>CM073454.1:5010000-7642500 GCA_037074485.1 Delonix regia | reverse complement strand
AGGCATGTAAACAAATTTCAAATTCCATGGAACACTGCAGAAAATCTTTCACAAATCCTTGGAGACATCAACCAGGGCATTTGGTCTAGTGGTATGATTCTCGCTTTGGGTGCGAGAGGTCCCGAGTTCGATTCTTGGAATGCCCCTTTGTCCCTTTTGCAATATTCAATTTTATTTTACCCCTTACAGCAAAACCAGAATCTTCATAAGGCAAAGGTCAACTCCAACTTGAATCCAAATCTAGAAATCAGGAAAGTTGCAGTGTCATCTCTTAGTTTATTAATAGTAAACCATTCACATATTGTAGGATCCAGAATTTGAAGAGTGGCTTACAACTAATAAAGTATTCACATGTTGTAAGATCTGGAAAATGAAGAGTGAGGCTTGGTTGAAAGCGTCTTGACCAATCCTTGAGCTGAATGCAAATAGCATCAGGGGCAGCATCAGAAGACCAATGCAGATGGCACAATCATCCCCACATTGGACTTTGGAGAAATGAGATGTCCATTACATATAACTGACTTAAGTGTTTCGATACCACGCTTGAAGAAATATTGGGGCATAAAATCTGATATTGAAGATGCTTCTATTATGGCTAAGAATATATTGGTTAGAAGAACGTAGCAGCAAATGAGTAAGCATCACATTCCCAGAAAACATATTAGCTTTAGGAAGTTGTTGTGCCAGTGATGCTTGGGCACAATTGAAGATGAAAAATTCTCTACTCAGGTAGGCAGTTTTGGTCAACGTAAGGCATGTAAACAAATCTCAAGTTCCATGGAACACTGCAAAGATCTTCTAGTAATCCTTGGAGACATCAACCAGGGCATTTGGTCTAGTGGTATGATTCTCGCTTTGGGTGCGAGAGGTCCCAAGTTCGATTCTAGGAATGCCCCTTTTGTCCCTTTTGTAATATTCAGTTTTATTTTACCCCTTGCAGGAAAACCAGAATCTTAACAAGGAAAAGGTCAATTACAACTTTAATCCAAATCTTGTCAACAGACAAGTTGCAGTGTCAAGTCTTTTAGTTTATTACAACTAATAAAGTATTCACATGTAGTAAGATCTGGAAAATAACAAGTGAGGCTTGCTTGAAAGAGACTAGCCAATTCCGTTGGCTGAATACAAAGAGAGCATCAGGGGTAGCATCTGACTACCAATGCAGATTGCAGAATCATTCACATATTGAACTTAGAACAAATGACAAAACTATTAGATATAACTGAGTTAAGTATTTCAGTGCCAAGACTAAAGAAATACTGGGGCATGAAATCTGATAATGAAGATGATTCTGTTTTGGTTAAGTCAGAATCTGCTGAGCTAAAGTGGTTTAAAGAACATAGCAGAACATAAGTAAGCATCCCTCTCCGAAAAAACATTTTAGCTACAGAAAATAATTGAAGAGAAAAGCAACTCTAGTCAATGCGATGCATGTGATAAATTCACAGCATCCATGGAATGCCAGAAAATACTGAGTCAGCATTGGAAAATATCAACATGAGTATTTGGTCTACTGGTATGATTCTTGCTTAGGGTGCGAGAGGTCCCAAGTTCAATTCTCGGAATGCCCCTTTATGACACCTGAGTTTTTTTTTTTTTTTTATATGATTAAAAAAATATATATATATTCACATGGAAGATCTGGAAAATGAAGGTAAATGAAGGAGGTAACATCGAAACCTGTTTTTGCTTATTTATTTTTGGCTAAGAAAGTCAGAACCGCATGAGCTAAGTTGGTTTTAAGAACAGAGAAGCAAATAAGTAAGCATGTTTTCCCCAGTAAACATATTATTTTTAGGAGGTTGTCCCAACAATGATGCTTGGGCACAATCGAGGATGAAAGTTTCTCTATTCAGGTAGGTAGGCAGTTTTGGTCAATGTAAGGCATGTAAACAAATTTCAAGTTCCATGGAACACTGCAGAAAATCTTTCACAAATCCTTGGAGACATCAACCAGGGCATTTGGTCTAGTGGTATGATTCTCGCTTTGGGTGCGAGAGGTCCCGAGTTCGATTCTCGGAATGCCCCTTTTGTCCCTTTTGCAATATTCAATTTTATTTTACCCCTTACAGCAGAACCAGAATTTTTACAAGGCAAAGGTCAACTCCAACTTGAATCCAAATCTAGAAATCGTGTCAAATCTCTTATTTTATTACAAGTAAACTATTCACATGTTGTAGGATCCAGAATTTGAAGAGTGAAGCTTGCAACTAATAAATTATTTACATGTTGTAAGATCTGGAAAATGAAGAATGAGGCTTGCTTGAAAGAGTCTTGATCAATCCTTGAGCTGGATGCAAATAGCATCAGGGGCAGCATCAGAAGACCAATGCAGATGGCAGAATCATCCCCACATTGAACTTTGGAGAAATGACATTTCTATTAAGCTATTACATTGCTTGGGGCATAAAATCTGATATTGAAGATGCTTCTATTGCGGCTAAAAATATATTGGTTAGAAGAATGTAGCTGCAAACAAGTAAGCATCACTTTCCCAGAAAACATATTCAGTGATGCTTGGGCACAATTGAAGATGAAAATTTTTCTATTTTGGAAGGCAGTTTTGGGCAATGTAAGGCATGTAAACAAATCTCAAGTTCCATGAAACACTGCAAAGATCTTCTAGTAATTCTTTGAGTCATCAGCCAGGGCATTTGGTCTAGTGGTATGATTCTCGCTTTGGGTGCGAGAGGTCCCGAGTTCGATTCTCGGAATGCCCCTTTTGTCCCTTTGGTAACATTCAGTTTTACTTTACCCCTTGCAGCAAAACCAGAATCTTGACAAGGAAAAGGTCAATTACAACCTTAATCCAAATCTTGTCAACAGACAAGTTGCAGTGTCAAGTCTTAGTTTATTACAGCTAATAAAGTATTCACATGTAGTAAGATCAGGAAAATGAAGAGTGAAACTTACAACTAAAAAAGTATTCAAATGTTGTAAGATCTGAAAAATAATGAGTGACGCCTGCTTGAAAGTGCTTTGTCTATTCCTTTGGATGAATATAAAAACGCATCAGGGACAGCATCCGAATACTGATGCAGATTGCAGAATCATCCCCTTATTTAACTTTGGACAAATGACAAATTTATTAGACATAACTGACTTAAGTATTTAAGTGACAAGCCTAAGAATACTGGGGCATCAAAATCTCACAATGATGATGCATCTTTTTGGCTAAGAAAGTCAGAACCTGCTGAGCTAAATTGGTTTCAAGAACATAGCAGCAAATAAGTAAGCATCTCTCCCCCAAGAAACATTTTAGCTTTAACTTATAATTGAAGGGATTAGCAACTTCAGTCATTGTGAGGCATCTAAACAAATTCCCAACTTTCATGGAACACTAGAAATCTTGATACTAAAAATATGATGAACCATACCTAAGTATAGTCCAATACAAAATAAAAAAAATAAAAAAAAAAAAGGGCATCAGGGCAAGCACCTGAATAACAATACAGATTGCAGAATCATCCCCAATTTGAACTTCAGACAAACAACAATTCCATTAAATAACTGAATGCCTAGCCTAAAGAAACATTGGGGCATAAAATCTGATAATGAAGATTCTTCTGCTTTGGCTAAGAATAAATTGGTTTGAAGAACATAGCAGCAAATAAGTAAGCATCTTTCTCCAAAGAAGCTTTTTAGCTTCAGCAAATAATTGAAGAGATAAGCAACTTCAGTCATTGTGAGACATGTAAACAAATTCCAAACTTTCATGGACACCAGAGACACTCTGGGTCAGCCTTGAAGATATCAACAAAGGTATCTGGGCTAGTGGTATGATTCTTGCTTTCAGAGCAAGATGTATTAGTGAAAATGCCCCTTTTATGAAATCTGAGTTTTTTTTTTTTTTTTTTTAATTATCAATGAAGTATTTTCATGCAAGATTTGGAAGATGAAGAGTGATAATGGAGAAGCCTGTGTTTTGGCTAAGAAAGTCAGAACCTGCTGTGTTAAATTGGTCTTAAGAACAGAGCAGGAAATAAGTCAGCATCTCTTTCCCAGTAAACATATTAGCTTCATGAAGTGTTGCACCAATGATACTCTGGCACAATAGAAGATGATTGGACAACTTGTTTATTCAGTTAAGCAGTTTTGGTCAATATATGGCATCTAAACAAATTCCCAAGTTTAATGGATCACTACAGAAAGTTATTTAGTAATCCTTGAAGATATCAACTAGGGCATTTGGTCTAGTGGTATGATTCTCGCTTCGGGTGCGAGAGGTCCCAAGCATGATTCTTGGAATGACCCTTTTCATTTATTAATGTATTTCAGATTTCAGATGACAAATTTATTAAAGATGTGGTCTGGCAAGAGGCCCATCATATCAAAAGTTTATACAAGAAAGAATAGAAGGCCTGTTGTGATGGAGGAAGGTCAGAAAAAGTCTCGTGAGGTTAAGGTGGTAGTGGCAGGTAATAACTAACTGAGGGATAGCATGTGTGGTATGGTTGGGTTGTTACAGGGAGGTTATATGGTCAGCTTAGGGGGAGTGTGGGAGGTGGGAAGAATCTGGGCAAAAGGGGAGAGACTCTAGCCTCTTGAAAGCTAGAGGTGCATCAGTGCGTGTTGAGTGGTGTAATTTCGGTTTGTTTCCTTGGTTCCCTGACTGGACCTATTCCTTTTAGGGTGCCTTACTTCTGTTATTTCATTGAATAATACAAGGGGTCCCATCATGGTCCATTTGCACTAACTAGGCATTATAATAATAATAGAAGCCGAAATATTGAAGAATGCCTAGCACCCTAAAAACCCAATCTTCCAAAACATACACAAATGGAGCTATTATTCACTCAAATACATTACACATGAAGGCATTGTCAATTTTCATACATTATAATTAATATACACTATATACATAAAGACATTAACCTCTGCCAAACCAAACAATGCTCAGTTTGTCAGAAAAATGAAAGAGGATTGTCACACCAACAGCACTTACTTTAATCAATAGATTTATACTCAACTCAAGCCTCACTTCTTTGATTTTGAATGCTTCACAAGCCAATCAACGACTGCGTCAATGTTGGTGGAGTTTTTACAGGAGACCATGAAGCAACAAACTTCTCTATTGGTAATGGATTTTAGTCCCCTATAAATGTGGAACAACATTATTATTTAATGAAACCAGAAAAAGTACATAATACTTAGGAAAAGGTAATAGTTTTTGCAGGATGTAATGCACTATTTAAATCCTATCCTCTACTAACCAGAACATAAATATAGACAATACTTTAAGAGCTGAGTTATTTAACCAGAAATGATTTTTCTTAACAATTCTGCCTTGGTGCAATGAAAATGATTGTGAAAGCTTTCTGACATATGAATTGAACTGTTTGCACTTCACCAATTGTAAGATATCTAGACATGAGAGTACAAGACTTACATCTGTTCTATCAGATCTGGCTTAGGTAAAGCTTCTGGTTTGTCAATCTTGTTACCCACTACCAGCACGGGAATACCATTTAAAGAAGGCTTGCTTAACAAGTCATGTAGTTCACTTTTAGAGACAGGTAAATTGTCACAATCAGCTGCATCAACAACATAACTGCACCGTAAAATGCTGATGAATGAGGACTGTAGCCCAATATAATTTTTCAGCACAAGAATTTCAAATGAAATTCCACAATCACCAGAATAAGAAAAACATGAAATGATTTTTCCATAAAAAGGATGAAGGGGTCACTTCTGGCAGTAATTTGCAACAACCTCAATTGAAATGCTATTTTATATTTCATATGCAAAAGACAGTAGTTCTTGAATAAGTAAATGATAAATGAAAGAAAACAAATTGTTTGCATTTTGCAGAAATTCAGTTCTAACAGATTGACTGAAAGATTTGAAAAAAAATGCAACCTAGACCTGTGGTCTTTGAAGTTTGATACATGTGAAGAGTTACAGATGTCTTTAAGAGTGAGAGAAGCCAATTAAGAACGCCATACCAAAAGAAGATGAAAAGTAAATTAACTGATTTGCCAATGAGCTGAAAGTTCATACTGCACCAGTCTTAGGCTTTAAGATTGAGGTTAACTTAATGCACTGGGATTCAATTGAGTACTCTCTAGAACAGTAAAAGGGAGTAGTTAGACAAGAACAACCTACTGTCAGCTTTGTGTTCATCTCAACCTAATATAAGGGCAGATGAATCAAAAACCTCAAATACTAAGGAGTTCAACATATACAAGAATTATCTTTAAGTTTCGAATCTCTTCCTAGAATCTTTCCAAACGCAATAAATCTCTTTGTCAAAGAGCAGCAAGGTTTGCAGTATAGGACCTTAGCATGTTAAAATGAATAAGCCCTCAAATCTTTCAAAGATAGAAATATATATTTATTGATAAGTAAGCAATCTCTGAACCCATTTTCTAAACAAAAACTTTCAAGCATTATTTCAATTCTGTAGTCAAATTTGAAAATTTTCAGTTTCTTTAGACTGGAATGACCTAATGAGTATAAAGGCAAGGCCTTCACATCTTACAGTGAGAAATGTATATGAAGCTTTTTCATTAGACAAGAAAAGACAAAAATCTAAGCTACTGAAGCAATAGTTAAGTGTTTCAAGGTGATTAAAGGACATACACAATAACTGAAACAGCACGGCAGTATCTCTCCCACATACTACGAAACCTTGGTTGACCTCCGAGATCCCATAGCTTTATTGTCACATTGCCTTTAGTAACCTTTCTCATATTAAATCCTACCTAGAGATAAACAAAATTTTCCTAGTAAATCTCAGAGAAGTAAAGTAGCCATCTGCAAGAAGCATGTCATTCTGCCAGTAGTGAAGTTATAAGCATATAGTTGAAGAAAGATGATATACCGTCGGGATCATATCCTCACTATATCCACCAGTCTTGAGCAGAATCAAACACAAATTCATCGTCAGCATTTTAGAAAAAGGATGAAATAGAATAGAAAATTACTGGTCCGGTAGGTAGATTACATTTACATACCGCAATGACATTAACAAGTGACGTTTTTCCAGCATTCTGAAGGCCAATCAAGGATATCTCCATTTCTTGCTTGAAAAAGAGACTACCATATAGAAAAAATAAAAGAAAGTATTAATGTTTGTAAGATCCACTGTAAAAGACCGCTTAACTCTCTTGCATGAGCCATAGCAGAAGTATTAACAGCGAACAATTCAATTTAGATGAAATAGCTAAGTAATATATATCAAGTATGTCCTAGCAAATCATTATTCTAACTTGATAGTGTGTACTGAAAAAATAATAGCTACTGAAGTTAAAATAACTAACTCTTGCACAACGATTGAAGGATACATTCCAGCTTATTTTTCCAATTTGCTAAAAACTATTGAAGGATACAATAAGTATGCAAAACCAAGAATATATCAAACAATAAGCAATCCACAAATCAGCTTTGCTTTTGTTCATATTGTAAACCAACAGGGGCTCTTACCTTAACGAAGCAAAAGAAACAATCTTGGACAAATGTGATTGTTTAACTAATCATGAACAAATAAAACTACAGATTTGATCCCATTTCTTAGTTCACTGCAAGAGCTAGTGTATCCTCATTTCCTAACTCACAAATGCAATTACTGTGACAATATTGATGTCGTGGTAGGTTTTACAACTGCAATGAGTCTGTATTTATGGTCCATAATGGCTGTTGTACAGCGATTTCTTGTATTTTCCCACAATTATTGCAATGACAATCATAATTTATAACTGTGATAACTAGTAGGCTTTTCACAAATAATATAACAGACATCATAATAGATACCAATTCGACATTGTTACATCATCAAGATCATAAGGACACCACAAAACAGGATAAATGATTTGTATGCATTTCTTTTTTCCATTAGCTAAAAATCTTGTGTAAGAAATTTTACTATTAACAGCAATTATCATCAAGGTTCACTTATCAAGGACGATAACTAGACATACAGTCTTCTAGTTCAAATCAAATATAAGCCAATTCTTTTCAAATAATAGCTAAAACAAGTCAGAACAAACCAGCAGCAATAACCATATACCAAATTCCTCTTGTTTTGGGTTGCAAGTATCAAAAGTTACTTATTCTCGTTGTCTATGGATTTCATCAGTTTCTTAGCATACAAAACCAGACAAAACACTGTTTTGAGCAGAGGATCATTGGAGAACTCTTAGACTCAACATTCAAATTTGGTTTGATTTTCCCACACTTTCTCAGTTTCCAAACTAGTAGCAAAGGAAGTGACTTTTACCTCCGTAACCAATTGAGGAAAGCTTCCCACAAACCCATGTCGAGTCCAGAAAAGATACGAGCTTACAGAAGCAAGACAAAACGCCTTCACTACGATATGGATATAATCCCAACTCAATTGCAGGGAAATCAGAAATTACTCAACTGTTTATATCCCTTCGTTATCGGAATCGAAAATTATAACTTTTTTTAAATGAAGAAAATAACTAAGATATAAAATAAAAAGGACAAAGGGAAGAATGTCATTGGTACACGCGAGAACCTTGCGCGAGTACACCACGCTTCCAATAGGATTCGATTTCTTGTCGAAATTTGCGAGATTATAATTGGCGATGAGACACGCGCAGAGCTGGCATGAGTGGTCATCTATCCGGAGGACATGATCATTTCATGAACCTCTTGTTGCCAGTCACACGTGTTCACATAATCTTCGTTCCGTTATTTTCACAAAAGAATAGGGGCTTTTGAGTAAATTCGATTTTCCTACTGCGAACATAAATAAAAAATAACAATGGAGTTGCAACTATTGATTCCTCCGTCCAGCGATGGATGACTCGTGGAAGCAGTATCGAGAAGGGAGAATAAAGGTGAAGATGAATACCATTGCATGTATAACAATGTGAGCTTGGCTATCATTTCTGGGTGATCTCCTTCTTGTCGCTGATATCTGCTTCGCTTGTCATCTATTTCAGGTGTGCCCTTCTCAAAATCCCAATTTGGAATTGTTGAGATTTGGTTTACTCTTGAATACCCATTTATCATAATGGGGACTTTTTTTTTTTTTTTTTTTTGCATTTTTCAATGTAAATTTTTCCATGAATAAAGAAAAGAGAGCATTTTGGAGATCTGTGGATTAATGTAGTGACCTTTAAGTGCTTGCTGAAATGCTTCTTCGAATTCAAATGATTGATTCTGGGAAGTGGGATGTACGCATGTTGATTTCGTGTTTGATACTGAAAATACTCATGACTTAAGTTTTTAAATTTGTGACTCGAGTTGTAATAATAATACTGGCAACTAAGTATATGCTAGACTATAGAGTTAACTTACTGACTTTAGCTTTTGGACTCTGTATGCTTAAATTTGATAGTGTCTTTTTCCATTTTTCTGTTTACATTTTTTACATTGAGGGAATAGCTCATCAGAGTATTTGGTTGTTAATTTAATTCAATGACGAATCATATAATCCATCATGTCATGATCAAAAGAAAAATGGAGTTTCGCAAAGTAATGGGGTCTGGAAACTGGAATTTTCAAGTATTCAAATGCTTCAAAACTGCTAGAAAATCTGGTTTTGAGTCGGGAAACACATAGGAAATGTTGTTCTTGCAACATCTGTCTAGATGTGCCTTTGGAAGGCGATGAATGGATCACAATTTAGTAAATCCGGTCTGAATTGGAACAAGTAGGTGCTGGCCTTCATCAACATAAAAGGGAGGAGACATTATATCTTATCATGTCATTGGATTCAGTGCTGGAAGTTATGCAGAGAAAATAGTGTTAACTATGAATTTGCAGCTCTATATAGTGAAAAAGGTTGTCTTTGACAAACTGGTGAGACAGGCGTATAGGTTGCAAAAAGAATGATAGCTGCAATTGGTGTTCGAATTTCAACCGGAATTGCTTCTCATGGTTTGGCATTAAAAGATTGATCTTGATTTGTCCTACTTTGGCAGCATTGTTCCCTTAGTGTTACAGATTCCATTGAGAATTAGATTTTGTACATCCTGCAGAAGAAATAATCCAGTTGATTTCAAGTTTTGCAGGAACTTTTGTTTTGGTCAAAGAAGCTTCATCTTTGGGTATTTTTTTTGTCAATGATGCAACTAATGAGGTGTGACTATTTTTGCAAATAGATGTATGCTTTCTTATATAGCAATGCAGGGAATACTTGTTTAAATCATTTATAAATTGTACATCTCTAATTTCCTGCTTAAATTTTTCACTCTGAATAATTGTGATGGTTGGTGTTGATTAACCTCGATTGATAGACTAATTTTAGCCTTTATAAAAGTTAGTTGTGAATGAGTATATATTACCTGACTTTCTGAATTGGTTATTTGAAAATGTGGTAATAATAGCTGTGTTTTTCGTAGGGTTGCATCCCCTCCCAGAGATGGGTGTAGTGAGGGGCGTGATATTTGATGAATCAGCACTCCTAGCTGAAGCTGTTGATGACAAAAATGCATCTCTTCTACGACCCGGAGCTGAGTCTCTTCTTCGCATGATTTCCCTATCCAGAATCCACATTGGGATTTCTTTTGGTGTTGATCTTCCAGAACCCAAAGTCGATCATCTCAAAAGAATGGCGAGTTTGTACTCAATTGATTTCTTAATCATGAATAATCCCATATGTGAGGTTATGCCTACATGGGGTGATATTGATGGCATTATTGTCTATCTAATATCCAATAAGAAGGGGGTCTTGCCTAAATTAAGCAATTACAATTGGTTGGTTGTTTTTCTAAATAATGGAGGTGAAAGTTCATGTGACATACCAAATTTGCTTCAGATTGAAAAGTTAGAAGAGTTGCCATTGACTATATGCCACTTAAATAAAAGGTCGATTGGACTTAATGCTGTGACTGTGGGCTATAAAATGAAGCCTTCTCGTGTGGAAGATTTTGCAAAGAGGGGTGCATTTCCTTTGTGTCCTACTCAAAATGGTTTGATGTTTATGCCTCTCATATCTGATCTGCCTTTATCATCTCAATTAAAGCAAGTTGACATAGTTCTCCATAAAGCCACTGATGAAATATTGTCCATTGAAGAGGACAGCATCACTTTTACCCAGAACATGCAAGAACTAAAAAAATATTTGGAGCATCAAAAGGATTGCTGTGTGATTGACCGACTGAATAACATTTATCCTTTACTGGATCGGCTAGAAATTCAGAAAATTTTACTTGGCTTAGTAGAACTCAACACTGAAAGCAGATATATGATCAGAGGGGCCCATTTTCTTAAGGTTGATAATTTTGATGACCTTAATTTTGTGGCTGAGTTAGCAAAAGCTAAATTGTCTCTTCCATGCATGGTGAAACCCAAAGTTGCTTGTGGTGTTAGTGATGCACATAAGATGGCAATTATTTTCAGAGTTGACGATTTTAAGAA
The DNA here is from genome assembly GCA_037074485.1 of Delonix regia. Taxonomy (NCBI): domain Eukaryota; kingdom Viridiplantae; phylum Streptophyta; class Magnoliopsida; order Fabales; family Fabaceae; genus Delonix; species Delonix regia. Next base: position 7,631,169 of record CM073454.1, on the reverse strand, counting down.
TTTACAAGTTCCCCTTCCGGCAATTATTCAGGAATATGTGGATCATTCATCCACTTTGTACAAATTTTATGTTTTGGGTGAGAAAATTTTCCATGCTGTGAAGAAGTCAATACCAAATGCTGATATCCTGGTGAAATCATTTGATGGCAGTGACCCTAAACCTCTTGTGTTTGATAGCTTAAAGTCACTTCCTACTGCTGATAAAATCCAGCATTCCGGAGTTAGTGACTACCCTACAAGAACTAATGAGTCCATTGACCTTAAACTGGTGACAGATGCTGCAAATTGGCTTAGGAGAAGGCTTCAACTTACCATCTTTGGATTTGATGTTGTTATTCAGGAAGGAACTCATGACCATGTAATTGTGGATGTAAACTATCTCCCATCATTTAAGGAAGTACCTGATGACATCGCAATACCCGCCTTTTGGGAGGCCATTAGAAGTAAGTTTGACTGTAGGATGTCCAAATAAGCATTGGTTTCAACTTTATGATGTCATGAAAGAGGGAGAAAAAAAAAAGAAAAAAGCTGTTTGCCACGCAGTTAACCAAGCACTTGCAATTAGTTGGAAATGAGTTTGAATGACTTTTGTATTTGCATACTTATAGCACTTTGAAATAAATTATGCTTCAGAGTTTAAGGGTGTTCATCTAGTCCCTTTTTTTGCTTTCTGGTGTATGATTACTTGATGAGTAAAGTGAAGATTTACTCCTTGAATGATCAATCTCCTATCAATTTGGTTATTGACAGATAAAGTTTCTAAAGTAAGTTTCTCAATTACTTTTTTCCCAATAAAAATGGTCTTTCTATTTAGACTTTAGACTGGGTCATGGGACTAGCTGAAACACGGCATTTACGGGACTAACGAGGTCGTTAAATGATGATATGGACTTGTTTTTGTGTCTTAAATTTCAAGACGATGACCATTTTGTTTAGTTTTGCAAAAGCCAAATGATCTAGCCCCAAAAGTAACATTGTCCTGAAAAGTGTGATGGGGAGGCAATTTGAGCCAGACAATCTGTAGCCTTATAATTTGTGAGTTAAATAAGTTAATTTATTTAATTTATTATATTTAAATAAATTAAAACTTGTAACATGATTGACTAAGTTAATTTGTTTAACTCATTCAAAAAATTAAAAGGAAAAAGTTAAATAGAAAGAAAAATTAGATAGCATTAAGATACCAATCATGAAAGTGTAGCTTTGCTTAAACACGAGCTTTGGAGGAAACCTCTTAAAGTAACTCAAGTCTATTTTATGCTAAAAATTCGTTTGGTTTGGTTTGGTACCTAAGTTGTCTAAAAGCGTGTTCGTGTACCAAAATAAGTGTCTTGTAAATAATCACGTTTTGATTTGTTGATTGATTTTCTTCCAAAAGAATATTTTTCCTTGAAATTTTCGTTTGTACATAAATAAAAATAATTTGTTTTGATGTTGAATGATAAAACTTATTTTTTTGACAAAAGTTTTGAAACATAAATTATGGTCATGAAAACTTACTTTTTATCAAAATTAGCCTTGCAAATTATATTAATAAAAAAACCAAATTTGTACAATTCCAATCCAAAAACACTCTAAATACAATTGAATATAAAATAATGACTTAAACAACTAATTCACATGTCCATTAATTTAATCATTAAACTGGTTTATTTAGAGAAAATTGGTTTGTTTATTATATGTCAATACATTTTAAATTAATGATATTTGTAAATGTTTGTAAAAAATTAAATTTAGTAATATATTGTGATATAAAGAAAATATAGTAAACTAGAGAAAGTCTATAAAATTGATTATGTAAGATTGGCGAGAGAGAAGTAACGATAATTGGATTATTGAAAGGGTGTTATCATAAATCATTCAACTATATAATATTTTCTCTTATTTTAATTTTGGATCATATTAAGTTATATTTGTAATTCCTAATTAAAAATTTTAGAGAAAATTAATTAATTATTTTTCTCATTGACTTCAAAAAATGTTTGAAGTTAAAAGAATTTCTTATTTAAGAGGTGATTAACTAATTTACTAATTTTTTTCATTCATTCCATGAATTCTCAAGTTTCAAAGAATAATTTATTAATTTTCTCATTCCCTCAAAACAATTCTCATAATTTAAAAAATTTCCAATTCAAGATGTAGTTAATTAATTATTTTATTATTTTTCTCGTTAACCATAAAGAATTTATGCAAATTAATGACTTTATCATTTTTTTCATTGACTATTAAAAATTTATGCATTGTAAAGAATTATTTGTTGGAATATTTTAATATTATATGGATTAGCATTTGTTATGTTATAAGATTAATTTCTTGTGATGGCAAATTAGGAAATTAATATTATAATTGATAAACTAAGAATGAATTTGGTTTATATTCATCGTGGGTAATCAGTTATGAGTTGAATTATTCATAAGCCCATTGAAAAATGCCCCAACCTACTGCCTAAGAATATTAGTAATTATTCCGTTAAATTGCTAATTAAGAGTTAAAAACTAACAAAAGTTAATGGGCTTCTTTTATTTAAATAATAAAAGAAGAAACTATTTTAAAATATATTAGAAGGTTTTATTTTATTATTATAATTAATTATTATTATTATTAAAATAAAACCCTATCAGTTATTTTTTATGAAAGCCCTAATTTCATTTTTCACGATACTTCTCTTTTCTGGTGGTTGCCTACTTTGAGAACTTTTTTTTGGGTGTTGTGGGTTGATATCTTTTTGCCAAAACTGCACTATGTCTTCTTCAACATCATGTCAAATCTTATTTCTTAATATTTCCTAATTTTGTAATCTATTGTCTACAATTAGTATCAAAGCACTGTAGAAATTTTTGAACCTTTTATCTTGTGAGTCATTTCACTGTAAATTGCTTGTCTGTGTACATATCCAAGCCTGATTTGTTTAGATTAGTTAACACACTTACATTCTTGCACCATTCTGACCCTATATATTTCGAATTTAATTTCACACAATCAAGAAGAAATCATTCGAAATTTCTTGAAGGGTCTTGTTTAGTGATGAATTTTGAACATAATGGTGCTTAGTTTGTCAATTAAAAGCCCCTAAATCTGTGGCCCTCATTAGTGTAGTTTGAAAAAAATGCTCTTTTTTTTTTTTTAATGAAATATCTCTCTAATGGAAGGTATTAGCCAAAATCAACCTAGGGGAATGATAGATCGCAAAATAACGAACAAAATGGTACTAATTTTGTCCCTTGAAGCGTTGAATTTGGCCAGGTTAGGTTCTAGGTAGTATTTCGGGGTCGAGTTGACCCGTTCCAACATTGAAGAAGGTGACTAGTCGCATGGGGACGAAGGCCATGTGCACTGTACGCGCGTGATGGTATGTGTGCTTCACACGCTTGTCATCTGATCCCATAATTTTTATAGTTTTGCTCCAGTTATCCTTTTCTATTTTTTTAGAATTTTTTAAGCCCTATAAATAAGAGTTTTAAAATTTCTTAAAGATTTAGGGCCTTAAAATAGTATGTAACTGAGGTGTTTTGACCTGAAAAATTTTTAGTACTGACTAGATATAGTAAGGAACAACATACTCAACTCACTCTCCCTAATTATGTATGAATAAATTAAAATTAATTTCTTTGTATTGTTTGATGGATTTTATTCCCAATTTAGGCATGTATCTTAACGAATGAGTTGCGTATGGAATTTGTTGTGGACCTTTTAGGTCACATACACATATTGATTATGTGTTCACCTATCGTGGGCTCAATCAAGATGGTATTTCTTTTGTGAACAACATATACTGTATTTGTTATTTCATTCCTTACACTTAAAGACAATTTAACTAACATTATTAGGGATGAGTATGAATATTATGAAAAGTTTACTAGAGAGTGTGTGTATATTATGTTAACAATGGACATACCCTATCGATGTGACATTATTAATATAATTTTGTGAATTAGGCATATTTATGACTAGTTAGCAGCATTCTTTTAATTGATGTTTTCATATTTGCTTATATTATATCAATATGGAAACTATGGATACATTTTAGTGTTATTTCTCTTTATGGTCAAATCTTTTGTATGCATGAGTTTTCCTTTCTTGGTTTGTTGTAGTCCAAAACCTTTAGGCTAGATTATAATAAACATCTTGTTATATAATTGTATAAGCTGAGTTTTGTTAAGGGAAACCTTGTTTTATAATTATGTTTCGGGGACATAATTAATGTTTCCTAATTTTGTTGTATCAGCTTTTGTGTTCCAACAACTGTCTGTGGTGAAAACTCTGAATGGGACTAACTTTGATGACTGACATGAGTCTCTTGATATGTACCTGATTATCTTTAAAGAGGATTTGGCCATGAGAGAACTAAAGCTAGCAGATTTTACTCCTAAGTCTAGTGCTGATGACAGAATTTATCACAAATAATGGCATGAGTCCAATAGAATCTGTCTGAAAGTTATGAAGTATACCATTAAGAAGACCATCAGACAGAGTATTCCTGATAAGGACACTGCTATTGAATGCCTTAAGGCTATAAGTGAGAACTTTACAAAGTTTGATAAGACACAGAAGACTTATTATATTTCTTTATTAGATAACACTCATTATGATAGAGTGTCTGAGGTACGTGAGCATATGATGAAACTGGTAAATTACTACAAGTTGAAGTCTTTGAATGTGAACTTGGGTGAGAGTTACCTTATCTATAGAATTCTACAGTCTCTTCCAACTGAGTATGGGGTTCTCAGAACCACTTACAACTCTCAAGAAGCTGAATGGACAGTTGATAAGATGATCTTTATTGTGAGTCAGGAGGAGAAGTCATTAAAGAAAGCAAGTTCACATGTTCATTTAGTGAACTACATCTCTCAAGGTTCATCTAGTAAGGTTAGAAATGAGAAGCATAAAGGAAAGAAGTATGAGGGTAAGGTCGATGGTAAGACATTCTTTGGAACTAGGAAGAACAATAAGAAGAATGAGAGTTAGAAGAAGAAGACATTTAAGGGTGAATATCATTATTGTATGAAGCCTGGCCATAAGATTTCAGATTGTTTCAAGCTGAAGAACAAACATAAGAAAGAAGGTATCTTTTTTGAAATTGCCCTTTTAGCTTTGGTTTGTTTTGAATACAATAGTTTTGAAACCTCTATGGATACTTGGTGGTTGGATTTTAAAGCAATTGTTCATGTAACCAATTCCTTATAAGGGCTCAGAGATAGGAGGAGCCCAAGTGAGAGGGAAAGGACCTTTTTAGGAGTGAAAGGAAGTTCAGCTGCAATGGATTGCATAAGAACTGTAATTTTGAACTTGTATTCTGGACACAATTTAACTTTATATGATGTTGTTTATGTAACCTTTTCAAGGAGGAACTTGGTTTCTAGTTCTATATTAGACAAACGTGAGTATTCCTTTTGGTAAGGAAATGCTAGAATTGATGTTTTCTTTAATTCAGTCATTGTTGCAACTGCTAGCTTAATGAGTGGTCTATATTACTTGAATGCACATGTTAGTTCAGATTCTACCTCTGTGACATCTATTAATGCTGTTATTAGACATAAACGTCGAAGAATTGATGAGAATTGTTATATGTTATGGCATCGACATTTAGGTCATATCTCCAAAGAAATATTAGAAAGGATGATCAAACATGGAATATCACATGACTTAGATTTTTTTGATTTTGAATTATGTGTTGATTGCCTTTAGGGAAAATTTCCAGCTAGAGCTAGAAGAAAAGGGGCAAATAGATCTGAGACTATTTTGAAATTGATCCGTATAGATATTAGTGAACCAATTACTCTCGTTGCTATAGGTAATTACAGATACTTTATAACCTTTATAGATGACTTCTCCATATTTGGATGGATTGATTTGTTGCATGATAAATCTGACTCATTGGATGCCTTTAAGACATTTAAAGCTGCTGTTGAGTTAAAATCTGGGAAGGCAATCAAATGTGTAAGATCAGACAGAGGTAGTGAATATTATGGGAGGTATAATGAAATAGGTAGAAACCCTGGACCTTTTATACTATGCCTGACACTCCACAATAAAATAGAGTTGTTGAGAGGCATAATCGCACCTTGATGGGTATGATTAGAAGCATGATCAATCATTCTTCCTTACCAGAGCTTCTGTGGGGTGATGCCCTTAAGACAATAGTTTATATCCTAAATCAAGTTCAAAGTAAGTTAGTTGAAAAGATCCTATATGAACTTTTCTCTGGTAAAAAGTCTAGTATGAGACACTTTCGCGTATGTGGTTATAGAACAGAGGTGAGACCCTATAATCCTCAGCTTAAGAAACTTGATTCTAGGATTGTCAGTGAATTCTTCATTGGTTATTGTTCAAGATCTAGAGAAAGTAGATTTTATTGTCCAAATCATACTACCAAGGTTATTGAATTTGATAGAGCATTCTATTTTGAGGATGACTTAGATAATAGGAGTGATGTTTCTATAGTAATCAATTTGCATTGATGAAATATTACCCATGTCATCTTTGTCATCTCCACTTGTAGTTCATGCTAATAGAGATGAGACTCTTGTTGAGAATCTTGTTAATCCTATAGTGGAAGTTCCTATAGTTAATGTGGAAAAACCAGTCATTAATTTGAGACGATCACAAAGGATTTGTAAACCTATAATTCTAAATGATTACATAATATACTTGTAAGAATTTAAGTAAGATGTTGTTGATGGCACAGATCTAGTTTCTTATGAGGAGGCTATGTCAGGTTCTCATTCATCTTAGTGGTTAGAGGCTATGAATGATGAGATGACCTCCATGTATTGTAATCATGTATGGGAATTGATTGAGTTACCATATGGTTGCTAACCTATTGTGTGCAAATAGGTCTTTAAGACTAAGAGAGGGGCCAATGGTGAAGTTGAAAGATATAAAGTCAGGCTTGTAGCTAAAGGCTATAATCAGAAAGAAGGAATCGATTATACACAAACTTTCTTATTGATATCTACTAAAGATGCCTTCAGAGTTGTCATGACTTTTATTGCACAGTTGGATCTTGAACTTCATCAGATGGATGTCAAAACATCATTATTAAATGGTGATTTTCTTGAGAATGTTTATATGATACAACCTGGTGGATTTACTGAAGCAAGGAAAGAGCGTTTAGTGTGCAAATTGAATAGATCCATCTATGGGCTTAAACAAGCCTTGAGACAGTGGTATTTTAAGTTTGATCAGATAATCACCTCACTTAGTTTTACAGAAGATGTTTTTGATCAGTGCATCTATTAGAAATTTCACGGGGATAATTATATGATACTTGTGTTGTACGTTGATGACATATTGTTGGCCAGTAACTCAGTGATTATGTTGAATGAGATTAAACATGTTTTGTCATGCCACTTTGATATGAAAGTTCTTGGTAAAGCCTCTTTTGTCTTGGGAATTTAGATTTATCGTGATAGATCTTATGGTGTTCTTGGTTTATCTCAGGCAACCTATTTAGTTCGAGTGCTAAAGAAATTTAACATGTATTTTGACACTCTGTGTGCTATACCTGTACAAATTGAAGATAGGTTGTCTAGATCATCTTGTCCCAAAGATGATGATACAAAGATTGCAATGGATAAGATTCCATGTACATCTGCTGTTGGCAACTTTATGTATGCTTAGGTATACACACGGCTTGATATTGCTTTTGCTGTCAGTGTGCTTGTTAGCTTTTCTCAGAATCATAGAAACTCCAGTCGCACTAAACATTTTGATGTTAAGTTCCTATTTGTCAGAGAAAATGTTGTTGAATCTCAGACTCATTTGGTTTACATTCCTGGTGAACATATATTGGTAGATCCGTTGACCCAATGCTTGCCTGTAGGAATGTTCAAAAATCACGTGACTAATATGGGTGTTGTTGAAAAATTATAATATAGCCTTGGTTTAGTGGGAGTCTAAGTTAAGTTTTTAAGGGGCTTTTGGATTGTAATATGATAATTTAAATGTCATTTTGTATTCCATTATATTCAGATATTGAAACTAATTTATGACAATGTTAAAATCACTTATTTCCCTAATGGTTTTAGTGATCTTTGTGTGGTTTTATTTCTGAATTTTGTATGATTTATAAATATACATACATCCGTGTGTTTATGTGAATATTAATTACTTAATTTTGTATTTTTTGATTGATCTAATAATTTAATTAATGTTATCCAAGTGGGAGATTGTTATAATGTTTTAATATTATATAGATTAACATTAATTATGTTATTAGATTAATTTCGTGTGATGACTAATTAGACAATTAATATTATAATTGATCAACTAAGAATGGATTAGGTTTATATTCATTAGGCTAATCAGTGATAGGTTGTATTATCCATAAGTTCACTGGGCGAAGAGTCTAACCTATAGCCCAAGAGCATAAGTAATTATCCCATCAGATTGTTAATTAAGAGTTAATTACTAAGAGAGAGTTAATGAACTTCTTTTATTTAAATAATAAAATAAAAAATTATATATATATATATATATATGTATGAGGGTTTTATTTTATTATTATTAAAATAAAACCATATCAGTTATTTTTTATGGAAGCCCTAATTTCATTTTTCATGATAACTTTCTTTCTGGTAGTTGCTTATTTTAAGAACTCTCTCTTGAGTATTGTGAGTTGATATTTCTCTATCAAAATTACACTATGTCTTCTTCAACATCATGTCAAATTTTATATCTTAATATCTTTCAATTTTGTAATCTATTGTCCACATTATTGATATATATATATATATATATATGACAAATGTGAAAAGTTATCACATGAAAAACTAATAATTTGCTTAACAAAACCTTTTAATTGATCAACGGAGCTCCACTTTAACAGGAGTCAATTTTATTTATATATAATAGATTTTATTTTATAATTAAGAGCACATCGCTCCTATAAAAGTAACGTCTCTGAGAAGTTATAAAGTGAAGTGCGGTAAAAGCATGCATTTGATTAAAATGAGGGAAAAAATTGATAGTTTATAGTGTTTGGTGTTAGTTAAGATGCAAAGAAAGAAACAAAATATTAATAAGATGATACATTTAAAGTGTATATATATAATTTAGAGCGTTCTATTTCAAAATAAGATTACAAATTTTTTAGAAAAGAATACTCGAGCTGCGTAAGTTATTAATTTTTAATAAAAAATAAAAAAACTCAACATATTTTCATAATTTAACGTCACATGTTTATTGTATTTTAATTAAAGAATATGATTATAAACCTCTAGCAAAAATTTTATTTAAATCTTATCATTTCATTATCAATTTGGGGCCGTGGGACTTGTTTGATAACAGGAGCAAGCAAATTTTCAAAGGGAAAAAAAAAAAATTCAAAAGCAGTGTTCATCACGAATGCCAAGTGTTTGATGAAAGATAGATAAAACAATTTTTATTATTTTTTCTTTTAAAATTTTGATATAGATAGAAAGATAATGTCAGTTCGACTTAGAGAGTCCATTATTGCATCCTTGTGCTTCTTTTTCCTCTAATTCCTTTAATATAGACTCCATGATCAAAGCCTTGAGTTGTTTTATGCGGTTTTAAAGAAGGACACCCTGACTCATTGGTGGGCAAATCTTGATTGAGGTAGAATGTATGTTTTGGTTTTTTAAACGTATATTAGTAATGCCACAAAGAGTAATATATCCTAGCCCACATTATAGTAAATATACGTTGGAAAATATTAGAAATGGCTACAATCAATACAAATATATAATATAATTTGAGTTACGTTGAAAAACGTTATTGTTAAGAAGTGTTTTCTCATTCACAAATTTCCTTTGCAATTAAACAAAACCTTTTAAACAAATATTCCAAATACCAAAACTAGTTAGAAGAGAAGAGAGGATAATCTTAGATTGTGCCCTTATAACCCTATAAAGGATAGTATATATAGAGGTTGGACTTACCATTTAGACATTTTAGCTACACCAGAATGGCAGCAGGCAATAGTAACGAATGATTTATGACAATGGCCAATTAAACCAATGGTAGGATTTTGACTTTTTCCAAGTAACCAAAAAATATTATGATAAAAGTCTATTTTCCAAATAGGCTATCAAAAATAATTTTCACAAAAAGTTGGGTCAGACCATTGTAGCAAATGCAATAAAGAGAAATCTCCAAGTTAAATTATGTTTGAACGGGTTGACCTAGGCTTTTGTGAGCAAGACCTTTTCTATTTTCTAACTCTTTACATATATATTATTATATGTTATTATATAGCCATTCAAGTCATCACACCTTCAAACAATATGATGCTTCTTTTAAAATACTTAAACACACATATGTATAATAGAATATATGTTTGGTTTCCAAATTTTATAATGCTTTAATTGACAAATGGCATGAAAAATAATATATAATTGAAAAAGAAAGTATTTAGAATTGAAGCAAGTGAGGATAGTTAATATTATTTGAGCCTCCAAAAGTGCTCTTCAAATAGGAAGAAACTCAAAGCCTAAGTGCTACCTTATGTCTCCATAATTGTTTCAGTGAGACATATCTTTACTCATACCAGTCAAGTCAAGAAGAAAGCTTAGTTTAAAAGATTAGTCTGTTGAGAAGGATAATCTCCAAGTATGTATCAATGCAAGACATATCACAGGTTAAGCTGTTAACAACGATCATTGTCATATTAGAGAATCATTTAGATCCCTCCAATGTTAACTACATAACTGCTTTTGAACAAAGAGGGGAGTTTATTTATTGCTTTATGCTATGTTCAATACATGGATTTTCACTAGAACAAGTTCTTGTGGAGCATCATTGTTTACACTAAGATTGAGTGTAGTGGAGGATTTAGTTACAGGATGTATTACAGTAACATCATAATCTCCATGGAAAAGAGAAACCTCCACAAATCCTCTGCTATCTGCTTTGGCTTTGAGAGGCCCAGACTTCCACTCATTAAGAAGCTTGTCCACAACATCACCAATTGGAGTATTGTGGAAATTTTCATCCACAAGCTGCATGTCTTTGAAACCAGCTATTGCTGGACCTGCAAAAGTTATGATCCCCTTAACTGCAGGATGAGAATAGCCCTCCCTCAATATCTCTTCCAAGTACTCTGCCTGCTCAACAATTCAAGAATGAACTTTGAATCTTTTTTCTTTTTTTAAATTCATAACTGGTAAAATGCTAGATTATCGATTTTCTGTTTTCTTTTTTTGATGGGGTTCTGGCTTGGTGTGATGTGGATTGTGGATTGTGATGCTAGCACAATTATGTACTTTTGCAGTGTGATGGTTTTGTTGTAAGAGGAAATGGAATAAATGATGATGCTTTCTTTTTTTAACATAATAGGTTTGTTGGTTTTTTTTTTTTTTCTTAAATTACTAAAGAACAGAACAATACAATTGGTGATTTGCATATAAAAAAACATAGGGAGTTACATACATTATAAGTTAAGATTAGATGATATGTGATAATTTTTGGAAAAAAGAGAATTATTAGACTCCTTTAAAACTTACTATGGAACAGTGCTATCAAACAAATTAAGTCACTTTGTTCATAAAAAAAATTAAAAATAATAATTTTTAATATAAAATTATAAACACAAGAATATATATACATATATTTAACAAAAATAAATTTTATAGTATAAAATTCAATTTTTGGGTTAAATAGACTATAAATTAATTGTGAATCGATTATTTATTTCTTTTATTATTTTTTAATATTTTTTATGGGCTGATTGGTTTGGATTTGCAATTAAAAAGGCCTCAATTTGAAAGTTCACACATATTTAATAAGTATATTGAACTGTCCAATGATTTTAAACTCATTTTGATAGTTTAAAAGCAAGACAACTTTGACTAATCAACCTGTATTCATCTCTACTAGTTCATTTTGGCCTGTGAGCTAAATAATTAATTGGTTTAGGTCTTCATTCAAATGGTTTTAAATTTGATAGGCTATATCTGTTTTGACAGATCTAGCTTAAGAGAAGAGGAAAAACCTGATTTGGGTCTTTATCCACACTCACTTCAGTGAGCCATATGGGAAGTCCAGTTGTGCCAAGAACATCAAGAGCACATCTCATGTAAGCAATATTTGGCTGGCCTGCAACAAAATGCCCTTGCAATCCTATTCCTGCTAGTATTCCTTTACTTCCTGGAAAGGACATAATCTCCTCAAGTTTCTTCCTGTATTTCTCTGGGCTCGCAGCCTTATCCCCAGAATACTCAATAGTATTATACTCATTCATGAACATGATAGTCTCTGGATCAAGCTTGTAAGCCATGGAGTAATATTCTGCAGAAGCATTTTTACAGAGTTTATCCTCAAAGAAGCTGAAGTGGAGATTCTCATTGACCACATCCCAAGCAATCAGTTCCCCTTTGTATCTTGAAACCACAGAACTCAATCTTTTTTCTGCTGCTTTTTTCAGTTCTTCAGGACATAGAGATTTGACCCATTCAGGCTGCATTTTTGGGTTGTCCCAGAAAATATTGTGGCCCCTCACAGAAATGCCATTCTGTTTGGTGAATTTCAGCATGGCATCTGCAACAGTGTAGTTCTCTTCACCTTGCTTTCTCTCTGTGCTGTACCATTTCATCTCGTTGGTGAAAGTAGTGTATTTGAATCTTGAAGCAAACCAGGTTTGGTAATCTGTGCTTGTGAGAATATTGTGATTTATGCTACATCCAAATGGGAAGCCTGACTTTGTTTGATCAACGTACACTGTAGCTCCTTCTATTGCCGTTTCATTTGTGTGGGCTATCTGGAATCTCACCTTGCGCTTACGTACCTGCAAGTTCCAAATCAACACTAACCAAGAAAAGCGAAGATCTATGAAGAATTTTATGTGCTTGCTTGCTTACCCTCTCAATGTTGTAGTCTTGGTGTGATCTCCATTGCTTTTTGGTGAATGGTTGTAATGAAACACTGTCAACCCATAATTCCACTGCAGTATTCTGGATCTGCATTGTTGTCAAAAAAAGATCCTTTAATAATGCTATTTTGCTCATCTTTGGTAACTTTACTTGCTTTCTGTACCCCAAAAGGAACATGCTCTTATATGAACACACCCTTCATTGCATTTTTTTTATTTTTTTATTTGAATGATAAACACTGTCAACCTTAAAACAATTTACTTTTAGTTCCACATATAGTAAACTACTTAAGTGGGCAAAAGTGGAATGCACTTTACCTCAAAAAGAATCTCAGCGGAGGTAGAGAAGTTTGCAACTATGCCACCTTTTAGCAGAGTCCAGCATCCATGTTGTGCCATCGCATGGCCACCTCGTACCAGATCACTTGTATTAGTTGTAAACACAACTGACACAGTCTCTCTTCCTTCACTGAGTTGAACCCAAGCTGAATGTGAAGGAGGAGCAAAAAATTGTTACTATGTGGTAATGAATACCACCACTTGATCAGTATCTTGAAACTTGACAGAACAGAAACATAGTAAGTTACCAGAAAAGCTGTACAGCCTTCCTTTCTCAAGTTGGATCTTCTGTGAGAAACTGTCTAATGGATGTGTTCTGTTACTTGCAGCAATGAACCTATTGCCTTTCTTTGATATTCTTTCTTCAATTGTTCCTTTCCCATGAACTGTCCAACCCTCTAGGCTTTGATCAAATGCTGGATTCACTATAATGCCTCCGCCATGTTGAGCTCTTTGTGGCTCCTCCAAGCACTGCATAATCAAAATATTGGTATGTTTGTCTCAGAAGAAGATATTTCACAGTGATTCTAGTTTTGCAGACATATATATATATATATGAGATTCTCCATGAGAAGGTGTTCTTGCCTCTCTAGTTACGGAATGGTCATAAGAGATAGCATGAACTCTGAGACCTGCATGTATTTAGCAGATATGTAAGTTTGAATTCATGAAGTGAATACATTAGATAGCACTGAGACAGAAACAGAGACCTGAAATCAGCAGAAGGCTTGAGGTAACCAATAAAAGGTAGGTTTCTTCTGCAACCTTCATCTCTTCCCCACTCAGACAAGCTTTCTCTGAATTTTATGTTAATGACAGTAAGAGATATATATATATATATACACACACACACCCCAATTCTGCCAGAATATTCTATGTTGTTTTTGGCATGAAATGCAAATAGGGAGACACTTACATTTATAATACAAAAATAAAGCATTTTCTTTAATTTACAATTATTTCCCTTAATCATTTTCCCCACTAACAATGTATCTGAATTTATAAAAAATCATAGACCACTGATCTTCTAATCCAATAGCAATTAACCCCTACCATAGAAATTAGATGTCAAATCAGAGTTGAACACCTGCGCATCGCATGTGCCTCTTTCTTTATCCATTTTCATTTCCATTCATTGCGATAAACGCAGAGGCATCTAGATGAAATAAGGCTAATACATCAAAAGTAAGTTTTAAATTTTAATAAATTTGAAAAAAAACAGAGCAATATTTGAAAACAAAACAAGGCTGATACACATGAATGGCTGGCTATTCAAAGAACTTAGCAGAAAAAATTGAAGGGAAGGGCAATATAGAAACAAACAAAGAAACGACTATATGAAATGTCAGGTACCTTGACTTATGGACTCCAATGGCGTCCCGTGAACCATTTTATTGAGTGTTCAAAGCACTGTAGCAGATTAAACATAAAAAACAGAAACAAAGGAGCAACACGGACAAATCCTGCTCAATGCTGCTAGTTAATAGTGGTGCAGCACAAGTTCATATTACCTAGTACCTAATTGGAAGGAATAATTAATGATTTGAAAGGAATTGGAAACAGAGGTGGTACATTGTCTTTATGTCCTTATGTTGAAATACTGCATTTCCCACATTTATTTCTATATCATTTTAAGCAAGCAATTAAAGCATTGCCATTAAATTTTTATTATGCTCCATTTTTCACTTTTTTATTTACTTTCAGTAGGTTTCAAATTATTACTATTTATATAATAATATTAATGTGTGGTAAAAATGCATTTTTTTTTTCTTTTGAAGTCGCTAAATATGTATTTGAACTAATTGTATTATTTTACTCTTCCTTTTGGGTTAATAATGTACAAAATATGGACTATATAAAAAAGAAAAACATGTTTGGTGAATACAAATAACAGTGGCTAATGTGTAAGTCTCTAATTATTAGGATTTCTTAGGATGTAGTTGGTTTCACAAAAATCAATTCACAGTCAACTCATATTTTGCACATGGTCATTGCACCACATAGTTTGATTGCAATGTTAAATAATATCTCAAAGAATTCTTTTTTTTTTCTTTTGGTCCATTAGGTATGGCGTGAATTATTCATTTTTATATACAATTAGAAATATATTGAAATTGAATAAGCAAGGAAAAAATAAATCTCATACATTCTCACTTCTCTTATATCATTGTCTTTTCTTTTCAAATGTTCATTGTAAACTGAATATTTAATATTTTAATTCATAATGCATATCTAACTAACCATTAATTCATTACAAATTATACCATGTGCAATTATACGAAAATAAAAAAAAATTAATTTGAGGGGTTTTTAAGCCCCACATCTAGAGACAAATATAGGATTTGATTTTAAAGAGAGTAAAAATCTTTAGATTAAAATTTTGAATTGAAAAAAATAAATTCTTACAATTTAAAGTAGACAGCTCTTATAAATTAAAGAACTAAATTAAAAATATAAAACAAAATTACATATAAAAATTAAAATTTTTAAAATTCAAAAGGGCCGATTGCCCACTTGGATTCATCTCTAACTACATCATAAGGATTTTAACATGCGTGAATGTGTGCAAATTAAATATTTAGGCTATTTAAATACCCCGCGTTTGGTGATTTCCAAAAAGAAAAAATATCACTTAGCCCTTTTTGCATGTATAGATTGGGTAACCACTACTGAGTCACAAGTAATATTTGCGAATCATAATGAGAGTTTTAGTGGAAAAAGGGGAGGCGTGCATAAGTGGGGTTCGCACCACTCACATTATGTACTTGTACGTAGCCAATCGCAAGCATATCACATAGATACAGCATTACGTCAAGCCTCAAAGTGGGTCGGGAGTGCCTGCATTTAGTTGAGGATTCCATTTGGTGATTCCAGATAATATATTTTTGCCTGATTTAGATTTCATTTTCAATAGCAATATCCTAAAATCATTATTTTATATCCACAAAACTAAAGTGAAGTGTGCTCTAGCCAATAATGAATCTAATATTTGATTACAATGAAGTAAAAGTTTTTAAATCAAATATTTAAATAAAAAAATTTTACAATCTAAAGTTAAAAAATTTAAAAATAAATGAAAATATAAAATAAAATTATATATAAAATTTAAAAATTTAAAAATTTAAAGAAAACGACAGCCTCCTACCCCCCCTTAAACCATCTCTAACTCTGACGATACTTATACAGTATATTTGGTTGGTAGAAAAGTATGAAGGGAATGTGGGTGTTGGATTGTGCTTGCCAAAATGTTGAAGGATTCCCTTTGCCTCGGGAATGCTGATTCTCACACTCGTGGGAATGTGACTTCCATCCAAAGCTTGAAGACTCCCTGGATACAGATTTGGTTGACAAAAGTACCCATTTGAAGATGTTATCCTCTCATCATCTTGGTGAACATGTGATGCCTTCGCCATTGTACAATATCAAGCCATCGAGTTTCGATTCTTAGATTGGAAAAGTATGAGTAAGGTTGTTAGTATTATTTATTTTATTTATTTATTAATTTAATTTTATATATTACTTATTTTTTAAAAATTTTTATCTAATTCTAATTAAATATTTAAATATATTATATATATATATATATATAAAATATAGGTGTTATAGTAAATTTGTTCATTCTCTTTTCTTTTATATTCTTAAATCTTTGGACTAAATATGGTAATACTATTTTTTTTAATAGACAATTAAATATAATTATAAATTTTTTTATTTTTATTTTCATTCTCACTTTTATTCTTATTTATTCGTAAATAATTTTATCAATCATCATTTAAAAAATAAAAAACAGTGACTTTGTACCATGTGGTAATCAATTTACGGTGATGCACCTGAATCTAGAGAACATTTATTCGCTCGGTGCTCTTTTGCCAAAGCTATCTGGTTCTTCTCTCCGCTGGACATACGTTCGGATCTCATTGAAACAAAGAATATTAATGACTCGTTGGACAAATGGTTGTAGTTAAAAAGTCTAACATTGATGATTTACATTCCTTATATGAATTGGCATTTTGAAAAAAGGTAGGAATCTGAGACTTTTTGAAATTGGTTTTTATCTCCATCTCAATGGAATCCTAGTAAGACCATGAAAATGGACGCAAAAGAAGGTTTGCAACATCAACAAAATCCTTCTTTCGTCTCTTCGAAGAGTCCTTTTTTGGATTCTCAACCAAGACTGTTGGTTTTTATATATACTGAAGGAAGATTATGACACAGGAAGTAGACCGAACCAATAAACAAAGAAAATTAATGATTTATTGAAATTTGAAAAAAAAATTATAAAAATAATGAAACAATGTGACAACTAATAAATAAATAAATAAAATATTTTATTATCGATTTAATATCATTTTATCATATTTTAAAATGTATTTTGCAAAAAATTTCTTCCATACGAGTATTCTATTGTTAAGGAATATTTATGCTTATGAACGTACGTCTCTAAAAGTTATGACATAAAATTAATTAATTAAATAAAAAGCTAAAATGATAGTTGAACGTAAAATGTATTTTGAAAAGATGATCCAAGTTGCAAAGTAAAATGGGAGAAGAAAGTTAAATAAAATGACAGGTCATGATTCTTTGAAATGTGTTTATTCATTCAAAGTTGTGGCACTACCTGTTCATTATTCCAACGTAGAAGTTGGATGCTTTGGAATGATAGGACTCCTTATACTATACTTCACTATAATGTAATTTTAAAATTATTCTATTTGTCAGCATTCATTTGATTAAGTTTTAACATCAAGGGATCTAACACTCTATGTGAGAGTCACGTGGCTCATAATTATTCCATATAAAAAACCCGACATCCTCAATTCTCCCCGTGACCCTATTTACTAAGAAATGCATATATAAAAAATAGCCCCATCTGCCAAGACTTCTCAAATCTCTGTTTCAGCTATCCTAATTAATGTCTTAAAACTCCATACATACCTCCAAAGTATAATTTATTAAGCATTCAAGACCACCAATAATTGTACAATTTGAAGCTCCAATCCTAGAAACCATCATATATCTCACGCGACTTTCCACAATTTATTATGCAACAATTTACCTAGTCACTCACAGGTAAACAGATTACGCTGCACTTGAACATGTAGAAGCAACGTCGTTTTGTTAGTTCATTGCTTGGGACGACCTTGAAGTGGTCAACTAAGGTGGAATTAGGCAAGCTTGGGTGAGTGATTTCCACTTCATAATTGCCATGGAAGACAGAGGCCTCATATAACCATTGGCCTCAGTTTTGCCTCTTAATCTGTTTGAAATTGTTGAAAAATTAGTAGTTTGAGTCACGTTAAATAATGTTATCCATAGGAATATTTTGTGAATACACGAATTTTTTCTAAGATTAAATAAACATTTTTGAGATATAACTCAAGAGTAGAAGTTAACAAGAAGAGAGAAAATGAGAAGTTGTGATTGTTGTATATTGTAATACAAAAATATACTTGGTATTTATAGGAGAGAAAAACTAACCATTAGAAAGTAGTTGTTAACTAGTTGTTAGAAACTAGCTGTTAAAAAATAATGTTATATAAGATTTCACTCTTCCAAATAATATAAGACTTCTTTTAAAATACTCATATTCATATTTTTAACAATCCTCTATATATTTCAAAAGAATCATTTAAAAAAAACTTTAGTTTATAAAGAAATCTCTGAGTTAAATACATAAGTATAATAGTTTCAAATCTGGTGTCTTTTAGACTATGAACTAGACCTAGGTTGATAAGACGTAACTTACAGAGTTATGGTGAAGTTTAAAACTTCTATGAACCATAAACGTTTGTTTGTAAGTTGGAGATCCTATTACCCATATTACACCCCCTTACAATTATTGCTGTTATTGTAGTTTTACACTTTAATTGGCCATGTGCACACCTGGTAGTTTATGAGTACTCTAGAGATTTTGCCAAGATCTCATAGGAGCAGTCCCACTCTACACTCATATAGGTAATTTATTAAGATATGAAAATCATTAAGAGCTTTGTGCTCATCCTCCCAATCAATGCATTCTAGCACTTTCTCACATTATAAGACGGGACAATAATTAATAATGCTAGCAGAATTAATAGTTAACTTGTTATTACCCATGTGAACCTTCTTCATGGGATCTCTAATCACAAAGGTTGGGTTACCATCACTGTTAATTTCAAATTGACTTAAGTCTCATTTCCCTTGATGTTTCAAGGATTAATTTTCTTGCCAAAGGTTTTGTCAGAGGATCTACTAGATTTATCTTTGATCTCACATAATCTATTGATATCACATTATTTTTCAGCAACTTCTTAACCACATTATGTCTTAAACTGATATGTCTACTTTTATCATTGAAAGTTTTATTCTTAGCAATGACTATTGTCGCTTGCCAATCATAATGTATTGACAAAGAAGGAGTTGGTTTTACTCCTAATGGTATGTTAGTTAAGAAATTTCTTTGCCACTCTACCTTATTACCAGCCAATTCTAGAGCAATAAACTTTGACTCCATAGTGGATCTTGCTATAATAGTTTGTTTAGCTGATCTACAAGTTACTGCACCACCATCAATGGTGAATACATAACCACTAGTGAATTTTGTTTCATCTAAATTTGCGATCCAATTAGCATCATTGTATTCTTTTAATATAGCTAGAAATCTATTATATATTATACCATAGTTCATGGTACCTCTTAAATATCTCATTAATTTAACCAACGCAGCTCAATGATCATGGTTTGGGCTATGTGTGTATCTACTTAATCTACACACTGCATAAGCTATATCAAGTGAGGTGAAGTTCATTAAATGCAACAGACTCCTAATAATCGTGCATACTTAGATTGAGCAATGAATTCTCTTTTATTTTTCCCTAGTTGGTTGTTAGGATCATATAGAATGTACGTCAATTTGTCATCAGAATGACTAAACTTTCTCAATAATTTTTTAACATAATGTTCTTGTGTTAACAATATACCATCATCATTCCTAATGATCTTAACACCTAGAATCACTTTAGCTTCACTCATGTCTTTCATATCAAACTTAAATGTTAGAAACAATTTTGTTTTATTCACAATATTCATGCTAGTACCAAAGATCAACATTTCATCTACATATAAAATGGTAATAGTACAATCACCATTATCGAGTTTCGTATACACATATATCTACTTCAATGGTAGTGAATCCATCATTAGTCAAAACTTGATCTAATTTATCATGCCAATGTTTTGGTGCTTTTTTTCAATCCATATAAGGATTTAAGAAGTTTGTGTACTTTGTTTTCCTATCCTAATACAACACAACCCTCAGGTTGCTCCATATAGATTTCTTCTTCTAAATCACGATCCAGAAAAGTTGTTTTAACATCTATTTGATGAATAAAAAGTTTATAGGTTGAGGCTAAGGCCATCAAAACTCTAATTGATGAAATTCTTGTAACATAAGCAAAAGTGTCAAAATAATTAACATCTTATTTTTGCATAAAACCTTTTGCCACTAATCTTGCTTTATATTTATCAATAGATCCATTGGGATTATATTTCCTTTTGAAATCCATTTACTACCTATAGTCTTTGCTCCTAAAGGCAAATCTACCAAAATCCATGTTTTATTTTTTGTAAGAGAATCAATTTTAGTTTTAATTGCTTCTTTCCAAAGTTGTGCATCAGGAGATGCAATAGCCTCATAATAAGTTAAAGGATCATTTTCTATAGGATAAGTATAAAAATCATCACCAAAGGAAGTCTCTTTTCTTTATCATTTGCTTTTTCTCAAACCCTCAGGTGAATTCTCAATATTTTCTTCATTAACTATAGGTGAATGTGTGAATGCAGGTGCATTAGAAATTTTATTAATTTTTAAATGAAAAGTATGTTAAAAAAAACTTAGTATTCTTAATCTCTATTATGGTATTGAAATCAAGCACATCACTTTTCAAGATAAGAAATCTATATGCAGCACTATTCTCAGCATATCCAACAAACTTTTAATCAAAAGTTTTAGAACCTATTTTCCTTTTCTTGGGATCGGGTAACATCACTTTAGCTAGACACCCCCACACTTTTAAGTACTTTAGGTTAGGTGCATACCATTTTCATAATTCATATGGTGTTTTATTATTCTTCTTATAACGTATACTATTTTGTAAATGACATGTAGATATTAAAGTTTCACCTTAAAGATTATTTGGAGTTGAAGAGCTAACTAACATAGCATTCATCATTTCTTTTAGAGTCCTATTTTTTCCTTCTGCTACTATATTAGATTCAAGAGAATAAAGAGGAGTAATTTCATGAATTATTCCATCTTTCTCACAAAGTTCATTTAATAATACATATTCATCTCCTCTATAAGACCTCACTCTTTTAATTTTCTTATCTAATTGATTTTCTACTTCATTTTTATGTCTAAGTAAGTACATCTTAGTATATCTTGAAAAATCATTTATAAATTAAATTAAATAATTTGGATTCTCTTTGTACATTAGGAATTGACTTCTTAGTTTGTTTAGACTCAATACAAGTCTCACATTTGTTTAAAACTGTATTATTAATTCCAAAAATTAAACCAAGATTTTGTATTTTCTTAATGTAAGAAATACTAACATGTCCTAATCTAGCATGCTACAAATCTATAGAGTCAATCAAATAAGCAAAAAAAGATGCATTCTTATTCATAATTTTAGAAATACTGAGTATAAAAAGTCCCTTATTATAGTAACATTTGCCCAACAAAAATATTGTTCTTTGTCATTATAATCTTGTTAGATTCAAATGACATTTTAACCCCAGCCTTTCCTAGCAGAGCCACAGAGATCAAATTTGCTCTGATGTTAGGTACATGTAGAACGTCATTGAGGGCTAAGGTCTTACCAAATGTGAGTTTGAGAAGAACCTTTCCTTTTCCAAGAATATTTATAGTTCTTGAATCACCAAGGTACACATGTTGTTCTCCATCTCTCACTGTAGTGTAGGAGGAAGAGGCATTTTTGTTTACACAAATATTCCTAGTAGCACCGGAGCCTATTACCCATTCTTTCACATTAGCTATCATGAGATCTTGAGAAATGACTACAGTAATTATGTCATCTCCTTGAACCAAATTTGCATTTGGCTTTGGAGGCTTGTTATTTCTTACTTTCTTCCTACATTAAGTAGCATGGTAACTTCGCTTCCCACAGACAAAATAATCTCATTTCTTTTTAAAGGTGGGATTATATTGCTTAGTCTTGTAATCAATTTTCTTTTTATCATACTTTTGTTTGTGTAGCTTTTCTTGTACCAAGTTTGCCTTTGTAGTCATTTCCTTTGCTTTTGCAGCTTTGAGTTCTTTCTGATTTTTGTCTTCTATTATAATGTGAGTGATTAAATCTGTAACCAACAGTTGCCTTGCTTATGCTTAAGTTGCTATTTGTAATCGCTCCATGAATCTAGTAACTTCTCAATCAATATGCTAGCAGTGTACTCATTAAGGAGGTTAATTTTCTTAGCTCGAAATTCCTCCAATAGTTTATGATATTCATTGATTTGCATTTTGATGTCTTTTTTGCCGGTCATATCCCATTTGTAATGGTTGCTTATAACAAATTTTTGCTTTCCAACATCCTCGGCAGTATATTTGAGAATCATTAATTCCTAAATTTTTTTAGCTTCCTTGTATGTGCAATATACATCGAACAAATCATTAGACAAAGTGCTAATTATTGTATGTCTAGATACCTTGTTTGCATATGTCCAAAGCTCCAATGTTTTTGCATTAAATGTTGATGATGACATTAGGTTAGTAAGGGCTTAAGCAACTCTATGTATATCCAAAGTAAAGAAATCAGCTCTTGTCATTTTCAACAGTTTTATCCGTCACACACTTGGATTTTTGATATATTTAGAAATGGCTTGGCATAAGGAACAGATGACAAGACTGGAACAGTCATAGCTCCTAGCGTGGAGGTTGCAATGGTAGGTGACAGTGCAAAATCATCAGAGGTATTGGTAATAGCATCAATGGTGTCCACATTCCTAAGATTGTTGAGAAATTGATTATCTGAGTCATGTTAAAGAACGTTGTCCTTAGGAATATTTTGTGAACATACAAATTTCCCCATGATTAAATACACCCTTCTAAGATATAACTCAGGAGCAGAAGTTAGCAAGAAGAGAGGAAATGAGAAGTAATGATTGTTATGTATTGTAATCCAAAGATATGCTTGGTATTTATAGGAAAGAAAAACTAGCTGTTAGAAAATAATGTTATATAAGATCTCACTCTCCCAAATAATGATACTTCTTTTGAAATACCCATACTCATATTTTTAACAAAGCCTATCTCTTAGAGCAGCTTATCTATTATATCCCTAGTTGGTAAGTTCTTGAAATTGTTATATGTCAAACACATCCTGTAACATCCCTCAGGCTTCCATGCTACCCATATTATGATTCCCTGAACTTTGGATGAGATGATGCTTCCCTCAATATCTCGTCCAAGTACTGAGCCTACTCAAATCATCAATAAAAGAAAAACATTGTTGGTAAATATGGTTTTGCACTATGAAGCATGTATAGCTGTCAATATAGACTACCAATTCGTAGAGGATGAAGATATTTTGTATTTCACCCATCTACAAATTTATGTTTATCAGGCCTAGCAAGAGTGTAAAGATTTCAACATATGGAATCAAAGTCACAATGCTTTAACCATGGATGTGTTTATAGAGTCCAAGGATCATACCTCTTAATACATGAGATGGTATTTGACATGTACTTGGTGGATTCATACGATAAGCAAAGACATAGGTTTAGTGGTAAATTTTTAAATACTTGACAAAATTATTTTTTTTTTTCTAAATTCATTTTATATTTCTTATAGGCTAATTTAATGGAGAGCTCATGGAAACTAACCGTTCATGACTCGCCAACCCCTAATTTTAGGGAAACTATTAGTTGAAACTATAGGACTATACTTCTTGCCCTCAATGAATATAGAAATATCATAGTTTCTTAACTTGCTCGACCGTCATATTGTCTACCAAGTCCAACAATCTTGGAGAGAAAACCAAATACAAGAGCTCAAAGATTTCATGGCAGGTAGGCCAACCCTTGTAGTGGATGATAACAATGATCACTGATGCCACTTGTGCAACTTATAGTTATTATTATGTAATTTGTGATAAAAATGCCTAAATTAATAGGCTTGTATACCCATTTAAAACTCTAGACTTCCATATGGTTCATTAAATTTATAACCGTATTCATCAATTTTGATGGATTAAATTATAGTAATCAAATCGTGACATGAATTGTGAATCAAAAAATGTATTTTTAAATCATGAATCATATAATATATCGAACTGTAAAATTCAATAACAAGTAAAAAAAAACTTAAAATATAAAATATGACATATGCAATATGTATAAAATACTTGAAATAAATTATAAAAAATTTTTATTAACCATGTGATTTGTAAGTAATTAATTTTTTAAATAATTTCAAACAAATTTTTTTTTTGCTTTTTTTTATAAAAGCATAGATAATACTTACAACAATACAATATTGTTATACTAATTCATCGATTTTTTACAATTTTGAATTGCAAGGTTATATTATTATACCATATTGGCTTGAATCGCATGATTCATATCTGATTCAATCATTAATTTATATTATTGACTTTGTAACTTGTTACAAATCGTAAGATTCAATTTGTGAATTATATTATTTATAACTACTTTTAATTCAGTCATTGAATCATATTGTTGGTTTTGTGTGACTCATTTTGAATTGTAAAATTTGAATTGTGAATAGTAAGAATTTGATTACTATGGATTAAACACCGCAATTTATCAGATCACCCATGTTGGCTCTTAGTGTATCCTTTAAGTTATATTTGTGTTTGTGTCTATGCTGCTTGAGATTTTAAAATTTCTATTAAACAACCAATTAGTTTTGTGGTGTTACTAGTGTTAGTGTTATGTCCATGGTTTATGAGATTTTAGAATTCTATAGAACAGCTAAATGCAAATGATAATAGTCATTGTGCTTTACCCTTAAAGAGTAACTTGGTTGGGTTGGCTTTTGACGTCCAATTCTGTAAGCCAAATGGGCATCCCTGAGGCACCAAGCATATCTACGGAAGCTCTCATGTAAGCCATGTCAAAAGTAGAGAAATGGCCCTCAAGCCCTATTCCAATAGGCCATCCACTGTGACCCAGGTAGCTCTGCATCTCTTTCAGCCTCTGAAGGTACCATGCTGGTAATGTTGTTGCATCTTCGCTATTGTGAACACCTCACACAAAATTATTTAATTATTTTAAATATTATTAATTAATAGTAAAAAATCTTAAAAAAAGAAAAAATAATATAAACACAAAAAATAGAAAATTAAAAAGTCCAAAAATAAATATTAATAATGATACTAATTAAAATAAGAAAAATTAAAATTAAAATAAAATCAAAAGGTAAAGAAATATAATGTAATACAAATAATCCAAAACACCAAAAAAAAAAACGCAGAAGACGTGAGGTGAGGAAAAGGAGAGCATGCAGCTGATAAAAGGGGACTACACGTTTCCCCTATGGGCAGGCTGGAGGGTAGGAATGATGACTATAGAGGTAGAGAGTTAAGGGAGATTAAGAGGAAAATCTGAAGGAGCTGCTAAAAGGGGGGCTGAAAACACTACAGAGCATAAAACAAAAACACTGTTGGGCAGAAAACGGAAAGATTGCTGGAGAGAAAATGAAAAAACTACTGGAGAGAAAACGGAAAAACTGCTGGAGAGAAATGAAAAACATTGCTGGAGAGAAACTAAAAACATTGTTGGAAGGGAGGAAAGACCATGAGAGCTGGAAGAGAGGAGACTGGAGAGCTGGAAGAGAGAAAACCACGAGAGCTGGAGGAGAGACCGTGAGCTACTGACAGATAACAAAGAGTGGCGAGTGCAAAGGAGTGATAGCGGGGAGAAGAGTGGCCGAGAGTTTGCTGGAGAGAAAGAAGGAGAAAGCTGCAGAGAAGGAAGGAGGGCAGCAAAAATAAACCGAAACCAGAAAAGAATAAGAGAAAAATGGGATAGCAGAGACTTTCATGTAGGAAAAATAGAGATTAATAGAGAAATGCTTAATTGAGGAAGAGAGAGCGTGAGGAACATAGGAAAGAGGAGAGCTGAGGTTTGAAAGGTATGATCAAGTTGTTGTCATTTTCTTTGCTGCTATGAGATCTTTTTTTTCTACCATGAACCTCACCTGTGTTGCTAGCATAGTTTCATCCCCTTTGTTGTCTTAAATTTCATGTATTTGATATGTATATTCATCTTAGCTTGCTACCAAGAATTTTATATATCTTGCTTCATATATTTACTTTATTTTACTTCATGAATTTCATGTATCTCGCTGCATATATGTACCTCAGTTTGCTGCCATGAATCTCGTGTCTCTTGTTGCTTATAGGTACTTCAATGTGCTGCCATGAGCTTCGTGTATATGTTGCATGTATTTACTCCAATTGTTTCTCCTCAACCTCATGTTTTACTGCCAAAGCTTCACTAAGTTTCTGTTATAATTTCTTCTGCTTTGCTACCATGGCTGTTTCCTATTATTATGGTGCTGTATTACCTTCACTCTTTTAATGTCTTGTTGTTTGTTGAATTGCTACACACCTTCTTGTTATCCAAGTTTATAGCAAATTTCCTGTGCTTCTGCTTGAAAGCATGCTAGAATCTAATTCATATTTTCCCATATTTTGCTGTGAAACACCTTGGCATGGTTCTTCATATTCTGTTTTCTTCTTCTTCTTTTTTCACTGTAAAACACGTGGATATTATGCAACGTATTTCGCCTCATTTTGGTTGTAAAACCCACTGGTATGGTGCTGCATGTTCTGCTTCATTTTCACGGGTATTATGCTGCATTGTATGCCCCTTTGGCTGCTAAAGTTTGACTGACATTGTGGTACTATTATTCCTTGTCTCCCTTGTAAGAGGGATGTTTTAAGAAGATAAAGTGATAGAGCTTGATGCTCGAAACATGTTCTATAGTGACTCTCAATACATACTGTGGTTTTGTCTCCTTGCTTTGAGTAATTGGAAACCCATATTAAAGACTAGGAAACACTTTGGAGAGGACGTGTATATATATATATATATATATACATTTGTACATCTACATATATATATATATATATATATGCATATACTTCGTGTATTTATGTCTATGTACAAACAAAATCACAAATATACTTAGCCTCCCAAATTGACACGTGACTCTTTTTCCTTCTTAAAAAAAAGAAAAAAAAAAAGAAGAAAAATGACAAAATAATAATGAAAATAAATAAATAATAATTTTTCACCAATCATATATATGTATATATATATATATATGATTCTTAACGTCACTGTGTGAGACCATCAGTCTTCACGGACACTTTAAGATCATGTGAGAATATTTTTCTCTTCGAGTGCTTGGGGTCGTGTGAGACTTTAATCTCTATAGGCCCCAAAAATTAGTACGTACCCGTTTAAAAATAAATAAATGATAATAATGCAGAAAATAGATGTTTTAATTAAATGTTTTCTATTATTACTAAATGATTAAATCAGTGTTTTATAAAAATTAAAGTGTCATATGGGACTAGGGTCCCCTATGCTTTAGGGAATTGATCTTGTTAAAAATAAGACTTAAATAATTTCAATTTCAGAATTCATAAAAATATATATGAAAAATAAAGCCGTGTCATCATCTTGTGAGAATGTAATTCTTCTCGAGTGCTCGGGATCTTGTGAGATTTTAATCTCCTTCGATCCTAAAAATTAGTACATATTTGTTTTAAAAATAATAATAATGCAAGGATAAATACTTTAATTAAATATTTTCCATTATTTATGAAAATCATCGCGTGAGAATATTATTCTCCTCGAAGGCTTGGGATTGTGTGAGGTTTTAATCTCCTCATATTCCAAAAATTAGTACATATTTGTTTTAAATAATAAATATAATGCAAAGATAAATACTTTAATTAAATATTTTCTATCATTTACTAAATCATCGCGTGAGAATATTGTTCTCTTCGAGTGCTTGAGATCATGTGATATTTTAATCTCCCTAGATCTCGAAAATTAGTACATGCTTGTTTAAAATAATGATAACAATGATGATAACAATGCAAAAATAAATATCCTAATTAAATATTTTTTATCACATTATTTACAAGATGATTAGGATCATTCTTTATAATAATTTTATTTAAATTTCAAAATGAAGATTAAAATCCCGAAAATAAACAAAAAATTTTAAATGAGAGAAAATGAAGGGATCAGGAGAGTGAGATTAATCAGATTGTTGCAAAATTAAAATACCCAAATCAAACTTCAATCCCGTTTTGTTTATGAGAATCTGTTTAGTTTGAACTCCCATGTTCTCATCACAAAAATTATCTATCATCAACCAATAAACACGCCTTTTAAGTCGAATTACGTGGACTTTAATCCCTATCGTAGGGTACGTAGGCCCTAGGCTTTCATCTTAGACCAAGTCTGCCCTTTGTAAATATTTACTCGTTTGCTTCTGTTATTGTCGTTTTTATCGTCTCTGTTTAACGAACATGCACGTCAATAAAAGGGTAATTGAGATAAATTTAAGGCCACATTCTATTTCAACTGACTAGTTTAAAGTAACCGTCCTTAAGGACGGGTGTTGTGGGGTGTCTAACACCTTCCCCACACTCAAATAGATTCCTGAACCTTTCTCTGGTTGCGTAGACCATGTTGCCTTTTTCTTTTTATTTTAAATTGGTTTTCTAAAATTTTTCATTAAAAATTTTGGTGGCGACTCCAAACAAATTAATTTTCAAGATTCGTGTTTTGGGAATCAATCAAAAACTTTTTATATCCTTTTGTCGTAAGGTCGGTTACGACAGCTATCCTCAATAGTATTATAGTCATTCATGAACATCGTTGCTGTTGTGTCAAGAACATGAGCGACTTCATAAATTCTTGCCGATTCGTTGCTCCCAAGTTTGCTTTCCAGGAAAAAATAGTGCACATTCTCGTTCATAACATCCCAAGCAATCACCTGGTGCCTGTACCTTGTCATAATGGAATGCTGCCTTCGCACCACTGCTTCATTAAATTGTGTTAGAGAGAGTGAACTGACCCAACTAGGCTGGAAAGAAGTAGAGTCCCAATGAACGTTATGGCCACGAACTGCAATCCCATGTTGTTCTGCAAACTGAATCAACGCATCAGCAGCAGAATAGTCCTCTTTTCCCTGTACTGCCTCATTTACGAACCACTTCATTTGGTCTTCTAAGGTAGCATATTTGAACCTCGGAAGGTACCAATTTTGATAGGCAATGATATTTGGCTTTATGGTACAACCAATTGGGAAGCTTGACGACTTCTGTCTGATGTATATCTTGGCGTTTGCCACTGGCTTTCCTTGTTTGGCAACAGCATTGCACCTTTCTTTTACGCGTCTGCCAACATTAATTATAAAAAGTTTAATTTGGCTAAATCCCTATTTTGCACCTTGAAAGATATGTCACCAAGAATTTGAATGTTTGATAATTAATTTTTTTTAATTACTTTAGCACCCAAGAGAGCATGACTTGGTCTTAATTTCAGGCTTTTGGGGTACCAATTTGATCTAAACAACAGATGGAAGAATAGAGGAAATTTAAACAAAATAATATTCTGGGTTTTAAATACCCAATTGACATTGACACCTTTATTTGTCAACTGAATTTCATTATAAAGTGAATGCAAACAAAATGGAATGAATAGGAGGAGCTTGTACATTAGTATTAGTAGTTTACCTACTCAATGCTCTGATGTTGGTGAGACTTCCATTGCTCTTTGGTCAATGGTTGTAATGAGATGCTGTCAACCCATATTTCCACAGATGTGTTATTGCTCTGCACATGTTTGGCCTCCATTAGTTATTGAGGACGAAGGAAATGAAAACAAAAAAGAAAAAAAGCAATTGTGGTTGGAAATTGGAGTTTGAGACTTTGTTCATTTTTCTCAGGATCTCCTATAACAAACATTTTATCAAACAGTTCCTAGGCTCAAAACCCATTTTCTGATGCAGAAGCAAGCACAACATCAGAAGATTATTAAAAATAAAATACCTCAAAATAGAGCTCAGCAGGGCCTGATGCTTCAGCAGTGAGACCACCCTTAAGCGTGGACCAACAGTTAGACTTGGCTATAGTATGACCAGCATGTTTCAACCCATTTTCTGTTTTGAAGACAACTGTTACTAGAACATCTCCATCATCATCATTCACTTGTATCCAAACTGCAATAATTCTAGTCATTAAGCAAAAATAACTATAACCCAGAATAGACAACAAAAAATATTGGGCATTAACAAAAGAGTTAGAATACCAGAGATTATGTAGAGATTGTCCTTTTCCAGATAGAGTTTCTGGGAAACACTATCATTGGGATGATTTCTGCTGTGAGCCACAATATATTAGTTGCCTCCGGATTCTCTGTGTTCCATTTTGGTTTCCCCAAATGTGGACCATCCTTCCACTCCTTGATCAAGCTTGGGGTTTCTGATAATTCTCCGCCATACTGAGGTTCTGGGGGTTCGGTAAGCGCTAGCAAGAGGATAAAATGTTCTTTGTAAAAGGGAGACATGGAGAAACGGAATGAAGTTGTACAAGCAACTCTTTAAAAAAAAAAAAAAAAACCCTTTCATTAACTAAGTTGTTTTTTATTTTACTTGACTCTAAACATTTTTTTTTGGTAAAAATTTATAATTTCATTAGAATTGACGAAAAAGTTTGAACAAGAAACAAACTATAATATTGTAAAAAAATTAGTATATTTATCAGCTTTTTAAATCAACAAATTATAGATAATTTTCATTAAATAGTAGGTTATTGACTATTATCTTTTTTCAAACTTTTTCGTATATACATACACAAAATATATTGTATTAATATATTAAAAAAAAAACCTAAAGTTTACCGGGACTAACTCTTAAAAAAAATGTATAAAAGGTTTCATCCCTCATATTAAAGAGGACCCTTAAGGTGAAGCCTGTAGAACCAACTCTAGGCCTTAAAGAGCAAACCAAGGCTAAATTGACATCTCATATCTAAGAAAAGATTGATAATATCATGTCTTGGAAAACATTTTTTAGTTTTTTAGCTATGATGTAATTAATGATTAAAAATTAAATACAAATTTATTAAAAGCTTTTGTATTTAATAATTAATGAGTATAATTATAATGATAAATATATTAAAATAAATAAAATATTATACTGTATTTAATAATATTTAATACTAAATTACTTCATAACTAAAAAATTTAATATTTTTAAAAACATATCATTATCACTCTAAAACAATTTTTTTAAAACTTGATTAAGATTTAGAGCTTAGAGTCAATTTGAGTTATACAAATTCAACCCCATATTTAAATAGGACTTTCCCAGTCAATGCTTAAAATCTTAGAGCCTAAATAAGTTAAATATTGACCACTCTAACTTTCATAAGAGAAGTAGGCGTACCTCAATGTTGGCTGAATAATCTAAAGACCAAGCATTAACTTGGAAACCTGCAAAGAAAAAACCAAATAAGTGAAAGAGAACAACATTTTTTTTTTCTTAATTTACTCACATGCTAATTTTAAAAATTTATAAATTAATCTTTATCTTTAAAAATTTGTAATTACCATTAATTTTATTATTTAAAAAATTTTATGATAAAATTTTTGTCATAACAATGAAATATATATTTGTTAATAAATATATCTGACTCGATTGACATTCAAATATCATT
Organism: Delonix regia; assembly: GCA_037074485.1. Taxonomy (NCBI): domain Eukaryota; kingdom Viridiplantae; phylum Streptophyta; class Magnoliopsida; order Fabales; family Fabaceae; genus Delonix; species Delonix regia. The sequence goes on along the minus strand of CM073454.1, from coordinate 7,599,234 downwards.
GGCATATGACTCGATGAAATCTAATTCAATCTAGACTTAATAAATCTATCAAATTTTTATATATTTATAATATTTAGCATTTCTCATGCCACGTCTAATTAAAACAACCACATATGGTAACAAAACAACATTAATAATCCCATTTCATGAATGCTACAATTAGCATCCATGGTGGAGCTTCTTCCAAAGATAAATGAAACAGGTAGATAAGAGGAAGAGAGCAAACCAACAAAAATGATGGAACACATCAAAAGAAGCTCCTTAATCTATTGCCAACGCTTCATTGCTTGAAGCTTTTGATTCAAAAAGTTATATGAAAAAGCAGGACTGTCAAGTTGGAGAATTCGAAGTTATCGATATTCTCCAAGGGATTGAAATCATTCACGAAGAGTGCCTGTGAAACGGGAAAGTGGAGGTGGCTTAGATCTCTGGTCTCTCTCAATTTGAGCTAGTTGGTCTTTCAAGTACTTAATCAAAGTGTTAGGACTCATCAGAGTCTGTAACTGAGACATAAGAATAGAGCCATCAAAATAGGTTCAACCCACCGGGTCGAGCCCGTGTAACCCACCTAAGAAGTGGGTTAGGTTGAGGGGTTTTTTTGAGAACTCATTTAATATACTTCTATCAACTCAGCCCGTTTAACCCATAAGTTAAACGAGTCAGCTTGCAGGTAAAACAGGTTGCCCTTTTTTTTTTTATTTAAATTTTCTACTCATTCAGTCTAGCGTCCCAACCTACTGCATTTTCCTATTTAAAAAAATTAACCATAATGTATATGTTATGTTGTTTCTATTATTTTGTAATTTGCCAAATTTGAATATTCTGCTCATAATTATATTCTTATTATTAATTAATCATTGAATTATTGGATTACTCTACTTGTTTTAATCTATTGAAACCTGCTTTTTATTTAATTATTTTTTTGTTTATTTATATTGATATAGAAATTGATGAATTAAACAAGATATGTTCTTAAAGAAAATTATATTTGAATTTTTATAATTTTTTTTATTTTATATTATTTTTTTAATTTTTTGGTGAGTTAAACGGGTCAGCTCGCTTAGCCCACCAGATGGGGTGGGTTGAGATTTTCAACCTACCACTTTGTGGTGGGTTAAATGGGCTTACTCGTTTAACTCATTAACTCGAATGGGTCAGCTTAGGTACGCCGAATTGGCTCACTTTAACAGCTATACATAAGAATTTGATCTAGGGTCAAAATAAAAATCTGAACTTGAATTTTCGAAACATGAATGGTAGATCCTTCTTTAATATCGAAACCAACTATCACACAATGTACAAAGAAATTCTTGCCATGAAAAATGACATCAAAAAGTTCAAGTTTTATTTGACTCGACTCCAGTGATTTGGATCTGAACTTGTAGACAACAGCGCTATACTCACTGTCAGCCCATGCTACTTAAGGGCCACCCAAGTTGACTACAGTATAAGCCAAGCATTTGGCAATGGAGGAAGTTATACTATGCCTTGAAGGAAGTATAGTATTTATACTGACATAAGCAAGCTTAATTTTGTGCAGGACTTCCTTCAAAGTTTAAATTATCATTAAATGTCGATGACGTAAAAATCCAGAGTTTAAGATCATATATGATCAAATTGGCTGTGTCCTTCTTCATCTCTGAAGTCAGATTTATTCCTTATTGGGCATTTATTACATTTTATTTCCACATAAAATTAATTTCTTTTTCTGTTTTTACTTTAGACCAATAAAAACCATACACATACAACTTTCACATAGGATTTTCTTGAGCTCACTCGTCACACATAAAACATACTTATTGAAGAACATTTAATTATGTATTTTTGGATAAACAAATAATAAGTATATAATTTTTAAATAAAATATGGCATATGTATAATTTTGTAAATATAAGTGTAAAGTTATCCAATTGAACTATATATTTGTCATGATTTAACGTAAAATATACACTTACCAAGTTTTCATAATATAAGAGACTGTTTGTAAATTTAACTATTAAATCGTTTCATTATAATTTGTATTTTACGGTTGGATACACGATTAAATGATAGGTATGCTTCCATTGTTTTTTAAATAAACATTTATAACCTTTATGTAAATTAAGATGATCTTTTTCCTAAATGTTGAACCTTTTTAAATTAATTTATTTTTTCATTTAAACCAAAAAAAAATTATTTGCGTGGATGTCGTTTATAAAAAAATAGTGTCATGGACTCCAACGGTGTCCCATGAACCACCTTAATAAGTGACCAAAGCACTATATTAGATTAAACGTGAAAAAAAAGAGCAGTATGAACAATTCTATGTTAATGCTGCTAAACTTACAGTGTGCAATATCAGCACAAGTTCATATATATCACCTAATTTCAATTTTTTAAAAAAATAATTAAAAAAATATTAAATTAGCCTCTTACTTTTATATTTTATAACAAATTAATTTTTCATAAATTAATCGCAATAAATTAATTTTTAAAAAATCTTATTTTATATAATAGTATTGTAATATATTAATTTTGTATAAATTTAAATTTATGAAAAATTAATTTATTATAAATAATTTATAAAAATAAATTATTATAAAATATAAAAATAAATAACTGATTTTATATTTTTTTTAAAGAATTTCTCAACACCTAATTAGGATGAATAATTAATGATTTGGATGGGATGGGAAAGAGATCTGCATTAACTTTACGGCCATATATATTGAAATATTGGATTTTCTACATCTATTTCAATATCAATTTAAGGAAATAATTAAAGCATTTCCATATTACTATTTTCCACATTTATTTCTATATCAGATTAAGGAAACAATTAAAGGATTGCCATTAAAACTTTTAATGACGAACCACTTTACTGTTTTTCAATTTCAGTACGTAGCTTCCAAATTTTTACATTAATATTCATGCACGGTGAAAATACACTTTTTCCTTTGAAGTCGCTAAATATGTATTGTGACTAACTATCATTTTCTTTTTCTTTTTTGGTTTAATAATGTACATGTATGGATTAGACAAAAGAAAAACATGTTTGGTGCACACAAGTAACAATGGCTGATTTGCAAGTTTCTACTCATTAAGAATTCCATTTAAGACTGAAACGAAGATAAATTTCATCACAAAATGCACTTTGTTACTTTTTACTTTTTATATTAGATTTAACGAAAATACATGTGAATTTAATAAAATCTTAATTGTCAAATAAAAATTTAATAATTTAAATTTAAAAAAATTATTAAATATTATTTATTATTTATTAAATTGACACCATTTAATATTAAAGTTAATAACTTAAATTCCTATAAATACAGATAATCCAAATTCAAACATATTTTAAAATAATGGTTAAGGACCGCTCATTATTGAAAAGAAAAAATGGTATGTGTATTTTTTACATAACTTTTGCGACGATTTTAACTGCAACAGAAGGTTTCTGCGTTGTGCATAACTAATCGTTGCAAAAGATTTTACAACAATTTTAGCAGTTGCAAGAAAAATAACCACGTGATCTGCTTTAGCAACAATTGTGCTAGCCATTGTTAAAATATTAATGACTGCTCTACTTAACTGTCGCAAAACACAAACTATCAAATATTAATTACATTTTTTTGGCTAACGATTTTTTTTTTTTCAGAAAATAATAGTTTAGATGTGTTACTCTATCATTATTAGTCAGACTGTTTAAGGATTCATTTTGAGCCTTATGCCTACATCTACCAATCCAATAACACCTAGTACTTTGACATAAGAATCCACATTAGATGAAGTCTATCAAAAAATAATTAGAGAACCACCTAGTCGATTTTTTCTTTTTTACTTTCTAGAATAACCATTGACAAAAACTCCCAAGTCCCAACGCCAAGATGATTGAACCAACTAGGTATATTATGATATATATATATATATATTCAAAAACTTGATAGCAATAGTAAACACTTAAAGAATTGTATATAAATTTGTCCGTACAATGATTTTCATGAAACATATTTGGTCATAAAAAGTTCAGAAAGAAAAAAACCAACCTATGCTGAAAATTTGAACGTTGCTGTTCGCATGGATTCATCTGCAGGCACCACTTTCAAGTACTGAGATAAAGTGGAACCCTTCACAAGAGGATGACTCACTTTGACTTCATAATGACCATGTGATAGGGAGGCCTCAAAGAACCCATTTGGGTCTGTTTTCCCTTCCAATTGTGCAAGCCCCCACTCTTGAAGCAGCTTATCTACAACATCCCCTGTAGCTAAGTTGTTGAAATTGTTATCAGTCAAGCACATCCTATAACACCCGTCAGGTCTCCATGCTGTCCACAGTACAATGCCCTCAACATCTGGGTGCGAGTATGCCTCTCTCAGAATCTGCTCCAAGTACTGTGCCTGCAGTATTATAAGTTTAAGCTGCCAAGTAAGCTTTACCATATATCTTTACTTATCTCGTTCTGAAATTTCATTTAACTATGAAGAAGGAGGCTAGTAAGATTCAAATTCTAGATCACCTCAGTCATAGAAACTCCGATACAATGTCAGAGGCTGTTTCAACTCAAAAGCTCTGGTCACCCATTAATAGTTTTATATATAATCTCTAACAACCAACCTAGGCTTTGGGTTCGTTCAAAAAAAACAAAAAATCTAGGCTTTGGGTTTATTGACCTTTACCTGGTTGGGTTGGCTTGTAACATCCAATTCTGTAAGCCAGATAGGCAATCCAGTGGCAGCCAGAGTATCAATAGCAGCTCTCATGTAAGGCAAGTTAAGAGTGGAGAAATGGGACTCAAGCCCTATTCCAACTGTGCATCCACTATTCTCAGAATAGCTCTGGATTTCTCTGAGCTTCTGGAGGTACTTTGCTGGGGTTGATGAACCATCTCTACTATCTTCTATAGTATTAAATTCATTAAGGAACAAAGTGGTTTGTCCATCAATCTTGTGAACCTCACTGTAAATCCTAGCTGAAGCATTCTTTCCTAGTTTACTTTCCAGAAATGAGAAGTGCATATTTTCATTAACAACATCCCAAGCAATGAGTTGGCCTTTGTATCTTGACACAACAGAGTTTAGCCTCTTCTCAACTGCTGAATTAAGCTGGTCTAATGGGAGTGAAGGAACCCACCTAGGTTGGTAACGAACATCATCCCAAAAAACATTGTGGCCACGAACCATGATGTCTTGTTGCTTGGCAAATTCTAGCATGGCATCTGCAATGGAGTAGTCCTCTTGGCCTTGATTGCGTTCAGTGCTATACCACTTCATTTCGTTTTCAAATGTGGTGACTGTGAATCTAGAGGTGAACCAATTTTGGTACTCATCATTGTTGAGGATGTTCTTGTTTATTGCACTACCAAATGGAAAGATTGACTTCTTCTGTTCAATAGATATGGTTGCATTTGGTAGCGAATTGCCTTGTTCATCAACTGCTTGGACTAGTACCCTTTTCTTCCGTGCCTGCCAACCCAGAGTTAAGCTTACTTTTGATCAAGTTTTTTTCACATAAACTTTCAAAAACATTAACATTAATATATAGTTCTTTTAGAGTGTTAATGTCTAAAATATGAACACTGACACTGAAACAAACACGACATGGACATGACAACATTTGAAGTGTACATGTGTAATTGAAACATTGCATTGTTCTTGATATGAGTGTCCAGAATCCAAATTATGTCGGACATGGAAAACTTGACAAATAGGTAAAAAATAAGAAGATAGGTGACTGGGAGAAAAATGAAATTATGACAGAGGGTTACCTTCTTAATGCTTCGATATTGATGAGACTTCCATTGTTTTTGCGTGAATGGCTGTAAGGAAATGCTATCCACCCATATCTCCACAGACGTTTTATTGCTCTGCAGAGTTTAGCATTTAAGAGCTAAGAAAAAATATGGTATCTTTAGTAATTAAAATACCCCTTCCATGAAAATTTAGCCCAATACTTGGAACTCCATAGACCTCGAAATAGAGCTCAGCGGGTCCTGATGAATCTGCTGTGAGGCCACCCTTAAGCATGGACCAGCAATTTGATTCAGCAACAATGCCTCCAGCATGTTTGAATCCATTCATTGTTTTGAAAACTGCTCTTACTGGCACATTTCCCTCTTTTACTTGTATCCATGCTGCATAAAACAATCCTAATTATCTCACATGATGGTTAAATGATTACAGAAGAGATCATAAGAGGGTTGAATATCGCACTTCAATTCACAAACGGACATAATAATTCTAGGCCTATCCCTAAGGGGTTATCTATGGTTTATTCTAAACTATATAACCCAGAAAAGAATGGAGGAATTCATGGTGTGCATAGTGATGTGGAGAAAACTTACCAGACAATGTATAGAGCCTATTCTTTCGCAGGAAAATCTTCTGGGAGACACTGTCATGGGGCTTACTTCTGTTAAGGGATACAATATAATGATTGCCTCTAGATTCTCTGTGTTCGATTCTCGCACCCCCAAATGCAGTCCACCCTTTCAGTCCACTATTCAATTCTGGGTTTCTGATTATTCCTCCACCGTATTGAGGCTTTTGAGGTTTTTCTAAACACTGAATTCGAAAACATGAGGACCCACAATCAGAGTAGATTTTTCATATTTCATTAATGTGTGTGTGTGTGTGCCATATAAAACAATGTTGGACACAGAAAGGTCAGTGCAGGGACAACTTACTTCAATGCTAGAAGTGTAATCATAGGTCAAAGCTTTGGCTTCAAACCCTGCGAGTGCATCATATCATGAGCCATTAGATCAATTTCTTTTTCGTTGTGGTAAATCAAATGGGAGATATTTTTAAATACATCCATATGTTTATATGAGATTAACCAAACTTGTAGTATGATAAAGTAATATGGTTTTCAAAATGTTTAGACTAACATATAACAATAATGATTATTTTTTAAGAACTAAACTGAGGGAAAATGCATCATACATATACCAAAATAGTAATTTACTCTGCCATATAGTATAGCAATGGCTTATAAGCCATACTCCAGGATGAAGATAGAGTTCTTATAAAAAATCATAATACAGTTATTTCATGTGCTATAAAATATGTTACTGCAAATTGAGAGGCAAAACTACCCAATGACCGTTAGTAGTACAGAGCATGAGTCCCAATATAGTACAAACATGCTAGAGTTTCAATGGAGGACAAAAATGGAGTATGGGCAACGAACCAGGGAGAAGAATGAGACCCAGAAGAAGAAGAAGAAGACTCATGGTCTTTTTTTTCCTTACAGTTTGTTTCCACTGATAAGCTGAGTAAGAACTCTGCTTCGAAGATGGAAGAAACGTGAGCCACAAACACAGTAGGAGAGATGTCGCAAGCTGTTTCCAAGAATGGAATACACTTGAAGCAGACATAAACCAGAAATTGGCCGTTTATATCATAACTTCAAAGCAAACCATTATTTAGAAGCAAAGATGTATAATATTGCGTAATTTTGCTGCATATGCTAAAGAGCATTACTTGCACAACATATGCAGTGCAATTATCATTTGAATCTTAAAGCACGTTCTTTTAGTTTTTTCTTTTTTTCGAATTCACTCAGTTTATAGCGTATCACTCACGCATCATTCTTGAAGTAATTATTTTAATGCAGTAGTATATTTTAACACATTTTTAATACTCACAACTACATTACTTCTGTGAAGACTAGAATGGCAGTCCAAGACAACCTTTGATCATTCCTGTACGTGCAAGCTTGGAAAGGCTCTTAGCGTCTCTTGCTTCACAAATTTGAAGCGACACATCCATGAAAACATGTTATACAATTCTATGTTGTGCAAGTAATGTAACAAGTTGTACACCATTTTTCCCTGTGAATTCTGAAAAAAATTACAGGGCAACCCTAGAAAGATCTAGTAACTACTAATAAATCAGTAGGCGCTAAGCAGAGAGACATTTATTTCGGTGCTTATTTTGAAGTTCTTTAATATAAACATAATACATTAATATTTTTAGATAAAACTATAATTTTTGTCACAAAACTTTGAGGTTATTGTTAATTTTCTCCTGAATATTTATATTAGTTATTTTGTGTTAATTTTGTTATAGATATTTGTTGAATTTTCTAATATTATTATAATTTTTAATTTAATTGATGAAGCTAAATGTTGAGAATTTTAACAAATACATAGGATGAAGTTGAAACTAAAGAAATATTTAGGACGGATTTGAACAATACTTAGGACTGAAATTGTACTTTTGCTTTGATTTTGTAATGAATGAAATACTTTTTTACTCATTTACTTATCACAAAATTATTATTCTGATTTTTCATTTATTGAAGTAATCAAAATAGTATTTATTCCTTGGACTTGGTCAATTTTGAAAAAAAAAAAATTTAATCTTTTAGATTTAAAGTTTAAGATTTGATAGAGAGATTAAATTTCATAATTTTTTAAAAAAGTAAAGAATTAAGTATAACATTTTTTTAGTGAGTGAAAGATTATTTCAAATATTTTAATAAGTAAGAGGATCAAAATAACAATTTTATGATAAATGATAGACCAAAAATATATTTTTTTCATTTTATAATTCAACGTCACAATAACTCCTTAAAAATAATTCACCACATGTAATAATTTTATATGATAGCCATATTATACAATCCTCGCCTCTATTTTGCATATATATATAAAAACTTCCCTTAAAGTCAGAAATTGACCAAAATACCCTTAAGGTAATATTAATTTTAACTTATTAAAAAAATATATTTCTTAGACTTTTATTTCAATATTGTTTATTTTATGTTAAAAACCATCCATTTAATTTATTTAAAATTTAAATAAGAATAAAATAAATAATATTGAAATAAAAAGATTAAGAAATATATTGTATAAGGTAACAATTAATATAACGATATTTTGGTAAAAATTAAATTAATGGTAACTTCTTTTTTTTTGGCTGCAGTGTCAATGTAACACATCTTTGATTTCAAAGAAGGGAGTGTAATTTTTCAAAACAAAAGAGAAAATTGTATAATTTGGGCATCTCTTAGGGAGGAAAAGTTAATTTAACCTAATTTCATTGAGAAATGATGATGTTTTTGATCCTCAATCAGTTAGCTGGGTGGTACACGGACATGGATGTCCTCAATCTATATAATTTTTATTTAAAATTAATAGAAATTATTATTTTTAAGAATGTATGATAATATATAAAAATATATTAATATTTTAGATCTTTTTTATATACAAAATGATATCATGTTGAAGTAAAAAAAAAAAAATCAATTCTAATAATTTACAATTTATTTTTACATCTTACTATCCAATTCAATGGTATCTTATAAAAAAATATATATAAAATGTAAGGAATAGGCCGTAAATTATCTAAGAGTGAATTATTCTTTTCTTCACCTCAATAAAATATCATTACATACACAATAAAATCTAAAATATTAATATTTCTTTGCATGTTACCATATTTCTAAAAAATAATTTCTTAAAATTATAATTGATGATTATATGATATATTTAAGAGCATTGAATGAATCCAATAATCCTAGATCTTTCTCTGAAGAATCTTCAATAACTGAACAACATCATAAAAAATTTATTCAACGTTCCCCTATATAATGCTCCATCATAAAAAATTGTCAGCACAATATCTCTCAAAACAAAAAAGGTTTTTGACTTTTTTCTATTATATTTTACCAGGAAGACAAAATACTTAGAGCAAATCCCCTGACCTTAAAAAGCCCTATCTTCGGAGACGACGAGGTTTCAAGGATATGGGCCCCAGCCCAAGGGAGGAATTTCCTACATACGTTCTACTACTGTCACTATCATATCTTGTTTGGACACGATTTGGTGAAAGAACGGCCCAAGAATATCAAACACAAGAAGACAAAACGATTTTAAAAGAAAATGAAATGAAAAAAAAAAATGGGGATATCAAAGCATTGCTATCCGAATTTTCTGCATTTGGACCTCTTTTTATCTCAAATGCTCTCTCTTACCCTTATTTATGATGTTTTTTAATTCCATTTTACATAGCATTAACCTCACTCTTTTCTTTATCCAAAAAAGGAAAAAACTTCACTCTTCTCTCTTACATGCTATTTAAGAGTTAGAGTTTTGTTGATTAGTATATTCATAATATTAGTTAAAGAGTATTTATTACATATAATAAATTACTTTTAATCAATAAAATTAACTTACAAATATTTATTATTATTGGCAATGAATACAATATAAATAATCATTAACTAATAAAATTAATTGAAGATCATATATCATATCTATTACCAATAATAATAAATATTTATAGACTAATTTTATTGATTATGATTAATTTATTATAAATAACAAATACTCTTTAACTAGTGCCCTTAAGACACTTGTTAAAAAAACTCTTAAAAGTTTATTTCCAATCAATGAAAGAATGTATATCTTCTACTGTCACAATGCGAACAACAGAGTACATTTTGTATAAAAATGATAATAATATCATTCTAAGTAAAATAAATAAATAAATTTTAAATATGAGTAACTGTTCTATAATTTAAGTTTTTTATGAAATTAATATTATCATTTTTTAGGCCACTTTTGATCTAATTACATTGGTAACTATATCTTTAATACTTTTTATTTTGTAAGAAGTGACTCAATAATTTTTTTTTATAATTATTATGCCAAAAAAGACTCATTTATATTATTATATTTAAAGAAATATATATATATATATATATATTTATTTATTTATATATATATATATATATATTGTTCTTTACATATTTATTATATTATTGATCAATTTTATTATGATATGTATATGATTATTGCAAATAGCTATATAATATTTAAATTAAATAGACCCAAGTCTAAGGTAATTATAATTTTTAAAAAAGATATATTAGTTCTTGATAGATTTCATTAATTTGTCTTTGTCAATTACTAGAAGAGTGTAAAAAATAAATAAAAAGAGTATAATAAAGTAAATGATTACATGTACTAATGGCTCTAAGAGTCCTGCATAACAGAAGACAAGAGGATAAGTTAATTATGGTAAACAATACAACTAAGCTTTTCTTGTAATTTGAAATATGTTATATTTGTCTTAAAATTTGAAAAGAAAAAAAACTACGTGTGAAGGCACATTACCATTTAAAAAAATACATATTAATGAGTTCTAACACATTAATGTGACAATTAATTTGGTGTACCACTTCCAATAAAATTATTCATTTATTGGCTCATATTCTTTTATTTGAATGATTTCATTGGATTTGGTATACCAAATCAGCTGTCAAATAAATATACCAAGACTAGTTAATTTTTTTTTCATTTACCAGGAGAGATGTTTAGATTACCAAGTATCATGTAACACTCTTTTTACAAAGTATAAACTTTATTATAAATTTTAATTAATATTACTATGAAGCAAGAATTATGAAAATACATTAGAATATCTAAAACATAATAGTATAATTATAGATAATAAAAGTCAATACATCCATTTGTTCATATATCTGTATAAATAATTTAACAAAACTAAGAGAATGAGTATTAGGCCTATATCTATATCTATATCTGTATCTATCGAAATTAAGCCTAATATTAAGGACTTATTCAGGATTTGAAAAACTAGTATTATTCATGCCCTGACATAAACATAAATGGTATAACGCGTAAGGCCATATCATATCTTGCAAAGACAATATTAATAATAAGCGCTTCCCAATTGGTAGGATAAATACTCATTTCGCATGGACTTTAAGATAAATTTGGTAATTCAAGAAGAAGAAGTAAAAGAGAAGAAGAAAAACTAGAATATGTTAAATCATGTTATCTGGATACGCTTTCATTTCTTGTAATTCTCCTAAAATTACTCCATTCCTTCTTGCTTCCTTCCTTCCTTCTTGATCTAAGTGTGGAGTGGAGAGGTGAAAGTGAATGAAATGGGTATTGGAGAAATTTAGGGAATGGTGTGAAGAAAATGGATAGGATGCAGGGTATTCAAAGAGAAATTAACGGCTAGGATTTAACTACTTATTTTAATCCAACAGTTTTGCTTTAATATCAAATCATAATTATCTAAGATATAATTATAGTGCGAGTCCCACGGATATCTAATATTTTATTATGGTATAGGTCTTACATGTTAAGGTAATGTCATATGTCCCTTATTGTGAATTTACCATTTTACCCTTAGAATTTTTTTAAATGACTGTTTTGTCCCTATGCTTTAAAACTAAGCTATAAATTGTTTGTTTTTTTTTTTTAAAATGATTCAATGAGGCATATTTATTCTTGTTTAATTAAAAATCATTAAATTAGGGATGTTACATATCAGATAGCTAATAGATCATTGATTAATGATGAAACTAGAGCTACCAACATAAATGTTTAAAATTTGCAAGATACCATTCTAGTCCATCCTTAAACCCCACAATTTAGAGAGATACCAAACTTGGGGTTTTGGATGGCAAAAAGGGGTCATGATATCCTTCCCTTGTCATTCCATTCTACCTTAATAAAAAATCCAAACATAAGCCTAACCCATTTTGGTCATTTCATTTCTTGTCACTCATTATTGAGTCATCCATCCAAATATAGTCTAAGTAATGATTATTTATTTTGTTGCAATGATTTATTCTTAAAATAATTTATTGGATCGTGGTTTGTCTAGGAAACAATTATATGCATTAAGTTAAGGGATTTTCTTTTTAAGAAAGTTCATGTTAAGATTTATTAGCTTTTTAACTTTAAAAAGTCCATACCACCCTAATCAATTATAGTAATTGGATAAGGTGCTTACTTGACTGTCTAAAGTTTAAAGTGCATCTAAAATAGAGAGACTAACACAAAAAATAAAATGTGTATGAGATTCAAATGTCCCACTCATTTTTATAATCAAATATATTTTTTAGGTCATGTCTGGCATGTAGGAATAAATGTTATGGGAATAGAAAAGAGAATGAGGAATGGAATGGAAAGTAATAGAAACGAGTGATGAAGAAAACAAAAAAATTGGATACGCAAAGGAATAGAATGAGTTTTTCCAAAAAAAATTATGCTTGGAACTAAAGAATTTGGAAAACAAAATGAGGTTCATATATGAAATACCCCAATAACATTATTGATGAACCAAAAAAAAGTTTTATGTTATGTTTGTCCTTAAAACATCTATTCCATAAAAAGTTTCCTCATTCCATAGGTCTAATGAAGAAATATTGATTACCATATTTGAAAGAGTCTAGTCTCTTGTAGCAAATGTTTGGAGATTCCATTTTCATATCAAACATCTCATTTGAAGGAATTGTCTCTCCCATTCCCTTTCCATGAACATCTTTCCTGCATACCAAACATACCTTTGGGCTTTTTGGATTGCAGAAGTTACAGTACTTAAATGACGAAATGGAAAACTGCAGAGACAGCAACAATTGGAAGCATATATGCTTCGAAGACAACAACAGATAGAAGCATATATGGCTTTACTCTACCATAAATTCCAAAGTTAAAGTGTCACATAACTTAATATCATACATAGGTATTTTATGAATATTCTATTTTAGTTAAATTTTACAATTAAACAGTATTATTTTCCTTTAGTCTTTAGTTTATTACTAATAGAATTTCATTTTTGATTTTCAGTTATCAAGTGATTAATATAGTGGACATCTCTTGATGAAGCTGTAAGTCATTTTTCAAATTCTTGTAAGAGGAAAAATGAGCTTAAACTGATTTTAATTGTATTTATATTTGACTTTATATTGTTTCTAATTGTATTTTAATATTCATTACATGTCCACATATCTTCAAAGCTTTACGCCTATTAAATTACTTGGTAGGTAATTTTAGGGAGAAATCAAGCTTAATATTATAAAATAAAATATCTTTTGTTTAAATCCTCTTCTAACAAATTTCTTTTATCCAAATACTTAATTTGATTATTTTAAGTTAATGAAATTTGCCTTTTGAGAAGACAAATAAGTTTAGTATGCCAGAATTTATACTGATTTGCCAACTATCATGAAAAATTATTGCTAAAACTTTTTTTAATTTATCACTAATTAGCCTTAGTTTACAACGAATGAGTTCTTAGTACGCACACCTACCTAATTTGCCCACATTCGTAACAAATCCCACCGGTTACATTTTTTTAAATCTATTAAGGGATTCCCTTATGTTATATTGGGGGGCAACAATGTATACATTAAAATAGAAAAAAAAATACACGCACGCGCGTGCTCACACACACACACATATATATATATATATATATATATATATCAAAATAATAAAGATATATTTTATATTTTTCATAAATATTAAAGAATTAGTCAATTAAATATGATTAAAAAAATTAATTTGAGAACTCAAAATAGTTTTATTTAGTTTATTTGTTAAAAAAATAAAAAAAACTTATATTAATTAATTTCTTTATTTACCAATTTGATTGTTAGAGTATGAAGATATTGGTTGAGTGGTTTAAGTTTAGATTTGATTATTATATATATATATATATATATATATTTAATTATTGTGTTTAAACGCTTGGATATATGTTTTATACATATATATCACTTAAATAAGTAATTTCATAAGATTTTTAAATCTCATTTATTTAATTTTGATGATTTAATAAAAAAGAAAAATAATAAAAATTAACTTTTTAGTATATTTTTAATTATTATTATTATTATTATTTTGCTTTGGATTTACCTTGAATCCCAACAATAACTTTTTAATTTATATTATTCATTTAATACAAATTATCAGTTGAGTGAGACTCATTACGTAAATAGTTTTTACATATTTTGTATATTATAATTTCAATTTTGAATGAGTGGACTTCCAGATTCTAAAATATTTATAAATATTTTAATTGAATGATATCCAAAACCTTGTAAAGTCTTACTAATTAAATATTTTCTACATATTTGTAAAGTTCATCATTCAAATAAATAATATTATAAAAAATATTATTTTATAATATTATTATTAAAAGCCCAAAAAGTAAGAATAACATCCATTTATCTATAAATATTATCAGCTATAAATTTTAATATCTCAACAGTTTTTAACATTTTAAAATTGCAAGGTAGCTCATAAATGTAAACAAAATAATTGGACATTAGATTGATTATTATAAATGCATAAAGAATACAAAATTACAAAATTTAAAACATAAACTATGATAATTTAATCATAAAAGGAGATAATAATAAAGACATTATGGTTGTAGCTCCTAAATATTTAAAAAAAAAAAATGTTATTGTGTCTTCTAAATCTCCTAAAAGAAAATTACTAAAATATAATAACTGAAATTTTTTTAATTATAAAAAAGTATGAATTAAAATAATAATTGAAATGATTGAATGTATCAAAATTGTAACATAATTTGATTGAATTTTCTATTCAATTAAATAATATTTTATACCAAAATTCAAAAAAGTATATAATCTAGAGAATCACTTCTCAAAATATATACAAAATTAAACATATTTATTCTTTGTAAAAAATACAACTGAACACTGGATAAACTATTACAAATGTCAAAAAATTATAAAATTTAAAATATAAATTATTATAATTCAATCATAAAAGAAAATAAAAATTAATTAAATAAAACAATTATCATAAATATTTTGAATTATAACGGTGGTGAGTTGGTTTAAGATTTTTCTTTTAAAAAAATATGCATATTTGGATAAGTATTGATTTAACTTGATTTTGAGTTAAGTTAATTTTTAAAATTAATTTTGGTAAAAAATGATTCTACATCATTTTAATTTATGTTTAAAATCTTTTGTTTAAAAATTTATTTCTATTATCTATACAATTCATTCACTTATGTGCACATGAAAGTTTGGAAGACAGAAGTAAGACAAACTAAACAATAATGTTTATGAGATAAATTCTTATTTAGGTGTATAAACATACTTTTAAATTTATCAAATACTAAACTAAACAGACTAAATATGATTAGTCATAATAGGTGACGAGTTATAATAAAAAATTAAAATTTCACTCCTAATTAGTCATAATTGGAGATGAGTTATTAGTAATAAATAAAAAAAATATGATGGTCACGGGAGGTCATGAGTTACAACAAATAATTAAAATTTTTTTTGTAAAACTTGAATAGGCACCAACAATGATGAATTACACTGAATTACACTTGGATGTGTCACCACTGATGGGGAGTTGCCATGAAACTTTAACAATTTGGAACAAATAATTTTGTAGAAGAAAATACAGTTTTTAATTATTTTAATTATAATATTATGATAAAAAAAACCTAATTTTAGGTACATTTGCTTCCAGCTGATAGGGTTTAGAGTTTGTGCCATTTACTTCATTTATGTTCTTATTTCCTCTATTTTCACATAATCACAATAAAAAATTTAATATCCATTCTGTTCAACTTAATACTAAATTTAATAATTAATAATTAATCTTTTTGTACTTTTTAAACTCTATACCTTAAATTCTTCTCTCAATCAATCGAAAATTAGTTTTTAACAAAGTTTAAAAACACCTTTACTGAAATAACAAAATTTATACTCAGAACGATGAACCTATGTTTATTATTTGGCCATTATTGCAATAAGAAACTCCTTTTTATAAGAAAAAAAATGTCTTAATTTGTTTATTTTCATGCAGTAAAGTTCATTCTTAATGCAATATGTGATTGTTCCAAAAATAATTATTTAATTACTTTATTATTATATTAAGAATAGATTTAGTGCTTTTTAAAACTTAAATTAATTTAATAAATTGTAGAAATTTTTTTTTTATAGAAAACAAATTATGTATATCAAAATTTTAAAAAAGTTAAATATAACTTTTAATGATGATATAGCCAAATTTAATATATATATATATATATATATATATGAGAAAAAGGACCATTCTGTGGATAAAGGAAGACGAGCTTCTGAAGCTGACGAAAGCTCAGCCCTAAGCGCTACAGCAGAAGCAGAATCAGAATCCAATGTCCCGTCGGGAGGATCGCGATTCCGATTCCAAGAGACGCCATTCTAGGTTCGATCGACAACCAAGGTAGTTTCTCTTTCACTCTTTGGGCGTGAGACGTAAAAGTTTAAATTAAACTAGGTCATTGTTAGGCTCGTGAGATGTGGAAGGATGGACTTTGTAAGAAATTGTTTTAGCAATAGACTAATACTATGGTTTTCATGCACTTTCATGCTGGAATTGCTACAATTGGACTTTGTTCTTTCTGGTTAATTCGAGAAATGTGCCAGAGGACGCATCTTATTCCGTGCTTTGCGCGTTTGTACGGTTTAAGGGCATTGTTAAAACGTAAATCATTTTATTGATGGAATAATACTATAGTACTATGATTTTCTTGTACTTTCTCGCTGGAATTGCTCCTTCCTACCCGTTCATGCGAAACTTCAATGCAGAGTTCCATTGAAATACAAGTCTTTTTCCTGTTGAGAAGCGTAGTTTATAGTTAACTCTATCTGTGGTGTTGATACCTTAAAAAATAGTAATATCTTGTTATTCTGCAATTCTCTAACCAGACCGTGAAAGAATTTTTCTGGGTATATTTTGGGTTTAAACTCGTCAAAGTTGAGAACTTTTGTTTATTGTTGGTTCCAAATATATAATAACTTATGTCTCACGTTGGTTGGTCTGGTTATAGCCCGAAGAGATCCAGAAGGGATGTGAAACAAGAAAGAGAAAGTGACAGAGTAATCAGAAGTGCTAATCTTGAAAATGGAAACCACACTGACCGGGGACATAAGCTGCACCACCAACTACATGCTGCCTTACCTTCTGAGGCCCCTTTAGTCCATGATTCTAAGCAAGGAGCACGGGCTGTGAACAAAGATTTTGACAAGAAACCAAATGATTACAAAGAAGCACCTAAACGTTCATCTAATCCTACTGAAGTTCCAAGATCTTTCTCTTATTTTCAGGTGTTCTACAAAGATTGGCCATAAGTAATTGTTTATAAGTTTTAGTAGTTGACCTTGTAACTCAGTCATGCATGCTAAATATTTTGGTAAATTCTGTGTTTCCTTATATTTTACTTCAAATTGATTGCATTGGCAGTGCTTCTTGACCTATGAACTAAGTTTTTGCCCCAATCACATTAAGTCCTGCATGCTGCCTGATTTAAGTGGTTAGAAGCTTTTTATTTGACTACTGAGCCCAGAAAGAAAAAAATATCAAAATTGGGAAAAAAGAAAAAAGAAAACATTTACTTGTTTCATTTTAAAACATAATATCTCTTGTATTGTTGAAGAGGATTAGGATTACATCACACTGAAATATCACTAGCTATGCCACTATGGGAATTTTTATCCCCAAGTTAAAATTGTTAACTTTGTTCATGGGCATTAAATTTCCTTGGATTGTGTACAACCAGTTATGGCTTATAAACAGTGGTTATATTGGGAAGGGGAGGCGGGTAATTGGGAGAAAAACACAAGAAACCAAAGTTTATTTTATCTTAAATCTGTTAACCATCAAACAGAAGTTGAGTGATCTCATTTGCTGGCTTTTCTGTCTAAATGCAAATTCTTGGTCATCACCTGTTCAACTACTACGGCTTCTTACAATGGATGACAATTTACTTATTTAAGGTAGCAAGGGTTGATATCTAATGTGGTAATAAAGGTGAAATACAAGCCAAAAATGTTTATTATAAAAGGAAAAGAAGCAAGAGCACTGAAAGAAATTGTTTGTACTTTGCAGTTTCCTTTGATGGTTAAATATTGTTTGGTGACTTCATATTTATATGGCAGAATATGCGAGTAAAATAATATTATATCCTTTACTGGAATTGTTGAAATTAATTCTGAATGCCCTTGACCTTGATTTGTTGGAGTGGGAGTATTTATCATCACTATTCATTTTATGTGCTGGTCTCAAAAGAAAATGTTTTGATACTTATTTTTAGGATGCCTTGGAGATTCTTTTACAACTCCAGATTAAAAATTTCCCTTCCTATAATAAAGAATCATGCTTCTGTCTTTTTTCAATTGCCTAACTATTATTCATTATATACGGCCTATTTTTACCTCCTTGATGTAGTGGGATTCTTATTTGGATCCTTGCCGTCAAGTGCCTCCACACTTATTAATATTAGGTTTGCCTGTGCATGTTTCATAACAGCATGATGAACGTAGTAGTGCAGGGCAAGTTGGTCGAAGCTCTAGTCGAACTGGTGGTGAGTTCCTTATTTCAATTTTAGACAAATTTCTTTTCACATTCTTTCTTCATTGTTATCATGTTAGTCATGGCATGAGTGCAGATAATGATGATTCATAAGTTGACTCTGTAGCACATAGATCCTCGCATCACAAGCAATAATATCCAGTTATATAAATTCTAGTTTCTCTCTCACTCGATGCAAGGATTTGCATCCCCTCTAGCAAGCCTATTTAAAATTGGCGAGTTTGGAGACTCTTATGCCTGGTCTTCCTCCATTTTATTGATTTCTCTTTACCACTTTCCATGATTGCCTTTCATGTTAGGTTTAAGAATTTAAAATAGGTGCCTTTGTGAATAGTTGAAGATTCTACATCTAGTTTCCTCTAAAGCAACATGAGATGTATCGCTGGGTCTATGATCTGACAGTCTTTGAATTCATTTTTACTGATTAGTTAACTATATTGTTCAAGTAAATCTTAAGATATTACTTTCTTCTTCAGGAGTATATTCCGTTGGAAAATTGTATTGATGAAATTTTAGTGGTGATTTTACTGCAGAGAGAATTCCCCTTAGGTTTCTTGTGGCAGAAAACTCCTCAAAGTGGTTAATTTGTGTTAAAACACTAGAAAGTTTTAATCAGTTTTAGTTATATTGTTATAACATGTTCTTGAGAAACAAAATTATGTAAAATGAAAAAGTAATACGAACTAATTGGAACCCTATTGAATTACAATACTTGCTAGCTTGAAGCTTTACCTTATGCTTCCAGTTTGTAATATTACACCCCAGCTAAATTGTTAATGATTAAGGAAAATAATTTTTTTTTTTTGGGGTTTCGTTTGTTCAAGAGCGTGGATGGTGGAAGGACTCAAAGGACCAGCTTACCGAGACAAGTCACAGTAGAGAGCAAAGAGATGAGAAATCACAAGGCAGACCAGATAATAATAGATCCCGCAGAACAGATGCTCTTTCTGAAAGGAAATATGATCCTCCTCCAGCTACTAAGAAAAGACCTGCATTTAGGGAGAAGAAGATTCCAGTTGATCGGGAAGATGCTAAGTCAGCAGCTACAGAGACTGTAAAGTCCAGCCAAACTGATCACCCTACGGAAAGGAATGAAAGGAGGGACGATAGAAATTACAACCCCCGCCATCTGGATAGACCTGAGAAGGAATATGCAGGAGACAAAGCACCCAACAAGAATGAAGCTAGGAGGGATGTCTTTTCACCTAGAGGGAGGTACAATAGCAATTACAGGGGAAGAGATAGATTCAATGGACGAGAGGGTTTTCGTTCCAGTAAAACTGGTATTGACAAGTGGAAGCATGATTTGTATCAAGAAGTTAATAAGGATCCCATTCCAAAGAAAGAGGATGACCAAATTGCGAAGCTGGAAGCACTTTTGGCTTCGTAGGATCAAACAACTGCCAGCATTTGCAATGCTTGTTACTGCCGTTTCAGAGATCATTAGTTCAATTTTTGACTTGTTCAGGACAATTTCCAGAGATCAGTTATGTCGTCTGCGTAGTTCAAGATTTATTTTCCCCAGATTTATGAATCTATGTAAATTGTATGGCATGCACTGCATTTGATTGAGTTGCTGAATCTCCTGAAAATGGTAAGTTATTTTTGGCTTCAGCAAAGATTACCGCTATAGATCTTATCTAGACGACCTGTGAGGGAAATCTTCTTCACCGAAGTTTAATAGGCAAGAATTGGCCAAAGCCTCATTGCATTCTATAAAGCATGAAGTAATGTATTAACAAACTACATATCTGATATACCGGTTTACGAAAGATAATGGTAGACAAGATGGCACTGAATGGTCCTTAATCATTCCTTAAGCCCCAAGCTACTTTAAAGCTATCACTTTTATGAATGAAAATTTCATTTGATAAACTCAGTGGCGGCGAACGAAACTGCTTGTAGTAAACTAGTAAAGCACACTCAAATTTCATAAGCTATACAAACTGAAGTTCGGAGAAAATCCACTTTTTTGGCAACGGTTAATTGAATTTATGCCATATGCAGATAAAGTATTACACGAACAATACAGAGCATGGATCCCATATACCTAGTATAGCCAATATATAGACATAAAAGTACAACTCGAAAGGTCTAATGTCTGGGGGACACATGAACTTGCAATGGATTGGCGAACGAAACTCCTTAAAGTAAACTAGTAAAGCACACTCAAATTTCATAAGCTATACAAACTGAAGTTCAGAGAAAATCCACTTTTTTGGCAACGGTTAATTGAATTTATGCCATATGCAGATAAAGTATTACACGAACAATACAGAGCATGGATCCCATATACCTAGTATCGCCAATATATAGACATAAACGTACAACTCTAAAGGTCTAATGTCTGGGGGACACATGAGCTTGCAATGGGTTTTTCATTACCACAGTGAACTGCCAGATTTCTGACAGATCAACGTCACCTTTTAAAGCTTTCCACTCAAAATTCCAAACAAGATTGGCTACAAAATACTCCAAATGGAGCATTGCCAAATTGTAGCCTGGACATATTCTTCTCCCCGCTCCAAAAGGCATCATCTTTATCTCTTTACTTCCAGTAATATCAAATGGATCACCTCCATTATTGTCATTCTTCAAGAATCTCTCGGGCTTGAATTCCATTGGATTTTCCCACTCTTTCGGGTCCCAACCCATCTCCGCCACCATGAAATTTATACTCCCATTCTTAGGCACCAAGTAATCATTCAAAACCACGTCCTCTGACACGGCATGTGGCAATACAAGGTGCCCAGGTGGATGACGCCTTAATCCCTCTAAAATCACAGCTTTGAGATACGATAATCTGTTCAAATCTTCCTCTTTCACTTCCTTATCCTCTCTTTCACCCATCATATCTCTTATTTCCTCCACAAGCCTTTGTTGGATATGTGGGTACTTCACCACATTTGCCATAATCCATTGCAATGCGGTAGCTGTTGTATCCGTTCCTGCATTCAGAAACTCAGAACTTAAGGAAACAAGTTCACCTTCGTCAAGCTTGCGCTTCTCCTCAGGCAACTGCAAATCCAGCAAACTATCCACATACGGCACTATCACTTCATCTTGGCTATCGTCCTCTTTGACTTTGCTCAACCTCTCTTCCTTGGCTTTCTTCCTCGCTCTTATTAGCGGAATCAACACATCTTCCTGTTCCTTCCGAATTTGCAGGAATTCCTCCCAACGCTTGCGGAACAATATTCGAGTAACTCTTGGCCACAAATTTAGCATATTGTATCTGTTGAATCTCAAAAGTAAACGACGCTGAACATATTCAATATCCTTGATTTGCTTCTCAGCTAACCTTTCACCGAAACACATGAACACCAGCAAGCAGAACATAGCATATTGGAGATGATCAACGACCTTAATGGAATCACTTGATTGTGAATCGGATTTGAGGCGATCGAGAAGCACGTCCAGAACCCATTTTCGGATACCCGAAAAGGATTTGATCCGGGTCGGGTGAAGCATCTCGGAAGTGAGGTTGCGTCGGAGCACGCGCCATGTGGGGCCGTAGAAAGCAGAGCTGACGTTGTGTTGGTTACTGTTGATGATCCTAGCGGTAGCGGGGGCCTTGGGGCGGTTGGAGAAGACGGCGCCGTTTTGAACGAGGGCCTGGTGGGCGAGAGACCGATCAGCTATGAATATAGCAGGACGAGAGCCTACAGGAAGAGTGAAGATGGGACCATACTTGGCACGAAGATTTTGCAGAATTGGTTCAAGTTCTGATAGTGATTTTCGCAGCAAAAGGAGAGAACCGAAGATGGGAACACGGCGAGGGCCAGGAGGGAGAGGAGGGGACTGAGAGGGAAAGAGAAGATTGAGAACAGCTCTGATGAGAAGGCAGAGACTGAGAGAGACGAGGACGACGAACCAAGCCTCCATGATGATGATGGTGGAGACGATGAGTACTAGTGCGAAAAGCTTAGCGATTGCGTAATGATTAAGAGAAAAATGAGAAATGTGTGGTCGTTGATTGAACACGGAAACAGAGTTTGTAATTGTTAAACTTTTGTGGTGTCGTTTGACTTCGGGAGTGGATGAGACCGAGAACGAGGGTGAGAGTAATAAAAATGAATTTCAACGAAATAAAACTCTAGGTTTATATAGTGTGTTTGGGATAATGTTGTAAAAAGAAATTAAAAAAATGAAATAAATGACTATAATATTTTTAAATAAAATTTAAGTATTATTCTATAATTAAATTTTTTAGTGTTAAAAAATCATTAAAACTTAATAATTTGTAAAGATAAATATTAATATTATTAAAAATTAAAAATTATTATTATTATATTAATTATTAATTTTAATTTTATAATTTTTTTCACCTTCGCTTTATGCCCGTATCGTCTTCTATCTCCATGGCCGTTCACCATCTTCGTCTAATTTCTCCTTCTCCGTTCATCTTCACGGTCTTCTTCTCCTTCTCTAGTGATGCTTTGGTGCTCACATCTCCAACAAAACACAACGTTAATGACGCAAATAGCAGATCAAAACACGGTGACATAGGGGACTCGATAGCCATGAAACACAGTGAATAGGGAATGGCCAGCCATGAAACACAGTGATCAGGGAATCGCCGAACATGAAACACGGTGTTGATTCAGAGATGATGCTAACTGAACACAGCGAACAGGGAATGAGTTCTCATCCTTTTCTTCAGATCCAGCGATGAAGCTCACTATGAACACAGCAAACAACGAACAGGTCGACAGTGTCGATGTCGCTGGTGCCGATGCAAGAAGAAGGAAATCGTGGCAGGTGAGGTTAGACGATGAGGAGAGTCGAGTTGAAACATGGCCGAAGGAGATGAGATTTCTGGAAGGAGAAGATAAGGGTACAACAATCATTTTAGCTATGATTGAATGGGTGGCATCTTCTCCATCTAGCTAGGGATTGAACATTCCTATATTAGAGGGAATGGGCTCCGCCAGTACAGGATGTACTTTCTTTTTTATCAACCAAACAAACTTCTTCAAGGGAATTGCAATATCATTCCCGTTCCATGATGCGTCTTTCTTTTAACCAAACGTGGCCTTAATATTTAACATCATCACTTATTTGAGAAATTTTTTTAACATTTAACATTTATATATATTTTTAAGATGTGTGCATATTTATATCAATTATTTTTCATTACATTGAAAACTTAAGTGTAAATATTTATGATTAGACATGTGGCAGAACTCTAGATGGGTCTTTATAGGTACACAAGTCAAAATATTGGGTCTCAGCTTGAGATCGACCAAGACTTATCTTTCTCGTTGATGTCGGGCTCCAATCTGATATTTCAGGAGAAATTCAGGAAATTTTAAATTATTAGATCTTAATTTAATAGTTTAAAATTTATTAAATTATTTATTTAATTTTGCCTGAATATTGAATTATTAATTAAAAATAAATTTATAAAATTTTAAACTATTACATTTTAATTCAATAATTTAAATTTCACTAAAAAAATCTCTTCCTACTATAAGAGATCCACAAACAATATTTCAGTAGTTCTATACAATTGAATTAAATTTTAAAATTGCATGTAATTAAAATTGAAAATTTTTTATTGTGACAAAAAAATTAAAAATTTTGGCTAGTATAATTATTTAATTTTATTCCAAATCTTTAAATTTACGCAATTATTTTAAATCAATTGTTGAAATTTAAATTCATGCAGTTTTTTTTTTATAAATACTAAATACCCGTCTCAGTATGCAATTTAAAATTGAATGTAGAGTATATTGGATTTTTTCTTCTATAGGATATTTTCTTATCAAAGAAAAAATAAACAACTTTTAACATGAATACCAGTAAAACTCTACAATTTGCAATTTATTTCTCTTCAACAAAATATCATCATATTTACTTACTAACACCATTAGATTATAAACAAAAAATAATAATAATATGTTAAAAAATGTAAGATGTTAGTAATTAAAATATTACGATGATTTTTTTTTTAGTGTCAGGTAGCTTCTTATGTTAGAAGTTATTTATTTATTTATTTATCCTCTTCAATAACGATGTCCAATATAGAAATGGATAAAAATTCTTAGTATTGTGTTTAAGTACTATAATAAATTTCTTATAAAAACTTAATTTTTTCAAAATTAAAAAAATTATACTAGAATTCACATATCACCATTTATTTATTTTTTCAACATGTTGACATTTAATTTGTTCTTGCACTAATACTAAACTAGATTATAAATTAAAATTACAATAATAAGGGTTTTAAAAAATAGATATTAATATTAAAAAGAATTAAGATAGTTTTTTATTTTAATATTATGATAATTTTTTTAAAAAAGAAATTAATATTTAGTAAAATTATAAATCAAAGAAAGACAAAACGGGGCCAAACTGCCCCGTTTTGCCACACAGCCGCATGAAAGGGTCGGTTTTACCTATAATGGAGTAATTCCAATATATAGAAGCTTTGCATATTAATTCTCAATTATTGTAGTTAAGCTTGTTGCTCTTACTTAGTAACCTGAATAATGATACACCAGCTGTATAATTAAGAAAACCTGTCTTCTATGACCAAAAAATCAAAAAACCAAAACCTGTCTTCATTTTATTAGAGGAAAACACATTAGTGATAATGGTATAAAATTAATTGAAATTAATATGACAATATGAAATAAGTGAAGCTGCACATGAAATATCAATCAAGTTAGGAGAATAGAAGAAGCTACACATCAAATACTAAGATATATTTTGTGATAATTTAGTCATTTATAAATATATCGTGACAAATTAATATATTTTATAAAAAATTAATTTTTTATTAATATAAATAAAATGATTAATTTTGTACCAATTTAAATTTATTAGTAATTAATTTTATATAAATATTTTTATAAAAAATTAATTTTTTACTATTAATTTATAAAAAATTAAATTATTACAAAATATAAAATTAGACGACCAATCCTATATGTTTCTCGCAGGATACCACAATATAATAAATAACATTTAAAAAAATTTTTTTCATTATAGAAAGCCAAATATATTTAAATTCATGGTAAATTTCATACGATGCAAATCAGCTTAATTCCCTGCAATGTAGGCAACATCGATCAAATGGAATGTACAACCAAACATGGAAAACTAAGTTCATCAATTGTGTCTTGCATCTCCAATTCTCGGTTTGTCTCATCGTTCGAATTGATGGGCAAGAGAAACACTTGAAGAAGCTACAGATGCTCGAAGACGCAAACGAGAGGAGATGAAGATAAGGGAAAATAAACAAATCTAAATTCTATACAGTAATTTATCTATAATCACCATCTAACAATTTATATAAAAATAATTATAATATTTGATTTATATTTAGAATTTAAATATTAAATCAATAATTTTGAAAAAAATTGAAATAATAATTTTTTAAAATTAATTAAAATAATTACACTATGTAATTCAAACACCAAAAAAGATCCCTATTGTTGGAGTTTTTTTTTTTAATAATAAGTACTATTAACAAAATTATAACTGTTAAAGCAAGTTTGTATTTTATTAAAAAATTATTAATTTTAATAACTAAATTTTAAATACTAAGATATTATTAGTCTAATATTAACCATTACATCTAAGAAAGAGGGAAGTAAAACGGAGAAAAATATGATAATTAAAACATCATACTGAGTTTGCCCGTTTGTGGCATGTTTTTTTCTCTGGTTTTTGGTAGTCCACTCGGAGTAGCAGTTTCTGGTTTGTGTGGTCTCCTACGTTAGGAGGTAGCTCTTTCTAGCGAGCTTGGCTCGATGTCTGTCTCTATAGACTAGGACCTGGCTAATGTCTGTCTCTATAGACTAGGACCTGGCTAATCTATCGATGCAAGATGAAGAGGAAGATGCATGGAAAATGGAGGAAGTCTTGGTGGAGAACCGTGGAAAGGAAAATTTTTGAGCTTCGTTTAGTGGGGCGATTCCTTATAAAAAGTGTAGTCCATTTTAACTTTATGAGAAACACATTGGCGAACTTATGGCATCCCTTGGGTGGGGTCTGCATCAAAGATCTGGGAGATAATTAGTATTTGCTTAAATTTTTCTTTGAAGTAGATTTGAATCGGGTTATAGATGGGGGACCTTGGACTTTCAACAATCCTCTCCTTGTGCTGCACTAATTGAATGAGGGAGAGGATCTGAGTACAGTGGAATTGGTTTTCATTGACATATGGGAACAAGTCCATGAGCTCCCAACAGGCTTAATGTCAGAAAGAATGACAATTCAATTTAGTAATTTTATTGGTAGCTTTTACAATATGATGCAAAGGAATGCTCTAGTGGTCGAAATTTAGTGATGCAAATTAGAGTTAAACTACATGTAAGAATTCCTCTGTAGAGGAAAAAGAACATTCGCTTGGCAAATGAAAGGTGCGTCTATGGCTGACATAACTCTTAAGTGACCAGCATCTGGCTCCGCGATGAATTAGGCTGGAATTCGCTTAATGGAAGTGATAAAATCATGGAGGAAGGAAGGGGAAGGGATCTTATGCCAAATATGGCGATAACGACTTGATAGCAATAATTAGGGGAATCTATTTTTTTTCAAACAAGAGCGTACGTGACCCCAAATGGACATTAGTAACTCTGGACTGAGCATTATCCAAATGGGCCAAAGCGAGGAGGATAGCCCAACTAATGAAGAATACATCAGGGGGACCTACTTTGCATGTTTGTCGGAAGCCATAAAAATAATAAGTTGGAACTGTCAGTGTCTAGGTAATCCATGAGCAGATAGAGCTTTGAAGGAGCTCACCATATTTCAATTGCCTGATGTGTTGTTTTTAATGGAGACCTTAATGCACTCTGCCTGCATTGAGGAACTAAAGTTTTTACTTTGTTTTGATTTCCGCTTTTCTGTAGATAAAATTGGTTGAAGCAGAGGCTTAACGGTGTTATGGAAACAAAAAGAAGATTTATAAATCTCCTTTTACTCTCGAAATCACATTGAGATGCTAACAAAGAACTAGGCGGGGCTCACGTGGAGCATGACTGGCTTTTATGGACACCCAGAGCAATCAAGACGCAGGGATTCTTGGAACTTACTGTGTTCAATGGCTGAGAAATGACAACCTCCCTTGGCTTTGCTTTGGCGACGTCATTGATCTGTTGGCTAGTAATGAGAGAGAAGGAGGCGTTAAACTCCCAAATTATCTTCTGACGGGGTGTGAACGTTGAAGCTTATAGGATTTATGATATTAACTTAGCTGGATATATCTTTAAAGAAGATCAGGAGAGTGCTCAGTGGTTAAAGAGCGCCTTGATTGAGTCATGTAAAACAATGAATGGTGCAATATGTATCCAAATCCCTTGCTAACGATGCTCCTATCTACATTTTTTGACCACTCCCCACTACTGATCAAAACTGAATGGATAATAAGAAACTGAGGACTTCAGAGGTTCAAGTTTTTGAAAATAGCTGCTGGAACCTGAGATTACTGAAGTTGTAGTTAACAGCAGAACAGGGAGAATGTAGATGATGTGCATGTTCGCTTGGGGTCTTACAGCAGGTTACTAGATTGTTGGCGTCAAGAAAAGATGAAAGGAGAGTCGAGGAAGTTAAATGAGATCGATGATCAACTTATAGCTCTACGAAACAGAGGATCGACTGACAACATTAGTATCAGAAACTTGCGAAAAAAGAGAGAAACTCTGATGGAGAAGCAAGAAGTAAGATGGAAGCAACGGGTAAATATGTTTTGGTTGCAAAAGGGCGATCTGAAAATGCATTTCTTCCACTAAAATGCTACAGTCAAAAGGAGAAACAATAGGATTGAGGCGTAACAAAATGACCAGGGCGAATGGGTCAGCTACAAGGATGGACTTACAAACCTGATCTCAAGCTACTTTCTCATCTTTTTTGGGGATCTGGCAATAATAGCGAACCTGTGGTTAGGCACATATCAAGGGTGCTTTCAGACATTCAGAATGAGGAGTTAAAAAAACAATTGAAGGTTAGGGAGTTCAGAAAATCGATCTTCCAGATGAAGCCAGATAAATCCCTATGACCTGACCGCTTTGATCTTACTTTTTATTAAAGGTTTTAGGACTTAAAAGGGGCTAAGGTAGTTAGTAGTTGTGTTTCGTGGCTTCAGGAAAGAGTTTCACGCAAGGGTTTCTTTCACATGCTAATTACTCTAATCCTAAAAACCAGTAAGCGATAGTCTGTGAAGGACCTGAGACCAATATTACTGTGTAACGTTCGTTATAAGATCCTCTCAAAGGTATTGGCGTATAGATTAAAGAAGATACTCCCAGACAGTATTTCCAAGCATCAGTTAGCTTTTGTCCCAAACAAATTGATCACAGACAATATTTTGATTGCTTTTGAACTAGTATATACTATGAGAAAGGGCCTTGTGGTGATCTGATATTAGTAAAGCATATGATAGAATTGACTGAAAGTATCTTAAAGATATTATGCTGACTTGGGGTTTAGTAGCAGATGGGTAGGTTGGATGGTAAAGAAGTGGGTCCCATTATGCCATATTGAGGACTTCATTAAGGGGATCCTTTATTCCCCTATCTATTCATATTGTGCATCGAGGGTCTCTCAGCACTTACGGGATATACTAGAAAAACAAGCTTACTTCATAGATGTAGAGCTAGTCGGAGGGGACCTAGTGTCTCCCACTTATTTTTATATACAATTCCTTGTCAGCTAGGCTGAGGGACAAGAATATGAAAATCTTAAGCAAATTTTTAATTAATAGAAAGTGACCTCGGGACAACCTGTAAAGTGCCTTAAGTTATATCTATTTTTAAGTTTAAATGTAAGGGATGATGCCATAGAAGATTACTGACATTATGGGGATCCATACTCCCATAAATCGTGGTAGATATTTGGGACATTCCTTGTTAATAGGAAGAACCCCAAGATCTATTTTTGGCTTTTTTAGGGACAAAAAATGGACAAAATTCCAGATTTGAAAGAACAAATATCTGTCTCGTGGGGGAAAGAGGTCTTGATCAAATCTTTGGTATATACACTATTAATGTTCAATATAAATGCCTTCCTTATCTCTATATCAGTATGCGAAGAACTACAATGGATAATGAATTCCATTTGGTGCTAGTCAGGGTAATAATAAAACGGGGGTAAGATGGTTGGCGTGGAAGAGAACGTGTGCCAACAAGAGAGGTGGAGGGTTGGGTTTTCATCATCTTCACTGCTTCAACAAAGTGATGTTGGGAAAAGAGGGATAACATCTAGGGCCTAATCCCAATACTCTTTCCTATCAAGTCCTCAAAGCTAAATATTTTCTATAGAGTGATTTTTATTCAGCTTAGTTGAAAAACAACCAGAGCTATACTTGGAAGAGTGTATTTTTCGCATGGGCATAGTTGGAAAAGGGAGTCAGATAACATGTGGGTAACGGAGGAAGGATAAGGATATGGAGAAACCCCTGGATCCCCCGAGATTTGAATTTCAAAGTTGCAAATGAAAGAGGAGTGGGCGACATTGCATTTGTGGTTAGAGACCTCTTCCGTGCAACATGTTGGTATTGGTTCTTCCGTGGGTTGCCGTTGTATTGCTGGTGAATATATTCCATTAGATTGTTTATTATAAATTATTTCTTAAAAAAAGTTTGGTGCTTTGATGCTATTCGAAAGTTACGAATGAACGAGGAAGATAACCGCACAAAAAGAATTAATCCACCATCACCAAAGCTAAAATCTAGAGAAACCTTACACCCCCAAACCTTTTTTCCTGCCCAAAATCACAATTTGAGAGCTAACATAAAACTAACGATAGAGAATAGAAATTACAAAATTAAAATGCCGCAGGCATACAATCAAACAAAATTAAATCATAATCCCAAACTGAAAGTACTTGTATTCGACTCACACTGTACGAGTGGGATCATGTTGTTGTATTTCAATTTCTGAATTAATAAAGGTTGGGGTTTAAATTCAAAAAAAATATTAATCGTTACATGATTTTGATATATTATCAAAGGCAGTGCATCTAGATTGGGAAAATACTTGTTGGCAAGGTTACGGGACACGTGTCAGTATATGGACGGCTGATCTAATCAACGGCTGTGGTAGCTCCTCCGACAAAAGAGGAAAGGCGGTGCAATTGTGACGTGGCGCCGCGAGAGGTGAGCTTAGATGAAACAGACAGTTGTTGCTATGGGAATACGTACGAGAGGATCCATTTGCCATGATGTATCATCAACATTGATACTTGCACCGTACGTTAACTCTGGGCCATTTACTGAGGAAGGTGTCAATTCTAACGTCACCAGTAACAAGGAAATACATGCACGTATGCATGAGTTATAGTAAATAATGGAGCCATATAACCAACACTATATATTTCTTTCCCTACGTAACTTGCCATTCTAATAACGGTACTGCCAAGTCTTATCATTATTGTTGATTTTATATGAAGATTACTTGATTTGTATGCATATCTAGATGATACGTTTTCCTAATTTTAATTATTTTAAAATTTTATATTACATTAATTCAAAGAATAGTAGGTATAACGACGTTCAAATTGCAGGTTATGGATAGGTAGAATGTGAAATATTGAGATTAATAAACTAACTTAAGATGTCTGGAAATGGAAAAGAAAAATCTCAAGTCAAAGTTGTTAATTAATTAAGCCACAACAATTGTCACATCCACACCCTTTAAAGTAGATCCACACAAGTCTTGAGCACAGTACATTTGGGTTGATTTAAGGTTTGCATTAATGATCTAAAAAATTTCATGATTAGGTAATACAAAAATATGTCACAATCCCAAATTTTTTGAACCCTTTCGTAAGTATAATTCTAACTACATCTCTTAATTAATTAAACCGCGTCCATTTGATTATGAGTTCATGACATTCTCTGTTTAAACATGAATTTCAGAAATCAAAACCATATAATAGTTTTAAAGCTGAATTATCAATTTGGCCCTTTAACTTTATTAACAATTTTTTGATATGTTAATTTTTTATAGTCATTTTAAAAATCTCTCAACTTTTCAAAATGTTACAAAGTGATCCTTCCCGTCCACTCGGTTAATCTCCACCGTTACTTGCATATGTTGCATATTATTTAATAATTTTTTTTGCTCATTGAATTCTTTGACTAATTAAATTTTTCTCAATGCAATCAGCCATAGAAACATCGTCACTTGACATGTCTTTATATATATATATATATATATAGACTATATCAACAAATTGGCCTAGTTTTTTGAAAATACTAAAGTAATAGTAGATTGTATCTAATTGCCTTTCAATATTTAAAATAAAACAACGCAAAATTTGTCATTCTGGGTTCAGACTTAAGTTGGGCACTGATGAACATTTGCTCAGATATAAATAATTCCACGAGAACTTTTCTCTAAGTTTCTCTCTCTACAAAAGTAGTAGCATCGCGTTCTCTCTCTGCAGCACGATTTCACTGTAAACCACCCTTCTCTATCGATTTCTCCAAGTTTTGATCACCTTTGACGAGATGCCGATCAAAATTTCAAGAGTCATGGCGCGAAGCTCCCTCTCCCATTTTCGGCAACGTTTGGGCACCAATAAGTGAGAAATCTCTTAAATTTCGATGTGCCTTTTTGTTCTAATGTAAAATCTATCCCTTTCTTCATGTTCTTCTGAGTTTAAATAATGCATCCGCATGTCTCCTTTATTTTTATATTAGCGTTGCTTTACTTATAATTTTTATTTTACTTGTGAAACTCCATTAAATTTTAACAAAATAGTTTTAAAAAGAATACACTACAAATAAATTACGTCATAGCCACAGTTTTTTCTTGGTTTAACCACTAATCACGGTTCCAAAAACTATGGTAGAACCAACTGTAGAGAAGGTGCTGCAACATTTATTCTTAACAATAGGAAGAACTGTGGTTAAGACGTGTCCTAACCATAGTTTTAGAACCGTGGTTGGGACAACCACAATTTATGAGGAATCGTGGTTAGGACACTGTCCTAACTATAGTTCTAAACCCGTGGCCAAACCTTTGTCTTGATGACAATTTTGATAGTCATTGTTAAGACTTTTGTCTTAGCCATGGTTTGTAAACTGTGGTTAGAACATATTACTGTCATTATATCTTAAATATTTGTAGTGGCGTTTTTAATTGCTGCTACTAGATTTTTTTTTAAATCATACCATATAGTAATTATATATATTTTTTGTCATAAGAACCTACAAATCCATAAATAAACAGCTCCAAGCTACTAAGATTCAACTAACCAATAATTCCTTTCAAGAAGTTGTCCATCTAGAACAATGTCCAACCAACATAATACCATTACATACATATACAAATATCCAAATACATACTAATATAATTATGGTTCACCTGAACTACTTATCAAAGGCATTTGATCCATGCGGTGAATGAGTTGCATTCCTTAATGGTATATATCCACTATTTTGATCACTTGGTACCTAGATTTCAAATAAATGAGTAATAAGTAATGATATAACAAAGACTAAGATGCATGAAAATTAAATTGAACTAGAGAAAATAGTGAGAATTACTCTTGTGTTTTGCAAGGTAGTGAGCTCAAGTGGCAATTGGCCATGGAAAGTCTGAAGGTGGAAAGCTATCCCTACTTCTAATTAATGTGTCCAAGCATCTCTTTTTGCATCCTTGGCATCCCTTTTTGCCATCTCAGCCTCTTTTTCTGCCATTTTCTGCTTAAGCAGTGTCAGCTCATGTTGTAGTTCATTGTAAGAAGGATTAAAGGATGAGCTTCCATGGCATCCAAATAGTTGAGTTGGGCAAACTCCTAAGCTAAATCTGATGCGAAACCCCGAGGTTATGAAGAATCTGAAACTCTTAGAACACACACTATGGCAAGAACTTGAAATGGAATAAACCCCCAAATGACAGATGCAAATGGAAACACAAATGCTAAGTTGATTAGAAACAATAATACATTCACCTCAAGAGATCATATTACTAATAATGAATTTTTGTTGCAATAGAAAAAGACAAGCTATCCTCCCCTAGAGACCTCTGGCCAAGCCAAGAAGGAAACTAAAATGTTTCTTTGATAGATTAAAACTTGATGTCTTTCAAGGTCGTGGCTCAAGCTTTTTTATAAGTTTTAGACCCCTTAAGAAACCCTAATTTTGAAATGTAACATTAGACCCCTAATAAGTTAGTTCAAACGATGCTAAAAATAACTTCAGACATTAAAATAGAAACCCAATATGTAACCCTATACATCATAAGCCCAAAGTAATTACAATGGGGTCCAAAACACAAATTTCAGTAGCAACATTTTTGGATGATATAACCTAAACGAATTGGGCCTTTATTTGGGTTGGACATGACTCAGATAAATGAATTGAGTTTCCTTCTCTAAGCCCAAGCCGTCTAATTGATTTTCTTTTGCATTCTTTAATAATTTTCCTACATAAATTTGCAGCGATTCCTTGAACTTCTTGGCTCTTAATCTTGTAATTGGACCTGGAGGAAAATTCAAATCATCATTTAAGCCATTGTACCTCTTGTCATCTGTGCTCATATCGTTCCCTCTTTCTTAAAAAATATTTGACCTTGAATTTGAATCAAAATCAAATAGAGAAAGATCAAAAATATTGAAAGTAGCTCTTACATTGTACTTACCTGGCAAATCTATTTTGTATGCAATGTTATTGATCCTTTACAACACTTGAAATGGTCCATCACCCATTACATTAAGTTTTGATTTTCTTTGCTATGAAAAACGTTCCTTTTGCATACATGCTTTCGACCCTTATTCACTCTTTAAGCATACATGCGGTTCCTCTTTTCAATATACTCATGTGCTTTCTCGTGCATTGGTTTAACCATTTCAACCTTTTTCTTTTCATCTAAGTTAGCAATTTCACTCAAAGGTAAAGGCATCAAATCTAATACAGTTAATGGGTTAAAACCATACATAATTTCAAACGGTGAAAAACCTGTGAAAGAATGTACAACTTGATTATATGTAAACTCAACAAATGGCAAGCAATCTTCCCAAGTTTTTAAATTCTTTCACACAATAACATGCAACATGGTTCCTAATGTCCTATTTACCACTTCAATTTGGCCATTAGTTTGTGGGTGGCATGTAGTAGAGAATAAAAGCTTAGTACCAATCTTCACCCACAATACTTTCCAAAAATGACTAAGAAACTTAGCATCCTTATTAGAAACTATGGTTCTTGGCATACCATGAAGTCTAACCACTTCCCTGAAGAAAGATTAGCAATGTTTGTTGCATCATCTGTTTCATGGCAAGCAATAGTCATTTTATTGAATCTATCAACTAATATATATGTTGTCTCTACCCCATCTAGTCCTAGGTAGTCCTAAAACAAAATCCATTGATATATCAGTCCAAGGTTCGGTAGGAACAAACAAATGTATATACAAGCCATGTGGCTTAGACTTAGACTTAGCTTATTTGCATGTGATATTCTTAGCACAAACTCTTTAGACATCTTTTCTCATATTTAGCCAATAAAAATGTTCAGTAAGGATGTATAAAGTCTTTTGAACACCAAAATGTCCCATTAGCCCGCCTCCATGCAATTGTCTCACAAGCAATTCTCTAGTAGAACATGTAGGAATACATAGTTGTTTCTTTTTAAAGAGAAATCCCTCATGTTTATAGAACTTTTTAAGTGCAATATGTTCACAAGCTTGATACACATCACTAAAATCAGAATCATTGCAATACAATTCTTTCAAATGCTCAAATCTAAGTAGCTTTGAGCTAAGCATATAAATCAAAGCATACCTTCTTGAAAGTGCATCTGATACGACATTGTCTTTCCCTTGCTTGTATTTGATCACATAGGGAAATATTTCCAAATATTCCTCCCATTTTGCATGCCTCTTGCTCAACTTTCCTTGCCTTTTCAAGTATTTTAATGATTTG
This sequence comes from Delonix regia, assembly GCA_037074485.1. Classification (NCBI taxonomy): domain Eukaryota; kingdom Viridiplantae; phylum Streptophyta; class Magnoliopsida; order Fabales; family Fabaceae; genus Delonix; species Delonix regia. Next base: position 7,563,194 of record CM073454.1, on the reverse strand, counting down.
TGATCACTATGGATGACAAACTCCTTAGGTATCAAGTAATGTTCCCACACTCTAAGAGCCTTCACCAAGGCATAAAATCTTTTTTATCATAAGTGGAGTAATTTAGAGTTGATCCACTCAACTTGTCACTGAAATATGCTATGAGTTAGTTTCCCTACATCAAAACAACCCCTATACCAATCCCAGAAGCATCACATTCAATTTCAAATGTTTTAGAAAAATCAGGTAGACTCAAAATAGATGCAAAACATAATTTGTTCTTTAAAATGTTAAATGCATCATCTTGTTCTTTTTTCCATTTAAATCCAACACTCTTTAACAATTTCATTTAGTGAGGCGGTGATAGTAGAAAAATATCTAATAAATTGCCTATAGAAACTTGCCAAACCATGGAAACTCTTAATCTCACTAATAGACTTAGGCGTTGGCCATTCGTGGATAGCTTTCACCTTTTCAGAATTAACCCCAACTCCTTTTGAAGTCACAACAAAACCTAAGAATGTAACTTTATTCATACAAAAAATGCATTTCTTAAGATTCACATATAATTTATCCTTCCTAAGCACATCCAAAACGACCCTAACATGCACATTTAAGCTCTTGTTGTAGATCAAAATGTCATCAAAATAGACAACAACAAATTTTCTAAGAAACTCTCGCAAGACATGATTCATTAAGCGCATAAATGTATTGGTGGATTAGATAACCCAAATGGCATCACTAACCATTCATACAATCCATATTTTGTCTTAAATGCAGTTTTCCGTTCATCACTTTCTTTCGTCCTAAATTGATGATTTTCAAATCAATTTTAGAGAAGACATATGCACCATGCAATTTGACCAACATATCATTTAATCTAGGAATAGGATGACGATACTTTATAGTGATTTTGTTGATTGCCCTACAATCCACATACATCCTCTAAGTTCCATCTTTCTTTGGTACCAAGAGGACAGGAACAACACAAGGACTCATGCTTTCCCTCACGTGCCCTTTTGCCAACAACTCATCTACTTGTCTTTGCTACTCCTTTGTTTCCTTGGGATTGCTTTGGTAAGCTAGCCTGTTAGGAATTTATGCTCTAGGGATGAAATCAATCAGATGTTCTATCCCTCTGAATGACAATAACCCATGAGATTCCTTTTCAGAAAACACACCAAATGAGTTTATCAAGACCTAAGGATAGGATGTATAATTCATTTGGTTAGCCCTATTCTACTTTGTGAGGGTGTAGATTTTCTTTGTATCTTTCATATATATCTCTTGTCATTAGGAGTCTTATTTGTAGTGTATATTCTTTAATTGTATCCAAATGACCATAAACACGATTTCTTACCCCATTTTTTAGTTTTTTTTTTTTAATTATTTTTGTTGTATATGAAAGCTAAGCTTTTTATAGATGATTAATATGGGCTAACAGGTGGACAATAGAAGTTCTAACAGGTCCCATTTTCAGGAGAGACTTTGCCAAAATTTCCACAGAAACCTGACGATGTATTTATGTTTAGGTGGTAATGGAAAATTCATCTGCAACATATTTTAAGTATTTTCTAATTTAAATGATTAATTAGGTTCATTTGGCTAGGTGTTTTGGCTTGTGAAAACGGGAGTTTTCCGGAAATTTCATGCCAGTCACATCACAGAAATTTAGGGTGTGACAAAAGCATTGTTAGATGACATGTCTTTTATTTTGCAAAAAAATCTCAAATAATTTAAAATCATGACATACATCACATATAAGTTTTAAATTAATGGAAGGCGACATTAAGGAGCACTTTGTAACAGTTTAAAGAGTTAAAAAAATTAAATTGATTTTTAAAAATAATAAAATTTTTACTTAAGGGACTAAATCATCAAATTGGCCTAGTTTTTTGAAAATACTAAAAGTAATAGTAGATAGTATCTAATTGCCTTTCAATATTTAAAATAAAAGAATGCAAATTATGTGATTCTGGCTTCAGAATTAAGTTGGGCATTGATGACATTTGGTCTGAGTATGCTTCGGAGTATGCATTTCACATAGATGTTGCTACTCCATTGAGCTTACCTAGAAAACTTTCTAAGATCCTAATTAAGAAAAATTTTGTTTGAGATGATTTCTCATATGTAAAGTACATATATAGGGTCACAATCCGTAATCCAATATTTCCTTTTTTTTATGGTTGCCCACTGGATTTACTGATGTTAACACGAGGTTTTGGCTTTTCCATTTTGTAAAGTTTTTGATTTTGGTGAGGGAAAACGACAGAGAAAATGGGGATCAAGGTACTTTGCTAGAGCCAATTTACCAAACTAGAAACTTACTTAGAATCAAATTCATTGCTCACTTTTATATTTTGTGATAATTTGATCTTTTACAAATTACTTATGTTAAATCAGTTTTTTACAGGTTTTATTGTGCTGAATTAGTTTCTCATTAATTCCTTATTAATAAATTAATAAATTAATAAGATAACAAAGGAACTAATTTTGTACGAAATAAAAATTGTAAGGGATTGATTCAATACTAACAATATATGAGGTGACTAAATTGTCGCAAAGTGAACAAATGAGAGACCCATATAATACTTTTCTCATTACAAAATACAAGTCTTGTACTATACCGAGTTTGGCAGACAATATATTTGGTGGTCCTGGAAATAGAAGATACCAAACTAAATTAATATATTTGACTTGCTAATAAAATATCCTGGATGGGAAAATGATTTATAAAAACAAGTCCTTACCTTAATAAGTAAAATGGACCTAAAACTGCTAACTGTAATGTATGGAGGCATTTTTTCTTCTTATAGTAATTTTAAGAAGTTTCGTTGTTGTCAATGATGCTTAAAGTAACCAACCATCTCATTGCGGAAGATATATCAAGTCTTTAAACGTTAAAATGAAGGTATTATACCTCATTATAATTTAAAAAGTCCGTCTCATTCAAGCATGAAATGTCTAGATCAATATTTTTTTTAAAAAAAAAACTTATTATTTAAAGAAAAATTTAGTTTAACATGACATCTTAATAAAAAATTTAAAACTAATATATTTTATTAAAAAATTTTATACCAATACAACAATTTATATTCACAACTTCCTTATATATAATCTTACAATTAATAAAAATAATTAGTCATGTTATTCAGTTTAAGTTTTAAGTAATAAATAAATTTAATAATGACTTAAAAAGACTTATTTGGCTTGATAGGATCGGTTTGAAAATATGAACAAAAATATGATTAAAAAAATTTGATTAAAAAATAAGCTCAATTTTTTAAAACTCGAATTTAAGTTGATTTTTAAAAGTCTGACCGATGATATGGTTAATTTAGTTTTAGCTAGTAAAAGAAATATTTTGACTTACATAAAAAAAACAATGGAAGAGACGATAATATAATGACACTGAAATGCTCTTATTCATTAATAAGCAATGAAGAACTGTGAAGTTATCGACTACAGATCAAGAGCACAAATATTTCATATGCTATACCCCTACACATATTGAGGTAAAGACCACAAGTTTGGGGAACACAGCTATAGTATCCATCTCACTCTCGCATGATATGGTGACTCTAAAAAGAGCATAGAACATGGATTTGATTTTCCTTGTATGGATCTAAAGCCTTGGAGATATATGGACCTGTAATGGATTCTTCATTACGACAGTGAATTCTTGTACCTCTGACAAGTCAACGTTATCATTCGGCGGCTCCTTCCACTCAAAATTCCAAACCAGATTAGCCACAAAGTACTCTAAATGCAGCATTGCCAAATGATAACCTGGACACATTCTTCTCCCTACCCCAAACGGCATCATCTTTATCTCTTTGCCTCCTGTAATATCAAACTTCTCATCATTTTTTCCATTCTTCAAAAACCTCTCTGGCTGGAACTCCATCGGACTTTCCCACACCTTCTCATCCAACCCTATCTCCGCCACCATAAAATGTATAGTTCCATTCTTAGGGATCAAGTAATCATTAAAAACCACATCCTCTGACACTGCATGTGGCAACAGAAAGTGTCCAGGTGGATGACGCCTCAGTCCTTCCAGAATCACAGCTTTCAGATATGGCAATTTGTTCAAGTCTTCCTCTTTCACTTCCTTATCCTCTCTCTCACCCATCAAATCTCTTATCTCCTCTACAAGCTTTTCTTGGATATGTGGGTTCTTCACCAGATTTGCCATAATCCATTGCAATGCTGTAGCTGTTGTATCCGTTCCTCCATCCAGAAACTCTGAACATACAGTTACGACTTCACCTTCGTCAAGCTTACGCTTCTCCTCAGGCAACTGCAAATCCAGCAAAGTATCCACATACGACACTATACCTTCTTTGGTGTCATTGTATTTGTCCTCATTGGCTTTGCTCAGTCTCTCTTCCTTAGCTTTCCTTCTTGCTCTTATTAGCGGAATCAACACGTCCTCCTTTTCCTTCTTAATTTGCAGCAATTCCTCCCACTGCTTGCGGAACAATATTCGAGTAACGCTTGGCCATAAATTTAGCATATTGCATCTGTCCATGCTCAAAAGTGAACGACGCTGGGCGTATTCAATATCATTGATTTTCTTGTCATCTAACTGTTCACCGAAGCACATGAACACCAGCAAGCAGAACATAGCATACTGGAAATGGTCGACGACCTTAATAGAACTTGTTGATTGTGATTCAGATTTGAGGCGATCAAGAAGCACGTCGAGAACCCATTTACGGGTACCCGAAAAGGACTTGATCCGGGTCGGGTGAAACATCTCGGAAGTGAGGTTGCGGCGGAGGAGGCGCCATGTGGGGCCGTAGAAAGCAGTGTTAATGTTATGTTGGTTACTGCTGAAGATCTTAGCAGTAGCGAGAGGCTCGGGGCGGTTGGAGAAGACGGCGCCGTTTTGAACGAGGGCTTTGTGGGTGAGAGATCGATCAGCTATGAATATAGCAGGACGAGGCCCCAGAGGGAGAGTGACGATGGGACCATACTTGGCAATAAGATTTCGGAGAAGTGGTTCGAGTTCTGAGAATGATTTTCGCAGAAGAATGAGAGAACCGATGAGGGGTACACGGAGAGGACCAGGAGGGAGAGGATGGGAGTGAGAGGGAAAGAGAACTCTGAAGAAAGCTCTGATGAAAAGACAGACACAGAGGGAGACGAGGACGACGAACCAGGCCTCCATGATCGTATAAAAGAGAAGTTGACTGATCGATGAGTATGATCAGCGAGAAAAGCTTAGAGAAACGAGAGCAATATTAAACGCAAGGATTGAAGTATACGTATGGGTAATGATAAGGAGATGGTGAGAATTGCGTGGATACGAACAAGAAGCTTCATGGAAATACAGAGAAACATGTATAGTTATATACTGTTGAGTGGTTCGAAACGACAAGATAAATATCAGAGAGAACGGAGAATCAGATCGGAGAAACATACTAGAATGGAAGTCCGTGGTGGTAAGCAGATCTGGTGGCCACGGGAATGTTCTCAGAGAGAATCAGATAGGACGGACGTAGTAGGAAGATCAAAATAATGAAATTTCAAGAATGAAAGTAAAACGAAGGCTTTACCAGAAAAGTTGACTAAGGAGTTTGAATTGGACGGATATTTCCTTAAGGAGCTTCTATCAAGCTCTTGTCCAAGTATAATTACCTTTTCATACTCCTGAATTAATCTATACTTTTACGTACGTTTTTGGTTTCTTCCGTCTTTAACTTTTTTAAATTAATACAATATCTCCTTATAAAATACTAATATATATAAATTGTGATTAAAAAATTACAATGTTTGCTGAGAGATAATGATGAATATTTTATTTGTCGTTAATTTTTTTGTATTATTTTTAAATTATGGAAATATTGTAATTTTATTTTTTAAGATATATTAAAAAATTAGTGAATAAATACCTGACATGTACCTTAATACAGATTGTTTAATTTTTTTTTTAATATACAATATATCAGTTCAAAAGAAGTTAGTTCTTTATCCAAAAAGGTGGGAGGATCCTGCTAAAAATCCAAAAGAAAAATAAGAGCCCCATTGCCTTACTCTCACATGAGGAGAAGTTGAATAATCTTGAATAAGAAAAAGTTGGAAATAAAAAGAGCGTAGAGAAAAAGACAAAGAAAGACTATATATGCGCCTTTACTCTAAAAGATTTTCTACAATATACTGTATTATGCAATGTCATAGACGAAAAAAGAAGAAGTAAAAAGTGAGATATATACATGTTTATTTTTCTCGAATCATTTTATGTGACTGTACAGTACATTTGTTGTAGAGGGTTTACAGTGAATTTTAGCTAAACAGACTGAAATGTAATGTTAAAAAAATTTGACATATATATATATATATATATAGGATTTTAACTTATTTATAAACAGTGATTTATTAGCATATTTAAAATCGCATAATAAACTTTTGTACTTTAGCATATCAAATACATTAAACTTGCACATATGTGGAAGGACACGCATTAAATTTTGATTGGCTATTGCTTTCAACAATCTATTTTTTTGGGTTTGATCCTTTTTTTAGTTTTTTTAATTGTTTCATTTTTATTTAAAAATTATAGATTAAAAATCTTTAAAAGAAAGTCATGTTAGAAGCACTATCCAATCAGAAATTATCATATGTCATTCCACTTATATGACATTTTTATTAAATATTTAACAAAAAATATATTTAGAAATTCTCATATTAAATTCTTACAAACCGTTTTCATTTTCACTCATAATTAATAAAGAACTTTGTTGGCCAAATAAAAATAAATAAAGAACTTTGAAGAGGTCAGTGATGATATATACAGGAACAATGCATTGGGTAAATGTTTAAGCAATTGGTGTACTAAAATGTTGAAATTCAAAGCAAAGTTGCCACTAGAATTATAAATTACGATAAAAGAGTTTTGGACAACATGTAGTTTAGTATTAGAACATTAAAAATACATGTAGAACACAGGAACATATCTACCTTCCTTGAAGCTTTGAGTACTTGACAAGTGGCAATTTAGAGAAATACTGCCACCACAATTAATTTCAAAAACTTTGTTTTGCTTATAGACTGAATGGAAAAAAAGGACAATACTTATGTGTAATTAAATATTTGTTATTAAATTCTTAACATCCCATGTAGACATTATTTTTACTTATTATTAAGTCTTTACATCACACATAGAATACTATTATGCGATTACAAATCTTCAGTAATAAAAAAGTTATCGTAAGAGATATACTATATTTATAAAATAATATTTGCGGAGCCAAACAAGACTGTTCTAATGGAACAAAAACAAGATGCAGTGAGAGGAAAAGAAAACAGTGGCTTTAAGATTGCCATATTTTCCTCTTGGAACGAACTGTTGGATTATTCTTGCTTCTCATTTACTTTTGTTTTCGTGAGTTAATGTGATATGCTATTATCACTGTGAACACCCCATCCCTAATTGTCTAATTATTTAATTAATTGATACACTAATTAATTAATAATTTGACAAATAGGAACTTCAAATGACATTGTCAATTGGGGGACAATTTGGAATTAAAAATAAATAATAGGTGATAATTAAATAAACTAAAAAAATAATAATATATATATATATATATATAAATTAGCTAATTAAAAAAAATTATAATAAATCAAAGCAAAACTATAAAAATAAAAGAATATATATATATAAGGAAACATAAAAAAATTAAAAGTTAAAAATTCAAAAATATTAATCATAATAGTGTAATAAAAAGAAAATGGGAAAAGGCTAGTGAAAAGAGTAGACATGTTATGCTAGTGAAAGTTGCAAAAAGGAGAAAAAGCACTGCTGTTGGGGGAGATTTCCAGAGCCAACGTAAAAGCCTTCTGCACGTTCATGAAGGCAGAGGTTGCTGCTCCAACAACAAGGACAGGAGTAGCACCACATCAAGAGAAAGGGCAGAGAAAAAGAGGGGAAGGCTGAGGATGAGGAAGACAACAGGAGGAAGGCCTTAGCTGAGGCCGAGGGTTGGTTCTTCATGGAGATCAGCCCTTGATTCATGGAGGATAGCTTCTGCTTTCCAGACTGTGGTGAAGGAGATCTACAACATTTTAGGCCGGAAGGTTATGATATCTTAGGAGGACCAGAAATAGGATGCTGCTGTAATGGGGAATGGAACGACTGTTGTTTTACAAGGGGAAGAGCGAGCTCAAGAGGAAGGCATACACATCGACGAGTCCACGTACAAGACCAGAAGCTCGAACATATACAGATAAACTCATCTCGGATTGACTCAGTAAAACCAAGAAGAGCTTGACGACAGGGCTAGGCGGGGAGAGACAGTGGTCCCTAGTGGCACCGAAGGCAAGAACCTTGAGGCTCAAGAACACCTTGCTGAAGGAAGGAGTTGAGAAGAGAAAGTTAGGTGTGGACCGAGAAGAGGCCAGCTGAGACGTATCCTGACAGACCGAGACTGAGCAAGTCGAGAAACAAGGAAGCTGAACTGAAGGCCACAAAATCACCAGCTAAAGAGATATATCATTGCTTAGCCCTCTTTTCGTTGGTGCCTCAAGTGACACTGCTGGAACCAATTCCTCTGCTCACATGTGCTGAAACAGAGGTAAACAGAGGCAAAACCATTGTTGAAGAAAACTCGGCTGCCACCTATTGTTTTCTGCTATCGGGTTGTGTATGGAAGAAAGTGGGGCAGTGTCTTGGTTTGGTGTCCAAGGGCGTTAAAGCTACAGAAATTTGGCTGTCATTTCTTCTTCTAGTTCACTGTTGGGACGTTATAGAGGCAAGCTAGCTGTCATAAGGTAGAAAGGGCCGAGAGAAATCGAGGGTGCTGTGATGCACTTTTCTGTCTCCTACTTGCCTACTTTTCTAACAGAAAGATGGGCTGGAGCCAGAAAAGAAAAAGAAAATCTATGAAAGGCGCTTCTGGGTCCGCCCCACAACCATAACAAATTCAGCAAAAAATGGTATTATATTTTTATTAGCATTTATTGTTCTCAGGCCCTCTTGTCTTTCCTCAAGTCCACTCTGTTTCCAACCTCCAACCTCCAACAACATGAAGAATCCAAAGTGTCACCTTCTTCCTTATACACCATTGTCAATTTAAACCAAGACAATTCCTTCAGGGTTAGCCGAACCATCCACACTTATCTTGTAAAGGACAAAATGTAGAGATCCATGAAACTCTTGGTGGGGTCCATGGTGTGGCTTCTACTCTCAAAACTGACGTTGCCATTTTTCTCGTCATTGTTGTGTCTTCCATCAATAATTTCAAATAGAACAGGCAACTCGACAAGCTATCCCAAGTCAGCAACGACGTCCAAGTATGCCTTACAAAGTGGTCAGCAACAACATGTCTCGATCTACGATGTAGTAGTCAACGATGTCGTTTGGTTGAAGAATGGAGACCAAGTTCCCGCTGATGGATTATTCTTGGAAGGCCATTCTCAGCAAGTGGATGAGCAAAGCATGAAAGGGGAGAGTGACCACGTTGATGTTGATGATTCGTCACTTCACTGGAACACAAAAGACGAGAATGGGAGTACATAGTTCACTGGGAAAAACACAAAGTTTGATGACCTAGTGATTCCTGAAGAGCTTCCTCTGGCTGTGACTTTGACTCTGGCTTATATGATGAAGAAGATGATCGCTGATATGGCTATGAGGAGGAAGCTCTCTGCATGTAAGATAATAGGGTCCGCTACAACTCTTTGTACTGATAAGACAGGGACTCTTACTCTTAACTAGATGAAAGTGACCAAGTTCTGGCTTGGACAACAACCTCTAGCCGAGGGAGCTCATAAATCATCAATTCATTTAGAGGTTCTTAGACTAATCTGAGAAAGGGGTCGCTCATAACACAACAGCTTAAAGAAGAAAAGATGTGGGGTTTTGATCAGAAGGAAAGAAGATAACAAAATCCACGTACATTGGAAAGGAGTAGTAGAGATGGTACTAAGAATGTGTTCAAGGTGCTATGATGCTTCTGGCAATATAAAAAATCTTGACAATAGCGATAAGTTGGTGTTTGAGCAAATCATTCAAGGAATGGCAACTAGCATAGCTTTTGCACAAAGAGAAGTGGTAGAAGAAAATAGAGGAGAACGAACATATGAGAGGAGAAGATAAGAATGGAAGTTCCCTTGTGAATAATGGACACAAAGTAATAGAGGTATGTTTTTATTTGTTTTGTTACCCTGTCCATATCTTTGGCTACCAAGACTTTTGAAATGGTTATACCACCATATTTACATGTCTATAAACTGCATGTGTTTTCTTTTGCTCTAATAAATCAGGGTTAACACATGATCATTCAGGTCCTATACTTTGGTACTAAGTTCCTACTCATTATTCCCCATTTGTTTGTTTAGTTCTTTTATTATTCAAAATCTGGCCCAAGTGGTATGGTTTATTTATCTATTCTGACATCTAAATGGAGTTAAGAATGTGATGGTTGGAAAGCTTGAAGGTTGGGGCCTAGTTACTCTAGAGCTAAGAGCCAGGAATAATATAGGAAAAGGAGTATGAAGCTAATAAGGTCGAGCTTTTGGTAAGATCAAGTTCTGAAATATTTTTGATTTAATATATAAATTTTTTATGATTGGTTGTAAATAGCATGTCATGATAAACACTTAACTGAGCACCAATAAACACGAATGTTTGTGTGTGTTTGATTAAATACTCGTACACACAAAAACCAATGCATGGTTTTGTTGATGACGCCATGTGAGGTCCAACGCTTCCATAGGCATTTTCATTCCAATATTGTCATGTGAGGTTCAATACTTCCATAGGCAACCTAGGTAAGTAATTCTGATATGCATTTTATTGTTATCATGTGAAATCTTTAATCTTCGTAGACCCCAAAAATTAGTACATATTTGTTTAAAATAATAATAATAATAATAACAAAGATAAATGCTTTAATTAAATATTTTCTAACATTTACGAAGCAATCGTGTGAGAACATTGTCCTCTTTGATTGCATGGGAATATGTGAGATTTTAATTTCCTTAGTTCCCTAAAATTAATACACCTTTATCTAATAATAATAATAATATAATAATAATAATAAAAAAAAACAATCATAATTAAATATTCATTCTAATTAAATATTTTCCATTATTTACGAAATTATCGTGTGAGAATATAGTTCTCCTCGAATGCTTGGGGTTATGTGAAATTTAAATTTCCATAAATCCTAAAAATTAATACGTACTTACTTTAAAATAATAATAACCATAATAATAACACAAAAATAAATGTTTTGACTAAGTTTTTTACAAAGAGATTAGTTCTTCCTTCATAATCGTTTCATTTAAATTTCAAAATAAGGATTAAAACTCCAAAAATGAACAAAAATTGTAAAAAGAAAAATGAAGAGGTCAAGAGAGTTAGATTAATCAGATTGTCGTAAATTAAGACACACAGATCAAACCTCAATTTCGTTTTGTTTATGGAAATCTGTTCAATTTAAACTTTCTCATTCTCATCATAAAATTTACAAACAATCGACCTATAGACACACCTTTGTTGTCGAACTACGTGGACTTTGATCCCTATAACGGGGTACGTAGGCCCTAGACTTTCATCCTAGGTCAAGTCCGTCCTTTGTGAATATCTGTCTGTTTGCCTTCATTCTTGTTGTTTTGTCTCCTCTGTTTAACAGGCATGCATGTTGATAAAAGGGTAATTGAGGTAAATTTAAAAGCCACATTCTATTTCAGCTAACTGGTTTAAGGTAACCGTCCTTATGAACGGGAGTTGTGGGGTGCCTAACACCTTCCCCACACTCAAATAGACTCTCGAACTCATCTCTGATTTCGCAGACCATATTGCCTTTTTCTTTTTATTTTAAATTGGTTTTCCAAAATTTTCCATTAAAAATTTTGGTGGCGACTCCAAATAAATTGATTTTCAATTTTCATTTTGGGAATCAATTTAAACTACTTTTATTTTATTCCGCCGAAAGGTCGGTTACGACAATCACTGTTGATATAATTTCTCTGCACCAAGATAAGTATGATCAGAATGTTACATTTTAGGGTAACCCATGCCTATCAGCAACAAGACATTTATTTGGTTATTTTTAGAATATAAAGGAATGTTGGGTATCAATATTCTAGACATAATCTTATTTGATTGTGGTATGATGATTTTGAGATTTCAGAATATATAATCAAAGAATATTCTATTTTTTAATACCCATTTGGGACATAATATGTGAATATTCTATTTTTTAATACACATTTAGGGTATAATATGAAAATATTCCATTATTGAAGACCACTTTGATGGGAAGTGGGCTTCAGCATTTCTCTATAAATATGAGGGTCCTTGACTTCATTTCTCATATCAAAATTTCTTCTTCCTACACTATCTATTAATGAAAAATAAAATTTCAAACGAACTCATATATAGTGTGTGTTTTATTATAATATTCCAAACTCTAAAAAAAAAAAAAAGAAATGGCAGGAGTTACGTGTAATTATTTATTTTATCTATGTATATATAAATATATATAGAGCTATGCCAGGCTATCATTGGACTTTCGAATTTTTAAATTCTTGTTTAGACTTAAATTTAACTTTGATGCAATTATTTGTTCCTCTTTATATGTATGCAATTATTTGTTCCTCTTTATATGTATTGGAAATGCAAATTTGTGCATTTATGCCCACTTGAAGTGTTGAACCTGTGAGGGATTGATTAATAGAAAGGTGTCTCAACTATTAATCTAAGCCATCTTCATTGCCTTGTTTTGGTTTGGAATTATAATAATATGCGTCGTCTTTATTAAAAGCCCTTTTGTTACATGGATTTTTAATTTTAGACTAATCTTGTTCTATATTTTATTGACATATTTTAAATATCTCAAAAAAAAAATTTACAAAATTTTTCTGTTGTCCAAAGTTTTAGAAAATTTATTTTGGTCAATATGTAACGAGCCTTGGCCCAAATTTTTTTGAAAAATGTATTTTGTGCCATTTATTTTGCACTTATTTTAAATTAAATTTGAGCAAATTTTATGGCATATTATTAAGGAAGGGGATTTTTGTATTAATTAATTTTTCACATTTATGTTTAGTTGATTAATTAATTAATGTAATCCCATTATGTTAAAAGCTAGTTTATGCATCTTAAGCATTTATAAGCATTTTGTAAATTTATATGTCATACAATTAGTATAATTTTAGTATAATTAGAGTTTAGCCACAACACCTTTAGTTATTCTAAAATTATACATAAGGTATTATAATTACATAAAGTAAATAACATCAAGTTGTAATTAATCATATTCGACATAATAATTAACATCTCACAGGAATGTCATCATATTGATATAATTAATTAGCATGGGATAGCAAATTTTCTTTTTCTTAATTTACCCACAGGAATTGAGAAAAATGTTATTATTTGTTAGTTTTATCATACTATACATGAACCTAATTAAATAAAACACAGCACATGACCAGTTTTATTTATTACTAGACTCATGTTTAATTTACATATTTTACATGGATAGAACATGTTACAAAGAAATTTTGAAGTTGTCTTAAATATTAACATAAACATTTAATTTTCATGCAACTGTCCAACCACTTAATATTTTTTATTTTCAAGTTCCAAAATTGATTAAGGATAATTATAAAATTTGGAATGAGAGAATTCTCCTCCAATTAAGGTGGATGGTTGTTGACTATGCTATTAGAAAGGATGAACCTCCTCACCCATGAATACTAGTAGTACATATGATATAGCCCTTTTATGAACTCTGGAAGTGATCCAATCACCTTAGTATGATATACATCAAAACTAAGATATTTGCTAGTATACGTGGATCGCCAAGAGAGCATGTAAACGTCCGTGACTTGCTAAAAGCTATAGATGAACAATTTGAATCATCTAAAAATGCTTTAGTAAGCACCCTAATGACAAAATTATCTACCATGAAGCTCATCGGAATAAAAGGTGTATAAGAATACATCATGCAAATAAGGGGCATACAACTTAAAAAGACACTCAAGGTTGAGATGTCAGATTTTTTCCTAGTGCACTTCATTCTAAACTCCTTACTGCCTCAATATAGGCCTTTCAAAATCTCTTATAATACACATAAGCATAAATAGTCAATAAATGAAGTACTGACCATATTTGTTCAAGAGGAAGAAAGGCTTTTAGCAGAAATGGGAGAGAGTGCACATGTAGCAACACAAGGAAAAAACAAGAAGTAAAACAAAGCCAAGGGGAAGGGCAAAGCACCAGTCCATGCTGACTTCAAGAAGCAAACCACGTGTTTTTTCTGTAAGAAAAAGGGACATGTGAAGAAAGACTGCAACAAATTCAAGACTTGGCTTGAAAAGAAATGTAACTCAATCTCATTCATTTGTTATGAATCTAATATGGTATATGTTAATAGTAATGCATGGTGGATTGATTCTGGCTCAACAATCTATATTTCAAATACCATGTAAGGTTTTCTAAACCAAAGGAAGCTGACAAAAAGTGAGCAGTACATCTATTTAGGCAACAAGATGGGCTAACTTGTTAAGGCTATAGGGACACGTAAATTAGTTCTAGATACTAGTTTTGTTTGGATTTTGGATAAAATTTTCTATGTACCAAGTTTCTATAGAAACTTAATTTCAATTTCAAAGTTGTACCATTGGAATATTCATTTGAATTTTTTAATAATTTATTGAAATTATTTTATAAATCTAATATTGTTAAAAATGGTACAATTAATTATGGTCTTTCCCGAATTCAATTACAAGATAATAGGTCGTTTAATTCATTGCATGTTTCTAGTAGTATAAGTATTAAACAATGTGTTACTAATGAAACTCATCTATGTTCTGGCATCGTAGACTTAGTCATATCTTAATAGATAGGGTTAAAAGGTTAGTAAAGGAAGGAGTATTACATGCTCTTGACTTAATTGACTTTAAGACTTATGTAGATTGCATTAAGGGTAAGCAGACTAATAAAACTAAGAAGGGTGCCAATAGAAGTTCTACCCTATTAGAGATCATACATACTAATATATGTAGTCCATATATGGACTCAAGTGGTCCAAAGTACTTTATTACCTTTATAGACAATTACTCATGATACATGTATCTTTATCTGCTTAACAACAAGTATGAGACATTAGATGCCTTTAAATTCTTCAAAATAGAAGTAGAGAAACTATATGGTAAATAAATAAAGATAGTGAGATCAAATAGAAGTGGCGAGTATTATGGCAGATACATTAATAATGGACATGCATTGGGTCCATTTGCAAAGTTTCTTCAAGAGCATAGGATTATTGCCCAATACACTACGTCTGGTTCTCTAGACCAGAATGGTATAGCTGAAAGAAGAAACTAAATATTATTGGACATGGTTCGGAGCATGCTTAGTAATTCTAAACTTCCTAAGTCTTTATGGACTGAAGCTCTTAAAACGGCTGCATATATTCTTAACCAAGTTCCAACCAAGGCTATTAAGAAAACACCATTTGAATTAATGAAATGTTGGAAACTATGTTTAAGACATATGTTCATTTGTCGATGTCTGTTTGAGGTAAAGGTTTACAATCCACAAGAAAAGAAATTAGACTCTAGGACCATTAATGGCTAATTTATTAGGTATGCCAAAAGGTTTAAGGGATATGAGTTTTATTATCCATCTCATAGCATTAGGATTGTGGAATCAAGAAATGCTAAATATATTGAGAACAACTTGATTAGTGGGAGTGGTCAAACTTGGGACTTAAATTCTCATAATGATCATTTGGATACTCAAACTCTCACATCAAGTGTTAGATTGGTTATTATTACCCCTCATGTACAGATGGGTATTGAACAACTAACCATTGAAGAACTAGAAATAATTGACCATGAGCAAGTTAATTCGGTTCTTGAACAACCACCCGAGCCTGTTGAGCAACCAGTTGAAGAACATACTTCTCAAAAGGATATTGACTCAACATTAAAAAGATCAACTAGGATTAAGAGGTCAGCTATTTCTAGTGATTATGTTGTATATCTACAAGAGTCTAACTACAATATGGGAGCCAAAAATGATCCTGAGACATTTTTACAAGCCATCAGTTATATAGAATCAAAATTGTGGCTTAATGCTATGAAGGAAGAGATGGATTCTATGGCATCTAACAGAGTCAGGGATCTCGTTGAGTTGCCCAATGATTCTAAGGCCATTAGATGTAAATAGGTGTTTAAGACAAAGAGGGACTTATTAGGCAACATCGAAAAATATAAGGCCAGACTCATAGCCAAGGGATTCACTTATAATGAAGGAATTGATTACACAAATACTTTTTCTCTTGTATCCAAGAAAGATTCTATTCATATAATAATGACATTAATTGCCATTTTCATTTAGAATTACATCACATTGATATGAAAATGACATTCCTTAATAGGGATCTAGAGGAGGAGGTATATATAAAACAACCTAAAGGATTCTCCTCTAGTACTGGTGAACATTCTATTTTCAAGTTTAAGAAATCAATATATGGATTGAAATAAGCCTCTTGCCAACAGTACTTAAGTTCCATGAAGTTATCTCCTCATTTGGATTCATGGAGAATGTCATAGATTGATGTATATACCAAAAGCTCAGTGGGAGTAAAATATGTTTCCTTATGCTATATGAAGTGAAATAGTTTCTCTCTAAAAACTTTATATAAAGGATTTGGGTAAGGCATCTTATGTCATTGACATTAAGATCTATAGGGACAGAGCTCAGTGCATTTTAGGTCTATCACAAGAAACCTATACCAAAAAGGTCTTAGAGAGATTTTAAATGAAAGACTACACACCAAGTGTAGCACCTATTGTGAAAGGTGATATGTTTAATTTGAACTAGTGTCCAAAGAATGATTTAAAAAGGGATCATATGCGTAACATTCCATTTACTTCTATTGTCGAAAGCCTTATGTATGCTCAAGTTTATACAAGACCTGACATTGCATTTTCAATTAAAATGTTAAGCGGCTATTATAGTAATCTAGGAATGGATCACTGGAGAGTTGTAAAGAAGGTTTAGAATTGTGGATTTTATTTCTAGGCCATTAATAATGTATTATGATAACTCAGATGTCGTTTTTTGGCTAAGAATAATAAGAGTGGAAGTCGAAGCAAGCATATCGACATTAAGTTAATGATTACTGATCCTTCAAGGAAAAGCATGCCACTAACAATGTTTAAAGATCATGTAGCTAGAATGGTACTTGGTCCTATATTGAGCATTTGATCATCATTTGTAATAAAGCTCTTAATTTAACTTGAGTTCTTATTCTCATTTTGTGTGCACATTCATATTAAGAGAATAAACAACATTAAGAGATCACTGAATAAGCATAGGGCTTATTCATTAAGTTATGATAGGTTGAGAAATCTATGTGCATTGTAATACATGGAAGGTAATAGTCGCATATAAAAGACTTACCGTTATGATTCATGCATTTAGTTTTCTCTTCTTTGGAATATAATATTTATGAATTCTAAAATCATTACAGTTAATCATACTAAGTGGGAGAATGTAGGTTATTTTTGGAATATTTTAAAATGTTGGTTATCAACATTCTAGATGCTTTTGAGATTTTAGAAGGCATAATCTAATAATATTTCATTTTTTAATACCCATTTGGGGCTTAATCTGTGAATATTTCGTTTTTGAATACCCATTTAGGGTATAATTTGAGAATATTCTGTTTTTGAATACCACTTTGATGGGAAGTGAGCTTCAAGATTTCTCTATGAATATTAAGGTCCCTGACTTCATTTCTCATACCAAAATTTCTTCTGCTTACACCATCTATTAGTGAGAAATAAGAGTTCAGAAGAACTCATATATAGTATATGTTTTATTACGATATTCCAAACTCTAACAAAAAGTAACGGCTGGAGGTACGTGTTTTTCCACATCATTTTTATTTTATATGAATATCTTAATAATTTATTGTATTTATGTGTGTGTATATATATATATATATATATATATATAATTTTCTAACAATTTATTTACTCACTGATGGTGTTTCTACACAAAGTCAAATTGGAAATCAATATCATAGCTTTTTCGCCCCACTTTTCTTCTCTTATTACTTTAATTTCTCACACTTAACCTTTTACTTAATCTATGGATGGGATGGAAAGGATATTCACTAAAATAGATCTCTTGATTTGTAATGACCCAATAAATAGGGGTTAGTGGGATAAATTATTATTGATAAATTAGCTAATGAAAAATAAGAAGTGAGAAATTTTAAAGAAAATTTGACTAAGGTATAATATTTTATTAAGTGAAAACATACACTGAGATTGAGGCTGACTCAGTGGTCAGACTTCAAGGGTTCAAATCCTAACTTCTCCAAGTTCCCTTTTTTTTTTAGGTGCTGACATGTGTCCCCCTCCAACATAAAATGACTAAAATGCCCCTAGTCCTCGATCTCTTCTTCCTCCAACATTTGATGTAGAGAGCTAAGGGAGAGGAGCTGTGAGCATTTACCGGAGCCGTCCTTTTTGTGTCACTAAAGTTGCCATTACCACCGCGCTGTCGTTGCCATTTTCAGCAAGAAAATGTGGTTTTCTGTCACGGTGGAGCCAAGGATCACGAAGCCAATCGGAGCTTCGGTAAGTGTTTTCTCTTATGTTTAGTGTATGGGTTTTATTCCTAACTCCCTGACTGGTGTTTTCCCCTAACTCCGACCTCCGTCGATCGTGGTTTTGTAGATGTTTTGACCAGTGCATTAGGGACACCAAGACCGATTTTGTTGGCCAATTTAGCTTGGATTGGTGAGTTTTGTGCCAAATTTTAATATGCATTGTTAATTTCTGATCATTTTTTACCATTGTCTACTACCAGTTGCATGGAATTCGAACCTAGGATGAAAACCCCAATTTTGGCTAAGAATTAAGGTTCTAGACGAACCAAATTGAAATTTTGGGACTTGAGGTGTAATCAATAGCTTTAAGATAGCAATTGAGATATTTAAAAGTTGTTGATTGGTTAGAAATGATGATTTGGAATTATTTCATATTTTTCTTGAATTTTTGCAACTATGAAAATGCTCTAGGGAGATTAAGGATGTATAAAAATGATCTTAATAGTCTAAGCAAGCTGGAGAAATCTAATTATGGGAATTGTGGGAAGACAATGAATGAGAATAGGTAATTTAATTATTGCTTGATAATATGCCTAAGAGGGAAATTCTAGTTAGGTAATGTGATTGAGACTTGGCTCCCCATTATGGTAAGCCTCTTAGGAGTAGAAGAACTTTTTAGTGTTAAATCACATGTTAGGAGGTGACTACTCATAATATATGCTTAATGCTACAATTGGTTGAGGGAAAAGGAAGATGAATAATTCCTTTCTTTTCAGTTGGCGTAGGTAGCTCTTAAAGGTGAGGTGGCCACCCAAGGGAAGGCATTTGGTCGCTTGTAATTAACGGCGCTCAGGTGCGCAAATAGCACTTCCTAACACTTTTTGTTATATACTTCACTTTTCATTATTTGGAAATGTTTTACAATTACCATTTTGATTTTGTCATGACTTTATTTTATTGGAATTGTAATTATGAGTAGATGAAATTTCTTGACATGTTTAGATTACATCATGTATGGTTGGAAAATGACTTTTGAGAAATATCATGCATATGGTTATGAATAACCACCGGGTAAACTAATATTGAAACACAAATTGATTTCATGCATACTTGTTATATTTTTTCTCTGCATGCTTGTTTTATTTCCTTTACCTTTGGAAGGACTAGTTAAGATACTGGCTGCAAACAGTAGTACTGTTAGCCCTTGGTGCACCTCGGTAATTACCCAACTAGCAGGGTTAATAAAGGTGCTAGCCCCGTGTGACAGTCATCACATGTGTATTGATGAATGGTTAATTTTCGTGAGTTATAACCTCATGCCTATTGGTTATTTGCCCTCGAGGATTGTGTGTCCTCGCCTATTGTGATTTACTCTTATGGTTGTATGCCATATTAGATTAGTCCATAATAGTCCTTTCCCTTAAATGATATTCAGAAACTTATTGATTCTTTTTGTAAGGCATTTTAATTCAATATTTTGCAATGTGCATTAACTAGTTAGTGGCGGTTATTTGTAATTTAAATGTTGTCTCATTTCATACGAATCTTAATCACGTTTGATTGCAAATTGTATATGTATTTTATTACTGATTTTGGGGTGCTATCTGCCAAAAAACTTTTGTCTCAGATAGGGAAGCTGGTGAATTCCCAGAGGGAGCAGAGGAGTGATAGAAATTTCTTTGGTGAGCCTACTTAGGATTTGCAAGATTTAGTTTACACTATTTTGATGCATATGGCTTAAATTTTTTGGAGATGTATATAGATAGTGTTGGTAGCCATTATTTTGTTCATTTTGGAATGTATATTGACCATAGATGAACCTTCCCCATTTTTTGTATTGATATATGTTGTACTAGTTTATTCTGGTGAGAGTGAAGCTTTCTTATTTAGATTTGTTGCTTGACAGGATACTGTAGAAATTTCGGGATATCCTATATATTGGGGAGGTTCTACTGAAATTTCAACAAAACTCCTTGCTTTGTAGGAACTACGTATCTTTATATAAAGGCAAATTTGAATATGGTGCATTTTGCATATATATTGGTATGGTTATGAAATTTTCATCTAGTGTAAGCTTGTAGGTTTGGGAATTTTTCTCATGTTTTGGTGCTAGTCTCACTCCAAATATTTGGGGTGTGATATGATTGTTTCTAGTTATATTTTAAATTTTTAAAAGCTTTTGGTTTCAGTTTATAAATTTTAAATGCAGACCCTTAGATTTTATTGTTATTTTAATATAGATGGTTAGATGACTATAATAAGTAAATAACAAGATATTCATATTTATTCAAAAATAAATAATCATTCACTTGAATTGTCGTTCCGATCAACCATCTTGATTTTAAGGAACTTGAGTGTCTAATTAATTTGAATATACGGCTTGATCATGGAAGCCAAATTGGATATCTCTTCCTGTAAGTTTGCTTGGCATATAGAGTCTTGAATATAGCCATGTTCTTTATCTTGTTCTTCAAATACAGTATACTTCTCTCAAATGGATATCCATCTATGGAATACAATGCCCAACCTTTAGTCTCGTACCAGGGATGCAATACTAGAGGTCCCATGATATCGAAGAATGGCAACAGAAAAGAACTGAGGTTATAATCTGCTAATCATAGCGGTACTAAATGAAATTGTTCAGAGAAAGAACTCAACAATTTCATAAGCTGAATACATATCGAAGTTGAGTTAAAACACCACATCTTTTGGGAATAGTTAATATAATATATTTGCCACATAAGTATGGATTACATATTTCCGTGTGGGCTCTAAAGCCTAGGTGATAAATCAACCTGTAATGGATTTTTCATCACTATGGTCAATTCTTGTTTCTCTGACAAATCGACTTCACCTTCTGAAACCTTCCACTCAAAATTCCAAACCAAATTAGCCACAAAGTACTCCAAATGGAGCATTGCCAAATGATAACCTGGACACATTCTTCTCCCTGCTCCAAATGGCATCATCTTTATCTCTTTGCTTCCCTTAATATCAAATGCTTCACTTCCATTTTTCTCACCATTCAAGAACCTCTCTGGCTTGAATTCCATTGGATTTTCCCACACCTTTGCGTCCCACCCCATCTCTGCCACCATGAAATTTATAGTCCCATTCTTAGGCACCAAATATTCATTCAAAACCACATCCTCTGACACTGCGTGTGGTGACACAAAACGCCCAGGTGGGTGACGCCTTAATCCCTCCAAAATCACAGCCTTCAGATATGGCAATCTGTTCAAGTCTTCCTCTTTCACTTCCTTATGTTCTTTATCACCCATCACATCCCTTATTTCCTCCACAAGCCTTTGTTGGATGTGTGGGTACTTCACCAAGTTTGCCATAATCCATTGCAATGCTGTAGCTGTTGTATCTGTCCCTGCAATCAGAAACTCAGCACTTATGGAAACAAGTTCACCTTCTTCAAGCTTGCGCTTCTCCACAGGCAACTGCAAATCCAACAGAGTATCCACATATGACACTACCCCTTCATCTATGTTACTGTCCTCTTTGGCTTTGCTCAACCTCTCTTCCTTGGCTTTCTTTCTCGCTCTTATTAACGGAATCAGCACATCTTCTTGTTCCTTCCGATTTTGGAACAGTTCCTTCCAACGCCAGCGGAATAATATTCGAGTGACACTTGGGCAAAAATTAAGCACATTGAACCTATGTAAGTTCAAAATTAAACGACGGTGAACATGTTCAATATCCTTGATTTGCTTCTCATCTAACTGTTCACCGAAGCACATGAACACCAGCAAGCAGAACACAGCATACTGGAGATGGTCAATGACCCTGATGGATTTGCTTGATTCTGAATCAGACTTGAGGCGATCGAGAAGCAAGTCTAAAACCCATTTTCGGATACCCGAAAAGGATTTGATCCGGGTCGGGTGAAGTATCTCGGAAGTGAGGTTGCGGCGGAGGATGCGCCATGTGGGACCGTAGAAAGCAGAGCTGATGCTATGCTGGTCACTGTTGAAGACCTTACTGGTAGGGAGGGTCTTGGGGCGGTCAGAGAAGATGGTGCCGTTTTGAACGAGGGCTTGGTGAGCGAGAGATCGATCAGCAACGTATATAGCAGGACCAGAGCCAAGAGGGAGAGTGACGATGGGACCATATTTGGCATGGAGGTTTCGGAGAACTTGATGAAGTTCTGAGGATGATTT
Organism: Delonix regia; assembly: GCA_037074485.1. NCBI lineage: Eukaryota > Viridiplantae > Streptophyta > Magnoliopsida > Fabales > Fabaceae > Delonix > Delonix regia. The sequence goes on along the minus strand of CM073454.1, from coordinate 7,540,453 downwards.
ACGCAGAAGAAGAGAACCAATTATGGGAACACGGAAAGGTCCAGGAGGGAGAGGAGGAGAGTGAGAGGGAAAGAGAAGATTGAGAAGAGCTCTGATCAAAAGGCAGAGACAGAGGGAGATAAGGACGACAAACCAAGCCTCCATGATTATACAGTTGGGACGATGAATGAGTAATGAGTATGATGTATGAGTGAGAAAAACTTAAATATAGAGCAGTGAGTGGACTAGGTGTGGACTAGGTTTGTGTGAAGAAAAATGGGAAAGTCAGGGTGCATGATGCCCAGAGATGTTGATAAGAAACCACGAGCACGCATCACCGTAGATCAACATGAAATCTACATAGATTCTATGCTGTCACATGTGGGAATCACTACCCAGACGTTGCGTTATATTATTTTGCCATTTTTTTTTTTTGCTTGCAAATTATGATTGTGGTCATAGTTAATTATTTTTACCACAGGCAGTTATTAAAATAAATGGGAAGATGTCAATTGTAAATTACTGTAGAAAATATGGGTCCATCTCTAACCATAATAGCTGTACTATAAATAAAAGTGGACTAATACCTAAATATGTTGATAAGGTTTAGGGGTGAATTTGCAATTGTGTAATTAATCTAAAATATGCCCATATTATCCTGAATTTGCAAGACCTAATGTTTAGGTAGTAATAAGAAATTATATTATAATATATCAGATTCAAAAGTTTATTTTAAGCTACCAAAAAATCACATATGACCATTTTGTTAAGCCTATTGACAGTCTTCCAAAATATTAAAATCTAAACCCCTCTTGATTTTCTTTGAGAGTAATGATCATATATATATATATATATATATCTGACATCAACATATTTTTTAATTATGACAAAATTAATAATTAATATTAAATAATGTTTTATTAAAAATTTTGTATAAATAATTAATAAGTTAGATTATAGTAATAATTTTATTTAAAAAGTATAAAATTGTTTTATATTCATATTAATAATTAATTACGTTATAACTAAAAAAAATAGTGTTTATGAGAGAATATGACTGTCATCCTTTTTTTAATGGAAAATTTAAATGAAAATAAGGACTAGCTAGGTTACATAAATTAGAAAGAGATTCAACAATTAATTGGCCGGCTAAAAATCAGTAAGTGAATGTGTCCCTTATATTGAATAATATATTTAACTCTCTCACATGTATAATATTTCTTTTTCAAACTCCCCAAGTAATGTTTAATTGATTATTTCTGTTTTTCACAAATCCCCCCATTTTTTCATAACAGAATAATAAGAATTCAACCGTGTCTGTGATATAAAACACACTTTAAACTTTAGTTGGTGCTCTGAATCTTCTCCTTAATAATTAATAAAAAAAATACATGTTTTTTCATTAAAAAATTCCTAAGCATTTCGAATTATCGAATTATTTCTCTGACGTTCCACCTTCTTTATTCACTTTATTATATACATTAAAAAAGTATAAATTTTGAGATAATTTTTAATAAATAATTTCTTTAATTTAAGTCAAAGATATAATTAGTTTAACTTTCCATTTATTCAAAGTTCAAGGAATCATTCATAATTACTGTCTGCCAAGTTGTTTTCATTATTATAAAAAAATGTAATCTAGATTTGATACTATTAAAACATGTATCCTATGCATTTTAGACCGTTAAATAAAATAATTGTATGTAATTTATTTTATCGAATGATTTAAAATACATATGAATTTTTCATTAAATATATAACAAAAATGAATAGAATGATCTATTTCGAAGTATACATAAAATTTAATGATTCATTAAGCGAATTCTTAAATACATGATGACCTATGACAGAAGGATTAAAATATATTAAAATATACACCGTCATTTTCACTCAAAATTATTAAATAACTATGAGGAGGTCAGTGACATATACAGAAAGAATTCATTAGACCTTAGTCCATTAATGCTCCATAATCAGCCTCTTTCTCATTAAAAAAAAAAAAATTATACATTGGTTAAAACATTAAGCAATTGGTGTATTAAAATGGTAAAATCACATCAATGTTGTCATTAGTTATCAATAAAGACAAGAAGTTTTGTACAACATGAGAATAAGCACTAGAACAACTAAAATACAAGAGAAGTAATGTAGAAAAACACTTGATGTCATAAAAGTAATATAAAAAAATTTTAATAAAAAAAAATTTTGTTATACAACATTCATGTTCATGCTGTACAACATTAAATCCATATTACTATCCTCGTACTTTAATTAGATTGAATAGGGCACAAATGCACGATAATGTTAGAATTAGTGGAATCTTGAAAATTACTTTCTTACAAAACAGTGGATAGTAGTAATGTAGAAAAACACTGCCACTACAATTAATTCCAGAAAGCTCATTTTTGCATACATTATGATGGAAGAAAATACTTTCTATTTTCTATAATATTAATCTCTCGTCACTAATAATACAAACAAAATTTATGTGAAAAAATTTTATATGTATGAACTAAATGAAAAAGAGGATAAACCTTACATTTGGTTGATGTTTGTTATTAAGTTCTTAGCATATTGTATGGAACATTTATTTATTAATCCAGCATTATATTCTTGACTTCTGATAGTTTATTCATGTATCATATATCATTTAATTAGAAAAATTAATAACTTAAAATTACAAACTTTGTTCAATCAAATTTACAGTGATTTGGACCTATATTATTTTATGTTCACTACCCGAGCAAACAACTATGACAGCTTAGATCCTGAGCTTACAGGAGCAAAATAAATATTTTTAAAACAATTTTTCATCATTAGTCAATAATACAATAATGCAATTTACATCTTACAAGAGCATTTTGATGGCCAAACTGTTTTTCAGATGAAGTATAATAAATATTGAATGTTGATTTACAAAAGCTAAATTTATATCACTGCAATAACCATATTCAACATTTCAAAAGCAATAGATTAACATTTGAACTACTATTTATTCAATTATTGTAGAGAGATATTATTTATAAACATATATCAAAAGCAAGCTTATATTGAAAATAGCCCAATTGAGAAATATTTGAGGGCTTATTGAACACTTTATATTAGACCACACCCTCAATCTCTTAGTCAATGTTGTGAAAATCATGATTTAACTTGGTAGAATCGCTGATTTAACGATCTTAGGTGGGGATTTTGAGTTAAATTGATGATAAAATTGGAATCAATGAAAACTCGCTCAGACTCGTTGGTGACTCATACAGAACCAGTAGAATCGCCGAGTTTGCATGAGTGAATCGAGTTTGGGAGGTTCAGTTTTTTTAGCCAAAAATCTTGTAGTCCAACCATTTCTTTTTCTTTTTTTTTTTTTGGTTTAACACACCTTTATTGAAGCCTGACCCAAAAATAGACTTTAGCCTAGACAAAAACAAAATCTCCATGAGCCAGTTACGCCACTTCAGCACAAGGTCTTGAATAGCCTATACAAATTCTCACAAGGAGAGTGACAACCCTTCTCTTACATGGGACAGCAGTGCTATTGTAACCAGGGGGCTCAGTCTAAGAATCCGCTTTCTTTGTCTCATTCTCTCCTTTGGACACAGAGCCAAGGGTTCTACTTGACCTTGGGTTAAGCATATGACAAAGTCAGACGTATAAGAGAGACCTATTCTTCCAGTTTCCCCTGTAACCTTAGTAGCATCCTCTTACACTAGCTATCATGTACTGAGCCATAAGGAGCCTCTCAAGCTATCACTCACACTCACAAACACAACACATCGACCATCATTCATCGATGTAGTGGTCGACAACTTCATTCACCTGATTACGAGTGGAGTGACGTTATTCGTTCACCACCTATGGAGTCATAAGTGCTTTGTTGACGGGCTTTGTTACATATTCTTCATGAATGCATTTGTTATTACATATTTCCTGATGTCTCAAGTTAGGTTTCTATTGTATATTGCCATTACATGAATGCATTCTTCATCTGTGCAACTCTATTACTTTCTTCAGTCATTAATTAATCAAAGGATGATAAATGATTAATAAGTAGAAAAGAATAAACATACTTTGCAAAATATTACCTGTTAAATTGCCTTTCTTTGCTGCCTAGTGTATATTCTTGAGGGGAAGTATTCAATGATATTAGAAGCCTTTGGTTTTATGAGTCTACCAAGGTTTGTGGCATTTGTTGCTATAGTTACATAATTAAGATTTCTCTATAGCTAATCTAAAATTAAGATATTTGAATTATGATTTTTATGATGAGGAAGAAGATAATAATAGTAATGAGAATGAGATAGGGGGAGATGATGAAGATAATGATCTAAGACTTTGAAAGTGATGATAGATGTTTATTGATTTTTTATTTTTTTTAAACTTAGTTATATTAAATGAATTAGTATTATTTTATCATGTATTATGGATTATTTGTTTTATTGAATTTTGTATATTGATTTGAATAAGAAGTATGCAATATGGATTATAGATTATAAAATAAATACTTATATATGAAATTTTATGTGATTTTGTAATATGGTTATATTCAATAACTTAAATAACAAGCGTAGATAAACTCTTACGATTCTACGTTACGAGTTTACATTACGAGTCTATCCCTTTTTTGAATCTACCTAAAATCGTGATTTTGACAATATTGCTTATAGCCATCAATTCTCCAAAATAAATAATCGTTAGGTAGTTTCTAATAAGAAAATGATTAAAAAAAAGACAAATAAAGAGAAAATAAAAAAGAAGAAATAATAATAATAATAATAATAAAGTTTTAAAGTGAGTTATATACATACACATATATATATATATATATATATGAATTCATTAGGTTCATGTTAAAATATTAAATTAAAAAAATTTACATAATCAAATTATTTGAAAGTAATACATGTAAAAATTTAGTAGGTTTAAAATTTTACATGACAAGGAGCTTAACATCATAAATTTGTACTATAGACATAGAAGTTTTTTAAAAATATGGGTGGGGGCATATCTTCACCCTCACATAAACAGAGCTCCATCACTACACAGCAAAAAATTTTATTAATATTAAAAATCACCGCTGGTGCAAGGCAATTCTAAATAAAGCCTAGTTTCATAACTTATACTTTTTACTCGACATGTAATCTGTAATCACGGGAAACTAACACCAAGGTTCAATTCTTTAACTTTTATTACCTAATCATTAAGACAATCTTATTGGTTCAACACTCTAACTTTTACAGCGCACCATCCGTAGACATTTCTCCCAACCTACCTAAAAATTCAATACAGAATTACCAGAGAGATATGCTCACAATCTAAGATCACCTCAAGAACTAAGTTAACACACTCAGAACAATTCGAACAAGTAACCACAAGACTTCAGTGCAACACTTAAGCAAAAAATGGCGTTTAAGGCTCTTCGTCTTCAAAATGTCTTCATCTTCGAAGCAATATGAATTCCTTCATGTTCTAGTGAAAACATGAGATTAAATTTAAGATGAATTATTTGATGAAAATTTAATGATTTAAAAATATTAAAGAAAATATAATTATATGCAATATGCTATTATTAATATAAATTTATATCATTGAATTTTTATCTAACAATCTATTATAATTAAATATAATCTCATCTTTTCACCACAACATAAAGAATTCAAATTGATACAAAGTGTCCATTACAGCAACTTCCTTCATCAAGTGCATATCAACATTCAACGGCTAAGAAGTAGGTCATTCGTTGCTCCAATATTCAGTAATCTCGTCAATACACTTTGATCTTTAAATTTGTTGAAGTACTCGTTCGAAAACTCTCCTTTGTGATCGAGAGACAAAATGGAGTGATCGTTGTTTGCCTTTCCCTCAACTTCCTTCATCATTATAAACACTTTCTATATTTAAATCTTTGACTTATAAAAACCGTTTCTCCTTCTTACTTGGGCTCGGGTTTAAATTTGATAAGGCCCAAGAATGTTGTCCAACGCCTAAACTTCATTTTTCCAAAAACTCTTAAGCCCAAATGAAATTACAAATTAATCCAAGGGAAAATACTTGTTGCAAATTAATCCAACTTCCCAAACTGTTTGGCAGAATTAAAGCATGAAAATTCCTTTGAAACAATAGCTACATCCTTGGCTCCTTAACATTAGATATTTGTATCCAAAGTAAGTCAGAATGCCAGTAATAAGCCACTTCTGTTCTTCAAGAAAACAGAGTTATGGAAATAAAAGCATGAAACTTACTTTCTAGTGCTCATAATTTATATGGGCTAAGGGTTCGCTGGAGTCAATTAACCAAAATTGAAACTTCCTTTCCTTTATTCTCAATGATAGTTTCTTCAGTTGAATAACACAAATCTTGTACTCCTAACTCAATCTTGCACTCAATAAAGTTGGTGGCTCTGAAGTCATTTGATCAATTAATTTTCTAGTTGGAAGATACCAAACTGAATTAATTTATTTCATTTGCTGATGAAAGGTTTAAAGATGACAAAAATGACACAAACAAGTCCTTTAATAAGTAAAATGGACCTATAACTACTAACTGTTAAAGTACATATTACTAGTTACATATGCTATAACCAAACTTACCCTACAATGAGGCCAATTTTCTTCTTCAACTAAGTTTAAGAAGCTCCATTGTAGTCAATGAAATCTTTCGACTTGTTTTAACTTCATTGTCAAAGATCTCAAGTCTGTAGAAATCAGAATGAAAAGACTGTTTTTAACTTCTGGCAAAAAACATACATATGATATTTTCGACTTGTTTACAAAAGATTATGGAAGAAACGATAATATAAAAACATTAGAATGTCCCAAATCAGTAAAAAGCACCAAACAACTGCGAGGTTATCAATTGCAACTCAAAGCAAGTACACACAACTGATATAATGTATACACTGAAGTTGAGGTAAACCACTTTTTTGGGAACATTTGTAGCATCTATGTCATATAATCAGATGGAGGATTACTAGAACAACGTAGAGCATGGACTTGGTATTCCTTGTATGGATCTAAAGCCTTGGAGATAAATAGACCTGTAATGGATTTTTCATTACCACAGTGAATTCCAGTTTCTCAGACAAATCAACATCAGCATCCGAAGCCTTCCACTCAAAATTCCAAACCAGATTGGCCACGAAGTATTCCAAATGGAGCATTGCTAAATTATAGCCAGGACACATCCTTCTCCCTACCCCAAACGGCATCATCTTTATTTCTTTACTCCCAGTAATATCAAATACTTCGCTTCCATTTTCCTCACCATTCAAGAACCTCTCTGGCTTGAATTCCATTGGATTTTCCCACACCTTTGGGTCCCATCCCATCACTGCCACCATGAAATTTATAGTCCCATTCTTAGGTACCAAATAATCATTGAAAACCACATCCTCTGACACTGCATGTGGCAACAGAAAATGAGCAGGTGGATGACGCCTTAGTCCCTCCAAAATCACAGCCTTCAGATATGGCAATTTGTTCAAATCTTCCTCTTTCACTTCCTTATCATGTCTCTGACCCAACACATCTCTTATTTCCTCCACAAGCCTTTCTTGGACGTGGGGGTACTTCACCACATTTGTCATAATCCATTGCAATGCTGTAGCTGTTGTATCCGTGCCTGCATTTAGAAACTCAATACTGAGGGAAACGAGTTCAGTTTCTTCAAGCTTGCGCTTCTCTTCAGGCAACTGCAAATCCAACAACGCATCCACATATGACACTATAACTTCATCTTGCTTATTGTTCTCTTTGGCTTTGCTCAACCTCTCTTCCATGGCTGTCTTTCTCGCTCTTACTAGCGGAATCAACACATCATCCAGTTGCTTCCGAATTTGGAACAGTTCTTCCCAACGCTTTCGGAACAATATTCGTGTGAGTCTTGGCCAGAAATTAAGCATATTGGACTTGTTGAAGTTCAAAAGTGAAAGACGATGAACATGTTCTATATCCTTGATTTGCTTCTCATCTAATCGTTCACCGAAGCACATGAACACCAGCAAGCAGAACATAGCATACTGGAGATGGTCAATGACCTTAATGGAACCGCCTGATTGTGAATCAGATTTGAGGCGATTGATAAGCCCGTCTAGAACCCATTTACGGGAACCCGAAAAGGATTTTATCCGGGTCGGGTGAAGTATCTCGGAAGTGATGTTGCGACGGAGGACGCGCCATGTGGGGCCGTAGTAGGCAGAGTTAATGTTACGCTGGTCACCGTTGAAGATCTTACTGGTAGGAGGGGTCTTGGGGCGGTCAGAGAAGATGGCGCCGTTTTGAATGAGGGCTTGGTGGGCGAGGGATCGATCAGCTATGAATATAGCAGGACGAGAGCCTGCAGGGAGAGTAAAGATGGGACCGTATTTGGCATGAAGATTTCGGAGAACTGCTTCAAATTCTGAGAATGAGTGTCGCAGAAAAAGAAGAGAACCGATGATGGGAAGATGGAAAGGTCCAGGAGGGAGAGGAGGGGAGTAAGAGCAAAAGAGAAGATTGAGAAGAGCTCTGACGATAAGGCAGAGACAGATGGAGACGAGGACGATGAACCAAGACTCCATGGTAATGGTGAAAACGATGATTGAGTAAAGATGGATAGAAAAATGAGATTTATGGTGGCGGATAGCAGTGGGAACACAAATGCTGTCGATGAAATCCAGAGAAATTGACCCGCCGGCTTTTGATTAGAAAAGTTTGTTCGTTTGTTTGTTTATGTAAATTCTCTTCTGGTGAGCTCTTAGCTGAATAGTTGTTGAAGATCATGGATAATCTGAAAGTATAAATATATATACTGTCAACTGTATCAAACAAACCAAAAACAATGACAGAAAACAAGATAAAGGAGACATAAAAATTCGTGGCTTACCATGATCCATGCTGTATACTGATCTTATAATGTTGTAGTGGAAATCCATGCAAGAACTTTGCAAGCTAGTGTTGCACGGACTTCTTAGCAGGGTGGGCAGGATAACATGTGCAAAAAGAAGGCTAATTAACAATATTGGTATTTATAATCTTTGGTGTGTGTGGGTGTTTTTCATTGTTCTATTTTGATTTTGTTTTGACATAATTTACTAGTTTTACAATTTGATACTCCTCCTTTTGAATTATGCTGCTAATATGTTACTTACTTATTCCTCGTCATATACAGAAACTCATTAGATGTACTTCTAGAGAGTATAGCTTAATGGTGAGTCAATTAAGCTGTTGCTAATCTTGTTTTTCTTTCCTTTTGTTTTGGTACTTAGGCTATATTTGGTAGTTTAAGAGAGGAAAGAATGGAGTGGTCATTAATGGGATAACATATAATAAAATAGAATGGAGTGTAATGACTTGAGTAAATATGTTATTTGAAAATTTTAATGAGAAAAGGGAAAGACATGTATCAATTTAATTAGAAGTTACAATAAAATAAATAGAATGAAATAACTCATTAATTATTTTTTTCAATATTACTCTTTATAACATAAACATATGAGTAATAATTTTGTCATTGTTCATTACATAATGTTACATTATTCTCCCGTCCATATTTTTTTTCATTTACTAATTATCCTGTTCATTTTTTATGTCTAATACATTTATTACAAAATATTTATGTTGCTACAAAAAATTTTAAAAGACAAATTTAAAAAGTCAAAAAGAAAAATTGTTGGCAAAAAATTAAAAACAAATAGATGAAACTAATCTACATTGTAGATTTTTTCATTCTTTCCTTTTTATTTTGAAATGTTAAGTGAAAAAAAAAAAAAGTTATAATCATAATGATAGAAATTTGATAAAGTTGTAACAATTGAAATAGTTTTCTATGGATGATGGATATATTAGTAATAAAGTATGGGTATATTAATAATTTAATTTCTTAGATCACTTCATTCCATCATTGACTCTCCAATTTGGAGGGACACTAAATTTGGGGTTTTAGATGGCAAGGAGGGGTCTTGGTGTCCCTCCTTTGCTATCTTATTTCACTTTTAAAAAAAAATATTCAAACATAAGTCTAATTCATTTTAGTTATTTTATTCTTTGTTACTCCATCTTCAACCATCTATTCAAACATAACCTTAGTTAGTCTTTCTGTTATGAAAATGTCAATGACTGTTTACATTTGTCAAGAAAGGAAAATTGGTCCTTTGATAGTGTATATCTTTTTGTGTATTTCAAATCACAATTTGTTCTCTACGTATCTCTTCAATAGAAGAAAGAAAAAGAGAGAATTGAAATTACATAATGATCATGTTTAGAGAAAATAAACACCAGATAGAAGCAAAACTATAGCAAATAATTTGATATGACAAAATTTAACGTGGAAAACCCCAATAGGGTAAAAAACCACGAACAAGGAAGGAAGGGCTTCACTATGAGAAAAAATAAGAGTTACACATTCTCTTTATATAGTAAGGATAATATGCTAATAAGATAATATTAATATCACAACTCTCTCTCTCTATATATATAGGATTGTTCTTTTCTTGTTTGAGAGAAATGAGGTTTTAAAGCTCTCTATTTATATGGAAAGATGAAAGACTTAATTGCAATTTTCGAATGACTAAATTGCAAATACAAAAATATTTTACTTCCTTTCTTTGGTTGGCCACCTAACATACATCAACTACACCATCCATATACTAACCTTTTGACATTCTCCCACTTGAAGATTTGATTGTGAATCAACTAATCTTCACATTATTATTACTTCCTTGCCATTTCCTGCTACTCACGTTTCTGCTAAGCTAATGGAAGATCTACACCATATGAACATATCAGTGTTCACTAACTTTGTCATTGCATCTGCTAGGTTATCTTTAGTATGTATTTTTTGCATATCCACACTTCCTTCCTCCACTTTTTCTCGAATAAAGTGATATTGAAATCGTATGTGTTTAGTTTTAGAATGGAATGTTGAATTCTTCACCAAGTAGAGAGCACTTTGATTATCACAAAATAGTGTAATCTTCTTGGGATTGCACCTGAGCTCTTCCAATAGTATCTACAACTAGATTACTTCTTTACTAACTTGTGTAGTTGCAATATATTCTGCCTATGTCGTTGAGGTAGCCATAATAAGTTGCAGTTTTGAAACCTAGCTTACAACTTCGCCTGCCAGAGTAAACACATAACCACTGGTAGATTTGCTATTGTCAAGATCACTTGCAAAATTTGAATCTGTATAGCCTCTGATGGTGAAATTTGATCCTCCATAATGCAATGCAACATCTGTAGTCCCTTCAATGTATCTTAGGTCCATTTTTATAGCATTCCAATGCTCTCGTCTAGAATTTGCCATATATTGACTAACCACTCCCACTGCATGTGCAATGTCAAGTCTTGTGCAAATCATAGCGAACATTAGGCTACCCACTACTGATGCAAACAATACTCAAGACATTTCCTTCCTCTCTTCTTTACTATTAGGACTCATGCTTGAGGATAACTTGAAACTAATAGGAAGTGGGTAGAGATTGGCTTACAATCATGCATATTAAAGCATCCCAAGATCTTCTTTAAATAATTCTTTTAAGAAAGTCAAATCTTCTTGTTATTTCTGTTTCGGTGAATTTGTATCCCTAGAATCTTTGTTTGCTGATCCTAGGTCCTTCATATCAAATTCCCTAGCCAATTGTCCCTTTAATTCATTGATAACAATCTTTGTTGGGGTCTGCTATCAGTATGTCATTTACATACAACAGCAAGATAATGAAATCATTTCCATTAAATCTCTTGATATATGCACAAAAGTCTGCATTAAGTCTGTTGTATCAGAGGTTTATGATGAAGGAATCAAATCTTTTATACTAGCATCTTAGCGCTTGTTTGAGGCCATATAGAGATTTTTTCAACTATCTAAACCATGTTTTTTTTTTTTTCTTCAAACACTTTTGGCTTGAGCATATAAATTTCTTTTTCAAGATCTTCATGAAGAAATGCAATTTTCACAACTAATTGCTCTAGATGTAAGTCAAGTGAAGTACACATTACTAAAACCACTTGAACCATTATGAGTTGAACATATGGAGAAAATATCTTATTGTAATTAATGTCTTCTTTCTGAGCAAATCCTTTTACTACCAGTCTAGCATGATATCGTTCAACTTTATCATCACTAGTTCTCTTGATCTTGTACACCCATTTGTTCCTGATGGCCTTTTGTCCTTTTGGTAATGGAACAAGATCCCATGTCTTGTTCTTATGGAGGCCTTCAATTTCTTCTTGCATTGCTACTAACCATAGAGAAGCTTATGAGCTTTCCATAACCTCTTTAAAAGTCGAAGGCTCTCCATCTTCTATAAGTAGACAATATGCAACATTACCTTCCATAATGTAATCTGAGTGCCAAACTGGTTTCTTTCTCTCCCGAGTTGACCGTCGAACTTGTGGAGTCACAAAATCATATAGTTTTTGTTCATCGTATTCTGGTACTGCTTCAAAAGAATCTGGTACTTCTGTTTTATTTTCTCTTTCTTTAATCTGAATTGTAGTGGTATCTACTATTTCCTTTGAAGTGCTATCACCTTCATTTATATGTTTTTCTTCAAGAAATAACATCCCTATTGACTATAACCTTGTAGTTAGTGGGATTCCACAAGCAATACCCCTTTACTTTGTCAGCATGTCTCAAGAATAAGCATCTTCTAGATTTTAGATCTAGCTTTGTAATTTCTTGGGCATTGTACATTACATATACTGGACTTCCAAACATATGGAGGTTTGTATAATCAGTTGGCTTCCTAGTCCATATCTCTATTAAGGTCTTCAGATCAATTGCACTGATTAATCACATAGTAAGTTGTCTTGACTGCTTCTGCCAAAATGAATTGGCTAATCCAGTAGTTCTTAACATTGCCCTTGTCTTTTCCAAAAAAAATTTTGTTCATCCGTTTTGTTAGTCCATTTTGCTGTGGATTATACGCCATCGTGAATTGTCATATGATACCTTCATGTTGACAGAAAGTATTAAATTTATCACTGGTGTATTATCTTCCATTGTCTGATCTTAAACATTTAATCATTTTCTTAGATTCACGTTCCATATGCGCTTTAAAGGTTTTGAAAACTTTAAACATATCTCCCTTTCTCTTGATTAGATACACCTAACATCTGGAGTAGTTATCAATGATTAACACAAAATACTTTACTCCTCACAAAGATAAGATCGGTGCTTGCCAAACATCATAGTGCACTAGGTCTAAGATAGCTTTACTTCTATCTTTATAGTTGTTGAACTTCAACCTATACTACTTACTTGTAACATAATGCTCACAAAAAGGTAGAGAAACCTTTTTAAGTTCGGGAAGAAGATTTTGTTCTGCAAGAACTTCAATCCACGTTCTAACATGTAAAGTTTACGATGCCATGATATTGTTAATTCCTCAGCTGCTGGATCAGTTGATGCAACTGAGACTTCTCCTTATTATTGTGTTTCTTCTTTAAGCATATATAGTTTGACTGTTATCATTTTTGCTTTCATAACTATAAGCACGCCTTTAATAACTTTCAGAATGCTATCATGTATTTAGCTTTTATACCCATTGCTATCAAATTATCCTAAAGACAATAAATTTTTTTTTTAGACCCTTCACATGTCGAATCTCTTAGATGGTGTGAATTGTACCATCATACATCTTTTATTTGATAGTGCCTATTCCAACTATCTCCAAGAAACGACCATATCCCATAAATACATATCCTTCAGAGATAGGTTTATATTGGTGGAACTATTCTCTCTGTGACGTTATGTGCCACGTTGCTGCTGAATTTACAAGCCAGATATCATTGAACCTTTTTTTGCTATCAGCAACTATTGTTGTTTCACTATATATGACTTCTCTGTCATCTGAGGCACTTGCAATGCATCCCTGAGCACTTAACGACTCAGTATCTTTACCTTTGGTCTCTGCATTTTTCTTCAAATTCCAACATTCATATTTGTAGTGTCCTCTTTTGTTGCACTTGAAACAACTGATATTCTTCTTGCTCTTCGATTTTGACCTACCTCGATTCTGACTCCCACTTGAGCCACGCTATATTGATCTTCCTCTCATCACTACCAACACTTCCACTTGTTGTGAACTAATTAACCTATCTTCCTTGTTTGTGCATCAATTTTCTTCTTCCAGAATAGCTAATGCAATGCCATCAAAAACTAGGTAGTCCACAAGAACATTATTGGTCAGGTTAATGATGAGTTGGTTATAGGAATCGAGTAGGCTTTGTAGCAAAATTTCAACACGTTCATTTGCCTCTATTTTGTGACCCAATGTTGTAAGTTGAGAAATAGAGTATTTACAGTATTGATGTGCTTCGTCACTGAAATAGTTTCGAACATCCACAGAGTGTATAATTTCTTTTTAAGGAAAATTTTGTTAAGTGGTGACTTGGCCTCATACAATTTAGTCAAATGATCCTAAGTTTCTTTCATTGTCTTCTTCTCTTTTATGTTGGATAATATATCATCTGCAAGTGCTAGATGAAGATTTGAAACTGCATTTCCATCCATCTCGTTCCATTTATTTTTATCTATGAATTCCACTAGCCTTTCACTAATAGCAGCAAGATAATTATCTTTTCTTAAGATAGCCTTTATCTTTAGCTTCTATAGTGAGAAATTATTATTGTTGAAACTTTTCAATCTCAAATTTTGTTGCCATTGCTTCAATCACAATCTATTTGTGAATAAAAATATCTCCCACTATTTCTTATGAACAGTAATCGTATATATGAATAGTTCATCGTACACATGAATAGTACTCATATACCTAGTGAAAATAATCTCACTTATTTTCTAATATGGAGGATCCACTATATCAGTGGTAGCCATAGAGCATATGATAAATAAATAATAACACACCTAACCAGGCTCTAATACCAATTATAGAGAAAATAGACACTAAATAGAAGCAAAACTATAGCAAATAAGTTGAGATGACACACAGAATTTAACGTGAAAAATCTCAATAAGGTAAAAAACCATGGACAAGGAAGGAAGGGCTTTACTATAAGAAAAAATAGGAGTTACACTTTCTCTCTATGTAGTAAGGATAATATACTAATAGAAGAATACTAATATCACAACTATATATATATATATATATATATATAATTGCTTCTTTCTTAGTTGTCAAAAATAATGTTTTGAACCTCTCTATTTATAGGGAAAAATGAAGGACTTAATTGCAATTTTCAAAGGACTGAACTGCAAATACAAATTTTTTTTTTTTTCTTTCACTTTGGTTGCCCACCTAACATACACCAACCATACTAACCATGTACCAATCCTTTGACATAATGTAATTGATGAGCCTTAAGTTGCAAAAAAGGCTGACTTAAGCCAAGGAGTTTCATCTGGGTCGATACATTCTATGGCCAATAAGATTCGGGCCATGGTTGTCTAGCAACTCAAAATAGAATCAAATCATTTAGGATTTAATGCCAACTTCTATATGGAGCCTAAGTTCGAGTAGGCCAATTTGATCATGTGTTATAATGAATAAATTGTGAAAAAAAAAGTCAATTATGCATGTGATGTGAGTCGAAATAAGTATTGGTTAAAGTCTAAGTTAAGTGAACTATATTTCTTTGAAAGTTTAAGTTAGATAAGTTAGGTGATCTACATTGGATGAAAGTCTACGTTAGGTACATTTCTATGCATGTTTTTTCCAAATTAGGTAAGAATTATATGAATTTTAAACTTATGCCATGAGGGTTGTTCTTGGCTATAAATATAGAAGTTATCAATGAGAAATGCAACCTTGAATGCTTTGAAAATTGGCTTAAGCTTATATATGCAAATTTCTTATCTAAGTTTTCTAAACTTAGTGGCGAAATTATCCTTGATTCTTATCACTTTCCCTCTTTTATTCTAGAGTGTAGCGAATCAAATCTAGTATTTTTTAGTGTGGCATGTAAACTTATCATTCAAGATTGCTAGTTGTTCTATCTTTTCTTTTTCATTTACTTGTATTTTGGGATTGTTCAATTTGAACTTCCTTGAAGCACATCATTTTTTGTATCAAAGCTTTGGTTGAGAGTGAGTAGATAGAGAAACACTTACAGTAAAGTATCAGTATCTTATTCATAGGCTTGATGACATACTTGAAGAGCTACGTGGCTATACAATCTTTTCAAAGATTAATCTCAGGAGTAGGTATCATCATATTCAAATGAAGGAAAGGGATGAGTGGAAGACAACTTTCAAGACAAAGCATGAGTTGTATGAATGGATGGTTATGCCATTTGGTTTGTCAAATGCCCCAAGCACCTTCATGCGTTTGATGAATCATGTTTTATGAAATTTTATTGGAGATTTTGTTGTGGTTTATTTTGATGACATTTTGATTTATAGCAAAGATCAGGAAGAGCATGGAGAACACCTGATGAGGGTCTTTGAAGTATTGCGAAAGGAACAATTAATTGGCAATCTCAAAAAGTGTCAATTCTGCCAAGACCGAATTATCTTTCTTGGGTTTGTGATTAGTTGGCATGGAGTTGAAGTTTATTTGGAGAAAGTTAGAGTTATCAAGGAGTGGTCTATTCCTACAAACATTTTTTAGGAGAGAAGTTTTCATGAATTAGCATCCTTTTATAGAAGATTCATGTAAAATGTCAATACTATTCTAGCACCTTTGACTAATTGCATCAAAGGGGGAGGTGACTTTAAGTGGAATGCGGTAGCCCAATAAAGTTTTGAAATCATTAAAGAGAAGTTGTGTTCAGCACCAATTCTTGCACTCTCTGATTTCTCTAAAACTTTTGAGATTGAGTGTGATGCATCAGGTGTTGGAATTGGAGTAATTCTTATGCAGGAGAAGCATCCCGTTGCTTATTTCAGTGAGAAGTTGAATGGGGCAACTCTAAACTATTCAACTTACGACAAAGAGTTCTATGCATTGGTCAGGGCCTTACAAAATTAGGAACACTACTTATTACCCAAGGAGTTTGTTATTCATACCGATTATGAGTCATTGAAATATTTGAAGGGCTAGACGAAGTTAAGTAAGAGACATGCTAAATGGGTTGAGTTTTTGTAGGCTTTTCCCTACATCATCAAATATAAAAAGGGAGTAGTTAATGTGGTTGCATATGCCTTGTCTCGAAGGCATACTTTAATCTCATTAATGAATGTCAAGTTGATGGGATTTGAATTAATGAAGGGCCAATATGTAAAATATCCTAATTTTTTTACTATATATTTAGCATGTGAAAAAAGTGCTACTAATAGTTTCTATAAGCATAAGGGATTTTTGTTCAAAGGATCCAAACTTTGTATTCCTAACTGCTCTATTAGAGAATTATTGGTAAGAAAAAGTCATGGGGGAGGTTTGGCAGGACACTTTGGTGAAAAGAAGACATTAGAGATGATCAAGGAACACTTCTTTTGCCCAAGGATGATCAAAGATGTGCATCGAGTGGTGGGAAGATGTGTAACTTGCAAGAAAGCAAAGAGTAAGGAGGCTACACATGGTTTGTATATGCCATTACCAGTTCTTGATCAACCATGGGTTGACTTAAGCATGAATTTTGTGCTTAGGCTACCAAGAACTCAAAGGGGCAAAGATTCCATTATGGTGGTGGTAGATCGATTTTTGAAGATGTCACATTTTATTCCCTATCACAAAACTGATTATGTTTCTCATATAGCAAATTTGTTCTTTTGGGAAATTATAAGATTACATGGCATTCCAAAAAGCATTGTGTCAGACCGAGATGCCAAGTTTCTGAGTTATTTCTAGAAAACATTGTGAAAAAAGCTTAGGACAAGATTACTTTTCAACACAACTTGTCATCTTCAAATTGATAGACAAACTGAGGTAGTGTGAACATCCCATCCTTAATTGCCTAATTATTTAATTAATAGATACACCAATTAGGCAAATAGGAAATTAAAAATGACAAAACTTCAAATGACATTTTCAATTAGGGGACAATTCGGAATTAAAAATAAATAATGGGAGACAATTAAATAAATTTAAAATAATTATAATAATTCAAAGAAAAATAATGAAAAATAAAAAATAAAAAAATATATATGACCAAACAAAAATAGAAAATTTAAAAAATAAAAAAATTAATTAACAATAATAGTAATGATAATAAAAAAAAAAAAAGTGATAAAGCTGCCACTTATCACGGAAAAAGGAGGAGGGCAGCAAGGTGTTTTCACAAAAATGCCTCTGAAGCACTTTGGCATGCAACCCTATCTAAATCTCTAGCTCTCAGAGGCAGAACCTAGCTCCAATAGCAACTGCCAGCAAAAAGAGGAGAAAGTGACAAGTTGAGCAGAGAGAGAAGAAGAGTTTTTTGGTTTTTGAGTTATAGAAAGGAGGCTCATCTCGGGGGGGGGGGGGGGGGGGGGCTGGGTTCTTATGATCCTTCCTCCTCCTGGACATGCCTTGGATCGATTGAGTGCTGGGAAAAAGTAGTTTCGTTTCCATGGACTCCAAGAGGAAGCTTGCTTTTTTGGAGCCCTATCTATCACAGAGAAAGAAGGTGACTGAGAGGGAGGAGGCGTGAAGTCTCCATATGCAGCAGCTCAAAAGGGGAAAAATGAAGAAATGACAGATTAGAAGAGAAGAACAAAACTGAGAAGAAGTAGAGAAGGGAAGAGACCGAGCTAAAAACCACGAGGTCATGGGCCAAGAACAGCAAGACCGAGACAAGAGCAAAGGAAGGGAGCTGGAACCAAGAATGGGGGAAAGTTTTCCTTTGGTTTTACCTCGGATCCTACAGAGAGAACCTTCTCTCCAACTCCATGATCTCTCAATCTCCTCTGCTGGAGATTAACATCCATAGGTAGGGAGAGAGCAGCGAAGGCCGAGAGTGCCGAAGGACAGAAAGCTTCTAAAGGGAAATAGAGACACAAAAGGAGAGGGAAAGGATTTGAGAAGAATAATGCCAAATCTTCTCTATTTTGCCAGTGAAAAATAGAGTTAGAAAAAAGAAAACAAGTAAAGTGTGGATGAAGGAAAAAGGGGTAGCAAACAAAGACAAGAGGAAAGCAAGGACTTGAAACAGAAAAAAGAGGGGCTGGGGAAGAAGAAGAAGGAAAGGAGAAAAAACACGAGAGAAAAGGCGAGGGAGCCAACGATGGCATATCGAAGCCTTTGGAAAGCAAGTGTAAGATTTGGTAAGATTAACAATACACTTTCTATGAGTGGCAGTTCCTACCATTACCATTTCCATCTTCATCTGGGTTCTCCTTTATTCACTCGTCATCTTCTCTGTTCGTTATCCTCATCATCGTCTTGCTTCCTCAAAGCTTATCCCATACCATTTTCAAGTACACCTGAAAGAAGAAGGAACTGTGTTTGATTCAGTTAACAACATCTGCACGACTACCATAGCTTGCTCTGGTGCTTGAAGTATAGTAGCACTACCCCGAGTGCTTGTGTTGGTACTGATACCGAAGGTTTGGGAAAGAGTTACCAAGAATTGACAGACGAGGAACTCATGCAGCAATGTGAGATGGATGCCTTCAAGTTTTCAGGACCGAATGGTCAGCACCGAAACAAGTGCAAGTCTGCGGTTCGTCTTAAGCACCTTCCCACCAGTATTATTGCTCAGGTTGTCGAGGATTGATCACAACACAAGAATCGTGCTTCTGCCTTAACTCATCTTCGTGCTTTGATAGCTCTTAAAGTCAGGAACACTATGGATCTTGATGCTTATTCATCACCTCAAGAGTTTATGAAAATACTTCCTGCCAAGTCTTCCATTAGAGGATCAGATTATGGTCCTCAAATTGGACCCAACAACCCAAAATTTGTCTTGGGAATGCAAGCTCCATTGGGTCTCATTGTTGCAGTTGACAGATTTATCTCAAAAGCTGCAAAATCTCTTGGATTAAGTACAGGGGCACTATCACTGTTGATCCTATCAGATAATTCTCTTAGAATGGCAGTAAATGAGCTGCGAGCATCAAAGGGTTTGCAGCATGGAATTAATTTATTTGTAAAAGAGAATTATTTGAAGGCTATAAAAAGGTGTTATATTTGTTGAAAATTTAATATGAAAAAGAGGAATCTTGAAGCTACTGGAGGGTGCACCAGTTTTTCAGATTGTGGAGAAGCATGTAATATTCTCAAGAATTTTGAAGTTGATATACGCGGTTTGTTTTTATTTGTTTTGTTATTATTTTAGTATTTTATTTTATTTTATCCTACTTTATTTTATTTCTTATTTCTTTTATTATTTACTTTATTTTCCTTTTATTTTATTATGCATATATGCATGTATTTATATATATATATATATATATATTGTGTATGTATATATATAGAGGTATACCAATACTATAGATATGGTGAATGCATGGGAGAAGTCTAGACGTGCATGGCAAAATGGTTATGGGTGGATCTATTGCTTTTTCATATTTTTGATGTCTTCTTTTCATTTATTAATTTATTTTATTATTATTTTATCTTCTTATGTCAATGTGAAACTAATTTTGTCTATACAAGTAAGGTTTTAAGAAAATCATCATGTAAGAACATTATTCTCCTTGAATGCTTGGGATCATGTGAGATTTCAATCCTTATAAATCCCGAAAATTATTACATACCTATTTAGAAATAAATAAATAATAATAATGAAAAATAAATACTTTAATTAAATATTTTTCATTATTTGCAAAATCATCGTATGAAAATATTGTTCTCCTCGAGTGCTTAGGGTCGTGTGAGATCTTAATCTTCATAAACCCTGAAAATTAGTACATACTTTTTTAAAATAATAATAACGATAATGATAATAATGCAGAAATAAATATCTTAATTAAACCATTTTTTTATTATTCTATTATTTACAAAATGATTAAGTTCGTTCTTTATAATTATTTCATTTAAATTTCAAAATAAAGATTAAAATTCCAAAAATAAAAAAGAATTAAAAGAGAGAAAAATGAAGAGGTTAATAGAGCTAGATTAATTAGGTTGTTGTAAATTAAAATACCTAAATCAAATTCCAATCTTGTTTTGTTTACGAGAATCTATTTAATTTGAACTCTCTTATTCTCATCACAAAAATTACTAATCATCAACCAATAGACATTTTTTTTTGTCAAACTACGTGGACTTAATCCTTATCATGGGATACGTAAGTCCTAGGCTATCATCCTAGGTCAAATCCGTCCTTTGTAAATATTTATTTATTTGTTTTTATTATTGTTGTTTTTGTCTTCTTTGTTTAACATGCATCCATGCCAATAAGGGTAATTGATATAAATTTAAGATAATATCCTATTTCAACTTACTAGTTTAAGGTAACTGTCCTAATGGATGAGTGTTGTGGGGTGTCTAACACCTTCCCCACATTCAAATAGACTCCCACACCCATCTTTAGTTGCGCAGACCATTTTGCCTTGTTCTTTTTATTTTAAATTGGTTTTCCAAAGTTTTCCGTTAAAAATTTTGGTAGTGACTCCAAATAAATTGATTTTCAAAATTTGTTTTTGGGAATCAATTTTAATCCCCTTTTTATCTATTCTCATCGAAAGGTCGGTTACGATAGGTAGTCAATAGAACACTTTCTTCCTTTCTTAGAGCTATTGTTGGTAAGCATATAAAGAATTAGGATGAATGCTTGTCATTTGTTGAGTTTGCATACAATAGAAGTGTTCATGATACTATTAAATATTCTCCTTTTGAAGTGGTTTATGGGTTTAATCCTATCACCCTACTTGATCAAGTACCGCTACCCTCAAGTGACAAATTATGCACTGATGGAACGAAAAAAGCTTAAATGGTTAAAGCTCTACATGAAAATGTGAAGCGGTGGATTGAAAAGAAGAATGCCACTTATGAAAAAGCAGCAAATAAGGGAAGGAAGCAAGTTCAGTTCATGCCAAGTGATCTTGTCTGGATTCGTCTTTGGAAGGAGAGGTTTCCCAACAAACGAAAGTCAAAACTAATACCCGGGGCAGAAGGTCCATTCAAGATTCTAGAGAAAATAAATGACAATGGTTACAAGGTTGATTTACTAGGAAATTGCAATATTTCTGCCACATTCAATGTAAGAGATTTGACGCCATACTTAGCTGATAATGAGGACTCAGATTTGAAGACAAATCCTTTTCAACCCGGGGAGAATGATGAGCCTCAAGTTGAACAAGATGATGACTTAGGCCAAGGAGCTTCATCTAGGCTGATTACATGTTCTATAGCCAAGAAGATTCAAGTCATGGTTGTCCAACAACTCAAAATGGAATCAAATCATTTTAGATCCAAGACCAACTTCTATATGGAGCCCAAGTTCAAGTGGGCTAATTTGATCATGTGCTATAATGAATAAATTGTGAAAAAAAAAAAAAAAGTCAATTATGCATGTGATGTAAGTTGAAATAAGTATTGGTTAAAGTCTAAGCTAGGTGAACTATATATTTTTGAAAGTCTAACTTAAATAAGTTACGTGATCTACATTGGATGAAAAGTCTATGTTAGGTATATTTTTATGCATGTTTTTTCCAAATTATGTGAGAATTAGATTAATCTTAGACTTATGCCATGAGGGTTATTCTTGGCTATAAATATAGAAGTTATCAATGAGAAATGCAACCTTAAATGCTTTGAAAATTGGCTTAGCCTTATATATGCAAATTTTTTTATCTAAGTTTTCTAAACTTATTAGCAAAATTATTCCTAATTCTTATCACTCTCCCTCTTCTATTCTAGAGTGTGGCGAATCAAACCTAGTATTTTTTAGTGTGGTGTGTAAACTTATCATTCGAGATTGCTAGTTGTTTTATCTTTTCTTTTTCATTTATTTGTGTTTTATAATTGTTCAATCTGAACTTCCTTGAAGCATATCAGTAGTTTAATTAGAGGATTGTTCAATATCCTCCCGACTCACCTTCTTGATGACTCAGAATAAGATTATTCCATTGATTTCATAGAATGAAGAGTTATATGGTCGTCTTAACGATGAAGACGAACTACAAGAACTTCAAAAAGTTTTCTCAAAATTTTGAACCTAAGACTTGTTAAATGCAACAAGCTAGCCAGGCATGCCGGAAGGAAATAGATTCTTTGTATTTGGAATTCTATATGCAAGTCTAACGATTCACATTTTGGAATTTAGTATTTGAAATTTAAATTATTGAGAAAAAAATTAATAATTCACATTTTAATAAATGTTGGAATAATTTTAGTGAATTAGCATTAATCGTATTATTAGAATAATTTTATGTAATAATTAATTAGGCAATCAGTATTAAACTAAACTAAGAATGAATTAGATTTTGTTAATTATGGATAATTAGTTATAGGCTAAATTAAGTTCAAATTTATTGGGTAGAGATCCTAACCTACAACTCACTATTGATAAGTGATTATCACATTATATCGCTAATTAAAAGCTTATGAAGATAAATTCAGCTCATTTAACTAAGTTAATTAGAGAAAGAGCTTATTTTATTAGAAGTAAAACATTTTTTTACTATTATTAAACTTACTATGTAAGGAAGTCTAATGCAACGTTTTCTAAGAAGAGGCAACCTTCTTATTTTTTGTTTGGCAAGAGCTCTCTCTCTCTCTCTCGTTTTCTGACTTCATCTCCAACTCTTTCTCTTTGGACACGGGGTACAGTAGGTTATTCGTCTTTGCCAATCCATTAAGCATTGTCGGTATATCTCCATCTTCAAATCCCATTCTGAACATCATTATATATAATTTTATGTTAGCAATAAATTGTTAAAAAAACTGCTTGTATTATAATTTTATTTTATTTTGGGGAAAATGTGTAATCTCACAATTATATCATAATAAAGACAGATTCAATTTAGCAGACTGAGCATGTAATGAGGTGGCACTATTTTTCTTTTCCAATTTCAGTTGGATTATTTACAAAAAATAACTTCGAATATATGGTTTCGGTCGAAGGAAACTCCCAGAAAGCCTAAACTTGACGGTACTCTATGCTATCAGATTCAGTTATCAGCCTATTTTAGCTTTCAGAGGTTTAATGATATGATTTTATAGGTAGATATTATTTATTGTTGACAATAAATTTTAAAAAAGATTAAAGGATCAAACAATAAAAAAAATAAAATTCTCTCATTTAATTAAGATTAAGATATTACATGTGTTAACTTGAAAATTAATAAAGAATTAAATTAAAAATGGAGACCAAATTAAAAATAAAAATTAATAATGGACTAAATTGAAAACCACTTAATAAATAAAGGACCAAAATAAAAATAACAATAAATAAAATATTAAATTAAGAATTAACTAATAAAAAATATACCAAAATAGAGTTTTACCCTAAAATTATATATGCATATTGTCTGTATTTCCCAAATATGACAATTAGGTAGTGATTAGAAGTTATATTATAATAATTCAATTGACTTACAAGTATTAAGCCACCAAGAAGTTACATAAAACTAATCTGTTAAGCATATTGATGGTGTTAATTAAATGAGAAAGAAAAATTTTGATATTTTTTTGGAAGTTAAGGGATAAAATCAAAACAAAATAAAATATGAAAATAATTTTAGAATTTCGGGAACTAGTAACTGCATATATGTCAATATTGATGGGCAAGACATTTGGAAGAATGAAAATTAAAAGCATAATGATATGAATATACAAAAATATATCAGATTGAAATTATTTAGGAATGCAAACTAAATCATATTCTCGATTAAAGAATAATAATACGTATGTATTTTCTTCATTTAAAAGCTACACCATGTAGATGAGACAAACATTAAATCTAGACTACGTTACTAATTGAAATTAATAAATTTAAAACAATTATCAAACAAATTTACGGGGAAAATGCACATATATTTTGATTCATTTGTAAACCTTCATCATGTACATTAAATTTTGGATGATAATCTTTTGTTAACTTTTCCATCCAACCACATGTGCATATGTGCAGAATTAGGACATCTGACACCCTCTGATTGACCAACGTTTCAACATTTTTTTTTTAATTTTAATTGTTTTATTATTTACTTACAAATTAATAATTTTAAAACTGACATGTTGGAATGTAAAAGAAAAAATTACTATGTTGGGATTAGAGCATACCGTGTGTCATTCCGTACATGTGAATACGAGGTTTTTATTAAATATTTAACAAAAGACGAATGAGATCTACTTTTAAACATTTCAAAGTATAGAAATCTATTTTATTAATTTCTAAACATGGTAAATTGAACATTATATTTGTATTCTTTCCATCCTCAAATGTACAATTCATCTTCTAGCCTCTTCCCATAATAACAGAGCCAAAAGGCAGAACAGAACAGTTAGTTCAGAATACTATTATGCACTCTTCCGTTAGATGCTCTTGTACTAATGTAGAGAAACACTACCATCAATTTATCGCTTTATATTGCCATCTAAGAATAGAACAATTTGCAGAACCAAACAGGATTGTTCTGACAGAACAAAAACAAGCAGAAAGAGGAAAAGTCTGGTAAGTATCTATTTACGTGTATACTTATATACTTCCACATATATGTATCCAAAGCAAGACACAACGCGCAGTACTAAGCTACTTCTGATAAACTTCCTTTCCTGTACTCATAAGACACACAAGTCCTTAATAAGTAAAGTGGACCTATAACTACTAACTGTAATGTACATACTACAAATCTCATATGCTATAAACAAACTTCCCCAGCAATGGGGCCATTTTGGTCTAAATCTAATTTTAAGAAGCTTCACTGGAGTCAATGAAGACTGCAGTACTCATCTTATTGTCAAAGATCTCAAGTCTCTGTTCTAACTTTTAGCAAAAAAAACACACATATGTGATATCTTTCAACTAGTTTACAAAAGATAATATCATAACACTGAATAATATCATAACACTGAAATGTCCCAAATCATATGAAAGCACCATCATCTGCTAATCTTAGTAATGCTAAATGATATTGCTCGACTCAAAGCAAGTAAACACAAAGTTGATATGTTGTACACACACTAAAGTTGAGGTAAGGGCAATACTTTTGGGAATTTGTAGCATCTATGTCAAATACATAGATGGATAATTATAAGAACAACGTACACGTACAGCATGGTCTTGATATTCCTTGTATGGGTCTAAAGCCTGGGAGATAAATAGACCTGCAATGGATTCTTCATTACCACAGTGAATTCTTCGTTTTCTGCCAAATCAACATCACCATTTGAAGCCTTCCACTCAAAATTCCAAACCAGATTAGCTACAAAGTATTCTAGATGTAGCATAGCGAAATTGTAGCCTGGACACATTCTTCTCCCTACCCCAAATGGCATCATCTTTATCTCTTTACTTCCCGTAATATCAAATGCTTCACCTCCATTTTTTTCACCATTCAAGAACCTCTCTGGTTTGAACTCCATGGGATTCTCCCACACCTTCGGGTCCCACCCCATCTCTGCCACCATGAAATTTATAAACCCATTCTTAGGCACCAAATAATCATTCAAAACCGTATCCTCTGACACTGCATGTGGCAACACAAAATGCGCTGGAGGATGTCGCCTTAGTCCCTCCAAAATCACAGCCTTGAGATACGGCATTCTGTTCAAATCTTCCTCTTTCACTTCCTTATCTTCTCTCTCACCCATTACATATCTTATTTCCTCCACAAGCCTTTCTTGGATATGTGGGTACTTCACCACATTTGCCATAATCCATTGCAATGCGGTAGTTGTTGTATCTGTCCCTGCATCCAGAAACTCAGAACTTATGGTAACGAGTTCACCGTCATCAAGCTTGCGCTTCTCCTCAGGCAACTGCAAATCCAACAGAGTATCCACATAACACACCATAACTTCATCTTGCCTATTGTCCTCTTTGGCTTTGCTCAACCTCTCTTCCTTGGCTTTCTTTCTCGCTCTTATTAGCGGAATCAACACATCATCCTGTTCCTTCCGAAGTTGGAACAGTTCCTCCCAACGCTTGCGGAACAAAATTCGAGTGACTCTTGGCCAGAAATTAAGCACATTAAACCTGCTGAAGTTCACAAGAAAACGATGCTGAACATATTCAACATCCTTGATTTGCTTCTCATCTAATCCTTCACCGAAGCATATGTACACCAGCAAGCAGAACATAGCATACTGGATATGGTCAACGACCCTAATGGGTTTGCGGGATTGTGACTCAGACTTGAGGCGATCGAGAAGCACGTCTAGAACCCATTTTCGGATACCCGAAAAGGATTTGATCTTGGCCGGGTGAAGCATCTCGGAAGTGATGTTTCGACGGAGCACGCGCCATGTGGGGCCGTAGAAAGCAGAGGTGATGTTATGTTGGTCACTGTTGACGAACCTATCGGTAGCGAGAGACTTGGGGCGGTTGGAGAAGACGGCGCCGTTCTGAACGAGGGCTTGGTGGGCGAGAGATCGATCAGCTACGAATATAGCAGTACGAGAGCCAAGAGGGAGAGTGACGATGGGGCCATACTTGGCATGAAGGTTTCGGAGAATTACTTCGAGTTCTGAGGATGATTTGCGTAGCAAAAGAAGAGAACCGATGATGGGAAGATGGCGAGGTCCAGGTGGGAGAGGAGGGGAGCGAGAGGGAAAGAGAAGATTGAAAAGAGCTCTGATGCAGAGGCAGAGGCAGAGACAGAGGGAGACGAAGACAATGAACCAAGACTCCATGGTTGTGGTGGAAGGAATGATTGAGGGGTGAGAAAAGCTTAGCTAAGTATGGGGCAAAGTCTGTTAATATATATAGAGAAATCAGAAATGCGGTGACGTAGCCCCACCCAGAAGTTGTATCGTATATTCTGAGAGAAGAAGAGAAGGGAGGATGATTGGAAATAGAATGTAGTCTTCGAATAATCTGAATTCTGTGCGGATAATACTAGTGTTCAATAACAGGAAATAAAATGTACAATCGTAGATAGTGCTAACGCTCGTCAATGGCCACGTTGCAGATAACTACTTGAAATCCACACAATTATCTCATCAAACATATAGAGAGTGGGTTGACAATATTTGGTGAACAAATATTACTACCTCGAACGACACAAAAACAAAGATAATGACATGATTTTTTATCATTATTTTATTGTTACTTTTAAATTGAATAACGACACTACAACAATAATTATTGTAGTTAAATAAAACATGAATCATATAATAAAATTTTATACTTCATGCCACTCAAAAACACTTTATAAAATAGAAAATACTAAATAATATTTATAAATCTTGATTTTTCAAAACACCACATTAGCAATTATGTATTTGAATAATTTCTTTAAATAATCGCTATTAATAAGCTTCATAACCCCAAAGTAAGCCCTCCAATCAATGACCCTATAGATTGCCAAACAACATAACCTATAAGCGTTATTATCCCATCTACAAATTTTTACTTCATTGTTCAATGTTCAACCTTATTAAAATTATTGTTGTATCTAATATAAGCACCACTTTAAACAACCCAATAACATTTGCTTAACTTAATCACACGGAAGAAAACCCATAAGTTTCCCTCAACTTTTTTAACTTGACTCTAATTTATTTAAAGTTTAAATCTTTCAAAATCAAGAATTTTTTAACTCCATAAATGGTTTTGGCAGGATTGTTCTATCTGATTTGACATTAAATAGTTTTATCAAATGGCATTTATTGTTGTAAAATTATTTACAACATACTTTATTATACTTTTTTTTCATATTCATGAATTACTCAATCTCACTAATATAATTGAGGGATTTAACTTATTAAGCTTAAAAATAAATCATTGAATTAAAATAATTATTTAAGATTATTCGCTCAACTCTAATAAGGCTTTCATGAATCTGCTCTCCAACTCTCAACAATGTAAAGCAAGTTAAAATTTGAAAAAATCCTTTAAATACTTACCACTCAAAACTAGGACTTCCAACAACTGAAATCCATCCTATCGAGGCTTATACAAATTGGAGAAGCCAAGAAATATCATATTCCATTACCTACATGCTTGAACACATTGTCATAGAAGGGGATTTTTTGAATCAAAGGCCAAAGGATGAAATCAATAACTAGAAACAAGGGAAAATGGTCGTATTGACACTAAGAACTCAAAACCCCAACACAATATGATTTAAATGTGCCAAAATCACACCTAAATCGAGCCTCATGTTGTTAACATAGCTGCCAAGAAGAGGTTTTGAAATTTTAGAGTTAAAGGAAGAAACTGATTAGTGATAACAAAAGAGCATGGTTTGAAAATCATCATAGAAGAAAAGCCTTAAGTTAGATCAAAGAGAAACGCACTAATTTTGCTCCAATTGCTCTGAAATTGTGAAGAATGTTCTTTGGAACCCTAATGTGATTGCTGTTGTAATTCACAATGGAGAACAGATGATATTTGCTGGCAAGGACGACAGAGGGACAGACTCTCACTGGGGGTCACAAGGCATGGCATGGGAGGACGGAAATAGCAACTGCTCTCTTGTTCTCTATTACGAACCCATAGGCAAGGATGATGATGGAATCTAATTTTTTTTTCTTTCTTATATTTTCTACACCATTGAATATCCTATTGATTATGTATTAATTTGTCAACTCATTTTAATTAATCTTTTCCCTCATATTTTCCATTTTTTCCCATTTTTTTCTATTTACAAATTCTTAAACACTTTTTTAGCTTCATACCAATTTAACACCTTAACATTTTTCCATACTTCTCACATTTTATATTTTGTAATTTATTTCCCTCATTTTTCTTATGATTACAAATTGTTTTATTTCTCACCACATATTGTCATTATGTTTTATATTTTCACACTGATATAGATATTATGAAATTCTACATTAAATAAAATTCATCAAACAAAACTTTGAAACTGGCACAATATTCACACATCTCGTTAAATGTATTTTAAATCATAATTTTCACACATCTAATTATTTTTAATCCTAAATGCATTTCCTTATATCCTCTATATCTTTAAATATTCATATCATTATACATTAATTTATAAACTCATTTAAATTTTTTCCCTCATTTTTTGGATTTTTAGTTTTGTCCCATTTTCTTTATGTTCACAAATTTTTTTTATATTTTTCCTTATCATTTCCCAATGATTTCATATTTTGACAATTTTTCATACCTTCCACTTTTGTATTTTGTAATTTATTTCTTCTATTTTTCTTATAATTTCAAATTTTATTTACTAACTATTGTCAAAATTATTTACATTGTCACATATGCATACATGTTTAAAAAATCAACATTGAAAAAATGGACCAAACAAGAATTCAATATTAGCATAATATTAAACTGAGTAATACCTTCGATAATAAAAAGTTGCATAATACCAAACAATTTAAAGTTAAAAGACAAAAAGATAGATACTAACTCGATGCTTGTTACAAATCAAACAAAATCTTCTTAAGTGATACTGGGACAACTAACTTTTAACAATATATTATATTACATCACTTAGAATAAAAGATAGAATCAAATGTGATTTTATTAATTTTTTATATTTTAAAATTTTTTAATAGAGTAATAATGATGATTATTTTTTTACAATTAAAAATTTTTTTTATAGTGATATCTTTTCAATAAATTTATTTTCATCACTTTCTTTTTACTAATCTCACAACACCAAAACCCTTATATTGAAGCTCAACCTTTAAGTCAAAACAGCAACATTTTAGTGATACAAATCATATAATACAATTAATATTCCTCATATCACACTACATTACTAAATATAATTTTTATATTTTCTTTATATCACACTATATTAGTATATTCAATTTATTACTAACACATGATGAAAAAAACCCTAAACCTTTAATCTTAAATATATAAACATACAGCAAAACAAATTAATTTTCAATAATAGAAGTACTTACCTTTGTAAACTTAATATGGCGTATTTGCTCTAGTTGTGAGGGACATCGACACACTTGCTACCCACTGAGCCTTACGTCATAAATATCTTATTATTGCAAAAACTAAATATATTTAGGGAGTATATTTAGGGATACTAAATTAGAGTTCTACCGCTAACTTTCCTTTCATTCCGGAAATTGTTATTGCAAAAATATATTTGTGGTTCTATAATTTTATTTTTGCCTCTTTAATTTATTTTATTTTACCAATTCTATCTCATAACATGTTTTAATCTATTTTTTTAATTTAGTCCCTTAATTTAAAAAATAACCTAAATTTTTATTCCCTTTTAAGAAAAGAAAATTTTAAAAAATTAAAAAATAAAATTATAGAAACAAAAATATATCGTTTTCTTTTCATTATTTAGATTAGGTTACTACCTTATCTTACTTCATAGCCAAGCCAAAAGACCAAAAAACATATCTTTTTCCATCAGTTCATTATGTATTTATTTGAATTGATATTGGGCTAATAGATTTTAATTAATATAAACGTTTAAAAATGATTATAATTAAATATTATTTTTTATGATCATGGTTTATACTTAAAAATATTTTTAAAAAATTAAATTTATTATCTATACAATTTATTTAATATAAAATAATATGTTTCATTTATCTATAAATAGGAATTTAAAAGACAAAAATAATTTTTTAAAAATTAAAGGCTAAAGTAAATAAACTTATTTAAAAAATAAATCTCCATTCAGAGTTTTAAAACATCTCAAATACTAAACCATGCAAGTCATAATGTTGTCGTGTCTTGATTTTCTACATTTGGAATTATATGCGTATAATGCAACTGAAGTGTACTTGATCCATGTGAACTTACTAACTTAAAAACAAGAAAAAGCTGCCCAGACAAACTCCACAACTTACACCGAAGAGAATCCTTTTCCAAATGCTGTCAATAGTGAGGACCACGGACATTCGCAGTCAACCACGCATTTTTATTTGACTTTGATCTTCCTTCATTCATACCGATGCCGCACAGAATTCAGATTATTCGTGGAAGACTTTCTACTTCCAGTCATCCTCCCTCCTCTTTTTCTCTCTATATATGTTAACACAGACTTTGCCCCATACTTAGCTAAGCTTTTCTCACCCCTCAATCATTCCTTCCACCACAACCATGGAGTCTTGGTTCATTGTCCTCGTCTCCCTCTGTCTCTGCCTCTGCATCAGAGCTCTTTTCAATCTTCTCTTTCCTTCTCGGTCCCCTCCTCTCCCTCCTGGACCTCTCCATCTTCCAATCATCGGTTCTCTTCTTTTGCTACGCAAATCATCCTCAGAACTCGAAGTAATTCTCCGAAACCTTCATGCCAAGTATGGTCCCATCGTCACTCTCCCTTTTGGCTCTTGTCCTGCTATTTTCGTAGCTGATCGATCTCTCGCCCACCAAGCCCTCGTTCAGAACGGCGCCGTCTTCTCCAACCGCCCCAAGTCTCTCGCTACCGATAGGTTCGTCAACAGTGACCAACATAACATCACCTCTGCTTTCTACGGCCCCACATGGCGCGTGCTCCGTCGCAACCTCACTTCAGAGATACTTCACCCGGCCCGAATCAAATCCTTTTCGGGTGTCCGAAAATGGGTTCTAGACGTGCTTCTCGATCGCCTCCAATCTGAGTCACAATCCCGCAAACCCATTAGGGTCGTTGACCATATCCAGTATGCTATGTTCTGCTTGCTGGTGTACATGTGCTTCGGTGAAGGATTAGATGAGAAGCAAATCAAGGATGTTGAATATGTTCAGCATCGTTTTCTTGTGAACTTCAGCAGGTTCAATGTGCTTAATTTCTGGCCAAGAGTCACTCGAATATTGTTCCGCAAGCGTTGGGAGGAACTGTTCCAACTTCGGAAGGAACAGGATGATGTGTTGATTCCGCTAATAAGAGCGAGAAAGAAAGCCAAGGAAGAGAGGTTGAGCAAAGCCAAAGAGGACAATAGGCAAGATGAAGTTATGGTGTGTTATGTGGATACTCTGTTGGATTTGCAGTTGCCAGAGGAGAAGCGCAAGCTTGATGAAGGTGAACTCGTTACCATAAGTTCTGAGTTTCTGGATGCAGGGACAGATACAACAACTACCGCACTGCAATGGATTATGGCAAATTTGGTGAAGTACCCACTTATCCAAGAAAGGCTTGTGGAGGAAATAAGATATGTAATGGGTGAGAGAGAAGATAAGGAAGTGAAAGAGGAAGATTTGAACAGAATGCCATATCTCAAGGCTGTGATTTTGGAGGGACTAAGGCGACATCCTCCAGGGCATTTTGTGTTGCCACATGCAGTGTCAGAGGATACGGTTTTGAATGATTATTTGGTGCCTAAGAATGGGATTATAAATTTCATGGTGGCAGAGATGGGGTGGGACCCAAAGGTGTGGGAAAATCCAATGGAATTCAAACCAGAGAGGTTCTTGAATGGTGAAAAAAATGGAGGTGAAGCATATGATATTACGGGAAGTAAAGAGATAAAGATGATGCCATTTGGGGCAGGGAGAAGAATGTGTCCAGGCTATAATTTCGCTATGCTACATCTAGAATACTTCGTGGCTAATCTGGTTTGGAATTTTGAGTGGAAGGCTTCAAATGGTGATGTTGATTTGGCAGAAAACGAAGAATTCACTGTGGTAATGAAAAATCCATTACAGGTCTATTTATCTCCAAGGCTTTAGATCCATACAAGGAATATCATGACCATGCTGTACGTTGTTCTTATAGTGATCCATCTATATATGTGACATAAACTACAAATTACCAGAAGTATGGCCCATACCTCAACTTGAGTATGTGTACAACATATCAGCTTTTTGTGTACCTGCTTTGAGTTGAGCAGTATCATTTAGCATTACTAAAATTAGCCGATGATCACCTTGCAGTTGGTTTGGTACTTTTAAATGATTATGGACATTTCAGTGTTATTATATTATCTTTTGTAGACTATTCGAAAGATATCATATTTATGTTTTCTTTTTGCTAGAAGTTAGAACAGAGACTTGAGATCTTTGACAATGAGATGATTACTGCTGTCTTCATTGACTACAGTGAAGCTTCTTAAACTTAGTTTTAGAACAAAATGGCCCCATTGCTGGGGAAGTTTGTTTATAGCATGAGATTTGTGGTATGTACTTTGCAGTCAGTAGCTATAGGTCCATTTTTCTTAATAAGGACTTGTGTGTCTTATATTTCCTCTTGCTGCATGTTGTTTTGTTATATCAGAACAATCCTGTTCGGTTCTGCAAATTGTTCTATCCGTAGACGGCAATTTAAAACTATATAATAATGGTAGTGTTTCTCTATAGTACAATAAAGACATTTAATGGAAGAGTGCATAATAGTATTCTGAACTAACTCTGGTGTTCTGCCTTTTGGCTCTGTTACGATGGGGAGAGGCTAGAAGATGAAGTACATTTAAGGATGGAAAGAATTCAAATATAATGTGCAGAGCAAGTTGCAACTATTAAAACCCTTCCTGGTTTTCTCTTTGAAAGAAATGGAATTTTAACTTCTCAGTCCTGGGTAGTAGTAAAAAGAAATGCACTTTGTTGATTTCAGCAACACATTGGTTATTCCTTTCTTTTCCAGTCTTATTATTCTTTAAAACCTGGGAAAATTCACTTTTGGACATATATTTGAACTCTGTATATTCTAATGAGGTGTTGGTATGTAAATTACATTTTCAAGATATTAAGTTTTTAAATTAAATTGAGATCTGTGAATGAACTAATTTTAAGGTGTTAAGGATGAAAAATTGAATTTATGTGTTAAAATTTAATAACAAATATTTAACCAAATTAAGTTTTGTCCTTTTTTCCGTTTAATTATAATATTTTGTCGTATACATTGTTTTTGTTAGTGGGGATGAAAGTAAAATGTTAGAAATTAGAAAGCATTCTCTTTTTTCAGTGTGAGCAAAAATAACCTTCTTGGAAATAATTATGGTGGCAGTGTTCCTCTATATTACTACTATTTTGTGTTTCATAAAAGGGTCAGGAAAAAAAAAACTTTGATTATTTAATCCCTAAACTTTACTTGAATTTATAAATTGGTTGTTATACTTTAATTTTATTAATTATTTTTTATAATTTTAGTTTTTTCTTTAGTTCGATCCCTACAGTTAATTGAACCTCTAACTATTATTGTTATAGTGTGATGTGGATTGTTTAGGTGGAGAATGATGCCAAGTTCGATGCACGTGGTATAATTTTTATATTAGAATATTAATTATTTAGTTCCTACATTTTACCTGTATTTTCAAATTGGTCTTTGCACTTTATTGTTTTTTAAATCACTCCTTATAATTTTAAAAATTTTCAAAACACTCCCCGCAAGTGGGTGATGTGGTGAATTCTTCTTGAAATGGAATGTTCAAATGACAGAATCGTGCCACATGTGATGCCAACCATGACAGCCACTGTTTCTATTAATGCTATCAAAACGCCGCAGTAAAAACCCCAATTTTTTTTCAGACTAATGTGCATACTGGATTCAGCAATTCCGCAAGAGAAGCCTGCGTCTCTCAATTGGTCGTTCTGCTCGTGGCCTTGTATAAATTGAGCAACTGTGAACTGGGCAGCCTCAATGGAAGAATCAATATGAAATGAGCAACATTGGAAGACGACAATAGCGTGCCAAACATGAAGAGGATTTGACTCGAGTTTGGGGAAAAATTCACTGCCACATTATTACACCTCTTCTCTTTTGCTAACCCAATCTCTCAATTTCTCAACAAGTTGAGCATCATCCCTTTCTCCTTACCGACCAAGCAAATCTACTACTTATTAAGAAACTGCCGCATGGTGGCTTCATTAGTTCTCCGGTTCTTAAAATGTTCGAATCAGATATGGAAGCCGATTGGGGACCCCCTCATTGTGGTGGTGGCAGTATCTTAGGAATAGGCCTCTTGAAATATTATGAAATTTTTGGCAATTATTTGTATATTTTAAACTTTTAAGAAATTTCTTTGTAATATTTCTTTTTATCTGAATGATAGTTTTATATGATTGTTGGTCAGCTCAGCAAGCATACCAAATTGCTCAAATAATACAATAATGAAAAAGAATTGTTCCATAAGGATTGAATATTAAAAACTAACATAAATTAATTTGATTAAAATAAGTAACGAGTAATAATATCAATTTTTGTATGAGTTTTAACAATATAACAAATCTAACAAATGAAATTAACTAGTAAAACTAAAATAAAACTCAATAGCTATGGAAAAAGGTAATAACAGAGAATGATCAACTACTTTCAATCATGAAAAGTGCTAGGATTAGTTCATGATAATGAAAAACAAAATAATCTTTGCACTATTCATAGGCTAGTACAACTGAAAATTAAAATAAAGATCAATAATGTTGAAATTAATTGTCAAACTCTAGATCCTTTTGTCCTAATTAGTGTATTACCTTTTTCACTCTCTATTTGTCTTTCCTTTCCTATTGCTAATATCCATTTGCTATTGTCAAAAGTGCTTAAGGATCCCTAAAATTAGAGGTTTACACCATTGTGTTATGTACTTTTCTTCCTCCTCAACCTATACATATATTTCTGCCTTTTCTCTCACTTCTTGGTACTTCTTTTTTGCTTTGTACATCTTCTCCCTCTTAGGGTTCCACTAGCCTCCATTTAAAAGTCACGTGCCTCTCTATCCACTTCTCCCAAACCCCAAAATGTGTGTTTCAATAATTCAAGTCAGCATAGGATTTTATTGTAGCAATTGCAATAGCTCTGCCACGACAACTGAGATGAATTTTTGCCTCGAGAGATTCCACACTCCTTTTACTTACATATGAATATAAACCACACCAAGCATCATTCTTTCTCTTTTTTTTTCATGTGGAATACTCTTATTTAGTTCATTGTTTATGTTGATAACACATCCTAATTTTCCTAAAAATATTAAGAAAAATAAAAACTAGTAAAGAAGCACTTGAAACAAGCATTTTCCTCAAAGATTTCATGATTGATAACTCTAATTTCTTAGAGTTATCACACCTCCAAACTTAAAATATTGTTTGTCCTCAAGAAACAAACTAAAGTCACACTATGAATATATGAATGCACTTACACCAAAAGAGAATCCACAAATGCCATAATGTGAATCAAAGTGAAGGGTTTTGTTCTCAAATAAGTTTTCCATGAAGCACACATGAAACTATTGACTCTCATACTATTGTTCCTTTGCAATTACACTTCAATATTGGCTTAATCTATTGTCAATTGTTCAAACACCTTCTGAGAGTGTGTAATTAAAGATTAGGCTTCATCCTTAATTTCCTAAATTAGGTTAAGTACCGATCGTTAAGCCTAAATGCATTGCTTCAATGAGTTGACTTTAAAGATTCCCTTTACACTAAAAATCAAGAGACTTACTTCATAAGGAAAATAACCTTATTAGATTCTCTAATCTCTTTATTTCTTTTTTACAAGAGGAGTTCTTTATATTGTAATGTTTCCTTTTAGCAAGAATGCCAATATAGAGCTCGTGAAAACACTTAGCTACTTAGCAACCTTACAACTTTAGAATGCTTTTACATGCTTATATTCCAAGTGATCATTTGACGTAAAAGTAAATATGGGGCTCAGGCTCACTCTTGGTTACTAAGTGACTTAAAACAATAGAGCTTCCCTCCTTATTAAATCTTTCTTCCTTTTTTTATTTTTTCTTATATACTTATCTCTACCTAGTTGACTCCTCAGTACTAGGTCCTTTATTTCTTTGTTTTAAAGGGCTCTTTAGGTCATTTCTAGAAACTTAGGCTTTCATAGCCTTATAACTTTACTTAAACTCTCAAGGATTTAGCCTAAACTGTGCAAATAATAGTTGGCACTCTACTAAATGTTAAAATAGATTCTACCAACATTTTCATATAATTACAACTCATAAAAGCATGAGAGTTCTATCAAGCATCATCATCATCATTGAACAACTCACACCATGACAAACCTTACAACAATGAAGATTCTTAAAACAACAAAACAATGATTCCAACAACTACTATGCATGTAAAACTTTATTTTAAAAAAAAAAAAAAAAAGACCAGTTCTATTATCTTTAAAAGCAAAAGGTAACACTAAAGTAAGAAACAAACACAATGTAGCACCAAAAAAGAAAACATAATCTCCTTCAAACTTAAAATTAGACAATGACCTCAGAATAATAGAAAAGAAACAAAATGATACACAAATAACATAGCTAGCAAAATGTAAACAATAGTTGAGTAACAACATCAAAATAAAATTAAAAAATACTAAGAAAAGTAAAAGAAAGGAAATCCTTAAATGGTTGTGGACTTAAACTTCTTTGAACTCTGATATTTAGTGCTCGTTGAATGGATAGACTAAACTAAGCTTGTTAGACTTGTGAATCGGGAATGGGAAAGCTTTGTCATGGTGTTGTCACAAGATTGTCATGACAACTGAGCAATTTTTTTCTTTGTATAATTCTTCTACTTGCTACATAATGACATAGCTTTATCCAAAGATTCCAAAAATGTTTCTTACATCCTCAACCAATTCAACAAGCCCTTAATTCATCTGAATTTGTAATGAATCATTTTTAAAATGCCCTCAAACTTTAAATATGCCATTCCCCACTAATTACATTTCCTAGCCTACTTTTCGTGCATCTCCTTGCCCTTTTAGCTCCACATTCTTTATGTTGAAACATATAAACTAAAACATAAATAATATAACTCATAAATTACCCACAACAAAAAGGAAAACATCACAACTTAAAAAGGAAAAAATTCAGCAAAATTGAAATAACAAAGGAAATAACAACTAAAATAACAAAAGTTTCACAATTCATTTTGGGTTGCCTTCCAATAGTGCTTGTGTTTAAGTTGGCAGCCTAACTTTCTTCTTCTTCATTCTCCCTCTAACTGGATTGAAGATTTCTCCGTCTCTATTGTAGATCTTAAGTAATGTTTCACTCTTTAGCCATTCACTTTAAATGTTTTGCCAAAATGCTCTTCTTGTAACTCTAGAGTTCCAAAGGGAAATACAACCAACACATGAAATGGGCCTAACCACTTAAGCTTGAGTTTTGCAAGGAAAATTTTGAGTCTAGAATTAAAAGAGTAACACTTGTTGTCCCACTTCAAACTCCTTCTGTATAATTTTCCTATCATGTCTTTTCTGGACTTACTCCTTGTAAATCCTTGCATTCTTATAAATTTTATTCCTAAGCTCATCTAACTCATTAAGTTGCAAATTAGTTTTTCCTTTTCTCAAGATGACCGTCAAAATTGCAAAGTCACAAGATCAAATTGTTTTTGTTCATCGTACTATTGTGCTACTTCAGAAGAATTGAGTACTTCTATTTTATTTTCTCCTCCCTTAATATGCACTATAAAAGTCTCAATTATTTCTTTTAAAGTATTATCACCTTCATGTATATGGTTTTTTTTCAAGAAATATGACATCCCTGCTGACTATAACCTTGTGGTTAATGGGATCCCACAAGCGATACCCCTTTACTCTATTAGCATATCCAAAGAGTAAGTGTGTTCTAGATTTTGGATATAACTTTGTAATTTCTTAGGCATTGCACATCACATATATCGAACTTCTAAACAAATGAAGGTTTGTATAATCAGCTAGCTTCCTAGTTCATATCTCCATTGGGGTATTCAGATCAATTGCGTTTGATGCTAACGAATTGATCACGTAGTAAGCTGTCTTAACTATTTTTGCCCAAAATGAATTGGCTAATCCAACAATTCTTAACATTGCCCTTGTCGTTTCAAACAAAGTCTTGTTCATCTGCTTTGTCATTCCATTTTACTATGGAGTGTACACCACCATGAATTGTCTCTTAATATCTTCTTGTTGACAGAAAGTATAAAATTCATCATCGATGTATTCTTCTCCATTTTTAAATCTCAGTTTAATCCCTTTTCAGATTCATGTTCCACACACTCTTTGAAGGCTTTGAAAACTATAAACACATTTCTCTTTCTCTTGATTGGATACACCTAACATCTCCTAGAGTAGTCATCAATGAATAACACAAAATACTTTGATCTTCTTAAGGATAAAACCAGTGTTTGTCAAACATTAGAATGCACTAAGTCTAAAATAGCTTTACTTCTCTTTTTATAGCAATTGAACTTCAACTTCTCTCTTTAGTTTGATGGTGCCTATTCCAGCAATATCTAAGAAACGATCATCTCTCATAAACACATATCCTCTAGAGACAGGTTTATATTGGTGGAACCGCTCTCTCCATGAGATCATGTGCCACGTTGCT
Organism: Delonix regia; assembly: GCA_037074485.1. Taxonomy (NCBI): domain Eukaryota; kingdom Viridiplantae; phylum Streptophyta; class Magnoliopsida; order Fabales; family Fabaceae; genus Delonix; species Delonix regia. The sequence continues at coordinate 7,500,378 of CM073454.1, read as the reverse complement.
GCTAAGTCTACAAGCTAGATATCATTGAAGTTTTTTTGCCATCAACAACTGTTGCTACCTCATTGTATAAGACTTCTCCATCATTAGAGAAACTTGCAACGCATCCCTGAGCACTTAACAACTCAGTATCTTTATCTTTAGCCTCTGCATTTTTCTTCAAATTCTAACACTCATTTTTGTAATGTCCTTTTTTATTACACTTAGAACATTTGATATTCTTCTCACTCTTTGATTTTGATCTACCTCGATTATGGCTCCCACTTAAGCCACATTTTGTTGATTTTCCTCTCATCATTGCCAACGCTTCTGCTTATTGTGAACAAATCAACATGTTCTTCAAAAACTAAGTGGTCCACAAAAAAATTATTAGTCAAATTGATAACAAGTTGATCATAAGAATCAGGTAAGTTTTGAAATAGAATTTTAGCACATTCATTCACCAATATTTGTGACCCAACGATGTGGGATGAGAAAATAGAGTATTTATAATGTTGATATGCTCCATCACTAAAGTAGTTTCAAACATCTGCAGAGTGTATAATTTCTTTTTAGGAAAAATTTTGTTATGTAGTGATTTGGCCTAGTACAATTTGATTAAATGATCCCAAATTTCTTTCACCATCTTCTTCTCCTCTATGCTAGACAATATCTCATCTGCAAGTGTTAGATGAAGATTTACAACTACATTCTCATCCATCTCGTTCCATTTATTTTCATCTGTGAACTTTACCAGCCTTTCATTGATAACTGCAAAACAATTATCTTTTTCTAAGATGGCATTTATCTTCAACTTCCACTATGAGAAATTACTACCATTGAACTTTCAATCTCAAATTAAGTCGTCATTGCTTCAATCACAATCTATTTGTGTGCAAAAATAACTCCTATTATTTTTCATGAATAGTAACTATACATATAAACAGTAACCGTATGTATGAATAGTTCACCATACACACAAATAGTATATAATACCTTATAATGGATGAAAATAATTTTACTTATTTTTTGATGTGGAGGATCCACTATATCTGTGGCAGCTACAGAGCATACAATAAGTAAATAATAACACACCCAAATAGGCTCTAATATCAATTATAGAAACAATAGACACTGGATAGAAGCAAAACTATAGCAAATAATTTGATATAACATATAGAATTTTACATGGAAAAAACCCCAATAAAGTAAAAAACTATGGAAAAAGAAGAAAGGGTTTCACTGTGCAAAAAATAAAAGTTACAACTTCTCTCTATATACCAAGGATAATACAATATTTTTATATCTCTTGCTAATAGAAGAATACTAATCTCACAACTCTCTATATATCACACAACACTTTTTTTATATAGGATTGCTCCTTTCTTGGTTATAAGAAATGAGGTTTTAAAGCTCTCTATTTATAAGGAATGATGAAAGACTTCAATATAATTTCCAAAGGACTTTGGTAGGTGTCTCATTCTTTGACATGATGATGATGATGGTAAAACTACTATAGGATCTTCTTCTATGCCAGTTAAAGTGGTGGAGTCATAATCCTACTCCTAACTATAAATGTAAACATATTTAAGAGAAATTAGTAATAAACCATCTTCCTTTCCACCCTCATCACAGTTTACCAATCTCAAAAAAGATAGTTTATCACACTATGCACCCATACAACTTACGTCTCCATGTATTGTAGACAAGTCATTATCAGACATTTGCCCAACACCACTTCTTATGACATTTGGCTCTGGGTCTCTCAGAGCAATATTTTTTTATTTGTTTGCATTAAATACTGAGTATGTTAGTAGGTCTTTCAAAATTTGAGGCAATTCCCATTAACAACAATTAGGATTTTACACTCGACACCAACCTATTCCTCATATTCAATCACCACATTGAGACTTAAATTTCTCACCAACATGCCTTAAACACTGCCATGACCAGCGTAATGAAGATGAAGGGGATGAAAATGTATAAAGTCAAGAAGAACAACAACCACAACAACGACCTCAACATGTTAGACGACAACCTCGATGTGGTATTGGAAATCATTATTTTAATTAATGATATTATCATCCTTTTTTTTTCTCATGCCATAGATATTATAATCTTTTGCTTGGTCTATGTATTCTTAACTTTAATCCTAAACCTCTATGTATGTTCTATGTATTTTCCTTTCTCATCATTTCGTATTTCCTTTTTTTTCCATTTTTTGTGCATATATTATATAATTAATATATACCACACATGGTTTTCACACTTTTTAAAATTACACTTTCATTTTCCATCCATTCATGCTTTTTAACTTTTATAATTACATATATTAATCTTTGTCCATTTTATAAATGAAATATTCTACTCAACATTTACAACATATATTCACTCATTTTTTAATGTGATCTTCAATTTCTAGATATTTATAATTATGTTCTCATAGTTTAGATGATTTATAAGATAATATATTATAAGTTCAACTGAAAAATACTTACATAATTTTAATAATTTGGACTACATTTAATGTTGATAAATTATAAGGGTTTAATTGCAAATTTTTTATGTATAATAGGGACTACATTGAAAATTAACTAAAACTTTATGATCCAAAAATATATATTTTCCTCAAATGATGAGATAAGACAATTTTTCTTAAAAAATACTGCATTTGGACAAAATGTATTTCGTGAACGCTTTTCCCATGATAACTAGCACGGTAGGCAATATATCGATCAGCTATTAGCTGGACGAGATCCAATAGGGAGATTGACGATGGGACCATACTTGGCGTGAAGATTTTGGAGAAATGATTCAAATTCTATGAATGATTTGCGCAGAAAAGAATGTTAGTGACGATGGGAACATGAGAAGGACCAGGAGGGAGAGGACTGGAGGTAGAGGAGTGAGAGGGAAAAAGAACACTGAAGAGGGCTCTGACTAGAAGGCAGAGACAGAGAGAGACGAGGACGATGAACCAAGCCTACATCGTTATGGGTAAGAATGAAGATGATGACTGTGTTGTTGTGCAGTGATGTGTATGAGTGAGAAATGCTTATGGCGCTGAGGGGAAATTTAAAGGTGATGATGGGGCTGAAGCGAAGTAGAGTGTTGACGTCAATATCCAGAGAAATCGAACACACCACTACTGTAGCATGATCTAGTTATATAACTTCATTTTATTGAATCATTTATAAATTAGTGAAACTTCAATTATACAAAACTCAAACTTTAATGACAAGATACTCGAAAGGTGGATTCTCCCAGTTTTAAAAGAACTTGAAAACTGAAAGATAAAAGAACCATCAATGTGTAAAAATCAAGAAAGTAATCAACTTATTTGACTCCAAGTCACTAGCTACAATTTTCTCTCTATGTGCAGCATCTTTTCTCTACCCAGGTGAGAGTAGGCTAACTTTTTATACCATCAAAATGAAAACGAGGGAGGGTTTCAATGGTTGCAACTAGCTCTGCATCTTGTATTTGTGTTCATCTTTTCTTAGAAACAGAGCCAAAAAGCAGAACAGAAGAGTTAGCTTGGAGTAATAATATTAATATGCACTCTACCCTTAAGTGGTTTCACAGAAATGTAGAAAAACACTGCCATCAGTTTATATTCTTGAAGTTGTCCTCAAAAGATAGAAGTATTTGCAGAGCCAAGCAGGATTGTTACAAATAGAACAAAAACGTCATGCAGCTAGAGGAAAGAACTAGAGCAGTTTTAAGTTTTAGTTAAAAAAATTAATTTTTTCCAGAGATGGATAAATTTATCAAAAATTTTATTTTAATTTAAAATTTTAGTATTTTGATTAATTAAATCATTTTAGAATTTTTTATATAATTAATCTTGTGGTTCCACCATGGTTAGGCCAGGTATGATTTTAGCCTAAGAAGCTGAATTCTCAAATCTTCTAGTTGGCAGATACCGAACTAAATAAATTTTTTTTGACTTGTTGACAAAAGAATTATGATGAGAAAGTTACACTAACAAGTCCGCAATAAGTAAAATGCCCCTATAACTAGCAGTGAAGTATTCAGACAAATCTCATATGCTATAACAATTTATAAATTTCCCCCGTTGTGGAGGTACTTTTCTTCTCAAACACTGACATTCCTTGTACAGGTCTAGAGTCTTGGAGATATATGGACCTGTAATGGATTTTTCATTACTACAGTGAATTCTTGTATTTCGGACAAATCAACATCACCATTTGAAGCTTCCCATTCGAAATTCCAAACCAGATTAGCTACAAAATACTCCAAATGGAGTATTGCCAAATTATAGCCGGGACAAATCCTTCTCCCAGCTCCAAATGGCATCATCTTTATCTCTTTGCTTCCAGTAATATCAAATGCTTCACCACCACTTTTCTCATTGTTCAAGAACCTCTCTGGTTTGAATTCCATTGGACTTTCCCACACCTTTGGATCCCATCCCATCTCTGCCACCATGAAATTTATACTTGCATTTTTGGGCACTAAGAAATCATTCAGAACCACATCCTCCGATACTGCATGTGGCACCACAAAGTGTGCAGGTGGGTGACGCCTCAGTCCCTCCAAAATCACAGCTTTGAGATATGGCAATTTGTTCAGATCTTCCTCTTTCACTTGCTTTTCCTGTCTCTCACCCATCACCTCCCTTATCTCCTCCACAAGCCTTTGCTGGATGTGTGGATACTTCACCACATTTGCCATGATCCATTGCAATGCTGTAGCTGTTGTATCTGTCCCTCCATTCAGAAACTCTGAACATACGGAAACGATTTCAGATTCTTCAAGCTTGCGCTTCTCCTCAGGCCACTCCAAATCCAACAAAGTATCCACATATGACACTAAGAATTCATCTGACTTATTCTTGTCCTCTGCTTTGTTCAACCGCTCTTCCTTGGCTTTCTTTCTCGCTCTTATTAGTGGAATCAACACATCTTCTCGTTCCTTCCGAATCTGGAACAGTTCATCCCAACGCTTGAACAATAATACCCGAGTGATTCTTGGCCAGAAATTCAGCACCGTGAATCTGTTCAAGTTCAAAAGTAAACGGCGTTGAACATGTTCAATATCTTTAATCTGCCTGTCATCTAATCTTTCACCGAAGCTCATGAACACTAGCAAGCAGAACATAGCAAATTGAAGGTGGTCAATGACCCGAATGGAATTGCTTGACTGTGAATCAGATTTGAGGCGATCGAGAAGGACGTCCAAAACCCATTTACGGGTACCTGAAAAGGATTTGATTCGGGTCGGGTGGAGCATCTCGGAGGTGAGGTTGCGGCGGAGGACGCGCCATGTGGGGCCGTAGAAGGCGGAGCTAATGTTATGTTGGTTGCTGTTGAGGACCTTACTGCTAGCAAGTGCCTTGGGGCGGTCGGAGAAGACGGCGCCGTTTTGAACGAGAGCTCGGTGGGCAATAAAGCGATCAGCCACAAATATAGATGGACGAGAACCAATAGGGAGAGTGACGATGGAACCATGTTTGGCGTGAAGATTTCGGAGAATTGGTTCAAATTCTGAGAATGATTTGCGCAGATAGGGAAGAGAACCGATTATGGGAACAAGGAAAGGTCCAGGAGGGAGAGGTGGGGAGTGAGAGGGAGAAAGAAGATTGAAGAGGGCTTTGATTAGAAGGCAGAGACAGAGAGAGACGAGGACGATGAACCAGGCCTCCATGGTTGTGGGTAAGACCGAAGACGATGACTGTGTGGTAATGGTGTATGAGGGAGAAGAGCTTGCCGACAAGATGGGAAATTTAAAGGTGATGGGGCTGAAGAGTACAGTGGGAACACAAGTGATGTCAGTGTTCAGAGAAATCGAGCACGCTAGCGCTTTCGTTTTTCCTTGGTCCGCAAGATACTGATTGAAAGTTGTTTCGGACCGGAATTGTACAGTTATATTTTTATTATCATATTTTTTATTAAAATATAATAAGTACATAATTAATTAATATTAATATAAATTTCAAAATTATAAAAGAGAATATATATATTACTTTGTTCTATTTATTATTTGCTAAGTACATAAAGGAAAAAATATTATTTATACAGTAATTAGATAAAACATTATGTGCCTTATGTGAATTTTTTTACGGTGAATGATTGAATTTTAGGGTAAATATAAGTTGAGTTTGATTATACTAAATTTAGATTGTATCTATTTATTATTTTTTAATTTTTTTATAGGAATAATTTTTTAGAGAAAAATTAAATATTCAATATTTAAAATAAAAAAATTAAAATTTGTAATGAAAAGTGATTAAAATTTAAAAAGAATTAATATTTTTAATATATATTTTAAATTAAAATTATTATAAATAAATAAAAATAAATTAATACTCAAAATTTAACTCAACTTAATAAAATTTATAAATTTTTTTTACTCAACTTAACTTGATTCAATATGATCAAGTCATATTGAATCAACTAAATCAATTGGATCCATGTACACTCGATAAATTTTGAGGTTAAAAGTTAAGGAAAGATGGATGAGAATTATATGAATTTAACTTTAAATCAATGTGATTTTACAAATTTAATTTGGGTCAAACATGAGTTACGTGTTGTGCTTTTATATTTGAAAATTTTTATCAGATAAGTGGTTTTTACCATCACCATAATTCATCTAAATAATTTTAGTCACTTGAGAGTCTAAAGAACGAAAAATCACATGTTTGAATAGATCAAAATAATTCATCTAAAAAAATCTAATGTTAAATCAAATAAAATTATGTATAATCTCATGTTTGAATAGATCAAAATACTTTTTAATTTCTTAATTATTAAGCTAAACACATTTAAACTCTTTGATTTAATTTTTTAAAAGTTGAATTAAGTATTAAATTAAAAAATTAATTCACAATTTGATGATTTAATCTCTGACGGACCAATCAAGTATATAATATATAAAATAGATATAAATATTTAAAAATATAAACATTAACTAAAATATTATTATATGACAATAAATCTATATAAAATTAGTTGGATAATGACTATTAAATATCATAGTTTTTTATTGTGAAGTATTATAATTATGATCTAATCAAAATAAAAAAAAATGAATAATGTCAGCGTCAAATGCGGCATTTTTTAACCAATTTGGCCCTTACAAAAAAAAATAATTTGGTCAATTTTTAACAAGTTTTTCTATTGATTTTTTGATCAAATCAATGGTCCAATCCAATTTTATAATTATGTTAAAACGTAACGAAACAAACATAAAATTTATCGCTTACTTGTTTGAAAAGACAACAAATATAAAATAAAAGAAAGATACTTGGCATTCAAGTTAAAGGGTCTGTTCTCGAATAGGATCACGATTGACAAAAATAAAAAATGATAAAGATAAAGTTATTTCTAGAATGAAAGTGAAATGTATAATTCACAGGAAATGTATAATAAATATTAAATCATTGAATAATTACTGTAAACACGTTAGCTGACACTACAATTGATGGCCTCGTAATTAATTATATATATATATATATATACTTTTCCCCAGTAAATAAATTTCAATATTTCAATTTTCAAATTATTGTTCTAACACTCCATCTTATTAATTTACACATAACTAATTATTTTAAAATTTTTTAACATATTTTTTACTAAATAGGTTTTTATTTAATTCCGAGATTTTTTTAATTTCATGCATGCTTCTCCTTTTCTTTTACTATACTACTTGATCACCAAGTTACAATTGTTATAAAAATAGTTCAAATCTTCACACAATCATATAATAATGGCATAAGATCAAATGGTGCAAAATGCACTTTTGGTCTTTTTTATTTTAACGAAGTTTCACTTTTGATTATTAGTTTTATTTTTTTAATTAAATCCTTTAATTTTATCTTAAATTTTACTTTTACTTTTTATCTTTATTTGATTCCATTATAACCTTTAACTTTACTTTTCATTTCATTTTTACACTTTAAATTTATTTAGTTTCTATTTAGTTCCTTAATTTTATTTTAAATTTGACCCCTATCTTTAAATAAAAATTATTACATCCTTTTTTGAGAGAAAATTTTAAACTTGGTTAGTCACTTTATGCTTTAAGATTAATTCAATCCCCAAGAGATGGAGTATCAAAATAGTCTTCCCAAAAAAATATTTTTTAAATAATGTTCCTCTAGATATCAATTTGGTCCTCTAAAAAGGATTAAATCAATTCATTTTTTCAACTTTAAAGGACCATATTGATACTTTCTATTTTTGAAGGACCAAATTGGTAACTTTAATCAAAAGTAAGAGACCAAATTTATATTTTTCTCTTTTTTTTACTCTAATACCATCAAATTACAATACTTTAGATATTTAGGCTTTGTATAAATTAGTGGATAAGTTCACCTAAAAATAAATTGGACTAGTAATGCTAAAATAAAAGATTATGAATGAATCATTTATTGAAGAGTGAGAAATAGAATTGAATTTCCAAATTGGAATTATTATAGTTCATGGGCTTAGTCATATCAATAGAAAAATAAGAAGAATAAAAAATGTAAGGAGGAAAAAAATATATTTAAGTTGTTTAAGGGCCAAATGGAAGTCAATGGAAATTAATGGATAAAAGTGAAATTTAAAATAAAGTTAAAGGATCAAATGAAAGGTAGTTGAAAATAATTTATCAAAATAAAATTAATAAAGTTAAGAAACAAAAATAAAATGTGAATTGAAGACTTAACACTTTTCCATATCAAATTGAGGGTAAAAACTTAAATTAATCAAATTACCACTTTGATGATGCAAGCAAATAAAAAATTCATGAAAATGAATTTGGCAAGTATTGAGAATCACCAGCTGATCTTTCTTATATTTTTTGGGAAAAGTGGTACAAGAGGATAGGAACAGTAAATTAAAGGACAGATAAAGGATCCAACCCACATTCATCATCATCAAGATCTTATTTTAGAACTGAGATTCTATGTTCAAAAGAAATATTGTAATTCACTTATATTATTATTTAAAATAAATTTTTACTAGTTAAAAATTATTACTTTTGGGTAATCATTTTTTATATTATTACCATATTTAATCCTTCAAAATAAATGTAATTAATTCACATAGAGGAATTAAAAATGATGATTTTCAATCAATGAAAAAATATTTTATGTAATAAAATAAGTGAGGGACTAAAATAATAATTTAATGATAAGTTGGGGACAAATTAGTATTTTTCTCAATTTAAAAAACAACTATATTAAACTCCTAGTTTTTAAATGCAATATTTATTAATTGTATTAGACGTAAAATCAAAGAGACGAGGTTGAGCCCTCCTCCTCCCACTACCAAAAAAAAAAAAAAAGGAATTCTAGTCATTTTTAATATTTATGCAAAAGTACTGATAAAAGCCCTTTCAAATTAAGTGACCCAAAAAAAGACCTTAAAATTAATAAAAATACGACATGGCTCCTCTAGAAAAATTTCATTTAACTCACTAAACTCGAGAAAAAAAAAATATAGTTAATTATAAATATAGTTAACTGGTCATTATATCTCTTTCACACATTTATATATTTATTATTCTTTAAAAATTTCGTATTTTCTTTCATGGTCATGATCCTCTTGGGAATTATTTTTGCCTCTAACCAGTCCCCTGCATTCTATCACCTAACTTAGCTCTAGAAGGATTGTAGCTAAAAAGCTTTTAGCTAGATACCAAACAGAACTAAATTTATTTGATAATCTGATGAAAGAGTTAGGATGACAAATGAGTGAATAACACCTGTAAGTAGCTGGAAAATAAGTATTACACATCTCACGCTATAATCAACTTCCCCTGCTGTCTGGGAATTTTCTTCTTAAACTAAGTTTAAGAAGATTCAATGCAGTCAATGAAACTTATGGTAACCATCTCATTGTCAATGATCTCAAGTTTTTATTTTTTCTGCAGATAAAGGCAAACAATGGAACAAAACCATCTAAGTATCCGTGAAAAGTGAGTATGTATAAGTGTATAACGTGTACACGACTAAGCTCTGAAGTATAAAAATATCAAAATGAATGGAGTGTTCTAATAAATAATAATCAAGTATATTTTGACTGCTTTACAAAATGTGAGAACACTAAGGTCTCCTTGTTCATTAAAATGCACCAACCAACTGTGAAATTATCACATTTATGACTGAAAATCTAATCTAGTGGAGGAAACTGCTACTCCTAGTCGTGCTAAACAAAACTGCTCAAATATCATATGCACACAAATTTCGTAAGAGCAGTACACATAATCAAGGTAAAAACCACAATTTTGGGAACAATATCTATGACACATAATAAGATGGCAGATTACAAGATCAGCACAGGGCATGAATTTGATATTCCTTCCATCGGTCTAAACTAAAGTCTAGGGGATATCTGGGCCTGTAATGGATATTTCATTACTGTTGTAAATTCTTGTTTCTCTGACAAATCAACACCACCATTTGAAGCCTTCCACTCGAAGTTCCAAACAAGATTGGCAACGTAGTATTCCAAATGAAGCATTGCTAAATTATACCCAGGACACATCCTTCTTCCTACCCCAAACGGCATCATCTTTATTTCTTTACTTCCTGTAATATCAAATGCTTCACCTCCATTCTTTTCACTGTTCACAAACCTCTCTGGCTTGAATTCCATTGGATTTTCCCACACCTTTGGGTCCCACCCCATCTCTGCCACCATGAAATTTATAGTCCCATTCTTAGGCACCAAGTAATTGTTGAAAACCATATCCTTTGACACTGCATGTGGCAACACAAAATGTGCAGGAGGATGACGCCTTAGTCCCTCCAGAATTACAGCTTTGAGATATGTCATTCTGTTCAAATCTTCCTCTTTCACTTCCTTCTCCTCTCTATCAGCTAAAACATCTCTAATTTCCCCTGCAACCCTCTGTTGTATATGTGGATATTTCACCATATTTGCCATAATCCATTGCAATGCTGTAGCAGTTGTATCTGTTCCTGCATTTAGAAACTCTGAACATATTGTTACTAGTTCATCCTCACTGAGCTTTCGCTTCTCCTCAGGCCATTCCAAATCCAACAATGTATCCAGATATGACACTATGAATTCATCTGGCTTATCATTGTTGTCATCTTTGGGTTTGCTCAGTCTCTCTTCCTTGATTTTCTTTCTGGCTCTTATAAGTGGAATCAACACATCTTTCTGTTCCTTCTTAATCTGCAAGAATTCCTCCCACCTCTTCCGCAACAATATTCGAGTGACTGATGGCCAGAAATTTAGCATCTTGAATCCATTGACACTGAAGAGTACATTTCGCTGAACATTTTCAATATCTTTGATTTGCTTGTCATCTAACCTTTCACCGAAGCACAAGAACACTAGCAAGCAGAACATGGCGTATTGGAGATGGTCAATCACCCTGATGGAATTGCCCGATTCTGACTCAGATTTGAGTCGATTCAATAGCAAATCCAAAACCCATTTACGTACATGTGAAAACGATTTGATCCGGGTCGGGTGAAGCATCTCGGAGGCGAGGTTGCGGCGGAGGAGCCGCCATGTGGGGCCGTAGGAGGCGGAGGTAATGTTGTGTTGATCGCTGTTTATGATCCTTTCGGTAGCGAGGGCCTTGGGGCGATCGGAGAAGACAAGCCCATGTTGAACGAGGGCTTGGTGGGCAAGAGATCGATCGGCTATGAATATAGCAGCACGAAAGCCGACAGGGAGAGTGACGATGGGACCGTATTTAGCATGAAGGTTTCGGAGAAATGGTTCAATTTCTGAGGATAATCTGCGCAGCCATATGAGACTGCCGATGAGGGGAACACGGAGAGGACCAGGAGGGAGAGGAGAGGAGCGAGAGGGAAAGAGAAGGTTGAAGAAGGCTCTGATGGAAAAGCAAAGACAGAGTGTGACGGCGACGATGAACCAGACCTCCATGATTATGGTTGAGACGATGAGAGAGTAAGAGTGAGTACATATAGAAAAATTAGAAATGTGGTAGATACTGGATAGCAGTGCTAGGACGAAAAGCAAATTACAGTGAAGGAATCATATTCTCCCGAACGGATTGCACCGACGAGGCATAGCAGCTTGGATTAAAATAAATTTTATTTGTACTTTAATTCAATGATTCAGCCTTAAATCAAAATTCATCATCTCATGCTTTCGAGTAGCGGAGGGAATACGTTGTTTGGATGTACAGTAAATTTTTTTATTTTTTAAAAATTATTAAAATAATTTTATTTTTCTGTAAGACATTTTTTTTAAATAATATTTTATAATGTTAAAAATTTTAACAAGTATTAATTTAAAAAAAAATTATTAGAATAAAAAAAATTAAATATGAAAATATTATTTTATTAAATAAAAAAACTAAATATCTTTTAATATTAAAAGTTCCACACCTTTTTAAGACTTGTTGTCTGCATACACATCTATTTTTTTAAAATCTATAGATATTAAATTATTTAAAATATATCAAATAAAAAAATTAATTTCTATATATAAAATTTCATTCTGTTAGAAAAAATAAGTTAAAAGCTTCACAAGAAATATTAATTGTTATTTAAATCCACCTCTTAATCTTTTTTCTAAACAAGATGACAGATATTAACATCTCGTAAAAAAGATAAATACATTTTTATTTTTATCTTTATTTTTTTAAAAAAAAATAAAACATAATTTTTATCTTTATTAAAACTATTTATTTTAATTTTTTTAGTTCAATAATGTTTTAAAAAATAAATGTTTATAAATAAAATTATACTGTACATCCAAACGACGTCGCTTGGGTGCACAGCAAGCAGGTCATCCTAGTTCCACTGCATGCCTTTTACTACTTCTTCCTTTTGCTCAAAATTGTTAAGTACTTTCTTGTAATTAAAAAGCGAAACCATAAAAGTGCTAAAGCATCTCAATTCTGTTAAAAGCACAGCTTTTTGGCGGCATCATTAAGCATTTAATTTAAAGACCCCACGTGTAACGCCGTCCTTCTAAAGAAATAATTTTTTTAAAAAAAGGACGTTATAATTCTCATTCTTTTTTCCTCAAAATTCGCTATATATACCTATTCAATTGTCAATAAGAACTACTAATTAAGCTATGGAATTATTTTTGTCAACATGTATAACGTGAAGACTAAATTATTAAAAGATTGAAATGTGTGAAGGTCATATTTCGAAAGACCTAATTAAAATTATGTGTATGCTTAATCCTAGTTAGTCTCCTTCATAATTATGACTATGGATTAAATTAAAATTTTTATTATAAATAAATAAAATTATATTTAATTATCAAACCAATACAATGATAATCAATTTATTTAACTCATGTTAAATAATTTTATCTAATTATTTTTTCGGCCAAAATCAAATCACAATTAAACTTTTAAAATAACCATACCAAAATTAATTCAATTTATCTTATATTAATTTAATATTAGTTTTTACTATTAAATTTTTATTTAATAATTCATTGTAATAAAATATATCTTTATATTCTCACCAACACACGAAAAAACCCAAATTATTAACCAATCTCCGCTTTCGAACCTATGATCCAGCATAGTTGTTTGTCATGGAAATAGGCTAACAGCTCTAAACAAAAAAGGAATACAAATTCAGATATATAATATAAGATTCAATAGTATAAAATTTTAATATTATGTAGCGTTACAATGAAAGAAAGAGGCATGATTGTGTAGGGTTAAACTTTTTTAAATTCATTCTTTATATAATCATGAAGACAATTAAAGCTTGATTAATAATATAAATAATACTTAATAGAGTTATCTAGAATTAATTATATAAATTTATATAACAAAAAATGTATTTCAAACGCTAGATAAAGACAACTTGTAATATATAAATATATACGTGATCAAGTAGTGATTATAATTTTAGCACGTTACTTTCTTTTTGGTTTGGTGTTCTATCTATGACTGTTAGTTGAATTATTTAATTAGTCTGTTTATAATTATATAATATTGAACCAAATTTGTCTTTTAATATCGATTCATAGCATCATCATTATTTAATTTCCAACTCCCCACATAGTATATTCGTTCATTACATGCGTCACCTACTAGTTGTAAAATTGAGTTGGCATTCTTATCAATTAAGCTATGGAAATATATTATATTAACCGGTTTAACATGAAATATTATATATATATATATATATATATATAATAATAGGCTAGCAGCTCTAAACAAAAAGGAGTACAAATTCAGATACTGTCAAATGTCAATCCCCTGATAGTATAACGGATTTTTGTATTTGAAAAACCTAATTCTCTCTATTTGGCAAACTAAATATAGATATATTTGATAAATTTAAATTATTAAATAAAAAATTAATGGCTAAGAATTACTTAAATCCATAGATAAAATGTAGAAAATTTAAATCCTGATAATATAATTCTCATAGTACAAAATTTGATAGGACAAAATATAATAAAATTTTTATATTAGGTAACGTTGTATTCCAATAGAGAGAGCATCACAGGATTAAAATATTTTTTATTCATTCTTTTACAATCATAAAGCCAAGAGAAAATTGATAAATATTACTGTTACAAATGAGAATAGATTTAGAATTTAATTTTAAAAGATAAAATCTTTGAATTATATGATATCAAAATGATCAATTAAATGACTCTCATTTCAGTTTAATTTTTCAACTTTGTCTCTAAAAATTTTAGGAGGATGTTTACATGCTTGCAAATAATCAATATGAAATTTTTGATATATATATATATAAGTAGAAGGTGGTGAGTTATTATTATTTTCAGACCCTTTATTTTTTAAAAATGATTTGATTTTTAATTGACCATAATTTAATAATCTAAAATAATATATCAAATCATAGTATATCCCACTATTTGGAGTCTTTAACATGAGTTGTTTTGAGCAATAGAAAGTACTTTAGTTTTAAAATCGAATAGCCAATAATAACAAAATCTAACGTCAAATCACAAAAAAAATCTTATTAAACGAAGGTTAGCTTTCAATTACCATATAAACAAAATAACTTATTTTGGAGCACAAAATATTCATCAACTTAAACGAACAACTCTTAAAAAAAAAAAAGGCAAAGATGAGGAGATCGGCAAAAGAATAATCTAATGAAATTATGTGGACTACTGAAAAAACAAAGTGGATATAACTAGACGTTTGTGCTCATTATAACTCAGGTATCAAAAAATAATCATTTCATGACCCAAATGTTGATAGCTAAATTTTTTAAACTCTATAAAATTGGATCTTTAAGCACAAATTTACAAATTAAAAATAAAAATAAAAATAAAAATTATTCTTTAATTATGAAGTGAGGAGAAAAGCAACAGAGTGAATTCTTAAGTAGCTAAATAAAGAATATAAAATAAAATTATATACAAAAATTATATATTAAAAAAATTTAAGAGCCCATACGCCCTCAAATATTGAATAAAAAATTACACTATATAAATTTATATAATGCGCCAAAACGAGATACTATTGTGATTATAATACAAGCATGAGGCTGTCTTTTTGGTTTGGTTTTACATCTATGACTGTTAGTTGAAGGTTTTTTACACTAATGCTACAGTAAAAATAACTAATATTTTGAAACCGCCATTTTAATTCATTCAAATGCTTAAAATATTATTATTTAAAAAAAATTTACGTGTCACGGAAAAGGAAATTCCATGACTACATCATTATCACATCAATTAAATTTTTAGCATCACAAAAGAGAGAGTCACGTGATGTTTTTTGTTGGCCTAAATGTGAAATGGGCTAAACTCATATTTAACTAATGACAAATCAAATAATGAAAGCAAAGTCTAGCCCACGTATGAGGAATTAATAAGTCTATAACAATTTAAATCTCAACCCATATTAGCACAAGAAAGTGGAAGACAGCACATAAAGTTTATCTCTCCAACACAGTACGAAAAGTTGCAAATCTCAAAACTTATTTGAACTCTCATTGTCACATGCTTTCTGTGCCTCTGTTCTGCCTCCTAGAGCTACTGCAGAAGTGACCATTAATGGCGCCCTCAACAAACCAGAAACAATCGTGCCAATGGAGCCTGAAATCTATATCTCATGGCGATCAAAGAAGAAGCAACTGAATATCTCTCTCATCATTAAGATTTGCAATAATAAATGTTCTCCAACAACTCTTTTTGAGAAAGTTATAAATATGTTGAAACTGCTTCCTTCGAAGAATAAGAGAGACAGATAACGAAAAAGAGCTTAAGAGAAAAAACATTCTATAATATTTTTAAATTTTTTTTTCATTTTTTAGAGCTTAGTTTCTAGTTTATTTGCTTTTTAAAAACATATTTAAGGGTCCTTAGATAAAACCCAATTTTGTAAGGGTTTATAAAACTCATTTTTCTTCTACTGGTGTTGTACCTCTACCTCAGAGGAGAAAATGATTATGTTAGATTTTGAGGTTGAGCCAGAAAACCTTGTGTTTAGAGTTAGAATGTGAAAACTCCGTGAAAAGTTACAAGAAAACTATCTTTAGTGGAAAATCCCTTGGAGAAAGGGGACTAGAAATAGACATTGTAGTTGATCGAGCTAGGATAAATTTGTGTATTTGATTCTCTTTCCCTGAACTTTGTATTTTCAGTTCATTTTTCAATCAACTTCAAATTTTATAGTTAACTATTTTTTCCATTCATCTTTTCTCTTCAAGTAATACAGTTCACTAAAATATTTATAATTAACTGTCTTTATTTCTGATGGAGTGAACCCACAGTTAAAATGTTCAGTCAATTTTATTTTATTACAGTTAACTATTCTTTGCAAATTATAGTTGACTAAATAGATTTTTAGTTAACTCGCTTTTCTTCAGGTAAAGTGAATGACTTACTGAAAAATTCAGTTAACTGTATTTTATTTCAGTCAACTATTTATCGTAAATTATTATTAACTGTAAATTTTTTTAGTTAACTATATTAGTTAAAATATATTTTTTGCAAACAAATTTTAGAACATCTATTCACCTCTTCCTTCTAAATGCATTGTCATTTCTATCCCTCATTTATATTTTGTATATGCCACAAAATGGCATATATATGGGGGATGTGTTTGTGGCAAATACATGGGGACACGCCTATCAAAATTTCTTTTTATTTTTATATTATGTGATTTTTATTTTTTAAATCTAAAATTTGAATAATATATATAGTTATAATTTGATAATTTTATAACTCTTTATGAAGAACAAATATATATTTAAATTTTGAAAATTCATCATAAAAGAAAATCAAATACTTTTTGCTCTCACTTATTTAATGTAGAAAAAATTTAAAATTTCATTACGTGATCTATATGTTAATTTATACTCATTTAGAACTTCTGTAGAAATATGGATAACTTATAGTTTATCAGTATAAAATTTGTTCAGGCGAAAAAAAAACATAAAATTTGTTTGTTCTTTGTTGGATTTGAGTGTCTCTTTCTATCTATCTTGTGGATTGTCACAATATTACTTATAAACTCCTTCATATTACTAATATGATAGAAAAGCCTTTTAATACAATTATATAAATATATTATATTAAGGTTTAGGGTTTAAAATTTAGGTATAATATATTAGATATAACATAATATTTCAATTTTTAGATATATATATATATATATCTATATATATTATAATTTTTATAATATTAGAATAGTTTTTAAAATGCCTAATGTTTCATATTTTTATATAATTTTATTGAAAGGATTTTTTATCATACCAGGAGTTTATAATTAATATTGAGACAACCTACAAGTTAGAAAAAGACACTCAAATCCAACAAAGAGCAAACAAATTTTATGTTTAATAAACTATAATTTATCTATATTTCTACATAAGTTTTAAATGAATATAAATTATCACATAGATCGCATAGTGAAATTTTAAATTTTTTACTACATTAGAAAAAATAAAAAAAATTGAGAGCAAAAGTATTTGGTTTTCTTTTATGATAAATTTTCATAGTTTAATTATATATTTATTCTTCATAAAAAGTTATATAATTATAAAATTATAACTTTATATATATATATATATATTAAAAAATAAAATTTGACCGGAGATGCAGATGTATATAAAATATATATATGAGGACCCTCATATGACATAAAAAGAAATTTTTTTAAAAGATTTAATTGTTATGATAATGTTGGAGTTGGCTAGTCGCGGATTCATTTCGTAATTTTTTTTAAAAGAATAATATTTTAAGTCCGTTGGTTGAATTATTTCCGTCCGCTTATCTGTACAAGATATTGAACTAGGTTTGTCTTGTAACATAGATTCGTAGCATCACTGTAGCTGTAATTTTCAAGTATACCGGTGCGTTAAATGCGTCGCGTCATTACGTACTGGTTCCGATGGAAAATTTTGCCCGGAAAATTTATGGAAAGTCAAAAGTGTCGTCTAAGGTTGTTGTCCTCTTTATTATAACAGTCTCGATAGGGAGGAAATTGTAGACGTCAAAATGATTTGGCCTGGGTCGAGTTTGTATAATTTCTTTAAGAGGTTGATTAGGTTTAAGAGTTTTTTTAAGAATTTATTTAATATATTTTTATTATTTTGACTCGTTTAATTCGTAAATTAAATGAGTTAATTCATAAGTTTAATAGGTTATTTAATTTTTTTAAAAAATATTTTTACTCACTCAATTCAACGTTTCAACCTATTATATTTTTTTATTTAAAAAAATTAACTTTAATGTATATATTGTATTGTCTCTATTATTTTGTAATTTTTTATATTTGAATATTCTGTTTATAATCATATTCTTATTATTAATAAATAATTAAATTATTAGATTACTCTATTTGTTTTAATCGTTAAAATTTATTTTTTATTTAGTTATTTTTTGTTTATTTATACTTATATAAAAATTGATTAATTAAACAAGATGTGTTTAAAGAAAATCACATTTGAATTTTTATAATTTTTTTTAATTTTTTGATAGGTTAAATGGGTTAACTCGCTTTACTCAACAGGTAAAATGGATTAAAATTTTCAACTCATTACCTTATAGTGGATTAAATGGACTGACTCGTTTAATCTATTAATTCAAATAGATCAATTTAAATTAATCGAGTTGACCCACTTTGACAGCTTTTAAAGAAATTGAAATGACAATTTAAGAACTTCTAAACTATTTTAATTATTCACTAATAGAACACTGCTAAAAAGTAAGCCAAACAAAGTGGGTGTCCAGGACCCAAACCAAAGTTGAAGTACTAGACACAATATCAGAAAGTTTTAAAATACATATGCCACAACATCGTTTGTCTACAAGAATAACATGAAGCATGGAGTTGATGTTTCCGAACTGTATCACCTTTACACTAAAAGGTTTAACTTGATAGATCTAAAACCTGGGAAATATACAGACATCTAATGGATTTTTCATCACCACAGTGAATTCTTCTTTCTCTGACAAATCAACATCGCCTCCATTTGAAGGTTTCCATTCAAACTTCCATATTAAATTGGCCACAAAATACTCCAAAAGAAGCATCGCCAAATTATATCCTGGACACATTCTTCTTCCCGCCCCAAATGGCATCATTTTTATCTCTTTACTCCCAGTAATATCAAATGCTTCTCTTCCATTTTTCTCACCATTTAAGAACCTCTCTGGCTTGAACTCCATAGGATTTTCCCACACCTTTGGATCCCAACCCATCTCTGCCACCGTGAAATTCACAGTCCCATTCTTGGGCACTATATAGTTGTTAAAAACCACATCCTCTGACACTGCATGAGGTAACACAAAGTGTGCAGGTGGATGACGCCTTAACCCTTCAAGAATCACAGCTTTGAGATATGGCAATTTATTCAAATCTTCCTCTTTCACTTCCTTTTCGTCTCTGTCTCCCACAACTTCTCTGATTTCATCCACAAGCTTTTGTTGCACATGTGGGTACTTCACCAGATTCGCCATAATCCATTCCAATGCTGTAGACGTTGTATCTGTCCCTGCATTCAGAAACTCAGAACATAAAGACACTATTTCACCTTCGTCAAGCTTCCGCTTCTCCTCTGGCCACTGCAAATCCAACAAAGTATCCACATATGACAGTACAAAATTGTCTGGTTTATTAGTATTGTCCTCCTTCACCTTCTTTCTCGCTCTAATCAGTGGAATCAGCACATCTTCTTGTTCCTTCCGAATCTGCAGCAGTTCCTCCCAACGCTTGTGGAGCAATATCCTGGTGACTCTAGGCCAGAAGTTTAGCACACTGAATCTGTCAAAATTCACAAGGTAACGACGCTGAACATACTCTATATCCTTAATTTGCTTGTCGTCTAGCTTCTCACCGAAGCACATGAATGCTAGCAAGCAGAACATAGCATACTGGAGATTATCCATGACCTTGATGGACTTGCATGATTCTGATTCAGACCTGAGTCGGTTGAGCAGCACGTGCAAAATCCACTTCCGGGTCCCCGCAAAGGCCTGAATCCGGGTCGGGTGGAGCATCTCGGAGGTGAGATTGCGGCGGAGGAGCCGCCACGCGGGGCCGTAGAAGGCGGAGGTGACGCTGTGTTGGTTACTGTTGGTGATCTTACTGGTGGCGAGGGACTTGGGGCGGTCGGAGAAGACGGCGCCGTTTTGGACCAAGGCTTGGTGGGCGAGAGATCGATCGGCGATAAATATAGCAGGACGAGAGCCGATAGGGAGAGTGACGATGGGACCATATTTTGCGTGGAGGTCTCGGAGAATCGGCTCGAGCTCTGTGAATGATCGTCGAAGCCATAGAACAGAGCCGATAATGGGGACACGAAGAGGACCAGGAGGGAGAGGATGGGAGGTACGGGAGTGAGAGGAAAAGAGAAGAGGGAAGAATAGACAGAGAGAGAAGGAGAGGAGGAGGAGGAGGAAGATGTACCAGGCCTCCATGGTTGAGAGTGGTTGAAACTGTAACAATGTCGGAACGCGATTATGATAGTACAGAGTTTGGTCCGGTCAAGAGTGGATGCAATGTCATCTTACGTTGCTGTGGGGACATATGTGAGAAGAAATTGGAGAAATGCTAGAAGCTAATTAATTTGACTTTGAAGCTTTTGTTTTTGTTTTTTTCTTTCAATTCCAATTTATTTCATGTTCGATTATAGAAATTTGTTAAATGAAAATTTAATAGTATGAATTTATATTATATATTTTTTATTTTTAAATTTATATCATTAAATAAATATTTAATGATTGCTGATATAAAAATAAAATAAGTTAGTCACTTAATGTTATTAGTTGATTTTGATGCAGTGTAATATGTGAAGTTGAAAAAAATTAGCTAAATTATATAGAACTTATTTAAATTTTAGATCATGAATAATGTTTTTTTAAATCTGTAAAATTTGATATTAGACTTCAAACTTAAAATTGTGTACAAAATTTAAAGAGTTATTTGAACATAACTCAAAATTTAAAGAACATATTTGCACAAACAATAAAATTTAAGAGGCTTATTTAATCACTGTCACTTTTTTGTAAATAAATTAACAAATTTAATATTGTAAGAATTATTTGTACACATTTAAAATTCAAGAAATTTATTGCGAAATTTCAAAGATATGAGATTACATTTCTAACAAAATTTATTAGAGAAATTGCGAGAGAAAACAAAAAATCAAAATTGTCAAAAGGAAAAAACTTAAAAAGTCTAAAAGTTCATGAAATTGGCTAAATTTAGATTTGAAACTGAATCCAATACTTTCAAAACAGCATTTTAAGCTGAACAACTATTTATGTGGAAAATTATAATTTCGGAAAATCATGACACTCTTTTTGGACTAATATTTGAACGCGTGACAATTAGTCTAATCCAAATTTGTATCTTTTATGGGATTTACATTATATTTTCACATCAAAATCATCACCAACACGGAAATTAATATAGCTTGTAGGTAGGAGTTTTGTCGTATTAAAATTTGGGAGTAGAATCGTGAGGCTTTTTCCTTTCAGACTAAATTAAGCACAGGGTGTTGAATTTCACATGCTGAAATCAGGGCTGCGCAAGTGTGCAAAGGCCACTGGTAGTTGACGAAATTATTAATAATTTGACTTGACTAATTAGAATTTATTGATAATATTCGTGAATTCAATAATTATTTAGTTTTTCCTGGAATCTCGCCTGGGCCAGCTTGCTTTCAATTGATGAAGAATGGGTAATCAGCTCTCTCTCTCTCTCTCTCTCTCTCTCTCTCTCTCTCTCTATATATATATATATATGTTCTGCATAGAGAAGAAAAAATCAAAATAAGCAAACTTCTAGAATAAAGGATGAAATTAAAAATATAGGCTTTATTAGGTGAAGTTTTAACTAAAATTAGCTCAATATATATATATATATATTAATGGATAAAAATATATTTTGAGTTTATTACTTATTATAAAATTATTATTTTGATTGTTCATTTATTAAAATATTTAAAATAATTTTTTTATTATTAAAAACTATCACATCAGATCTTTATTTCTTAAAAATTATCAAATTTAATACTTTTATTAAATTTTAAATTCTAATATAATATTTTTTGGAAAAATGAAATGGTAAGTGTAATATTTTTTAATAAATAAAATAAATATTTTAATAAATAATTAATTAAAATAATAATTTTATAATAAACGAGATAATGTCATCTTAAAGAAGAAAAAATCAAAATAAGAAAACTTCTAGAATAAAGGATGAAATTAGAAATATAGGCTTTACTGGGTCAAGTTTTAACTAGAATGATACGCCTAAAAGAAATGATACGTTTATACTTTATAATGATATAATTTTAGAAAATTAAAAATTAGAACTACATGAAGGGAAAGAAAACAGAAATATGTGATAAAACATAGAGAGTCCAACTTCGTTTTGAATTCTCTAATTTTTTGGTGAATTACAAAAGATTAAAAAAAGTGTTACTTTGTATTACTATCTTTCAAATTTTATATATATATATAAAAAATTGCATAAGATCCATTATTACCACTTAGAACAAAGAATGAAAAGAGGAGGAAGAAAGAGGCTAAAAATATTTCTTCTGTTCCAATTATTCTTCTTCAGCTTCCTCCCTCTCTCTTTACTTTCATTTATGTATTATTTATTTTAATGATTTATTATATATGCTTTTGGAGAAAGTTCAAGAAGAGATGACTTGAAGAAATCAAGTTACGAGAAAGGGCCTGGTAATTTCTCATCTTATATGTATGGACGACACTAAATTTTTTCTTTAAAGCAGGGGATGATTATTCAAAAGTAACAAATTTTGGAAAATTACAATGATATGACAGCAAGTTAACACGGCAGACTCTCAAATTACCGTCAATCCCGTTACACCTGGGGAATTATTAAAAACAAAGGGTCATGTCATGTGAGAGAGTGAAATAAAGATTTAATTAATGAGAGTTATTGATCGATAACGATGAAGTAATTTTTGTAAAAATAAAATAAAAATGATATAAAAAAATAAGAATTATAAATATGTAATGATATCCAAATCAAATATGTAACCAAATAATACACCAATTAGGAAAAAGAGCAAGAGCTAAATCAAGTTTGAAAATTTCATCAAAGATTGATGACGGTCAAGGATGACATAGCTCGATAAAGCTTCGTCGGAGATGAACAACGGTCAATGACGACGGAGTTGGTGGGTGATGAAGCTATCGGGTCTAGATGGAGGAAGGACGACGGTGGTGGTTGATGAAGGTACCAAGTGGGTGCAGGAAGAAGGAAGATAATGGGCGTCAGGTGGTTGGAGGAAGATGGAAGAGAATGAGCATCAGTTCTACAATGGTGGATGACGAACGTACTAAGTGGGTGGAGGAAAATGTGATATGGGCAAAATGGAAGAAAGCAAAGTATTCCCTTCCACTGGAGTTGTTTCTATCAGTTATTCAGTGAAAAAAATTGGCTGAAATCAACTCTAATTTACGATTATACCTTAAAAAAATAAATTAACTCTTTATAAATTCAATTTTAATATAAACTTAGCTAAATTCGTAAGTTAACTTATTGAGTCTATTAAATTTATGATTTTAATATGTCAACTAGTTTGTAAAGTCAATAACATAATAATTTAAACTTAAAACTAAATAAGATATTGACAAGCTTTTTTCTATAAAATCTTTACAATTTATTTTATTACAAATTTAAATATACATAAAAAAAATTACATTTAATATATACTTATTAAATAAAATAAAATAAATATTATTTAATTAATTATATTGAATAATTATTTATGTATGACTATCTTAAAATATTCATGTTGAATATTACAAATTATAAAATATGAATAACTTTTGTTTGATTTAGTATAATTTGAATTATATTTGAATAATTTTTTAATGTATATAATATTTAAACTATAAAATTATATATTTTAATAATTATTTATTAATCAAAGTAAACTTTTACGAATTTATGTTATGAGTTGCGAGTTCAACAACCTTCTCCCAAAGCAATGCTTCCACCTTCTACCAAACATGTTAAAAGATGCTCTCTCTCTTCCCTTCCTTTTCTTATAACTGTCAAAGTGGACTAACCCAACCTACTCAAATTGGTGAGTTAAACGAGTTGGTTCGTTTAACCTATCATAAGATGTTGGGTTGAAAATTTTAACCCACCCCACCTGGTGGGTTAAGTGAGCTGACCCATTTAACCCACCAAAAATTAAAAATAAAATAAAAAATTATAAAAATTCAAATGTGGCTTTCATTAAGCATATATATTGTTTAATCAATTAATTTTTATATCAATATAAATAAACAAAAAAAACTAAATAAAAAGTAAGTTTCAACATATTAAAACAAATAAAGTAATATAATAATTTAATTATTTATTAATAATAAGAATATAATTATAAACAGAATATTTAAATCTAGCAAATTACAAAATAATAGAGACAACACAACACATACATTAGGATTATTTTTTTTAAATAAAAAAGTACAGTAGACTAAAGCGTTGGATTGAGTGAATGAAATTTTTTTAAAAAAAAAAAATAAGCAACCTGTTTAATTTGAATGGATCGAATTGATAAAAATATACTAAATAAATTCTTAAAAGAACCCATCAACTCATCCAATCTCTTAAATAAATTACACAGGTTTAACCTAATAAGTTGAATCTATTTTGACACGTCAGTCTTTTCTCTTTTCCTTTCCCTACCACATGATTCTTTGCTGCGTTTGATTTGCGATCTCATGACCATGGAATGGGAGAGGGATTCTGTCCCCCTCGTTGGATTGGCAGAGAGGCTGTACATTCCCTCTCCCTTGGGCGTCCTCTTCTCCTATGTAGGTGGGAATGTTCTCCACCTCTAAAACTGGTCGGAAAGGATAAGCTCTCCCAAAAATAGAAGACATGCTTCCGAAATTGCCCCTGTCTGCACTGTAATCACATCACCATCTTTGTTGACTTTACTCAATTGATTAAAATGTTATTACATTTTTCATTAAAATATTATTGTAATTATATAAAATACTATATAAATAATTAATTATATTAATGTACTAATGTATATAATAATAATATATATAATATAAAATTTATACAATTCAAAATTAGAATATATTTTACATGTTGATTTTGAATATTGCAAATATTCTAATATATAATTTAAAATAAAAAATAAATTAAATATATAAAATTAAAAAATTATACATTTTGTTATTATAATTTTATTTATTTTACATTCTTTAATTTTTTTAGGATATATTTTTCTACTTTTAAGGAATAATATTATTATATTTAGAATATATATTATAATAATAATTTTTTGTTTAGGAATAATATGATAATTTTTTTTTTAATCCTTTCCTTTTCTCTTTCCCCTTTCCATTCCACATACAATCAAACATTCTTATTCACTCTCTCTTTTCTTTTTCATTTCCATTTTATTTCCATTCCATTTTCAATACACACACTTCTGGCAATCGAACGGGGCCCTTATATGCCAAATATGACCTAAGAGTCTTTGAAATAAAGAAGATGTTGCATTCTTTTAGAGTAAAACATCTTTTTGGTTCATCACATATCACAAAAGTATCATTTTAGTCTATTATTTATTAAAATATTTAAAATAGTCTCTATACATTAAAAAATATTATATTTAATCCTTACTTTTCAAAAAACATACAAAATTTAGTATTTTAAATTTAGAGTTTAGGGTTAAATGAAATAACTAAATCTAATAATTTTCAAAAAGTGAAAGATATGACATTTTTGAGTGAGACTAAGTTGGTTATTTTAATAAGTAAGGGAGTAAAATTATATTTTTTTGTTTTCTTCTATATGAAAAAACAATGACGGCATGCTATGTTAAAGTTGAATGTGTGCTGTTCAAATTAGTTTTCAAAACATTAACAACGTTTAATGTTACAACAGATAATCTAAATCTAATTGATATCTTCAATAATAATTTTAACACATTTATGGAGCTCGTTCAAAAATTAAATGTCACACATATCAGCTCTTAGAGCTTAGTCTGCCACATTATTGGTTATGTTCTTTTGGCTTCTTTAAAAGTTATTAATTCAAATCATCTCAATTTTTCCCCTTAGTTCAAAGAAAAAAAAAAAAGTGAAAGGTCAAGTTAGTTTCACATGAAATTTAGATTCTTCGTAATTGAGGAAGATTAAATAATTCTCAAAATTCGTATTTATAATTTAAACATAAATTAATAATCTTAAAAAATTATAATTTTACTATAAAATCCCAAAAATATATAAATTTTAAGAATAGCATTAGAAAAATAAAATAAAATTTTATGGACTAAAATAAAATAAGAAAATATTATTGAGGGTACAAATTAAATTTTAACTATTTTTAGGTACTAAAGAAAAGAAATTTTTTTTGAAAGACAAAAATGCATGATTACTGTGTAAGTTCCGATCGAAAACGTGTACCAAATAGTAACTTATACACTAACTTGAAAATTTTTATAAATAGCATGAACATTTTTTATTTTTCTCATTCAAATCGGAAAGAGGGGTCGAATGAGCATTCATATTGGGATGAGAGGTAGTTTTGCAGAGACATTTTTAATTCAGGCTGTGTTATAAGAATAGGGAATATCTATTATTGATCCCTATTAGTAAGTGTATAATTAGCAAAGCAACACTTTTCATTTTATCGAATGTCTTTATTTTCTTGTTCAATTTTCAATTTTTTTTTATTTTTATGTAGATTATATATGTACGTGTATGTATACGTGTGTGTGTGTGTGTATATATATATATATATTAAACTAGTCTTTTAAGAGTATTGATTATTTTACACAACATAATTCTACATATTATGCAGTGATGGAATCCCATTTAATAGATTAAGTAGAATTAAGACAATAAAATGAAATTTAATAATACCTTTTATGGAGCCTTATGAACTTTGTATAAGTAAAATTATGGCAGGTTATATTACCTAAATGACTAATTTAGATCCTATGAGTTTCTTAACAAAACAATTCATCCCATAACTCCTTAGATTTATGGCAGGATTATATCGCCTAAATGATCATTGGAAAGTAGGGTTGCTATATTTTTCCTGCCAGGAACATTTTGGAACATGAAACATACTAAATGCTCTTGGATCAATCTAACTTTAGAAAAGTGAAAACTAAATATACAGTAAATTTTAAGACATAAAGGGAATTCCAAACTATCAAGAGTGTTATAATAATAATAATAATAATAATAATTATTATTATTATTATTATTATTATTATTATTATATATAGGATTTATGATTTACATATCTCACAACTGAGGTATAGATACAAATAATTTATAAGTTCTCAAATGTTCTGAATGCAAGTTCTATTTTAATCATTTATATTATTATCATTTCATTCTTAATCACTCTTTATTTTATTTTATCTTTAAAATTATTTTTATTTAAATTACTTTATGGTAGTAAATATATTTATATAAAATTATTATTTTTATATCCTATTTACACTATTCAATGAATTATTGAGATGTATCCAGTGAAATGATATATATATGAGATGTTGAAATGTATTTGGTAAAGGGATATGAGAATGAATTATTGAGACGTATCCAGTGAAGTGATACAAATATGAGATATTAAAATGTATTCGGTAAATGGATACGAGTATAAATTATTGAGACATATCCAGTGAAGGGATATGAATATGAGATATTGAGATATATCTGGTAAAGGGATACATGAATGAATTATTGAGACGTATTTAGTGATGAAATATGTACATGAGATAGTGAGATGTATCCGATTAATGAATATGAGTATAAATTATTAAGATGTATCATAGATATGGATATAATATATTGAGATGTACTTAATAAAAAGGATACATTATAAATAATTGAAACATAACTAGTAAAGAAATATAAATATGATGACTTTGGTTCTTTCTTTGATACTCACTTCATATAAAATTTAAAGTTTAGAAATAATATTTTTATTTTATTAAAACTTGTTGTTATTTAAAAAATTCTAAGGTCTTTATTGTTTTCCTTTTTTGCTTGCTTTGTTATTTATTCACTAACTAAGTCAGTGGTAGACTTATATCTCTCTCTTTAATATTTTTTAGACCAGTAAACACTAGTGAAGTTACTTTGAGAATTTTCTTATTATTCAAGCTTTTTGGTATATTATTATGTGTTAATCATATTGTATATTTGGCTCCAAGGTGGTGGCTACTAGATGTCTAATTTTTTTGAGATTTTGTGAAGTATAGTAAGTCTTGTGTTGACTATTTTCTTATTATACCAATTATATATATTGTGAAACATCATTAAATTTATCAGTTTAATATCATTGTAAAATTGTTAAATTATATTTTAAAATGTGTCTAATATGCATTATAGATATTTTTAGAAAATGAAAAGAATGTTATTTTAAATAGGCTGAGTTAAATTAATTTAGTTTATATGTCAGTCATAACCAATACATTTAAGTTGTGATATTTACAAACTTAATGAGATGACTAAAAATAAAAACCTTGACCGAAATATCCGTATTGATATAAATATGCTTTATTGTTAGTGCACTAACTGTAGAAGATCTAAATTTTACGGTTAGTCTTAGTCAACCATATATTTATTATTTTCTTTTGTCCTATGAGCTCAATTTTAGTTTACCAAAATAAAAGTGGGCTCAATTTTTTTCCTTTTAATGTTTTTGTTCATTTGAAGAGAGAAAAAAGAATACATAGGAGACTTTATATGATAAATATACATAAATAATAATTAACAAACTTGAATTGTTATTCAATTGCTAAACTTACAGGATAAATATTGTAAAAGAGATTAAGAATTTATTAAAAGAAAAATAAACTTAAACTTTCTTAGTTCTGTGAAGCAATAGTGAATTAATTTCATATTATCTCAAATTATTCGTTGGTATGGTAGATTTTGGCGCACGCAAATTATAATATACATGGCCTAATATAGACGATGTATATGATAAAAAAAATTTAATTCAACTTTTATAGACCAAGTTAATTTTTGCTGTAATATTTATTTATGAAGAAAATAAAATTACAGTATTATAAAGAAGTGTAAAATGGGATTGATTATTTCTTTTATTGGTATCTTAAGAACAAAAGTACATTATCATATATTCGTATTATACCAAAAGCTAGACATTATATATATATATAATGGAAATAAATGAGAAATTAAATTAAAAATTAATTAATAAGTAAATAATTAAAATAATATTTTACTCAAAAATCATATATAAAATTGAAATTCAGATTCACTACAGGGCAAAAACTATCTAATCATACAATGTAAGAAATTTGATCTATCAAAATCAAATTATTTGATTGCACAAGATAAAAAATTATTAAAAATCATTAAATTTATGTATTTTATTTAATAATATTTGTTTAATACGCACATTATTTTAGGTTCAAATGTGGCCAATCCTTCTCCACGAAATAGTGCACTGTCCTTATACCCAAAGCTGTATTATAATGTAGGATCTAGATTCTCTATAGCTATCTGTTTGACCGTACACCGTCAAATTACACCCTTTATTTTTAGTGAATTGTCAGAAACTAAATTTTACATGTCATTCATTAAATTTGTATAGAACGTCAAATTTACACAATTAATCTAAGAATACAGAGAATATGGCTTTATAATATTGTGTTTCTTTTGTTTAATAAAATTTAGCTGTCTCTCTTATGTTCTTCGGAAAGGATCAAAAACCCATATGCTATCAAAAGTACAAACCTTATTTTTCGCAACTGACTCATTAAACACATGCCACATGGAATGAAACATAAGTTGATACACCTAATGTCTTGAAAATATGTAGCCTTGTCATGAATTTTTATTTTATCACCAATGTGAATTCTTCTTAATTTTTCTGATAAATCAATATCACCTCCATTAAGCCTTCCATTCAAAGTCTAATGGTTCGTAAGTTCAGTACTTGTTATATCCTCCCTCGTCCATTCATGTTTATTATTTATGAATATAACATAAAAGTTTTATCAGGTTAAAATTCTAATTTTTATATTGTCCAATTTATTGTGAGTAGACATTATAAGATTGTTAGACTTTTGATTTTTTTGTTACGTGGGCACAGGATATTGGATACAACATTTATTTTATTTCCCTTCTTGGAATATTCAATAATTTTGTTGACCAATAATTATTTCATGGAATGTTGTCTTCATCATTTAATTCTTTTTCTTTTTTTTTTACATACACTGAGTGGACATATATTACCAGTCAAAATTTAATTCATGCAATGAATTTTCTTATACAAACTATTAAACATGTATACAATACTGAATACATACAAAAAGTTATTGATAAAGCATATGAATAATGAGTTATGTACAAAGGATTTTGTGTGAAACCGCAAAAATGAAACTCAAAATAAAAAAATATTCTAGAACTCAATATAAATAATTAAAAAAAAAAACAGAGTTTACTATAAAAAATATCTGACCCACTTCCAGTGTGTGGGTCTCCGAATCCTTGGGCTAACTTCTTCCTGTGACCTGTCGGTGCAGCCCAACAGGTCAGGCTCGAATTATTTTTATTTTACATAGAGAATGCGTTAACATTATTTAAAAAAAATTTAAAAGTAGAATTGAAATATATTTAAAAAGAAATTGAAGAATTTTATGGACAATTTTATTCTATCTGTGGTATTCTAAAATAATAATTAAAAAAAGAGTATACATGCATGAATACGATGAGATCATTAAGCCTAGAAGATTGAGCTCTTGAATATACTTCTATGTATTGATAATTGTAAAAGTATGCTAAATTTAATTGCTCGCTTTCCAATCTGAAGAAAGAAATAAAGGACGTTTTTTTAATACATAATATATAAAGAAAATAACTCATTTCCATCGAGCATATAAATTGATTTTTTTAAATTATAAATAGTATTATATATAGGTAATTCTATCGTAACTAATTAAATCATAAATTACATATTTAGTAATTTAGAACTTGTTTTTATTTTTATATAGCACTTATATTGGACTATTAATTACTAACAGGGTTATCAAATTCGCGAGTCAACTCGGTTGATTTGCCGAGTTCACTTTCTGAATTAAGCAAATCGAGTTGGGCGAGTTGACTCTGCACCTTGTTCCCAACAAGCTGTGCCACTCAGCCACAATGTCATTTTTGTTATATTTATGCAATACATTATATATAATTACTAAAATATTACTGCTTGACTCTATATATATATATATTTTAAGCTATAATTTAATTAACTTGATATATTGAACATTTTAACACTTTTGGGGTCTCAATCTAAACCAATCAAGTTTTAACATAATAAAAAATTTAAATATTAATTATTTAATATAATTACCCAAAAATAAAAAAAATTTATATATTATTAATGCACATTGCTAAAATTTGATGCATATATGGTTAGGAAATTAGGATTTTTTGTTAGCTAATTGGTGATAAAAGATCAATTTATATTTTTATTTCTTTTCTATAATGGTTAAGAAATTAGGATTTCTCTTCAGCTAATACGAACTTATATATTATTTTTATTTCAGAGTTAGTTATGTTAAATAAGTATTATTTTATCATGAATAATAAATTATGAAGCTTATTGAAATGTGTATATTAACTTGAATGAAAAGTATAAAATGTAGATTATGGATCATAAAATGTGTATTTATGCATAAAATTTTATGTATTTATATGATACAATTATGTTTAATATCAATTATTGTAAACTCTTACAATTTTACGTTACAAGTTTACGTTACGAGTCTACCTTCCCCTTACGAGTTTACCTAGAATCGCGAGTTTGACAACCTTGATCACCAACACAAGTTCCTGATATGATTAAACATGATCATTTTGGTATCTTATGTTGTCTCAATGTTAATTTGATTTTTTATAAATTTAAAATGTTAAAATAATTCTTCAAAAATTCAATATAAATTAAAAGTAGTCTCTCAAAATGAATATAATTAGCTAAATGAAATACCATATAGTATTTTAGTGTAAAAGTTTTATCAATTCTTTTTTTTTTTGAACCAACCACTTAACGAAATTCTCTTTAATTACTATATATTGGAACATATTAATTATATTTTTTTTAAATAAAAGTGAAAGATATTAAGAATGAAAGGTGAAAAAAAAAAAAACATAACGGTTAAAGTTTGGCTTAAAGATGGCAAATATGGAAATGGGAAGTTCTTAACCCAACATTATAAAGACAAACCAAATCCAATGTGAAAAGTAGCTGATTTTGTGCCAATGCCTGCTCTTAATAATAATAATAATAATAATAATAATAATAATGATGTTTTATTGTGTCACATCCTAATTCTCGGGGTATAACTGACACAGATAACGAGACTAGCCTATCTATAATCCACACATAACCTTAGGGAACCATCCTTTTTCTTTACAAATAACATCGAAGCACTCTAAGGTGAAGTGCTAGGTCTAATGAATCCTTTTTCAAGTAAATCTTGCAACTGCTCTTTTAGCTCCCGTAACTCCACATGAGCCATTTGATATGGAGGGATTGAGATTAGTTACGTATTGAGAAATACCTCAATAGAGAATTCTAGCTCTCGATCCAGAGGTAAACCCGATAATTTATTAGGAAAAACATTTGGAAATTCTTTAACCATTGGAATATCCTCTAGCCTCGTTGTTGATTTCTCTACATCCCTGACTAACGCGAGAAATCCTTGACAACCCTTGTTTAATAGTTTATAAGCTTTCAAAGTAGAAATTTGCACGATTGAACTTATACAAGTCTCACCTTGTATTTAAAAAGGAATTGCACCAGGGGCTTCAAACCTCACCAATTTGTTCCGGCAATCAACTATGGCATGACAAGATGCCAACCAATCCATGCCCAAAATTACATCAAGATCTAGCATTTGAAGTAACAGTAGATCCACCAAGGTTTGTTGATTTTCAATGGACACCATACACGATTTGTATATTATGTCAACTAATAAAGATTCCCTGAGAGGTGTTCCCACCATAATCACATTGTCTAGCCGAGAAGGGCTTACTTTCAACCATGTAGCAAAATGTATAGATACATAGGAATGTGTAGATCCAGAATCAAATAATGCACATACTGGATGTGAATCTACCATAACCATACCTGTGACAACTGCATTAGAAGCTTGAGCATCCTATCTGGATAATGCAAACACCCTGGCCTATCCTCGTCTGGCTGATGTCTATCCTTGTGCTCTTCTACCTTGCCTAGGAGCACCCTACCACCAGAGGAAGAAGGCCATCCCCTAACAATAGTCATAGAAAGAGGAGGTCGAGCACTTGGCTATATAAAGTCTGGATTCACCCTAGGCTGAGCTATAGGGCAGTCTCTCTTCATGTGACCTACCTGTCCATAGCAGAAACAAGCATGGGTCATTAAATAACATTCTCTTAAATGATACCTCCCATAAGTGGGGCATGTTACCCTCAGACTATAAAATTGGGAAACCTCACGAGCTCCTATAGATCTAAAATCTCCCTAGGCCAACTGAAACGATCTAGGTGGTGGTACAGAAAAGTGAGGAGTTTGTGACCTGGCTGGTCTAAATGCCCTCTGAGACCTGGGCCTTCGTTAAGACGAAGTTCTAGCCCTTTCTTGTTTACTTGCAGTTTCTCTTTTTCTCTTTTTGCTCAAGAATTCATCTTGTATATCTCATTCCTTAATCAAGCGAGCACAATCCACAACAACTGAATAAATGGCAAAGTTATTAATCTGGGAGGCCATTGCCCAAAATATGGACTTTGGTAATCCTGTGACAAACTGCTTAATGCGACGTTTCTCCATAGGAACTAAGTGTGGTGCAAACTTTGAGAGGTAAGTAAAGTGAATATCATAATTTGATATAGTAGTTCCAGGAACCCACCTTAATAGCTCAAATTCACGAGCTCTCGCATCACGTACACTTTGCTGAATAAATCGTTCTTCAAATATTTCACAAAACTCATCCCATTCCATGAGAGGTAATTTCTCTGATCTTTCCCTCAAGACGGCCTGAAACCAGATATAGGTTAAGTCTTACAATTGATATTCAGCAAGCTCTACAGACTTGCTACCATAACAACTTAAGACCTTCAGTGCCTTTTCCATACCCTCTAGAAATCACTAAGGGTCTTATGTACTTGAGGATCCAAAAAATGTAGAAGGCCTTAGTCGCAAAAATAGAGTTACAAGCTCCCTTGTGTCTTGGCTAAACTGAGACTCCCTCGAATGATTGTGAATAAATAGGCCATGAATTCCTTGAGTTGAGAATGCCACCTCTGGTTCAGTTGTAGAAATTTGCCTTGGACACCAAGCTATTTTAGGACCTTTACATAAATGCCTGCCCCAGCTTCCCTTAGGTAAAGAAACAGACTGGGTAGATGCCCTTTCAGATATATAAGCCAGTTCACGCATGTGACGAACATCGCGTGTCTAAGGCAACATGACTTTATCTACAATTATCATGATCAAACATTTATA
The DNA here is from genome assembly GCA_037074485.1 of Delonix regia. NCBI lineage: Eukaryota > Viridiplantae > Streptophyta > Magnoliopsida > Fabales > Fabaceae > Delonix > Delonix regia. The sequence continues at coordinate 7,465,491 of CM073454.1, read as the reverse complement.
TATCTAGTCTCATCATCATTGAATATTTCAATCAATCAACATTGAATATTCTAATCAATTAACATTAAATCATGATAACATAGAAATAATGAGCATTCTCATATAACAATCCATCTTAACTATTCCCGGTTCAATAACAACATGACAAGTATGACTCGATTGACCACAGGAGACCCCCAAACTTGGCTATGATACCAATTTTGTCACACTTTAATTCCCAGAGTGTGACTGACAAAGATAACGAGACTAGCCCATCTCTGTAAGCCTAACAAGTTAATTTCTTAACAATAAAAAATCGTACAACATGAACATTCATATTCAAGCATATTCATATTCATATATAATTTGTAGAAATTTCGGCAGAATCTCTTCTGTAACTGAGACCTCTAGAAGTTTTTACAAATATCTGCCAAAACAATAATATTTATAAAAGAGAGCTCAGCTCTTACTTCAATCTAGTGACAACTACAACACAGTAGGGGAATGAGAAATCTACCTGTGGTCATACATATCCATTTACAATTATTTACATCTTTAACAAATTACATTGTTACAAAAAGAATGCTAAACCCCAACAAAATAGGGAAATCAAAACATCCTTAGTACCAATAGGGCTCCTCTAGCCCTCATGGTAAGCAAATTGCTCTGGATAACTGCCTGAAATTCAATAAAACATAAAAGAGTAGCATTCCAGTAATAAATCAATAATACCTTTTAAACCGGTCAGTTTTCAGTAAATCATGCTTTAAGACTTTAACAATTTAAGCCATAAATATGCGATTAAACAATAACAATCATGGATTCATTCCATGGAAATTAAATCGGTCAATAGTACATAGCCTTTGACAACCACATTTTAATAGTCAAGGAGCCACAACTCTAAAAAAATCTTTCTCATCGGTCAAGGATACTTAGCCCTTGTATACTTTTATCAAACAGTCAAGGGAACTCAACCCTTGGGTTCTTGTTAAAAGACATGTAAAAACCTTCCTTTTTATTCAAAATACGGTTGGCTCAGAACCTAGATTCTAAAGAGAACTATCAAAGACATCAAGCATCGGTTATGGACTTGTGGCCCATGCAGTTTAATCATTTGTCGAGAGCACACAACATTTCAGGGCAACTCACTATCAGTCGAGGGTATGTATCCCTCGGGTTATTCATATCGATCGAGAGCACACAGTATCTTGGGATAAATCACCCATACGGTCGTGAGTCGTAAGCTCACGCTAAAACATCCGTCTCATGGTGTCCTCCATAAATCTAAGAAACTGTCATACATGAGTTTTCCTTTTTCAATATCAATGCTACCAAAATCTTTAGTAAACAATACCTTTTTTTATATAATCTTCTCTTTTTATAGTTTTTGCATAAGCATCACATACTAGTCACAAATTATAATTCATGTGAAAGATTAACAAGTTTAACCACTATGCTACCATATAACCATATAATAATACAATGGTAATTTTACGGTTGGAAGAGCTACCGCTTATTTGGTAGGTGAAGTAACCTAAAATAACCTTGCCTTCTTCTCTTGGTTATACAATGGAATTCACCAACAATCCCTATATCACAAAAATATACTTTCCTCAATTCTCATCACTAAAACATAACAATTTATGTTCATTATAGTGCCTCTTAATCAATTCATCAAGCAACCATAATATCTACTCTTCTCATACTATCCATAACATTAATTCATCACATATTTCTTTCTTCTCTTTAGTTCATTATATTTCCATCACTAATTTCATATTCAATTTCCTTAGCATTACTCAAAATAAGCCTTAGTTCAGATTCCCTGATTCCATCACATAACTTACCCAAAATGTTTGTCAATTTACATTCACTACCTTAAAAACTTCCTAAATTTTCACTTTAGTCCCAAATTCTATACTTTCACTTTAAACCAAAGTAAAACCATGAAGAACAATAGGGTTTCATGTCATACACCTTAAAAGTGTTTTTATAAGACCAATTTAAACCCATTAAATTTCAAAATTCCACAATTTTCTGTAAACCCCAAAATCTAAAATATTTTTAGTTTAGTCCCTATAAGGACAACTCTAAAACACTTGCCTAAAATCATGTTTTCAAAGCTCAAATTCAATGGAAAAGGGTTGAAAATGCTTCTTCTAATATCATTTTCATGAAAAAATAGATTTAAACTCACTAAAAACTCATTGCAAACTTGTTTTTCTCGGTTGTTACAAAACCCGTCAGAAAACCAAAGCTGTCGCTGGCAACTGCTGGCGGTGGTTGTCCAGAATGTGTCGCCGGTGAAGGAGGAAGCTGGTCAGAGGTGGTGACAGCGATAAACGGTGACGGTGGAGCACAAACAGAGAGAGAAGGAGATGATGTTCTGTTACAGAGGAAGGGAGAAACCCATTGAAAGAAAGAAAAAAAAGGGACAATTTCATAATTTCACATCGAAAAAGGACATGTGAGGAGAGAACTGCATCTTGAACTCGCGTCCTCTTACTTCAAATGTCATGCCTTATTCCTAAACCAAAATTCATATATGATTAAGTACACCCCAAATATTTATATTATCTCATTTGTTAAAAAATAAAATTTACATCATATTTTAGGTAAGTGTTACATATTGGGTACTAATTCACAAGCATTTATTACTTATTATTGTGATGTCTCACGTAACAGTTGAAGGCATATTATTAAATTTGGATCACGTCAGACGTGTAGATGGTAAATTCAAAGAAATGCATTAATTGCATTTGAATTCTCAAATCTTCGTAAATTTAATAGAATTTGAATTGTGCATAAAAATTGCATGAATTCTCAAATGTTTGATTGATTGAAATTAAAATTTTAAAAATTTTCATATCAAGTAATGCTGAAGCGATTGATTAACATAACATTAATGGCTTTTGTACTTTGACATGACAATACAAAATAGTAATGAAATGAGTCAAATCGTCATCTTAATAAAATAATATGATCCCATATGAATATTCTTTTCTTTGGAATATTTTTTTTCTTGCGAATATTTTTTAAAGAAACCTCCATTGGTCTTTGGGGGCTCTTAGGCGACCGAGAAGGCATGACCACAAAACGTCAAGGGGAGGCGGTCAGGCAGTTAACAGAGAGTAGTAACTAATAAAGAGAGACCTAGGATTGAACATTGAAAATCCCAAGATGAAGATTACAGTATAAAAAGCACACAGTAGGAAAACTCTATTGCTAATTTTCTTCAATTTTATGATATACTTTATTTTTAATCGGATTATATTTTATTCTTGCATGCCGTGCTGATATTACTATGCCTCTTGAATTTAAAAAATATTAACATGATAGCAATTTTAATTAAATATATAATGATATTTCTTCATTTAGTGCTTTGTAAATATTATAACTACTTAATTAAAATGATGTAGCATAAAAGACAATCATTAAGCATAATAGTATCAGTGTGGCATGTAATAAAATGAATTTAGATTCTCTTAGTTGCTGTATGTATTAAAAATGATTGAATTGGTCAAATATAAATAAAAATAATTGAACATGATTATTTTTTACACAAACAATAATGAATCTAATTTAAAATAATATATAATCTGATTAAAAATATTGTATCATTAAAAAGTGCATTTTATTAAAGAAAATTTACACTGGGGTTTTCGTACTACCTGCTCTTTATACTCTACTCTTCATTTTTGGATTTTCAATTTTCAATCTCTGCTCTCTCTAGTTACCATCTATTGTTTACTTTACTACCTCCCCTTCACATTTTGTTGCCATATCATTTTAGCCCCCAATAAGATTAGTGGATTTTTTTAATTAAAAAAGTTGTATAATGGCAATTTATTACTATTTTGTAGTATCGTGTTAAAGTAGAAAAGCCTAACATTAATGGCAATTTATAAAACCAAATCGAATGAAAAATTGTTTGTATGAGAAACGATTTCTTTTATTTAATGTGAATTCCACGTGTCTGGTAAGAACACGTGAAATAGTACTATTGTGATGTCTCACCTAGCAGTGGAAAGCAGAATTAGTAAATTTGGATCGAGTTAGATGGATAGATGGACAATTTAGGATATGGATTCATTGTATTTGAATTTTTAGATGCTGATGAATTTAATAAGATTTAAATTTTGTGGATAAAAATTTAATGGTATAAAATTTAAAAATTTATTAAAAATTATTTAATAGTTATTAAAATATGAATCATTTCATTAAAGGTTTAATAGTTTAGATCTTTTTAAATGTAAAAAAATTTAAATTCTCAAATGAAAAAAAAAAAACTTTAAAATGAACTTGTGACACCAAAATGGTTGACGTTGGACATTGCACGACCACGAAATTTCATCTTTCATCTACAGTGAGTATAACAATTTTGTGTGTTTGTTTAATTCATTATTTTGAAGAATTGGGTTAGAATTTTTAATTTATTGAATTAAAAAAATTAAATTATTTTATCCTTCTTAACCTACACATTAAATAGGTTAACCCATGGCGGGTTGCTCTGTTCATTTTTAAACTTTTTACTCAAAGTTTAAAACATAGCATTTGGTAACCTAATTTTGATTTGATTGTCAAAGTATGTTGCATTATTACATTCTATTTCTTCAATCAAACAACAAAACATTATATATATAATATATGGATGGAATTCTAATTTATTTTAAAATTAACTTATTACCATGCTTTTAAGATGACAACAACAATTTTCTGAACTTTTATCTTAAGCATTTGAAATAAAAAATGCATTTCATTTACAATGCGTATCAGTCAGTCACATTTTATTTTGTGTTAGTATTTCTATGAGATTTAGGCCCTGTTGCGAGTGACATAAAAACCATAAGATATTTATGTTTTCTCAATCTTTTCAAAAGAAAAGATTTTAGAATCTTTCTTTTTTATATAATTTTTTTGTTTAACAAATCAGTCTTCAAAATAATTTTTAATGAGTTAAACAAACTAGTTAACCCACTCGTTGAATTCACCTATAGCATCCCTATTTCAAGATTTAATGTGCTTAAAATAATTCGAAGTGAAGCAAGATGGGGTTTGTTTGAGTAGGATTAACATGTTCAAGTTTCCAACATGCAATGTGAACTAACTTTAAGAATAAGAATAGGAAATTATTAAAAAAAAGGAATAAAGAAACTTGGGACAAAGTCCGATGGAAACAATTTTTTTCAGCTCAACACAACCGAATCAACCCGAGTCCGTGGAACTAATTGGGCTTGTGTATGTATATCCCAATAGGTAAAAGTAGTAGACATTTAATTGCACCATTATTGACTATACCAATCTCTTTTCTTTTTTTTTTTTCGATGTGTGCTGTACTGGTTTTTCAAAAAAAAAATCATACAATTAATTTATCATTTATATGGTTTTGCTCTTTTAAGACTTTCTCTTTCAATCTCTTTTTCGGTTATGAATATGAATACAATGAGTTGAGTATTGTCTGACATAATTTGATATAACAAGTTAATCAAAAGGTTAGCTAATATTTTATAGTTAATTATGAATTGTGTGTTTGTATATATATTTACAACGATTATAACGGAAGACAAAATTTTATCCATTTACAAGCATCAAAGAATTGTGAAGTTATCACATTCATGAATGAAAATCTTATCTAGTGGGGGAAACTGCTAATCTTAGTTATATTAAACCGAATTGCTATATATAAAGCCCACATACGTATACAATGATATCACAGACTGGATACTACATGCATAGGTTTAAAGTCTAGGAGATAAATACACCTGTAATGAATTTTTCATTACCACAGTAAATTCTTGTTTTTCAGATAAATCAACATCACCATTCGAAGCTGTCCACTCAAAGTTCCAGACCAAATTGGCCACAAAGTATTCCAAATGGAGCATTGCCAAATTGTAGCCTGGGCACATCCTTCTACCAACTCCAAATGGCATCATCTTTATCTCTTTGCTTCCTGTAATATCAAAAGCTTCATCTCCATTCTTCTCACTATCCAAGAACCTTTCTGGTTTGAATGCCATGGGATCTTCCCACATCTTCGAGTCCCACCCCATCTCTGCTATTGTAAAATTCACAATACCATTCTTAGGTATCAAGTAGCCATTCAAAACCACATCCCTTGACACTGAGTGTGGCAACACAAAGTGCGATGGTGGATGACGCCTTAGTCCCTCTAAAATCAAAGCTTTGAGATATGGCAATTTGTTCAAGTCTTCCTCTTTCACTTCCTTTTCCTCTCTCTCACCCATCACATCTCTTATTTCCTCCACAAGCCTGCGTTGGATGTGTGGGAACTTAACCAAATTTGCCATAATCCATTCCAATGCTGTAGCTGTTGTATCTGTGCCAGCCGTGAGAAACTCTGAACATAAGTTGACGACATCATCTTCGTCAAGCTTGCGCTTCTCTTCAGGCCATTGCAAATCCAACAAAGTATCCACATATGACACTATAACTTCATCTTGCTTATTGTCCTCTTCGGCTTTCTTCTTTTCCTTGGATTTCTTTCTCGCTCTTATTAGCGGAACCATGATAGCACCTTGTTCCGCTCGAAGCTGCAGAAATTCATCCCTTCGCTTGCAAAAGAAGATCCAGCAGACTTTTGGCAAGAAATTCAGCATACTGAATCTGCTAAAGTTCAAAAGTAGACGACGTTGAACATGTTCAATATCTCTGATTTTCTTCTCATCTAGTCTTTCGCCGAAGCACATGAAGACGAGCAAGCGAAACATAGCATATTTGAGATGGTCAATGACCCTATTGGAATTTCTCGATTCTGAGTCAGATTTAAGGTGACTGATGAGCACGTCCAAAACCCATTTACGGGCACCCGAAAAGGATTGGATCTGGGTCGGGTGAAGCATCTTAGAAGTGAGGTTGCGGCGGAGGAGGCGCCATGTGGGGCCATAGCAGGCGGAGCTGATGTTATCTTGGTGACTGTTAATGATCTTAGTGGTGGTTAGGGCGTTGGGGGCGGTCAGAGAAGACGGTGCCTTTTTGAACCAAGGCTTGGTGGGCGAGGGACCGATCAGCTATGGATATAGCAGGACGAGAGCCAATAGGGAGAGTGACGATGGGACCATATTTGGCATGAAGATTTCGGAGAACTGGCTCAAGTTCAGAGAATGATTTGCGCAGAACGAGAAGAGAACCGATGATGGGAACATGGAAAGGTCCAGGAGGGAGAAGAGGGGAAGAGTGATAGGGAAGAAGAAAAGAGAGAAGGAAAGGTATGAAAAGGAAGATGCAGAGAGAGAGGAGGATGATGAGCCAGACCTCCATTATTTTGCTTTGAGAAGCGTTATGTGTGATTATGAGTATGAGTGACCGATGCCTAAGCAAATTTATAGCGCTAGGCAAATATCAAGTGGAAGCAGAGAAAAATCCGCAGATATAGTATAATATCTGTGTGTGTGTGAACTAATAAATAATATGATGAGCATACAGAATTTCAGCCACGAGAGGAAGTATAATAATAACCCACAAAGTTATATGAAACCTCAAGAATCAAGAAAATTCAACTACAAAAATATTTACCTGCACGTATTCTCAAAATCATTGAATAAGTTCACTTTGTGGTCGTTATATAAAATAAATATTATTGATTTGAATTTTGACGCTAAATAAAATTTAGTAATCATTAATCTTTTTAATTTTATTCATAATTTACATAAAAAGGAATAAGTTGATTTCAAAATTATAGAAAATTCAGAATTTAATTTTTGCATTATATTTAAGAAATAAATAGATATTTTTAAAAATATTAAATTATGAATTTAGCACCTAAAAAATTATTTTTAAAATGTGTATATTAACCCGGTTCGGTCAAATATGAAAAATTTTTAAATTGGTTTGATCTAAGTCGACCTAATATAACCAAGCTGGGTTAGATTAGTTAAATCAACCAAATTTGTGTTAACCCCTAGTTTTGGCTCCACATATCTCTTCCAAATACGTTCATTTGCAATAAAAACCCTGCCAAAAATATAAAGAAATAAAGTTATAACTATTTAATCAACATGTAGTAACTATAAATACACAAATTGCAGTTATTACAATAAACACTAATTTACCAAACACCCCTAATTAAAAGAATACTAATTCACTAAATTATAACCCATTCAAACAGAATTAATCAAATTGAACAATATAAAACATAAAGAGTTAACACCAATATATATAGTGTAAGCAATTGCAAGAGCCCACCAGCCATCTCAAAGCTCACATTTGAATATTTATGGACTTCCTGCATCCTCATCACTAGCTGGCATCATAATCCACTAACAACACGATTTAGTTTAACATTATAAAAAGTCAAAATTTTGGCATAAATTGCACCAGAACTTAAAGCTAAATCATGTATTGGCAACCATAAGGTAGCAAGCAAGCATTTTAAATAGATTTTGTACTCAAATCTAGGGAGTAATCAAGATTAAATTATATATATATTTTAAAAAAATTATCGGCACGGCCGTATCTTTAACCTAGACTTTACACTCAAATTAAACTTAAAAACATGGCCAAATCAAGTTTAAAACTTATCATCGAAAAGCAGCAAGTTTAAACCAATATTTAACGCAATTCTTAATCAACATGTCATATCATCCTTAACCAAAAAAAAAAAAAAAACCTTAGATATATTTAGAATGATTTAGAAATTTTTTAATTTATTTTTCTAAAACATTAGAATCAATTTAAAATATTAAATATACGTTTAAAACCTAAAGATAAAATTTTTACCGTTGTAAAACTACTTCCAAGGGTCATGCTATACACAGTACGTCGTTCAAATTAAAGAAAAAAAAAAAGAGAGGAAATGGTGCAGCATTTATTAACCAACTGTTAATTGAAGTCCATCAACTTGGATCTCATGGTCATTTAAAGCTTATTGTTTTGCCCGTGAAAGTTGCAGTATTTATTACTTGAATTGGTGATTCCTAAGCTTGCAAAATTAGTTGCAGCAACTTTTTCATGATAAATACAACCGGCTTGATTATTAAAAGTTTCATATTATGACACACAACATAAAATACAATTCAGAGTTGAGAGCCAAAGTTTCGAGAAGCTTACATTTTCTTTGTGCAAACCTTTGTTTATCTGCACCACGAAGTTTAAAAGAAAATTTTATCTAAAGATCATAAATTTAATATATTATTATAAAATATTCTAAATTTTAAAATTATTTTAAAGAATTTTAATACTAAACATTTTTTACTTTGCAAAACCTATAAGAAAATAAACAATAAAACTATAGCAAATAATTTGAGGTGATACATAGAATTTAATGTGAAAAATCCTAATAGAGTAAAAACCACGGATAAGGATGAAATGACTTCACTCTAAGAAAAATAGGAGTTACACATTCGCTCTATATAGCAATGATAATATAATATTTTTATATCTCTTGCTAATAGGTGATTACTAATATCACAACTCTCTATATATCTCACAACTCTCTCTCTTTATATAGGATTGCTCTTTTCTTATTTGTGAAAAATGAGATTTTGAAACTCTCTATTTACAAGAAAGGATAAAGGACTTAAGCGCAATTTTTAGAGGACTAAACTGCCATTACTATTTATTTTTTCTTTGGTTGACCACCTAACATACACCCATTTAGGTGCCATCCTTGGACAATTTCTCACTTGAAGATTTGATTGAAAATCAATCAATCAATCTTCACACCATTCTTCCTTCCTTGCCATCTCTTGTTGCTTGTGTCTTTGCTAGACCAATAGAAGATTTACACCAAATGAACTTATCAGTGTTCACTGGCTTTGTTAATTCATCTGCTAGGTTATCTTTAGTATGTATTTTCTGCATATCCATGCTTCCTTCTTCCACCTTTTCTTAGACAAAGTGATATTGAATTCGTATGTGTTTAGTCTTATAATGGAATGTCAAATTCTTCGCCAAGTGGATAACACTTTGATTATCACAGAATAGTGTAATCTTCTAAGGATTGTACCCAAGCTCTTCCAACAGTATTTGCAACCAAATTGCTTCTTTGCTAGCTTATGTAGCTACAATATATTCTGTCTCAATTGTTGAAGTGGCCATAATTACTTGCAGTTTTGAAACCTAGCTTACAGTTTCGCCTGCAAGAGTAAACATATAACCATTGGTGGATTTGCTATTGTTTAGATTACTAGTAAAATTTGAATCTATATAGCTTCTTATGGAGAAATTTGATCCTCCATAATGCAATGCACCATCTATGGTCCCTTTAATGTATCTTAAGACCTTTTTTACAATATTCTAATGCTCTCGGCCAGGATTTGCCATATATCGACTAACCATTCCTACTGCTTGTACAATGTTTAGTATTGTACAAATCATAACAAACATTAGGCTATCCACTGCTGATGCGTATGGTACTTGAGACATTTCTTTCCTCTCTTTTTCATTACTAGGACTCATACTTGAGGATAACTTGAAATTAACAAGAAGTGAGGTAAAGATTAGCTTACAATCTTACATATTGGAGTGTCACAAGATCTTCTATTAATATCCTATTATTAGATTTCCTTCACATTACACATCTTGAAGTTGAAAATGTTAATCTTACTCAAACAAAGCACATGTTACTTTGCTTGCAATCATTTTAGGCACATTAAATAAATAAATAGTAACACCATTGACCTATAATTATCAAATGAGCTAGGCTAGCTCATGCAGGCTTGCTCATGATGGGCTAAGGAATTACATGGGGTAACTTATTTATACCTATGAGGAATTGAAATCTTGAAATAGGGCTACAAGGTGAGTTCAACAAGTGGGTTAAACGTGCTAGTCTATTTAACCTAATACTTACCAAATCAATGCATACCAACTTCTTTTATCTTAACGTGAGGTGTTAATCTTTCCATTTCTAATATCTTAAACAATTTTGCCACCTTGACTCAAATCATACATTTATGAATTTATTTATTTTCTATTCACATGTGTATTTAATGATATATATATATGGCCTAAAATAATTTTTTTTTAGCTATGAGTTGCCTAACACCATTAAAATAATTTGGAAATTATGCTAACATAATCTAAATTATTATTTAATGCAATTTAATCACTTTTGCAAGATTTCCCCCCTTCTTTACACTCACAATAGAGTCCATAAAAAATAACAATTCAGTATATTCAACTTACCTCTCTCATAAAAAAAAAATCTAATACCCTAAATTTCTTTTTTCTTCAGCTTTACTGATGTCTAATTAAGGGACCCATGATTTTTAATTATTCCACCTCTTCAAGCTCTCAATTTGTGGCCATGGTGGGATGCAAAATTGAGAGTCAAGATTATGAAGTTAAATATTCAAATTAGATGTGAAATAATCAGGATTTATCAAAGAATCAAAGCCCTAAAGTAAGTTCATGAAAAATTTACCTAGTCACGCTTAATTTCACTAAAATTGAAGAAGCGTGCAACCAAATAGGAGTTTTTGATCCTGACACCGAATCTTGAAATTGACCATCGAAATTAGGAGAAAATGAATGAAATAAATCAAGAATACAAAGCCCCAACTTAGTTCAAAGATATCTCATCGAAATCAAGCTTAATTTCAAATTTGCACCACCTTTGACACTGAAAGGAGGGGTTTCAAAATTAAGACCCCAAACTCAAAAATTGATCATGGATTATAAGAAGGAAAATAACAAATTCAATGTTATAAGGCAAAGGTGCAAATAAATTTGAAAAAGTTCCTCACCAATTATGCTCAAGTTCTCCTCTTGTGGAACCTTAGATGGTAGAATTGGGATAATTCAAAATTGAGGCCAAGATGATGAAATCGAAGACTAATGATAGAGGAGAATGAACAAATTTCACACAAGAATATAAAGCCTTAATGAAATTTCAAGAAAAATGCTTCAATTCAAGCCTCATTTGGGCTGCATCTATTTCATACTTTTTTCTTATAAGATTGCAATCTAACACAGGTTGTAATCCTATATCATTTTAATAATTTTATCAAGTCACAATAGTTTATTCAAAGTTGGGAAAATGTCCCCCTTATATTGAATGAGGCCCCCGTCACATTAATTAAAGGGAGCACACCAGCTCATATTCAATTAGGGGACCTCTCCCCTCAATAATGAGTCTCATTTCTTAATCTTTTATCTTTACATGTGCACCTATAATTTAAAAAACATTTAATTTTATACATTTTTATAATTTATAAAATACATTTTCTTTATATCCTAATCTAAACATGTTCATAAAAACTTAAGATTTACTATTTTAAAGCTTTTATTTTAATAAAATTAAAAAGCATTTTATATCTTTATAAATTAAACATGTTTAAATTATCTCTCTCCTGACATTCTCATTTTTAAAATTTAAAATTTAGTTATATTTTAAAAAATTTGGAAATATATTTTAAATTAAAGAAATTTGCTAAAACCAGGATTGTTAGCCTATCTAAAGCTAAGTTTTAGTTTAAAAAATTTTATGATATATATATATATATATATTTGCAATGTTGTAGCTACTGTATCTTGGTTGGCTGTATGAAATTCTAAACATTGAAGTTGATAATGTCACCTATAGCTTATGCTTCCCCTTAAGCCAATTGCAAATCCCATAAAGTACATTTACATAATACGACATTACAAATTTGTTTGGGTTAAAATCATCGTCCTTAATAGTAGCCTTGACAATCTCACTTCCTTGCCTTTCTTTTGCGCTATTTTAGTAAAACCATTCATTTGAGCACATTGTTTCACTCCTAGTTGGGATTGTATTGGTAATGTTTTATATTTTGATGTCAATTATTTTTTACTCATTGAATGAATTTTCATTGTTGACTTTTGGACTAAGGCAAGGTCATGGGGCTAGAGAGCACACATTCACTACTTATTGGAAAGATTGTCTGAAATTACAATTTTCTAATAGAGTTATATTGTGATACCATTAGGGTTACTAGTTACCACCGTTCTGAGCTTTTTTCTTTTGAGAAATCTTGGCTAGCAATAATCTAATTATGTGGTAGATAATAATATAGTGGCATGCTAATTCAATTAAATTAGAGCATAGTCTTGTAGATTAGATTTAAAAAATTACTTAGTATAGATTTTAACTTTTCTGGTGATCAATTCTAAATTCTATATTGTACAACTATGCCTTAAGGGTAAGATTAGAGCATAGGCTTATTCCTTTTCAATGTAAATTACCAAAAAAATTACGTCATAGCCATGGTTTTTTCTTGGTTTAACTATGGTTTTAACTGTGGTTAGGACCAGTTAGGACCACTAACCATAGTTCCAAAAACCATGGTAGATCCAATTGTGGAAAAGGCACTGCAATGTTTATTCTTGACTGTAGGGAGAACTATGGTTAAGAGGTGTCGTAACCATAATTTATGTGGAACTGTGGACAATGTCCTAACCATATTTCTAAAACTGTGGCCAAACATTTGTCTTGACAATGGTTTTGAAAACCGTTGTTAAGACCTTGTCCTAGCCATTGTTTGTAAATTGTGGTTAGGACATATAAATGTAATTATATCCTAATGATTTATAGTGGCGTTTTTAACCGCTGCTACTAAATTTTTTTTTTAAAAAATCAAACCATATAGTAGTTATGTATATTTTTTGTCATAAGAACCTATAAATCCGTAAACAAACAACTCCAAGCAACTAAGGTTCAACTAACTAATAATTTATTTCAAGAAGTTGTTCGTCCAGAACAATGTCCAACCAATAGAATACCATTACATACATATACAAATATCCAAATACATACTAATATAATTATGGTTCACCTAAACTACTTATCAAAGGCATTTGATCCATGCGGAGAATGAGTTGCATTCCCTAATGGTACATGTCCACTATTTTTATCACTTGGTACCTAGATTTCAAATAAATTAGAAATGAGTAATGATATAACAAAGACTAAGATGCATAAAAATTAAACTGAACTAGAGAAAATAGTGAGAATTCTTGAACACCACTATGTAATGTTTGGTTTAATGTTGAAGTTGGACCACCAACATCATTAATAATTTCATTATCATTATGAACCCTAAATGCATCCCAAACCATGTTATGTATAAAGTCTTCCCTGCGAATTGATCCATCTCTAACATGATGTTCTACTTTATGAGGTTCTTCATTAGTTTTTTCCCTATGCCTAAGCCAAAAAGTGTAACATTGTGGAAAAAGTTTAATAATTAAGTGGTCTTGCACAACTTCTCTAACTTGTCATTTCTTAAATCTACATTTAGGACATGAGCGTATTATCTTATTTCTAATACTCTTATTTGCAAATGTGAAGTCCAAAAATCCATTTAATCCCTCTAAATATTTAGGAGTATTTTGAGGCCTAAGAATCCAAGACTTATCCATTTCCTAAAGACTAACAAAAAAAGAAAAAGAAAAAGAAAAACAACATGGGAAACAATATCAATTTCCCCACAATCAACAAAGTTATAAGAATATTCATATTGAATTGAATGTCATACATATCATCATGTTTCTCAATAACAAAGTACAACCGTTATAAATATACAAAGTAAATCAATTCAATACATATATCAAATGGTTAATCTAATCTAAATATTTAACTAATTTAATTTTAAGGAACTTAAACTAAACATTAAAAAAGTATAAGAATATTCAAGAAACAAAATTAATAATAAAATCTAGAAAAAATATACAAAATTAATAATATTCAAGACATAGATGTTTCACTTGTTGCATTTCCATAGAAGTGATAAGTGGATATTCACTTTATTAATTACCATGAATACATTGACAAATTTAATTACGTTATGATAGATGACCATAAGTATTTTTTTTTCCTCTTGTCTTTTAAGCAACATTAAATATTTGATATATATGTGTCTTATTATGCAAATTCATTCATTACTCAGCTAATCATCTGTCCCTTAAAAATAAAAATAACAATAACAATAATAACAAAAAAGCAAAAGATGACTTTTTCCTTTAAATCTTGAAAGTAAAAAATAGCAAAAAAACAAAAAAAACAAAAAAAAAAAAATCGAAAAAAGAAAACAATAATAAAATTTGGGGAAAAATAGAAACCAAAAAATATAATAAAATCTGGAAAGAAAAAAAAACCAAAAAATAATATAAAATATGGAAAATATAGAAACCAAAATATATATTAAATTCTAGGAAAATTAAAACCAAAAAAATAGAATAAAATCTAAAAAAAATAAAAGCAAAAAAATATAACAAAATCTAGAAAAAATAGAAACAAAAAAATATTAACTTCTGAAAAAAAATTGAAAAAATAAAATAAAATCTAGAAAAAAATAAAAACCAAAAAATATATTAAAATCTAGAAAAAAAAAAAATGCAATGATAGAACAAGCAAAAACCTATATCCATACAACATCATTAAGATTATAACCATAAATTTTGCGAACTATCAAGAAAAAAAGGGGGGAAGAACACTAACTTAGAGCTCCAAATGCTAAGAAAAATCCACCTCTTTCATGTCAACCAATGATGTAGGTAATCTATGGGCTGATAGGTGGCAACTACTCCTCGCTGGTGGTGGGAAAAGCTCACTGCAGTAGCTACACGTGGGAGAGACTTGGTGGAAAATGAACTTTGTGGCAAAGATTGTGCATTTGTGAAAATGAGGAAGGAAAAAGGTAGGGTAAATTTAATAGGCCTAACCACAGTTTCAGATAAACCGTGGCTAGGCCCATTTTCACCTTGTCCTAGCCATGGTTAAACTAAAAACGTGGTTAGGCCCAAAAGGCCTAACCACAGTTTATTTGAAACTATGGCTAGGACACTCACTCTAATCCATTTTTCATTGTGTCTTAACCATGGTTAACCATGGTTAGGCCTAAACAGACCTAAACATGGTTTATATGAAATTGTGGCTAGGTTACCTTCTCACCAAATTTTAAATTTTCACCATGGCTTAACCACAATTAAAGGAAAATTGTGGTTAGGCCCAATAAGCCCCTAACCACGGTTTATTTGAAACCATGGCTAGGCCACAACTCTTACCAAAATTTTCAAATTTTCACTGTGGTCTAACCACGATTTTACAATGACTGAGGTTAGGCCCAATAAGCCTAACCACAATTTATCTGAAACCGTGTCTAGGCCATTTTAACATGTGGGAAAAATGCTCACATTGCCAGACATTGCCACGATTTTAATACAATCGTGGCTAAAATGCATAGTTTAACCATGATTATATTAACCATGGTTAAACCAATTGGTTTAACTATGATTATAAAAAATGTCGTTAGGTTTTAATTTAACCATGGTTTCCACAACTGTGGCTAAACCACTGGGTTAAAACTCACTTTTTTCCTGTAGTGAGTAATGATATATCACTATTTACTCTTAACATTAATTAAATCAATAATATTTATTTTACATAATGACCACAAAGTGAACTTATTCAATGATTATGAAAATATGAGCAGGTAAATTTATTTTTCTTTAGGATATTCAAAGGATTCTATATAAAGTCGTGCATTATTGTTATTTTTTTCTCTCGGGGCTAAAATTCTGTATGCTCATATAATTTGCTAGTTGAATGGATGATGGGTTCCCATTTCTTCTTATACATATATATTATATATATATATATATATACATACATACATACATACATATGTATGTGTGTCTATATATATATATATAAACACACATAATGCCGCCCAATAAAAATTGCACATTTTCTCTACTTCCACTTGTGTCTACCTCACTTAATAAATATGCTTAGGCATATCAGTCAGTCATAGCACTTCCCAAAACACAGTAATGAAGGTTTGGTTCATCATCCTCTCTCTCTCTCTGTGCCTTCCTTTTCATTCCTTTTCTTATCCCTCTTCTCCTTCCTTTCCACTCTTCCTTTTTTATCACACCTGGCTCTCGCCATGTTCCCATCATCGGTTCTATTCTTTGGCCATGTGTTGGCACGTGTAAGCTAAAATCATGTAAAGTAGACTTAGGGAAGAGTTACTTAGTCTACAAAGTGTTGTAGCCTCTTCTTATTGAATATGGGGTCCTCAGGACCACATATAATTCTCAAGAGGTTGAGTGGAACATTGACAAGATGATTTTCACAGTAACTCAAGAGGAAGAATCATTGAAGAAGGTTAACTCTCACATTCACAACATTAATTATATTTCTTAATATTCAAGTAGTAAGGGACAGAAGGGTAAGAAGCAAGATAGTAGAGCTAGTCGTAAGAAATTTTATGGACCCAAGAAGAATGAGAAGCATCATAAAGGTCAGAAGAAGAAGTCGTTTAAGGGCAATTACCATTATTGTAAGAGGCCTAGTCACAAGATGTTAGATTACTTCAAATTGAAGCATAAGCGTGAGTGAGAAGGTACTTCTTTTGAAATTGTCCCTTTAGGTCCAATATACCCCTTAGCTCTAGTATGTTTTGAATCTAACAATTTTGAAACTTCACTTGATTCTTGATGGTTGGATTTTAGTGCAACTATTCATGTGACAAATTCCTTGTGGGGGCTAATATATAGGAGGACGCCAAGTGAGAAGAAATGACTATTCTAGAAGTGGAAGGAAGTTCAACAACAATTGATAGCATATGCACTATTTCATTAAATTTAGAATTTGGACATTGTTTAGTGTTAAATGACATTGTTTATATACCGTCTTTGAGGAAGAATTTAATTTCTAGTTCTGGATTGGATAGAAATGACTATTCATTTTGGCAAGGAAATGGAAAGATTGATATTTTCATTAATTGAGTTGTGATTAGGTCTGCTTCTTTGTTAAATGGTCTATATTGCTTAAATATGAACGCTTGTCCAAATTTGTCCAATAGTACACCTATTAATGTTGTGATAGGGCATAAAAGTCAAAGATTTGATAAAAGTTCCTTTATGTTTTAACATCAATGTTTGGGCCATATTTCTAGAGAGAGATTAGAAAGGATGGTCAAATATGATATACTAGGGATGTTGGATTTCTCTGACTTGGAAACATGTGCGATTTCATAAAGGGAAAACTTCTTGCTAGGGCTAGGACTAAAGGGGCAAATAGGTATGAGAACATTTTAGACTTAATCTATACATGCATTTTATTAATTCTATGTTAAGACCTCTAACCATATATTGCGACAGTTCGTCTACTATTTGCTTTTCTTAAAACCCTAAGAATCCCATCATGTTAAGTTCTTGTTTGTTAGAGAAAGGCTGCTAAATCTCAAACTCGTTTAATTCACCTTTTTGGTGAACATATGTTTTCAGATCTGTTAACCAAAGGCTTGCTCATAGGAGTATTTAAAAATCATGTATCTCATATAGGTGTTATTGAATTTTAATGTAGTCCTAGTCTAGTAAGAGTTTGAGTTAAGTCCTAAAAGGACTTTTGTGTTGTAAGATGACATATTAAATGTTAATTTTATGATCCAATCAGTTCAAATATTGACCTCATGTTATAATGATATCATTTGTTTCCCTATCGGATTCAATGATGTTTGGATTTTTTTTTTTTTAATTTCTGAACTCTATATGGTTTTTTTTTCCATGTATATTTTAGTTGCTTAATTTTGATTGATATTTTTTTAACTAGTTGTCTAATAATCAATTAATGTCATCCAAGTAGGAGATTGTTGAATTAATTTTATGAAATAAATAAAATATTGTGGATTGACATTAATTTATTATTAGGTCAATTCATTGGGTTAATAAATTAATTAAGCAATTTAAATTTTTGACATAAACTAGGAATGAATTAGGTCCGAGTTATTTGTAGGTAATCAGTGATAAGTTGAATTATTCACAAACTCATTGGCTAGAGGCCCCAACTTGTAGTCTAAATCTTATTAGTGATTATCCTATTATATTGTTGACTGAAAGGATAAAAGAAGAATATTCAATAAGCATATCTAATTTTGAAATATGAGCAGTTGAGAAGTGGGAGGTTATCGTTTTAAATAATTTTAATATTTTATTTATTAAATACATATAAGTACTCTGAAAGTGAAGTAAGTTCTCACATTCTGAAGACTTATCAAAATAACTCCTTTTGGCTTATTTGAAAATTCTCTGTGTGACTCTCATTTTTGTACGAAAGGAAAGACTTTGAACAAAGCAGATTGCTCTCTCTACTTACAAAATTATGGCCACATTTGGTGGTTCATCAGGTAAGTGCAATTTCATTGTTATTGATTCAATTATTTATCTCTCACTATGATATGAAATTTTTGTTCCAGATGTGGTTTTGATTGGCTACTTGGTACCTAAGAATGGCATTGTGAATTTTTCAAGATGTGGGAAGACCCCATGGGATTTAAACCAGAAAGGTTCTTGGATAATGAAAAGAATGGAGATGAAGCTTTTGATGTTACGGGAAGTAAAGAAATGAAGATGATTCCATTTGGAGTTGGTAGAAGGATGTGTCCAGGCTATAATTTGGAAATGCTCCATTTGGAATACTTTGAAGCAAATTTGGTTTGGAACATTAAGTGGCAAGCTTTAAATGATGATGTTGTTGACTTATCGGAAAAAACAAGTATTTACCGTGGTAATGAAAAATTCATAGCAGGTGTATTTATCTCCAAGAATATAGACGAGTATCGAATCCATAATCATTGTATATATATTATATATATAGCATAAAAATTGAGTGCTTAGTTTAGCAATTTGGTTTAATATAACTAAGAGTAGCATTTTCCTTTACTGGGTGAGATTTTTATTCATGAATGTGATAACTTTATAGTTCTTTAATGCTTGGAAGTGAATAATATTTTGTCTTTCGCAAGTTATGATCGATTGAATATTGTTAACCAGTCAAGATATATCAAGAATATATTTATGGATATCGTTTGTTCAAAAACTCGCAATTCATAATTTATAATAATGATAGTTAGCTAATTTTTAAACTAACTTTTCACATCAAGGTATGTAACAGTGACTCAACTCATTGGATTTATATTTTTAACAAAAAAAGAGCTAAATGACATAAAGTTTTAAAAGACCAGAACCATCAATCATAAATTAGATGAATGATTTTCCAAGAAAAACCAGAGCACATGTAAGGAAGAGGCACAAAACTTCAGTCTTCAACTGCAAGAGAACCAGTGTGCATAGGATCCCAGGGATCTTTGTATATATCCAATGGTCAAAATTTGATTGTATGTTGTGTACACATTGTACTGAAAAAATAGAATGTAATGCAACAGTCTTGCTAAGCAAATCAAAATTTTGATACTAAGTATCAAGTATATATAACTAAAGTAGGTTATTTTTAACATGAGAGCTCCGTTCATTGACGAAAAGTTTTGGTTGATCAAATTTTTAACTACTCATACAATGACTCTATCTTTCTATTACATGTATCAATAATTTTTTGAAGTGTGTCGTCATAGCCAATAAAAAAAATTATGATGCAATTAATTAGTAAATTATTTAACTGCATTTTAAATTGAGAAATTTTCGAAGTCTGAAAATGTTTTAAAATTAACGAGAAAATTAATAAATTATTCATTGTCAATAAGAAAAATTGTGAAGTAATAATTTAATGAATTAATTAACTACCTCTTAAATCATGAATTCTTTGAAACTTGAGAAATTTTAGTACGAAAAAAATTAATGAATTAATTAACCGTCTCTTAAATCAATTTTCTTTTGAAGTTTAAACAATTTTTAGAGTAAAAAAATAATAATCAATTAAGTAATCATGGTATCTTAAACTTTATAATATGAGATTATAAATATAACTTGTTGGCATAGTAAAAAATTAATGTAAGAGATAATGATATAAGATTGAATGATTTATTTAACGCTTTAGATCGTTCAAAGTCAAAAGTAGAGTCAAATGTAATTCTATCAGTTTATAATTGTTAGAATATTGTAAAATATCTAGAGAATAAGTCTGTTAAGATATCATATATATGTTAGAATATCGTATAATATCTAGAGAATAAGTCTGTTAAGATATTATATTATGTACACCCATAAGGGGTGCTCATTAAATAAGGGTAAAATAGTAATAATAAGAATTACTACTAAACCATAACCCTAGCTAGCCTTATATAAATAGGGCTAGACTAGTATACGATGAGAATAACTTATTAGAGAGTGGGACTTGAGATGCTTTGACTAGAATACCTGCGAGTATTCTGCAGTCATACTTGAGAGGGAATTTAGGCTGTGGAAACCTGATATACACCCAATACATTATGGGTATCTCATCCGATCAGTGATCCCAGCCAGAGATCAATAAGCTTCCGCAAATTTGGAGATCAATGTAAATCTCCTACCCAACTTTGAATTTATATTCTTGTTTTATTTTATTCCCTTCAATAATATTTTAGAGTTTTTTAGAAAAGAGTAACAATAAGAGCTACTTCATAAGTCAAAGAAGAATTTTTATGATGATACATTCTCAATGAATCTAATAATTTAAAATGTATTAATATATAATAATATGAATTAATTTTTTTCTTAGGCCTATACAAAACACAAACAAATAAACTAGTTATATTTTTAAATTTGAATAAAAAATTAATTAATAGATAGGAAAAACCGTGCTATAGGTTGGCCCATGTAATAAATGAGTTAAGTGAATAATAAGTTAATTTAACCTACTTATATCAAATAAACTCTAGTCCATCAAACATTGAATTAAAAGAACTGACCTCTAGTCCATCAGAACATTGAATTAAAAGAACTGACCTGATGAGTTGGATTGTTCCAACTATACACTATATCTACCATTCCATAGTTTTCACCCCCACTTTATTGCAAAATTGTTGTACTTATAGGAGATGATATTTATTGCCCAAAAAAATAGCAGATGATATTTTGTGACCGTGCATCGTGAAACATCAACCATCTTATACTCACAATTTTTTAGTAGAAAAAATTATAAATCCTCTTATACTCACAATTTTTGTGTGGATAAAATTATAAACCCTCTCCAATATACAATTTTCCAAATCCAATTACACTTTCATAGTTAATTCCAAGGTTGCGAATATTGTGGTGCCTAAACAAGAAATAAAAGGACCTATTTTTAGGATTGCCAGGCACACCTCTTGTTCTTTTGAACTAGAATTCTGAAACCTTTCTTCTTCCTATCCTACGCACTATATAATTCTAAAACCTCTCCTATTCTTCGTTTCTGTTGGGACTCTGAAAATTATTCCAACATATCCTTTTTTTCTCAAAAGTCCCGCAAATATCTACTATGTCAGAAAGCTGAGCTCCAATATGAAAATTCATGACCTTGCTCTCCACTTGAAAAGAACTAACCATTACAAATTTTTAAGACGTGAAATTGCAAATTTGACTCAATCTGATGAGACTACTGGTGTCTTGATTCAGACCCATGCAGCCCTAATTGCCGGTGTATCCATCTAACTTGATCCCAATATAATAAATAAGAACACTGCCTTCAACGGTAAGGCGAGGCAACACAATATTACGCATTTCCTGATAAAGGAAGTTCTTACCAGCCACGGAATCCACATATTAAATAGGTTTTGTAGATTTGGCTATATTAATAGCCATTAATTTTATGTTGATCGAGAGCTGCAGCATTTAATTAAAGTTTGAAACGGCCTTCAAGTACAATGCAGGATGGGAACTTAATATATATATATATATATAAAACAAGGTTTTTAGAGCTTTTTAGTGTTTTTCATGCAGTTTAAAATTTGGTTTTTATGCTTTACAAATTTTTAAGTATGTCTTTATCATTTAAATAATTTTTAATTTAGTCACTGTTTAATTTTTTATTATATATGTAAATTAATTTCATTTTTTTATTTTTGTTTTTTATTAGCATAAATACATATCCAATATATCGATACAGTATATAATTAGTTAAATATATAAAATTTAACAAAATGCTAATAGAATTTCAATAGTAGGGTCTAAACATTATCAAAATCGTAAATTATAAGTATTTATTGATAATTTTTTAAATCATAAAGACTAAATAAAAAATTAAATAAAACTATAAAGCTGAAATTATAATTTTCTTTAATATTTTATTATCATACAAAAATTAAAAAATTAACTTTATAATTAAACAGAACTTTAACTCTATATAACTCGAGCTCTACCTATACTACTTTTCCTCTACTACCTTCATTCAACTTGCCATGGGATGAAATATGTCCTTTTATGATCTCTTTACCATTTCTCCCATTCTCAATCAACCAATATTAAAGGGTTTGCTCAATTCAGCTAATCAAATATTTTGTTGTGTTTCACTTATATAAAACTTTTATTTTACTCTGTCATTGATTGTAATACTTAAAATAAACTTTTATTCATTGAAAAATGTCACATTTAATGCTTCATTTTTTTATAAAAATATTACATTTAATTTTCTTATGAAATTATACACTTTAAATCTAATGGTCTAAATTTAGTCTTTTAAGTAGAGAACTAAGTATGACATTTTTTAATAAGTGAATGACTACTTTGGACATTACAATAAACAAAGAATTAAACTAATAATTTTATAATAAATATGAGACCAAAATTATATTTCACTCCTTATATTATTAACACCTTTGAAAAGAGTGCAAAACATGGTTATCGAAAATCTCATTTATGGCTTAAACTATATGCTTTTACGATTTTTCAGCCACTCGCGTATCATGCTTTTAATGAAATATTAGAGATCGAAATTACTTAGCCATAAGCATGATATCTTAATTAGGTCATTTTTATTAAAACTAACTGGGGCCTTATTTTTGTCCTTAAAATTTTAATAAATTTTTTATTTCATTTCAAATTTAAGTATTCTTTCTATAAAATTTTTTTTTTTGAGTAGTTTTCAATCAATAACTCAGTTAACTTAAATGGCAAGCAATTGTGCCGTCCTGCACCACTTTTATTCTTTTTTTTTTTTTTTTTCTTTTTCTCTTAATTTTTTTTTGAGTTACTGTTGCATCATAATACAAAGTATTTGTTCTTAATAGGATAAAAGCCTGAGACTATTTGAATGAGCATGAAGAGTCTTATTATTGAACTAATATCTTTTTATCTTTTATTTTTTCGTTCTCATTTAATGTTGCCAAACTGGAGAGTAAAGTTGTTGATACACATGAAATTCATGACCTTCCATAAATTTTCTTGTTCGTTACTAACTGTAGAAGCTAGAACAACCAGAAATATAAGCATATTCCTCTATATATAGCATTGGCATCGTGCTAGGGGAGTCATGTATTAAACAAATAAGATATACATAAAATATCATAATAATTTATCTATGGTTTAAATACGTTATATTTTAAATATAAAAATTATTGGTTATTATTTAGTTTTTTTTTTACAATTCTATAAATTATTTTGAATAATAAAAGTAAAAGATGACAAGATTTTAGAATAATATCTTATCAATGTTTAAAAGATTAAAAGTAGAAAGAACTATGTTTACACTTATATTTTAGTATACAGTATATACACAGATTAAAAAGAGTGAATATCATAATTTTTTCAACCTTTTTCATGTATTTTATAAATTAGTTTATAATTCACAAAAAAAAAAAAATAGTCTATGAGATAAATTATATAAATAAAACTTATTTAAAAAATATATTTCATATCATACGTATTTTATAGTATAGTATACAAATAGCTATAATAGTGCCCAGTATCATTAAAAGCTATAATCGTGCATGGCCATGGATATTCATATTCCACAAGCCAGTAATTTCATATGTATTTCTTTGATGAATAGGAACCTTTCTCATAATCACATTTGGCTACAAGAAGCTGCAATGACGTCTCAAATAAACAAACTAGCAACCCGTCAAACTAGAATTCCCTGCAATACCTGCACTGCTTTGTGCATGCACTTACTAGAAGAAAGACATAGAGCTGTGGTCCAAATTAGAATAAATCTTTTTGGTTTTCATTTCTATAAATTTTAAAGAGATAAGCAAGATTGCGTATAGGGTCTATTTTTTTCTTTCTACCAATTTCTTTTTTCCCCTTGAACTCTTCGTAACTTTATAAAGAACTTTACACAGAGAGTTTTGCAAAATAATTTTATGGATGCACCTTAATTAGTTTTAATACATTTAATATTGATGAGTTGAATTAATTCAACTCACTTAAAACTTTAGAGTTAAACGGACTAATTGAATGAGTTTATGAATTAATCTACTTAAAAATTTTGTAAAAGAATATTCTATAGTCGCATGTAACTTTTATTTTTTTATTTTTTTTTTGTTTTTAAAGATTCAATATTTGATTAACAATAAATAACATAAATAAAATTTTAGTATTAACATTAGATATTTAGCTTTAAAATTGGATACTCTTGTTTAAAATTATCTTTTTCATTGAATTATTTTTTTAACTTTTTAATGAGTTAAACATGCTACAAGTCAAACATTCTAACCCACCAGCTTGTACCGCCTATTTTGACATATCCATGAAAGACGGCTATAATATGGGCATCAACTCGGTAGGGTTAATGATTTGACTCGTGGGAAACGTCTCGATTCAGCTACCGAAGGATTCAAATCGCAGATGGGAATCGCATAGTCGCTAGAATTGGACATCTTTGTCAGTGGAGTCGTGAAATTCGATCACACCCAAAATGGTGATTCATGGCGTTGCAGCCATACCAGAAAAGTTGCTGGATCAGGTCAGATAATCGGATCCTTTGTGACCTGAAACGACCCACTACAGGTTGAAGGAGATCCATTTGTTTTTCTCTTTTTAAAGTTGAAAAATGAAGCATAGTTTCAATTTTTTAAATGCGAAGCCTCACCGTGGAAGCATTAATAGATGTTTATATATATATATATATATATATATGAAAAAATATTTTAATATAAACAGATATATATATATATATATATATAAAAGAAAGTTCATATGACATTTATTTTAATATAAATAGATGATAATTATTTGATATATATACATATTTTAAAATTTTCAGAAAATATTTGACATAAACATATATATATATATATATATTTGACTAGTAATATTATTTAATTTATGATATATATTATATTTTAAAAATTCAATAAAAATTAACTTCGCAATTCATATAAATTGTGAAAATTACAGTTATGATTTTATATCTAAAGTGATTTGAAGTGTGAGAATCAATTTAATAGACAAAATTGTTATTGCCTTTGGACCAAATTAACGAGTAAAGTACATAATTAGTTCCTTATTTTTTTTGCAATTTATAACAATTTAGTTTTTTACAAATTTATAATGATAATTTAGTTTCTTACAAATTTAAATTTATATAAAACTTATCATCTATAAATTTAAATTTGTACAAAATTAGTCCTTTTATTTGTATTAATGAGGGACTAATTTTACATAAAATATGATTTTAGATAAATTGATTTATCACAATTATTTGTGAGGATCAATTTATCACAAAGTTCAAATATAAATGACCAATTTGGTACTTCTGTCCAAAATTAACAATCAAGTATCTCTACTTCTCAATTAATTTATTTTCTAAACTCACGAAAGTTACAAAGAAAAAAAAGTTTCAGAACTTTATTGACTTTCACATATTGACAGACATTAATATACACCACCATTAGCTATATACGTAAAAATTTCACAGTTAACTGTTTCATCGCTAATTTAAATGGGTGTTTGTATTTTATAATTGTAAAAGTGAGGTATAATTAGGACATCAGACACCCTCTGATTGACCAACGTTTCCAACATTTTTTTTTAATTTTAATTGTTTTATTATTTACTTACAAATTAATAATTTTAAAACTGACATGTTGGAATGTAATAGAAAAAATTACTATGTTGGGATTAGAGCATACCGTGTGTCATTCCGTACATGTGAATGCAAGGTTTTTATTAAATATTTAACAAAAGACGAATGGGATCTACTTTTAAACATTTCAAAGTATAGAAATCTATTTTATTAATTTCTAAACATGGTAAATTGAACATTATATTTGTATTCTTTCCATCCTCAAATGCACAATTCATCTTCTAGCCTCTTCCCATAATAACAGAGCCAAAAGGCAGAACAGAACAGTTAGTTCAGAATACTATTATGCACTCTTCCGTTAGATGCTCTTGTACTAATGTAGAGAAACACTACCATCAATTTATCGCTTTATATTGCCATCTAAGAATAGAACAATTTGCAGAACCAAACAGGATTGTTCTGACAGAACAAAAACAAGCAGAAAGAGGAAAAGTCTGGTAAGTATCTATTTACGTGTATACTTATATACTTCCACATATATGTATCCAAAGCAAGACACAACGCGCAGTACTAAGCTACTTCTGATAAACTTCCTTTCCTGTACTCATAAGACACACAAGTCCTTAATAAGTAAAGTGGACCTATAACCACTAACTGTAATGTACATACTACAAATCTCATATGCTATAAACAAACTTCCCCAGCAATGGGGCCATTTTGGTCTAAATCTAATTTTAAGAAGCTTCACTGTAGTCAATGAAGACTGCAGTACTCATCTCATTGTCAAAGATCTCAAGTCTCTGTTCTAACTTTTAGCAAAAAAAACACACATATGTGATATCTTTCAACTAGTTTACAAAAGATAATATCATAACACTGAATAATATCATAACACTGAAATGTCCCAAATCATATGAAAGCACCATCATCTGCTAATCTTAGTAATGCTAAATGATATTGCTCGACTCAAAGCAAGTAAACACAAAGTTGATATGTTGTACACACACTAAAGTTGAGGTAAGGGCAATACTTTTGGGAATTTGTAGCATCTATGTCAAATACATAGATGGATAATTATAAGAACAACGTACACGTACAGCATGGTCTTGATATTCCTTGTATGGGTCTAAAGCCTGGGAGATAAATAGACCTGCAATGGATTCTTCATTACCACAGTGAATTCTTCGTTTTCTGCCAAATCAACATCACCATTTGAAGCCTTCCACTCAAAATTCCAAACCAGATTAGCTACAAAGTATTCTAGATGTAGCATAGCGAAATTATAGCCTGGACACATTCTTCTCCCTACCCCAAATGGCATCATCTTTATCTCTTTACTTCCCGTAATATCAAATGCTTCACCTCCATTTTTTTCACCATTCAAGAACCTCTCTGGTTTGAACTCCATGGGATTCTCCCACACCTTCGGGTCCCACCCCATCTCTGCCACCATGAAATTTATAAACCCATTCTTAGGCACCAAATAATCATTCAAAACCGTATCCTCTGACACTGCATGTGGCAACACAAAATGCGCTGGAGGATGTCGCCTTAGTCCCTCCAAAATCACAGCCTTGAGATACGGCATTCTGTTCAAATCTTCCTCTTTCACTTCCTTATCTTCTCTCTCACCCATTACATATCTTATTTCCTCCACAAGCCTTTCTTGGATATGTGGGTACTTCACCACATTTGCCATAATCCATTGCAATGCGGTAGTTGTTGTATCTGTCCCTGCATCCAGAAACTCAGAACTTATGGTAACGAGTTCACCGTCATCAAGCTTGCGCTTCTCCTCTGGCAACTGCAAATCCAACAGAGTATCCACATAACACACCATAACTTCATCTTGCCTATTGTCCTCTTTGGCTTTTCTCAACCTCTCTTCCTTGGCTTTCTTTCTCGCTCTTATTAGCGGAATCAACACATCATCCTGTTCCTTCCGAAGTTGGAACAGTTCCTCCCAACGCTTGCGGAACAAAATTCGAGTGACTCTTGGCCAGAAATTAAGCATATTGAACCTGCTGAAGTTCACAAGAAAACGATGCTGAACATATTCAACATCCTTGATTTGCTTCTCATCTAATCCTTCACCGAAGCATATGTACACCAGCAAGCAGAACATAGCATACTGGATATGGTCAACGACCCTAATGGGTTTGCGGGATTGTGACTCAGACTTGAGGCGATCGAGAAGCACGTCTAGAACCCATTTTCGGATACCCGAAAAGGATTTGATCTTGGCCGGGTGAAGCATCTCGGAAGTGATGTTTCGACGGAGCACGCGCCATGTAGGGCCGTAGAAAGCAGAGGTGATGTTATGTTGGTCACTGTTGACGAACCTATCGGTAGCGAGAGACTTGGGGCGGTTGGAGAAGACGGCGCCGTTCTGAACGAGGGCTTGGTGGGCGAGAGATCGATCAGCTACGAATATAGCAGTACGAGAGCCAAGAGGGAGAGTGACGATGGGGCCATACTTGGCATGAAGGTTTCGGAGAATTACTTCGAGTTCTGAGGATGATTTGCGTAGCAAAAGAAGAGAACCGATGATGGGAAGATGGCGAGGTCCAGGTGGGAGAGGAGGGGAGCGAGAGGGAAAGAGAAGATTGAAAAGAGCTCTGATGCAGAGGCAGAGGCAGAGACAGAGGGAGACGAAGACAATGAACCAAGACTCCATGGTTGTGGTGGAAGGAATGATTGAGGGGTGAGAAAAGCTTAGCTAAGTATGGGGCAAAGTCTGTGTGTATATATATAGAGAAATCAGAAATGCGGTGACGTAGCCCCACCCAGAAGTTGTATCGTATATTCTGAGAGAAGAAGAGGAGGGAGGATGATTGGAAGTAGAATGTAGTCTTCGAATAATCTGAATTCTGTGCGGATAATACTAGTGTTCAATAACAAGAAGAAATAAAATGTACAATCGTAGATAGTGCTAACGCTCGTCAATGGCCACGTTGCAGATAACTACTTGAAATCCACACAATTATCTCATCAAACATATAGAGAGTAGGTTGATAATATTTGGTGAACAAATATTACTACCTCGAACGACACAAAAACAAAGATAATGACATGATTTTTTATCATTATTTTATTGTTACTTTTAAATTGAATAACGACACTACAACAATAATTATTGTAATTAAATAAAACATGAATCATATAATAAAATTTTATACTTCATGTCACTCAAAAACACTTTATAAAATAGAAAATACTAAATAATATTTATAAATCTTGATTTTTCAAAACACCACATTAGCAATTATGTATTTGAATAATTTCTTTAAATAATTGCTATTAATAAGCTTCATAACCCCAAAATAAGCCTCCAATCAATTACCCTATAGATTGCCAAACAACATAACCTATAAGCGTTATTATCCCATCTACAAATTTTTACTTCATTGTTCAATGTTCAACCTTATTAAAATTATTGTTGTATCTAATATAAGCACCACTTTAAACAACCCAATAACATTTGCTTAACTTAATCACACGGAAGAAAACCCATAAGTTTCCTTCAGCTTTTTTAACTTG
The DNA here is from genome assembly GCA_037074485.1 of Delonix regia. Classification (NCBI taxonomy): domain Eukaryota; kingdom Viridiplantae; phylum Streptophyta; class Magnoliopsida; order Fabales; family Fabaceae; genus Delonix; species Delonix regia. The sequence goes on along the minus strand of CM073454.1, from coordinate 7,435,322 downwards.
ACTCTAATTTATTTAAAGTTTAAATCTTTCAAAATCAAGAATTTTCTAACTCCATAAATGGTTTTAACAGGATTGTTCTATCTGATTTGACATTAAATAGTTTTATCAAATGGCATTTATTGTCGTAAAATTATCTACAACATACTTTACTATATATTTTTTTTCATATTCATGAATTACTCAATCTCACTAATATAACTTAGGGATTTAACTTATTAAGCTTAAAAATAAATCATTGAATTAAAATAATTATCTAAGATCATTCGCTCAACCCTAACAAGGCTTTCATGAATCTTCTCTCCAACTCTCAACAATGTAAAACAAGTTAAAATTTGGAAAAGTCCTTTAAATACTTACCACTCAAAACTAGGACTTCCAACAACTTAAATCCATCCTATCGTGGCTTATACAAATTGGAGAAGCCAAGAAATATCATATTCCATTTCCTACATGCTTGAACACATTGTCATAGAAGGGGATTTTTTGAATCAAAGGCCAAAGGATGAAATCAATAACTAGAAACAAGGGAAAATGGTCGTATTGACACTAAGAACTCAAAACCCCAACACAATATGATTTAAATGTGCCAAAATCACACCTAAATCGAGCCTCATGTTGTTAACATAGCTGCCAAGAAGAGGTTTTGAAATTTTAGAGTTAAAGGAAGAAACTGATTAGTGATAACAAAAGAGCATGGTTTGAAAATCATCATAGAAGAAAAGCCTTAAGTTAGATCAAAGCGAAACGCACTAATTTTGCTCCAATTGCTCTGAAATTGTGAAGAATGTTCTTTGGAACCCTAATGTGATTGCTGTTGTAATTCACAAAGGAGAACAGATGATATTTGCTGGCAAGGACGACAGAGGGACAGACTCCCACTGGCGGTCACAAGGCATGGCATGGGAGGACGGAAATAGCAACTGCTCTCTTGTTCTCTATTACGAACCCATAGGCAAGGATGATGATGGAATCTAATTTTTTTTTTCTTTCTTATATTTTCTACACCATTGAATATCCTATTGATTATGCATTAATTTGTCAACTCATTTTAATTAATCTTTTCCCTCATATTTTCCATTTTTTCCCATTTTTTTCTATTTACAAATTCTTAAACACTTTTTTAGCTTCGTACCAATTTAACACCTTAACATTTTTCCATACTTCTCCCATTTTATTTTGTAATTTATTTCCCTCATTTTTCTTATGATTACAAATTGTTTTATTTCTCACCACATATTGTCATTATGTTTTATATTTTCACACTCATATAGATATTATGAAATTCTACATTAAATAAAATTCATCAAACAAAACTTTGAAACTGGCACAATATTCACACATCTCGTTAAATGTATTTTAAATCATAATTTTCACACATCTAATTATTTTTAATCCTAAATGCATTTCCTTATATCCTCTATATCTTTAAATATTCATATCATTATACATTAATTTATGAACTCATTTAAATTTTTTCCCTCATTTTTTGGATTTTTAGTTTTGTCCCATTTTCTTTATGTTCACAAATTTTTTTTATATGTTTCCTTATCATTTCCCAATGATTTCACATTTTGACAATTTTTCATACCTTCCACTTTTGTATTTTGTAATTTATTTCTTCTATTTTTCTTATAATTTCAAATTTTATTTACTAACTATTGTCAAAATTATTTACATTGTCACATATGCATACATGTTTAAAAAATCAACATTGAAAAAATGGACCAAACAAGAATTCAATATTAGCATAATATTAAACTGAGTAATACCTTCGATAATAAAAAGTTGCATAATACCAAACAATTTAAAGTTAAAAGACAAAAAGATAGATACTAACTCGATGCTTGTTACAAATCAAACAAAATCTTCTTAAGTGATACTGGGACAACTAACTTTTAACAATATATTATATTACATCACTTAGAATAAAAGATAGAATCAAATGTGATTTTATTAATTTTTAATATTTTAAAATTTTTTAATAGAATAATAATGATGATTATTTTTTTACAATTAAAAATTTTTTTTATAGTGATATCTTTTCAATAAATTTATTTTCATCACTTTCTTTTTACTAATCTCACAACACCAAAACCCTTATATTGAAGCTCAACCTTTAAGTCAAAACAGCAACATTTTAGTGATACAAATCATATAATACAATTAATATTCCTCATATCACACTACATTACTAAATATAATTTTTATATTTTCTTTATATCACACTATATTAGTATATTCAATTTATTACTAACACATGATCAAAAAAACCCTAAACCTTTAATCTTAAATATATAAACATACAGCAAAACAAATTAATTTTCTATAATAGAAGTACTTACCTTTGTAAACTTAATATGGCGTATTTGCTCTAGTTGTGAGGGACATGGATACACTTGCTACCCACTGAGCCTTACGTCATAAATATCTTATTATTGCAAAAACTAAATATATTTAGGGAGTATATTTAGGGATACTAAATTAGAGTTCTACCGCTAACTTTCCTTTCATTCCGGAAATTGTTATTGCAAAAATATATTTGTGGTTCTATAATTTTATTTTTGCCTCTTTAATTTATTTTATTTTACCAATTCTATCTCATAACATGTTTTAATTTTTTTTTTTAATTTAGTCCCTTAATTTAAAAAATAACCTAAATTTTTATTCCCTTTTAAGAAAAGAAAATTTTTTAAAATTAAAAAATAAAATTATAGAAACAAAAATATATCGTTTTCTTTTCATTATTTAGATTAGGTTACTACCTTATCTTACTTCATAGCCAAGCCAAAAGACCGAAAAACATATCTTTTTCCATCAGTTCATTATGTATTTATTTGAATTGATATTGGGCTAATAGATTTTAATTAATATAAACGTTTAAAAATGATTATAATTAAATATTATTTTTTATGATCATGGTTTATACTTAAAAATATTTTTAAAAAATTAAATTTATTATCTATACAATTTATTTAATATAAAATAATATTTTTCATTTATCTATAAATAGGAATTTAAAAGACAAAAATAATTTTTAAAAAATTAAAGGCTAAAGTAAATAAACTTATTTAAAAAATAAATCTCCATTCAGAGTTTTAAAACATCTCAAATACTAAACCATGCAAGTCATAATGTTGTCGTGTCTTGATTTTCTACATTTGGAATTATATGCGTATAATGCAACTGAAGTGTACTTGATCCATGTGAACTTACTAACTTAAAAACAAGAAAAAGCTGCCCAGACAAACTCCACAACTTACACCGAAGAGAATCCTTTTCCAAATGCTGTCAATAGTGAGGACCACGGACATTCGCAGTCAACCACGCATTTTTATTTGACTTTGATCTTCCTTCATTCATACCGATGCCGCACAGAATTCAGATTATTCGTGGAAGACTTTCTACTTCCAGTCATCCTCCCTCCTCTTTTTCTCTCTATATATGTTAACACAGACTTTGCCCCATACTTAGCTAAGCTTTTCTCACCCCTCAATCATTCCTTCCACCACAACCATGGAGTCTTGGTTCATTGTCCTCGTCTCCCTCTGTCTCTGCCTCTGCATCAGAGCTCTTTTCAATCTTCTCTTTCCTTCTCGGTCCCCTCCTCTCCCTCCTGGACCTCTCCATCTTCCAATCATCGGTTCTCTTCTTTTGCTACGCAAATCATCCTCAGAACTCGAAGTAATTCTCCGAAACCTTCATGCCAAGTATGGTCCCATCGTCACTCTCCCTTTTGGCTCTTGTCCTGCTATTTTCGTAGCTGATCGATCTCTCGCCCACCAAGCCCTCGTTCAGAACGGCGCCGTCTTCTCCAACCGCCCCAAGTCTCTCGCTACCGATAGGTTCGTCAACAGTGACCAACATAACATCACCTCTGCTTTCTACGGCCCCACATGGCGCGTGCTCCGTCGCAACCTCACTTCAGAGATACTTCACCCGGCCCGGATCAAATCCCTTTCGGGTGCCCGAAAATGGGTTCTAGACGTGCTTCTCGATCGCCTCCAATCTGAGTCACAATCCCGCAAACCCATTAGGGTCGTTGACCATATCCAGTATGCTATGTTCTGCTTGCTGGTGTACATGTGCTTCGGTGAAGGATTAGATGAGAAGCAAATCAAGGATGTTGAATATGTTCAGCATCGTTTTCTTGTGACCTTCAGCAGGTTCAATATGCTTAATTTCTGGCCAAGAGTCACTCGAATACTGTTCCGCAAGCGTTGGGAGGAACTGTTCCAACTTCGGAAGGAACAGGATGATGTGTTGATTCCGCTAATAAGAGCGAGAAAGAAAGCCAAGGAAGAGAGGTTGAGCAAAGCCAAAGAGGACAATAGGCAAGATGAAGTTGTGGTGTGTTATGTGGATACTCTGTTGGATTTGCAGTTGCCAGAGGAGAAGCGCAAGCTTGATGAAGGTGAACTCGTTACCATAAGTTCTGAGTTTCTGGATGCAGGGACAGATACAACAACTACCGCACTGCAATGGATTATGGCAAATTTGGTGAAGTACCCACATATCCAAGAAAGGCTTGTGGAGGAAATAAGATATGTAATGGGTGAGAGAGAAGATAAGGAAGTGAAAGAGGAAGATTTGAACAGAATGCCGTATCTCAAGGCTGTGATTTTGGAGGGACTAAGGCGACATCCTCCAGGGCATTTTGTGTTGCCACATGCAGTGTCAGAGGATACGGTTTTGAATGATTATTTGGTGCCTAAGAATGGGATTATAAATTTCATGGTGGCAGAGATGGGGTGGGACCCAAAGGTGTGGGAAAATCCAATGGAATTCAAACCAGAGAGGTTCTTGAATGGTGAAAAAAATGGAGGTGAAGCATATGATATTACGGGAAGTAAAGAGATAAAGATGATGCCATTTGGGGCAGGGAGAAGAATGTGTCCAGGCTATAATTTCGCTATGCTACATCTAGAATACTTCGTGGCTAATCTGGTTTGGAATTTTGAGTGGAAGGCTTCAAATGGTGATGTTGATTTGGCAGAAAACGAAGAATTCACTGTGGTAATGAAAAATCCATTACAGGTCTATTTATCTCCAAGGCTTTAGATCCATACAAGGAATATCATGACCATGCTGTACGTTGTTCTTATAGTGATCCATCTATATATGTGACATAAACTACAAATTACCAGAAGTATGGCCCATACCTCAACTTGAGTATGTGTACAACATATCAGCTTTTTGTGTACCTGCTTTGAGTTGAGCAGTATCATTTAGCATTACTAAAATTAGCCGATGATCACCTTGCAGTTGGTTTGGTACTTTTAAATGATTATGGACATTTCAGTGTTATTATATTATCTTTTGTAGACTATTCGAAAGATATCATATTTATGTTTTCTTTTTGCTAGAAGTTAGAACAGAGACTTGAGATCTTTGACAATGAGATGATTACTGCAGTGTTCATTGACTACAGTGAAGCTTCTTAAACTTAGTTTTAGAACAAAATGGCCCCATTGCTGGGGAAGTTTGTTTATAGCATATGAGATTTGTGGTATGTACTTTGCAGTCAGTAGCTATAGGTCCATTTTTCTTAATAAGGACTTGTGTGTCTTATATTTCCTCTTGCTGCATGTTGTTTTGTTATATCAGAACAATCCTGTTCGGTTCTGCAAATTGTTCTATCCGTAGACGGCAATTTAAAACTATATAATAATGGTAGTGTTTCTCTATAGTACAATAAAGACATTTAATGGAAGAGTGCATAATAGTATTCTGAACTAACTCTGGTGTTCTGCCTTTTGGCTCTGTCACGATGGGGAGAGGCTAGAAGATGAAGTACATTTAAGGATGGAAAGAATTCAAATATAATGTGCAGAGCAAGTTGCAACTATTAAAACCCTTCCTGGTTTTCTCTTTGAAAGAAATGGAATTTTAACTTCTCAGTCCTGGGTAGTAGTAAAAAGAAATGCACTCTGTTGATTTTAGCAACACATTGATTATTCCTTTCTTTTCCAGTTTTATTATTCTTTAAAACCTTGGAAAATTCACTTTTGGACATATATTTGAACTTTGTATATTCTAATGAGGTGTTGGTATGTAAATTACATTTTCAAGATATTAAGTTTTTATAATTAAATTATGATCTGTGAATGAACTAATTTTAAGGTGTGAAGGATGCAGTGCCGAGTTGGAAAAATTGAATTTATGCGTTAAAATTTAATAACAAATATTTAACCAAATGTAAGTTTTGTCCTCTTTTCCATTTAATTATAATAGTTTGTCGTATACATTGTTTTTGTTAGTGGGGATGAAAGTAAAATGTTAGAAATTAGAAAGCATTCTCTTTTTTCAGAGTGTGAGCAACGTGGCAGTGTTCCTCTATATTACTACTATGTTGTGTTTCATAAAATGGTCAGGAAAAAAAATTTTGATTATTTAATCCCTAAACTTTACTTGAATTTATAAATTGGTTGTTATACTTTAATTTTATTAATTATTTTTTATAATTTTAGTTTTTTCTTTAGTTTGATCCCTACAGTTAATCGAACCTCTAACTATTATTGTTACAATGTGGAGAATGATGCCAAGTATAATTTTTTTAATTAGAATATTAATTATTTAATTATTATACTTTACCTGTATTTTTAAATTGGTCTTTGCACTTTATTTTTTTTTTAAATCACTCCTTATAATTATAAAAATTTTCAAAACACTCCTAGCAAGTGGGTGATGTGGCGAATTGTTATTGAAATGGAATGTTCAAATGACAGAATCGTGCCACATGTGATGCCAACCATGACAGCCACTGTTTCTATTAATGCTATCAAAACGCCGCAGTAAAAACCCCAATTTTTTTTCAGACTAATGCGCATACTGGATTCTGCAATTCCGCAAGAGAAGTCTGCGTCTCTCAATTGGTCGTTCTGCTCGTGGTCATGTATAAATTGAGCAACTGTGAACTGGGCAGCCTCAATGGAAGAATCAATATGAAATGAGCAACATTGGAAGACGACAATAGCGTGCCAAACATGAAGAGGATTTGCCTTTGGGGAAAAATTCACTACCACATTATTATACCTCTTCTCTTTTGCTAACCCAATCTCTCAACTTCTCAACAAGTTGAGCATCATCGCTTTCTCCTTACCGACCAAGCAACTCTACTACTTATTAAGAAACTGCCGCATGGTGGCTTCATCAGTTCTCCAGTTCTTAAAATGTTCGAATCAGAGATGGAAGCTGATTGGGGACCCCGTCATTGTGGCGATGGCGGTATCTTAGAAATAGGCCTCTTGAAATATTATGAAATTCTTGGCAATTATTTGCGTATTTTAAACTTTTAAAAAAAATTTTTGTAATATTTCTTTTTATCTGAATGATAGTTTTATATGATTGTTGGTCAGCTCAGCAAGCATACTAAATTGCTCAAATAATACAATAATGAAAAAGAATTGTTTTATAAGGATTGAGTATTAAAAACTAACGCAAATTAATTTGATTAAAATAAGTAACGAGTAATAATATCAATTTTTGTATGAGAGTTTTAACAATATAACGAATCAAACAAATGAAATTAACTAGTAAAATTAAAATAAAACTCAATAGCTATGGAAAGAGGTAATAACAGAGAAGGATTAACTACTTTCAATCATGAAAAGTGTTAGGATCAGTTCATGATAATGAAAAACAAAATAATCTTTGCATTATCTATAGGCTAGTACAGTTGAAAATTAAAATAAAGATCAATAATGATGAAATTAATTGTCAAACTCTAGATCTTTTTGTCCTAATTAGTGTATTAACTTTTTCACTCTCTATTTGTCTTTCCTTTCCTATTGCTAATATCCATTTGCTATTATCAAAAGTACTTAAGGATCCCTAAAATTAGAGGTTTGTACCATTGTGTTATGTACTTTTCTTCCTCCTCAACCTATACATATATTTCTGCCTTTTCTCTCACTTCTTCGTACTTCTTTTTTGCTTTGTACATCTTCTCCCTCTTAGGGTTCCATTGGCCTCCATTTAAAAGTCACGTGCCTCTCTATCCACTTATCCCAAACCCCAAAATGTGTGTTTCAATAATCCAAGTCAGTATAGGATTTTATTGTAGCAATTGCAATAACTCTGCCACGACAACTGAGATGAATTTTTGCCTCGAGAGATTCCACATTCCTTTTACTTACATATGAATATAAACCACACCAAGCATCATTTTTTCTCATTTTTTTCATGTGGAATACTTTTATTTAGTTCATTGTTTATGTTGATAACACATCCTAATTTTCCTAAAAGTATTAAGAAAAATAAAAACTAGTAAATAAGCACTTGAAACAAGTATTTTCCTCAAAGATTTCATGATTGATAACTCTAATTTCTTAGAGTTATCACACCTTCAAACTTAAAATATTGTTTGTCCTCAAGAAACAAACTAAAGTCACAATATGAATATATGAATGCACTGACACCAAAAGAGAATCCACAAATGCCATAATTTGAATCAAAGTGAAGGGTTTTGTTCTCAAATAAATTTTCCATGAAGCACACATGAAACTATAGACTCTCATACTATTGTTCCTTTGTAATTACACTCCAATACTGGCTTAATCTATTGTCAATTGTTAGAACACCTTCTAAGAGTGTGTAATTAAAGATTAGGCTTCATCCTTAATTTCCTAAATTAGGTTAGGTACCGATCATTAAGCCTAAATGCATTGCTTCAATGAGTTGACTTTAAAGATTCCCTCTACACTAAAAAACAAGAGACTTACTTCATATGGAAAATAACCATATTAGATTCTCTAATCTCTTTATTTCTTTTTTTTTACAGGAGGAGTTCTTTATATTGTAATGTTTCCTTTTAGCAAGAATGCCAATATAGAGCTCGTGAAAACACTTAGCTACTTAGTAACCTTACAACTTTAGAATGCTTTTGCATGCTTATATTCCAAGTGATCATTTGATGTAAAAGTAAATATGGGGCTCATGCTCACTCTTGGTTACTAAGTGACTCAAAACAACAAAGCTTCCCTCCTTATTAAATCTTTCTTCCTTTTTTTTATTTTTTCTTATATACTTATCTCTACCTAGTTGACTCCTCAGTACTAGGTCCTTTATTTCTTTGTTTTAAGGGACTCTTTAGGTCATTTCTAGAAACTTAGGCTTTCATAGCCTTCTAACTTTACTTAAACTCTCAAGGATTTAGCCTAAACTGTGCAAATAATAGTTGGCAGTCTACTAAATGTTAAAATAGATTCTACCAACATTTTCATATAATTACAACTCATAAAAGCATGAGAGTTCTATCAAGCGACATCATCATCATTGAACAACTCACACCATGACAAACCTTACAACAATGAAGATTCTTAAAACAACAAAACACTTATTCCAACAACTACTATGCATGTAAATTTTTTTTTTTTTTTAAAAAAAGGCTAGTTCTATTATCTTTAAAAGCAAAAGGTAACACTAAAGTAAGAAACAAACACAATGCAGCACCAAAAAATAAAACATAATCTCCCTCAAACTTAAAATTAGACAATGACCTCAGAATAATAGAAAAGAAACAAAATGATACATAAATAACATAGCTAGCAGAATGTAAACAAGAGTTGAGCAACAACATCAAAATAAAATTAAAAAATACTAAGAAACGTAAAAGAAAGGAAATCCTTAAATGGTTGTGGACTTAAACTTCTTTGAACTCTAATATTTAGTGCTCGTTGAGTGGATTGGGAATGGGAAAGCTTTGTCATGGCATTGTCACAAGATTATCATGACAACTGGGCAATTTTTTCTTTGTATAATTCTTTTACTTGCTACATAATGACATAGCTTTATCCAAAGATTCCAAAAATGTTTCTCACATCCTCAACCAATTCAACAAGCCCCCAATTCATTTGAAGTTGTAATGAATCATTTAAAATGCCCTCAAACTTTAAATATGCCATTCCCCACTAATTACATTTCCCAACCTACTTTTCGTGCATCTCCTTGCCCTTTTAGCTCCACATTCTTTATGTTGAAACATATAAACTAAAACACAAATAATATAACTCATAAATTACCCACAACAAAAAGGAAAACATCACAACTTAAAAAGGAGAAAATTCAGCAAAATTGAAAAAACAAAGGAAATAACAACTAAAATAACAAAAGTTTCACAATTCATTTTGGGTTGCCTTCCAATAATGCTTCTGTTTAAGTTGACAGCCTAACTTTCTTCTTCTTCATTCTCCCTCTAACTGGATTGAAGATTTCTCCATCTTTATTGTAGGTCTTAAGTAATGTTTCACTCTTTAGCCATTCACTTTAAATGTTTTGCCAAAATGCTCTTCTTGTAACTTTAAAGTTATAAAGGGAAATACAGCCAACACATGAAATGGGCCTGACCACTTAAGCTTGAGTTTTGCAAGGAAAATTTTGAGTCTGGAATTAAAAGAGTAACACTTGTTGTCCCACTTCAAACTCCTGCTATATAATTCTCCTATCATGTCTTTTTTGGACTTGCTCCTTGTAAATCCTTACATTCTTATCAACTTTATTCCTTAGCTCATCTAACTCATTAAGTTGCAAATTAGTTTTTCTTTTCTCGAGATGACCGTCAAAATTGCAAAGTCACAAGATCAAATTGTTTTTGTTCATCGTACTTTTATGCTACTTCAGAAGAATTGAGACTTCTATTTTATTTTCTCCTCCCTTAATATGCACTGTAAGAGTCTCAACTATTTCTTTTAAAGTATTATCACCTTCATGTATATGGTTTTCTTCAAAAAATATGACATCCCTGCTGACTATAACCTTGTGTTTAATGGGATCCCACAGACGATAGCCCTTTACTCTATTAGCATATCCCAAGAGTAAGTGTGTTTTAGATATTGGATATAACTTTGTAATTTCTTAGGCATTGTACATCACATATATCAGACTTCTAAACAAATGGAGGTTTATATAATCAGCTGGCTTCCTAGTCCATATCTCCATTGGGGTATTCAGATTAATTGCATTTGATGGTAATGAATTGATCACGTAGTAAGCTGTCTTAACTATTTTTGCCCAAAATAAATTGGCTAATCAAACAATTCTTAACATTGCCCTTGTCATTTCAAACAAAGTCTTGTTCATCTGCTTTGCCACTCCATTTTACTATGGAGTATACGCCACCGTGAATTACCTCTTAATACCTTCTTGTTGACAGAAAGTATAAAATTCATCATCGATGTATTCTTCTCCATTTTTAAATCTCAGTTTAATCCCTTTTCAGATTTATGTTCTACAAGCGCTTTAAAGGCTTTGAAAACTACAAACACATCTCTCTTTCTCTTGATTAGATACACCTAACATCTTCTGGAGTAGTCATCAATGAATGATACAAAATAATCTGATCTTCTTAAGGATAAAACCAGTGTTTGCCAAACATTAGAGTGCACTAAGTCTAAAATAGCTTTACTTTTCTCTTTATAGCTATTGAACTTTAACTTCTCTCTTTAGTTTGATGGTGCCTATTCCAGCAATATCTAAGAAATGATCATCTCCCATAAACACATATCCTCCAGAGACAAGTTTATATTGGTGGAACCACTTTCTCCATGAGGTCATGTGCCACGTTGCTACTAAGTCTACAAGCCAAATATCATTAAAGTTTTTTTGCCATCAACAACTGTTGCTACCTCATTGTATAAGACTTCTCCGTCATTTGAGGAACTTGCAATGCATCCCTGAGCACTTAACAACTCAGTATCTTTACCTTTAGCCTCTGCATTTTTCTTCAAATTCCAAAACTCATTTTTATAGTGTCCTTTTTTATTATACTTAGAACATTTGATATTCTTCTCACTCTTTGATTTTGATCTACCTCGATTTTAGCTCCCACTTGAGCCACATTTTGTTGATTTTCCTCTCATCACTACCAACGCTTCTGCTTATTATGAACAAATCAACATGTCTTCCTTGTTTTTATGTCGATGTTCTTTTTCCAGAATAGTCGGTGCAATGTCATCAAAAACTAGGTGGTCCACAAAAATATTATTAGTCAGGTTGATAACGAGTTGATCATAAGAATTAGGTAGGCTTTGAAATAGAATTTCAGCACATTCATTCACCTATATTTGTGACCCAACGATGTGGGATGAGAAAATAGAGTATTCATAATGTTGATATGCTCCATCACTAAAGTAGTTTCAGACATCTGCAGAGTGTATAATTTCTTTTTAGGAAAAATTTTGTTGTGTAATGATTTGATCTAGTACAATTTGATTAAATGATCCCAAATTTCTTTCACCATTTTCTTCTCCTCTATGCTAGACAATATCTCATCTACAAGCACTAAATGAAGATTTACAACTACATTTCCATTCATCTCGTTCTATTTATTTTCATCTGTGAATTTTACCGGTCTTTCATTGATAACTGCAAGACAATTATCTTTTCTTAAGATGACATTTATCTTGAGCTTCCACTGTCAGAAATTACTACCATTGAACTTTCAATCTCAAATTAAGCTGTCATTGCTTCAATCACAATCTATTTGTAAGCAAAAATAACTCCTATTATTTTTCATGAATAGCAACTATACATATAAACAGTAACTATATGTATGAATAGTATACCATACGTGCGAATAGTATATAATACCTTATAATGGGTGAAAATAATTTTTCTTATTTTTTGATGTGGAGGATCTACTATGTCAGTGGCAGTTACAGAGTATACAATAAGTAAATAATAACACACCCAAATAGGCTCTAATATTAATTGTAGAAACAATAGACACTAGATAGAAGCAAAACTATAACAAATAATTTGAGATGACATATAGAATTTTACATGGAAAAAACTCCAAGTAAAAAACCATGGAAAAAGAAGAAAGGGTTTCACTGTGCGAAAAATAGAAGTTACAACTTCTTTCTATATACCAAGGATAATACAATATTTTTATATCTCTTGCTAATAGAAGAATACTAATTTCACAACTCTCTATATATCACACAACATTCTCTTTATATAGGATTGCTCTTTTCTTGGTTATAAGAAATGAGGTTTTGAAGCTCTTTATTTATAGCGAATGATGAAAGGCTTCAATTTAATTTCCAAAGGACTTTGGTAGGTGTCTCATTCTTTGACATGATGATGATGATGGTAAAACTACTACAGGATCTTCTTCTATGCCAGTTAGAGTGGTGGAGTCATAATCCTACTCCTAACCATAAATGCAGACATATTTAAGAGAAATTAGTAGCAAACCATCTTCCTTTCCACCCCCATCACAGTTTACCAATCTCAAAAAAGATAGTTTATCACACTATGCACCCATACCACTTACATCTCCATGTACTATAGACGAATCATTATCAAACATTTGCCCAACACCACTTCTTATGACATTTGGCTCTGGGTCTCTCATGGCATTATTTTTTTTATTGGTTTGCATTAAATACTAAGTATGCTAGTGGGTCTTTCAAAATTTGAGGCAATTCCCATTAACAACAATTAGGATTTTACACTCGACACCAACCTATTCCTCATATTCAATGACCATATTGAGACTTAAATTTCCCACCAACAGGCCTTAAACACTGCCATGACCAGCATGCTGAAGATGAAGGGGATGAAAATGCATAAGGTCAAGAAGAACAACAACCACAACAACGACCTCAACATGTTAGACGACAACCTCGATGTGGTATTGGAAATCATTATTTTAATTAATGATATTATCATCCTTTTTTTTCTCATGCTATAGATATTATAATCTTTTGCTTGGTCTATGTATTCTTAACTTTAATCCTAAACCTCTATGTATGTTCTGTGTATTTTCCTTTCTCATCATTTCGTATTTCCTTTTTTTTCCATTTTTTGTGCATATATTATATAATTAATATATACCACACATGGTTTTCACACTTTTTAAAATTACACTTTCATTTTCCATCCATTCATGCTTTTTAACTTTTATAATTACATATATTAATCTTTGTCCATTTTATAAATGAAATATTCTACTCAACATTTACAACATATATTCACTCATTTTTTAATGTGATCTTCAATTTCTAGATATTTATAATTATGTTCTCGTAGTTTAGATGATTTATAAGATAATATATTATAAGTTCAACTAAAAAATATTTACATAATTTTAATAATTTGGACTACATTTAATGTTGCTAAATTATGAGGGTTTAATTGCAAATTTTTTACATATAATAGGGACTACATTGAAAATTAACTAAAACTTTATGGTCCAAAAATATATATTTTCCTCAAATGATGAGATCAGACAATTTTTCTTAAAAAATACTGCATTTGGACAAAATGTATTTCGTGAACGCTTTTCCCATGATAACTAGCACGGTAGGCAATATATCGATCAGCTATTAGCTGGACGAGATCCAATAGGGAGATTGACGATGGGACCATACTTGGCGTGAAGATTTTGGAGAAATGATTCAAATTCTGTGAATGATTTGCGCAGAAAAGAATGTTAGTGACGATGGGAACACGAGAAGGACCAGGAGGGAGAGGACTGGAGGTAGAGGAGTGAGAGGGAAAAAGAACACTGAAGAGGGCTCTGACTAGAAGGCAGAGACAGAGAGAGACGAGGACGATGAACCAAGCCTACATCGTTATGGGTAAGAATGAAGATGATGACTGTGTTGTTGTGCAGTGATGTGTATGAGTGAGAAATGCTTATGGCGCTGAGGGGAAATTTAAAGGTGATGATGGGGCTGAAGCGAAGTAGAGTGTTGACGTCAATATCCAGAGAAATCGAACACACCACTACTGTAGCATGATCTAGTTATATAACTTCATTTTATTGAATCATTTATAAATTAGTGAAACTCCAATTATACAAAACTCAAACTTTAATGACAAGATACTCGAAAGGTGGATTCTCCCAGTTTTAAAAGAACTTGAAAACTGAAAGATAAAAGAACCATCAACGTGTAAAAATCAAGAAAGTAATCAACTTATTTGACTCCAAGTCACTAGCTACAATTTTCTCTCTATGTGCAGCATCTTTTCTCTACCCAGGTGAGAGTTGGCTAACTTTTTATACCATCAAAATGAAAACGAGGGAGGGTTTCAATGGTTGCAACTAGCTCTGCATCTTGTATTTGTGTTCATCTTTTCTTAGAAACAGAGCCAGAAAGCAGAACAGAAGAGTTAGCTTGGAGTAATAATATTAATATGCACTCTACCCTTAAGTGGTTTCACAGAAATGTAGAAAAACACTGCCATCAGTTTATATTCTTGAAGTTGTCCTCAAAAGATAGAAGTATTTGCAGAGCCAAGCAGGATTGTTACAAATAGAACAAAAACGTCATGCAGCTAGAGGAAAGAACTAGAGCAGTTTTAAGTTTTAGTTAAAAAAATTAATTTTTTCCAGAGATGGATAAATTTATCAAAAATTTTATTTTAATTTAAAATTTTAGTATTTTGATTAATTAAATCATTTTAGAATTTTTTATATAATTAATCTTGTGGTGCCACCATGGTTAGGCCAGGTATGATTTTAGCCTAAGAAGCTGAATTCTCAAATCTTCTAGTTGGCAGATACCGAACTAAATAAATTTTTTTCGACTTGCTGACAAAAGAATTATGATGAGAAAGTTACACTAAGAAGTCCGCAATAAGTAAAATGCCCCTATAACTAGCAGTGAAGTATTCAGACAAATCTCATATGCTATAACAATTTATAAATTTCCCCCGTTGTGGAGGTACTTTTCTTCTCAAACACTGACATTCCTTGTACAGGTCTAGAGTCTTGGAGATATATGGACCTGTAATGGATTTTTCATTACTACAGTGAATTCTTGTATTTCGGACAAATCAACATCACCATTTGAAGCTTCCCATTCGAAATTCCAAACCAGATTAGCTACAAAATACTCCAAATGGAGCATTGCCAAATTATAGCCGGGACAAATCCTTCTCCCAGCTCCAAATGGCATCATCTTTATCTCTTTGCTTCCAGTAATATCAAATGCTTCACCACCACTTTTCTCATTGTTCAAGAACCTCTCTGGTTTGAATTCCATTGGACTTTCCCACACCTTTGGATCCCATCCCATCTCTGCCACCATGAAATTTATACTTGCATTTTTGGGCACTAAGAAATCATTCAGAACCACATCCTCCGATACTGCATGTGGCACCACAAAGTGTGCAGGTGGGTGACGCCTCAGTCCCTCCAAAATCACAGCTTTGAGATATGGCAATTTGTTCAGATCTTCCTCTTTCACTTGCTTTTCCTGTCTCTCACCCATCACCTCCCTTATCTCCTCCACAAGCCTTTGCTGGATGTGTGGATACTTCACCACATTTGCCATGATCCATTGCAATGCTGTAGCTGTTGTATCTGTCCCTCCATTCAGAAACTCTGAACATACGGAAACGATTTCAGATTCTTCAAGCTTGCGCTTCTCCTCAGGCCACTCCAAATCCAACAAAGTATCCACATATGACACTAAGAATTCATCTGACTTATTCTTGTCCTCTGCTTTGTTCAACCGCTCTTCCTTGGCTTTCTTTCTCGCTCTTATTAGTGGAATCAACACATCTTCTTGTTCCTTCCGAATCTGGAACAGTTCCTCCCAACGCTTGGACAATAATATCCGAGTGATTCTTGGCCAGAAATTCAGCACCCTGAATCTGTTCAAGTTCAAAAGTAAACGGCGTTGAACATGTTCAATATCTTTAATCTGCCTGTCATCTAATCTATCACCGAAGCTCATGAACACTAGCAAGCAGAACATAGCAAATTGAAGGTGGTCAATGACCCGAATGGAATTGCTTGACTGTGAATCAGATTTGAGGCGATCGAGAAGGACGTCCAAAACCCATTTACGGGTACCTGAAAAGGATTTGATTCGGGTCGGGTGGAGCATCTCGGAGGTGAGGTTGCGGCGGAGGACGCGCCATGTGGGGCCGTAGAAGGCGGAGCTAATGTCATGTTGGTTGCTGTTGAGGACCTTAGTGCTAGCAAGTGCCTTGGGGCGGTCCGAGAAGACGGAGCCGTTTTGAACGAGAGCTCGGTGGGCAATAAAGCGATCAGCCACAAATATAGATGGACGAGAACCAATAGGGAGAGTGACGATGGAACCGTGTTTGGCGTGAAGATTTCGGAGAATTGGTTCAAATTCTGAGAATGATTTGCGCAGATAGGGAAGAGAACCGATTATGGGAACAAGGAAAGGTCCAGGAGGGAGAGGTGGGGAGTGAGAGGGAGAAAGAAGATTGAAGAGGGCTTTGATTAGAAGGCAGAGACAGAGAGAGACGAGGACGATGAACCAGGCCTCCATGGTTGTGGGTAAGACCGAAGACGATGACTGTGTGGTAATGGTGTATGAGGGAGAAGAGCTTGCCGACAAGATGGGAAATTTAAAGGTGATGGGGCTGAAGAGTACAGTGGGAACACAAGTGATGTCAGTGTTCAGAGAAATCGAGCACGCTAGCGCTTTCGTTTTTCCTTGGTCCGCAAGATACTGATTGAAAGTTGTTTCGGACCGGAATTGTACAGTTATATTTTTATTATCATATTTTTTATTAAAATATAATAAGTACATAATTAATTAATATTAATATAAATTTCAAAATTATAAAAGAGAATATATATATTACTTTGTTCTATTTATTATTTGCTAAGTACATAAAGGAAAAAATATTATTTATACAGTAATTAGATAAAACATTATGTGCCTTATGTGAATTTTTTTACGGTGAATGATTGAATTTTAGGGTAAATATAAGTTGAGTTTGATTATACTAAATTTAGATCGTATCTATTTATTATTTTATAATTTTTTTTATAGGAATAATTTTTTAGAGAAAAATTAAATATTCAATATTTAAAATAAAAAAATTAAAATTTGTAATGAAAAGTGATTAAAATTTAAAAAGAATTAATATTTTTAATATATATTTTAAATAAAAATTATTATAAATAAATAAAAATAAATTAATACTCAAAATTTAACTCAACTTAATAAAATTTATAAAATTTTTTTACTCAACTTAACTTGATTCAATATGATCAAGTCATATTGAATTAACTAAATCAATTGGATCCATGTACACTCGATAAATTTTGAGGTTAAAAGTTAAGGAAAGATGGATGAGAATTATATGAATTTAACTTTAAATCAATGTGATTTTACAAATTTAATTTGGGTCAAACATGAGTTACGTGTTGTGCTTTTATATTTGAAAATTTTTATCAGATAAGTGGTTTTTACCATCACCATAATTCATCTAAATAATTTTAGTCACTTGAGAGTCTAAAGAACGAAAAATCACATGTTTGAATAGATCAAAATAATTCATCTAAAAAAATCTAATGTTAAATCAAATAAAATTATGTATAATCTCATGTTTGAATAGATCAAAATACTTTTTAATTTCTTAATTATTAAGCTAAACACATTTAAACTCTTTGATTTAATTTTTTAAAAGTTGAATTAAGTATTAAATTAAAAAATTAATTCACAATTTGATGATTTAATCTCTGACGGACCAATCAAGTATATAATATATAAAATAGATATAAATATTTAAAAATATAAACATTAACTAAAATATTATTATATGACAATAAATCTATATAAAATTAGTTGGATAATGACTATTAAATATCATAGTTTTTTATTGTGAAGTATTATAATTATGATCTAATCAAAATAAAAAAAAAATGAATAATGTCAGCGTCAAATGCGGCATTTTTTAACCAATTTGGCCCTTATAAAAAAAAATAATTTGGTCAATTTTTAACAAGTTTTTCTATTGATTTTTTGATCAAATCAATGGTCCAATCCAATTTTATAATTATGTTAAAACGTAACGAAACAAACATAAAATTTATCGCTTACTTGTTTGAAAAGACAACAAATATAAAATAAAAGAAAGATACATGGCATTCAAGTTAAAGAGTCTGTTCTCGAATAGGATCACGATTGACAAAAAGAAAAAATGATAAAGATAAAGTTATTTCTAGAATGAAAGTGAAATGTATAATTCACAGGAAATGTATAATAAATATTAAATCATTGAATAATTACTGTAAACACGTTAGCTGACACTACAATTGATGGCCTCGTAATTAATTTTATATATATATATATATATATATACTTTTCCCCAGTAAATAAATTTCAATATTTCAATTTTCAAATTATTGCTCTAACACTCCATCTTATTAATTTACACATAACTAATTATTTTAAAATTTTTTAACATATTTTTGACTAAATAGGTTTTTATTTAATTCCGAGATTTTTTTAATTTCATGCATGCTTCTCCTTTTCTTTTACTATACTACTTGATCACCAAGTTACCATTGTTATAAAAATAGTTCAAATCTTCACACAATCATATAATAATGGCATAAGATCAAATGGTGCAAAATGCACTTTTGGTCCCTTTTTTTTTAACGAAGTTTCACTTTTGATTATTAGTTTTATTTTTTTAATTAAATCCTTTAATTTTATCTTAAATTTTACTTTTACTTTTTATCTTTATTTGATTCCATTATAACCTTTAACTTTACTTTTCATTTCATTTTTACACTTTAAATTTATTTAGTTTCTATTTAGTTCCTTAATTTTATTTTAAATTTGACCCCTATCTTTAAATAAAAATTATTACATCCTTTTTTGAGAGAAAATTTTAAACTTGGTTAGTCACTTTATGCTTTAAGATTAATTCAATCCCCAAGAGATGGAGTATCAAAATAGTCTTCCCAAAAAAATATTTTTTAAATAATGTTCCTCTAGATATCAATTTGGTCCTCTAAAAAGGATTAAATCAATTCATTTTTTCAACTTTAAAGGACCATATTGATACTTTCTATTTTTGAAGGACCAAATTGGTAACTTTAATCAAAAGTAAGAGACCAAATTTATATTTTTCTCTTTTTTTTACTCTAATACCATCAAATTACAATACTTTAGATATTTAGGCTTTGTATAAATTAGTGGATAAGTTCACCTAAAAATAAATTGGACTAGTAATGCTAAAATAAAAGATTATGAATGAATCATTTATTGAAGAGTGAGAAATAGAATTGAATTTCCAAATTGGAATTATTATAGTTCATGGGCTTAGTCATATCAATAGAAAAATAAGAAGAATAAAAAATGTAAGGAGGAAAAAAATATATTTAAGTTGTTTAAGGGCCAAATGGAAGTCAATGGAAATTAATGGATAAAAGTGAAATTTAAAATAAAGTTAAAGGATCAAATGAAAGGTAGTTGAAAATAATTTATCAAAATAAAATTAATAAAGTTAAGAAACAAAAATAAAATGTGAATTGAAGACTTAACACTTTTCCATATCAAATTGAGGGTAAAAACTTAAATTAATCAAATTACCACTTTGATGATGCAAGCAAATAAAAAATTCATGAAAATGAATTTGGCAAGTATTGAGAATCACCAGCTGATCTTTCTTATATTTTTTGGGAAAAGTGGTACAAGAGGATAGGAACAGTAAATTAAAGGACAGATAAAGGATCCAACCCACATTCATCATCATCAAGATCTTATTTTAGAACTGAGATTCTATGTTCAAAAGAAATATTGTAATTCACTTATATTATTATTTAAAATAAATTTTTACTAGTTAAAAATTATTACTTTTGGGTAATCATTTTTTATATTATTACCATATTTAATCCTTCAAAATAAATGTAATTAATTCACATAGAGGAATTAAAAATGATGATTTTCAATCAATGAAAAAATATTTTATGTAATAAAATAAGTGAGGGACTAAAATAATAATTTAATGATAAGTTGGGGACAAATTAGTATTTTTCTCAATTTAAAAAACAACTATATTAAACTCCTAGTTTTTAAATGCAATATTTATTAATTGTATTAGACGTAAAATCAAAGAGACGAGGTTGAGCCCTCCTCCTCCCACTACCAAAAAAAAAAAAAAAAGGAATTCTAGTCATTTTTAATATTTATGCAAAAGTACTGATAAAAGCCCTTTCAAATTAAGTGACCCAAAAAAAGACCTTAAAATTAATAAAAATACGACATGGCTCCTCTAGAAAAATTTCATTTAACTCACTAAACTCGAGAAAAAAAAAATATAGTTAATTATAAATATAGTTAACTGGTCATTATATCTCTTTCACACATTTATATATTTATTATTCTTTAAAAATTTCGTATTTTCTTTCATGGTCATGATCCTCTTGGGAATTATTTTTGCCTCTAACCAGTCCCCTGCATTCTATCACCTAACTTAGCTCTAGAAGGATTGTAGCTAAAAAGCTTTTAGCTAGATACCAAACAGAACTAAATTTATTTGATAATCTGATGAAAGAGTTAGGATGACAAATGAGTGAATAACACCTGTAAGTAGCTGGAAAATAAGTATTACACATCTCACGCTATAATCAACTTCCCCTGCTGTCTGGGAATTTTCTTCTTAAACTAAGTTTAAGAAGATTCAATGCAGTCAATGAAACTTATGGTAACCATCTCATTGTCAATGATCTCAAGTTTTTATTTTTTCTGCAGATAAAGGCAAACAATGGAACAAAACCATCTAAGTATCCGTGAAAAGTGAGTATGTATAAGTGTATAACGTGTACACGACTAAGCTCTGAAGTATAAAAATATCAAAATGAATGGAGTGTTCTAATAAATAATAATCAAGTATATTTTGACTGCTTTACAAAATGTGAGAACACTAAGGTCTCCTTGTTCATTAAAATGCACCAACCAACTGTGAAATTATCACATTTATGACTGAAAATCTAATCTAGTGGAGGAAACTGCTACTCCTAGTCGTGCTAAACAAAACTGCTCAAATATCATATGCACACAAATTTCGTAAGAGCAGTACACATAATCAAGGTAAAAACCACAATTTTGGGAACAATATCTATGACACATAATAAGATGGCAGATTACAAGATCAGCACAGGGCATGAATTTGATATTCCTTCCATCGGTCTAAACTAAAGTCTAGGGGATATCTGGGCCTGTAATGGATATTTCATTACTGTTGTAAATTCTTGTTTCTCTGACAAATCAACACCACCATTTGAAGCCTTCCACTCGAAGTTCCAAACAAGATTGGCAACGTAGTATTCCAAATGAAGCATTGCTAAATTATACCCAGGACACATCCTTCTTCCTACCCCAAACGGCATCATCTTTATTTCTTTACTTCCTGTAATATCAAATGCTTCACCTCCATTCTTTTCACTGTTCACAAACCTCTCTGGCTTGAATTCCATTGGATTTTCCCACACCTTTGGGTCCCACCCCATCTCTGCCACCATGAAATTTATAGTCCCATTCTTAGGCACCAAGTAATTGTTGAAAACCATATCCTTTGACACTGCATGTGGCAACACAAAATGTGCAGGAGGATGACGCCTTAGTCCCTCCAGAATTACAGCTTTGAGATATGTCATTCTGTTCAAATCTTCCTCTTTCACTTCCTTCTCCTCTCTATCAGCTAAAACATCTCTAATTTCCCCTGCAACCCTCTGTTGTATATGTGGATATTTCACCATATTTGCCATAATCCATTGCAATGCTGTAGCAGTTGTATCTGTTCCTGCATTTAGAAACTCTGAACATATTGTTACTAGTTCATCCTCACTGAGCTTTCGCTTCTCCTCAGGCCATTCCAAATCCAACAATGTATCCAGATATGACACTATGAATTCATCTGGCTTATCATTGTTGTCATCTTTGGGTTTGCTCAGTCTCTCTTCCTTGATTTTCTTTCTGGCTCTTATAAGTGGAATCAACACATCTTTCTGTTCCTTCTTAATCTGCAAGAATTCCTCCCACCTCTTCCGCAACAATATTCGAGTGACTGATGGCCAGAAATTTAGCATCTTGAATCCATTGACACTGAAGAGTACATTTCGCTGAACATTTTCAATATCTTTGATTTGCTTGTCATCTAACCTTTCACCGAAGCACAAGAACACTAGCAAGCAGAACATGGCGTATTGGAGATGGTCAATCACCCTGATGGAATTGCCCGATTCTGACTCAGATTTGAGTCGATTCAATAGCAAATCCAAAACCCATTTACGTACATGTGAAAACGATTTGATCCGGGTCGGGTGAAGCATCTCGGAGGCGAGGTTGCGGCGGAGGAGCCGCCATGTGGGGCCGTAGGAGGCGGAGGTAATGTTGTGTTG
Source organism: Delonix regia (assembly GCA_037074485.1). NCBI lineage: Eukaryota > Viridiplantae > Streptophyta > Magnoliopsida > Fabales > Fabaceae > Delonix > Delonix regia. The sequence goes on along the minus strand of CM073454.1, from coordinate 7,412,194 downwards.
ATCGCTGTTTATGATCCTTTCGGTAGCGAGGGCCTTGGGGCGATCGGAGAAGACAAGCCCATGTTGAACGAGGGCTTGGTGGGCAAGAGATCGATCGGCTATGAATATAGCAGCACGAAAGCCGACAGGGAGAGTGACGATGGGACCGTATTTAGCATGAAGGTTTCGGAGAAATGGTTCAATTTCTGAGGATAATCTGCGCAGCCATATGAGACTGCCGATGAGGGGAACACGGAGAGGACCAGGAGGGAGAGGAGAGGAGCGAGAGGGAAAGAGAAGGTTGAAGAAGGCTCTGATGGAAAAGCAAAGACAGAGTGTGACGGCGACGATGAACCAGACCTCCATGATTATGGTTGAGACGATGAGAGAGTAAGAGTGAGTACATATAGAAAAATTAGAAATGTGGTAGATACTGGATAGCAGTGCTAGGACGAAAAGCAAATTACAGTGAAGGAATCATATTCTCCCGAACGGATTGCACCGACGAGGCATAGCAGCTTGGATTAAAATAAATTTTATTTGTACTTTAATTCAATGATTCAGCCTTAAATCAAAATTCATCATCTCATGCTTTCGAGTAGCGGAGGGAATACGTTGTTTGGATGTACAGTAAATTTTTTTATTTTTTAAAAATTATTAAAATAATTTTATTTTTCTGTAAGACATTTTTTTTAAATAATATTTTATAATGTTAAAAATTTTAACAAGTATTAATTTAAAAAAAAATTATTAGAATAAAAAAAATTAAATATGAAAATATTATTTTATTAAATAAAAAAACTAAATATCTTTTAATATTAAAAGTTCCACACCTTTTTAAGACTTGTTGTCTGCATACACATCTATTTTTTTAAAATCTATAGATATTAAATTATTTAAAATATATCAAATAAAAAAAATTAATTTCTATATATAAAATTTCATTCTGTTAGAAAAAATAAGTTAAAAGCTTCACAAGAAATATCAATTGCTATTTAAATCCACCTCTTAATCTTTTTTCTAAACAAGATGACAGATATTAACATCTCGTAAAAAAGATAAAAATACATTTTTATTTTTATCTTTATTTTAAAAAAAATAAAACATAATTTTTATCTTTATTAAAAATATTTATTTTGATTTTTTTAGTTCAATAATGTTTTAAAAAATAACTGTTTATAAATAAAAATATACTGTACACCCAAACGACGTCGCTTGGGTGCACAGCAAGCAGGTCATCCTAGTTCCACTGCATGCCTTTTACTACTTCTTCCTTTTGCTCAAAATTGTTAAGTACTTTCTTGTAATTAAAAAGCGAAACCATAAAAGTGCTAAAGCATCTCAATTCTGTTAAAAGCACAGCTTTTTGGCGGCATCATTAAGCATTTAATTTAAAGACCCCACGTGTAACGCCGTCCTTCTAAAGAAATAATTTTTTTAAAAAAAGGACGTTATAATTCTCATTCTTTTTTCCTCAAAATTCGCTATATATACCTATTCAATTGTCAATAAGAACTACTAATTAAGCTATGGAATTATTTTTGTCAACATGTATAACGTGAAGACTAAATTATTAAAAGATTGAAATGTGTGAAGGTCATATTTCGAAAGACCTAATTAAAATTATGTGTATGCTTAATCCTAATTAGTCTCCTTCATAATTATGACTATGGATTAAATTAAAATTTTTATTGAAAATAAATAAAATTATATTTAATTATCAAACCAATACAATGATAATCAATTTATTTAACTCATGTTAAATAATTTTATCTAATTATTTTTTCGGCCAAAATCAAATCACAATTAAACTTTTAAAATAACCATACCAAAATTAATTCAATTTATCTTATATTAATTTAATATTAGTTTTTACTATTAAATTTTTATTTAATAATTCATTGTAATAAAATATATCTTTATATTCTCACCAACACACGAAAAAACCCAAATTATTAACCAATCTCCGCTTTCGAACCTATGATCCAGCATAGTTGTTTGTCATGGAAATAGGCTAACAGCTCTAAACAAAAAAGGAATACAAATTCAGATATATAATATAAGATTCAATAGTATAAAATTTTAATATTATGTAGCGTTACAATGAAAGAAAGAGGCATGATTGTGTAGGGTTAAACTTTTTTAAATTCATTCTTTATATAATCATGAAGACAATTAAAGCTTGATTAATAATATAAATAATACTTAATAGAGTTATCTAGAATTAATTATATAAATTTATATAACAAAAAATGTATTTCAAACGCTAGATAAAGACAACTTGTAATATATAAATATATACGTGATCAAGTAGTGATTATAATTTTAGCACGTTACTTTCTTTTTGGTTTGGTGTTCTATCTATGACTGTTAGTTGAATTATTTAATTAGTCTGTTTATAATTATATAATATTGAACCAAATTTGTCTTTTAATATCGATTCATAGCATCATCATTATTTAATTTCCAACTCCCCACATAGTATATTCGTTCATTACATGCGTCACCTACTAGTTGTAAAATTGAGTTGGCTTTCTTATTAATTAAGCCATGGAAATATATTTTATTAACCGGTTTAACATGAAATATATATATATATATATATATAAAGAGATTGTGAAGTTCAATATTTAAAAGATTAAACTGAAATAATGTGTATATTTCATGGAAATAGGCTAGCAGCTCTAAACAAAAAGGAGTACAAATTCAGATACTGTCAAATGTCAATCACCTGATAGTATAACGGATTTTTGTATTTGAAAAACCTAATTCTCTCTATTTGGCAGACTAAATATAGATATATTTGATAAATTTAAATTATTAAATAAAAATTTAATGGCTAAGAATTACTTAAATCCATAGATAAAATGTAGAAAATTTAAATCCTGATAATATAATTCTCATAGTACAAAATTTGATAGGACAAAATATAATAAAATTTTTATATTAGGTAACGTTGTATTCCAATAGAGAGAGCATCACAGGATTAAAATATTTTTTATTCATTCTTTTACAATCATAAAGCCAAGAGAAAATTGATAAATATTAGTTATAAATGAGAATAGATTTAGAATTTAATTTTAAAAGATAAAATCTTTGAATTATATGATATCAAAATGATCAATTAAATGACTCTCATTTCAGTTTAATTTTTCAACTTTGTCTCTAAAAATTTTAGGAGGATGTTTACATGCTTGCAAATAATCAATATGAAATTTTTGATATATATATATATATATATATATATAAGTAGAAGGTGGTGAGTTATTATTATTTTCAGACCCCTTATTTTTTAAAAATGATTTGATTTTTAATTGACCATAATTTAATAATCTAAAATAATATATCAAATCATAGTATATCCCACTATTTGGAGTCTTTAACATGAGTTGTTTTGAGCAATAGAAAGTACTTTAGTTTTAAAATTGAATAGCCAATAATAACAAAATCTAACGTCAAATCACAAAAAAATCTTATTAAACGAAGGTTAGCTTTCAATTACCATATAAACAAAATAACTTATTTTGGAGCACAAAATATTCATCAACTTAAACGAACAACTCTTAAAAAAAAAAAAAAAAAAGGCAAAGATGAGGAGATTGGCAAAAGAATAATCTAATGAAATTATGTGGACTATTGAAAAAACAAAGTGGATATAACTAGACGTTTGTACTCATTATAACTCAGGTATCAAAAAATAATCATTTCATGACCCAAATGTTGATAGCTAAATTTTTTAAACTCTATAAAATTGGATCTTTAAGCACAAATTTACAAATTAAAAATAAAAATAAAAATTATTCTTTAATTATGAAGTGAGGAGAAAAGCAACAGAGTGAATTCTTAAGTAGCTAAATAAAGAATATAAAATAAAATTATATATAAAAATTATATATTAAAAAAATCTAAGAGCCCATACGCCCTCAAATATTGAATAAAAAATTACACTATATAAATTTATATAATGCGCCAAAACGAGATACTATTGTGATTATAATACAAGCATGAGGCTGTCTTTTTGGTTTGGTTTTACATCTATGACCGTTAGTTGAAGGTTTTTTACACTAATGCTACAGTAAAAATAACTAATATTTTGAAACCGCCATTTTAATTCATTCAAATGCTTAAAATATTATTATTTAAAAAAAATTTACGTGTCACGGAAAAGGAAATTCCATGACTACATCATTATCACATCAATTAAATTTTTAGCATCACAAAAGAGAGAGTCACACGATGTTTTTTGTTGGCCTAAATGTGAAATGGGCTAAACTCATATTTAACTAATGACAAATCAAATAATGAAAGCAAAGTCTAGCCCACGTATGAGGAATTAACAAGTTTATACCAATTTAAATTTCAACCCATATTAGCACAAGAAAGTAAAAGACAACACATAAAGTTTATCTCTCCAACATAGTATGAAAAGTTGCAAATCTCAGAACTTATCTGAACTCTCATTGCCACATGCTTTATGTGCCTCTGTTCTGCCTCTTAGAGCTACTGACAGAAGCGACCATTAATGGCGCCCTCAGCAAACTAGAAACAATCATGCCAATGGAGCCTGAAATTTGTACCTTATGGCAGTCAAAGAAGAAGCAACTGAATATCTTTCTCATCATTAAGATTTGCGATAATAAATGTTCTCCAACGACTCTTTTTGAGAAAGTTATAAATATGTTAAAATTGCTTCCTTCGAAGAACAAGAGAGACAGAGAGCGAAAAAAAACTGAAGAGAAAAAACATTCTATAATATTTTTAAACTTTTTTCATTTTTTAGAGCTTAGTTTCTAGTTTGTTTGCTTTTTTAAAAACATATTTAAGGGTCGTTAGATAAAACTCAATTTTGTAAGGGTTTATAAAACTCATTTTTCTTCTACTGGTGTTGTACCTCTATCTCAGAGGAGAAAATGATTGTGTTAAAAATTTGAGGTTGAGCCAGAAAACCTTCTGTTTGGAGTTCGAATGTGAAAACACCGTGAAAAATTACAAGAAAACTATCTTTAGTGGAAAATCCCTTGGAGAAAGGGGACTAGAAATAGGCATTGTAGTTGATCGAGCTAGGATAAATTTGCGTATTTGATTCTCTTTCCCTGAACTTTGCTTTTTTAGTTCATTTTTTAATCAACTTCAAATTTTATAGTTAACTGTTTTTTCCATTCATCATTTCTCTTTAAGTAATACAGTTCACTAAAATATTTATAGTTAACTGTCTTTATTTCTGATGGAGTGAACCCACAGCTAAAAGGTTCAGTCAATTTTATTTTATTACAATTAACTATTCTTTGTAAATTATAGTTGACTAAAGAGATTTTTAGTCAACTTGCATTTCTTCAGGTAAAGTGAATATCTTACTGAAAAATTCAGTTAACTGTATTTTATTTCAGTCAACTATTTATCGTAAATTATAATTAACTGTAAATTTTTTAGTTAACTATATTAGTTAAAATATATTTTTTGCAAAAAAATTTTAGAGCACCTATTCACCTCTCCCTTCTAAGTGCATTGTTATTTCTATCCCTCATCTATATTTTGTATATGCCACAACATGGCAAATATATGGGGGATGTGTTTGTGGCAAATACATGGGGACACGCCTGTCAAATTTTTTTTTTTATTTTTATATTATGTGATTTTTATTTTTTAAATCTAAAATTTGAATAATATATATAGTTATAATTTGATAATTTTATAACTCTTTATGAAGAACAAATATATATTTAAATTTTGAAAATTCATCATAAAAGAAAATCAAATACTTTTTGCTCTCACTTATTTAATGTAGAAAAAATTTTAAAATTTCATTACGTGATCTATGTGTTAATTTATACTCATTTAGAACTTCTGTAGAAATATGGATAACTTATAGTTTGTATATATAAAATTTGTTCAGGCGAAAAAAAAACATAAAATTTGTTTGTTCTTTGTTGGATTTGAGTGTCTCTTTCTATCTATCTTGTGGATTGTCACAATATTACTTATAAACTCCTTCATATTACTAATATGATAGAAAAGCCTTTTAATACAATTATATAAATATATTATATTAAGGTTTAGGGTTTAAGATTTAGGTATAATATATTAGATATAACATAATATTTCAATTTTTAGATATATATATATATCATAATTTTTATAATATTAGAATAGTTTTTAAAATGCCTAATGTTTCATATTTTTATATAATTTTATTGAAAGGATTTTCTATCATACCTGGAGTTTATAATTAATATTGAGACAACCTAGAAGTTATGAGGACCCTCATATGACATAAAAAATAAAATTTGACTGGAGATGCAGATGTATATAAAATATATATGAGGACCCTCATATGACATAAAAAAAAAAATTTTTTTTAAAGATTTAATTGTTATGATAATGATGGAGTTGGCTAGTCGCGGATTCATTTCGTAAATTTTTTTAAAAGAATAATATTTTAAGTCCGTTGGTTGAATTATTTACGTCCGCTTATCTGTACAAGATATTGAACTAGGTTTGTCTTGTAACATAGATTCGTAGCATCACTGTAGCTGTAATTTTCAAGTATACCGGTGCGTTACATGCGTCGCGTCATTACCTACTGGTTCCGATGGAAAATTTTGCCCAGAAAATTTATGGAGAGTCAAAAGTGTCGTCTAAGGTTGTTGTCCTCTTTCTTATAACAGTCTCGATAAGGAGGAAATTATAGACGTCAAAATGATTTGGCCTACTTGGGTTGGTTGAGTTTGTATAATTTATAAGAGGTAAATTAGGTGTAAGAGTTTTTTTTTAAAATTTATTTAGTATATTTTTATCATCTCAACACATTTAATTTTTGAATTAAACGAGTTAACTTATAAATTAAATAAGTTGTCTAATTTTTTTAAAAAAATTTTTCACTCACTCAATTCAACGTCCCAACTTACTATATTTTTTTATTTAAAAATAATAACTTTAATGTATGTATTGTATTATTTCTATTATTTTATAATTTTTTATATTTGAATATTCTATTTATAATCATATTCTTATTATTAATAAATAATTAAATTATTAAATTACTCTATTTGTTTTAATCGTTAAAATTTACTTTTTATTTAGTTATTTTTTTGTTTATTTATATTGATATAAAAATTGATTGATTAAATAAGACATGTGTTTAAAGAAAATCACATTTGAATTTTTATAATTTTTTTTAATTTTTTGGTGAGTTAAACAGGTCAACCTACTTTACCCAACAAGTAGAATGGATTGAGATTTTCAACTTACTATCTTATAATGAATTAAATAGACTGACTCATTTAATCCACTAATTCAGATGAATCAATTTGGATTAATCGAATTGACCCACTTTCACAGCTTTTAAAAAAATTGCAGTGACAATTTAAGAACTTCTAAACTATTTTAATTATTCAATAATACAACACTGCTAAAAGTAAGCCAAACAAAGTGGGTGTCCAGGACCCAAACCAAAGTTGAAGTACTAGACACAATATCAGAAAGTTTTAGAATACATATGCCACAACATCGTTTGTCTACAAGAATAACATGAAGCATGGAGTTGATGTTTCCGAACTGTATCACCTTTACACTAAAAGTTTTAACTTGATAGATCTAAAACTTGGGAAATATACAGACATCTAATGGATTTTTCATCACCACAGTGAATTCTTCTTTCTCTGACAAATCAACATCGCCTCCATTTGAAGGTTTCCATTCAAACTTCCATATTAAATTGGCCACAAAATACTCCAAAAGAAGCATCGCCAAATTATATCCTGGACACATTCTTCTTCCTGCCCCAAATGGCATCATTTTTATCTCTTTACTCCCAGTAATATCAAATGCTTCTCTTCCATTTTTCTCACCATTTAAGAACCTCTCTGGCTTGAACTCCATAGGATTTTCCCACACCTTTGGATCCCAACCCATCTCTGCCACCATGAAATTCACAGTCCCATTCTTGGGCACTATATAGTTGTTAAAAACCACATCCTCTGACACTGCATGAGGTAACACAAAGTGTGCAGGTGGATGACGCCTTAACCCTTCAAGAATCACAGCTTTGAGATATGGCAATTTATTCAAATCTTCCTCTTTCACTTCCTTTTCGTCTCTGTCTCCCACAACTTCTCTGATTTCATCCACAAGCTTTTGTTGCACATGTGGGTACTTCACCAGATTCGCCATAATCCATTCCAACGCTGTAGACGTTGTATCTGTCCCTGCATTCAGAAACTCAGAACATAAAGACACTATTTCACCTTCGTCAAGCTTCCGCTTCTCCTCTGGCCACTGCAAATCCAACAAAGTATCCACATATGACAGTACAAAATTGTCTGGTTTATTAGTATTGTCCTCCTTCACCTTCTTTCTCGCTCTAATCAGTGGAATCAGCACATCTTCTTGTTCCTTCCGAATCTGCAGCAGTTCCTCCCAACGCTTGTGGAGCAATATCCTGGTGACTCTAGGCCAGAAGTTTAGCACACTGAATCTGTCAAAATTCACAAGGTAACGACGCTGAACATACTCTATATCCTTAATTTGCTTGTCGTCTAGCTTCTCACCGAAGCACATGAATGCTAGCAAGCAGAACATAGCATACTGGAGATTATCCATGACCTTGATGGACTTGCCTGATTCTGATTCAGACCTGAGTCGGTTGAGCAGCACGTGCAAAATCCACTTCCGGGTCCCCGCAAAGGCCTGAATCCGGGTCGGGTGGAGCATCTCGGAGGTGAGATTGCGGCGGAGGAGCCGCCACGCGTGGCCGTAGAAGGCGGAGGTGACGCTGTGTTGGTTACTGTTGGTGATCTTACTGGTGGCGAGGGACTTGGGGCGGTCGGAGAAGACGGCGCCGTTTTGGACCAAGGCTTGGTGGGCGAGAGATCGATCGGCGATAAATATAGCAGGACGAGAGCCGATAGGGAGAGTGACGATGGGACCATATTTGGCGTGGAGGTCTCGGAGAATCGGCTCGAGCTCTGTGAATGATCGTCGAAGCCATAGAACAGAGCCGATAATGGGGACACGAAGAGGACCAGGAGGGAGAGGATGGGAGGTACGGGAGTGAGAGGAAAAGAGAAGAGGGAAGAATAGGCAGAGAGAGAAGGAGAGGAGGAGGAGGAGGAAGATGTACCAGACCTCCATGATTGAGAGTGGCTGAAACTGTAACAATGTCGGAGCGCGATTATGATAGTACAGAGTTTGGTCCGGTCAAGAGTGGATGCAATGTCATCTTACGTTGCTGTGGGGACATATGTGAGAAGAAATTGGAGAAATGCTAGAAGCTAATTAATTTGACTTTGAAGCTTTTGTTTATGTTTTTTTCTTTCAATTCCAATTTATTTCATGTTCGATTATAGAAATTTGTTAAATGAAAATTTAATACTATAAATTTATATTATATTAATATAATTACTTATAATTATATTTTTTATTTATAAATTTATATCATTAAATAAATATTTAATGATTGCTAATATAAAAATGAAATAAGTTTGTCACTTAATGTTATTAGCTGATTTTGATGCAGTGTAATATGTAAAATTGAAAAAAATTAGCTAAATTATATAGAACTTATTTACATTTTAGATCATGAATAATTTTTTTAAAATCTGTAAAATTTGATATTAGACTTCAAACTTAAAATTGTGTACAAAATTTAAAGAGTTATTTGAACATAACTCAAAATTTAAAGAACATATTTACACAAACAATAAAATTTAAGAGGCTTATTTAATCACTGTCACTTTTTTGTAAATAAATTAACAAATTTAATATTGTAAGAATTATTTGTACACATTTAAAATTCAAGAAATTTATTGCGAAATTTCAAAGATATGAGATTACATTTCTAACAAAATTTATTAGAGAAATTGCTAGAGAAAACAAAAAATCAAAATTGTCAAAGGGAAAAAACTTAAAAAGTCTAAAAGTTCATGAAATTGGCTAAATTTAGATTTGAAACTGAATCCAATACTTTCAAAACAGCATTTTTAGCTGAACAACTATTTATGTGGAAAATTATAATTTCGGAAAATCATGACACTCTTTTTGGACTAATATTTGAACGCGTGACAATTAGTCTAATCCAAATTTGTATCTTTTATGGGATTTACATTATATTTTCACATCAAAATCATCACCAACACGGAAATTAATATAGCTTGTAGGTAGGAGTTTTGTCGTATTAAAATTTGGGAGTAGAATCGTGAGGCTTTTTCCTTTCAGACTAAATTAAGCACAGGGTGTTGAATATTCATATGCTGAAATCAGGGCTGCGCAAGTGCGCAAAGGCCACTGGTAGTTGACGAAATTATTAATAATTTGACTTGACTAATTAGAATTTATTGATAATATTCGTGAATTCAATAATTATTTAGTTTTTCCTGGAATCTCGCCTGGGCCAGCTTGCTTTCAATTGTCGAAGAATGGGTAATCAGCTCTATAAATAAATAAATAAATAAATATATATATATATATATATATATCTATGTTTTGCATAGAGAAAAAAAAATCAAAATAAGAAAACTTCTAGAATAAAAGATGAAATTAAAAATATAGGCTTTATTAGGTGAAGTTTTAACTAAAATTAGCTCTCTCTCTATATATATATATATATATATATATTAATGGATAAAAATATATTTTGAGTTTATTACTCATTATCAAATTATTATTTTTTGATTGTTCACTTATTAAAATATTTAAAATAATTTTTTTATTATTAAAAACTATCACATCAGATCTTTATTTTGAAAAAATTACCAAATTTAATACTTTTATTAAATTTTAAATTTTAAATTCTAATATAATATTTTTTGAAAAAATGAAATGATAAGTGTAATATTTTTTAATAAATAAAATAAATATTTTAATAAATAAATAATTAAAATAATAATTTTATAATAAACGAGATAATGTCATCTTAAAGAAGAAAAAATAAAAATAAGAAAACTTTTAGAATAAAGGATGAAATTAGAAATATAGGCTTTACTGGGTCAAGTTTTAACTAGAATGATACGCCTAAAAGAAATGATACGTTTATACTTTATAATGATATAATTTTAGAAAATTAAAAATTAGAACTACATGAAGGGAAAGAAAACAGAAATATGTGATAAAACATAGAGAGTCCAACTTCGTTTTGAATTCTCTAATTTTTTGGTGAATTACAAAAGATTAAAAAAAGTGTTACTTTGTATTACTATCTTTCAAATTTTATATATATATAAAAAAAATTGCATAAGATCCATTATTACCACTTAGAACAAAGAATGAAAAGAGGAGGAAGAAAGAGGCTAAAAATATTTCTTCTGTTCCAATTATTCTTCTTCAGCTTCCTCCCTCTCTTTACTTTCATTTATGTATTATTTATTTTAATGATTTATTATATATGCTTTTGGAGAAAGTTCAAGAAGAGAAGACTTGAAGAAATCAAGTTACGAGAAAGGGCCTGGTAATTTCTCATCTTATATGTATGGACGACACTAAATTTTTTCTTTAAAGCAGGGGATGATTATTCAAAAGTAACAAATTTTGGAAAATTACAATGATATGACAGCAAGTTAACACGGCAGACTCTCAAATTACCGTCAATCCCGTTACACCTGGGGAATTATTAAAAACAAAGGGTCATGTCATGTGAGAGAGTGAAATAAAGATTTAATTAATGAGAGTTATTGATCGATAACGATGAAGTAATTTTTGTAAAAATAAAATAAAAATGATATAAAAAAATAAGAATTATAAATATGTAATGATATCCAAATCAAATATGTAACCAAATAATACACCAATTAGGAAAAAGAGCAAGAGCTAAATCAAGTTTGAAAATTGCATCAAAGATTGATGACGGTCAAGGATGACATAGCTCGATAAAGCTTCGTCGGAGATGAACGGTCAATGACGACGGAGTTGGTGGGTGATGAAGCTATCGGGTCTAGATGGAGAAAGGACGACGGTGGTGGTTGATGAAGGTACCAAGTGGGTGCAGGAAGAAGGAAGATAATGGGCGTCAGGTGGTTGGAGGAAGATGGAAGAGAATGAGCATCAGTTCTACAATGGTGGATGACGAACGTACTAAGTGGGTGGAGGAAAATGTGATATGGGCAAAATGGAAGAAAGCAAAGTATTCCCTTCCACTGGAGTTGTTTCTATCAGTTATTCAGTGAAAAAAATTGGCTGAAATCAACTCTAATTTACGATTATACCTTAAAAAAATAAATTAACTCTTTATAAATTCAATTTTAATATAAACTTAGCTAAATTCGTAAGTTAACTTATTGAGTCTATTAAATTTATGATTTTAATATGTCAACTAGTTTGTAAAGTCAATAACATAATAATTTAAACTTAAAACTAAATAAGATATTGACAAGCTTTTTTTTTATAAAATCTTTACAATTTATTTTATTACAAATTTAAATATATATAAAAAAAATTACATTTAATATGTACTTATTAAATAAAATAAAATAAATATTATTTAATTAATTATATTGAATAATTATTTATGTATGACTATCTTAAAATATTCATGTTGAATATTACAAATTATAAAATATGAATAACTTTTGTTTGATTTAGTATAATTTGAATTATATTTGAATAATTTTTTAATGTATATAATATTTAAACTATAAAATTATATATTTTAATAATTATTTATTAATCAAAGTAAACTTTTACGAATTTATGTTATGAGTTGCGAGTTCAACAACCTTCTCCCAAAGCAATGCTTCCACCTTCTACCAAACATGTTAAAAGATGCTCTCTCTCTTCCCTTCCTTTTCTTATAACTGTCAAAGTGGACTAACCCAACCTACTCAAATTGGTGAGTTAAACGAGTTGGTTCGTTTAACCTATCATAAGATGTTGGGTTGAAAATTTTAACCCACCCCACCTGGTGGGTTAAGTGAGCTGACCCATTTAACCCACCAAAAATTAAAAATAAAATAAAAATTTATAAAAATTCAAATGTAGCTTTCATTAAGCATATATATTGTTTAATCAATTAATTTTTATATCAATATAAATAAACAAAAAAAACTAAATAAAAAGTAAGTTTCAACATATTAAAACAAATAAAGTAATATAATAATTTAATTATTTATTAATAATAAGAATATAATTATAAACAGAATATTTAAATCTAGCAAATTACAAAATAATAGAGACAACACAACACATACATTAGGATTATTTTTTTTAAATAAAAAAGTACAGTAGACTAAAGCGTTAGACTGAGTGAATGAAATTTTTTTTAAAAAAAAAAATAAGCAACCTGTTTAACTCGAATGGATCGAATTGATAAAAATATACTAAATAAATTCTTAAAAGAACCCATCAACTCATCCAATCTCTTAAATAAATTACACAGGTTTAACCTAATAAGTTGAATCTATTTTGACACGTCAGTCTTTTCTCTTTTCCTTTCCCTACCACATGATTCTTTGCTGCGTTTGATTTGCGATCTCATGACCATGGAATGGGAGAGGGATTCTGTCCCCCTCGTTGGATTGGCAGAGAGGCTGTACATTCCCTCTCCCTTGGGCGTCCTCTTCTCCTATGTAGGTGGGAATGTTCTCCACCTCTAAAACTGGTCGGAAAGGATAAGCTCTCCCAAAAAAAGAAGACATGCTTCCGAAATTGCCCCTGTCTGCACTGTAATCACATCACCATCTTTGTTGACTTTACTCAATTGATTAAAAAGTTATTACATTTTTCATTAAAATATTATTGTAATTATATAAAATACTATATAAATAATTAATTATATTAATGTACTAATGTATATAATAATAATATATATAATATAAAATTTATACAATTCAAAATTAAAATATATTTTACATGTTGATTTTGAATATTGCAAATATTCTAATATATAATTTAAAATAAAAAATAAATTAAATATATAAAATTAAAAAATTATACATTTTGTTATTATAATTTTATTTATTTTACATTCTTTAATTTTTTTAGGATATATTTTTCTACTTTTAAGGAATAATATTATTATATTTAGAATATATATTATAATAATAATTTTTTGTTTAGGAATAATATGATAATTTTTTTTTTAATCCTTTCCTTTTCTCTTTCCCCTTTCCATTCCACATACAATCAAACATTCTTATTCACTCTCTCTTTTCTTTTTCATTTCCATTTTATTTCCATTCCATTTTCAATACACACACTTCTGGCAATCGAACGGGGCCCTTATATGCCAAATATGACCTAAGAGTCTTTGAAATAAAGAAGATGTTGCATTCTTTTAGAGTAAAACATCTTTTTGGTTCATCACATATCACAAAAGTATCATTTTAGTCTATTATTTATTAAAATATTTAAAATAGTCTCTATACATTAAAAAATATTATATTTAATCCTTACTTTTCAAAAAACATACAAAATTTAGTATTTTAAATTTAGAGTTTAGGGTTAAATGAAATAACTAAATCTAATAATTTTCAAAAAGTGAAAGATATGACATTTTTGAGTGAGACTAAGTTGGTTATTTTAATAAGTAAGGGAGTAAAATTATATTTTTTTGTTTTCTTCTATATGAAAAAACAATGACGGCATGCTATGTTAAAGTTGAATGTGTGCTGTTCAAATTAGTTTTCAAAACATTAACAACGTTTAATGTTACAACAGATAATCTAAATCTAATTGATATCTTCAATAATAATTTTAACACATTTATGGAGCTCGTTCAAAAATTAAATGTCACACATATCAGCTCTTAGAGCTTAGTCTGCCACATTATTGGTTATGTTCTTTTGGCTTCTTTAAAAGTTATTAATTCAAATCATCTCAATTTTTCCCCTTAGTTCAAAGAAAAAAAAAAAAGTGAAAGGTCAAGTTAGTTTCACATGAAATTTAGATTCTTCGTAATTGAGGAAGATTAAATAATTCTCAAAATTCGTATTTATAATTTAAAGATAAATTAATAATCTTAAAAAATTATAATTTTACTATAAAATCCCAAAAATATATAAATTTTAAGAATAGCATTAGAAAAATAAAATAAAATTTTATGGACTAAAATAAAATAAGAAAATATTATTGAGGGTACAAATTAAATTTTAACTATTTTTAGGTACTAAAGAAAAGAAATTTTTTTTGAAAGACAAAAATGCATGATTACTGTGTAAGTTCCGATCGAAAACGTGTACCAAATAGTAACTTATACACTAACTTGAAAATTTTTATAAATAGCATGAACATTTTTTATTTTTCTCATTCAAATCGGAAAGAGGGGTCGAATGAGCATTCATATTGGGATGAGAGGTAGTTTTGCAGAGACCTTTTTAATTCAGGCTGTGTTATAGGAATAGGGAATATCTATTATTGATCCCTATTAGTAAGTGTATAATTAGCAAAGCAACACTTTTCATTTTATCGAATGTCTTTATTTTCTTGTTCAATTTTCAATTTTTTTTATTTTTATGTAGATTATATATGTACGTGTATGTATACGTGTGTGTGTGTGTATATATATATATATTAAACTAGTCTTTTAAGAGTATTGATTATTTTACACAACATAATTCTACATATTATGCAGTGATGGAATCCCATTTAATAGATTAAGTAGAATTAAGACAATAAAATGAAATTTAATAATACTTTTTATGGAGCCTTATGAACTTTGTATAAGTAAAATTATGGCAGGTTATATTACCTAAATGACTAATTTAGATCCTATGAGTTTCTTAACAAAACAATTCATCCCATAACTCCTTAGATTTATGGCAGGATTATATCGCCTAAATGATCATTGGAAAGTAGGATTGCTATATTTTTCCTGCCAGGAACATTTTGGAACATGAAACATACTAAATGCTCTTGGATCAATCTAACTTTAGAAAAGTGAAAACTAAATATACAGTAAATTTTAAGACATAAAGGGAATTCCAAACTATCAAGAGTGTTATAATAATAATAATAATAATAATAATAATAATAATTATTATTATTATTATTATTATTATTATATATAGGATTTATGATTTACATATCTCACAACTGAGGTATAGATACAAATAATTTATAAGTTCTCAAATGTTCTGAATGCAAGTTCTATTTTAATCATTTATATTATTGTCATTTCATTCTTAATCACTCTTTATTTTATTTTATCTTTAAAATTATTTTTATTTAAATTACTTTATGGTAGTAAATATATTTATATAAAATTATTATTTTTATATCCTATTTACACTATTCAATGAATTATTGAGATGTATCCAGTGAAATGATATATATATGAGATGTTGAAATGTATTTGGTAAAGGGATATAAGAATGAATTATTGAGACGTATCCAGTGAAGTGATACAAATATGAGATATTAAAATGTATTCAGTAAATGGATACGAGTATAAATTATTGAGACATATCCAGTGAAGGGATATGAATATGAGATATTGAGATATATCTGGTAAAGGGATACATGAATGAATTATTGAGACGTATTTAGTGATGAAATATGTACATGAGATAGTGAGATGTATCCGATTAATGAATATGAGTATAAATTATTAAGATGTATCATAGATATGGATATAATATATTGAGATGTACTTAATAAAAAGGATACATTATAAATAATTGAAACATAACTAGTAAAGAAATATAAATATGATGACTTTGGTTCTTTCTTTGATACTCACTTCATATAAAATTTAAAGTTTAGAAATAATATTTTTATTTTATTAAAACTTGTTGTTATTTAAAAAATTCTAAGGTCTTTATTGTTTTCCTTTTTTGCTTGCTTTGTTATTTATTCACTAACTAAGTCAGTGGTAGACTTATATCTCTCTCTTTAATATTTTTTAGACCAGTAAACACTAGTGAAGTTACTTTGAGAATTTTCTTATTATTCAAGCTTTTTGGTATATTATTATGTGTTAATCATATTGTATATTTGGCTCCAAGGTGGTGGCTACTAGATGTCTAATTTTTTTGAGATTTTGTGAAGTATAGTAAGTCTTGTGTTGACTATTTTCTTATTATACCAATTATATATATTGTGAGACATCATTAAATTTATCAGTTTAATATCATTGTAAAATTGTTAAATTATATTTCAAAATGTGTCTAATATGTATTATAGATATTTTTAGAAAATGAAAAGAATGTTATTTTAAATAGGTTGAGTTAAATTAATTTAGTTTATATGTCAGTCATAACCAATACATTTAAGTTGTGATATTTACAAACTTAATGAGATGACTAAAAATAAAAACCTTGACCGAAATATCCGTATTGATATAAATATGCTTTATTGTTAGTGCACTAACTGTAGAAGATCTAAATTTTACGGTTAGTCTTAGTCAACCATATATTTATTATTTTCTTTTGTCCTATGAGCTCAATTTTAGTTTACCAAAATAAAAGTGGGCTCAATTTTTTTCCTTTTAATGTTTTTGTTCATTTGAAGAGAGAAAAAAGAATACATAGGAGACTTTATATGATAAATATACATAAATAATAATTAACAAACTTGAATTGTTATTCAATTGCTAAACTTACAGGATAAATATTGTAAAAGAGATTAAGAATTTATTAAAAGAAAAATAAACTTAAACTTTCTTAGTTCTGTGAAGCAATAGTGAATTAATTTCATATTATCTCAAATTATTCGTTGGTATGGTAGATTTTGGCGCACGCAAATTATAATATACATGGCCTAATATAGACGATGTATATGATAAAAAAAATTTAATTCAACTTTTATAGACCAAGTTAATTTTTGCTGTAATATTTATTTATGAAGAAAATAAAATTACAGTATTATAAAGAAGTGTAAAATGGGATTGATTATTTCTTTTATTGGTATCTTAAGAACAAAAGTACATTATCATATATTCGTATTATACCAAAAGCTAGACATTATATATATATATAATGGAAATAAATGAGAAATTAAATTAAAAATTAATTAATAAGTAAATAATTAAAATAATATTTTACTCAAAAATCATATATAAAATTGAAATTCAGATTCACTACAGGGCAAAAACTATCTAATCATACAATGTAAGAAATTTGATCTATCAAAATCAAATTATTTGATTGCACAAGATAAAAAATTATTAAAAATCATTAAATTTATGTATTTTATTTAATAATATTTGTTTAATACGCACATTATTTTAGGTTCAAATGTGGCCAATCCTTCTCCACGAAATAGTGCACTGTCCTTATACCCAAAGCTGTATTATAATGTAGGATCTAGATTCTCTATAGCTATCTGTTTGACCGTACACCGTCAAATTACACCCTTTATTTTTAGTGAATTGTCAGAAACTAAATTTTACATGTCATTCATTAAATTTGTATAGAACGTCAAATTTACACAATTAATCTAAGAATACAGAGAATATGGCTGTATAATATTGTGTTTCTTTTGTTTAATAAAATTTAGCTGTCTCTCTTATGTTCTTCGGAAAGGATCAAAAACCCATATGCTATCAAAAGTACAAACCTTATTTTTCGCAACTGACTCATTAAACACATGCCACATGGAATGAAACATAAGTTGATACACCTAATGTCTTGAAAATATGTAGCCTTGTCATGAATTTTTATTTTATCACCAATGTGAATTCTTCTTAATTTTTCTGATAAATCAATATCACCTCCATTAAGCCTTCCATTCAAAGTCTAATGGTTCGTAAGTTCAGTACTTGTTATATCCTCCCTCGTCCATTCATGTTTATTATTTATGAATATAACATAAAAGTTTTATCAGGTTAAAATTCTAATTTTTATATTGTCCAATTTATTGTGAGTAGACATTATAAGATTGTTAGACTTTTGATTTTTTTGTTACGTGGGCACAGGATATTGGATACAACATTTATTTTATTTCCCTTCTTGGAATATTCAATAATTTTGTTGACCAATCATTATTTCATGGAATGTTGTCTTCATCATTTAATTCTTTTTTTTTACATACACTGAGTGGACATATATTACCAGTCAAAATTTAATTCATGCAATGAATTTTCTTATACAAACTATTAAACATGTATACAATACTGAATACATACAAAAAGTGATTGATAAAGCATATGAATAATGAGTTATGTACAAAGGATTTTGTGTGAAACCGCAAAAATGAAACTCAAAATAAAAAAATATTCTAGAACTCAATATAAATAATTAAAAAAAAAAACGGAGTTTACTATAAAAAATATATGACCCACTTGTAGTGTGTGGGTCTCCGAATCCTTGGGCTAACTTCTTCGTGTGACCTGTTGGTGCAGCCCAAGAGGTCAGGCTCGAATTATTTTTATTTTACATAAAGAATGCGTTAACATTATTAAAAAAGGAAAATTTTAAAAGTAGAATTGAAATATATTTTAAAAGAAATTGAAGAATTTTATGGACAATTTTATTCTATCAGTGGAATTCTAAAATTAAAAAAAAAGAAGAGTATACATGCATGAATACGATGAGATCATTAAGCTTAGAAGATTGAGCTTTTGAGTATACTTCTATATATTGATAATTGTAAAAGTATGCTAAATTTAATTAATCGCTTTCCAATCTGAAGAAAGAAATAAAGGACTTTTTTTTAATACATAATATATAAAGAAAATAACTCATTTCCATCCAGCATATAAATTGATTTTTTTAGTTATAAATAGTATTATATATAGGTAATTCTATCGTAACTAATTAAATTATCAATTACATATTTAGTAATTTAGAACTTGTTTTTATTTTTATATAGCACTTATATTGGACTAATAATCACTAACAGGTTATCAAACTCGCGACTCAACTCGGTTGACTCGTCAAGTTCACGTTCTGAGTTAAGCAAATCGAGTTGGGTGAGTTGGCTCTGCACCTTGTTCCCAACAAGTTGTGCCACTCAGCCACAATGTTATCTTTGTTATATTTATGCAATACATTATATATAATTATTACAATATTACTGCTTGACTATATATATATATATTTAAGCTATAATTTAATTAACTTGATATATTGAATACTTTAACACTTTTGGGGTCTCAATCTAAACCAATCAAGTTTTAACATAATAAAAAATTTAAATATTAATTATTTAATATAATTACCCAAAAATAACGAAAAATTTATATATTATTAATGCACATTGCTAAAATTTGATGCATATATGGTTAGGAAATTAGAATTTTTCGTTAGCTAATTTGTGATAAAAGATCAATTTATATTTTTATTTCTTTTCTATAATGGTTAAGAAATTAGGATTTCTCTTTAGCTAATACGAACTTATATATTATTTTTATTTGAGAGTTAGTTATGTTAAATGAGTATTATTTTATCATGAATAATAAATTATGAAGCTTATTGAAATGTGTAAATTAACTTGAATGAAAAGTATAGAATGTAGATTATGGATCATAAAATGTGTATTTATGTATAAAATTTTATGTATTTATATGATACAATTATGTTTAATATCAATTATTGTAAACTCTTATGATTCTACGTTACAAGTTTACGTTACGAGTCTACTTTTCCTTTACGAGTTTACCTAGAATCGCGAGTTTGACAACCTTGATCACCAACACAAGTTCCTAATATAATTAAACATGATCATTTTGGTATCTTATGTTGTCTCAATGTTAATTTGATTTTTTATAAATTTAAAATGTTAAAATAATTCTTCAAAAATTCAATATTAATTAAAAGTAGTCTCTCAAAATGAATATAATTAGCTAAATGAAATACCATATAGTATTTTAGTGTAAAAGTTTTATCAATTCTTTTTTTTTTTTTGGAACCAACCACTTAACGAAATTCTCTTTAATTACTATATATTGGAACATATTAATTATATTTTTTTAAATAAAAGTGAAAGATATTAAGAATGAAAGGTAAAAAAAAAAAACATAACGGTTAAAGTTTGGCTTAAAGATGGCAAATATGGAAATGGGAAGTTCTTAACCCAACATTATAAAGACAAACCAAATCCAATGTGAAAAGTAGCTGATTTTGTGCAGATGCCTGCTCTTAATAATAATAATAATAATAATAATAATAATAATAATGTTTTATTGTGTCACATCTCAATTTTCGGAGTATGACTGACACAGATAACGAGACTAGCCTGTCTATAATCCACACATAACCTTAGGGAACTATCCTTTTTCTTTACAAATAACATCGAAGCACTCCAAGGTGAAGTGCTAGGTTTAATGAACCCTTTTTCAAGTAAATCTTGCAACTGCTCTTTTAGCTCCCATAACTCCACAAGAGCCATTTGATACGGAGGGATTGAGATTAGTTACGTATTGAGAAATACCTGAATAGAGAATTCTAGCTCTCGATCCAGAGGTAAACCTGATAATTTATTAGGAAAAACATTTGGAAATTCTTTAACCATTGGAATATCCTCTAGCCTCATTGTTGATTTCTCTACATCCCTGACTAACGCGAGAAATCCTTGACAACCCTGGTTTAACAGTTTATAAGCTTTCAAAGTAGAAATTTGCACGGTTGAACTTATACAAGTCTCACCTTGTATTTCAAAAGGAATTGCACCAGAGGCTTCAAACCTCACCACTTTGTTCCGGCAATCAACTGTGGCATGACAAGATGCCAACCAATCCATGCCCAAAATTACATCAAGATCTAGCATTTGAAGTAACAGTAGATCCACCAAGGTTTGTTGATTTTCAATGGACACCATACATGATTTGTATATTGTGTCAACTAATAAAGATTCCCTGAGAGGTGTTCCCACCATAATCACATGGTCTAGCTGAGAAGGGCTTACTTTCAACCATGTAGCAAAATGTACAGATACATAAGAATGTGTAGATCCAGAATCAAATAATGCACATACTGGATGTGAATTTACCTTAACCATACCTGTGACAATTGCATTAAAAGCCTGAGCATTCTATTTGGATAATGCAAACACCCTGGCCTATCCTCGTCTGGCTGGTGTGTATCCTTGTGCTCTTCTACCTTGCTTAGGAGCACCCCTACCACCAGAGGAAGAAGGCCATCCCCTAACAGCAGTCATGGAAAGAGGAGGTCGAGCACTTGGCTGTATAAAGTCTGGATTCACCCTAGGCTTAGCTATAGGGCAGTCTCTCTTCATGTGACCTACCTGTCCACAGCAGAAACAAGCATGGGTCATTAAATAACATTCTTCTGAATGATACCTCCCATAAGTGGGGCATGCTGCCCTCGGACTATAAAATTATGAAACCTCACAAGCTCCTGTAGATCTAAAATCTCCCTAGGCCAACTGATATGATCTAGGAGGTGGTACAGAAAAGTGAGGAGTTTGTGACTTGGCTGGTCTAAATGCCCTTTAA
Organism: Delonix regia; assembly: GCA_037074485.1. Lineage (NCBI taxonomy): Eukaryota > Viridiplantae > Streptophyta > Magnoliopsida > Fabales > Fabaceae > Delonix > Delonix regia. Next base: position 7,389,897 of record CM073454.1, on the reverse strand, counting down.
GACCTGGGCCTTCGTTAAGACGAAGTTCTAGCCCTTTCTTGTTTACTTGCGGTTTCTCTTTTTCTCTTTTTGCTCAAGAATTCATCTTGTATATCTCGTTCCTTAATCAAGTGAGCACAATCCACAACAGCTGAATAAGTGGCAAAGTTATTAATCTGGGAGGCCATTGCCCAAAATATGGACTTTGGTAATCCTGTGACAAACTGCTTAATGCGATGTTTCTCCATAGGAACTAAGTGTGGTGCAAACTTTGAGAGGTAAGTAAAGTGAATATCATAATTTGATATAGTAGTTCCAGGAACCCATATTAATAGCTCAAATTCACGAGCTCTCGCATCACATACACTTTGCTGAATAAATCGTTCTTCAAATATTTCACAAAACTCATCCCATTCCATGGGAGGTAATTCCTCTGATCTTTTCCTCAAGACGGCCTGAAACCAGATATAGGTTAAGTCTTACAATTGATATTCAGCAAGCTCTATAGACTTGCTATCATAACAACCTAAGACCTTCAGTGCCTTTTCCATACCCTCTAGAAATCACTGAGGGTCTTATGTACTTGAGGATCCAAAAAATGTAGAAGGCCTTAGTCGCAAAAATCGAGTTACAAGCTCCCTTGTGTCTTGGCTAAATTGAAACTCCTTCGAATGATTGTGAATAAAGAGGCCATGAATTCCTTGAGCTGAGAATGCCACCTCTGGTTCAGTTGTAGGAATTTGCCTTAGACACCGAGCTATTTTAGGACTTTTACATAAACGCCTGCCCTAGCTTCCTTTAGGTAAAGAAACAGACTGGGTAGATGCCCTTTCAGATATATAAGCCAGTTCACGCATGCGACGAACACAGTGTGTCCAAGGCAACATGACTTTATCTACAATTATCATGATCAAACATTTATATATCTAGTCTCATCATCATTGAATATTACAATCAATCGACATTGAATATTCTAATCAATTAACATTAAATCATGATAACATAAAAATAATGAGCATTCTCATATAACAATCCATCTTAACTATTCCTGGTTCAATAACAACATGACAAGTATGACTTGATTGACCACAGGAGACCCCCAAACCTGGCTCTGATACCAATTTTGTCACACCCTAATTCTCAGAGTGTGACTGACATAGATAACGAGATTAGCCCGTCTTTGTAAGCCTAACAAGTTGATTCCTTAACAATAAAAAATCATACGTCATAAACATTCATATTCAAGTATATTCACATTCATACATAATTTGTAGAAATTTCGGCAGAATCTTTTTTGTAACTGAGACCTCTCGAAGTTTTTACAAATATCTGCCAAAACAATAATATTCATAAAAGAGAGCTCAACTCTTACTTCAATCCAGTGACAACTACAACACAGTAGGGGAATGGGAAATCTACCTGTGGTCATACATATCCATTTACAATTATTTACATCTTTAACAAATTACATTGTTACAAAAAGAATGCTAAACCCCAACAAAATAGGGAAACCAAAACATCCACAATACCAATAGGGCTCCTCTAGCCCTCCTGGTAAGCAAATTGCTCTGGATAACTGCCTGAAATTCAATAAAATATAAACGGGTAGCATTCCAGTAATAAATCAATAATACCTTTTAAACCAGTCAGTTTTTAGTAAATCATGCTTTAAGACTAACAATTTAAGCCATAAACATGCGATTAAACAATAACAATCATGGATTCATTCCATGGAAATTAAATTAGTCAATAGTACATAGCCTTTGAAAATCACATTTTAATGGTCGAGGAGCCACAACTCTCAAAAAATCTTTCTCATCGGTCAAGGATACTTAGCCTTTGTATACTTTTATCAAACAGTCAAGGGAACTTAACCCTTGGGTTTTTGTTAAAAGACATGTAAAAACCTTCCTTTTTATTCAAAATACGGTTGGCTCAGAACCTAGATTCTAAGGAGGACTATCAAAGACATCAAGCATCGGTTATGGACTTGTGGCCCATGCAGTTTAATCATTTGTCGAGAGCATACAACATTTCAAGGTAACTCACTATCAGTCGAGGGTATGTATCCCTTGGGTTATTCATATTGGTCGAGAGCACACAACATCTTAGGGTAAATCACTATCAGTCGAGGGTATGTATCCCTCGGGTTATTCATATCGATTGAGAGCATACAGTATCTTGGGATAAATCACCTATACGGTCGTGAGTCACAAGCTCACGCTAAAACATCCGTCTCATGGTGTCCTCCATAAATCTAAGAAACTGTCATACATGAGTTTTCTTTTTTCAATATCAATGCTACCAAAATCTTTAGTGAACAATACCTTTTTTTATATAATATTCTCTTTTTATAGTTTTTGCATAAGCATCACATACTAGTCACAAATTATAATTCATGTGAAAGATTAACAAGTTTAACCACTATGCTACCATATAGCCATATAATAATACAATGGTAATTTTACGGTTGGAAGAGCTACCGCTTATTTAGTAGGTGAAGTAGCCTAAAATAACCTTGCCTTTTTCTCTTGGTTATACAATGGAATTCACCAACAATCCCTATATCACAAAAATATACTTTCCTCAATTCCCATCACTAAAACATAACAATTTATGTTTATTATAGTGCCTCTTAATCAATTCATCAAGCAACCATAATATCTACTCTTCTCATACTATCCATAACATTAATTCATCACATATTTCTTTCTTCTCTTTAGTTCATTATATTTCCATCACTAATTTCATATTTAATTTCCTTATCATTACTCAAAACAAGTCTTAGCTCAGATTCCCTGATTCCATCACATAACTAACCCAAAATTTTTGTCAATTTACATTCACTACCTTAAAAACTTCCTAAATTTTCACTTTAGTCCCAAATTCTATACTTTCACCTTAAACCGAAGTAAAACCATGAAGAACAATAGGGTTTCATAAGTGTTTTTTATAAGACCAATTTAAACCCATTAAATTCCAAAATTTCACAATTTTCTGTAAACCCCAAAATCTAAAATTTTTTTAGTTTAGTCCCTATAAGGACAACTCTAAAACACTTGCCTAAAATCATGTTTTCAAAGCTAAAATTCAATGGAAAAGGGCTGAAAATGTTTCTTCTAATATCATTTTCATGAAAAAAATAGATTTAAACTCACCAAAAACTCATTGCAAACTTGTTTTTCTCGGTTGTTACAAAACTCGTCGGAAAACCAAAGTTGTCGCTGGCAACTGCTGGTGGTGGCTGTCCAGAATGCATCGCCAGTGAAGGAGGAAGCTGGCCGGAGGTGGTGGCAGCGATAGACGGTGACAGTGGAACAAAAATGGAGAGAGAAGGAGATGATGTTTTGTTGCAGAGGAAGGGAAAAACTCATGAGAAGAAAGAAAAAAAAAGGGGACAATTTCATAATTTCACATCGAAAAAGGACATGTGGGGGAGGTTGCTGCATCTTGAATTCGCATTCTCTCACTTCAAACGTCATGCATTATTCCTAAACCAAAATTCATATACGATTTTAGGTAAGTGTTACATATGGGGTACTAATTCACAAGCATTTATTACTTATTATTGTGATGTCTCACGTAGGACACATATTATTAAATTTGGATCACGTCAGACGTGTAGATGGTAAATTCAAAGAAATGCATTAATTGCATTTGAATTCTCAAATCTTCGTAAATTTAATAGAATTTGAATTGTGCATAAAAATTGCATGAATTCTCAAATGTTTGATTGATTGAAATTAAAATTTTAAAAATTTTCATATCAAGTAATGCTGAAGCGATTGATTAACATAACATTAATGGCTTTTGTACTTTGACATGACAATACAAAATAGTAATGAAATGAGTCAAATCGTCATCTTAATAAAATAATATGATCCCATATGAATATTCTTTTCTTTGGAATATTTTTTTCCTTGCGAATATTGTTTAAAGAAACCTCCATTGGTCTTTGGGGGCTCTTAGGCGACCGAGAAGGCATGACCACAAAACGTCAAGGGGAGGCGGTCAGGTAGTTAACAGAGAGTAGTAACTAATAAAGAGAGACCTAGGATTGAACATTGAAAATCCGAAGAGGAAGATTACAGTATAAAAAGCACACAGTAGGAAAACTCTATTGCTAATTTTCTTCAATTTTATGATATACTTTATTTTTAATCGGATTATATTTTATTCTTGCATGCCATGCTGATATTACTATGCCTCTTGAATTTTAAAAATATTAACATGATAGCAATTTTAATTAAATATATAATGATATTTCTTCATTTAGTGCTTTGCAAATATTATAACTACTTAATTAAAATGATGTAGCATAAAAGACAATCATTAAGCATAATAGTATCAGCGTGGCATGTAATAAAATGAATTTAGATTCTCTCAGTTGCTGTATGTATTAAAAATGATTGAATTGGTCAAATATAAATAAAAATAATTGAACATGATTATTTTTTACACAAACAATAATGAATCTAATTTAAAATAATATATAATCTGATTAAAAATATTGTATCATTAAAAAGTGCATTTTATTAAAGAAAATTTACACTGGGGTTTTCGTACTACCTGCTCTTTATACTCTACTCTTCATTTTTGGATTTTCAATTTTCAATCTCTGCTCTCTCAAGTTACCATCTATTGTTTACTTTACTACCTCCCCTTCACATTTTGTTGCCATATCATTTTAGCCCCCAATAAGACTAGTGGATTTTTTTAATTAAAAAATTTTTTTTATTAAAAAAGTTGTATAATGGCAATTTATTACTATTTTGTAGTATAGTGTCAAAGTAGAAAAGCCTAACATTAATGGCAATTTATAAAACCAAATCGAATGAAAAATTGTTTGTATGAGAAACGATTTCTTTTATTTAATGTGAATTCCACGTGTCTGGTAAGAACATGTGAAATAGTACTATTGTGATATCTCATCTAACAGTGGAAAGCAGTATTAGTAAATTTGAATCGAGTTAGATGGATAGATGGACAATTTAGGAGATGGATTCATTGTATTTGAATTTTTAAATGCTGATGAATTTAATAAAATTTAAATTTTGTGAATAAAAATTTAATGGTATAAAATTTAAAAATTTATAAAAAATTATTTAATAGTTATTAAAATATGAATAATTTCATTAAAGGTTTAATAGTTTAGATTTTTTTAAATATAAAAAATTTAAATTCTCAAATAAAAAAAAAACTTTAAAATGAACTTGTGACACCAAAATGGTTGACGATGGACAATGCACGACCACGAAATTTCATCTTTCATCTACAGTGAGTATAACAATTTTGTGTGTTTGTTTAATTCATTATTTTGAAGAATTGGGTTAAAATTTTTAATTTATTGAATATAAAAAAAATTAAATTAATTTATCCTTCTTAACCTACACATTAAATAGGTTAACCCATGGCGGGTTGTTCTGTTCATTTTTAAACTTTTTACTCAAAGTTTAAAACAAAGCATTTGGTAACCTAATTTTGATTTGATTGTCAAAGTATGTTGCATTATTACATTCTATTTCTTCAATCAAACAACAAAACATTATATATAATATATATATATATATATATATGGAATTCTATTTTATATAAAAATTAACTTATTACCATGCTTTTAAGATAACAACAATAAGTTTTTAAACTTTTATCTTAAGCATTTGAAATAAAAAAATGCATTTAATCTACAATGCGTATCAGTCAGTCACATTTTATTTTGTGTTAGTATTTCTATGAGATTTAGGCCTTTTTGGGAGTGACATAAAAACCATAAGATATTTGTCTTTTCTTAATCTTTTCGGAAGAAAGGATTTTAGAATCTTTCTTCTTTATATAATTTTTTTGTTTAACAAATCAGTCTTCAAAATAATTTTTAATGAGTTAAACAAACTAGTTAACCCACTCGTTGAATTCACCTATAGCATCCCTATTTCAAGATTTAATGTGCTTAAAATAATTCGAAGTGAAGCAAGATGGGGTTTGTTTGAGTAGGATTAACATGTTCAAGTTTCCAACATGCAATGTGAACTAACTTTAAGAATAAGAATAGGAAATTATTAAAAAAAAGGAATAAAGAAACTTGGGACAAAGTCCGATGGAAACAATTTTTTTCAGCTCAACACAACCGAATCAAACCGAGTCCGTGGAACTAATTGGGCTTATGTATGTATATCCCAATAGGTAAAAGTAGTAGACATTTAATTGCACCATTATTGACTATACCAATCTCTTTTTTTTTTTTTCCATTATTAGATGTGTGCTGTACTGGTTTTTCAAAAAAAAAATCATACAATTAATTTATCATTTATATGGTTTTGCTCTTTTAAGACTTTGTCTCTTTCAATCTCTTTTTCGGTTATGAATATGAATACAATGAGTTGAGTATTGTCTGACATAATTTGATATAAAAAGTTAATCAAAAGGTTAGCTAATATTTTATAGTTAATTATGAATTGTGTGTTTGTATATATATTTACAAAGATTATAACGGAAGACAAAATTTTATCCATTTACAAGCATCAAAGAATTGTGAAGTTATCACATTCATGAATGAAAATCTTATCTAGTGGGGGAAACTGCTAATCTTAGTTATATTAAACCGAATTGCTATATATAAAGCCCACATACATATACAATGATATCACAGACTGGATACTACATGCATAGGTTTAAAGTCTAGGAGATAAATACACCTGTAATGAATTTTTCATCACCACAGTAAATTCTTGTTTTTCAGATAAATCAACATCACCATTCGAAGCTGTCCACTCAAAGTTCCAGACCAAATTGGCCACAAAGTATTCCAAATGGAGCATTGCCAAATTGTAGCCTGGGCACATCCTTCTACCAACTCCAAATGGCATCATCTTTATCTCTTTGCTTCCTGTAATATCAAAAGCTTCATCTCCATTCTTCTCACTATCCAAGAACCTTTCTGGTTTGAATGCCATGGGATCTTCCCACATCTTCGAGTCCCACCCCATCTCTGCTATTGTAAAATTCACAATACCATTCTTAGGTATCAAGTAGCCATTCAAAACCACATCCCTTGACACTGAGTGTGGCAACACAAAGTGCGATGGTGGATGACGCCTTAGTCCTTCTAAAATCACAGCTTTGAGATATGGCAATTTGTTCAAGTCTTCCTCTTTCACTTCCTTTTCCTCTCTCTCACCCATCACATCTCTTATTTCCTCCACAAGCCTGCGTTGGATGTGTGGGAACTTAACCAAATTTGCCATAATCCATTCCAATGCTGTAGCTGTTGTATCTGTGCCAGCCGTGAGAAACTCTGAACATAAGTTGACGACATCATCTTCGTCAAGCTTGCGCTTCTCTTCAGGCCATTGCAAATCCAACAAAGTATCCACATATGACACTATAACTTCATCTTGCTTATTGTCCTCTTCGGCTTTCTTCTTTTCCTTGGATTTCTTTCTCGCTCTTATTAGCGGAAACATGATAGCGCCTTGTTCCGCTCGAAGCTGCAGAAATTCATCCCTTCGCTTGCAAAAGAAGATCCAGCAGACTTTTGGCAAGAAATTCAGCATACTGAATCTGCTAAAGTTCAAAAGTAGACGACGTTGAACATGTTCAATATCTCTGATTTTCTTCTCATCTAGTCTTTCACCGAAGCACATGAAGAAGAGCAAGCGAAACATAGCATATTGGAGATGGTCAATGACCCTAATGGAATTTCTCGATTCTGAGTCAGATTTAAGGTGACTGATGAGCACGTCCAAAACCCATTTACGGGCACCCGAAAAGGATTGGATCTGGGTCGGGTGAAGCATCTTAGAAGTGAGGTTGCGGCGGAGGAGGCGCCATGTGGGGCCATAGCTGGCGGAGCTGATGTTATCTTGGTGACTGTTAATGATCTTGGTGGTGGTTAGGGCTTTGGGGCGGTCAGAGAAGACGGTGCCTTTTTGAACCAAGGCTTGGTGGGCGAGGGACCGATCAGCTATGGATATTGCAGGACGAGAGCCAATAGGGAGAGTGACGATGGGACCATATTTGGCATGAAGATTTCGGAGAACTGGCTCAAGTTCAGAGAATGATTTGCGCAGAACGAGAAGAGAACCGATGATGGGAACATGGAAAGGTCCAGGAGGGAGAAGAGGGGAAGAGTGATAGGGAAGAAGAAAAGAGAGAAGGAAAGGTATAAGATGCAGAGAGAGAGGAGGACGATGAGCCAGACCTCCATTATTTTGCTTTGAGAAGCGTTATGTGTGATTATGAGTATGAGTGACTGATGCCTAAGCAAATTTATAGCGCTAGGCAAATATCAAGTGGAAGGAGAGAAAAATCCGCAGATATAGTATAATATCTGTGTGTGTGTGTGTGAACTAATAAATGATATGATGAGCATACAGAATTTCAGCCACAACCTCAAGAATCAAGAATATTCAACAGCAAAAATATTTACCTGCACGTATTCTTAAAAATCAAAGTTTTAATCAACATGTAGTAACTATAAATACACAAATTGCACTTATTACAATAAACACTAATTTACCAAACACTCCTAATTAAAAGAATACTAATTCACTAAATTATAACCCATTTAAACAGAATTAATCAAATTGAACAATATAAAACATAAAGAGTTAACACCAATATAAATAGTATAAGCAATTGCAAGGGCCCACCAGCCATCTCAAAGCTCACATTTGAATTTTTATGGACTTCCTGCATCCTCTTCACTAGCTGGCATCATAATCCACCAACAACACGATTTAGTTTAACATTATAAAAAGTCAAAATTTTGGCATAAATTGCCCTAGAACCCAAAGCTAAATCATGTATTGGCAACCATAAGGTAGCAAGCAAGCATTTTAAGTAGATTTTGTACTCAAATCTAGGGAGTAATCAAGATTAAATTATAATTTTTTTTTTAAAGAATCGGCACAGCAGTATCTTTAACCTAGACTTTACACTCAAATTAAACTTAAAAACATGGCTAAATCAAGTTTAAAACTTATCATCGAAAAGCAGCAAGTTTAAACCCATATTTAACGCAATTCTTAATCAACATGTCAAATCATCCTTAACCACAAAAAAAAAAAAACCTTAGATATATTTAGAATGATTTAGAAAATTTTTAATTTATTTTTCTAAAACATTAGAATCAATTTAAAATATTAAATATACGTTTAAAACCTAAAGATAAAACTTTTACCGTTGTAAAACTACTTCCAAGGGTCGTGCTATACACAGTACGTCGTTCAAATTAAAGAAAAAAAAAAAAAAAGAGAGGAAATGATGCAGCATTTATTAACCAACTGTTAATTGAAGGCCATCAACTTGGATCTTATGGTCATTTAAAGCTTATCGTTTTGTTGAACAAAAAAAGGGCTTATCGTTTTGCCCGTGACAGTTGCAGTATTTATTACTTGATTTGGTGATTCATAAGCTTGCAAAATTATTGGCAGCATCTTTTTCATGATAAATACAACCGGCTTCATTATTAAAAGTTCTATATTATGACACACAACATAAAATACAATTCAGAGTTGAGAGCCAAAGTTTCGAAAAGCTTACATTTTCTTTGTGCAAACCTTTGTTTATTTGCACCACGAAGTTTAAAAGAAAATTTATCTAAAGATCATAAATTTAATATATTATTATAAAATATTCTAAATTTTAAAATTATTTTAAAGAATTTTAACACTAAACATTTTTTACTTTGCAAAACCTGTAAGAAAATAAACAGCAAAACTATAGCAAATAATTTGAGGTAATATAGAATTTAATGTGAAAACCCTAATATGATAAAAACTACCGACAAGGATGAAATGACTTCACTATGAGAAAAATAAGAGTTATACATTCTTTCTATAAAGCAATAATAATACAATATTTTTATATCTTTCACTAGTAGGAGATTACTAATATCAGAGCTTTTTTTCTTTATATAGGATTACTCTTATCTTGGTTATGAAAAATGAGGTTTTGAAACTTTCTATTTATAGGAAAGGATAAAGGACTTTAGCACAATTTTTAGAGGACTAAATTGCAATTGCCAATTGTTTTTTCTTTGGTTGGCCACCTAACATACACTAATTTAAGTGCCACCCTTGGACAATTTCTCACTCGAAGATTTGATTGAAAATTAATCAATTTTCACACCATTCTTCCTTCCTTGTCATCTCTTGTTGCTTATGTCTTTGCTAGGCCAATAAAAGATCTATACCAAATGAACTTATTAGTGTTCATTGGCTTTGTTAGTTCATCTGCTAGGTTATTTTTAGTATATATTTTCTACATATCCATTCTTCCTTCTTCCACCTTTTCTTAGAAAAAGTGATATTGAACTTGTATGTGTTTAGTCTTAGAATGGAATGTCAGATTCTTCATCAAGTGGAGAGCACTTTGATTATCACAGAATAATGTAATTTTCCGAGGATTGTACTCAAGCTCTTCTAATAGTATTTGCAACCAAATTGCTTTTTTGCTAGCTTGTATAGTTATAATATATTCTGTCTCAATTGTTGAAGAGGCCATAATAGTTTGTAGTTTTGAAACCTAGCTTACAACTTTACTTACAAAAGTAAACATATAAACACTGATGGATTTGCTATTGTCAAGATTACCTGTAAAATTTGAATATATATAGCCTCTGATGGTGAAATCTGATTCTCCATAATGCAATGTAACATCCATGGTCCCTTTAATGTATCTTAAGACACTTTTTACAACATTTCAATGCTCTCAGCCAAGATTCGCCATATATCAATTAATCATTCCTACTGCTTATGCAATGTCTGGTCTTATGTAAATTATAACAAACGTTAGGTTACTCATTAATGATGTGTATGATACTTGAGACATTTCTTTCCTCTCTTCTTCACTGCTAGGACTTAGGCTTGAGGATAACTTGAAATTAACAGGAAGTGGTATAAAGATTAGCATACAATCTTGCATATTAGAAAGTTGCAAGATCTTATAATAATATCCTATTATTTGATTTCTGTCACATTACACATCCTGAAGTTGAAAATGTTAATCTTACTCAAACAAAGCATATGTTACTTTGCTTGCAATCATTTTAAGCAAAATAAATAAATAAATAGTAACGCCATTGACCTACAATTGTCAAATGAGCTAGGCTAGCTCATGTAGGCTTGCTCATGATGGGCTAAGGAATTACATGGGCTAACTTATTTATACCAATGGGGAATTGAAATCTTGAAATAGGGCTATAAGGTGAGTTCAACATGTGGGTTAAACATGCTAGTCAATTTAACCTAATACTTACCAAATCGCTGTATTTCGACTTCTTCTATCTTAATGTGAGGTGTTAATCTTTCCATTTATAATATCTTAAGCAATTTCGCCACCTTGACTCAAATCATACATTTATGAATTTATTTATTTTCTATTCACATGTGTATTTAATCATATATATATATGGCCTAAAAGAATTTTTTTTTTAGCCATGAGTTGCCTAACACCATCAAAATAATTTTTAAATTATGCTAACATAATCTAAATTATTATTTAATGCAATTTAATCACTTTTGCAAGATTTTCCCCCGTCTTTACACTCACAACAGAGTCTATAAAAAATAACAATTTAGTATATTCAACTTACCTCTCTCATAAAACAAAAAAATCCAATGCCCCAAATTCCTTCTTTCTTTAGCTTTACTGATGTCTAATTAAGGAACCCATGATTTTGAATTATTCCACCCCTTCAAGCTCTCAATTTGTGGCCATGGTGGGATGTAAAATTGAGAGTCAAGACTATGAAATTAAATATTTAAATTAGATGTGAAATTATCAGAATTTATCAAAGAATCAAAACCTAAAGTAAGTTCATGAAAAATTTACCTAGTCATGCTTAATTTCACTAAAATTGAATAAGCATGCAACCAAATAGGAATTTTTGATCTTGAGACTAAATCTTGAAATTGACCATTGAAATTAGGAGAAAATGAATGAAATAAATCAAGAATACAAAGCCCTAACTTAGTTCAAAGATATCTCATCGAAATCAAGCCTAATTTCAAATTTGCACCACATTCGACAATGAAAGAAGGGGTTTCAAAATTAAGACTCCAAACTCAAAAATTGATCTTGGATTATAAAAGGGAAAATAACAAATTCAATGTTATAAGGCAAAGGCACAAATCAATTTGAAAAAATTCCTTACCAATTGTGCTTAAGTTATCCTTTTGTGAACCTTAGATCGTAGAATTGGGAAAATTCAAAATTGAGGCCAAGATGATGAAATTGGAGTCTAATGATAGAGGGGAAGGAATGAATTTCACATAAGAATATGAAACCCTAACAAAATTTCAAGAAAAATTCTTCAATTCAAGCCTCATTTGGGTCGCATCTGTTTAATACTTTTTCTTATAAGATTCCAATCTAACATAGGCTGCAATCCTATATCATTTTAATAATTTTATCAAGTCACAATAGTTTATTTAAAGTTGGGAAAATGTCCCCTTATATTGAATGAAGCCCCCTCAAATTAATTGAAGGGAGCACACCACCTCACATTCAATTAGGGGACCTCTCCCCTCAATAATAAGCCTCATTTCTCAATCTCTTATCTTTACTTGTGCACCCATAATTTAAAAAACATTAAAATTTAAACATGTTTATAAATTATAAAATACATTTTCTCTATATCCTAATCTAAACATGTTTATAAAAACTTAAGATTTCCTATTTTAAAGCTTTGATTTTAATAAAATTAAAATGCATTTTATATCTTTATAAATTAAACATGTTTAAATTATCTCTCTCCCACCATTCTCATTTTTAAAATTTTAAATTTAGTTATATTTTAAAAAATTTGGAAATATATTTTGAATTAAAGAAATTTGCTAAAAGCAGGATTGTTAGCCTATCTGAAGCAAAGTTTTAGTTTAAAAAATTTTATTATATATATTTTTGCAACGTTGTAGCTGTTGTATCTAGGTCGGTTGTATGAAATTCTAGACATAGAAGTTGATAATGTCACCTATAGCTTACGCTTCCCCTCGAGCTAGTTGCAAATCCCATAATATGACATTACGAATTTATTTGGGTTAAAATCATCGTCCTCAATAATAGCCTAGACAATCTCACTTCCTTGCCATTCTTTTGTGCTGTATCAGTAAAACCATTCATTAGAGCACATTGTTCCACTCTTTGTTGGGTTTGTATTGGTAATGTTTTATATTTCTACTTAATTATATTTTGATGTCAATTATTTTTTACTCATTGAATGAACTTTCATTGTTGACTTTTGGATTAAGGCAAGGTCATGGGGCTAGAGAGCACACATTCACTACTTATTGGAAAGATTGTTTGAAATTACAATTTTATAATAGAGCTACATTGTGATACCATTAGGGTTATCAGTTACCACATTTCTGAGCTTTTTTCTTTCGAGAAAATATTGGCTAGCAATAATCTAATTATGTTGTAGATAATAATACAGTGGCATGCTAATTCAATTAAATTAGAGATTAGAGCATAGTTTATAAATTAGATTTAAAAAATTACTTAGTATAGATTTTAACTTTTTCGATGATCAACTCTAAATTCGATATTGTACAACTATGCCTTAAGGCTAAGATTAGAGCATAGGCTTATTCATTTCCAATGTAAATTACAAAAAAATGGAAAAAGAGTCACTACAAAAAAAAAAAAAAATTGCGTCATAGCTATGGTTTTTTCTTGGTTTAACCACGGTTCCAAAAAACATGGTAGAACCAACTGTGGAGAAGACATAACAATATTTATTCTTAACCGTGGGGAGAACTATGGTTAAGATGTGTCCTAACCATGGTTTATGTAGAAATGTAGGGTTCTAAAACCGTGGCCAAACCTTTGTCTTGACGATGGTTTTGATAACCGTTGTTAAGACCTTGTCCTAGCCACAGTTTGTAAACTGTGGTTAGGACATATAACTGTCATTATATCCTAATTATTTATTGTGGCATTTTTAATCATTGCTACTAGATTTTTTTTCAAATCATACCATATAGTAATTATATATATTTTTTGTCATAAGAACCTGTAAATCCATAAACAAACAGCTCCAAGCAACTAAGATTCAACTAACTAATAATTCATTTCAAGAAGTTGTCCATCTAGAACAATGTCCAACCAATAGAATACCATTACATACATATACAAATATCCAAATACATACTAATATAATTATGGTTCAACTAAACTACTTATCAAAGGCATTTGATCCATGCAGAGAATGAGTTGCATTCCTTAATGATACATGTCCACTATTTTGATCACTTGGTGTCTAGATTTCAAATAAATAAGTAATGAGTAATGATATAACAAAGACTAAGATGCATGAAAATTAAATTGAACTAGAAAAAATAGTGAGAATTCTTGCACACCACTATGTAATGTTTGGTATAATGTTGAAGTTGGACCACCAACATCATTAACAATTTCATTATATTAGCCCTAAATGCATCACAAACCATGTTAAGTATAAAGTCTTCCCTACAAATTGATCCTTCTTTAACTTGATGTTCTACTTCATAAGGTTCTTCATTAGTTTTTTCCCCATGTCTAACCCAAAATGTGTAACATTGTGGAAAAGGTTTAATAATTAAGTAGTCCCACACAACTTCTCTAACTTGTCATTTCTTAAATCTACATTTAGGATATGAGTATATTATCTTATCTCTAACACTCTTATTTGCAAATGTGAAGTCTAATAATCCATTTAATCCCTCTAAATATTCAGGAGTATTTCAAGGCATAAGAATCCAAGACTTATCCATCTCCTAAAGGTTAACAAATACAGAAAAAGAAAAACAACATGGGAAACAATATCAATTTCCCAACAATCAACGAAGGTATAAGAATATTCTTATTGAACTGAATGTCATACATATCATCATGTTTCTCAATAACATACTACAATCATTATAAATATACTAAGTAAATCAATTCAATACATATCTCATATGGTTAATTTAATCTAAATATTTATCTAATTTAATTTTAAGGAACTTAAACTAAACATTACAAAAGTATAAGAATATTCAAGGAAAAAAAATTATAATAAAATATGGAAAAAAATACAAAATTAATAATATTCAAGACATAGATGTTTCACTTGCTGCATTTCCATAGAAGTGATAAGTGGATATTCACTTTATTAGTTACCATGAATACATTGACAAATTTAGTTATATTATGACAGACGACCATAAGTATTTTTTTTCCTCTTGTCTTTTAAGCAATACTAAATACTTGATATATGTGTGTCTTATTATGCAAATTCATTCATTATTAAGCTAATCATCCGTCCCTTAAAAATAAAAATAACAATAACAAAAATGACAAAAAGCAAAAAATGACTTTTTCCTTTAAATCTTGAAAGTAAAAAGAAAGAAAAAATAAAAAAATAAAAAAAATAAAATAATAATAATAAAAATAAAATCTTGGAAAAAATAGAAACCAAAAAATATAATAAAATCTGAAAAAAAAAAAAGAACCATAAAATAAAATAAAATCTAGAAAAAATAGCAACAGAAAAATATATTAAAATTTGGAAAAATTAAAACCAAAAAATAAAATAAAATCTGAAAAAATATATATAACAAAATCTAGAAAAAATAGAAACAAAAAAATATTCTAAATTTTGGAAAAAAAATAAAAACCGAAATATAAAATAAAATTTGAAAAAAAATAAAAACCAAAAATTGTAATAAAATTTAGAAAAAAAAAATGCAACAATTAAACAAGCAAAACCTACATCCATACAACATCATTAAGATCATAACCACAAATTTTGCAAACTATCAAGAAAAAAGGTGGCAGAACACTAACTTGAAGCTCCAAATGCTAAGAAAAACCCACTTCTTTCATGTCAGCCAATGATGTCGGTGATTTGTAGGTTGATTGGTGGCAACTACTCCTTGCCGGTAATAGGAGAAGCTTGCTGTAGTAGCTACACACAAGAGAGACGTCACAGAAAATAAGCTTTTGTGAAAATGAGGAAGGAATAAGGTAGGGTAAATTTAATGGGCCTAACCACGGTTAAACTAAAACCGTGATTAGGCCCAAAAGACCAAACCATAGTTTATTTGAAACTGTGGCTAGGACGCTCACTCTGATCCATTTTTCATCGTGTCCTAACAACGGTTAAAGTAAAACCATGGTTAGGCCTAAAAGGACCTAAACACGGTTCATCTAAAACCATGGTTAGGTCACCTTCTCACCAAAATTTAAAATTTCACTATGGCTTAACCATAGTTAAAGGAAAACTATGGTTAGGCCTAATAAGCCCTTAACCACGGTTTATTTGAAACTATGGCTAGGCCACAACTCTTACCAAACTTTTCAAATTTTCATCATGTTCTAACCATAGTTTATCTGAAACCGTGGCTAGACCACATTAGCATATGGGAAAAATGCTTACATTGCTTGACATTGCCACGATTTTAATACAACCATGGCTAAAATGCATAGTTTAACCATGATTACTATTATTTGTGGTTAAACCAATTAGTTTAACTATGATTACAAAAAACGTCTCTAGGTCTTGATTTAACCATGGTTTCTACTACCGTGGTTAAACCACTGGGGTAAAACTCCCATTTTCCTATAGTAAGTAATGATATATTAATATTTACTCTTAACATTAATTAAATCAATAATATTTATTTTACAGAATGACCACAAAGTGAACATATTCAATGATTATGAAAATACGAGCAGGTAAAATTATTTTTCTTTTTGATATTCTTGGGATTTTATATAAAGTTGTGCATTACTGTTATTTTTTCTCTCGCGTTTGAAATTCTAGATGCTCATATAATTTGCTAGTTCAGTGGATGATGGGTTACCATTTCTTCTTATACATATATATATATATATATATACACACACACACACATACATATGTATGTGTGTCTATATATATATATATACGTACACACACATAATGTCGCCCAATAAAAATTACACCCTGATTTTTCTTTGCTTCCACTTGGTGTCCACCTCACTCAATAAATATGCTTAGGCATATCAGTCAGTTATAGCGCTTCCCAAAACACAATAATGGAGGTTTGGTTCATTGCCTTCCTCTCTCTTTGCATCAACCTTTTTGTCACACGCCAGTTTCCAAAGTGTAACCGGCACAGATAACGGGAATAACCCATTTCTCTAAGCCTAACACATTATTTTCTTAGCTGAATTGCAAATCATACATAATGGAAATTCAATACCAAGTATATTCACATTCATATATATTATGTAGAAATTTCAGCAAAGTCTCCTTAGTAACTAAGATCTCCCAAAATTTCTACAAATATTTGCCAAACAATATTATCCATAAAAGAGAGCTTAACTCTCAATTCAATCCAAAGATAACTACAACACAATAGGAGAATGGGGAATCTACCTGCGATCACACATATTCAATTACAATTATTTACATTTTTAACCAATTACATTGTTACAAAATACAAAACCTTAACAAAATACGGAAATAAAATCATTAGCAGTAGCAATAGGGCTCTTCTAGCCCTCCTGGTCAGCAAACTGCTCTGGGTGATTGCCTAAAATTCAGTAAAACATAAACGGGTAGTATTCCGGTAATAAATCAATATAATCCCTTTTAAACCAATCAAATTCTCTATAAATCATCATTTAAAATCTTTTCATATTAAGCCATAAACATGCAGTATAATAATAACGGTCATGGAATTATTCCATGGAAATTAAATCGATTAAGGGAACATAGCCCTTGGAAATCACATTTAACGGTTGAAGATCCACAACCATTAGAGAATCTTTCTCATCGGTCAAAGGTACTCAGCCTTTGGATATTTTTATCATCAGTTAAGAGAACTTAGCCCTTGGATACTTTTATCAAACGGTTAAGGGAACTTAGCCCTTGGGTTCTTGTTAACAGACATGTAAAAATCTTCCTTTTTATTCAAAATACTATTAACTTAGAACCTAGATTTAAAGGAGGACTATCATAGACATCAAGCATTGGTTATGGACTTGTGGCCCATGTAGTTTAATCATTTGTTGAGAGCACACAGCTCTCGGGGTAAATCATTATCGGTCGAGGGTATGTATCCCTCAGGTTATTCACTATCGGTTGAGAGCACACAGCCTTCGGGGTAAATCACCCATACAGTCGTGAGTTGCAAGCTCACATTAAAACATTCTTCTTATAGTAGTCCTCCCAAAATCTAAGGAACTGCCATACATGAGTTTTCTTCTTTTAATATCAATGTTGTCAGAATTAAACTTTTGCCATCTCTAATAAAACAATACCCTTTTCTATACAATCATATCCTTTTATAGTTTTTGCATGGACATCACATACTAGTCATAAATTATAATTCATTTGAAAGACTAAAATGTTTAACAAATTATGCTACCATATAATAATACAATGGTAATTGTACGGGTGGAAGCGATACCGCTTACCTGGTGGGTGAAGTACTCTAAGACATCCTTGCCTCTTTTCCCTTGGTTACAAGAGAATTCACCAAATAATCCCTATATCACAAAATATGATTTCCTCAGTTCCCATTACTAAAACATATCAATTTAGGTTCATAATAATACCTTTTAACAAATTCATAAATAAAAAGAGTTATTAAAAGCAACCATAATATCTACACTTCTCAGACTATTTTATAACATTAATTCATCACATAATTCTTCCTTCTATTTAATTCATCATATTTCCATTACCAATTTCATATCCAACTTCTTTATCATCACTAAAAACAAGACCTAGCTCATATTCCCTGATTCCACCACATAACTTGCTTAGATTTTTCATCAATTTACATTCACTTCCTTATAAACTTACTAAATTTTCACTTTTATCCCACAATTCCATACTTTCACCTTCAACCCAAGTTAAACCATGAAGAACAATAGGGTTTCATGTCATACACATTAAAAATGTTCCCATAAGACCAATTTAAACCCATTAAATTCCAGAATTCCATAATTTTCTGTAAAACCCCAAAATCTAAAAAAATTTTAGTTTAGTCCTTGCCAGAACAAATCTCAAAAACTTGCCAAAAACATGCTTCTACAACTGAAACTCAATGGGAAAGGACTGAAAATGCATATACCATCATCATTTTCATGAAAAAACGATTAAAACTCGTTATAAAACTCTCTTTTCTTGACTGTTACAAAACCCATCGAAAAATCAGAGTTATCGCTGGCAACTGTAGGTTGTGGCAATTTGAAACGTGTCGCCGGTGATAGATGATGCTAGTCAGGAGTGGTGGCACGACTAACCATGGTGATGGAAGGAGAGACAAAGAGAGAAGAGAGATGAGTGTTTCAAAGGAAGAAAATGGTGGGAAAGGAAGAAGGAAAAGTGAGGGGTATTTTGCTAATTTCGATTAGGGGACACGTGTCAAAACCAAAAATTTGCTGAAGGAGGAGGAAGCTACATCTCGAACCTAGGACATTAGACTTCCACTGCCATGCCTTACCACTAAGGCAAAGCTTATGTTTGATTAATAATGCACACCACAAATACTTATACTTTCACTTTTGCTAAGAACAAAAATTTTGCATGATACTTGGTAAATGTTGCACTTTTCATTCCTTTTCTTATCCTCGTTCTCCTTCCCTTCCACACTTCCCCTTTTCTCTCATCTGGCTCTCGTCGTGTTCCCCTCATCAGTTTTATTCTTTGGCTTCAACGATTGCTCACAAGGCTCAAACCAATGCTTCAAAACCTTCATGCCAAATATGGTCCAATCATTACTCTCTCGATTGGCTCTCGTTCTGCTATGTTCATATCTAGTTAATCCCTTACTCTCCAAGCGTTGGTTCAAAACAAAACTTTCTTCTTCGACCACCTAACCACCTTTACCAATAATAAGATCATAAACAACCTCTGAGATAACATCAACTCCATTTACTATGGCCTAAAATGGTGACTCCTCTGCCGTAACCTCATTTCCCTGATGCTTCATCTAACCCATATCTAATCCTTTTTTGGTACCGAGAAATAGGTTTTGGACCTTCATATCAATCACCTCAAGTCTGATTTAGACCCAAGCAATTTCATTAGGGTCATTGACTATATCAAGTATGCCATGTTTAGCTTGCTCATCTTTATGTGCTTCAGCGAAAAACTAGATGAGAAGAAAATCAAAGACGTCAAACATGTTCGATGTCATTTACCTTTAAACTTTAACATATTCAGTATGCTAAATTTCTTGCCAGAAGTCTGTTGGATCTTGTACCGTAAGCGCATAGAGGAATTTTTGTAGCTTAGTGTGGAACAAGGTGTTATAATGGTTTTGTTAATAAGAACGAGAAAGAAAGCTATAGAAAAGAAGCTGAGCAAAGCCGAAGAGGATAGAAAGTAAGAAGAAGTCATAATGTTGTGGATACTTTGTTGGATCTATAATGGCTTGAGGAGAAGCGCAAGCTTGACGAAGTTGATATAGTGAACTTATGTTCAGAGTTTCTCATGGCTGGCACAGATACAATAGCAACAACATTGGAATGGATTATTGCAAATTTGGTGAAGTTCCCACACATCCAACGCAAGCTTGTGGAGGAAATAAGAGATGTGATGGGTGAGGGAGAGGAAAAGGAAGTGATATCTTAAGGGTATGATTTTAGAAGGACTAAGGCATCATCCACTATCACACTTTGTGTTACCACACTCAATTGTTGAATTAATTTTATGGAATAAATAAAATATTATGGATTGACATTAATTTATTATTAGGTCAATTCATTGGGTTAATCAATTAACGAAGCAATTAAAATTTTTGACATAAACTAGGAATAGATTGAATTCGAGTTATTTATGGGTATTCAGCCATAAGTTGGATTATCCACAAGCCCATTAGGTAGAGGCCCCAACTTGTAGCCTAAATCTTGCCAATAATTATCCTATCATATTGTTGACTGAGAGGATAAGAGGAGAGTATTCTATAAGCATATTCAATTTTAAAATCTGAGTAGTTGAGAAGTAAGAAGTTATTGTTTTGAATAATTTGAATATTTTATTTATTAAATATATATGAGTACTCTGAACGTGAAATAAGTTCCCATATTCTGAGGACTTATCGGAATAACTCCTTTTGGTTTATTTTAAAATTCTTTGTGTGAATCTCATTTTTGTATGAAAGAAAAGACTTTTGGTAAAGTAGGCAGCTCTTTATACTTATAAAATTATGGTTGCATTGGGTGCTTCATCAAGTATGTGCAATTTCATTGTTATTGATTTAATTATTTATCTCTCAGTATGATATTGAAGTTTTGTTCCATCAATTGGTATCAGAGCCCCAGGTTCTATAGATAATCTTTATCATATGTTTTTTTTGTACGTGTGTTTATATATATATATATATATATCATATGATCAGAATTCCTGCATAATTCCAGTATATATGTAACTTGCTTGATCAAACATTGTTGAATGAAATTCACATAATAAAAAAAGTTTTGTTTTTGAAATTAACTTAGGGATTTTGTTATTTATTAAATTATGATCAAAATGATGTTAAAGAGTGTCCTTGCAATAAGAAGCAAAATGGCCTCTATTAACAATAGAAATTGATTTTTTTTTTTTGGTTTCAAGCCATAAATGCTTCAAAATTATATACTTTTGATCGAAAATAGTATTAGGGTCTTATTAGACTCAAGATTTTAGGTAGAATGATGTGCAATGTTGGCCATAACTCAAGCAAATTCTGGGATGTTCTTGACTCAGAAAAATACCTTAATTTTTGAACTAAAATACTCACCATTGGAAGTGTTTTACTCAAAATTGACGAAGGGATTTTGTAGATCTATGAATTCTGAACAAAATGATACCTTTTATACCTCACTAAACTAGCTAAAATAAAGGTCGAAACATGGATCATGGACCGGGTTGAACGACCCATGTGCGTGCAGGTGCATATGGCTTACGCACTGTAAGTCTGCTATCCAAACTCTTACAATTTACTCCCACGTGCCAATTCCTATTTTTTTTATTTTTCTTGAAAATGTTGGGTCAAAAGTCTTGCATAAGCATAATATTTTAATCTGAAAAATTTTGTAAATCGAATATGCACAGTAATGAGTAGCATATGTTGTTCACTCTCTTTGGATATCATTATGTAAATTAAATTAGATTTATTTGCATAATTAGTTAATTTCATTCTTATTTTGTGTTTTGAATTAATCTATGAACAATAAAGGTGCTCTACCTAGTGGTTAAGTGTCCACCTATCGTAGGCCCAGCTATAATGGTATCAAATTTGAGGCCCATCCTATTAAAGTAATTATGATTCATGACACATAATTATTAGTAAATACCTTTAAATAATTGTTGAGGGAAAAATTAGTCACTAAGTAAGGTTAAAAGAGTTTTATTCATATTAATAATGGGCATGTCCTATCAGTATGACATTGCTAATATAATATTGTGAATTACACTTGTTTATGACTTGTTAGCAGAATTTTTAATTAATGTTTTTAATAGTTGCTCATATCCTATCGATATAGAAACTATAAATGCATTTTTGTGTGATTCTTATCATCAGTTAAATCCAATTGACATGATTAAGTTTTCCTTGGTTTATTGTAGTCTGGGACCTAAAATGGGATTACAATAAACAAACTTGTATATAGTTGCATGTATGGAGTTTATGAAGGAAACTTTGTTTCATAATTTTGTTGCTTTGACATAATTAATATTTCCTATTTTTTGGCTCTCTTAGTTTCTATGTTCCAACAACTAGCTTTAAAGAAAACTCTTAATGAGACAAACTATAATGACTAGAGTGAGTCCCTGGACATGTACTTGACAATTAAGGAGGATTTAACTCTAAGAGTATTAAGACCAGTAGAGCCCACAGCTGAGTTAAGTGCTGCTGACAAAACTTATTATAATAGGTGCCATAAATCAAATAGGATTTGCCTAACAGTGATGAAATTCACCATTGACAAGACCATCAGACAAAGCATTCATGAAAAGGATATTGTCGTGGAGTATTTGAAGGTTGTTGGTGAAAAATTCAAAAAATTTGAAAAAACTCAAAAAGTGTATTATCTTTCACTATTGGATAATACGCACTATGATGGGGTCTTTGGTGTGCACAAGCATATGAAGCTTATTAACTACTACAATAAGCTAAAATCATGTAATTTAGACTTAGGGAAGAGTTACTTGGTCTACAGAGTGATAATGTCTCTTCTTGTTAAATATGGGGTCCTTAGAACCACTTATAATTCTCAAGAGGCTGAGTGGAACATTGACAAGATGATTTTCATAGTAAGTCAAGAGGAAGAATCATTGAAGAAGGCTAACTCTCACACTCACAACATTAATTATATTTCTTAAGATTCAAGTAATGAGGGTGGTAATGAAAAACAGAAGGGTAAGAAGCAAGATAGTAGAGCTAGTGGTAAGAAATCTTATAGAACCAAAAAGAATGAGAAGCATCGTAAAGGTCAGAAGAAGAAGTCATTCAAGGGTGATTGCCACTACTATAAGAGGCCTGGTCACAAGATATTAGATTGCTTCAAATTAAAGCATAATTGTGAGTGAGAAGGTACTTCTTTTGAAATTACCCCTTAGGTCTAGTATGCCCTTTACCTCTAGTATGTTTTAAATTTAACAATTTTGAAACTTCACTTGATTCTTGGTGGTTGGATTCTGGTGCAATTGTTCATGTGACAAATTCCTTACAGGGGCTCATAAACAGGAGGAGGCCAAGTGAGAAAAAAAGGGCCATTCTAGAAGTAGAAGGAAGTTTAACAACAATTGATAGCATATGCACTATTTCATTAAATTTAGAATCTGGACATTGTTTGGTGTTAAATAACATTGTTTATGTATCGTCTTCGAGGAAGAATTTAATTTCTCGTTATGGATTGGATAGACATGACTATTCATTTTAGCAAGGAAGTTGACAAATTGATATTGTCTTCAATTAAGTTGTGATTGGGTCTGCTTCTTTGTTGAATGGTATATATTACTTAAATATGATTGCCTGTCTAAATTTGTCTAATAGTGCACCTATTAATGTTGCAATAAGGCATAAACGTCAAAGATTAGATGAAAGTTCCTCTATGTTTTGACATCGACGTTTAGGCCATATTTCCAGATAGAGATTAGAAATGATGGTTAAACAAGATATACTAAGGGTGTTGGATTTCTCTAACTTGGAAACATGTGTTGATAGCTTAAAGGAAAAACTTATCGCTAGGGCTAGGAATAAAGGGGCAAATAGGTCTAAGAACATTTTAGACTTAATCTATATAGATATATGTAGACCTATTACACAAGTTGTCATAGGTGAATTCAAGTAATTTATCACCTTCATAGATGATCATTTCAGGTATGAGTGGATTGATTTATTGCATGAGAAATTTGAGTCATTAAATGTTTTTAAGACATTTAAGGTAGCAATTGAGTTGAAGACTGGGAATGCTATTAAATGTGTGAGATCTGATAGGGAAGGTAAGTATTATGGCAGGCATATTGAATTAAGTAAGAATCTTTGTCCATTTGCCTTGTTTCTACAAGGATATGAGATTGAAGCTCAGTATACAATGTCTGACACTCCTTAATAAAATGAAGTTACTAAAAAGATGCAATCGTACCTTAATGGATATAGTTAGAAGCATGATCAACCACTTCTCCTTGCTAGAATTTCTATAGGGGTGATGTATTGAAGATTATGATCTATATTCTGAATTAACTTCCGAGTAAGTCAGTTCCAAAGATGCTGCATGAATTATTTTATGGTAAAAGGCCTAGTTTAAGGCATCTTTTAAGTATGGGGATGTAAAGTAGAAGTAAGATTGTATAATACCTAGTTTAAGAAACTTGATCCCAAAACCATTAGTGAATTCTTCATTGGATATTGTAATTGATCAAGGGGAAGCAGGTTTTATTGTCCTACTCACACTACTAGATTCGTTGAGTCTGATAGGGCATTCTATTTTGATGATGACTTGGATAATGGGAGTAATATACCCATGATAATTCATTTGCATATAAAGGATACCACGTTGCCTTTGCCAATTTCATCTTCACTAACATTCCCTAGTCACTTTAATTTAGATGATGCTATTGGGGAAAATCCAGTAGATTTTGACATGGAACAACCTATAATAGATTTGTAGGAGGCTGTTAATGAATTGAGACGGTTTCAAAGAGTTCGCAGACTTGCCATTCCAAATGATTATATAGTTTACTTATAAGAGTTTAAATCTGAGATGGTTGATGAAACTGACCTTATCTCTTTTAAAGAAGCAATAATGGGGCCTCATTCGTCTGAGTGGTTAAATGCTATGAATGAAGAGATTACCTCTATATGTCATAATGATGCTTGGGTACTTATTGAGCTACCATACAGACAAAAAACAGTTAGTTGCAAGTGCATCTTTAAGACTTAAAGAAGGGCAGATGGTGAAATTGAAAGGTATAAAGCCAGACTCGTAGCTAAAGGCTAAAATTAGAAAGAAGGCATTGATTATATAGAGACATTCTCTTTTGTATCTACTAAGGATGCTCTCAGGGTGGTCATGGCTCTTGTTGCACAATTTGAACTTGAACTTCACCAGATAGCCATCAAAATTGCATTTCTGAATGGAAATTTGCATGAGGATGTATATATGAAGCAACTTGATGGATTTATAGAATCACGAAGATAGTTTGTAAGCTAAATAGGTCGATATATGGACTGAAACAAGCTTCAAGGTAATGGTATTTGAAGTTTAATAAGGTGATTATTGCACTTAGATTTGTTGAGAACATTGTAGATTAGTGTATTTATCAAAAATTTAAAGTGGGTAACTTTGTAATTGTTGTGCTCTATGTAGATGACATCCTATTAGCCAATAATTCTGTGAGTCTATTAAATGAGACCAAACATATGCTATCATGCCATTTTGATTTGAAAGATCTTGGTGAAGTCTAATTTGTTTTGGGAATTTTGATTCACTGCAATAGATCACGTGGCATATTGGGTTTGTCTCAGACAACTTATATTGATCGAGTGCTAAAGAAGTTCAACATGCACTCTTGCACCCTTTATGCTGCACCTATACAGAAAATTAAAAGATTGTTGAAATCATAATGTCCTTAAAATGATAATGAAAAGATTGCAATGGAAAGAATTCTATATGCATCTGCTATTGGTAGCTTTATGTATGCTCAGGTATACACTTATCTGGACATTGCCTTCGTAATTGGTGTGCTTGGCAGGTACCTAAGTTATCTTAGCCATGATCATTTGAGGGCTACAAGGAAAGTCATGAGGTATCTCCAAGGTACAAAGCATTGTATGTTGACATTCTAGAAGACTAATTCATTGGAGATTGTAGGCTATTATGATTCTAACTATGCATCGTGCATTGATGATCATAAATCCACTTCGGGATACATCTTTATAATGTCTGAAGGAGCTGTTTCATGGAAAAGTGCTAAGCAATCAATCACAGCTACCTCAACTATGGAAGCAAAATATATCGCTTGTTATAAGGTTACCTGCCAGGTCATATGGTTGAGGAACCTTGAACCATATATGGTTGAGGTAAGTGCAATTTCATTGTTATTGATTTAATTATTTATCTTCCACTATGATATGAAATTTTTGTTCAAGCATCAATGTTAAAGGATGTGGATTTGAATGGCAACTTAGTACCTAAGAATGGCACTGTGAATTTTTCAAGATGTGGGAAGATCCCATGGCATTTAAGCTAGAAAAGGTTCTTGGATAATGAAAAGAATGGAGATGAAGCTTTTGATGTTACTGGAAGTAAAGAGATGAAGATGATTCCATTTGGAGTTGGTAGAAGGATGTGTCCAGGTTATAATTTGGCAATCCTCTATTTGGAATACTTTGTAGTGAATTTGGTTTGGAACATAGAGTGGCAAGCTTTGAATGATGATGTTGTTGACTTATCGGAAAAACAAGTATTTACCATGGTAATGAAAAATTCATTGCAGGTGTATTTATCTCCAAGAATATAGATGAGTTTCAAATCCATAATCATTGTATATGTATTATATATATAGCATAAAAAATATGAGTTCTTAGTTTAGCAATTTGGTTTATATAACTAAGCTTAGTTCATTGACGAAAAGCTTTGATTGATCAAATTTTCAGCTTCTCATACAATGACTCTATCTTTCTAATACATGTATTGATAATTTTTTGAAGTGCATCTTTGTAGTCAATGAAAAAAAAATTATGATGTAATTAATTTGTGAATTATTTAACCGCATTTTAAATTGAGAATTTCTCAAAGTTTGAAAATGTTTTAAAATTAAGGAAAAAATTAATGAATTATTCATTGTCAATAAGAAAAATTATGAAGTAATAATTTAATAAATTAATCAACTACTTCTCAAATCATAAATTCTTCAAAACTTGAGAAATTTTCATACGAAAAAATTAATGAATTAATTAACCATCTCTTAAATTAAGAATTTTTAAAAGTTTGAACAATTTTTAAAATAAAAAAAAATGAATTAAGTAACTACAATCTCTTAAAACTTTATAATATAAGATTATAAATATAACTTGTTGGCAAAGTCCAAAATTAATGTAAGAGATAACGATATAAGATTGAATGATTTATTTAACGATTTAGATCGTTCAAAGTTGAAAATAGAATCAAATGCGATTCTATCAGTTTCTAATATTTTAGAATTCTTTAAAAAGAGCAATAATAAAAGCTGTTTCATAAGTCAAAGAAGATTTTTTGTGATGATACCTTCTCAATGAATTTAATAATTTAAAATGTATTAGTGTATAATAATATAAATTAATTTTTTCTTAGGCTTATATAAAGCACAAACAAATAAACTAGTTATATTTTTAAATCTGAATAAAAAAATAAATAATAAATAAGAAAAACCGTTTAAGTGAATAATAAGTTAATTTAATCTACTTATATCAAATAAACTATAGTACATCGAAACATTGAATTAAAAGAACTGACCTGATGAGTTGGATTGTTCCAACTATACACTATATCTACCATTCCATAGTTTCACCCCCACTTTATTGCAAAATTGTTGTACTTATAGGAGATGATATTTATTGGCCAAAAAAATATTAGATGATATTTTGTTACCGTGCATCGTGAAACATCAACCATCTTATACCCGCAATTTTTTAGTAGACAAAATTATAAATCCTTTTATACTCACAATTTTTGTGTGGATAAAATTGTAAACCCTCTCCAATGTACAATTTTCCAAATCCAATTACACTTTCATAGTTAATTCCAAGGTTGCGAATATTGTGGTGCCTAAACAAGAAATAAGAGGACCTATTTTCAGGATTGCCAGGCACACGTCTTCGTCTTTTGAACTGGAATTCTGAAACCTTTCTTCTTCCTATCGTACGCGCTATACAACTCGAAAACCTCTCCTATTCTTCTTTTCTATTGGGACTCTGAAAATTATTCCAACAAATCCTTCTTTTTTCAGAAGTCCCACAAATATCTACTATGTCAGAAAGCTGAGCCCCAATATGAAAATTCAGACTTGAAGACGTGAAATTGCAAATTTGACTCAATCTGATGAGACTACTGGTGTCTTGATTCAGAGTGATACAGCCCTAATTGCCGGTGTATCCATCTAACTTGATCCCAATTTAGTAAATAAGAACACTGCCTCCAACGGTTAGGCGAGGCAACACAATATTACGCATTTCCTGATATAGGAAGTTCTTACCAGCCACGGAATCCACATATTAAATAGGTTTTGTAGATTTGGCTATATTAATTGCCATTAATTTTATGTTGATCGAGAGCTGCAGCATTTGATTAAAGTTTGAAACGGCCTTCAAGTACAATGAAGGATGGGAACTTAATATATATATATATATATATATATATATATATATATATATAAAGGTTTTTAGAGATTTTTGGTGTTTTTCATGCAGTTTAAAATTTGGTTTTTATGCTTTACAAATTTTTAAGTATGTCTTTATCATTTAAATAATTTTTAATTTAGTCACTGTTTAATATTTTATTATATATGTAAATTAATTTTATTTCTTTAATTTTTTTTAGCATAAATACATACCCAATATATCGATACAGTATATAGTTAGTTAAATATATAAAATTTAACAAAATGCTAATAGAATTTCAATAGTAGGGTCTAAACATTATCAAAATTGTAAATTATAAGTATTTATTGATAATTTTTTAAATCATAAGGCTAAATAAAAAATTAAATAAAACTATAGGGCTGAAATTATAATTTTCCTTAATATTCTTTTATCATACAAAAATTTAAAAAATAACTTTATAATTAATCAGAACTTTAACTCTAAATAAGTCGAGCTCTACCTATACTATCTTTCCTCTACTACCTTCCATTCAACTTGCCGTGGGATGAAATATGTCCTTTTATGATCTCTTTACCATTTCTCCCATTCTCAATCAACCAATATTAAAGGGTTTGCTCAATTCAGCTAATCAAATATCTTGTTATTTATCACTTATCGTAAAATTATCATTTTAGTCTTTCACTCATTATAATATTCAAAATGAACTTTTACTCATTAAAAAATGTCACACTTAGTGCTTCACTTTTTATAAAATACTAAATATAATTCCTTTATAAAATTATACACTTTAAATCTAAGGGAATAAATTTAGTCCTTTTTTGTTTTTAAGTAGAGAACCTAGCATGACATTTTTTAATAAATGAATGACTACTTTAAACATTACAATGAGCAAGAGATTAAATTAATAATTTTATAATAAATGTGAGACCAAAATATATTTCACTCCATACATTATTAATACCTTTGAAAAGAGTGCAAAACATGGTTATCGAAAATCTCATTTATAGCTCAAACTATATGCCTTTACGATTTTTCAACCACTCATACCAAACACTTATCATATTATGCTTTTAATGAAATATTAGAGATCAAAATTACATAGTCATAAGCATGATATCTTAATTAGGTCATTTTTATTAAAACTAATTGGAGCCTTATTTTTGTCCTTAAAATTTCAATCGAGTTTTGATTTCATTTAAAAATTAAGTATTCTTTCTATGAAAAAATAAAAAAAAATTGAGTAGTTTTCAATCAATAACTCTGTTAACTTAAATGGCAAGCAATTGTGCCGTCCTGTAACACTTTTATTATTCTTTTTTTTTTCTCTTAATTTTTTTGACTTACTATTGCATCATAATACAAAGTATTTGTCCTTAATAGGATGCAAGCCTGACACTATTTGAATGAGTATGGAGATTCTTATCATTGAACTAGTACTTTTTTATTTTCTAGTTTGTTTTCATTTAATGTTACCAAACTGGAGAGTTAAGTTATCAACACATGAAATTCATGACCTTCCATAAATTTTCTTGTTCATTACTAACTTTAGAAGCTAGAACAACCAGAAATATAAGCATATTCCTCTATATATAGCATTGGCATCGTGCTAGGGGAGTCATGTATTAAACAAATAAGATATACATAAAATATCATAATAATTTATCTATGGTTTAAATACGTTATATTTTAAATATAAAAATTATTGTTTATTATTTAGTTTTTTTTTACAATTCTATAAATTATTTTGAATAATAAAAGTAAAAGATGACAAGATTTTAGAATAATATCTTATCAATGTTTAAAAGATTAAAAGTAGAAAGAACTATGTTTACACTTATATTTTAGTATACAGTATATACACAGATTAAAAAGAGTGAATATCATAATTTTTTCAATATTTTTTATGTATTTTATAAATTGGTTTATAATTCAAAAAAAAAAATAGTCTATGAGATAAATTATATAAATAAAACTTATTTAAAAAATATATTTCATATCATACGTATTTTATAGTATAGTATACAAATAGCTATAATAGTGCCCAGTATCATTAAAAGCTATAATCGTGCATGGCCATGGATATTCATATTCCACAAGCCAGTAATTTCATATGTATTTCTTTGATGAATAGGAACCTTTCTCATCATCTCATTTGGCTACAAGAAGCTGCAATGACGTCTCAAATAAACAAACTAGCAACCCGTCAAACTAGAATTCCCTGCAATACCTGCACTGCTTTGTGCATGCACTTACTAGAAGAAAGACATAGAGCTGTGGTCCAAATTAGAATAAATCTTTTTGGTTTTCATTTCTATAAATTTTAAAGAGATAAGCAAGATTGCGTATAGGGTCTATTTTTTTCTTTCTACCAATTTCTTTTTTCCCCTTGAACTCTTCGTAACTTTAAAAAGAACTTTACACAGAGAGTTTTGCAAAATAATTATGGATGCACCTTAATTAGTTTTAATACATTTAATATTGATGAGTTGAATTAATTCAACTCACTAAAAACTTTAGAGTTAAACGGACTAATTGAATGAGTTTATGAATTAATCTACTTAAAAATTTTGTAAAAGAATATTCTATAGTCGCATGTAACTTTTATTTTTTTATTTTTTTTTGTTTTTAAAAATTCAATATTTGATTAACAATAGATAACATAAATAAAATTTTAGTATTAACATTAGATATTTAGCTTAAAAATTGGATACTCTTGTTTAAAATTATCTTTTTCATTGAATTATTTTTTTAACTTTTTAATGAGTTAAACATGCTACAAGTCAAATATTCTAACCCACCAGCTTGTATCGCCTATTTTGACATATC
This sequence comes from Delonix regia, assembly GCA_037074485.1. Lineage (NCBI taxonomy): Eukaryota > Viridiplantae > Streptophyta > Magnoliopsida > Fabales > Fabaceae > Delonix > Delonix regia. The sequence continues at coordinate 7,358,287 of CM073454.1, read as the reverse complement.
CATGAAAGACGGCTATAATATGGGCATAAACTCGGTAGGGTTAATGATTTGACTCGTGGGAAACGTCTCTATTCAGCTACCGAAGGATTCAAATCGCAGATGGGAATCGCATAGTCGCTAGAATTGGACATCTTTGTCAGTGGAGTCGTGAAATTCGATCACACCCAAAATGGTGATTCATGGCGTTGCAGCCATACCAGAAAAGTTGCTGGATCAGGTCAGATAATCGGATCCTTTGTGACTTGACACGACCCACTACAGGTTGAAGGAGATCCATTTGTTTTTCTCTTTTAAAAGTTGAAAAATGAAGCATAGTTTTAGTTTTTTAAATGCGAAGCCTCACCATGGAAGCATTAATAGATGTTTATATATATATATATATAAATGAAAAAATATTTTAATATAAACGGATATATATATATATATATATATAAAAGAAAGTTCATATGACATTTATTTTAATATAAATAGATGATAATTATTTGATATATATACATATTTTAAAATTTTCAGAAAATATTTGACATAAACATATATATATATATATATATATATTTGACTAGTAATATTATTTAATTTATGATATATATTATATTTTAAAAATTCAATAAAAATTAACTTCGCAATTCATATAAATTGTGAAAATTACAGTTATGATTTTATATCTAAAGTGATTTGAAGTGTGAGAATCAATTTAATAGACAAAATTGTTATTGCCTTTTGACCAAATTAACGAGTAAAGTACATAATTAGTCCCTTATTTTTTTGCAATTTATAACAATTTAGTTTTTTACAAATTTATGGTGATAATTTAGTTTCTTACAAATTTAAATTTATATAAAACTTATCATCTATAAATTTAAATTTGTACAAAATTAGTCCTTTTATTTGTATTAATGAAGGACTAATTTTACATAAAATATGATTTTAGATGGATTGATTTATCACAATTATTTGTGAGGATCAATTTATCACAAAGTACAAATATAAATGACCAATTTGGTACTTTTGTCCAAAATTAACAATCAAGTATCTCTACTTCTCAATTAATTTATTTTCTAAACTCACGAAAGTTACAAAGAAAAAAAAGTTTCAGAACTTTATTGACTTTCACATATTGACAGACATTAATATACACCACCATTAGCTATATACGTAAAAATTTCACAGTTAACTGTTTCATCGCTAATTTAAATGGGTGTTTGTATTTTATAATTGTAAAAGTGAGGTATAATAGGTTTATTGTTAGCACTAAGAAGAAATAATAAGAAACCTATTATACAATATAATTAGATTACAAACGAAACGATATGGTCAACCATCACGATCCCAACTCCAGATTCAAAAAAAACCATACAAACTTATATAAAACCTGATACATCCCGAGGAAAAAAAAAAAAGCCAAAACAAAACTCACTAGTGCATGTTTTCAAAACCATTAGTAAATTCATATTTTGGTGTTTGAAAAATATTATTGATTTGAGTTTTGTTTCTTAATAAAATATAATGTTTATAGTATGTAATATTAGCTTAAATTTAGGATTTTAACGGATAGAAGTAAAGATTTAAACCCTTAGGAAAAAGTTAATCAAGTCTAATTGGACATAATATATTTCAGTTAAAATTCGTAAAAGTCTTCTTTAACTTAACTAATTTAGGATTTATGCAATTTACTCTTCGAATCCTTGACTATCAAATCCTTAATTAGACTCACAAATTTGAGTTTTAGTAAAAAAAAATAGTCAAATATCCAATCCGACTCCGTTAATTATATTTTTGAAAAAATTTATAAAACAAAAGATTTAATTACATGCAACTGACCAAACAAAAAAAAGATTAATTACATACATGAAATGGTGAGTTTAAAAGGCACATAATCAAATTCTGAAATTAAGAGGATAAATTGCACAACCCCAAAGTTAGGATGCATATATATTAGCCTTATACTTTAAAAACAAAACTCAATATAATAATAATACTTCTTAAATACCAAACTATGAATTGAGTCTAAAATTATATATTTAGAGAGACCTTGCCAGCATAAGAATTAGTCTTTGCAGCATGCATTGGCTGGAAAATAAGCAGCGCAGAGAGGGCCTATCCCTATGGGAGTAATCATGGATTCGTCAACACCATAACGCTGCTCTGATAATGGGTCGGACTCGGTGCAGTTTTGCCCACGGGAGGATCCACCAAATGAATGATCCCGCCCGATTAGCAAATAATCATCATGATTGTCACATATTGAGCACTCAGAATGCAAGAAGCACTTGTAAATCATACGCTTGATCACATGAATAATTAGATATGGAATAGAGACTTCCATATATATCTTTCTATGAATGGAGCTTCCTTATAGTGAAGTTTCGTTTCAATGGCATTTGGGAAAGGATTCTGAAACAATGCTGTATTTATATATTGCAGGAGGATCTAATTCAAGTAAGGCTTTTTCTGACTTTTGTTAGATCTTCCAGTACAGTTTATTTTGTTCATTACTATATTAAATAGTTTTTGAGAGAATTTCTGCAAGTATAGTACTTTGTTTGATCACTGAAGGTGAATTAGTTGAACTAGCAAACTAATTCCTAACTCTACTACTAAATAGAAGAGAAAATATTAACACTAATTAAGCTATCCACTTATTATAGCACTGCTGTTAATTAGACACAGTACCAACTATCTTCTGTGTATGGAATTTTCTATAAATTATTTTAAATTTTTATCATTGAAATGAAATTAGAAACTGAAATAAAAAATTAAAATCTGATTATTTTACTATTCACAGTAATTTCATAAACTTTTCTATTATATATATATATATATATATATAATATGCGCGTGTTTATATTACACACGTACACGTGGCTTGACATATAGTTAAGTTTATTTTAATATTTTGATATAAAACTTACAATAGTTTTTTACTTTAAATAATATAGATAAAGGGTGGCAGAAGTTATTTGATGTCCACTCTTTCGCAAACAATTTAATCTCATCTTATATTTATGTTTTATTTATTTATGCTATATTGCCAAGCACACAGTTTTAGCACCAATGAATTCTTCAAATGTAAATGTATAAACATCTAGAACCTTTAGGTGAATCTTGATAAAACTCATAAATAGTAAGATAAAATAAATAAAGATGTGCATATATCTGTTTCCGTAACTGATTTTTAAATACCCTCATATAAATTATGTTTTTATAGAATAAAAATAACTTGAATATTTTATTATATATTTTTTATTTTAATAAAATGTGAAGATATCCATGGGTGCAGAGCAAGTGTTAAAAGACCAAGAGTTTCACACCTCTTATTCTCATATGATTCTATTTCTTTTGTAGGGCTACTGAATTGGAATGTAACAAAATCAAACAAGTCTTACGCACTTATGAAGCAGCTTCAGGGTAGTTTGTGAATTTACAGATGTCAGGAATCTTTTTCAGCGCTAACGTTGATGAGGCAAAACGTGGACAGTTCAGCGACATTGCAGGTATCTCCTTACCTATTGGCCATGGTAGATATTTAGGCTTAGCCTCCTTGATAGGCAACAACAAATGATCTATCTTTGCTTTTCATAGGGACAAGGTGTGGAACAATGTCGAAAACGGAGGTCCTTATCAAATAGGTCACTCAAGCAATTCCTTCCTCATGCATGAATGTCCTCTTGTTTCCCATTTCAGCATGCGAAGAGCTCCAGCTTATGTTGAATTCTTTTTACTAAGGCTCAAACATGGGAGAGAACAAAGGGATCAAATGGATTAGATGGGATAGGTAGTGATGATCAAAAAAGAAAAGCAATCAAGTCTTCCAGAATTTGCACTGCTATAACATGGCCTTGTTGGGTAAACAAGGGGTGCCGACTAGGCACAACCCCAGCAGAATTTTCGAAGCCAAATATTACCCAAGGGAGAACTTTTGGAGAGTTAGGTTGGGATTCAACCCAAACTTCACATGGAGGAGTGTGCATTCGGCATTGCCGTTGTTAGAGTAGGGCATAAGATGGAGGGTTGGAAACAACCAAGATATTAAGGTGAGTGAATACCGATGGATCCCTAGGGATCATAATTTAATGGCGATAAATATCAGAGGTGCTATGTTAAAATCGACTGAGGTATGTTATCTGTTTAATACATCACATGAAGGATGGGATCTGAGTAAGCTCATTGGATTGTTTCCAATAGAGGACATTAACATTATTCTCAATGTTCCTGTAAGCTTGGCAAATAGGAGAGACATGGTAGTTTTGCATTATAATAGAAAAGGATTGTATATTGTGAAATCAGCCTACTACATTCACTTCTCCCACCTCTTTCCAAATGCAACCCAATATATTCTCTCTGTCAGAGCTAACCTTGTTAGGAGGGGAATGCCTACTGGCAACAAATGCTAGTGCCGTGGAATGGAAGAGGATGTCACACATGCTCTAGTTTTATGCTCATATGCTTAGAATTGTTAGAACTTCTGGGAAGGGTGCTATTTCCTTAATTAGTTCAATTTTACAGACAAATTTTGTCGCTTCCTTTTGACCTAGGACAAAAGCAAAAGAGCAAACGAGTTCTGCATCATAGCTTGGAGGATTTGAGGAGAGAGAAATAACATGCTATGGAGAAACAAGACTAGGCAACCCGATGCAATTATGGGCGAAGCTTTGAGGTTCTTAGAGGAATGGAAAAGCGCAAACTCTGGCACCTAACCTAAAGCTACTCCGCTGTTGAGCGAAAACTGCACAATCCATTACCTAACACTTCCCGGTTGGGATACAGTTAATAGTTTTTCCTGATGGTAATATAGCAGAGTTTGGCCAAAAATGCTTTTGGCTGTTCTAGTTTTCATATTTGGGATTATGTATCTGATCCAATTTCTATCAATTAATAAAGTTTGACTGTTTGATTTCAATAATAATAATAATGTTGTAAATGCTTGTAATGTGGATGTCCATAACCCTATATAAGGACTTCAAAATATCAATATTGAGGTGACTTTCTAGGAACCATACTCATGATTGTAGGTGACTCACTAGAATCCTTCTATTGTATAACACCTAACCTATTTGAATTCCACCGCCATGTAGATTAGTTTCCATTCATGTATATTAAGTTTTCTTTATAATGAAAGGCATATAAATAAGGTTATTTACTAAAGAATAATGTACCCAAGTGAATGAGAGTTACCCAATATTTTCTCTCAAATTTCCTCTTACTCTTATCCTTCTCACATTTCTTGTTGTTTCATATCACATTATCAACACGATTATATTCCATGTTCCCGATTGAGGTTTTCACTTTTAGTTCATAATTTGATTACACTTGCACCGTGTCAAATCTTACCAAGCTTGAATTTGTGGGCCTTGATATAACTAGCAAGAATTATTTATTCTGGGTGTTAGATGCTAAAATTCTCCTAGATGCTAAGGGTCTAAGTGATGTAATCTTAGTTGGAAATGAAGCATCTAATCAAAACAAAGCAAAAACAATTATTATCCTTCGTCATCATCCATATGGAGGATTAAAAGCAAAACATCTAATAGTAAAAGATCCACTTGAATTATGGACCAATTTGAAAGAAAGGTGTGACCATAGAAAAAGGGCAATACTACATAAAGTTTATGATTTGATGCATTTACAGTTGTAAGATTTTTAAACTGTAAGCGAGTACAGTTCGACAATTTTTAAAATAAGTTCTCAATTAAAATTATGTGGAGAAAAGATTATTAATGAGTTGTTAGAAAAAATCTTTTCAATTTTTCATGTTTCAAATGAGCTCCTACAATAGCAATATCGTGAAAAGGGCTTAAAAAAAATACTCTAAATTAATCTCATGCCTTCTGTTGGTTGAACAAAATAATGAACTACTAATGAAAAATCATAAAATTTGTTCCACTAGATCAACTGCATTCCATGAAGTGAATGCAACCATATATAGTTTTGAAAATGGAAAAACCTATGGTCATGGTCGTGGTCATAGCTGTGGATGTGGTAGGGGACGCAATAATTAACATTATTATGGTGGTAATAATAATAACTCGAACCACCAAAAGAGGAATAATAATGAAGGAATGGAAGAATTAAAAAATGCTCAAAATAATCCTTCAAAAGAAAATTTATGTTATAGATGTGGAATAAAAGGATATTGGTCACGTACCTATTGTACATATGAGCACCTTTGTAAAGCTTTACAAAGCCTTTATCAAAAGAAAAGGAAAAAAAATGTGGAAACAAATTTTACTTGCTTAAATGATGATGTTAAGACAAATTTTGCATACAATGATGATAACTTTAATGGCCTTGATGATATAACACATTTGGATTTAGCCAATTTCTTTGAGAATGGAAATGATAAGAACATTTGAAATTATATTTTTTATGTTGTCATTGTTCTTATTATGTTTTATGTTTTTTTTTTCTTTCATACATGTAGCTTTTATATTTTACGTCTTAGTACAACATAATGTTTTTATTTCTTTTAATGAAGAATATGGATGTTTCGCATTCTTTGGTTGTATACTAAATCGATACTGAAGACATATGTCTTGCAGACAGTGGTACAACACATACCATACTTAAAGATAAAAAATATTTTTCTAATTTGATTGTTGGTTATGCTAATGTCAATATTATATCAAGTACTTCAAAACTAATTGAAGGCATTGGAAGAGCTACTATACTATTACCCAGAGGAACTAATTTTATTATTGACAATGCATTACTTTCTACATAATCTCAAAGAAATTTATTGAGTTTTAAAGATATACGATGCAATGGGTATCATATTAAAACTACATGTGATAAAAAAATACTAAGAATTTATAGATCACAGCCATTGTATCAAGAAAAAAATGGGTTCTCGAGAAATTACCTGCATTGTCTTAGGGTGGTACTATATATATATATATATATTAATACAATTGAAACACATACTATAGTAAACCTAAAGTTTACTGGCACAAATAAATTTATTATTTGTCATACTGCTTAGGCCATCCTGGATTAACAATTATGTGAAAAATCATTGAGAATTCACATGGTCATTCATTGAAGAACCAAAAGACTTTTCAATTTAAAGCAATGTAATCAAACTCGCGAGTCAACTCGGTTGACTCGTCGAGTTCGCATTTTTAGGTAAGAATTTCGTGTTAACTCGGTCTCTGACTCGGAATCAACTCAGACTCATTTTCACTTGGTGATTAACTCGTTCAAACTTGGTTAACTCGATGCTCAACCTGTCCAAACTCAGACAAGTTGACTTAGTAGCATTGTTTTCAAACAATAAAAAGAACAACTTCCAGGACTCACGACTCAAACCAACCACATCCAGGCAACAAAATTACACATCTCCATTGAGCCAATGTTGTCATTCAGTATATCTGTGTGTTGTATTATATATATTTGCACTTCATTTTCTTAGTCTAAAAAAAACATCTCCTTATACTTGAACCCAAACACTTAGAATAAATTCATCACCCATTACCTCATAACCAATAAAAACTTCATGTTCATCATTTATAATGCATTATATATATTTATTATTGACATTTTTTATAGAAATTTTATTTTGAATTTTTCATTAGTTATGACTTGAAAAGTTATCTATTATTATCTTTTGACCTATTTTGATAAAGTAATCTTTAATAATTATATTTATTACTCTATAAATCATTTTAATTCAAATTTAAAATTACTAGTATTTGATTATTAGTAGTTATTATATTTAGATTTAAATATATAAAATTTTAAAAAATATCTATATTTAATTATCACTTATTCAACTATAATCAAACTAATAAACTATTAATCATTGTATTCAGTAGTTTTAGTTATTAGTCTAAATTTAAAAATATTGATTTTAACTATGCAATTGTATATTTTAATAATTATTTTTAATTATAGGTAAACTCTTACGATTCTACGTTACGAGTTTACCTTCCTCAAATGATTTTACCTAAACTTGCGAGTTTGACAACCTTGATTTAAAGAATTCTTGTAGGCTACTTGTTCCTAAGGAAAACTAATTACTAGACCAATTAGTTCTAAAGATAAAAATCTTTAAGAAAGGAATGGAGTAAATAACCAAGATAGTTAAATAGAGGAGGTAAAAACCCATAAAGAGACATATGACACACCTATAGAGATTGATGATGTAACTAATCATAAAACCGTAGAAGAGGTTTAGGTACCTAAAAAGAATTAAGAGATCTCTATAAGTTATGTCATTACAAGAAAAAGATAGAATCAGAAAAATATAGTTGCTGACAACATTTTTACGTACAATGTTGCAGTTGAAAATATGAGATAGAATTTGGATATTGAACCTAAATCTATTGAAGAATGTCGACATAGAGATGATTGGCCAAAATGGAAAGAAGCAATTCAAGTTGAATTAAATTTGCTTTCAAAACATGAAGTTTTTGGGCACATCATTCAAACATAAGAAGATGTAAATCCAATTGGATAAAAATGGGTATTTCTGCAAAAATGAAATTATTAGATACAAAGCACGACTTGTAGTACAAGGAATTTCTCAAAGGCTTGATATTGATTATGAAGAGACATATTCTCCTGTGGTGGATGCAATTACCTATAGATATCTCATAAGTTTAATAGTACATGAAAAGCTTGATATGTATTAATTGATGTTGTTACAGCCTATTTATATAGATAATTGGATAATGAAATACATATGCAAATACCTAAATGATTTAAAATACCAAAAGCATGTAAAAATTCTAGGGAATATTATTCACTACGTCTACCCAAATTCTTGTATGGATTAAAGCAATCTAGGCGTATGTGGTATAATTGTCTTAGTGAATATTTATTAAAAGATGGTTATAAAAATGATCCAATTTGCCTGTGTTTTTATAAAATGATTTGTATAAGAGTTTGTCATAATTTCAGTATATGTTATTGATTTAAATATTATTAGAACTCCTAAACAGCTTTAAAAAGCAATTGATTGCTTAAAGAAATAATTTAAGATGAAAGATCTTGGAACAACAAAGTTATGTCTTGGTTTATAGGTTGAGCATTTAACAAATGGAATTTTCCTTCATCAATCTGCTTACAATGAAAAGATCTTAAAGCGATTTTATAGGATAAAGCTCATCCATTAGGTACCTCGATGGTCATGACATCACTAGATGTGAATAAAGACCCTTTTTATCCTTATGAAGATTAGTGCCACAGGAGCATTAATGTATCTTGCTAATAGTGCACAACCAGATATTTCTTTTATTGTAAGTTTTAGTTCTTCTCCAACAAGAAGACAATGGAATGAAATTAAGCACTTGTTACGATTTTTTTGTGGGACCATTGATATGGGTTATTTTATTCATTTGAATTTGCAAGATACTTATCAAATCCACATAAAGCTTGATCTTAAACAGGTTATTTATTTACAAGTAAAGGGCATAGCTATATCATGACGTTCTATCAAACAAACTTTAACTACTAGTTCTTCAAATCATGCAAAAATAATTGTAATGAACGAGGCAAGTCGTGAGTGTGTTTGGCTTATATCATTGACCCAACATATCCAAAAGGTATGTGGTTTTACATTAGAAAAGAAAATTCCAACAATATTATACAAAGATAATGCAACATGCATAACTCAACTCAAATGAGGGTTCATTAATAGAGATAGAACATAATATATCTCTTCAATATTCTTTCTCACTCATGATCTTCAAAGGAATGGTGATATAGATGTGTAACAAATTAGTTCATGTGATAATCTAGCAAATTTGTTCACTAAGACATTACTGACACTTACATTTGAGAAGTTGGTCAATGGTGTTGGGACACACTAATTGAAGGATATTAAGTGATGTTGTCATTAGGGGGAGTACAAATATGTTATACTCTTTTTCCTTAACCATAGTTTTGTCTCACTGGGTTTTCCAGGTAAGGTTTTTTAATGAGGTAATTCATAATGATATCGTGTATGAACTCTTTTGCCTTCATTAGGTTTTTATCCCACTAGGTTTTTCCTAGTAAAGTTTTAACGAGGCACATTACTTGTCAATGGACATCTAAGGGGGAGTGTTGTAAATGCTTGTAATGTGGATGTCCATAATCCCGTATAAGGACTTTAAAGGATCCATAGTGAGGAGACTTTCTAAAACTTATAATCATGGTTAAAGGTGGCTTTTCAGGATCCTTTTATTGTATAACACATAATCTATATGTAGATTGATTTCCATTCATGTATATTAGGTTTTCTTTATGATGAAATGCCTATAAATAGGGTCATATACCAAGTAATAATGTACACAAGTGAGTTACCCAATATTTTCTCTCAAATTTCCACATACTCTTCCTATCCTTCTTATATTTCTAGTTGTTTCATATCAAATAAAAATAATAATAATCTCTACAATACTATAGAACGTGTATGAAAATAATTATTCCCAATCAGTTGTATTTTTCATATATTTAATCTTATCTCTTCTTATAGATAGACCAATTATCTTTGTATGATTTCTATTTTTATCAATTTTTATATATTCTTTATTTATTATTTATTCTTCCAATATATTATAATATAGAATCTATTAATTATTTTTTAATAAAATATAATTAATATAATCTAACTCTAATATAATAATAAAAATCGAGAATATGATTTATATATTTATTTTATTTATTTTTTCAATATATTAATAGCTACTATATTTAGATATTGTATATTGATTCTCTAAATTAAATTGGTCAATTGGAAGGCCATGAGAAAATGATACTTATCATAATACAAAAAAATTAGTTTTTGAAATTAAGTTTTAGTTTTAACAAAAAGATAAAGAAAAATCATCACACATAAATAGGGAAATTGTTATAATTGATTAAATTGTGTGGATGTCCATAAACTCAAAGAGAGACTCTTCAGGTTCATATACCATATAACCCCTAAATTATTATATAATTAGGTAAATTAATTTTTAATTAGTTCAATGTAAACTATAGGTCTACCTTTATGAGTTAAAGGCCTATACATTAGACCATGTACTAAGGAAAAATATACAAGTGAACGATAATTACCTTTTATCTCCTGTTAAACTTTCTCTTGCTCTTCTCATACTTTTTACAATTTTTTTAGTTTCATAACACGTAATGAGCATGATATTGCTCCAAGTTTGTAGTTTAAATCAACTTTGTTCCTTTTTCATATGATTTGAGTTTCTTGTCATCACAATAAGGTATGGAACTCTTCTATATGTAGAATAATGTATATCTATTATTGAAAATTTCAAGGAATAATAATTAATTTGTGAAAAACTTTACTATATCTAGTCTATTGCTTCCTTTACGTAATTAGTATTATTTGCTTATTGAGTGTTTCTACTCACTCCATTTATTTTTATGTTTTTCATAAGGTAATGTTGACCAATGACCTTATGACTACATAGAACCAAGTTAAATACCCCTGGTAAGCCTTACATTGTTTGCAAGGGAGACAATGATTTTATTATTATGAGAGTGGAACTCTTTTACTTTCTGACTTGTAGGTCTTAGTTGTGGAAATTTTGAAAAGTCCTTATTTTAGTGGAGACTACTGAAATTTTCACATGAAAACCATATAGTGAATATTTTGCTTATGATTGGCATAGTTTTATAATTATCAATTAGTAGGTTTGACATTAAAAGTTTAGGTTGTCTTACTTTTCTAGTTCACAGAGACAGGATTTACTTTGTTTTCAGTGTCAGTCATACTGCCTTAATTAAGGTTATGACATTTACTCGACCTTTTTGGAAAAATTTTTTTCCTTTATTCTTTCTTTTTATAATATCATACTTTTAAATATCATTTCAAAGTAGACTTTGTGAAGTTGAATGTGTTAATACTCAAACAAACCACTCATATTATTAAATAAAGGACTTACCTTGCAAAACACAGTTGTTTTGCCATGTTTTCATTATTTTGTTAAACATTATTTCTTAAAAACATTATCATAATAGATAAAGGTAATGTTAATTATTTTTAGTATTAATATTTTATATTGTAAACACATATCAGTATCATTTTATAATATAATCTAGTGCAGTGTAAGTGTACAAGTAAAATGTATTTATGATTAAAAAAACAAACGATAAGATGTAAAGACTAATAGTTTATTTTTTAATAATGACACTTTGAATTTTTAAATCTTGTGTAACATGTTTTAATTATTTTTTTATATTAGAAATAGTTTAATTTCTTTAATGTGATGACATTTTGTTAAATAATATCTAAAAATATTAATAATATCTTTGTACATTATAACAAATTTTAAAATTTTTCAATATTTACTAAATTTTTTTTTTTTAAAAAAGAAAAGACCAAATTATACGCATTTTAGGCAAAGAAAAGAACATGACCTATCCAATTTGATTATGCTACCTTGATCTGTTAGGTGAGACATCATAATATGGAAGAAGATCCTCATTAGTAAAGCGGTATCACAAGAGAAAATCCAGCAATTGATCGTGGCCTTCTATTACATCTAGCACTACATATTATGCCACATCTCAAAGCATTAAAATGAAGTTGTGAGGGCTTTCTTCACCTTTATGCTTCTTCTTTGTCTTCTTCTCACCAAGAGCAATCTACAATGAAGTTGGCCTTCTCCTTGTGTCATTGGAATGTAGGCTTTCTTCACGTCTACACTTCATCTTCATCCCCTTCTTGCAGTTACTGGAGAGCACTACAATGGAGTTAGTTTCCTCTTCACTGTTACCGAAGAACGTCGGAATGAAGGTTGTCTCCTCCTCTCTAATCATGCTTTGGGTATGCGTCTGAACCTTATCTGATCTCCTCTCTTCCTTTTCCTCGAGTATAATGGTATTGCTGAGCTTTGGAATCAAACTCACACTTTCTGAAATAGTTATAATACATAATTTCTATTGGGAGATTATACATTAGAAAGCAAGGTAGTGATATGGAAATTATAAGAAGTAAAAAAATAAAAAGCATTGAGGATACACTTGAATTTTCCTACACTAGTTGAAGTAGAATTTTCAACTCAGGATTATAGGAACAAGAAATTGTAGTTCAATATCTAGTTGTAGCAAGAAAGAAGATGCTTTGCTTGTAATGCTCATGCTTTCTTTTACTATTCATTAAGCATTTAAGTATAGTTATTTCTTTAAGTTTGAGTACATATAATAAGCACATAGACATGCCTTTTGTCTCAATATAAGAATGATTATAGCAATGAATTACTCTCCCCCACTTACAAGAACTTCTGAGAAAAAGTTAACATAAATTGAAGAAATGAAATTTCTTTACTTGAAAATGTCAATATATTACTTCTTCTATAATTTACTAATTATGTTGAGACATTTGTTGACTGCTCTTTCCTATGTTGTGAATCATTTAAATGCATTGAATTTAACCATCAATACTTAGAAATATATTGAAGCACTTTGGTTGCTTTGAAATGACCTAGCCTCATGTTTTCACACTTCAATTGTACGAATATGGAGATCACTAAAGCATTGAGGTACTTAGTTCCTAATATTTGAACAACTTTGTTTCTTAGAATTGATTTGATTTTGTAATTAGCCACTTGTTGGAATTGGGTAGAATTGATCTATTTTTAATATGGTTTTAGTACATTTGTTTGGACAAACTATTAATTAGACTTGGCTATATGATGGTATTACTAAATAAATTAAAAACTAGTGTTGTTTTCTATAAATTATTTGTTAAAGTTAATAAAAAAAATTGTTGTAATTACTTATATGGCTTTTCTTAGGATGGATGAAAATAAAAAGTTTCTCATACTACAAAATGCATCAAGATGAAGTAACAAGCAACAAAGCAACATGATGAACTAAATGGAGCTAAATGCAATAAGAAGCAGATGGAAGCATGATAAGCCAAAATAACTCAGAATGGAGCAAGATAAACAACATGAAGCAAATGCAGCAAGATAAAGCATGATGATGCAAATTATAGTAAGATAAAGGAAGAGGAAGCAACATAAATCTAAATGCAACTAGGGTAAGCAAAATAAATAGTTGAATTTGTAATGTGAAATAAGAATATTCATATAAGGCTGCCAATGTATATGTTATACACTTACCTTAACCTTGTTCATGTGAGACTGCATATGTATATGTTGTACACTTGCCACAACCTTGTATTTAACAACGTAAAGTAATATATTCGTATTTCACTCTCTCAAACTTCATACATCTATCTTTGAATTTTTTCAATTCATCATTCTTTCTTTACTTTACATAAGTGTTGAGTAACTTAAAAAAAAAAAAAGACGGAATAATAAAAAAAAAAATATTGATGACTCTTGTTGAGAACTATAAAATGTCATATCATATTAGCTATCTATAAATCAATCCTCATATTAATCTTATCTTCTTTTTGATAGTGCAAAGAACATTTTGCATCTTGTTGTTAACTTATCAATTATGAAATTTAACACATTCTAAAAGTGTCATAGTTTATAATTAACAAAATGGTTACTATAATTACTATTCTAGTTTGAACCAATTCCTATGTCTGTTATATCTAGGATTGAAACTGGAGTGCTTCTTGACCTTGTTTGTTCAGGTTTTGAGAAAATTAAGGTTTTTGAGCCTTATAAGTTTATCAACTTCTAGATGTTTTAATGACATAAGGGTAGCACACAAGGATGAAGAAAATGATAGACATATGTTGAGAATTGTACTAAACACGGATGAAGAATGCATCAAAATTTGTACTTGAAGAAGTTAGCCAATACAAAATCAACCTATGGATCAAAATGCAATAAGCTGTAGGACTAAATCAAGATGAAGCAAGATAAAGCAACTTAAAGCACAATGTAACAAGTAGACCCTTTTGTTGAGAACTGTAACTATCAATGTATAATTTGTACCCATCATGTAAAGTGAAATAGGAATGCTATGTAAAGTCAAAAAGGAATGTCTTATCATGTTAAATAGGAAACCATTGTACAATTTGTACTTGCCAAAACTTTGTACTTCATTATTGTAAAAGAATACATTGGTATTTGACTACATTGAGAGTTGTAATAAGTTTGATAACTTACATCTTTTAATCAGTATGTTCAAAAAAATGACAAAATAACAAGAAAAAGTGGTTAGAACCCATATTGTAATGAGATGCTCATTCATTAAGTGATTATATAGAGATCTCTAATGACTCCTGCATATTTAAACAAAGCAAATAACATGAGAACATATACATCAAAGATAAAGTCATGTTTAATATACTTCAAGTACCATAAAAGATCATGTAAACCTAAATTGGCTCCTTTGTGGTTGACAGCCATTAGAGCATGCTGAAGGTGTTGAACAAAACACTTTGTTCAACACTTGACTTGATAATTTATTATCTTGTACAAATGATTTAAAACTAGTAAGTGAAAATGGAGTCTAAGAATAGGTAAAACCAATAAGCATATGCAACCATGTATTAATCTCATGGTGTGGAATTTGTGAACAAAAGACAGACAAGTATTAATTTACTAAAATTTGACATTATATTATAAAGTTATGGCCAAAAGACTAAAGTTACGTCAGGGAATCTACTCTAGGCACCAAGGCGCTCAAGGGTGACCGCCAAGGTGCCAAGAATTTCTTACTGGAGCTTTAAATTGGCTCTAGATGCCTAGGCATCCGAATATCTGATATGTATGAATTCTCTGGTTTTTTAGGGTATAAAAGGAACTTTTGCCATTTTGGAGAGGGAGAGCCAAGGAGAAGGCTAGGGTTCTGAAATTCTCTTTTGGAAAGTAAGGGGATCTTGCATTTTCTTGGGCTTCCAAGGTGTTTTCTTGGAAGGAAAGGCTAAGGGTTAGTCTTCTTGGGCCTCCTTTAGCTAAAACTCCGTAGATTCATCCATGAAGGTCTCTTTCCACCCTTTCCCTATTTTATTTCCTATTTCTCCTTTGCCTTTCCTTAATATAGTCTAGATTTAAGCTTGTTGTTAGTTGTTGTGATGGATATTGATGGATACTGAGTAGGGATTTGTTAGTTTTGTATTCACATATGTAATAGAGATTATGTCTTTCCTCTTGTAATTATGGGTTAATTTATGAATGTATTTTGCTTCTTATTTAGGGCTTTTGAATGTTTTACTTAATTTATATGATTACAAGTAGATTGAATGATTTTTTTTTTTTTTTATTTCTTCCATAATCTCATGTTATTGAGTCAAATGCCCACAAGGTGTTTAATGAAATGTTTTACTAGGAATTAGGTGTATTTTCTTTGATTGCTTGGAACTGACTTTAAGATGAATTCATTCTTGAGCTTTTAATATTTTTCCAAAAGCTTAATGCACTTGAGGATTAGTTTCATTTAAATTGTTTGGATATGGCTTTTAGGGGAGGCTAATGGTTAAGGTGATGCAATTCTACCTAAATTGCTTGGATTTGACTTTTAGGTGGGTTATGGTTGGTAATTTAGCTCTTGACCTTAATGCATTCCAGGGAAGCTTTCATTTAAATTGGTTGGATCCAACTTTTAAATATAATTGGAACTAGAATTAGGATTTACTCTGGATTCGAGTTTATCTTGTTAGTGAGTAAAACTACTCAGAAGTGGAATGGGACTATGTGGATATAAAGTCTAAAATGAACTTGGTAACTCTATCCTCACTCTAACTCTCCACTAGCTTAATCTAGTATAGAGTCTTGAGTCTTTTATTTTTATTTAGGCCTTATAGAATATTAGTTTAGCTTAGTTATATTGTATGTTATACTTGAATCATTTCCTAGTAATTGGTTTAGCTAGGCGACTAGTGTAAATATGTACATAATCACACTAACATTACTTTTGTACCTATTGTGTATTTTGATAAGCAAAAATTCAATCTTAAGAATAATAAAGAAGATATTTTATCCTTGTGGGAACGATACTAGATCTTTTAAATCCTTTTACTACAAATTGACTTGTACATTTATGGTTTATCAAGATTTTTGCATACTGGTAAGTGAAAGTAGTATGTGGCCTATCCTGGCCACAAGCTTCCAAAAAGGTCTTAAACTGCCACCTAAAGGACTTAGTTGTCTCATTGTACAATAATGCAATGCAACCATAATTTTTTATCTATAATGATTGAAGCTAAAGAACAAGGCAAGTAGTTAATGCGAACGATTGGTATAGTAAGTTGTGTCTAATGAGACGACATCACTAAAATATCCATAGTCAATAGCCCAAAAAGCATTTTTTATTTGCTCATCAGCATCTACTTGAAATGCATGGGAAAAAGAAGTGTTTTTTAACAATTAACTCTGGAAATAATGCAAAAGACAACAAAATTCATTGTAAACCATGTTACATTACCTTCTTGATCAGAGATAATTTTTTGTGTCCAATCAAGTAAAACTAAGATTGGTTCTACCTCCTGCATGCAATTGAAATTAAGCTTTTTATTGCAATTTAGAGTCTTTAGCCATTTCAATTTCATGTTCTTGAACTTAAGATATCTTGCATTATAAGGCCAACATATGTGTTATTTTTAGAAGCTGAAGAGGGTGGTTGTGATGTTCCACATACCCATTGATGGTCAATTTTTTCTTTCCATGTAACAAGTGTTATTCTTGCATTGCAGCTAATTCTAGTTTCAAGTCTATGATTGGTAACCACAATGTCTCTTTTATCTACCTTCTGAACTCCTTCTTTGCAACATATAAACATACATAAAGTCATTAATCCATCTTTTATCTTGTTCATGTATTGTTTCCTTACACCAAATCCCGCATTCCCTCTATAGTCAATCCAAAATTGCCACGCAGCGTCAACATTGCCAAATTGCATGCCAAGTCGAGGCTTATGCTTCATTATCACCTTCTAGTTCTATCATTAGTAGACCAACAAAATTAGTGACAAATATGGTAGCATTTTAAGACTTAAATTTTTTTTCCACAATAGGGTAGAGTGAAAAACTAAACAAAATGACATGTTCCAACTGAAAGATATCCATTAACTATAACAATCCCCCAATAACTAACATTTGCAATAAACTAAAAAGTATCCATTCTAACTAAAGATGACAATATATACATTTATATACACACACTAAACAACAAATTCATTCTTGTTTAAAACCATTCCAATTTTCACATTACAGGTTCAAACCAAAATTTTCGAGAACCATTAAAGTAGTATATATTTACTTCTAGGCTTATACAAATTTATATTCAATTCTAACCAATTTCAAAGAAACAAAAAACTACAATTTCAAAGAAACAAACAACTATACATACATATATATATATATATATTTCAAAATATAAGGTTGCATAAGGAATGCCATATGCAAAATGCTTCAGGAAGATGAGAGCTTTTCTTTTTTTATTAAGGAAGTTTAATATATACTAAGTTTATAATTTCCTTGGGCGTTCACTCACCTTATGAGTCTTCTTAGCTATAACTTCTACCTTCAATTTGCAAGAACATTGAATGCCTAAGCAATAGACTATGTTAGCATTGAACAGACGTCTTTGGAAGAAAGTATAATAGTGGGAAAATGGAGCATTTCTTAGAGCCAAGCATGCTCATTGAGTTAAAGATGGCTTCATGTAGATGAAGAAATGAAGAGGTTAGACCTAACTCAGCAAAATGATGTCATATTACATTTCTCATATTCAACAAAAAACTTCTCAAAACACTTGTTTCACTTTGAAGAGAGTATAATGGTAGGAAAATGAAGCATTTCTTGAACCAGTGTGTTTTAAGAGGTAGATAGTGGATGCAAAGAAGGCTTCTTAAACAACGTCATATTATCCAATTTCTTTTTAGAAAAAAATTAAAATGCATTACTAAGAGAATGCAAAATAGAGAAAGAAAATTGACACGGAATTTACGTCATATCAATTTGAGACATAATCAAACATGGATTTGGGTATGATAGCTATTATTCAATATTATTTATTATTAAGACAATCTACAACAGAATATATCCATGTCAAGCTTTAACGATATCTGATTCTGTGTCAATACATGAATTATATAAGTTAATTATAATTAGAACATCAGATATGGAATTAACCCGTGTCAAAATTTTTAATATTGATACCAGACACAAATTTAGTTCATGCCTAAATTGGATATTGATATCATATATGAATATAGTCCATATTTGACATCAATATAAAAAATTTTGACATGGATTAAATCTGTAACAAAATTTAGTGCCTATAGACGAGTATTCTAATTTAGAAAAAGCTCTTTTTCCAAAAACATCAAATCTTCATCTTCATTGCTCTCTTCACCTACACTAGTGTTGAAGCCATATGCTCTCATTCTCCCACCCTTCTTGTTCACATTGAGACCTCACGATGTGGCTAATCTCCACTTTGATCGAAGCTTCACAAGCATCAGTTCATTCTTTGGTAAGATTGCTCTTTATGGGTTCTCTATATCTCTTCCTCCAATTTTGCTTTACTATGAAATATAGGGGAGCTTGATGTTGTATTTTGCTTACTAAGTTTGTGAGCTCTTGTATGCATATAGAAAAGGTAGTGATATTATTCTGTGGGGGTGTTCAATTTCTTAAATTATGTAGTTGTGATATGGGTGGGCTCAATTTCTCAAATCTCAATCTTTGATGTTGTGATATGACTCTGTTGGCAAGCTTCATCTAAGCACTTAATCGAAGGTAACTATTTATCTCTATTTTCTTGATGCATGCTTGATATTATTCTCTCTTTCTTTGAATAGGTTTATTTGAGGTAGATTGTTCTATAATTTGTTTGAATGGTTGGCTCAATTTAAGGTTTTGTTGATGCCTCATTATGTTTTCTAGTAGTGTTGTTTAGGTATCTATATATGACACGTATATGATTTCTCTTTTGAATAATTATGTTAAATGTTCTATTACTAACTCATTAAGTTTTTGGGTAGTGTACTTTTGTATAGCGGAGTTAGTTTGATTACTTTAATGAAGTTTCATTTATTTGGGAAAAAAGTACTAAAAGTTAATATATGTGGAAAGTGAGAATTTAAGAAGCTATTTATTAGCTTTCTTTTTATTAGATAAATTTCTTTGTCTTTGTAGGTTAATTTTCCATTAGCTTCTAAGCATGTAAAAGTAAGGTCATCATAGTCATGGATGACAGTGACTTGTCATTTCGAAGCCTACAATGGGGATTATATGATCTCGTCATATTTCTTGGTTAGAAGTTGTAACAAGCATTATTTGGCAAATGTGATAATTCGAATTCCACATTATAGTCTTTAGATGGCTCCCATACTATTGAGTGATTTAATGTAAAAGTTAACTGTGATGAATATCACAGTGGACAAATGAACTCAATTTGAAAAGTTTCTGGTGTTATAGCTAAATTAGCTATGAGGATGCATGTAGATTTTGCTACTGATATATATTATGCACTATAATTGTAATGGATCATCATAAGCTTCTTTATCTATGTCTAATAAATTTTTATCCCTTAATTAGATTAAGAGTTATGTTTCATTGTCTATAAAGTAATAAATATCAGGCTCATTGTGTGCCTGGTCCACACGATTATTTAGACCTTATTCACATTTATTCTTTGCAAAGTAGTTATATTCGTTCTATTGTTTTTATGTACAATTGTCACTTTATTATTTAACGGCTTAGCATCCATTTTGTGTGTATAAGGAATGCATGGGTCTCTGTATTATTAATTCAAGAACATTCTATTACTTTCTTTTTACATATTTTCTATCTTTGTCTTGTGGACATTTTGACTATTTACCGTGCTAGCATAACTTTCATTAATTCATTCTTCCTTTTATTTTCTTCTACTATTTATTTTGATGATCAATTTGGTTTGTTTATTGATTGTATTGTAACAAATTTATATTTGTCGCAAAGTGTTACACAGATCAAGATTTTTCAAATAAGAAAAGGACTTAGGCTTGCAAGCATTGTAGTGCAGTAAAAAGAGCAATAAGATAATAGAACTAAGTTAGAAGTACAAAAATGAAGAGTAGATGTACTAGGGAAGGTAGTAGTAGGCAATCCGACAATAGCATTTATTTGGATGTTGTAGGTGGTGTTAGCAAGAAAGGCTATGTCAAGGGACTAGGTTCACAAGTAGCTTCATTTGCAAAATCTATTGCCTTTTCATCAGCTTCAATTGACAATTCTACACAAGCTAGGGTAGTTGTGCTCAAAGCGACTGTTTCATAACTTACTACTCAGTTGCAGCACAAGGATGAATAATTTGGAATGATAATGCAAAGGACAAAAGTGTTAAAGCAGAGGTTTAGGGTCTTTAACCCTGATGATTAGGCATTGGTGCCATCTACAACAGAACAAGCACGTGAAGGGGATGAGCACTTAAATGGATGAAGAAGTTGATTAGAGATAGACAAATGATTTCTTTTATTATATTAGTATTGATACTAGTATTATTCTATTATTAACACTTTTAAACTTTTGTATTGTTGTCCTACTCATAAGACTAATAGATTATTATTTATTTGTATTGCATTACTTATCATATGATATGGATATCTATTTCAATTTTTGTTACTATTAATATTTGTTTACAAGGTTGTAATATGAATAAGATAGAAGTGAATAGGGACTAGTAGGCTAGGTATACAAATTACAATTCAGACACGTAATTAGATACCAACAAAAAAATATTTCAATTCCTTATTAGAGATTAAATGAATCTATATTAGACAGACATATACAAAATCATATGCAGAAAGATAAAAAGCAATCATAGACGAAATAGTTATATATCAATAATTTAGACATGGAATCAGACACTAACAGTAAGCAATCAAGTTTCCCTCTTCGAGGCAGATGGAATTCTATATCTATAGTTTTGACACGGAATATGTTATAGAATAATTTCTTTTAACTATTTATTTAAGACGAATTATTATCCGAGTCTAAATGTCTACACTACTTTTGAGACAAAATTATTCCATCTTTGTCTTTCAAATTTTAATCACCGATACCACTTAGGTTTTTGTATTGCAATAGAACTTTTTATCATCTTATATAGATTTTTTTCATGTCAATTTTGAGATGAAATACTTAATTCTATGTCTAATTATTTAGAGACAAGGTTTACGATACGGATCTAAATCCATGTTAGATTCTATCTCTAACTGATTTAGACATGAAATTTATTAAATTCATATACAATTTTTTTTTGTCTTTGTTCTGTTTTTCTAGTAGTGATGGTGCATTTTGATTCTACAATCATGACATGGCATCATTGTGGATGTTGGATGGAACAAATGCCCATGATTGCTTAGTGGAGAAGATAAAGTGTAACCAATCTTTTTTTTTTTTTTCCCTAAAACCACTGTCACTTGGAGGGGATTTTTTCCATCATAATAGTACTATTTTCCATTTCCTCATATAGGGAGTTCATACCACGTACGTGCAATCCACATTCACTGAAAGAAATTTATTCGGTTTGGTTTTGTAAATTACCATTAATTGATTTTATATCAATTCATAGCTGCAACATTTATTGCTTGGTTTGGCCTCCGTAACAGTACCAACTTTGTCATTTTACAATAATGTGGGATGGGAACTTAATACAGGCTATCTAAGAAAGTTTTCAAAGACATGGAATTTTAAAAATTTTATTTTTATATATTTAATTAATTTAAAATTATATTAAAATCATATCTTAAAAAATTAAATTTTTACTCTTATAATTTTACTTAATATTTAATTTTAATTTTAAAATTAAACATTTACAATTATATTTTATAATTTAAATGGTATTTAATTTAATTAATATTTAATAATTTGCTATATATGTGAGTTTATTTTATTTTATTTATCTTTAACACAAACCATATATTAGTGTGTCAACACAGTACATAATTAATAAAATTTAACAAAATATTAATAAAATTATAAACTATAAGAATCTAATAACAAATTTTTAAATTATACGAACTAAATTCAAAATTAAATAAAATTATTAAAATTAAAAGTATATTTTTTCTTATATTTTATTATCATAAGCATTAAATTAAAGAGACTTTTAACTCTGAATAAATTGAGCTCTACCTTCTATTTTTCCTTGACTACCTTCTATACCGCTAGTCATGGGATAAATTTCTCCCACTCTCAATTAACCAATATCCAAGGGCCAAGGCTCCAGCTATTAGCACTTCTTTTTCTTTTCTATTACCCAATAACTTCTAAAATTGACGAGCCCAAAACAAGGTTATCAAAAATCGCAATTTATAGCTTAATTTGCATGCTTTTTCCCATTTTTCACCACTCATCCCAAACACTTCATATAATGCTTTTCATAAATATTAAGATTGTAATCACTTAGTCATAATCATGATCACTTAACTATATATATATATATATATATATATATATGTATATTTTGTTTTTGGTTTCCCTACATCAACAAGGCAGTACTATATTTCAACAAAATTTTTGCGACAAGTGACTAAAACCGTAGCAAAACTCTTTGGCTACGATCAAGATTCTCGCACCAACTCAAAACAACTTTTTTTTTAATTAGGGATTAAGGCTGAAGTTTTATTTTTGTCCTTTAATGTTTAAATTGAGTTTTACTTTCATTTCAAAATTATGTTCTTTCTTAAAAATTTTCAATATTTTTCAATCCATAACTCACTTAACATAAATGACAAGCATCTTGTTTATGCTTGCAGGTGGTTAATTTGTTTAAGGTGGCATCTTTATTCTCTTCCCAATGTGGGCATAGGTGGCAACATTTTTAACATTAAAGTCATTGGAGGGTAAAATAGAGAATTTTCCATGATAGTAGGACTAATCACAAAATTAATGGCAAAGAGGTTGAATGTTAGATTTGAAAATTTGGCTAAATCTTTTATTGAAGTAATGTATGAAAAATATTTCAAAAGAGGAAAAAGTTAAGTCCAATGGATGAAGAATTAAATATGGATAGCCTAAGATTATTTACTATGCGTTTGAGATTAAAATAGACCTAAAATAACTTCTTTATAAAGGCTCAAATATTTAGTTATACGTAGAGGCTTCTTTGTTACATTACAATTCAAAAAAGAAATAAAAAAAAAAGGGTATTGTTTAGCTGCACATTATAGCTTATTTTATTTTATTAGATTTGGCTTAGGATTTACTTAAGTCTTCTAGGGTTTTTTTTTTTTTAAAGAGAGTTTATAAATACCTCATGAGACATTACAGCAAATTTTTGAATAGAAAACATTGTTTGTGTTATCTTTATTGCTTCTATGATCATTTTTTCAATTCTCCTAGCTGCATTAAAAATTTGATGGTTCAGTAGACAAGGATTTAAATTTAATTGTTATTTGATTTATATTATGTGTTGTCATTTCAGTCTTTTTAAGATGGGTTCCGCATCTCCCACCAAATTCAATTTATTTCTACTCTTTCCTCTTTTTTTTATTTTATTCCTTCATCTTTCTTTTCTGAATGATTTCTGGTAGAAAATGGAATTAGATTAAAAGCAATATACCCTTCCCTCTTTTTGTCTTAACGGACTTTACACAGTTTTTCTCTTGAGCTATGTATTATGCGAAGCCAATGCATTACCAATCATCAGATCAAATTTTTACAATAATTTTAGTGATGAGATCAAGTTTAAAAGTTATAGATTTCAATATTTTAATTTGATTTATAAACTTTAAATACTTACTGTCATATTTATACAATTATTTTAATACAAACTGTCAAATAGTGACTAAAGATAAGCCACGGTAGAGAATCAGAATTTCTAAAATCTTTGGTATTGGGTTTAGAATAACTTGAATAGACTAAGTGAAGTAATGCTTTATATTGCATTATACACTTGTGTGCCACTTGTTTTGGGTTTAGAATAACTTTTAGTGAAGTTTTGCTTTCAATGGCATTTGGTAAAGTATTCTGAAATTAAACAAGGATCTAATTATGTTGCTGGATGATCTATATTTCAAGTCAAGCTTTTTCGAGGCTTCGTTTAGATCTTCCAGTACAGTTTATTTTGTTCATTAATTATATTGAGTAATTTTTGAGAAAATTTTCTGCAAGGATAGTGATTTGTTTGAATGCACTGAAGTTGAATTAATCAGTTGAACTAGAAAACTAAGCCCTAAATGTAATGTTAAAATAGAAGAGAAAATTTAAACACTAAGCGATCCACTTATTATAGTACTGCTGCTAATTAGACAGAGTATACCTATATCTTATTATGTGTATGGAATTTTCTATAAATTATTTTAATTTTTTTATCATTAAAATGAAATTAGGAACTGAAATAAAAATTTGAAATTTAATTACTTTATGTTTCATAGTAATTTCATAAAATTTTGAATTATTATTTTAATATAAAACTTAATAACAATAATTTTTTATTTTAAAATAATGAAGATAAAAAGTGGTAGAAGTTATTTAATTTCTCGTCTTTCACAACCATATTTATTTCTTCTTATATTATAATATGTATTTATATTTTCTGTGTCATATTGCCAAACACATGGCTTTAGCCCCATTGACCAGAAGGTTCCAAAGCCAATTATATATAATAATATGAATTCTTCAAGCGTAAATGTATATATATCTGTATTGCCCAAAAATAAAAGTATATATATATATATATATATATATATGGGAACTGTTGGTGGATCTTGATAAAACTCATAAATAGTAAGATAAAATAAAGTAAACTAAATGAAGATATCCTATATCTGTTTTCGCATCTGATTTTTGCCTATACACATATTAATATATTGTCTTTTCATAGAAAAAAAATAACTTGAATATTTCATTATATATTTTGTCTTCAAATAAAAAGTAAAGATAATATTAGTCCAAAACACAAATATAAAAGTTATTAAATACTACTGAAAAAGTATGAAAATAAATTTCCTCAGTCAGTTTCATATATTTTTCATATATATGTCATCTTATTAAATATCTTTGTCTGATTTCTATATATTTTTTTTATTGATTTTGTATATCCTTTATTTATCATTTATTCTATTAATCTATTATAATCTAGAAGCAATTAATTATTTATCAATAAATATAATTAATGTAATATAATTCTAATATAATAGTAAGAATCGAGAATTTGATTTATATATACTGATTGTATCTTATTTTTCAATATATCAATAGCAAACATAATTAGATATTGTATATTGATTTTATATATCTTAATAAAATCGGTCAGTTGGAAGCCTCTGGGAAAACAATACTTTTCAGAATACCAAATATTTATTTTTCTAAACTTAAGTTTCAACTTTTAACATAAGATAAATAATAATTTCATGAAACTCATTATTCAAATAGATCTCAATGTCTCACACATAAATAGAGAAATTTCATGTTTAAGGAAGTTGTTTGGTTTAATTGAATTTGGACTCTTCCAGTCATCTATATATATAAAGCACATACAAATTACCTTCCCTCGCCAATCTAACTTTTTATCGATCATAGAATTCAGACAAAAGAAAATCGTAGCGTTAAAATTTTCTTGATTCCAATATTTCCCTTCCTCTCAAGCCAAGAGTTCATAATTTGTCAACATGTCAAGACGTAATTAATTAAGCTTTCTATATTCTTCATATGTTATAATTAATTCATGTCATTGAATATCTTTAATGAGTCTGCATGTTGATTATTGCAGGAGGAAGAAGCAAGAACACCAGAACCAGAAGAATGGCACATGCCACTGATCATGAAGATGAAGAAACCAGGGCTTTCAATATTAATGAGAAGAACGACAACGAGGATGATCACGATGATGACGATATTGTGAATATTGTAGAGTCTTCTTCTAAGACGTTCCTTAGCTACGTATACGAACTGGAAAAGAAAAAGTAAATTAATATGTGGTTTTATTCTGGTTTTCAATATTTCTTTATTAATCGTTCGCATGATCGTTTGTTTGATGTTTGTTTATACGTTGTTGTTATATTGTTGATATAGGGAATCTGTAAGAGAGAATGCACTGTGCTCAATTATTGATATTCTGAACAGTACTGGGAGGAACATGAAAGCCTGCTGAAGAAGTAAGTCGAAGTTTTTTTTTTTTTTTTTTAAATTTTGTACTAATAATAAAAGAGTTAAATATTAGTTAGGTTATATAGAGCCATCTTTAGAGATGTTAATGTTAACGAGATTCAATGCTTTTATTTATATCTAAAGTTTTCGAAGATGTTTTGGGACATTTAAATTTTGATGTGCCAATTTTATATAATTAAACCTTTTTAACCATAAATTTTATAAATTGTTAATAACATTTCAGAATACAAACAGTAATTAAAAAATAATTTTGAGCTTGGTTTCTTAAAAGCTATTTACAACAAGTGAAATTATTTTATAATAATTATGGGATCAAATTTTTAAATCATTAATAATGGTTAGATCATATTTTAAAAGATTATCGATTTCAATAATTAAAAGTTATCAAATTCAGTAACCCTTTAATTTAATATAGATTCTTAGATAATACTATTAATTTGATATGAATCTGACTATAACATAATAATTATAGAATGATAGTTGATGAGAATTAATTACTTATTTGATCTCAAATCATTTTTACCTGAAATAAACCAAACAATAATCAAAGTTTTATCTGCATTTATTAGTCAAACATATGAGTTAGAAATACCAATCCAACTGGGTCATGAGTCGGGATGACAATTTTGCAAGGTGTGTGACATGAGTGTTTTTCCACTCCGTGTCCTCATCATCATTCATATCTCCCATATTCATTCACATTTTCCATTGTAGGGATTTCTCCATCCTTATTTTCCATGGGAATGTGAATCCTTGTGGATCCCATACAGAGACCTCAAAATTTTTTCTAAAATATTGCCAAAAATAAAAAAAAATTAATAAATATGAAAAGCAAATAAATTTAAAGTTTAAACTCTTTGTTTATATTATCCAATAAACTCTAATCATATTTTAAAAGAATAATAAAAAGAATTCAATTGACAAGTTCTAAATAAATCCTGAAAGTTTTAAAAACTTAAAGAAATAATAACTTCAATAAATTAAAACATCAAACTCAAGTCATATAACATCAATACATCTTTGTTATCATGTGTGAAGTTTCATTATTATTTCTTCCTTATATGCAAGTTGGTTATTTTAATCTATTTTGTTACTGTCATCTTAATATATCAAAAATTTGTGCATTTAAAATATTAATCAAGACATACTCATCTAAGTAGTAGTAGTTTAACTCTGATTTGATATTACGAGTGGAAACAATTTTATTTACACATTGAAAATAATTACACTTCCAATTTTTTCTCTTTAAAAGAGAATTCACAGTTACTAAACTTAAAGATGTAGTAAAATATTAATAATATATATTTATAAATTTTAAAATATTTAAGTCAAATTATCAGGGATATAGACCCTTTAGGCGGGGAGCATGATTCCCATCCCCATTTTCAAATTACTTTTGGAGAGATTTTTTCTTTATTTCCATTCCTATAGAAAAATAATCCCCAAATGAGATAGTCTCTATGGAGATCCTCACGTATAAAGACATTTTGCCATTCTTAGCCGTGAGGCCTTCGTTTTCCCTATTGTTATCCTTAATTTGAATTAACTTCTGCAATGACCTTATATAAGATAACGTTAGAGAGAATATTAAAATATGTTTCTCGAGGTCTAATCAAAGTAAGAGAATTTCTTGGCCAAAAATAAATCCATATAACAAGAGGGATTTCCTCAACTATAGAAAAATTAATATACTTAATACCAATTTATCATGTAAGT
The DNA here is from genome assembly GCA_037074485.1 of Delonix regia. Classification (NCBI taxonomy): domain Eukaryota; kingdom Viridiplantae; phylum Streptophyta; class Magnoliopsida; order Fabales; family Fabaceae; genus Delonix; species Delonix regia. Next base: position 7,329,606 of record CM073454.1, on the reverse strand, counting down.
AAAATGATTTTAGCTTAGCTTTCACTTTCATAATTACAAAATGACCATTGTTCCTAGGTTTGCAGACATCATGAACCCAAAATAAAAAAAAATTAATAAAAAAGTCCAATGATTTTTCTTCTATATTAATGTTGAACCGTGAAAACATATTAATATAAGGCTTCATATATATATTTCTATTATTACATAGACATGAAGACTTTTATATGAACATTTTGTTTTCAGCTTTGCTACATGCCTGTATCGGATTTTAGATATGATTAAAAGAGGATCATCAGCAAAAGTGAAGCAGCTAGCTTCTCACGCTTTAGGTTTGCTCAAAACCCTCACTTTATCATCTCTTGGTTTTGCATGTGATCTTCACTTGATTAGCTTTAAGTTAAATGTTGCATTAATTTGATATAATTTTTAAAACCTGCAGGTTTGCTGGCTATGACACTTTGTCATTCTGATAAAGCCCAAGAGATATACAGAGAGTCACTCCCAACTCTTTCCATAGCCCTTTCTAAGACTTCAAAGGTAACATTTACCTGATTAACTTTACTTTTAACGCCACTCAAGCATTCAAAACAATGTTTAGAGATTTAATTAGCACCAACAGTTAAGACTGAGGGAACCCAAAAGATGAATGATAATACTTTTTACGCTATAAATCTTCAACAATCGAATGAACATATACTCAGAAAGAGAGTGACACAAGATGAGTGAAAATGTGCGGGTGAATTCTTTGGCACCTTCAAGAATTTGAAGGCACCAATTATGCCTTCAAAAAAGATTTATATTCTATCCTCTAATGTTTTAAAAATTTTCATCTGTTATGTCAGCTCCATAAAATTACAAATCACAACTTCACCGCTAGTCTTTGTTTATTTTACTGTTACCCAAAATTATTCTCTCAAAGAAATTGATAAAAATTATAAGATATATTTTAGCCACAAAATATTATCATGTAAAATCTTTTGTTGAATGATAAAAATTTTGATGAGTATAGCACCATCATAAAGGATGAAGATGGTTAGCAATATCAGATAAACAAAGGATAATAACGACAATGATGGAGTAGTTTTGGATTAACGGTAAAATGAATAAAAGTATAAGGATGAAGTTGTGAATTTTATAATTTCAGGGAGCTGAGATAAAAACAAAAATTTAAAAAATATTTGGGGGCCAAAATATAAATATAAAAATATTAGGGGTCACTTTTTATTTTTAATATTATTGTACGGTCATCAGCTTGATCCAATCAACATTGAGTTGGCAACATCTCAGCTGTACATTAGTACCTTTAAATTTTTGAAGGTATCGAAAAATCCCCCATGTGTATGAAGCCTAGCTTCCTCTTTTAACTCTTTTTTTTTTTTTTATTCTTATAATGTACGGTGTATTTAATATAGAGGATACATTCTCCTTCTTTTATCAGTTTAACACTATATCTTCACTTCTTCACTCTCACCTGAATTTTAAATTTCATTACTTACTAGGGCGCATCTCTTCATGATTTGTTTGATAGATCTTTCTGGAACTCAATTTCAGAGTCAGTATTAAATCCTAATGGCTTAACAATTTGAGCAAGTTCTGTGACAATCTGAAAGTTCTAATGCAGATGGAGGACCCTTGGGCCTCTATCACTCTCCTGAACTCCTTGGCCATGGTCACTTTCTTCTGTGCAAGTAATGTAGAAGAGACTGAATCTGCGATGCAAGTGATGTGGGAATTCTTTCTTCCTAGATCTAAGTTTGATGTAAGTTATTAAACAAATGATGATATGGGAATTCCTAGCTTCATTTTTCTTCTTTCTTTCTTTATGCGTTTCATGCTTGTATCACTTGCTGCAGGTGCCTGCTAGCAGCAAGCAAGTCCCAGCCGTAATTATATCTGCAGCAATTACAGCTTGGTCGTTTCTACTTTCATCAGTGGATTCATGGGAGATTCATCATAAAAATTGGCAAGGGTATGTGAATCCTCAACATTCAAACACTAAATAGCCTAAGAAGCACCGATACGGATATGCGTATCGGATACGATGCGATACGATATGTAGGATACGTCAATTTTTAAAATTTTAAGATGCGGGTATGACAATATAAATAAATAAATAAATATATATATATATATATATTAGCACATAAAAATAAATAATACAAAATAATAAAATAAACCATATGCATTTATAAAAGATGTCAATAAAAAGTTACAAATTAAATCACAAATAATTAAACAAAATAAACTAGCTTAAACTGTTGGTCTAATTAGCATAATCCAACAATAGCATAATCCAGCATAATCCAAATTTAGCTCAAAAAATTAGCATAATCCAAAATTAGCTAAAAAAATTAGCATAATCCAACAACATATTACTGGAATAAGCAAACACTGGACTGAGTAGCTAACAACAAAAACACACAAATTTGTTTAAGCAAAAACACACACATAGGAAGGAAAACCACCAGAAAATGCAGCAAAAACAAACATAAATTTGTTTCAGCAAAAACACACACACACAGAGGAAGCAAACCACCGGAAAATCAAGCAAAAAAAACACACACAAATTTGTTTCAGTCACTTTCTGGCTTCAGCAAAAACACAAACACACAGAGGAAGCCAACCACAGGAAAATGCCAGCAAAAACACACACACATTATGTAACAAAAACCATCGACGGCATGTTGGCACCAGAAAGAACACAGACGACTGACAAAAAACAGAAACGAAAAGCAAAAAACGGCAAAGCAGAAGTTGCAAAACTAACCAATGAAGCGTCAGACCACCACAACAGCACCGTCGGACTGCCGCGACAGAGCCGTTGGAACGAAGCACCACACCGATGAGAAAGGGAAGCAACGGAACGAAGCACGCAAAACAAAGAGCAACGCGACGAAAATGAAGAAAAGGGATAAATTAAAGCGTATCGTGCGCTTTGACGCCGTTTTGAAATGAGTATAGTGCATTTCAAAATGGTTTGACCCATTTCGGAATGTTTCGGCGCGTTTTGATGCGCGTATTTGCTTACCGTACGCATATCTGATACAGATATGGCGGCCTCCCGGACGTATCCGTGCTTCCTTGTAAATAGCTAAAAATAATTTAAAAAAAAAACTAAAAGATAGAAATTTTTGTGTATGATCTGTGAAATCTAGTAGGCAGACACTATAAAAACTAATATTGTCACAACATAAATATCAAGTTAGACTTGATCACTCACAAAAATCGGTTATGTATGGACTAAATTTTTTTAAAAATATCAAATTGGTCCCCTACTTTTACATGTTATGATAAGTTAGTTCCTCACAAATTAGTTGTGATAAATCCATATTTCAAAAATCCTATTTTATGCAAAATCAATCCATTATTAATCCAAACAAATTAATTAATTCTATACTAATTTAAATATGTAAGGGATTGATTTTGTACAAATTTAAATTTGTGAGGGATTGATTTGTCACAATTAATTTGTAATAGACTAAATACTCACAAAATGCAAAAGTGGAGACCGATTTTATACTTTTCTCATAGGAAAAATATAGTATCAAGTCTTGAAGTATAATTTTCTTCATGTCCAATGTTTAAGTTTTTCAAGCCCTTGACCTAATAGATTCGTGGCGTTAATAGAAATTTAGAATTATAAGATTTTGATATTTTGTATCAAGCAATTCGAATCAGAATAAATGGTGAGTATGTGAATGATCCAGGGCAATTTCTCACTTTCTATACATGCTAGAAGCTAATGATGAATCCATTTACGTTGTAGCAGGAGAAGCATTGTCTGTAATATTTGATCATGATAGTATCGACAAGTTTTTCAAAGAAGATGAAGATCATACACATATTTCATCTATTATTGAAATTCTAGTAAATTACTCAGAAAGGAAGTGTCTAATCAAACACAATATCCTGAAGCAATTAGACAAGATTTCCATCAAAGCAATGAATAAAACTTCTTTGAAACAAAGCTTCAGTAACAATGCTACAAGAGCTGATTGGGATGTCTTGAAGTATTTCAAGGATGATAACTTTCCTCCAACTTCCCAAAGAATTTATGGACATAAACTGACACTTTTGTCGCCCTCTCAAATGATCCAAGTAAAAATAAGCCCTTATTAACAAACATTGATATTGATATAAGTATGAAATATCTCATAAATACGAGTATCTAATACATGTCAGATAAGACATTCTTAAATACACTTTATGTATATATATACATACAATAACTTAACTGCAAATTATGCTTTTCGGATATGACATGAGGTCATGTTTATTGAAAAAGTATGTATATAAATCAGTAAGTTGTTATGTTTACCATCACTCTAAGTTTCAATATTCATGTCACATTTTTTTACCTGTTTATTTTATTGGTACAGTTGAAGTTCCTTAAGAACTTTATTTGAGAAGAAAAGTTTGGGAAACACATGGTGGTTAGTTCTTTCTCTTTATGTTGAAATTCCCTGAACAAAAGCATTTATGTAATGCAATGTTGTCAAAATCGCGATTTTACCTAGACTCGGAAAGGGGGATGGACTCATATCGTAAACTCGTAATGTAGAATCGTAAAAGTTTACTTATACCTGTTATTTAAGCTATTGAATATAACCATATCACATAAAATTTCATACATAGTTCATAATTATAATCTATAATATATAAAGTTCAATAAACTCTGTAATCCATATCCATAATCCATAATATATAATCCAAATCAACATACAAAATTCAATAAACTTTGTAATCCATAATACATAATCCAAATCAACATACAAAGTTCAATAAACCCTGTAATTCATATGTCATAATCTATAATCCATAAGATATAATCCATCACACATAATACATAATAATCATTCAATTAACATAACAAACTCTTAATATAAATTCAATAAAGATCATCAATCCCACGACTATCATCACTACCAGAATCTTGATAATTTTCTATATAATCTCCACCTATCTCATTCTCATTGTCACCATTATTATCTTTTTTTTCATCTTGGAAGTCATCATCAAAATCCATATTGTTAAATTGTTCACCAGTACTAGTACCACCAACATTAGCATCAAGCTGAACAACCAAATCACCAATTTCTATTGCCGCTGAAACAGGATTAACTTGAATGGGTTCAAGAACCTCATCATCTGCCTCCACATTATCTTCATTTCCCATCTCCTCAGTTATCCATTCATCATCAGAATGAATATCATCAAAATCATAAACATGAATTTTTATAGTTTGCTTATTTTTTAACTTCAAATTGCACATCACAAATGCCAAGTCATTCATCTTCTTTTGGTGCAGGCGATTTCTTTTCTTGGTATGAATCTAAACAAAATAAACAATGTTGATAAGTATTCTAACACCTAAAAAAATTAAAATGAAAATAAAGAAAGAAAACAATTTATAATTTTACAATTACTTATCCTTTCAAAAGCACTCCAATTACGTTCACATCCAGAAGAGCTGCAGCATAAGCTAAGAATGCGAATTGCCAATCTTTTAAGCTCTGGGCATCCATCTCCATAGGCTTCCCACCATTCTGTTAGGGCCAACTGTGTTCTTAATGTCTGTGCAAAACCACAACTAAACATGCCCTTTGTGAAATGGAATTCGACCAATTGGAACTCAATTTTGTTTCTTTCTCCCTTATCTTCAACTAGTCTTGCTATGCATTCATATAGCACTTGCTTAATCGTATAATCAGCTTGGAAGTCAGTGTTGAAGTGGAAATGAGAATTGAGGTAATACGCAGTTGCATGTAATGGCCTATGCAATTGAGCATTCCACCTTTCGTCAATTATGTTTAATACAAGCCCATAACTATAATATTCAACAAACAATCAAGCTAAAATATATTAAAGATAAAGGCACTAATATAAGGTATATATGTTTGTATTTACCTCCTTGAAACATTATTAAAGTTCATCTTAATTTTTGCCTTTGCACCTTCCATTGCTTCATATATGAATCCCATGGCTGGTTTTTCCTCTGAATCCACTAAGCGAAGAACTTTAATAAGAGGAGCAGCAGCTTTAAGGCAAGTAATCATATTCCTCCACAACCGGTTATCAATAACACTTCTTGCCACTTCCTTCCCATCCTTGGTAGCAAAAAATTTGCTCTCTTTCCATTCCTCAGAATTAAATAGATTTATCAATGCCGCTTTATGGTCAATAAGACAACCTAATGTCAAATAAGCAGTGGCAAAACGAGTCACAGCTGGCCTAATCAAGTCTCTCCCTTTTGTGAATTTTCTTAACATATTGATAAGCATTGATCTTGCATAAATGTAAGTTTTAATTCTTCTGCCTCTACTTATGGTTTCTTTATGCAACTCTATTTTCTTTTCCAAGTCCTCCAGCATCAAATCAATGCAATGAGCTGCACATGGTGTTTAATACAGGTGTTTTCTTTTCTTCATTAATTTTTGTCCAGCTGCCTTGTAATTTGCAGCATTATCAGTTATTATTTGCACCACATTTTCCTCTCCCACTTTCTTAACAACATCATCAAGCATCTCAAACACTTTGTTAGCAGTTTTAGAAATATGAGAAGTGTCTAATGAATATAAAAACACGGTCCCTTTAGGACTATTAACTAAAAAATTATAAATGGAACGCCTCTTATTATCCGTCCACCCATCAGACATAATTGAACAACCCATTTTTTTTCCATTCTTGTTTAAACTCTTCAAGCATGACATGTGTGTTCTTAACTTCCATATTCAAGTATTTTTCTCTAATCTCATGATAGGATGGAGGCTTAAACCCTTGGCCATATCTCCCAATAATCTCACACATCTTAATAAACTCAGGATTTTTTACACAATTAAAGGGAATGACACTTGTGTGAAAAAATCGGCCTACTTGTTGGCAAGCTTCTTCCCTAATATCTTTCTTGAACATGTGATTAATGGTAGATTGTGAACTACCTTGGCCACCGCTATGTTTTTTGGGACCCTTCAATAAATTTAAAAGGTCTTGGGAATTTGGATGTCCTTGAGTGCCTAGAGTTTCTTCTTCACTAACATCAACCCATTGTTTTTTCCTTTTAGATGATGCACATTTAGCATCAATAACATGTTGTAAAATCTGTGCCTTAACATCTTCTAGAACACTAAGACATGACTTAACATCTATTCTGGTACCAGCTAAATGATGTTTAAACCTATAGACTCCTGCACTATAAGTCTTGCCACAATAACTGCATTTAACTCTTTTACCATCTCCACTAACATCTATCCCATGTTTCCACCCTATATCAGATCTATTACTAGGAAAATTCTTCCTTCCAGCAACTACATTTTTTCCAGTAAGGACTGATGGAGCACTTGCACTTGAAGACATATTTCCTTTGATTTATTACAACAAAACAAAGATGAATAATGTAGGAGATTAATTCATAGTTCACACAATAAGTTTTATTTGTTCAAAAATGGAAAAATCTTATATTCACTCCTCAATCATGAAAGTAGAAAATGTAACCACCAATGAGAATCACCAATTCATAATATGACAGTAAATCCTTGCATCTCATGCAAATTTAACTAACCATCTAATACTCTTGCCTAAAACAAAGAATTAAAATGGTAGACATTCATATAAAGATCATGAAGAAAAAAAATGGAAGACATTCATACATTATAATACAAAATAATTCTAATTAAACTTAACATCTTCATTGCTATGCCTATATCTAAATAATTGTTCAGTAAATGCAAAGGGCAGCATAAGATATCTGCATATAACCATCAAATGAGGTAGACAAAATAGATTTCTTGCACATTCTGCAATTGTTTTATGTAATTTGCATTGAACCATTTACCATTCGAAGCAGTGAAGCACCATTCCATTTCAAAGCATAACAAATTCAACAAAATATAAGGATCAAACATTGCATAGAAACATAATGAACAGAACAAGAATAAGCAACTACAGCACCATACCATTTCAAAGCATTTATCTACCATTCAAAGCAATGAAGCATTATTCCAACCATAAGCAGCAAAGGAGCTCCGAAAATACCTGGTGGAGGAAGGAATGAGACAGACCGGCAGAGGCAGAGGTAGAGTGTAACTGGCAAGCGAGAGCCAAAGCACCGTGAGGAGAGAGGCCGAGCACCATGAGGCGAGCAGAAGATTGTAAACCACAGACCACCGTGAGTAGTGAGGAGAGAGGAAGAGCAGTGGCAATGAGAGCACCGTGAGCAGTGAGAAGAGAGGAAGAGCAGTGAGAGGCTGAGAGCACCATGTCCGTGAGGCTTGAGGCAAAGCATAGTCAAGCTCAGGCGAATGCTTCGACAGTCCGCAACATTCACCGTTCTAGCTAAAAATTTTGTTTCGATTTCGAATGCTTCAATTTTGCTACCCTATTTCTGTCACGCACTCATGCTTGCCTTCAATTCAGTTCGAGTCTTCAGTCTTCACTCTTCAGAGCCCTTTTTTTTTTTTGGCAGCTTGTGGTTTGTAGACTTTGGGCTGAACCATTTTTGTTTGGGCTAAACCGGTTTTTTTTTTTTTTGCAAAGAAAATAAGGGATTTGATTTTGGGTTGCATAAATGGGCCAAAAGGTAGAATCGTCTAACTCTGACAAACTCGCCGATTCTACCGATTTTATGCGAGTCAGTACCGAGTTTGACCGAGTTAGCACTGATTCTGATTCTTCTTGCGATTTAACACGAAAATGCTACCTAAGATCGTAAAATCATTGATTCTAATGAGTTAAATCGCGATTTTGATAATACAGACGTCATGACGAGTTTGAATTTCTTTTTTAAATAGGAAAATGAACTCTTCCATTATTTGTTCCAGTTTACACCAATCCACAAAGAGGATTCAGACCAAGAGCTTTATGAATCTACTAATGTAAGTGTCTCTCTTTTCCTCTTCTTGAGTGCTCATGATTGAAAATCCACTTATCTCTCAAGAATTCAAAGAGTTTTTCTTTGTTAACATAATATATTAATTAGTCACACTCCTCGTCACTACATCACACTTCGTGTTTGGTATTAGTGTGAGTAAAGAATCCCACATCGAAAGGAATTGATATTTAAGGGATGTATATTTAATTCTAATTATTACAGTAGAAGATCTCGATTAAGATGAAGACCTCTTGAAAAAGTTATTTGCATAATTTTAATTTTTGATATAAATTTGGACAGATTGTATGTCCCACAATTGTATATAGAGAACAAGATTATGAGTCACAAACAAAAAGCAAGAAGAAGAAAGCAAGAAACTTGGTATGTAGAGATTGATTTACTTTCTACATTAAGTTAAGATATTCTTAAATTTAAAATTTTTTTTTTGTTTATATATAAAATAGAAAACTTATATATTATCCTTGCCTTATCATTGAATCGTTGTAGAGAAACTCAACGATCAGTAAACTGAAGACGAGCGTGTTGAATAAAAAGTGCATGTTTGCCGAGGTATGTAGTTTTGTGTTTAATTATAATTTAATTGTGGTTTTTGGAAGAGTTATTTAATTAATTAACTAGATTTTGTATTGCATATGTTAAAGCAGGAGAGGAAAGGCAAGATGTACTGTGCTTAACGAGAGCTGTGATCAATTCCACAAGGATAGCTTCTTATATATTGTACTTTATACATGCAAGTTACAGATTATTGATTAAACTTTGTAAGAAAAATTCAATAATGATAAAGTAAATTATACTTATTTTTCTTGAAATTTGACTGAATTACCTATCTAGTCATAGTAGTTAAGTAATTTCATTTTATTAAAAAATTGTGAAAAGTTTTCTTCGTTGACCAAATTAAAGTCTTTTTTTTTTTGGCAATTAAGGTATATAATTCCCAAAAGAGCTAAGCAACATTTTGAAACACAATGAACTGATAATTTGATCAATATTCCAATGAACTGCCCCCATACATGTCCGGTCCAAATAAACTAGTGTGCTGAAAATGTAATTGAAGGACAAAAGTTAGATAAAATTAAATTAAAGTAAAACAAGTCATGAAAATTTTTTCTAACAAAAATATAGTATTATGCGTTTCAAACTATTTATGTGTTAAGTTTTTATTATAAAACCTAGAGCAAATATTTTAAAAACTGTAGGTAATTTTTTTTTTTTATTAAATTCATTCCAACAAAAAAAAGAGTAGGACTTATACGAGAGTATGAATTGCACATTTATTATTGCAGAGAATTAAAAATAGAATACAAAATTTAAAACGTATAGTTCTTTAAAATTAGTGCTGGAGTAGCTCAGTTGGTTAGAGCGTGTGGCTGTTAACCACAAGGTCGAAGGTTCAAGCCCTTCCTCTAGCGTTTTGAATTGCATTTTTTTTTTTCCAGAAAATAATAACAAGAAACGGTTTTAACTACCAAATCCAGTACCTCGCGAATTAGTTTACAACGAACCGCAATTGTCGTCTTCATAAACAACCCCCGGAATTTCTTCGACAAGAAATTATTTGGCTTTATTCCTTTTTCTCTCGGCTGTAATGAAGTCCCAAATCACCATTCTCTGGGATATGTTCTTTGTTTAACGGAAACATAAAGATGGAGTTTTTGACATCCGGTGTTCTTCAGAAGCTCTTTTGCGAAATGGGTATGGGCGAAAAGGGAAAGGAACATCAAAAGCCCCTTTTGTTACAAATTCGAAGCATAATTCCTGTGTCGATAGAGGGTGATCTTTGTCCTAACCAAGGGTTTTACTTGAAGGTTCCATGTATGTGTCTCTCCCCCAAGAACAAGATGATATGGTTCTTTGCAATAAACTCCGTCTTGGGCAGCTAATATATGTGGATAAACTGGAGTCATCGAATCCTGTTCCTATTATCATAGGCATGAACCCTATCCCAGGCCATTTTCGCCGTCTGGGAAATCCTGGGGGTCTTGTTCCTATGGATAAGCCGAAAGGTACTACGAATAGAGTATCTGATTCAATGACCAATTTGGAGACTAAGGATGTTCTAGAGAAACCACCAAAGGGGCATCGCTCTTTGAGTGCATCTAAAGTTCGATCTAGTAAGAGCGCTGCTTGTAGAATGTCTGAAACTTGTGATAATTCTGATGTGACGAAGGGGATTCAAGAACGTGGGTCAAGCTTTGTTGACGTTACAATTTCCACGTCATCATCAAGACAGGTGAAGAGAAGAAGCTGGACTAGCAGAGAAATTCTAGATACAAATACTGTGGTGCATGTCATAAAATCAACTGGTCGTAGTTGTAGTGCTATTGTAAGTGCCTGACTGGCTTGTGAAATTCCTCTTGTCTTGCAAGCTTTCCCGTACTATTCAAACAGGAGCCAAATTCAGAACAAAGGTTTGAACCTAAGACTTCCTGCTAATTATCAACTTTGATCCACTAGACCATGCCTAGCGGTTTAAGTAGGAGCCAGAATGAATTACACTAAAATCGTTTGAATTGATTGTTTTTCACTTTTTGACTAGATTGTTGTTGACATTTAGAAATGTTGAAATGCTTGAGTTTATTGTCGAGAAAGTCAGAATACTATGAAATGCCAACTTTCCTTTACTGAAGTAGTTTGGCCAGAAGCTGGTTTATAACTTTGCTTGCATGATTTAAGGTTCAAAAGTTGAGTCATCTAAGAAATAAAATATGGGAAATTATATATATGTGAGTCTCAACTGTTCCTTCTCAAATTTTTATTATCTTTATGATCATGTAGCATCGAGGATTGTTTGTGCTTTCTAACTTTTCTGTTTTGGCAGACTTCACTTCACTCTGCAAGTTATGACAGCTCTGAAGACAACTTGAACTTCAAAAGTAGAGTGAAATATGTTGGCTCAACTGAATAGTCCACAAGAAGTTTTAACAAGACTAAGACCAGCATACCTGTGAAGAGTTGTGAAAAATCTATAGACCCAGCTTCCATGTTGAGTCTAGCCAATGACAAGAAAGTAGAAGAAGTAATGATTTTATGGAGTAATCTTCCTTCATTCTTCGCAGACCACGGCAAGGTATAAAGCTAAATGAAACTAGGGTAAGCAAAATAAATAGTTGAATTTGTAATGTGAAATAAGAATATTCATATGAGGCTCCCAATGTATATGTTACACACTTGCCTTAACCTTGTTCATGTGAGGCTGCCAATGTATATGTTGTACACTTACCAAAACCTTGTATTTAACAACGTAAAGTAATATATTCATATTTCACTCTTTAAAACATCATACATTTGTCTTTGAATTCTTTCAATTCATCATTCTTTCTTTACTTTACATAAGTGTTGAGTAACTTTAAAATAGGACAGAATAACCAAAAAAAAAAAAAGTATTGAGAACCCTTGTTGAGAACTATAAAATGTCATATCATATTAGCTATCTATAAATTGATCCTCATGTTAATCTTATCTTCTTTCTGATAGTGTGAAGAACATTTTGCATCCTGTTGTTAACTTAGCAATTATGAAATTTGACGCATTCTAAATGTGTCATAGTTTATAATTAACAAAATGGTTATTGTAATTACTATTCTAGTTTGAACCTATTCCTATGTCAGCTATATCTAGGATTGGAATGGAGTACTTCTTGACCCTATCTGTTCAGATTTTGAGAAAATTAAGGTTTTTAAGCCTAAGAAGTTTATCAACTTCTAGATGTTTTAATGACATAAGGGTAGCATACAAGGATGAAGAAAATGATAGACATATGTTGAGAATTGTAACAAACACGAATGAAGAATGCATCAGAATTTGTACTTGAAGAAGTTAGCCAAATACAAAATAAACCCATGGACCAAAATGCAATAAGCTGCAAGACTACATCAAGATGAAGCAAGATAAAGTAACTTGAAGCAAAATGCAACAAATAGACCCTTTATTGAGAATTGTAACTCTCAATGTATAATTTTTACCCATTATGTAAAGTGAAATAGAAATGCCTTGTAAGGTGCAAAAGGAATGTCTTATAGAGTTAAATAGGAAACCATTGTATAGTTTGTACTTGCCAAAACTTTGTACTTCACTATTGTAAAAGAATACATTCGTATTTGACTACATTGAGAGTTGTAATACGTTTGATAACTTACATCTTTTAATAAGTAAGTTCAAAAAAATGACAAAATAACAAGAAAAAGTGGTCAAAACCCATATTGTAATGAGATGCTTATTTATTAAGTGATTATATAGAGATTTCTAATGACTCCTACATATTCAAACAAAGCAAATAACATGAGAACATATACATCAAAGATAAATTGGCTCCTTTGTGGTTGACAACCATCAGAGCATATTGGTGATGTTGAACAAAACACTTTGTTAAACACTTGACTTGATGATTTATCATCCTGCACAAATGATTTTAAACTAGTAAGTGCAAATGGTGTCCAAGAATGGGTATAACCAATAAGCACATGCAACCATGTATTAACCTCATGGTGTGGAATTTGTGAACAAATGATAGGCAAGTATTAATTTGCTAAATTTTGATATTAGATCATAAAGTTATGGCCAAAAGATTGAAGCTATATCATGGAATCTACTCCAAGCACCTAGGCACTGAAGGGTGATTGCTAAGATGCCAAGAATTTTTGCTGTAGCTTTAAATTGGCTTTAGATGCCTAGGCACCCAAATACCTGATATGTATGAATTCTTTGGTTTTTTAGGGTATAAAAGGAACTTTTGCCATTTTTGAGGGGGAGAGCCAAGGAGAAGGCTAGGGTTTTAAAATTCTCTTTTGGAGAGTAAAGGGATCTTGCATTTTCTTGGGCTTCCAAGGTATTTTTTTCGAAAAAGAGGCTAAGGGTTGGTCTTCTTTGACCTCCCTTGGCCAAAACTTCATAGATTCCTCCATTGAGGTCTCTTTCCACCCTTTCCCTCTTTTGTTTTCTATTTTTCCTTTTCCTTTCCTTAATGTACTCTAGATTTAAGCTTGTTGTTAGTTGTTGGGATGGATATTGAGTAAGGATTTGTTAGATGTATTCACATATGTAAGACATATTATCTCTTTCCTCTTGTAATTATGGGTTGATTTATGAATGTATTTTGCTTCTTATTTGGGGTTTTTGAATGTTTTACTCAATTTATCTGATTGCAAGTAGATTGAATGGTTTATTTATTTTTAATTTCTTTCATAATCTCTTGTCATGGAGTCAAATGCCCATAAGGTATTTAATGAAAAGCTTTACTGGGAATGGCATTGTCCTTGACTGGTTGGAACCGACTTTAAGATGAACTTGTTCTTGAGTTCTCAATATTTCATTTAAATTGCTTGGATATGACTTTTAGGGTTATGGTTAGTAATTTAGCTCTTGACCATAATGCATTCTAGGGAAGATTTCATTTAAATTGGTTAGATCCAACTTTTAAATATAATTGGAACTAGAAATAAGATTCACACTGGATTCAGGTTTATCTTGTTAATGAGCTAAACTACTCAGAAGTGGAATGCGACTATGTGGATGTAAAGTCTAAAATGAACTTGGTAACTCTATCCTCACTCTAACTCTCCACTAGCTAAATCTAATATAGAGTCTTGAGTCTTTTATTTTTATTTGGGTCCTATAAAATATTAGTTTAGCTTAGTTATATTGTATGTTATACTTGAATCATTTCCTAGTAACTAGTTTAGCTAGGCGACTAGTGTAAATACGTAAATAATCACACTAACATTACTTTTGTACCTATTGTGTATTTTGCTAAGCAAAAATTCAATCTTAAGAATAATAAAAATGTCACATTATCCTCGTGGAAATGATACTGGATCTTTTAGATCCTTTTACTATAAATTAACCCGTACATTTGTGGTTCATTAATATTTTTGCATACTGGTAAGTGAAAATAGTTTGTGGCCTTTCCTGACTAAGAGCTTCCATAAAGGTCTTAAATTGCCACCTAAAGGACTTAGTTGTCTCATTGTACAACAATGCAATGCGAACATGATTGTTTGCCTATAATGATTAAAGCTAAAGGACAAAGCAAGCAGCTGATACACACAATTGGTATAGTAAGTTGTGCCTAAGGAGACGATATTGCCAAAATATCCGTAGTCAATAGCCCAATAAGTATTTGTTATTTGCTCATTAGCATCTACTTGAAATGCATGGGAAAAAATGTGTTTTTTAACAATTAACTTTGGAAATAATGCAAAAGACAACAGAATTCATCGTAAACCATGTTACATTGCCTTCTTAATTATAGATAATTTTTTGTGTCCAATCAAGTAAAACCAAGATTGGTTCTACCTCCTACATGCATGCTCATCAATTGAAATTAAGTTTTTTTATTACAATCCTGAGTCTTCAGGCATTTCAATTTCATGTTCTTGAACTTAAGATATTTTACAATGTAAGGCCAACATATGTGTTATTTTTAAAAATTGAAGAGGGTGGTTGTGATGTTCCACATACCCATTGACAGTCAATTTTTCCTTCCATGTTACAATTGTAATTCTTGCATTGTAGTTAATTCTAGTTTCAAGACTATGATTGGTAACCACAATGTTTCCTTTATCAACCTTCTGAACTCCTTCTTAGCAATATACAAACATATATAAAGTCACTAATCCATCTTTTTTCTTGTTCATGTACTGTTTCCTTACACCAAATCCCACCTTCCCTTGATACTCAATCTAAAATTGCCACACAGCCTCAGCACTACCAAATTGCATGCCAACTCGAGGCTTATACTTCATCATCACCTTTCAGTTCTATCATTAGTAGACTAACAAAATTAGTGACAAATATGGTAGCATTTTAAGACTTAAAATTTTTTTCCACAATAGGTTGGAATGAAAAACTAAACAAAATGACATGTTCTTGCCAATAACTAATATTTGCAACAAACTAAACAGTATCCATTCTAACTAAAGATGACAATATATACATTTATGTACACACACTAGACAACATATTCATTATAACCTTAAAACCATTCCAATTTTCACATTACAGGTTCAAACCAAAATTTTCGACAACCATTAAAGTAGTATGTATTTACTTTCAGGCTTATACAAATTTATATTCAATTCTAACCAATTTCAAAGAAACAAACAACTATATATATATATATATATATCTCTCTCTCTCTCTCTCTCTCTTCAAAACATAAGGTTGCATAAGGAATGCCATATGCAAAATGCTTCCAAGAATATGAGAGCTTTTCTTTTTTTACAAAGGAAGTTTAATATATACTAAGTTTGTAATTTCTTTGGGCTTTCCTCTTACCTTATGAGTCTTCTTAGCTATAACTTCTACCTTCAATTTGCTAGAAAATTGAGTGCCTAAGCAAGGGACTATGTTAACACCAAACAAGCATCTTTACAAGAAAGTATAATGGTGGGAAAATGGATTTCTTAGTGCCAAACATGCTCATTTAGTTAAATATGGCTTCATGTTGATGAAGAAATGAAGAGCTTAGACCTAACTCTACAAAATGACATCATATTACATTTCTCATATTCAATAAAAACTTGCCAAAACACCCGTTTCACTTTGAAGAGAGTATAATGGTGGGAAAATGAAGCATTTCTTGAAACAGTGTGTTTTAAGAGGCAGATAATGGATGCAAAAAGGGCTTCTTAAACAGCGCCATATTGCCCAATTTCTTTTTAAAAGAAAAACTTAAAATGCACTACTAGGAGAATGCAAAATATAGAAAGAAAATTGATACGGAATTTATGTGAGATCAATTAGAGATGAAATCAGACATGGATTTGGGTATGATACCTGTTATTTAATATTATTTATAATTGAGACAAAAACTACAATAGAATATATCCATGTCAAGCTTTAATGATAACTAATTCCATGTCAATACATGAATTTTATAAGCTAATTATGATTAAAACATCATATATGGAATTAACCCATGTCAAAATTTTTAATATTGATATCAGACACAGATTTAGTTCATGCCTAAATTGGATATTGATATCAAATATGGATATAGTCCATGTTTGACATCAATATAAAAAAATTTTGACATGGATTAGATCAGTGTCAAAATTTAATGGCTATAAGCGAGTATTCTAATTCAGAAAAAAGCTCTTTTTTTAGAAAAATCAAATCTTCATCTTCACTACTCTCTTCACCTTCACTAGTGTTGAAGCCATATGCTTTCATTCTCCCTCCCTTCTTGTTCATGTTAAGACCTCGTGGCATGGCTGACCTCCACTTTGATGAAAGCTTCACAGGCATTGGTCCATTCTCTGTTAAGATTGCTCTTTCTGGGTTTCTCCACATCACATTTCTCTATCTCTCTTCCTCTAATTTTGCTTCACTATAAAATATAAAGGAGCTTAATGTTGTATTTTGCTTATTGAGTTTGTGAGCTCTTGTATGCGTATAGAAAGGACAGTGATATTATTCTGTGGGGGTGCTCAATTTCTCAAATCATATGGCTATGATATGGGTGTGCTCAATTTCTCAAATCTCAATCTTTACAGTTGTGAAATGACTTTATTGGCAAGTTCCATCTAAGCACTTAATTGAAGGTAACTGTTTATCTCTATTTTCTTAATGCATGCTTGATATTTTTCTCTCTCACTTTGATTGGGTTTAATTGAGGTAGATTATTCTGTAATTTGTTTGAATGGTTGGCTCAATATGGGGTTTTGTTGATGTCTCATTATGTTTTCTGGTAGTGTTGTTTGGGTATCTATTTATGACACTTTTGCCATTCTGTATATGCTTTCTTTTTTTAATAACTCAGTTAAATGTTCTGTTGCTAACTCATTAAGTTTTTTGGTAGTGTAGTTTTGTATAGTGGAGTTAGTTTGGTTACTTTAATGAAGTTTCATTTATTTGGGAAAAAAATACTAAAAGTTAATATATGTGGAAAGGGAGAATTTAAGAAGCTATTTATTGGCTTTCTTTTTATTAGATGAATTTCTTTTTCTTTGTAGGTTAATTTTCCACTAGCTTCTAAGCATGTATAAGTAAAGTCATCATAGTCATGGATGACAGTGACTCGTCATTTTAAAGCCCACAATGGGGATTATATGATCTCATGATATGTCTTGGTTAGAAGTTGTAACAAGCATTATTTGGCAAATGTGATAATTCAAATTCCACATTATAGTCTTTAGATGTTTCCTATACTATTGAGTGATTTAATGTAAAAGTTAACTGTGATGAATATCACAATGGACAAATCAACTCAATTTGAAAAGTTTCCGGTGTTATAACTAAATTAGTTGTGAGGATGCATGTAGATTTTGCAACTGATATATATTATGCACTATAATTGTAATGGATCATCATAAGCTTCTTTATCTATGTCTAATAAATTTTTATCCCTTAATTATATCAAGAGTTCTGTTTCATTTTTTGTTAAGTAATAAAGATCAGGCTCCTTGTGTGCCTGGCCCACACAATTATTTAGACCCTATTCATATTTTTTCTTTGCAAAGTAGTGATATTCATTCTATTATTTTTATGTACAACTGTCACTTTATTATTTAAGGACTCAGCATCCATTTTGTGTATATAAGGAATGCATGGGTCTCTGTATTATTAATTCAAGAAGATTCTATGACTTTCTTCTTACATATTTTCTATCTTTGTTTAGTGGACATTTTGATCGTTCACCATGTTGGCATAACACTCATTAATTCATTCTTCTTTTTATTTTCTTCTACTATTTACTTTGATGATCAATTTGGTTTGTTTATTGATTGTATTGTAACAAATTTATATCTGTCACAAAGTGTTACACAAATTGAGATTTTTAAATAAGAAAAGGACTTAGGCAAGTTTATTGTTATTTTGTTGCAAGCCTTGTAGGGCAGTAAAAAGAGCCATAAGATAATATAACCAATTTTAAAATACAAAAATGAAGAGTAGATATACTGGGGAAGGTAGTAGTCGGCACTCTGACAGTAGCATTTATTTGGATGTTGTAGGTGGTGTTAGCAAGAAAGGTTATGTCAAGGGACTAGGTTCACAAACAGCTTCATTTACAAAATCTACTGCCTCTTCATAAGCTTCAATTGGTGCTTCTACACAAGCTAGGGTGGTTGCACTCAAGGCGACTATTTCAAATCTAATTACTCAGTTGTAGCACAAGGATAAATAATTTGCAATGATAATGCAAAGGATGGAACTGTTGAAGTAGAGGTTTAGGGTCTTAAATCCTAATGATTAGGCATTGGCACCATCTACAACAGAACAAGCTCGTGAAGGGGATGAGCACTTGAAGGACGAGGAAGTTGATTAGTGATAGACAAATGATTTCTTTTATTATATTAGTATTGACACTAGTATTATTCTATTAATAACACTTTTAAACTTTTGTATTGTTGTCCTACTTATAAGACTAATAATTATTATTGACTTGTATTGTGTTACTTATCATACGATATGGATATCTATTTCAATTTCTGTTACTATTAATATTTGTTTACAAGGTTGTAATATGAATAAGATATAAGCGAATAAGAACTAGTAGGCTAGGTATACAAATTATAATTTAGACATGGAATTAGATACCAACAAAAAGATATTTCAATTCCATATTAGAGATGAAATGAATTCGTATTAGACTGACATATACAAAATCATATACAGAAAGATAAAAAGCATTCATAGACAAAATAGTTTTGCATCAATAATTTAGACATGGAATTGGACACTAGCAATAAGCAATCAAGTTTCCCTTTCTGAGACAGATGGATTTCTGTATCTATAGTTTTGACACGGAATATGTTATAGAATAATTTCTTTTAACTATTTATCTAAGACGAATTGTTATCAATGTCTAAATGTCTACACTACTTCTAAGACAAATTTATTCTGTCTCTATCTTTCAAATTTTAATCACCGATACCACTTAGGTTTTTGTATTGCAATGAAACTTTTCATCATTTGATGTAGATTTTTTTTCATTTTCATTTTGAGACAAAATATTTAATTCTATGTCTGATTTTTTAGAGACAAGCTTTACTATACAGATCTAAATTTGTGTCAGATTCTGTCTCTAACTAATTTAGACACAAAATTTATTAAATTCATATACAATTTTTTTTTTTGTCCTTGTTTTGCCTTTTTTGTTTTTCGAGTAGTGACGGTGCATTTTGATTCTACAATCATGACATGGCATCATTGTGGATGTTGGATGGAACAAATGACCATGATTGCTTAGTGAAGAAGATAAAGTGTAACCAATTTTTTTTTCCCTAAAACCACTATTACTTGGAGGGGATTTTTTCCATCATAATAGTACTATTTTCCATTTCCTCATATAGGGAGTTCATACCACGTACGTGCAATCCACATTCACTGAATGAAATTTGTTCGGTTTGGTTTTGTAAATTACCATTAATTGATTTTATGTCAATTCATAGCTGCAACATTTATTGCTTGGTTCGGCCTCCGTAACAGTACTAAATTTGTCATTTTACAATAATGTGGGATGTGAACTTAATACAGGCTATCTAAAAGTTTTCAAAGACATGGAGTTTTCAAAATTTTATTTGTATATATTAAATGACTTTAAAATTATATTAAAATCATACCTTAAAGAAAATTAAATTTTTACTCTTATAATTTTACTTAATATTTAATTTTAATTTTATAATTAAAATTTTATAATTTAAATAATATTTAATTTAATTCATATTTAATAATTTGCTATATATGCGAGTTTATTTTATTTTATTTTTTAACTCAAACCAAATATATTAGTGTGTCAATGCAGTACATAAATAATAAAATTTAACAAAATATTAATAAAATTATAATCTACAAGAATCTAATAACAAATTTTTAAATTATACGAACTAAATTCAAAATTTAATAAAATTATTAAAATTAAAAGAATATTTTTTTCTTATATTTTATCATCATAAACATTAAATTAAAGAGATTTTTAACTATGAATAAATTGAGCTCTACCTATTATTTTCCCTTGACTACCTTCTATACCGCTTGTCATGGGATAAATTTCTCCCACTCTCAATTAACCAATATCCAAGGCTCCAACTATTAGCACTTCTTTTTCTCTTTTATTACCCAATAACTTCTAAAATTGACGAGGCCAAAACAAGGTTATCAAAAATCGCAATTTATAGCTTAATGTCCATGCTTTTTCCCATTTTTCACCACTCATCCCAAACACTTCATATGATGCTTTTCATAAATATTAAGATTGTAATCGCTTAGTCATAATCATGATCACTTAACTATTTTTTTTTTTGTTTCACTACATCAACAAGGCAGTACTATATTTCAACAAAATTTTTGTGACAAGTGATTAAAACCGTAGCAAAACTCTTTGGCGACGATCAAGATTCTCGCACAAACTCAAAACAATTTTTTTTCAAATAGGGATTAAGGCTAATGTTTTATTTTTGTCCTTTAATGTTTAAATCGAGTTTTGATTTCATTTCAAAATTAATTCTTTCTTAAAAATTTTCAATATTTTTCAATCCATAACTCACTTAACATAAAAGACTAGCAACTTGTTTATGCTTGCAGGTGGTTAATTCGTTTAGGGCGGCATCTTTATTCTCTTCCCAATGTGGGCATAGGTGGCAACATTTTTAACATTAAAGTCATTGGAAGGTAAAATAGAGAATTTACCATGATAGTGGAACTGATCACAAAATTGATGGCAAAGAGGTTGAATGTTAGATTTGAAAATTTGGCTAAATCTTTAGTCAAAATAATGCATGAAAAATTTTTTAAAAGAAGAAAAAGTTAAGTCAAATAGACAAGGAATTGAAAATGAATAGCCTAAGATTGTTTGCTATGCCTTTGAGACTAAAATAGACCTAAAATGACTACTATATGAAGGCCCAAATATTTAGTTATACATAAAACCTTCTTTGTTAGATACAATTCAGATTGATTAGAGTGAGTCCAATTAAAAAAAAAAAAAAAAAGGACTTTGTTTAGCTTTACATTATAACTTATTTTATTTTATTAGATTTGGGCTAGTATTTATTTAAGCCTTCTAGGGTTTCTCTTCTTAAGAGAGTTTATAAATACCTCATGAGACATTACTTTACAACAAACTTTTGAATAGAAAACATTGTTTATGTTATCTTTATCATGGTTGTTAACTCAGTGAGTTAACTTAGTTAACTCGCCGAGTTAACGTTTTTATATGTGGAAAATGGGTTGACTTGGTGTCCAACTCGGTACCTGTCTTGACTCGGGCTAACTTGGTCGACTCGACGAGTCACCACCGAGTTAGGTAAGTTGAGGAAAGCTTACTTTAGAAGTGAAAAATGAGTTCCCCAGGCGTCGAACCCCAGGGCACTAGGCAGCTAACCACTAAGTCATGATGCATATTCAATATATATATGACAAACACTATATATATACAAGCCTTGATTTTAATTTGGCAAAATAAGTAAAATCTTTTTTTGGTCCCTCACTTGTGGGGTATTTTTTTAAGCTAATCCTTTATAAAATTTATTTTTCATTTTAATCCCTCACAAGTAAGATATTATTTTAATTTAGTCCTTCATAGAATGTCTTTTCAATTTAGTCCCTCATATGAATATTTTTCAATTTCTTCCTTCACAAATAACATCATTATTAATAATACCCTTTTATATTTTTTTTATAGTTTGAAACTTTGAATTTTATTTTGGCCAAATGAATAAAATCTCTTTTGGTCTCTTACTAATAGGTTATTTATTAATTTGATTCTTTATAAAATTATTTCTTATTTTGGTCCCTCAAATAAAATACTTCTCAATTAAGTCACTCATAGAATATTTTTTTTATCAATTTAGTCCCTTACATATAAAATTTTCTCAATTTATTAATAGAAGTAAACTTTTACGATTCTACGTTACGAGTCTATACCTCCCCTCACAAGTCTACTTAGAATCGCGAGTTTGACAACCTTAATCTTTATTGCTTCTATGAACATTTCTTCAATTCTCCTAGCTGCATTAAAAATTTGATGGTTCTATAGACAAGGATTTAAATTTAATTGTTACTTGATTCATATTATGTGTTATCATTTTAGTCTCTTTAGGATGGGTTTCCCATCCCCCACCAAATTCAATTTATTTCTACTCTTCTCTCTTTTTTTTTTGTTTTCTTTATCTTTCTTTTCTGAATGATTTCTGGTATTAAACGGAATTAGATTAAAAGCAATATACCCTTCCCTCTTTTTGTCTTAATGGACTTTACGAAGTTTTTCTCTTGAGCTATGAATTATGCCAATCGGATCAAATTTTTAAATTATTTTTAGTGATGTGATCAAGTTTAAAAGTTATAGATTTCAGTATTATAATTTGATTTATACTTTTAAATACTTACTGTCATATTTATACAATTATTTTAATACAAACTGTCAAATAGTGACTAAAGATAAGCCACGGTAGAGAATCAGAATTTCTAAAATCTTTGGTATGGGGTCTAGAATAACTTGAATACTAAGTGAAGTCATGCTTTATATTGCATTATACACTTGTGTGCCACTTGTTTTGGGTTTAGAATAACTTTTAGTGAAGTTTTGCTTTCATTGGCATTTGGTAAAGTATTCTGAAATTAAACAAGGATCTAATTATGTTGCTGGATGATCTATATTTCAAGTCAAGCTTTTTCGAGGCTTCGTTTAGATCTTCCAGTACAGTTTATTTTGTTCATTAATTATATTAAGTAATTTTTGAGAAAATTTTCTGCAAGGATAGTAATTTGTTTGAATGCAATGAAGGTGAATTAATCAGTTGAACTAGAAAACTAAGCCCTAAATGTAATGTTAAAATAGAAGAGAAAATTTAAGCACTAACCGATCCACTTATTATAGTATTGCTGTTAATTAGACAGAGTATACCTATATCTTATTATGTGTATGGAATTTTATATAAATTATTTTAATTTTTTATCATTAAAATGAAATTAGGAACTGAAATAAAAATTTGAAATTTTATTATTTTATTATTCATAGTAAAATTCATAAAATTTTCAATTATTATTTTAATATAAAACTTAATAACATTAAGTTTTTTTATTTTAAAATAATGGAGATAAAAAGTGGTAGAAGTTATTTAATTTCCCCTCTTTCACAACCATGTTTATTTCTTCTTATATTATAATATGTAATTATATTTTATGTGTGATATGGCCAAACACATGGCTTTAGCCCCATTGATCGGAAGGTTCCAAAGCCAATTATATATAATAGTATGAATTCTTCAAGCGTAAATGTATATATATCTGTATTGCCCAAAAATAAAAGTGTATATATATATATATATATATATGTGGGAACTGTTGGTGGATCATGATAAAACTCATAAATAGTAAGATAAAATAAAGTAAAATAAATGAAGATATCCTATATCTGTTTTCGCAACTGATTTTTGCCTATACGCATATTAATATATTGTGCTTTCATAGAAAAAAAATAACTTGAATATTTCATTATATATTTTGTCTTCAATTAAAAAGTAAAGATAATTTAGTCTAAAACACAAATATAAAATTTATTAAATACTACTGAAAAAGTATGAAAATAAATTTCCCCAATCAGTTTCATATATTTTTCATATATATGTCATCTTATCTTCTCTGATTGATAGATTAATTATCTTTGTATGATTTCTATATATTTTTATTGATTTTGTATATCCTTTATTTTCATTTATTCTATTAATCTATTATAATCTAGAAGCAATTAATTATTTATCAATAAATATAATTAATATAATATAATTCCAATATAATAGTAAGAATCGAGAATTTGATTTATATATACTGATTCTATTTTATTTTTCAATATATCAATAACAAATATAATTAGATATTGTATATTCATTTTATATATCTTAATACAATCGGTCAGTTGGAAGGCTCTGGGAAAACGATACTTTTCAGAATACCAAATATTTAGTTTTCTAAAATTAAGTTTCAATTTTTAGCAAAAGATAAATAATAATTTCATGAAACTTATTATTCAAATAGGTCTCCGTGTCTCACACATAAATAGAGAAATTTCATGTTTAAGGAAGATGTTTGGTTTAATTGAATTAGGACTCTTCCAGTCATGTATATATATAAAATAAAGCACACACAAATTACCTTCCCTCGCCAATCTAACTTTTTGTCGATAATAGAATTCAGACAAAAGAAAATCGTAGCGTTAGAATTTTCTTGATTCCAATATTTCCCTTCCTCTCAACCCAAGAGTTCAAAATTTGTCAACATGTCGAGACGTAATTAATTGAGCTTTCTATATTCTTCATATGTTATAATTAATTCATGTCATTGAATATCTTTAATGAGTCTGCATGTTGATTATTACAGGAGGAAGGAGAACCAAGAACACCAGAACCAGAAGAATGGCACATGCCACTGATCATAACGATGAAGAAACCAGGGCTTTCAATATTAATGAGAAGAACAACAAGGGCGATGATCATGATGATGACGATATTGTGAATATTGTAGAGTCTTCTTCTAAGACGTTCCTTAGCTACGTATACGAACTGGAAAAGAAAAAGTAAATTAATATGTGGTTTTATTCTGGTTTTCAATATTTCTTTATTAATTGTTCGCATGATCGTTTGTTTGATGTTTGTTTATACGTTGTTGTTATTTTGTTGATGTAGGGAATCTGTAAGAGAGAATGCACTGTGCTCCATTATTGATATTCTGAACAGTACTGGGGAGGAACATGAAAGCCTGCTGACGAAGTAAGTCGAAGTTTTTTTTTTTTTTTAAAATTTTGTACTAATAATAAAAGAGTTAAATATTAGTTAGGTTATATAGAGCCATCTTTAGAGATGTCAATGTTAACGAGATTCAATGCTTTTATTTATATCTAAAGTTTTCGAAGATGTTTTGGGACATTTAAATTTTGATGTGCCAATTTTATATAATTAAACCTTTTTAACCGTAAATTTTATAAATTTTTAATAATATTTAAGAATACAAACAGTAATTAAAAAATAATTTTGAGTTTGGTTTCTTAAAAGCTATTTACCACAAGTGAAATTATTTTATAATAATTATGGGATCAAATTTTTAAATCATTAATAATGGTTAGATCATATTTTAAGAGATCATCAATTTCAATAATTAAAAGTTATCAAATTCAGTAACCCTTTAATTTAATATAGATTCTTAGATAATACTATTAATTTGATATGAATCTGACTATAATATATTAATTATAGAATGATAATTGATGAGAATTAATTACTTATTTGATCTCAAATCATTTTTACCTGAAATAAACCAAACAATAATCAAAGTTTTACCTACATTTATTAGTCAAACATATGAATTAGAAATACCAATCCAATTGGGTCATGAGCAGGGATGGCAATTTTGCAAGGCCTGTGCCATGAGTGTTTTCCTGTTCACCGTCCCCACCATTATTTATATCTCTCGTATTCATCCACATTCTCCATTGTAGGGATTTCTCCACTCTCATTCTCCATGGTGATGCAGATTCTCGTGGATCCCATATAGGAACCTCAAAATTTTTTAAAACGTCATCAAAAATAAAAAATTAATAAATATGAAAAAAATTAGATTTAAAGTTTAAACATTTTGTTTATATTATCTAATAAACTCTAATCAAATTTTAGAAGAAAACAAAAAAGAATTCAATTGATAAGTTATAAATAAGTCCTAAAAATTTCAAAACTTAAAGAAATAATAACTTCAATAAATTAAAACATCAAGTTCAAGTCATATAACATCAAGACATCTTTTTCATTATGTGTGAAGTTTCACTATTATTTCTTCCTTATATGCAAATTGGTTATGTCAATCTATTTTGTTTCCATTATCTTAATATGCCAAAAACTTATGCATTTGAAGTATTAATCAAGACATACTCATTTAAGTAGTAGTTTAACTCTAACTTGATATTACGAGTTAAAACAATTTTATTTACACACTGAAAATAGTTGCACTTTCAATTTTTTCTCTTTGAAAGAGAATTCACATTTGCTAAACTTGAAGATGTAGTAAAATATTAATAATATGTATATATTTATAAATTTTAAAATATTTAGGTCAAATTATCAGGGATAAAGACCCTTCAGGCGGGGAGGATGATTCTCATTCCTATTTCTAAATTACCTTCGAGGAGATCTTTTCTTTATTTTCATTCCCATAGAAAAATAATTCCCAAACGGGACAATCTCCATGGATATCCTCATGTATAATGACATTTTGTCATCCTTAGCCGGGAGGCCTTCGTTTTCCCCATTGTTATCCTTAATTTGAATTAATTTATACAATGACCTTATATAAGATAACGTAAGAGAGAATATTAAAATATGTTTCTCGAGGTCTAATCAAAGTAAGAGAATTTCTTGGCCAAAAATAAATCCATATAATAAGAGGGATTTCCTAAACTATAGAAAAATTAATATACTTAATACCAATTTATCATGTAAGTAAAATGATTGTAGCTTAGCTTTCATTTTCAAAATTACAAAATGACAATTGTTCCTAGGTTTGCAGACCTCACGTACCCAAAAAAAAAAAATTAATAAAAAAGTCCAATGATTTTTCTTCTATATTAATGTTGAACCGTGAAAACATATTAATATAAGGCTTCATATATATATTTCTATTATTACAAAGACCGGAAGACTTTTATATGAACATTTTGTTTTCAGCTTTGCTACATGCCTGTATCGGATTTTAGATATGATTAAAAGAGGATCATCAGCAAAAGTGAAGCAGCTAGCTTCTCACGCTTTAGGTTTGCTCAAAACCCTCACTTTATCATCTATTGGTTTTGCATGTGATCTTCACTTAATTAGCTTTAAGTTAAATGTTGCATTAATTTTATATAATTTTTAAAAACCTGCAGGTTTGCTTTCTATGACACTTTGTCATTCTGATAAAGCCCAAGAGATATACAGAGAGTCACTCCCAACTCTTTCCATAGCCCTTTCTAAGACTTCAAAGGTAACATTTACCTGATTAACTTTACTTTTAACGCCACTCGAGCATTCAAAACAATGTTCAGAGATTTAATTAACACCAACAGTTAAGACTGAGGGAACCCAAAAGATGAATGATAATGTACGGTGTATTTAATAGGATACATTCTCCTTCTTTTATAAATTTAACACTATATCTTCACTTCTTCACTCTCACCTCAAAATTTCATTTTCATTACTTACTATGGCGCATCTCTTCATGATTTGTTTGATATATCAATTTCAGAGTCAGTATTAAACCCTAATGGCTTAACAATTTGAGCAAGTTCTATGACAATCTGAAAGTTCTAATGCAGATGGTGGACCCTTGGGCCTCTATCACTCTCCTGAACTCCTTGGCCATGGTCACTTTCTTCTGTGCAAGTAATACAGACGAGACTGAATCTGCGATGCAAGTGATGTGGGAATTCTTTCATCCTAGATCTAAGTTTGATGTAAGTTATTAAACAAATGATGATATGGGAATTCCTAGCTTCATTTTTCTTCTTTCTTTCTTTCTGCGTTTCATGCTTGTATCACTTGCTGCAGGGGCCTGCAAGCGGCAAGCAAGTCCCAGCTTTAATTATATCTGCAGCAATTACAGCTTGGTCGTTTCTACTTTCATCAGTGGATTCATGGGAGCTTCATCATAAAAGTTGGCAAGGGTATGTGAATCCTCATCATTCAAACACTAATAGCTGAAAATAATTTTTTTTAAAAAAAAAACTAAAAAATAGAAAGGTTTGTGTATGATCTGTGAAATCTGGTAGTCAAACAGTAGTACAAAAACTAAAAATTGTCATAGCATAAATATCAAGTTAGACTTGATCACTCACAAAATCTTTATGTATGGACTAAAATTTTTTTAAAAAGTATCAAATTGGTCTCTTACTTTTACATTTTATGATAATTTAGTTTATCACAAATTAATTGTGACCAATCTATCTTTTAAAAATTTTATTTTATACAAAATCAATCCCCCCTTAATCCAAATAAAAGGATTAATTCTATACCAATTTAAATATATAAGGGACTGATTTTATACAAATTTAAATTTATGAGGGATTAATTTATCATGATTATTTTGTAATAGACCAAATGGTCACAAAATACAAATGTGAGGATCAATTTCATACTTTTATCATAAGAAAAATATAGTATCAAGTCTTGAAGTATAATTTTCTTCATATCCAATGTTTAAGTTTTTCAAGCCCTTGACCTAATAGATTCGTGGCGTTAATAGAAATTTAGAATTATAAGATTTTGATATTTTGTATCAAGCAATTCGAATCAGAATAAATGGTGAGTATGTGAATGATGCAGGGCAATTTCTCACTTTCTATACATGCTAGAAGCAGATGATGAATCCATTTACGTTGCAGCAGGAGAAGCATTGTCTGTAATATTTGATCATGATAGTATCAACAAGTTCTTCAAAGAAGATGAAGATCATACACATATTTCATCTATTATTGAAATTCCAGTAAATTATTCAGAAAGGAAGAGTCTAATCAAACACAACATCCTGAAGCAATTAGACAAGCTTTCCATCAAAGCAATGAACAAAACTTCTCTGAAACAAAGCTTCAGCAACAATGCTGCAAGAGCTGATTGGGATGTCTTGAAGTATTTCAAGGATGATAACTTTCCTCCAACTTCCCAAAGAATTTATGGACATAAACTGACACTTTCGTCGCCCTCTCAAATGATCCAGGTAAAAATTAAGTCTTTATTGACAAATATTGATATTGATATAAATATGAGATATCTCAATCTAATACGTGTCATACAAGACATTCTCAAATACACTTTATGTATATATATACATACAATAACTTAAGAGCAAATTATGCTTTTCGGATATGACATGGGTTCATGTTTAATGAAAAAGTATGTATACTAGTCAGTAAGTTGTTTTGTTTACCATCACTCCAAGTTCCAATATTCATGTCACATTTTTACTTGGTACAGTTGAAGTTCCTTAAGAACTTTATTGGAGAAGAAGAGTTTGGGAAACACATGGTGGTTAGTTCTTTCTCTTTGAGTTGAAATTCCCTGAACAAAAGCATTTATGTGATGACTGAGTTTGAATTTCTTTTTGGAACAGGAAAATGAACTCTTCCATTATTTGTTCCAGTTTACACCAATCCACAAAGAGGATTCAGACCAAGAGCTTTATGAATCTATTAATGTAAGTGTCTCTCTCTTCCTCTTCTTCTTCCTTGAGTGCTCATGAAACTTTTATTTCTTCGACTCAAATTGAAAATCCACTTATCTCTCAAGAATTCGAAGAGTTTTTCTTTGTTAACATAATATATTAA
Organism: Delonix regia; assembly: GCA_037074485.1. Classification (NCBI taxonomy): domain Eukaryota; kingdom Viridiplantae; phylum Streptophyta; class Magnoliopsida; order Fabales; family Fabaceae; genus Delonix; species Delonix regia. The sequence continues at coordinate 7,299,460 of CM073454.1, read as the reverse complement.
TTAGTCACACTCCTCGTCACTACATCACACTTAGTGTCTGGTATTAGTGTGAGTAAAGAATCCCACATGGAAAGGAATTGCAATTTGAGGGATGTATATGTAGATTAATTCGCTAATGCATGCATTGAAAGGTCTCGATTAAGATGAAGACCTCTTGAAAAAGTTATTTGCATAAATAGGTGAATTATAATATAATACTCAGATTTAAGGATTCCATAATTCTAATTTTTGATATAAATTTGGACAGATTGTATGTCCCACAATTGTATATGAAGATCAAGATTCTGAGTCACTAACAAAAAACAAGAAGAAAGAAAGAAATTTGGTAAGTAGAGATTGATTTACTTTCTACATTAAGCTAAGATATTCTTAAATTTTAATTTTTTTTTGGTTTATATATAAAATAGAAAACTTATATATTATCTTTGCCTTATCATTGAATCGTTGTAGAGAAACTCAACTATCAGTAAACCGAAGTCGAGCGTGTTGAATAAAAAGCGCATGTTTGCCGAGGTATGTAGTCTTGTGTTTAATTATAATTTAATTGTAGTTTTTGGGAGAGTTATTTAATTAACTAACTAGATTTTGTATTGCATATATTAAAGCAGGAGAGGAAAGGCAAGATGTACTGTGCTTAACGAGAGCTGTGATCAATTCCAAAAGAATAGCTTCTTATATATTTTACTTTATACACGCAAGTTATAAATTACTGACTAAACTTTGTAAGAAAAATTCAATAATGATAAAGTAAATTATATTTATTTTTCTTGAAATTTGACTGAATTACCTATCTAGTCATAATAGTAAAGTAATTTCATTTTATTAAAAAATTGTGAAAAGTATTCTTCGTTGACCAAATTAAAGTCTTCTTTTTATGGCAATTAATGTATATAATTCCCAAAACAGCCCAGCAACATTTTTGAAACACAATGAACTGATAATTTGATCAATATTTCAATGCACAATTTTTATTGCAGAGAATAAAAATAAAATAACAAATTTAGGACACCCTAAAATCAGTGTTGGAGTAGTTCAGTTGGTTAGAGCGTGTGGCTGTTAACCACAAGGTCGAAGGTTCAAGCCCTTCATCTAGCGTTTTAAATTGCTTTTTTTTTTTTTTCCAAAAAATAATAACAAGAAACGGTTTTAACTACCAAATCCGGTTCCGCTCGAATTAGTTTAGAACGAGCCGCCGTTGTCATCTTCATAAACAACCCATGGAATTTCTTTCACAAGAAATTAATTGTCTTTATTCCTTTTTCTCTCGGCTGTGATGAAGTCCCAAATCACCATTCTCTGGGATATGTTCTTTGTTTAACGGAAACATAAAGGTGGAGTTTTTGACATCCGGTGTTCTTCAGAAGCTCTTTTGCGAAATGGGTATGGCCGAAAAGGATAAGGTACATCAAAAGTCCTTTTGGTTACAAATTCGAAGTATAATTCCTGTGTCGGTAGAGGGTGATCTTTGGCCTAACCAAGGGTTTTACTTGAAGGTTTCAGATTCCTCACATGCCATGTATGTGTCTCTCCCCAAGAACAAGATAATATGGTTCTTTGCAATAAACTCCGTTTTGGGCAGCAAATGTATGTGGATAAACTGGAGTCATCGAATCCTGTTCCTATTATCATAGGCATAAACCCTATCCCAGGCCATTTTCGCCGTCTCGGAAATCCTGAGGGTCTTGTTCCTATGGATAAGCCGAAAGGTACTACGAATAGGATAAGCCTAAACCCTAAACCCTAAACCCTATCCCAGGCCATTTTCGCCGTCTCGGAAATCCTGAGGGTCTTGTTCCTATGGATAAGCCGAAAGGTACTACGAATAGAGTATCTGATTCAATGACCAAATTGGAGACTATGGATGTTCCAGAGAAACCACCAAAGGGGCATCGCTCTTCGAGTGCATCTAAAGTTCGATCTAGTAAGAACGCTGCTTGTAGAATGTCTGAAACTTGTGATAATTCTGATGTGAAGAAGGGGATTCAAGAATGTGGGTCAAGCTTTGTTGACATTACAATTTCCACGTCATCATCTAGACAGGTGAAGAGAAGAAGCAGGACTAGCAGAGAAATTCTAGATACAAATACTTTGGAGTATGTCATATAACCAACTGATCGTAGTCGTAGTGCTACTGTAAGTGCCTGACTTGCTTTTGAAATTCCTCGTCTTGCAAGCTTTCCCTTACTATTCAAACAGGAGCCAAATTCAGAACCAAGGTTTGAACCTAAGACTTCCTGATAATTATCAACTTTGATCCACTAGACCATGCCTAGCGGTTTAAGTAGGAGCCAGAATGAATTATACTAAAATCGTTTGAATTGATTGTTTTTCACTTTTTGACTAGATTGTTGTTGACATTTAGAAATGTTGAAATGCTTGAGTTTATTGTCGAGAAAGTCAGAATACTATGAAATGCCAACTTTCCTTTACTGAAGTACTTTGGCCAGAAGCTGGTTTATAACTTTGCTTGCATGATTTAAGGCTTAAAAGTTGAGTCATCTAAGAAATAAATTTTGGGAAATTATATATATGTAAGTCTCAGCTGTTCCTTCTCAAATTTTTATTATCTTTATGATCATGTAGCATCGAGGATTGTTTGTGCTTTCTAACTTTTCTGTTTTGGCAGACTTCACTTCACTCTGCAAGTTATGACAGCTCTGAAGACAACTTGAACTTCAAAAGTAGAGTGAAATATGTTGGCTCAACTGAATAGTCCACAAGAAGTTTTAACAAGACTAAGCCCAGCATACCTGTGAAGAGTTGTGAAAAATCTATAGACCCAGCTTCCATGTTGAGTCTAGCCAATGACAAGAAAGTAGAAGAAGTAATGATTTTATGGAGTAATCTTCCTTCATTCTTAGCAGACCACGGCAAGGTATAAAGCTAAATGAAACTAGGGTAAGCAAAATAAATAGTTGAATTTGTAATGTGAAATAAGAATATTCATATGAGGCTCCCAATGTATATGTGATACACTTGCCTAAACCTTGTTCATGTGAGGCTGCCAGTGTATATGTTGTAAACTTACCAAGACCTTGTATTTAACAATGTAAAGTAATATATTCGTTTTTCACTCTTTAAAACATCATACATTTGTCTTTGAATTCTTTCTTTACTTTACATAAGTGTTGAGTAACTTTAAAAAAGGATAGAATAACCAAAAAAAAAAGTATTGAGGACCCTTGTTGAGAACTTTAAAATGTCAGATCATATTAGCTATCTATAAATTGATCCTCATGTTAATCTTATCTTCTTTTTGATAGTGTGAAGAACATTTTGCATCCTGTTGTTAACTTAGCAATTATGAAATTTGACGCATTCTAAATGTGTTATAGTTTATAATTAACAAAATGGTTATTGTAATTACCATTCTAGTTTGAACCAATTCCTATGTCAGCTATATCTAGGATTGGAATGGAGTGCTTCTTCACCCTGTTTTTTCAGATTTTGAGAAAATTAAGGATTTTGAGCTTAAGAAGTTTATCAACTTCTAGATGTTTTAATGACATAAGGGACCCTTTATTGAAAATTGTAACTCTCAATGTATAATTTTTACCCATCATGTTAAGTGAAATAGGAATGCCTTGTAAAGTGAAATAGGAATGCTATGTAAAGTGAAAAAGGAATGTCTTATAGAGTTAAATAAGATACCATTGTATGGTTTGTACTTGCCAAAACTTTGTACTTCACTATTGTAAAAGAATACATTGGTATTTGACTACATTGAGAGTTGTAATACGTTTGATAACTTACATATTTTAATCAGTAAGTTCAAAAAAATGACAAAATAACAAGAAAAAGTGGTCAAAACCTATATTGTAATGAGATGCTTATTTATTAAGTGATTATATAGAGATTTCCAATGACTCCTACATATTCAAACAAAGCAAATAACATGAAAACATATACATCAAAGATAAAGGCATGTTTAATGTACTTCAAGTACCATAAAAGATCTTGTAAACCTAAATTGGCTCCTTTGTGGTTGACAACCATCAGAGCATGCTGAAGGTGTTGAACAAAACACTTTGTTCAGCATTTGACTTGATGATTTATTATCTTGCACAAATGATTTTAAACTAGTAAGTGCAAATGGTGTCCAAGAATGGGTATAACCAATAAGCACTGGCAACCATGTATTAACCTCATGGTGTGGAATTTGTGAACAAATGGTAGGCAAGTATTAATTTGCTAAATTTTGATATTAGATCATAAAGTTATGGCCAAAAGACTGAAGCTGTGTCATGGAATCTACTCTAGGCACTTAGGCACTAAAGGGTGATTGCTAAGGCACCAAGAATTGCTTACTGTAGCTTTAAATTGGCTTTGGATGCCTAGGCATACGAATACCTGATATGTATGAATTCTTTGGTTTTTTAGGGTATAAAAGGAACTTTTGCCATTTTTGAGGGGGAGTGCCAAGGAGAAGGCTAGGGTTTTAAAATTCTCTTTTGGAGAGTAAAGGGATCTTGCATTTTCTTGGGCTTCCAAGGTATTTTTTACAAAAAAGAGGCTAAGGGTTGGTCTTCTTTGACCACCCTTGGCCAAAACTTCATAGATTCCTCCATTGAGGTCTCTTTCCACCCTTTCCCTCTTTTGTTTTCTATTTTTCCTTTTCCTTTCCTTAATGTACTATAGATTTAAGCTTGTTGTTAGTTGTTGTGATGGATATTGATGGATACTGAGTAGGGATTTGTTAGATGTATTCACATATGTAAGAGAGATTATCTCTTTCCTCTTATAATTATAGGTTGATTTATGAATGTATTTTACTTCTTATTTAGGGCTTTGGAATGTTTTACTCAATTTATATGATTGCAAGTAGATTGAATGATTTATTTATTTTTTATTTATTTCATAATCTCTTGTCATAGAGTCAAATGCCCGTAAAGTATTTAATGAAATGCTTTACTGGGAATGGCATTTTCCTTGACTGGTTGGAACTAACTTTAAGATGAATTTATTCTTGAGTTCTCAATATTTTCCTAAAATCTTAAAGCACCTAAGGGTTAGTTACATTTTAATTGCTTGGATTTGACTTTTAAATGAAGCTAATGGCTAAGGTAGTGCAATTCTACCTAAATTGCTTGGATTTGACTTTTAGGGTTATGGTTAGTAATTTAGCTCTTGACCTTAATGCATTCTAGGCAAGATTTCATTTAAATTGGTTAGATCCAACTTTTAAATATAATTAGAACTAGAATTAAGATTTACATTGGATTCAGGTTTATCTTGTTAATGAGCTAAACTACTCAGAAGTGGAATGGGACTATGTGGATGTAAAGTCTAAAATGAACTTGGTAACTCTATCCTCACTCTAACTCTCCACTAGCTAAATCTAATATAGAGTCTTAAGTCTTTTATTTTTAGTTGGGTCCTATAGAATATTAGTTTAGCTTAGTTATATTGTATGTTATACTTGAATCATTTCCTAGTGACTAGTTTAGCTAGGCGACTAGTGTAAATATGTAAATAATCACACTAACATTACTTTTGTACCTATTGTGTATTTTGATAAGTAAAAATTCAATCTTAAGAATAATAAAATGTCATATTATCCTCGTGGGAATGATACTAGATCTTTTAGATCCTTTTACTACAAATTAACCCGTACATTTGTGGTTCATCAATATTTTTGCATATTGGTAAGTGAAAATAGTTTGTGGCCTTTCCTAACCAAGAGCTTCTAAAAAGGTCTTAAATTGCCACCTAAAGGACTTAGTTGTCTCATTGTACAACAATGCAATGCGAACATGATTGTTTGCCTATAATGATTGAAGCTAAAGAACAAAGTAAGCAACTGATGCATACAATTGGTATAGGAAGTTGTGTCTAGGGAGACGATATTGCCAAAATATCCGTAGTCAATAGCCCAAAAAGTATTTGTTATTTGCTCATCAGCATCTACTTGAAATGCATGGGAAAAAAATGTGTTTTTTAACAATTAACTCTGGAAATAATGCAAAAGACAAAAGAATTCATCGTAAACCATGTTACATTGCCTTCTTAATCAGAGATAATTTTTTGTGTCCAATCAAGTAAAACCAAGATTTGTTCTACCTTCTACATGCATGTTCATCAATTGAAATTAAGCTTTTTATTACAATCCAGAGTCTTCAGCCATTTCAATTACATGTTCTTGAAGAGGGTGGTTGTGATGCTCCACATACCCATTGATAGTCAATTTTTCCTTCTATGTAACAATTGTAATTCTTGCATTGCAATTAATTCTAGTTTCAAGCCTATGATTGGTAACCATAATGTTTCCTTTATCTACCTTCTGAACTCCCTCTTAGCAATATAAAAGTATACAAAGTCACTAATCCATCTTTTTTCTTGTTCATGTACTGTTTCCTTACACCAAATCCTACCTTCCCTCTATAGTCAATCTAAAATTGCCACACAACCTTAGCACTACCAAATTGCATGCCAACTCGAGGCTTATGCTTCATCGTCACCTTTTAGTTCTATCATTAGTAAACCAACAAAATTAGCGACAAATATGGTAGCATTTTAAGACTTAAAATTTTTTTCCACAATAGGTTGGAATGAAAAACTAAACAAAATGACATGTTCCAACTAAAAGATATCCATTAACTATAGCAATCCCCCAAAAACTAATATTTGCAACAAACTAAACAGTATCCATTCTAACTAAAGATGACAATATATACATTTATATACACACACTAGACAACATATTCATTCTAACCTTAAAACCATTCCAATTTTCACATTACAGGTTCAAACCAAAATTTTTGATGACCATTAAAGTAGTATGTATTTACTTCCAAGCTTATACAAATTTATATTCAATTCTAACCAATTTCAAAGAAACAAACAACTATATATATATATATATATCTCTCTCTCTCTCTCTCTCTTCAAAACATAAGGTTGCATAAGGAATGCCATATACAAAATGCTTCCAAGAATATGAGAGCTTTTCTTTTTTTACAAAGGAAGTTTAATATATACTAAGTTTGTAATTTCTTTGGGCTTTCTCTTACCTTATGAGTCTTCTTAGCTTTAACTTCTACCTTTAAATTGCAAGAAAATTGAGTGCCTAAGCAAGGGACTATGTTAACACCGAATAGGCATCTTTAAAAGAAAGTATAATGGTGGGAAAATGGATTTCTTAGTGCCAAATATGCTCATTTAGTTAAAGATGGCTTCATTTAGATGAAGAAATGAAGAGCTCAGACCTAACTCTACAAAATGATGTCATATTACATTTCTCATATTTAATAAAAAACCTTTCAAAACACCCGTTTCACTTTGAAAAGAGTATAATGGTGGGAAAATGAAGCATTTCTTGAAACAGTGTGTTTTAAGAGGCAAATAATGGATGCAAAAAGGGCTTCTTAAACGGTGCCATATTATCCAATTTCTTTTTCAAAAAAAAAAACTTAAAATGCACCACTAGGAGAATGCAAAATAGAGAAAGAAAATTGACACGAAATTTACGTGATATCAATTAGAGACCAAATTAGACATGGAATTGGGTATGATACCTGTTATTTAATATTATTTATAATTGAGACAAAATCTGCAATAGAATATATCCATGTCAAGCTTTAACAATATCTAATTTCATGTCAATATATGAATTTTATAAGCTAATTATGATTAAAACATCATATATGGAATTAACCCATGTCAAAATTTTTAATATTGATATCAGACACAGATTTAGTTCATGCCTAAATTGGATATTGATATCAAATATGGATGACATCAATATAAAAAATTTTTAACATGGATTAGATCTGTGTCAAAATTTAGTGGCTATAAGCGAGTATTCTAATTCAAAAAAAGCTCTTTTTTTTATAAACATCAAATCTTTATCTTCGCTGCTCTCTTCACCTACACTAGTGTTGAAGCCATATGCTCTCATTCTCCCACCCTTCTTGTTCACGTTGAGACCTCGTGGTGTGGCCGACCTCCACTTTGACCAAAGCTTCACAGGCATCGGTCCATTCTCTGTTAAGATTGCTCTTTCTGGGCTTCTCTACGTCACATTTCTCTATCTCTCTTCCTCTAATTTTGCTTCACTACAAAATATAAAGGAGCTTAATGTTGTATTTTGCTTATTGTGTTTGTGAGCTCCTATATGCGTATAGAAAGGACAGTGATATTATTCTGTGGGGGTGCTCAATTTCTCAAATCTCAATCTTTACGGTTGTGATATGACTCTATTGGCAAGCTCCATCTAAACACTTAATTGAAGGTAACTGTTTATCTCTATTTTCTTAATGCATGCTTGATATTATTCTCTCTCTCTTTAATTGGGTTTAATTGAGGTAGATTGTTCTGTAATTTGTTTGAATGGTTGGCTCAATATGGGGTTTTGTTGATGTCTCATTATGTTTTCTGGTAGTGTTGTTTAGGTATCTATTTATGACACTTTTGCCATTCTGTATATGCTTTCTTTTTTGAATAACTCAATTAAATGTTCTGTTGCTAACTCATTAAGTTTTTTGGTAGTGTAGTTTTGTATAGTGGAGTTAGTTTGGTTACTTTAATAAAGTTTTATTTATTTGGGAAAAAAATACTAAAAGTTAATATATATGGAAAGTGAGAAATTAAGAAGCTATTTATTGGCTTTCTTTTTATTAGATGAATTTCTTTTTCTTTGTAGATTAATTTTCCACTAGCTTCTAAGCATGTATAAGTAAAGTCATCATAGTCATGGATCATAGTGACTTGTCATTTTAAAGCCCTCAATGGGGATTATACGATCACATCGTATTTCTTGGTTAGAAGTTGTAACAAGCATTATTTGGCAAATGTGATAATTCAAATTCCACATTATAGTCTTTAGATGGTTCCTATACTATTGAGTGATTTAATGTAAAAGTTAACTGTGATGAATATCACAATGGACAAATCAACTCAATTTGAAAAGTTTCCGGTGTTATAACTTAATTAGTTGTGAGGATGCATGTAGATCTTGCAACTGATATATATTATGCACTATAATTGTAATGGATCATCATAAGCTTCTTTATCTATGTCTAATAAATTTTTATCCCTTAATTAGATTAAGAGTTATGTTTCATTGTTTGTTAAGTAATAAAGATCAGGCTCCTTGTGTGCCTGTTCCACATAATTATTTAGACCCTATTCACATTTTTTCTTTGCAAAGTAGTTATATTCGTTCTATTATTTTTGTGTACAACTGTCACTTTATTATTTAAGGACTCAACATCCATTTTGTGTATATAAGGAATGCATGGGTCTCTATATTATTAATTCAAGAAGATTCTATTACTTTCTTTTTACATATTTTCTATCTTTGTTTAGTGGACATTTTGAATATTCACCACATTGGCATAGCACTCATTAATTCATTCTTCCTTTTATTTTCTTCTACTATTTACTTTGATGATCAATTTGGTTTGTTTATTGATTGTATTGTAACAAATTTATATATGTCGCAAAGTGTTACACAAATTGAGATTTTTCAAATAAGAAAAGGACTTAGGCAAGTTTATTGTTATTTTGTTGCAAGCCCTGTAGGGCAATAAAAAGAGCAATAAGATAATAGAACTAATTTTAAAATACAAAAATCAAGAGTAGATGTACTAGGGAAGGTAGTAGTTGGCACTTTGACAATAGCATTTATTTGGATGTTGTAGGTGGTGTTAGCAAGAAAGGTTATGTCAAGGGACTAGGTTCACAAACAGCTTCATTTACAAAATCTATTGCCCCTTTATTAGCTTCAATTGACGCTTCTACACAGGCTAGGATGGTTGCACTCAAGGCGACTATTTCAATTCTAATTACTCAGTTGTAGCACAAGGATGAATAATTTGCAATGATAATGCAAAGGATGGAACTATTGAAGTAGAGGTTTAGGGTCTTAAATCCTAATGATTAGGCATTAGCGTCGTCTACAATAGAACAAGCTCATGAGGGGGATGAGCACTTAAAGGACGAGGAAGTTGATTAGTGATAAACAAATGATTTCTTTTATTATATTAGTATTGACACTAATATTATTCTATTAATAATACTTTTAAACTTTTGTACTGTTGTCCTACTCATAAGACTAATAATTATTATTGATTTGTATTGTGTTACTTATCATATGATATGGATATCTATTTCAATTTCTGTTACTATTAATATTTGTTTACAAGGTTGTAATATGAATAAGATAGAAGCGAATAAGGACTAGTAGGCTAGGTATACAAATTACAATTTAGACACAGAATTAGATACCAACAAAAAGATATTTCAATTCCCTATTAGAGATGAAATGAATCCATATTAGACTGACATATACAAAATCATATGCAAAAAGATAAAAAGCAATCATAGATGAAACAGTTTTGTCTCAATAATTAAGACATGGAATTGGACACTAGCAATAAGCAATCAAGTTTCCCTTTCTGAGACAGATGGATTTCTGTATCTATAGTTTTGACACGAAATCTGTTATTGAATAATTTCTTTTAACTATTTATTTAAGACGAATTGTTATCAATGTCTAAATGTCTACACTACTTCTAAGACAAATTTATTCTGTCTCTATCTTTCAAATTTTAATCCCTGATACCACTTAGGTTTTTGTATTGCAATGGAACTTTTCATCATCTGATATAGATTTTTTTCATGTCAATTTTGAGATGAAATACTTAATTCTACATCTGATTATTTAGAGACAAGCTTTACTATACAGATCTAAATTTGTGTCAGATTCTGTCTCTAATTGATTTAGACACGAAATTTATTAAATAAATATACAAATCTTTTTTTTGTCCCTTTTTTGTTTTTTTTGTTTTTCTAGTAGTGACGGTGCATTTTGATTCTACAATCATGACATGGCATCATTGTGGATGTTGGATGGAACAAATGGCCATGATTGCTTAGTGAAGAAGATAAAGTATAACCAATCTTTTTTTTCCCTAAAACCACTATTACTTGGAGCGGATTTTTTCCACCATAATAGTACTATTTTCCATTTCCTCATATAGGGAGTTCATACCACGTACGTGCAATCCACATTCACTGAAAAAATTTTATTCGGTTTGGTTTTGTAAATTACCATTAAATGATTTTATGTCAATTCAAAGCTGCAACATTTATTGCTTGGTTTGGCCTCCGTAACAGTACTAAATTTGTCATTTTACAATAATGTGGAATGGGAGCTTAATACAGGCTATCTAAGAAAGTTTTCAAAGACATGGAGTTTTCAAAATTTTATTTGTATATATTAAATGAATTTAAAATTATATTAAAATCATACCTTAAAGAAAATTAAATTTTTACTCTTATAATTTTACTTAATATTTAATTTTAATTTTATAATTAAAAATTTATAATTATATTTTATAATTTAAATAATATATAATTTAATTCATATTTAATAATTTGCTATATATGTGAGTTAATTTTATTTTATTTTTTAACTCAAACCAAATATATTAGTGTGTCAACGCAGTACATAAATAATAAAATTTAACAAAATATTACTATAATTATAAACTACAAGAATCTAATAACAAATTTTTAAATTATACGAACTAAATTCAAAATTTAATAAAATTATTAAAATTAAAAGTATATTTTTTCTTATATTTTATTATCATAAGCATTAAATTAAAGAGACTTTTAACTCTGAATAAATTGAGCTCTACCTTCTATTTTCCCTTGACCAAAGATAAGCCACAGTAGAGAATCAGAATTTCTAAAATCTTTGGTATTGGGTTTAGAATAACTTGAATAGACTAAGTGAAGTCATGCTTTCTATTGCATTATACACTTGTGCGCCACTTGTTTTGGGTTTAGAATAACTGTTAGTGAAGTTTTGCTTTCAATGGCATTTGGTAAAGGATTCTGAAATTAAACAAGGATCTAATTATGTTGCTGGATGATCTATGTTTCAAGTCAAGCTTTTTCGAGGCTATGTTTAGATCTTCCAGTACAGTTTATTTTGTTCATTAATTATATTAAGTAACTTTTTAGAAAATTTTCTGGGAGGATAGTAATTTTTTGAATGCACTGAAGGTGAATTAATCAGTTGAACTAGCAAACTAAGCCCTAAATGTAATATTTAAATAGAAGAGAAAATTTAAACACTAAGCGATCCACTTATTATAGTACTGCTGTTCATTAGACAGAGTATACCTAGATCTTATTATTTGTATGGAATTTTCTATAAATTATTTAAATTTTTTATCATTAAAATGAAATTAGGAACTGAAATAAAAACTTGAAATTTAATTATTTTATTATTCATAGTAAATTCATAAAATTTTCAATTATTATTTTAATATAAAACTTAATAACAATAATTTTTTATTTTAAAATAATGGAGATAAAAAGTGGTACAAGTTATTTAATTTCCCCTCTTTCACAACCATTTTTATTTCTTCTTATATTATAATATGTATTTATATTTTATGTGTGATATGGCCAAACACATGGCTTTAGCCCCATTGATCGGAAGGTTCCAAAGCCAATTATATATAATAGTATGAATTCTTCAAGCGTAAATGTATATATATATCTGTATTGCCCAAAAATAAAAGTATATATATATATATATATATATATGGGAACTGTTGGTGGATCTTGATAAAACTCATAAAGTAAAATAAATGAAGATATCCTATATCTGTTTTCGCAACTGATTTTTGCCTACATGCATATTAATATATTGTGTTTTCATAGGAAAAAATAACTTGAATATTTCATTATATATTTTGTCTTCAATTAAAAAGTAAAGATAATTTTAGTCCAAAACACAAATATAAAAGTTATTAAATGCTACTGAAAAAGTATGAAAATAAATTTCCTCAATCGGTTTCATATATTTTTCATATATATGTCATCTTGTCTTCTCTGATTGATAGATTAATTATCTTTGTATGATTTCTATTTTTTTATTGATTTTGTATATCCTTTATTTATCATTTATTCTATTAATCTATTATAATCTAGAAGCAATTAATTATTTATCAATAAATATAATTAATATAATATAATTCTAATATAATAGTAAGAATCGAGAATTTGATTTATATATACTGATTGTATCTTATTTTTCAATATATCAATAGCAAACATAATTAGATATTGTATATTGATTTTATATATCTTAATAAAATCGGTCAGTTGGAAGCCTCTGGGAAAACGATACTTTTCAGAATTCCAAATATTTATTTTTCTAAACTTAAGTTTCAACTTTTAACAAAAGATAAATAATAATTTCATGAACTTATTATTCAAATAGGTCTCAATGTCTCATACATAAATAGAGAAATTTCATGTTTAAGGAAGTTGTTTGGTTTAATTGAATGAGGACTCTTCCAGTCATCTATATGTATAAAGCACATACAAATTACCTTCCCTCGCCAATCTAACTTTTTATCGATCATAGAATTCAAACAAAAGAAAATCGTAGCGTTAGAATTTTCTTGATTCCAATATTTCCCTTCCTCTCAACCCATGAGTTCAAAATTTGTCAACATGTCGAGACGTAATTAATTGAGCTTTCTATATTCTTCATATGTTATAATTAATTCATGTCATTGAATATCTTTAATGAGTCTGCATGTTGATTATTACAGGAGGAAGAAGAAGCAAGAACACCAGAACCAGAAGAATGGCACATGCCACTGATCATAACGATGAAGAAACCAGGGCTTTCAATATTAATGAGAAGAACGACAACGAGGATGATCACGATGATGACGATAGTCTGAATATTGCAGAGTCTTCTTCTAAGACGTTCCTTAGCTACGTATACGAACTGGAAAAGAAAAAGTAAATTAATATGTGATTTTATTCTGGTTTTCAATATTTGGCATGATCGTTTGTTTGATGTTTGTTTATACGTCGTGATTATTTTGTTGATGTAGGGAATCTGTAAGAGAGAATGTACTGTGCTCTATTATTGATATTCTGAACAGTACTGGGGAGGAACATGAAAGCATGCTGAAGAAGTAAGTCGAAGTTTTTTTTTTCTTTAATTTTGTACTAATAATATAAGATTTAAATATTAGTTAGGTGATATACACAAAGTTATTAAACTCGCGAGTTTAGGTAAATTCATAAGAAAGAAGTAAACTCGTAAGAGTTTGCTTCGATTAATAAATAGTTATCAAAATATATAATTTTATAGTTTAAATACTATATACGTTGAAAAATTATTCAAATGTAATTCACATTATATTTAATCAAACAAAAGTTATTCATATTTCATAATAAGTAATACTCAACATGAATATTTTGAAGATGGTCATACATAAATAATTATTTAATATAACTAATTAAATAATATTTATTTTATTTTATTTAATAAGTACATATTAAATGTAATTTTGTTATTTTTTAAGCATATACAAACTTGTAATAAAATAAATTGCAAAGGCTTCATGGAAAAGAAACTTTTTTATATCTTATTTTGTCTTGAATTGAAATTATTATGTTGCTAACTTTACAATCTAATTGGCATGTTAAAATCGTAAACTTGGTAGACTTGGTAAGTCAATTCGTGAATTTACCTGAGTTTGTACTAAATTTGAGTTTACAACGAGTTGACTCGTTTTCTTTATGTACGATCATAAACTCGTAAACTTGGATAATAAATTCGCGAGTTTAACAACTATAGATATACAACCATCTTTAGAGATGTTAATGTTAAGGAGATTTAATGCTTTTATTTATATCTAAAGTTTTCAAAGATGTTTTGGGACGTTTAATTTTGATGTACCAATTTTATATAATTAAACCTTTTTAACCATAAATTTTATAAATTGTTAATAATATTTCAGAATACAAACAGTAATTAAAAAATAATTTTGAGTTTGGTTTCTTGAAAGCTATTTACAAGAAGTGAAATTATTTTATAATAATTATGGGATCAAATTTTTAAACCATTAATAATGGTTAGATCATATTTTAAAAGATTATCGATTTCAATAATTAAAAGTTATCAAATTCAGTAACCCTTTAATTTAATATAGATTCTTAGATAATACTATTAATTTGATATGAATTGACTATAACATATTAATTATAGAATGATAATTGATGAGAATTAATTACTTATTTGATCTCAAATCATTTTTACCTGAAATAAACCAAACAATAATCAAAGTTTTATCTACATTTATTAGTCAAACATATGAATTAGAACACCAATTCAACTGGGTCATGAGTAAGGATGACAATTTTGCAGAGTGTGTGCTATGAGTGTTTTCCCACCCCCAGTCTCCACCATTATTCACATGTCCTGTATTCATCCACATTTTCCATTATAGGGATTTCTCCATCCTCATTCTCCATGAGGATGCGGATCCTCATGGACCAAAAATAAATAAAATAAATAAATATGAAAATAAAAATTTAAAGTTTAAATTTTATTTATATTATCCAATAAGCTCTAATCAAAATTTAAAAAAAAAAACTAAAAAGAATTCTATTGACAAGTTCTAAATAAAAACTAAAAATTCAAAAAACTTAAAGAAATGATAACTTCAATAAATTAAAACATTAAGTTCAAGTCATATAACATCAAAACATCTTTTTTTATCATGTGTGAAATTTCATTATTATTTTTTCCTTATATGCAAGTTGGTTATTTCAATCTATTTTGTTTCCGCCATCTTAATATGTCAAAAACTTGTGCATTTAAAACATGAATCAAGACATGCTCGTCTAAGTAGTAGTTTAACTCTGACTTGATATTATGAGTTAAAACAATTTTATTTACACATTAGAAATAGTTGCACTTTTAATTTTTTTCTCTTTAAAAGAGAATTCACATTTGCTAAACTTGAAGATGTAATAAAATATTAATAATATATATATTTATAAATTTTAAAATATTTAGGTCAAATTGTCAGGGATATAAACCCCTCGGGCAGGGAGCATGATTCCCATCCTCATTTCCAAATTACCTTTGGAGAGATTTTTTTTTTGTTTCCATTCGCATACAAAAATAATCCCCAAATGAGACAATTTTCACATAAATCCTTATTTATAAAGACATGTTGCCATCCCTAGCCGTGAGGCCTTTGTTTTCCCTATTGTTATCCTTAATTTAAATCAACTTGTGCAATGACCTTATATAAGATAACGTTAGAGAGAATATTAAAATATGTTTATTGAGGTCTAATCAAAGAGAATTTCTTGGCAAAAAATAAATCCATATAATAAGAGGGATTTCTTAAACTATAGAAAAATTTATATACTTAATACCAATTTATCATGTAAGTAAAATGATTCTAGCATGGTTGTTAACTCGTCGAGTTAACGTTTTTACATGTGAAAAACGGGTTGACTCGGCGCCCAACTCGGTACCTGCCTTGACTCGTTCTAACTCGGTCATGACTCGGTCTAACCATTAGGCCATGATGCATGTTCAATATATATATGACAAACATTATATATATACAAGTCTTGATTTTAATTTGGTAAAATAAGTAAAATCCTTTTTTGGTCCCTCACTTGTAGGGTATTTTTTTAAGTTAATCCCTTATAAAATTTATTTTTCATTTTAATCCCTCATAAGTAAGATATTATTTTAATTTAGTCCTTCATAGAATTGTTTTTCAATTTAGTCCCTCATATGAATATTTTTCAATTTCTTCCTTCACAAATAACATCATTATTAATAATACCCTTTCATATTTCTTTTATAGTTTGAATTTTATTTTGGCCAAATGAATAAAATCTCTTTTGGTCTCTCACTAATATGTTATTTATTAATTTGATTCCTTATAAAATTATTTCTCATTTTGGTCCCTCAAATAAAATACTTTTCAATTGAGTCACTCATAGAATTTTATTTATCAATTTAGTCCCTTACATATAAATTTTTCTTAATTTATTAATAGAGGTAAACTCTTACGATTTTACATTACGAGTTTATACCCCCCTCACGAGTCTACCTAGAATCGCGAGTTTGACAACTTTGGATTTTAGCTTAGCTTTCACTTTCAAAATTACAAAATGACAATTGTTCCTAGGTTTGCAGACCTCATGTACCCAAAATAAAAATAAAAAAAATTAATAAAAAAAGTCCAATGATTTTCTTCTATATTAATGTTGAACCGTGAAAACATACTAATATAAGGCTTCAAATATATATTTCTATTATTACATAGACATGAAGACTTTTATATGAACATTTTGTTTTCAGCTTTGCTACATGCTTGTATCGGATTTTAGATATGATTAAAAGAGGATCATCAGCAAAAGTGAAGCAGCTAGCTGCTCACGCTTTAGGTTTGCTCAAAACCCTTACTTTATCATCTATTGGTTTTGCATGTGATCTTCACTTGATTAGCTTTAAGTTAAATGTTGCATTAATTTGATATAATTTTTAAAACCTGCAGGTTTACTGGCTATGACACTTTGTCATTCAGATAAGGCCCAAGAGATATACAGAGAGTCACTCCTAACTCTTTCCATAGCCCTTTCTAAGACTTCAAAGGTAACATTTACCTGATTAACTTTACTTTTAACGCCACTCAAGCATTCAAAACAATGTTTAGAGAGTTAATTAGCACCAACAGTTAAGACTGAGGGAACCCAAAAGATGAATGATAATGTACGGTGTATTTAATTTAGAGGATACATTCTCCTTCTTTTATAAGTTTGACACTATATCGTCACTTCTTCACTCTCACCAAAAATTTTCATTTTCATTACTTTCTATGGCGCATCTCTTCATGATTTGTTTGATATATCTTTCTTGAACTCAATTTCAGAGTCAGTATTAAACCCTAATGGCTTAACAATTTGAGCAAGTTTTGTGACAATCTGAAAGTTCTAATGCAGATGGTAGACCCTTGGGCCTCTATCACTCTCCTGAACTCCTTGTCCATGGTCACTTTCTTCTGAGCAAGTAATATAGAAGAGATTGAATCTGCGATGCAAGTGATGTGGGAATTCTTTCTTCCTAGATCTAAGTTTGATGTAAGTTATTAAACAAATGATGATATGGGAATTCCTAGCTTCATTTTTCTTCTTTCTTTCTCTTTGCGTTTCATGCTTGTATCACTTGCTGCAGGTGCCTGCGAGCAGCAAGCAAGTCCCAGCTGTAATTATATCTGCAACAATTACAGCTTGGTCGTTTCTACTTTCATAAGTGGATTCATGGGAGCTTCATCATAAAAGTTGGCAAGGGCATGTGAATCCTCATCATTCAAACACTAAATAGCCTAAGAAGCACCGATACGGATATGCGTATCGGATACGATGCGATACGATACGTAAAATACGTTAATTTTTAAAATTTTAAGATATGGGTACGACAATATAAATAAATAAATAAATAAATATATATATATATTAACACATAAAAATAAATAATACAAAATACTAAAATAAGTAATATGCATTTATAAAAGATGTCAATAAAAAGTTACAAATTAAATCACAAATAATTAAACAAAATAAACTAGCTCAAACTGTTGGTCTAATTAGCATAATCCAACAACATATTACTGGAATAAGCAAAAACTGGACTAAGTAGCTAACAGCAAAAACACACAAATTTGTTTCAGTAAAAACACTCAGAGAGGAAGGAAAACCACCAAAAAATGTAGCAAAAACACACAAATTTGTTTTAGCAAAAACACACACATACACAGAGGAAGCAAATCACCGAAAAATCAAGCAAGAAAAAAAAACCACACAAATTTGTCTCAGTCACTTTCAGGCTTCAACAAAAACACACACACAGAGAGGAAGCCAACCACAGGAAAATGCAGCAAAAACACACACACATTATGTAGCAGAAACCATCAACGACACGTTGGCACCGAAAAGAACACAGACAACCAAAGGAAAATAGAAACGAAAAGTAAAAAATGGCAAAGAAGAAGTTGCAAAACTAACCGATAAAGCATTGGACCACCACGACAGCACCGCCGGAATGCCGCAACAGAGCCATTGGAACGAAGCACGCAAAATGGAGAGCAACACGACGGAAATGAAGCAGAGGGATGAATTAAAATGTATCGTGCGTTTTGACGCCGTTTCGAAACGATTTGATCCGTTTCGGAACGTTTCAGCGTGTTTCGATACGCGTATTCGTGTATCGTACGTGTATCCGTATCGGATACAGTTTGACCCGTTTTGGAACATTTCAATGCTTTTCGATACGCGTATTTGCATACTGTACGCATATCCATGTCAGATATGTATCCGATATGGATACGGCAGCCACCCAGACGTATCCGTTCTTCCTTGTAAATAGCTGAAAATAATTTAAAAAAAAAACTAAAAGATAGAAAGGTTTGTGTATGATCTATGAAATCTAGTAGGCAAACACTATAAAAACTAATATTGTCACAGCATAAATATCAAGTTAGACTTGATCACTCACAAAAATCGATTATGTATGGACTAAATTTTTTACAAAGTATCAAATTGGTCCCTTACTTTTACATGTTATGAGAAGCTAGTTCTTCACAAATTAATTGTGATAAATCCATATTTCAAAAATCCTATTTTATGCAAAATCAATCCATCATTAATCCAAACAAATTAATTAATTCTATACCAATTTAAATATGTAAGTGGTTGATTTTGTACAAATTTAAATTTGTGAGGGATTGATTTATCACGATTAATTTGTAATAAACCAAATATTCACAAAATGCAAAAGTGGAGACCAATTTTATACTTTTCCCATAAGAAAAATATAGTATCAAGTCTTGAACTATAATTTTCTTCATGTCCAATGTTTAAGTTTTTCAAGCCCTTGACCTAATAGATTCGTGGCGTTAATAGAAATTTAGAATTATAAGATTTTGATATTTTGTATCAAGCAATTCGAATCGGAATAAATGGTGAGTATGTGAATGATGCAAGGCAATTTCTCAATTTCTATACATGCTAGAAGCAGATGATGAATCCATTTACGTTGCAGCAGGAGAAGCATTGTCTGTGATATTTGATCGTGATAGTATCAACATGTTCTTCAAAGAAGATGAAGATCATACACATATTTCATCTACTATTGAAATTCCAGTAAATTACTCAGAAAGGAAGAGTCTAATCAAACACAATATCTTGCAGCAATTAGACAAGCTTTCCATCAAAGCAATGAACAAAACTTCTCTGAAACAAAGCTTCAGCAACAATGCTGCAAGCGCTGATTGGGATGTCTTGAAGTATTTCAAGCAATGTTGTCAAAATCGCGATTTAACTCGTTAGAATCGACGATTTTACAATCCTAGGTAGCATTTTCGCGTTAAATCGCAAGTAGAATTGGAATCGGTGCTAACTCGGTCAAACTTGGTACTGACTCGCATAGAATCAGTAAAATCGGCGAGTTTGACCGAGTTAGTCGATTCTACTTTATGAGCCATTTCTGTAGCCCAAAATCAAATCTCTCATTTTCTTTGCCAAAAAAAAATGTTTCAGCCCAAAAGAAAATGGTTCAGCCCAAAATAAAAGGTTCAACCCAAAATAAAACTAACCACCGACGGCAAAAAAAAAAAAGCAAGTATGAAGAGTGAAGACTGAAGACCCTGAACTCTGAAGTTGTGTTACAGAAACAGTGCAGCAGAAGCATTCTAATTTGAAAGTCGAAATGAAATCCCTAGAAGCCGTGAATGTTGCGTCGCGTAATCCTCCGGTCGGTGAAGGTCGCGGTCTACCTACGCCTTCGCCTGACAATGCTCTTAGCCTCTCACTGCTCTTCCTCTCTCCTCACTACACACCATGCTCTCACAAATGGTGCTTTCATTGCATCCTCCTACTACCATCAACACAGGAATGGACTTGCCTGTTGACACTATTGCACCATGACCACTCACTTCACCAACATGGCAAGTCGAATGCAAAATATTGAAGCCATGAGCCAGAGCATTAATCAGATGCTACAACAATTGTTGTTTGACCAAAACATTGTTATTTCTCCTACACCCCCTATTATGGCTTTCGATGCGGATGTTGTGATAAGTGATGATGAAAAACTGACTAAAAATGGAAGAAACCGAAACGCAAAAGATGACTTCAAGGGTCAGAACCCAACTAAGCACATCAAAACAGAGGTCCTGGGTGCAGCAGATAGCAGTGGCAAAGGGGACATAGTAACAACGGCAGAAATGAAGGTGAGTGAAAACACCAGCATTGTTTCGGTAGGCTCCGACGAGACCCACCTCTTCAGAGCCAACAACGCTGAACTTAATCAGTTTTGTATTCCTCTTAGCAATGATATTGTGCATAAGGGCCATACTAAGCTAGAGCCATTTGAAGGTCATCAAGATCAGAATCTAAGCTGGAGTCCAAGTGCAGATTGTTGTTTATGTGTCATAGGGTTAGCTCAAGCATAGCTCTAGGACTGTGATGGGCTTATGTCATTGCCATCTATGCTTCTTTCCGATCAACTACAGTCCGATCAAGATGTAAATGAAAGTGTTGATTACCTAACACTAGTGCTGATAGTTACAGAAGAAGTTGATGACGCCACAAATAGGAACAACCCCGTAACTTTTATGAATGTTGATGCTGATCATTTGAATCTGGGACTGCCAATTCTTGAGATTGTTGTTGGGAGGAAATTGACAGTTAAAGGTGCAGTAGACCCTTCACGCTACAATTTCAATGCTTGTGCTGCAGGAAATCGACTCGTACTGATTGGAGGCGAAGGAGTGGATATGCAACCTATTGATGACATTCCCTTGGTAATTTCTCTTACTAATCTCATCTTTGATGTCCTTATGGAGATTGACGAGGGAATCAATTGTTGGCAGTTAATTGTTGTTCATGCTAATTTGGAGAAAGGAAAAGATGATATTTACTGCCTTACTTGCTCACTACACTCTACTTATTTGAAGAAATACTTCACTAAAAGTTTTGAGTTGTTGTCTCACATTCCTGATATAAGTGATAATGATCTAAGTATAACTCATACTGCAACTTTAATGCAAATTTTGTGTTGAGGGGAAGAGCGTCGTGTAGCTGATAATAATTGCCTACTATATGTTGTTAAGAAGAGCATTTTAGGAGAAAATTCAAAGTATGGACTAGAAAGTGGTTTTGATGTGAACATTGGCATTATTGGGGTTGAAATATTAACTGGGGGTGTTGTTTATGGGGAGTTCAATAATAACTATTTAAGGAGTGCGCTTGAGGCTGTATTGTTGAAATTATCTTCGGCTAAGTTACTTTTTGAAGACCCACTTTTCAAACAAACTGCGAAGTTATTAATGGCTTATGATGGGGCTGGCTTAAATGGTCGTGTAGCGCCTGCATCACATGATTGCTTCATGGTTGGCTTAAATATTATTATATTAATTTTTTTCTTTTTTAAATATTTATAATATGATATTTTACCCAAAAATAATATGAAATTAATATATTGTTAATTTATTTGTTTTAACAAAATAGTCTTTAATAGTTATATTTATAATTGTATAAATAATTTTAATTCAAATTTCAAATTATTAGTATTTGTTTATTAATATCTTTTGTATTTAAATTTTAATATATAATATTAAATTATCACCATTTTAACTATAGTTATACTAATAGACCATTAATCATTACCTTCACCAATTCAAAAACTAGTTTAAATTTTAAAATATTAATTTTAATGATATAATTATATATTTCAATCGTTAATTATTATTATAGGTAAACTCTTACGATTCTATGTTACGAGTTTATGATACGAGTTCATCCCTAAAAAATGAGTCTACTTAGAATCGCATTTTTGACAACATTGATTTCAAGGATGATAACTTTCCTCCAACTTCCCTAAGAATTTATGGACATAAACTGACACTTTCGTCGCCCTCCCAAGATCCCGGTAAAAATTAAGTTTTTATTGACAAACATTGATATAGATATAAATATGAGATATCTCATGAATACGAATATCTAATACATGTCAGATAAGACATTCTTATATACACTTTATGTATATATATACATACAATAACTTAGCTGCAAATTATGCTTTTCAGATAAGACATGGGGTCATGTTTAATGAAAAAGTATGTATACTAATCAGTAAGTTGTTATGTTTACCATCACTCCAAGTTCCAATATTCATGTCACATTTTTACTTGGTACAGTTGAAGTTCCTTAAGAACTTTATTGGAGAAGAAGAGTTTGGGAAACACATGGTGGTTAGTTCTTTCTCTTTGTGTTGAAATTCCCTGAACAAAAGCATTTATGTGATGACGAGTTTGAATTTCTTTTTGGAACAGAAAATTGAACTCTTCCATTATTTGTTCCAGTTTACACCAATCCACAAAGACGATTCAGACCAAGAGCTTTATGAATCTACTAATGTAAGTGTCTCTCTCTTCCTCTTCTTGAGTGCTCATGAAAACTTTTATTTCTTCGACTCAAATTGAAAATCCACTTATCTCTCAATAATTCGAAGAGTTTTTCTTTGTTAACATAATATATTAATTAGTCACACTCCTCGTCACTACATCACACTTAGTGTTTGGTATTAGTGTGAGTAAAGAATCCCACATCGAAAGGAATTGAAATTTGAGGGATGTATATTTAATTCGCTAATGCATGCATTGGAAGGTCTCGATTAAGATGAAGACCTCTTGAAAAAGTTATTTGCATAATTTTAATTTTTGATATAAATTTGGACAGATTGTATGTCCCACAATTGTATATCGAGAACAAGATTCTGAGTCACAAACAAAAAGCAAGAAGAAGAAAGCAAGAAATTTGGTATGTAGAGATTGATTTACTTTCTACATTAAGTTAAGATATTCTTAAATTAAAAATTTTTTTTCGTTTATATATAAAATAGAAAACTTATATATTATCCTTGCCTTATCATTGAATCGTTGTAGAGAAACTCAACGATCAGTAAACCGAAGACGAGCGTGTTGAATAAAAAGCATGTTTGCTGAGGCATGTAGTTTTGTGTTTAATTATAATTGAATTCTGGTTTTTGGAAGAGTTATTTAATTAACTAACTAGATTTTGTATTGCATATATTAAAGCTGGAGAGGAAAGGCAAGACTTACTGTGCTTAACGAGAGCTGTGATCAATTCCAAAAGGATAGCTTCTTATATATTGTACTTTATACATGCAAGTTATAAATTATTGATTAAAATTTGTAAGAAAAATTCAATAATGATAAAGTAAATTATACTTAATTTTCTTGAAATTTGACTGAATTACCTATCTAGTCATAGTAGTTAAGTAATTTCATTTTATAAAAAATTGTGAAAAGTTTTCTCGGTTGACCAAATTAAAGTCTTCTTTTTATGGCAATTAATGTATATAATTCCCAAAATAGCTCAGCAACATTTTTGAAACACAATGAACTGATAATTTGATCAATATTTCAATACACAATTTTTATTTCAGAGAATAAAAATAAAATAACAAATTTATGACGCCCTAAAATCAGTGCTGGAGTAGCTCAGTTGGTTAGAGCGTGTGGCTGTTAACCACAAGGTCGAAGGTTCAAGCCCTTCCTCTAGCGTTTTAAATTGCATTTTTTCTTTTCCAAAAAATAATAACAAGAAACGGTTTTGTCTACCAAATCCGGTTCCGCGCGAATTACTTTAGAACGAGCCGCCATTGTCGTCTTCATAAACAACCCATGGAATTTCTTTGACAAGAAATTATTTGTCTTTGTTCCTTTTTCTCTCGGCTGTGATGAAGTCCCAAATCACCATTCTCTGGGATATGTTCTTTGTTTAACGGAAACATAAAGGTGGAGTTTTTGACATCCGGTGTTCTTCAGAAGCTCTTTTGCGAAATGGGTATGGCCGAAAAGGGGAAGGAACATCAAAAGTCCTTTTGGTTACAAATTCGAAGTATAATTCCTGTGTCGGTAGAGGGTGATCATTGGCCTAACCAAGGGTTTTAATTGAAGGTTTCAGATTCCTCACATGCCATGTATGTGTCTGTCCCCCAAGAACAAGATAATATGGTTCTTTGCAATAAACTCCGTCTTGGGCAGCTAATATAAGTGGATAAACTGGAGTCATCGAATCCTGTTCCTATTATCATAGGCATAAACCCTATCCCAGGCCATTTTCGTCGTCTTGGAAATCCTGAGGGTCTTGTTCCTATGGATAAGCCGAAAGG
Organism: Delonix regia; assembly: GCA_037074485.1. Lineage (NCBI taxonomy): Eukaryota > Viridiplantae > Streptophyta > Magnoliopsida > Fabales > Fabaceae > Delonix > Delonix regia. Next base: position 7,274,406 of record CM073454.1, on the reverse strand, counting down.
TACTACGAATAGAGTATCTGATTCAATGACCAAATTGGAGACTAAGGATGTTCCAGAGAAACCACCAAAGGGGCATCGCTCTTCAAGTGCATCTAAAGTTCGATCTAGTAAGAACGCTGCTTGTAGAATGACTGAAACTTGTGATAATTCTGATGTGAAGAAGGGGATTCAAGAATGTGGGTCAAGCTTTGTTGACATTACAATTTCCACGTCATCATCTTGACAGGTGAAGAGAAGAAGCTGGACTAGCAGAGAAAGTCTAGATGCAAATACTTTGGAGTATGTCATATAACCAACTGATCGTAGTCGTAGTGCTACTGTAAGTGCCTGACTTGCTTGTGAAATTCCTCGTCTTGCAAGCTTTCCCTTACTATTCAAACAGGAGCCAAATTCAGAACAAAGGTTTGAACCTAAGACTTCCTGCTAATTATCAACTTTGATCCACTAGACCATGCCTAGCGGTTTAAGTAGGAGCCAGAATGAATTATACTGAAAACGTTTGAATTGATTGTTTTTCACTTTTTGACTAGATTGTTGTTGACATTTAGAAATGTTGAAATGCTTGAGTTTATTGTCGAGAAAGTCAGAATACTATGAAATGCCAACTTTCCTTTACTGAAGTACTTTGGCCAGAAGCTGGTTTATAACTTTGCTTGCATGATTTAAGGCTTAAAAGTTGAGTCATCTAAGAAATAAAATATGGGAAATTATATATATGTAAGTCTCAGCTGTTCCTTCTCAAATTTTTATTATCTTTATGATCATGTAGCATCGTGGATTGTTTGTGCTTTCTAACTTTTCTGTTTTGGCAGACTTCACTTCGCTCTGCAAGTTATGACAGCTCTGAAGACAACTTGAACTTCAAAAGTAGAGTGAAATATGTTGGCTCAACTGAATAGTCCACAAGAAGTTTTAACAAGACTAAGACCAGCATACCTGTGAAGAGTTGTGAAAAATCTATAGACCCAGCTTCCATGTTGAGTCTAGCCAATGACAAGAAAGTAGAAGAAGTAATGATTTTATGGAGTAATCTTCCTTCATTCTTAGCAGACCCCAGCAAGGTATATAGCTAAATGAAACTAGGTAAGCAAAATAAATAGTTGAATTTGTAATGTGAAATAAGAATATTCATATGAGGCTCCCAATGTATATGTTATACACTTGCCTTAACCTTGTTCATGTGAGGCTGCCAATGTATATGTTGTACACTTACCAAAACCTTGTATTTTACAACGTAAAGTAATATATTCGTATTTCACTCTTTAAAACATCATACATTTGTCTTTGAATTCTTTCAATCCCTCATTCTTTCTTTACTTTACATAAGTGTTGAGTAACTTTAAAATAGGACAGAATAACAACAAAAAAAAGGGTATTGAGGACCCTTGTTGAGAACTATAAAATGTCAAATCATATTAGCTATCTATAAATTGATCCTCATGTTAATCTTATCTTCTTTATGATAGTGTGATGAACATTTTGCATCACGTTGTTAACTTAGCAATTATGAAATTTGACCCATTCTAAATGTGTCATAGTTTATAATTAACAAAATGGTTATTGTAATTACTATTCTAGTTTGAACCAATTTTTATGTCAGCTATATCTAGGATTGGAATGGAGTGCTTCTTGACCCTATTTGTTCAGATTTTAAGAGAATTAAGGTTTTTGAGCCTAAGAGGTTTATCAACTTCTAGATGTTTTAATGACATAAGGGTAGCGTACGAGGATGAAGAAAATGATAGACATATGTTGAGAATTGTAACAAACACGGATGAAGAATGCATCAGAATTTGTACTTGAAGAAGTTAGCCAAATATAAAATCAACCCATGGCTCAAAATGCAATAAGCTGCAGGACTAAATCAAGATGAAGCAAGATAAAGTAACTTGAAGCAAAATGCAACAAATAGACCCTTTATTGAGAATTGTAACTCTCAATGTATAATTTTTACCCATCATGTAAAGTGAAATAGGAATGCCTTGTAAAGTGAAATAGGAATGCTATGTAAAGTGAAAAAGGAATGTCTTATAGAGTTAAATAGGATACCATTGTATAGTTTGTACTTGCCAAAACTTTGTACTTCACTATTGTAAAAGAATACATTGGTATTTGACTACTTTGAAAGTTGTAATAAGTTTGATAACTTACATCTTTTAATCAGTAAGTTAAAAAAAAAAGACAAGATAACAAGAAAAAGTGGTCAAAACCTATATTGTAATGAGATGCTTATTTATTAAGTGATTATATAGAGATTTCTAATGACTCCTACATATTCAAACAAAGCAAATAACATGATAACATATACATCAATGATAAAGGCATGTTTAATGTATTTTAAGTACCATAAAAGATCTTGTAAACCTAAATTGGCTCCTTTGTGGTTGACAACCATCAGAGCATGCTGGAGGTGTTGAACAAAACACTTTGTTCAGCATTTGACTTGATGATTTATTATCTTGCTCAAATGATTTTAAACTAGTAAGTGCAAATGGGGTCCAAGAATGGGTATAACCAATAAGCACATGCAACCATGTATTAACCTCATGGTGTGGAATTTGTGAACAAATGATAGGCAAGTATTAATTTGCTAAATTTTGATATTAGATCATAAAGTTATGGCCAAAAGACTGAAGCTGTGTCATGGAATCTACTCTAGGCATGTGAACACCCCATCCCTAATTGCCTAATCATTTAATTAATTGATACACCAATTAATTAATAATTAACCAAATAGGAAAATTAAAAAATGACAAAACTTCAAAATGACATTTTCAATTAGGGGACAATTTGGAATTAAATAGTGGAGGACATTTAAATAAACTCAAAACAAAAAATATATATAGAATTAACTAATCAAAATAATTATAATAAATAAAAACAAAATAATACAAAATACAAAATGTATATAACAAAAAAAATAGAAAATTAGGAAAATTAAAAAATAAATGGTGATAAAGCTGTCAGCAGTAGGAGGCTTCACATAAAAGAGCTGCAGGGAAAAAGCTAAACGAAAAAGCATGGTGGACAGTGAAAAAGGGGGCTGGATAGAGAGGTCCTTTTGTCGAGCAGCCAGTGGTTTCAGAGAAAGCAGAAAGGAAGAGAGGCTGGAGGCTAAAAGTGGAGGAGCATTTGCAACAGAGTGAGTGGAGTAGCTGGTGGTTTCAGAAAAAGCAAGAAAAGTAGAGAGGCTGGAGGCTTAAAAGCTAAAGGGCACTGCTGGACCGTTGGAGGAGCTGGGAAAAAGGGAAGAAGGCTTGAGGTTTAAAGGGAGGAATGAGCTGAGAACCGTGGAAGATAGGAGAAAGAGACCTTGGCTGAAGCAAAAGAGAAGAGAGCTCGTTGTGGGCGAGGAAAAAAAGACCTTGGCTGAAGCAAAAAAGAAGAGAGCTCGTTGTGGGAGAGGTGAAAAACCTTGGCTGGAGGATAAGAAAAAGAGACCTTGGCTGAAGCAAAAGAGAAGAGAGTTCGTTGTGGGAGAGGTGCAAAACCTTGGCTGGAGCATAAGAGGAGGAGAACCGTGGCTGGAGGGGAGAGGTACAGAATCGTGACTGGAGAAGAGAGCTGTGCAGAACCGTGGCAAGCTGGAAGCAGATTATGATGAGCTGCAGCTATGGACGTCTTCTCCTGTTTCAAACGCTATAAACAGAGATAAACAGAGAGAAAGTGAGCTGAAGGTGTTTGCCTGGTTTTCTCAGTTTGCTGTTCCCATTTATGGTCTTTCTGTCTTTAGTTTGTTGTCTGATCTGTCATGAATGCATGCAGAAGGTTGGCTGTTATCTATCTTTGCCTGTTGTTAGATTGCTTTTGATAGAAAATGAGCAAGAATGCATCAGCGTATATATATATATATATATATATGTATCTGTCAGCTTCTGTTTCTGCATCTGTGTGTTTTGATGTATGATAACAAGTAGAAGAAAACAAGGAGAAGGGAAGCAACGCATATATATATATATATATATGTGTGTGTGTGTGTGTGTGTGTATGTCATGTCTGTTTCTGCATATTTTTCGGTGTATAAGCACGAGAAAAAGGAAGCATGGAGATGGGACAGCAACGTATATATATATATATATATATGTGTGTCTGTGTGTATGTCATGTCAGTTTCTGCATGTTTTTTGGTGTATAAGAACAGAAAAAAGGAAGCATGGAGATGGGGCAGCAACATATATATATCTATATATGTGTATGTCATGTCTGTTTCTGCATGTTTTTCGGTATATAAGAACAGAAAAAAAGGAAGCATGGAGATGGGGCAGCAATGTATATATATATGTATATGCATCTGTCAATGCATGTTTCTGCATCTTGTGTTGCAGTGTATGAGAACAAGAGAGAAGAGATAAAGCAAAAAGGGGAGTGCATCAATGTGTATATGTATGTGTCTTGGCATGTTTATGGGCAAGAAAAAAGAAGAATAAGAAAGAATGCATTGGTGCACATTAGTGTGTATATATACATATATATGCTCATATGTATGTGTGCTTAGGTATATATATATATATAAGGTGCAAAGAGGAAAGAATGAAGTGAGAAGAGGTTCTTTTTTTTGGGTATATATACATATATATGTATGTGCATGAATATATGGGTGCATGCATGGTTAAACATACATAAGGTAAGAAAAATAAACCAGTAGGAAGTTGTCTTGTTCTCATTTTTGTCATATTTGTTATGATTGTGTTGTTTTGTGTTATTATTATTATTATTTTTTATTATTATCATCATTATTATTTCATTTTGTTTGAATATAAGACTAATCTTGGTCCCATGGGTAAAGTTTTATGAAATTTATCGCATGAGAATTTTGTTCTCCTCGATTGCATGAGATCATGTGAGATTTTAATCTCCTTAGATCTTTTAAAAATTAGCACATTTGTTTTAAACATAATAATAATTTAATATTGACTTAATTAAATATTTTCCATTATTTATGAAATTATCGTGTGAGGATTCGGTTCTCCTCGATTGCATGAGATCATGTGAGATTTTAATCTCCTTAGATCTTTTAAAAATTAGCTCATTTGTTTTAAAAATAATAATAATTTAATATTGACTTAATTAAATATTTTACATTATTTATGAAATTATTGTGTGAGGATTCGGTTCTCCTCAATTGCATGAGATCATGTGAGATTTTAATCTCCTTAGATCTTTTAAAAATTAGCACATGTGTTTTAAAAATAATAATACTTAAATATTGACTTTAATTAAATATTTTTCATCATTTTCGAAACTATTGTGTGAGGAGTCGGTTCTCGTCGATTGCATGGGAATATGTGAGGTTTTAACTTCCTTAGTTCCCTAAAATTAATACACCTCTATCTAATAATAATAATAATAATAATAACAATAATAAAGAAAAAAAACCATCATAATCAAATATTTATTCTAATTAAATATTTCCCGTTATTTATGAGAATATAGTTCTCCTCAAATAGTTGGGGTCGTGTGAGATTTTAATCTCTTTAGATCTCGAAATTTAGTACATACTTGTTTGAAAGATAAATAATAAGAATGAGGATAAATAGATAAAATAATAATAATGAGAAAATGAATATTTTAATTGAATTGTTTACAAAATAAATAAAGTCAGGGTTTTATAAATTTAACAAATTAGAATGCCACGTTCAAAAATTCCAAAAATGGCTTTTTGTTATATTTTGTTCTGAGTTCAATCCTAATTTTGAAAAAGAAATAAAAAATAAAAAAATAAGTGAAACAAAAAAAAACCAAAATCCAAAAATTAAATAAATAAAAAAAAACTCAAAATATTCCATTCATTTCAAATTTCAAAAGAAATAGAATATAATATAGACTTCCCAAAATTCAAAAAATCTCATTCCGTAATCATTTCATTTAAATTTCAAAATAAAGATTAAAATTCTAAAAACAAACAAAAATTAAAAGGTTGAAAAATGAAGAGATCAAGAAAGCTAGATTACTTAGGTTGCTGTATATTAAAACACACAAATCCAAATTCCAATCCTGTTTTGTTTACAAAAATCTATTTAATTTGAACTCTCCTGTTGTCATCACAAAGATTATAAATCACCAACCAACAGACACGCCTTTTGGGTCGAACTACGTGGACTTTGATCCCAATCACAGGGTACGTAGGCCCTAGGTTTTCATCTTAGGTCAAGTCCGCCCTTTGTAAATATCTGTCTGTTTGCTTTCATTCTTGCTGTTTTGTTTCCTCTGTTTAACGGGCATGTACGTCGATAAAAGGGTAATCATGATAAATTTAAAAGCCATATTCTATTTCAGCTGACTGGTTTAAGGTAACTGTCCTTATGGACGGGTGTTGTGGGGTGCCTAACACCTTCCCCACACTCAAATAGATTCCCGAACTCATATCTGATTTCGCAAACCATATTGCCTTTTTCTTTTTATTTTAAATTGGTTTTCCAAAGTTTTCCATTAAAAATTTTGGTGGCGACTCCCAATAAATTGATTTTCAATATTCGTTTTTGGGAATCAATTTTAAACACTTTTATTTTATTCCATCGAAAGGTCAGTTACGACAAGGCACCTAGGCACTGGAGGGTGATTGCTAAGGCACTAAGAATTGCTTGCTGTAACTTTAAATTGGCTTTGGATGCCTAGGCACCTGAATACCTGATATGTATGGATTCTCAAGTTTTTTGGGGTATAAAAGGAACTTTTGCCATTTTTAAAGGGGAGAGCCAAGGAGAAGGCTAGGGTTTTAAAATTCTATTTTGGAGAGTATAGGGATCTTGCATTTTCTTGGGCTTCCAAGGTATTTTTTTTCGAAGGAGAGGCTAAGGGTTGGTCTTCTTGGACCTCCCTTGGCCAAGACTTCATAGATTCCTCCATTGAGGTCTCTTTCCACCCTTTCCCTCTTTTGTTTTCTATTTTTCCTTTTCTTTTCCTTAATGGACTCTAGATTTAAGCTTGTTGTTAGTTGTTGTGATGGATATTGATGGATACTGAGTAGGGATTTGTTAGATGTATTCACATATGTAAGAGAGATTATCTCTTTCGTCTTATAATTATCAGTTGATTTATGAATGTATTTTGCTTCTTATTTGGGGCTTTTGAATATTTTACTCAATTTATATGATTGCAAGTAGATTGAATGATTTATTTATTTTTTTATTTCTTTCACAATCTCTTGTCATGGAGTCAAATGCCCACAAGGTATTTAATGAAATGCTTTACTTGGAATGGCATTGTCCTTGATTGGTTGGAATTGACTTTAAGATGAATTTATTCTTGAGTTTTCAATATTTTCCTAAAATCCTAAAGCACTTAAGGATTAGTTTCATTTTAATTGCATGGATTTGACTTTTAAGGGAAGCTAATGGCTAAGGTAGTGCAATTATACCTAAATTGCTTAGATTTGACTTTTAGAGTTATGGTTAGTAATTTAGCTTTTGACCTTAATGCATTCGAGGCAAGATTTCATTTAAATTGGTTAGATCCAACTTTTAAATATAATTAGAACTAGAATTAAGATTTACATTGGATTCAGGTTTATCTTGTTAATGAGCCAAACTACTCAGAAGTGGAATGGGACTATGTGGATATAAAGTCTAAAATGAACTTGGTAACTCTATCTTCACTCTAACTCTCCACTAGCTAAATCTAATATAGAGTCTTGAGTCTTTTATTTTTAGTTGGGTCCTATAGAATATTAGTTTAGCTTAGTTATATTGTATGTTATACTTGAATCATTTTCTAGTGACTAGTTTAGCTAGGCGACTAGTGTAAATATGTAAATAATCACACTAACTTTACTTTTGTACCTATTGTGTATTTTGATAAGCAAAAATTCAATCTTAAGAATAATAAAATGTCATATTATCCTCGTGGGAATTATACTAAATCTTTTAGATCCTTTTACTATAAATTAACCTGTACATTTGTGGTTCGTCAATATTTTTGCATATTGGTAAGTGAAAATAGTTTGTGGCCTTTCTTGACCAAGAGCTTCCAAAAAGGTCTTAAATTGCCACCTAAAGGACTTAGTTGTCTCATTGTACAACAATGCAATGCAAACACGATTGTTTGCCTATAATGATTGAAGCTAAAGAACAAAGTAAGCAGCTGATGCACACAATTGGTATAGTAAGCTGTGTCTAGGGAGATGATATTGCCAAAATATCCATAGTCAATAGCCCAAAAAGTATTTGTTATATGCTCATCAGCATCTACTTGAAATGCATGGGAAAAAAATGTGTTTTTTAATAATTAACTCTAGAAATAATGCAAAAGACAGTAGAATTCATCGTAAACCATGTTACATTGCCTTCTTAATCAGAGATAATTTTTTGTGTCCAATCAAGTAGAACTAAGATCTGTTCTACCTCCTACATGCATGCTTATCAATTGAAATTAAGTTGTTTTTATTACAATCCAGAGTCTTCAGCCATTTCAATTTCATGTTTTTGAACTTAAGATATTTTGCAATGTAAGGCCAACATATGTGTTATTTTTAAAAACTGAAGAGGGTGGTTGTGATGCTCCACATACCCATTGATAGTCAATTTTTACTTCCATGTAACAATTGTAATTCTTGCATTGCAATTAATTCTAGTTTCAAGCCTATGATTGGTAACCACAATGTTTCCTTTATCTACCTTCTGAACTCCCTCTTAGCAATATACAAATATACATAAAGTCACTAATCCATCTTTTTTCTTGTTCATGTATTGTTTCCTTACACCAAATCCCACCATCCCTCTATAGTCAATCTAAAATTGCCACACAGCCTTAACATTACCAAATTGCATGCCAACTCGAGGCTTATGCTTCATCATCACCTTTTAGTTCTATCATTAGTAGACTAACAAAATTAGTGACGAATATGGTAGCATTTTAAGACTTAAAGTTTTTTTCCACAATAGGTTGGAATGAAAAACTAAACAAAATGACATGTTCCAACTAAAAGATATCCATTAACTACAGCAATCCCCCAATAACTGATATTTGCAACAAACTAAACAGTATCCATTCTAACTAAAGATGACAATATATACATTTATATACACACACTAGACAACATATTCATTCTAACCTTAAAACCATTCCAATTTTCACATTACAGGTTCAAACCAAAATTTTTGACAACCATCAAAGTAGTATGTATTTACTTTTAGGCTTATAAAAATTTATATTCAATTCTAACCAATTTCAAAGAAACAAACAACTATATATATATATATATATATATCTCTCTCTCTCTCTCTTTTCAAAACTTAAGGTTGCATAAGGAATGCCATATGCAAAATGCTTCCAAGAATATGAGTTTTTCTTTTTTTACAAAGGAAGTTTAATATATACTAAGTTTGTAATTTCTTTGGGCTTTCTCTTAACTTATGAGTCTTCTTAGCTATAACTTCTATCTTCAATTTGCAAGAAAATTGAGTGCTTAAACAAGGGACTATGTTAACACCGAACAGACATCTTTAAAAGAAAGTATAATGGGGGAAAAATGGATTTCTTAGTGCCAAATATGCTCATTTAGTTAAAGATGGCTTCATGTAGATGAAGAAATGAGGAGCTCAGACCTAACTCTGCAAAATGACGTCATATTACATTTCTCATATTTAATAAAAAACCTCTCAAAACACTCGTTTCACTTTGAAGAGAGTATAATGGTGGGAAAATGAAGCATTTCTTGAAACAGTGTGTTTTAAGAGGCAGATAATGGATGCAAAAAGGGCTTCTTAAATAGCGCCATATTGCCCAATTTCTTTTTAAAAGAAAAACTTAAAATGCACTACTAGGAGAATGCAAAATATAGAAAGAAAATTGATACGGAATTTATGTGATATCAATTAGAGATGAAATCAGACATGGATTTGGGTATGATACCTGTTATTTAATATTATTTATAATTTGAGACAAAATCTGCAGTAGAATATATCCATGTCAAGCTTTAACGATATCTAATTCCGTGTCAATACATGAATTTTATAAGCTAATTATGCTTAAAACATCATATATGAAATTAAAACATGTCAAAATTTTTAATATTGATATTAGACACAGATTTAGTTCATGCCTAAATTGGATATTGATATCAAATATGGATATAGTCCATGTTTAACATCAATATAAAAAATTTTAACATGGATTAGATGTGTGTCAAAATTTTGTGGCTATAAGCGAGTATTCTAATTCAGAAAAAGCTCTTTTTTAAAAAACATCAAATCTTCATCTTCATTGCTCTCTTCACCTACACTAGTGTTGAAGCCATATGCTTTCATTCTCCCACCCTTCTTATTCACGTTGAGACCTCGTGGCATGGCAGACCTCCACTTTGACCAAAGCTTCACAAGCATCGGTCTATTATCTGTTAAGATTGTTCTTTCTGGGTTTCTTTACGTCACATTTCTCTATCTCTCTTCCTCTAATTTTGCTTCACTATAAAATATAAAGGAGCTTAATGTTGTATTTTGCTTAATGTGTTTGTGAGCTCCTGTATGCGTATAGAAAGGACAGTGATATTATTCTGTGGGAGTTCTCAATTTCTCAAATTATGTTGTTGTGATATGGGTGTGCTCAATTTCTCAAATCTCAATCTTTATGGTTGTGATATGACTTTATTGGCAAGCTCCATTTAAGCACTTAATTGAAGGTAACTGTTTATCTCTATTTTCTTGATGCATGCTTGATATTATTCTCTCTCTCTTTGATTGGGTTCAATTGAGGTAGATTGTTTTGTAATTTGTTTGAATGGTTAGCTCAATATAGGGTTTTGTTGATGTCTCATTATGTTTTCTGGTAGTGTTGTTTAGGTATCTATTTATGACACTTTTGCCATTCTGTATATGCTTTCTTTTTTGAATAACTCAATTAAATGTTCTGTTGCTAACTCATTAAGTTTTTTGGTAGTGTAGTTTTGTATAGTGGAGTTAGTTTGGTTACTTTAATGAAGTTTCATTTATTTGGGACAAAAATACTAAAAGTTAATATATGTGGAAAGGGAGAATTTAAGAAGCTATTTATTGGCTTTCTTTTTCTTTGTTGGTTAATTTTTCACAAGCTTCTAAGCATGTATAAGTAAAGTCATCATAGTCATGGATGACAGTGACTTGTCATTTTAAAGCCCACAATGGGGATTATATGATCTCATCATATTTCTTGGTTAGAAGTTGTAACAAGCATTATTTGGCAAATGCGATAATTCAAATTCCACATTATAGTCTTTAGATGGTTCCTATACTATTGAGTGATTTAATGTAAAAGTTAACTGTGATGAATATCACAACGAACAAATCAACTCAATTTGAAAAGTTTTCGGTGTTATAACTAAATTAGTTGTGAGGATGCATGTAGATTTTGCAACTGATATATATTATGCACTATAATTGTAATGGATCATCATAAGCTTCTTTATCTATGTCTATTAAATTTTTATCCCTTAATTAGATTAAGAGTTATGTTTCATTGTTTGTTAAGTAATAAAGATTAGGCTCCTTGTGTGCCTGGTCCACACAATTATTTAGACCCTATTCACATTTTTTCTTTGCAAAGTAGTTATATTCATTCTATTATTTTTATGTACAGCTGTCACTTTATTATTTAAGGACTCAACATCCATTTTGTGTATATAAGGAATGCATGGGTCTCTATATTATTAATTCAAGAAGATTCTATTACTTTCTTTGTACATATTTTCTATCTTTGTTTAGTGGACATTTTGACTGTTCACCACGTTGGCATAGCACTCATTAATTCATTCTTCCTTTTATTTTCTTCTACTATTTACTTTGATGATCAATTTGGTTTGTTTATTGATTGTATTGTAACAAATTTATATCTGTCGCAAAGTGTTACACAAATTGAGATTATTCAAATAAGAAAAGGACTTAGGCAAGTTTATTGTTATTTTGTTGCAAGCCTTGTAGGGCAGTAAAAAGAGCAATAAGATAATAGAACTAATTTTAAAATACAAAAATGAAGAGTAGATGTACTGGGGAAAGTAGTAGTTGGCACTCTAACAATAGCATTTATTTGGATTTTGTAGGTGGTGTTAGCAAGAAAGGTTATGTCTAGGGACTAGGTTCACAAACAGCTTCATTTACAAAATCTATTACCTCTTCATTAGCTTCAATTGATGCTTCTATACAAGCTAGGATGGTTGCACTCAAGGCGACTATTTCAATTCTAATTACTCAGTTGTAACACAAGGATGAATAATTTGCAATGATAATGCAAAGGATGGAACTGTTGAAGTAGAGGTTTAGGGTCTTAAACCCAAATGATTAGGCATTGGCGCCATCTACAATAGAATAAGCTCGTGAAGGGGATGAGCACTTAAAGGACAAGGAAGTTGATTAGTGATAGACAAATGATTTCTTTTATTATATTAGTATTGACACTAGTATTATTCTATTAATAATACTTTTAAACTTTTGTATTGTTGTCATACTCGTAAGACTAATAATTATTATTGATTTGTATTGTGTTACTTATCATATGATATGGATATCTATTTCAATTTCTATTACTATTAATATTTTTTTACAAGGTTGTAATATGAATAAGAAAGAAGCGAATAAGGACTAGTAGGCTAGGTATACAAATTACAATTTAGACACGGAATTAGATACCAACAAAAAGATATTTCAATTCCCTATTAGAGATAAAATGAATCCGTATTGGACTAACATATACAAAATCATATGCAGAAATATAAAAAGCAATCATAGATGAAACAGTTTTGTCTCAATAATTAAGACATGGAATTGGACACTAGCAATAAGCAATCAAGTTTCCCTTTCTAGACAGATGGATTTCTGTATCTATAGTTTTGACATGGAATCTGTTATAGAATAATTTCTTTTAACTATTTATTTAACACGAATTGTTATCAATGTCTAAATGTCTACACTACTTCTAAAACAAATTTCTTCCATCTCTGTCTTTCAAATTTTAATCACCGATACCACTTAGGTTTTTGTTTTGCAATGGAACTTTTCATCATCTGATATAGATTTTTTTCATGTCAATTTTGAGACGAAATACTTAATTCTACGTTTGATTATTTAGAGACAAGCTTTACTATACAAATCTAAATTTGCGTCAGATTCCGTCTCTAACTGATTTAGACATATACAAATTTTTTTTGTCCTTGTTTTGTTTTGTTTTTTGTTTTTTTTTCTAGTAGTGATGGTGCATTTTGATTCTACAATCATGACATGGCATCATTGTGGATGTTGGATGGAACATATGGCCATGATTGCTTAGTGGAGAATATAAAGTATAACCAATCTTTTTTTCCCTAAAACCACTATTACTTGGAGGGGATTTTTTCCATCATAAATAGTACTATTTTCCATTTCCTCATATAAGGAGTTCATCCCACGTATTGCAATCCACATTCACTGAAAGAAATTTATTCGGTTTGGTTTTGTAAATTACCATTAATTGATTTTATGTCAATTCATAGCTGCAACGTTTATTGCTTGGTTTGGCCTCCGTAACAGTACTAAATTTGCCATTTTACAATAATGTGGGATGGAAACTTAATACAGGCTATCTAAGAAAGTTTTCAAAGACATGGAGTTTTCAAAATTTTATTTGTATATATTAAATGAATTTAAAATTATATTAAAATCTTACCTTAAAGAAAATTACTCTTATAATTTTACTTAATATTTAATTTTAATTTTATAATTAAAAATTTATAATTATATTTAATAATTTAATTCATATTTAATAATTTGCTATATATGTGAGTTAATTTTATTTTATTTTTTAACTCAAACCAAATATATTAGTGTGTCAATGCAGTACTTAAATAATAAAATTTAACAAAATATTAATAAAATTATAAACTACAAGAATCTAATAACAAATTTTTAAATTATATGAACTAAATTCAAAATTAAATAAAATTATTAAAATTAAAATAATATTTTTTTTCTTATATTTTATCATCATAAACATTAAATTAAAGAGACTTTTAACTCTGAATAAATTGAGCTCTACCTATTATTTTCCCTTGACTACCTTCAATACCGCTAGTCATGGGATAAATTTCTCCCGCTCTCAATTAACCAATATCCAAGGCTCCAGCTATTAGCACTTCTTTTTCTTTTCTATTACCCAATAACTTCTAAAATTGACGAGCCCAAAACAAGGTTATCAAAAATCGCAATTTATAGCTTAATTTGCATGCTTTTTCCCATTTTTCACCACTCATCCCAAACACTTCATATAATGCTTTTCATAAATATTAAGATTGTAATCACCTAGTCATAATCATGATCACTTAACTATGTTTTTTGTTTTTTGGTTTCCCTACATCAACAAGGCAGTACTATATTTCAACAAAATTTTTGCGACAAGTGATTAAAACCGTAGCAAAACTCTTTGGCGCCGATCAAGATTCTTGCACCAACTCAAAACAACTTTTTTTTTTTTTTAAATAGGGATTAAGGCTGAAGTTTATTTTTGTCCTTTAATGTTTAAATTGAGTTTTACTTTCATTTCAAAATTATATTCTTTCTTAAAAATTTTCAATATTTTTCAATCCATAACTCACTTAACATAAATGACAAGCATCTTGTTTATGCTTGCAGGTGGTTAATTTGTTTAAGGCGGCATCTTTATTCTCTTCCCGATGTGGGCTTAGGTGGCGGAAGTTTTAACATTAAAGTCATTGGAATGTAAAATAGAGAATTTACCATGATAGTGGGACTAATAACAAAATTAATGGCAAAGAGGTTGAAGGTTAGATTTGAAAATTTGGCTAAATTGTTTGTCGAAGTAATACATGAAAAATTTTTCAAAAGAAGAAAAAGTTAAGTCCAATGGATGAAGAATTGAATATGGATAGCCTAAAATTATTTAATATGCATTTGAGACTAAAATAGACCTAAAATGACTTCTTTACGAAGGTCCAAATATTTAGTTATACGTCGAACCTTCTTTGTTAGATTACAATTCAGAACCAAAAAATAAAAATAAAAAGGGCATTGCTTAGCTGCACATTATAGCTTATTTTATTTTATTAGATTTGGGCTAAGATTTACTTTAAGTCTTCTATGGTTTTTGTAACTTAAGAGAGTTTATAAATACCACATGAGACATTACTTTAGGGCAAACTTTTGAATAGCAAACATTGTTTGTGTTTATCTTTATTGCTTCTATGAACATTTCTCCAACTCTCCTAGCTACATTAAAAATTTAATGGTCCAATAGACAAGGATTTAAATTTGATTGTTACTTGATTCATATTATGTGTCATTTTAGTCTCTTTAGGATAAGTTACGCATCCCCTACCAAATTCAATTTATTTCTACTCTTCTCTCTTTCTTTTGTTTTTTTTTTCTTTATCTTTCTTTTCTGAATGATTTCTGGTAGTAAATGGAAAGCAATATACCCTTCCCTCTTTTTGTCTTCACGGACTTTACACAGTTTTCCTCTTGAGCTATGAATTATGCAAAGCCAATGCAGTACCAATCATCGGATCAAAATTTTAAATTATTTTTAGTGATGAGATCAAGTTTAAAAGTTATAGATTTCAATATTTTAATTTGATTTATAAACTTTAAATACTTACTGTCATATTTATACAATTATTTTAATACCCAATAGTGACTAAAGATCAGCCACGGTAGAGAATCAGAATTTCTAAAATCTTTGGTATTGGGTTTAGAATAACTTGAATAGACTAAGTGAAGTCATGATTTATATTGCATTATACACTTGTGTGCCACTTGTTTTGGGTTTAGAATAACTTCTAGTGAAGTTTTGCTTTCAGTGGCATTTGGTAAAGGATTCTGAAATTAAACAAGGATCTAATTATGTTGCTGGATGATCTATATTTCAAGTCAAGCTTTTCCGAGGCTTCGTTTAGATCTTCCAGTACAGTTTATTTTGTTCATTAATTATATTAAGTAACTTTTTAGAAAATTTTCTGGGAGGATAGTAATTTTTTGAATGCACTGAAGGTGAATTAATCAGTTGAACTTGCAAACTAAGCCCTAAATGTAATGTTAAAATAGAAGAGAAAATTTAAACACTAAGCGATCCACTTATTATAGTACTGCTGTTAATTAGACAGAGTATACCTATATCTTATTATTTGTATGGAATTTTCTATAAATTATGTAAATTTTTTTTCATTAAAATGAAATTAGGAACTAGAATAAAAATTTGAAATTTAATTATTTTATTATTCATAGTAATTTCATAAACTTTTCAATTATTATTTTAATATAAAACTTAATAACAATAATATTTTTATTTTAAAATAATGGAGATAAAAAGTGGTAGAAGTTATTTAATTTCCTCTTTCACAACCATTTTTATTTCTTCTTATATTATAATATGTATTTATATTTTATGTGTGATATTGCCAGACACATGGCTTTCGCCCCATTGATCAGAAGGTTCCAAAGTCAATTATATATAATAGTATGAATTCTTCAAGCGTAAATGTATATATATCTGTATTGCCCAAAAATAAAAGTATATATATATGGGAAGTTGGGAACTGTTGGTGGATCTTGATAAAACTCATAAATAGTAAGATAATATAAAGTAAACTAAATGAAGATGTCCTATATCTGTTTGCGCAACTGATTTTTGCCTATCCACATATTAATATATTTTGTTTTCATAGAAAAAAAATAACTTGAATATTTCATTATACATTTTGTCTACAAATAAAAAGTAAAGATAATTTTAGTCCAAAACACAAATATAAAAGTTATTAAATCCTACTGAAAAAGTATGAAAATAAATTTCCTCAATCAGTTTCATATATTTTTCATATATATGTCATCTTATCTTCTCTGATTGATAGATTAATTATCTTTGTATGATTTCTATATTTTTTTTTTATTGATTTTGTATATCCTTTATTTATCATTTATTTTATTTTTCAATATATCAATAGCAAATATAATTAGATATTGTATATTGATTTTATATATCTTAATAAAATCGGTCAGTTGGAAGCCTCTGGGAAAACGATACTCTTCAGAATACCAAATATTTAGTTTTCTAAAATTAAGTTTCAATTTTTAACAAAAGATAAATAATAATTTCATGAAACTTATCATTCAAATAGGTCTCAATGTCTCACACATAAATAGAGAAATTTCATGTTTAAGGAGGTTGTTTGGTTTAATTGAATTAGGACTCTTCCAGTCATCTATATATGTATATAAAGCACGTACAAATTACCTTCCTTCGCCAATCTAACTTTTTATCGATCATAGAATTCAAACAAAAGAAAATCGTAGCGTTAGAATTTTCTTGATTCCAATATTTCCCTTCCTCTCAACCCAAGAGTTCATATGTTATAATTAATTCATGTCATTGAATATCTTTAATGTGTCTGCATGTTGATTATTACAGGAGGAAGAAGAACCAAGAACACCAGAACCAGAAGAATGGCACATGCCGCTGATCATCACGACGAAGAAACCAGGGCTTTCAATATTAATGAGAAGAACAACAAGGACGATGATCATGATGATGACGATATTGTGAATATTGCAGAGTCTTCTTCTAAGACGTTCCTTAGCTACGTATACGAACTGGAAAAGAAAAAGTAAATTAATATGTGGTTTTATTCTGGTTTTCAACATTTCTTTATTAATTGTTCGCATGATCGTTTGTTTGATGTTTGTTTATACGTTGTTGTTATTTTTTTGATGTAGGGAATCTGTAAGAGAGAAAGCACTGTGCTCCATTATTGATATTCTGAACAGCACTGGGGAGGAACATGAAAGCCTGCTGAAGAAGTAAGTCGAAGTTTTTTTTTTAAAAAAAAATTTGTACTAATAATAAAAGAGTTAAATATTAGTTAGGTGATATACAGCCATCTTTGGAGATGTTAATGTTAACGAGATTTAATGCTTTTATTTATATCTAAAGTTTTCGAAGATGTTTTGGGACATTTAAATTTTGATGTACCAATTTTATATAATTAAACCTTTTTAACCGTAAATTTTATAAATTGTTAATAATATTTCAGAATACAAACAGTAATTAAAAAATAATTATGAGCTTGGTTTCTTGAAAGCTATTTACATCAAGTGAAATTATTTTATAATAATTATGCGATTTTAAATCATTAATAATGGTTAGATCATATTTTAAAAGATTATGGATTTCAATAATTAAAAGTTATCAAATTCAGTAACCCTTTAATTTAATATAGATTCTTAGATATTACTATTAATTTGATATGAATCTGACTATAACATATTAATTATAGAATGATAATTGATGAGAATTAATTACTTATTTGATTTCAAATCATTTTTACCTGAAATAAACCAAACAATAATCAAAGTTTTATCTACATTTATTAGTCAAACATATGAATTAGAAATACCAATCCAATTGGGTCATGAATAGGGATAACAATTTTGCAGACTGTGTGCTATGAGTGTTTTCCCACTCCCAGACCCCACCATTATTCACATGTCTTGTATTCATCCACATTTTCCATTATAGGGATTTCCCCATCCTCATTTTTCACAGGGATGCGGATCCTTGTGGGCCAAAAATAAAAAAATTAATAAATACGAAATAAAAATTTTTAAGTTTAAACTCTTTATTTATATTATCCAATAAGTTCTAATCAAATTTAAAAAAAAAACTAAAAAGAATTCAATTGACAAGTTCTCAATAAAAACTAAAAATTCAAAAAACTTAAAGAAATAATAACTTCAATAAATTAAAACATTAAGTTCAAGTCATATAACATCAAAACAATTTTTTCATCATATGTGAAGTTTCATTATTATTTTTTCCTTATATGCAAGTTGGTTATTTCAATCTATTTTGTTTCCGTCATCATAATATGTTAAAAACTTTAGCATTTAAAACATAAATTAAGATATGCTCGTCTAACTAGTAGTTTAACTTTGACTTAATATTATGAGTTAAAACAATTTTATTTATACATTGGAAATAGTTGCACTTTTAATTTTTTTTCTCTTTAAAAGAGAATTCACATTTGCTAAACTTGAAGATGTAGTAAAATATTAATAATATATATTTATAAATTTTAAAATATTTAGGACAAATTGTCAGAGATATAGACCCCTCGGGCAGGGAGCATGATTCCTGTCCTTATTTCCAAATTACCTTTGGAGAGATTTTTTTTTTTATTTCCATTCCCATACAAAAATAATCCCCAAATGAGACAATTTTCACATAAATCCTCACTTATAAAGACATTTTGCCATCCCTAGCTGTGAGGCCTTTGTTTTCCCTATTGTTATCCTTAATTTAAATTAACTTGTGCAATGACCTTATATAAGATAACGTTAGCGAAAATATTAAAATATGTTTCTTGAGGTCCAATCAAAGTAAGAGAATTTCTTGGCCAAAAATAAATCCATATAATAAGAGGGATTTCCTAAACTATAGAAAAATTAATACACTTAATACCAATTTATCATGTAAGTAAAATGATTTTAGCTTAGCTTTCACTTTCAAAATTACAAAATGACAATTGTTCCTAGGTTTGCAGACCTCATATACCCAAAATAAAATAAAATAAAATAAAATAAAATAATAAAAAAGTCCAATGATTTTTCTTCTATATTAATGTTGAACCGTGAAAACATATTGATATAAGGCTTCATATATATATTTCTATTATTACATAGACCAGAAGACTTTTATATGAACATTTTGTTTTCAGCTTTGCTACATGCCTGTATCGGATTTTAGATATGATTAAAAGAGGATCATCAGCAAAAGTGAAGCAGCTAGCTTCTCACGCTTTAGGTTTGCTCAAAACCCTCACTTTATCATCTCTTGGTTTTGCATGTGATCTTCACTTGATTAGCTTTAAGTTAAATGTTTCATTAATTTGATATAATTTATAATACCTGCAGGTTTGCTGGCTATGACACTTTGTCATTTTGATAAGGCCCAAGAGATATACAGAGAGTCACTCCCAACTCTTTCCATAGCCCTTTCTAAGACTTCAAAGGTAACATTTACCTGATTAACTTTACTTTTAGCGCCACTCAAGCATTCAAAACAATGTTTAGAGAGTTAATTAGCACCAACATTTAAGACTGAGGGAACCCAAAAGATGAATGATAATACTTTTTACGCTATAAATCTTCAACAATCGAATGAACATATACTCAGAAAGAGAGTGACACAAGATGAGTGAGAATGTGTGGGTGAATTCTTTGGTACCTTCAAGAATTTGAAGGCACCAATTATGCCTTCAAAAAAGATTTATATTTTATCCTCTAATGTTTTAAAAATTTTCATCTAATATTTCAACTCCATAAAATTACACAATTCACAACTTCACCGCTATTCTTTGTTTATTTTACTGTTACCCAAAATTATTCTCTCAAAGAAATTGATAAAAATTATAAGATATATTTTAGCCACAAAATTTTTTCATGTAAAATCTTTTGTTGAATGATAAAAATTTTGATGAGTATAGCACCATCGTAAATGATGAAGATGGTTAGCAATAGGAGATAAACAAAGGATAATAAAGACAATGATAGAATAATTTTGGATTAACGGTAAAATCAATAAAAGCATAGGGATGAAGTTGTGAATTTTATAATTTCAGGGAGCTGAGATAATAAACAAAAATTTAAAAAATATTTGGGGGCCAAAATATAAATATAAAAATATTAGGGGTCACTTTTCATTTTTAATATTATTGTACGGTATCAGCTTGATCCAATCAACGTTGAGTTGGCAACATCTCAGCTGTACATTAGTACCTTTAAATTTTTGAAGGTATCGAAAAATCCCCCAAGTGTATGAAGCCTACCTTCCTCTTTTAACTCTTTATGTTTTTTTAAATCTTATAATGTACGGTGTATTTAATCTAGAGGATACATTCTCCTTTTGTAAGTTTAACACTATATCTTCACTTCTTCACTCTCACCTGAATTTTCATTTTCATTACTTACTATGGCGCATCTCTTCATGATTTGTTTGATATATCTTTCTTGAACTCAATTTCAGAGCCAGTATTAAACCCTAATGGCTTAACAATTTGAGCAAGTTCTGTGACAATCTGAAAGTTCTAATGCAGATGGTGGACCCTTGGGCCTCTATCACTCTCCTGAACTCCTTGGCCATGGTCACTTTCTTCTGTGCAAGTAATATAGAAGAGACTGAATCTGCGATGCAAGTGATGTGGGAATTCTTTCTTCCTAGATCTAAGTTTGATGTAAGTTATTAAACAAATGATGATACGGGAATTCCTAGCTTCATTTTTCGTCTTTCTTTCTTTATGCGTTTCATGCTTGTATCATTTGCTGCAGGTGCCTGCAAGCAGCAAGCAAGTCCCAGCTGTAATTATATCTGCAGCAATTACAGCTTGGTCGTTTCTACTTTCATCAGTGGATTCATGGGAGCTTCATCATAAAAGTTGGCAAGGGTATGTGAATCCTCATCATTCAAACACTAAACAGCTGAAAATAATTTTTTTAAAAAAACTAAGAGATAGAAAGGTTTGTGTATGATATTTGAAATCTGGTAGTCAGACACTCGTATATAAACTAATATTGTCACAGCATAAATATCAAGTTAGACTTGATCACTCACAAAAATCGGTTATGTATGGACCAAATTTTTTACAAAGTATCAAATTGGACCCCTACTTTTACATGTTATGAGAAGCTAGTTCCTCACAAATTAATTGTGATAAATCCATATTTCAAAAATTCTATTTTATGCAAAATCAATCCATCATTAATCCAAACAAATTAATTAATTCTATACCAATTTAAATATGTAAGAGACTAATTTTGTACAAATTTAAATTTGTGAGGGATTGATTTGTCACGATTAATTTGTAATAAACCAAATACTCACAAAATGCAAAAGTGGAGACCAATTTTATACTTTTCTCATAAGAAAAATATAGTGTCACGTCTTGATGTATAATTTTCTTCATATCCAATGTTTAAGTTTTTCAAGCCCTTGACCTAATAGATTCGTGGCGTTAATAGAAATTTAGAATTATAAGATTTTGATATTTTGTATCAAGCAATTCGAATCAGAATAAATGGTGAGTATGTGAATGATGCAAGGCAATTTCTCAATTTCTATACATGCTAGAAGCAGATGATGAATCCATCTACGTTGCAGCAGGAGAAGCATTGTCTGTAATATTTGATCATGATAGTATCAACAAGTTCTTCAAAGAAGATGATGATCATACACATATTTCATCTATTATTGAAATTCCAGTAAATTACTCAGAAAGGAAGGGTCTAATCAAACACAATATCCTGAAGCAATTAGACAAGCTTTCCATCAAAGCAATGAACAAAACTTCTCTGAAACAAAGCTTCAGCAACAATGCTGCAAGAGCTGATTGGGATGTCTTGAAGTATTTCAAGGATGATAACTTTCCTCCAACTTCCCAAAGAATTTATGGACATAAACTGACACTTTCGTCGCCCTCTCAAATGATCCAGGTAAAAATTAAGTCTTTGTTGACAAACATTGATATTGATATAAATATGAGATATCTCAATCAAATACGTGTCATACAAGACATTCTCAACTACACTTTATGTATATATATACATACAATAACTTAAGTGCAAATTATGCTTTTCAGATATGACATGGGGTCATGTTAAGTATGTATACTAGTCAGTAAGTTGTTTTGTTTACCATCACTCCAAGTTCCAATATTCATGTCACATTTTAACTTGGTACAGTTGAAGTTCCTTAAGAACTTTATTGGAGAAGAAGAGTTTGGGAAACACATGGTGGTTAGTTCTTTCTCTTTGTGTTGAAATTCCCTGAACAAAAGCATTTATGTGATGACGAGTTTGAATTTCTTTTTGGAACAGGAAAATGAACTCTTCCATTATTTGTTCCAGTTTACCCCAATCCACAAAGACGATTCAGACCAAGAGCTTTATGAATCTACTAATGTTAGTGTCTCTCTCTTCCTCTTCTTCCTTGAGTGCTCATGAAACTTTTATTTCTTCGACTCAAATTGAAAATCCACTTATCTCTCAAGAATTCGAAGAGTTTTTCTTTGTTAACATAATATATTAATTAGTCACACTCCTCGTCACTACATCACACTTAGTGTCTGGTATTAGTGTGAGTAAAGAATCCCACATGGAAAGGAATTGCAATTTGAGGGATGTATATGTAGATTAATTCGCTAAAGCATGCATTGAAACGTCTCGATTAAGATGAAGACCACTTGAAAAAGTTATTTGCATAAATAAGTGAATTATAATATAATACTCAGATTTAAGGATTCCATAATTTTAATTTTTGATATAAATTTGGACAGATTGTATGTCCCACAATTGTATATGAAGATCAAGATTCTGAGTCACTAACAAAAAACAAGAAGAAGAAAGAAAGAAATTTGGTAAGTAGAGATTGATTTACTTTCTTCATTTAGTTAAGATATTCTTAAATTTAAATTTTTTTTTTGTTTATATATAAAATATAAAACTTAATATTATCTTTGCCTTATCATTGAATCGTTGTAGAGAAACTCAATAATCAGTAAACCGAAGACGAGCGTGTTGAATAAAAAGCACATGTTTGCCGAGGTATTTAGTTTTGTGTTTAATTATTATTTAATTGTGGTTTTTGGAAGAGTTATTTAATTAACTAACTAGATTTTGTATTGCATATATTAAAGCAGGAGAGGAAAGGCAAGATGTACTGTTTTACGAGAGCTGTGATCAATTCCAAAATGATAGCTTCTCATATATTTTACTTTATACATGCAAGTTATAAATTATTGATTAAACTTTGTAAGAAAAATTCAATAATGATAAAGTAAATTATACTTATTTTTCTTGAAATTTGACTGAATTACCTATCTAGTCATACTAGTAAAGTAATTTCATTTTATAAAAAAATTGTGAAAAGTTTTCTTCGTTGACCTAATTAAAGTCTTTTTTTTTATGGCAATTAATGTATATAATTCCCAAAAGAGATAAGCAACATTTTTTAAAAACAATGAACTGATAATTTGATCAATGCTGTAGAGGACAATTTTTATTGCAGAGAATAAAAATAAAATAAAAAATTAATATTACCATAAAATCAGTGCTGGAGTAGCTCAGTTGGTTAGAGCGTGTGGCTGTTAACCACAAGGTCGAAGGTTCAAGCCCTTCCTCTAGCGTTCTAAGTTGCATATTTTGTTTTTTCTCCGAAAAATCTTAACAAGAAACGGTTTTAACTACCAAATCCGGTTCCGCGCGAATTAGTTTAGAAGCAACCGCCATTGTCGTTGTCATAAACAACCCGCGGAATTTCTTCAACAAGAAATTATTTGCCTCTATTCCTGTTTCTCTCGGCTGTAATGATGTCCCAAATCACCATTCTCTGGGATATGTTCTTTGTTTTTGACATCCGGTGTTCTTCAGAAGCTCTTTTGCGAAATGGGTATGGGCGAAAAGGGAAAGGAACATCAAAAGTCCTTTTTGTTACAAATTCGAAGTATAATTCCTGTGTCGGTAGATGGTGATCTTTGGCCTAACCAAGGGTTTTACTTGAAGGTTTCAGATTCCTCACATGCCATGTATGTGTCTGTCCCCCAAGAACAAGATAATATGGTTCTTTGCAATAAGCTCCGTCTTGGGCAGCTAATATATGTGGATAAACTGGAGTCATCGAATCCTGTTCCAATTATCATAGGCATAAACCCTATCCCAGGCCATTTTCGCCGTCTCGGAAATCCTGAGGATCTTGTTCCTATGGATAAGCCGAAAGGTACTACGAATAGAGTACCTGATTCAATGACCAAATTGGAGACTAAGGATGTTCCAGAGAAACCACCAAAGGGGCATCGCTCTTCGAGTGCATCTAAAATTCGATCTAGTAAGAACGCTGCTTGTAGAATGTCTGAAACTTGTGATAATTCTGATGTGAAGAAGGGGATTCAAGAATGTGGGTCAAACTTTGTTGACATTACAATTTCCACGTCATCATCAAGACAGGTGAAGAGAAGAAGCTAGACTAGCAGAGAAATTCTAGATACAAATACTTTGGAGTATGTCATATAACCAACTGATCGTAGTCGTAGTGCTACTGTAAGTGCCTGACTTGCTTGTGAAATTCCTCGTCTTGCAAGCTTTCCCTTACTATTCAAACAGGAGCCAAATTCAGAACAAAGGTTTGAACCTAAGACTTCCTGCTA
Source organism: Delonix regia (assembly GCA_037074485.1). Classification (NCBI taxonomy): domain Eukaryota; kingdom Viridiplantae; phylum Streptophyta; class Magnoliopsida; order Fabales; family Fabaceae; genus Delonix; species Delonix regia. The sequence goes on along the minus strand of CM073454.1, from coordinate 7,249,269 downwards.
ATTATCAACTTTGATCCACTAGACCATGCCTAGCGGTTTAAGTAGGAGCCAGAATGAATTATACTAAAATCGTTTGAATTGATTGTTTTTCACTTTTTGACTAGATTGTTGTTGACATTTAGAAATGTTGAAATGCTTGAGTTTATTGTCGAGAAAGTCAGAATACTATGAAATGCCAACTTTCCTTTACTGAAGTACTTTGGCCAGAAGCTGGTTTATAACTTTGCTTGCATGATTTAAGGTTTAAAAGTTGAGTCATCTAAGAAATAAAATATGGGAAATTATATATATGTGAGTCTCAACTGTTCCTTCTCAAATTTTTATTATCTTTATGATCATGTAGCATCGAGGATTGTTTGTGCTTTCTAACTTTTCTGTTTTGGCAGACTTCACTTCACTCTGCAAGTTATGACAGCTCTGAAGACAACTTGAACTTCAAAACTAGAGTGAAATATGTTGGCTCAACTGAATAGTCCACAAGAAGTTTTAACAAGACTAAGACCAGCATACCTGTGAAGAGTTGTGAAAAATCTATAGACCCAGCTTCCATGTTGAGTCTAGCCAATGACAAGAAAGTAGAAGAAGTAATGATTTTATGGAGTAATCTTCCTTCATTCTTCGCTAACCACGGCAAGGTATAAAGCTAAATGAAACTAGGGTAAGCAAAAAAAATAGTTGAATTTGTAATGTGAAATAAGAATATTCATATGAGGCTCCCAATGTATATGTTATACACTTGCCTTAACCTTGTTCATGTGAGGCTGCCAATGTATATGTTGTACCCTTACCAAAACCTTGTATTTAACAACGTAAAGTAATATATTCATATTTCACTCTTTAAAACATCATACATTTGTCTTTGAATTCTTTCAATCCCTCATTCTTTCTTTACTTTACATAAGTGTTGAGTAACTTTTAAAAAGGACAGAATAACCAAAAAAAAAAAAAAAGTATTGAGGACCCTTGTTGAGAACTATAAAATGTCAGATCATATTAGCTATCTATAAATTGATCCTCATGTTAATCTTATCTTCTTTCTGATAGTGTGAAGAACATTTTGCATCCTGTTGTTAACTTAGCAATTATGAAATTTGACGCATTCTGAATGTGTCATAGTTTATAATTAACAAAATGGTTATTGTAATTACTATTCTAGTTTGAACCAATTCCTATGTTAGCTATATCTAAGATTGGAATGGAGTGCTTCTTGACCTTGTTTGTTCAGATATTAAGAAAATTAAGGTTTTTGAGCCTAAGAAGTTTATCAACTTCTAGATGTTTTAATGACATAAGGGTAGCATACAAGGATGAAGAAAATGATAGACATATGTTGAGAATTGTAACAAACACGGATGAAGAATGCATCAAAATTTGTACTTGAAGAAGTTAGCCAAATACAAAATCAACCCATGGATCAAAATGCAATAAGCTGCAAGACTAAATTAAGATGAAGCAAGATAAAGTAACTTGAAGCAAAATGCAACAAATAGACCCGTTATTGAGAATTGTAACTCAATGTATAATTTTTACCCATCATGCAAAGTGAAATAGGAATGCCTTTTAAAGTGAAAAAGGAATGTCTTATAGAGTTAAATAGGATACCATTGTATAATTTGTACTTGCCAAAACTTTGTACTTCACTATTGTAAAAGAATACATTGGTATATGACTACATTGAGAGTTGTAATAAGTTTGATAACTTACATCTTTTAATTAGTAAGTTCAAAAAAATGACAAAATAACAAGAAAAAGTGGTCAAAACATATATTGTAATGAGATGCTTATTTATTAAGTGATTATATAGAGATTTCTAATGACTCCTACATATTAAAACAAAACAAATAACATGAGAACATATACATCAAAGATAAAGGCATGTTTAATGTACTTCAAGTACCATAAAAGATCTTGTAAGCCTAAATTGGCTCCTTTGTGGTTGACAACCATCAGAGCATGCTAGAGGTGTTGAACAAGACACTTTGTTCAGCATTTGACTTGATGATTTATTATCCTGCACAAATGATTTTAAACTAGTAAGTGCAAATGGAGTCCAAGAATGGGTATAACCAATAAGCACATGCAACCATGTATTAACCTCATGGTGTGGAATTTGTGAACAAATGGTAGGCAAGTATTAATTTGCTAAATTTTGATATTAGATCAAAAATTTATCGCCAAAAGACTGAAGCTATGTCATGGAATCTACTAAAGGCACCTTGGCACTGAAGGGTGACTGCTAAGGCACCAAGAATTGCTTGCTGTAGCTTTAAATTGGTTTTGGATGCCTAGGCATCTGAATACTTGATATGTATGAATTCTTTGGTTTTTTTAGGGTATAAAAGGAACTTTTGCCATTTTTGAGGGGGAGGGCCAAGGAGAAGGCTAGGGTTTTAAAATTCTCTTTTGGAGAGTAAAGGGATCTTGCATTTTCTTGGGCTTCCAAGGTATTTTTTTCGAAGGAGAGGCTAAGGGTTGGTCTTCTTAGACCTCCCTTGGCCAAAACTTCATAGATTCCTCCATTGAGGTCCCTTTCCACCCTTTCCCTCTTTTGTTTTCTATTTTTCCTTTTCCTTTCCTTAATGTACTCTAAATTTAAACTTGTTAGTTGTTGTGATGGATACTGAGTAGGGATTTGTTAGATGTATTCACATATGTTAGAGAGATTATCTCTTTCCTCATATAATTATGGGTTGATTTATAAATGTATTTTGCTTCTTATTTAGGGCTTTTGAATGTTTTACTCAATTTATATGATTGCAAGTAGATTGAATGATTTATTTATTTTTTATTTCTTTCATAATCTCTTGTCATGGAGTCAAATGCCCACAAGGTATTTAATGAAATGCTTTACTGGGAATGGCATTGTCCATGACTGGTTGGAACCGACTTTAAGATGAATTTATTCTTGAGTTCTCAATATTTTCCTAAAATCTTAATCCACTTGAGGATTAGTTTCATTTTAATTGCTTGGATTTGACTTTTAAGGGAAGCTAATGGCTAAGGTAGTGCAATTCTACCTACGTTGCATGGATTTGACTTTTAGGGTTTTGGTTAGTAATTTAGCTCTTGACCTTAATGCATTCTAGGAAATATTTCATTTAAATTGGTTAGATCCAACTTTTAAATATAATTAGAACTAGAAAGATTTACATTGGATTCAAGTTTATCTTGTTAATGAGCTAAACTATTCAGAAGTGGAATGGGACTATGTGGATGTAAAGTCTAAAATGAACTTGGTAACTCTATTCTCACTCTAACTCTCCACTAGCTAAATCTAATATAGAGTCTTGAGTCTTTTATTTTTAGTTATATTGTATGTTATACTTGAATCATTTCCTAGTGACTAGTTTAGCTAGGCGACTAGTGTAAATATGTAAATAATCACACTAACATTACTTTTGTACCTATTATGTATTTTGATAAGCAAAAATTCAATCTTAAGAATAATAAAATGTCACATTATCCTTGTGGGAATAATACTAGATCTTTTAGATCCTTTTACTACAAATTAACCCATACATTTGTGGTTCATCAATATTTTTGCATATTGGTAAGTGAAAATAGTTTGTGGCCTTTCTTGACCAAGAGCTTCCAAAAAGGTCTTAAATTGCCACCTAAAGGACTTAGTTGTCTCATTGTATAACAATGCAATGCAAACATGATTGTTTGCCTATAATGATTGAAGCTAATGAACAAAGCAAGCAGCTGATGCACACAATTGGTATAGTAAGTTGTGTTTAGGGAGACAATATTGCCAAAATATCCGTAGTCAATAGCCCAAAAAGTATTTGTTATTTGCTCATCAGCATCTACTTGAAATGCATGGGAAAAAATGTGTTTTTTAAAAATTAACTCTAGAAATAATGCAAAAGACAACAGAATTCATCGTAAACCATGTTACATTGCCTTCTTAATCAAAGATTATTTTTTGTGTCCAATCAAGTAAAATCAAGATTTGTTCTACCTCCTACATGCATGCTCATCAATTGAAATTAAGTTTTTTATTACAATCCAGAGTCTTCAGCCATTTCAATTTCATGTTCTTGAACTCAAGATATTTTGCAATGTAAGGCTAACATATGTGTTATTTTTAAAAACTGAAAAGGGTGGTTGTGGTACTCCACATACCCATTGATAGTCAATTTTTCCTTCCATGTAACAATTGTAATTCTTGCATTGCAATTAATTCTAGATTCAAGCCTATGTTTGGTAACCACAATGTTTCCTTTATCTACCTTCTGAACTCCCTTTTAGCAATATACAAATATACATAAAGTCACTAATCCATCTTTTTTCTTGTTCATATATTGTTTCCTTACACCAAATCCCACCTTCCCTCTATAGTCAATCTAAAATTGCCATACAACCTTAGCACTACCAAATTACATGCCAACTCGAGGCTTATGCTTCATCATCACCTTTTAGTTCTATCATTAGTAGACCAACAAAATTAGTGACAAACATGATAGCATTTTAAGACTTAAATTTTTTTTCCACAATAAGTTGGAATGAAAAACTAAACAAAATGACATGTTCCAACTAAAAGATATCCATTAACTATAGCAATCCCCCAATAACTAATATTTGCAACAAAATAAACAGTATCCATTCTAACTGAAGATGACAACATATACATTTATATACACACACTAGACAACATATTCATTCTAACCTTAAAACCATTCCAATTTTCACATTGCAGGTTCACCAAAATTTTTGGCAACCATTAAAGTAGTATTTATTTACTTCCAGGCTCATACAAATTTATATTCAATTCTAACCAATTTCAAAGAAACAAATAACTATCTATATATATATATATATATATATCTCTTTTCAAAACTTAAGGTTGCATAAGGAATGCCATATGCAAAATGCTTCCAAGAATATGAGAGCTTTTCCTTTTTTACAAAGGAAGTTTAATATATACTAAGTTTGTAATTTCTTTGGGCTTTCTCTTACCTTATGAGTCTTCTTAACTATAACTTCTACCTTCAATTTGCAAGAGAATTGAGTGCCTAAGCAAGGGACTATGTTAACACTGAACAGGCATATTTAAAAGAAAGTATAATGGTGGGAAAATGGATTTCTTAGTGCCAAATATGCTCATTTAGTTAAAGATGGCTTCATGTAGATGAAGAAATGAAAAGCTCAGACCTAACTCTACAAAATGACATCATATTACATTTCTCATATTCAATAAAAAAAACCTCTCAAAACACCCATTTCACTTTGAAGAGAGTCTAATGGTGGGAAAATGAAGCATTTCTTGAAACAGTGTGTTCTAAGAGGCAAATAATGGATGCAAAAAGGGCTTCTTAAACAGTGCCATATTATCTAATTTCTTTTTCAAACAAAAAGTTAAAATGCACTACTAAGAGAATGCAAAATAGAGAAAGAAAATTGACACAGAATTTACGTGATATCAATTAGAGACGAAATTGAACATGGATTTGGGTATGATACCTGTTATTTAATATTATTTATAATTGAGACAAAAACCACAATAGAATATATCCATGTCAAGCTTTAACGATATCTAATTTCGTGTCAATACATGAATTTTATGAGCTAATTATGATTAAAACATCATATATGGAATTAACCCATGTCAAAATTTTTAATATTGATATTAGACATGGATTTAGTTCATGCCTAAATTGGATATTGATATCAAATATGGATATAGTCCATGTTTGACATCAATATAAAAAAATTTTGACATGGATTATATGTGTGTCAAAATTTAGTGGCTATAAGCGAGTATTCTAATTCAGAAAAAGCTCTTTTTTGAGAAACATCAAATCTTCATCTTCACTGCTCTCTTCACCTACACTAGTGTTGAAGCCATATGCTCTTATTCTCCCACCTTTCTTGTTCACGTTGAGACCTCGTGGCATGGCTGACCTCCACTTTGACCAAAGCTTCACAGGCATTGGTCCATTCTCTGTTAAGATTGCTCTTTCTGGGTTTCTCTACGTCACATTTCTCTATCTCTCTTCCTCTAATTTTGCTTCACTACAAAATATAAAGGAGCTTAATGTTGTATTTTGCTTTTTGTGTTTGTGAGCTCCTATATGCGTATAGAAATGACAGTGATATTATTCTGTAGGGGTGCTCAATTTCTCAAATTATGTGGCTGTGATATGGGTGTGCTCAATTTCTCAAATCTCAATCTTTACGGTTGTGATATGACTCTATTGGCAAGCTCCATCTAAGCACTTAATTGAAGGTAACTGTTTATCTCTATTTTCTTAATGCATGCTTGATATTATTCTCTCTCTCTTTAATTGGGTTTAATTGAGGTAGATTGTTCTGTAATTTGTTTGAATGGTTGGCTCAATATGGGGTTTTGTTGATGTCTCATTATGTTTTCTGGTAGTGTTGTTTAGGTATCTATTTATGACACTTTTGCCATTCTGTATATGCTTTCTTTTTTGAATAACTCAATTAAATGTTCTGTTGCTAACTCATTAAATTTTTTGGTAGTGTAGTTTTGTATAGTGGAGTTAGTTTGGTTACTTTAATAAAGTTTCATTTATTTGGGAAAAAAATACTAAAAGTTAATATATATGGAAAGTGAGAATTTAAGAAGCTATTTATTGGCTTTCTTTTTATTAGATGAATTTCTTTTTCTTTGTAGGTTAATTTTCCACTAGCTTCTAAGCATGTATAAGTAAAGTCATCATAGTCATGGATGACAGTGACTTGTCATTTTAAAGCCCACAATGGGGATTATATGATCTCATCATATTTCTTGGTTAGAAGTTGTAACAAGCATTATTTGGCAAATGTGATAATTCAAATTCCACATTATAGTCTTTAGATGGTTCCTATACTATTGAGTGATTTAATGTAAAAGTTAACTGTGATGAATATCACAATGGACAAATCAACTCAATTTGAAAAGTTTCTAATGTTATAACTAAATTAGTTGTGAGGATGCATGTAGATTTTGCAACTGATATATATTATGCACTATAATTGTAATGGATCATCATAAGCTTCTTTATCTATGTCCAATAAATTTTTATCCCTTAATTAGATTAAGAGTTATGTTTCATTGTTTATTAAGTAGTAAAGATCAGGCTCCTTGTGTGCCTGGTCCACACAATTATTTAGACCCTATTCACATTTTTTCTTTGCAAAGTAGTTATATTCGTTCTATTATTTTTATGTACAGCTGTCACTTTATTATTTAAGGACTCAACATCCATTTTGTGTATATAAGGAATGCAGGGGTCTCTGTATTATTAATTCAAGAAGATTCTATTACTTTCTTTTTACATATTTTCTATCTTTGTTTATGGGACATTTTGACTGTTCACCACGTTGGCATAGCACTCATTAATTCATTCTTCCTTTTATTTTCTTCTACTATTTACTTTGATGATCAATTTGGTTTGTTTATTGATTGTATTGTAACAAATTTATATCTATCGCAAAGTGTTACACAAATTGAGATTTTTCAAATAAGAAAAGGACTTAGGCAAGTTTATTGTTATTTTGTTGCAAGCCTTGTAGGGCAGTAAAAAGAGCAATAAGATAATAGAACTAATTTTAAAATACAAAAATGAAGAGTAGATGTACTGGGGAAGGTAGTAGTTGGCACTCTGACAATAGCATTTATTTGGATGTTGTAGGTGGTGTTAGCAAGAAAGGTTATGTCAAGGGACTAGGTTCACAAATAGCTTCATTTACAAAATCTATTTCCTCTTCATCAGCTTCAATTGACGCTTCTAGACAAGCTAGGATGGTTGCATTCAAGGCGACTATTTCAATTCTAATTACTTGGTTGTAGCACAAGGATGAATAATTTGCAATGATAATGCAAAGGATAGAACTGTTGAAGTAGAGATTTAAGGTCTTAAACCCTAATGATTAGGCATTGGCGCCATCTACAATAGAACAAGCTCGTGAAGGGGATAAGCACTTAAAGGATGAGGAAGTTGATTAGTGATAGACAAATGATTTCTTTTATTATATTAGTATTGACACTAGTATTATTCTATTAATAACACTTTTAAACTTTTGTATTGTTGTCCTACTCATAAGACTAATAATTATTATTGATTTGTATTGTGTTACTTATCATATGATATGGATATCTATTTCAATTTCTGTTACTACTAATATTTTTTTACAAGGTTGCAATATGAATAAGATAGAAGCGAATAAGGACTAGTAGGCTAGGTATACAAATTACAATTTAGACATGGAATTAGATACCAACAAAAAGATATTTCAATTCCCTATTAGAGATTAAATAAATCTATATTAGACTGACATATACAAAATCTGATGTAGAAAGATGAAAAGCAATCATAGACGAAATAGTTTTGTCTCAATAATTAAGACATGGAATTGGACACTAGCAATAAGCAATCAAGTTTCCCTTTCTGAGATAGATGGATTTCTGTATCTATAGTTTCGACACGAAATCTATTATAGAATAATTTCTTTTAACTATTTATTTAAGATGAATTGTTATCAATGTCTAAATGTCTACACTACTTCTAAGACAAATTTATTCCGTCTCTATCTTTCAAATTTTAATCACCGATACCACTTAGGTTTTGGTATTGCAATGGAACTTTTCATCATCTGATATAGATTTTTTCCATGTCAATTTTGAGACTAAATACTTAATTCTACGTCTGATTATTTAGAGACAAGCTTTACTATACAAATCTAAATTTGTGTTAGATTCTGTCTCTAACTGATTTAGACACAAAATTTATTAAATTCATATAAAAAAAAATTTTTTGTCCTTGTTTTGATGTTTTTGTTTTTCTAGTAGTGACAGTGCCTTTTGATTCTACAATCATGACATGGCATCATTGTGGATGTTGGATGGAACAAATGGCCATCATTGCTTAGTGGAGAAGATAAAGTATAACCAATCTTTTTTTCCCTAAAACCACTATTACTTGGAGGGGATTTTTTCCATCATAATAGTACTATTTTCCATTTCCTCATATAGGGAGTTCATACCACGTACGTGCAATCCACATTCACTGAAAGAAATTTATTCGGTTTGGTTTTGTAAATTAGCATTAATTGATGTTATGTTAATTCATAGCTGCAACATTTATTGCTTGGTTTGGCCTCCGTAACAGTACTAAATTTGTTATTTTACAATAATGTGGGATGGGAACTTAATACAGGCTATCTAAGAAAGTTTTCAAAGACATGGAGTTTTCAAAATTTTATTTGTATATATTAAATGAATTTAAAATTATATTAAAATCTTACCTTAAAGAAAATTACTCTTATAATTTTACTTAATATTTAATTTTAATTTTATAATTAAAAATTTATAATTATATTTAATAATTTAATTCATATTTAATAATTTGCTATATATGTGAGTTAATTTTATTTTATTTTTTAACTCAAACCAAATATATTAGTGTGTCAACGCAGTACATAAATAATAAAATTTAACAAAACATTAATAAAATTATAAATTACAAGAATCTAATAACAAATTTTTAAATTATATGAACTAAATTCAAAATTAAATAAAATTATTAAAATTAAAATAATATTTTTTTTCTTATATTTTATCTTCATAAACATTAAATTAAAGAGACTTTTAACTCTGAATAAATTGAGCTCTACCTATTATTTTCCCTTGACTACCTTCAATACCGCTAGTCATGGGATAAATTTCTCCCGCTCTCAATTAACCAATATCCAAGGCTCCAACTATTAGCACTTCTTTTTCTTTTCTATTACCCAATAACTTCTAAAATTGACGAGACCAAAACAGGGTTATCAAAAATCGCAATTTATAGCTTAATTTGCACGCTTTTTCCCATTTTTCACCACTCATCCCAAACATTTCATATAATGCTTTTCATAAATATTAAGATTGTAATCACCTAGTCATAATCATGATCACTTAACTATGTTTTGTTTTTTTTGGTTTCCCTACATCAACAAGGCAGTACTATATTTCAACAAAATTTTTGCGACAAGTGATTAAAACCGTAGCAAAACTCTTTGGCGCCGATCAAGATTCTCGCACCAACTCAAAACAACTTTTTTTTTTTTTAAATAGGGATTAAGGCTGAAGTTTATTTTTGTCCTTTAATGTTTAAATTGAGTTTTACTTTCATTTCAAAATTATATTCTTTCTTAAAAATTTTCAATATTTTTCAATCCATAACTCACTTAACATAAATGACTAAGCATCTTGTTTATGCTTGCAGGTGGTTAATTTGTTTAAGGCGGCATCTTTATTCTCTTCCCGATGTGGGCTTAGGTGGCGGAAGTTTTAACATTAAAGTCATTGGCATGTAAAATGGAGAATTTACCATGATAGTGGGACTAATCACAAAATTAATGGCAAAGAGGTTGAAGGTTAGATTTGAAAATTTGGCTAAATCGTTTGTCGAAATAATACATGAAAAATTTTTCAAAAGAAGAAAAAGTTAAGTCCAATGGATGAAGAATTGAATATGGATAGCCTAAAATTATTTAATATGCGTTTGAGACTAAAATAGACCTAAAATGACTTCTTTATGAAGGTCCAAATATTTAGTTATACGTCGAACCTTCTTTGTTAGATTACAATTCAAAACCAAAAATAAAAAATAAAAAGGGCATTGCTTAGCTGCACATTATAGCTTATTTTATTTTATTAGATTTGGACTAAGATTTACTTTAAGTCTTCTAAGGTTTTTGTAACTTAAGAGAGTTTATAAATACCACATGAGACATAACTTTAGGGCAAACTTTTGAATAGAAAACATTGTTTATATTATCTTTATTGCTTCTATGAACATTTCTCCAACTCTCCTAGCTACATTAAAAATTTAATGGTCCAATAGACAAGGATTTAAATTTGATTGTTACTTGATTCATATTATGTGTCATTTTAGTCTCTTTAGGATAAGTTTCACATCCCCTACCAAATTCAATTTATTTCTACTCTTCTCTCTTTCTTTTTCTTTTTTATCTTTTGTCTTTCTTTTCTGAATGATTTCTGGTAGTAAATGGAATTAGATTAAAAGCAATATACCCTTCCTTCTTTTTGTCTTAACGGACTTTACACAGTTTTCCTCTTGAGCTATGAATTATGCGAAGCCAATGCAGTACCAATCATCGGATCAAAATTTTAAATTATTTTTAGTGATGAGATCAAGTTTAAAAGTTATAGATTTCAATATTTTAATTTGATTTATAAACTTTAAATACTTACTGTCATATTTATACAATTATTTTAATACCCAATAGTGACTAAAGATAAGCCACGGTAGAGAATCAGAATTTCTAAAATCTTTGGTATTGGGTTTAGAATAACTTGAATAGACTAAGTGAAGTCATGCCTTATATTGCATTATACACTTGTGCGCCACTTGTTTTGGGTTTAGAATAACTTCTAGTGAAGTTTTGCTTTCAATGGCATTTGGTAAAGGATTCTGAAAATAAACAAGGATCTAATTATGTTGCTGGATGATCTATATTTCAAGTCAAGCTTTTTCGAGGCTTCGTTTAGATCTTCCAGTACAGTTTATTTTGTTCATTAATTATATTAAGTAATTTTTTAGAAAATTTTCTGGGAGGATAGTAATTTTTTGAATGCACTGAAGGTGAATTAATCAGTTGAACTAGCAAACCAAGCCCTAAATGTAATGTTAAAATAGAAGAGAAAATTTAAACACTAAGCGATCCACTTATTATAGTACTGCTGTTAATTAGACAGAGTATACCTATATCTTATTATGTGTATGGAATTTTCTATAAATTATTTCAATTTTTTATCATTAAAATGAAATTAGGAACTGAAATAAAAATTTGAAATTTAATTATTTTATTATTCATAGTAATTTCATAAACTTTTCAATTATTATTTTAATATAAAACTTAATAACAATAATTTTTTATTTTAAAATAATGGAGATAAAAAGTGGTAGAAGTTATTTAATTTCCGCTCTTTCACAACCATTTTTATTTCTTCTTATATTATAATATGTATTTATATTTTATGTGTGATATTGCCAAACACATGGCTTTAGCCCCATTGATCAGAAGGTTCCAAAGCCAATTATATATAATATTATGAATTCTTCAAGCGTAAATGTATATATATTTGTATTGCCCAAAAATAAAAGTATATATATATATATATATATATGGATGGGAACTGTTGGTGGATCTTGATAAAACTCATAAATAGTAAGATAAAATAAAGTAAAATAAATGAAGATATCCTATATCTGTTTTCGCAAGTGATTTTGCCTATACGCATATTAATATATTGTGTTTTCATAGAAAAAAATAACTTGACTATTTCATTATATATTTTGTCTTCAATTAAAAAGTAAAGATAATTTTAGTCCACAACACAAATATAAAAGTTATTAAATACTACTGAAAAAGTATGAAAATAAATTTCCTCAATCGGTTTCATATATTTTTCATATATATGTCATCTTGTCTTCTCTGATTGATAGATTAATTATCTTTGTATGATTTCTATTTTTTAATTGATTTTGTATATCCTTTATTTATCATTTATTCTATTAATCTATTATAATCTAGAAGCAATTAATTATTTATCAATAAATATAATTAATATAATATAATTCTAATATAATAGTAAGAATCGAGAATTTGATTTATATATACTGATTCTATTTTATTTTTCAATATATCATTAGCAAATATAATTAGATATTGTATATTGATTTTATATATCTTAATAAAATCGGTCATTTGGAAGCCTCTGGGAAAACGATACTTTTCAGAATACCAAATATATAGTTTTCTAAAATTAAGTTTCAATTTTTAACAAAAGATAAATAATAATTTCATGAAACTTATTATTCAAATAGGTCTAAATGTCTCACACATAAATAGAGAAATTTCATGTTTAAGGAATTTGTTTGGTTTAATTGAATTAGGACTCTTCCAGTCATCTATATATATATATATATATATATATATATATATATATAAAGCACATACAAATTACCTTCCCTCGCCAATCTAACTTTTTATCGATCATAGAATTCAAACAAAAGAAAATCGTAGCGTTAGAATTTTCTTGATTCCAATATTTCCCTTCCTCTCAACCCAAGAGTTCAAAATTTGTCAACATGTTGAGACGTAATTAATTGAGCTTTCTATATTCTTCATATGTTATAATTGATTCATGTCATTGAATATCTTTAATGAGTCTGCATGTTGATTATTGCAGGAGGAAGAAGAAGCAAGAACACCAGAACCAGAAGAATGGCACATGCCACTGATCATAACGATGAAGAAACCAGGGCTTTCAATATTAATGAGAAGAAAGACAACGAGGATGATCACGATGATGACGATATTGTGAATATTGCAGAGTCTTCTTCTAAGACGTTCCTTAGCTACGTATACGAACTGGAAAAGAAAAAGTAAATTAATATGTGGTTTTATTCTGGTTTTCAATATTTGGCATGATCGTTTGTTTGATGTTTGTTTATACGTTGTGATTATTTTGTTGATGTAGGGAATCTGCAAGAGAGAATGTACGGTGCTCTATTATTGATATTCTGAACAGTACTGGGGAGGAACATGAAAGTATGCTGAAGAAGTTAGCAGAAGTTTTTTTTTCTCTTTAATTTTGTACTAATAATAAAAGATTTAAATATTAGTTAGGTGATATACACAAAGTTGTTAAACTCACGAGTTTAGGTAAACTCGTAAGAAAGAAGTAAACTCATAACATAAGCTCATAAGAATTTGCTTCAATTAATAAATAGTTATCAAAATATGTAATTTTATAGTTTAAATACTGCATACATTAAAAAATTATTCAAATATAAATCACATTATACTGAGTCAAACAAAAGTTATTCATACTTTATAATATATAATACTCAACATGAATATTTTAATATGGTCATACATAAATAATTAGTCAATATAACTAATTAAATAATATTTATTTTATTTTATTTTATTTAATAAGTATATATTAAATGTAATTTTGTTATTTTTTAAGCATATACAAACTTGTAATAAAATAAATTGCAAATGCTTCATGAAAAAGAAGCTTGTCTATATCTTATTTAGTCTTAAGTTAAAATTATTATGTTGCTGACTTTACAAACTAGCTGACATGTTAAAATTGTAAATTCGGTAGTCTCAGTAAGTTAACTCGTGAGTTTACCCAAATTTGTACTAAATTTAAGTTTACAATGAGTTAATTCGTTTTTTTTATCTACAATCATAAACTTGTAAAACAACTATAAATATACAGCCATCTTTATAGATGTTAATGTTAACAAGATTTAATGCTTTTATTTATATCTAAAGTTTTCGAAGATGTTTTGGGACATTTAAATTTTGATGTACCAATTTTATATAAATTTTACCATAAATTTTATAAATTGTTAATAATATTTCAAAATACAAACAGTAATTAAAAAATAATTTTGAGTTTGGTTTCTTAAAAGCTATTTACAACAAGTGAAATTATTTTATAATAATTATGGGATCAAATTTTTAAATCATTAATAATGGTTAGATCATATTTTAAAAGATTATCGATTTCAATAATTAAAAGTTATCAAATTCAGTAACCCTTTAATTTAATATAGATTCTTAGATAATACTATTTGTTTGATATAAATTGATTATAACATATTAATTATAGAATGATAATTGATGAGAATTAATTACTTATTTGATCTCAAATCATTTTTACCTGAAATAAACCAAACAATAATCAAAGTTTTATCTACATTTATTAGTCAAACATATGAATTAGAAATACCAAATTTGCAGGACGTGTGCCATGAGTGTTTTCTTGCTCCCTGTCCCTATCATTATTCATATCTTCTGTATTTATCCACATTTTCCATTGTAGGGATTGCCCATCATCATTTTCCACAGGGATGCGGATCCTCATGGATCCCATACAGGGACTTCAAAATTTTAAAAAAAATATTACCAAAAATAAAAAAAATTAATAAATATGAAAAAAAATAAATTTAAAGTCTAAACTCATTATTTATATTATCTAATAAATTCTAATCAAAATTTAAAAGAAAACTAAAAAGAATTCAATTGACAAGTCCTAAATAAGTCCTAAAAATTTCAAAAATTTTAAAAAATAATAACTTCAATAAATTAAAACATCAAGTTCAAGTCATATAACATCAAGACATTTTATCATGTGTAAAGTTTCATTATTATTTATTCCTTATGTGCAAATTGATTATTTCAATCTATTTTGTTTTCGTCATCTTAATATATCAAAAATTTGTGCATTTGAGGCATCAATTAAGACATACTCATCTAATTAGTAGTTTAACTCTGACTTGATATTTTGAATTGAAATAATTTTATTTACACATTGGAAATAGTTGCACTTCCAATTTTTTATCTTTGAAATAGAATTCACATTTGCTAAATTTGAAGATGTAGTAAAATATTATATATATATATATATATATATTTATAAATTTTAAAATATTTAGGTCAAATTATCAAGGACATAGGGCAGGGAACATGATTCCTGTCCTTATTTTCAAATTTCTTTCGGGGAGATTTTTTCTTTATTTCCATTCCCATAGAAAAATAACCTCCAAATGAGATAGTCTTCACAGAGATCTTCACATATAAAGGCATTTTGCCAGCCCTAGCCGTGAGGCCTTCATTTTCCTTATTGTTATCTTTAATTTGAATTAACTTGTGCAATGACCTTATATAAGATAACGTTAGAGAGAATATTAGTATATATGTTTCTCGAGGTCTAATCAAAGTAAGAGAATTTCTTGGCCAAAAATAAATCCATATAACAAGAGGGATTTCCTCAACTATAGAAAAATTAATATACTTAATACCAATTTATCATGTAAGTAAAATGATTTTAGCTTAGCTTTCACTTTCAAAATTACAAAATGACCGTTGTTCCTAGGTTTGCAGACCTCATGAACCCAAAATAAATAAATAAAAATTAATAAAAAAGTCCAATGATTTTTCTTCTATATTAATGTTGAACCGTGAAAACATATAAATATAAGGCTTCATATATATATTTCTATTATTACATAGACAAGAAGACTTTTATATGAACATTTTGTTTTCAGCTTTGCTACATGCCTGTATCGGATTTTAGATATGATTAAAAGAGGATCATCAGCAAAAGTGAAGCAGCTAGCTTCTCACGCTTTAGGTTTGCTCAAAACCCTCACTTTATCATCTCTTGATTTTGCATGTGATCTTCACTTGATTAGCTTTAAGTTAAATGTTGCATTAATTTGATATAATTTTTAATACCTGAAGGTTTGCTGGCTATGACACTTTGTCATTCTGATTAGGCCCAAGAGATATACAGAGAGTCACTCCCAACTCTTTCCATAGCCCTTTCTAAGACTTCAAAGGTAACATTTACCTGATTAACTTTACTTTTAACGCCACTCAAGCATTCCTTGTTAGTTTAAATAATTACTTTAAATAAAAGTTCATCCTTATATAGATAAATGGAGGTCAATAATTTTTACGCAATGTAATTCACCTAGAAAAGATTTTTACTTGTTGACTCATATCAATATTAAAACTTATATCTTATTTAGTCAAAAATATACCAGGCACAGCGTCTTCAAACAAAATTGTGATTAATTAATCTAAAACACAGGCCACCACTATTAGATTAATTTATCTAATAACTGCCTTATCTTTATCAACTATCTAGTTATATTATTAAATTGGCTTTCGTGATAATGTTAGGTTCTTGAAACATTTATCATGATTCTTTATTTCTTTTGTCCCATAAACTTGGGTCTGTATATGCATGGTAAGTTCATCTTCTCTATCTTTAACAATGTAAAAATAATTAAATTTATAACCATTAACCTTTGCTAATATTTATTTAAAACATAATTGGAGAAGTTTTTTATAAGACTATGGATAATAAAGATAAAATGCGTATAAATATTTGTCAAAATTATTCTTAAATATTATCAATGCAATTAGATATTCCAGATAAGATTGTAAAATCACTCCTCCAATTATCTTTTTTAAGAGTGACAAATTTACATTCAATTTGTTTTTTCTTTTTCACATTTTTAGTTTACCAAGGTTATTTTTAATTCAGTCTGTTATATTAAATATAATCTACACATATTTAAATAAGTTTTATGTTGCGTATTAGATTTCAACTAATATATTTCAATGGTTAAATATTTTTATAGGTAAATTTTTAGGAGTTTATGTTACGAATTTATATCATCCTTCAACTTATCTAAACTTACAAATTTGACAATCTTAACAGTAAGCAATTCTTTTGAATAACTACAAGGAATCTTGATTATGTGCTACATGAACTAAATTGAATTCACATTTTGTTTTACTTTAAAGAATAGCATTGAAGCCAACACGAAATTACATAAACTAGTCGCGCCTAGAGATTACAGTAACAACTTACTAAATAAACACAGTATGATATGTGCTACAATTACAGTGATTATAGTAGCATTTATTAAATTAACACAAATTACACCCACAAATTTGGTTCATGAGATGGTGACCTTATGGCTGGTTTCTTGGCTGGCGAGTCCTCCACGTTGTCACAAAACCTCTTAATGATCATTCTTGACTTTTGATCAATGGAATGATATGCACTGAGTGATACAATTGAAATCGATGAAGAATTATACTTATATTCAATTATTTACTAGCCTGTTCGATTCTATTTTTTATTTGTTTATGCTTATAATTGCTTTTAATTTGAACCCAAGGAAACTAAAACCCAGTAAATCAATTACATGATACGATCAGAACCACAAGTTACAATAATTTTGATGTGAATTGTTAAATACAATAAATAAGTATGAAATACATACCCTAGAAAAATCAAATTAATATATGTTCATACATAGCTGCGAAGGGACAGTTAAGTCCTAATACAATGATCCTGGTAATTAATGTGAACCTAGAGAAAATAAATTAATATAAGCTCAGACATATCTATGAAGTATTATTGGGCGCTAATAAAATGATCCTAGTAATTAATGTAAACCCAGTGAAAGTATAACTCAGTAATCAATTTCACGATGCGATGCGAGCCACAAGAACTGTGATATCATCAATCTTGCCTCCTACATGTTCCATGTTAGCCTTGCCAGAGGCTTCCGAGTAAGGGGTTCTGGCGCATCTGTTTCTGGAATTACACAGAGCCACTTCTGCTATCACCCAAGCCAGCTCTTCGGGCTCTACTCTCTTACCATCATCACTAGTAGTCAAGTCTATACACCTCTCAATCTCCTCGGGATACACATTATCGAATACCCCATCAGTCCCAAACACCACTATATCCCCAGCCATCACACCCACCTCAAACTCCATAGCCTTCTCTGGCTTATCGCTCTTCCTACTATTCCCCAGTTGATATGGTTTGTTGAACTTATGCTGCTGTGTCGGCGATTGGAAGACTAACTGCTTGTTTCTAAAGAGCATGAAGCCGCTATCTCCTACGTTCACTGCAAGCAAGAAGTGGTTGTTATCATTATGCTTTAGCGTGGCGATGCAGGCCGTGGATGAACCTTTGGCTTTTGTGTTGCGAAAGGCCTCGTCGAGCACGGTTCTTGGATTGACGGAGCCATGGGGTTGGTGAAGCACGGAGCACTCTGCGTTTTGCATGAGCTCTCGAGCGTATTTGCCAGCGTCAATGCCTCTTCGGACCCAGCCACCGACACCGTCTGCGACGCCGACAGTTTGTTGGTGGAGGCAAATGAAGTGGGCGTCTTCACCTTGGGGTTTGGTGGGGTTGGGCTTTGGGTAGTATATTCCTGCGACGACCATCTTCAAGCTTGGCATATGAGGTGGTGACACAGTGGCTTGTTTCTTGGCTGGCGGGATGGTCTCTTCCACATTGTCACGAAACCTCTTCATTATTATTCCTATATTTTGATCAATGGAATGGTAAGCATTGAGTGATATGATTGACATCGTTAAAGGATTAGACATATATTCAATTCTTTACTAGCCTATTCGATTCTATTTTTCATTTGTATATGCTTGTAGCAGTTTTTTAAAAATTACTATTTAGAGCATTATATTAAAATAGAAATTTCAAAAAACTTGTTTGAATCATTTGGTTTTAGAAATATATTCAAACATTAAAGGAAAATCTTGATCGGTTATAAAATAAACTAGCACTTGTTGGCAATGACCAATAATGTTGGATCACAATATGAACCAGCAAAAAAGGGGGTCATTAGGCAATTGATATTATAATTTGTAAACTATGAATAAATTGAGTTTTATTTTATTTGTGAATAATCGGTGATGGGTTCGATTATCCACAAACCCACTGGGCAGAAACCTAACCCACAGTCCAAGAGTATTAGTAATCATCTCATCAGCTTACTAATTTGAGACTGTTACCCGTAGAGATTTAATGGGCTGATTTTGATTAATTAAATAAGAAATCATTTTAAGGATTCTAAAGGATTTTATTTTAATAATATTAATTATTATATTATTAAAATAAAACTCTATAAATAGCACATTGAAACCCTAATTTGATACACACTAATTTCAAGATCATTCTCTCTGGCCATCAAACACTCTGGGACACTCTTAGATATTGGGGGTTGAAATATTTTGACTCAACTATTGCACATAGTTATTATATCGTTTTCATTAGGTCAGATCATCGATTAACTTAATCTCTCTATATTTTTTGTTCATGTATCATATTCTATAATTAAATATATACATGTTCTAATTTTGTTTTCACATTCATCACTTCTTTTTTCACGTTTAGCTGGTAAAATAGATGGGCGCAAATAGCACGAATTAACCCCAAAGAATGAATGAGGGTTATATTTTGCCTTGTTTTAGAAAAAGGGTGAATGCAATTTAGTTAGTGCTTACCCTAAGGGTTCAGTATCGATAAGAATTACATATTGGGAATTTTAAAGCCTATTCCTTTGATTATATAAGAAGTTGAGCTTATGCGTACAGATTAAGAAATTTAATGTCTGACATATACATTCATCCTCCAAGCATAAAGTTACAAGAAAGTCAAAAACTCACCTTGATAGATCTTAACGTTGAATTTGTCAATAGTATTTTCTCCTATGTTTATTGCATCAAAATTTCCTCCGTCTTCGCAGAGAAGTCAAATCAAATAATGAATATTATGAGTAAAAAGAAAAAGAGAGATTTAGCCATATTTATATCAAATCTAACCGACTCTCTCCCTTTCATTATAGGCTTCTTTCATAAATAAGCCGAGCCCATCGTGTATATATACAATTATCTCATCGTTATGAGCTTCTCTTTAATGAATTTTTTTTTGGGTGCAATATATATATATATATATATATTTTACAATCACTGAATGTTTACCCACCTCATTGAAAGCATTCTCTAAACTTTTTGGAGATGTAATATTACTTAAATTGAATTTGAACAAGGATATTGCTTCAGAAAAACAAGCTTTAGTCTATCAAGAATCTAGATAATATATTTGTCAAACTTTTTAAAGGTTCTTGCAAAGTTTATACCATAAATTTGGGTCCATGGCATACATTGTAATTTGATCTTTCTCATTTTTTTTCCCCTAAATCTTTGATAGATATGATACATGGAAACATACTTGTTATCAAGGTTATTAAATTCACAAATTTAGACAAACTCGTAAGAATAAGGTAAACTCGTAACGTAGACTCATAACGTAAAATCGTAAGAGTTTATCTCGATTAACAAATAGTTATTAAAATATGTAATTTTATAGTTCAAATACTATATACATAAAAAATTATTTAAATGTAATTCAAATTATACATAATTAAACAAAACCTATTCATATTTCATAATTTGTAATTCTCAATACGAATATTTTAAGATAGTCATATATAAATAATTATTCACTATAACTAATTAAATCATATTTATTTTATTTTTTCAATAAGTATATCTTAAATGTAATTTTTTTTTTTATGCATATTTAAACTTGTGATAGAATAAATTGTAATGTGTTCATGGAAAAAAAGTTTGTCTATATTTCATTTAGTTTTGAGTTTAAATTATTACGTTACTGATTTTATAAGTTAGTTAATACATTAAAATCATAACTTTGGTAGACTCAATAAATTAACTCGTGTGTTTATACAAGTTTGTACTAAGTTCAAGTTTACATCGAGTTGACTAATTTTCTTTATGTACATTGTAAACTCGCGAATTTGACAACCGTGCATGTTATTATTATTTTTATGTTGTGTATCTTTTTTCAAAAAGGTATTCATGTAATTGATATTGAAAGAGATAATGTGTTAATTTTTAAAAATAACAAAGTTTATCATAATTACTTATTCCTTTTATTCTATAAAGTTGGGTCCATTGCATGCATCGCAATTTGATCTCTCTCTTATTCTTTTATCCTAAATCACTAATAGATATGATACAAACACACCTGTTTTATTATTTTATACATTGTATGTTTTTTTTTTAAAATTCCTATAATCGATAATGTAAAGAGATGATGTGTTACCTTTTTTTAAAAAAATGAATATATCAAAGTTTATCTCTATCCTTTATTCCAGCCAAGGGAGTAAGAAAAGAGGAAAAATTAATGTACTCCAAAGTAGGTAATTGCTTCTGTGCAACTTGAAAGAGTAAACATGAGGGAGTGTAGCCAACATGGGCTTGAGATGGAGATGTCCCAGGAGAAAGCAGAGACGATGGACTGGAAGATGCAAAATAGATTCTCTCTCTAGTTAATGGAGAACCTCCAATAATTAGAAATGATTAAAATATTAATATTTATAATTTAATATTTTTTAATTTTAATACTAATAAAAAATTAGTCTTTTATTATCTTCAGTTATTGGATATTCTCTAACAACCCAAGATAATCTGAATTAAAATGAAGCATTATTAGAGGATGCCATGAGACACCGGAGTAAGAGAACAGGAAAAATTAATGTACTTCAGAGTAAGTAATTGTTTTTGTCTAACTTGATGAAACATACTTGAGCAAGTGTAGTAGAGGCATCAAAATGGGTTTAACCTATTAGGTCGAGTCCACATAATCTACCTAAGAGGTGGGTTGGGTTGAGGACTTCATTTAAGAACCCGTTTAGTATACTTTTATTAACTCGATTCGTTTAACTTGCAAGTTAAACAAGCCAACTTGCAGATTGAACGAGTTGCCTGTTTTTTTTTTTAAAAAGAAAAAATTTCACTCACTCAGTTTAACATCTCAATCCACTATACTTTCCTATTTAAAAAAATTAACTATAATGTATGTATGGTGTTGTTTTTATTATTTTGTAATTTGCCATATTTAAATATTTTGCTCAGAATCATATTCTTATTATTAATGAATCATTAAATTATTGGATTACTCTACTTGTTTTAATCTATTGAAAATTGCTTTTTATTTCATTATTTTTTGTTTATTTATATTAATATAGAAATTAATTGATTAAACAAGATATGTGCTTAAAGAAAGTCACATTTGAATTTTTATAATTTTTTATTTTTTAATTTTTTTTTAATTTTTTGGTCTTTTAACCCACCAGGTGGAGTGAGTTGAAATTTTTAACCTACCACCTTATGATAGATTAAATGGGCTGACTCGTTTAACCCACCAACTCAAGTGAGTCAATTGGCTCACTTTGACAGCTCTAGAGTGTAGTCAACATGGGCTGAAATCGAGATATCTTTAGAGAATGTAGAAGATGCAAAATAGATCATTTTCAGTTATTAAATAATCTTTAATAATTAAAAAATAATTTTTTAATTTAATATTAATAAAAAAAATTAATTTTATATTACCTCCTGAAGATTCTTCCGATAATCCGAATTGCTGGAAAAAGAGATGCTATCGAAGGACGCTATGACACGAGGGAGTAAGAGAAGAGTCGAAAGTGTGCATGAGGCTATTGTTACTGACGTATAAATACACGAGTTTGTTACGCAAAGGAGCACCTGAGATTGCCAGGTGGCCTAACGGAGGAAGAGTCTACACAATTCTATACAGAAGCAGGAAAAGAATAGCAAAGCACAGAAAAAACTGACTCTACACACTATTTATTATACAAGCCCGTCAATATGGGCTGCATGATTTGCTTTGGGCCTCACTCGGCTACACTTATCAATTCCAACCCATAAATTTGGATCCATGGCATGCATCGTAATTTGATCGATCCCTTGTTCTTTTGTCCTAAATCTTATAATTGACATTGTAAAGAGATGATGCACTATCTATTCAAAATATTTGAATATAACCAAAAAAAAAATATTTGTCATATGATTTACATTAAATTTTTAACTTATGTAGTCGTTATATCAA
Organism: Delonix regia; assembly: GCA_037074485.1. Taxonomy (NCBI): domain Eukaryota; kingdom Viridiplantae; phylum Streptophyta; class Magnoliopsida; order Fabales; family Fabaceae; genus Delonix; species Delonix regia. The sequence continues at coordinate 7,225,964 of CM073454.1, read as the reverse complement.
TAGTATGATGAAATTTTAACGGAAAAGTGTATATCATTTTTCAATATTATTAAATTAATTACTGTTATAAGGTGAGGTTCTTGCAAATTTTATTGTAATTTTTTATTTTTTTAATCCCATAATTAATAAGAAAGAGAGACACCTTTTTTCTATTAGCAATAAAATTATAAGGAAGTCTGAAAACTTGAACTAATTATTTTTTTAAAAAAAATAAAAATCTGAGAGGTTTTAAAGGATTATAGACAATAGGCAGATCTAAGATTTGATTCGAAAGAATTTAAAAGTCTTTGAATTAATGATTTGAATAAAGGAAATTAAATTTTAAAACAAATTATATATAAAAAAATAAAAAATTTAAAAATACAATGGAGTGATCGCCTTGGCATTACCTTAGATCTATCTCGAAAGTTAAATACAATAAATAAGCAACAACATAAGAACACAATTAATGTATGAAATACATAAGATAGAGAAAACAAAATAATATATGTTCATACATATCCATGATGAACAGTTTGATCCTAATAAAATGATCCTAGTTACTAACGTGAATACAAGAAAAATGAAACCCAGTATATCAATTACATGAAACGATTCGAGCCACAAGAACTGTGATATCATCAATCTTGCCTCCTCTATGCTTCACCCCAGCCATCTGAGCTGCTTCTTGAAAAGGGCTAACAAAGTTATCATCTCCAGAATTGTACAAAGCCACTTTTGCTAATACCATAGCCAAATTTTCGGGTTCTTCTCTTCCATCTTCAATCTCGTTCTCTATAACATCCTCCATCTGACTAGCATACATATTGTCGAATAACCCATCAGTCCCCATCACCATTATGTCCCCAGCCTCTACGCCAACCTCAAACTCCGAAGCCGACTCTGGTGTATCGCTAAACTCGCTGTTCCCAAGCTGATATGGCATGTTGAAGCAATGTTGCTGCAGCGGCGATTGATAGATGAGCCTTTTGTTTCTGTAAAGCATGAGCCCGCTATCTCCCACATTCACAGCGTGCAAGAAGTAGCTATTGTGGACGTCGGTCTTTAGCGTGGCAATACACGCAGTGGACGAACCTTCTGCTTTTGTTTTTGAAAAAGCCTCATTTAATGCAACTCTTGGATCGACATAGCCTCTGGGTTGACAAAGCACCGAAAGCGCAGCATTTTCCATGAGGTCTCGAGCGTACTGGCCGGCGTCTATGCCTTGAAGGGCCCAGCCACCAACCCCATCGGCAACACCGAGGGTTTGGTGGCCACCAGAGCAGATGAAATAAGCATCTTCACCTTGGGGTTTCTCTGTGTTTTGCTTCGGCAAGTAGAATCCTGATACGATCATCCTCAATGTTGGTTTCTTCCTTTGACACTGGATATCCCCCACAGGTTTGTCAAAGCGACGCCTCTCAAAGATCATGTTTAATGGATTAATCTGGTGAGAAGAATCAATGGAAATTAAAGAGTGTTGGGAACGAAGACAGTGGGTGCTAGCTACAGAGACCCTGTTATGTATATAACCCTGAGCTTATGCTCTCGTTACTTTCCCACTATAATACAAATTTTGAAAGGGATAAAGTTTTGGTTCACACAAGTGATCAGTTTTATTAATTTGAATAGGAAAGTGATAGTTATTTGATCATTTTAATTAATAAATTTAAAGAAAAGATTATCTTTCAACGCAAAATCTTGATTGGTTATATAATAAGTTTGCACTCGTTGGCGACGACCATTAATATACGATCACACCATGAACTAGGAAAAAAGAGGGTCTTTCATTGCTTTTTTTTTTTTTTTTTTAATTTTTCATATTTCGCTGGTAAAATAGTCAAATTCAAGTGGAGATTAAATGCTAGGAGGCACAGATAACAAACTCAATAACAAACTTGCAAATTTATTATTTGAGTTTATGAATTTATAATTGTATATAAAGAAAATTAGTTAATTTGATATAAACTCATATTTAGTACAAATTTAAGTAAACTTATGAGTTAACTTACCGAATCTACCGAGTTTAGGATCTTAACATGTTAACTAGTTTGTAAAGTTTACAACATAATAATTTAAACTCAAGATTAAATAAGATATAGATAAACTACTTTTTTATGAAGCCTCTACAATTTATTTTATCATTAGTTTGAATATGCATAAAAATAATAAAATTATATTTAATATGTACTTATTAAAAAAATAAAATAAATATTATTTAATTAGTTGTATTGAATAATTATTTATATATAACTATCATAAAATATTCATATTGAGTATTACAAATTATGAAATTTGAATAGTTTTTGTTTGATTAAGTATAATTTGAATTATATTTGAATAATTTTTTATGTATATAATATTTAAACTATAAAATTACATATTTTGATAACAATTTATTAATCGAGATAAACTCTTACAAGTTTATATCCCCAACCCCTTGCTTTCCTTTAGAAAAAGAGTGAATGCAGTTTACTTACTTTGTGCTTGCGCTAAGGGTAAGAATTGGATATTGAGAATTTTAGAGCCTATTCCTTTGAAAAACTTATTATAAACTTAGATACCCTGTATATTATGTTTAGATTCATGTATACTATGTTTAGAGCCTATTCCTTTGATTATATAGGAAAAGGAGCCAATGCGTATGGATTAAGAAATTTAATGTCTAAATTATAGTAATATACGTTCACCCTCCAAGCATAGAGCTACAAACACAACATAACAAGAAAATCAAAAACTCACCTTGATCGATCTTAATTTTGAATCTATCAATTGATTTTCAACAATATTAATTGCGTAAATATTTTCTTCTGTGTTATATCAAATCAAATAGTGAATATTATGAGTAAAAAAAAAAGCCATATTTATATCAAATCTAACCGACTTTTTGCTTGGGTTACTTTGAGAGTTAGGTACCCCTGTATATTATGTTTAGATTTATGTATATTATGTTTAGAGCCTATTGCTTTGATTATATAAAAAGTAGAGCTCATACGTATAGATTATGAAATTTAATGTTTAAAATATTCATTCACCCTCCAAGCCTAAAGTAACAAGAAAGTCAAAAACTTACCTTGATCGATCTTAATCTTGAATTTTTCGATAGTATTTTCTCCTATATTAATTGCGTCAAAGTTTTCCTCTATTTTTGTAGAGAAGTCAAATCAAATAATGAATATTATGAGTAAAAAGAAAAAGAGAGATTCAGCCTCATTTATATCAAATCTAACCGACTCTCTTCTTTTTATTATGAGCTCTTTTCAGTAATAAGCCGAGCCCATCGGTAAGTATATACAATTATCTATTTTTATGATCTTCTTTATTTTGAATTTTTATTTTTGGTGTAATATATATATATATATATATATATCACTTAATGTTTACCCACATTGAGTGCACATTCCAAACTTTATGCACTACCAAAAAATAGTGATTTAACCACAATTTTAACCTTGGTTAGGATCACTAATTACAGTTGGCAAAACCGTGATAAAACCAACCGTGGAAAAAGAATTGTTATATTTATTTTAGACCGTGGAAAGAGTCGTGGTTAAGCTTTGTCATAACCACAATTTATATATAATCGTGGCTAGAATAGTGTCCTAATCACGGTTTATGCATAACTGTAGCTAGATAAAAAAGTTTAACCGTGGTTAAGACAAGGTTTAACCATGATTTCTAAATCGTGGTTAGAACACACAACTGTTGTTAGATCATGATTATTTGTAGTGACATTTTTAACCGTTGCTAGTAGATTTTTTTTTTTTTTAAATCATACCATATACGAATTATATGTTTTTGTCATAAGAACCGATAAATCCATAAAAAACAGCTCCAACCAAGATTCAACTAACTAATAATACTTCATTTCAAGAAGAAAAGTTTTTCGTTCAGAACAATATCCAACCACCAGAATACCATTATATACATATACAAATATCCAAATACATACTAATATAGTTATAGTTCACCTAAACCACTTATCAAAAGCATTTCATCCATGCGAAGAATGAATTGCATTCCCTGATGGTACATGTCCACTATTTTGATCACTTGGTACCTAGATTTCAAATAAATGAGAAATGAGTAATGATATAACAAAGACTAAAATACATAAAAATTAAACTGAACTAGAGAAAATAGTGAGAATTACTCTTATGTTTTGCAAGGTAGCGAGCTTAAATGGCTTTTGGCCATGAAAACTCTGAAGGAGGAAAGCCATCCCTGCTTCTAATTGTTGTGTTTGAGCATATCTTTCTACATCCTTTGCATCTCTTTTTGCCATCTCAGCCTATTTTTCTGCCATTTTCTACTTAAGCAGTTTCAACTCACTTTGTAGCTCATTGTAAGAAGGATTAGAAGATGAGCTTCCATGGTGTCTGAATACTTGAGTTGGGCAAACTCCTAAGCCAAATCCACGTACTCGTCCATGGTGCTGTCGTGTTCCCAAGGCCCTGGTTAATGTATTATTGATTGAAATTGGTTGTGATGTAATGTCTTGTTGCTCAATTTTAGCAATTTTTTCCCAAAAATTAAAACTAGAAGAAACAAATCATCTAAAGAATAAACCATTTCAACAGTAGCTTATCCAAACACCATAGTACCACATAATTCAAACATTCATTCACATATGATCCATCAGAATGTCTATGGAAAATCTCCTCTACTAATTGGCCCCCCACGCTCTGCTTCCTACAAATTTAAAGAAAGATGTAAAGTATCGCAAATTATTTTGTACATTGTGTTATATTATTCATCGACATGACCTTACCATCGTAGCCTTCTTTCGTACAAGACTTTTAGATCCACTAGTGTGTGGCATTGTCAACATCTTTTGATTCTGTTTATTCTTTACAACAATTTCCTAGTGATTAAATAATTAGTTAAGATTATATGTAACTCTAAGAAAAAGTGTGTTCACACTTGAGTCTTCTAAGACAGCCTATAATCAATTAAAGTTGCCCACTGATCTTTGTCTATATTCTCTGGGACATATTGAAGTAATTCTTCCCAAGTGCGAGTCCCATCATTCTTATACAAGTCACACATTATAATACGTACCTCTTATGGATATCATCATTCAGTACAAATTTAGTCTGCAATATAAGTTATAACGGTTAGGGGATAGTACCAAATAATGCAAAAACAAGGAATGTAGCTTTACTTGTATGGTATCTCTATACATCTTATTTTTGTACTTAGAAGGGACTAGCCTTCAATCTCTATAACTAATTGGAAATGCACTAAAATCCTTAGCAACAGTGCCCAAGAAAATACCTAACAGCCCACTTTCATCACCAACTACTTGGTGAGTGTCATTGTATGGGACTATGATCTTGTGCCTCCTCGAAAGGGACCATGCATCATGCACACTTAATGATTGAGTACGAACTTCTCCTTTGTCATCTAAAAATGGGATGGAAAATAATAAGCCTTTAAAATTAGACACAACTTTGCAAAATTAGACATTACATACCAATAACATCAACAATCCAAGATCGTCTCTGATGTTGTCGTGGTGGGACATCGCGTGTTATAGGTTGTTCGTTCTCTTCGAGTTCATTTTCTTCAAGCTGTTCAAATTGCACGTTGACTTCTTCATGTTTGTTATGAATATTGGGTAAGATAACATGGAAGCCAAGTCCTAGAACTTATGATGGACTAAGGGAATTAGACACGAGATTTCCACTGTTATTTCCACTCTTCCTGGAACCACCACCTTTACCCACTATACACTTCTTGATGTACTTGTTCATCTTCAAAATTCTTGTGTGGTGAAGAAAGGACAAGAACATATTAGTTCAAGTGTATAGGAAAAAATATAAGTCCCATCAATACTTAAGTAGTATAAAAAAACCATTAGCTTAAGTAAGGCATATTACTCAAGTGTAACACAATAAAAATATTACCTAGATAGGCATAGGTTTACTTCAAACTCAAGGAATATAACTTCTAAGTGTTAAGGTTGGAATGACTCACTATTATAGATAGCAACCTCTTCTTCTTCTTTCAAATCATATAGGTCACAAGGCTTTAGATAGACAACAAAACCTTGTTTTTTATCTAACTCATCATCCATATAATAAACTTGTTAATCTTCTAAAACTTAGATGTATGACTTATCATCTTTATTGACACCAGTGTGTATCAACCATGAAAAGTTAATGGACTTGAATCCTAATTCATCGATTATAATCCCTATAGGATTTGTTGTATTAATGTTTTCAAGCTGCTCTAGGATTTATAAGGCATTAATTACTTTTAAAGGACTTATATTATCTTCCTTGCCATCAAATTGATTTCAGGCCAATCTAAACTTATGCCCTTGACTCAAATAACAACGATGACCCATAAAACACCACTTCCGACTATGGGGAAGACGAACAGGGGTTGACATTCCACCTAGATAAAGTTCCAAGCCTTGGAAAATCACTAATAGTCCACATTAGTGCCATACGCATATTAAACACCTCATTAGTGAAGTAATCATATGTTTCAATCCCAACATGCCATAAATCCTTTAACTCATCTATTAATGGTTGCATATACACATCAATATCATTTCCCGATGCTCTTTTCCTTGGAACAATCAATGAGAGAATGAAAGAACTTTGTTTCATACACATCTAAGGCATGAGATTGTAAGACATTAACACCACTAGCTAGATGCTATAACTTGTACTTTGATTGCCGAAAGAATTAAAACCATCTGTGGCCAAACCTAAGCGTACGTTACATGAATTTAAGGCAAATGGAGGATACATTAAATTAAATCTCTTCCATGGCTTAGAATGCTTTGGATGTCTCATCAAGCCATCATTATTCTTATCCAATGCATGTCATCGCATATACTCAGCAATTTTAGAAGATATAAACAACCTTTGTAACTGTGGCTTCAATGGAAAGTATCTAAGTACTTTTGCTAGCCACTTAGTTCTCTTTTTTCACTTACCTTTTGGTTTCCATGTAGAGGCATTACACTTCTTACATGCTTCTTTATTTTCATCCTCCCCCCAATATAGCATACAATCATTTGGACAAGTATGATTTTTTTTCATAATTAAGCCCTAATTTGTTTATAATTTTCTTCACCTCATAAAAAAATGATGGAATCTTGGCATGTTCAAATGCATCGGCTAATAATTCAAGAAATATTGACATAACTTTGTTATTTATTCCACACATACACTTTATGTGATACAATTTCACCAAAAAAAAAACTTAGAGTACTTCTTACACCCTTTGTATAAATTTTGTAATCTATCCTTAAGTAAATCTTGAAATTCTTGCACACCACTATATAATATTTGGTCTAATGTTAAAGTTAGATGACCAATATCATTAACAATTTCATTATCATTATGAACCCTAAATGCATCATAAATCATGTTATGTATAAGGTCTTCCCTACAAATTGATCCATCTCTAACTTGATGTTCTACCCCATGAGGTTCTTCATTAGTTTTTTCCCCATGCCTAACCTAAAAAATGTAACCTTGTGGAAAAGGTTTAATAATTAAGTGGTTCTGTACAACTTCTTTAACTTGCCATTTCTTAAGTCTACATTTTAAACATGGGCATATGACCTTATCTCCAACACTCTTATTTGCAAATGCAAAATCCAAAAATCTATTTAATCCCTCTAAATATTTAGGAGTATTTCGAGGCCTAAGAATCCAAGACTTATCAATCACCTAAAGACCAGAAAAAAAAAAACATGGGAAAAAAAATCAATTTCCCAACAAAAGTATAAGAATATTTATATTCAATGTCATATATATCATCATGTTTCTCAATAACATAGTACAACCATTATGAATATACGAAGTAACTCAATTCAACACATATATCAAATGGTTAATTTAATCTAAATATTCAACTCATTTAATTTAAGGAACTTAAACTAAACATTACAAAATAAAAAATAAATAAATAAACACTATTTTTGTGAATATTAAATACATAATGCCATGCAAAGCACTCACATTCAAAATGCCAAATGCAATGGCAATGCAACATATTAGTTAAAAAGAATCACAAATACAAAAATTGTAATAATAAGAGAATTAAAAAAACAAAAAAAATAAAAAAAATAACAAAAGAAAATGATAATAATAAAATATCAAATAAAATATAAACCAAAAAATTATAATAAAATCTAGAAAAATAGAAATAATAATCAAATCAAAAAAATGAAGAATAAAATAATAATAATAATAATAATATCTAAAATAAAATAAATACAAAAAATTATAATAAAATCTAGAAAAATAGAAAAAATTGCAATAATAAAAAAAACAGAAATCATAACAAAATGTAAAAAAAATAAAATAAAATATGAAATAAAATAAAAACAAGAAATTATAAAAAAAATCTAGAAAAAAAAATGCAACAATTAAACAAACAAAACCTACCTCTATATAACATATCATCGAAATTATAAATACAAACTTTGTAAACTATCAAGAAAAATAGGGGAAAGAATACTAACTTAGAGCTCCAAATGCTAAAAAAATAGACCTCTTTCACGCCAACCAAGTCACTAGCATCCTCTAGGCTGACTGGCGATAGCTTTTCATCACCAGCGGTGGGGATAAGCTTCCAACAGCAGCAATACATAGGAAAGAACAGCAGTTTCACAGCAGTGTTTGTGAACTGTAAAAATGAGGGAGAGGGAAGATAGGGTTAAAATTTTTTAATTGGCCTAACCAAACCATTGCTAGGACAAACCTAGCAACAATTTTTCATCTGTGGCTAGGCCACTTGCTAAGTGGCCTAACAATGACTATAATAAAACATTAATAGGCCATTGTCTTAGCCACGATTTCTTTAAACTGTGGCTAAGACATTACAAAGCCTAACAACGGTTTTGAAGGGAACCATTGTTAGGCCACTTATAGTGACTGGAAAAAATATTTTTTATGCTGTCATGGCCACAGTTTCTCATAACTGTGGCTAAGACATTAACGACCTTAAGAACCATCGTTAGGCTACCTTAACTCTATCATGGCCATAATTTAGAACAACTGTGGCTAAGCCATCCTGGTGGTATAGCCACAATCATGTTGAAACCGTGGTTATACCACATGGACACATGGACCAAATGTCCACTTTGTCTAATCTTGCCATAGTTTTAATACAACCGGTCCTAAACCTTAATTTTAACCACGATTTAATATCAACTATGGTTAAACCATCATGGTAAAATAGCCTTTTTCTTGTAGTGTTGGAGATGTAATACTATTTAAATTTAATTTGAACAAGGATACTACTTCAAAAAAACAAGCTTAAGTCTATCAAGAATCTAGATAATATATTTGTCAAGCATTTTAAAGGTTCTTGCGAAGTTTATCCCATAAATTTGGGTCCATGGCATGCATTGTAATTTGACCTCTCCCCTATTTTTTGTCCTAAATCTCTAATTGATATGATAAGTCGAAACATACATGTTATTATTATTTTTACATTGTGTATTTTTTGAGAAAGTATCCATATAATTGATATTGAAAGACATAATGTGTTATTTAAAAAAAAAATTGAATATAACAAAGTTTATCATAATTCCTTATTCCTTTTAATTATCCCATAAAGTTAGGTCCATGGCATGCATAGTAATTCGATCTCTCTCTTATTCTTTTGTCTTAAAATCTTGGTATCAAGAATTGAAATTAAAATGTGGAATTATAATTCCAATTTTAATTCTATTAGAGTTGGAATTGATTTAGAATTTTAAAATTTATGTTTAGGTCAAGTAAAGAACTAGAATATAGAATTGTAATTCCAAATTTAATTCTAATTTTATTATTTAGATGAAAGATAAATATTTTTTAAAAAAGATAAACATGAATAATATATTTAAAATAATTTATAATTTAATTTTAAAAAATATTTTCTTTTTCTTAATTTAGATTAGACAATATAAGATACTTTTTTTAGTGGTTGTAACCCCACATTATATTTAGCATTTAAAATAATATTTTTAAAAAAGTTTATTTGACATGTCGTATGTGCCATAAATGTTCTGTCAGCGATGTGTGAGCACATGTGTGTGCAATATTGTGTTATATCATATACATATTATAGTGTTGTGTTATAATATTAAGTTGTACTTATGTGTACAAGCATATACGTGTACAGTTATATTCTCTTTTGAAGACTAATATATCTAATGTTTTTATATTGTATTATTACTTATTCGTTATATATGTATGTGTGTGTGCACGTGCACACATGCACTTGTGGATTTGCATACATGTATATATATGTGTGTGTATGTAACAAATTTATTATATATGCATTTGTGTTTGTGATGCACACATTTATATTACATATTTGTTATATTATATATGTGTATGTTTACATGTTTGATATATGAGCATATATGTAACAAATTTATTATATATGTATTTTATATTTGTGCATGTGCATTTATGTTACATATTCGTTATATGTATTTGCTTGTGTGTCGAGGTACGTGTGCGTATGCATGTATGTTTATGTTACATTTTCATTGCATTTGTGTGTACATGCACCTGTGTGTTACATGTTTGGTATATATGTATGTGCATATGAGCATATTTGTGCATTATGTATGTGTCATTTGTGTATATGTGTATTTTATTAATTAATGCAACATTAAAAATAAAATAATTCAATTATTTTATATTTATACTAATATTAAAATTTAATAATATAATATTCAAAGTTAAAGATTAGCAATGACTTTAAAAAGTATAAAATGTTGTATTAGAAGTAAAAAATTCTCACTTCAATTCTGACATTTGAAATTCTAATTTAAGGTTGAAGATAAAACTTGGAAATGACTTTTACTAGTTATATTTCAATTATGTAGAATTGGTGCATATAATTGGAAATCCAATTCTAAAAGATCACCTAAAAAAAAAAAATTAGAATTGCGGGGTACAATTCCAATTCCATACCTTAATTCTGGACCCAATTCTTGATGCCAAACGGGCACTAATAGATATGATACAAAACACACATCTAATTATTTTGTATATTGTATTTTTTTATAAAAAAAGTTCTATAATCGATCATGTAAAGAAATGATGTTACCTTTTTGAAAAAATTTTGAATATAACAAAATATATCTCAATCCTTATCCCTACTCATAAATTTAGGTCCATGGCATGCATCGTAATTTGATTGCTTCCTTTTTCTTTTGTCCTAAATCACTAATAGGTATGGCACACATTATTATTATTTTTACATTGTGTATTTAAAAAAAAATCTTATAATTGATATTATAAAGGGATGATGTACTACATATTCAAAATATTTGAATGTAACATAGAATATAGGTGTCATCTTTGGTGCACTTATAATTTTGAGTACACCAGTATTCCGAGTTATAATATGGGGACATAATTATAATAATATCAATCCAAAAAATAATATTTCAATTATGCCCCTATATTACAACTGGGTACACTTAAAATTGTAAGTGCACCAAAGATTTTACCATAAATATATTTGTTATGATTTAAATTGAATTTCTAGGTAATGTAGTCGTTAATATGCATATCAACAAATACACGTATGGTGAGATTTCAATGTAAAAGTATATATCATGTTTCGGTATTATTAAATTAATTATTGTTATAAGGTGAAGTTCTTGCAAATTTTATTGTAATTTTTCATTTATTTTATCCCATAATTAATAAGGAAGAGGGAAACCTTTTTTCCATTAGAAATAAAATAATAAGGTAGTCTAAAAACTTAAACTAATTATTTTTTTCAAAAGGGAAAAAAGAAAATAAAGGTTCAAGAGGTTTTAGAGGATTATGGACAAGCTCTTATAGCTACACCTAGTTTGATTTCTAAATTTTAAATTCAAAGTGTTGGAACTAATAAATATGTCGATATGAATCGTTAACAGGGTTGGATCTAGATTTTGATTCAAATAGAGGTGAAAGTCTTCTAATTAATAATTGGAATCAAGGAAAGCAAATTGTTATGATACGAGGGTGACAAATTATATGTAAAAAGTTAAAATTTTAAAAATACAAAGGAAGATCACCCTGGCATCCCTTCGGATCTATCCCAAAACATTAAATACAATAAATAAGCAACAAGAAATACATAAGATAGAGAAAGCAAATTAATATATATTCATACATATCAATGAAGAGTAGTTTGTTCCTAATAAAATGATCGTAGTTATTAATGTGAACCCAAGAGAAGTAAAACCCAGTAAATCAATTACAAGATACAATGCAAGCCACAAGAACTATGATATCATCAATCTTGCTTACTCTATGCTTGACCCTAACCATCTAAGCTACTTCACAAAATGGACTAACAAAGTTCTCATCTCAAGAATTGTACAAAGCTACTTTTGCTAACATCCTCCATATCACGGGCATACTTATTGTCGATCAACCTATCAGTCCCCATCACCATTACGTCCCTGACCTCCATGCCAACCTCAACCTCTGACAACTCTGGTGTATCCCAAAATTTTTGGCCTGTTGAAGCAACGTTGCTATGGCAGTGATTGATAGAAGAGTCTTCTGTTTGTAGAAAGCATGAGCTCGCTATCTCCCACGTTCACGGCATGTAAAAAATAGCTATTGTGGTTGTCACTCGTTAGTGTGGCAATACATACAGTAGATAAAACTTCATCTTTCGTTTTTAAAAATACCTCATTTAATGCAATTCTTGGATCAACAGAGCCTCTAGGTTAACAAAGCTCTAAAAATGCAACATTTTCCATGAGGTCTCGAGTGCATTGGATGGTGTATATGCCATGAAAGGCCCAGCTACCAACCCCATCGGCAACGGCAAGGGTTTGGTAGCCACCGGAGTAGATGACATAAGCAACTTTTCCTTGGGGTTTCTTTATTTTTGGCTTCTGCAAGTAATTTCCCGATACGATAATCCTCAAGGTTGGTTTCTTCCTTTGACTTTGAATATTCCCCCCAGGTGTGTCAACATGACACCTCTTGAAGATCATGTTTAATGGATTAATTTACCAAAAAAGATTGTTGGAAATTAAAAAGTGTTAGGAATGAAGCAACTGGGTTCGTTCTAGCTATTAAAAATTTTGTAAGGGATAAAGTTTTGGTTCACACAAGTGATCAGTTTATTAATTTGAATAGAAAAATGATGTTTATTTGATCGTTTAATTAATATATTCAAAGAAAATATTATCTTTCAAAAGAAAATCTTGATTGGTTATATATTAATCTAGCACTTGTTGGCAATGACCATTAATATACAATCACAACATGAGATCCTATAACTGAATACATTCAGTGGTGACAAAGTAAGTCACCATTAAAGGCTTATTCAATGGTAACCAATGTCATTGCTAAATGTTATTAGAGGCAACATATTGTCACCACAAAATGTACACACATTTCTCTCGTGGTGACTTGCACTTAAAGTAATCTTTTAGTGGCAATAAAAGTCATCACTATATGTATTTAGTGACGACTCAATCTAGTCACCACTATATGTTTTTATAGCAACTTTATGTAGTCACCACTATATGTTTTTTATGATGACCTCATGTTGTCACCACTATATGCTTTTTGTGATGACTATAAATAGTTACAACTACAATTTATTTGTGACGACTGTTAAAATTCATTGCTAAATAGAGATAGTGATGACATTATAGGATCACCATTAAATGTCTTTAATGGCATTTAAAATCACTACTATAAGGTTTTTTTTATAATTTTTATATATTTAAACTTGCTCCTTTGCTTTAAATCCTACAAGTGGGGTGATAATGATCATTGTCATTCTTGCAACAAGCCATTGATACTAGTGTAAGTGAAAGTGAAAATTTTGAAAACAAGTCATAGAATACACTTAAAATATTTCCAACACAACATATGACTCTTAAACTAACACACATATGTTTAAGAACCAAATAAGAATTAGGCTTCAAATTTATACCTAGAACTTAGGTAAACAATTCTCTTGCATGGTCATCTATTAGGCTACTTTTTTGCACCACTTATAGAGTTGCTTAGAAGAGGTATGTATCCCTAAACGAAAGAAATGTTACTTTTTATTTCTATTGTTGGAAAATGAAAGAGAGAATTTTAGAATATACCTGTTGCAAGGTGACCATTATGGTAGTCATTTGGCCATTATTCAATTTCATCAATTTGGCTCATAATCAAAAACATTTTTTTTTTCAACATTTGAACATGAATAGTAGCTTGATTTTGAAATTAGAACTTGATTTAAAGTATTTATGTGAAATTTGTTTGGGATTTTTAGTACTTGGTAAGGTTCTAACATTTCCCCTCTACTAATTTAATGTTTCGATCATTGATTTCAAAACCCCCAATCCATGGTAGTGAGTTGAAGAATGTTGGGTGGCGAAATCTAGAGATTTCTTATTCCTCTAGCATCATTAGGGCTCAAGAAGAAGGGCTAAGGTTGCTTGGAGTTTTTTTTTATTATTATTAAGTTGTATTAAGAATTTTTCTCAAAATTCAAAAATTCCATTATTGAAAAAGGGAAGTTGATGAAGGAAAATTTATTAGGAATGATTATTAGCTTGGTATAATTACTCTAAATTATCTTTGGTAAAGCTTTCAAGCCATTGATAACGTTGGATAACTCAAAGGCTATAAGAAGTAATAATGTGATCTATTTGGGCTTATAGTAATTTTGTATAATAATTATAAATGATGATTTTTGGTAGTGTATTGAGCGTTATTCATAAGTTGAGACATTTTATTGTTCCATGTTGGCAATAATGCTATTTATAAGAGGTAAAGGCAGAGAAATGAGTAAATTAAGAATGGTTAATATTGAACTAGGTATGCAAGGGTTTATTTATATTTTGGTCTTAAAAGCAATAAATTTTCCATTGGTTAAGATTTATTGAACTTAAGGGCATAACAACTATACCATATTGCTTGAATATTTTCTTAAGTTTGTGATATTAGTGTATGGCCATTGGTGAAGGAATGAACACTTAACTTTAGACCTTTAAGGTTCCTTGAGCAAATTTTTTTTGAAGTTGTATATATTTGTATACTCTAGCTATGGCAAGGAGAATCATTGAAGAAATATTGGTGTTTTTACATAAGGGAAATAAATGATAAAAGCCATTTGAGAATAACAATCTAATTGAGATTAGTTTAATCTAGGGATTTTGACATATAAAATTTATTTGAGTTGAAATATTTCTAGCATGAGAAGTTATGGTTATATCTCATGTTTTTAAGGGCATAGAGATTATTCTTTAATCTAGCAATGAGTAGAGGGTACTATAAGGAAGGAAATTTTTGGAATTTTATTTCCAAGGGAGTAGATATTGCAAACTATGCTTATCTTATGTATTTTAAAAACTCTCTTCGCGAGTTTGTGTACTTTGTACTCTCAGCTATATTAGGGAATAGATTTCTTTTGATATACTGATTTCTCCTTGATAATTTCTCTTAATGCTTTCACAACTTCAAGGTAATACATTATACAACCTCTTTTGGTATCTAATTTGACTTTAGAATTACGATTTATATCTTTGTATATTTTGGTCTGATTTACACTAGGCATGAAATTTTGAATTTATCTGATTTCACTTTTCTAAATAAATCTGATTCTGGATTTATGAAGTACAATTATTATGGAATTCTAAATCACTCTATTTAATATTCCTAAAGTACTCTAACTTGTAATGATAAAGTACCTTGATCCTATAAATTTTGAATTACTCTTATTTTGTTTTTCTAAATAAATCTAATTTTGTAGTTTCTAAACTATTATGGTTTTAGATATTTTGAAAACTCTCGATTGAAGAAATACTCTTTCTCTGAATCAATGAAATGCTCTGATTATGGCTTCAGTAAACACTTTAATTCTGTATTTATGGAATACCCTGATTTTGGAGTGACAAAATACTTTGATAATAGATTTATGAATTTATCTAAATCTAAAATATTTTTGAAAAGTTTGGTTATGTAATTATTTTTGTTAAAGAATTTTTTAGAATCCATCTAATTCAGAACCTTGTAACTAACAATAGTAGACGTTAGCCATAATGCACCGTGATTCTGAACCCCAGCCAATAGGGGAGTACTATTCCCATGGGTCAACCACCACATGTGGATCAAATATGATTCTAATCATGTGATTAAGGCATGTGCCTAGTATTTAGATTTATTGGAGCTTGATGCTCATGTCTGGTATCTGTTTTACTCAGATAACACCCTAACTAGTAGGAGAGATACTAGTCATTGTGTGTTGGCCACCACACGTGGATCAGATCTAATTCTAATTATCTTACTAAATCATATGACTTGTGTTCTTACTATTTCAAGCTTGATGCTTGCATCTTATATCTATTCAGTTCTGATAGCACTAGCCTTGAGCTAGCTTTGGTTTTCTGTTAATCTGTTAGTTCTATTAGATGTTCCTTATATTACCACTTTGCATAGGTTCATTTATGTTGAATGATAAAATCTGATTCCTTATTCTATAATGCATTCTATATTTTGACTGAGTTTCAAGGGAAAATTGATAATTTCTCATTATTTTTATTTTAAGAATAATTACTTGTTCATGTGAAAATTTCAAAGATGATAAACTTATTTATTAAAAACTATATTGCTCCTATTTGCTTCCTCCTTAGTATATTTAGTGATATTTTCTCACTGAGTGTTGTCACTCACTCCTTTATCTCCATGTTTTTCAGAGAGCAATATTGGCCCAGACCCTTCTAATGCATAAAGAGAAGTTAAATATCCCTTGATGAGCCTTGATTATCCATAATGGCGTAGTCTATTTCTTGTTGTCATTGAACATTGTAAATTTTGTAATCAAGTAGCTCTAATTGTCACAGGCAGGAAATTAGTAATTGTATGGTATATTTGGGGCATATGGATGTGTTATTTTGTGAGAGCATATCTCTATTACTTTCTCATTTATAGGTTTAGTTATGAAAATTTTGATAAGTTTATATTTAAGGGAGACTCTGCTGAAATTTTTACATAAATATAATTATTGAATTGTATGCTTACGGATTGGCATTAGCAAGTAATCGTCATTTGATAGATTTGTCATCAACTGTTCAAGGTGTCCAATTTTTTTCGGATTGCGAAGGCGGGGTTTTCTTCACTCTCCATGCCGATCACACTTTTTTAGTTAAGGGTGTGACAATGTGTTAAAGGCTAAAGAAGTCACATACCCACTTGAAAAAGACAACCTTCGAAAGAGAAAATAGTGATATGACAATCTTATTTGCCACCACTTACTTGACTCGTGGTTTAGGGACTAAATGTGATGGGTTGATCTTGAGTTCTAGAATGAAGAAGACAAGCTCAAAATTGCTAGAAAGTGAAAAATTACATAAACAAACTTCAAATCTAGATCAATGATGCTAAGAATAGGTTAGATATGTGATTCCATATCACAAATGCAGAAAAAGGAATTCAAAAATTAAGATGAGAAAATTGAAATGAACCTAGAATGGATTCATTGGACTGATGTGAGAAAGCAAAGTAAAACATGAAGAGGTCTTGGAAATGGACAAGAGATTTGATAATGAAGCTGAGAGAATAGAGCAGTAGCAACCAAAGATAAAGAATAAGAGGGACGTATGATGAGCAAGGTTTAGACTTTGGAAAGATATGTAGTGCTGGGAAAAAAAATAGAAGGATTAATGAATTTTAATTTATGATGAAAACTTAGTATCTTTTAGTAATATGATTATTTATCAATATAATCACATTGAAAAATTTAAATATTAATTGTTCAATTCAGTATTAAAAATATTACTATAATATATATTTAGAATATTTATTAAAATTTTAATATAAATTTATTAAATTTTAAATTGAATAATATGTTTTATATTTATTTACACTTTTTAATAATTTATATTACATCTTTACTTGATAAATTAAATTAGTAATGATTTAATTACCAATAAATTAATTATTTTTTATAATGTAATTAATATTTTAAGAATTTAAAATTTCTTTTTTATTTATTACTTTGAAATTTTAAATATTAGTTTTATAATTTAGAATTAAAATATTATTATTAAACTTACTAATTACATATTCATAAAATATTATTTATATATTATTTTAATATGATAATTTCATTTTATTTTATGAAATTTATGTTTTATTTATTCTATTGAACATTTTAAATATTAATTATTCAATTTAAAATTAAAAATATTATTAAAAAAATTTAATATGCAATTTATTTATTACTTTTTATGTTCTATATTATCTACCACAAATTTAATTTTCTTTGCAATATATATTCATTTACTATTGTTACTATAATATATACTTATTATATCCTTTTCATTCTTATATTCTAAATTTGCTAAATTTCATATTTAAAATATATATATATATATATATATATTCATCTTTAAATTGAATTATATATTTTATGTTTATTTATATTTCACTTTTACTTGATAAACCCAGCTTTTAACTATTTAATTATTAATAAATTAATTATTTATCTTGTTACATTATTATTTATCATTTGAAATATTTCAATCTCATTTTATTACTTTATTCAATTTAAAATTTAAATATTAATTATTATATCTAGTAATTTTACTTGAATATTTAAATAAACTATAATGATTAAATTTTATTAAGTAAAATAAACTAATAGTTATTATATTAACAAAAATTGCCTTCAACAACAAAAATTGAGTAGACCCCACAAAAAGGCATTTCTAGTGACCTCTAGGGTTGCCACAAAAGCTATATTGTGGTGATTGTCTAAAGTAGCTACAAAACACATTTAGTGGCGAGACATTGTCTCTCCTAAATCATTTTTAGTGGCGACACATAGAAAATTGCCACAAAAGGTGTTCAGTGTTAAGTAGCATGACACCACTAAATTCCTTTAGTGGTGACTTTAAGTTTGTCACCACTAAATGTTTATTTATTGGCGACGTAAAAATATCACCACTGAAGACATACTTTTAGTGACAACTTTTTTTAGTCATCATTAAAAGTCACCACTTGGGAGGTTCTCGAGAAGTTTATCATACTTATTTATTTCTTTTATCCCATCAACTCGGGCTTGTATACGCATGGTAATTTGATCTTCTGTACCTTTAGCAATGTAAAAAAAAAATTAAATTTATAACTATTAACCTTTTTAATATCTATGTAAAAGATAATTGGAGAATTTTATATAAGACTATGGATAATAAAGATAAAATGCATATAAATATTTGTCAAAATTATATTAAATATATTTTTAAATAATATGAGTGTAATTAGATATTCAAGATAAGCTTGTAAAACCACTCCTACTATTATTTTTTTTAAGGGTGACAAATTTACATTCAATTTGTGTTTATTTACATTTTTTAAGTTTTCCAAGGGTATTTTTCATTCATCTTGTTATATTAAGTATAATTAGTATTGAATAAATTTCATGTTGCATATTATATATCAACTGATATACTTTAATAGCTAAATATTTCTGAAGGTAAACTCTTAGGTGTTTCTATTACAAGTTTACATCCCCTCTTAGATTACCAAAACTTGCAAGTTTTGACAACCTTAATAGTAAGTAATTCTTTTAAATAACTGCAAAGAATCTTGATTCATATGCTACAAGAACTAAATTGAATTCACTTTTGTATTCCTTTAAAGAATAACATAGTACGATCTAAGCTACAATAACAATGATCACAATAACATTAACTAAATTGACTAAAATTACATCCATAAGTTTGGTTGATGAGGAGGTGACCCTATGGCTGATTTCTTGGCCGACGAGAGCTTCTCTTCCACATTGTCATAAAACCTCTTCATGATTATTCTTGAGTTATGATCAATGGAATGATATGCGCTAACAGATATGATTGGAATTTATAAAGTATTATACTTATATTCAATGCTTTAATCTTTGCTAACTTATTCGATTATATTTTTTAATTGTTTGTTCTTATGATTGATTTTAAAAATTACTATTTAGAACATATTTTTACAATTAAAAATTAAAAAAATTGGCGTTGAATTTAGGATCTAACATTCTCGAACCAGGTCTTTAACCAACATTGAAATTGGCCCTACACTTGGGCTGCCCTGATGTTAAGAACTGAAACGATCTTTAAATGTATTGGTAGTCAATTCAAATCGTATAGTTGCTGGGAAACATAAAGATTGATCAATAACTAGATTGCAACGCATTAAGATTATATTAAAGGAGTAATTTTCTATAACTTATATGTGTACAAGACGGCATTTAAACTTACCATTTTTTATAGTTATTTATTTTGGTTGAGAAAAACCTTTTTCTGTCTTTACAGTCTTTTGCCTCCAAAAATTAAGGTACGTCTACGCCATTGTCTTTCCCTAGCTTTTATTGATGGCATGGGCAGTGAGCTTGAAAAAAGGGCAAAAGGACAAACATATGGGAGAGAAAGGGTGAAAGAGAGGAAAAGAAGCGAGAAATCAGAGAGTTCAGAAGAAGAAAATTTGTCATTGGAGCCGATGAGTTTCCCACTATCATCATAAGCAAAATTTGGCCATTGGCAACACTACAGTTCGAGTGGAGGAGAATTTTGGACTACAGTAAGGACTATTCATTTCCAAAAGGGAGCCTTCCAAACTTTGTTCTTGCTTTATAATATGTCTCTCATTTTATCCTTTCTTCTTTTGTCTTGCACAGACACTAAGCACATTTGTTTAGGGTTTGATGTTGGCAAGTTATGATTAATAGTTATTTTGCTATAATCTTTATTACCACAACTCCATTTCTAAGTTTGAACAATGTCTAAAGAATTTCATTGAGTTCAAATCATAGATTCGAATTATATTACCTCTTGTGATAAAAAAAAATTAATATATGGTAGTTTGCTTGAGCTTTGTTTGAGGTATGAGTGTATTTTTGTTTTGTATTTGGGGTTTTAATTTTCTTGGCATGGCAAAGTTTCAAAGATTTTAACTTATATTGGATTGCAAGAGCTAATATGATGTACATGAAAACATAATTGGATCATGTAATTATTCAACATAGAATCTAATACATGAATACAAAATAGGGAGAATAAACTAATCAAGATCAGACCTAATGAAGACGACATAATTATGATGTGTACTGGTTAAGTTAGAATAGTTTCAACCCCCAATACCCAAGAGAGTCTATGAGTGTTAGACGGCCAGAGAGAGAGTGATTGTATTTGTGTATCTCAAAATTAGAGCATCAGTGTGTAATTTATAGAGTTTTATTTTAATAATATAATTAATTAATATTATTAAAATAAAAATCCTCAAAATCTTTAAAATTATTTCTTATTTAATTAATCAAAAAAATGAGCCCATTAAATCTCTCTGGGTAACAATATCAAATTAGTAATCTGACGAGATGATTACTATTGCTCTTAGGTTGTGGGTTAGGTTTCTGCCCAGTGGGCTTGTGGATAATCGAACCCGTCACCAATTATCCACAAATAAAATAAACTCAACCCATTCATAGTTTACAAATTATAATATCAATTGCCTAATTAGTAATAACAAGATATTAATCTAATATAATAATTAATGTTAATCCATAAAATATCAAAATTATTCTAACAATCTCTCACTTGGATAGTATTAATTAATTTATTAGGTCAATAAATGAATATATAATTAGGCAATTAATATTCACATAAACACATGAATGTGTGTATATTTATAAACCATGCAAAATTCAGAAATGAAACTATACACAATGATCACTGAAACTAATAAGGAATCAAGTGATATTAACATTTGCATAAATAAGTTTCATTATCTGAATAGAATGGAATACAAAGTGACATTCAAGATGTCATATTACAATTCAAAAGTCCTTTAAGAACTTAATTCAGACTCCCACTAACCAAGGCTACATTGAAATTTTCAACAACACCCATATGAGTCACATGATTCTTAAATACTCCTATGGGTAAGCCTTTGGTCAACAGATTCGCCAACATATATTCACCAAGAATGTGAAGCAAATGAGTCTAAGATTCAGCAACCTTTTCTCTCACAAATAGGAACTTAACATTGAAGTGTTTGGTGTGACTTGAGTTCTTATGATTATGAGAAAAACTAAAAACAGATGAATTATTGCAGTATATGGTTAAAGGTCATGATATAAAATCAACCAAATGCATGCTAAATATCAGTTTCCTTAACCATATGGCCTAGCGAGTAGCCTCATAACAAGCGATATACTCTGCCTCCATAGTCGAGGTAGCTGTTACTGATTGCTTACAACTTTTCCATAATACAACTCCTTCAAACATCATAAAGATGTATCCAAAAGTGGATTTACAATCATCCATACAATATGCATAGTTAGAATCTGAATAACCCACAATTTCAAGTGGCTCAAATCTCCTAAAAGTAAGCATATAATGTTTTGTACCTTGTAGGTACCTCATAACTTTCTTCGTAGCCATCTAATGATCAAAACTAAGATTACTCAGGTATTTACCAAGTACACTAATAGCGAAAGCAATATCAGGTCATGTGCATACCTGAGCATACATAAGGCTGCCAACAGTATATGCATATGAACTTTTATTTATTTCAAATTTTGAATTATCATCTTTGAGACAAGATGATCTAGACAACCTTTCAACTTTTTGTATAGGTGCAGCACAAGGAGCGCAAGCATGCATATTAAATTTCTTCAGCACTCGATCTATATAGGTTACTTGAAATAAACCAAGAGTGCCACAAGATCTATCACAGTGAATCTGAATTCCCAAGACGAAAGAGTCTTCTCCAAGATCTTTCATGTCAAAATGGCATGACAAAACATGTTTGATCTCATTCAACATAGTTACTGAGTTACTGGCCAATAATATGTCATCAACATATAGTACGAGCATCATAAAGTTGTCTCTGTCAAATTTTTTATAGATACATTGATCAACAATATTCTTTGTGAAACTAAGTGAAGTGATTATCTGATCATACTTTAAATACCATTGTCTTGAGGCCTGTTTAAGCCCATAGATGGATCTTTTCAACTTGTACACTAAGTGCTCTTTCCCTGCTTTAGTAAATCCATCAGGTTGTGTCATATAAACATTCTCAAGCAAATCATCGTTTAAGAATGTTGTTTTGACATCCATCTGATGAAGTTCAAGATCCAACTGTGCAACAAGAGCCATTACAACTCTAGAGGCATCTTTAGTAGAAATAGGTGAGTGTTTTTGTATAATCGATTCCTTCCTCCTTATTATAGCCATTAGCTATAAGTTTGGCTCTGAATCTTTCAACTTCACCATTGGCCCCTCTTTTGGTCTTAAAGACCCATTTGCAACCAACAGGTTTACAACCATCTATTAACTCAGTTAATTCCCATACATGGTTACGAGACATAGAGGACATCTCATCATTCATAGCCTCTAACCACTCAGATGAATGAGAGCCTAACACAACCTCATCATAAGAAACTGGATCTGTGCCATCAACAATGTCTGACTCAAATTCCTGCAAGTACACTATGTAATCATATGAAATTACAAGTCTACAAGTCCTCTGTGATTGTCTCAAATTAATGACTAGTTCTCCTACATCAGCTATGGGAGCTTCTACAATAAGATCAATCGGATTCTTAACAAGAGTGTCATCTCTAATATCATGATCCACAGGTAGAGATGACAACGATGGTATGGGTAAGATGGTATCTACACAATGCAGGTTAATTACTCTAGGGACACCACTCCCACTGTCCAAGTCGTCCTCAAAATAGAATGCTTTGTCAGATTTAATGACCCTGGTAATGTGACTAGCAATAAAATCTACATCCTCTGGATCCTGAACAATAGCCAATGAAGAATACGCTAACAGTCCTAGAATCAAGTTTCTTGAGCTACGGATTATAAGGTCTCACTTCTGCTGTACAACCTCATATGCGAAAGTGCCTCAAACTAGGCTTCTTACCAGTGAAAAACTCATATGGTGTCTTTGCAACTAACTTACTCGAAACTTGATTCAGGATATAGGCTGCTGACTTAACGACATCACCCCACAGAAATTCTGGTAATGAAAAGTGATTAATCATGCTTCTGACCATGTCCATCAAGGTGCGATTACGCCTCTTAGTAACTCTATTTGTTGTAGAGTGCTAGACATAGTATACTGAGCTTCAATTCCTTACTCCTGTAAGAATAGAGCAAAAGGTTTAGGGTTTCTCCCTATTTCAGTATACCTCCCATAATATTCTCAACTCTGTCTAATCTTACACTTTTGATTACCTTCCTAGGCTTTAATTCAACAACAGCTTTAAATGCCTTAAAGGCATTTAACAAGTCAGATTTTTCATGCAACAGATCAATCCAGCCGAATCTGGAATAGTCGTCTATAAAGGTTATAAAATATTTGTAATTACCTATAGTAGCAGGAGTAATTAGTCCACTAATATCTATATGGATCAATTCTAAAACAGTCTCAGATCTATTAGCCCTTTTCTTCCTAGCTCTAACAGGAAGTTTTCCCTTAATGTAATCAACACATAATTTAAAATCTAAAAAATTTAGGTCATGCAATATTCCTTGTTTAACCATCCTTTCTAATATCTCTTTGGAGATATGAACCAAATGCCGGTGCCATAACATGGAAGAGTTCTCATCAATTCTTTGGCATTTATGTCCAATGACAACATTAATTAATGCCACAGAACTAGAATCTGAACAAATATTTGTATTCAAGCAATATAAATCGCTTATTAATCTAGTAGTTCCAACAATGACTGGATTAAAGTAAACATCAATTCTATCATTTCCTTGCCAAAAGGAATATCTATCTTTGTCTAATATAGAACTACAGCTAAACTTCCTTCTACTCCCAAAATGGTCTTTTCCCTTTCATTTGGGCTCCTCTTGTCTTTGAGGCCCTGCAAGGAACTAGTTACATGAACAGTCACTCCAGAATCTAACCACCAAGTGTCCATAGAGGTTTCAAAATTATTGGATTCAAGACAAACTAGAGCTAAGGGGGCAATTTAAGGAAAGATACCTTCTTTCTCACGCTTGTACTTTAGCTTAAGGTAATCTAAAATCTTGTGGCTAGGCTTCTTACAATAATCACATTCACCCTTAAATATCTTCTTCTTCTTACCCATATTCTTTTTTTTGTTCTTCTTGATCTTAAAGAACCTTTTACCATTAGTCTTGCCCTCAGGTTTCTTTCCCTTAAGCTTCTTATTTCCAACCTTGCTTGACGAACCATGAGAGATGTAGTTCACTGAATGACCACGTGAACTCGATTTCTTTAATGACTCTTCCTCTTGAGTCACGATAGACATCATCTGATCAATGGTCCATTCAACTTATTGAGAGTTATAGGTGGTTCTGAGAACCCCATATTCTGCTAGAAGAGACTACAAAACTTTGTAGACAAGATAACTCTCACCCAAATCCATATTTAAAGACTTCAACTTGTTAAAGTAATTCACCAGGTTCATCATATGTTCATGTACACCAGACACTCCGTCATAATGAGTGTTATCCAGTATGGAAAGATAGTACGCCTTTTGCATCTTATCAAACTTATTGAACTTCTCACTCACAGCCTTAAGGTATCCTACAACAGTGTCCTTCTCAGGAATACTCTGTCTGATTGTCTTCTCAATAGTATACTTTATAATCATCAAATAGATTCTGTTAGACTTATACCATTGTTTGTGATAAGCTCTATCAACTGCACTAGACTCAGCAATGAAATCTACCAGTTTTAGTTCTCTCATGGCCAAATTCTCCTTAGAGATGATTAGGTACATGTCGAGGGACTCATGCCAGTCATCAAAGTTCATCCCATTCAGAGTTTTTACCATATTCAGTTGCTAGAACACGGAAGTTAATGCAACAAAATTAGGAAACATTAATTATGTCCCGGAAACATAATTATAAAACATGGTTTTCATCACAAAATTTGGCTTATATGTAACTGTATCACAATATATTCATTATAATCTCACTTAAAGTTTTGGATTACAACAAATCAAGAAAGAAAACTCATATGTACCACAAATTTGACCACAATGAGAAATAACAAAATGCATCCATGGTTTACATATTGATAAGATATAAGTAACAATGAAAGCATTGATTTAAAATGCTTTTAACCATTTGTAAATATATCTATTTCACAAAATTATATTAACAATGTCACACTAATAAGATATGTCCATTGTCAACATAATATATATATATATATATACACATTATCTCTAGTGTACTTATCGTAATATTCAGACTCATCCCTGATAATGATAATTAAATTATTCTTAAATGTAGGAAATAAAATGACAAACACAGTTTACATTAATTTATAAAAGACATATCACCATGATTGGGCCCATGATAGGCAAGCACACAATCAATAGGTGTATGTGACCCAAAGTTACAACAAATTCCACACGTAGCTTATTCCTTTTAAGGCATGTGCTTAAATTAGGAATAAAATCTAACAATTAATACAAAGAAATTAATTATAATTTATTTACACATAATCAGGAAGAGTGAGCTAAATATGTTGTTCCGTACTGTGTCTAGCCTTTACATAAATTTTCTCATATCAAAATACCTCATCTACACATCATTTTAAGGCCCTAAATCTTCAAAAAAATTTAAAACTCCTATTTCCAGGGCTCAAAAAATTCATAAATGCATCACTAGCAGTTTGGCCACATGCGCCAATATGCACTGATAGCGAGTATAGGCATCTTCAACCTCTGGTGGGTCAACCCACCGAACCCAAAAGATGACCCACCGGTTTTCTGCTCCTCAAGTTTTGAAACCGAGATCTTTTTGATAGTCGTTTCATGATCTATAATTCCCTTGTAGCGGTTTCGTGTGATTCCCTTCCATTCAAGTTAATTTTTCATTCAAAATTTTGCATTTTGATGGTGAGTTCAGTTCGAACTCAGGGAGAGTTTTTCTGACGCCGGCGACACTGCTAGTGATGGTGGATGTCACTAGCAGTGAGCAGGAAGGGAAAATAACAAAAAATAAAAATAAAAATAAAAATACATGTATATTGATAAAAACAAGCCTGATAAAGACGAAGATCAAAAAAAAATTTTTTTTTTTTAAATTCCATAGTTATTTAACCGTGGTTCTGATACCGTTTGAAAACATAATTGGATCATGTAATTATTCAACATAGAATATAATACATGAATACAAAATAGGGAAAATAAATTAATCAAGATTTGACTTGATGAAAACGACATAATTATGATGCGTATTGGTTAAGTCAAAATAGTTTTAACTCCCAATACCCAAGTGAGTCTGTGAGTATTAAATGGCCAGAAAGAGAGTGATTGTATTTGTGTATCTCAAAATTAGGACATCAGTGTGCAATTTATAGAGTTTTATTTTAATAATATAATTAATTAATATTATTAAAATAAAAATCCTCATAAACTTTAAAATTATTTCTTATTTAATTAATCAAAAAAAATGAGCCCATTAAATCTATCTGGGTAATAATCTCAAATTAGTAATCTGATGGGAAGATTACTATTGCTCTTGGGCTGTAGGTTGAGTTTTTGCCTAGTAGACTTATTGATAATCGAACCCATTACTGATTATCCACAAATAAAATAAAACTCAGTCCATTCATAGTTTACAAATTATAATATCAATTACCTAATCAATAATAATAAGATATTAATCTAATAGAATAATTAATGCTAATCCATAGAATATCAAAATTATTCTAACAATTTACAAGAACAAGAACCAACACAGACGTTGTTCTTATTTCAAGTATCTTCTGAAGATACGAGATGTGTGTTCCTTGTTTCCTCTATTTTCTCTTTAGTTTCGGTAAGCTAAAGTAGATGTACAAGTCTACATTTGTTACGTGAAAATGAGGTACATTCCAAGTTCGCCAAATGGGTTTAGAGAGATAACGTTTGTGAAGGGTCTTCATCAAGGGGAATGAGATTGTGTTACTGATAAAAAAAAGTTTTGTGCATTGTTTACTGGTTTGTTACAATGTCAAAAAAGCATATGCATGGCTAATATATATGTGCAACATTTGGATTTATATATTCGTAATTTGCATGTTAAATGAGGAGGGATTTACTGCTTCTACAATCACTACACATGGAGGTGCTTGTTATGCAGCCACATCAACCCAGTACACTATTCATTCTTCTTATTACGCCACCTAATTCCTTTTCCATTCAGCCACATCTAACACTTTGGCAACGCATAATCCACTTGGTCATTTCTTAGTAGTTTTTCTAACACATTCACTTAGCATATAAAGTTAATAATCTAGCAAGGAATTGTTAATTTTCTTCTTTATTTTAGCACATACTGATATAACATGACTTCTCTTAGGGATTTTTATTACTAAAACCTCTATTGGGTAAAAAAGGTTTGTGGTTTTGAAAGCTTTTAACCTTCTTGCTTCAAGATTCAGGATTACTGATCTAACTGGACTAATCAAATTCTGCTCATCTCTTTTTTTCGCCTTTTTATAGGCTTTAGAAGCCTTGGTCATGTAATTGTTCCTTGCCATTGCAAATCTTTTGAAACTGAATAGAGTTAAGATCTCTATTATGATGGTGTCTCCTTCATTGGAGACACTGAACATAAGTTTGATTTCAATATCTTGTTGTTGACTAATTTTATTATATTCCTTTTTATTTTTAGATCCCATCCATTCTTTTTAAACTATTTGTTTTTCAGGTATTTTTTGGTGATTTTTGTGAATTTGTTTGCAAGGTGTTGTATTAACCTTGTAATTATGACTTAAGAGGACCTCCTTCATTGTTTTTCTTTTTTTTTCTTTTGTTAGTATTTTGTTATGAATAGTTTATTTATTTTATTTTTTACCCAAACTTTATGAGAAAAGCATCATGTAGAAAAAACTCCGATTTTTTATCTTGCCTTTTCCATTTTAATAACGTCATGATGATTTATAACTTTATTTAACACTTGTGCAATGTGGCTACTCTACAACTAGATACCATTAAAACTGGGAGTTTGAAGAGCTGCTAGCAAAAAAACAAAAAAAACGTAAAGTTCCCTCAGGATTTAAATGTTGATGGCATTTTGTCCCTCTTCTTATTGCTCCAGATATTTCAGGTGAATTTTTTAATTGTTTTATTTTTGTTAATAATATTTCATGAAAGATATACTGAGGTGTTAATAATTTCTACTCTTCTTCTACTTGAATATAACTTAGGTGCTTATAATTTCTACTCTTCTTCCATGATATTATTGCTGTAAAATTAGTCTGTAAATTACTTGTATCTCACTGAACATTGCATTATTGGTTTTGCAAGGTAAATGAAATATTGAGAAATAAGCCTTTCAGCTTTTCTAATTTCATTGAAGCCATAGGAATTGTTTTGCAAACATTTCAATTGACATTACAAATTTTTGTATCCTAGATAATTATACATTATTTATGTATAAATATGATTTGTGTAGGAATACATTTGGATCGTGATAATTGCAAATGTGAAAAGATATTTTTATCACAGGTTTTTATACCTAATATCTCTAATATAGAGTGGGTAATTTTTTTGTGATTAACTATCAATGTTGACGGTTAGTAAATATCGAAATTACTTGATAATTTTTATCAATGGCCAATTACTGTCAATAATAATTCATGGTTAAATGGCCATTGACAAAACATATTTCAACGATCACACTTTTTTTTTTATGCCTACGACCCTTCAATATAATACCTTTCTAGCAATAAGCTAAATATTTTATCCCTGATGGAGAATTTATCTAAGTACAAATTAATTCAATTTTACATACAATTTTAATAAGATAACTTTTTCAGTAAACCATTTTTTTCAAATAATAACTTATTTGAATGAGACAAAAACACTTTTACTTCCTCACATATCACAAAATTACTATTTTAATTCCTTCACTCAATGGAAAATATCACACTTAGTATTTCACTTTTATAAAATATAATAAATTTAGTCAATCTACTAAACTCTAAATCATAAATCTAAAATACTAAATTTAGTTTCTTTCTTTTCAAAAATAAGGAACTAATTTTGACATTATCCAATAAGTGAAGAATCATTTTAGACATTTCAATAAATGAGGGACTAAAATGATAATTTTGTAATCAATGAGATATCAAAAGTATATTTTACTCTTATTTAAACTATATACTTTAGCATTATTTCCAATAGAATTAATAATAAACTATATTTATTGTTAATGGTAAAGAAACTTAAAAAATGCTAAAATATTTCTTTGAATAATATTAAATTATTATAAACACTTGAAAATAAGTTAAGTAATTTCATAAAAGAATTTAGGCTTAAATATATTTTTAAAACTTTCAGTTTCACAGAAGTTAAAATTTGACTGCTTTTTTTTTTTTTTCCAAGAAAACGAATTCTGTAAAAATAAATACGTTACCCTCTTATCACAAAATATTTATTCAACAACAATGCTTCAGCAACAATGCTGCAAGCGCTGATTGGGATGTCCTGAAGTATTTCAAGGATGATAACTTTCCTCCAACTTCCCAAAGAATTTATGGACATAAAGTGACACTTTCGTCGCCCTCTCAAATGATCTAGGTAAAAATTAAGTTTTCGTTGACAAACATTGATATTGATATAAATATGAGATATCTCATGAATATGAGCAAGGTTGTCAAACTTGCGACTCAAGGTAGACTTGTGAGGAGGGTATAGACTCATAACGTAGAATTATAAGAGTTTACCTCTATTAATAAATTAAGAAAAATTTACATGTGAGGGACTAAATTGATAAAAAAAATTTTAAAAGTGACTCAGTTGAAAAGTATGTTATTTGAGGGACTAAAATGAGAAATAAATTTTATAAGGAATCAAATTAATAAATAACCTATTAGTGAGAGACCAAAAGAGATTTTATTCATTTTGCCAAAATAAAATTCAAACTATAAAAAAATATGAAGGGCATTATTAATAATGATGTTATTTGTGAAGAAAGAAATTGAAAAATATTCATATGAGGGACTACATTGAAAAGAAATTCTATGAAGGACTAAATGAAAATAATATCTTACTTGTGAGGGATTAAAATGAAAAATAAATTTTGTAAGGGATTAACTTTAAAAAAATCCTAAAAGTGAGGGACCGAAAAAAATTTTATTCATTTGGCCAAATTAAAATCAAGACTTGTATATATATAATTTTTTTCATATATATATATATTGAACTTTAATTATGGCCAAGTGTTTAGGTGCTAGGTGTCCACTTGCATGCAGGTTCAAATCTTGGTGAGTGCATTTTGAGTTTTGAAGCAAAGCCTTGTTTCAACTCGGTAGTGACTCGCCGATTCAACCGAATCAAGACAGGTATTAAGTTGGGTGCCAAGTTAACCCGTTTTTTACATGTAAAAATGTTGATTCAACAAGTTAACCGAATTGACTTGTCGAGTTAACAACTATGAATACAAGTATCTAATACGTGTCATACAAGACATTCTCAAATACACTTTATGTATGTATGTATATATATATATATATATATACATACAATAACTTAGCTGCTAATTATGCTTTTCGGATATGACATGGGGTCATGTTAAATGGAAAAGTATGTATACTAATCAGTAAGTTGTTATGTTTACCATCACTTCAAGTTCCAATATTCATGTCACATTTTTACTTGGTACAGTTGAAGTTCCTTAAGAACTTTATTGGAGAAGAGTTTGGGAAACACATGGTGGTTAGTTCTTTCTCTTTGTGTTGAAATTCCCTGAACAAAAGCATTTATGTGATGACGAGTTTGAATTTCTTTTTGGAACAGGAAAATGAACTCTTCCATTATTTGTTCCAGTTTACACCAATCCACAAAGAGGATTCAGACCATGAGCTTTATGAATCTACCGATGTAAGTGTTTCTCTCTTCCTCTTCTTCCTTGAGTGTTCATAAAAACTTTTATTTCTTCGACTCAAATTGAAAATCTACTTATCTCTCAAGAATTCAAAGAGTTATTCTTTGTTAACATAATATATTAATTAGTCACACTCCTCGTCACCACATCACACTTAGTGGCTGGTATTAGTGTGAGTAAAGAATCCCACATCGAAAGGAATTCATACTTGAGGGATTTTTATGTAAATTAATTCGCTAAAGAACGCAGTGAAAGGTCTCTATTAAGATGAAGACCTCCTGAGAAAGTTATTTGCATAATGAGGTGAATTGTAATGTAATACTCAGATTTAGAATTCCATAATTTTAATTTTTGAAATAAATTTGGACAGATTGTATGTCCCACAATTGTATATGAAGAACAAGATTCTTAGTCACTAACAAAAAACAAGAAGAAAGTAAGAAATTTGGTACGTAGAGATTTATTTACTTTCTACATTAAGTTAAGATATTCTTAAATTTTAATTTTTTTTTGTTTATATATAAAATAGAAAACTTATATATTATCTTTGCCTTATCATTGAATTGTTGTAGAGAAACTCAACGATCAGTAAACCAAAGTCGAGCGTGTTGAATAAAAAGCGCATGTTTGCCGGGGTATGTAGTTTTGTGTTTAATTATAATTTAATTGTGGTTTTTGGAAGAGTTATTTAATTAACTAACTAGATTTTGTATTGTATATATTAAAGCAGGAGAGGAAAGGCAAGATGTACTGTGCTTAACGAGAGCTGTGATCAATTCCAAAAGGATAGCTTCTTATATATTTTACTTTATACATGCAAGTTATAAATTATTGATTAAACTTTGTAAGAAAAATTCAATAATGATAAAGTAAATTATATTTATTTTTCTTGAAATTTGACTGAATGATCTATCTAGTCATAATAGTAAAGTAATTTCATTTTATAAAAAAATTGTGAAATGTTTTCTTCGTTGACCAAATTAAAGTCTTCTTTTTATGGCAATTAATGTATATAATTCCCAAACGAGCTAAGCAACATTTTTGAAAAACAATGAACTGATAATTTGATCAATACTCCAATGCACATTTTTTATTGCAGAAAATAAAAAAAAAATTAAAAATGAATAATTAATGACACCCAAAAATCAGTGCTGGAGTAGCTCAGTTGGTTAGAGCGTGTGGCTGTTAACCACAAGGTTGAAGGTTCAAGCCCTTCCTCTAGCGTTCTAAGTTTGCATAATTTGTTTTTTCTCCAAAAAATCTTAACAAAAAACGGTTTTAACTACTAAATCCGGTTCCGCGCGAATTAGTTTAGAAGCAACCGCCATTGTCGTCTTCATAAACAACCCGCGGAATTTCTTCGACAAGAAATTATTTGGCTCTATTCCTTTTTCTCTCGGCTGTAATGATGTCCCAAATCACCATTCTCTGGGATATGTTCTTTGTTTAACGGAAACATAAAGGTGGAGTGTTTGACATCCGGTGTTCTTCAGAGGCTCTTTTGCGAAATGGTATGGGCGAAAAGGGAGAGGAACATCAAAAGTCCTTTTTGTTACAAATTCGAAGTATAATTCCTGTGTCGGTAGAGGGTGATCTTTGGCCTCACCAAGGGTTTTACTTGAAGGTTTCAGATTCCTCACATGCCATGTATGTATCTCTCCCCCAAGAACAAGATAATATGGTTCTTTGCAATAAACTCCGTCATGGGCAGCTAATATATGTGGATAAACTGAAGTCATCGAATCCTGTTCCTATTATCATAGGCATAAACCCCATCCCAGGCCATTTTCGCCGTCTCGGAAATCCTGAGGGTCTTGTTCCTATGGATAAGCCGAAAGGTACTACGAATAGAGTATCTGATTCAATGATCAAATTGGAGACTAAGGATGTTCCAAAGAAACCACCAAAGGGGCATCGCTCTTCGAGTGCATCTAAAGTTCGATCTAGTAAGAACGCTGCTTGTAGAATGTCTGAAACTTGTGATAATTCTGATGTGAAGAAGGGGATTAGAGAATATGGGTCAAGCTTTGTTGACAATACAATTTCCACGTCATCATCTAGACAGGTGAAGAGAAGAAGCTGGACTAGCAGAGAAATTCTAGATACAAATACTGTGGAGTATGTCATAAAACCAACTGGTCGTAGTCGTAGTGGTACTCTAAGTGCCTGACTTGCTTGTGAAATTCCTCTTGTCTTGCAAGCTTTCCCATACTATTCAGACAGGAGCCAAATTCAGAACAAAGGTTTGAACCTAAGACTTCCTGCTAATTATCAACTTTGATCCACTAGACCATGCCTAGCGGTTTAAGTAGGAGCCAGAATGAATTATACTAAAATCGTTTGAATTGATTGTTTTTCACTTTTTGACTAGATTTTTGTTGACATTTAGAAATGTTGAAATGCTTGAGTTTATTGTCGATAAAGTCAGAATACTATGAAATGCCAACTTTCCTTTACTGAAGTAGTTTGGCCAGAAGCTGGTTTATAACTTTGCTTGCATGATTTAAGGCTTAAAAGTTGAGTCATCTAAGAAATAAAATATGGGAAATTATATATATGTGAGTCTCAACTGTTCCTTCTCAAAATTTTTATGATCTTTATGATCATGTAGCATCGAGGATTGTTTGTGCTTTCTAACTTTTCTGTTTTGGCAGACTTCACTTCACTCTGCAAGTTATGACAGCTCTGAAGACAACTTGAACTTCAAAACTAGAGTGAAATATGTTGGCTCAACTGAATAGTCCACAAGAAGTTTTAACAAGGCTAAGACCAGCATACCTGTGAAGAGTTGTGAAAAATCTATAGACCCAGCTTCCATGTTGAGTCTAGCCAATGACAAGAAAGTAGAAGAAGTAATGATTTTATGGAGTAATCTTCCTTCATTCTTAGCAGACCACGGCAAGGTATAAAGCTAAATGAAACTTGGGTAAGCAAAATAAATAGTTGAATTTGTAATGTGAAATAAGAATATTCATATGAGGCTCCCAATGTATATGTTATACACTTGCCTTAACCTTGTTCATGTGAGGCTGCTAATGTATATGTTGTACACTTACCAAAACCTTGTATTTAACAACGTAAAGTAATATATTCGTATTTCACTCTTTAAAACATCATACATTTGTCTTTGAATTCTTTCAGTCCATCATTCTTTCTTTACTTTACATAAGTGTTGAGTAACTTTAAAAAAGGACAGAATAACCAAAAAAAAAAAAAAATATTGAGGACCCTTGTTGAGAACTATAAAATGTCAGATCATATTAGCTATCTATAAATTGATCCTCATGTTAATCTTATCTTCTTTCTGATAGTGTGAAGAACATTTTGCATCCTGTTGTTAACTTAGCAATTATGAAATTTGACGCATTATGAATGTGTCATAGTTTATAATTAACACAATGGTTATTGTAATTACTATTCTAGTTTGAACCAATTCCTATGTTAGCTATATCTAGGATTGGAATGGAGTGCTTCTTGAACCTATTTGTTTAGATTTTAAGAAAATTAAGGTTTTTGAGCCTAAGAAGTTTATCAACTTCTAGATGTTTTAATGACATAAGGGTAGCATACAAGGATGAAGAAAATGATAGACATATGTTGAGAATTGTAACAAACACGGATGAAGAATGCATCAAAATTTGTACTTGAAGAAGTTAGCCAAATACAAAATCAACTCATGGATCAAAATGCAATAAGCTGCAGGACTAAATCAAGATGAAGCAAGATAAAGTAACTTGAAGCAAAATGCAACAAATAGACCCTTTATTGAGAATTGTAACTATCAATGTATGATTTTTACCCATCATGTAAAGTGAAATAGGAATGCCTTGTAAAGTGAAAAAGGAATGTCTTATAGAGTTAAATAGGATACCATTGTATAATTTGTACTTGCCAAAACTTTGAACTTCACTATTGTAAAAGAATACATTGGTATTTGACTATATTGAGAGTAGTAATAAGTTTGATAACTTACATCTTTTAATTAGTAAGTTCAAAAAAATGACAAAATAACAAGAAAAAGTGGTCAAAACCTATATTGTAATGAGATGCTTATTTATTAAGTGATTATATAGAGATTTTTAATGACTCCTACATATTCAAACAAAGCAAATAACATGAGAACATATACATCAAAGATAAAGGCATGTTTAATGTACTTCAAGTACCATAAAAGATCTTGTAAACCTAAATTGGCTCCTTTGTGGTTGACAACCATTAGAGCATGCTAGAGGTGTTGAACAAAACACTTTGTTCAGCATTTGACTTGATGATTTATTATCCTGCACAAATGATTTTAAACTAGTAAGTGCAAATGGAGTCCAAGAATGGGTATAACCAATAAGCACATGCAACCATGTATTAACCTCATGGTGTGGAATTTGTGAACAAATGGTAGGCAAGTATTAATTTGCTAAATTTTGATATTAGATCATAAAGTTATGGCCAAAAGACTAAAGCTATGTCATGGAATCTACTCTAGGCACCTAGGCACTGAAAGGTGACTGCTAAGGCACCTAGAATTGCTTGCTTTAGCTTTAAATTGGCTTTGGATGCCTAGGCACCTGAATACCTGATATGCATGAATTCTTTGGTTTTTTAGGGTATAAAAGGAACTTTTGCCATTTTTAAGGGGGAGAGCCAAGGAAAAGGCTAGGGTTTTAAAATTCTCTTTTGGAGAGTAAAGGGATATTGCATTTTCTTGGGCTTCCAAGGTATTTTTTTCGAATGAGAGGCTAAGGGTTGGTCTTCATGGACCTTCCTTGGCCAAAACTTCATAGATTCCTCCATTGAGGTCTCTTTCCACCCTTTCCCTCTTTTGTTTTCTATTTTTCCTTTTCCTTTCCTTAATGTACTCTAGATTTAAGCTTGTTGTGATGGATATTGATGGATACTGAGTAGGGATTTGTTAGATGTATTCACATATGTAAGAGAGATTATCTCTTTCCTCATATAATTATGGGTTGATTTATGAATGTATTTTGCTTCTTATTTAGGGCTTTTGAATGTTTTACTCAATTTATATGATTGCAAGTAGATTGAATGATTTATTTATTTTTTATTTCTTTCATAATCTCTTGTCATGGAGTCAAATGCCCACAAGGTATTTAATGAAATGCTTTACTAGGAATGGCATTGTCCTTGACTGGTTGGAACCGACTTTAAGATGAATTTATTCTTGAGTTCTCAATATTTTCCTAAAATCTTAATGCACTTGAGGATTAGTTTCATTTAAATTGCTTGGATTTGACTTTTAAGGGAAGCTAATGGCTAAGGTAGTGCAATTCTACCTAAGTTGCTTGGATTTGACTTTTAGGGTTATGGTTAGTAATTTAGCTCTTGACCTTAATGCGTTCTAGGGAAGATTTCATTTAAATTGGTTAGATCCAACTTTTAAATATAATTAGAACTAGAATTAAGATTTACATTGGATTTAGGTTTATCTTGTTAATGAGCTAAATTATTCAGAAGTGGAATGGGACTATGTGGATATAAAGTCTAAAATGAACTTGGAAACTCTATCCTCACTCTAACTCTCCACTAGCTAAATCTAATATAGAGTCTTGAGTCTTTTATTTTTAGTTGGGTTCTATAGAATATTAGTTTAGCTTAGTTATATTGTATGTTATACTTGAATCATTTCCTAGTGACTAGTTTAGTTAGGCGACTAGTGTAAATATGTAAATAATCACAGTAACATTACTTTTGTACCTATTGTGTATTTTGATAAGCAAAAATTCAATCTTAAGAATAATAAAATGTCACATTATCCTCGTGGGAATGAGACTAGATCTTTTAGATCCTTTTACTACAAATTAACCCGTACATTTGTGGTTCATCAATATTTTTGCATATTGGTAAGTGAAAATAGTTTGTGGCCTTTCCTGACCAAGAGCTTCCAAAAAGGTCTTAAATTGCCACCTAAAGGACTTAGTTGTCTCATTGTACAACAATGCAATGCGAACATGATTGTTTGCCTATAATTATTGAAGTTAAAGAACAAAGCAAGCAGCTGATGCACACAATTGGTATAGTAAGTTATGTCTAGGGAGACAATATTGCTAAAATATCCGTAGTCAATAGCCCAAAAAGTATTTGTTATTTGCTCATCAGCATCTACTTGAAATGCATGGGGAAAAATGTGTTTTTTAACAATTAACTATGGAAATAATGCAAAAGACAACAAAATTCATCGTAAACCATGTTACATTGCCTTATTAATTAGAGATAATTTTTTATGTCCAATCAAGTAAAACCAAGATTTGTTCTACCTCCTACATGCATGCTCATCAATTGAAATTAAGTTTTTTATTACAATCCAGAGTCTTCAGCCATTTCAATTTCATATTCTTAAACTTAAGATATTTTGCAATGTAAGGCCAACATATGTGTTATTTTTAAAAACTGAAGAGGGTGGTTATGATGCTCCACATACCCATTGATAGTCAATTTTTCCTTCCATTTAACAATTGTAATTCTTGCATTGCAATTAATTCTAGATTCAAGCCTATGATTAGTAACCACAATGTTTCCTTTATCAACCTTCTGAACTCCCCCTTAGCAATATACAAATATACATAAAGTCACTAATCCATCTTTTTTCTTGTTCATATATTGTTTCCTTACACCAAATCCCACCTTCCCTCTATAGTCAATCTAAATTGCCACACAGCCTCAGCACTACCAAATTGCATGCCAACTCGAGGCTTATGCTTCATCATCACCTTCTAGTTCTATCATTAGTAGACCAACAAAATTAGTGACAAACATGGTAGCATTTTAAGACTTAAAATTTTTTTCCACAATAGGTTGGAATGAAAAACTAAACGAAATGACATGTTCCAACTAAAAGATATCCATTAACTATAGCAATCCCCCAATAACTAATATTTGCAACAAATTAAACAGTATCCATTCTAACTAGAAATGACAATATATACATTTATATACATACACTAGACAACATATTCATTCTAACCTTAAAACCATTCCAATTTTCACATTACAGGTTCAAACTAAAATTTTTGACAACCATTAAAGTAGTATGTATTTACTTCTAGGCTTATACAAATTTATATTCAATTCTAACCAATTTCAAAGAAACAAACAACTATATATATATATATATATATCTCTTTCTCTCTCTCTCTCTCTTTCTCTCTCGCTTCAAAACATAAGGTTGCATAAGGAATGCCATATACAAAATGCTTCCAAGAATATGAGAGCTTTTCTTTTTTTACAAAGGAAGTTTAATATATACTAAGCTTGTAATTTCTTTGGGCTTTCTCTTACCTTATGAGTCTTCTTAGCTATAACTTCTACCTTCAATTTGCAAGAAAATTGAGTGCCTAAGCAAGGGACTATGTTAACACTTAACAGGCATCTTTAAAAGAAAGTATAATGGTGGGAAAATGGATTTCTTAGTGCCAAATATGCTCATTTAGTTAAAGATGGCTTCATGTAGATGAAGAAATGAAGAGCTCAGACCTAACTCTGCAAAATGACGTCATATTACATTTCTCATATTCAATAAAAAAAACCTCTCAAAACACCTGTTTCACTTTGAAGAGAGTATAATGGTGGGAAAATGAAGCATTTCTTGAAACAGTGTGTTTTAAAAGGCAGATAATGGATGCAAAAAGGGCTTCTTAAACGGTACCATATTATCCAATTTCTTTTTCCAAAAAAAACTTAAAATGCTTTACTAGGAGAATGCAAAATAGAGGAAGAAAATTGACATAGAATTTACGTGATATCAATTAGAGACAAAATCAAACATGGATTTGGGTATGATACCTATTATTTAATATTATTTATAATTGAGACAAAAATTGCAATAGAATATATCCATGTCAAGCTTTAACGATATCTAATTTCGTGTCAATACATGAATTTTATGAGCTAATTATGATTAAAACATCATATATGTAATTAACCCATGTCAAAATCTTTAATCTTGATATTAGACACGGATTTAGTTCATGCCTAAATTGGATATTGATATCAGATATGGATATAGTCCATGTTTGACATCAATATAAAAAAATTTTGACATGGATTAGATCTGTGTCAAAATTTAGTGGCTATAAGCAAGTATTCTAATTCAGAAAAAGCTCTTTTTTTAGAAACATCAAATCTTCATCTTCACTGCTCTCTTCACCTACACTAATGTTGAAGCCATATGCTCACATTCTCCCACCTTTCTTGTTCACGTTGAGACCTCGTGGCATGGCTGACCTCCACTTTGACCAAAGCTTCACAGGCATCAGTCCATTCTCTGTTAAGATTGCTCTTTCTGGGTTTCTCTACGTTACATTTCTCTATCTCTCTTCCTCTAATTTTGCTTCACTACAAAATATAAAGGAGCTTAATGTTGTATTTTGCTTATTGTGTTTGTGAGCTCCTGTATGCGTATAGAAAGGACAGTGATATTATTCTGTAAGGGTGCTCAATTCCTCAAATTATGTGGTTGTGATATGGGCATGCTCAATTTCTCAAATCTCAATCTTTACGGTTGTAATATGACTCTATTGGCAAGCTTCATCTAAGCACTTAATTTAAGGTAACTGTTTATCTCTATTTTCGTGAGGCATGCTTGATATTATTCTCTCTCTCTTTAATTGGGTTTAATTGAGGTAGATTGTTCTGTAATTTGTTTGAATGGTTGGCTCAATATGGGGTTTTGTTGATGTCTCATTATGTTTTCTAGTAGTGTTGTTTGGGTATCTATTTATGACACTTTTGCCATTCTGTATATGCTTTCTTTTTTGAATAACTCAATTAAATGTTCTGTTGCTAACTCATTAAGTTTTTTGGTAGTGTAGTTTTGTATAGTGGGGTTAGTTTGGTTACTTTAATGAAGTTTCATTTATTTGGGAAAAAAATACTAAAATTAATATATGTGGAAAGTGAGAATTTAAGAAGCTATTTATTCGCTTTCTTGTTATTAGATGAATTTCTTTTTCTTTTTAGGTTAATTTTCCACTAGCTTCTAAGCATGTATAAGTAAAGTCATCATAGTCATGGATGACAGTGACTTGCCATTTTAAAGCCCACAATGGGGATTATATGATCTCATCATATTTCTGGGTTAGAAGTTGTAACAAGCATTATTTGGCAAATCTGATAATTCAAATTCCACATTATAGTCTTTAGATGGTTCCTATACTATTGAGTGATTTAATGTAAAAGTTAACTGTGATGAATATCACAATGGACAAAACAACTCAATTTGAAAAGTTTCTGGTGTTATAACTAAATTAGTTGTGAGAATGCATGTAGATTTTGCAACTGATATATATTATGCACTATAATGGATCATCATAAGCTTCTTTATCTATGTCTAATAAATTTTTATCCTTTAATTAGATTAAGAGTTATGTTTCATTGTTTGTTAAGTAATAAAGATCAGGCTCCTTGTGTGCCTAGTCCGCACAATTATTTAGACCCTATTCATATTTTTTCTTTGCAAAGTAGTTATATTCGTTCTATTATTTTTATGTACAACTGTCACTTTATTATTTAAGGACTCAACATCCATTTTGTGCATATAAAGGAATGCATGGGTCTCTATATTATTAATTCAAGAATATTCTATTACTTTCTTTTTACATATTTTCTATCTTTGTTTAGTGGACATTTTGACTGTTCACCACGTTGGCATAGCACTCATTAATTCATTCTTCCTTTTATTTTCTTCTACTATTTACTTTGATGATCAAATTTGGTTTGTTTATTGATTGTGTTGTAACAAATTTATATCTATCGCAAAGTGTTACACAAATTGAGATTTTTCAAATAAGAAAAGGACTTAGGCAAGTTTATTGTTATTTTGTTGCAAGCCTTGTAGGGCAGTAAAAAGAGCAATAAGATAATAAAGCTAATTTTAAAATACAAAAATGAAAAGTAGATGTACTGGGGAAGGTAGTAGTTGGCACTTTGACAATAG
Organism: Delonix regia; assembly: GCA_037074485.1. Taxonomy (NCBI): domain Eukaryota; kingdom Viridiplantae; phylum Streptophyta; class Magnoliopsida; order Fabales; family Fabaceae; genus Delonix; species Delonix regia. The sequence goes on along the minus strand of CM073454.1, from coordinate 7,184,187 downwards.
CATTTATTTGGATTTTGTAGGTGGTGTTAACAAGAAAGGTTATGTCAAGGGACTAGGTTCACAAACAACTTCATTTACAAAATCTATTTCCTCTTCATCAGCTTCAATTGACGCTTCTACACAAGCTAGGATGGTTGCATTCAAGGCAACTATTTCAATTCTAATTACTCAGTTGTAGCACAAGGATGAATAATTTGCAATGATAATGCAAAGGATAGAACTATTGAAGTAGAGGTTTAGGGTCTTAAACCCTAATGATTAGGCATTGGCGCCGTGTACAATAGAAGAAGCTCGTGAAGGGGATGAGCACTTAAAGGACGAGGAAGTTGATTAGTGATAGACAAATGATTTCTTTTATTATATTAGTATTGATACTAGTATTATTCTATTAATAACACTTTTAAACTTTTGTATTGTTGTCCTACTCATAAGACTAATAATTATTATTGATTTGTATTGTGTTACTTATCATATGATATGGATATCTATTTCAATTTCTATTACTATTAACATTTGTTTACAAGGTTGTAATATGAATAAGATAGAAGCGAATAAGGACTAGTAGGCTAGCTATACAAATTACAATTTAGACACGGAATTAGATACCAACAAAAAGATATTTCAATTCCCTATTAGTGATAAAATAAATCTGTATTAGACTGACATATACAAAATCGTATGCAGAAAGATAAAAAGCAATCATAGACGAAATAGTTTTGTCTCAATAATTAAGATATGGGACACTAGCAATAAGCAATCAGGTTTCCCTTTCGGAGACAGATGGATTTTTGTATCTATAGTTTTGACATGGAATCTGTTATAGAATAATTTCCTTTAACTATTTATTTAAGACGAATTGTTATCAATGTCTAAATGTCTACACTACTTCTAAGACAAATTTATTTCGTCTCTATCTTTCAAATTTTAATCACTGATACCACTTAGGTTTTTGTATTGCAATGGAACTTTTCATCATCAGATATAGATTTTTTTCATGTCAATTTTGAGACGAAATACTTAATTCTACGTCTGATTATTTAGAGACACGCTTTACTATACAAATCTAAATTTGTGTCAGATTCCGTCTCTAACTTATTTAGACACAAAATTTATTAAATTCATATACAAATTTTTTTTTTGTCCCTGTTTTGTTGTTTTTGTTTTTCTAGTAGCGACGGTGCCTTTTGATTCTACAATCATGACATGGCATCATTGTGGATGTTGGATGGAACAAATGGCCATGATTGCTTAGTGGAGAAGATAAAGTATAACCAATCTTTTTTTCCCTAAAACCACTATTACTTGGAGGGGATTTTTTCCATCATAATAGTACTATTTTCCATTTCCTCACATAGGGAGTTCATACCACGTACGTGCAATCCACATTCACTGAAAGAAATTTATTCGGTTTGGTTTTGTAAATTAGCATTAATTGATTTTATGTCAATTCATAGCTGCAACATTTATTGCTTGGTTTGGCCTCCGTAACAGTACTAAATTTGTCATTTTGGGATGGGAACTTAATACAGGCTATCTAAGAAAGTTTTCAAAGACATGGAGTTTTCAAAATTTTATTTGTATATATTAAATGAATTTAAAAGTATATTAAAATCATACCTTAAAGAAAATTAAATTTTTACTCTTATAATTTTACTTAATATTTAATTTTAATTTTATAATTAAAAATTTATAATTATATTTTATAATTTAATTCATATTTAATAATTTGCTATATATGTGAGTTTATTTTATTTTATTTTTTAACTCAAACCAAATATATTAGTGTGTCAACGCAGTACATAAATAATAAAATTTAACAAAACATTAATAAAATTATAAACTACAAGAATCTAATAACAAATTTTTAATTTATATGAACAAAATTCAAAATTAAATAAAATTATTAAAATTAAAATAATATTTTTTTTCTTATATTTTATCATCATAAACATTAAATTAAAGAGACTTTTAACTCTGAATAAATTGAGCTCTACCTATTATTTTCCCTTGACTACCTTCAATACCGCTAGTCATGGGATAAATTTCTCCCGCTCTCAATTAACCAATATCCAAGGCTCCAACTATTAGCACTTCTTTTTCTTTTCTATTACCCAATAACTTCTAAAATTGACGAGCCCAAAACAAGGTTATCAAAAATCGCAATTTATAGCTTAATTTGCACGCTTTTTCCCATTTTTCACCACTCATCCCAAACATTTCATATAATGCTTTTCATAAATATTAAGATTGTAATCACCTAGTCATAATCATGATCACTTAACTATGTTTTTTTTTTTTTGGTTTCCCTACATCAACAAGGCAGTACTATATTTCAACAAAATTTTTGCGACAAGTGATTAAAACCGTAGCAAAACTCTTTGGCGCCGATCAAGATTCTCGCACCAACTCAAAACAACTTTTTTTTTTAATAGGGATTAGGGCTGAAGTTTATTTTTGTCCTTTAATGTTTAAATTGAGTTTTACTTTCATTTCAAAATTATATTCTTTCTTAAAAATTTTCAATATTTTTCAATCCATAACTCACTTAACATAAATGACAAGCATCTTGTTTATGCTTGCAGGTGGTTAATTTGTTTAAGGCGGCATCTTTATTCTCTTCCTAATGTGGGCATAGGTGGCGGTATTTTTAACATTAAAGTCATTGGAGGGTAAAATAGAGAATTTACCATGATAGTGGGACTAATCACAAAATTAATGGCAAAGAGGTTGAAGGTTAGATTTGAAATTTGACTAAGTCTTTTGTCGAAGTAATACATGAAAAATTTTTCAAAAGAGGAAAAAGTTAAGTCAAATGGATGAGGAATTGAATATAGATAGCCTAAGATTATTTAATATGCATTTGAGACTAAAATAGACCTAAAATGACTTCTTTATGAAGGCCCAAATATTTACTTATATGTATAACCTTCTTTGTTAGATTACAATTCAGGAAAAAAAAAAAAAAAAGGCCTTTCTTAGCTGCACATTATAGCTTATTTTATTTTATTAGATTTGGGCTAAGATTTACTTAAGTCTTCTAAGGTTTTTTTTTCTTAAGAGAGCTTATAAATACTTCATGAGACATTACTTTAGGGCAAACTTTTGAATAGAAAACATTGTTTGTGTTATCTTTCTTGCTTCTATGAACATTTATCCAATTCTCCAAGCTACATTAAAAATTTAATGGTTCAGTAGACAAGGATTTAAATTTGATTATTACTTGATTCATATTATGTGTTGTCATTGTAGTCTCTTTAGGATAGGTTTCGCATCCCCTACCAAATTCAATTTATTTCTACTCTTCTCTCTCTCTTTTTTTTTTTTTTCTTTATCTTTCTTTTCTGAATGATTTCTGGTAGTAAATGGAATCAGATTAAAAGCAATATACCCTTCCCTCTTTTTGTCTTAACGGACTTTACACAGTTTTCCTCTTGAGCTATGAATTATGCGAAGCCAATACAGTACCAATCATCGGATCAAAATTTTAAATTATTTTTATTGATGAAATCAAGTTTAAAAGTTATAGATTTCAATATTTTAATTTGATTTATAAACTTTAAATACTTACTGTCATATTTATACAATTATTTTAATACCCAATAGTGACTAAAGATAAGCCACGGTAGAGAATCAGAATTTCTAAAATCTTTGGTATTGGGTTTAGAATAACTTGAATAGACTAAGTGAAGTCATGCCTTATATTGCATTATACACTTGTGCGCCACTTGTTTTGGGTTTAGAATAACTTCTAGTGAAGTTTTGCTTTCAATGGCATTTGGTAAAGGATTCTGAAAATAAACAAGGATCTAATTATGTTGCTGGATGATCTATATTTCAAGTCAAGCTTTTTCGAGGCTTCGTTTAGATCTTCCAGTACAGTTTATTTTGTTCATTAATTATATTAAGTAATTTTTTAGAAAATTTTCTGCGAGGGTAGTAATTTTTTGAATGCACTGAAGGTGAAGTAATCAGTTGAACTACCAAACTAAGCCCTAAATGTAATGTTAAAATAGAAGAGAAAATTTAAACACTAAGCGATCCACTTATTATAGTACTGCTGTTCATTAGACAGAGTATACCTATATCTTATTATTTGTATGGAATTTTCTATAAATTATTTAAATTTTTGATCATTAAAATGAAATTAGGAACGGAAATAAAAATTTGAAATTTAAGTATTTTATTATTCATAGTAAATTCATAAACTTTTCAATTATTATTTTAATATAAAACTTAATAACAATAAGTTTTTTATTTTAAAATAATGGAGATAAAAAGTGGTAGAAGTTATTTAATTTCCCCTCTTTTAAAACCATTTTTATTTCTTCTTATATTATAATATGTATTTATGTTTTGTGTGATATGGCCAAACACATGGCTTTAGCCTCATTGATCGGAAGGTTCCAAAGCCAATTATATATAATAGTATGAATTCTTCAAGCGTAAATGTATATATATCTGTATTGCCCAAAAATAAAAGTATATATATATATATATGGGAACTGTTGGGGGATCTTGATAAAAACTCCTAAATAGTAAGATAAAATAAAGTAAAATAAATGAAGATATCCAATATCTGTTTTCGCAACTGATTTTTGCCTATACGCATATTAATATATTGTGTTTTCATAGAAAAAAAATAACTTGAATATTTCATTATATATTTTGTCTTCAATTAAAAAGTAAAGATAATTTTAGTCCAAAACACAAATATAAAAGTTATTAAATACTACTGAAAAAGTATGAAAATAAATTTCCTCAATCGGTTTCATATATTTTTCATATATATGTCATCTTGTCTTCTCGGATTGATAGATTAATTATCTTTATATGATTTCTATTTTTTAATTGATTTTGTATATCCTTTATTTATCATTTATTCTATTAATCTATTATAATCTAGAAGCAATTAATTATTTATCAATAAATATAATTAATATAATATAATTCTAATATAATAGTAAGAATCGAGAATTTGATTTATATATACTGATTCTATTTTATTTTTCAATATATGAATAGCAAATATAATTAGATGTTGTATATTGATTTTATATATCTTAATAAAATCGGTCAGTTGGAAGCCTCAGGGAAAACGATACTTTTTAGAATGCCAAATATTTATTTTTCTAAAATTAAGTTTCAATTTTTAACAAAAGATAAATAATAATTTCATGAAACTTATCATTCAAATAGGTCTCAATGTCTCACACATAAATAGAGAAATTTCATGTTTAAGGAAGTTGTTTGGTTTAATTGAATTAGGACTCCTCCAGTCATCTATATATATATATATAAAGCACGTACAAATTACCTTCCCTCGCCAATCTAACTTTTTATCGATCATAGAATTCAAACAAAAGAAAATCGTAGCGTTAGAATTTTCTTGATTCCAAAATTTCCCTTCCTCTCAACCCAAGAGTTCATAATTTGTCAACATGTCGAGACGTAATTAATTAAGATTTCTATATTAATCATATGTTATAATTAATTCATGTCATTGAATATCTTTAATGAGTCTGCATGTTGATTATTACAGGAGGAAGAAGAAGCAAGAACACCAGAACCAGAAGAATGGCACATGGCACTGATCATAACGACGAAGAAACCAGGGCTTTCAATATTAATGAGAAGAACAACAAGGACGATGATCACGATGATGACGATATTGTGGATATTGTAGAGTCTTCTTCTAAGACGTTCCTTAGCTACGTATACGAATTGGAAAAGAAAAAGTAAATTAATATTTGGTTTTATTCTGGTTTTCAATATTTCTTTACTAATTGTTCGCATGATCGTTTGTTTGATGTTTGTTTATACGTTGTGGTTATTTTGTTGATGTAGGGAATCTGTATGAGAGAATGTACTGTGCTCTATTATTGATATTCTGAACAGTACTGGGGAGGAACATGAAAGCCTGCTGAAGAAGTAAGTCGAAGTTTTTTTTTTTTTCTTTAATTTTGTACTAATAATAAAAGATTTCAATATTAGTTAGGTGATATACACAAAGTATTTAAACTCGTAAGAAAAAAATAAACTCGTAAGAGTTGTTTCGATTAATAAATAGTTATCAAAATATGTAATTTTATAGTTTAAATACTATATACACTAAAAATTATTCAAATGTAATTCACATTATACTTAATCAAATAAAAGTTATTCATATTTTATAATATGTAATACTCAACATGAATATTTTAATATGGTCATACATAAATAATTATTCAATATAACTAATTAAATAATATTTATTTTATTTTATTTAATAAGTACATATTAAATATAATTTTGTTATTTTTTAAGCATATACAAACTTGTAATAAAATAAATTGCAAAGGCTTTATGGAAAAGAAGTTTGTCTATATCATATTTAGTCTTGAGTTAAAATTATTATATTATTGACTTTACAAGCTAGTTGACATATTAAAATCGTAAAGTCGATAGACTCGGTAAGTCAACTCGTGAGTTTACTCGAATTTGTACTAAATTTGAGTTTACAACGAGTTGACTCATTTTCTTGATGTATAATCATAAACTCATAAACTCGGATAATAAATTCGTAAGTTTGACAACTACAAATATACAACCATCTTTAGAGATGTTAATGTTAACGAGATTTAATGCTTTTATTTATATCTAAAGTTTTCGAAGATTTTTTGGGACATTTAAATTTTGATGTACCAATTTTATATAATTAAACCTTTTTAACCGTAAATTTTATAAATTGTTAATAATATTTCAGAATACAAACAGTAATTAAAAAATAATTTTGAGTTTGGTTTTTTGAGAGCTATTTACAACAAGTGAAATTATTTTATAATAATTATGGGATCAAATTTTTAAATCATTAATAATGGTTAGATCATATTTTAAAAGATTATCGATTTCAGTAATTAAAAGTTATCAAATTCATTAACCCTTTAATTTAATATAGATTCTTAGATAATACTATTTATTTGATATGAATTGATTATAACATATTAATTATAGAATGATAATTGATGAGAATTAATTACTTATTTGATCTCAAATCATTTTTACCTGAAAAAAACCAAACTATAATCAAAGTTTTATCTACATTTATTAGTCAAACATATGAATTAGAAATACCAATTTTGCAGGACGTGTGCCATGAGTGTTTTCTTGCTCTCCGTCCCCATCACTATTCATATCTTCTGTATTCATCCACATTTTACATTGTAGGGATTTCCCATCATCATTTTCCACAGGGATGCGGATCCTCATGGATCCCATACAGGAACCTCAAAATTTAAAAGAAAAATATTACCAAAAATTAAAAAAAATTAATAAATATAAAAAAAAAAATTAAAGTTTAAACTCGTTATTTATATTATCTAATAAGTTTTAATCAAATTTTAAAAGAAAACTAAAAAGAATTCAATTGACAAGTCCTAAATAAGTTCTAAAAATTTCAAAAATTTAAAAAAATAATAACTTCAATAAATTAAAACATCAAGTTCAAGTCATATAACATCAAGACATTTTTTTTCATCATGTGTAAATTTTCATTATTATTTCTTCTTTATGTGCAAGTTGATTATTTCAATCTATTTTGTTTTTGTCATCTTAATATGTCAAAAATTTATGCATTTGAGGCATCAATCAAGACATACTCATCTAAGTAGTAGTTTAACTCTAACTTGATATTTCAAATTAAAATAATTTTATTTACACATTGGAAATAGTTGTACTTCCAATTTTTTATCTTTGAAATAGAATTCACATTTGCTAAATGTGAAGATGTAGTAAAATATTAAATATATATATATATTTATAAATTTTAAAATATTTAGGTCAAATTATCACGAACATAGGGCAGGGAACATAACTCCTATCTTTATTTTCAAATTTCCTTCGGAGAGATTTTTTCTTTATTTCCATTCCCATAGAAAAATAATCTCCAAATGAGATAGTCTTCACACAGATCTTCACGTATAAAGACATTTTGCCAGCCCTAGCCGTATGGCCTTCATTTTCCTTATTGTTATCTTTAATTTGAATTAACTTGTGCAATGACCTTATAGAAGATAACGTTAGAGAGAATATTAGTATATATGTTTCTCGAGGTCTAATCAAAGTAAGAGAATTTCTTGGCCAAAAATAAATCCATATAACAAGAGGGATTTCCTCAACTATAGAAAAATTAATATACTTAATACCAATTTATCATGTAAGTAAAATGATTTTAGCTTAGCTTTCACTTTCAAAATTACAAAATGACCATTGTTCCTAGGTTTGCAGACCTCATGAACCCAAAAAAAAAAAAAAATTAATAAAAAAGTCCAATGATTTTTCTTCTATATTAATGTTGAACCGTGAAAACATATAAATATAAGGCTTCATATATATATTTCTATTATTACATAGACATGAAGGCTTTTATATGAACATTTTGTTTTCAGCTTTGCTACATGCCTGTATCGGATTTTAGATATGATTAAAAGAGGATCATCAGCAAAAGTGAAGCAGCTAGCTTCTCACGCTTTAGGTTTGCTCAAAACCCTCACTTTATCATCTCTTGATTTTGCATGTGATCTTCACTTGATTAGCTTTAAGTTAAATGTTGCATTAATTTGATATAATTTTTAAAACCTGCAGGTTCTGGCTATGACACTTTGTCATTCTGATAAAGCCCAAGAGATCTTCCAGGACTTGAACTAGTGACATCGCAGCAACCAAATTGCACGTTTTCGCTAAGCCAACGTTACCATTCAGTATATATGTGTGTTGTATTATATATATTTAGACTTTATTTTCTTAGTTTAAAAAAAAACATCTCCATATACTTAAACCCAAACACTTAAAATAAGTTCATCACCTATTACCACATAACCAATAAAAACTTCATGTTTATCATTTGTAATGTATTATATATATTTATTATTGACTTTTTTTATAGAAATTTTATTTCGAATTTTTTATTAGTTATGACTTGAAAAGTTATCTGTTATTATCTTTTGACCTATTTTGATAAGGTAATATTTAATAATTATATTTATTACTCTATAAATCATTTTAATTCAAATTTAAAATTACTAGTATTTGATTATTAGTAGTTATTATATTTAGATTTAAATATATAAAATTTTAAAAAATATTTATATTTAATTATCACTTATTCAACTATAATCAAACTAATAAACTATTAATCATTGCATTCAGTAGTTTTAGTTATTAGTCTAAATTTAAAAATATTGATTTTAATTATATAATTGTATATTTTAATAATTATTTTTTAATTATAAGTAAACTCTTACGATTCTACGTTACGAGTTTACCTCCCTCAAACGATTTTACCTAAACTCGCGAGTTTGATAACCTTGCATTTACCTGATTAACTTTACTTTTAACGCCACTCAAGCATTCCTTGTTAGTTTAAATAATTACTTTAAATAAAAGTTCATCCTTATATAGATAAATGGAGGTCAATATTTTTACGCAATGTAATTCACCTAGAAAAGATTTTTACTTGTTAACATATATCAATATTAAAACTTATATCTTATTTAGTCAAAAATATACCAGGCACAGCGTCTTCAAACAAAATTGTGATTAATTAATCTAAAACACAGGCCACCACTATTAGATTAATTTATCTAATAACTGCCTTATATTTATCAACTATCTAGTTATATTATTAAATTGGCTTTCGTGATAATGTTAGGTTCTTGAAACATTTATCATGATTCTTTATTTCTTTTGTCCCATAAACTTGGGTCTGTATATGCATGGTAAGTTCATCTTCTCTATCTTTAACAATGTAAAAATAATTAAATTTATAACCATTAACCTTTGCTAATATTTATTTAAAACATAATTGGAGAAGTTTTTTATAAGACTATGGATAATAAAGATAAAATGCGTATAAATATTTGTCAAAATTATTCTTAAATATTATCAATGCAATTAGATATTCCAGATAAGATTGTAAAATCACTCCTCCAATTATCTTTTTTAAGGGTGACAAATTTACATTCAATTTGTTTTTTCTTTTTCACATTTTTAGTTTACCAAGGTTATTTTTAATTCAGTCTGTTATATTACATATAATCTACACGTATTTAAATAAGTTTCATGTTGCGTATTAGATTTCAACTAATATATTTCAATGGCTAAATATTATCATAGGTAAATTTTTAGGAGTTTACGTTACAAATTTATATCATCCTTCAACTTATTTAAACTTGCAAATTTGACAAGCTTAACAGTAAGCAATTCTTTTGAATAACTACAAGGAATCTTGATTATGTGCTACATGAACTAAATTGAATTCACATTTTGTTTTACTTTAAAGAATAGCATTGAAGCCAACACGAAATTACATAAACAAGTCACACCTAAAGATTACAGTAACAACTTACTAAATATACACAGTATGATATGTGCTACAATTACAGTGATTATAGTAGCATTTATTAAATTAACACAAATTACACCCACAAGTTTGGTTCATGAGATGGTGACCTTATGGCTGGTTTCTTGGCCGGCGAATCCTCCACGTTGTCACAAAACCTCTTAATGATCATTCTTGACTTTTGATCAATGGAATGATATGCACTGAGTGACACAATTGAAATCGATGAAGAATTATACTTATATTCAATTATTTACTAGCCTGTTCGATTCTATTTTTTATTTGGTTGTGCTTATAATTGCTTTTAATTTGAACCCAAGGAAAGTAAAACCCAGTGAATCAATTACATGATACGATCAGAACCACAAGTTACAATAATTTTGATGTGAATTGTTAAATACAATAAATAAGTATGAAATACATACCCTAGAAAAATCAAATTAATATATGTTCATACATAGCTGCGAAGGGACAGTTAAGTCCTACTACAATGATCCTGGTAATTAATGTGAACCTAGAGAAAATAAATTAATATAAGCTCAGACATATCTATGAAGTATTGTTGGGTGCTAATAAAATGATCCTAGTAATTAATGTGAACCCAGTGAAAGTAAAACTCAGTAATCAATTACACGATGCGATGCGAGCCACAAGAACTGTGATATCATCAATCTTGCCTCCTACATGTTCCATGTTAGCCTTGCCAGAGGCTTCCGAGTAAGGGGTTCTGGCGCATCTGTTTCTGGAATTACACAGAGCCACTTCTGCTATCACCCAAGCCAGCTCTTCGGGCTCTACTCTCTTACCATCATCACTAGTAGTCAAGTCTATACACCTCTCAATCTCCTCGGGATACACATTATCGAATACCCCATCAGTCCCAAACACCACTATATCCCCAGCCATCACACCCACCTCAAACTCCATAGCCTTCTCTGGCTTATCGCTCTTCCTACTATTCCCCAGTTGATATGGTTTGTTGAACTTATGCTGCTGTGTCGGCGATTGGAAGACTAACTGCTTGTTTCTAAAGAGCATGAAGCCGCTATCTCCTACGTTCACTGCAAGCAAGAAGTGGTTGTTATCATTATGCTTTAGCGTGGCGATGCAGGCCGTGGATGAACCTTTGGCTTTTGTGTTGCGAAAGGCCTCGTCGAGCACGGTTCTTGGATTGACGGAGCCATGGGGTTGGTGAAGCACGGAGCACTCTGCGTTTTGCATGAGCTCTCGAGCGTATTTGCCAGCGTCAATGCCTCTTCGGACCCAGCCACCGACACCGTCTGCGACGCCGACAGTTTGTTGGTGGAGGCAAATGAAGTGGGCGTCTTCACCTTGGGGTTTGGTGGGGTTGGGCTTTGGGTAGTATATACCTGCGACGACCATCTTCAAGCTTGGCTTATGAGGTGGTGACACAGTGGCTTGTTTCTTGGCTGGCGGGATGGTCTCTTCCACATTGTCACGAAACCTCTTCATTATTATTCCTATATTTTGATCAATGGAATGGTAAGCATTGAGTGATATGATTGACATCGTTAAAGGATTAGACATATATTCAATTCTTTACTAGCCTATTCGATTCTATTTTTCATTTGTATATGCTTGTAGCAGTTTTTTAAAAATTACTATTTAGAGCATTATTTTAAAATAGAAATTTCAAAAAACTTGTTTGAATCATTTGGTTTTAGAAATATATTCAAACATTAAAGGAAAATCTTGATCGGTTATAAAATAAGCTAGCACTTGTTGGCAATGACCAATAATGTTGGATCACAATATGAACCAGCAAAAAAGGGGGTCATTAGGCAATTGATATTATAATTTGTAAACTATGAATAAATTGAGTTTTATTTTATTTGTGGATAATCGATAATGGGTTCGATTATCCACAAACTCACTGAGCAGAAATCTAACCCACAGCCCAAGAGTATTAGTAATCATCCCATCAGCTTACTAATTTGAGACTGTTACCCGGAGAGATTTAATGGGCTGATTTTGATTAATTAAATAAGAAATCATTTTAAGGATTCTAAAGGATTTTATTTTAATAATATTAATTATTATATTATTAAAATAAAACTCTATAAATAGCACATTGAAACCCTAATTTGATACACACTAATTTCAAGATCATTCTCTCTGGCCATCAAACACTCTGGGACACTCTTAGATATTGGGGGTTGAAATATTTTGACTCAACCATTGCACATAGTTATTATATCGTTTTCATTAGGTCAGATCATCGATTAACTTAATCTCCCCATATTTTTTGTTCATGTATCATATTCTATAATTAAATATATACATGTTCTAATTTTGTTTTCACATTCATCACTTCTTTTTCCACGTTTAGCTGGTAAAATAGATGGGCGCAAGTAGCACGGATTAACCCCAAAGAATGAATGAGGGTTATATTTTTCCTTTTTTTAGAAAAAGGGTGAATGCAGTTTAGTTAGTGTTTGCCCTGAGGGTTCAGTATCGATAAGAATTACATATTGGGAATTTTAGAGTCTATTCCTTTGATTATATAAGAAGTTGAGCTTATGCGTACAGATTAAGAAATTTAATGTCTGACATATACATTCATCCTCCAAGCATAAAGTTACAAGAAAGTCAAAAACTCACCTTGATCGAGCTTAACGTTGAATTTGTCGATAGTATTTTCTCCTATGTTTATTGTGTCAAAATTTCCTCCGTCTTCGCAGAGAAGTCAAATCAAATAATGAATATTATGAGTAAAAAGAAAAAGAGAGATTTAGCCATATTTATATCAAATCTAACTGACTCTCTCCCTTTCATTATAGGCTTCTTTCATAAATAAGCCGAGCCCATCGTGTATATATACAATTTTCTCATCGTTATGAGCTTCTCTTTAATGAATTTTTTTTTGGGTGCAATATATATATATATATATATATTTTTTACGATCACTGAATGTTTACCCACCTTATTGAAAGCATTCTCTAAACTTTTTGGAGATGTAATATTACTTAAATTTAATTTGAACAAGGATATTGCTCCAGAAAAACAAGCTTTAGTCTATCAAGAATCTAGATAATATATTTGTCAAACTTTTTAAAGGTTCTTGCAAAGTTTATCCCATAAATTTGGGTCCATGGCATGCATTGTAATTTGATCTTTCTCATTTTTTTCCCCCTAAATCTTTGATAGATATGATACATGGAAACATACTTGTTATCAAGGTTATTAAATTCGCAAATTTAGACAAACTCGTAAGAATAAGGTAAACTCGTAATGTAGACTCATAACGTAAAATCGTAAGAGTTTACCTCAATTAACAAATAGTTATTAAAATATGTAATTTTATAGTTCAAATACTATATACATAAAAAATTATTTAAATGTAATTCAAATTATACATAATCAAACAAAACCTATTCATATTTCATAATTTGTAATTCTCAATATGAATATTTTAAGATAGTCATATATAAATAATTATTCACTATAACTAATTAAATCATATTTATTTTATTTTTTCAATAAGTATATCTTAAACGTAATTTTATTATTTTTTTATGCATATTTAAACTTGTGATAGAATAAATTGTAATGTGTTCATGGAAAAGAAGTTTGTCTATATTTCATTTAGTTTTGAGTTTAAATTATTACGTTACTGATTTTATAAGTTAGTTAATACATTAAAATCATAAATTTGATAGACTCAATAAATTAACTCGTGTGTTTATACAAGTTTGTACTAAGTTCAAGTTTACATCGAGTTGACTAATTTTCTTTATGTACATTGTAAACTCGCGAATTTGACAACCGTGCATGTTATTATTATTTTTACGTTGTGTATCTTTTTTCAAAAAAGTATTCATGTAATTGATATTGAAAGAGATAATGTGTTAATTTTTAAAAATAACAAAGTTTATCATAATTACTTATTCCTTTTATTCTATAAAGTTGGGTCCATTGCATGCATCGCAATTTGATCTCTCTCTTATTCTTTTATCCTAAATCACTAATAGATATGATACAAACACACCTGTTTTATTATTTTATACATTGTATGTTTTTTTTTTTAAATTCCTATAATCGATAATGTAAAGAGATGATGTGTTACCTTTTTTTAAAAAAATGAATATAACAAAGTTTATCTCTATCCTTTATTCCAGCCAAGGGAGTAAGAAAAAAGGAAAAATTAATGTACTCCAAAGTAGGTAATTGCTTCTGTGCAACTTGATAGAGTAAACATGAGGGAGTATAGCCAACATGGGCTTGAGATGGAGATGTCCCAGGAGAAAGCAGAGACGATGGACTGGAAGATGCAAAATAGATTCTCTCTCTAGTTAATGGAGAACCTCCAATAATTAGAAATGATTAAAATATTAATATTTATAATTTAATATTTTTTAATTTTAATACTAATAAAAAATTAGTCTTTTATTATCTTCAGTTATTGGATATTCTCTAACAACCCAAGATAATCCGAATTAAAATGAGGCATTATTAGAGGATGCCATGAGACACCGGAGTAAGAGAACAGGAAAAATTAATGTACTTCAGAGTAAGTAATTGTTTTTGTCTAACTTGATGAAACATACTTGAGCAAGTGTAGTAGAGGCATCAAAATGGGTTTAACCTATTAGGTCGAGTTCACATAATCTACCTAAGAGGTGGGTTGGGTTGAGGACTTCATTTAAGAACTCGTTTAGTATACTTTTATTAACTCGATCCGTTTAACTTGCGAGTTAAACAAGCCAACTTGCAGATTGAATGAGTTGCCTGTTTTTTTTTTAAAAAGAAAAAAATTCACTCACTCAGTTTAACATCTCAATCCACTATACTTTCCTATTTAAAAAAATTAACCATAATGTATGTATGGTGTTGTTTTTATTATTTTGTAATTTGCCATATTTAAATATTTTGCTCAGAATCATATTCTTATTATTAATGAATCATTAAATTATTGGATTACTCTACTTGTTTTAATCTATTGAAACTTGCTTTTTATTTCATTATTTTTTGTTTATTTATATTAATATAGAAATTAATTGATTAAACAAGATATGTGCTTAAAGAAAGTCACATTTGAATTTTTATAATTTTTTATTTTTTTATTTTTTTTTTAATTTTTTGGTCTTTTAACCCACCAAGTGGAGTGGGTTGAAATTTTTAACCTACCACCTTATGATAGATTAAATGGGCTGACTCGTTTAACCCACCAACTCAAGTGAGTCAATTGACTCACTTTGACAGCTCTAGAGTGTAGTCAACATGGGCTGAGATCAAGATATCTTTAGAGAATGTAGAAGATGCAAAATAGATCATTTTCAGTTATTAAATAATCTTTAATAATTAAAAAATAATTTTTTAATTTAATATTCATAAAAAAAATTAATTTTATATTACCTCCTGAAGATTCTTCCGATAATCCGAATTGCTGGAAAAAGAGATGCTATCGAAGGACGCTATGACACGAGGGAGTAAGAGAAGAGTCGAAAGTGTGCACTGAGGCTATTGTTACTGACGTATAAATACACGAGTTTGTTACGCAAAGGAGCACCTGAGATTGCCAGGTGGCCTAACGGAGGAAGAGTCTACACAATTCTATACAGAAGCAGGAAAAGAATAGCAAAGCACAGAAAAAACTGACTCTACACACTATTTATTATACAAGCCCATCAATATGGGCTGCATGATTTGCTTTGGGCCTCACTCGGCTACACTTATCAATTCCAACCCATAAATTTGGATCCATGGCATGCATCGTAATTTGATCGATCCCTTGTTCTTTTGTCCTAAATCTTATAATTGACATTGTAAAGAGATGATGCACTATCTATTCAAAATATTTGAATATAACCCAAAAAAAAATATTTTTCATATGATTTACATTAAATTTCTAACTTATGTAGTCGTTATATCAACAGTATGATGAGATTTCAACGGAAAAGTGTATATCATTTTTTAATATTATTAAATTAATTATTGTTATAAGGTGAGGTTCTTGCAAATTTTATTGTAATTTTTTATTTTTTTTAATCCCATAATTAATAAGAAAGAGAGACACCTTTTTTCTATTAGCAATAAAATTATAAGGAAGTCTGAAAATTTGAACTAATTATTTTTTAAAAAAAAAATAAAAATCTAAGAGGTTTTAAAGGATTATAGACAATAGGCAGATCTAAGATTTGATTCGAAAGAATTTAAAAGTCTTTGAATTAATGATTTGAATAAAGGAAATTAAATTTTTAAACAAATTATATATAAAAAAATAAAAAATTTAAAAATACAATGGAGTGATCGCCCTAGCATTACCTTAGATCTATCTCCAAAGTTAAATACAATAAATAAGCAACAACATAGGAACACAATTGATGTATGAAATACATAAGATAGAGAAAACAAAATAATATATGTTCATACATATCCATGATGAACAGTTTGATCCTAATAAAATGATCCTAGTTACTAACGTGAATACAAGAAAAATGAAACCCAGTATATCAATTACATGAAACGATTCGAGCCACAAGAACTGTGATATCATCAATCTTGCCTCCTCTATGCTTCACCCCAGCCATCTGAGCTGCTTCTTGAAAAGGGCTAACAAAGTTATCATCTCTAGAATTGTACAAAGCCACTTTTGCTAATACCATAGCCAAATTTTCGGGTTCTTCTCTTCCATCTTCAATCTCGTTCTCTATAACATCCTCCATCTGACTAGCATACATATTGTCGAATAACCCATCAGTCCCCATCACCATTATGTCCCCAGCCTCTACGCCAACCTCAAACTCCGAAGCCGACTCTGGTGTATCGCTAAACTCGCTGTTCCCAAGCTGATATGGCATGTTGAAGCAATGTTGCTGCAGCGGCGATTGATAGATGAGCCTTTTGTTTCTGTAAAGCATGAGCCCGCTATCTCCCACATTCACAGCGTGCAAGAAGTAGCTGTTGTGGACGTCGGTCTTTAGCGTGGCAATACACGCAGTGGACGAACCTTCTGCTTTTGTTTTTGAAAAAGCCTCATTTAATGCAACTCTTGGATCGACATAGCCTCTGGGTTGACAAAGCACCGAAAGCGCAGCATTTTCCATGAGGTCTCGAGCGTACTGGCCGGCGTCTATGCCTTGAAGGGCCCAGCCACCAACCCCATCGGCAACACCGAGGGTTTGGTGGCCACCAGAGCAGATGAAATAAGCATCTTCACCTTGGGGTTTCTCTGTGTTTTGCTTCGGCAAGTAGAATCCTGATACGATCATCCTCAAGGTTGGTTTCTTCCTTTGACACTGGATATCCCCCACAGGTTTGTCAAAGCGACGCCTCTCAAAGATCATGTTTAATGGATTAATCTGGTGAGAAGAATCAATGGAAATTAAAGAGTGTTGGGAACGAAGACAGTGGGTGCTAGCTACAGAGACCCTGTTATGTATATAACCCTGAGCTTATGCTCTCGTTACTTTCCCACTATAATACAAATTTTGAAAGGGATAAAGTTTTGGTTCACACAAGTGATCAGTTTTATTTATTTGAATAGGAAAGTGATAGTTATTTGATCATTTTAATTAATAAATTTAAAGAAAAGATTATCATTCAACGCAAAATCTTGATTGGTTATATAATAAGTTTGCACTCGTTGGCAATGACCATTAATATACGATCACACCATGAACTAGGAAAAAAGAGGGTCTTTCATCGCTTTTTTTTTTTTTCTTTTTCATATTTCGCTAGTAAAATAGTCAAATTCAAGTGGAGATTGAACGCTAGAAGGCCCAGATAACAAACTCAATAACAAACTTGCGAATTTATTATTTAAGTTTATGAGTTTATAATTATATATTAAAAAAATTAGTTAATTCGATATAAACTCATACTTAGTACAAACTTAAGTAAATTTACGAATTAACTTACCGAGTTTACCGAGTTTAGGATCTTAACATGTTAACTAGTTTATAAAGTTAATAACATAATAATTTAAATTCAAGATTAAATAAGATATAGATAAACTACTTTTCTATGAAGCCTTTACAATTTATTTTATCATTAATTTGAATATGCATAAAAATAATAAAATTATATTTAATATGTGCTTATTAAAAAAATAAAATAAATATTATTTAATTAGTTGTATTGAATAATTATTTATATATAACTATCATAAAATATTCATATTGAGTATTACAAATTATGAAATTTGAATAATTTTTGTTTGATTAAGTATAATTTGAATTATATTTGAATAATTTTTTTATGTATATAATATTTAAACTATAAAATTACATATTTTGATAATTATTTATTAATCGAGATAAACTCTAACAAGTTTATATCCCCAACCCCTTGCTTTCCTTTAAAAAAAGAGTGAATGCAGTTTACTTACTTTGTGCTTGCGCTAAGGGTTTGATAAAAGAATTGGATATTGAGAATTTTAGAGCCTATTCCTTTGAAAAACTTAATATAAACTTAGATACCCTATATATTGCTAAACATGTATACTATGTTTAGAGCGTATTCCTTTGATTATATAGGAAAAGGAGCCAATGCGTATGGATTAAGAAATTTAATGTCTAAATTACAGAAATATACGTTCACCCTCCAAGCATAGAGTTACAAACACAACATAACAAGAAAATCAAAAACTCACCTTGATCAATCTTAATTTTGAATCTGTCGATTGATTTTCACCAATATTAATTGCGTAAATATTTTCTTCGGTTTTATATCAAATCAAATAGTGAATATTATGAGTAAAAAGAAAAAGCCATATTTATATCAAATCTAACCGACTTTCTGCCTGGGTTACTTTAAGACTTAGGTACCCCTGTATATTATGTTTAGATTTATGTATATTATGTTTAGAGCCTATTCCTTTGATTATATAAAAAGCGGAGCTCATACGTAAAGATTATGAAATTTAATGTTTAAAATATTCATTCACCCTCCAAGCCTAAAGTAACAAGAAAGTAAAAAACTTACCTTGATCGATCTTAATCTTGAATTTTTCGACAGTATTTTCTCCTATATTAATTACGTCAAAGTTTTCCTCAGTTTTTGCAAAGAAGAAGTCAAATCAAATAATGAATATCATGAATAAAAAGAAAAAAAGAGATTCAACCTCATTTATATCAAATCTAACCAACGCTCTCCTTTTTATTATGGGCTTTTTTCAATAATAAGTCAAGCCCATCGATAAGTATATACAATTATTTATTTTTATGGTCTTCTTTATTTTGAATTTTTATTTTTGGTGTAATATATATATATTAAATATATATATATATATCACTTAATGTTTACCCACATTGAGTGCACATTCCAAACTTTATGCACTACCAAAAAATAGTGATTTAACCACAATTTTAACCTTGGTTAGGATCACTAATCATAGTTGGTAAAACCGTGATAAAACCAATCATGGAGAAAGAATTGTTATATTTATTTTAGACCATGGAAAGAGTCGTGGTTAAGCCTGGTCCTAACCATGATTTATATATAATCGTGGCTAGAATAGTGTCCTAATCACGGTTTATGCATAACCGTGGCTAGATAAAAAAGTTTAACCATGGTTAGGACAAGGTTTAACCATGATTTCTAAGTCGTGGTTAGAACACACAACTGTTGTTAGATCATGATTATTTGTAGTGGCATTTTTAACCTTTACTAGTAGATTTTTTTTTTTTAAATCATATCATATACAAATTATATGTTTTTGTCATAAGAACTGATAAATCCATAAAAAATAGCTCCAACCAACTAAGATTCAACTAACCAATAATACTTCATTTCAAGAAGAAAAGTTTTTCATTCAGAATAATATCCAACCAACACAATACTATTATATACATATACAAATATCCAAATACATACTAATATAGTTATAGTTCACCTAAACGACTTATCAAAGGCATTTCATCCATGCGAAGAATGAGTTGCATTCCCTGATGGTACATGTCCACTATTTTGATCACTTGGTACCTAGATTTCAAATAAATGAGAAATAGTAATGATATAACAAAGACTAAAATACATGAAAATTAAACTGAACTAGAGAAAATAGTGAGAATTACTCTTATGTTTTGCAAGGTAGCGAGCTTAAGTGGCTCTTGGCCATGGAAACTCTGAAGGAGGAAAGCCATCCCTGCTTCTAATTGTTTTGTCTGAGCATATCTTTCTACATCCTTTGCATCTCTTTCTGCCATCTAAGCCTCTTTTTCTGCCATTTTCTACTTAAACAGTGTCAACTCACTTTGTAGCTCATTGTAAGAAGGATTAGAAGATGAGCTTCCATGGTATTTGAATACTTGAGTTGGGCAAACTCCTAAGCCAAATCCACGCACTTGTCTATGGAGCTGTTGTGTTCCCAAGGCCCTGGTTAATGTATCATTGATTGAAATTGGTTGTGATGTAATGTCTTGTTGCTCAATTTTAGCAATTTTTTCCTAAAATTAAAACTAGAAAAAACAAATCATATAAAGAATAGACCATTTCAACAGTAGCTTATCCAAACACTATAGTACCACATAATTCAAACACTCATTCACATATGATCCATCAGAATGTCTATGGAAAATCTCCTCTACTAATTGGCCCCCCACACTCTGCTTCCTACAAATTTAAAGAAAGATGTAAAGTATCGCAAATTATTTTGTTCATTGTGTTATATTATTCACCAACATGACCTTACCATCATAGCCTTCTTTCGTGCAAGACTTTTAGATCCACTAGTGTATGGCATTGTCAACATCTTTCAATTCTGTTTATTCTTTACAACAATTTCCTAGTGATTAAATAATTAGTTAAGATTATATGTAACTCTAAGAAAAAGTGTGTTCTCACCTGAGTCTTTTGAGATAGTCTATAATCAATTAAAGTTGCCCACTGATCTTTGTCTATATTATCTGGGACATATTGAAGTAATTCTTCCCAAGTGCGAGTCCCATCATTCTTATACAAGTCACACATTGTAATACGTACCTCTTATGGACATCATCATTAAGTACAAACTTAGTCTGCAGGATAAGATATAACGGTTAGGGGATAGTATCAAATGATGCAAAAACAAGGAATGTAGCTTTACTTGTATGGTATCTCTATACATCTTATTTTTGTACTCAGAAGGGACTAGCCTTCAATCCCTATAACTAATTGGAAATGCACTAAAATCCTTAGCAATAGTGCCCAAGAAAACACCTAACAGCCCACATTCATCTCCAACTGTTTGGTGAGTGTCATTGAACGGGACTATGATCTTGTGCCCCCTCGAAAGGGACCATGCATCATGCACACTTAATGATTGAGTATGAACTTCTCCTTTGTCATCTATAAATGGGATGGAAAATAATAAGCCTTTAAAAGTATACATAACTTTGCAAAATTAAACATTACATACCAATAACATCAACAATCCAAGATCGTCTCCGATGTTGTCGTAGGGGGACATTGCGTGTTATAAGTTGTTCGTTCTCTTCGAGTTCATTTTCTTCAAGCTATTCAAATTGCACGTTGACTTCTTCATGTTCATTATGAATATTGGGTAAGATAACATGGAAGTCAAGTCCTAGAACTTCTGATGGACTAAGGGAATTAGACACGAGATTTCCACTGTTATTTCCATTCTTCCTGGAACTACCACCTCTACCCACTTTACACTTCTTGATGTACTTGTTCATCTTCAAAATTCTTGTGTGGTAAAGAAAGGACAAGAACATATTAGTTCAAGTGTACAAGAAAAATATAAGTCCCATCAATACTTAAGTAGTATAAAAAGAACATTAGCTCAAGTGTAAGGCATCAAGTGTAACACAATAAAAATATTACCTAGATAGGCATAGGTTTACTTCAAACTCAGGGAATATAACTTCTAAGTGTTGAGGTTGGAATGGCTCACTATCATAGATAGCAACCTCATCTTCTTCTTCCAAATCATACAGGTCACGAGGCTTTAGATAGACAACAAAACTTTAGTTTTTATCTAACTCATCATCCATATAATATACTTGTTAAGCTTCTAAAACTTAGATGTATTACTCATCATCTTTATTGACACTAGTGTGTATCAACCGTGAAAAGTTAATGGACTTGAATCCTAATTCATTGGTTATAATCCCTATAGGATTTGTTGTATTAATGTTTTCAAGCTGCTCTAGGATTTCTAAGGCATTAATTACT
Organism: Delonix regia; assembly: GCA_037074485.1. Classification (NCBI taxonomy): domain Eukaryota; kingdom Viridiplantae; phylum Streptophyta; class Magnoliopsida; order Fabales; family Fabaceae; genus Delonix; species Delonix regia. The sequence goes on along the minus strand of CM073454.1, from coordinate 7,161,674 downwards.
TTTAAAGGACTTCTATTATCTTCCTTGCCATCAAATTGATTTCAGGCCAATCTAAACTTATGCCCTTGACTCAAATAACAATGATGACCCATAAAACACCACTTCCAACTATGGGGAAGAACAGGGGTTGACATTCCACTTAGATAAAGTTCCAAGTCTTGGAAAATCACTAATAGTCCACATGAGTGTCGTACGCATATTAAACACCTCATTGGTGAAGAAATCATATGTTTCAATCCCAACATGCCATAAATCCTTTAACTCATCTATTAATGGTTGCATATACACATTAATATCATTTCTCGATGCTCTTTTCCTTGGAACAATCAATGAGAGAATGAAAGAACTTTGTTTCATACACATCTAAGGCATGGGATTGTAAGACATTAACACCACTAGCCAGATGTTACAACTTGTACTTAGATTGCCGAAGGAATTAAAACCATCTGTGGCCAAACCTAAGCGTACGTTACGTGAATTTAAGGCAAATTGAGGATACATTAAATCAAATCTCTTCCGGATACATTAAATCAAATCTCTTCCATGCCTTAGAATGCTTTGGATGTCTCATCACGCCATCATTATTCTTATCCAATGCATGTCATTGCATGTGCTCAGCAATTTTAAAAGACATAAACAACCTTTGTAACCATGGCTTCAATGGAAAGTATCTAAGTACTTTTGCTAGTCACTTAGTTCTCTTTTTTCACTTATCTTTTGGTTTCCATGTAGAGGCATTACACTTCTTACATGCTTCTTTATTTTCATCCTCCCCCTAATATAGCATACAATCATTTGGACAAGCATGAATTTTTTCATAATTAAGCCCTAATTTGTTTATAATTTTCTTCACCTCATAAAAAGATGATGGAATCTTGGCATGTTCAAATGCATCAGCTAATAATTCAAGAAACATTGACATAACTTTGTTACTTATTCCACACATACACTTTATGTGATACAATTTCACCAAAAAAGACAACTTAGAATACTTCTTACACCCTTTGTATAAATTTTGTAATCCATCCTTAAGTAAGTCCTAAAATTCTTGCACACCACTATATAATGTTTGGTCTAATGTTAAAGTTGGACGACCAATATCATTAACAATTTCATTATCATTATGAACCCTAAATGCATCATAAACCATGTTATGTATAAGGTCTTCCTTGCAAATTGATCCATCTCTAACTTGATGTTCTACCCCATGAGGTTCTTTATTAGTTTTTTCCCCATGCCTAACCTAAAAAATGTAACCTTGTGGAAAAGGTTTAATAATTAAGTGGTCCTGTACAACTTTTCTAACTTACCATTTCTTATCTCCAACACTCTTATTTGCAAATGCGAAGTCTAAGAATCCATTTAATCCCTCTAAATATTCAAGAGTATTTCAAGGCCTATGAATCCAAGACTTATCTATCTCCTAAAGACCAAAAAAAAAAAACATGGGAAAAAAAATATCAATTTCCCAACAAAAGTATAAGAATATTTATATTCAATGTCATATATATCATCATGTTTCTCAATAACATAGTACAACCATTATGAATATACGAAGTAACTCAATTCAACACACATATCAAATGGTTAATTTAATCTAAATATTCAACTCATTTAATTTAAGGAACTTAAACTAAACATTACAAAATAATAAATAAACACTATTTTTGTGAATATTAAATACATAATGCCATGCAAAGCACTCACATTCAAAATGCCAAATGCAATGGCAATGCAACATATTAGTTAAAAAGAATCACAAATACAAAAATTGTAATAATAAAAAATTAAAAAAACAAAAATAATAAAAAAAATTAAAAAAATAACAAAAGAAAATGATAATAATAAAATATCAAATAAAATATAAACAAAAAAATTATAATAAAATCTAGAAAAATAGAAATAATAACAAAATCGAAAAATGAAGAATAAAATAATAATAAAAAATCTAAAATAAAATAAATACAAAAAATTATAATAAAATATGGAAAAATAGAAACAATTGCAATAAAAAAATGAAAAAAATATAATAACAAATTTGAAAAAATGAAAAATAAAATAATAATAATAAAATCTGAAATAAAATACAAACAAAAAATTATAATAAAATTTGGAAAAATAGAAAAAATTGCAATAATAAAAAAAAAGAAATAATAACAAAATCTAAAAATAAAATAAAATATGAAATAAAATAAAAACAAGAAATTATAACAAAATCTAGAAAAAAAAATGCAACAATAAAACAAACATAACCTACCTCTATACAACATATCATCAAAATTATAACTACAAACTTTGTAAACTATCAAGAAAAATAGGGGAAAGAATACTAACTTGGAGCTCCAAATGCTAAAAAAATAGACCGTCAACTAAGTCACTAGCATCCTCTAGGCTGACCGGCGATAGCTTTTCATCACTAGCAGTGGGGATGAGCTTCCAACAGTAGCAATACATAGGAGAGAATAGTAATTTCACGGCAGTGTTTATGAACTATAAAAATGAAGGAGAGGGAAGATAGGGTTAAAGTTTTTTAATGGGCCTAACCAAACCGTTGCTAGGACAGACCTAGCAACGATTTTTCAACTGTGCTAGGCCACTTGCTAAGTGGCCTAACAACGGCTATAATAAAACCATTGATAGGCCATTGTCTTAGCCACAATTTCTTTAAACTGTGGCTAAGACATTACAAGGCCTAACAACGATTTTGAAGGGAACCATTGTTAGGCCACTTATAGTGGTTGGAAAAAATATTTTTTACGCGGTCATGGCCACAATTTTTCACAACAGTGGCTAAGACATTAATGGCCTTAAGAACTGTTGTTAGGCTACCTTAACTCTGTCATGGCCACAATTTAGAACAACTGTGGCTAAGCCATCCTAGTGGTATAGCCACAATTATGTTGAAACCGTGGTTATACTACATGGACATATGGACCAAATGTCCACTTTGTCTAATCTCGCCATAGTTTTAATACAACCGGTCCTAAACCTTAATTTTAACCACAATTTAGTATCAACTATGGTTAAACCATCATGGTAAAATAGCCTTTTTCCTGTAGTATTGGAGCTGTAATGCTATTTAAATTTAATTTGAACAAGGATACTACTTCAGAAAAACAAGCTTAAGTTTATCAAGAATCTAGATAATATATTTGTCAAACATTTTAAAGGTTCTTGCAAAGTTTATCCCATAAATTTGGGTCCATGGCATGCATTGTCATTTGACCTCTCTCCTATTTTTTGTCCTAAATATATAATTGATATGATACGTCGAAACATACATGTTATTATTATTTTTACATTGTGTATTTTTTGAGAAAGTATCCATATAATTGATATTGAAATATATTTAAAATAATTTATAATTTAATTTTACAATATATTTTCTTTTTCTTAATTTAGATTAGACAATATAAGATGCTTTTTTTAGTGGTTGTAACACAACATTATATTTAGCATTTAAAATAATATTTTAAAAAAACATTATTTGACATGTCATATGTGCTATAAATGTTCTGTCAGCGACGTGTGAGCACATGTGTGTGCAATATTGTGTTATATCATATACATATTATAGTGTTGTGTTATAATATTAAGTTGTACTTATGTGTACAAGCATATACATGTACAATTATATTCTCTTTTGAAGACTAATATATCTAATGTTTTTATATCGTATTATTACATATTCGTTATATATGTATGTGTGTGTGCACGCGCACACACGCACGTGTGGATGTGCATACATGTATATATATGTGTGTGTATGTAACAAATTTATTATATCTGCATTTGTGTTTGTGATGCACACATTTATATTACATATTTGTTATATTATATATGTGTATGTTTACATGTTTGATATATGAGTATATATGTAACAAATTTATTATATATGTATTTTATATTTGTGCATGTAGCTGCATATGCATGTGCATGTGTGTTTATGTTACATATTTGTTATATGTATTTACTTGTGTGTCGAGGTACTTGTGCATATGCATATATGTTTATGTTACATTTTCATTGCATTTGTGTGTACACACACCTGTGTGTTACATATTTGGTATATATGTATGTTCATATGAGCATATGTGAGCATTATGTATGTGTCATTTGTGTATATGTGTATTTTATTAATTAATGCAACATTAAAAATAAAATAATTCAATTATTTTATATTTATACTAATATTAAAATTTAATAATATAATATTCAAAGTTAAATATTAGCAATGACTTTAAAAAATATATAATGTTGTATTAGAAGTAAACAATTCTCACTTCAATTCTAACATTTGAAATTATAATTTAAGGTTGAAGATAAAAATTAGAAATGACTTTTACTAGTTATATTTCAATTCCATAAAATTGGTGCATATAATTGGAAATCCAATTCTAAAAGATCACCCCAAAAAAAAATAAGAATTGCGGGGTACAATTCCAATTCCATACCTTAATTATGGACCCAATTCTTGATGCCAAACAGGCACTAATAGATATGATACAAAACACACATCTTATTATTTTGTACATTGTATATTTTTTAAAAAAAGTTCTATAATCAATCATGTAAAGAAATGATGTTAGATTTTTGAAAAAAATTTGAATATAACAAAATATATCTCAATCCTTATCCCTACTCATAAATTTAGGTCCATGGCATGCATCGTAATTTGATTGCTTCCTTTTTCTTTTGGCCTAAATCACTAATAGGTATGCCACACGTGATTATTATTTTTACATTGTGTATTTAAAAAATCTTATAATTGATATTGTAAAGAGATGATGTACTACCTATTCAAAAGATTTGAATGTAACATAGAATATAGGTGTCATCTTTGGTGCACTCATAATTTTGAGTACACCAGTATACCTAGTTATAATATGAGGACATAATTGTAATAATATCAATCCAAAAAATAATATTTCAATTATGCCCCTATATTACAACTAGGTGCACTTAAAATTGTGAGTGCACCAAAGATTTTACCGTAAGTATATTTGTTATTATTTAAATTGAATTTCTAGGTAATGTAGTCATTAATATGCATATCAACAAATACACGTGTGGTGAGATTTTAGTGCAAAAGTATATATCATGTTTCGATATTATTAAATTAATTATTGTTATAAGGTGAAGTTCTTGCAAATTTTATTGTAATTTTTCATTTATTTTATCCCATAATTAATAAGGAAGAGGGAAACCTTTTTTCCAAAATAATAAGGTAGTCTAAAAACTTAAACTATTTATTTTTTTCAAAAGAAAAAAAAGAAAATAAAGGTTCAAGAGGTTTTAGAGGATTATGGAACAGGCTCTTATAGCTGCAACTAGTTTGATTTCTAAATTTTAAATTCTAAGTGTTGGAACTAATAAATATGTCGATATGAATCGTTAACAGGGTTGGATCTAGATTTTGATTCAAATAGAGGTCAAAGTCTTCTGATTAATGATTAGAATCAAGGAAAGCAAATTGTTATGATACGAGGGTGTCAAATTATATGTAAAAAGTTAAAATTTTAAAAATACGAAGGAAGATCACACTGGCATCCCTTCAGATCTATCCCAAAACATTAAATACAATAAATAAGCAACAAGAAATACATAAGATAGAGAAAACAAATTAATATATATTCATACATATCAATGAAGCGTAGTTTGTTCCTAATAAAATGATCCTAGTTATTAATGTGAACCCAAGAGAAGTAAAACCCAGTAAATCAATTACATAATACAATGCAAGCCACAAGAACTGTGATATCATCAATCTTGCCTACTCTATGCTTGACCCCAACCATCTAAGCTACTTCACAAAATGGGCTAACAAAGTTCTCATCTCAAGAATTGTACAAAGCCACTTTTGCTAACAACCTCCATATCACAGGCATACTTATTATTGATCAACCCATCAGTCCCCATCACCATTACATCCCCAGCCTCCACGCCAACCTCAACCTCTGATGACTCTGGTGTATCCCTAAATTTTTGGCCTGTTGAAGCAACGTTGCTATGGCAGTGATTGTTAGAAGAGTCTTCTGTTTGTAGAAAGCATGAGCCTGTTATCTCCCACATTCACGGCATACAAGAAGTAGCTATTGTGGTTGTCACTTTTTAGTGTGGCAATACATGCAGTAGATGAAACTTCATCTTTCGTTTTTAAAAATACCACATTTAATGCAATTCTTGGATTGACAAAGCCTCTAGGTTAACAAAGCTCCAAAAACGCAGCATTTTCCATGAGGTCTCGAGTGCATTGGATGGTGTATATGCCATGAAAGGCCCAGCTACTAACCCCATCAGCAACTCCAAGGGTTTGGTAGCCACTGGAGTAGATGACATGAGCAACTTTTCCTTGGGGTTTCTTTATTTTTGACTCTGAATATTCCCCCCAGGCATGTCAACATGACACCTCTTGAAGATCATGTTTAATGGATTAATTTACTAAAAAAGATTGATGGAAATTAAAAAGTGTTAGGAATGAAGCAAGTGGGTGCGTTCTAGCTATTAAAAATTTTGTAAGGGATAAAGTTTTGGTTCACACAAGTGATCAGTTTATTAATTTGAATAGAAAAATGATGTTTATTTGATCGTTTAATTAATATATTCAAAGAAAAGATTATCTTTCAAAAGAAAATCTTGATTGGTTATATATTAAGCTAGCGCATGTTGGCAATGACCATTAATATACAATCACAACATGAACTAGGAAAAAAAGTCTTTCATCACTTTTTTTCCTCATATTTTGCTAGTAAAATAGTCAAATTCACATAACTGAATTCAATAGCAACTTTTGAGATCCTATAATTGAATACATTCAGTGGTGACAAAGTAAGTCGCCATTAAACGCTTATTCAATGGTAACTAATGTCATTGCTAAATGTTATTAAGGGTAACATATTGTCACCACAAAATGTACACACATTTCTCTCGTGGTGACTTGTACTTAAAGTAACCTTTTAATGGCAATAAAAGTCGTCACTATATGTATTTAGTGATGACTCAATCTAGTCGCCATTATATGTATTTTATAGCGACTTTATGTAGTCACCACTATATGCTTTTTGTGACGACTATAAATAGTTGCAACTACAATTTATTTGTGACGACCGTTAAAATTCATTGCTAAATAGAGATAGTGATGACATTATAGGATCGCCATTAAATGTCTTTAATGGCATTTAAAATCGCTGCTATAAGTTTTTTTTGTTAATTTTTATATATTTAAACTTGCTCCTTTGCTTTAAATCCTACAAGTGGGGTGATAATGATCATTGTCATTCTTGCAACAAGCCATTGATACTAGTGTAAGTGAAAGTGAAAATTTTTAAAACAAGTCATAGAATATGCTTAAAATATTTCTAACACAACATATGACTCTTAAACCGACACACATATGTTTAAGAGCCAAATAAGAATTAGGCTTCAAGATTATACCTAGAACTTAGGTAAACAATTCTCTTGCATGGTCATCTATTAGGCTACTTTTTTGCACCACCTATAGAGTTGCTTAGAAGAGGTATGTATTCCTAAACGAAAGAAATGTCACTTTTTATTTCTATTATTGGAAAATGAAAGAGAGAATTTTAGAATACACCTGTTGCAAGGTGACCATTATGGCAGTCATTTGGCCATTATTCAATTTCATCAATTTGGCTCATAATAAAAAACATTTTTTTTTCAACATTTGAACATGAATAGTAGCTTGATTTTGAAATTAGAACTTGATTTAAAGTATTTGTGTGAAATTTATTTGGGATTTTTGGTACTTGGTAAGGTTCTAACATTTCCCCTCTACTAATTTGATGTTTCAATCATTGATTTCAAAACCCCCAATTCATGGTAGTGAGTTGAAGAATGTTGGGTGGCGAAATCTAGAGATTTCTTATTCCTCTAGCATCATTAGGGCTCAAGAAGAAGGGCTAAGGTTGCTTGGAGTTTTTTTTTAATTATTATTAAGCTGTATTAAGAATTTTTCTCAAAATTCAAAAATTCCATTATTGAAAAAGGGAAGTTGATGAAGGAAAATTTATTAGGAATGATTATTACCTTGGTATAATTACTCTGAATTATCTTTTGTAAAGATTTCAAGCCATTGATAACGTTAGATAACTCAAAAGCTATAAGAAGTGATAATGTGATCTATTTGGGCTTATAGTAATTTTGAATAATATTTATAAATGATGATGTTTAGTAGTGTGTTGAGCGTTATTCATAAGTTGAGACATTTTATTGTTCCATGTTGGCAATAATGCTATTTATAAGAGGTAAAGGTGGAGAAATGAGTAAATTAAGAATGGTTAATATTGAACTAGGTATGCAAGGGTTTATTTATATTTTGGTCTTAAAAGCAAAAAATTTTCCATTGGTTAAGATTTATTGAACTTAAGGGTATAACAACTATACCATATTGCTTGAATATTTTCTTAAGTTTGTGATATTAGTGTATGGCCATTGGTGAAGGAATGAACGCTTAACTTTAGACCCTTAAGGTTCCTTAAGCAAATTTTTTTTCAAAGTTGTATATATTTGTATACTCTAACTATGGCAAGGAGAATCATTAAAGAAATATTGGTGTTTTTACATAAGGGAAATAAATGACAGAAGCCATTTAAGAATAACAATCTAATTGAGATTAGTTTAATCTAAGGATTTTGACATATAAAATTTATTTGAGTTGAAATATTTCTAGCATGAGAAGTTATGGTTATATCTCATGTTTTTAGGGGCATAGAGATTATTCTTTAATCCAGCAATGAGTAGAGGGTACTATAAGGAAGGAAATTTTTGGAATGTTATTACCAAGGGAGTAGATATTGCAAACTGTGCCTATCTTATGTATTATAAAAACTCTCTTCGCGAGTTTGTGTACTTTGTACTCTCAGCTATATTAGGGAATAGACTTCTTTTGATATACTGATTTCTCCTTGATAATTTCTCATAATGCTTTCACAACTCCAAGGTAATACATTATACAACCTCTTTTGGTACCTAATTCGACTTTAGAATTACGATTTATATCTTTGTATATTTTGGTCTGATTTACACTAGGCATGAAATTTTGAATTTATCTGATTTCACTTTTCTAAATAAATCTGATTCTGGATTTACAAAGTACAATTATTATGGAATTCTAAATCATTCCATTTAATATTTCTAAAGTACTCTAACTTGTAATCATAAAGTACCTTGATCCTATAAATTTTGAATTACTCTTATTTTGTTTTTCTGAATAAATCTAATTTTGGAGTTTCTAAACTATTATGGTTTTAGATATTCTAAAAACTCTCGATTTAAGAAATACTCTTTCACTGAATCAATGAAATACTCTAAATATGGCTTCAGTAAACACTTTAATTCTGTATTTATGGAATACCCTGATTTTGGATTGACAAAATACTTTGATAATAGATTTATGAATTTATCTAAATCTAAAATAATTTTGAAAAGTTTGGTTATGTAATTATTTTTGTTAAAGAATTTTTTAGAACTCATTTAATTCAGAACCTTGTAACTAACAATAGTAGACATTAGCCATAATGCACCGTGATTCTGAACCCCAGCCAATAGGGGAGTACTAGCCCTATGGGTTAGCCACCACATGTGGATCAAATATGATTCTAATTATGTGATTAAGGCATATGCCTAGTATTTAGATTTTTTAGAGCTTGATGCTCATGTCTGGTATCTGTTTTACTCAGATAACACCCTAACTAGTATGAGAGATACTAGTCATTGTGTGTTGGCCACCACACGTGGATCAAATCTAATTCCAATTATCTTACTAAAGCATATGACTTGTGTTCTTACTATTTCAAGCATGATGCTTACATTTTATATCTATTCAGTTCCGATAGCACTAGCCTTAAGCTAGCTCTAGTTTTCTGTTATTCTGTTAGTTCTATTAGATGTTCCTTAGATTACCACTTTGCATAGGTTCATTTATGTTGAACGATTAAATTTGATTCCTTATTCTATAATGCATTCTATATTTTGACTGAGTTTCAAGGGAAAATTGATAATTTCTCATTATTTGTATTTTGAGAATAATTACTTGTTCATGTGAAAATTTCAAAGATGATAAACTTATTTATTAAAAACTATATTGCTCCTATCTGCTCCCTCCCTAGTATATTTAGTGATATTTTCTCACTAAGTGTTGTCACTCACTCCTTTATCTCTATGTTTTTCAGAGAGCAATATTGGCCCAGACCCTTCTAATGCATAAAGAGAAGTTAAATATCCCTTGATGATCCTTGCATTATCCATAATGGCGCAGTCTATTTCTTGTTGTCATTCAATATTGTAAATTTTGTAATCAAGTAGCTTTAATTGTCACATGTAGGAAATTAGTAATTGTATGGTATATTTGGGGCCATATGGAAGTGTTATTTTGTGATAGCATATCTCTATTACTTTCTTATTTATAGGTTTCAGTTATGAAAATTTTGATAAGTTTATATTTAAGGGAGACTCTGCTGAAATTTTTACATAAACCTAATTATTGAATTCTATGCTTACAGATTGGCATTAGCTAGTAACCTTCATTTGATAGATTTTTCATCAACTGTTCAAGGTGTCCAATTTTTTGGGATTGCAAAAGTGGGGTTTTCTTCACTCTCCATGCCGATCACACTTCTTTAGTTAAGGGTGTGACAATGTGTTAAAGGCTAAAGAAGTCACATACCCACTTGAAAATGACAACCTTCGAAAGAGAAAATAATGATATGACAATCTGATTTGCCACCACTTACTTGACTCGTGGTTGAGGGACTAAATGTGATGGGTTGATCTTGAGTTCCAGAATGAATAAGACAAGCTCAAAAATTGCTAGAAAGTGCAAAATTACATAAACAAACTTCGAATCTAGATCAATGATGCTAAGAATAGGTTAGATATGTGATTCCATATCATAGAAGCAAAAAAAGGAATTCAAAAATTAAGATGAGAAAATTGAAATGAACCTAGAATGGATTTGTTGAACTGATGTGAGAAAGCGAAGCAAAACATAAATAGGTCTTGGAAATGGACAAGAGATCTGATAATGAAGCTGAGAGAATAGAGCAGTAGCAACTAAAGATAAAGAAAAAGAGGGACGTATGATGTGCAAGGTTTGGGCTTTGGAAAGATATGTAGTGCTGGGAAAAAAAATAGAAGGATTAATGAATTTTAATTTATGATGAAAACTTAGTATCTTTTAGTAATATGATTATTTATCAATATAATCACATTGAAAAATTTAAATATTAATTGTTCAATTCGATATTAAAAATATTACTATAATATATATTTAGAATATTTATTAAAATTTTAATATAAAATTATTAAATTTTAAATTGAACAATATGTTTTATATTTATTTACACTTTTTAATAATTTATATTTCATCTTTACTTGATAAATTAAATTAGTAATGATTTAATTACCAATAAATTAATTATTTTTTTATAATGTAATTAATATTTTAAGAATTTGAAATTTCTTTTTAATTTATTACTTTGAAATTTTACATATTAGTTTTATAATTTAGAATTAAAATATTATTACTAAACTTACTAATTACATATTCATAAAATATTATTTATATATTATTTTAATATGAGAATTTCATTTTATTTTATGAAATTTATGTTTTATTTATTCTATTGAACATTTTAAATATTAATTATTCAATTGAAAATTAAAAATATTATTAAAAAAATATTTAATATGCAATTTATTTATTACTTTTTATGTTCTATATTATCTACCACAAATTTAATTTTCTTTGCAATATATATTCATTTACTATTGTTACTATAATATATATTTATTATATCCTTTTCATTCTTATATTCTAAATTTGCTAAATTTCATATTTAAAAAATAATATATATTCATCTTTAAATTGAATTATATATTTTATGTTTATTTATATTTCACTTTTACTTGATAAACCCAACTTTTAACTATTTAATTATTAATAAATTAATTATTTATCTTATTACATTATTATTTATCATTTGAAATATTTCAATCTCATTTTATTACTTTATTCAATTTAAAATTTAAATATTAATTATTATATCTAATAATTTTACTTGAATATTTAAATAAACTATAATGATTAAATTTTATTAAGTAAAATAAACTAATAGTTATTATATTAACAAAAATTGCCTTCAACGACAAAAATTGAGTAGATACCACAAAAAGGCATTTACTGGTGACCTCTAGGGTTGCCACAAAAGCTATATTGTGGTGATTGTCTAAAGTAGCTACAAAACACATTTAGTGGTGAGACATTGTCTCTCCTAAATCATTTTTAGTGGCAAGTTTTACCTATTGCTACTACATGTCTTCAAATTTAAATTTTTTACTCCATGTTTTAGTGGCAACACATAAAAAATTGCCACAAAAGGTGTTCAGTGTTAAGTATCATGACACCACTAAATTCCTTTAGTGGTGACTTTAAGTTTGTTACCACTAAATGTTTATTTATTGGCGACGTAAAAATATTGCCACTGAAGACATACTTTTAGTGACAAAGTTTTTAAGTCATCATTAAAAGTCACCACTTGGGAGGTTCTCGAGAAGTTTATCATACTTATTTATTTCTTTTATCCCATCAACTCAGGCCTATATACGCATGGTAATTTGATATTCTGTACCTTTAGCAATGTAAAAAAAAAATTAAATTTATAACTATTAACCTTTTTAAATATCTATGTAAAAGATAATTGGAGAATTTTATATAAGACTATGGATAAGAAAGATAAAATGCATATAAATTTTTGTCAAAATTATATTAAATATATTTTTAAATAATATGAGTGCAATTAGATATTCAAGATAAGATTGTAAAACCACTCCTACTATTATTTTTTTTTAAGTGTGACAAATTTACATTCAATTTGTGTTTATTTACATTTTTTTTAGTTTTCCAAGGGTATTTTTCATTCATTTTGTTATATTAAGTATAATTAGTATTGAATAAATTTCATGTTGCAAATTATATATCAACTGATATACTTTAATAGCTAAATATTTCTGAAGGTAAACTCTTAGGTGTTTCTGTTACAAGTTTACATCCCCTCTTAGATTACCAAAACATACAAGTTTTGACAACCTTAATAGTAAGTAATTCTTTTAAATAACTGCAAAGAATCTTGATTCATGTGCTACAAGAACTAAATTGAATTCACTTTTGTATTCCTTTAAAGAATAACATAGTACAATCTAAGCTACAATAACAATGATCACAGTAACATTTACTAAATTAACTCAAATTACATCCATAAGTTTGGTTGATGAAGAGGTGACCCTATGGCTGATTTCTTGGCCGACGAGAGCATCTCTTCCACATTGTCATGAAACCTCTTCATGATTATTCTTGAGTTATGATCAATGGAATGATATGCGCTAATAGATATGATTGAAATTTATAAAGTATTATACTTATATTCAATTCTTTAATCTTTACTAACTCATTCGATTCTATTTTTTATTTGTTTGTTCTTATAATTGATTTTAAAAATTACTATTTAGAACATATTTTTAAAATTAAAAATTAAAAAAATTGGTGTTGAATTTAGGATCTAACATTCCCGAACCAGGTCTCTAACCAACATTGAAATTGGCCCTGCACTTGGGCCACCCTGATGTTAAGAACTGAAGCAATCTTTAAATGTATTGGTAGTCGATTTAAATCGTATAGTTGCTGGGAAGCATAAAGATTGATCAATAACTAGATTGCAATATTAAGATTATATTAATGGAGTAATTTTCTATAACTTATATGTGTACAAGACGACATTTTTGACTTACCATTTTTTACGGTTATTTATTTTGGTTGAGAAAAACTTTTTTTTGTCTTTACAATCTTTTGCCTCCAAAAATTAGGTTACGTCTACGCCATTGCCTTTCCCCAGCTTTTATTGATGGCATGGGCAGTGAGATTGAAAAAAGGCAAAAGGACAAACATGTGGGAGAGAAAGGGTGAAAGAAAAGAAGGGAAGCAAGAAATCAGAGAGTTCAAAGGAAAAAAATTTGTCACTGGAGCTGATGAGTTTCCCACTATCATCGTTAGCAAAATTTGGCCATTGGCAACACTATAGTTCGAGTGGAGGAGAATTCTGGACTACAGTAAGGACTATTCATTTCCAAAAGGGAGCCTTCCAAACTTTGTTCTTGCTTTATAATATGTCTCTCATTTTAGCCTTTCTTCTTTTGTCTTGCACAGACACTAAGCACATTTGTTTAAGGTTTGATGTTGGCAAGTTATGATTATTAGTTATTTTGCTATAATCTTTATTACCACAACTCCATTTCTAAGTTCGAACAATGTCTAAAGAATTTCATTGAGTTCAAATCATAGATTCGAATTATATTACCTCTTGTGATAAAAAAAAATTAATATATGGCAGTTTGCTTGAGCTTTGTTTGAAGTATGAGGGTATTTTTGTTTTGTATTTGGGGTTTTAATTTGCTTGGCATGGCAAAGTTTCAAAGATTTTAACTTATATTGGATTGCAAGAGCTAATATGATGTTTATGAAAACATAATTGGATCATGTAATTATTCAACATAGAATATAATACATGAATACAAAATAGGAAGAATAAATTAATCAAGATCTGACCTAATGAAGACGACATAATTATAATGCGTATTGGTTAAGTCAGAATAGTTTCAACCCCCAATACCCAAGAGAGTCTATAAGTGTTAGACATTTAGAGAAAGAGTGATTATATTTGTGTATATCAAAATTAGGGCATCAGTGTGTAATTTATAGACTTTTATTTTAATAATATAATTAATTAATATTATTAAAATAAAAATCCTCAAAATCTTTAAAATTATTTCTTATTTAATTAATAAAAAAAATGAGCCCATTAAATCGCTCTGGGTAACAATATCAGCTCTTGGGTTGTGAGTTGAGTTTCTGCCCAGTGGGCTTGTGGATAATCAAACTCATCACCAATTATCTAAAAATAAAATAAAATTTAGCCTATTCATAGTTTACAAATTATAATATCAATTGCCTAATCAGTAATAACAAGATATTAATCTAATAGAATAATTAATGCTAATCAATAAAATATCAAAATTATTCTAACAATCTCCCACTTGGATAGTATTAATTAAATTATTAGGTCAATAAATGAATACATAATTAGGCAATTAATATTCACATAAACACATAGATATGCGCATATTTATAAACCATACAAAATTTAGAAATGAAACTATACACAATCATCACTGAAACTAATAAGGAATCAAGTGATATTAACATTTCCATAAATAAGTTTCATTATCTGAATAGAATGGAATACAAAGTGGTATTCAAGATGTCATATTACAATTCAAAAGTCCTTTAAGAACTTAATTCAGACTCCCACTAAACCAAGGCTATATTGAAATTTTCAACAACACCCATATGAGTCACATGATTCTTAAAGACTCCTACGGGTAAGCCTTTAGTCAACAGATCCGCCAACATATATTCACCAGGAATGTGAAGCAAATGAGTCTAAGATTCAGCAACCTTTTCTCTCACAAATAGGAACTTAACATTGAAGTGTTTGGTGTGACTTGAGTTCTTATGATTCTGAGAAAAACTAACAACAGACGAA
Source organism: Delonix regia (assembly GCA_037074485.1). Lineage (NCBI taxonomy): Eukaryota > Viridiplantae > Streptophyta > Magnoliopsida > Fabales > Fabaceae > Delonix > Delonix regia. The sequence goes on along the minus strand of CM073454.1, from coordinate 7,146,060 downwards.
TTATCGCAGTATATGGTTAAAGGTCGTGATATAGAATTAACCAAATGCATGCCAAATATCAGTTTCCTTGACCATATGGCCTGGTGAGTAGCCTCATAACAAGTGATATACTCTACCTCCATAGTCGAGGTAGCTGTTACTGAATGCTTACAACTTTTCCATAATATAGCTCCTTCAGATATCATGAAGATGTATCCAGAAGTGGATTTACAATCATTCACACAAGATGCACAGTCAGAATCTAAATAACCCACAATTTCAAGTGGCTCAGATCTCCTAAAAGTAAGCATATGATGTTTTGTACCTTGTAGGTACCTCATAACTTTCTTTACAGCCATCTAATGATCAAGACTAAGATTACTCAAGTATCTACTAAGTACACTGATAGCGAAAGCAATATCAGGTCATGTGCATACTTGAGCGTACATAAGGCTGCCAACAACAGATGCATATAGAATTTTATTTATTTCAATTTTTGAATTATCATCTTCGAGACAAGATGATCTAGACAACCTTTCACCTTTTTGTACAGGTGCAGCACAAGGAGAGCAAGCATGCATATTAAATTTCTTCAGCACTCGATCTATATAGGTTACTTGAGATAAACTAAGAGTGCCACAAGATCTATCACAGTGAATCTAAATTCCCAAGACGAAAGCAGCTTCACCAAGATCTTTCATGTTAAAGTGGCATGACAAAACATGTTTGATCTCATTCAACATAGTTGCTGAGTTACTGGCCAACAGTATGTCATCAACATACAGTAGAGTATCATAAAGTTGTCTCTGTCAAATTTTTTATAGATACATTGATCAGCAATATTCTTTGTGAAACTAAGTGAAGTGATTAACTGATCAAACTTCAAATACCACTGTCTTGAGGCCTGTTTAAGCCCATATATGGATCTTTTCAACTTGCACACTAAGTGCTCTTTCCCTGCTTCAGTAAATCCATCAGGTTGTGTCATATAAACATTCTCAAGTAAATCATCATTTAAGAATGTTGTTTTGACATCCATCTAATGAAGTTCAAGATCCAACTGTGCAACAAGAGTCATTACAACTCTGGAGGCATCTTTAGTAGATACCAGTGAGAATGTTTCTGTATAATTGATTCCTTCCTTCTTATTATAGCCTTTAACTATAAGTCTGGCTCTGAATCTTTCAACTTCACCATTAGCCCCTCTTTTGGTCTTAAAGACCTATTTGCAACCAACAGGTTTACAACTATCTATTAACTCAGTCAATTCCCATATATGGTTATGAGACATAGAGGACATCTCATCATTCATAGCCTCTAACCACTCAGATGAATGAGAACCTAACACAGCCTCATCATCAGAAACTGGATTTGTGCCATTAACAATGTCTGACTCAAATTCCTGCAAGTACATTATGTAATCATATGAAATTGCAAGTCCACAAGTCCTTTGTGGTCGTCTCAAATTAATGACTAGTTCTCCTGCATCAGCTATAGGAGCTTCTACAATAAGATCAATCAGATTCTTAACAAGAGTGTCATATAATATCATGATCCACAGGTAGAGATGACAACGATGGTATGGGTAAGATGGTATCCACACAACGTAGGTTAATTACTCTAGGGACACCACTCCCACTATCCAAGTCATCCTCAAAATGGAATCCTCTGTCAGATTCAATGACCCTGGTAGTGTGACTAGCAATAAAATCTACATCCTCTGGATCCTGAACAATAGTCAATGAAGAATACGCTAACAGTCCTAGAATCAAATTTCTTGAGCTACGGATTATAGGGTCTCACTTATGCTATACAACCTCATATGCGAAAGTGCCTCAAACTAGGCTTCTTACCAGTGAAAAGCTCATATGGTGTCTTTGCAACTAACTTACTCGGAACTTGATTCAGGATATAGGCTACTGACTTAATGACATCACCTTATAGAAATTCTGGTAATGAAAAGTGATTAATCATGCTTCTGACCATGTCCATCAAAGTGCGATTACGCCTCTTAGCAACTCCATTTTGTTGTAGAGTACTATACATAGTATATTGAGCTTCAATTCCTTACTCTTGTAAGAATAGAGCAAAAGGTCTGGGGTTTCTCCCTATTTCAGTATACCTCCTATAATATTCTCAACCTCTGTCTGATCTTACACTTTTGATTACCTTCCCCGGCTTTAATTCAACAGTAGCTTTAAATGCCTTAAAGGCATCTAATAAGTCAGATTTTTCATACAACAGATCAATCCAGCTGAATCTGGAATAGTCGTCTATAAAGGTCATAAAATATTTGTAATTACCCATAGTAACAAGAGTAATTGGTCTACTAATATCTATATGGATCAATTCTAAAATAGTCTAAGATCTATTAGCCCTTTTCTTCCTAGCTCTAACAGGAAGTTTTCCCTTAATGCAAATAACACATAATTCAAAATCTAAAAAATTTAGGTCATGCAATATTCCTTGTCTAACCATCCTTTCTAATCTCTCTTTGGAGATATGAACCAAACGCCGGTGACAAAACCTGGAAGAGTTCTCATCAATTCTTCGGCGTATGTGTCCAATGACAACATTAATTAATGCCACAGAACTAGAATCTGAACAAACATTTGCATTCAAGCAATATAAAATGCTCATTAATCTAGTAGTCTTAACAATGACTGGATTAAAGTAAACATCAATTCTACCATTTCCTTGCCAAAAGGAATATCTATCTTTGTCTAATATAAAACTACAGCTAAACTTCCTTCCACTCCCAAAATGGTCTTTTCCCTTTCATTTGGGCTCTTCCTATCTCTGAGCCCTTACAAGGAATTAGTTACATGAATAGTCGCTCCAGAATCTAACCACCAAGTGTCCATAGAGGTTTCAAAATTATTGGATTCAAGACAAACTAGAGCTAAGGGGGCAATTTAAGGAAAGATACATTCTTTCTCACGCTTGTACTTTAGCTTAAGGTAATCTGAGATCTTGTGGCTAGGCTTCTTACAATAATTACATTCACCCTTAAATATCTTCTTCTTCTTACCCATATTCTTCTGTTTATTCTTCTTGATCTCAAAGAACCTTCTACCATTAGTCTTACCCTTATGTTTCTTTCCCTTAAACTTCTCATTTCCAACCTTGCTTGACGAACCATGAGAGATGTAGTTCACTGAATGACCATGTGAACACGATTTCTTTAATGACTCTTCCTCCTGAGTCATGATAGACATCATCTGATCAACGGTCCATTCAACTTCTTAAAAGTTATAGGTGGTTCTGATAACCCCATATTTTGCTGGAAGAGACTATAAGACTTTGTAGACAAGATAACTCTCACCTAAGTCCATATTTAAAGACTTCAACTTGTTAAAGTAATTCACCAACTTCATCATATGTTCACGTACACCAGACACTCTGTCATAATGAGTGTTATCCAGTAAGGAAAGATAGTACGCCTTCTGCATCTTATCAAACTTCTTGAACTTCTCACTCACAGCCTTAAGGTATCCTGCAGCAGTGTCCTTCTCAGGAATACTCTGTCTGATTGTCTTCTCAATAGTATACTTTATAACCGTCAGATAGATTTTGTTGGACTCATGCCATTGCTTGTGAAAAGCTCTGTCAGCTGCACTAAACTCAGCAGTGAAATCTACTAGTTTTAGTTCTCTCATGGCCAAATCCTCCTTAGAAATGATTAGGTACATGTCGAGGGACTCATGCCAGTCATCAAAGTTTGTCCCATTCAGAGCTTTTACCATAGACAATTGCTAGAACACGAAAGTTGATGCAACAAAATTAGGAAACATTAATTATGTCCCGGAAACATAATTATAAAACAAGGTTTCCATCACAAAATTCAGCTTATATGTAACTGTATCACAATATATTCATTATAATCTCACTTAAAGTTTTGGATTACAACAAATCAAGAAAGAAAACTCATATGTACCACAAATTTGACCACAATGAAAAATAACAAAATGCATCCATGGTTTCCATATTGATAAGATATAAGTAACAATGAAAGCATTGATTTAAAATGTTGCTAACCATTTGTAAATATATTTATTTCACAAAATTATATTAACAATGTCACACTAATAGGATATGTCCATTGTCAACATAATATATATATACATTATCTCTAGTGTACTTATCGTAATATTCAAACTCATCCCTGATAATGGTAATTAAATTATTCTTAAATGTAGGAAATAAAATGACAAACACGGTTTAAATTAATTTATAAAAGACATATCACCATGATTGGACCCACGATAGGCAAGCACACAATCAATAGGTGTATGTGACCCAAAGTTACAACAAATTCCACACGCAGCTTATTCCTTTTAAGGCATGTACTTAAATTAGGAATAAAATCTAACAATTAATACAAAGAAATTAATTATAATTTATTTACACATAATCAGGGAGAGTGAGCTAAATATGTTGTTCCGTACTATGTCTAGCCTTTACATAAATTTTCTCATATCATAATACCTCATCTACACATCATTTTAAGGCCTTAAATCTTCAAGAAAAAAAAATTAAAAATCCTATTTTCCAAGCTCAAAAAATTCAGAAAAAATCACCATAGTTTAGATTAGGGCGAGTGGAGGTGAACTATAAAAGTTTGAAGTTCGTCTGACTAGCGGTTTGGCCGCATGCGCCAACATGCACCGACAGTAGGCATAGGCATCTTCAACCTCTGGCAGTCGACCCACCGAACCCAAAAGACGACCCACCGGTTTTCTGCTCCTAAGGCTTTGAAACCAAGATCGTTTTGATAATCGTTCTATGATCTATAATTCCCTTGTAGCAGTTTCGTGTGATTCCCTTCCATTCAAGTTAAATTTTCATTCAAAATTTTGCATTTTGATAGTGAGTTCAGTTCGAACTCGGGGAGAGTTTTTCCGACGCCGACGACGCTACCAGTGATGGTGGATGTCACCGATAGTAAGCAGGAAGGGAAAATAATGAAAAAAATAATAAAAATAAAAATAAAAATAAAATACATGTATATTGATAAAAACAAGCCTGATGAAGACGAAGATCAAAAAAAAAAATTTTAATTCCATAGTCATTTAATCATGGTTCTGATACTATTTGAATATATAATTGGATCATGTAATTATTCAACATAGAATATAATACATGAATACAAAATAGGGAGAATAAATTAATCAAGATCTGACTTGATGAAGATGACATAATTATGATGCGTACTGGTTGAGTCAGAATAGTTTCAACTCCCAATACCTAAGAGAGTCTGTGAGTGTTAGACAGCCAGAAAGAGAGTGATTGTATTTGTGTATCTCAAAATTAGGGTATCAGTGTACAATTTATAGAGTTTTATTTTAATAATATAATTAATTAATATTATTAAAATAAAAATCCTTAGAATCTTTAAAATTATTTCTTATTTAATTAATCAGAAAAATGAGCACATTAAATCTATCTGGGTAACAATCTCAAATTAGTAATCTGACGGGATGATTACTATTGCTCTTGGGTTGTGGGTTAAGTTTCTACCCAATAGACTTATTGATAATCAAACTCATTACCGATTATCCACAAATAAAATAAAACTCAGTTCATTCATAGTTTACAAATTATAATATAAATTGCCTAATCAATAATAATAAGATATTAATCTAATAGAATAATTAATGCTAATCTATAGAATATCAAAATTATTCTAACAATTTACAAGAACAAGAACCAACACAGACGTTGTCCTTATTTCAAGTATCTTTTGAAGATACAAGATGTGTGTTCCTTGTTTCCTCTATTTTCTCTTCAGTTTCGGTAAGCCAAAGTAGATGTACAAGTCTACATTTGTTACGTGAAAATGAGGTACATTCCAAGTTCGCCAAATGGGTTTAGATAGATAACGTTTGTGAAGGGTCTTCGTCAAGGGGAATGAGATTGTGTTACTGATATAAAAAAGTTTCGTGCATTGTTTACTGGTTTGTTACAATGTAAAAAAAGCATATGCATGGCTAATATATATGTGCAACATTTGGATTTATATATTCGTAATTTGCATGTTAAGTGAGGAGCGATTTACTACTTCTACAATCAGTAAACATGGAGGTGCTTGTTATGCAGCCACATCAACCCAGTACACTATTCATTCTTGTTATTACGCCACCTAATTCCTTTTCCATTTAGCCACTTCTAACACTTTGGCAACGCATAATCCACTTGGTCATTTCTTAGTAGTTTTTCTAACACATTCACTTAGCACATAAAGTTAATAGTCTAGCAAGGAATTGTTAATTTTCTTCGTCATTTTAGCACATATTGATATAACATGACTTCTCTTAGGGATTTTTATTACTAATACCTCCATTGGGTAAAAAAGGTTTGTGGTTTTGAAAGCTTTCAACCTTCATGCTTCAAAATTCAGGATTACTGATCTAACTGGACTAATCAAATTCTGCTCATCTCTTTTTTTCGCCTTTTTATAGGCTTTAGAAGCCTTAGTCATGTAATTGTTCCTTGCCATTGCAAATCTTTTGAAACTGAATAGAGTTAAGATTCTCTATTGTGATGGTGTCTCCTTCATTGGAGACACTGAACATAAGTTTTGATTTCAATATCTTGTTGTTGACTAATTTTATTATATTCCTTTTTATTTTTAGATCCCATCCATTCTTTTTAAACTATTTGTTTTTCAGGTATTTTTTGGTGATTTTTGTGAATTTGTTTGCAAGGTGTTGTATTAACCTTGTAATTATGTCTTAAGAGGACCTCCTTCATTGTTTTTTTTTTTTTTTGTTAGTATTTTGTTATGAATAGTTTATTTATTTTATTTTTTACCCAAACTTTATGAGAAAAGCATCATGTAGAAAAAAACTCTGATTTTTTATCTTGCCTTTTCCATTTTAATAACATCATGATGATTTATAACTTTATTTAACACTTGCGCAATGTGGCTACTCTACAACTAGATACCATTGAAACTGGGAGTTTGAAGAGCTGCTAGCAAAATAAAAAAAAGAAAAGTTCCCTCAGGATTTAAATGTTGATGGCATTTTGTCCCTCTTCTTATTGCTCCAGATATTTCAGGTGAATTTTTGAATTGTTTTATTTTTGTTAATACTATTTCATGAAAGATATACTGAGGTGTTAATAATTTCTACTCTTCTTCTACTTGAATATAACTTAGGTGCTTATAATTTCTACTCTTCTTCCATGATATATATTTGATATTATTGTTGCAAAACTAGTCTGTAAATTACTTGTATCTCACTGAACATTGCATTATTGATTTTGCAAGGTAAATGAAATATTGAGAAATAAGCCTTTCAGCTTTTCTAATTTCATTGAAGCCATAGGAATTGTTTTGCAAACATTTCAATTGACATTACAAATTTTTGTATCCTAGATAATTATACCTTATTTATGTATAAATATGATTTGTGTAGGAATACATTTGGATCGTGATAATTGCAAGTGTGAAAAGATATTTTTATCACAGGTTTTTATACCTAATATCTCTAATATAGAGTGGGTAATTTTTTTGTGATTAACTATCAATGTTGACGGTTAGTAAATATCGAAATTACTTGATAAATTTTATCAATGGCCAATTACTGTCAATAATAATTCATGGTTAAATGGCCATTGACAAAACATATTTCAACGATCACACTTTTTTTTTTATGCCTACAACCCTTCAATATAATACCTTTCTAGCAATGAGCTAAATATTTTATCCCGGATGGAGAATTTATCTAAGTAAAAATTAATTCAATTTTACATACAATTTTAATAAGATAGCTTTTTCAGTAAACCATTTTTTTCAAATAATAACTTATTTGAATGAGACAAAAACACTTTTAGTTCCTCAAATATCACAAAATTACTATTTTAATTCCTTCACTCATTGAAAAATGTCACACTTAGTCTTTCACTTTTAAAAAAATATATTAAATTTAGTCCATCTACTAAATTCTAAATCCTAAATCTAAAAGACTAAATTTTTTTTTTTTTCAAAAGTAAGGAACTAATTGTGATATTATCTAATAAGTGAGAAATCATTTTAGACATTTCAATAAATGAAGGACTAAAAAGATAATTTTGTAATCAATGAGATATCAAAATTATATTTTACTCTTATTTAAACTATATACTTTAGCATTATTTCCGATAGAATTAATAATAAACTATATTTATTGTTAATGGTAAAGAAACTTAAAAAATGCTAAAATATTTCTTTGAATAATATTAAATTATTATAAACACTTGAAAATAAGTTAAGTAATTTCATAAAAGAATTTAGGCTTAAATATATTTTTAAAACTTTCAGTTTCACAGAAGTTAAAATTTGACTCCTTTTTTTTTTTCCAAGAAAACGAATTCTGTAAAAATAAATACGTTACCCTCTTATCACAAAATATTTATTCAACAAATAAATCATTCATTTTTAATATCGAACTTTTGTTGTCTCAAACATTATTTATTCATTTAAAAATAGTTAATTTTCATAAAAATTTAATATTGAAATCAACAAATATTTTATTTGATGTTCAATTTTAGATGAAAATATAATAGGGAATCAAAATTTGATCATTTTTATTAAAATGATAAATAAATATGTTTAATAAAAAATTTAAAAATAATTATGTAAATTAACTTCAATAATTAATTAAAACATTATATGCAATTCATTATATTTTTATTATGTTATTTTCAAATTAAAATATGATAAATATATAAATTTTTATTAATATCATAACATATATATATATATAGTTATTGTAAATATTATAGAATTATTTAATCAAATTGCGCAATACGTATCTATTTCTAATTGTCAAGTAAGCCCATCCAAACGAAGCAGGCTTCCCTATAACATGGTGACAGTTGAGAGAAGACGTAAAGCGAAGCAAAGAGCGAGAGCATTTCAGTTTGCACCAAGAACGCCACAGAATATGGCGGTGGAAGAAACACCAAAGCCTTCCGTTACCGACCATCAGATCAGTGAGAGGGTACGCGACGACGACGACACATTGGAGGACCAGGGAGACGTCGTTCAAGACGATGACGCCGAATCTTCCAAGCTAACAACGGCGATCGCTCGGCAGCCTCACCCGCTTGAGAATTCATGGACCTTCTGGTTCGATTTAATTAGCACCAACAGTTAAGACTGAGGGAACCCAAAAGATGAATGATAATACTTTTCACGCTATAAATCTTCAACAATCGAATGAACATATACTCAGAAAGAGAGTGACACAAGATGAGTGAAAATGTGTGGGTGAATTCTTTGGCACCTTCAAGAATTTGAAGGCACCAATTATGCCTTCAAAAAAAATTTATATTCTATCCTCTAATGTTTTAAAAATTTTCATCTGTTATGTCAGCTCCATAAAATTACAAATCACAACTTCACCGCTATTCTTTGTTTATTTTACTGTTACCCAAAATTATTCTCTCAAAGAAATTGATAAAAATTATAAGATATATTTTAACCACAAAATTTTATCCTGTAAAATCTTTTGTTGAATGATAAAAATTTTGATGAGTATACCACCATCATAAAAGATGAAGATGGTTAGCAATATCAGATAAACAAAGGATAATAAAGACAATGATGGAATAGTTTTGTTTTAACGGTAAAATAAATAGAAGTACAAGGATGAAGTTGTGAATTTTATAATTTCAGGGAGCTGAGATAAAAACAAAAATTTTAAAAATATTTGGGGGCCAAAATATAAATATAAAAATATTAGGGGTCACTTTTTATTTTTAATATTATTGTACAGTCATCAGCTTGATCCAATCAACATTGAGTTGGCAACATCTCAGCTGTACATTAGTACCTTCAAATTTTTGAAGGTATCGAAAAATCCCCCAAGTGTATGAAGCCTAGCTTCCTCTTTTAACTCTTTTTTTTTTTAATCTTATAATGTACGGTGTATTTAATATAGAGGATACATTCTCCTTCTTTTATCAGTTTAACACTATATCTTCACTTCTTCACTCTCACCTGAATTTTAAATTTCATTACTTACTAGGGCGCATCTCTTCATGATTTGTTTGACAGATCTTTCTTGAACTCAATTTCAGAGTCAGTATTAAACCCTAATGTCTTAACAATTTGAGCAAGTTCTATGACAATCTGAAAGTTCTAATGCAGATGGTAGACCCCTGGGCCTCTATCACTCTCCTGAACTCCTTGGCCATGGTCACTTTCTTCTGTGCAAGAAATATAGAAGAGACTGAATCTGCGATGCAAGTGATGTGGGAATTCTTTCTTCCTAGATCTGAGTTTGATGTAAGTTATTAAACAAATGATGATATGGGAATTCCTAGCTTCATTTTTCTTCTTTCTTTCTTTCTGCGTTTCATGCTTGTATCACTTGCTGCAGGTGCCTGCAAGCAGCAAGCAAGTCCCAGCTGTAATTATATCTGCAGCAATTACAGCTTGGTCGTTTCTACTTTCATCAGTGGATTCATGGGAGATTCATCATAAAACTTGGCAAGGGTATGTGAATCCTCATCATTCAAACACTAAATAAAATAGCTGAAAATAATTTAAAATAAAAAAACTAAAAGATAGAAAGGTTTGTGTATGATCTGTGAAATCTAGTAGGCAGACACTATAAAAACTAATATTGTCACAGCATAAATATCAAGTTAGACTTGATCACTCACAAAAATCGGTTATATATGGACTAAATTTTTTAAAATGTATCAAATTGGTCCCCTACTTTTACATGTTATGATAAGTCAGTTCGTCACAAATTAATTGTGATAAATCCATATTTCAAAAATCCTATTTTATGCAAAATCAATCCATCATTAATCTAAACAAATTAAATAATTCTATACCAATTTAAATATATAAGGGATTAATTTTGTATAAATTTAAATTTGTGAGGGATTGATTTGTCACGATTAATTTGTAATAAACCAAATACTCACAAAATGCAAAAGTGGAGACCAATTTTATACTTTTCTCATAAGAAAAATATAGTGTCAAGTCTTGAAGTATAATTTTCTTCATGTCCAATGTTTAAGTTTTTCAAGCCCTTGACCTAATAGATTCATGGCGTTAATAGAAATTTAGAATTATATGATTTTGATATTTTGTATCAAGCAATTAGAATCAGAATAAATGGTGAGTATGTGAATGATGCAGGGCAATTTCTCACTTTCTATACATGCTAGAAGCAGATGATGTATCCATTTACGTTGCAGCAGGAGAAGCATTGTCTGTGATATTTGATCGTGATAGTATCAACAAGTTCTTCAAAGAAGATGATGATCATACACATACTTCATCTATTATTGAAATTCCAGTAAATTACTCAGAAAGGAAGAGTCTAATCAAACACAATATCCTGAAGCAATTAGACAAGCTTTCCATCAAAGCAATGAACAAAACTTCTCTGAAACAAAGCTTCAGCAAGAATGCTGCAAGAGCTGATTGGGATGTCTTGAAGTATTTCAAGGATGATAACTTTCCTCCAACTTCCCAAAGAATTTATGGACATAAACTGACACTTTCGTCGCCCTCTCAAATGATCCAGGTAAAAATTAAGTTTTCATTGACAAACATTGATATTGATATAAATATGAGATATCTCATGAATACAAGCAAAGTTGTCAAACTCGCGATTTTAGGTAGACTCGTGAGGGGGGTATAGACTTGTAACGTAGAATTGTAAGAGTTTACCTCTATTAATAAATTGAGAAAAATTTATATGTGAGGGACTAAATTGATAAAAAAATTTTAAGAGTGACTCAATTGATAAGTATTTTATTTGAGGGACCAAAATGAGAAATAAATTTTATAAGGAATCAAATTAATAAATAACCTATTAGTGAGAGACCAAAAGAGATTTTATTCATTTTGCCAAAATAAAATTCAAATTATAAAAAAAATGATGGATATTATTAATAATGATGTTATTTATTAAGAAAGAAATTGAAAAATATTCATATGAGGGACTACATTGAAAAGAAATTCTATGAAGGACTAAATGAAAATAATATCTTACTTGTGAGGGATTAAAATGAAAAATAAATTTTATAAGGAAATAACTTTAAAAAAATGCCCTAAAAATGAGGGACAAAAAAAGATTTTACTCATTTAGCCAAATTAAACTCAAAACTTGTATATATATAATTTTTGTCATAAATATATATATAAATATATATATATATATATATATATATAAAACTTGCATCATGGCCAAGTGGTTAGATGTTGGGCGTCCACTTGCACGCAGGTTCGAATCTTGGTGAGTATATTTTGAGTTTTAAAGCAAGCATTATCTTAACTCGGTGGTGACTCACCGATTCGACTGAGTCACTCATGAGTTAGAATAAGTCAAGACAAGTATCAAGTTAGATGTCGAATTAACCCGTTTTTTACATATAAAAACGTTGATTCCGCTAACTATGAATACGAGTATATAATATGTGTCATACAAGACATTCTCAAATACACTTTATGTGTATATATATATATATACATACAATAACTTAGCTGCAAATTATGCTTTTCGGATATGACATGGGGTCATGTTTAATGGAAAAGTATGTATACTAATCAGTAAGTTATGTTTACCATCACTCCAAGTTCCAATATTCATGTCACATACTTTTACCCGTTTATTTTGTTGGTACAGTTGAAGTTCCTTAAGAACTTTATTGGAGAAGAAGAGTTTGGGAAACACATGGTGGTTAGTTCTTTCTCTGTGTTGAAATTCCCTGAACAAAAGCATTTAAGTGATGACGAGTTTGAATTTCTTTTTGGAACAGGAAAATGAACTCTTCCATTATTTGTTCCAGTTTACACCAATCCACAAAGAGGATTCAGACCAAGAGCTTTATGAATCTACTAATGTAAGTGTCTCTCTCTTCCTCTTCTTCCTTGAGTGCTCATGAAAACTTTTATTTCTTCGACTCAAATTGAAAATCCACTTATCTCTCAAGAATTCGAAGAGTTTTTCTTTGTTAACATAATATATTAATTAGTCACACTCCTCGTCACTACATCACACTCAGTGTTTGGTATTAGTGTGAGTAAAGAATCCCACATCGAAAGAAATTAAAATTTGAGGGATGTTATGTAGATTAATTCGCTAGGTATTACAGTAGAAAATCTCGATTAAGATGAAGACCTCTTGAAAAAGTTATTTGCATAATTTTAATTTTTGATATAAATTTGGACAGATTGTATGTCCCACAATTGTATATAGAGAACAAGATTCTGAGTCACAAACAAAAGACAAGAAGAAGAAAGCAAGAAATTTGGTATGTAGAGATTGATTTACTTTCTACGTTAAGTTAAGATATACTTAAATTTTAAATTTTTTTTTTGGTTTATATATAAAATAGAAAACTTATATATTATCTTTGCCTTATCATTGAATCGTTGTAGAGAAACTCAACTATCAGTAAATCGAAGACGAGCGTGTTGAATAAAAAGCGCATGTTTGCCGAGGTATGTAGTTTTGGGTTTAATTATAATTGAATTGTGGTTTTTGGAAGAGTTATTTAATTAACTAACTAGATTTTGTATTGCATATATTAAAGCAGGAGAGGAAAGGCAAGATGTACTGTGCTTAACGAGAGCTGTGATCAATTCCAAAAGGATAGCGTCTTATATATTGTACTTTATACATGCAAGTTACAAATTATTGATTAAACTTTGTAAGAAAAATTCAATAATGATAAAGTAAATTATACTTATTTTTCTTGAAATTTGACTGAATTACCTATCTAGTCATATTAGTTAAGTAATTTCATTTTATAAAAAAATTGTGAAAAGTTTTCTTCGTTGACCAAATTAAAGGTTTCTTTTTATGGCAATTAATGCATATAATTCCCTAAAGAGCTCAGCAACATTTTTGAAACACAATGAACTGATAATTTGAAAAATATTTCAATATACATTTTTCATTGTACAAAATTAAAAACAAAATAAAACATTTAAAATTTAGAATTTGTGGCACTTGAAAATCAGTGCTGGAGTAGCTCAGTTGGTTAGAGCGTGTGGCTGTTAACCACAAGGTCGAAGGTTCAAGCCCTTCCTCTAGCGTTTTGAATTGCATTTTTTTTTTTCCAAAAAATAATAACGGGAAACGGTTTTAACTACCAAATCCGGTTCCGCGCGAATTAGTTTAGAACGAACCGCCATTGTCGTCTTCATAAACAACCCACGGAATTTCTTCGACAAGAAATTATTTGGCTTTATTCCTTTTTCTCTCGGCTGTGATGAAGTCCCAAATCACCATTCTCTGGGATATGTTCTTTGTTTAACGGAAACATAAAGATGGAGTTTTGGACATCCGGCGTTCTTCGGAAGCTCTTTTGCGAGATGGGTATGGGCGAATAGGGAAAGGAACATCAAAAGTCCTTTTTGTTACAAATTCGAAGTATAATTCCTGTGTCGGTAGAGGGTGATCTTTGGCCTAACCAAGGGTTTTACTTGAAGGTTTCAGATTCCTCACATGCCATGTATGTGTCTCTCCCCCAAGAACAAGATAATATGGTTCTTTGCAATAAACTCCGTCTTGGGAAGCTAATGTATGTGGATAAACTGGAGTCATCGAATCCTGTTCCTATTATCACAGGCATAAACCCTATGCCAGGCCATTTTCGCCGTCTCGGAAATCCTGAGGGTCTTGTTCCTATGGATAAGCCGAAAGGTACGACGAATAGAGTATCTGATTCAATGACCAAATTGGAGACTAAGGATGTTCCAGAGAAACCACCAAAGGGGCATCGCTCTTTGGGTGCATCTAAAGTTCGATCTGGTAAGAACGCTGCATGTAGAATGTCTGAAACTTGTGATAATTCTGATGTGAAGAAGGGGATTCAAGAATGTGGTCAAGCTTTGTTGACATTACAATTTCCACGTCATCATCTAGACAGGTGAAGAGAAGAAGCTGGACTAGCAGAGAAATTCTAGATACAAATACTGTGGAGTATGTCATAAAACCAACTGGTCGTAGTCGTAGTGGTACTCTAAGTGCCTGACTTGCTTGTGAAATTCCTCTTGTCTTGCAAGCTTTCCCATACTATTCAGACAGGAGCCAAATTCAGAACAAAGGTTTGAACCTAAGACTTCCTGCTAATTATCAACTTTGATCCACTAGACCATGCCTAGCGGTTTAAGTAGGAGCCAGAATGAATTATACTAAAATCGTTTGAATTGATTGTTTTTCACTTTTTGACTAGATTTTTGTTGACATTTAGAAATGTTGAAATGCTTGAGTTTATTGTCGATAAAGTCAGAATACTATGAAATGAGTTTATTGTCGATAAAGCCAGAATACTATGAAATGCCAACTTTCCTTTACTGGAGTAGTTTGGCCAGAAGCTGGTTTATAACTTTGCTTGCATTATTTAAGGCTTAAAAGTTGAGTCATCTAAGAAATAAAATATGGGAAATTATATATATGTGAGTCTCAACTGTTCCTTCTCAAATTTTTATTATCTTTATGATCATGTAGCATCGAGGATTGTTTGTGCTTTCTAACTTTTCTGTTTTGGCAGACTTCACTTCACTCTGCAAGTTATGACAGCTCTGAAGACAACTTGAACTTCAAAAGTAGAGTGAAATATGTTGGCTCAACTGAATAGTCCACAAGAAGTTTTAACAAGACTAAGACCAGCATACCTGTGAAGAGTTGAGAAAAATCTATAGACCCAGCTTCCATTTTGAGTCTAGCCAATGACAAGAAAGTAGAAGAAGTAATGATTTTATGGAGTAATCTTCCTTCATTCTTAGCAGACCACGGCAAGGTATTATGCTTCCCTGAATCATGTCTGTGTATGAAACTTGTTCCCTTCTTGGAAGAAAAATAGAGAGGCAGTTTGTGATTCATAAGTACTTATTTGAGATCACAGGAGGTCATGGTGCTCAAAGATGCAGCTGTGCTTGCTGCAGTGGATGTTCTTCAAGAGGCTTCTGCTGCTGAGAGAATTCTTGATTGCTTAAGGTTTGCACAAATACATGCTTTTGACTAGCTATGCACTAATTAACTTCTTCGGCATCTTGTTTTTTTCCAAGCAACTGCAGTTGTAAGCAACTAAAGAAACTGACTAAATAGTGTCACTTCCTAGGGTGGTATTTAAGCAAAAGAGTTACGCGCATTTGGTCCAAACTCTTCAACTAGGGTTGTATGCTGCAGTATTCCTATGTTGACTTTGCGAAGATTCTTAATACTAAGTATTAACAAGATGATCAGGTTTCGCTATTACTGAAATTTAACAATGATAAAATACCACAGAACAGTGAGATATAATATTATGGTGAAGTCTACAAGAACTTTGAATATAAAAGTGAAATTGAGCTTCCATAAGGAAGCCAATTGAAGAATGAAGAATTTGCAACAAATTCAAATTTGCCCTAGAAAAACCAGATCGAGTCCAAATCAATCATTTCGGTTGTATACTTGAATTTCAGGACAAAAATGAAAAAAAAAAAAAACCAAATAATGCATTCTAGTGTGGAGCAGACATAGAATAGATCCACTTGGATCTGAATAGCCTTTTGTGTGGCCTATGAGAAATTCAAGTTCTACCCAATGTTGTCTAAAACCCCATCAAATTGTTTCAAACAAAAAAATCCCATCAAATCAAGATATGCATTAGTTGAACTTACGATAGGATTTGCTACACATAGTCAAGAATCGAAGAACTTATTAGTTTATTCCAAAATGTGAATGTTTTCTTTCCTTGTTTATCGCCTGATTTTGCATGTTCATAGACTAAGTTTTTAAATTTTATCTGTCACCAAATTTTACTTCTTTTTCAGGAACATATGGAAAAGTAATGGCGCTTTGACCAGAATATGAACTTGTTGCTAAAAGATTCTGCTATGTCCAATGTGTTTCTGAGATACAGAGATATAGACTTAGGTTAGTTTAATGACCAATGGGCAAGAGTAATGTTAACTGCACAATAATTGATAGGGCAAGGCCCGGGCAGTAGTAGCATTAGAAAGTGAGCTACAAATTTTAGTCCAATTTAAATAATGTCGTAGCATTCCTACATTATGGCCTGTTCTATTTAGTCTTGTCTCATGAAATCAGAAGGAATTATATCAACTAGTAATTGTCTTATATCAAGAAAACCTAATACTTTAGTTAGACTGAATAAGGTTCTTCTTTGGCATGAACTTCAACTCTTGCTATCCCTCAGACCCTATCTCTAACCTAAAAATTTTCAGAATTTCATTAGTCACTTAGAAATTTAGAAAGGGACTTGAGTCAATTGACTGTGTGGGGCATTCCTGGAGGATAGTGAAATTTATGATGGATTTGTGAAGGCAGGCATATCTCTTGACTGACTTGGAAGAGGTTGTCTGTGCTGGACATAAGCATGATATATATACACGTCAAGAAATTGTTTTCCGTTTGATTTGGAATGAAGTTATTGGTTTATCTTTCCCCCGATATACACATCTCAATTAAATGTTTCCAACTAGTTCATTCTGTTATTTTTTTTGTGCTTAAGCAAGACAATGTCCTTACATTATAGCACTTTGTTTGTCTGTTATAAGTGGATAGAGACTGTTTATGCCAGTCACGTATGCTTCTTTTCCTGTCATTCATTATAATAACTGATAAGTTTTTGCCTTTTTCGAAACAGCTTTTATAAGAAATTTAGGCTGTGTTTGCTAGTCAACTTATTACTGATCCTCCTTTCGTCCCAGCATATACTCAAAGCTTCAATTGGCCAAGGAAGATAATCAGCAGCCATAAGTTGACAATTTCTTCAACCTTCAAACTGACATCCTTCAGTCACTAAGAGGCATTAGTCCACTAAGAGAAAATGATGGCATTCAAGTAGTCCTGGTTCTGTCTGTAAGCACTAAAACTGGCATCAGAAAGAAAGAAAAATGCAACTTCCTGAATCAAAGCAGCTTCGGAATCTGATCTTTAGCCCATTTTCTTCCCCGGATGCTGTTTCCAAGCAGGCTACAAACTCAATAAGAAAACCCAGTACAAAATTTGGCCTTAAACCGAAGGGGACGAGCTTCGATGGGATGCAAAGGAACAACAATGACATGCACCTCGGATTGGCAGGTGAAAACAGTCCACCAGATTGGGCAAAGGGAAGTACTATAGATGCAGCTGCTCAGTTGGCCAGTGATTTGCAAGGTGAAGGTAAAAGGTGGTTTCCAGCTCATATTGAGAGGTATTTAGGTGAAGCCAAGAGCAAAACTGTATCTAAATCAGATTATGAAGTGGCTGAGATGATGAGACAACTGAAGGTGAATGACTGGTTGGATATGATGATGGTGGAAAGAAAAGATGGCTTCACATAGGAGGATTCTGAATTAGAAGCTTATGGGAGGGTGAAAGACAAAATATATGCAGTCCTCTTGCAGAATGTTGAAAGAACTGCCGTGGCTTTGGAACATACTAGTGCAATGAATGACTGAAGGTGGGATATTTAAAGCCATTTGACATACCATTATCTTACATGTCCCAAATTTGGTATGACAATTGAAAATTGTCATAAGAAATATAACTTGTAATTTATATGACACCAGTGATTTTTTGGTATTACAAAATAATAAAATACCAATGATAACCCACCCTTAAAAACCAGTTTGTAAAGGGAAAGAATCACACCCTTTAAATATTGCACCAAACAATCTATACTACTTGACATGAAATTTAAGCATCTCATACTACCTATTTCTCTATCAAAGCAGAGCCCCTGAAGAGTTGAGATCTTGATGGCTACACTTTACGACAATTCACTCAGCATTCTTGCTAGTCTAAACCCTCTGTAGATAGCCCTCTCCGTGATATCAACCACAGGCTCTAATACCAATTAATAGGACCCAAAGGAATATAGGGAATCCACTCTTAAAAACTGACTTGCAAGAAAGAAGAATTATACGTTTTAAATACTCCACGAAACATTCTATACTACTTGACGTGGGACTTAAGTATCATGTTATGCTCATGTCCCTATCGGCCATACAAAATGGGTGTTATCTTATATTTGACATAAGCAAATGCTGATCAAAGTGAAGGTGATTTGACAGAAGCAAATTATTTATAGATTCAAGTGGTTGCTGATAAACTAAAGTCCTCCTTGTACACCTCACATAACTTGAAAGGAAGATTTGTACGTTGTTGCTTGCAATGGAGATTTATGTAGTCTAGAATTACTTTTTGTCTCTTCTCTGTTTATAGTTCCTTCTAACAAGAATGATTTTTGTACAGTTTACTGAATAATCGATGCTGTGTTTCAGCTTTCCTAGTTATGAACATCAGCTATAAGCAGGATAACCATTAATTGCTTTTTCCTTAGGCTGTCGGAGATTTAATTGTATTAATTTTTTAAGGTTAAATTGCGAGATTTTTTTTCATGAAAGAAATTCTTTTAGTTCACATAAATTATTTATATTTTACTAAATCATGAAGGTACATTAATTAACATGTTTTATTAATTGATTTAAATATCATTTTATCAAAATACCAATATATTAAATCTATTGGAGGATATAATACATATTTTCCCCTCATTTCTGGAAATAAAATTTCTTCATTTTAGATGGAAACATTACTATATTTCACACTAAACAATAATCGGGACTTAAATAGTACTTAAACCTTAATAGTTAATACTACTTGAACCTTAATGTACTCATATTTATCAAGTTAATCATTTCAGATGAATTTTTTCATGACTTAAATCACACTAACAACTATCAAAATTTTTATTAATATATTGGTTACAATGATGCAATGTAGATAAGAAGGCCAATATTTCAGCGTTGATCAAATGTTAAGATCCTAAACTCAAGCTTTATCACAATCACAATATTAAACATAAAAGGAATTTGTTTTTCACCTAAAGTGTTTGGATCCTTATTCTCTGACGTTCATATTCTCCATATTAATAGGTTAGTTAGTGCTTGCCTCATGGGATGGAAATATGTTTAAGTACTTTTGGTAAATGTTGATATTTGTCTTTGGCCAAAAAAATATGATGATATTTGTCTTAAAAAATATTTGATATCCTATCAAATATTCAATGTAAAATAGGATGTTGATACTCCCTCATAATTATTATTTTATAAAAAATTAGTCTTTTTTTTTATCTTGTCAATTTATTAATTAAGATTTAAATATGACATAAATCTAAATAAAATATGAATTATAAGAAATTAATTTGACATGAACAATTAATAAAAGAATAATCAATATATATATTAAACAGTAATTTGTCTTATAAATAATTTTGTTTAATTTAAAATTATATCTTTTAAAAAATTACTTTTATTCTTTAAACTTTTATTCGTACACTTATAAAAAAATTAATTTTACATCTATTAAGAATATGTCAACATAAAAAAGAAAAAAAATTTTCTAAAAATAAAACATAACTTTTAAATAAAAATTTTAAATGCAAATCACGAATACATTAACCAACTTTTAACCAAAATTAAATTTACAGAACTCTAGTCAAAACACCCACATAATAATTAGACTCATTACAAGCACTTGATATTTTGAATATTTTTTTTATCAAACATCTAATGCTTTTAATTTTCGTAAGATTTTTTTGTTGTTGCATATTTTAGGTACTCAATGAATTTTAAATATCTAATATTTCAAAGAATTATGTTAAAAATCTAAATTTTCATCAAATTGGGATGAGATTCAAACAATAAATATACATTTACAAATTCAAATTAAATATCTAAAATTTAAGGCACTATCCCTCTGAGAAACAAGACAGGTCCCAGCAATCTTATCCACTGTACCTCACACGAAGTCACTAACTTTTGATATACAAAACGACAATAACAATTTGTACCATTTATTTTCATGGACCACTTGAGGACACCACGTGATCAACGCTAATGAAATATTATATACATTTTATTCAAAATATTATATTCGTATTATTCCTTGGTTGGAGTAAGTTGATATAATTATTGGCCAAAAAAATTGATATAATCTAAGGTTCAAAAAAAGAAAAGCAAATTGGTGGCTTCCTAGGATTGGTTCGAGTGAGTCATTGAGGACACTTGTCATATGGCTATTGGATAACTAATTAGAGACACAAATTAACGTGTTCACGTACGTTTCTCTGAAGTTATCTTCCTCTCGTGAAACGTTGTCCACATGCATTAATGTTTATAATTATAGTAAAATTAATTATTTTGTCAATGATTTATGGGTGATTAATTTTTTCAGTAAAATATTTTTGGTCTCTTGTTTATTATAAAATTATTATTTTAATTTTTTATTTATTAAAACATTTAAAATAATATTTTATTTATTAAATAATATTACATTTATTTTTTTACTTTTTTGAGAAATATTAGATTTAATATCTTAAATTTATAATTTAAATTTTAGTAGAAGAATTAAATTTAATAATTTTTTAAATTAAAAATTAAGTATGATATTTTATAAAAAATAATAAATTATTTTAGATATTTTAACAAATAAGATATTAAAATAATAATTTTATGATAAATGAAAGATTAAAAAAAACGTATCTAATACATATTTATTCTTGTTTTGATTGTTTTAGTTATTATTATTAGTCTTTTCATTTTGATTTCTCCCAATTTCTTGTTGACTTAGCTAGCACTATATATCTACGTTTTTCCACACAAAGTTTGGCGCAACCAGAAAATGGGACGGAGAAAATAGAAATTATTTTTATCATATTCTACAGTTTTTTAAATTTTAAGAAATTAAAAATATTTGTGCAAATTAAAATTAAAAAATTGTATATTTTATATTAAGAGTATTTTAAAAGTTCAATAGGTTAAAATAAAATAAATAATATTTAAATTTATTTGATAATAACATTATTACGATTATTTACTCAACTTTCTTTAATTTTTGAATGATTTTCATCCTATCAAATATATAGTTGAAATGATATTTTCTTTCCTTCCCATATTATACTTGTCTTGTTTGTATAACTCAATTAGATTTATATTGAAAGAATCCTATAAAAAATAATACTTAATTACTTTACTCAAATGACAAAGGGAATATGCATTATTTTGATTCGAAATTAAAGTATTTAAAATGATCAGCCAAATATATTAGAAAAATTTAAAGTACAATGTAATCTTTGAATCATGTTATATAAAAAACTTTAAATTTATTCTCAATAAATAAGCTGAAAATTAAGATTAAGCTTAAAAGGACAATGTCATAATTGATGTACGCCAATAAAAAATATCCTACCTCGGTGTTGCCATAAGCAAGCATTAATAGGAAGCAGAATATGCACATAAGCTAAACTTATTTAAAAAAAAAAAAAAAAAAAAGAAGTTAAAAGAATGAAATTAAACTATAAAAAGAAAAAAACTGCCATTGAAAGCAAAGAAAATGACAATATCACCAAGCATGCTTTACATTGTTATTATTATCATTGGGAAGTATGTATTGCATTCTTTTTCTTTTTTTTTAACAAATGAAATTTTGCATGTCGTCTTACAAATGGAAACAAACACATAATCTATGTGGATCTTCATGAACGATTCAAGAGGTTGGTCATATTTTATTTTCAATTTTCCTTCTTCTTTATTAGTCTTTCTCTTTCAATAGGTATAAATATTATTTGACAAGCCATTCACAATTTGTTTAATTTTAATATATAAAAACAGAAATTGTAAAAATAAAAAGTAAGAAAAAAAGGGTATGCACCTATTTTGCTTTTTTTTTTTTTTAATTTCTCTAATATCAAGGAAAGAATTATAATTAAAAGAATTCCTTGTTGAACCTTTCCCTAATATTTTAATCCAAGTTCATTAAGCCGTCCATAAATTGTATAATTTCCAGATCAAATATCAACATAAAATATAATAAAATGAAATAGTAATAAAAACTCTTCAACGATCTGAAAATTGCTCCATAAAAACTCTTCAACAAACCAAGATTTTTTTTCTACCGAGCCTTCCAAATTAATAATTAAATTAAATAATTTAATTGGATAATTTAGTCAAGTTCTATATTCCCACTTCTTTTATATTTTGAAATAATACTAAATGAAACAAATTTATATATGCAATTTTTCAATATTTATTATTTGATTTTAATTTATATATTATAAGCGTATGATTATTTAATAATAAGTGTATAATTTTTTTAATAAATATATAATTTTTACAACTCAGAGTATGAATTTTTTTAGTAATAATAATGCATTTATATTTATCTAAAAAATACATTATATTTATAATTTGCAGTGAATTAATCAAAGCATGTCTCTTTTGTACTGTTCGTTTCATCCAACCAAAATAAGAATTTCCAATAATCAAGTTTAATTTTTTAATTAAGTTTATCAACCTTGTAGTAATTAAGAAATAAGAGTGTTATTGTCGCCGTAGTCTCAAAAGAGTCAGAGTGAGATCCTTGCGGTTCCAAGTCTCCACACTGAATGAAAGATTCGCTTCTTCAAAGTTCGAACGCAAGCGTATCTGTTTTCTGTTTTTGCTACAACAAGAACAGTCCTCACTTTTTTCCTTTCCAGAGCAACAAAATTGAAGAACCATCGGAGGAAAAGCCTAAATTTTTGTCCTAGTTGTTGAATTTCGAGCTGACCCGTTTGGAAATTTTGGAAACCCTGACATTTCCAAGGGCCAAAGATGAAGCTTCGGGGGCCATCGCTGAGGTTCTTTCTAGGGTTTCTGCTGCTGTCCTTCGTCCCCTCGTTAATGGCGAGATTCGTGGTGGAGAAGAACAGCCTGACAGTGACATCGCCAGACAATATCAAAGGTACATACGATAGTGCGATCGGGAACTTTGGGATTCCTCAGTATGGAGGTAGCATGGCTGGGAATGTCGTGTACCCCAAGGATAACCAGAAAGGTTGTAAAGAGTTCGATGAGTTTGGGCTTTCCTTCAAGTCGAAACCTGGAGCTCTTCCCACCATCCTTTTACTCGATCGTGGAAGTAAGAACTTCGTATTTTTTATTTGCATGTTTTCTTGAGGGATGTGGTTAAATAATTTCTTTAGCTTTTTGGGTTTAATTTAGTTGAATTTTGCAGCATAATTTGCTTTACTGCAGATCCTCCCTTCTTACTCAGTTGATTATTGTGCTTAAGCAGAAGTTGGTTGCTTTGTCAGTGGTAGTTCTCCTGGTTTGCTTTTTAGTTCATTGATAATGTACCATGTCGCTTGACATTTATACTGTCTAGTCCCCATGCTTATGCATAATTTTTCATTGTTCTCATTTTTGTTTAGATCAGATTCTGTTCACGTACAATTTCAATCTAATTTATTTGGATTAATTCGCCGATGCTAGTTTTTTTTTTTTTTTGGAATGTTTATTGCTCTTTTGAGTTCATTTTGAATGGTTTGATGCGTAAAGGTATGCCTTTGGGTTTTATTTGATGATTGAATAACTACAAGTTTGGATATGTTAATTGCTTTTGTTATTATTTTTTATTAATTATGCTCTAATTAATTGGGATTAATGTGTTCTTGTTGTTGTTGTTGTTGCTGCTGCTGCTGCTGTTGTTATATTCTTTAAAATCTTTAGTACCATGCTATACGGTTATCAAGTCTTAAAATGTTCTTTCAGGGGGTGCATTCTTAGTGACCTTGTGTTGTTACTTTCAGATTGCTTCTTTGCTTTGAAGGTCTGGAATGCTCAGAAGGCTGGAGCTTCTGCAGTTCTAGTTGCGGATGATATTGAGGAACCCTTAATAACAATGGACACACCTGAAGAGGATGGGTCATCTGCAAAATACATAGAGAACATAACAATACCCTCTGCTCTCATTGAAAAAAGATTTGGTGAAAGATTAAAGAAAGCCATAAGTGGTGGAGACATGGTCAACGTAAATCTTGATTGGAGAGAGGCTGTACCCCACCCTGATGATCGTGTGGAATATGAATTATGGACCAACAGCAATGATGAGTGCGGGGTTAAATGTGATATGCTGATGGAATTTTTAAAGGATTTCAAGGGTGCGGCACAGATACTAGAGAAGGGTGGTTACACTCAATTTACACCCCACTATATAACTTGGTACTGTCCCCAGGCATTTACTTTAAGCAAACAGTGCAAATCCCAGTGCATAAACCATGGAAGATATTGTGCCCCTGATCCTGAGCAGGACTTCAGCACAGGTTATGATGGTAAAGATGTGGTTATTGAAAATTTAAGGCAGCTATGTGTTTTCAAAGTGGCAAATGAAACCAAAAAGCCTTGGGTGTGGTGGGACTATGTGACTGATTTTCAAATTAGATGCCCCATGAAGGAGAAAAAGTACAATAAGGAGTGTGCAGATGCTGTTATTAAATCACTTGGTAAATAAGTCATCATTGCTTATCATGCTTTCTTATGGTGCTGCTTTGCTGGATATTGACAATGACATCTCATATATTTTTATATTAAATCCACAGGTCTTGATAATAAGAAGATCGAAAAGTGCATGGGAGATGCAGAGGCTGATTCTGAAAATCCTATTTTGAAAGAAGAGCAAGATGCTCAAGTACTGCCCTTTAATATATATTTTTTAAAATTTTATGCTATTATTCCATTGGTCTTATCAGTTTATGTATCTGGGACTGTCTCATAGCACTATTTATTTCAGGTCGGGAAGGGTTCACGAGGTGATGTTACCATATTGCCTACTCTTGTTGTCAATAATCGACAGTACCGAGGTTTGTCTTGCATGCCTTGTGTGATAGATATTGGTATGGAATTTTCCAATACTAAAACTTTTTCTTTCAGGAAAATTGGAGAAAGGTGCTGTTCTGAAGGCTATTTGTGCTGGTTTTGAGGAAACTACTGAACCAGCTGTTTGTTTGAGCACGGGTAAATGTCCACATTGTTTTTGGTACTTCAAAATATAAAGATTTCTTTGTTCACTTGTTAGTTGAGGACCTGATCTCTAATGGAATACTTTTTTCTTGGCAGATGTGGAGACAAACGAGTGCTTGGATAACAATGGTGGTTGTTGGCAGGATAAAGTGGCCAACATCACTGCATGCAAGGTATTCATATCTGACTGAAAATTACTTAATAATCTATGTTGATTTACATTCATATATTGTTAGGACTGTTGTAACAAAAGCAGATTCAGTTAATCTGTTAGTTAGTTAGTTAGTTAGTTAGTTAGTCAGATGTTGGTAGTTGGGAATAAAAAATCTGAGTTTCTCTTTTCTTCTTCTTCTTCTTTATTCTTTTTCCTATCATATATACTCCTATTTACACGCATACATTTACTCAGGATACATTCCGTGGGCGAGTATGCGAATGCCCTCTAGTTGATGGTGTGCAGTTCAAAGGAGATGGTTATACTACTTGTCAAGGTTAAAATACAATGCAATTTTTCCTTCTCTGTTTGCAGATATTATCTGATTATGTGCATGAAACTAGGAATCAAAAAAAGGGCCAACCCCCGTGCCCCCCCAGGGGGAGGGGGGGGGGGGGGTTTGGGGATGGGGAGAAGGAAAAATGCATTGTGGATAATGATTTCGATTAGTTTGCTGCAGACTGTTCTATTTCAAATAACAATCTGTTTATATTTGCTGCATCTTTCTTCCATTCATTCCAAGTATGTCATATAAATCAGGAGCAATTATCTGGAACAAGCTAATCTTGTCTTTTCTTGTTATTCATGATCATATGATATTATGATACTTAAACTTGAAATTTTATGTCCTATCTTTCTTTCTCTCTACTCTTTTTTGAGGACTAGAAAGTTAGATTTGGATTTTGGATCAGGATGGGCAGTTCCACTAGAATTTCAGGTCTAACTTTCTGCTTACTGACTTTTGTGGTAACTTCAATGACTTCTATGGGGTTCTCTTTTCCATGAAATATAAGTGACATCCTATATTTGGATATGTTTGATTGTTTTGGTGCTTCTTAATTTGTTGATAACACAAGGTAATTTGAATAATCATTCATTTGAAGATGCTCGGTAGATCTTTGACTTACTCATTAGACAATTTCTTTTGTTGGGGAGCTTGGCAATATGAAAGGAGAATAGTGTTGCTGGGCGCTGTTCTATGATCTAGCTTCTTTGCCTTTCTTCTTTGAAGATGCCAGAAATCTTACATGTCTTAATTCTGGGATCGTAGTTTTTCCTTAATGGAGGTTTGACATTTGCTTTCTTGGTCATGGTGAATCCCAATAAATTTTGTCTGAATGTTACCATTTGGTATTTTTCTTTAGATCTGGGATCTCAAGTTGATTTGCTATCAGTAAGAAATGTCAATTTGTGTCTTCATGATTTCTTCCTCACATAGAAGAAATCATTACATGGCCTGATGGTACTTAAATGAAGTAGAGTGTGGTTTATTTTGTGTGTAAAAGTGTTTTTGCGTCTAGTATGTTGGTAGGAGTGTCTGATGGTCCTAATTTTCTGATAGGGTCAGTTATTGAGTCTGCTCTCTCACTCTCTCATCAGCAAGTAAAACATTTTTGATTCTTTTGCTTCTTATATGGTATATACTGATAGTATCATTTATTCTGGTTTCTCCTGGGTTTGCAGCCAGTGGACCTGGAAGGTGCAAGATAAACAATGGAGGTTGTTGGCATGAAGCCCGGAATGGACATGCATTTTCTGCTTGTTCGGTTAGCAACTTGAGTTTCTTCTGCTCATATTATTTCTCCCCATCAAATTCTTAATAGTTAAAATTCTATTTCCTTTGAACTGACCAAATTTCTTGTTAATAGGATGATGGAGAGGTTAAATGCCAGTGTCCTCCAGGGTTTAGAGGTGATGGTGTCAAAAACTGTGAAGGTGAGATATGATGATACTTTTTCCCTTATATTTTTTTTCCTTTTGGTGACTTTTTTCCCTGGATCAGAACCTTGTAGTCCATTTTGGTTATCCTGTACAGCAGGGTAAATACAACATTTATAATCAAATAAATGCTGGACCTTATGTGTCGAATATTTATGTGAAGCTTAAGTGGAACATGTTCATCCTTGTATGGTCTCTACAAATTTAACTGTGAAGCACTAATAGGAATGGGATCCATAAATTACTATTTTATACTATGAGTACTTGAGCCCTTAATCCTGATCTCCTGGAATAAATTTGTCTTACTCGCTTTTTCTATCACATGTACTATTTTCTCATTTTGTTTGTACATACTTTCTTTTAGTTCAAATCCCTCATGTAAAGCACTCTAAAATCGTGTCAATTGACATATGAGGGCAATTGAAATGACATACTAAGAGGCATATTGCAGTCTTGTGCCTATCTTTTAGATTTTATGTGGACAGTAAGTGAAATGTGGATTTCAGTATAAATTAAACTTGGATAAACCATGATATCATTCATGTTGGGTCAAAGCCTTTTTTGAAGGTATGGTAAATACTCTTCAACCTTATTATTTCATGTCATTTATGAAGTAATTGGGGGCTCTTCTTGATCGTTGGTTACGCACGAGCATTGTGAACTTGATGGTGTTAACCTAAAAGTGAAATGAGTCGAAAACCTAGAGAAATCTTCCAGACAACTGGAAGAATGACTATCTGAGAATGAACCCTGTCCATATGTTATTTTCAGATATTGATGAGTGCAAAGAGAAGAAAGCTTGTCAGTGCCCAGAATGTAGCTGCAAGAATACTTGGGGGAGCTATGACTGCAGTTGTAGTGGGAATCTTCTGTATATCAGAGACCATGATACCTGCATAAGTCAGTCTATTATAATCAGCATTTTTTTTTCAATGTACTTCATTTGAACGTGTTTTCATTTTCCCTGCCCGCTAATCTGCAGGTAAAACAGCCAGCGAGGGAAGATCTGTGTGGGCTGCTTTCTGGGTCATTTTACTTGGCTTAGCTATAGCTGCCGGTGGGGCATATATTCTGTACAAGTATAGAATAAGGGTAAGCTGCACTTTATCAGTTTGGTGATGTTAACGGATACTTCCCTTATTGCTAAATTTCTATTCCATTATAGTGGGATTTTGTTAGAACTAGATCCACAACATCTACTTAGAACTCCAACTTGGAGAACATATAGGAGGCCTTCTGGTATACTGTTATCTCAGCCCTAGTATTTTGGATGCCAGGCTTCATCCAAATGCATGTCTTTGGTATATTGGTAAGCATGATGACTAGTATCGACTGTGATACCGGGTTGCTTAGAAACCAATTTAGGTGATATTCTTTACCACCCAAAAATCATGAGAATCTTACATCTCACCACTTTTTAGCTTTATTAATTTTTATAATATACTGTTGTCTTTTTCTTGTAACAACTTTCAATTGTCATATCCATGATGTTTCATTTTTTAGTATATTATACCATGATATCCAAGATAACGAGGAATGTGAGTTTACAGTATACTAAATGTCTCTCTAGCATAAAGATAGCTTCAATTTGCTGACATGGCCCTTCATTGACAATATTGGTGTCGGTGGAGGAGAATGACTACTCCTCCACATGCTAACTTTCTGTGTTCGTTTGGATAAAATTTCACTGGTACTTTTGTGGGTGGTTTTGCAGCGATACATGGATTCTGAGATCAGAGCCATCATGGCACAGTATATGCCGTTGGACAGCCAAGCAGAAGTTCCAAATCATGTCAACGATGAAAGAGCATGAAAAGGAAAACTTTTCTTTTGGGATCTCATGGATGAGGCTTTTCCTATTTCCTCTGCGAGCCCATTCAGTATTCTGAGCATTGAATTTATGTATGACTATCATATATGGACAATAGAATACGGAAAAGTTGTCCTGCGTTTTTTGTTGGGAATGTAGCCTGCCCTATGCTGGAAGGGCTGAATCTTTAGGGCTGACCAAAAAGTTCCACTAGGGTTTAGGATTTCTGTATACACTTTGCAGACATATTGTTCCGTACATGTGGTGAGATTGTTATCTGTAACTCTTTTTGGGTCCTGAATTTGAGATTAACCTCTTATGCATTTTATACTTATGTAGGACGAGAGAATGAGATTTGAAATCTCTTAATTTCTAAAAAATCGGTAGTAGAGAGACATATTATGTGGGATTTACAGGAATTTTAGGTGTCGTTTACTATATTAACAAGTCTCATGCATTGTGTGTGTGTGATTTTTGTTTGTAGGAAATTGATATAATCAATTATAAAAAATTAAGTATCTCAATTTTTTTTTTAATGTCAGAATTTTATCAAAAAATTTTATGTTATAAACATGTAAGGATATCATTCAAACAGTACTCATATATTTAATGATTTATATTTGTTTTAAATGTATTCTGTTATTTTAAATAAATTTAAGTTTTCAAGCGAAGTACAAGTAGATAAATGACATCGTGATAAAGGGTATTTCAGAGACTAAAAGTTGGTGCAATCTTCATATAGCTCATTGATAGCAACGATGGAATTTAAGTAACAGAAAAACAATGGACGGAGGCAACCCAAAAAATTTTGCTCAAATATCAGAAAAAACAAAGGAGAATACAGCGAAACCTAAAGCCCTTATTCGAGTCAAGAAAACTCCTAATCAGCATTTACCATTCAACGAATGAAATTTGATGGGAATTTCCATATTTATGGGCATTTCTACAGAAAAAACAAAGCACAGAATTCTAGGCCTAACAACCCCAACAATGCAATTCTCTTCGAAATATCATTGCTGACGTATACCCAGGTCCACTCCTTCATGCGACGTTGTCTGCCATCCACCCGGGAATCTTCTTGCATCGTTTATCTTTTCCAATGGGCCTGCTCATCGCAGCTTGTTTCAACCCAATGTCAATCCTCTCTGATGTGCTACTATTGGGCTCGCTATCACTCATGTATGATTTATATCAGTGTTCTAAAATATGAAACAATCATTCGAAAGAATGTTCACAAGTCACCAACTCAGTTCGGTTTGTTTAAAAATTTGTTTGATTTAGACTGATTTACTAGTTTGCAAAAATGTGACAAAATTAATGAATCAACCAATTCATCAATTTTTTTAGTCTAATTACATGATCTATGCATTAAATAATTTATTGTGATTACACTATATTTAGACTTAATTATCAGTGAGGATTTTAAAAAATTAGCCAAATTTTTGTTAAAGAAAAAGGCCGGAGTCTATTTTTTTTTATATGGTTTTTTCATTCAACCTTTTATTAATTTTTTTATGGTGAACTTAACATGTTTCTTCAAGTCATGAATAAGTCTATTTATTACTTAAAATTTAAAATAAATTATATAATTAATAGTTATTATTACTTGTACAATTATATATGGAACCGTTATAAATATAAATAAGTTATTTTACTATGATAAATTCTTTTAATGAAGGATACTAGTTATTATTATTTTTATTAATATATCATGTCACATCAACATATAATTATAACCACCTTAAATTAAAAATGAAATAATCTCATTAATAAAATTAATTTTTATGTCTTTAAAGTTAAAATAATTTTATTTTTAATATCTTAAATCTTAAATTTTATTCTTTTTTAGTAATAAAATCAAATTTTTTAAATAATAATTTTTTTATTAAAAAATATTAATTCATGCTTTAAACTCAAACCAAACTTTTTAAAAAATAAAAAATAAAAATAAAAACCTCAAACCTGACCAATTTTATCTTATCCATTCCTATCATAATTTGATCACAGGTTTTTGGCATTAGCTCAATAAACTTCTCAAATCAACCAAGGTAGGTGCACCTTCTGCAGTTGACCTAATTATAATTTTTGTTCTTTCAAGACACTACCAAATATTGGTGTGTGTGTGTGTGTGTGTATATATAAAATGACAGAGTCAAACCAAAACACATCCACATTTAGACAACTCCAAATAGAAAGACCGAAGGAAGAGCCAAAAGAGATACTTGTTTGACTATTATTGTAATTCCATTGCATCCTTTTCTATATTTTATTGCTTTTTTCTGGGAACGATTAGCATCATACTAAAATAATCCACTGCCTTGTCTTGTGGTAGCATAATTTGTTCCATTATCAAATCTTCTTGCTCTATAATTAATCTCTCCAAACCACTTGCACTCATACAATTCTCTGCATTGACATCTGGATTGTACTTTTAGACCTCCTAATTTTTATATAAGGAAGCAATTTAGTTCCTTTAATTTTAATTAGAGTAATTTTGTCCCTCTAGTTGATTTAGTATAGTAATTTAGTCCCTCATTTTGATTAAATAAATCTTTTTATTACCTCTAATTTTTTTAAATAAAAAGCAATTAATGACAATTTTAGACTTTTACCTTTTGTGATTTAACAAAATTAAATTAGAGAGAAAATTTTACTTTAATTAGCATTTCTCTGATTAAAACAAGAGAGACTCAATTAGAGGGGCTAAAAGTATGATTAAGCCATTAATCAATGATTGGAGGTCAATTTTGCAGAAGTTTCAACTGGGTCTGTAGCTTTCAAACTCAAACTAATTTTAAAATCATTTCTCTTATAATATTATACATAAGAAGCCAATGACTTGGGATTAGTGAACCAACACAATTCTTAGCAGTATTTCTCTGCCCCAAGATGTTCTCCTAAGGAGTGAAAAAATCCAACTCAAATTGATGTCTCATAGTTCAAGAATACTAAGAAAATTCGTCTAATTTATTACTTTCGTTCCATACTTGGTAGGAATCACTGAATAATTTGCAACATCGTCTTCTGCTGCTATCGTATGCACTTCCTATGATTGTTTGGTTGGTGTGATATTGAGGTCTAGTCCAATGTATAATCCATTGTAAGCAATTGGAGCGTACATCCACAGATCATCAGAGCTCAGAAGCTGTAAAAAATTAAATGAAAATATGAGAAAAATATTGAACTACTCACTTTCTTTAGTTTTAAGATGTAGAGATAATTTTCAAGTTGTTACCTTAATTTGTAGCTGCAAGAATTTCACATATTGGACGGCTTCCTCAAGCATGGTGCTTATATCCACCTGCAATTCATCAAGGAAGAAAACATCAGAATTTGAGCATCTCAATCAATGGTTTTAACAAAAGTAAAATCTCATTTTGATCCTTAAAGATAATTCTATCATTCATTAGCTTCTACAAAAAAGTAAAGTGATACTATACAATTTTTTAAGGAACAAATATTTCATGAGTTGAAACAAATTGAAACTGTAGTAGTAAAATGATGCAAAAAGTTTGAGACAGCCAATTGATGAGTTTGGATCAAAATGGGGTTTTACTCTATAGCAATAGTAAATTGCAATTGAGAAAGCTACCTTGGTTCCGTTGGGGACAAGGTTTTGTAAGATTCTCAACCTTTCATTTATTCTTTCCCTTCTTCTCTGCACAACACAGAAGGAAAACCTCTTAGTTCTACTCTTTTGCCTTAGAAAAAATGGATAGATAGAAACTCGTTTATCAGGAGACTTACTCTTGCATATATGCTTTGAGGATCAGTGGCAGGACCTTTACTAGACATTGATTTGCCATTAGACTTAAGAGACGTAGAATCTTTAGGACTCAAACTTGAAGTAGCTCCCCCATTTAGCTCACTGGAGTCATCCTCTGAGCAGCAACTGCTCGAGCTCTGCCTCTGAAAGCTTCTATCCTCTTGGTTGTTGCTTACAGAAGCAGATTTTGTATTCTTCTTTGGTTTAACATTCCTCTTGTTTTTTGAGATCTGCATAATAATTAAAAATATATGCTTAAATTCTGCAAGAAAATGAAATTTTGACATCAAGGGTAAGTTCAGATCGAGAAGAATGGAAGGACAGGAAAGGTTTAAATCAAGGAAAATGCCTAAACTAAAGCTTTCCTTTCCTTTCCTTCTCTTTCTTCCTCATCGAACGAAACATACCCTAAGACAAAAAAGCAGATATTTACACTTTTAGAAGAGGGCATGATGCTTTTGTATTAGTTTACCTCTAATGGGCACCTAGATCTTTTCTCTGAGTTCTTCAGATTGGTGCTTTTACCCTTTTCAGCTGGTTCAGAAACTAGTATCTCACATTCCCTATTAGCCTGCAAATTCTTGTCAGCAACAACAAGAACCCTCTTAACTGGGTCTAGACCTGACTCTTCATCAGTGTTTTCATTTATCAGCTGGCTTAAGTGGTCATTGCTTTCAACACTATACGGGACAATTTTGGCATCTCCCGAAGAAAAACCCATGGACAGAGAATCAAAATTGGTCAATGCATCATTTGGGCAATATTTAACTCCACTATCAGTACTGGAGCTACTCCCTTGTGAGAAACAGAAAAAATTAGAATTAGCAACATCGGAAGGAAAATATGAATTGCTGTTGGTATTGATGCCTGTGACGCTCACAACTGTTGATTCATGGCCAGGCCAAAATGTACAAGGAAATCCCAAAGTGGGATTCTCATATAACAGCTCCTCTGGGACCGTACAGTTGTTTCCAAGCAGTTGGGTCATAAAGTCAGCTTCCTCAGCTGTGTACAATCCACTAAGAGAACTCCACTCTTCAGAAATCCTCCCAGCAGCCTCCATTTTCTTTCGTATTAGAAAGAAGGGTGTAATGTTTTTTCTCAAGTGTTATTTCAGAAGAAGCTTGATTTGTTTCTTTGCTTCTCAGGAGAAGTGAGATGGGTGCTGCTCTATTTATACCAAACAAGCAAAAAATGAATAGCAGAAACGGATTGGCTTCATTACCACCAATAATCTCATCTGACAAAGTCCAAGTACTCTGGAATCTACTTGCACACACAAACCATCCATGGGACCACTTGTAATTCTCAAAGGACCCACTTCAAGCACTTGGTGTGCATTAAAATATTAGCCCTTTAAACAGGTGAGAGAGAAGCACAGTGGTCAAACATTACAGAGCAGAGCACAGAGAGAGAAAGAGAGAAGGAATTAGACCTGTCAATTTGGAGACGTGGGATTGGGGAATGAATATGATAATTGGAGTCAGACAGAATGAAATTGACATTTGCAGAAGGACGGTTTTGAGATCGTGAGGATGAGTGTGAGATTATTAAAAACCTATGAAAACCAGACATTGTTATCTGCTAACTGGATTTTGTCCCCACCATGGCTGTAACTACAAAATTGTAGCAACCACATTCCATTCTTCTTCAACTCAGAATTTTCAGATTGTTACAAAGGACAACTATGTATGATTTCGCTGACATTACGTGGATGGATGTAAATCCAGATTCTTCTTCCTAGATTATCATTTTCTGGGATTTGCTAAGCATTTTCTGTTAATGCTAGGTTGGTGAACATGGTAATCTAGATATGCAGAAGTTTTTGCAGTAAAATACAATCCCTCCTGATCTCGCAGACCTCTCTCACATTATTGAAAACTTGGATCTTTTTTAAAATTAAAATATGCACTATAATTAAATCATTTTAACCAAAATATCCTCGTAAAGAAAGAAGTATTACATAGAAGAACAAGTAATTTGAAGAAAAATCTTATTATTTTTCTCGTTCTTATCTTTATTTATTTTAGTGATTTTTTGTGCTTAGAATTGCATTAAAAGATTAGTGATTATTAAATTTAAACTTTTTAAAAACCAGAATCTCAGATCATTCTTGTCCTGCCCCACGCTCCCACCTACTTTTAAACAATACTTGTTGAAAAAATAAATTAGGTAGAATTATTAAAATACTCATTATCAAATTCTTTAATAAAATCATAAGACATTAATCATTATTAGTACACATTATTAAATTTTTTTTATAAGAAAATTATTTTACTTATTTTTTATTAAGAGACTATGATAGCAAAAATTACAAGGTTCCTGCTTAATTATTCTATTATTGGAGGCAAGTACGGTTTATGAGAAACATGCATAAATAATATATAATTAAGTCAAAGTTAATGGGTGTTAAATCACTAATTAAGTGTGTTAATTAAAGCAAAAAGGTGAGTAACAGATTAACTTCAGTGAACACATAGATAGAAGAATATATTGTAAATTTGCAACACATACTATCACAAATCACTTAGGTTAAAAAAAAAAAAAAAACACACACACACACACACATACACATAGCTTGGAACATATTGTAAATTTTCATTGTTAAAAATTAAAGGCAAAGTATAAATCTTCAATGACATGGATATATGTTCACACAATCATTAATTTTAAAATATTATTGAGACAGATTGTTAAGGATATAGAACGGGAAAAGTATTAAATTAGTTTTTTATTTTTATATTTTGTATAATTTGATTCTTTACAAATTAATTTTTAAATTAGTCTATTACGAATATAATTTTATGTAAAAGCAGTTACTCATTAATCCAAACAAAGGATTAATTTTATACAAATTTAAATTTGTAAAAAACTTATTTATCATGATTAATTTTTGAAGAACTAAATAATTTTGTACTTTTTTTATATATAATAGTGGAAATGGTGACCGGTCCCTCTTCATTTGTTACTCTTAATTTTCTTATCAAACAATCAAAATATATTAATTTTCACTAAATTTCATGTTTTCCTTCTTAATAAGATCTAACAGATAGCAGATACCATACATGCCACAAAGTTCCCATTCTCAACTCTCAATTGAAAAGTGTATAATAGAAATTAAGAAACGAAAACAAATCTGTAAGTGAAAAAAATTGAAATATTTGGATATGACCTATATAATGCAATTAAACCTTATTTTCTAGTTATAATGGAATTAAGTATTAAAAATAGAACATTAATTCATTACATAAATACTTAAAATATTAACTTATTTCATAATTGATAGTTTAATTTGATTTTGTGTAGTTAATTATTAATGACTATGATTATAGTAATAAATATCTTAAAATGGACCAAATATTGATAAAATATTAAGTAATAATTGTACCATGTCTAAGGAATATGGTGTTTCCAAAAGCACTAGAAAACAAGCATGGAATCTCAAATTAACTCACCTCAGAATATATCGTAAAAAAACTAGCTCACCGTCTCCATTTTGGCGGTGACTTACACAACCGAAGTAATTGAGAAGTGTTGGATTAATTATATTTTAAATTTTGAAATATAAAAGTAGCCTATTAAATATGTCATCGACTGATCTTTTTAAGAATTTTAAAGTTTGGTAAAATCTTTCAAAGTTAGATAACAACTTTAATAATAATTTCAAAGTTAGGTAAAAATCTTTCAAAAGTTAGTGGTAAGTTTTTCAAAAGTTGGTAATAATTTGTCAAGGGTTGGTAACCATCTTTAAAAAATATGGTTAGAAGAAATATCTAGAATTGTTAAATGAATGGTTTACTAATACTATAAATAGGGGATTTAATAATGGGAATGTGTGGCAAAATAAGAAGTTGTATGAGTGCGTATAAAGTGAGAAGAGGTATAGAGAGAAGTTTAAAGTGAAATGTGTCTTTGGTAGTTATTGTAATCTTATGGAAAGCAATAAAAAGTTCTTTCAATTAAAGTCCCTATTCTTACCTCTTGTATTCTACAAGTGGTATCAGAGCCAGGTTAGAGTCCAACTCTAATCTAGTTCAGGCTTAGTTCGAGTCTGGTCAACTGAGTATCCAAGCCAAGAGGTTCCTTTGTTTGAGTACAAGATTTATGATCGTCATATAAGGAGATTTTGTCAAAATATAGTCAGGGACTATAAAGAAACTTTGTTAAGAATCAAGTAAGAATAAATGAGATAGCAAATTTGTGGCATGCAAGGCTTGGCCATGTCAGTTATCATAAGCTGAAGTTAATAATGAAAAAGAAAATTCTTAAAGGACTTTCGCAGCTTGAAGTTCAAGACAGTATAATTTGTGTGGGATGCCAGTACGATAAGGCACATCTGTTTCCATATGAGGAGTCTAGTTTCAGAGCTAAGAAACTGTTTGAACTGGTGCACTCTAATGTTTTTGGACTAGTAAAGCAAACTTTTATCAGTGGATATCGGTACATGATATCGATGACTACTCAAAGTATGTATGGGTGGATTTTATGAAAGAAGTCAAAAGCATTATTTAGATTCTAGTTTTTCAAAGAGAAAAATGAAATGGAAGTTGGGCATAAAATTTTATGCCTACATTCCGACAACGGAGGAGAATATACATCTAAGAAATTTGATGAGCATCAGCAATAGAATAAAATATGGCATCAGCTGACATGATAATAAATTTTATACTTTGTAAAAAGGGTGTTACAACATGCCTAGAACACCTCAGCAAAATGAGTTTGTATAAAGAAAGAATTGACACTTACATAAATTTGTCAAAGTATGTTGCATACCAAGAATGTACCGCTATGGTTCTAAGCAGAATGCATAAACACCACTGTTCATATTACTAACAGGCTACAATAAACAAAGCTTGATTTTATGTCACCCTATGAGAAGCTTTGGAATTTCAAACCCAATGTAAGTCATTTTTGAGTGTTTGGTTGTGTGTGTTATGTTTTTATGCCTGAGCATCAACATAGTAAGTTTGACAAGAAGGCAGTTCGGTGTATATATGTAGGTTACAATAATCAATGAAAAAGTTGGAAATATTGTGATCCAACCACTGGCAGATGTTATACCTCTAGCAATATAGTATTTGATGAGATGTCATCATGGTGGTCACCGCAAGCAACAAATCTTCCTAATTCAAGGGAGATTGAAGAAAAGTTACAAGAGAAATTAAATGAGCAAAAGTGAAGTCCAACCAACCTCTAAATTCAAAGGGAAACCGATGAAAAAAGATGACAATTTAAAAGTCAAATGAAGTAAAAAAAGTCTATGGAAGATAAGAGTGTATGCAACACCCAAAGAAAGACCAAGTTAACTTGAGGAGTAAGAAGATTTAAGTGAAAAAGATAATCTTCAGCCACAACAATTATGGATATGAACGAAGCAAAGAAAATTGAACTTGAAGTATGCAAATGCTGCAGTGATTGAAGATGGAAGGCATAATGAGCCAACAATGTATGAAAAGGCATTTAGTACCAAAAAATGGAAGAAAGCTATGGAAAAAGAGATCAATGCGTTAAAACAGAACCAGACATGGTAGTTGGTGCCAAAACCCAAAGATATACAACCCATTTCATGAAAATGGGTGTATAAAGTAAAGACTCGACCTGATGGATCAATTGAAAGATATAAAGCTCGACTAGTGGCACGTGGTTTTTCTTAGAGGTACTGTCGTAACCGACCTTTTCCGTGGAATAAAATAAAATGTGTTTAAAATTGATTTCCAAAATGAATATTGAAAATCAATTTATTTGGAGTCACCACCAAAATTTTTAACGGAAAACTTTGGAAAACTAATTTAAAAGAAAAAGAAAAAGGCAACATGGTCTGCGAAATCATAGATGAGTTCGGGAGTCTATTTGAGTGTGGGGAAGGTGTTAGGCACCCCACAACACCCGTCCATATGGACGGTTACCTTAAGCCAGTCAGCTAAAATAGATTATGGCTTTTAAATTCATATCAATTACCCTTTTATCGACATGCATGCCCATTAAACAAATGAAACAAAACAGCAAGAATGGAAGCAAACAGATAGATATTTACAAAGGGTGGACTTGACTTAGGATGAAAGCCTAGGGCTTACGTACCCTACGATAGGGATCAAAGTCCACGTAGTTCGACCAAAATGGTGTGTTAGTTGGTTGATGATTTGTAAATTTTGTGATGTGAACATAAGGGTTTAAATTAAATAGATTTTCGTAAACAAAACAAAATTGTGATTTGGTTTGTGTGTTTTAATTTACGACAACCTGGTTAATCTCACTCTCTTGATCTCTTCATTTTCTCTCTTTTTAATTTTTTTGTTTATTTTTGGAATTTTAATCCTTATTTTGAATTTTAAATGAAATGATTATAAAGAGTGAATTTAATCATTTTATAAATAAAAATTATTTAATTAAGATATTTTTGCATGATTATCTATATTGTTATTATTATTTTTAAAATGGGTATGTACTAATTTTGAGGGTCTAAGGAAATTCAAATCTCACACAACCCTAAGCATTCACGGAGAACAATATTCTCACACAATGATTTCGTAGGTGATAGAAAATATTTAATGAAAGTATTTATCCTTGCATTATTATTATTATTATTTTTAAAGCAAATATATACTAGTTTTGGAATCTAAGGGGATTAAAATCTCACATGATCCCAAGCATTCGAGGAGAACAATATTCTCACACGATGATTTCGCAAAATAATGGAAAATATTTAGTTAAAGTATGTATCCTTGCATTATTATTATTTTTAAAACAAAGGTATACTAATTTTTAGGATATAAGGAGATTAAAATCTCACATGATCCTGAGCACTTGAGGAGAATAACATTCTCACACAATGATTTTGTAAATAATGGAAAATATTTAGTTAGAGTATTTATCCTTACGTTATTATTATGTTTAAAACAAATATGTGCTAATTTTTAGGATCTAAGGAAATTAAAATCTCACATGACCTCTACTAAGTGCCTAAGGAGATTAGTATTCTCACGCGACACTCATCGGTTAACTTTTTAGTGCCTGAAAGACTTTCAGTCTCACACAGCAAGCTTTAAGAATAATAATAATTATCTCACAATTTAGGAATTATTTGATTCCATCACTGTCTATATGTGTTTTATATATTTATTTGAGAAATTGTGTATCAACTTTCAAAGCCTAAGGCAATCGAAACTCTCACATGGCTACCATGGAAATTAAACCAAATTGCAATTAAAGAAAATAAAAAGCACCACAAGGCCAAAACAAAAATAGATAAAAGAATAATTAAATGATTAAACATTAATTAAATGAGTAACAAATAGTGAACGAAGGCACAAAAAAAGATGGTTAATAAAATGCACTAGATATGTGCGAGTGTGTACTCATATTCAAATAAGTTTTATGGCTGTGAATCGTAATATAAATGAGAGATAAAATACATAACAAAAAAAGTAAAAAAAAAAAAAACAAATGCAAGTTACTCTAAGTCTTCAGTTGATCTTCAGGTTCAGGGTGTTTTCGACCCTTATCTTACGTGATAGGGAGTTTGGCCCCAGCAATATTTTGAAAATTTATTTGAAGCCTAAAATGAAATTAAAAGGTATTGAAAAGAACAACACTAGAAGATGGCACCACCTAACTAACCATCTTTTTCTCTTTACGAAATTTTTGTTTTTTTTTTTTTTTTTGGTTTTTACTGGCATCTCTTTTTCATATCGTGGCATGCAAATTAGTGAGCCAAGACTGATCAAACCATCACACAGGTGACAAACTAACTTAGTAAACCATTTTGGAATCAAAATCCCACCATTCCACAAAGCAATGTTAGTTAACTTAGTTCGGTCAAAATGAAACCAAATTTTCTAAAAAATCCTAGGTTACTTGCATAAACAGGAACCTAAAAACCAAAACTTCACCCAATCAAAAACTCACAAAAAGGACCTAGACGAAGGACCAAGACTCACGGACAATACCAATGAAAAACAAAAAATGAACAACTAAAAACCATGCCAAAGGTCACATGATCTCAGTGTCATACAATCAACCGTTAAGTTAATAAATTTTTAAGCTCATTTCAAACCATAATAAAGAGCTGCACAACACCCAGCAACACCCTCTGAACTTGAGTTTAATAGATTACCTTCAAGCCATTTTAAACATAGACTCTGCTTTCTGGTTCTCAGCTTCCCTCTCCTTTTTCAGTTTTTCGGTCCGTCACCCATTCTCGGTTCCAGCTCCCTTCCTTTGCTCGTCTCAATCCCCTGTGTTTATTCTTCATGTCAGTGACTTCTCTTTTTGTCTTTCAGCTTCAACTCCTTCTCTTTTCAGTTTGTCTTCCAACTTCAGCTCCTTCTCTTTTCAGTTTGTCTTCCAACTTCAGCTCCTTCTCTTTTTCGTTTTTAACTTCTCTCCTTCTCAGTTTATCTTCCAACTTCAGCTCCTTCTCTTTTTTGTCTTCCAGCTTCAGCTCCTTCTCTTTTTCGTTTCCAACTTCTCTCCTTCTCGATTTGTCTTCCAGCTTCAGCTCCTTCTCTTTTTCGTTTCCAGCTTTAGATTCTCAGTTTGCGCCTGTTTTTAACATGTGAAAACAAAGGCGGGTAGCCTCATCATCCTCCTCGTTTCTTCTATGTTTTCTTTCTATTCCTCGGCTTTTTTCGATAGTGAACCAGAGCTCCCTCCTTTCTTTCTGGTTCCTCAAGCTTTCAGTTACTCCAACTTTTCATTGCTCACTTTCTTAGTTTTTTGCTTTCCTCCCTTCCGTTCCTCTGTGTTTGGATCATCCCCCACTCTCCCTTTCTTATAGTACGAATGTACACGATTCTCTAGCACCATAATCAATTGCATAACACAGAAGTCATTCAATCCTCTTCCCTGGTCACAAAGAGAGAAGGCACAGTTGTACAATATCCCTTCTTTTTCAAATATCTTTCCACCTTGGTCCTGCAGTTTGGAATCTTTATAGACTCCTCTCTTCCCATAGAGCTTAAGTTCTGCAGGAAGTGATTCGATGGCCTCCTCCCCATGATCTTGTTTATCCCAAGGTATTCTTTGGCCTACCATCTTTCATTGATTTCACCTTCTCTATGAATTCTAGCAGAACTTCCTTACATCTTTTCAAGTGAAGACTAGTAACCATCCCCACTGGAATGTCAGGGACCTCGTAAGCCATCTCTATCAATATTTCCTGGCTGCACAAAACCTTCATAACATTTGCAACCAGAGGCTCAAGTTTACAGTGTGTTATAGCTATCCCAAGTTGCCGGAGAGCTAGGGTCCCATGTCTGACTTCCACTCCATCATCCATGTCAATAGGATAAAACATGAGTGGTTTCTTCTGGAACTTCTTCTCTCGTTCCCAAGGTTCAAACTCATTTCCTGTCCACCCCTTAAAAAGCCTCACAAACTCTTTTAGTGCATTATCCACATTCTCGAACTCCTCCAGGCGCTCCTTTCTTTTCACAACCACCTTTTCCATTACCTCATAGCAGTTATCTCAATCTTTTCACTGCCGCTATCACAATCCCCTTTTTTTTCATGCAAGTTGTAGTTTTATTATTATTATTTTATATATTTTTTATTTTTATTATTATTACCATTATTATTAGTTAATTTTTATTTTTTAATTCTTTAATTTTTTTCTTATATATTCTTTTTATTTTTTATAATTTTTCCTTGATTT
The DNA here is from genome assembly GCA_037074485.1 of Delonix regia. Lineage (NCBI taxonomy): Eukaryota > Viridiplantae > Streptophyta > Magnoliopsida > Fabales > Fabaceae > Delonix > Delonix regia. Next base: position 7,103,128 of record CM073454.1, on the reverse strand, counting down.
ATTATAATTAGCTAATTTTATTTTTAAATTTTGAGTTTATTTAATTGTCTCCCATTATTTATTTTTAATTTCAACTTGTCCCTTGAGGATGTCATTCAAAGCTTTGTCGTTTTAACATTTTTTATTTGCTTAATTATTAATTAATTGGTGTATCAATTAATTAAATAATTAAGTAATTAAGGATGGGGTGTTCACAAGTACGAATATGACTATAAAGAAATGTTTAGTCCAATGGCTAAAATTACCACTGTACGAGTATTATTGGCTCTCGCTGCGAGAAAGTCATGGAAGTTGTGGCAGATGGAGGTAAAGAATGCATTTCTACATGGAGAATTGGTTCAAGAAATCTGCATGAATCAACCAAGAGGATTTGAGAGCAAAGCTTATCCTAATTATGTATGCAAGTTAAAGAAAGCTTTGTGTGGGCTTAAACAAGCACCAAGTGAATGGTATGTAAAAATTGTTGAGTTCCTAATACAGAATTGATATTTTATAGCACCAACAGATTCAAATCTATTTGTAAGAGTTCGTAAAGACAAAGTGACAACAATCTTAGTGTATGTAGATGATTTGATCATCACTTGAGATGATGAGATTGAAATTCATCAAATTAGAGCCAATCTAACAATACGCTTTCAAATGAAAGATCTTGGAGAACTAAGACACTTTTGGGACTTGAAATTGAATAGAGTAGAGAAGGATTATTTTTGTGCTAGCAGAAGTATGCCAGAGATCTTCTATAAAAGTTTGGAATGCTGGATTGTAAACCTATCTCGACTTTGATGGAAGCAAATGCAATATTTTACTTAGTTGAGGGAAAGGACTTAGAAGATGTCACCATGTACTGACAATTGGTAGGAAGTCTGATATACTTAACGATAACCCTTCCTGATATTTCTCATGCAGTTGGAGTTATGAGTCAATTTATGCAACATCCCAGAAAACCACATTTGGAAACAGTGCGACGCATTTTGAGGTATGTCAAAGATATGATAGATTATGGGACATTCTACAAGAAAGGAAATTCAAGCAATTTAAAAGCATATTGTGATGTTGATTATGTTGGTGATCATGACCCGTGACTTTCAACTATTGGTTATGCATTTAGCTTGGGATCAGGAGTAATATCTTGGTGCAGTAAAAGACAACCTATAATAGCTCTATCAATCATGAATTCTAAATACAAAGCAGCAGCGACATCTGCATAAGAAAGCGTGTGGCTAATACAGTTACTAAGAAATTTAAATCAATTAGTGGAGTATCTAGTAGAATTGTATTGTGACAACATATCAGCAATTCGCTTAGTAGAGAATCCAATTTTCTATGCTAGGACAAAGCCTGTGGAGGTACATCATTATTACATTCGAGAAAAAGTGTTACAAGGAGAAATTGACCTAAAGTATATTGACATATATCATCAAGTTGCAGATATACTTACCAAAGGTTTAAATAAAATCAAGTTTAAAGAATTTTGAAAGCAACTTGGAATGACTTCAAGAATAACAATACAAGAGATTAGTCAGTAAGGGGGAGTATTAAATATGCCACCGACTTATCCCTTTAAAAATTTCCAAGTTTGGTAAAATCTTTCAAAGTTAGATAACAACTTTAATAATTTCAAAGTTATGTGAAAACCTTTCAAAAGTTAGTGGTAAGTTTTTCAAAAGTTGGCAGTAATTTGTCAATGGTTGGTAACCATTCTTAGAAAATATGGATAGAAGAAATCTCTAGAATTGTTGAATTAATTGTTTGCTAACACTATAAATAGGGGGATGTGATAATGGGAGTGTGTGACAAAATGAGAAGTTGTATGAGTGTATAAGAAGTGAGAAGAGGGGTAGAGTGAAGTTTAGAGTGAAATGTGTTTTTAGTAGTTATTGTAATCTTGTGGAGAATAATAAAGAGTTCTTTCAATTAAAGTCTTTATTCTTACCTCTTGTATTCTACATAGTTCTCATCAAGGTTGTCAAACTCACGAATTTAAACAGAATTAGAAAAGGGGTATATAATCATAAGAGTTTACCTCTATTAATAAATGATTATTTAAATATGTAATTACATAATTAAAATACAATATATAACATGAGATTTATTCAAATACTATTTATATTTAAAATTATAAAAAAAAACGAATGGGATATACCATTAAAAACTAAAAATTAAAAAAATGAGTGTAAATTTGTTATCTTTAAAAAAAGTATAAATAAATAAATATATATATATATATATATATATATATATATGAGAGGCAATTTTACACACTTATTTTGAATATCCAATTGCACTATTAATATTAAAAATATATTTAATATAATTTTAACTATATATATATATATATATATGTTTTATCTTTTATTATTCATGATATTGTATAAAATTTTGACAGTTTCAAATAATATAAGATGACTTATGAGAAAATGATATTAACATTTTGAATAAAAGATATCGACAAATGTTAAGAGTGATAGATTTGATTTATTTTTTTATGTGCTTGATTATCCCAAAATAAAAAAAACAAAACAAAATTTTGTATAAAAATTATTCTATGTTAATCTTGCAAAATGAAGTGTGTTAAATATAAAAGTTGCCTAATATTTACTAAATAACCATGTTGGACAAGGTGAAAGTTTTGTAAAATACATTATACAAAGAGCACTTATTCAACTCGGTCTGAATTCGGTGAGTTTAGTGAGTCTACACAAGTTAAATATGAGTTTGACTGATTCAGTATATAATGTGAGTCAAGAGCTGAGTTAACTTGATTTTAATATATAAGAATGTTAACTCGATGAATTTATCGAGGCAACTCATATGTTTGACAATATTGGTCCTCATTATCTCATGTTATTGTGAATTTTTTCATAAACAGATCTTATATTTGATGCCGTTATCACTTTGCCAGAATTACTTAACCTAATGTTTACGAAGTGTGCTTCTCAACCAATGGTAGAGTATTAGGTTCTTTGTTTAGCAATAAATAAATAAATAAATAAAATAAAAATATTTTCTAATTAAGTGAAGTAAATATTTTCATCTTAATTCTATTCATTATACTCGGTCATCAATCAAAAAATTACTTTTAAATATAGCAATTCGAATTATTTATTGTTTCAATATATGGGTACTATAAATATAAAAAATAATCATGTGCAATTATTTTTTTTTTACACTAACAAGACGCTGTAATACTAAGTGATCCATTTTGCTAATATAGTTCTTCGTGGGTTTAGGGTCGAACATTTTTATCGAATCCTCGTTCATCGTTCTTTTGCTTCTTGTTTACCTTCAATTACTATATATGTCATATTGACGTATAAGTTGTTAATGTTTCTACATTAAACTCGTTAATATAATCACCAGCAGATATGAATTAGATACTTATGTATATTCATTGTTTAGTTTATACATAAAGATAAAGAAAAGTATAAAATTAATTCCATACTTTCACATTTTTTTTATAATTTGATTCTTTACAAATTAATTATAACAAATAATTCTTCATAAATTTAAATTTGTACAAAACTAGTCATTTTATTTGAATTAATGAGAGATTAATTTTACGTAAAATAAAAATTTTGAGAAATTAAATATGTAAGGGATTAAATTGTCACAAAATATAAAAGTGAGAAATCGATTTAATATTTTTCTTTATACATATGTGAAATTGTGTTAAAGAATTTCCTTGATGAATATATAGGGAGAATAAAATGTCTTTCGTTACAGGAAGAAGAAAATTAAAGAAGCCAAGCTATAATTATAAAAAAAAAAAATTAAAATTAATATAAAAAATAAGTCGTGTTCTGTGGCTATATATCCAGCTGGTTTTCATGCTTATAAGTTTACGCGTAAAATCAAGCATCAAAGGTATCCTTCCTCGAAATTAAGCAGAAACTAATTAACACTGTACATGTCAAACACACACAAACACATAGTGTTTTTTAATTTTGATTTTCATCATTAATTAGGGTTTTTTAATTAATCATGACAAAAGATGGGAATATTCATGCATTTTTATTAATTAATTTATCATAGCCGGCCATATATATGAGTAGGTTGGCATTTTTACGTATAAATTAAGTTCAACATTTCGAGTGGGAATCAAATCTCAACATTCCAAAAGTGTCCTTTTTTGTTTTACTTTCATTTTATATTTTATATATATATATATATATATATATATAACCCTTTAAAAATCTGATTTCATTCCTCGCATGCTATCATATTTTAGATTAATTATAATCAAGAACAAACAAATTAATTTCTTTCGATATATATATATATATATATATGTTTTATTTAGTCGGCTGGCACGACTTTTAAAGGCTTTTGTAGGGAATATTTATAACATCTAAGAGCTGGCATTAATAATTTGATTAAGTTTCTTATCATTATACTATTATTCTTGAGTGCAGAAAATTGTTTAATTATTGTATTGTTTGAATTTATATATTATATTTAAATATTCTTTTCTAGAAAAGGAATAATTTGTTAGTTATGAGGAGTTTGATCTATTTTCTGCTTGTTTTTTTCCTCCATGAAACACAGTAAAGCATTATTTACTCATTAATTAATCTATGTTAATTATGTTCACTTTGCAAAACTTACTACTTCTATAATTAATAATTAGCAAATGTATCACATTTACTCGGACCCTTGGTTTTCTGTTAGGTAATTTAATTTACATAAAAAATTAAACTGGGTTTTATTGATATAAAAACTGAAGCTTGTATACAGTAATTGTATTTAACTAGAATTTAAATATATATCTCACGCGTTAAGTTTTTCATCAGTATTCAGCAAAAAATAAAATAAAATAAAATAAAAATTCATAAGAATTAATAAAAAATAAAAATATTATTTTGGTTTCTAACATTTTAATCTTGTTTCAATTTAGTCGTTTATATTTGTCAAGCTAAGAAAATTACATTGGTCCATCTACTAAGAATTTACCCTTCAACTCAACTTTCGATAAATCAATGGAAAGACTAATTTTTTAACATCAAAAAATGTGAAGAGTCATTTTGAAACAAAGCAAATGTGGATAACTAAATTGAAATAGGGTCAAATTTTGAGGGATCAAAATGGTTTTCTTTTATTAAATTAATAATAAGCATATATATTTTTTACATTATAGATTTTTCATTGTGAATTTAATGGCAATTAGTTTGCAGAAATTTGTTTTTACTGAAATCAATATTTAAACCTCCACGTTTTATTTAAAATAATGAGACTTACAAACTTAGCTAGCTAGCGAATATTTAAGTTCGTATGAAATGAAGTTTCCAATTATATATTGTCCCAATATGTTTGCATTTTGTGGGTCTTGTGCCTCCTATTCCAAAACAAAATATCGAAATAATATAACACTAACTTAAAAACATTAACTTAATTTCTTTTTTCCTTTGCGTACTTCCTGTTGTCTGAATTATACATAGCATAATTAGTGATCACCAAATCCAGATATATATTATTCTTACAGCATACATAGTCAACCATTCATTTATATATATATATATATGACTATGAGCAAGACTTACTCTCATAGTTGTCAAACTCGCAAGTTTGTTATTCAAATTTACGAATTTATGATTGTATATAAAAATACTAGTTAACTCAATGTAAGCTTAGACTTAGTATAAACTCAGATAAACTCGCGAATTGACTTACCGAGTCTACTAAGTTTACAATTTTAATGTATCAACTAGTTTGTAAAATTAGCAATATAATAATTTAAACTCAAGACTAAATAAAATATATACAAACTTCTTTCCATGATCCCTTTACAATTTCTTTTATCACAAATTTGAATATGCATAAAAAATAATAAAATTACATTTAATATGTACTTATTAAAAAAATAGAATAAATATTATTTAATTAGTTATATTGAATAATTATTTATGTATGACTATTTTAAAATATTCTTGTTGAGTATTACAACTTATGAAATATGAATAGCTTTTGTTTGATTAGGTATAATTTGAATTATATCTGAATAATTTTTTAATATATATAGTATTTAAATTATAAAATTACATATTTTGATGACTATTTATTAATTGAGGTAAACTCTTACGAGTTTATATTATAAGTCTACATTACAAGTTTACCTCTTTCTTATGCGTTTATCTAAACTTGCGAATTTAAAAACTTTGCTTACTCTATATTTCAAAAGGAGAAAAAAAATAGACAAAGATCCTTATACTTTGAAAAGAAAAGTACTGAGAGATGAAATCTAAAGCTCAATTCTTTGAAGGGATATATCCAGTTTAAACTAAGATTATGGTTGTACCTAGATGAAACTATCATGGACATCTTAAATGATCGATTCACATTAAGTTCAAAGTTCTAGAGTTTACTGATTTCTTTTATTTTATGCGTCGCCACAAAAATAAATTATAATTACTTCTCACAGCTAGTTTATCAAAATGCTAAAATGGCAAATATGTTTTAGCAAATGAAAATCCTCCCATCTATCGAACACTGATAATTATTATAAATATTTCAATATTAATTTGTAGACTTTTTTCACTTAATTACCAATTTCTCTTTTTTTTTTTTTTTGTTTATTCATCATCCAATAAATACTAATTTTGGAAGAGGAGTCTTAAAGTTGGAAAGAAAGACTACAAATATTGTTAAATTATTGTCTTCGATTTCTAGAATTTCCAAATGTTGCTGCTCATAAGCTTGCTAATTGCTTTTAAAGCTTCTCATCAATAACTTGCTTCATCTTTCATAAAAAAATATATCTATTTGTTTTACGCCCGTATCATTGTTTTTCTCTCTAATGGTCCATGAATGCGGATCAAAATTGGTGGGAATGGAAAAAAAAAATGTTTTAATTCCAAAACCTGTTTGGTATATTAAGAGTAAAATGATAATAGAGTTACAAAATTCGCTTGGCATGGTAAAAATTATAAGGGAATGAGAATGATCATAATGGAACAAAAAGACAAAAATACCCTTATTAAAATTTTCCCTACCCTCTTCTATTGCTCGATGAAATCCGAGTGCCGTCCCATATGCAAGAACTCCCCTCCAAGCACAAGCAGCGAGTGGCGGCATCACTGGCTAGTGTCGCCGAGTGACCGCCGGCATATTCCGATGCGAGGCATCCTATGTGAATGGTGTGTTGCATTTGGCTGTGTGGCTGGAATGAAGGGCAACTTGTCGACATTCGGGCACAAATCAAACAAGTCCGACAACTGTTGACGATTTTCAGTCTCCTGGCTGTTGATGGTGACCACATACTCTTCGTTGTCCCTCTCTTTCTCTTTTGCAACAGTGTGGGGGTGCCGATCTGAAGTGGATTCTCAATGGGATGGTGAAGGAAAGACAAGGTTATTTTGGTAATATGCCGATCATTTCTATGGGAAAGTTGTACCATTCCACCACTGCCCAATTGATGGAAGCCTCTCCCCCAATATTGAAGGGAGACTGGTATCCCATGACACTATGAAGGTTGTGCAACAAAAGGACATCTCAGTGTTTCCATCTGGTTTTTCATTGCCCTTGTCATGCTCTCCGTTGCACCAAACATAGCGTAATATGATGCAAAAAGAAAGTATAAATCAAATTATCATATCTGGACATGAAACCCTACTTTATATATATATTCTTAAATTTTTCAATTTTTTATATTAAAATATTTATTGGGAAAAATTAAGATTTTTACATACTTAGACCACCTAAATGATTTTTAAGTATATATTTTTCTTTCTTTATATTTGTTTGATGTTAGTCACATAATCAAACTATTCAAACGAACATATTTCCATTTTACCCCACACATCACATATATGAGAAGGCCGTAATTATAAGGATGTTATTGGAACATTCAATTTTCAGTTCAATTGCTCGTAACTCTTCTAGCTACATATCAATTGAAAATATAAGAAGACAAGTTAACTAAAGTGCTAGTTAATTAATTATCTCAAACCAGTGACCAAATTACGTACAATGTAATATCCACCACAACATAAAGTAGTTTTTTCTTCTTCTTTTTTTCCCTTGGTATAACATACTGTCATAATTTTGATAACTATTAAAAGCATATGAAGTATCTTGCGGTCACTACAAGAAAACATGAAATTAGGGAAATTTAAAGTGGGAACAATTTCCATATCTAATATATTCCAAATTTATATCAAATTCGTGTCAAGTATTTTTTTTTTTTCTGTTATTAAAATAAACTAGAGACAAAATTCTGGGAAGGAAAATTCTACGTCAAATAATCCATCCCAATTTCCTCCCTAAAATTGTCACTAAAGTAATTTTGACAATTATTTTCTCAACCAAATGATTTTGGGGCGGATTTTAGGCACGAAAATTTTCATCTAAAAAGTCCATGTCTAATTCTATGTCAAATCCATATCAAAATAAAAATATACTAACCAGGAATAATCTAACTAAATTAGAGACGATGTTTAAGGAGGGAAAAATCTGTCTCTAATACTTATATTTTAAAAAAAAAATTAGAGAAATAATTATTTCAACATTGAACATTATTTTTATTATTATTCCATTTTTTTCAAAGAATTGAATAATAAATTTTTACTGTATTTTTACATTAACAAATAAAATGAGAAGTAATAATATAATGTTTTTAATTTATATTTAAATATAATGTAATATATGAAAATATATTTTGATTAAATTGAATAGAAAAAATATTTTCTTAGATTTGTTTAATTTTAATACATTTATAAGATGGTAAATGATCAAAATATTTTATGATATGCTATTAAATACGAATCTAAAACAATTCGTTTTATTTTTAATTTTAATCTTAATACTTAGAAATTCTATTTATAAATTTAAAATTCCTTATTTTTTAAAATAAGAAATTTAAATTTTTTACTCTTTTTATTTTTTGAACAATGTTGAAAAAAATATTAATCTTAAAATCTATCAAATCACTCTCATGATTACTTTTTCAATAATCCTCAAATTTTTAATTCTATTCTTTTTAATAATTTATAAATTAATTTTTAAAAGATTGTTAGTCAATTAAAAAAGTAAAGAGAGTAAGTTATAAATATATGCAATATTTTATGGTTAAACTAATATAGAAAGGAATCATTTTAGTCACACACTTTTTGTATTAATATCAATTTGATTATCTATAAATTTTCAAAATGTCTTTTCCAAGATTTTAAAGTCATTGGATCCAAGTCCTTTTATCTTGATATTAAGTAAGTGAAAGACTATTTTGTTTTAGTAATTTTTATATTTTTAAAAGACTATTTAATACTATTAATTTGTGGAGCACCAAATTAAAACTTATGTAAGAAGTAGGACACTAAGATAAAATAGAGTTAGAAGAATTGCTATGAGATGGGCTAGCTAAGCTAGTCTTGATCACGTTTTTCCATTGAATTTTTCTTTTTCCCTTCCATCACGTTTTTCTTTTTACTCAATCTCTTCCTATTTGTGTTTTTTGGCATTCAAACACTACAAAAGAATAGAGTCTTTGTAACACCACTTTTGCGACGATTAACTCTGATCATCGCAAAACACAACCACAACGACGGTGAGAGGTAACTATTGTTAATTTAGCCATTTTACGATGGTCATTTCTAGCCATCGTAATAATCAGTCTTAAACCTTTGGTTTTGAGACAATCGGTTCCAGTCGTGGCAAAACTGAGTCCTAACAACAGGCATATTTAACCTTCGTAATGACAATCTTAAAATAATTGTGTGTTGTTTCCCTTAGTTTTACAATAGTCGTAATAATCAATATTAACATCGTGAAGTCATGCCTACACGACGGTCAATACTGACCGTCACAAAGGCTATTTAATTATATATATATATATATATATAATATACATATATTTAACAATAACAATTAATATCCCATAACAAAATTTATTTGAGAATATTTGGATATTTTATTTCTATTGAACATTGAATTTCTATTGTTATATTCAACAATATATCTAGATTTAATTAAGCACAATATATGTATAAATATAATTAAATAACTATAAAATATAAAATATATATATATATATTAAATTATACATACATTTAGTAAATTTAAAGATAATATATACATAATTAATATATTCAATAATAATATATTTACTCAAACATATGTACAAATATAATTAAAAAACCCTTGCGATGGTCAATGTTGACCATCGTGAAGTTGTGTCTTTACGATAGTCAATACTGACCGTCGTACGGGCTATTTAATTATATATATATATATATATAATATACATATATTCAACAATAATAATTAATATCCTATAATAAAATTTATTTAAGAATATTTGGATATTTTATTTCTATTTAACATTGAATTTCTATTTTTATATTCAACAATATATCTAGATTTAATTAAGCACAATATATGTATAAATATAATTAAATAACTATAAAATATAAAATAAATATATTAATATATATATATATAGTAAATTATACATATATTTAGTAAATTTATATATAATATATACATAATTAATATATTCAATAATAATACATTTACTCATATATATGTACAAATATAATTTAAAAGCCCTTGGGTCGGTCTGTTGTGAAGTTGTGCCTTTATGGCAATTAATACTGACTGTCGCAAGGGCTTTTCAATTATGTATATATATATATATATATATATGAGTAAATTATATTTATTTAATAATAATATATACAATATATACATATATTCAACAATAACAATTAGTATCCCATACTAAAATTTATTTGAAAATATTTGGTTATTTTATTTCTTTTGAACAGAATTTCTATTTATATATTCAACAATATATCTAGCAGAAATTATTTTCGTCAGTGATGGAAATTTGTAGATTATCTTATCAAATGCATTCTTTTCTATCCTTTCTCTTGGTACTCTTTCATTTCCATTGTCGTTCATTTAGGATTTTGTCTCTCTAGTTATAAGTATGACCTGCAACAAATTGTCAAGGACAAGCTCGAAATAATGGTTTATTCATAGAGAGCTTGACTAGTGAAGAGGTTGAGTTTTCCCATTGTTAGATGCACTTGAGATTATCATCCTAATAATTCTTTGATGAATTTAAATTAAGGAATTACTATGGGATGTAGAACCAGTAGCAATGATACGAGGAAAAAAGGGACAGAGAAATTGAGGGAGATGTATAAAGAAATAGAATTGGGCAAAAATCATATTTATATTTTATATGTGATATTTATTAATTACGTAATCCATTAATGTGTATTAGATCACTAAATAAATGAGTAGGTGTAAAATGAAATATGGAAATAAGGGTGTGAAAATATTAGTTTCTTATATGCATGAGAGAACTTAATCCAAAAGCCTATTGTACATGAAACATACAGTGATTGAACTTGAACATTTAATACAACTATCAAAGATACAAATGAAGGAGCAATATACAAGCACATAATCTCAACCTTAACTTATAAAACAAGCACAAGGAAGAAGTCTATATTCTGAGGATGTATTTTGTTTTATTCAGCAATTTTCAAGTGTATATTTCTAAAAATATCATGATTGAACCTTTGTATGTGGATAAAATATAATTGTATTTTAAAATATTGAGTTATTCTGTTCCATCATTTAAAAAAGTATAATTGCATTTTTTTATTACTAAGTTGTTTACTTCCATCTTTGATTTTCTAATTTAGGGTGATAGAAAAAATAACATTTTAGATGACTAAGGAAGGTCTTGAAAGTATTTCTTTACTATTTCATTCTTTCCTCATAAAAATATCCTCTATATATATATATATATATATATCAATGTAGTTATTCTATTCCTTGTTATCTGTTCCCTTCATCCAAAATTATGAGTACACCAAATATTTTACATGTACGAAATAATATGAGTAAAATCTATTAAATATCATTAATCTTTATATAGCTAAATGCTAAAACTTTGATTTGGATAAATAAATAAAAGATTGTTTTATCAATTTTTCATCTAGACTAGATTTAGCTGATTGTAATAATTCTTATTGGCTTGACTAATTTCCAACTAGTTTAAATGATTAATAAACTAGGATTATGTCCACTAAATGGTTTAAACTAACTTTTTAAACAGTGACAACAACAACAAACTTGCACTCGGATTTTCATATGTTTAAGCAAGAATATGGCTTCGGTTTGGATGGATGCAAGTGCATTAAAGGTGTGATCGGTTCATAGGTGGGCTTAAAAAGGCCTTGAATTAGCTATTTTCCTTTTTCTTTTTCATAAGCATAAAAGCTGACCCTGGAAGGGTAACCGAAAAAACCTTTACAAACCTTACGCAATCCGATTGAAAGCAAGCAGTTTCTTAAAAGAAGCAAGTTTTTAAGCATTACAAGTGAATCATAACATGCGAAGATAAAATGGAAGGAGCCTCTGAAGTCAAGTCTTACACTCCTATAAGATAAAGCATATGAGGAATTTTTTTGAGGATATGCAGGTCATGAAGGAGATAAAAAGGACTAGTAGCTAACCCTTGCCTGTGCGATAGATTCAAACTCACTATGAAGGGCCAAGGAACAGCTTTCACTAAGAAGATTCGCTAGAGAACTTTGAGTACAACTCATAGCATGGAGGATCATAGTCACACATATCTTCTAGATTTACCAAACTAAACCTTTCAAAGACTAGTACTCAGTTCGGGCTCCCACCCCCTGTAAACTGGCTTCCACTTAAGGTATTCCTGTTTCAACACCAAAGGAATTAAAAACTGGTATAATGGTTGTATTATTATTATTTAATATTGAATGAAGATTTAATAATTTAAAATTTTTAACAACAAATTAATATGGTTACATATGGTTATTAATAAATAATTTTAAATTATTATATTTTTATCTTACAACTTAAAATGTTCAAACATGATCCCCATTCCAGAACATGAGAAAATTCAAAATCCCTAAACCCAAAGCGTAATACCTAATGTTACTATTTGTTATATCCCTCACCACTAAATTTGTAAATCATATCCAATAGCTTATTAATTAGGGTTGGATTTCTTGAAAGTGAAAATGTGTAGCATGGACCTATTTGAGGGTCGAGCGTGGATGTACAATAGAGTAACTCATTGCATAGTAGAATTTACACTTGAGTTTATGAAGGGTGCTGATGAGTTTATGCCTAATAAAATGCTAGAATTCATTATTAGAATAATTAATAATATATATATATATATATATAATGAAAATAATTTATATAATCAATAATCTCAAACAAATTGTACATTTATTCTTGAATATTTAGTTCTTTAACTGTGTTATTTTTACTAGTTTTGTTAATGCATTGCTTACTTGAATTCTATATGCCTTTGTTAAGACTCTTGATGATTATTCTTTTCTATCCAATTGAAAGTTAGAGACATAATCTGCTAAGGTAGTTTGAAGCTTGTGTAAGTATCTATTGCATCTTGTGTCAGCCATGGTGAGAAAAGTCCTTACCTTCGACCTATGTTTCTTATTTCAAGTTTTTGCATGTAAGTAAGATTAAGTTTTGGTTGCTTTGTGATTGGTTCAAAGTATATAATGACACAAACTTAGTTTTCCAGGTAGTAGATTAACATTGTCATTGCATGTGATTTAGAAGTAGTGTTAAAGAGCATAGACTTGTTAAAGACTCAAGCATGGATGTACAATAAAGTGACCCCTGCCCTAGTAGGATTTACACATGAGTTTATGAGAGGTGTTGATGAGTTTATTGGACATGCTAGTCAATTGCCAACATACACTAATGAGGGAGTAATAAGGTGCCCTTGAGTAAAGTGTAAGTGTAGGAAACTTCTAATTCCTGATTAGGTGAAGGTACATGTATATAAACATGGATTTAGACAAAACTATTATTGCTAGAGTTGTCATGGAGAATAATTACCTGTGCCATCTCTAGTTATGTGTGTGCCACAAGTTAAATGCTTTGTTACTCATGAAGATGATAGGGGCAAACAAATCACTTTGAAACCATGGTAATGGTTGTTACTGGCCTAACCTTTAGGGATAATTTTCAAGAAATGGTGGATGATGATCTAAATCCTGATGCTTAAGCATTTTATAACATGTTGGTTGCTGCACAGGTGCTTTTTGTAGGAAGAGTGTTCCAATCACTCTAAAATTTTAGTTGCTATACGAATGCTAAGTATTAAGGATGAGTATAACATGCCTAAGCAATGCTATAACAACATCATGCAATTAATGAAACAGACAATGCCCTTTAATAACCAGCTTCGTATAAACTTTTATAGGACAAAGAAACTAGTGTCCAAGTTGAGGCTTGGATATAAGAAGATCTATTGTTGTATAAATAGGTGTATGCTTTATTACAAGGATGACTTAAGTGAAAGCCAATGTAAGTTTTGCAGGGCTACATGGTATCGTACAAGTACTAGTCGAGGGAGATGTAAAATGATGGCAAACAAGCATGTGTGGTTCTTACCATTGATTCCTAGGCTTAAGAGATTGTTCACTTCTAAGGCGACAGCTAAGGACATGAGATGACACAATGAAAACCAACGAGATAATAGGATTTTATCCCATCCTTGGAGAAGCATGGAAAGTATTTGATCAAACCTATATGACTTTGCGATTGATCCATGAAATGTAAGGTTAGGACTCTGTGCTGATGACTTTACACCACACAGTTGATTTGGGAAAAATTATTCTTTTTAGCCTATAATGTCACTCCATATAATCTATCACTTAGGAAGTGCATGAAACAAAAGTACATATTCTTATCACTAATTAATCCTAAGCCAAGCAATCTGAAAAGCAAAATAGATGTTTACTTACAACCATTAATAGATGAATTTAAAATCATATAGAGTAAAAGAGTGCCAATATATGATATTTCATTGAAACAAAACTTTCATATACGAGCAATCATTATGTGGACAATCAATGACTTTCCAGCATATAGAATGTTGTCAGGTTGGACAACAGCTGGGAAGTTGGCATGCCCTATTTGTATAGATAAATCAAAGGCATTCACTCTCAAGTATGGGTGGAAAACAACTTTCTTTGATTGTCATAGATGATTTTTGCCACTAAGCCATTCATACAGGAGAAATAAAAATGCATTTAAAAAAAAATAAAGAGGAAAAATTACCTCATCCCCCTCGACTGAATGGGGAGCAAGTGTACAATCTTCCTAAAGTCATTGAATGTGGACAAGTTCAAACACTTGAAGGAGATGGAATTAATCATAACTAGATAAAATAAAGTATCTTTTGGGAGTTACAATATTGGAAAACTAATTTGTTCGGACACAATCTTGACGTCATGCATGTGAAGAATGTGTTTGACAATGTGATTTACACAGTTATGGATGTTAGGGGAAAAACAAATGACAATGTATAAGAAAGAATGGATATTTAGCAAATATGTTGCTGTAGAGATTTAGAACTTGTTGATCATAGGGGTAAGTTATTGAAACCAAAGGCAAAGTACATTTTCAATATTGAACAAAAATGAGCAGTTTGTCAATGAGTTAAGAATTTAAACTTGTCTAATGGGTATGCTTCAAATATTTGCTTATGCATGGACCTTAAAGAGGCAAAGCTGCATGGATTAAAGAGTCATGATTGTCATGTTGTTCATGGAATGGTTGCTTCCCATGGCCTTGAGTGCCTTATCAGAAGCAGTTTGGAATCCCTTAACTGAGCTTAGTTAGTTCTTCGAGGACCTTTGCTTAACTTCATTGAGGGTAAAGCAACTAGAGTTATTGGAGCAAAATATTATCTTGACATTATGCAAATTAGCCTAGCATTTTTAGCTAAAATGGAGCACCTACCTACCTATTTAACGTATAAATCTAAAGTTAGCAGAACAGTTCAATATCGGTGGATGTACCCATTTGAAAGGTAATCTTAACTTATATGTGCCATATCTACCTATCTATTTATGTACGTTTGACCCTCCACTGCTTCTTGTATAGGTTTCTCCATACCTTAAAAAGGAAAGTAAAGAATAAAGCTCATATGAAAGGCTTTATATGCGAGGCTTACATATTAAAGTGACAACTATTTTCTATTCACACTATTTTAAGCCATACATCCACTCTAAGAGAACGAGAGTGCCCATATATGATGATGGTGAGGAATCAATCCTACCACCAATTTCAGTATTCAATTATCCGAGTTGCTCATATGAGGCATGCAAGTCTCACTTTCTTAACGACAATGAAATGGTTGGAACCAAATTATATATGCTCATGAATTGTGATGAAGTGCAACATTACTTGAAGTAGAAGTTAGCCAACCTCACATAATTTTGTATTCCCTATAATTCTTTTTATATTACTAATTTAACTTTGGCATGCAGTATGTATGTTGAGGGATTAACTACTTCAATGTTGCACATCACTAATGCTGAGGTGCAATGACACATTGAATCTCAGTTCTCGTCATAGTTCCATAACTATGTAAGGAGTTTGTGACTTACAATTTTAATCTTATCATACAAATGAATTTATAGGTCTTTATTTTATAGGTTCAAAATCCTGTGAACAATGTAAGAGATCCTTTCTTACATCACATAGCTCGTGGGCTAAAAAGGAAAGTCCAAGTATGGCTTATTTATTTTATCAATGGTTACAAGTTCCACATAGATGTATTAAGCTTTCAAAAATCAATAGTCAACAGTGGTATTTACATAAGGGGAATTGACTATGGATAATCAGGAAATGACTACTATGGAATATTGCAAGAGGTTATGGAACTAGAATATACAGGGATACCAATTAAACGGATAGTGCTTTTTAAGTGTGATTGGTTTGATTCCACCCTTAATCGTGGTATGAATATTAATGATCAATATGGATTTGTTGAAGTTCGAGCATCAAGAAGATACAACAAGTATGATCCATTTATTTTTGCATAGCAAGCAACACAGGTGTATTATAAACCATACCTTATAAATTGTGATAAGGTTGATTGGCTAGTCGTTACCAAAGTTAAGGCTAAGGCCACAATTGATGCTCCAACAACAACTGAAATTGAATTTAATGCATTCTAAGGTGGCAAACTATAAGTTGTATTACCTGTGGTTATCAATAATGATGAACTCTAGATATTGCAAGACAATGAGGGTGGCTATAAAGAAGTCAATCTCATTTTAGGCAACTAAAATGCCACTGAGAGTGAATATAATATAGACATTGAATAAGATTTGAAGAGTGACAATGAGTCAAATTCTTAATCATTTGATGAAAATGATAGTGCAAATGCCTCTACTTCTAACAAGTAGTGTTCATAGCACATATATAGATGGTAGTCTGAAGCTTTTTATTAGAACATATTTGTCCCTTTATGTCATTAAATGTAATTGCGATTTCGCCTTTATAATTTGCATGAGTTTTTTTTTCATGTTTATATGCTTTTATCATTTATATGCATATGTTTTTAAGATTTAGTTTATGCATTTGTATATGGCAAGCTGTTACTCCAGACAAGGACAAGGACAGTTTACAACTTCCATGCAACATAGGTTATCTAATGAGTCATCTTCTACTCCTATCATCCAAGCTGTAACTAGTCTAATCATTTCGTCAGCCTTTCCTCCTGACATTGCCTCAGCCTCATCAAGTAGGGTACCTTCAAGCTCTTAAGCTTTCTCTCCTGATGTTCAGGGTGTGACTCCTTCTTCTTCACCACCTTAGACTAATTAATCACAAGGACTTATCCCCAGTGACACATAGCTTCCTACCTTACCATCAGGTTGCAATTCTATTGATGGTCAGATTTATCCTGATAAACATATGTAAGTTTTCACTTTCCTACATGTCATTTTTCTTTCATTTTTTCTTCGAACATATTAGGATAATCATGCAATAAATTGTAGAAATTGTATAGGTTCAATCCTGTAGTAGATGTTACTAGAGAATTGTCATCCATAATTCAAGGAAAATTTGATTTTCTTTACCACACTTGGGGTACAACTTCATCTGAGGTCAAGAAAGTGTAGTTTAATGAATGGGTGTATATGTGTCCATTCTCCCCTTCACATTTTACATTGTAAGCTTATACTCTATTCTTATGCTTACTTACTAATTACATTTTATTTATTGTTTGTAGAAACTATACAAATGGCATCTCAACATGATAAACAAATAAAGAATAACTAGAATAAAAAGTGTGGAGAGCGGTTACAGGCAATGATGTGTAGAGTTCGTGAGGACTTAGCCAAAGGTATTAAGTCAAAGTGAATTCCAGATAATATAATGAACAAATTGATCAGACAATGGGATAGTGACATGTATAAAGAGAAGAAAATGATTGCCAAGAGAAATCAATCATCTCAGATAGGGGGAATTTTGCATAAGTGTGGTAGCATTCCCATTTCCAAGCATAAGAGGAAGTTAGTAAGTATTTTTACTTCTGCGTATTCCTTTATCAAATACAATCACCAATTAATCAACTCTATATATTCATCAATGACAACAACTGGCTAATAAGCTTAACAGGGAACCCACTTTGTTTGAGATATTTATGAAGGCACGTCATGATGAGAAAATTAAGGAATTTGTATATCATAGAGTGGCAAAAGTATATGTGAGTATATTGAAATGTCATTATAGTGATTTGTTTTCTTTCTTATTATGTCCCTATTGTAATCCTTTTAATATTTTCATTATTTTGCAGGCTAATTATATGAGGTTAAAGTCATCCAAATCTTCTCAGGGGTCAATTGATACTAATCATAATGTTGATTATACTGAAGAAGTTGCACTTTGGTAGGAAGCAGTAGGCGATAAGAATAAAAAAACTAGAATTTTTGGAGCTGGATCTAAGGCCCCTGACATTGTTAAATCCAGTTCAACTCCTACATTGGCTTCTTAGTCAGGACTCCACCTTAGCTTCGAGGACAAGTTACAGAGACGTATTAAGATTACAACAACCAAGGAGACAACAGAACTCAAGCAAACTATTTTTTAGCAAAACCATTTGATTATGTCTCTAAAACGTAAACTTAGTAGGGTGATTACTCATATTCAAGTAGATAGCATAGATGAAGATCTGAACCTAATTGACGATGCACAAGACTAAGATCCCCCAGCAATTTAGGATGTTGTATTTACTTTTCATTACTTTTATTGTCTTTGCTTAACATTATGTCTTCACTTTTCTAGACATTGTCTTTAGCTTTATATTTCTCATAGACATTGAGTATTTCATAATTTAAACTATTTTATGAAGTACATTAGCAACTTGGAATGTTTGGTTTAATTCCTTGTTTGGTTTAGTTGCAATTGTTGTTCTAAAAGGCTTATTTAATCAGGTTCAACTATTAGTTCGTTAGATGTGTTTTGGACATGGGTTAGATTGGTTGTGTTTTAGACATTGATTAGATTGAATACAGTAATGTGTTAATGTGAATTTAGGGACGGATTACTATTTCAAACAGTCAATTAGGGACAAAATATGGACAAAATTTTTTTTTCCCTATACTATAGATTGCGACAGATTTGGGAAGGAAAAATTCATCCTAAAACCTGTCCTAAATAAGTGAATTCTATGACGAGTATTTGTTCCAAGTCCATTTCAACTTGAGACGAATTTAGGACACAAAATTCCATCCCAGATTTTGTTAATTAGGAACGAAAATTTCATACCTATTCCGTCTTAATTTGAAACGAATTTGGGACATATTTGTATTTATGTCCCAAACTAAGAATATGTTGTTCCTATTTGTTTAGGACATATTGCTTGCTAACTTTGGGACAAAAAATTCTATCCCTAAATCATAGTTGAATTTTTCCCGTCCTTAAAAATCTACATCACTTGAATCAGGGATGAAATTTTTTCTATCTCGAATTTCATCTCTACACTGTTAGAGACAGATTTTTCTTTGATTAGGGATAAATTTTTGCATCCCTAGTTACCTGTTTTCTTGTAATGTGTGTTCGTATTATAATATAGGTTTCTTGGAAATTAATCTAGAGAGAGAACAATATATAAAGACTAAACATACAAAACTGAACATAATATCAACTTCAATCTCTTCATACCTTTTTCGTAAAATTGTTATAAATTATATATATATTATACACAAATTATATTAGGAATTGGAAAACAGTTTATATTTAGTATTGAGTTGTTATTAAATAACATGATAGTAAATATTTAAAAATTATACTTGAATTTAGTTTTATCTAAAATACTCAACAATTCATTATACGTAAGAAAAAAAAAATTCATATGCATTTTAGGATATTGAGTAGTAACAAATATATTGAGCATTGAATAAAAATAAAAATCTTCTAACCCATATTTATCTTTTAATATACGTACGTACACACATACACACACACACACACATATATATATATATATATATGATATGGATGTATGTATAATTCTTCTATAGTTTTAAACTTTTCTAGTTACTTTATAAAAATGTATAAAAATATTAACATCTAAATATACAATAACAATGAACTAAAGTTTGTGTAAATTAACACAATTTTTACCAATAATTTGATTTTCTTTATAAATATTATACAAGAATATATATGGATCCGAGCTCTATCCGCTTAATTATTGTTAAGTATTATAAACAGATATTAAATATCTTAAGACTAAATATAAATATGTTCAAAACCATTTCAAACATTAAATTTTAATATGAAACGTACACTACCCATTATCAATTAGTGATAAGTATCGAGTTCTTTTTTTTTTCGTTAAATTATTAATGTTGGATTTCTGAAATACTTGTCCCAATTCCTCCACCTATCTATGGATATATCTTGAACTATATAGAATTAATTATTTATTCTTTCATGTTTTTAGCACCATTTTTATTAATACTTCTTTTCTTTCTTTACTTTTCATTTTTTGTTACATGAGAGTAGGGATTGAAACATTATGTCAAGTTTATATATATATATATATATATAGTTAGTCAGAAAATTTTTAATGCCATGTAAAAATTTACTTTGACATTGAAACTTAAGCTTAAAAAAGAAGAGCGTTCTTTTTATAAATTTGTTTACATTATTGGTGAAGTGACAAAAAAATATATTAAGATTAATATATGATTATTGAAAGCCTCATATACTTATACAAATTGGCATTGCTACTCTAGAAAGAGTATTCCACCCTGTGAAATATATTGATTACTCGTTGAATTTTGTAAATTACGTAAAGCAGTGGAATACTTCAAATTTGAAGTTTATAAGAATTTTATAAAAGGTATATTATATATATATATATGTGTGTGTGTGTGTGTGTTAGAATACCCTATAATATCTAGGGAATAAGTCTGTTAAGATATTATACTGTGTGTACCCATAAAGGGTACTAATTGAAATAAGGGTAAAATAGTAATTATAAGAATTACTACTAAACCCTAACCCTAGCTAGCCTTCTATAAATAGGCCTAGACTAGTGTACAATAAGAACAACTCATTAGAGAGTGAGACTTAAGACGCTCTAACTAGAATACCAATGAGTATTCTGTAGTCATACTTGAGAGGGGATTTAGGCTGTGAAAACTCGAGATATACTCAATACATTGTGGGTATCTCATCCGATCAGTGATCCTAGCTAGAGATCAATAAGCTTCCGCAAATTAGGAGATCAATTTAAGTCTCCTACCCAACTCTGAATTTATATTCTTGTGTTCTTTTATTCCCTTCATTGGTATCAGAGCCCTTAGGCTGGTTTTCTGATCATTAATATATTATATTGGGATCAATATTTTTATTTGGGGCTATTTTAATTTAAATTAAAAAAAATTTTCAAACTGTGCTGTGAGCCTTCTCCCTCAAGATTACTCACTGCCACCAGTGTCAGTGGTCGCCAGCAACACTCCCAGACTGCAAGGAATCACCAGCGAACACGTCACCGGCATCCGTTATCAGAGAATGAGGAGGGCAAGCTCGAAAATGAGCTCCGAAATGCGTCCCTCCGAGAACTTATATCAACGATTTCGTTGCCGCAACCAATGTCGACCACCTTGCCGACAGGTACCGCGTTACTGGTGCCCATAAGTGGGTGGCCAACAAGCTACAGCAACGTGGTGAGGAGCAGCGACGAGGATGGATGTAGGAAGAAGAAGAAGAAGATCTGCATTCTTTTTTAAATTCAAACAAAAAATTTCAAAAAATTCGGAAACTCAAAAACAAAAGAAAAACAAATTCTGAAAATAAAATAAAAGATATTTTCAAAAATTCCAAAATTTTCTTGAAACCCTATTTTTTAATGGGCTTATAAAATTTAATTTGGGCTCATTACCAAAATGATTTTGGGTTTTCAAATTTTTTTTCAACCCATTAAAAGAGTTTTTTTAGCTAATTTTAAAAGTTAGGCCTTATATTTTAATTGGATATGTGGCCTATCCAAAAATAATTAGAGACCTAATCCCTAAATCCTCAATTAATGAACATTTATAAATGTTCAAAAAATATAAATTATGTATTTATATTTTAGCCCCAAATAAAATCAATTAATTTTTTGTGAAAAATTAATATATCCCAATAAATATCAAGTCAAAGTAATAAGTGATTACTTATTATTATGTTAATTAGTTTAACATTTTTTTAATTTTCTTCCAATAGAAAATTTAGACATAATGTTAATTAGCTTAACATTATGCAATTAAATGTGTTAATTAGTTTAACATGTTTAGTTAATAAATGTTAATTAGTTTAACATTATATAATTAATTTATTAATGTGTTGATTAGTTTAACACATTAGTTAACAAATGTTAATCTGTTTAACATTTGAAAAGTCATGATTTACAATTTGTTTGTAGCATAATTAGGACACTTAGTTGTGATATGATTTCATTGATTTACACCCTACATACAACCTTAGGATGATGATTAGCACTTCATGCTTTTTCGACTCCAAGTTTTGCATGGGTTAATTAGTTTAATCATACGATACTTAGTGTCAAAATTTGTAAGCATGGTGAACATTAAATCTTGTATGTTTTTAATTATCTAATCCTGATATAAGTTTGTCTTTCTTTTTATGTAAAGAATGACTACGGTTTCCAAAAGTATTATCGCTAAGCTCAACAAAGGGTTGAAGCTAAACGGACAATTATAAGATCTGGAGTACAAAAGTCCAGTATCTCTTGGAAGAGCAAGAGGCTCTTAAGGCGCTCAACAATGTCATGAAAGAGTCAGAAGCTGGAAACATGGCCCAACATAGGCGGAACACCATGAAGCTTATGACGCTTGGAAGAAAAAGAATTTCACTGCTCGCATTACATTGCTGAGCATTATGGATGATGACATCCTAAGGGAGTTCAAGGACCACCAAAGCACCATAGGGCTTTGGAATGCTTTGAGAATGAGGTTTAGAACAACGTCCATATCTAAATTGCGTCTCTAACGATTAAATTTGACTTATATAAGAAACGCCTAGAACATTCAATGAGGAAACATTTGAAACTGATGTCAAATATGATCGTTGAGCTAAAAGATGCTGGAAATGTCTTAACAGACGAGCAGCAGATCCAAGCAGTCATTTGCTCTTTACCTAGTTCGTGGAAGCATATGAAGATGCATCTCACTCACAATAATAGAATCACGACTCTAGAAGATGTCCAGAGGCACCTCAAACTCGAGGAAGAAAGGCTTGAATCAACTAAGCCAATACCTGAGTTGCACATGGCAACTTCAGGTGAAAGACGTGGTTCAAAGGGAAAGAACTGGGGAAAGAACAAAGAACCAGCCCAACCTAAGAAAAAGCCAAAGACCAATCAGTAAGGCAAAAAGAAGCAGTGAAAGGTTAATACAACAAAAGTTAAGTGCTTCAATTGTCAAAAGAAGGGACACTATGCGAGTGATTGCCCTGAGCCTTTCAAAAAGGTAACCTACACTGCTTATGCTAGTGAACTTTGTGTTTCTAGCTCAATTATGCTTACTGAATCTTGTCTTGTATAGATTGTAGACTCAAAAGCCACGGACCACATAGCGCGTGATTGTGATGCCTTTGTTGACTTCCGACGAGTTCCTCATGAAGCATTTTGGATATATGTGGGCAACAACACTAAGGTTGCTGTCAAAGGGATCGGAACATGCAAGTTAGTCTTGCGTGGTGGTCAAGACCTAATCTTACATGATGTCCTTTATGCACCTCAAATTTGTCAGAATGTTATTTTAATTTTGGTTTTACTTAGGCTAGG
Organism: Delonix regia; assembly: GCA_037074485.1. Lineage (NCBI taxonomy): Eukaryota > Viridiplantae > Streptophyta > Magnoliopsida > Fabales > Fabaceae > Delonix > Delonix regia. Next base: position 7,079,016 of record CM073454.1, on the reverse strand, counting down.
CTATGAGTTGAATTTCCATGACAATTATGTTAAATTGAGTAATAACTTAGTATTTTTTTGTTTTGGTTACGTAAATAGAGGTTTTATTTGTATGGATTTGGATGACAAATCTTATATTAATAATAATGTTAGTTTTTCCATGTTTGCCTCCACGCATGATTATAATCACGATGTAAATATATGGCATGCTAGACTTGGTCATATTGGCTAACAAAGAATGCAACGGTTAGCAAAATAGGGTTTGCTTCCCTGCATTGAACGAGAAGATTTGTCTACTTGTGAATCTTGTCTAGCCAAAAAATCTGCAAGAAAACCCTTCGGTAAAGCAACCAGAGCCAATTTTCCACTGCAATTAGTTCATTCTAACATCTATAGGCCTATGAATGTCAGGACCCAGCAAGGAGCGAATTATTTCATCACATTCATTAATGATTATACTTGTTTCGATTATGTTTATTTGATTTCTCATAAGTCAGAAGCATTGAGTTGCTTCAAAAACTATATGAACTTAGTAGAAAATTAATTAGATAAGAAGATTAAGGCTATTCGAACTAATCGAGGCCGAGAATATTTTTCAGTTCAATTCAATGAATTATGTGATGAAAAAGGGATAGTTCATCAGTTAACTATTCCTAGTACTCCACAACAAAATGGTGTTATGGAAAGAAGGAATAAAACGCTCCTTGAGATGGTTAAGTCTATAAAGGCATAGGCTAATTTGCCAATCACCTATTGGGGTGATGCATTGATGTCAGCAGCCTACGTACTTAACCGTGTGCCTACAAAATCAGTTGCAACCACTCCATATGAGTTATGGATTGGGTGAAAGCCTGACCTAAGTGTTTTGAAACCTTGGGAATGTGCTACCTATACACATGACTCCCCTCACAAATATGGGAAATTAGGCCCGAGAGGAAAGAAAAGTATCTTTATTAGATACTCAGAAACCTCGAAAGGTTATATGTTTATAGGTCAGCAATATAGTGGGAGCATGACTGAATTTGAATCTAGAGATGTCACATTCTTAGAGAATGAATATCCTAAGAAGGGCGAGGTAGGTCAAAACCTATCTTTATTTGAGATAGAAGATCTAAACGCACTAAGACCACTTCATTTAAGTGGGAGGATTATAGCAGATGATGAATTAGTTTCTCATCAGCAACCTTCTTCATCATTTGATGCGAATGAAAGTGTTCCTGAGCTAGTTGCTCCAAGTAGGAGTGACCAAATGAAGCTCATGCTAAGTGGGAGTGAGACCAACATTCTAGATCCAAGTGGAAGCAATATTGATCCAAATGGGAACAATGAAACAAAATTCAATGAATCACAACTGAGACGTGGTTCACGTAAAAAGACTCCCTGCCATCAATATGAGATTGAAGGTGGTGAACATTTTACAATGCTCTTACAAAATGAAGATGAGCCAAGAAATTTGAAAAAGGCTCTCTTAACCCTTTCTAAACATAAATGGACTAAAGCTATGAAAGAGGAAATGGAGTCTATAAAAATCAACAATGTTTAGGAACTTATTGATCTTCCAGGGGGACACAAGGCTATTAAGAACAAGTGGGTTCTCAAAATCAAGAAAAGAGTCAATGGCATGATTGAAAAATTTAAGGCTCGACTAGTAGCAAAGGGGTATACACAGCAAGAAGGAATTGACTATAAGGAGACTTATTCTCCTACTGTACGATTTACCTCTGTCTGCTTACTTCTAGCTATAGTGGCTTATCTGGATCTTGAATTACATCAGAAGGATGTAAAAACTGCCTTTCTCAATGGAGAATTACATGAAGAGATTTATATGAAACAACCTGAAGGTTTCATTAAAGAAGGCCAAGAAGAAAAAGTTTGTAGACTTTTGAAGTCTATCTATAGCCTTAAATAATCTTCAAGGTAGTGGTATATTTGTTTTCACAATGCAGTCATCTCTAGTGGATTCACTATGATGAGTGAAGACAACTGTGTATATACCAAGAGACCTAAGGACAAGCATGTGATTATGACATTATATGTTGATAACATACTCATAGCTAGAAATGATATAGAGCTTATCAACGAGGTGAAGACCTGATTGTCATCTTGCTTTAAGATGAAAGATATGGGTGAAGCTACATACATTCTTGGAGTTCTAAGAAACACTTGTATCTCTTATAAGAGAATTACATAAAAAAGGTTTTGGAATGTTTTAGTATGGAAAGTTGTAACCCTGCTGACACTCCTATCAGCACAAGTCAAACCTTGAGCACCGAAATGCGTCCTAAGACTGCCATGGAAAGAGAGCGTATGAGCCGAACTCCATATAAAAATGCGATCAGTTGTTTAATGAACGCTATGATGTGTACTAGACCGGATATCTGTCAAGCAGTTAGCTTGGTGAGTAGATATCAAATCGATCCAGGTCCTAAACATTGGGAAGCTGTAAAAAGGATCTTAAGATATCTGAAGGGGACTGCTGATTATGCGCTCTGCTATCAAGGCGGCAGAGATCTACAATTGGAAGGATACGCTGATGTTGATCACGGAGGGGACTTAGATAAGCTAAAGTCTACCTCATGATACGTTTTCTTACTCAGTGATGGCGCCATATCTTGGAGTAGTAAGAAACAATCCTGTGTATCCTTGTCTACGATGAAGGCAAAGTTTGTGGCCTTATCTTCAGCAGTCCAGGAGGCTATTTGGTTGAAAAGGTTATTGGATCAACTGTTGTGCAAAGTAGAAAACACTGAACCAGTGTTAGTGTACTGTGACAGTGAGGTTGTGATTGCATACACCAAGGATCCAAAGTACCATTGCAAAACCAAACACATAGATATCAAGTATCACTATGTGAAGGACATGGTTACACGCAAGACTGTGAACGTAAAGTATGTGTTTACGCATGATGCTGGCTGATCCGCTAACTAAGCCAATTTCTATGGATGTGTTTATGAGACACACTAGGTCTTTAGGATTGCATAGACTTTAGCATCTTCATTTGTATTTTTTATTTTTTTCATTGTTCACAGACAGAAATGTATTGATGTTCTTTAATAAATCAATAAAGTTTGATTTCCATGCTTACATGTCTCTATTTGAATGTTGTGTACATTCTTATTTATTACTGAGTATGTTAGGTAAACAAAAGGGTTGGCCTTCTCACACAGGTAACCACCTCAGTGTCTTTGTGACATTAGAGAGGAGACAAGATTTGAAGAGAAATTATCGGGAGGATAATTTGAGAGCAATTAAACTTAAAATCATATAAGTCGCTTGATTGATGACATATGGTCATTAAAAGTGATTTGATGAAATAAGTTCATCATTTCTAGTCTACCTTAGTTGCCAGATGTGAGTTCAAGACATTGTGTAGATCTAGGAGCTCAATTTTAGACTTGTGGTGTCTAAAATATCATCTGTACAGCATTATTTATGAAATAGACATACATTCTTCAGGAAAAGGAGGAATGTTGTAACACATATTTCATACCATGTGTGCAAATGCCGACCATTGGGGTTAACATGAGTGCGATCTCAACTCATGATTGTGTGAGACCCCTGAGCCTTTACGTTGGCTCTATATTTGTACCCCTAGACTCCGATCAGATACTTGAGATACAGCTTGGTGTTTGCTATCTTAGCGTATTGCCTAAAGACTATGAGTAATGATTTAGTCTAACGGGACATGTCTAGAAAAGCGAACTAAGTTTATGTTAATAGAATCGTGAGAAGAGGAAGATCATAAAGAGAATCTCATTATTCTGTATTCACTGGTATACCAATTATGACTTATGTGTTATGATTGTGAATACAAGATATTGCGATAGATGAGATCATTAGGAGATATCTAAATATGATTCTTATGATATAAGGTACATGCATACTTTATGATCTACATGCAAGTGCGTTTTCGATGAGAGGCTATATATTCGTAACTGATGTATAACATTAATGCTCTCATAGTATGCTAGTCGCATGGCCTACTTTCCATGTATGAATGACTACAGGCCATAAAGAGAAAATGTTCTCTTAATTTGCCAAGAATATGTTTCTTGGGTTTAGAGCGTATAAGCACTCCCATTATGTGTGAATGGGAGATGTTAGAATATCCTATAATATCTAGGGACTAAGTCTGTTAAGATATTATACTGTGTGTACCCATAAGAGGTGCTCATTGAAATAAAGGTAAAATAGTAATTATAAAAATTATTACCAAACCCTAACCCTAGCTAGCCTTCTATAAATAGGGCTAGATTAGTGTGCGATGAGAACAACTCATTAGAGAGTGAGACTTGAGATGCTCTTACTAGAATACCTGCAAGTATTCTGTAGTCATACTTGAGAGAAGATTTAGGCTGTGAAAACCTGAGATACACCCAATACATTGTGAGTATCTCATCCGATCAGTGATCCCAACTAGAGATCAATAAGCTTCCGCAAATTAGGAGATCAATGTAAGTCTCCTACCCAACTTTGAATTTATATTCTTGTGTTCTTTTATTCCCTTTATATATATATATATATATATATATATGGAAAGATATTTTGTTTTAATGGAGAAAGAATTAATGTGAATGGAAGATTCCACCGAATTGATCAAATGGGTTCATGAACATTATCAAGAAAACGATGAGAATCTCAATAATATTTCTTCAATTTAATTAAAATCTCAGAATTTCAATAGAGTAAAATTAGTATTTAATTGATTCTCAAGGATATATTCATTACAAATTCCCGGAGATATTCCATGACCAAATTAAGAACCCTATAGCTACCACAACATTGATCCTTTTTTAGTAATATTTCTTGGAACAGCTATTTTGTTGTTAATTATAGAATTTTAATTTCCACTAAACTTATAATAATAATGTGGTAGCTAGGTCAAGTCCTCGTGTGGCATCATTATTAAAATTAATAAATATAAGCTAATGTTAAGTAAACTTAATTAATTTTCAACTAATAAAGTTAACGTTATGTTTGTTAATTATAGAATTTTCAGTTATATTCCTACCAAATTAATTAATGTTAATATAAACATAAGCAGAATACTATGTGTGGGGTTAACAAAATATCAATTTATTTGTCTAAGTACAAAAGAAGAATGATACTATCATATTTTATAATTCTGATAATGCATACTATTAATAGTTATTAATTAATATGTGCGTGTTTGTGGAATTTTATTGGTAAATTTTTATTAATTTGTGCATGTTCATACAATTTCATTGGTTACATATGGCATTTCCCTGAAGCAGTTTCGAATTGATTAATTCAAGTGTAATTAATTTTAACGGAGAATCTGTGTTAAACATGAAAAAGAAAGGGTGGAATCTGAATGAAGGCTTTAACATCTTAGAGGTAGCAGAGAATGTGTATATGTTCACCTTTAATGATAGACTGGAGCGAAGAAGGATCTTGAGGGAGAGGCCGTGGACGATTCTTGGTGTCCTCTTGAATATTCAAGAATGGGAGTACGACAATTTGATTCGAGAATATGAGTTTGGATCTTGTCCTTTCTGGATCCAATTTCATAACATCCCAATTGATGGTTTGAACATAGGAAACGTCAAGAAGCTGGGAGATATGGTGGGGGAGACAATTATGATTGAAGATCCTGTTATTAATGGCAGAATTATACATAACTTTGCTCGTGCTAGAGTAATTGTTGATTTAAAGAAACCTCTTCTTACTTGGGTTTGGGTTCCAAGACCGGGGAACTCAGAATGCTGGGCGGAAATAAGGTATGAAAAACTTCATCAATATTGCTGTAAGTGTGGTGTCATTGGACTTGAATCGAGGGGATGTTTATTTCCTAAGAAAATGTCAGAAAGATATGCTGATAAACCAAGATATGGTGCCTGGATATGTGCGGCTCCGAGTAAAAACTGGGATGAAGCAATGGTGAAAATTAGAGAAGAATGGCCAGAGAATGACTGTAGGGAAAGGAGGAAAGTGGGTAAACACAGTAAAGAGATGAAAATTTTGTTCAGTAAGGAGGCGCGTGAAAATAAGGGACTGTGTGGGGTGGCGCGTGGTGATATAGGGGTGAGGATGGTGCCGGATAAAGGGGATGCACGTGGGAAAAAATTAGTTGTTGAAGATAACGACCTGAAGAAGGAGAAGAGATTGAAGAGAGACTCTGTTATAACTGACGTAATAAGGGAGAGAAAAGAAGAGTGGGGGAATAATAATTTCAGTGGTTTTGGAGGTGCAATGAAAAGGTTGATAGAAATGTCCTGGCGGGAGATATAATTGAAGAAATAAATAAAGCAGAAAATATAAGTGGGCTGGAGGATGTAAGGGGCCCAAATGCGAATGGGCTAGACAGGGGAAGATGTGTGGAGGAAAGCAAAGGAGGAGAGAATGTGGTTTTTAAAGAGGATATTCGAATTGAGGAAATAAACATGCAGAATATTTATGCATCTCCATCAGGATATATAGTGGAGCTACCAGATGAGGAGGAGATGTGGGAAGGTCCAATCGTTGTGTTTCGGGAAATTTTATTAATGAGAGATGTTACGCAAAGATTAAGAATGGTTAATCTGAAGAAAGGCGTGGATGAAACCATGAGCCCACCGAAAATTTAAAAAGCAAAAGTGGTAGAGGAAGCAGGGAAAAATATTCATGGGGTAATCTTCGACAGTAATGGTAAAAAGAATAGATTGGGTAAAATGAGAAAAAGAAAGGCTCAGAAGAAGGAAGTGGCGCAGAAAATTGGTGTATTAAATGGGGTGGATTACAAACTGGTAGACATTCCTGTTGAAGAGGGGTGTGTGTTTCTAAATGGATGGTTTGTCTCTAGGGGTAAAAAAGATACTATGACAGAAAACGCTGATGGTTATAGTGGTTGTCCTTCAACAGCCACTAAGGAATTTTGAAGCTCTTAGCATGGAACTGCCAAGGTTTAGGAGTAGCCTTGGCAGTAAGGAACCTTAAGGAGGTAAATATGAGGATGAAAACTTCTATAGTGTTCCTAATGGAGACAAAGTTAAGGGTGAATAGAATGGAAAAAATCAAAAGAAAAATTGGATTCTAGAATGAATGGTATGTGGAGGTAAATGTTTATCTGGGGGTCATGCATTATGGTGGGAAGACACAGTGGATGTTGATATTATGTATAGTTCAAAAAACATTATTCATACAAAGATGAGAGCAAGGGGGGAAGAGGTACCAGATTATGTCACTTTCTTGTATGGGCCACCTAAAGAGAAAGAAATGGGCTTAGAATAAATTGAGACAGTGGGCTAGGGTAATTAATGGTAAATGGATCTGTTTAGGGGATTTTAATGATATACTTTCACAAAGTGAGAAGATTGGTGGAAGGCCAAGAGCAGTTAGAAAGATCATTGGCTTTCAGAGTTTGTTACATGATTGTGGACTAATGGATGTGGAGTATAAAGGCTCACACTTTACATGGAATGATAAAAGGTTGGGAGAGGCAAATGTAAAGGAAAGACTGGATAGAGTGTTGGGGAATGAGAGCTTCAGAGATATGTTTCCCAAGGCTCTGGTGCTGAACTTGGAGCCTATTGGTTCAGCAATGGTGCTGGACTTGTATTATAATGAGACTAAAACTCCCAGGGTGTTTTGTTTTGAGTCCTTTTGGGCAGATCATCCAGATTTTGGCAACATAGTGGCAGGTGAATGGAGTTTGAATGATGCTGGTGCTGACTGTATTGTTAAAAACATGGTTCTTGGGTTGGAAAATTGCAAGGCGGCATTATTAAAGTGGAGTAAACAAGTGTTTCCGAATAATAAGAAAGCACTGGAGGTGTTAAGGAAGAAATTATCTGAATGTTGTGAAGGTACTCGGCTAATAAGGCTAAAGAAATGGAGCAAGATTAAATTGGCTCAAGGCAGGGGACGAAAACAGTAAGTTTTTTCATGCTTCTACTATTCACAGAAGAAAGGTTAATAAGATAATAAAGCTGAAGAATGGAAGTGACCAGTGGGTTGAGGGGGAGGAGAATATTAGGAGAATTCTGGTGGAATATTATGGGAACTTGTTTGAAACTATGGGACCTAGACCAATGCAAGTTACTTTGGGGTATGTTGAAAAATTGGTGTCAGAGGAGGATACTATAGAGCTATTAAAACCTGTTAGCCTAGTAGAGGTAAGAGATGCAGTTTTTCAATTGGGATCTTCTAAGGCATCAGGTCCAGATGGGTTCTCTGGAGAATTCTACCAGAAGTCATGGGAAAAGGTGGGATTTAAGGTCTTTGTATTGGTGAAAGGATACATGGAAGATGGTTTTTCTTTGGATGACATAAAGAGCACCAGCATTGTCCTTATACCGAATATTGAAAAGCCAGAGTTGGTAACCCACTTTAGGCCAATTAGCTTATGTAACTTCATCTATAAGGTTATCTCTAAGCTAATGGTTAATAGAATGAAGGGTGTAATGGACAAAATTATATCTCTTAATCAGAGAGCATTTGTTCCTTGAAGGTTCATTCAAGATAATATTCTTATTGTCCACGAGGTATTCCATTATTTGCAACGTAAGAAGAAGGGAAAAAGGTGTGAATATGCATTGAAGATTGACATGAGTAAGGCTTATGATAGAGTTGAATGAGATTTTCTGGAAGGGGTGCTTTTGAAATTTGGTTTTTGCAAACAATGGGTATCCAGAATAATGGGTTGTGTTGATTCTGTGGGGTTTAATCTTTTGCTGTCAGGAAAGAAACTAGCAAAGATCAAGCTAAGAAGGGGGTTGAGACAAGGGGACCTATTATCTCCTTGCTTGTTTATCATCATAGCTGATGTACTTTCAAGTATGATCAAGTTTCATGTTGAAAGAGGAGACTTGGAGGGTATGAAATTAGCAAAGCAGTGTCCAGTGATTTCACATGTATTTTTGCTGATGATATATTCTTCTTTATGAATGCAAAGGCCGATGACTGTGTAATGCTGAAGGAGATTCTGAAAGTTTACTGTGTAGCTTCTGGTCAGGAAGAGAATTTAGAGAAGCCCAGTGTTTTCTTTTTTCAGAAAATTCTTCATCTGAGGTTAGGGATTGTGTTTGCAGGATTCTGGGAATTGAGGAAAAGGTTAATCCTGGGAAATACTTAGCATTACCTATCATATGGGGAAGATCGAAGTGTGAGGCATTAGCTTTTGTAAGAGAGAAAATGAGAAGAAAGATACAGAGCTGGAAGTATAATTTGCTGTCATTTGCTAGGAAAGAAATACTTATAAAGGCTGTTGTAAATGCTATACCTGTGTATCCAATGAGTTGTTTTATATTTCCAAGGAAGACTTGTACTGAGTTGGACAGAATTGTATCGGACTTTTGGTGGGGGAGTAGTGAGGACAAGGAAAAAATTCACTGGAGAAATTGGAAATCCTTGACAACTTCGAAAATGCAGCGTGGCCTTGGAGCTTGGGACTTTTCAGACTTTAATAAGGCTCTTCTTGCAAAAACTATGTGGAGAATGTTACAAAATCCTGATGATTTATGGGTGAGAGTCTTAAAAGGGATCTACTTCCCAAACTCTGATCTGTCATCTGCAAAGAAAAGGGGAAAAGCATCATGGGGATGGTCAAGCATTATTGAAGGAAGAGACTTTCTGAGGAATGACTTGTACTGGGTGATTGGTGAAAGAAGGCTGGTGAGAATTTGGAAGAACAGATGGGTGATGGGCTGTGAAGATGGAAAAATTAGTTCTGCAATAAGGAACAATAAAGAAGAGGATGAAAGAGTGGATAAGCTAATAAAGGATGGAAAATGGGATCTTAATACTCTGGAGGGCAGGATTTCACATGAAGAAAAGAAGCAAATTTTGAAGATCCCTTTATCAATATATGGGAGTAAAGACATGATCAAAGGGATCCAAGAAAAAAACGGGGAGTATAGTGTAAAGCAAGGATACAAGTATGCAAAAACTCTAAGCTCTGGTGATGAAGGAAGTCGGCCTAGTTGCCCATTTATTGTTTCTGAGAAGTTGTGGCCGGAATTGTGGAAGTCAAGGGTGCCTGGAAAAGTCAAACATTTTCTTTGGAGATCAATTTCTGGTGCATTGGCAACAAATGAGGCTTTGTTTAAAAGAAAATTTAGATCTGATTTTAAATGTCAGGTTTGTGATCAAGAGGTGGAATCAATTGAACATGTACTATTATTGTGCTCATGGGCAAGGAAAGTGTCGTTTGGGTGTGCTTTAACTATGAGGATTGATGACAGAAATGTAACATCATTTGGTGAATGGTGCAGCAGACTGTTCGCAGGGGAGTTGCTTGATGACTATGGTAAAGCTTTACTTGCATGTATTTGTCGGTATTTGGAAGAGTAGGTGTGGCTTTATCTTTCAAGGGGAGGCAGTGAATTACTGGTATACAATAAGGGATGCAGAGCTTCTGGTGAAAGAATTCTGGGAAGCAAGGAGCAGTGCTGGGGGGGAAATGAAGGACTGCAAGGAGGATAGGAGAAGGGAAGTCAAATGGAGTGCTCCAAGCTCTGGAGTTATGAAGGTGAATGTTGATGGGTCCTTCTGTCAAAATGGGATTGGTGGAGTTGGAGTCAATATTTGTGATAATCAGGGAAGGGTAATTGATGGAGTAGGGGAGAGAATATGGGCTGATTCTGCATTCATGACTGAAGCATATGCACTAAGGAAGGCTATGACAATGGTATCTGGTTATAATGGGAGGATTTCTTGTGAGGTGGAATCTGATTGTGAAGACTAGTAAGAGCTGTCCATATGAAGAATGTTGATTCATGTGAATGGAGGAGTATACCTATAGTAAATGATATTATCTGCTTGAGTAGAAGTGTCCCTTTTGTGTCTATTTCTTTGGTGTGAAGGAAAGGTAATAGTGCTGCAGATTGGATTGCAGTAAAGGCTGCAAAGAGGATGTGTCCTTTTGATTGGGTTTTGAACCCTCCATCCTCTCTGGCTGTTATCTTGAGAAGGGATGCTCTGAGTGGGGTTTGGGAGTCATGTGAGAGAGAGGGAATTGGATGACTAATGAAACGGTGGGATGTGGTTCTGTTGGTGTTCTGTATATAGAAGGGGTTTTGATGTAATGGTTCCTGTAGGTTGTAGCACGTTGGTTCTGGTATAATGCTATCTGATTTTGATTTTGGCCAAAAGAAAAAAGTGTAATTAATTATAGATTATGGCTTCCTCGTGCAGCTTATTAAGAAATAAGATTTAATTGCCCAATGATGGAGAAAATAAAATAGAGTTTACAACATTAAAATATAATTATGTCACAATAAGTCTGACAACATTAAGCATAATTGAAAAAATAAAATAGGTGCTACATATTATTTTACAAAACAGAATTTGCAACAGTAGATTAATGTTAAACTGAGAATATGGAAAACAGATTAATTAGACTTTTTTTCTGCCTTCTTTATTAGGTCAAATGGTGTGTACCAAGTAGACAAGGAATGTAAATAGTTAAGGGCCAAACATCTTTCTTCTATATATATATATATATATATATATATATATAGATATATATAATTCCTTGTATTGCCAAAAATGACAAAGAGACTAAATTTCTCTGTGGAGCTTATGAGACACAATTAATAATTTTTATGAATGATAATTAAAATAATAACTATAATTTATTAGAGGAAAATACATACATATATATATATATATATATATGTGTGATATTAAGGAATAAGGATGGAATCATATTAATTATATTTTGTAAATTGCCCCAATGTGCTTAGTTATTTTGAGAGTAAATTAACGTTTTCGATTTGAAGTTGGAAAAACTATTCTCTTTTAATTAAATTTATAAGTTTGTTGAACAGTATATACTCAATCTTTCGTTCTTGTTAAAATTCTTTCTTGCTTAAGTGACTCTTCACATATCGTTGGCTTATTATGTAATTATATAGATAATTTTTCAAAATCTCCAGCTTGATTGAAACAGACATTACCAGCTTCCATTAAAAGACTTTTTAGTGTCAATTTTAGTTTAGCACTGAACTGTTAAATATGGATTTGTTGTCCAGTTTTGAGGCATAGAGACACTAATAAAGCTAGCATTTCAAGAAACATCAAATCACAAAATTCCTCAATTTGTGCCTTCCTAATATGACAAAACTTAGTACGTAAAAAAAAATTTTAAAAATGGTTGAAATATATAAATCGATTAAACAGGAGAAGAATTTAATGTGTCGTTATCAAACAAGACATAAATATTCTAGCACAACAAAGTTTAAATTATTTATGTGTAATTATAAATATTATATCATATCTTGTACTCATAGATGATGCAAGTTAAGGGAAAAAAGAAAAAAAGATACATCTCGTTTTTTTACCTTTTTTTAAGATTTTTATATGAGAGAATAACTATTTTGGTTTTTCACTTTTTGTATCAATCCACAAATTTATAATATTTATAATGGCCCTTCAAAATTTCCTAACCCTCTGCAATAAAATGGTATCGCACCTACATATTATCAAAGCAAAGGGATTTGTTATGGTGACTTGAGGATTTTTTTTAAGAGTTATTTTGATACTTCAAATTTTAAAAGGATCAAATTGACAATAATACTAAAAGTTGATATCAAAATAGTTGTTTTCTTGTTTTTATGCTTCATAACTCACTATAAATATTTAGGGGAAAACAAAAAGGAGAAAAAAAATACATGAGATAGTTATAATATTTTGTTTCTCTTTTTCTTCCTTTGACTTTTTTTGTTTTGTATGGTGCATAAATTGCAATAAATAAAAAAAATTCTTTATATTAAGGCCATGCTAGTCAATGGAGGTGACAGTTTTACCACCCTTGATCCTAGTATAAGTTTTGGTTTCATTATCTTGCAACAGTGGAGCTCTATTTTTTTAAGAATTGACTTTTAAATTGCCAGTAATTTCAATCATTTCAACCCATTTAAGTCAAAAGAGAAGAATTTTAGTTCGAATTTCCACATTGAGCGTGGGGTTCAATTTAAGGTTCTTTCTAATTCTTTTTTTCTTAATCTCCTTTTGGTTGACTTCTAGATAAGAACAGATAAAACGTATGCATTTTTTTTGGTAGTCAACGTCTAGAGGGAATTTTTAAATGCCCTTAAAATTCATGGTAAATTAATCCAATTTTGTGGTTGCTATGATTAGAGTCAATGCCCTTAAATTTCGTGAAGTTCATTAAAGTACTGTTTTACAAAAATTTTCATTTTTTTTATTCTTAAATTTAACTTAGGAGTTCAACAATAGATGGTATAAATACACTATTAAAATACACTTTTAGTCACTAATTTATTATAAACCTTTCAATCTCCCACTTATTAAAATGTTTAAAATAATTCTTTATTTATTAAAAATTGTTACATTTGGCCTATCACTTTTTATAAAAGTATCAAATTTAGTTCTTTTTATTAAATTCTAAACTTTAAATTTAAAGGGTTAAATATGATATTTTTAAAAGAAGTGGGACAATTTCTAATGAGTAAAAGATTATTTTGGACACTTCAATAAATAAAAATTAAAATAATAATTTTGTGATAAATAAAAAATCAAAAAATATTTTATTCTTTTTTCTGTCATTAATTGATATAAAAGGGATTATGTTTGCATCGATACATATAGCCATAAAACCAACACTTAGATCAACAAGTATTTATTCAAATTTCCATTTGATAAATTGACATCTGAAGAATGACCAATTACGATCAGTAACAACATTTTTTTTCAATGGCATGTTTGAAAGGAGGGAGGAGAAAGGATGAAAACGTAATCTAAAAAGAAGAAAGGAAAGGAAGATAAAGAATGGATAATTAAATTATAATTTAAGATAAACTTTTAAAATACTGTACATAAATTTTTTTAATTGATTTATCTTCCTATTTAAATGACTATAATCGGACTACTATAATTTTGAAAAGTTGTTAATTGCTCCCTGCCATTGATGTAATATTCTAAAAAAATTTATTTAATAATTCTATCCTTATGAAGTAATTTTGTGAATATTTACGTTAATTAGAGGAAAGAAGCAATATAATTAAGAAAAAATATAAAAATTTAAATAGTTGAGGAAATGAAAATTAAAGAGAACTCATGTATTTATTCAAGTAGCATTTTATATGAGATTCAAACTGGCTAAAGTGGTTAAACCTTATCTATGTGTCCTCTGAGAATAGAAATTACAAAAATGCCCATATTTCTCCCCTACATTCTTCTTGCAGTTCAAAGAAGCAACACTAATGCTTCCTCCTAATCCTAGTCATGAAACACCTCCCCCATTGACACCTGAGTTGAGTCTAACCACCACCAGCTCATTTCGACAAGCTATAGGCCGGAAAAGCTTTAGAACTCCAATGAAGAATGGAAACCACATAAGGTGCAATTTGAGATTCAAGAGAAATTCAAGCTCAATCTGTAAGTTTTTCTTCCAATTTCGATGGGGCTTTTATTCTAACATGAATTTTGCACAACTCTCTCATTTTTAGCTCTTACTTTAAAGTTATGTGTTTTGAATTTAAAGTTTCCCTCTCAACCGTTTGGACGTGTGTGAACAGTAATTGTAAGCAAAAATTTGCACGATTAAGACTTCTCTTTATAAATGATTTTTCACTAGTTCTCCCTTAATTCTAGCTTCCAATTTGGTGATTTGGCTCCAGAATTTGAAAAACCTTTTTTAGGCAAAGAACGATAATAGTAAACTTAAATTTCAAATTGGAGCTCAATTTGAAGGAGTTTTGTGAAATTTCTTTAGGGATTTTAATCTTAAGTAAGTATATAATAATTCCCATATGTCAATTTGATGTTTGGATCACTCAATTAAAAATCATTTTTTCTTGGTAAGGAATTGAAATGTGTAAAGTAGTGATATATGAAGATTTATTGATGTTATAGTGTTATCAGACCTTAAGGAAAAAAATTTAAGTTGTTAATAGTTATTGTTTGGATTAGTAAGTCACTTTAAGAATTTTTTTAAAATTTATCTTAAATTTTATTGTTGTAAGAGAAAGTTTGACGAATGGAAGTTATTACTATTATTGAACAACCACTTTGGTTACTATTGGTATAACTTTTGACCCAATTGGTATTGTTAGATAACTCAAGGTTATCTGAAGTAATGAATGGGCTACTTAGGGGTAGTATTAATTTTGTACTATTTATTTAGCTATTGATGATTGGCAATTGTGTTCAATGTCATTTACATATTAAGAAACATCAATGTCTTATGTTAAAAATAATGTAAGTAATGGGAAGTGAAATTGGTGGAAATTATTTGAACTCATAGGCGTTTGAGCATAATTAAAAACATTGGAATATTTTAATGCAAGTTATCAGAGTTGGTTATTGGTAGGGATGAAACTATAAGTTTATAGATCATATGGGTTCTTAAATTAATTTCTAAGTATATGAGGCTATTTGTGCTAGTTACAGCAATTAAAAACATTAGAAGGAATCATACTGATCTTATACAAAGGAAATAAAGTACTGAAATTGTTTGTGAACGCTAACTCATTTGTGGAAACTTGCAATTAGAATTTACCTAAGTTAAGGTGCTAGCATGAGACATTAAAGGTGCATCATTTATTTTTAAGGTCATAGCAGTTGCACTCTACTCAGTGGGTAAGAGAGTGAGTTGTGTGTGCTTTGACTAAGTGAATAAATAATCCTAATTGTACAAGATTTCTATTTTATGATATCTATTTTGAAAAATTTTGTTTCTTGACCTCCCTAGTTCTTTAGGGCAAGCTTCTAAAATTATATATATCATTTGCATATTTTGAAACTATGAGATTTCTAGGTTCATAGATTCTATGATTTTGCATTTATGATATCCCTGATTTCAAGTTTTTTGAGTTAATATGATTATGAACTTCTAAAATTCTCTGTTCTGTAATTTGAAGGATTCTGATTTTATATTCATAAAATATTTTGATTCATTAATTATAAAGATATCTGGTTCTATATATACCATGTATTGGGAATATGATATTTGGATACTTTTATCTGTCTCTATTAAAAAGTTTGATTTTGAATTTTTAAAACTTCGATATTTGATTACAGATTTGCATATGTTAAAAAAAATTTTAGAAATGCATCCAAAACATAATCTTATAGTTAATAGTATTGCAATACGATCTATATTCTAATATGATCGAACATGATGTCACTATTATGATACTCTATTTGAGGCCTAAGGCCACTATTTTGAATATTACAAACATGAAACTTGTGACTGATATCTACTATATTTTGATTATACTAGCCTTAGGCTAAGTCTATTTTCTAATGTCTGATGGTTATGTTGAATGTTCCTAAGTATTCTATTAGCTTTAAATACCCTTGATTTATTTTCATTCAAAACAAGTTTTATAATTTTATTGTTGAGGCCTATATGAAAGATTATGATGTGTTCCACATTTTGCACTAGTTGTATTAACCATGAAAGATGTTTGGTTTTAAGATAACATATGACTATGAAAAAAAAAAAAACCTCTATCGTGGCCAGTCTGTCCCTTCCTTTGTATAATTAATATTATCTACTCACTAAATTTTTGCTCATCCTATATTATTTAACATTTTTTATATCACAAAGCCAGTCCAAAACACTCACCTACGGAGTAGGAGCTTCTAGGTGTTTATCCTTTGGTGAGTCTTGTCATTTTGTTGTAAATTTATAATTAGACTTAGTGGCTATCTTGTATATCAGTTCTGCTAATTATTGGTTGTTGGATATGTATATATTGAAAAGCAAATCTCTCCATCCTATTGTTTGTCAGATTTCCTATTATAGAAATTTCGAGAGGTTCATATTTTAAAGAAGACCGTCGAAATTTCTACATGAAAATAAACTAATTCTTTTTGACATATGTATATGTGGGTGTATTTTGTCTCAATTTTATCTTATGAAAATTATGTATGTTCAATGAATGTTTGATTTCTTAATATGTCAATTAGGCTTAAGAGGGTAAACGGTATCTCATTTCCCGTGCAGGTCACGCTCTATTGGTTAAGGTCATGAGAATTGAACTTTTGTAAGCATGTTATTAAATTTTGTTATTATGAGATCTTAGTATTAAATAAGTGCAAACACACTCACTTACTCAAGCCTTTTAACTTAAATGGTATCATATGACATATGCACTGAGTAATATTTAATCATGTATTCGAAGTGTTAAGATGCAATTTAAGTAAGGTCATATCCAAAGTTCCATAATGATATATAGAGGTAACATTGACAATATTTTTCAGCACACCAACTAAAGTTTAAAAATAAAAATTAATTTAAAAAATTTATTAAATTATAAGAACTAAAGTGCAATTTTTAACCTATAATGATGAAATTTAAAATTAAGTGACATTCTAGATAACAACAAAGTAATTTATCCTAATTAACAAACTCCATCGCCCTCGCCGAAACATCTCTGTATCACAGTTTCATCTCCATTCCGTTCATATTTACGGTTCAACCTTCTCAATTTTTCAGGAACCTAGATTCAAATCGATTTAATTCATCATGTCTGCTACATGGCTTCTGGAAGCTTATTCTGTTCATCTTCCGCTTCGTTTCTATTCATCTTTTTCAATTTTTCAAGAACCCATATTCATATTGATTTAATTCATCATCTTTGCATCACGGCTTCTGGAAGCGTTTCCATTATGCACAATTGCTTTTCACGATGATGAGTGAAGAAAGTACCAGTAACTTCTGAAGAAATGATCCGAAGCATTGTATGGAGGGCAACGCGAGGGAGATGAATGACCAGTTTTTTATTTATATAGTAATATTATTTATTATTTTAATGAAGAGGAGTATTTTGATCTTTATTCATCCTATCCCAAAGAAAAAATTATCATTCCTATTCCTTCTAATATCGTAGCAATTACGAAACATAATAATATAGGGCACATGATTTCATTCCATGAGGATCTATCCTCATTCTCATTTCTAAGAAAATCGTTCCATCCTATCAAAGATGCTCTAAAAGAAAAATAATTCAATGAACCTTTCCTTTCTCCTCTCTTCTACTTTTTTGCCGTTGTTTCTCATCCACTCATACCCTTAATATTTTTAATATGTATTTCTATTTTTTCTAGCAGAAAGATGACAGATATGGCTCCGGAATAAAAATGTTTTAATACCGTTAGCATAGCAATTAGCAGATATCCTCATTATAGTTTCTCAAATACTACAAAATACAAAACAGTAAAATTTGCCATCCCACTTTTACCTAAGACTAACAGTCCTAATAAGGGAAGCACATGAAATTCCAAGCAATAGTTTGATCTGTCTCAATACAATTTCACGATATATATTTGAACAAGAAGTTACAGATCAATCTGACATGGCTAGTCATTTAGGATTTGTGGTTGAGGGAAAATGAAGCTGCAAGGACTCTTGATAATTACAAACAACCGACTGGAAAATCAATAAATATTAAACCTGATTCCCCAATTCTATTCAACTGGACATCAAAACAGAGGGCAAAGAGCAAAGATGACCAAGAAGGATTATATGTAACACAACACATCAAATTTCAAATGAAAATTATCAACCATTGACTTGCATGTTTTAACAAAAACAACAATCAGAGTTCAATCAACGGAGCCAGAAAGATAAGCAGCGAGCACCAATAACCAGTAAAATTGAAAATGGGCACATAACTTCACATCTCCTGACTTTCAGAACATTGCACGTCACCTCTACTCTTCAATAGGAAGCTCTTCACCAGGACCCCGTTGCGCTAGTCTGTAATACAATATACCCATAGTTGCCAAGCATGCCCTGCATATGAACATGATAATTTCATCAGTGAAAGTCTGGATTATTAGTCCATGCCACATCTGTAACTCTACAAGTAAATATATATATATATATATATATATATAGATATATATAATATAGCATGAATATTTTTTGCTATGACAGCGTTCTTAATCTTCTGAGAGCTTGGAGCAAATCACCCTGACAAAATTATCAGATAATGTACATATTATTGATTGACACAACTTCACCCTACAAGCTGCTTTGATTTGCATCAACCTTGGAATACATGCCACAAACAGCAACAGAACTCCAGCAATTTTACTTAATGCCTTCCCCTTTTCCCTCAATATTACTTCCCGGTAGTCACTACCAATGACACAAAAGTAACTTTAACAAAAGAATTCAGTTCAGACTTCAGTCCTTAAAATTTCATCATTTTCCTCTTCTGAGCTTCCTACGTTGGTATTAATATAGATAGGAAGAGAAGCAACTATCATACATAATTGCTATCATGAGAAGAATTTTTCTTGGGTCCATCCTTGATGATTTTTGATGCCGTGTACGGCTTTCTGAGGCTTCATTTGCATTTGGTGCATCTTTTCTCAGGGGTGCAGTCACAGGCAGTGTAGGTAAAGCACTAGACCAGAAAGGAAGCAACGCTCTAAGAAACTTATGGCGGAATGGACCTACACTTGCAAAGATGAAAGGTTGAATCAGTATATTAAACAAAGCAAGCTAATTTGCACATGACAAGAGAAGAGAAATCCAAAAGGAATAAAAGGTGAAAAGTTTCTAAACACATGAAAAGAAGAGGGCTACAAATTTAGCAATATGTTGAATCATTACTCAGAAATTCCAGAAAGTTAATTTTCATAAAGACATATTACCTCTTCTTGTATACTTTTTACGATTCCCATCTTCGTCATCAGCATAATAAGGAACTTCAGAATTTTGTTTGTCAACATGGAGTGAGCCCTTCCTTGTAGTAGCACCAGGCTGAATCATTTGCAAAAATGAGAACAAAATTATTAGTTGATAGAGTGAATGAAATAATATAAAACACACACTGGTATAAAACAAGAAAAAAATTAAGATCTAATTTTGGAAAGGGCCTGGTAATTGCAAACACAGAATAAGAGAAACAAAACATTTTTGGATGCCATAAATGATAGTAAAACCCTCTTACAGCAGTGGGACTTGAGGCCTTCATGAAATTCCCTGCAGTAGTAGGAGCGTCTATCTCCACAATATCCGTCACTGAAAGTGCAGAAGGTCCTCCAGTTGCAAGTGAGTATCCTTCTACTGAGTCTGAGTTTGTAAAATTTTCCCTATTAATCAATGGATCTGAAGCAAATGCAGGTGGAGGGCTGCGGGATTCTGTGACTGACAATGAAACTGGATGATTTCCGAAGAGATTCTTTTCCATACCAGTCTGCACAATAATTAAAAATAATCTACTCAGAATGCTATAAATGTAATGAAAAATAAAAGGGGGAGTGGGATGGCTATTATGCTGGGTGCAAAGAAAAATATTTCCACTTTATTACCAAAAATACTTGCATGTTGGTATAACTATTCAAATGGGCAACTTTTCTGCATCAATATGCGCACAATTTATTCATCACATTCATAGATAGGTGGTAACACATAAATATAGTGCACTCTCCATGTACTCAGAAATCAGAGATAATGGCTTCAAATGAGCACCCTAGATGGCATATGATTGCACTAGTCACCATTTTCCATAAGGTGACCCGTGAAGTTGTTGAACAAAACTGATATTACTGTAAACTAGCCATACCCAACTATTGAATAGTTCAAGCACAAGCATATTATAATTGTTAATGGTGTGCAGTGCACCTATAATTAATCTAATCCAAGATAATAATAATGCACATAAAATAACTAATATATGAGAAACTTAAAACTTCTAACATAAGTCATACTTGCTCCACAATGTGGCATGTAGCACACTGCATCATTTGAATTTGCTACTATAGGTATGTTAAATTACAAGCTAGTGCAATGGGATCCTAGTGAAGAGCTTCCTAATGAATAATGATGAATATCGCCTGATTACACTAAATAAACAATAGATCATTCAATTTTGATTGGCAAGCCTCTTTCTTCTTTTGGAAAGAAAAAGCAATTTAATATTGTGGGCCTATTGTCATGCGGCACATGCCACACAACACCAATTATTTGCAATGCCACTAGTGTTATATGGCACAAGTAAAGCCATGTAATACACACCACATGCCATTAAAAATATGTTACAAACAACATATATCTTGTGATTGGTTTGAAAACTCCACAGGCTATTTTTAGGTAAAGGATAAAGTGCAATGGCTAATAATAGAAGGGAGTGAAGTGGCAATGTGTGGAAAGGCAAATATGTGCCATTTTATTGTTTGGATGTTTAATGAGAGGAAGAAGTGTTATTAATGTAATAGAAGGAATGACTTACATATTATTTTTACAGTATTACCCTTATAAATAGACTTTTATTATAGCAATCTTTTAGTCACAGAAGATATCATAATAATTACATCACTTGACCATTTTTCATCCCAAAACCCCCTCCCCCCACCCCCCACCCCCAAGGGAAAATTTGGAAAGAAAAAATAAATAGAGTTTTGAATGGCAAGAAGGAGTCTTAAAGTTCCTCTTTTGCCATTCCATTCCATTGCGTCTTAGAAAAAAGCTTCCAGACATTGGTATAATCCAAATTAGCCATTCCACTCCACGTCATACCATCCCATAAGAATATTTAATACTCCCTTTAGTGTTGTTAGAGAATGCAATGAAATTATTCATGGGAGTTCACTTAATGGTGTAAGCTTTGGATGAAGTAGTTCATGACATGGTACCAAAGCCTCTATGACCAAGTGATAAAAAATTTGCACCTTGCTGCTCCCCATTCTCCTAATTAAAGATTATGTCCTAGCAAATTGTATGAAGGACTTGTGCCTTGTCCATACATCAAGGGCAAAAGGCTTTCATGTGAGGGAACGTGTTACAAAATATAGACTATAATAAACATATTCATGGGCCTTCACTTAGTTTATCCACCCCAAAAAACCTCTTGATATCAATTACCACCATTCTAGTGGACTTCTGGCTAGTCATTTTATAATATTCTACCCATAATCCCTTGAAAGACCCAATTATTTCTCATCCACAATCAGAAAACATTCACAAGATCATACAGCCCAGTTTACATTATGAGGAAGATTTATATTTAGTCAAGAAAGCTACCGTAGTATTATCTTATAAAAGCATAAAAGACTCCATAAAGGACTTCACACATCACCTGCATGATAGCTTCCTTCAACTTGGAATGAAGACGAGATCCTGAATCTTTCACACTTTTGGGAGGCCATATCTGCATGCGCCAAATGAAACTTCACTGTGTTTAATGAAGGTGGAAAAAATGCAATGCCAGTGCCTGAAGGAAGCTCTTAATGGTGAAAGCATGATTTCAAACCAACATTAGTGTATATGTACAAGAAGTCCACATGTAGCAAACAAAGTATGAACTTTTAAATACAATTCTACTTGAGTAGCAATTACTTACACATCAGTCTCCAAAGACAAACCATTAAAAGATGAATTTGATTTTTGAAGGATACACTAAGGCTTCATTAAGGAATCATGTGGATTTTACTTCAAGCGATTTTTAATAGAAAAAAGCATAAATCTATGTTTGCTTAAATTTTTTTTAATAGTTCTTCAGGTGCTTTCTAAAAGACAGAGTAATAGTTAATAATTTTCCAAGCAATTGTAACTATTATAAATTTATGATGCCCAAAATGATGTACGTAATTAATTTTTAAGTTAATGTAAAAAAGCAAGCACGTTTTTATATCAAATAATCATTGCATATAAATAATAAGGTTCTCTTCAATCTTCTCGTTATACAAATTAAATTTCTTTCAGGACTCAGGTATATAAAGTATAATGTTTATTATTTTCATTTTACATGTTGCAGCAACATATGAAATCAAACACCCTATCAATCAAAATTCTACTCCAAGTGGCTTTTGCAAAAATTTTGCAAAAGATTATATATTGCAATATTTAAAAAAGTGGCTTTTTCTGAGCACCTAGAGCATAGCAGATTTTCAAAAGTCAGAATATTTCCAAACAAAGCCAAAATAAGGATATGCTTTCAAGGGTTTCATTTGAGTAATTAAAAGTATTAAGAATATTAAACAACAAAAGAAAAGAGAAAAATAATAAAGAGTAATAACAGATAGGAAGAGAAAATGCTGTTTCGTTTCCCCTTTTGTGGATAATTTTCTACTAGGCATCTAGAACACCATCAACCAACACCACTTTTGAGTCCAAGCATAAATAAAATAAAAATAAAGAAATTAACCTCAACTAAGAATGTATACACTAGTCCACTGCTTTCAATCAAAAACCTTTCTTACTGAATAAAAAGAATCATTTGAGGCAAATCTTACCGAAGTGGAACATGCGGGACACACATATCCTGCTGGGGCGGTGTATGGAGGAAAACTCTTGATATGTGAGACCAAGCAATTTGTGTGGACAACATCTATGTTGTCATATTATATACTTCAGTATGGGTTTCAACAGCATTACTTTAAACACAAAAATAAGCAAAATCACATACGCAAGCAACCAAGTCGAGTAGTTTGAGATCCAGCCCCCTCATCAAGAACAGCTTGACAATGACAGCATTTAGGAGGCCAATCATACTTCTCATCTATAACCCATTCTGAATATGTCCGAACCTAAAAAAGATGGGAAAGAGTAAGCTCAGAAACTCTAAACTCTAAGTTCAGCACAACGATAATTTGGCATTCCACAACAGAACTAGTCCAAATGAAAAACCGCAAGAGTTACACCTTTATACAGTCTTCAAGAAAACTAAAGGCAAAACTAGAATGAAATTATAGTCTATTACCGTGATGGGCATAACTTACATTTATGTTTTATGAAAACACAAAATCATCAAAACTGAAATATATTCATTACTTTGAAATTGACTAACAATATAAATTGAGAATTTACCACGCAGATATGGTGCTCTGGGAAACAGATACATTCTCCGCAGACAGGAACTTCGTGCACGAAGCAATATAATTTAGTAGCCTGAGCACCAAAGAAAACCCACCAAATACGTCGTTAGTATGAGCCAAATAACGCCAACCATCAAGGCGCCCCAAGCTTGAAACCAAACTAACAGACAAAGATATTCCAAAGTGGCATCAAGCACCCATTTCAACACGCACTTAAATAAAAATCAAACTAATGCAAAAGCTCATAGATCCCCCATTACATGAAATTATGATGCAAATCCGATCAATACATATCCAGCTAACAAAATTAAGCATTATTCCCTAACAGAATTCAAAATAAGAACAAGAATTCGAGCCTAAAAGAAAAGGGAAAAAAAATAGTGACAGGGAAAGAAAGGCATAAACCTTGCGACATTTGCAGACCACCATTTCATTGACTGCTTTAATCTAGTGAAAAAATCCTTCAAACCAATTCAGCTTAATTTGAAAAGAAAGATAAGGATTGAAGCCAAGTTCACGATCGAATCAACATAAACACGTAGAGAAACTCAGATGATCGTCCCACCTCCTTCACTAATTCTGAATTTGCTGTTTCTCATGTTTGCTTTGCCATTAAGATCCGTTTCAGTTTTTTGTCCAATTCACTCCGAAACAGCGACGAACAAAAACTTAAAAACAAAGGTCAATGTGGGCCGGGACGGCATACTTATCCGGCCTTGCGGTAATGTTCTTTGGGCCCATTAGCTACAGGGTAAACGACGTTGCCGTTTTGAGTTCCCCGGCATCCCGCGGGATGATGGACGTCCCTCCTTTGAAATTGAATCTTCTGAATTTCTCGTTAAAATTCTACTCATTTGCTTCGTCCCCAAGTTACCAAAACAATATGAAGCCCATTTTCCCTCTCTTCTCTTATATGCAGTTCTTTGTGTCTCAGCGAACTAACCGACGATAGCCGACCAATCACGCCATGACATCTGTCCTACCGTCGACGGCGCAGCTCGGGCGAGAACTATCGAACCCTCCGTCCGACGGCATCTCGAACCTTTGGTTCTCTAACCACAGTAATCATCTGCTTGTCTCTGCATGGGATAAGGTATGTTCCTCCTCACTTCCATATATGTATCCTTCTTCTTGGCCTTGCTCTCTCTGCTATATAACACGTAGCTTTGCATCGGACATCTGATCAGAGTTTGCGATTGTACGATGCAAGCGCAAATGTGCTCCGAGGAGAGTTCATGCACGGTGGACCTGTGCTCGACTGTTGTTTCCATGACGATTCTTCTGGTTTCAGTGCCAGCGCCGATAGGACAGTGAGACGGTGAGTACGTTTCTTCACGATTTTTCCGCTTGTTTCGTGAGAAATTGTTTGAAATGAACTGAGGCTAGTTTGTAAATGGTTGATTGCTGTATCTGTATTGATATCAAGTAGCAATGCTTTGGACCATTTCGATTTGCTTAAGAATGACACTGGTTAGTATTTAGTTCTTGAACGTCCCTAATGTTAATTTCCGCATTCATCTGGCCACTCTTGTCAGTAGTGCAAGCCGGTGTGTTCCTGACATTATATTCAAGTATTCAACTGATATGACGATGATTGTGAAACAGTCTGTACGCACAACCTTATTTTGTTGCTCTGATTCTACACTTTTTTCTTTTTGGTATCTGCTACTCATATGATAACTTGCACCACTCAATTTTTGCCAAATTCCTTTCATCATATATTCATAGTTGAATATCGCTGGAGTTATAATTCTTTCTACCATCTTTTAGACTGAGCTTAATTTTAATTTGTAATTCGAGTGGTATTCAAAGCACATGAGTACTGCATCTACCTAGTTCAGGTCCAACCTGCAATGAAGTTGCCATCAACTGAGAATCAGACATAACAATATAATATTTATTTTCCAGGCTCGTTTTCAGCTCTAATAAGGAGGATATTCTGGGAATGCATGATGCACCTGTTCGTTGTGTGGAGTACTGCTATACAGCAGGTCTGTTATTGCAGTTATCATAATCTGCTTAGTACTTTCTTCTAGGAATGTTCACCCATGATACAGTTCATTGAGTAAAATGAACCTTAAATGCATACTCAGTTTAGCAATTAGAAGAAGTAATGTCAATTATATATGGACACTCCTTAAAACATATGCAGATAGTAGTTTCAGGATACAACTGAGTGCGTTAACAATACTTTGATGGACTAGTTTTGTACTCGTGTAACATATTTATAAGATATAATTTGTACTAGTGAAAGGGTGGGTGATGGGTTTTATTAGTTATATTGTACTGGACAAGATATGTGGTCTTACTCCACAAAATTCCATGGCTATTAGCTATTCAGGTGGCCAAAAGATTGTACTTTTGGATTCATTTCCTTTTTTTGCATTTTGTTTGATATTATGTGTTTCTTCTTTCCATTTTCAGGTATTCTTCTCCGGTTCCAATAGGGCGTTCTCCCAAAGCTATATGTTTTTTCTGTTCTTGCTACAAAAAGTTATATGCATGGACTAGTTCATAAGGGTTGATATACCATTGTGACATAACTAATTAAAAAAAAGACATATAAGTAGAAAATCTTCCACTGGACTGTTAGGTTCTCTTTGATGCGATTGATAGGTAAATAGTTCATCGCTAAAGTTGATAGATGCAGGGAAATAAGTTGTCTGAATCACATTCTAGAATGTTGTCGTTAGAAATATTTTGCAAACATGCGAACTTTCCAAAAATTAAACAAACATTTCTAAGTGAGGGCCCAGGAATAGAATGTAGCAAGAAAAGATGAGAGGCGATAGTGGTTGTGTGTTCTGTAACCTAAAGAGATGCTTTATTTTATAGAAGAAGAAACTAGTCATTGGGTAATAGTAAAAACAAAACGTTATGATAGAAATAGTCAAAACATCACATCAGTCAAGGTCAATGGTAATTAATTAACAATAAATATTAGCAACGGTCAAGTTAATTCTTGCAAAAAGTTGGGCTACATGATTTTATCGCACGTGTGGGGGGCCAAAATCCCCAATTTGAATTACGTTTAAGCTCGCTAGCCCATGCTTGTGTGTGCGAGGCCTCCACCTTTTCTTGGCTCTTTACAAGCCCAATCTTCTATGTTATTATATATACACTCATGGCCTCAGACTTTCAAACAATGTGAAACTTCTTTTGAAATACCCTCACACACACTTTCTTGAACAATAGAGAGGTTGGCTAGTGCATGTGACTGTTGAGGGTCCATCTCTAATGGAGACTTGCTAGCAAGGGGTTTGACTTCAGCGAGGAATCACCGACAAAGCTTACTCATCTTCATTCAATTATTGTTTCCATTTCGCGGTGTAAAGCTTTAGTTCTTCTTCTTGGAAACAACCATTTGCTTGGTGTTGCAACGTGCAAGACGAGGACATTTGGCTCTCTTCTTCTTCTTCCTGGAAACAACCAAAAGCATTGTTTCTTCTTCTTCCTGCGAGGTGTGATTTCCATCAGAGACAAGGACGGTTGACTCGAATGAGGAGCGTTCCTCCCGATAGTGCTTAGTTTCTTGGAGGGACAGACTAAGGAATTTAACTAGCAAGAAGACTAAGCTCGGGCAGCAAATCACCAATAGCAAAATTGTCGGCGAAGCACCTGTTTCTAATTGTCTTGGATGAGATTGTTTCTGCTAGGGTTTCATTAGAAAGAAGGCCAAGTGTGGGTGAGTTTTTCAATTGGTTTGCTTAGTGAATTTCTAGGTCAAATAAGTGAAGCTTCAAAGTCTAAGAGAGTTGCTAAAGTGAGGTATTTTGCATCTTTTTCAATTTGTTAATTTTTCTCTTACCTTTGTTGCCTCCGCTTACCTTTGTTTTGTTTCAAGTCCACACATTTCAGTTTGGGTCTTACACTCAAGGGAGACGTGGGAAAGGAAAGATTGTTT
Organism: Delonix regia; assembly: GCA_037074485.1. Lineage (NCBI taxonomy): Eukaryota > Viridiplantae > Streptophyta > Magnoliopsida > Fabales > Fabaceae > Delonix > Delonix regia. Next base: position 7,051,394 of record CM073454.1, on the reverse strand, counting down.
TCTCTGCATTTTGCAGGTGTTATTTCTAAGTAGACTGTTATCTATTTTGAGCAAAGTTTTGGTTTGTATGGATTCTTTGGAGGGTACTAAAATAGTGGAATAGCAAGATGTTTTAACAAGAAAATGAAAAAATATTAAGGTCACAGAGGCTCTGAGTAAAGGATCAAAGGGTATATCTAATATTGTTGAGATGACAGATATGGATAAGGAAGGATTGCTCATGGAAGAAGTGGAGATGGAAGGAACATATAAGAAAGATGTTAATGAACCTAATCTTTCAAGGAAGCCTACGTATAAGGATATGGTGATGACAAATGATGAAAAAGATGATATATCCCCAGAGGAGATTGTCCAAATTGTGGCAGAAGATTATGTTGTTGAGGAAAATAATTTTCATAAGGAGTTTGCTTAACCTTTTGATCATAATCCTGTGGTACGGGTTACCTTTGAGGAGTATGAACAATGGTGCCACCCGTGGAAGCTCTCATTTTATGTCAAGCTGCTAGGAAAGAGAATTAGTTTTGAGGTCATGGAATCTTGGGTTCAGAGAAGATAGACTTGAAATGAGACAGTTAAAGTTATGGATTTAGCAGAGGATTTTTTCCTTGTTCATTTTGCTAAGAAACCATACTATAATTATGCTTTATATGAGGGCTTATGGCACATAGCTAACCATTATCTTATGCTGCAACATAGGTGACTTTTATTTCAACCTTCCCAAATGGAAAAAAAAAAAAAAAAGTAGTTTAAGTTCGTATTTTTGGGCTATCAATTGAATTATGTAATAAGGAGTTTCTTTGGAGGGTAGGCTTTAAATTGGAGACTATGTTGAAAATTGATTAGCTAACCTCTATCTAGTTTATGGGTAAATTTGTACGGTTATGTATGGAGGTCAATCTTAATAGACAGTTGTTAACCACTATTACTGCACTTGGAAAGATCTACTTGGTAGAGTATGAAGGATTACATCTTTTGCTTTGGTTGTGGTACTTATAGTCATAAGTCATATGATTGCCTTCTAGATAAACCAAACCAGATACCTGGACAACCCTCAAAGGCAGGCTCTGGTAAAGCTCATATGACTATGAGAGCTGAAGGTCTAGACACTGTGATGGAAACTGCTACTACCTCGAAAGAAGGGCGAAATTCCTTTAAGATAAATTATCTTAATGGTGCGATAAGTAAAGATTTAGTACACACGTTGGAGGAAAAACATAATTCTTCTCTAACTAATCACTTTGGACCATGGATGGTTGTTAAGCGATTGAAACGAAATTATATGGGAATAAGGCTTCATTCTGACAGAGATAAGATAAATAAGACTAATCTCTATTTTAATAGCACGCATTATTCTTTATTGAAGAATGTCTCCAAGGTGGATACGCCTAATAAGGAAGTAAAGCAGAGTTCTTATAGGTTTAAACAACTAGAGGAAATATTCCCAAGAAATATATAGCTAAAAAAAATCAGGTTTAAACAACAAAAAATGGCCTAATAAGTAGGGTTTAGGACTTCTCTCTGCCTAAAAACCTGTAATGGACAGTCAATTGGTACAAGTAGGCCTAGGATAAACACTCAAAGTTAAAACTAGGTGAAGAATCTCTCTGCCTAAGCCCTCAATGAGCTAGACTGTAAAAAGAAAGGATTAGTTGTTTATTAGGATAATCCTACTTGGGATTATGCTTACTGGTAGGATAAAACTAGTCAGAAGGATGTTCTAGATCCTCTTGCCACACATGTCCATGGACCAAATAAGGAAACCTTAAAGTTTGTTCAAAGACGGCAAACACTCTCAAAAAATAAAACTAGTGCCTCTAATCCTCTAAACCCAGGTTCAGTCTTTGAAAGAAGGATGGAGGTAACTGAAGGAGTTGTCATGGAAATGGTGATCGATATTGATAATATTGTTGAGGCCCAGACTGGACCTGCTCTGAATGCTTTGGGGAATGTCCTTCCTACTAAACAAGATTAACACCTGTTGCGATCTTAAACCTTCATTTCTTTTCTTTCAAATGAATGTTTTAATTTAGAATCGTATAGGTGTATCAGGACGAGGTTTCACTACCATGATTAGTGATTTGATTAATAGATATCGTGCTAATTTTTTTATGTTTATTCGAGACACATGTAAGTGGGAAGAAAGTAAATAAGATTATTAAAAAGTTTAAATTTGATGGTTACCATATTTAGGATAATGTGGGTTTTTCTGATGGTATTTGGTGTCTGTCAAAAACTAATTGTTGGCAGATACAAGTACTTCAGTCTCATCATCATTTTGTTGACATGCAAATTGCTTTTTAGGATGCTAGTCCATGGTTTCTCACTATTGTTTACGAAAGCCCCCAACCTACCTTTCGGAAGGATCTTTGGACTGGCCTAAAAGAGATTTCTAGCCAAACTGTGGGTTGTTGGTGTGTAAGGGGTGATTTTAATTATGTCTTGTCTATTGATGATACTAGTGGTTCCTCTAATATATTGTGTGACTATTGTTTTTCGGGACACTTTGCTTGACTGTGACCTTCGTGACATTGGTTTACTAGGACAACCCTTTACTTGGTTATGCAAGAATATTAAAAGAAGACTCGATCATTTTGTTGCTAATAGTCTCTGGTCCACTCTCTTAGAAAATGTTGTGGTTAAGCACCTCCCTAAGCTTAAGTCGGATCACATTCTGATCCTCCTAGATTTTGGAGGCAATGACTTAACTAATACTGCTGGAAAGCCCTTTTGGTTTTTAGCTTCTTGGTTAGCTCATGATACTTTCTCAGATCTTCTCCAAAGGTCGTGATTGAAAAATGAGGGCCTGGAATATAATATTAACCCCTTTATAGAGGCAGTCAACGATTGGAATAGAAACATTTTTGGTAATATAATCAAGAAAAAGAACATAATCTTATTTAGATTAGAAGGTATCAGTCATTCTCTGAATTTTCATACTAATGTTCTCCTGGAAAATCTTCAGGTTCAGTTATGGAAGAAGTATGAGGCTTTGGCCATCCAAAAGAAAATTTGTTGGAAACAACTTTGTATATATAAATGGCTTTCGTAAGGGGATCGTAACATTACTTATTTTCATGTATGGCCTCTACTCGAAAAAGGAAAAATAAAATCCTTGTGTTAAGAGATAAAAACGGATCTTGGGTTGAAGACCCAAATTCTTTACAAAAAATGGGTATTTCCTTTTTCAAGAAGATATATGAGAAAGAGGACTTTCATGGCTATTTCCCTATTTCTGGTATTTTCCTAATTTGACAAAAACTAAGCTTTTTTCCCTAGCTAAACAGGTTATAGAAGAGGAAGTTAATATAGCTCTTTTTAATATGGGTGCTTGGAAAGCCCCTGATCCTTATAGTATTTCTGCGATGTTCTACTATTGTAGTTGGGACCATGTGAAGGACTTCATAGTTTATTGGGTGATCAAGGTGTTTTTTAAGCCAGCTACTATTCAATTTGTAAATCATACCTTCATTTCTCTTATTCCGAAAGTTCCTATTCCTGAGATGCTGGAGCATTAAAGACCCATTAGGCTGTGTAACGTGGGGTACAAGTTAGTTACAAAAATTTTTGCCACTAGACTTAAAGAGGTTATTCCCAAAATTATTAGGCCAAATCAATATAGTTTTATGCCAAAGAAACAGAGTGCTGATAATATTATTATTACCCAAGATATTGTCCATACTATGAGAACTATGAAGGGTAATGTTAGTTTTATGACCCTTAAAATGGATCTTGAGAAATTCTATGATAGGCTTTCATAGGATTTTATAAGGAAGACCTTGGGTGATATTGGCCTTCCAGATAATATTATCAATCTAATTACATGGAATGTTACTTTTGCTGACATGCAATTGTTCTAGAATGGTCATACTACTGACCATTCCATTCCCTCAAGGGGGATCAGTCAAAGAGATCTCATCTATCATTATCTTTTTGTCCCCTGTATTGAAAGACTTTCCCAATCCATCTCATTAGCTGTTGAGCAAAAACATTGAGATTTTATTTTTTTAAATAGGAGGGGGCCTATCCTTTCTCACCTTTTCTTTGCAGATGATCTTATTTTGTTCAAAACTATTTCTACTCAACAAGCGCACATTATTAAAGAAACCTTGAAAGTCTTTTGTAGAAGCTCAGGTCAGAAGGTTAATAATTCAAAATCTGACATTTATATCTCTACTAATGTCCCTCGGGATAATAGAAATGAGATTAGCAAGATTTTGGGCATGAATTTAACTGATAATTTAGGAAAGTACTTGGGTGTTCTCTTATTTCATAATAGATGTTCCTACAGATATTTTCAGTATCTTATTGATAGAATGATGAATTATTTTAATGGCTAGAAAGCTAATGCTTTTTTGCTTGCTGAGAGAATCACTCTGACTCAGTCAACCGTTGCTTCTATTCCCACTTATATGATGCAAACTACAAAAATGCCTCTTTAGGTGTGTGATCATATGGACAAAATTTCTAAGGACTTTATTTAGAATGGTTCTGCCAATAAGAGGATGATCCAATTGATTAGTTGCGATAACATTGGTAAACCTAAGAAGTTTAGTGGCTTGGGTTTCTGAAAAGCTTGGGATTTCAATCAAATTTTTATTATGAAGCAAGCTTGCAATCTTATTCATAAGAAAGATGATTTCTAGGTGAAGATGGTCCATAGCAAATATAGTTATTCTGATGCAATTATTCCAATTGTTTGCCAGCGCAGTCCTGCATCTAATTTCTGACGTGGAATTGTTCAAAATCAGATTTGGGTACCTTTTTATCATAATCTTCTTTGGTATCTTGGGAATGGTAATTCGATCCATTTTTTGACTAATCATTGGGTGCTAAAAGTTTATAGTCTTGAACATAGTAGTTGAATTGCGATTCAAATCATAAGTCAAAAAAGTTAATTTTTGAATCATAAATCATAAATCGTATTGAATCGTACAATTCATAGACATTGAACATTAGTTTAAAATATATTGCATAAAGAATGTATGTCATAAATTTATGCTAAAAAACCTTGAACAAAAAAAACAAAATCATAAATCATAATATATATATATATATATATATATCTCTATGTATGAGTTATGTTACTGAGTTAATCAAGCCCTATTAGCATTTGTTAATGATGTTTCAATCAATATCTATATTATAGAATATAGATATAGATAATATATGATATAATATAGATAATTTTGATATATCATATATCTTGTAAGATATGTATAAAACAGGCTTTCCATAGGTATTATAGATATATGTGAAATGGGCTGCATAGGAGTGAAATAATGTCCAATAAAAAAATATCAAATATAAGCTTCAACCTTCAGTGGCTTCAGGTTTTAGTTTAAATAAGTGGAATGACTGTATTTGCAGTTAAATGAAACTAAAAGAAAAAAAAAAGTAGCCTTCATCTTCAACCTAAGGCAGATCATGTAAGGTCATAAAGGACCCCTTTCATGACCCGATACAGCAATTTTATAAGAATCACTAGATGGCTGCGAATCACTGTTTCTAGCACAAATCGCATGACTCTGGCTCTTAAGACGTATGATTCTAGCTCCTTCACGATGCTTTCCATGACTATTATTGTTTTGGAAGTGAATTGAGACACGTCGTACAATTCGAATCGCAAATTGTAGGTTTTCTACTACTATGGTCTTAAAGATTTTACTACCATGGATGTCGGCAATAGTATTCGGGATCAGGTAGTGGCTAATTATGTCCTCGAAAATGGGGATTAGAATGTTCTTAAGCTTCAACAAGTCCTTCCTGCCAATTGTATGGATATTATCATTCCTCTGAGAGTCTCCCCCTTAGCTGAGGATGTTGACTCTGTGGCCTGGCTTTCGAATGTTACTAGTATGTTTTCTTGTAAATCTGCATTTGATTCTTGTTTTGGAACTAATTGGAACTTTCAGTGTCATCTCTTTGGTAAGATTTGAAAACTAAGTGTTCCCCAACATATCAGAGCCTTCATGTGGCTTGTTGCTAATGAAGCTTTTCTCACTAATAGTGCCCGCCATCACCGGTCTTTGGCTGCTTCTCTTATTTGTTCTCTGTGTGGCTCTGATGATGAAACAGTGCTCCACGCTATTCGCGATTGCACTATCGCCATGTTGGTGTGGAAGAGCATTGTGTCTAGCTCTCTTCATTTTGGTTTCTTCCAAGAAGGCCTCATTCAGTGGCTAGATTTAAATCTTAATAAGGGAGCTCCTTTCTTTAATAGGGTAAGTTGGCTCAATGTTTTTCTATCTATTTATACTTAAATTTGGTACATGAGAAATAGAAGATTCTTCAATGGGATTAATATTGATCCTGCTAGTTTCTTGAGGTATATGGCTGCTTTGGTTCTGAATTATTACCGTGTCTTTTCTCTTCTCCAACTTACTAGAAGGACCGTTAAGGATTTCTTTACTCAACATATACATTGGACTCCTCCTCTGATTATGTTGTCAAGCTTAATACTAATGGTTTTGTTTCAAATCAAGGTTCTGCAGCTTACGATGGTCTGCTACGAGACAGCAGGGGCAATTTTATCAAGGGTTTTAGTATCAAGCTTTCAAATTGCACGATTACCAATGTTGAACTTTGATATTTACTTTATGGGCTCAAAATTTGTTTTAAAGTTGGGTATAAATCTATTCCTGTGAAACTTGATTCTTTGATCGTGGTTAAGATGATTCAAAATTTACAAGATAATTTACATGGAAGTTTTCATCTGGTTCGTGCTATTAGGCGTTGGTTGAATTTGGATTAGTCTATCCAAATTTCTCACATCTTTCGTGAAGCAAATTTCGCTATTGATACCTTTACCAAGCATGGTCATAATCAATTTCCTTCTTTTAAGTGTTTTAATATTGTTCCTAATTTCACTTCCCTAGTTATTGCTACTGACTTGTAGGGTGTTTGTCACCCTAGACTCGTTGTTTACTAGTTCTTTTATTTTTTTAGGCATTTTGTCCTGTTATTTATCAAAAAAAAAAAAAAAAAGGAGGTTGGCTGGTTATATACCTCCATTCTTTATCTTTTAGATTTTAGTGTTGTTATCAACATTATTATGATAGCACATTTTGAAGCAACTTTCTGCTACTTGCAGAATGTAAATCTTTTTGTCATTTCTTGTAACCTGATTTATAGTGTTATCTATTATGTTTGAATAATCTTATTCATTCTTTCATACCTTACATGCATGTTCTGTTTATGCTTCTTACCAATCAAACCATATTCGTGATTGGTCAGAAGGTTGTCATAGTAGCTGATGATACTTCTCGTGAAGATTTGGATTATAAGCCATAATGTTTTCTTCTCTCTCTAAAACTTCAAGTGGACCAAATGATTATATATTTATATTAGCTAAAGGCATATCTAGCTTATGATAATTGGAATGACTAATATAAAGGATGTAGATGCAATCCACAGTGGTTGCTTCTCCTGAAGTGGGCCTTCTAGACAATTACTGCGGTTAAAATTAAGATAGAAACCAAAAATAAATTGTTAGGTTGTGAAAGAGTTGACTTGTGACAAAGTTGATTTGAACATTATTATAATCATATGATAAATTCCCTTTCCGTGGAATTATCATTTCTTAATTAGTGTTATTATTCCAGCCAAAAGAAAGAATTCTCTAACTAGTATTTAAGAATGAGAATACATGCAGTGTACAGCCATTTTTATCTTATTTGGTGGAAAGTTGACAATTTGACACATTCTATCTTGTATGCCGTTTTAGGACAATTAATTACTGGTAGTTGGGACAAAACTGTCAAGTGTTGGGACCCTAGAGGTGCAAGTGGGCAAGATCACACTCTTGTTGTTACATATCCGCAACCTGAGCGTGTTTACTCTCTTTCTCTTGCTGGACATCGTCTAGTTGTGGCAACAGCAGGAAGACATGTCAACGTGTATGATTTGAGGAATATGTCTCAACCTGAGCAACGAAGAGAATCTTCATTGAAATATCAAACCAGATGTGTGCGCTGTTTCCCAGATGGAACAGGTAATATACTAAAGCTTTTGGGCATTCTGTGGCAGGTCAATCTATGCTTATCCCTGCGCTTTTGTTGTTTACGAATGCTATAAATGGGTAAGCAAACCATGAAAGAAGCATTATTAATAACTTTTTTTGTACATGAGAAATTAGAACCTAGCTGCTTACACACTGATTCTGTAATTTGTGTTCCTTAATCTGGATTTGGTTTGATGCTAGGCAAACTTTCATAACTACTTGATGCAGGGTATGCACTAAGTTCTGTTGAAGGGAGGGTTGCAATGGAATATTTTGATCTCTCTGAGGCTAGCCAAGCGAAAAGGTATTCCTCTTTTATCTCTCTATGTTTGCCTTTTCTACTACTGCGGATTAAATGTTCTGTACTTTTAACTGTTATAGACTTATAATTCTGTGCAGATACGCTTTTAAGTGTCACAGAAGATCAGAAGCTGGAACCTACATTGTCTTTCCTGTAAATACCATTGCATTCCACCCCATGTAAGTATTTAATTGTTCTTGGTCAACTTAGTTTTTTATCTTCTTAATTTGCGGAGGCACATCGAAGAGCGTGAAGGGGTTTCGGATATGTGCCATCGTTGCATTATAGTCGCTACTATGGATAGGGGCAGAAAAGGAGAAATTTCTAACTACTGTTACAGAATATATTTCTCTTTTTGCAAAATATTGACGGTTTGTTTCATAACTTAAACGATATTGATGGGCATCGCCATGATGGTTTGAGGAATTTAAGGCTTGAATAGTACGGTGTGAGAGAGCTTTGGAACTAGATGCTGAGTTGGCAGATTAACTATATCAACATACGATGTGTGGAAGTCAATACACCTATACACAAAAAGTTAATGTTTGGCACATTGATCTGTAGATTTATTAATGTTCTTGGCGTGTGATTAGTCTGTGTCGTATCTATAGTAAGTAATCAGCCAAACTGATAACCATGAATTAGAACGATATGGCATCTTAAAAATGCTCACTTATCTGTTCCCCTATGGTTGACTGTCAGTATTCTTATTTTAATCAAGGCACTAGATTTTGTGTGATTACCCTTTAAATGGTGTATGGAATTGGACTCTGTAGTGCACACTAGGATTACCATCTTAAACGTTGACCCGATAATGAATAACCAAGTGCTCTATAAAAAATTTACCTGCAGATATTGTACATTTGCCACAGGAGGCTGCGATGGCTATGTCAATGTATGGGATGGAAACAACAAGAAGAGGCTGTACCAGGTTTTTTGGTTTTTCTTCTGCCTAGCTTTAGTGGCGAGATTTTTCTAACGTTTATGCATTTAGTCACTGAAAAGTTGTTTTCTCTTCCAGTACTCAAAATATCCAACTAGCATCGCTGCACTTTCATTTAGCAGGGATGGACGCCTCCTGGCTGTTGCCTCGAGTTACACATTTGAGGAGGGAGATAAACCGTAAGATTTCTCTGCTCCCCTCCCCCCTTGCCCCTTCTTTTTTTCCTCTTCTGTCTCTTACTAACTTTAGCCTACTTCTTTTCTTTTGCAGCCACGAGCCTGATGCCATCTATGTGCGCAGTGTAAAAGAGATAGAGGTCAAGCCAAAGCCTACAGTTTATCCAAATCCTTCCGCTTGATTCCTGGTTGTTATTTTTGAACAAAGATTTCTGGGTACAAGCTGGGGATATCGCAGCTCTTACATTTTTGTCCGGTTTTCTCTTAAAACTAGAGAAGGTTTTTCTGTCGTAAAATTGTTTAGTCCAGGATGCTCGTCACTTGTAAAGGTATTTCTTTTCTTCATATCATATACACTTTCACAAACTCACCCAAACAAGGACTATATTTTCGAGTACTTTGACTGAAGTAAAGTTCTCCAGAAGTTTACGGAATAGTTTTCCAGCCTGTCTCACATAGTTAATGCTGAATATAAAGCATAATGTTTGCAAGTTTGCATCAACCGCCAAAATTGAGATTTAAAATTATAGACATCTGGTTTCTATAATTCGCCATATTCTAAACAAGTTTGGTGTTCAATGTAATTTGCTGAGAAATAAGTACAAAACTCAAGTTATTTGTTATTAAGCTTTCTAATGAAAACATAACATGTGAAAAAAATAAAAACAATTGTGTCCTACTAGATTGTATATATATTTTCATGTCAATTTTTTTAAAAATAACTAAATGGCAAACATACTTAAATTTTGTGGATAAATATGCCTAATTAAATTCATGTTTGTTTCTTTGAAATACAGAAAGAATGAAATGAGCATCGTCAACGTGCGCAATTGTTTTCATAGCTTAAAACCAAGCCTAAGTTGTTCAAGAAATATAATGCATTACACGAAAACAGACTTTATACACCATAAATTACGTAAAACAAAAAAGAAACGAGTCACTTTCACCAAACCCTCAGCCTTTGAAAGGCATTGGTTGTGAAGCACCATCATAATGCATTCTGTAACTACCATCCTATGATTACCTAAATCCAGAAGGAGCCGCCTGTGGAGGGCCACCAGCTTGTCTTCTCATAGCTCTTGATTGAGCAAGCATTTCATCATAATTCTGAAGCATAAAGTTATAATGAGTACGCTACATACAATTACAGAATAAACAAGAATAGTAATGAAAACTTACCCGCTTCTCAAAAGCAGCATCCCTTGAGTCGATGATTTTATCGGCAATCCCATAGTCTATTGCTTCTTGAGCTTGAAAATATTTAGGCCGTTGGATTTCTTTAGCAAGTTCTTCCTTAGATTTCCCTATCCCTTTTGCCAACAGCTCAATGTAATACTCGGTGTTTGCATCTAGCTCTTTTGCCTTTGGGTATTCCATCATTGATAAAAATAATAAAAACTGGGTATAAGAGTTAATGATAAAGGACGACAGACAGAAAAGGCAGACATAGATAGATGGTACCTTAATCCACATATCTATAGCAGCACCACTTGATTTGCTTACTTTCGGGAGATACAATTTTGCTGTGATAGATGACACAGTTCAGAAGCCACAGTACGAGAAGGGCATGGCATGAAATCATAAATCACCATACAGCACAAAAATCCATACAAAACATACTATCCTAATTTTTTTTCTTTAAAACCCATTCCACATGTTAAGAGAAAGAGAAAATAGTATTTATGGGCATATGTTATAAAGACTAGTGTCGCCACGTCCGTGTCAATGTCATGTTCTATGCCCCATGCTTCCCAGTTGATAACACAATCACCAGAAAGAAAAAGCTAATTGAATCAGCCAGTAAAGATGGCATTGCATGCAATTCAATCACAACTCAATATTAATATCAGAATTTCTTTGTTCCAAATTGTCATGTCATGATGCTGACAAGAAGTAATATCTACAATAGATACCAAAATTAAGAGCCACAATAGTCCAAAACTTCAAGATATTAGATTAATATGTGGCTTGTTAAAAAATGAAACCCAAATCACATGATAACATAAACAAAGAAATTCAAAGACTAAATAAAGAGTCCACTCCATTGTAACAGCTTTTTATTTTATGATCACGTACAAAAGACACCAATGACTAGAATTTGTCTGACCAATCATCTGGCAAATACTTGTTAACAGGAGGATTACTAGTCATTTGATTGAAGGATTTTGCATGAAACCACAAAATGGCTTATTGTGAAAGTATAATTTAAAATAGTAGATTCTACAATCACAGACACAAGCCCACGGATATCTAAGGGCTCTAAAAGGGAGAAAATTTGCCAGATGACCCCAAATGTCATGATAATTGAGAGCAAGTGGTCAAGTAAAATTTTGGAAACTTTAAAGAGATATGAGCCATACTAGATGAATTTGGCTGTACAGCACGATAACCCTTTGCTCCAAGCGACAGAAGCATTGCTGCTTGACCATATGCCATTCCACAATTCACAGTATAAACATCTGATTTGACATACTTCAGGTAGGTATATAAATAAAAGGCATGAGTTAGAAAACAGAGGCTAAAGAGATAAACCAAATCAAAGTCATGGGTTGGGGGTATTCAACTGAACACAAGATTCATAATGAACAACTTACCGCCATCATATCTGCTATTGCATAGGCCTCAGTTTCTGATCCAACAGTCTCCATCTTCTCATCCTAAACAGCAAAAGGGAAATCCAATCACATCAATCAACATTTCAAGCAAGGGAAAAATTTAGACATGAAAACAATGACTCCAGCACTACCTGAGTTCCAGATGAATTAATATATAAATATATGGGTTTGGAAGGGTTATCATAATCCAGCCACATAAATTGAGCAACCAGAAGTTCTGTCACAGCTGGTACAATCTGCAGAAATCAGAAAAAGGAATTTCAAGATGACTGGAATAAATGTTCACAGACACTCACAGAGGCTAGAAATAAGAGACCAAAATGGCTTACCGGCATACCCAAATAGCATATCCGAGCATCTAATAGCAAAGAAGGCAAATCTGGTGGGGCAGTTCTAGGTCGTCCATATCCCCTGGCTCCTCCTCGATACATACTAACACTCATACTGTATTGTGAAGGGCCCTTATCTCCCATGCCAGAGAGACTCCACATCCCTCCATTATCCAAATAATTTTTGGCAGATGAGATGCTTTCCTGTCACAATGGTCAAACTTAAGAATGATTCTGGACAAATGAATATGCTACTGATACTAAGGTTACCGATACTCCTATTTTGTCAATATAACATCATAGCAATTTAACTAATATCAAGAAGAAGTAAATGTAAAAACCTCTGTAACTCTTTCGGACTGCTTCCGGACTGGGTTATCTTCTGTCATGAACATGTCCATTTGTGATGGAGTAAGACCATATAGATATTGAGGTGCATTCTTGTAATTGTCCATCACTACATAAAAGGGATGATACAGGTCAAAGTCAGACACTATTGGCTCTTCAATCAAGCTTGAATTTAAACCTCTTCAAAATTTTAGAAAAGAAGCGTTCAATTCGTTTGCACTCATAAAATGACATATTCTCACCTATGAGCCATACATAATTCTATAAACAACGAATTAACTTCGGCTGGTAATAAAATTGAAGGGAAAGAATAATGATAACGGTAAATGCACACACAACTATATTCCATGGCTTTGCTTACCTTAGCTCCAAATACATATTAGAACATAGTAAAAAGAAATCTGACAGCACATAGCCAATTTCTCATTAATCACATAAAAGCAAAAAAAACATATACTATTCAAATTTCCGCCTCTTCAGTTTATTTAGATGCTGCCCAAAAACAAACAAGTGATTTAGGGCTTTTCTATTTTCCACGGTATACAATATCTTCCATACAGAACGAAAGTAAACAAAATAAACGAGTTTCATGGAATTAAATTATTGGTTCCCATGAGAATCAACAAAGGTGCAGTCACTCACATCCATCCTTGAGATTTTCTTCCCTGAATTGCTTGGGAATATGATCGAGGGACTTGGCAGAAGGAGACTTATAACTTCTTCGACCCACGCTTGGCTTCGCGCGTGCGACAAAACGAGGGGCACAACACGAGAGCTTGGTTCCAGAAAGGAAGGCGGATTTAGAGGTACCCAGTTGGCGAGAAGCCGCAGAGTCATCGATAAGGGGAAGGGTGGAAGCAGAGAGTGGACAGAACAGAGAAGAAGCCATAGATGGAAAGACGCTAAGGGCCACCCAGTATGAGAATACTTGATTTTTTTCAGACTCTGAAAGAGAAGAAGACGATATTGAAGAAGGGTGTGGATTTGGCTCGAACGCGAAGGTGGGGTGAGAAAGGTGGTAGTACTTTCTACTGTCAATTTGTTGACCACGATCCACGGGTAAGTGGTTTCGGTATGGTATGTCGATCCATATACTAGGAATTTAAGTCCTGTTTTTGTGTTGAAAGATATAATTCTTATATTTTTTAACTATAATTAATATATTAAATTTATAATTTACTATACTTTATTTCTTTATTCATATTGTCAGTTTATTATACTTTAAAGAATTAATTTAATATTTTTTAAATATGAGTTATAAATCTTTATGAACTTATTCATGCACAAAAATAAATTTAAAGACAAGCAAACTATGTGTTTTCTCTTCAATTTATAGAGCGAATGGTCATGTTATTTTGGTTTTGATATGATGTTTATATTAAGCATGCTAATAATTAATTAAAGGGATAAGTGGAGCTATGTAACAAAATGAGTACGGTCACAGTTAAATGCATATATATGGTCATCAAAATAATACGTTTTATATTTTAATATCTTTTAGTCAATTGAATAATTTGGATTGGCGCTTCATTTTTGTTAGAGCAAGTGATTAGCAAAACCAAAAATCACATGCTAATTCTGTTAATTTATCACATGTTGAATTTTCCAGAATTGTGTATTATGTATTTGTTATGACACGCGTTTGTATATGATTGGCTTTGTTGTAACATTGTGAATTATAAATGGCAATAAGCTAACTGCAAAATGCAAGCCAATGAAGATTCTCATCATATTTTCTAAATTCTTGACTTGGCATCAGAGCAGGAGGCATACACAATGGCATCTCAAGGACTGTCAATTCCTGTGGTGAGCACCAGCTTACTCTCTAGTGCTGCTGCTTTGCCCAAGGTAACTACCCTTTGTCTCTCTGCTGAATCAAGTGTGTTCCGTCAAGTTGGATAGATCAAATTATCTGTTATGGCAATCCATGATATTGCCTGGAATTTGTGGAAACAATTAGATGGTTTCTTGATTGGCACTCGTCCCTGTCCTGCTCCCTTCCTTTCTAATGATGCAGGAAAGAAGGTTAATCCTAAGTATGATGAGTGGTTGGCTACTATCAACAACTCATGTGGTGGTTGTACAATACGATGACTGTCTATATTGCTTCAGAGTTGATTCACTATTCTACATCTGCTGAACTGTGGAAGGTTTGCCAAACATCTCTAGGGAGCTAACCCACGTTTTAGAGTTACTCTTTCAAGCATGAGCAACAATGATTACAGAAAAGTGGAATGAAAATAGAGAAATACCCGGGCAAGGTTAAAAGCATTACCAACAACTTAGCTGTTGTTGGGTTACCTATTCCTTTACCTGATACAATTACCCAGGTGTTAACTAGATTGGATTCAGAATATGATCCAATTGTTGTTTCTTTGGCTAACAAAGAGAAATTATCTTAGGTGGATCTTCAAGCCCCTCTTTTTACCTTCAAAGCTCGACTTGAGCTACTTCACAATTTTAGTGCCTTGTCTATCGATAAGCCAACTACTCATGTTGTTATTGCTCGCTCTAATAATGATCAAAATTACTAGCATGGACAGAGAAATTCCAAAAGAAGACGATGAGGTGGTCATGGATCTCATAATAACAAACCTAGATGCCAAATATGTGGACAAGTGAGCCACAGTGCACTTAATTGCTTCTAACAATTTGACATATCCTATAATGGGAATCAAACTGAGGAGAAACAGTCTAGTAACTCTACTCCTACAGCCTGCTTCGCCACACCATCTAATGTAAATGATAGTGCTAAGTACGTGGACAATGGAGCAAGCACACATGTCACTAAGAATCCTAAATTTTTTACTGACTCTACTACTGTTAATGGTAAGATTCATTTGACACTAGGTAATGGCAAACATCTACAAATTGATAGTATTGGTACATTAACTCTTCCTTGTCGTAAGGATAATGACTTACTTATGAAAGAACTTCTATATACTCTCAATGTTACTAAATATTTTATGAATGTTTCTAAGTTAATTCATGACAATCATGTGATCATTGCTAGGTGTTTTGTTAAGGATAATTGGACAAAGCAAGTTCTGCTCAAAAGGAAACTCAGTAATGCACTCTATCAGTTGCAGACCTCTAATGAAGTTAATGAAGCTATTAGGAAATTGATAATTTAAGTCACGTTAAAAAACATTATTCTTAAAAATATTTCGTAAACACATAAATTTTCCTAAAAATTAAATAGACCATTCTAAGAAATATAACTCAGGAGTAGAAATTAGCAAGAAAATAGAAAAGGAGAAGTACTGATTGTTGTGTATCATAATCCAAAGATATGCTTTGTATTTATAGGAAATTAAAGCTAGCTATTGGAAACTAACCATTAATTAGTTGTTGGAATTAACCGTTAACTATCGTTGGAAACTATCCGTTATAAACTAGCTGTTAAAAAATAATGTTATAATGTTATATAAGATCTTACTCTCCCAAATAATATTAGACTTCTTTTGAAATACACATACTCATATTTTTAACAATCCCCCACATATTCTAAAAGAATCTTTTAAATTAAAAAACTTTAGTTTGTAAAGAAATCTCTAGGTTAAATACACAAGTATAATATTTTCAAATTTGGTGTCTTTTGGACTATAAACTAGACCTAGGTTGATAAGACATAACTCACAGAATTATGGTGAAGTTTAAAACTTCTATAAACCATAAACTTTTGTTTGCAAGTTGGAAATCTCATTTGCCATATTGCACACCCCGCACAATTCTTGCTGTTATCGTGGTTTTGCACTTTAATCGGTCATGTACGCATCTGATAATTAATGAGTGTTCTAGAGATTTTGGCAAAATCTCATAGGAGTGGCCCCATTCCATACTCATAGAGGTGATTTCATCAAGTGTATTCGCAATAAATACACCACCCATAAAGGATATGAAAATCATTGAGAACTTTGTATTCATCCTCCCAATCAATACATTCTAGCATTTTCTCACATCATAAGAAAGGAAAATAATTAATAGTGTTAGCAAAATTAAAAGTTAACTTGTTATTACCCATATGAACCTTCTTCATGGGATCTCCAATCACAAAGGTTGGGTTACCATTACTATTAATTTCAAATTGGCTTAGGTCTCATTCCTCTCGATGTTTCAAGGATTAATTTACTTGCCAAAGGTTTTGTCAGAGGATTTGTTAGATTCATCTCTGATCTCATATAATCGATCGATATCATATTATCTTTCAGCAGCTGTTTAATCACATTATGTCTTAAAAGGATATGTCTACTTTTATCATTGAAAGTTTTATTCTTAGCAATAGCTATTGCCGCTTGGCAATCACAATACATTGACACAAAAGGAGTTGATTTTACTTCTAATGGTATGTTAACTAAGAAATTTCTCAACCACTTTGCCTCATTACCTGCCAATGCCAATTCTAAAGCAATAAACTCTGACTCCATAATGGATCTTGTTATAATAATTTGTTTGGCTTATTTCCAGGTTACTATACCACTACCAAGGTGAATACATAACCACTAATAGATTTTGTCTCATCTAAAAAATAAGAAAAAGAATGGAAAATGTCAAGGTGGAAGTTACCATTTTACCTTGTAAAATAATTTTAGAAATTGGGGTCAAAAAAGATTTGAGCTTGCCATGTATCCCTAGCATTATTAAGTATTTTTTTGATCTTGTGTAACCCATTTACAAAGATATCATAATGTATAGTGGGAATCTTGTTTATTCATTCTCCTGGTGCTGAGAAGTTAGCAAATCGAAAAATCACCAAGTTGTTGGGTGGAGCTCTTCTCACTGACAGAATGTCCAATGGAATATTTGTCTATTACGGTATGTAGCTGACATTGGGCTCTTACATTGTTGTGTTGGCCTTCATTTGTGCTTGCTCCATAGAATACAATAAGATTCATATTTGTGTATATTTCCCAGTTTCATAAAGTCTAAATTCAATAATGTAAAACATAAAGAAAATCCAATAAGTGGTAGTCCCACAAAGTGAAAATACCTAACAAATCAAAATCTAAAAATCTAGGCATCAAGCTTCACCTTTCACACATTAGGACAATCAATTTCAATAAAATCCCTTTTAAAGTTTTGCATATCATTAGCAACCAAGTGTCCAAGAAACATATCATTTAAGTATTACAGTCATTAATTCCCTGATAGATGATATTTGAGTACAAAGCTATATCAAGATATTATTGCTTAAACATGGAAATGAATATATATATATAACTACTTGAATTCATGCTTCTGTAATATAGAGTAATGAAAACCAGCTAAAGTATGGACACTTCAAAACCTTTTATTTTATTATCTCAACTTTCTAATTACATCATCAATTACATATGACAAGGATGGAATCTTGTCATAAAACAAATATCATATTTAATATTAAATGCATATTAAATAGTATATATATTTCATACTATTTTGATTTGTTCAATTTAAATTTTGGAGGTAGAGTTTTATTGTATTTTGGAATGAGGTATAGATAACCATTATCCAATCTCTGAGTTTTCTATTGGTTCTGCATCATTACATACTGATTAGGGCACCACCAAGGAATTACTAAATGAGCACATAATCATTATAAAGATTAATCTACGAGCATTCATTGTTTCTCTATGATAGAGGCAAGGGCAATAAACAGTTAGCTTTATATATCTCAATTATCGTTGAATTTGAGAGATACAGGGAAGATATACCTTGTTTGCCATGGAGAATTTATAACTATTTTCTTAAGCATATTTGAAAAAGTTTCATAAACTATCTTCCCAAATATAACCCCTGTTTCAGTTATTTATTAGTTATTTTATTATAGATCACCAAGTCAATGATATTAATGCATTTTGCCTCGTACCATTGCTTGGTCTTTTGTGGATCTATTACAGATGGTCCTTGTATTTACAGATTGCTTACTGACACCAAATAATTAATAAATGGAAGTCCTATTTTAATTTCATACAATCGATGACACGTGGTACTTCAAACCCAGCTTCAAATGGCAGAAATTATTCATCTTCTTAATATTAACAAGATGTTTGGAATTTTTATGAAAAAAAGTTTAATGATCTGGTTTTTATATTTTATGAGTAAATAATTTTATTTTATACTTTATGATTTTATTTAGCGGTGATTCAAGACAAAATTACAAAATTTTTAACTACAAAACAAATTAAATCACGCTACAATATATAAATGATAGAAATATAGAGTATTGAACTTCTCATGGTATCTATCTTGAAGAATATTTTACCAGATAGGATCATTCAAAAATAAGAACTTCATCACTTTATTTATTGAAAGTTATTGCACATTTAATATTTAAGGAATTTAATCTTAACTAAGTTATTTAAACACTAAAATAATTTTTAAAACAAAAAAAAGAAATTGAACTAAATCAATAATAATAAAGTTTTAAAGAATAAATTCATTACTGTGACATATACTTTGCCCCGACAAATTATTAAATCAGTAATAATAGTTGCAATATTTAGCAAGCAAAGAGTCTTCAAAAGTTGATGAAGCAATAGGAGTATAAGCATCAATATAAAACTTCCTAACAGTTTCAATGGAGAAATTCAATAACTCCACATATAATAGTAACTCATGTTCAACCCACATTACTACCAACAACACATTCATATTACCAAAAAAATTTCAGCATAGCTATAGGCATGCAAAAACATACATGAGGCTTACACCAATATATAACCCCTCTTAGATAATATCTATGCCATACATAAAAATAGTAAAAAAAAAAAAAAATTGTCCACAACTGTTATCAAGGCATCAATGTAGTAGCTCCCACAAACACTCCCCTTTCATCTCATTAGGGACTAGGCCAAGTGTAACCATGATCTTGTTATTCTTTGACAGGTTCAAGTGGGCGTACACAAACTCATGGTTAGTCAGGCTAGGGAACACAAAGCAACACATAGAAAAGATTCTCCCCTTTGAAATTTATGTTCGCCTCATATGCCAACTTTTTTATAGTAGTGGATAACGTATTGAATTAGACTTCTAAGTTGCCACTCATCTTGTGAATAGCTACAACAAGTTGTCATCTTTGTCGTAACGGCATCTCTTTTCTAATCTAGACGATACTCGCTCCCAACTATAAGAGGTTACTCAATAAATACTAGAAAGGGATTAATTTCATTTTATTGTTTAGTCTTAGTCATGTTTAAAACCATATATACATCATCCCCGTTGATCTGTTAGTTAACCTCATAAGTGCACTAAGCACCTTTTCCAATGGCTCTATCTTTACCTCATATGTATGTCAGCTCATTGCCATGTGAGAACAACTTGTGCTTGAATTGTGCTACCTTTGGCTTCGCTTGCAAGCAAATGACTCTACAATCAGTCAACCATAATTATAACATCCAACTAGAGCAAAACAGAAAAACAAACTTGTAATATCTTACTGCAGAAAAAAAGAATTACAACAAGCAACTACAGAAAAATAGAAAAATATAATTATAACCTACAACTACAGAAAACCAGAAAAACAGAATTCTAACATCCAACCGCAGGTAATGCAAAAAAATGATGTCATAATATCTTTCTGCAGAAAAATAAAATTATAACATGAAACTGTAGAAAAACAAAAAAAAAAACATAATTATAACAAGCAACACAACTAATCCATAGACCATTTACTATATTTCTACCAAACCCATGCATAAATTTTGAATTGCCATAATCCCAAAGTCCAAACCACATCTAGTTTCTACTGTATTCCAAGTAGCACACTTGCACATAAAATAAAACAAAACGGCCTAGAATAATTCATCACATCATATTCCAAATAGCCTGTCACCACATGCTGATGATTAATAAGCACTATATATATGGTGTACAATAAGTATCAAAACATGGAAAATCAAATTGAATATTCGAGAGAAAAATGAATATTATTGCAAACCCTCAAATAAATAAACATAAGGAATAACAATTTTCCATAAGAATAAAATGATCCAAAGAATATGTGTGTGTGTGTGTGTATAACACTAGACTTAGCATTTCTAAATCCAGCTCCACCCTAAAGGCAAAAAGTTTTTTATTTTTTTCAATGGTAACATTTCTTAGTTGGATAAATGTTCAACAAACTCTTCTTAGAACAGATATTTTCTTATTTATTTAATAAAAAAAACTTATAGATAGAATAGAAAAACTTGAGTATCATGAAATAAGAAAGGACAGAACAGAATGAAAGCTATCAAAATAACAAGGTCATCCATCATAATCAGATGACATTTGTAAAGAAAACCCTTCAACATCCTTAAGGCAACTAACAAATATAACAGAGTTGAGCTATAATTGCCAAATATGAGTTTAATGACAAAAATGTATTTAAAATGACAAAGTGTAAAATAATTGTCGCATGGGAGCTATATACTTAGTTCAAAAGAACTGCAACTAGACAAAGCAAAATAATCAAAAATGACGTTTTTAAAAATAAAAATTTATCTGTTATTCTTTTTTAAACAAATTAATGAATCCTACAATATGGCACACCACTATGTCTAAACTTTTCAAGGGTAATGAGATTCATATCACTTTCAATTTCAGATTTTTTTTTTTTTGGGTATCATGAGTGATTAATTTAATTCTGGAAATATTAATATCAAATATAATTTGTAATGATACAACCGGTATATTAAGATAGTGACGATTTAAATCTCATACTTCAAAATACCAAAGTAAAATTTAATTAAGAGACTGAATTTAATTTTTATATCTTTATTATATTATTATCTAATTAGAATATGATAAGTGTTGAATTAATTAAGAATAATTTATAATTTGATTTTAAAATAAAAAATTATTTGTAACAATTATACACATGTCATGATATTATTAAACAATTAAATACTTATCTAATTAAATTACAACATAGTAAATATATAAAAAAAACTTTATATAAAATTTGTTCCTTAAGATTTTATCCAAAAAAAAAATTGATCAAATTGTGTACAAATCAATTCATCAAACTTTCATTTAATCGCAAGACTAAAAAATTATTGTGCATTATTAAGAAAAATTGGAATTATGGCAATAAAAAAAAAAGGGAATTATTGAGATTTTCTTAACACGAAAGAGATGATTATGCGAGGCATGACTTCGTTATCCATCCTTCCTTATAAGTTTTGGGATTTGAGAACAAGAATCTATTATTGCCTTCATCAGTTCCTTGCAAGGCAGTGTTAGTGTGACGCCATGCTAAACTTTGAAGCCACAAATGTCTTTTTTAAAAATTAAAAATAAAATAATTTAATTTTTCCCAAGCCACCTCATAATTTGTTCGCATGAATGATGGAAAAACTTCAAAGCCATATATATATATATACACACCCACATGGGATAAAAAGTTATGTCTCCTTATATTTTACGTACGTACGTTTAATACTGCGAATGAGCTCCAAGTTTGTCCACGTGTCACATATATCTATATATATATATATATATATAGAAAAATAATTTTTTTAGTCCCTTATTTATCACAAAATTATCTTTTAGTTTCTAACTTATTAAAATATTAAAAATAATTTCTCACTCATTGAAAAATGTCACATTTAATTTTTACATTTAAAAATATATATATCAAATTTAATATCTTAGAATTAGAGTTTAAAATTTAGTAAATAAACTAAATTGGTAATTTTTTTAAAAGAAATAAAGCACCAAATGTGATTTTTTTTTAATGATTAAGGGATCAAAATGATAATTTTATTATAAGTGAGGGATCAAAAATATATTTTTATCCATATATATATATATATATATAGTATAGACTTGAGTGATATATTGGAATCATTAAATAAAATGTTGAACCTTAGTTTTATTTATGTCTTAATTTTATGTTACTCTACTTTAGCCTCTTAATTTTATTTAAAATTTTACTTTCGTTCATCAATTTCAATTTGTTCAAATATATATAATTAATTGACTTCACCTGATCAAGTTACTCTTATCTCTTAGTTTCATATTGTTTTAATTTAGCTTCTTAATTTACAAAAATCACTCAAATGCTTTCCTCTAACATCCATAATATGCATAGCAAAATTATCTTACGAGGTCTCTTAATAGCTTAATTCTTATAACTTCTTGTCTAGATCAGTCATAATAATATTCTTGAAAGAATATTGTTAATCACAGACCTTACCAAGGAGATTAATAAAAAATATATATTAGCAGATATTAATATTATAATTATAGCTTCAAAAAATTTTAAATCTAATTACATATTAAGAAAGCTTAAGATTTTCGAGTTTGAACCAAGTGCTTTACATATGTCGGATCAAAATAATTAATAACAATAATATGATATCATTATACATCTAATAGCTCACAGTTTATAACACATGATGCTATACAACACTTGATTCAAATTCATAATTTTCGTACATGTTTTGTGACTGTTATTAGAATTGAATTATAAATAATTTGCTATTCAACTTTAACGACAATTATCATTGAACAAAAGCTCCATATTGGGTCTCTCGTTCGTGTTCAATTTTTTTTCTTCCACGTTACCAAGTTTTGCTATTTTAAGCCTTACTTTACCTAAATGTTAGAAAATAGGTTAGATTCTAGGGAGAGTCTAGAGAATATGCTCTGTTTTTGGAATTAGAATTAGAAAAAGCGTGGGTGGGAATTTTTTGGGTAAAAATCACGTTTCGTACATCAATCAAGAAAGCTTAGAATTTGTATTTAAAGATCACGCGTCAGAAATAACTCTGAAGTTTGACTTCCCAAGCGTAAATATCGGCACACATTTTGATCCACCCACTGTTAGTAAAGTTTACATCAATATCTTTCCCTGTTCTTATTCATAGAATAAATTATTACTTTAATCTCTTATTAATTAATTTATTTTTAATTTAGTTATTTATTTATTAATTTATCATTAATTTGGTCACTTATTGATTAGTTTATTTAATTTGGTTAATCACTAATTCTTTACTTATTAAAATATTATTACTTTTGGTGTCTTATTAATCTAAACTTGTTAATGTTAAAATTAGTGACCAGACAAAAATAATAAAATTTTAATGAGTGAAAAACTAAATTAAAATGTATTAATAAATGAAGAACTAAATTAATAATAAAATTCAATGGGAGACCAAACAAATATTTTATTATTCATTTATATTAGACTTGCTTTAATTCTTAGTTTATTTGTAGATAAATTCTAGTAATAAAATATCTTTTTAGTCTCTTACTTATTGTAATATCTAAAATAATCATTTACTTATTAAAAAATGTCATATGTAATCATTTACTTTTTAAAAAAATATGAAATTTAATCTTAAGTTTAAGATTTAGGATTTTGTAGAGGAATTAAATTCAATATTTTCTTAAAACGTACTGGACCAAATGTGACTTTTTTTAATAAGCGGGATATTATTTAAGAAACTAAAATAATAATTTTATAATAAATGAAGAACCAAAAAAGATTTTTCTCAAAATTCTAATGTAATTATATTGTTAAATATATTTAGCAAGAACTTGAGTAGCATTAATTTTAGAATACCCAAGTTTATAGGCGAGCACAAGTCAGGCTGAGCCGAGGTTTTTTGCCAACCTGAGACCTGGCCCAATTTTATACCAAGTAGCCTGTTTTATACCCTAGACCTGGGTAGTGATCGAGTCATGTTAGCTTTTTTTTTTAAATATAAATTATTTTGTAAAAATGATTTTTTAAAACAAAAATGAAAAAAAAAGATTTAAAAGGAAATAAAATGGAATTAAAAAAATTTTAAAATTTGAAATGAAAAATAATAAAAAGTTGAAAAGAATTGATATTTTAAAATTTATTTTAAATCAAATAAAAAATATATTATAAAAATTAAAAAAATCAAAAATAAATATTAGGTCAAACCACTCCTGGGTCATATGTCAACCCCGAGACCTACCCCGACCTGAAAAAATTTATAAATTTTTTTATTTGGTCCGATTATAGTCTAGTCCAATATGATTAAGTCAGACTGAATTCACCGAGTTGATTGGGTCCATACTCACCCCTACCCAAATTTCCTTGAAAGAACTCATTCAACCCCTCTTGGTTCCTTTTGGAATACATAGTAATATATTACTTTGTCATCTAAAATGGGTGTTTCAATTTGATGGATAGATTACTACCCAAGTTAGAAGGGGTGGATGTAACTGGACAACTATATATGCATTCAGTGTCCTAACTTTAGTCTCATGCATGTATTCTTCGTTTCAAATTTGACTTCTTCTTTATATATATTGTATGATTTGTTGAATTATATATAGTCTTTTGCCAACAATAACCCAAAATTTTTAAAATCCTTGTCATTGGACTTTCGATTTCTAGAATGAGACTGGTAGCTATAGCTTTTCAAATTCAATGCATTTTCCATGGTTTTAAATAAGTTAAGGGAAAAAATTTAAAAAGATACATCAGATATTCAGAGTTTTTTTTTTTCTTCATAAAATAGTGAAGCCAACATAAATGCTCCCATACTCTAAACTGAGATCCTTTCGAAGTGTAAATTAAAGAGTTAATGGCAAACAATTTATGAAAAGAATAAAAAAAATGAAATTTAATGAGACATTGGTTATTAACATGATTAATTAAAATGTAAATTTGATATCAAAGTAGATAAAAATTTTAATTTCATTTTTAGAATTAAAATTTTATCATATGAGTGTAGTATATCCAACTATGTGAGTTTTATTGTGACACTCTCAATATTTATAATTTATGTTAAATATATTCATTGAAATATTTAACTAAATTTGAGAATAAGTTTTCTCATAATAATTATACACATATTGTAATATAATTAAAAAAATAAATACTTGTTATAGTTTAATTGAATCACAGTATAATAAATATAAAAAATTTTATAAAATTTTTTTTATTAAATTAACTCACATGTATATTTCAAAATATTATACTAATAATTACTTATTTTGTTAAGTTAACTTGAATTATACATAACACACTGTGAATCATATCAATATTAATAAAATCCGTGGATAAGAAGTGAAATAAAAACACAAAAATTAAAAAAAATAGGGGAAGGTGGAAGAGTCCTACACGTGTCTTCAAGGTTGCCTAGTGTCCAAGAAATAAGGGCTCTAGCAATAGAAGTGGTATAAGCAAAGAGAGCCACTAGAATTCTCAACACTGGGGGCTTCTTCTTCTATTCTCTTCTGTTCACTTCACTTAACTTCTGAGGGAGACTCTAGAACACGTGGCATGCTGAAGCATCTAGAACCTTCCACGTGGCAACACGTCAGCTCCCGCTTCCCCTTCCGACACATGGACGGCTTTTGGAATTTTGATTCCTCCTTTTAGGTGAGTCAGTCAGTGAGCGATAACTTATCAACGACTCGTCCGTTTTCCCCGAAGCTCAAGCGTCCACGTGTCACCAATCACAAAGTCAAGCGCTTTGCGTGTAGTATCGCATGCTTTATTCTTTTTTATTTATTTATTTATTCATTTATTTATGGCGTCGGCGATGCTTGCCACCGCCACTAGGTATCCTACCTCACTGCTTTCCTCACACTCTCACTTTCTCTCTCCCTCATGTAACTCATTTTTATTACTTTTCAAAATTTTGTTCTGTACTGTGCCAAAAGCTAAGATCTCTCGTGGAACTGAAAATGATGCATAATGATATTTTTAGTAACGATTCATTTTTAATAAGAACAACATTTCTCACAAGTTGTTATTTAGTCTTGTATGATTGAATTTTATAAATTAAAATAATAATATAGGAATTACTCTTTTTTTTTTTTTAAACCATTTACGCAAGTAAGCATGAGTGCAAATGTGCATGCATTAAAGTGCAAGTATTTTTCAACTTTTGTAATGATAATTTAAATAAATGCTATCTTGTAGGTTAGACTGGGAAGCAGAAGCCACGTAGTGCAACATTTTAGAAAGTGGAAGAGTGGAACAGACATACCGGATGCTTTTTTTTTTTTTTTGAAAAAATATATACATAAATGGAAACTAAATAATGAAATTAAAAAAAAAAAAAAAAACATGTGAGGCTTAACGCAAATGAGCTGTACTCCCAGGGTGCCAGGTGGCGAGCGACGAAGGAAGAAAAAGCAAGAAGCGTATTGGAAGAGCCGACGCAAAGTGAGCCGTTGCAGGAATGGCTACGACGATAATGATGACGAACACGTTAATAATCGCTCTTCTGTGTTTTACGCCCAAAAGACTTACCATTATTCCCTAATTCAATTTAATTAATACACTTTCATAAAGTGTGAGATCACAAGAATTTGTTGACATCTAAACGACGGATCTCCCATTTACAAAACAAGATTTTAATGGTTTTACACTACACGTCTCCTAGCTTGCGAGCAAACCCACAGGCTTACTCCTTATATGGATGGGCTCGAGTTTTTACTGACCTCTAAGACTTATCTTAAACCGAAGAAGGAGATCCGAAAAATCTACCCACAAAATTAAAAATTAAAAAATCGTGTAACACACAGGGTATATTAAAAAAGAAGAGAGTGGAAGAGGAAAGCGCACAGGTGCATCGTATTACCTATTCCATAAGCGCAGACGTATGACGTACCTTTGTTTTGACTTGGAATAAGTCAGTCCTATTTCCTATTTTCCCCACTCTCTTTCTTATCACCTACCAAGTTTAGCTTTGCTTAGTTGACCCACTTCACTCTTCTTCTTTTCTTCTTCACCTCATTCACTTACCTTTTCAGAATTTTAATATATATATATAAAGGCCTCTTAGTTAATTTCCACTCGTCCCTCACTAGCTACCTTCTTCTTCTTCTTTTTCTTTTTCTCTCTCTGTTTCTTTCTTCGATATGGCCTTGGAGGCTCTGAATTCTCCTACTAGTATTTACAAAGAAGATGATCTTCACTCTCTCGAGGCTTGGACCAAGGGAAAGCGATCCAAACGACACCGTCTTGATCAGAACCATCCTCCCTCTGAGGAAGAGTACCTCGCTCTCTGCCTCCTCATGCTCGCTCAAAGTGGCAAGAGCAACAGTGAGAATACCAATACCAACAACAATACGACGTCGTCGTCGTCCCCTGATCCTTCTTCTTCGATGAAGCCGTCTCATAGGTGCTCTGTCTGTAACAAATCCTTCTCGTCCTACCAGGCACTCGGAGGCCACAAAGCCAGCCACCGCAAGTCCTCGTCCGACCCCGCCACGGCCGCTGACAACTCCTCTGCCTCCACTGTGATCGCCAACGCCGCCTCCGGCGGCAAGATGCACGAATGTTCCATCTGTCACAAGGCTTTTCCGTCGGGTCAAGCTCTCGGCGGGCACAAGCGCTGCCACTATGACGGCGGCAACGGCAACAACAGCAGCGGTACAACTGTTATAAACTCGTCTGAGGGAAATACCTCCTCCGCCGGCCACAGCCGCCGCGGGTTTGACTTGAACCTGCCGGCGCCCTTGACGGACTTCTCTCCGGCAGGGTTGAAAATTGGAGAACAGGAGGTGGAGAGCCCTTTGCCGGTGGCCGCCAAGAAGCCCCGTGTGTTCATGGCTGAAGATTGAAGACGATGATAATAATTCATGTACCTCCGTCAGAAAAATTATCAGAATTCTTACAATTAGGGGACTGTAAATCGAGTCACAGACAGATTCATGAATTTTTAGTTATGATTATATTTCGTTGTGTTCTTGCTTCTGGGTTGGGACGAATTGGATTAACATAAAGTTCAAGATTTTGGGTTGTCTCTCTTTTCATTGTTACCTTGTACAGACAGACAGATTTGTTCATTATTGGTTTCGGATTGTACTTCTCTATGATTTTAATTTATTTACCATTTGTATATATCCATTATTTCATTGCCACCCCTTATCTTCTTAGTAATTAATTTGACCAATGATTATTATCTTTATAGAAAAATACAGAGTAAGTACAATTACGTGTTTAGGTAGCGTCCAACATAACGATGTTATTTTTCTTATTTCAAGTACTGTTACTTGATAAATTCAGTAGTAACACTTTTTTAAGTAACCAATTGCACTGCTTGTCATAGAAATTTCAGTGAAAAAACAATATAATTATACGTGTAAGGAAATGTATTCGGGGTGACACTGAAACACAACTAATCAGTTGACCAAGAAGTTAGATTAAGTCAATGTCAGTGCCAGAGAATAGTCAATGAAATGGTTGGGGGAATTTTTCTTGGACCCAAATTTTCCGAGAAAGAGAACGAAAGAATAATCCAGTGCCGCGTGAACAACGCAGAAACAGCAGGAAGCGACTGGTCGATGATTGGTTTTGGTATAAATGCGTTCATTTCATAGCACAAATGAACTGTCTCCATTGACAAGAGACAGACTAAGAATAATAAGGCTCAGCACTATCTAATTACACCATGAATCCACCAGTCTACTCTATAAATGATTAACTTAGAGAAAAATATAATTAAATTAATTAAACAATAATGAGAGCTAGGATATATTAATTTAAAATAATGTGGGAATGTGACCATAAGTTATGGTATTGGGTAAGGTGGGTTGAACCTGAAATGCTCCCATGTGGTTGATGCCTTTAATGCACATGTTGGTATGATAATACCAAATATTGTAAATCCTTTATTGTGTGTGGTGCTTTCACACACCGAACTCTTGGTGTGTAGTCCGTACTCTTGGGTTGGTTAAAAAATATTGGTCGGTTACAATTAATTCAGTGTATAAATTTTAATAAAATTATTTTTTTGAATAATTTTATTGAGATTAATATATTAAATTAATTATTATATATATGTATTAAGATCAATTAATATTTTTTATCTCTATCCAACCCCACTAACGAATTCATACATAATAGATTTAGATAGTTTTAATATTATTGGGTAGTTTCATTGTGTGACAGTACCAAGTTTAAAGTTATGTAAATTTTACCATTTCCGTACAAGTATTCCCGTACTCTTAAAATATAGGACTAATCTTATCCAAGATTCAATGTTAGTGGATGGAAAGTTAGAAAATTTAACATTGCAGAAGTTCTTCACGTGCTAAACTCAAGTGTGCCTTACCACTTGAGTCACTCTACTTTCAGCATCTACTAATTTGAAGTCATTATTTTGAAAAAATAAAATTTGACCTTATGCTAAATTTCAATTACATGTAATTTTGATATATATATTTTTTCCAACTATTAAACGAACACCCTTTATATTATTTAAGAAAAATGTATTTTCTTTAAGAGATGGAAAAGAAAAAGATACTATTTTGGTGCCTCTATTTTTTGTTTTAGTATTAATTTGATTATTTACAAATTTGTAATATCAAAATATTTTTTAAAAAATTTAACGTTAATCAAAAGTAATCATTTATTAAGGTAAGGGCAAACCACTTATAATAACTTTCAAGGATTTTTTTTATTATTTTTAAATTTCTAAAAAATTATTTTGTTACTATTAATTTATAGATGACTAAAATGGTTATTTTTTCTTTTAAAAAATAAAATGGGCCTTTATATATTGAACTTCAATTATATATAATATTGATAATTTTTTTAAACTGTAAAAAAACCCTTTATATTTTTTTCAAGAAAAAGGTATAAAACTCCTTCTATTAGCCACATTAAACGTGAGGATCGAGTTTTGTAAATTCTAAACAAACAAATAGTATTTAATTTGTATGTAAGTTTAATTCATAAGGATTTGATCGAAGTATATATTTTTCTCTTTTCTTTGATAACTTTTCCAGTCTCCTTTTGTTTCTGAAAAGTACCCCCAAAGTACAAGTTTTCAAATATCTTCTTTAATCAAAAGATTTGTACTAAAAAGGCTAAAATTGGAATTGCCATAATTAAGTTTTCTTGTGACCAAACTCCATCGATCTGTACCGAGTCGTGCGGGGAATGCAAAAACGTGGTTTTGCCATAACAATAATAGAGTCAACCTTGGTTAATTGAGTTGTGTGCAACTTTATTCCAATTTATGTGTGTTGAATATAGTATAAAAGATACATTATGCGGTGATTATTAAACGCCTATTTTTGTAAGAGAGAATTGAGACTATAAAAAAATTTTGAGATACACTTACTATATTGTGATATCTTAATGAATTAGTGATCTTAATCTAAATCTAATTCAACTTTGATTATTAGGGAAAAATTAATTAGTCTTCTTATTCATTTGATTTGTCCTTTTATATTTCCTTCAATTAGTAATTTAAATTTCCTTATGTTTTTTGTAAAACTATGATATCATGTTTAATTATAATAAAAATGTTAAATAAAAATTTTGTAATATAAATTTATATTAAATGAATACAATTATTTATAATTATATTTTTTAATTATAAATTTAAATCATTAAATTTTATTTAATAACTTATTATAATTAAATACCACCTCATATTTTCAATAAAATAAAAATAGGATAAGTATCCGGATTGATTTGTGTGAATGGCAAAAAAATTAGGGTTACACGTTATTACGAGAATATGGAAGCCAGATACGGGAAGACGAGTGACTTTGAAGAGTATGGATTTGTGTTAATGGCTCGCTGTAGCAATACGTGTCGTGTTGCCAGAGTGGTACCTCCAAACACGTCCTAGTTCACAAAATATATCTAATTTATTAAAAATAATACAGTTAAAGAAATTAATTCTTTTTTTCCCTTTAATTTTCTCTAATTTTACCATGTGAATTTTGTTGAATTGAAGAGGATCAACCTTTTCTGAGTATTTGACAAAACAAAATAGAGAAAATTATTGTTTCAATTACTAATTTATCATCAAATTATTATTTTAATTATTTTTTTATTTAAAATAATACATTAAAAATTATCACTTTTAGTCTTTTTGTATGAATTAATTAAATTTAGTTCAAGAAACTAAATATTATAACAACTTCAAAAGTGAAAGAATAAAATTGATAACTTTTAATCAACGAATAACTATTTTAGATAATGAAACGATGGATGCAAATTAAAATTTAAATATAAGTCAAAAATTAAAATTATATTTTTCTCAAACAAAATTCTCTCTTGTAATAAATAAGATTTCACTAAAAAAAAGAGAAAAAAATAAAAAGTGTAATGGGATGCACCCAAATAAGTCCCGCTTATCTTTATTTTTTTCCCTTCCTCTTAAATTTAAATTGTGTAATAGATCTCTAAATGAAAAGGATTTGATAGTAAATATTTTAAACTTATGGTACTTAGATATAATTCTCCCTAATATATAAATATACACATGCTATATTCCAAATATATTTTTTGTCATACAGCTGCCAAACACAAGAATGGTATTCATTGGTGTAGGTGTCACATTATTAAAAAAAGATACTCTCTGTACGTTCTTTTCAATGAGGCCAGGATTCGAATCGATTAGGCCTTTCCCTTTACTGAAAAAATAAATAAATAAATAAAACTTAAGGAATTAAAAATATATTTTATTCAAATAATAGATAAGTCATTTCATTTTATTAATAATCATATTTTTTTATTAAATTTTTAAATAAAAAACTAATATATATATATATATATATTGTCATTTTAATCTATGTCACTGTATTTTCTTTTATTATTAATCATTTTATTTCATCTTTTTCATAAATTTCTAGTTATAGGCATTATTAATGTTATGACCATTAAATTGATTAAAAGAAGCAAAATGATATTTAACCATTAAAATCATGTGATACCCAAATTGGATTATCTGAAGTAGATATCATCAATGTTGATTCTGCAATATTCATTTGGATTATTGGATTTAATAGCCCAATTTTTATTAATTACCACATATGGATATAATTATTGAGCCAATAAATTTTTATTGAATTTTGCCAACGAGTGACTTTAAACACGAGTTAAGAATTATTTATTGTATATAATAAATAAATCTTAATCAATAAAATTAATCTATAAACATTTATTATTATGGATAATTGGTACAATAAATACTCATTAATTAATTTCACTGGCTAAGAATTATTTGTTATGCTCAATAAATGATCTTTAGCCAATACCCTAAAAACACTAGTTAACAAAATCCATTTTTATTTTATGGTTCAGAATAAATAGTGTAGAAATTTCAAAAATCTTGTTATTATTGTAGCAGAACTAGATTGTGTGATACCATTTTGAATATCTCTATAGGTAGAGTTAACCACGTTAAGGAAAAGGATGATATTAATTCCTTTTTAAACATTTTAAAACTATATTAAATCAAAATAAGCTTTTAAGATCGAACAAAAATCTAAGTGAAATTTTAGAGAGTAAAAATGAACAAGAATTTAAATGTAATTAATAAAGTCTTTTTTAAATTGGCATTTTCATGATTTATATAAAAATAAGTATATAAGTTAAAATTCATGATAATTAGCATATAACATTTTTAGGAATAATTTAGTTAAAATATATTACTTACAATTAATCTAGTTTATTCATAAAAAAAATTAAAATGATGGCAAGCCTTAAAAAATTCTTTGTTGAATAGTTCCAGTTGCATCTAGAACTACAAATACAAATTCTAGATAAGAAGAAAAATATTACAAGTGATAATTCTAATGTCCTTTGCGTGTGGGATTGGAAAATAAGAAAAAAATCTTTTTATTTGGATTTATCCATTGATTTTCATGCAAAAAAACAAAAAAGAGAAAGAAATAGCAGTCAAATATTAAGTATTTTAATTTTTGGTGCACCTCCCGAAGAAACAAATTAAGAGTCATTAAGTTAATCAATTGAGAACTCAATTATGGGAAATAATATAAGGTTTGGGTTTGAAAACAAATGAAGGCATATGAGAAACGTGGACCGAAAGGAACATCAACTTAATTAACTGCATTAATCATTATTTCTTATATCATTTTTTCTAATCAGCTTCCTTTAAAAGCTGTTTATAATATACATAATGTTATGACCACATTTCGTTCATTTTACGATTTTTCCAGGAATGTCAAAGCAAGCTTCTAATATCGACAAAGCCACTTAATATATATATATATATATGTGTGTGTGTGTGTGTGTTATTTTAATCTGACTCTAATTATATTTTACCCTTTCATTTATTAACTGTTTATATCACCTAGAAAACGATAAAATTGTACAAAATTATATATAATCTGATATAAAAATTGAAAAAAAAAATATTTTACTATCTAATTTGTCACTAAATTATTATTTTAATTTCTTACTCATATTATCACTTAAAATTGTCTGTTATTTATTAAAAATTCTTATTTTTAGTTCATTCATATAAGTTAACAATTTAGTTCGAGGGATTAAATATAATAACAATCTCAAAAATAAAAGATTAAAAATAATAGGAAGAAGAGAGTAGGAGCAGAAAGAAAATAATAAAAAGAATCTACTATCAACGAAGAAGCATAATACAAATAAGAAAACAAAAAACAGCTTAGCTTTCCTCTATCCTAAAATTGATAGTTATAACGACATAGGTAAACATAAAAATACTATTCTACCCTTCACCAACTAACTTAATTCAGTTAATAGGAAAAGACAATAAAACCTCTAACATTTATTAAAATGACTAAAAAACCCTTACTTCATAACAAAAGGTGACAATTTTTAACTACTAATGAACTATTTTAAATAATAAAATAAGCGAAATGTTAAAATAATAACTCAATAATATATCAAAGATCAAAATAATATTTTTTTCAAAAACGTTAACAGTTAAATATTCAACAAGAATAAACTCAATTGATAAAGCTGAGTTATTTCTTTATTTGAAGGCATTTGTTGGTTCACTCTGCTTGAAAACAACTTTGAATACTCTTAATTATCATTTTTCAACAAATAAAAAAATAAAAATATCAAATCAGCTTTTAGGATTTAGGGTTTACTATACTCTCCAAAGTTAAATATAGAGATAGAGTTGTAGTCTAATGATATTTTATTAATCACTAGTGCTTCCCATTAATTAATCTTCACCATAATTATGCGCATGCTAATCACTCTGTCCCATAATGTTGTCTTATTCAAATAAGAAATTCAATAGTCCAGGGATTAAATCCACTACAGATAAAAATTATAGGTGAACTAGACCCAAAGAAAAAAAACTAATCCACATTAATAATCTTGATTAGTTAATTAATTTAGTCCCTGTTAGCTATGGGACCATGGTGGTCTTCTTCTTGTTTGGTGGCTAGTGAGAATCTGACAGAGCCATTTCAAAACAATAATTAAGAGATAAATTAACCATAGTCCATTGTTAGTTGAACTGGCTTTGTTTTGGGCTTCAAGTGGATTTCCATTTGGCCTAATGGTGTTGGCACCTTGCTTAAACCAAGTTGATTAGGTCAAATCCACACACAAATCCTTTTCACTTAGAGTTTAATCACATAGTTTCAATTTAAGAAAAAGGACAAAAAATAGAGAAAAGTTGGAAGTGGGAAGTGGAACTTATCTAAGTGGACCTTAAAATGTTTTTTTTTTTTTAATTTTTATAATAAATCTTAAACCCTACATTTCTGCAAGTCCATGAAAAATATACATGATAAATTAGAGACAATTAAAAAAAAAAAAGGGAGTGAGTGACAAAAATTATAATAAATCTCATACAAATTTCTATTTATTTATGTCATTCTTTCCTCTGTTGCACATAATCCAGAGAATTAGGAAGCTTTGATGATTGATTTGTGATCTAAGAATTATTTATTACTTTTTTAATATATTTTTCTTGTAAAATCGCTCTTCTACCACAACATAATTTGCTAATTTATTATGAAAAGCAAATTGGTAAATTATGTCAAAGACTAAGGCTATTTTGCTATAAGAAGGCCTAATAATATTATGTGAAAGGCTAATTTAATTTAAAAGCTAAAACTATCACTATTTGTTATAATTTTAAAAATGGTATTTGGTATACATAAGTATCACTGTTTTCAAGTCTTTGTAAATCTAATTATAAAACACAATGCGAACGTGATATATATATTATTTAGCAGACAGACAACACAAATATATTAAATTAAATATGTTAGAATATTATTATAAATAAATTTCACACGCTTGAAACGTGTATTTGTCGACATATGTACCAAACGGACATGGATTTTTGACTTTTCTCTTTGCTCCTCACAATTAGGATTTGGGTTTTTTTTTTTTTAATCTGATATCATTTTTGTGGGCCACATTGGATATGACCTTATTAGTTATTAATTAGTACTTAATATAACTCATTAAAACGGGTCATTATGTTTTGGACCCTCTAGAAATTCAACAAAAATGCTAAATCACCACTTAATTAAGCCCACATTGATTGCACTTTTAAGGAACTAACTGAAATTAATTAAGTAAAATATACTTTGCTCTTTCACTTATCATAAAATTACTATTTTGGTCTCATTTAAATATATAAAATAATTCATCACCTATTAAAAAATATTACATTTAATTTCTCATTTGTTTAAAAAAATACCATATTTAATCTCTTAAATTTAAGGTTTAAGTTAAAGATGAACTAAATTTAGTAATTTTTTAAAAGTGGAGAACCAAGTGACATTTTTCAATAAATGAATAATTATTTTATACATTTCAATAATTAATGGACTAAAATAGTAATTTTATGATATGTGAAGGATCAAAAATATATTTTTCTCGAAACTAATTTCAATTTATATATAACACTGATATCAAAATATAATCAACCGATCTGTGTTTTTTTTTCAGAAATTGTTTTTTTGATAATCTTCTCTAATTAGCATGTCATGTTAATACGCATCAAACTCTCAATTATTTAGTTATAAAGGTTCTTATATTAAAATTTAATTTCTTTAAAAATTTAAAGTATTAAAAACATATTTTGGCTACATTCTAATGAGTAGTTAATTAGTTTAATAATAAAAAATCCAAAATATTGTACAACTTGATCATCATTAAAATGTGTTTTTTTTTTTTTTTTTCAAATGGGCCTTTAAGAAGAAAAGAAGAAGAAGAGGATTTATTCAATAAAATGCTAATTATATGTAAATGTTTTGGAGTTGACTAATTAAGCTATATAAATTCTGATACATTGTATAGTAGCACTCAATGTAGATGTAATAAGGAGTGAGAAAAAAAATACTTTTTTTATCCTTCACTTATCACAAAATTATTATTTTGGTCCCTCACTCATTGAAATACCTAAAATGGTCTCCTTAATCATTAAAAAATGTCACACTTAGAATCTCACTTTGAAAGAAAAAATATATATTAAATTTAGTCCTTCTACTAAACCCTAAATTTTAAATTTATTGGACTAAATATCATAATTTTATGAAAAATGAGTAACTAAGTGTGATATTTTCTAATGAGTGTGACTATTTTAAATATTTTAATGAGTGAATGACTAACCATGCATTTTACTCAATAAGGAGTAAATTAAAATTTGCCAAAACAATTGCAAGCCTTATCATCTAAAGTAATTTTTTTCATCCGAAAAAAAAATTCTAAAGTAATATTTTTAAAAAAGTGTCTAGGAAAATAAGTCATATTCTAAGTTTATTAGATTTTCATAGTGTTTAATTAAAAATTGTAATCTCAATGACTAAATTAAAATTTTAAAAAAATCATAGATTCAATCATACTTTAAAAAAAAAAAAAAATTGTATGCCTAGTGATTTGATTTCTAATTGCAACCACAAAAAAGGAATAATAAGAACATGCTAAAGTTACTACTAAAATTGTGGTCCATACTTGAATTTGATGTGTGTGAACATGTTGAGTTTAAGAACAATATGGAAAGGACAACATGTGCATCAACAAAAGCATGAGAACATAAGCATTCATACATACGTATACTCATGGTCTCATGTGACACAACTCTAGTTATGTCCCAATATTTCATATTTTATTATGTATGATGTTCATAATTAGAGTATCATTTTTGTGTCTAATCCTTGGAATGATGATCAATAAAATATTTTATTTTGAAGATTCCTTCATCATTCATTGTCTAAAATTTTAGAGTTTCTGGTACTATATTGTCAATGATTATCCTATAAAGTTCAATTTTTTAATCAATTGAATATACATTTTAACTGATAAATATTATATAATTTCTAATGTTATACTATATAGTAAAATAGCCTACTATAATTCTTCTAGCATAAATTTTAAAGAAATTTGTTATGGAAAAGTTTAACTCTCCAACAAGATGCACTTATTTCAATAATCTCATGGAAAGGACTATGAGAGCTAACTCATTTATCTCTTTCTCAAGTTTGAGGCGTTTTATATGAAAAATATGTAATTATTAGTTGATTTTTATATATTAAATTTTAATTCTAAATTTGAAACCATAAATTTTAAAGAGTAATTGGATTAGTCAAAATTATACATGATCATAAAGTTAGACTTCTGATGATCAAACCTGAATTTAAGTCTATAAGAGTTTAAGCTCATTTTTTAGACAGATTTTTTATTCATTTTTTTTTAGTCAAGCCTATCAAGCTAAATAAACTTATTTAAGTCACGATTAAGTTTATTTACTATTTAAAATTTGAAATAAATAATATACTAATTATTATTATTAATTGTCAAATTATATATTAAGAAATTATAAATACAAATAAGTTGTTTTATTGACATAAATTTTTTAGTTAAAAAATATTATTTATCATTTTTTATCCATATATCATATAAAGGTTTTCTATAAATAATAATTTTTTTATTAAAAGAATATTCATTTAAGTTTTTTTAGCTTAGATCAAGTTTAAAAAAATCTAAACCTGACTTATTGTATAAAATGAACTTTTTAATAAAACTTTTTCATTCAAACTTTATTTTTTTAAGTTAGACTTCTTGAATTGGATTGACATCTAGTCAAAATATATATATATATATATATATGAATTAGATATTAATCTCTCCCTAAACATATTATCCCTTTTATTTGAGGTTATGGTTGAATATTGACTTAATAATTTAAATTTTCTTCGAGTTGAAGCATTTTTTGACTTAGTATTAATACTATTAGGTCAGATCTAGTCTTAAAAATCGATATAAATAATGAACAAAACTCTAGATTTAACTTCATACTCAGTCATATACTAGAAAAAAATGAATGAAGTGTCAAACTTTTCATTATATTAATATATCATATAGTCTTAATTACATGTTCTAAAACTCTTCTCAATGAACGAATTTAATGCCCTTGTCTCCGATTTGGTGAAATTTCTGAACGTTGGAATTAAACCCTTGAATTTTTACCTCAATTAGTATGGGGTATTCAAGTGCTAGCTGTACCAATCAAAATCAGTAATTTTAAGTGGAAAAAGTTACAGTAAATGTAATCATAAGCCATGCATGTGGGGGCTTCTGCTACAACACATGAATTAAAATTCGTACAATTTTTCTGTATATGGCTGGTTTGAACATTATGAGTTCTAAATGCAGAGTCTATTTATAATATCACTGTTAGCTATAATAATTAAAGATATGGCACTGTTCATGCACAACCCTTCAATATCTTCACGTACAGATTCTCACACCCCCACTATGATTGCCTTGCCCACTCCATACTCCTTCCTCAATTTGATACCTTCTTCTCCCATGATCACTATCTACTTAGTAATCTAGGTTAACCTCAATTTGATACCTTCTTCTCGCGTGATCACTATCTACTTAGTGATCTAGGTTAACATGCAGTTGGACATCGTAACATAGCTTCCGATTCATTTAGTATTGTCAATTTAGGTTAATACACACAGTTGAACATTGTAACATAGTTTTCAGTTCATTTAATATCGCCAATTTTGCTTACAAAAATCAACTCACTTTGAGCTCTTGATTCCGTGATATGACTCAATAGGGATGTTCTAAAATGTAAAACTAAAGTGTTTATGAGAGAAATAAAAGAGAAAGTAGACTTTATATATATTTTACTTATTCTTCCATGACCACGGCTAATCCACCAATTCCCTTTATAGATCTAAGTTACTATGCCGTTGGGCATGGTAATCTCTTGCATCGCCATTTTTGTTTATAAAAAATGGCCTATTTAGAACTTTCAATTTCATAACAAGGCTCAACATAATTTGATTACTCTAAAGTATAAAACTTGTAAGTTATCTCTAAATAGAGACAAACATAAAAAAAAAAAGTAAATAAAAAAAAGAGAAAATAGACTTTATACACATTTTTGCTTCTTGTATTATTGTTTCTCTATTTTAAAGATAGTTACACTTTAATATCCAAAAGTGTGATCCATGCAAGTTGCTTTTTAAATTGGAGTATGCGATTTCAAGGTAAAAAAATTTAGTTCAACGAGAATTTAATGTATTGTTTAGTGTTCGTGAGATATCAGCATTTTTTTTTTTCTTTTCATGGGAGTTAAAGGGCAAGGTAGGTTACTATGTGATATGTTGATAATATATAATGATATTTTGTAGGAATGTAACGAGTTTTAAAGATGATATGAATTTTTTGAAGTTCTTGAAATTTCTTTTTATATTTAAAAATTTTTGTTAACCGTTGTCAATTTTCGTAAAATTATGTAAGATTTTATCTTGATAATGTGGGTTTTGATAATATTAACTGAATCATTAGGAATAATGTTTTGACTGCATAGTTATTTATAATTGCAATATAACTGACCATATTAATTAGAAAAATATTTAATTTAATTATTGAATGATAACACCATTATCAAATTTGATACTCTAACGATTTTTTGTTATCACTTTAATAACTCAAAAGCGACACTTTTTTTAAATCCGATTCTTTGGAAATATTAAAATAATAAATATAGGTTTTTTTAGAATAAAAATAATTTATGGAATTGACACCAAAAAAAAAAAACTTTAACACCAGTAATATATCAAACATCAGTTCCAGAGGGTAACTTATGCTTTCATATCAGTTTTATTAATATAATTAAAATTGCTTTTTTTGCCATTAATTAAAATTGCTTAAAATAAAGAGAATATGAAATGAAAGTAGTCATTACTAGTGTGAAAACTTAATCACCGACTGAATTATGAACTCAAATTTCATCAATTTTAAAGCAACTGAATATAAAAACTGATGAAATTTGATATTGAGATATATTTAAACAATAAAATAAAATAAAATAAAAAGATTAGAATGACAAAAAAGGGTCAAAATTGAAAAGAAGTGTTGCATTCTTTTGAGATCCTATTTGTTAAAATAAAGCAATGTTTGATACTTTTTGGTACCTCTCATGACCTGAAATCGTTGACTAATCCTTCTTGGGAATCTCACTCATTCAATGAGTTTTAATTCACCTAAATTCCGGCTCAAAATTTGTCAAAATAATTTTTAAAAAAATCTAATGGTTAAATATTAAACTTTTTTTTTTGAAATAGATTTAGAGAGAATATAATGAGATAAAAGAAATATAGGAAAAACAGAATAATTTCATTTATTAGAATATGATATAAGTAAGGGGCATGAATATAGAAAAAAAATTTACATTTTATTTATAACCAGCTTATGTTAACTTACCACCGTGATTCTAATTTTTCATAAAGAAATATTCTTTTTTCTTTGTAAGGAAATATGTTTTTTCTTCATTTTTATTTTTCTCTTATTTTTTCACTTTACAAATAACATAAGAAAGTATGCGAAGAGAGAAACATGAAATAGTTTCTCAATTTATTGGAATATTATATAAAATAAAGGTATAAAAATGAAAATTTAATTATTTACCGCAAATTTTGCTAAAATGGCATTTTAAAAAGGATTATTGAGTAATTTTAATATCATATATTAAGAATTTTTCTTTTCAATTTCTTTGTTTGTAAGTACATATTGATATTCTAATTAATGGAATTCAAGTAAATATTCTATCATTTTGTATTCTTTTTTTTTTTTCCTTGCAAGGAACATAGAAAAAAACTTTATTTAATTTTCATATCTCCCAATACAAATATTTTACACCATTTTTAATTCTTTTAATAAAAAAAAGTGTTAGGACACAGAGAATGCGGACATAAGCATGTGAATGAGTGCGGTGTTGTGTAAAGTAATTTAGCACTATTATAGGGATGTGTTCATAGCAGAATAAGATGTATTCTTTAATAATCAAAGCTTTTGGGGGATTTGATTGAAGATTAGATTTAGATATAATTTTTTATATTGTTATTTTATTTTTTAATTAATATATAATATTGATTAACTAATAATAATAATAATAATAATAATAATAATAATAATATAAAGGTATATATATTTTAATTTAAAATTTATATAATTTATATAATAATTATATATGTGTCGTGATATAATTAAAAATTATATATTTATTATATTTAAATTTTAAAAAATAATAAATATATAAAAAATTGTATATATAAATATTTTCTTTAAATTAAAGTTAAGTTGATTTAAAATTTTTTGAACTTAGATTATATTTAAATAGATGGTTGAGGAGGGAGTGACAATAAATGAAATAATTAAAATAGATTTTTTTTTAAGGTGTAATGAGATGACAAGGAAGGATACCAAGGCTTATCGTTGCTATCCAAAACCCTAATTTTGGTGTATCTCCAAATTGGAGAGTTAATAATGGAATGAAGTGATTTATAAAATTAAAGGAAAAAAACTTATATATTATTTCTTATATACTTATATCATGTTCCCCTAATTAGTTAACAACATGTATGCAATTTTTTAAAAGATAGGAGTTAATACTGTTAATAAAAAAGTGAATGAGGTATAAAAAATTGTTTAGATGTCATTAACTAATTGAGAAACCTAATATAAGTATATATAGAACAACATATATGTTTTCTCTAAAATTAAATTACTAATATACACATACCTTATTACTAATATACTTATCATTCATGGAGGATCATTCTAATTGTTACAAATTTATCTAATTTCTATCATTATGACCATAACCTCTCTTTTTCTTTTTTCACTTAAAATTTCAAAAAAAAAAAAAGAATAAAAAAGCCTACAATGTTCAGTTTCATTTATTTTTTTTACTTTTTTATCAACAATTTTTCTTTTTAGCTTTTTACTTTTGTCTTTCAATTTTTTTTGAAACAACATAGATATTTTTTAATAAATATATTAGATAGAAAAATAGACAATATAATTAGTAAATAAAAATAAAGAAATATGGGCAAAAAATAACGCATCATTATGTAGGAAACAAAGTATTAGTCATGTATTTATGTTATAGGATATAATATTAAAAAAATAATAATGAGTCATTCAATTTTATTTATTTTATTGTAACTTTTAAACAAAATAGATATGTGTCTCTTTCTTTTTTATTAAATCTTTCAAACAACATATCTACTCAAATTATTTCACTTTATTTTATTTTATTTTATATCATTCCATTAATAATTACTTTATTTTATCTTTAATCCCAAACATAGCGTTAAACTTTATTTTTGTGTGGTTTGGTTCATCATCTTCACAAAATACACTAATGGCTTCTTATATCATATATAGGTGAAGCTAAATGTCACAGCAGAGTAAAAAACTTATATGCTATTATTTATATACTTATATTAGATTCTTCTAATTAGTTAATGACATTAGACAATTTTTTACAAGATAAAAGTTAATAGTGTTAATAAAAAAATAAGTAAAATATAAAAAATTATCTAAATGTTATTAATTGATTAAGTAAACTAATATAAATATATAAAAATAATATATAAGTTTTCTCCTTCATTTAATAAACAAGTAAATGATACCACTCAAAGAAAAATATAATAAAAGTATACTATTACGTGTGAATATTTAAATATATTATATATATTGTTTACGTAACATTTGTGTTTTGAGGCAAACAAAAATTTGTGTTTAATGTTTAACTTTTCTATATTCAGTGAAAAAAAAAATAAAGGCATAAAGTAATTTAAAAAAATCATAAAGTAAATTAAACAATCATTTTTGGGTAATCTTTCCTCCCTTTTTTCTCTATCATCATGAACCCGCCAAGTATTCAGGCTTTTCCTTGTGCCATAATTTTAAAACTTTAGAAAGAACATAACTTAACTAGTATATAATTAGCTAATTCATTAAAGTAATCAAAAAATATTTGCATGGTTTGGGTATATTTATACGATTTCTTAATTCATTAATAAAGATAAAAATTTGATCAAGAGAAAATTCATTAAAATTATAATGAATTTTTTTCACGAGTTTATACATTTCAATTAAATAATCCTTTCAAAATATTATGTATTTTAAAATAAAAATTCAAATGAAAATCAATACGTAAAAATTCGCACTCTCTGTGATATTATCCTTATCAAATAATACCACGTATCAGATACAAAAAATTCAAACGTAGATTGACATCTAAAATAATATGGTGAGAAACTTCTCTTCAACTCTTAATTTATAATTTATATCTATATAATATATATATATATATATATACATATACATATTTATTTATTTATTTGCAAGAAAAGGTTTGCTTCTGGTGATATTCATCTATTGCTTGGTTAAATTGTTGACACCTACAGAGGCAAAGATTGCTTTTGCCAACTGTCCACTAGGAAAAAGATTTCCCGATACTGATGCTATAGTACCCTCTCTCTGGATTAAAATGGTCGAGGATTGATTAGGGCTCAGTCGCATTGATCAGCACGCAAGAAATGAGGCTCATTTAATATAGCACTCCGCGTTATTCAACCACAAAAGAAAGCTGTGGTGTCAGTTTTGGCGTGCAAAGCTGAGCAACGTGGTGAGTGTGTTGGTGATGAATGCCCAGAAATTGAACCACATGCTTCTAACTTTCTCGCCAATTTAAAAGGCAGAATATAATGGGAAGGTGAAGAGTGGGAAGAAAAGAAAGCATACAGCATTTCCGAACAGTTCGGCATTTACTGTGCTTTCAGCGTTCCTGAAAACTTCAGATTCAGCCCATGTTCTCTGATGGGTTGTGCTAAGTTTTCTTA
Source organism: Delonix regia (assembly GCA_037074485.1). Lineage (NCBI taxonomy): Eukaryota > Viridiplantae > Streptophyta > Magnoliopsida > Fabales > Fabaceae > Delonix > Delonix regia. Next base: position 7,006,853 of record CM073454.1, on the reverse strand, counting down.
AGCTATTTTCATTTCTTTCATGTGGGTTTTGCGAAAGCCTCTTTGGTGGGTCAGTTTTGGTGCTCCTGATTCGATAAAACACACACTGGTATGCACTGCAACAACTGCAGTTGTGTCCCTGTTCTGCTGAACTTCTAGTGTAAGATCTTGGTCCCATTTTTTTCTCTTTTCAGTGGCTTTGTTTCGTCTTCTGGGTTTTGATAGTTTTGGTTCCTTCAGCTCTAAATTTGACCCAATGGGAATGCCTTTCTTTGTTTCTCTGTCTCTGTTTTTCTTTTTTCCCCCAGCAATACATTTAGTAGCTTATTTTATTGTTTATCAACTTGAAAAATGGGTCCTGGGGTTTTGTCGGGAATGACGCGGAGAGTGACCTTTGGGACTTGTAAGGCATATTTCTTCATGTGGGGTTGAGAGATTCATCCTCATCAAGCATAACGTCATGATCTTGCTTCATTATTTTACTAGATTTTGGCGATATATTCTGGTAGATTCCTCAGATTTCAGCTGAGATTTTTTAATAATAACTTTGCAAGTAGTCCATGTTTCATTGTTTATTACTATAAAATAAACGCTTTGTTCGTGATCTTCCTCTCCATCCCATACCCTTGCAAAAGATGCTTGTTGTCTACCGTTTTGGTGGTTGATTCAACTGATACCAAGATGCTGTTTTCCGTTGCAGGTTTCAAACTCCAACGGTAAAAGAAAAGAAAAAAATGAGGGGAGTGCAACATTTGTATTAGATAATTCTGTGTTGGGAGCTTTAAAGTCATTGCTTTAAAAAAATAAAAAAAGGAGGGGAAAACATAGAAACAGAGAAATCAGAGAGTGAAAGATAAAGAAATATGGGGAAGTGAGGTGGAGTCAGATTTGTGTTGTGGGTGTCTCTGTTTTGAGAATTATTTAGTGCTCTCACTCTGTCGTCTATGTCCCCTGAGCTGATTTGGTAAGCCCGGGCTCTGTGGGCTTTGCCGCCGACCAAGGAAACAAGCCCTAGTTTGAGTCTCTTACCATCCAAGAGAACCTTTACTTAAAAAATTGGTCAATCCCATCTCAGCTCTTTCTCTCTCTGATTCAGCTTGTGCCTTGTTTGCTGTCAAGATTCGGTCATATTCCGTAGTATTGATCCTTAAAGCCAAGAAACTTGAGTTCATTCAATGAGTTGATTGGTCCCCACAAGTGGGGTTGTCTTTTCCCTTCCTGGGAATTTTCCATAGAGCTCAGGCTGCTATGTGGGGTTCGCTAGGGATGTTTGGCATTGCCTATTGGACTTAGCAATCAGTAATTGAGCTCTGGGGAAGGTTTTTCTTGTTTGAAGTATCATAGAGAGGAAGCAGATCTTGTACCGTCAAAATGAAGTTCATGAAACTTGGTTCCAAGCCAGACACCTTTCAGACTGATGGGAACAATGTTAGGTGAGTTAACGCAGGTTCTCTTACAGACATTGTTATTTAGTATTAGTTTGTTGATTTTACAGCTACGGATTATGTGCATGGGTTCTTTCTTCCTTTTTTTTAAAATATATATTTCAAGTGTTTACTTAATTGCGGGATCTGCTTTTTGGTAATCAAGCAAAGGTTTTCTAGTATTAATCAATTATTTACTTGAAAGTTACTGTTTTTATTGGTCTGCAATGTGAAAAAACATTAGATCTTCCTGCGTGTTCTATTTCTGATTCTTCATATTTGGCTATAGTTTTCTCTGTATGCTTGGGCATTTGTCATTGCCGATTGCTATCAATAGTAACTGTTTCTAAAATAATTTTGTCTTGTACATCTAAGTGCAATTATCAGCTACTTCCAACGTTAGAGTTGTCCTTATCTCTTTTCATTTTTTTTGGTGCATGATCACAAGATAGGAATGCTCTAAAGCAATGAACGAAATATTTTAGCCAAATCTTGTTCACATCTCAATTTCTGATGAAATCATCTTATCAAAATATTCTTGCATAGTAGAAGTTGATCATTATCAGGGTGTACAACAAACTGATCAAGGCCATTGTGTGTTTTGCCACAAATTGATTTCAAATAAGTTTTATAAATACAAACGAATATATCTCTTTGAAAGGGAAAGGTTTGAGAAAAATGAAAAATTGATATTTGAAATTGGGGTGAATGGCCAATATATTGTAGAATCAATATTTCTGCATACGTTAGATACTAGTTTGGTTAAAATTAACGGAAATTCTGAATATGGTTCTTTGAGGTTTGATAAAACCTAGCCGCATGCTTGAGTATAGTTACACACCCGTATATCTAATATTGGTTTATAATATATATAAATAGCCTCCTGTGGAATTGCAATTCAAATTAAATAGAAACCTCTAACATAGTTACAAAGGCTGTTGCTATCAATTAATTATCTTGTCCCTTAACTATGTCTGTTGTTTCCTGTAGTTATTCATAATTGCTTGATTCATATAGTAGACATGTCTAGTTATGTCTTTAGACGAACTGTTGAATGCATTCCTCACAAACACAGCCATATCTCAGTCTGACATGGATGAGATGTTTCAGGTAGCTCGTCTATAGACTATAGTTGAAGATATCAGGTGCTTAGGCTCTTTGTTCCTTTAGCTTTTAATAATTACATGGTAAAAATTTAGTAGAAAGTATAGTATTTAGAAATAACCAGGATAGGCACAATTGAACTTCTGATTTCCTTGAGTCTATTGTATTTTATTTATTTTGTAAATCATTTGACAACTGCAGATTAGTATGTGTGAAGCAACTTAATAAGCAATTTAGTGGGAAACAAGTTGCTAAGATTTAGCTCAGGCCAGGGGTAGTGTTGGGTGTGAGTGAAAGATTATAGCTCCAACTATGATGCTTGATCTTGTACCTTGGAATCAAGGTGTGCAAAGAATCATGATGCTAATTTGCTTTCCTGCTAAATCCAATTTGTGTTTGAGAAGAAGTCATATGCTCCTAATTGTCCTGCCACCGTGTTTGTTTTTCATCAGCCACTAAAGCAGTGTATGATCTTACTTTGTGATACTAAATTAGACATTGAACCTAGTATAGAAGAAATTAAGGAAAAGAAAAGAGTTTTAGATTCTTAAGTGCTTGCTCTTTGACCTTGCTGGCAAACTTAATTTCTACTTCTTCAGTGTTCTTTCAAAGTACACTATTTGTAGAGTTTTTAGAAGGATTCATTTCATTTGCAGGTATGTAGCAAGCGAGTTGCCATCTGATATCATTGTTGATATAGGGGATACAAAGTTTTATTTACATAAGGTATGCTTCAACGCCGTAATCTTTCCAGGTTTGGGAAATTCTATATTAGGATTTTGCAGTATCTTGTTGTCTTTTAGGCTTCAACACCTGAGACAATGCAAAACATGGCACTGGAAGTTTGGAATATTATTTACTGCAATATCAAACCATATTTTCCATCACGAATCCATTCTTTTATATTCTTTCGCAAAAATGTTCTCCTTTCCTAATACATAGGTTACACAACTCAGTGGTTCAACCCATTGCAAACTTGCACATTGCTGGATGATAGCTCATAATTAACTCATAAAAGAAAGTCATTTGTGATTTTTAATGATCATTATGTGACTCAATATGGTGACCTGTGTGGAGAGGAGTGAGATAAGGGCATCTATTGACTTTAATCAACACTGTTGAAGCTTGACACAAACTATTTATAAAGTTTCACTCAGAAGTTTTCAAAATTCATTTAGGCTTTTAGACAATGGTCTCCAACAATTTCTTTTAGATCAACCATTACTTGAAACAAATTGTAGAGATCAGTGAAAGTTGGCTCATTTTATTTACAAATAAACAGCTAAATTAATCTGTGGCGGGTTATATAATTTCATCTTCTGTTATTAATAAACTCAACTCTTCTGTGTAGTTTCCTCTTCTATCAAAGAGTTCTCACTTGCAGAAGTTGATCACTACAACTAGTGAAGAAGAAAGCAGAGACGAAGTTCAACTTTCTGACATTCCTGGAGGCGCATCTGCCTTTGAGATTTGTGCCAAATTTTGCTATGGCATGATTGTTACCCTCAATGCTTACAATGTGATTGCAGCTCGATTTGCAGCTGAGTACCTTGGAATGCACGAGACTGTTGAGAAAGGGAACCTCATCTACAAGATTGATGTTTTCCTTAACTCTAGCATTTTTCTCAGTTGGAAGGATTCAATCATTGTTCTTCAGACTTCTAAGTCTATTTCACCCTTGGCTCAAGACCTAAAGGTGGTCAATCATTGTGTTGAATCTATAGCAAATAAGGCATGTGTTGATGTATCTAAAGTTGACTGGTCCTATAGCTATAACCGGAAAAAACTCCCAGAAGAAAATGGTATTGATCCAAACCAAAATGGAGTCAGAGCTCGTCTGGTGCCAAAAGACTGGTGGGTTGAGGACTTATGTGAGCTTGAAGTTGATTTATACAAGTCTGTAATTACTAATATAAAAACCAAGGCAAGTCTATCTACTGAAGTAATAGGAGAAGCTCTGAAAGCTTATGCTTACAGAAGATTGCCAAATTTCAGCAAGGGCATCATCCAATGTGGGGATGTGTCAAAGTATAGTTTGGTAGTTGAAACAATCATATGGTTATTGCCAACAGAGAAAGGCAGTGTTTCTTGTAGATTCTTGCTCAAGTTGTTGAAAGCTGCCATTTTTGTGGAGTCAGGAGACTTGAGTATAGAAGAGCTGGTTAGGAGAATTGGGCAGCAATTGGAGGAGGCTTCTGTAAGCGATATTTTGATACGAGTGCCAGATGGGGAGACTAGTGCTATGTATGATGTTAGTATAGTGCAGAAAATTGTAAAGGAGTATTTGATGCAGGATCAAAATACTGAGATTGAATTGGCTGGAGGTGGTGGTGATGTTGGGGAGACAAGGAAGCCTGCTGGGATTTTGTCAGATGCTTCGAAGCTGATGGTTGCAAAACTCATAGATGGATACCTTGCTGAAATTGCAAAGGATCCCAATTTACCTTTGTCAGAGTTTGTTGATCTTGCTGAGTTGGTATCCGGCATCTCTCGTCCTGCTCATGATGGGCTTTACAGGGCCATTGACATGTATCTTAAGGTAACTGTTCCTGAAAAGATTAATTCTTTGACTTGAATTGCATGACATCATAAATTTGGTAGTGTGATATCCTATATATACTAATTAGTTAGAGATTTAAATTCTATGCTAAATTTCCATTATGTTAGCTGCTCTTCAGCGTTTGCTATATGATGATTATACCTTTTGTGGGCTGGGCTTGGGCTAAAGGCAGTTGGGTTTTGCCATTTTGATTATTGGGCCTAAGGTTGGACCTAGGCTCACATTAATTTAGACCTCTCATTGAAGGTTGGGTAATTGCTCAAGCCCATTGTAAAGCTTGGGCTTAGCCTGAGTTTCTATTTTTATAAACATAATTTATTCGAATGTGAGGAAAACAATGTTAATTCAGTCTCACATGTTTTAGAAGTAAATAATATTTTCCATCTAAAACAATGCCAGGGAAAAAAATCAATTTGTACTCCATTTAGTAACACCTTATAATTAAGGGCATCTTTGTCTAAGTCATATTTTGTCATGTGTTTTATTAGAAAATAACTGAATTTATAAAGTTAAAACCTAGAAAAGGAGATATAATGAAAGAGAATGTAAAGAATAAGTAATGAACGCAATGCAAAATTGAAAGAGTAATTAAAGTAAAAGATTTTGTCGTTGAGCTGCCCAAGCCTAGTCCAACTTGGCCTAAATATTGCGTAGGCTTGCTAAATGGACTTGAATTTAAGCCAGGAGGCTCAAATTTTAGGCCTGGGCTTAAGCCCATTATGTTGGACCAAGTATATCCACTGCTAGCCTAGCCCATAAACAATTCCATTGATGATGGATAACACCTTTTAGAAATCTGTATCACGGTATGTGTAGATAACTGACGGAATGCTTCACTGAAAAACAGGCACACCCAGGGATGAGCAAAGGCGAGAGGAAGAGGATATGCAAGCTGATGGACTGCAAAAAGCTCTCAGTTGATGCGTGCATGCATGCGGTGCAGAACGAGAGGCTACCTTTGCGTGTGGTGGTGCAGGTACTCTATTTCGAGCAGGTTAGGACTGCTGCATCATCCGGCACCACCACCCCTGACATACCGAGGGGTGGAATCAAGGATCTGAACAATGGTGGTTCCCATGGCAGCTCAAGATCAGGAACAACAGCTAACACAGAAGATGACTTAGTGGATGGTTTGGCCACAGCTGAGGAGCTCAAAGCATTGAGGAAGGAACTTGCATCCTTGAGGATGAGCAATGAAAAGGATGGAGATAAAGATACTAATAAGACTAACTCAGAGAGGGCTATGATGACAAAGATGAAGGGGCTGCTTAAGTCAAAAAGGTCATTTATAAAGACATGGGCTAGCAAAGGAGGAGGAGGAGGGCAAGGGGAAAATAGTGGATCGGACTCATCAGAGAGTATTGGTTCTGCAAACCCGGAAGAAGCTAAATCCACACCTTCAAGAAATAGGAGGTATTCAGTTTCCTAAAAGTAGTTGGGTTTATCCTTTGTCTTTTTTCTTCCCTTTCAAGTTTCTCTTTAACATGAAGAAAAACTAAAAACCCAGAAGAAGCTAAATCCACATCTTCAAAAAATAGGAGGTATTCAGTTTCCTAAAAGTAGTTGGGTTTATCCTTTGTCTTTTTTCCTCTCTTTCAGTTTCTCTTTAACATGAAGAAAAACTAAGGTACATATAGTTTGAAAGAACCGAGTATTGTGAAGAATGGAAATGTAATCCTAAGTTGCTCCAATGAAAGGAACCTTGATGTTATCAGCTTTGTGATCCAAACTGGACAACGAGACCTCTTTATGTATGAGATTTTCAGCTATTTACAAGTTACAGGTAGATGAAAGTAATGGATAAAAAACAATGGTTTTTAAATTTCTTGATAAATATGTATTTTTAATTTATTTTATTTATAAGCTAAGATAATATTGACATAACCACTTATTATTCTCACTTTTTGAATGAGATTTATTTACTATGAGTTATAACCATGTATCATTTTGAGAAATGAGCCTTGTGTAATTATTTATTAATATTTTCTATGATTATGAATTAGCACTTTTTAATATTGTTTATTAAAAATTTTCATACCAAATCACTAAATGGATTATGCTATGTCAACATATTGATATAGATAAAATATATGTAAGCATGTTAGGACAAAACAAAAAGCGCAAAGTTCAAAGAATTTCTTTCAATATAGGATGACAAGTTAGATGCATTTTTTTTTTTTTTTAAACTAAGTTGTTCTCTTTTCAACTTACATACAAGTAATATTAAAGTTTTGGAGGTAATAGTTAATGAAATAGTTATATTACATAAAATTGAAAATCTAAAAAAGCTGAAGAAAATAAGTTAAATAATTTTTAAGTTAGAGATTATTAGCATTTTAACCCCAAAATAAAAAAAATGTAGCAACTCGTAGATTATTGAGATCCATTTCTTTTTATACTGTATATATATTCGTATAGAAGAATTGCTGAAACCCCAAAGTGATAGACCAAATGGTCTCACATTCTTATTGTACAACAACAACAGGCAATAAGGTCTCCCAAATTGTAAATTTTTTTAAAGGAAAAGATTTATACATAGTTAATTATATCTGACTTATGCTATTATCTGATTATAATATGATAAATATTTAATTTTTTAATTATATCATGATATATGTATAGTTATTGTAGATAATTATGTTATTTTTAAATTTAGTTACATATTATTATTTATTAAAACACTTGTCATATTTTAATTAAAAATAGTAAAAATATTTTAAAAATGCTTATAAGTCCAGTATTTTTTCTAAAAAAAATATCTTGGCACAGAAAAATTAACCTTTTTTCATTTTGAGCAATACTCTTTTAAGTGTGAGATTAAACTCGTTCGAAGTTTGAGGATACTCTTGTTTCTCAAATACTTTTTAACTGATTAGAACTTCTGACATGGCATAGGTTTTTTTATAATTTCTTACTTTGTTTTTTGTAGCACGGATACAGCAAAAGAATGTGAATTATTACGTGGAAAAGCAATCAAAATAACATGTATAAATACAAATGATTTTTCAAAACGAATGTTTCCGGATGAGGCAAAGGCCAACATACTTTCTAAGGAAAGATCAATTCGTAAATATGAAAGAATAAGGTAAAAAAGAGTTAAATACACAAATATTTATAGTGGCTCAGATCATTATGAATCCTACGTCTACTTTCTAGCTTACGTATATAGAAATTTCATTATCCAAGTAAGTTAATTACACTGTTTAACCTTACAAATAGGTATAGTTATAAGCTTTTACATCAATACATTGGCGCCTCCCAACTAAGTATTATTTTACATGCTTTTACAACACAACAATAAATATTTAGATTATCTCAAATTCTAAAATACAACAATCAATAAGAAAAGAAGAAGACTATCTTCCTCATATGCTCAAAATCCTTGAACGAGTTTGATCAATTAAGTTTTGCATCACTTTTTTGAAACACTAAGTATCTATGTTAAAGATAACCAACGGCTTTTTTAATGACTAGTTTGCTATCTTTGAAAGTTTTTCAATATTTTTTTCAAGTATGGAAAGTCTGGTGATAGTATAATCACTTGTTGCAATAATCATGATATTTAATGACACAGATTTTTTGGAGTTGGTAACAATTAAGAAAGAAAATAATTTTATTATCTTGGGCTTTTATAGTCTTTGAGTGAATCTAAATTAATTGGTATGGATTGGGTCATTTTAGTGAATCTACGTGACACACACAATAGTCCAATTAAATAACATAACATTTTGACATAATCATTAAATAATAACAAAATAATAAATATTTCAGCACTTACATTAAAAGAAACCAAACTACTAAATTGAAATACAATAAAATATACTAACAACTTACTTACTATTTTATTTCATTTTAATTTAAAAAAATTAATAAGTAAATAAATTAATTTTTGAATACAACAAACTCAGTACATATAATCCTCTATGCATAATTAGGTTACTTATACAAAAATTTGCAATACCTGAAAATAAATTAGGATAATCTGGCACTAATTAATCATTAGTGTAAGTTAACATAATCAAAGTCATTAGGTCACCTAAGGCCTCATAATTGTGATGCACCACCTAGTTTAATTAAACTCTAAATAGTTATTAGTAATGGGACCAATAGAGACTAACTTCCTATGAAAAAATATTGGCCGGTCCTGAGACACTTATGTGACAGTTGATTTGGTGTATTAGTCTCGATAAATTCATTCAAAAAGAAAAGTAAAAACTATTAAAAGAATAATTTTATTAGGACTGATATACTAAATCAGCTGTCGCATAAGTGTGCTAGAACCGGCCAATATTTTTTCAACTTCCTATTACTTATTAAGTTGAAGTAGTTGTAAAATATGAACAAAACAAAACTTCGTATTTTTGTGCACTTTGTTTCTGTCAAAGTAGGGTTTGCTACATTGGAGCTGTCATAGGATAGAATAGAACTGTATATGTGTAGTAACAAGCATAAGATCTAAAGTTAAATCTTCAATTATGGCGTTTATTTCAAAGCAGTATGTAAACCAAGGTCATGAAATCATAGTATGTTTATCAACCATTGAATTAATTTATTATTATTTCAATATTGTAAATGTAAGTTAATTAAAAAGATAACAAAATACAGTTTAGATACAAATTTTAATAAAAATAATCACATAAATATTAAATTGATAAATATTTTTATTGTTGAATTCTATTGTCATTTGTGTTTTGAGCATTTTCGCTGTGCTTTAGAGTTACTGCATTGATTTTAATATTTTTGTAAAGACGAATATTCAATAATTAAATATATCATACATTTAAAAGATAAAAATAAGAGAGAAAATGAATGAAAAGAATGGAAATAAGCCTCATATATACTTTTAATCTTCTTCTGTTACTTTTTTTTTTCTCTGAATATACCTGCATTCGAATATGGAAGATCTAAAGTAAAAAAGAAAAAGAAAAGCTCATATAATGTTTCATATATTATTTTTTAATTAAATTTCAATAAAAAAGAATGTGTATAATTTTTACAAACAAATATATAATTACATAATTAAAATTCACATTGTCATATTTTAATTAAAAAAAGTATACACTTGTTATATTTTAATAATCTAAATTTAGTACAATTTCAATTAAGTGGATTGTAATATTTGATCTTAATTTGTTTAAATTTAAAACTTGATTAGTTTGAAATGTTTGAGGTCAATACCACAAATAAAAAATTGAGAACAATTTATCTATCTACAAAAGATATCTAGTAAGGATCCAAATTAATAAAAAGAGGGAAATAGGTCCATATACAAATCACTTGTTTCATGTCACTTTTTCTATAAATGTATATGCATTGGAATGTAGAGGATCAATAGTTTAAAAAAAAAACTTATATAATGTTCTATATAATTTTTGTGTTAAATTTTTTAATAAAATATATAATTTTTTTGCAAACAAATATATGATTACAGAGTTAAATTTTAATTAAGAACTTACCCATTAAAAAATATGAAAAAAAAAGTATATAAATTTAATATTAAGTCCTAGATAATTCCTTGGTCTTAATTTTTAAAAAAAAAAATTGATTAGTAAGAAATGTTCGAGGTCAAAACCCCAATCAAAAAATGGAAATAATTTGTGTATTTGGCACCATACGGTGGAGTGTCTCAAATTCAAAGGCACAAAAAGCCAAACTGTGAGCTAGAAAAGTTGAAGCTAATTGGATTCCCATTCTCCACAAACACACTCTTATCATAAGATTTGTTGGAATATACGCTAAACTCTATAATATTTATTTGTTTATTTATTTTTTGTTTTGATGTGAATGTGTGGTCCATATTGGATAAGTTTCCACGTGTCCAACTCATGCCTGCAACTTCTATGTCTATATTTCATCACCATCCTTACTCATATTTGTTCTCATTCACACCTCAAATCTCTCCTTTTCAAACTAATCGATTCTCTCAAATTCCATGTTTTTACAGTTGTCTTTACAAACTCTTCTTGTCTCGTCTCCATTTACATACATATTAAAAATTTGAATTGGGAGGTTCAGTATCCTATTAATTATCTCAAATTCTATGATATTATATTTGATGTAATAACTTAAAATCGTCATATGATATACAAATAATAGTTTATGAAAAGAGATTATTATTTTTTGTGAAAAATTTTAAATTTGTTAAGTTATATGAGTTGTTACTTAATTAAAATATTAATTTATAAAATCATAATATCTTAATGACCCATGACATTTTAGATACTAAATTCAAAATTTCACCTATCATAAAATGAAGAAAAAAGTTGAAAAAAATAATCATTTTAGTCCTTTACTTTTTGTCTCAATATCAATTTAAATCTTCACAAATCTGTAGTAACAAAATAGTATCTCATCAATAAAAGAAGTAGTATTTGATTACTATTAAAATTTTAAATGATTATTTTAACACTGCAAATTTATGGGGACCAAAATAGTACTTTCATAAAATGTAATAGAATAAGTGAATTTAACGAATTTAGATATTCTAATTAATTTTGTTGTGCATAATACACTAAGGATGTATTAATTAATTGCTTGCGAGACTTTCCAAGCTAATTAAGTAAGTCAATATCTTCAATATTTGGATCAAATTATATATATTGGGGAATTACTAGAGAATCCAGCTAATGCAAGATAATGAAATGGTGCAAGAATTACTATTTCAACATTTGCGGAGAACCTGAGTCGCTCTTACCCATTTCTTTGGAAGACCAACTCCACACAGTTCCAAACCTAAACATGCTTCAACTCATCAGTTTAAAACTAAACCATGGTTAGTTCACCAACACTAATGACTATGACGTCGATCTATATATATATGAAGTACCCACCATTACTATATCTACTTCATACATTATATACATGCAAGCTCCCTTTTATATATACCGTATTCCTCCCTTTCTTTCCTTCTTCTCCAACGCTCATCTTCTGTTCTGTGTAGTTCAGATCGTGAGGTTATTCGCAGTATCGAAGAAGAAGAAGAAGGAGATCAAGAACAAAGAAGATGAGTTGCAGTGGTTGTCGTGTTCTTCGAAAAGGTTGCAGCGACGACTGCATGCTCCGGCATTGCCTTCAGGGCATAGAAGGCCTACAGGCCCAAGCCCACGCCACCGTCTTCGTAGCCAAGTTCTTCGGCCGCGCCGGCCTCATGTCCTTCGTCTCCGCCGTCCCTCCCGCCCAAAGACCCCGTAAGCTCCTCCCTCTATCCCATATCAATGTGTACTTACTAGCCTGACATGAAAATTTCATGATTTTTCATAATATAAAGTGTCACAACATCATAGTATTCTTCAGGGTCACATACTCTTACTCTTTGTGTAGAAGATTCAGGGTCCTTAGATTATCTTAAGATCTTTATGCATGATAATGAAACAATTATTTTACACAGTTTTTGATAGTTTTTGGATATGGCAGCTCTGTTTCAGTCGTTGTTGTATGAAGCGGTGGGACGAACCATTTACCCAGTGAACGGAGCGGTGGGGCTTCTCTGGACAGGGAACTGGCACCTCTGCCAGTTGGGGGTCGAGACGGTGCTCCGCGGCGGCGCGTTGAGCCCACTGCCACCGGCCTTTATTATTATCGGTGGTGGCGAAGATGAGAGTTTTGGGTCTGCCGTGAACAGTTGTAATCGTCAACGAGACAATATGGGTGAAGGATCGTCGAGGATGTTAAATAGAAAGGTTGTTAGTGTTCCTATTTATGAGGTGGAGAATTTTCGAGCACACGATCAGATCACCTTGCCGGAGAGAGCGAAGAAGCTCGGAGCGGCGACGCCGTCCACCGAGGAGTCTGAAACGACATCGTTTGGAAGTAGCCCACAGGGATTTACCCGAAGGAAGCTCCTTAGACTATTCTTCTGACCGGAGTTCCTCTTATGGGAGTTTTTGCGTTCGTATCCTCGGAGAAAATTACAATTGTTGTGCCCGAGTTTTGATCTCAAGATTGATTTGGTCTTGGAATAAAAATGTAATACCCACTGTATTTTTATCTCCACTTAAATATTTTTATCCTTAATCATCCCTAATATTTTTACTAATAATATTTTATCACAATAATTACATTTATTATCCGACTTTAATTAAATTAATATCTCAATTATTCCCACTAACATTATTTTATTAATTCACTTAATTGAAATAATATCATAATTATACTTACTAACCCCATTTATATTATTTTAATACCTAATTATATTGTAAAAACACTATTAGGACTTCATTTAACTCTAAACCATTAAGCAAAACAAGCTTCTCCACTGTGCTTCCCACTCTGTTAACCTCTGGCCGCTGTCACTACCATCCAACCACTACCAAAGGTCAACCAGCATCCCAGCGTCTCCACTAGCCCAAGGACCACTGGCAACAAGCTCCAAATGGTCGGAATTTCGAGCTTTTTTGGTAGTTCGAAGAGCGAAAATATGAGGCTTTAAAATGTGATTTTGATGCATTTTTTATTCAATTTAGCTTAGAGCTTCAGTTCTATGATGTTTTTCAGCCCTTTCTCCTTCATTTACACTAATTAATTTGGTCCAATTTACTTAAAATTGAAGAACCCTAATTTTGGCACTGTTCATTAAAAAAAGAGACAAATTTGAGCTCAATTTGGGTTGTTCACTTCAAATTAAATTAAGATTACACTTCATAGGTAAATTTCACACCTTTCTCCCTTGAAATCTCTTATCAATTATGAATTTTGGCTTTCTGATTAAAAAACCCCAATTTACGGGTCTAGGGGCAATTTGGGAATTAAGTGGAATTTGAGTTTTTAGGGTTTCTTAAATTTTTTTATGCACAAAGGGAGTTATTTAGAATTTTTGAAAATTTTAGTTTGAATTTTAGAACAAATTTCTAATTTGTTTTGTTATTTTCCTAGATTTATCATGAAGAAAAGGACGAAAATTAGAAGGGAAAAATTAGTTTGTCTTAATTAGATAGCACTAAATATTATTTGAGGTTAAATGGAAAATTTGGAATTTATTTGTGGACACCTAAGTGAAATTTATGTAATAATAGGTGTTAGAAATTTAATAAGTGCATAATTGAATAATTGAATAAAACAACAACAACAACAACAACAACAACAATAATAATAATAATAATATCAATAATTATAGTGATAATAAGAATATTAAAATGAAATATAAGTCATAAGAATTTTGAAGTAGTATTTAAGAAAGTGGCACATAAATTTAATTTCTTAAAATTTAGTAAAGAAATAGGTAAATTGGATAAAGGTGAATAAGGAATAATTAATTAGATCTATGACATAATCAAATAATTAAATTATCTATAAGGACTGGATGTTAAAAGTATTTTATTTAATGTTTTAGGTGACTAGAAAACATGCGGTTTCCTGTTAAGTGTTCCCTGGCAAAGGTGAGGTGAGGAGTAGCTACTGTTTTTGTTTGAAGAAGAACCGACGAGGAAGAGCACGTGAAGATTCTTCCTAAATGGCACTGAACTAGAATTTCTGTGGAAGGTGCCAGCGAGATTGCACTATTTGATTCTTTGTGTAACAAAGACGGACATCTTCAAGCTCATAAGTTTATTGGAGGGAGGTTTGTTTTCCTTTTAGTTATTTATTTTTCTCTATTCTTAGTTTGCCTTTTTTTCTTTTATTATTCGAATTGTGGTGTTTGATTTTTTATTATTATTTTTTATTTTATTTTAAATTTTGGCGTGTATGAACTCTTTGAAGGGTACTCAAATTGTCGAGGAGTAAGATATTCTAGCAAGAAAAAAAAAAATTAAGATCACGAAGGCTATGCTTAAAGGACTAGAGGTTATGCCTAATGTAGTTAATATGACAAATATAGATAAGGAAGAACCGATTATAGAAGAAGGGGAGATGGAAGGAAATTATAAGGAGGAAGTTAATGCTCCTAATCTTTTAAGAAAGCCCACACATAAAGATATGGTAATGAATAATGATAAAAATAATGATATGTCCTCATAAGAGATTGTCCAGATGATGGTAGATGACTATGTTGTAAAGGAAATTAATTCCTCCAAAGAGTTTGATCAACCTTTCAATCCTAATCCTGTAGTGTGGGTTACCTTGGAGTAATACAAACAATGGTGTCGTCAGTGGAAGCTTTCTTTATAAGTCAAGTTGTTAGGAAAGAGAATTAGTTTTAAGCTTATAGAATCGTGGGTCCAGAGAAGATGGACTCAAAATGGAGCAGTTAAAGTTATGGATTTAGTGAAAGATTTTTTCCTTGTTCGTTTCGCTGAAAAAGAGGACTTAAACTATGCATTATATGAGGGTTCATGGCTAATAGCCGACCATTAACTTATGGTACAACGATGGAGACCTCTGTTTCAAACTTATAAAATGGAAAAAAAAAAAAAAAAATAGTAGTTTGAATTCATATTCTTAGATTAGCAATCAAATTATGTAACAAAGAGTTCCTTTGAAGGGTAGGCTCAAAATTGGGTACTACGTTGAAGATTGATGAATTAACCTCTATCAAATATAAAGGTAAATATATATGTCTATGTGTGGAAATCAATCTTAACAGACAATTGGTGCCCACTGTTACTACATTTGTTAAGACCTACTTGGTGGTGTATGAAGGTTTACATCTTATATGCTTCAGATGTGGTATTTATAGACATAAGGCAGAGAATTGTCTTCCAGCTAATCTAAACCAAACACCTAAATAACCTTCTAAAGCGACTTCTGGTGAATCCTCGAAAGAGGATTCTAGTGAATCCCCAGTGAATATAGGAGCTGAAGTTATGGATATTGTAATGGAAACTTCTATTATTTCAAATGAAGGGCGAAATGATCTAAAGATAAATTATTCCAATAAAGAGATAAGTAAGGTCATGTTGCAGAAAGATCATAATCTTTCTCCAACTAATCACTTTGGACCTTGGATGGTTGTTAAGGGACCAAAACGAAATTATATAGAAACAAGACATAACTTTGAGAAAAAGAAGGTTAACAAGGTGAATCTCGGTTTTAATAACACACGAGAATGATTCCGAGATGGATATGACTAATAAAGAAGATAAAAGTAATTCACACAGGAAGGTCAATAATGATTTAGAAACTAGTGGAAATATTCCTAAGAAAGATATAATTATTAGAACCATGGTTAAACATCATAAAAAAATGGTTCAACAAGTAGGACCAAAGACTTCTATTAGGCTAGAAACCTATAATGGGCAGACAGTTGGTACAAGTAAGCCTAGAATGAACAATCAAAAGCAAAGTCATGGGAAGATTCTCTTTGTTGAAACTCTTAAAGAGGTAGACTATTAAAAGAAAGGATTAATGTCTCATCAGGATAACCCCACATAGGAAGGATGTCCTTAATCCTATGGCCATAAATGTCCACAGTCAAGATAAGGAAACTGTAGAGTTGACTCAAAAACGGCAAGCACCATCAATAAATAAAATTAGTGCCTCTAATCCGCTAAACCCTGGTTTAGCTTCTGAGAGAAGGATAGAGGTAGTTGAAAAAGGTGCTCAAGAAGTGGGGATGGATATTGATCATATGTCTAAGGTCTAACCTGAAACTGATCCAGACGCATTGGGGATGCTTTTCTTACTAAGCAAGATAAACATTTACTGCAATTTTTTTCCTTTCCTTTTCTAATGAATATTTTAATTTGGAACTATAGAGTTGTTTCAGGTTGAGGTTTCACTATCATGATTAATGATTTAATGAATAGATACCGTGCTAATTTTTTATGTTTATTGGAGACACATATGAGTGGGGAGAAAGCTAAGAAAATTGTTAAAAAGTTTAAGTTCGATGGTTATCATAGTTAGGATGGTGTGGGATTTTCAGGTGGCATTTGGTGTCTATGGAAGCTTAATTGCTAGTAGATTCAAGTTCTTCATTCTCATCGTCAATTTGTCCACATGGAAATTGCTTATGAAAATGCTAGCCTATGTTGTTCACTGCTGTTTATAGAAGTCCCCAGCTGATCTCTTGGAGGGATCTTTGGGCTGGTCTAAAGGAGATCTCTAGCCAAATTGTGGGTCCCTAGTGTGTAGGGGCGATTTTAATTCCATCTTGACTATTGATGATACTAGTGGTTCCTCTAATATGTCGTGCGACTAAGCTATTTTTCAAGGCACTCTTCTTGATTGCAACCTTCATGACATTGGTTTCCAAGGTCAAGCCTTCACTTGGCAACGTAATAATATTATAAGAAGGCTCGATCGTTTTGTTGCTAATAGTCTCTAGTCCAATTTTTTTGATAATGTGGCGATTAAGCACCTCTCTAAACTCAAGTCGGATCATATTTCGATCATCCTGGAGTTTAGGGGCTACGACTTATCTAATTTTGCTAATAAGCCCTTTCGGTTTTTAGCTTCTTGGTAGGTCCATGGTACTTTCCAAGATCTTATTCAAAGGTCATGGTTGAAGAATAAAGACTTAAAATCAAATATTAACTCCTTTATAGAGGTGGCTAAAGAATGGAATAAAAATGTTTTTGGTAATATAATCAGGAAAAAGAATAGGATTCTGCTAAGACTTAAAAGAATAAGTCATTATTTGAATTTTCAAACTAATATTTTCCTTGAAAACCTTTGAAGTCAATTATAGAAGGAATATGAGGCATTGGCCATTTAAGAGGAAATTTATTGGAAGCAACTTTCCAGATGTAAATGGCTTTCGTATAAAGATCGCAACACTACTCACTTTCATGGTATGGTTTCTACTCGAAAAAGGAAAAATAGGATTCTTATGCTAAAAGATGAGAATGGGTCTTGGGTTGAAGATCAAATTACTTTGCAAAATATGGGGATTTCCATTTTTAAGAAGCTATATGAGGAAGATGACTTCTATAGCCATTTTCCTATCTCTGGTATGTTTTCCAATTTGGCAGATACTAAACTTTCTTCCTCAACTAAATAGGTTACAGAAGAGGAAGTTAAGAATGCTCTTTTTAATATGGGTGTTTGGAAAGCCCCTAGTCCTGATAGTATTCCTACAATGTTTTACCAGTGTAATTTGGGTTATGTAAAAGAATTTTTAATCGATTAGGTGTCCAAGGTATTTTCAGAGCCAGCTATTATTCAATATGTGAATTACACATTTATATCTCTTATTTTAAAGGTTCCTTTCCCTCAGATGATGAAGCATTATAAACCCATTAACGTGGTTTACAAGTTGGTTACTAGAATCCTTACTCCTAGACTTAAAGGAGGTTATGCCTAAAATTATTGGTCCAAATCAATGCAACTTTGTGCCAAGGAGACAAAGTGCTATAATATCATTATTGCTCAAGAAGTTATCTATACTATGAGGACCAAAAAGGGTAATATTTGTTTTATGACCCTTAAAGTGGATCTTGAGAAAGCTTATGATAGGCTTTCTTGGAATTTTATAAAGGAAACCCTAGAGGATATTGGCCTTCCAAATAACATAATCAATTTGATTTAGTGGAATATTACTTCTATTGACATGCAATTGCTCTGGAATGGTCATGCTACTGACCCTTTTGTTCCTTCGAAAGGGATCCGTCAAGGAGATCATATTTCTCTTTATCTTTTTATCCTTTGTATTGAAAGAATCTCCTAATCAATCTCGGTAGCTGTTGAGTAGAATCAATAAGACCCCATTAATTTTAATAGAATAGGACCTAATCTCTCTCATCTTTTCTTTGCTAATAATCTTATTTTGTTCAGTAAGGCCTCTCTTCAATAGGCATATGTTATTAAGGAGATTTTGGAGATTTTTTGTAGAAGTTCAAGTCAGAAGGTAAATAAGTCTAAGTCTGGTATTTATTTCTCTGCTAATGTCCCACAAGAGAACAGACATGAGATTAGCCAAGTTTTGGATATACAACTAATAATCTGGGTAAGTACTTGAGAGTTCCCTTATTTCATGATAGATGTTCTTATAGAGATTTCCAGTATCTTATTGATAAAATGTTGAATCACTTAAATGGCTGGAAAGCTAATACTCTTTCACTTCCTAGGAGAATTACTTTAGCTTAATCAGCTCTTGCTTCCATCCCCACTTATGTGATGCAAACTACTAAAATCCCTTTTCAAGTGTGCGATCATATGGACAAAATCCATATGTATTTCATTTGGAATGCTTCTGCTGATAAAAAAAAGATTCATCTGATTTGTTGGGATAATATTTGCAAACCCAATAAGCTTGGTGGTTTAGGGTTCAGGAAAGCTTGGGATTTTAATTAGACATTTATTATGAAAAAAGCTTGGAACCTTATTCATAACAGAAATGATTTATAGGTAAAGGTGATATGTAACAAATATAATTGTTCTTATGCTATTATTTCGATTATTTGTCAGCGCAGTGCCACTTCTAACTTTTAGCAGGATATTAATCTGATATGGGTCCTTTTTTATCGTAATCTCATTTGGCGACTTGGAGATGGTTATTTAAACCATTTTTGGGCTGATCATTGGGTGCCAAGGGTTCATAGTCTTCAAGATTTTGCTATCATCGATATTGATGATAATATTTGAAATGAAAGAGTGGCTAATTATATTCCTGATAATAGGGATTGGAATGTTCTCAAGCTTCAACAAATTCTTCCTATCGATTGCGTGGACATCATTATTCCTCTAAGAGTCTCTCCCTCGCTTGAGAATATTGACTTTGTGGTCTAGCTCCCAAATAACTCTGGTATATGTTCTTGTAAATCTTCCTTTGATTCTTGTTTTGGTACTAACTGGAATTTTCAGTTTGATTTGTTTGGTAAGATTTGGAAATTAGGTATTCCTCAATGTATCAAAGCTTTCATGTGGGTTATTGCTAATAAAGCTCTTCTCATAAATAATGACTGCCATCATCATTCTCTGGATGCTTCTCCTTGTTGCTCGCTATGTGGTTCTGATGTTGAAATAGTGTTTCACACTATTCACGATTGTACTTTCACCAGTTCAGTGTGGAAAAGCATTGTGCCTAGCTCTCTTCATTTGGGTTTCTTTCAAGAAGACCTCATCCAGGGGATGGACTTGAATATTAATAAGAGAACTCCTTTCTTTAATGGGGTTAGTTGGCTCCATGCTTTTTTGTCTATTTGTGCCAAATTTTGGTATATGAGAAATAGGAAAATTTTTAAAGGAATTAATATTGAGCTCACTAGCTTCTTAAGATATCTGATTATTTTGATTTTAGATTATCACCATGCCTTTTCTATTCTCTAAATTACTACAAGGACTGTCAAGGATTTTTCTACTCAGCATATTCATTGGATTCCTTCTCCTGATCACATCATCAAGTTGAATATTGATGGTTCGATCTCTGAGTAAGGTTCGGCAGCTTATGGTGGTCTGTTAAGGGACAACAAGGGCAATTTGGTCAAAGGTTTTAGTGTTAAGCTTCCTAGCTGCACGATCACTAATGCCAAGTTTTGGGCCTTCTTTATGGTTTGAGAATTTGCTTTAAAGCTTGGTTTAGATCTATTCTTGTGGAACTGGATTCCTTGATTATGGTTAAAATGGTTTATAATCTGCATGGTAGTTTTCATCTAGTTCGTGCTATCATACATTGGCTAAATTTGGATTGGTCTATCTAAATTACTCACATCTTTTGTGACGTAAACTTTGTTGCGAATACATTTGCCAAGCATGGTCACAATCAAGTTTCTTCCTTCAAGTGTTTCGATTCTATTCCTAGTATCCTTAGTTGTTGCAGCTGACTTGCAGGGTGTTTGTCACCCTATGCTTGTTCCTTGTTAGTTCTTTGTTTGTTTTGAGCGTTTTATCCCGTTGTTTATTGAAAAAAAAAAAAAGGAATCACATTAATTTTTTAAAATATTTAAAGAAAATTAAAAGTATATATAAGTAAAATAAAAACAGTAATAATAATATGAGAGGTGATGTAAACAGGCATAGGTGACACTGGCCCTTCAGATATTTGAAGAGGCAATGAAAGCATTATTGCTCTTTTATGCTTTTACACTGCTAAGAGCACTCACATCAAAGTAAGCTGATTTAGCAAGGGGTCACTCAGTGATGTTATTCTCAAATATCAACATGACTAACATAGAATAATAGTCTAAGATATAGTGGGCTTAATCTAGGACCTTCTATGTAATAAATAAAATTAAGAAATTTATTATTAATAAGATATTTTGATCCATGGCTTCTCACCTTAAAATTAATTTATTTTTTAAAGACAAAATATAAAATAATTTATTTTTTTCATGTATGGAAGAGGACCTTTATTTTTAAACAGTTTTATTTTTGAAGAAATAAATTAATCTCAAATCAAAACAAAAAATAAATGACTAAAATTATATGTGTTTCATGTACAAATGTCAAATCCTATGCATTTCACTCCATATCCATTTTAGATAGGTTCAATCTTAAAAAAGTAAGTAATTTTCATGAAAACTGATTCTAGCAAAAGCAAATAATAAACACCTGTGAAAACAGGTAAGATATATTTGATTAAAGAGGTTCATGGCATGCTTATATATATATATATATATATATATTTGAGACTTGCGATGGTTCCAACATAGGATAAAAAATGTATAGTTAGTGGCCACAAAATAATGTATTAAGTGATTGTATAATTAATTAATAAAAAAATTACTGGAATAAGTATTTCACCAAATTATTTGAGTTGTACTTTAAGGAAATTTTCCACAGTGGAGGACATGGGCCCAGTATGCCTCTGGTTGAAATCGCTCTCCTCACTTCCACAAGAACTGTATATTGGTGTTTTAGTTTTGAATTTAATTTAATTTATTTTTTTATGAATTAAAAAATTAAAAAAAAATTTATTGAATTAAGTTTCATTTCAATCATTCATTAATTGAAAGCTTTAAAATGATCTATTACTTTCAAAATTTAACTCAATATGATTATCAGTCTCGTTTTCGCCTTCATATTATGTAGTCACTAAAAACAAAATTTTATATATATATATACAGACACACATTGTGTTGTATTGACACTGTTTATCAAAACTATATTTTACCACACATGGAAGAGGCTGAATTATTGCAACACTTCTAGCCAAAGTCCAGAACGTTAGAAACATGCTAAAAGTTCCTTTTCAATCCTAGACCATATCAGTCAAATCCACATTCAATGAAAAATATTGCTTGTTTAAATCGGTATGCAGGGTTTAGAATGCGTCTGTGTACCATGCACCGCAACACTATCACTACGCATCGTGTTCTTCTCTATCACATTCTCATTCAATTTTCGTTTGTCAAACAATGCTTCACACACCATGCCGTCTCAGTTAAAAACCTCATAACTTGCTGAAAGAAAAAAGTAATTTAAAATTTTTTTTTTAAAAAAAAGGAAATAGTTTGATTACTTTCCCTCTTAGCCTGCAAAATAGGGTACTGTTGAAGTAAAGACTATTCTGAAAAATTTTAGATATGCCTTCGTTTACCCAAAAGAAAAAAGTGGATCAACTTAATTATAAAAAGAAATATAAACTCACTTCTTCTATGTTTATGTCACTTCAGACCAGGCCTACCTAAGATCTTGAGATGCATGTTTGGCCATCATGCTCTTGTTTCAATCATTTTATTCATTAAACTATAGTACGTAATATTTCATCTTCAATCATTGGTCTCCGAGAGGCTAAGAATTTGATAGTCCACACATAAATTGCTCTGAGAATAAGAAGAATCATGCCTGAGGTTGCTAAAACTAGTAACAATGATCAAACAGCAAGTACTGGTGTTCAAGTAAGGATCTTGGCCACAAATTTACCTAATAAACCAATGATTAGTTGACTATATACATATGCATAGACAAGGTAAAATGTATACAGCTGGCTATTGAAAGAAAAAAACCACCTTTTTTTTTTTCCTGTGATATTCATACACAAAAGATATACTACACACATGAAATATAACAAGAACACATCAGGCTTCAAAAATATCAAATAAAAATCCAAAAACCAGCTACCTATCAGGTCCATATTCCATTCTCATTACCTTCTGTGTCATCTTCACCCGTGGGAAATTAAAAAGCTCGGAGTGGTGTTAGCAGTAAGAGTGAGTAGTCAAGAAAGATCAGTTCTACACATGCGTGTTATGAGGCGACGGCCAGTAGTTGGAACACGACAAAGTTGTAATATATGTGTTCTTAAGGTACAATCCCTGACCTGTTAGTATAATTGATGTACCAAAAAACAAAAGCTATGAGAATACTGAAACCAGATTAATATGAGAAACGAAAAAGAACCAATACTAATATAGATACAGGATACAATATGATACGGACACCACAATTTGAAGTGTTGAGATGTAATAGCATGACTGCAAAATACATGACATGATACAGCGCCGCTTTTAGTGGTGCTTCATAGATGAGAAAGCTTCAGAAAGACAATTTACCTGCAAAGCTGCTAATGAGGACAAAAGATCCTTGCATTGTTCAAGGAAAATCCTTTCCTTCGCTGTCACCTTTACAAGTTCTGCCACCAAGGAGTTAGTTTCTTCCACCTGCTAGAACAAATGATTTTAGATATACCACAACAAGAGACAATAGGTGTTTGGGTAACACATAAAAGCATTAAATTTAATCTAAAGACCTCTATCTTAATTCCCACTTTTGAGTCTTTTGACAAATGCTAGTTCCTCAACTCCTTCAGAACTAGGCAAAAGTTTCTCAGGATTTAATCAGCTTATCATCATCATTTTAGTGTGATGGCCCCGAGCACCACAGGCTTAGGCATGGGAAGATGTATCAGCGGAGAAGTGGGGAGAAGTATCCAGAGCAAGGTGAGCTGGAAAGCTGAGAGGGGCAGTTGTAACCTACTAAACACATGTATCTAGCAGAAGGAGAGAGAGTATGGGATAGAGCAGAATATAACCAGAGGGATGAAGGTGTGGAGGGGCATCTAGAAATTGGAATGGTCTTGGGGAGAGTTCTGGCCTCTCACAATGCCAGAGTACCTTATATTATTGTCTGTTTCTCTTGTTTAGGTATTGTACTGTGCTGTTGTGTATGTATTTCTACATTTTCATCTAAATTTATCTTTTGGTTAGCGGGTTCCATCATACTGCAAAAGCAAACAGTACCATTGGCCTTGATAGCTGTAGAAATAAACAACTCAACCAACAATGCATTGATTTCTGCAGCTTAATAAAGATCTAAGAGATTGTTCAAGGAGCTACATATCAATTAGCACTATTAAAATCAAGTGTTTACCACTAGGTTAAAAGCTTAAACTGTTAATTAGACCGCAACTTTATTTCCTTATACCTAACAGTGCAAAGCCCACATTGAGCCGCAAGGGGACATGAGGAGCTGCACCCTTGTAAGTGCTGCAGGTCAGGCAGTAAGTCTCAACCAGTTATGTTTTCCTGAGACAAAAAGTGGTGCTGACCCCTATACGGCCAACAATCACCCCCAACCCCAAGCACCAGCCTGGGAGTCTCAATCTTGTGCCCTCACTCTGATCTTGTCAAGATCAAGCACTTATCATTGAGCAAAAAGCTTAAGTTGTTAGTTAGTGTGTAATTTTATTTTCTTATACTTGATAGTGGAAAGCTCTGCACTGAGTGGCAAATGGAAATGAGTAGCTATGCCCTCATAAGCGTCATGGGTTGGGCAGTTAGTCCCAACCAATTATGTTCTTCCAAGACAAAGAGTAGTGTTGAACCCCCATAAAGCCAACAAGCACTATCCAAAAGTTAGAACTTTGAAAATCAACACTTAGATTTCTGCAAGTGCATAAATCCACAATCAATACCATTGTGGACTGTACTGTACAGTATGTTATCTACTAGTTATGTTTGAGAGTTGGGAGGGAAATGAAGGAATCAAAGAAAGATAATCGGATGAGGATAGGATGTTCAATAATTATTTTCCTTTCCCATGTTTGGATGTTAAGATCAAAGATGGAAAAGGAAGTAGAGTATAGAACAAAAGAAGATGAATAATGATATATATGAGATATTTTTACAAGGAGACCCTAAGTTAGAATAATTTATCATAATTGCTTAGTTACTTGATATTGGAATTTCATAAATTACAAATGGAATGTTAGTAAATTAATTAATTTCACCTCCAAGATCCCCAAAAAAGAAAAAAAAGACTTGGGAATTTGTAACAGGATGGTTGGAGGGCAGCAAAGGATTTTAGAGGTTAGCTTCAGGGTTTAAAAACTTTTGAGAGAGACAGGCCCTCTTTTATCTTCCATCTACATACCTTCTAAATTAAAATAAAAATTAGAGAAAGCCAGGCCAGAAACACAGATATATAAGAATCATGGAACTATACTTGTAAAATGATAGCTCACAAGCACGCATCTCATCCCTGAAAGTTGAGT
Organism: Delonix regia; assembly: GCA_037074485.1. Classification (NCBI taxonomy): domain Eukaryota; kingdom Viridiplantae; phylum Streptophyta; class Magnoliopsida; order Fabales; family Fabaceae; genus Delonix; species Delonix regia. Next base: position 6,981,538 of record CM073454.1, on the reverse strand, counting down.
CAACAATCCCACATTTGTTTATGTTTCATTAAATCATTTAACCTCATGAATATCTTGTAATTATGACATCAACGTTATCTGTCCTATTCTTTGCCTACCAGCATAACTACTAAGCCTTGAACGTGGTCAATTTCTGCATTATGAATAGTTAGGGTTTTAAGACAAAAAGGAATCCAGTTCCCTAATGGATTTAATAAATCGTTTAGCCATACCTGACAAATTAATAATGCAACAACTGAACCAGCCATAATAAATTACTTAATGGACTTGATACATGCAAGCAGGATTTGGCTTTGCCAAAGTAACATTTGATTTTATCATCCCAATGATAAACCACTCAGCACTTTAGAAGGTCTTTCTCTTACGTGTGCAAGGCTTTTCACATAAAATCATACCATGTAAATTATCAAAACTACATCTTGAATTATTCATTGTCTGGACCATGCACCTAATGTGACAAGTAAAAAATGTATTATGCATATAAATTTGAGCTCTCTCTCTACAACTTATACAGCAATAAAGGGTGCTCATACAATTATTTCAAGTCAGGATATGTTTTACTAATTTATAGAAGGCCAGGTTATGTAATTTATAAATGCATCTAACTGTACTAGAAACGTGACCACATATTCTTCCATCCTTTATAAAGTAGGTGACTAGATGGTCAGGTTAAGGATCAATGTAGATCTAAATTCCTCAGTTCAATATTAGGTAATACTGACACACCTAAACAGACAACATAATTAAACTTTGAATGGATTTAAGATGATTATATAGTAAAATAAACCCAGATGAAAAGGTGACGAGGGTGACAGAGTAGCTTCTAGACCACAAGGGCATGTGTTATATTCTGAAAAACTTAAGAGTCCAATATAAAGCATTACAGGAATTATTACAATGCTTTTGTGATAGAATGAATTTAAAAGCGTCTTCAATTGGCTTGACACACAGGAGAGCAATGATCAAACCAACCAATCAACAGAAGTATGACTCTTAGACAAGTAAAATATTTTTACAGTGCTATACAATTGTGGGGAATTAGTATCTATATGGTTGTTGACCCAATCCACAGGTAAATACTGGCACATTCTAAATGGAACACTGCAACACATCAACTGTGTTGAGGTGGTAAACATTCCGTAAGATGCTTTCTCATTACTTCTCACCTAGGTCCCAACTCTTGAACAAAGATCTTTAAAGGGTACCTACTTACAGAATCTGCTTCATGATAACCTTATTTACATATCATAGATTGACAATTGATAGAAACACATGCCCCTAACTAGGAAAGTACATTAGAAAAGAAAAAATAAAAAAGGCTTACCTTTGATGAAAGAGAGTATATCGAGGATGCCATCGCTTGCATGACATCAACTGCTGAACCCACAGCATCCTTCAGATTTGGTACATCAGCCTGACAAAGAATAAAATTATGTGATTATTAAGAGACACTTTGAATTAGTGCTGAGAATTTGAAAGGGAAAGCAGCAGCACATACTATTGCTTTTTCAACAACAGGAAGGCGGAGGGTACTGGCCCTTAAAGCTTCAGTTGCTCCAAGTAAAGAACTGGAGTGATCTCTATCTAGAAGGGCCCACTCTTCCAAATAAGGAATCTATAAGACCAAGCACAACAAACTTCACTTACAATGAATAATTGAGATAATTAAGTAACCAGCAGATTTATCAAGAGTACTGGTGAGTATGTGTTTCATGTAAGTATCAATTATAAACCCTTTCAAAACAATAAGCTTGGAAGAAATGTATTTAGTTGCCATAATATATCACCAAACACCAGACTTTGCACTAAGGTGACCAATGAATATCAGTGGTCATTGCAAAAACTTCAACAAACCCAGTGTTGCAAAAGTAATTTTTTAATTTCATCAAGCTTATCACTTTTCAAGAGCTGCATTCACAACACCATAGGTACTAAGTTGCAGTTGAAACTTCTGAATCTTACTTGTCCCCTTAGGATGGAAGTTAGCTTCAATTTTTGCCTCAGCAATAGCAACTTGATTCTTTTAAGTATGACTGAGTGCCGAAGTTCTGATATTGTTGCCCATGCATTCCATAAATGCCTCTGGCACAATAAGAAAACATTTAGGCTAAAGCACATTACCACGTAGTAATATTGTTATCAGCAAAAGACTCAGCCACTTTTTAACTAAACATCTTAGGAATTAATTTATTTCAGAACATATAAATGTAGATGAGGAAATTACTAAACTAGAAAACAAGTTTTGGAATAAAATGTGTCTGCTTCAATGAAAAAGACTTCAGAGACTTGTCAAAATATATTAGAAACCAGAAAAACATTAATGATATTGTCAAATGTCATAAAGATATCTGGCGCTACACAAGATGTTAAAAGAGCTCAAATTGTGTCAACACGGTTGTCAAGGATCACTTCAAACTAAATGCTTAAAATGTTAAGTGAAGGTCCATAATTGGTTCTATTAATATCTCTAGCATGTCCTCCCACATGACAGCCCTTTGGGCATGAAGTCAAGATAAAGCACAAACCGAGCATACCTTGCACCAAAACTTTATTTTAATTATGGGAATGGTCAGGCTAAAATAAGAGAAATTAAGAGACTAAGTGTGGCAAAGACCAAACTCTTGATAGCTTGGTCATAGAGGCTTTGATAACATGTCAAGGACCAGTTCAACCAAAAGAAGCCAAAGCTGTTGAGTGATGGTTCATGATTAACTTTATTAATATTTCTAAGTGGTCAGGACTCAGGAGGCTTGGCTGCATAACTTAAGGTGAACCTAAACCATTTCCACTAACTATTTCTCGAGCCCAATAAAACCCATGACCTAGAAAGCTGGAGATAAGAGTGCTAAATTACAAAATTCTGTATTCTGTTTGGAAAAACCACTACAGGTTGCCAGAGAGACCTTGAATATAGTGCTAGGTAAAATTGAGAAAACAGATTCATTTAATATAGATTTTTCATGTATCTGCAGCTAATTAAAATTTACAGCAGACTGTACATGTATCAAATCCAAAATAATACGATACATGAATAGAGAAATTTTTTTCTTACTTTGAAGGACCTTTCTCTATGATCCTAGGAACACATAATAAAGAGTCTTAGGGCAGGGCTCCAGAGTCTCAAGGCAGAGCCCTTTAGAGTAACAAAAAATTGGTCCTCACATCCTCTAGAATAATTCTAAAATTTAATGTCCTTCATAACCTTCAACTAATCGTCGTCAACTATAATTTTTCTTTTTTCTTTTTCTTTTTTTGGGCCCAGAATCTCCTTTGCAACATAAAAATGGAATGGGAAATCTGAGTAATCTCAATACACAAAATTGTTGCTCTAATAATAGTAAAAGATAAAACTAAAAATACTTTAACACAAAATCAACAGTATAGAAATATATGGACTAAGTTTGTTTTGCAATAAAGTGCTCTTAAAATGGTAATATGTGAATACTATCTATATAGGACATGCTTTGTAAGTTAGATGGGTCATGGTAGCCGTTAATAGACAGAATTTCCTTGTTACTACTCAACTCCATCAAAATCCTTTTTCGTCCAGATATGCCTTCTCCTATAAAATTTATAAGTTAATTCAGTTTTACTTGCCCTTCTCTAAGTATGTGGAATTGTGGTCAAAGCCCTAGATCCAAAATATAACGTTTGTGCACAATGAGCATGAGGAGAAGGTTCCTCATTATTCTTCAGAAAAAAATTTGTTAGCTAAGGATGCCACATGTATTAATTCACTTTTGACAAACATTATCAATTTCTATGAGCATTCACATACATATAAAAATGTAATTAGGAGAAGGTTCCTCTAATACATTATCATTTCTAATTTATTGGAAGGTAATGCAACAAGGTAAGTTGAATGCAATCTGTTTTTGAAAAAAGATCCAAGCAAATGTCAAATACTTCTCACAATAAAGCATACTCATCAGGTCAATACCCATAAGTATTTTCTTTGTCACAGCAACACAAAGAAGAGTCAGTGCTAGTTTGTGTAGAATTACTTTTAGAGTGTCAACTAATTCCAACCATCAAAAGTAGAAGCAACTAGTGTGTTTTCTAATTCAATGTATAAACCTCATGAATGGCCATCAAAAAAGTTTTTCATATCCAGTTGACCATTAGAATTTAATAAAAAAAAAATTAGAAGACTCATTGAAATCTTACTTTGTATTCTAGAGGCTACACCTTTCCCTAAGGAGTATGCCTAAATAGAACAAACTATGCACTACTGGAAAATAGTAACCATCCAATGTCGTTATGAGAAAGGAACTAAGGAGGAGTAATACTCTCTAAATTTTCCACACCTAGATAATAAAATCAAAAAACGCAAGATGAGATTAATCATGCTAGACAATCTCAAACCTAGCCTCCACCCTTAAATATAAGGCTTCCAGAGTTCTTCGAGCAAGACCAATGAACATTCACTTAAAGATTAGCCACCAAAACTACCGGCATAGGCTGACATATAATCCTTCTTTAAAGCAAAATATCCAACGGAGGATCTATGAGTTATAGTTAACAATTAATTCTTTAGTAAATGTTATAGAATGATATAACCATGATGACAACCCCCATTAGTCTAAATCATTCCACAGAAAACACTCTACTATATATAAGAGATCATTATGACGCAAAAACAAGAACCAATCTGGGATATTTATATCAATCAAAAGAACCAAAAACCATGGTGTGAAGTATAGCTTCGTTAAAGACATATGCCATACCTCTGCATTCAGTTTTTGCACCATAAAGGTACCATCTGCCCTTGCATTAGCAAACCTCCATTGCACATATCGGTTATACAGGATTCGTAACGTGTGTGCATCAAATATTCGATCCTCCCCTATCTTCCCTCTCCGAATATCAACAGAGAAACTAAGAATTGAAGGTGGATTGGAAGAATTACTATTGATGGAGCTGGCAACTGCACTTCTCACCCGAGCTGGACTAGAAATTCCCCTTGATGGTGATGAGGCTGCAGATGCCCAAATTTTACTTGGCGACGCAGGACGAGCAGTTCCCCTGATTGGAGAAGCCATAGTACGAGGGGATGACAGCGGACCATCACTATTGAACTTTTTGGATTGAATAACCTTTGAAGGGGCCGCCATTCTTGAGGCAGGACTTGTTGATAAGGGTGAACCTGGATCCTGCAAGCGGCGCAGCCGGCTATTAGTCTCTTGCCAAAACCTCGCAGACACAACAATGCCGCGATGTCCACTTCGCCCCTTGGCAGCTCCAATAGTATCTTGTGCTCCAGAAGTGCTACCAGAGGAAACGCTGTCTGTATCAGATGCGGTGAGATCAGAATGCAACGAAGAATCATTTACTGAATTTACATCTGGGCTCCGCTGAGCAGCCTTCAACAACTCAGCTTTGCCCAAATCCAAACTCAATCCACCATCAAAAGAAGCCCTTCTACCACCATCCATCATCGATTGCTGCAATGCCCGAACCACTTTTCCAAATCCGTTTCCAACAAGCTTCTTATCACCGCTGCAATTCATGCTCCTTGACAGGTGATTGGAACTCGAATTTGACTGCCGGCTCCGACCCGGCCATCGATGCTGGTCCATGGGCCTCGAGTTCTCCACCTGATCTCCTCCTCCGTCAACCTTACCTCTGACCGGAGTCGACCTCCGCCGCTCCGGCGTTGCCGCCTTCCTGGCATTGGTTGAAGTGGGTGTCGCCGCCTTTGTCTTACTAATCGGAAGCGAAAATGCCTCCCCTTGAAACGAAACCGACAAACTCCGCGTAGAAGTGACTAGAAGCTTCGTAGCGGCCGATACATCACCAGCATTGCCTTGCCGGAGAACAGGCGTCATAGGCCTGGTCGGAGTCGCGGGTCGCCTGCGGTCCATTGATTGGGACCTCTTAGGCACCGTAGAAGGTTGTGGGGTCGATGAAGGAGTGGAATTGATAGAGCGTGAAAGGAGGGGAGAGGGGCATCTCCTAGATGAAGACGACGAAGAGGTTGAAGTGGAAGTAGAAGTGGACGGAGAGGGAGACATGTACCTGGAAGAGACCTGCCTTCCTTTGGGTCTTCTGGGATGAGTCCCATTGTCTTTCTCAGAAGGTAGGAGTGGAGGCCTTGATGGGTATTGGTTGTTCGAGGAAGCCTTAGCGTTAAGTAGGTCAGTTGAAGCTGCTTCAGAAATGGCAGCCACCATTATAAAACTTTGAAATTTCCTCACATGGCCTCCAAGATTAAGGGTTTCATTCCCAAACCCCAGCCGTTTCCATAGCCGATTGCGTGTGCAGGAGATCAAGAAATTGTACAAAGCTAGGGGAATTTCAGAAATGGGTCTGCTAAAGATTCAGTATTTCAGAGGAACTGTAAAGAAAACAACACTGTTGCGTGGGATTGAGAGAGAAAGCGAGAGTAGGTAAACGAGATTTGAGAGTGTAGAGTGTTTCTCAGGTGAGCTTCTGGGTTTTGGTTTTTGTGAATCTTTGGAGAGACGTTATGTTAATATAATGACAGTTTATTTTACGCAAAGCGCTTCTCTTGTTGATATCTTTCCCAGCTCACACTGCAAACACATTCCATATGCAAATACAAAGTAGCATATGAGTAGTCCTATACTAAGGCGTAAATTTCTAGCAATTAAGAAGTTTAAAATTATCACAAAAGAATATTCTTCAAATTTACTTATTTCATCAATTTAAATTTTTTAAAATATATGTTTATTTATATATGAAATAAATAATCAATCAAATCATTTTTAAAAATTAAAAATTCGAAACTAATTATTTTTAATTAACTAAATTTATAAAAAAGATTTGAGATCTAAGAATATTTTCCGTATTAAAAATATTCTTCTTACATTAGTCAAATTGCAAAATTCAACGTAGCAAATTTTTTTAGAAAAACTTTAAACCCATCCCATGGAAAGTCAAATCCATTGAACCATCACTAAATAAATAAATAAATAATTATGCACGAACAAGTATTTTTTTTCTCTTTCATAATTCTTAAAGCTACGTTTATGTTTCCTTGACTCTAGGATTGACCCCAAGGGTAGCTTCATAGTCCAGTTACTATTTAGTCACAGGAATCCACCTATAGCTATTTAAAACTCTCATTTTTGTATGTTAATTAATTAAATAAATTTATTATTTTTTAAATTCTGCAGATGTCTCTGTCACATTAGTGTGACATATTTAATAAATCGGCTGCAGTGTTGTATGCTTGTGTAACATTTCACTCACGCCAAAGAATACGAGAACTGCTTCATTACACTACAATCTACTGTGATGTTTCCTACTTCACATGTATAAATTGATGTTTGAGTATAATAATAAAAAATTTACGTTTTGGATTATTGTTTAGATGTCCTCCTACTTTTAAATGAAACATTAGGCAAGGAATTATTTTATAAAAAACTCAGAATGACAACAAAATATATAATATTCTATAGTGTTAGAAATTTGTCATTGAATTTTTATAGTTTATTTTGTTATTATTATTATTTAATTATTTCGTAATAATTTAATTCGATATTTAGGTAACATAATTTTTTGAATATGGAAACAATAAACAGTAGCATTTATAACACCAATTTTGTTTTATATTTGAAATATTTTTTATAATATTTTAACAATAATCAAGCAGAAATTTTCGCTTTTCAAAATGTCAATTTAATGTTATTTCGTTTTTGGAATTCCAATAGTGATATTAGAATATTATGAAATTTCTTAATATATGTATATATGTTTATATATAAAAGTGAAATATGTTTTAACCATAATAATATTTAATATTTGCATGATTATCATTGATAAATTTTGAAAAACAAAAGTCGTAACATAGTTATTTGATAATGAATAAATCACATGAAACTTCACAACATACTTTGAATCATAATAAAATATATTATTTTTAAATCAAATAAAAATCATAATTTATTATTTGCCTAATAATGAATTTTAAACATTATGAAATTGCTCAAGTGAAATACTTTCTTTAAAAAATAATAATTTTTAATATTTAATATATGCATGATTGTTTTTGTTGAATATTAAAATTAAAAAATCACAATTATAATAAAATAAATCTCATAAAATTTAACAAAAAACAATTTAAACCACAATATGAAATCATAAATAGCAAACTATAATATATAATAAAAAAAATATTATTTTAATCCCTCACTTATTACAAAATTATTATTTTAGTCATTCCCTCATTGTAATACCCAAAATAGTCTTTACTTATTAAAAAATGTCACATTTTATTACTTATTTTTTTATAAAAATGTCAAATTTACTCATTTAACTACACTTGAAGAGACTAAAAATTTGATATTTTTTAAAAAAATATAAAACTAAACGTAATATTTTTTAACCTATAAGGGATTAAAATAATAATTTTATGATAAATTATAGATCAAAAAAATATTTTACTGTAAAGTTATGTGACAACTCAAAAGTCAAATACATTAAATATGTGTGTGGTAATGTATAATGAGTGTATAATTGTAGAAAGAAGGAATAGGCAGATGTGAGAGGAGGGAGATAGGAAGATGACTTCAATGGGAAAGAGATGAATGAGCTAACAAGGGCATGAAATGAAAGGAAGGGTCTAAAGCAAAAGCAAAAGACACAGTGGTTGATGATGCAATCAATGGAATGTCTAAAAGGCTTAGACATTGTCAACCACAATGCCAGTGTTGCCTAATTGTGATTTTTGCAAGCTAAGCTAAGCAATAATCAAATTATTTAATTATTATTGTTATTAGTAACATAACTATATTAAGATGCCACATCTCTTTCTGTCTGTCCCTCTCTCCCATTGCACCCTTTAAAAGCATCTTATTTCTTAATTTCATCCTCTTGTTTGTTCTTCTTTGTCTATGCTTTCTCTAGCTTTTACTCAATTTTCTTTCTTTTTATCTTCTTCTTCTACTATTGACTTTTTGTCCATTTCACCAATAATGTTTCTCCACGGTGATAAAGGTAGGGGTTCGTTTGAATTACTTCAATTTTTTTAGTTAAAAAGCATAAAAAATGATAAATCACTCTTTTTCTTTTTGTTGAGGAATGTTTAAGTTATATGTTTTTAGAAAAATAAAATTTATAAATGTAGTTTTCTATATCATTGTTGTATCATTCACTAATTAAAATATGGCATATATATAATCTTACAATAATATCATAACATATATATAATTATTGTAAATGAATATCTAATTTTTAAATTAAACTATACAATTTTTGTATTAGTATTGGTTAATCATATACTTGTCATATATTAATTGAAAAATATGATAACAAGAATATAAATAATTATATTTGAGTATAATCTTTTTTTTTAATATACTTGTCCCTTGTAAAGATTTTTTTTTATTCAATATTACATTTTAATTCATAATATATGTTATCATTAGGATTCAAGCCAAATATCATTTGGATGAACATGAGGAGCCCTACTACTAGACTATTCCTGCTATGCTGAATTCCTTGCAAAGATAATGTCAACTTTTTCATAAAAAATAAATTTGTTATCAATTTAAAACATTTATTTTAATGTTATTTATTTTGTGTATAAAATCAGAAATATAGTGATATTATAAAATCTTATAAATTTACAGCAATCTTTATGTTTATTACTGCATATTTAATGCAAATATTATTCTTAAAATAAAATTATTATCTATGAATTCTTTAAATTGAAAATTACTTTATGTTTTTTCAATAATTTACATATTGATCATATGAATTATAATGTAGTAAATATAGAAAACTGATTATTTTATACTGGTGAAATATAAATTCAATAGTTATCATATTATATATAAATACTATATAAATATGTATAATTTAATCTTATCTTTTGTTGAGGGGCAAGTGTAGCACATTTTTTGGCTTTAGGGGAAGGACGTGTATATTTTAAAAATGAATAATGAAGTTTGTAAATTGAGCATATTTGAATGATGGATAGTATAATTCACAATATAAATAATGTAGATAAATTACACAAATATGTGTGAAGTTTGGTTAAATTATGCTTAATACTTCTCTTGCTTTAATATGATTAAGCTCCTTAACATTTTATATATTTTGCAAAACGTCCTCATCATATATATATATATATATATATATATATATTTAAAAAAAGTTAATGTTTTGCATTAAATGTATTCCTTTCAGAGCATGGAAGCATTTTTCTTTACTCTTATTTTTCAAAAAATTGTTACTTTTAATGGTCATTGTTTGTTGTCGTTCTGTTTGTATGATACATGCTAATTTTTAACTAATATGCCAAGCCAAGATTCTGTATGGTTGTGATTTGAAATTCCAATAGTTGAATGTGATTTTATTTCTTATATAGAATCATGAAATTTAAATAATTTAATTTTATAATAAATATATTTTGTGCAAAAAATTAGTTTTATTAGCAAAGAGTAAATAGTAAAAACTTTATAACATATATTAAAATAACAATTGACTCTCTGACCAAAAAAAAAAAGATAACAAATGACTCGAATATTATTTTTAAATTAAAAATATAAAATATAATTTGATCAAATTATAAAAACATATTAATATAATTTACTCTGTAATATATATTGCATCAATTCAGTTTTATTAGAAGATAAATGGCATAATTTATTTCCAAAAAATTTCTAAAAAGCAATGATATGATCATGACGTGATATTTAAAAATAAATTTACAGTCAAATAATAAAAAAAATAATTTGTAGGTCTTTTATTTATTACAAAATTATCAGTTTAATCTTCTACTTATTAAAATACTTAAAATGAGTCCCTCACTCATTAAAAAATATTATACTTAATCATTCATATTTCAAAAAATTAATAAATTTAATTATTCTATCAAATTCTAAACTCTAATTCAATAAATTAATATAACTTTTTAAAAAATAAAAAAAAATATTTTACTCATCAAATAATTAAAAATACCAGTACATTATGGAGAATAAAGAATTGTCCCAGATGTTACTTGAACCCAAATAGGAATATTTTTTTTCCTACTAAGATTCTGAGATATCTGCTAATGTGATCTGAAACTGAAAGCATCTCTGTTTTATTAATAAATTAATATTTTATTTTTATAGATAAAGATGAAGGCCGTTTCCCTGGCAGATGGCGTCGTTTACTCACTATTTAGTAAGCATGGACAAATATTCTGTCATAGGCTCGCTGTAATATGTAATTCTTGTGGAAAAAAGAGCTGGGCTCGAGGTCACAGCAACATTGAAATTTAGACTCTGTAGAAACCCAAGGTAAATAAATAAATAAATATTAACATTGATGTACAAAATAATAGTAAATTACATGAATTTTTTAAATTATGTTAAAATTACATAAATTTTTTATTTTTAAAATACATAGATATTTCATTAAAAAGTTGTATTATATTTTTAGTCGATTTTCATTTTTTTCATTAAATTTTTTTTATCTAAACAGATATATATATATTGTTCAAAATTAAAAAAAATTCTTACATATTTTTATAAAATCTATTTTAGTTAAAAATAAAAAAAATTATTTTGATTCTTCACATTTATTATACTTCAAAATAATCATTTATATTTTTAAACGTTTAAAATTTAATTTGTTATTAATAAATAATTCTCCAACTCAATTTCTAATAATTTGACAAAAGAAGCAATACTTTTAACGTTAAAAAATTTAACATGAACCAAATTGAAATTAAATCAAAATATAAAGGATTTAAATAGTAATTTTTTAAATTAAAAATAAACTAATGCGTATATTTTAAAAATAAAAAAATTAATTTTAAATAGTTTACTCTAATATTAAAATAAGGCAAATAGCATGAAATTCTATTTATCTATTTATGAAATGTTTGATTTTGGAACACAAATTTAATTTTATTTAAGATTTTACTTGAACAATCCCTTGTGTTTTTCAATTTAATTACGCGAAATATGTGTGAGTGAAGTTATGATGTAATGTACAACAATTAATCTGACAACTAATTATATAAAACCAAGTGGTCCTAAGTAAAACGACAAAATTTTATAACAAAGATTTGAGGTTAAAAATATTGTCTTCCCTGCAGTTATGATTAATTAGATCATGTTATAATACTTTTCAAGTAAGAAGTATTAGATTGAAGGTTAAATAGAAAACTCAGGTAGAAAAAACTGTGAGAAGAAATTAATGTTCTTTTTTTTTAAAAAAAATTCTCATTAATTACACTTTATGTCTTCCATGATATGCAATGAATTTAAAATATTTATTATAAAATATATTGAATTTTAAATTTATAAGAATAAAATTTCATTTAACTTTAAATGATTCATTTCTAAAAGTTTAAAAACATGTGGTAAAGGCAATAGAGGACAAGGTACCAAAATTTCAATGTCAGTCCTTTAAAAAGAAAAATAGAACAAATTGGTCTGTAAATTCTTGAAGATGTTTTTAAAATTTGAGGAAATTTACAATAAATATTTTAATTATATTGGTCTATGTGATTAATTAACTACTATACATGATATTTAATTTTCATCCAAATTTTATTGTTAAAATAGGATTACTTAACTATTGTACATTATATTTATTTTTATTGTATTTTACAATTATGATTAAAATTATATATAGTCTTTATATTTTTGCTATAAACATTTTTAATCAATACATGAAAAGTGTATGATTAATTATTAAAAACATAAAATGTATATGATTTAATTCAAAAATTATACACATGTTGTGGTATTCTTTCAAAAATCATATATTTATAATGTTTTAATTAAAAATAATAATATTACAACGATCTTATGATTATGATTACTATGATTATGAAAGGAGGCACAAGGAAAGCAAAATTAGTGTCTAAACTCATGGTAATATTTCATAAATTTTGTTCTTTTCTAATCTGTAGCCAAAAATCACAAAAATAGTCTTTTAAAAGGAATTCAAAATATCATAAAGAGTAAAGAAAAAAGTAAAAGAAATTAATTTAACTTCATATATTAAAACAAATCAACTAAAATGTAAATTATTTTGAAAATAAATTGGTTTAATTATTGATTTTTTCCCTCTTCACAAAAATAATCAATCAACAAACACAATTTTTGATTATGAATTATGTCTTTGATCCTTACAGGCTCTTATCATTAGTCAATTAAGTATATGTTTTATTTTCTCTTTCTTATTAATCTTGTTGCTTGTGCTTGATCAAGGATAATTAAAATAAAATTCATACTATATAGCAAATTTTACACAATTAATCAAAATAATCATATGTAAAAATGAGTTTTGTAATTTTTTCAAACATGAACGTCATGATTACTCTAAGTCAATAAGATCCAAAAGGGAGTGTAAAGATAATCGTATCTATTAAATTTTTAAAATTTTAATTTTTATATATAATTTTATTTTATATTTTTATTTATAAAAACTTGACTCCCTTTTGTAAAAATTTGTTCATTTTGATTCAAATTTGTTAATACAAAAATTTTTACCCTTTAGAATTAAGTGTTAGATTACCCTATGATGGCCGTCCGTTATTATTATTTTTTCCATTTGAGATCTTAGATTGCTCAATGCCAAATGACAATTACAAATAATCTATCTTTGATTACCACTCAAATAATGAAACATAATTTCCCAATTAGCAAAAGAGGACAAAATTAAGGTAATTATTTTGATTAATCAACCCAAAGCAATCAATGTTTCATGAAATGATGAGGAAGCTAGGAATATATATATATATATATATATATATATATATATGTGGTAGTTAGAAGGCATGTGACTTAAGGTACACTCAAATGGAATAAATGAGTTAAGAATGAACATAACCACTAAAATATCATTCTTAAGACATTAATTAATTAGTTTGCTTTCTAAGTGACTATAGACTTAAAGGGAATGATTTTGCCTCCCAAATTATAATAGCTTTCTAACTCATTGCTTCCACTTTCCAACTCCAATATCCCACGAAGCAAAAAGTATGTAATTATTTATTTTATTTGTCCAAAAATAGAAAAAAAAAAAAGAATAAAGAAAATGTGTGATATAACTATGAGAGTCATAGTTTGTTGTGGTCGGAATAGACGGCTATTTTTTCATGCTCGAAAATGTGCTTAAAATCATAGTTATATATAGAGTTAATAATCCCTTAACGCCAAGATTCTGATATCTTTATGGCAATTTTTAAAGTCAAATTAACTTTTAAGCACTCATGGAATTCTTTTAATAAGTAAATTATTATTTTAGTTATTTATTTATTATTTAATTTTTCATTTATTATAATTATTTTTAATTTAGTTCCTTATTAACATATTTTATTATAACTTAAAAAACTTGTTTAACTTGATAAATATGATATAAACAAATAAAGTTTAATTAAAAATGCTCATTTTATAAAATAAGTCTGACTCAAATTTTATTTTTTTTAAGTATGATTTGAATCCAAAAAACTTAAATTAATTTTTTTTATAAGAGAAAAATTTAATTACTTTTAATAAGTTTAGTGTGATGTGACCTTTTAATAAAAAAATAAAAGTTGATACCCTTTATTCATAAGATTTATGTCAATACAACAACTTATTTATATTTATAACTATAAATGATTTGACAAATAATAATAACAATTGATTATTTATCTCAAGTCATAAGTAACAAATAATTTAATCATGATTTTAAAAAGCTTTTTTAATTTGACTTAAAAAATATAAATAAAAATCTGACTAAAACATAAACTCAAATTTTTTATAGTTCAAATTCAAGCCTAATTTATAAAAATCAATTAAAATATTTAGGTCTACTTATTATATGAAAATTAAGACTTTTGATCCTTTAACTTTAATTAAATTTGAACTAAATATATTGATGTTTATATTAAAGGATCATATTAAGAATATATTGACAAATGAGTGATTAAACAAAGAATAAAATTTAATAAGATGTTAAATTTAGATTGTACTCAAAAGTGATGGATCAAGTTAAAAGTTAATTAATAAGTGAAGAATTAAAATAATGTTTTACTTTTTTTTAACTCTAATTGATTTCTTAAATTTTCTTATAATATTAATGCCAAGCAATTCATTCACATTTCTGTAAGCAAAGTTCTAGTAAATTGTTAAATACTTTAAATTATGCAAGAAGAAAAAGAGATAAATCCCAAAAATGACAGCTTACTTGTACAATGAAATATATTCTTCTCAAAAAGTGGTACAATAAGAGATGTCATCACACATATATTCCGACGTGCACTTTTTTTTTTTTTTTTGGGGTTTTGATTTTCCTTCACCATTAATCTCCTCTTGTGAATTAATATTATACTCTTCAAAACGTCTTTTAATTATGTTTGATTGGACTTAAAAAAAATATACACATTAATATGATATCACATATCAAAATTCTTAAAATATTAGGTGTATGTGTCTTTTTAATCATATGTTTATCTTCTAATTCAATTTTATTTAAGGACTATTATTCCACTTCCACTCACATTTAGCCCAACAATAACATATTTTGTCAAAATAAATGACTTGATCGAGTAAAATTTATAATTTTAAAAATTCATTGTAATTAATTAATAACAAAATTTTTATGTTTGAACAAATTATTGAACAAGTTTTTTTTTAATGTGCAATATCATTAAAATTTATTTTATAAATTTTGAACAAGAATAATTTTGTTTACGAATGTTATTTTTTTTTCTTAAAATAGATGGTCTAAAATTTTGATATCATCTTTTTTTATATTTACAAAATATAAAAATAAAAAAATAAAAAAGTGCATACCTCTCGGCCAAAATTTGTTTAAGTGAACAACAAATTTTAAAATTTTTTAAATGATAATAAAAAGTACTTATAAATAAATATTAAAATAAAAAATAATTGTACTTTTTGTGTATAAGATGTCATTTTATTAAAGAATTTTTTTATTAAATTAAAAGTTGTCTTACTGTGTTATCAAAACAAATTTGATGCATTTGAGAGAAAAATTATGCTTTGATATAAGTGGTTGGTCACTGAGCTCATTTAATGTAGGCCAATAGATTATATCTTATTATGTTATCAAAAATAAATTGGTCGCGTGTGAGAAAAAAAGTAAATTTTAATATAAGTTGTTGGTCACACAATTCATTTAAAGTAGGTAGTTAGATTAAATTTTAAAATCACATGTGGTGAATATTGAAATTTTTTACTCTATGCAATCACCTAATTTATATTTTAGCAGTCAAATATATGTAATTTTTCAATAATAACTATTAGATATGCGTATTTTGGCTGAATGGCGCCGTATTCGAATCACTAATATGATAATAATATATATAATAAGATTTTTTTTTCCAAGAGAATGACATGTTATACCCAAAATAAAAATCATCTTTATTTTAATTTTATATTCTAATATTTTTTATTACCATTTTAAAAAATAAATAAAAAAAAGCTGTGCGTCATTTGGATGCACAGCAGCCGCGGATCCTTATTCCTAGCCTTCGTGGCATTGAAGCTAATTCTTAAATACTAGCTAGAAACTTGGATTATTACTAGCTAAATCATGAAATGATGTCTCATATGTGGTTGTTGCCATAAATTTCAAAGTTTGATATTGAATAAATTTGAAGATTTTAAAGCTGTTATATATATATATAAAACTGTCTATGTCACATATAAGATTTCAAAATTGGAAAAAATGTTATTAAATAATTAATATTTAAAAGTATTTAGGGTATGTGTGCATTGGATTGAAATAGATTTAATAATTCTAATTTTTTTAATCTATTTTTGTAATTTTAATTATTTAATTGATTTAAATAAATTATTTTGTTTATTTATTTTTGTTTAAATTTTAAACATTTTTATTTTTCAATAATCATAATTTTTGTTTAAAATTTGAATATATATGCATTTTTTTAAAAAAACAATCTTTTATAAAATGTTATATTTATATATATTCTTGTTATAAATAAGAAGTTAGGACGATTAAAAAATACTAGAAAACATACATTTTTATATAGGGTTTCATCTTTTATATATATTTAGAATAACTATTATAAATGATTTATCATAAACCTTACAACAAATATTATTTTAAAAACAATGCGATAAACATACAATTTTAGATATGGTTTCATCTTTTATATATATTATGAATACATTACGTACAACATATAATCTTATCTACTATATAGAGAGCCTTTTTATTTTTTATTAATAAATTTAGACAGTTAGATTTTAATTTGACAATTTAAATCATTTATTAAAAAAACTTGAGAAGTCCCTGTCACAAATCAAAACATATGAAAAGACATGTAAGAAAACAATTTCGCTGGGATGCCTTGAAGAGGAGGGGATCGATATTGTTGAAATTTAGCAAAAGATGGTTGGTGGAAGTTGTAAACGTAATGCACGAGTGTTTGGTTTGAGCATTCATTCGCTGTGGGTCTTATGCCCTTTTGGGCATGCACTACGTACGCATACAACAGCACTTTGCACAGATATACAGTTGTAACTTGTAACTCGCATTTCATACATTTATTCTAAAAGTTATAAATATAACGGTCAATATAAAAATAAATACGTGATCTTATGATTTAAACTAAATTTAGAGATAAAAAAATAGTTAAAAAATTCAAAACCTAACCACATGTAATTTAAGACTTTTTATTTAACAGATTAAAAAAATTGCACAATTTAATAGCCAACAGTTTCTTTTTAAAAATTACTAAAAATCTAAATCAGTAATATTGTTTATTTTTATGTGCTACTCTAAATTATTAGATTTTTATCAAATAATTTAAATATTATAATATGTCTCCCTTATCCAAATTTGGACGGGAGAGGATTTAGACCATAGTTTTTCACCCTTTTATTTGTAAAACAATCATGATTTCAAATTGAGTTGGTGTGCTACTTTAGGAAAAAAAAAATCTTGCTATATCTATACGTTATTGCTAAAATTTAAACTTGAGACTATTTAAATGAATATGAATAACTTTATCACTAAACTACTTTTATTATGTTTATTAAATAATTTCTGATAATTTTTTAAAATTTAAACAATTAATTTTTTTTTAACAATTTAAATTTTATTAAATTTACTTACATTTAAATTTTCAATTTCACCAAATTTATATATGCTGCCAATCACAACAGGTGAAAAATGTGAGCCATCAGTGTTTATTTATCATCATATTGCAAGCATGTAACTAATCAATCTATTACATTAAGCTGGTTAAACCATTTTTTATACAAAAAGATTTCCTTTATATAAAGCTTCATAAATTTTACATCACATTATTTTGTATCCACATAAAAGTTTGTAGTTTTTATTATTTGTAACTTTTACTATTTTAACACACAGTTTTCAACATTTGTACCTATTATAGTTGATGTTTTTTGTGTGCTTGATAATTGAACAGGGTGAAAATTTTCATGAACAACCTGGTTGTTACTTTTTTTTTTTTTTTTCTAATAAAACTCAAATTCTTATGCAAAGAAAGAATAGAGTTTTAAAGATAAAGATCATTATAAGAGATGGATGCTCTCACTAACTTATAACCTTTTATATTGACTTGTTTATTAATTTATTGACAAATAATATAAAGTCTATTAGTTAGAAGGATTTTGCAATCTTCGATGATAATTTTAAATTCAAAATCATTAGATAAGTAGTTCATCATAATATTAACTACTTAAAAGGAATCTAAAAAAATGATGCCTTATGATGACATACTAGAGCTAAACCACTAAGGAGTCATCTTATAATAATAGCTTTGATAATTGGAGAGGAGGGTTCTTGGCTTATTATTTGTTGTTAATTGTTAATTAGGTTTGTACAATATTCAAATGACTATGGTTGTGCCAACTAAGTTAAAAAATTTGCTTAATTAAATTTTTTAAATTTAAAGCTGAATCAGTCTGGATTTTGAGTTATCAAATTTTTATTACTCAATTCATGTATATTATTATTTTTTATTTTATACATATTTTTCTAAAGACTAAACTTAGATATATATATTTTATATTTTTATTAATATATAATAGATACATAATTTATTAATGATAAGGATATGCATGTTTTGGCCAAGAAAAATGAGAAAAGTACATGATTTTTTATTTTTGTATTTTGTGATAATTTAATTCTTCATAAATAAATTATAATAAATTATTATTTTTTATAAATCTTATTTTATGTAAAATTTAATTTGTTATTAATTTTATATAAATTTAAATTTATTAAGATTAAGTTAACTTGTTATTATATTTCTTAAGAAACCATAGACATGTGTTCTTTTTTTTCCGGCCATTCATAGACATGTATAATTATATGGTTGTTGTGTATATACATATATATATATATATATTCCTAATCCAAATTGATCCCTGAGAAGCTTCCACTCATCCCGTTCTGGACGCTCACACCTTGCACCTCAAGCTCGCCCTCGCACAGTCGAACCCAAGCAGAAAGCTCTACACTCCGGCAGCCCGTGGAAGCTTCACTCGGTCAAAACGCTGGAACCAGGAAGCGCAGTAGCAGTAAAAGATTCGAATCTTCAATCGAAAACGCAGAAGCCGGTAAATCCCTTGCAATTTTCATTCGATTGCTGTGTTTCGATTTTGATTACTCTGTTGTGATTGCTTGTCAATTTGTATTTCTTCCAGACGTAAGAAGATCAATCTAGGTCATTCCTGTTAATTTTTTTTTATCAGTTTTGGTTGAAAACTGTAATGCGTAATTTATCTTTTCGATGCTGCAACTTGTAGTTGATGTTCCCTGCTTTTATCAAGCGTCTATGGATTTTATGTTATTTTGCAAATCTGATTACGATTGTAAAATTGCTTCTATTAATATAAATATTCTGTCTCTTCGAAAATCCATGTTTGTTCTATATGAAATTATCTTGTTCAAAGTCAGAGCTGAAATATGAAGCGACATGGACAGAATAATAAATCATGAAGCTCTGACATGGAGAACAGTAAACATTCTAGATTGAGTTTATTTTAATATTGACCGCAAAAGTGATCTTTAATACAGATTGGACCTCTATATTAATCTTATGTTCGTTGATGCTATTATACAACTTCTCTTCACATTTGGCAGCTGAGCTCACAGACTCTAATAACATGTCCAGCTCAAATCTACTTGAAAAAAAAAAAAATCTTCACCATGTCATATATTAGATGTTTTCAATCTTTGGCAAAACAATGATCCAGGATTCTTTATTTGCAAACAATTCTTCAATATAAGTGCATTTAATATACAAAAATTTATAGGATAGATATTTTAAGTTGTAGGATTCATTAAATTTTTTTTCTAATAAAATTTTAGTCCTTAGGACTCAGCCCGGCCATGGTCTGTTTTCTAGGCCAGAATTTCTGGCTTGAGGAGAGCACTGGACTGGGCCTCAGGTTGATGCTAGACCCGGCTTGGCCTGGATTAAGTACAGCCCTGTTTGTTATTATTGTTCATCTTGTTGCAATGGTTATGCTTATTTGCTGAATTGGCAACATTATTAGTGAGTTGTCCATCTTTTTTTTTTTTTTTTTTTTTTTTAAATTTAAGGGAGGTTAATTTGCAGACCATAATTTTGTATGCTATTAGTAGGCTGTCATTGTCTATGGAAGTGATTTAAGCCTGTATCCATATTGAGTCCCATGTGCTACAATTGGGGCACGGCATTTGTGATATTTACTATGCATTAAATTATTTCATTGTTAGAGGGCAATGGATATTAGATTAATCTGCTGGAATTTATCTTGGAGTGTTCTATACTTTTTAGTTGAGAGTGAATATGGCTGAACCAGTTTGCGTTTAAGAATGAGTATATTGGATTTAAGTTGCTCATTCTTCTCAAAATTTGGGGCTTTATGCTCTTTAATTGTTTTTGCGAATTGAAATGCTAAGTAGTGTGGCGGTTGGCTTTGTTGTGCTAAATGTGACATTTTAATTCAATTCAATCAACCTAAGCAGTGGTGAATAAATCTGATTTTGGAAAATTTCAATGACTATTTGACTTAGAGCTTCGTGATAAGTTTTTATGGGTGGGGAGCGTGTTATGCTTGTCTTCACATTTTCCATCTGGTATGCTATTGGATATGTTGTTACCTTGGTTTCATGGTGTTTAATTTGTTATTCTGCTTGAGTGGCTTAAATATGGTTTCCAAATTATATTTTTGGTCTTAAATAGACTTGGTGTGCTGAAACTTGGATGGTGAAATAGGGGAAAAAAGTTCTAACCTTTTGGACCTGGCTCGACCAAACTTGGTTACGTAATGGGTGATAACATCTTTCTTTAGAATGAAAGACTTGGTTATCATGTAAATTTTTTAATTATATTTAAAAAATTCATTGTAATTAAAATGTAGTTTACTTCCATGGCATTGAAGCTAATTCTTAAGTACTAGCTAGAAACTTGGGATTATTACTAGCCAAATCATGAAATGGTGTTTCAAACATATGAAAATCCTATTTATTATTGTCTAGTTTGTTGAGTAATAATATGAAAAGACATATAATAATAAAACCAATTTGCTGGGATGCCTTGAAGAGGAAGGGGTTGATAGTATGTTTGGTGGAAGTTATAAATGCACGAATGTTTGGTTTGAGCTTTCATTCACTCTGGTCTTATTCACTTTTGGGCATGCACTACCATGTACACATATGACAACACTTAAAAGGAATATTGTAAGTAATGTTGTATTAGTAGGGCCAGAAAATTTCCAATGGAGAAACGTTCATAACCCCCTCCATTCCAACAAAAATAAATAAATAGGAATATTGAAGCAATTTTGTTGAGAATGCAAAAATGGCTATAGAGCTTAGAGAGAGAGGGAAAGAGATGGCATTATATTACATAACGATGGTTGTATAATAATAGTAAGATTACATAATGTAGAATATATTAGTATATTGTGTAAGGGTAATGAAATTGTCTGGATTGTACATGGATGGTAGTTGGAGTTGGTGGCTCCCTTTGGGTTTCCTCATTTGGGATCCCATGGTAAGAGGATAAAGTTGGCCCTTAATTGTGTTGCATGATTTTCTTCCTCTTATTTGTACCCTATACTTGGGCAAAACACAAGGATAAAGTTGGCCCTTGATTCTTTTGCCTGGTTTAGATTTTACTGTATAATTTGAGTGGTAATGCTTTATCAATTTGTTCTCAATACATTATATGTGTTATAGTAATGTAGCCATGGATCATTTTGAACATGTTAAGATATCGAGCTTGTATGACGTCCATCACAAGTTTTATAACAAAATTTGACCTTCTAGGAGATTTCTTTTTTGTTCATAAGGAGGATTTGTATTCTAAGTTGGTGTTTGTAACATAGTTACTCAATGGCACAAGAAAGCACATTATTCTAGACCTACATGAGATGTGAGAGGACATAGTTTTATAATGTGTACTTCGACAATTAGTACTTGTATGATGGGCTGACTTGGGCTGATCAGGTTAAAATGTGTCATCATATTACAAGCATTCAATCAATCAATCTATTATATTAAGTGCATTAAATTGTGTTTTTATGCAAAAATATTATTTTTTTTAAAAACGATTTTAAATTTTACATTACATTATATTGTATTCAAAGTAGAGCTATAAAAAATAGGCCAAAGTTGGCCCATTTAACCTAACAAATTTGTAGGTTAGATTTACCATGTTACTTACTATCAAATTTTACTATAATGATTTTGGCCCAACCTGTTTAACTTGCAGGTTAAACAACGCCAACTTGGTGGACCCATGGGTTGTCCTTCCTTGTTTTTTTTGTTTTCTGGTTAATTCTGCACCCAATAATGTCAACATGAAATCCATTTTCATTATACTAACCCAGCCTATTATCAACCCAACAACCACAAAAAAGATCCCAAAACACTATGCCCCCTAAGCCTAAACCTAAACGCAACAAGCACATCATGCTCGGCAGACCAATAGACCACTCTAGACTATTCTCACTTCCTTCTTTGTAGATGTGTCAAAGTGGGCTAACTTGACCTGTCATAGGTTGTGGTTTAATCAGGCTAGTCCATTTAACCGACCTTACATAAGTGGGTAACTTCAACCTAGCCCACTAATGGGGTTAAATAGGTTAATCTATTTAACCCACAAGAAAAAAAAAAAAAAAAACATGAAAAGCAAATAATATTAATTACAATAATCAGTATCATCTAAAATTCAAGCAACTATCTCAGACAATTAAATCCAAAGTTAAACACTCAAGCAACTCCTTCAAAATTTAACAATTAAATTGTTTAAATAGCTCATGTCTCATCAAACAACTACAACAAGGTGTAATTAGTAATGAAATTCTTCTAATTTTTTCCTCATGAACATTTGAATATTGTCTTGAATGATTTGTAGTTGTAATAAGAGCTTAAATATATTTCTAATTATCAAAACTATTAGGATTAGTAAAACATGTAAAAAGAGTAGGTTAGGTGGGTTGGCCTATTAACCTGTATTTAAACATGCAAACCCAACTTACCAAGTTGGCTTGTTTTGACAGCTCTACTTCTTTGTTGCTTTTTTGTTCTTCTCTCTTTAGTTTGGTTATTCAGTGCTCCTCACCTAAATCAAATGCCATCTCAATGATGCTGGTCACGGGCCAATTTCCATCACATAGATTGAGCAAAAACGTGGTATAATTGATGTCTCAGTATTTTTCTAAAAAAAGGAAAGTTTAACTATTCGTTTGATTCATAAAAGAAAGGTAAGATAATTGATGTCCCACTCTTTTTCAAGAAGGATATTGATATAATTTGACGCATCTACCATCACACTTTTGGGAAAGTTGGAAGGAAAGATTACAAGTGAGAATAGAACCAACTAGGTTTAGTAGTGGTACGAACAAGCGCTTAATTTCTACTCCAACAAGATGAAATTGGTACTTCAACTTACTACTCCTGAAGACAAAAGTTTTTCAAAGGGACCTGAACTTGTAAATGATGATAAGAGACATTGTTATCATGGTTGCGAAATTGGTTTCCTTCCAATGTTATATATATATTAGAAGATTCAAAAAAGAAATTTTATTCTGTCAATAGGATGGGCTTAAGCTCTCCCAACAAATATAACATTTAATATTACTATAAGTTAATAGGACTATGAGTTAATGTTTTAAATTATTTCAAAGAATAGAAGAATGTTATATCATTTAAAATTGATGTTATTAAATTTTAATTTTCATGAGCATGTACATCTTTCAGCCTTAGCCTTTGGCATAGGCTCTCTGGCATGCTTGACATTCAAGAATTCTTGCGGGAAATTGGAGGCCTCCTCAATAACCCTATAGCTAGCTAACCCTGCCATGGAAGAATCTCCTTGGATTGGAAAATTTGACATGGAGCTTACGGGTTCCTTTTTCAACCTCTCATTATTCTTTGGTTCTTTGAGTTTTAATATTAGGAAGTAGATTATTATCTTTGAGTGTTCTTTATTTTCTATTTTTGAACATATGTTTTGTCTTTTTTAATTAGAGACTCTTAAAATGATTAAACGAAGCTGGTGCAAAACAATGACAAGGGAAAGAATAAGGTTGCTTTGAGAGCTCTTTTCCACATTATAATGCCATTGAAATTTTGCCTTCTGGGCACTTGGAAGCACATTCAACGGAGAGAAGAATTTAGACTTTTAACTACCCTTTGTCTACCCTCAAAATCTCATTTGTCCAATGTAGTAATCTCCACCAATATATTAATAACCAAGCATGCCAAATCTGGTGAACTAGAGGCAGCACGCCACTTGTTTGATGAAATGCCACATCGAACGGTTGTCTCGTGGAATACCCTGATTTCTGGTTATTCCAAATGGGGAAGATACAATGAAGCTTTGGCTCTTGCTTCACTCATGCATCATTGTGATGTCAAACTCAATGAAACCTCGTTTTCTACATTACTGAGTGTATGTGCGCATTCTGGGTCTCTATGTCATGGAACAAAAGTTCATTCCTTGCTTTTAAAATCTGGGTGTGTGAACTTTGATCTTGTGGGAAGTTCATTGCTGCACTTTTACTCACGTTGCTGTAAAATTGAAGAAGCTAAGTTGGTTTTTGATGAGCTGCATGATGGGAATGAGTTGTTGTGGAGTTTGATGCTTCTGGGATATGTCCAGTGTAACATGATGAGTGATGCATTGGATATATTTCAGAAAATGCCAACCCAGGACATTGTGGTCTGGACTATATTGATCTCGGGGTATGCTAAGAGTGAAAATGGGAGTGAGAGGGCTTTGGAATTGTTTGGGTGGATGAGGAGTTCTGAGGTATTGCCAAATGAGTTCACCTTGCATAGTGTCATAAGGACTTGTGCAAGCCTGAGAGTTCTACATCAAGGGAAAGCTGTTCATGGGCTTTGCATTAAGTGGGGGTTTGATTTTGATAGCTCAATTGGTGATGCACTTATTGAATTTTATTGTGATTGTGAAGCCATAGATGATGCCATGAGAGTTTATGAGAAAACAAAAGCTTGTTTAAATGTGTCAAACACACTGATAAATGGCCTTATATCAATTGGACAGATTGATGAAGCTGAGCTTGTCTTTTCTAAATTGAAGGAGACAAATTCCATTTCGTACAATATGATGATCAAAAGTTATGCTATGAGTGGCCAGTTTGAAAAATCAAGGAGGTTATTTGAGCAAATGAGTCCTAAGACTATAACTTCGTCAAATACTATGATTTCTGTGTATTCCAGATATGGTGAACTTGATAAAGCTGTGAAGATCTTTAATGAAACCAAAGGGGAAAGAGACTCTGTGACATGGAATTCAATGATGTCAGGTTACATTTTGAACAATCAGCATGAGGAGGCCTTGAAACTATATGTGACCATGCGTAGATCATCAATTGATTATACCAGATCAACTTTCTCTGTCCTATTTCATGCTTGCTCTTGTCTTGGATTTCTGCAACAGGGACAATTACTTCATGCCCAGTTGATCAAAACACCATTTGAATCAAATGTTTATGTTGGTACTTCGCTTATAGACATGTATTCCAAATGTGGTCATATCACTGATGCAGAAAGCTCGTTCATCAGTATTTCTTCACCCAATGTAGCTGCATGGACAGCTCTTATAAATGGGTATGCATATCATGGACTTGGCTTAGAGGCGATTTCACTCTTTGAACCCATGTTAGCTCAAGGAGTTGTGCCAAATGCAGCTACTTTTGTTAGCATTCTCTCTGCATGTGGCCATGCTGGTCTAGTTGATGAAGGCTTGGCAATTTTCTGTTCAATGCAAAGATGCTACAGAGTAACCCCAACTATAGAACACTACACCTGTGTGGTGAATCTTCTTGGTCGTTCAGGCCATCTAAGAGAAGCTGAGGAGTTTATTAAAAAAATGCCTATTGAAACTGATGCGATGATCTGGGGAGCTTTGCTTAATGCTTGTTGGTTTTGGAAGGACATGGAAATTGGGGAAAGAGCTGCTGAGAAGTTGTTTAGTTTGGATCCAAAACCAATATATGCTTTTGTTATTCTGTCTAATATATATGCAGTTCAAGGGAGGTGGGGCCAAAAGCTGAAGGTGAGGAACAGATTGCAGAGTTTGGAATTGAAAAAAGATCCAGGATACAGCTGGATAGAATTGAACAAGAATATTCATTTGTTCTCCGTAGAAGATAGAAGCCATCCCTGTTCTGATGTTATATTTAAAACAGTAGAGCATATTACAATGACTGTAAATAGTGTGTTTGGATAAGCATTTGGAAGGTCATGAATCACATTTGCAAATCCAAACTCATGTTTACACCAATTTCTTCTTATTTGTTCACGCCTTGAAAATATCTCCAACTCACTTTTGCATCTGTATATCATGTTGGCTGAGAAGTGAAGATTTTATGCTTTTGTGCTGGCATTGGAAACCAGCCACCGCAATTCTATTGTCCGTTCCTATTTCTACCCCTCTGTCCTTTCCTCCAGTCATGAGTAGCTGGCATTTTTCCATCTCTTGCAAGAACAGATTAGTCCCCTTCTTCAGCTGATTTCAGAGAACAAAAGGTGGAAGCATTTGTACATGATGAACTCGAAAAACTAGATGAAGAGCACGAAGGGGAGGAGCTTTACAATGACAATTTCATGGAGTGAGTCTTATTTGCTATTTTCTTTAGAATACCTATTCACAGCAAGTTGGAACACTGAAGACCGAAGACAATTTCATGGATGAGTGGGGTTTGGATAAAATCATGGAAGATGGAAGAGCTGCTAAGATGGAGCTTGAAGGCTGTGATGGTAGCATGACCATTCACAGTAAGCTGCCTCAGCTTCTCCACGACCAGGGTAATGCTGATTTACTTCTCATATTTGTCTTAAATCGTTGGATGCTAAAATATGATGGGGTACATTTATTTCTCAGAATTTAAACTTATGCCAGTTCACTTATTTTGGTGTATGCTGAATGTTTAATTGCTTCTATCTTATAGAAATTTGAATCACTGATCTTCTCATCAATGGTTACCAACATGCACTTTACTTTTAGTGTATGGTGCACTTTAAGGGAGCTGAATGTTGGGGCCTCGGGCCTCTGAATACACACTTTGTAATTTCTGGTGGCTTTTATCTGATCTTGATTGGAGTAGCTGTTGTGAGAGTATGCTCTCCCTTGCTCCTTCACTCCCATCTCTTCCTTTCTCTTTTAATTGATCATTCATTCATTTAATGATTCATGATATTACCAAACTGACCTACCAAGCAAAGTAAGCAAAACATGCTTCCGTTCAATAGGGGGGCCATTAATGGCATATTGCTTGCATGCTACACCTCTGAATCAACCCTCCTATGTTTACAAGCTTCCATCTCTCTTGTTTCTTTGACCACTTCCACCGTCAAAACAATGCCCAAATTTTGGAATCTTGATTTTTTCGTACTCAAATGTCCAAGCTCCTCCAAGCAGGACATCTATTGGTACCATGCCACTGTCAAAACTTTAAACGAGTATAAATTTGAATATGTATTATCTATTATTCTCTGGCATCTTGAAAGTGACTTCAAGTTGAATGCCAATAAGCTATTCGTTGTATTATATACACTTCTGTGAGGCCATGGTATAACTTAGTGCCATTTCTCTTTTACTGGTTTTCCTAAGTTGTTTCATCTTTCTTTTCTCTTTCTACATCATGTTCAGTATTTTTCTACCAATTCCTTTCGAAATCAGCAATCCTCATTTTCTGTCAGTTAGGGTATTTGTTTGATGAAAGTTTGTTGGTGCCAATGAAGTTATACCTCACATAATACCAGTAGTGAGATGGATTGGAACTCTTTGAAATGGACAGATGCAGATGTTCTGGTTCTTAACACAGGCCACTGGTGGAATTATGAGAAAGTCATAGGACGATAATTTAATTGCTTAATTTGTCCCATTAATTGAGGTTGCTTCATCATATATTTGTTTGTACAGGGTTTGTCATTTCCAAGTAAGGTTTGGAAATTAAATACGGTATGAGAGTAGAAGAGGCATATAAGTGGTGTGTCCAGACTCTGCTGAATTGGATATGCCCTGACCACTTCAGGTTTGTTTGATAGTTCAAATTACTTGTTTCTGGCACTTGTGATTTTGGTTTTCTTTGGTAACTCCACTGCTGTGCAGTTAGAGGTAGTAGTAGCTAGGTTACTTGTATTGCTTAACATGCTCTTTCCCAACTCCCAAAATTGATTATAAAATTAATCGACTATAGGTGTGTTTCTTTGCCAACATTGAGTCAGCAAAAGTGTAGAAGCTGGTTACTTGTATTGACTAACATGCTCTTCCTGATATCCTTTGGTCACCAATGAATAAATTACACTGCACTCAAAATTAATTACAAGACAAGGTTAACATAATATAGTTCGAATTCCTGTTAGTATATCTTCACTTGATAATAATTTTAATTTAATCATGTATGCATTAATTCTGTTTTGCAGTGAAGTACCAATCACATGTTGCTGCAGTAGAAATTAAGCATTATTTTATACTACTACTAAACCTAGCTGGTTCTATTCTCACTTGTAATCCTTCCTTCCAACTCCATTTCCGAAATAGTGTCAAATTCTATGATGTATCCTTTTTTGAAGAACAGTAGGACATCAATTATACCACCTTCCTTCTACCTTTTTTGTTATGCGAGGATAGTGGAAATTATCCTTTTTCAAAAAACAGTGGGACATCAATTCCACCTTCTCACTTGATCTGTGTTATGGCAGATGCGTCCCTGTGCAGTGTCACTCTGATGGCATTTGTCTATTTATCTTTTCTCTTTCTGGGTAATTTAGGTGAATAATGACGAAAGTTGAATTAAACTCGTGTCAGGATTTTATTCCTAGTACCTGATCATGGCTAAAGCTCCTTAATATGCATAATAACTATAGTAGAGGGAACATAGATGTATAATTCTGATGCACCGTGCGTTGTAGGTACTTGCTGCCAATCCTTTTGTTAGGTCTCATGTTTGGATAGAGGATCCTGACGAAGCTTATTTAGTTGGATTCTTTATTTTTTGTCTCTGCTTTGTTACAAAGATCCGAAAGCATTCCATGCAGTTCACTACCGAATTATCGACTTCATTTTCTTTTCCAATCAAAGAAACCATTCATCCCCATATTCTGGTTCAATGCGAATTCTCAGACACGAGAATTTGATCCTCTATTTCTACGTCTTTGAAAACAATGAACGACAAGCATAGACAGGTGAAATCAAGGTCAAGCTCTCTATCCCCCATTATCACATTCATGCCTGACCCTCCTCTTCTGAAGAGTAAGCTGCTGCTGTGTCGTGTCATGCAAATGTCATCGCAGTATTCCATGTCTGTGGCATTGTGGGCGATCAACTCTTCAACATAGCCTTGCTCTTATTTTTTCTTTTGATGCAGTTATTATTGAATTTTTTTAGTTGTGATACGGGATTGTTGATGACTTAAAACCCAGTTATGGTATTTTGTTATTAGAATCACCCCAAAGAGTGTATCTTAGTGAGAGAGAAAGTTGAGCTATTCAAGGATGGAGGCAGAGATGACACATGAACAATTTGAGGAATCAGAGCAGGCGCAAAAGGCCATGTATGGTATTGTATGTGTGATTCCAGCGAAGAGGACGTCTGGTTTGGCGCCAACTTATGATTCGAGATAAAAAAATAATAAATTATTTTGATGTATCCTTGTTATGCGATATATTGGGTGGAAAACATGTGGTGGTGATGACATATTAACATAATTGGATACTAATATGAAATAATTTGTTGGATTTATATTTTTAAATTTTATTTTTTTTAGATTTTGTCTTTGAATTCAAAATTTTTGTATTTGAATTTATCAACTTACCTCCCTTATTTTCTTTATTTTTCTAATAATTTTAAAATAATTAGTTTGTAAATTTGAGATTAGGATTATTTTTTTCGGGGGGGGGGGGGTGTATTGGGAAAATAAAGATATTAGATGAGTTTACAAATTTACGAATGGAGGAGTTTATGAGTTGAAAAAATTGAAAAAGAAAATAGATTAAGTTGACAAATTCTAAAGGAGCAACTCTAGATTCATAAATAATATTTAAAAATATCAATGTTAAAATATAAATGTAATAAATTATTTTAAATTGGTAGTATATTTTTATATGTCATCATTGTATGTTATTTACTTTATATGTCACATAATAATTTTATCAAATACTAATCCATCTTAAAACCACGTGACTTGTATATTAGGACAAAAAAACAAATGCCATCTTTATAGATTTGGTTTAAAGAACATTTTATGAAGGTATAAGACAGTTTTTAATATTTTTGTTATTAATTTTTTTAATTAATATAATAATCATATCAATACTTTGATATTATTTAAAAAAAATTATAAAATTGTTATATTTTAATTAAATAACATTGTAGCAAAAATATAAAAAAAATTATGTATAATTTCTTTTATATAAATTAACAGAAATTTTCGATACGTTTCAACTCAATATATTATTTTGAAACCATAAAATAAGTGAAGTTCTCTTTTTTTTTTTTTTGGGCTTATAATTTAAATGAAGTTATGAGAACTATAAACCTAAACCTTGAACTATAATATTATTTTAACCAATTTATTCTCTGACAAAAAACAAACCATTTTATTAAACACGATATTTTTTTTCACGTTTCATTTAGATAATTCCATGAACGGAGATGTGGCCTGCACTCTTGGTGACCCGATTCCGTAGAATTGCCCTGTTTTTAGCTGCTCTAGTCGCTCGTCGCAAACCTTGATTCATGCATGTATATTTTCGAAAGATTTAAAATTCTTACAAATTTCTGTGCAAAAATGAGAACTGAAATATAAAACCAAGCCTTGTTCATTTTTTATCGTTGTACTCTTTCTCAGGCAGCTTTGGTCAGGGCCTGAAAGTCATTGTGGTAGACGGGAGCAAAAGAAAGAGGTGAGTGACGATCAGTTCTGTTTTGTCTTCTTGATTCGTCTTGGATTTTTTGGCTTTTCCTCTCTTTTGTTCCTTTTTCTCTCCAATGTCATCTTCTCGTTGTCGAACCAGGAGAGTTCAGAGTAGCAGTCCCCTCTCTCTCTCTTATTGCCCTGAATTTAAATTCGTAATACTTCTGCTTTTTTGGTTTTTTGGGCCAGATACAATACTTCTGTTAGACAACAATAACGTCAACACCTAAATTCTTTGAGCATTTGTTGTGAGTTTGTTGTTCATCGTTTGCTGGTGCAATATAGATGGCAGGGATTCTGGTAACTGGTTGTCTACTTTTTGTATGGATAATTTCACTATGCAAAGTTCTTCTCGTGGCGCACATGACAAAGAGAAATTCTTTCAGGAAAAATGGTGGGTTTTGGTCCCAGGACTTGAGCTGTATCTTTGTTAATTTATTAATTTATTTTTTTGTGGTGAAGACCATCTGTGTTGTTTGATCTAATCTAAAGTTGGTTTTTTCCTCATTTGTAATCAGGTAAAGCTCTTCAAAAGAGAAATGTCTTGATGGTTATTGCACATCCTGATGACGAGTCTATGTAAGTTTGAGACCAAAATATTACTTGCATCATTAATTCATAGTCATTGACTAATCGACCTTCTAGTGGCTACTGATCATTCTGTAACTTCTAGAACTAACTTATATGTGCCAAAAGCTGCATCAGACTTGGTGCCATTAATTCAGATTTTGTATCAATCCCTTTGATCTTTATCAATAACACAGAAAGGAGTAATAGCAATTGTTAGGCTACCAGCTGTATGAAATATTAGGTAATTACCTAAACAAGTTATATGAAGTCGGTGCAAAATAGTTTGCTCCTTATGTCCAAGTTTGAAACTTCATCTGTACCATGAAAGTAAACCGACAGTCAGAATGAATTCATCAATATTTTGCCATGTTGACTCTCTGTTTATATTTTTGCCAAATTTGTATAATTCAATGCTTTGTTATATATGACTTATAATTTTCCAGTGTGATTTAATTTGTGTTGAAATTTTGTTCCATTTCTGCAGGTTCTTCACTCCAAC
Organism: Delonix regia; assembly: GCA_037074485.1. Classification (NCBI taxonomy): domain Eukaryota; kingdom Viridiplantae; phylum Streptophyta; class Magnoliopsida; order Fabales; family Fabaceae; genus Delonix; species Delonix regia. The sequence goes on along the minus strand of CM073454.1, from coordinate 6,949,114 downwards.
TATGAATTTTCTGACTTCAAGAGGGCATAATGTTCACATTTTTTGCTTATCTATTGGTAATCAACTTTGGACAATCTGTTTGGTCTCTTAATTTGCAGCAATTATCATTAATGTGCCTCTTTGTTGTTCTTTTTGAATATTTGACTTTGTTTCCTTGTTTGTGGTTAATTAAAAGTTAAAATATTTTTTATTATGCCATATGTTTATCGATTAAAAGTAATTATAGTGTTTTTTCTTGCCATGTTTTGTTGATCTTCCTTTAAAACAGTATCTTTATCTTTCCAAAATTAATAAGTTCGAGTAAGGAGCTTCATATGCCTCCTCACCTTTCGTTGATGTTTAGTTAAACAGATAGTATGTTTAAAAGGGCCAAACTAATGAACTCAGATGTTAGTAAATGTATATACATATATTTGTCAAACTAAAAGAGGTACATGGCTCAGTTTAGTTCTAGTTATCATTTTTTGCATATTATGAGCATTCCTTTTTATTTCTTTTTGCCTTTTTCCTTTTGACTTTTTTTCGAAGATTTTCTACAAATGAAGCTTTAAGGTTAGAAATAAAATTTTAGATATGGGAGTTGGGGCTTGAAACTTACAATTTGTGTTCTAGAATGATGTCTGGCTGAATTAAAAGATTGTAATTTATGTCAAGTTGGAATAAGTTGTTTAAGGTTGACTGAGTTATAAGATTTGTTAGGTAATGGAAGTACAACTGTAAATATTGATGTGTAAGAAAAAAATCTAGAGGCTGAAATTCCTGGATATAGGCAAAAATTCAAGGCTTAATTTGATGGTCTAAAGGAATTGAAATCTTTCTGGGGTTTAGTATCCAAGAATGATGATGAAGAGAGGGAACTTCCCAAAGCTAGGCTAAGATTTTTGTCACTTTATACGGTTTGTCTAACACCGGCTTAGTAGACTCAGATGCTTTATATTTGTATGTCCTTTGCTTTGCAAATTACAGTAGTTGGTAGGGAAAATAAAGATTAAGGACCTAGGGTACTAATTGATAAACACTTTCTTTTGTATCAAACCGCCCCTTGGTATCACAAAAACAAAGCTTCAATGTTAGGCTTTACGAATGATAGACTTACCTCTCTAGCCATGATGTAAGGTCAATGTCCGTGTTTTAATCTTGCGTAGTTTTCTTAATATAGGTGATGCAGATAATAAAGGAAACATCCGAAAACGAGAGCTCTATCAGGCCTGTGCAACCCTCAAGGTGATTTACAATGCAGCACAAAAAAGTTACAGTTTCAAATTGGATGTCAAAGCATCTCCTCAAATATATGAAATTGTCCCTGTCATGAAATTATATAATGTTATTTATCCTCTAGATCATTTAAGTGGTTATAACTTTCCAATCTTAAGACAATATTCATTGGTAACCCTAGGCAACCTTTTTTCAGAATGTTCTTTTAAGTAAGAAAAGGATGGAAGATGCCAAACAATTTTACATGGGTGTTAATTGTATGGCATGTGAAATTTTGCATGTAGGTTCCAATGCAACAAGTGAAGGTTGTGGACCATCCAGATCTGCAGGTACTAATCTAATAATTCTCTGGAAGTTACTAGAAGTTGTACCAAATAAATTCCTATTGTTAGTTCCTTTCATAGCTGTTGTTTGACTTGTTATCATAACTAGGATGGTTTTGGTAAAGTTTGGAACCACAACTTATTAGCAAATCTCATCAAGGAAGAAATAAGCAATCATAGCATTGATATGGTAAGGTGGTGCCATCAAACAAACTAGTTAAAGTTGATTCTTTCCCTTCACTGTTGTCATTTCTGGGCATGGGAACATACTTTGGAGTCATGAGGTTCTTTCTTCACTTATCCTTGTTTCCAATTTGCCCAGATTATTACTTTTGACAACTATGGTGTTTCGGGTCATTGTAATCATCGTGATGTGCACTATGGGGTGTGGTAAGTTGACCTTATATTGTAACTGCTATTGATCAATCATAACATTATTGGAATTGGAAAAAGTTGACAGATATATCCTCTGTTCCGTTTTATGAAATTTTCTTTTACAACATGAAATGGTTACAACATTCAATCTAACAATACGAGTCATTACTGCGTAGGGGAATTCTATGCCCATCTTTGCATTCTTGATATTAAGACCCATATTTGGATGTGCAGTGCTAGTTTGTGCATTGAAGGGCTAAATTTGCCTTGCTTACTAACAACATCTACTACTTATTCCCTTTAAATATCCGGATGTATTAATGTTTAATAGATATTGTGAAGCTGCTATTTGGTGGTTCAGATGATTGCCATCATAAAAGTACTCAGCAATTGTTCTGTTTATAGTATTGTGATGATCATTGGGAATTACAAGGGAGATGATAGGTCATGAGAATTTATGCACGCGGATATGATTAATGATTTACCTATGGAATAATCCAATTATCTAGTCAAATTTCAATTTGCTTTCAATTGACTTTTATCAATTCTTTTTTTGGTATGCTTTACGCAGCAAGCTACTACATGATACACCATACAGAGACCTTGAAGCCTGGGAGCTTGTATGTTTTCCTTTCTTCAATTATTTTTTTTTGGGATAAATTGTTTTTCTTAGGACTTGTTCAATTTGACATATTTTCTTGGGGTTCCTCCACATTCAGGTTAGCACAAACATATTGCGCAAGTATTGTGGACCTATTGATGTCTGGTTGTCCATGTTTGTTGCTATGTTGCATTCAAATGGAACAATCCAGTTCTTGGTAAATGAGCATCCCCATAGGAGCTTTCTTGCAATGGCTCAACACTCTAGCCAGTGGGTCTGGTATGCATGCTTCTCCTTATTGTCGCCATAAAGCCGGACCCATTTATCTTTCTTTTGCGATTTTCTTTCTTCAATCTTTTGCCTTCTGCTTGATCTTGAACCATCTTATAACTTTCACATGGCATCTATGTCAGAGATATTTCACCATTTCAATTAGATTACCTTAAGATAGATTGCCCAACAAGAGAGGTGTTACTCGGGTTTGACTTGGCTTGTTTATTAAATTAAGTTTGAACAGGTTAAGCTTGTTTAGTTTAACAAGCGAAGCATGACGGTTGGATGTTCAATTATTTAAACTTGCTAACCTATAAATGCAATTTTTTGGGTCATTGAAAATTGTAATATATAATTTTCAAAACTTTGCTTAACTAATATAATATACACTTATACTTTATTTTTTTGGGCCATCAAATATACGCTTACACTTCATGATTGAAAGGTTAACAAGTTTTGTTAATTCAGTTTATGTAAAATTGTAATTCAACTATACATTGTACACATATACATACATATATTATACTAGCACAAATTTTAGCTTTATTAAAGTTCATGTATGGTACATTTTAATTGAACTTGCTTGAGCATACTAAATTTTGGCTGAGCTCGGGTTAATAACATATGTACGGCTACTCAACGGCCTAGCTTTTTCTGTGCGTAAAAGATGATGATTTCGTTTCTGCAGGTTCCGCAAGTTTTTTGTAGCAATGTCCAGTTATACATATATGAACACACTAAGAAAGATCAAGTGAAGTTACAACGCAGAATATCCTGTATTGCCTGTGAGGTGGGCAGCTTTCATGATCCATATTTGATGCACAATCCTGTTTGGCATGTACAGCCAGCTTTATCGCATGTTTAAGATCTTGCCTATGGAGGACATGAGTTCTTTCTATGTCTTGTCGCGTCTCTCTCCTTCAAACCTCGTTGCTTATAGATTTTGGCAAATCAAGGTGTGGCCACAGAGTCACGACTAGAATATGGTTCAAGCATACACATGATGCTGCAGTGTGACTATCCTCTTTCTTGTGCCTTGACTGAACAGAACTTTCAGCCTCAGTTGTCAAATCGTGATTTGTTGCAAATTGGAAGGCATATTTTTAAATCATGAATTGTAAAATTTATTGAATCGTAAAATTTATCAATAAGTGAAAAATAGTTTGATATATAGAATATGACATGTATATCGTTATGGTATGTATAAAATAATCAAAATTGTAATTTTGAGTTAAAGAAAAGTACTTAAACATAAGTCATAGTAATAGATAAGAACATTAATTAGAAATTCATAAGTAATTTATTCTTGAAATAATCTTAAGTAATATCCTTGGTTTTCTTTGTTAGAGGTATAGACAATCAACAACAATACAGATCTACCATGCCGACTCATTGTTTTAACATTTCTAAACTGTATAGTGGTATGATTTGAGATTGTGCAATTCTGTCATTTGGCTTAAATTGTACAATTCATTATTAATTCAAAACTACTTTTGATTCAACCATTCCATTCTGTTTTTTTTATCTCCTTTTTCTTTCTTACTTTTACTATATTATACCTTTCTGTGTTATTATTTATGTTGCTTTTTATTACCACCACCATAGACTCAAGAATTATCCCACTTCTTTCATTTTTTTAATTTTACAAAAATTACAAAACATAAAAAAAGAAATAAATACGAAATACAATAAAGATGAACAAGAGAAACATGAGAAAAATTTCTTTAGCATTTATGATATTTTTGAAAGTCATAGTTCAAGTAGTATTGAATTAAAAATTTAAAAAAATTAAAAAGTGCCGCCAAGATAAGAAAAAGAAAAGGAAAAGATGAGAGAAAGAAAATGATTAGAGAAAAAGAATAAAATTAAAATACTATTCTAGTTCTTTAGCTCTCTCTATTATTTTGAATTGGTCTTTCTCAAATTCCTTGAATACATGGTAGTTAGAGGCAAATATGTGACAAATTTAAAACTTAAAAGGTTATCTTAAAATATTTCACATTTAAAGGACCAATTTAAAACAACATATATCATACTCCTATTTTTAACAAAAGAGTACCAAAAAAGGAGGTAGAAATTTCATTAACAATAATGTCAATAGAATGGTCCATATTATAGAGCGTGCATGAACGTATGTTTGAGATGTACCGAAGAAAAAAGAAAAAAAAGAGAAAGATATTGTGACTGGCCATGCCGCTCGTCTACGCAATTTATGGGCGGTTCTGGAGAAGAGATAGAAAGAGAAGATAGATGAAATAAGAAAAAGAAATGTGGGAAATAACTGAATTAAAGTTTGTTCAATTATCTCATTTATTGTATTTATTTGATTGTATATTGAAAACATGACTGAAAATGTATTTGGTATAGCTTTGAAGAGAGCATTTTTTGACGTATGCCGAAAACATTTGGTGATACTTTTGCGATTTCAAAGGAGATACTAAAATTTCATCCTTTATGGATGGCCATTAATATGTTGGTGACATTGTTAACCAATGTGTGTGGCAATAATTGTCCTCTAGCGGAGGTCTAAGTGTGGGGTTGAGTTACAATTAAATCGTGGTGTTTGTATTAGGTCATTGTTAAGCAAATAGAGTTACGCCATAACTAACAACTATAACTTTTGGCTTAGTGAAAAGTGTTTGATTCTACAATTGGTATTAAAGCCGCAATTATGTGTTTGATTTCTAGCAGGGCAATTGCTAAGAGGGAGATTGTTGGCCAATGTATATGGCAATAATTGTCTTGTGGTGGAGGTTTAGATGTGGGGTTAAGTCACAATCAAAACGTGACATTTGTGTTAAGTTATTGTTCAAGAAATAGAGTTGCGCCTTGATTAATAGTTATAGCTTTTGGCTTAGTGGAAAGTGTTTGATCCTATAAATATATGTATCAAGTGTCATCAGCACAGAGAACAAGTTAAATTTCATCTTCGTAAGCCAAACAAATATGATAAACTAACTTATCCAAATATTGATATATTGAAAGACAAACAATATTCAATTCAATTCTTCAATATTATATAACTAACTCAAGATTACACACTAAACTTTGCCTATGACAACAAAACTATTAGTGTACAAAGAAAATATTTTCACTTATTTAATAACTAAATAAAAATGACTTTTTGTCCTTACGAACAATACAAGACTCACCAATCAATTGTCTTTAAATTTTGGTGTGATAACCAGATGAATGATACTGTTTAAAAAATAAATCAATGAGAGAAAGGATGAGCAACCACACTCAGTGAGCAAATATTACTAACCATACTGAGAGGGAACAAGCAAACTATTGGAGTTTTTCATAACTATATTGTTTAGCGGTTTAAAATATATCAAACTTACATATGCTGAAACTATTCTAAAAGGAAAATTATAAATCATATAATATAATTAATAAAGTTTGTGCAAATTTAGAGATACTTTACAAAATAGATCATACTAAAAAGTATTTGAAATTCATGAATGATAATTTTTAAAATGAGTAATATCGAAGTGAAAAACATATCACAAAATTGATCATAATCCATAATAATCACTAGCTCTAGGCTAGGAATAACAAAACATATATCAGTCAGAGTTGAACAATATGGCTTGCGAACTGTCAGAATAAATCCATGTGTGGTGACTCTCACACACAAGGCTAGTAACACCCCTACTAGCTGGGGTTTAGAACAAATCATGGTGTATCAAGGCCAGTGTCTACTGTCGTTAGCTACGAGGTTTTGTATTGGATGTTTTTAAGAAAACCATATTTTTCATAATGGTGTACATAATCAAAATATATCCAAATAGAAAAATTTTGATTTCTAAAATTTCGTACAGTTTCAAAGTCATTTGGAAGTTTTCAAAATATCATACAGTATGTACATCATTCAAAATGTTCATTTAGATTAAAAAAAACATTACAAATAAATTTTTTAAATTTCAGAGAGTACAAATAAATGTCAGAATTAATACACTCTTTCAAGAGGCTTGTTCCTGAGGTATCAGAGCATATAAAACAAAAGTATTTCACAAACGAACAGTTTAAAATAATAAAAACAAGTATGATTAATAATATTTACTCATTTGGAGCAAATGCACAAGACAATCAAGTTTCTAATGTCTTTTTTCTTATCTCACTTGATCACAAAATCAATGTCTATGATCATATTATGACAAATAAGACACATTTAACTTTTTATATCAAAGATTATTTTTATTTCAAATAACTTCCCAACACCTAACTCAATACTTGTCCAATTACCGTGTACCAAGTTTCCTTAATCTTAAAGTAGGGTGCTAACCCTTCATCTTCCTAATATCACAAGTGCAATATTTCACCACCTTGACTCAAATCTTATTTTTATATATTTATTTCCATGTTCATATATCTAATCCTATATATACCTATGGCCCAAATTAATTTCTCTTTCTTAACTATATGTTGCCTAACATTATTAAGAAAACTTGGAAATTATTGTAATAACAAATTCAAGATTTAATGATAAACTAAATTACTTATTTAAGATTATTTAGTTAATCACTATATGGTTTTTATCCCGTTTCTTTAAAACAACAAAGAAAGTTAAAGAAATTTAGAAAAAGCTATTGAATTAACATACCACTTCAAACAACAACTTCCAATTGTTTGATCTCTTCCTTTAGTAATGATTCTTGAAGAAAATTGGTTCAAGATTTTCAAAACTCCATTACCCCATCACACATTTTGTGCAACTAAGAGGAGTGTGAGATTGGAGACCAAAACTCAGCAATTTCACATGGGAAGTAGATTTATCCAAGAACTGAAACTCTAACTTAATTTAAAGAAATCTCACCAAAATCAAGCCCAATTTCAAATTTATACCACCAACACCTTGAAAAGAAGGATTTCAAAATCAAGACTCCAAATTCAAAAATTGATTGCGAATTATAGAGGGGAAAGAATCAATTTGGTGTTAAGGAAAAAAGTCACAAATCAATTTTAAAAAATCTCTCACCAATTATGTTTAATTTCTCCTCCTATGGAATCCTATGTCACATAATTGGGAAAATTTGAAATTAGGGCCAAGATTGCAAAATTGAGGGCCAAGATGATGAAATTGAGCATAAAGATTAGGAGGAAAGGATCAAATTACATAAAAGAATGTGAAACCCTAACAAGATTTCAAGAAACACGCACAAATTTGGGTCTATTTTAATGGGATCACACGTGGGAGACGTTCGTTGAAATTTGAGACTTGTTCGACCAGTATCTATCATAAAAGGGTTGGAAAACATAATGAAGTTAATTGTAATTGGTGGAGATAATGAGGAAATGTTAAAATTGAAGCAAGAAGAAGAGGGGGATTCTTGGAGCTTAAGAATTGGTATGTATTTGCATGAAGAGAAAGGAGAAAGAAAGGAAAAAAATAAGAAAAGGAAGAAAAAAAAGAAATAGAATTGAAAGCTTTCTTATAATTTCTTAACAAAGAACATGTGTGAAGGTTAAAAAAATGAGAGAAATTTTTTTCTCTAACTATTTTAAGATTTTATTCTTTATTAATTATTTTAAATTTTAATTTATACTCCATTTACATTCTTTTTTTCTTTTTTTTGTCTTATTAAATTAACTTTTTTCCCCACTCAAAAGTTAACTATCAAATAGGTAAATTTATAGGTAAATTTGAAGAGTGCTACAATATCGACAGATGTTAATATACATAAATTATAGATAATGTGCTATGCTAATCTAATTAAATTTTTTCACATCACCATCACATAAGTATACCCACCAATATTTTTTTCCAAGTACGATTTGTCAGATGAATGCAATCTTCCATATATCGTTGGTCAAACTCAAAAGGTCAAATAACATTTATATCCATTTATATAAAAGAACGCAACCTCATTTTCTGTCATTCCCAGTGTAGAGGAAATATTGAGGGATGTAAGAGGAATGAAGCGAAAGACTCTTAAGTTCTATTCTCTCCATTCTCAAAACTTTCATCCAAGATTAAATTAATCAGTTTATACCAATTCTTATTAAATTGAACTATATATAATATATCCAGGAATTTTTGCCAATTGAATTGAAATTCTGAGTTTAGATTAAATGCATCAACATTTCAGTTCCTATCTATACATGGTGTAATCTGGAAATCATAGTGTATGATTTGACTTCATTTGGCAATGAAGGCTTCAAAAATGTCACGAGCAAATTTGATTCCTTTTAATGTGGCTCTTCACCAAAACTTGCTGTACTTCCAAGAATTTCACATGCTTTCTGCTCACACTCTAGCTTGCCCCATCTTGCATCCACACGTTCGCAGGGAAATATTGGTTTGCCGAGGCTGTAGTAATATTAAGAACATCAAGTACAAGCATACTAAAGTATCTTGTGTTTGATATTAAGTTCTTTAATAAATACTTTAACACGTGAATGTTTTTTTCAACTCAGCACTGCATTTGTAACTCAGTTAATAAGATCCCTCCTCATGAAGATATCAAACACTTCAAAAACTATATGTTTTCTCCGTAGAATAAGATTTGGTGACATGTTTCAGTTAACAGGTTATCTTAAAAATAACCACCAGCAAGCATTTCTACAGTGTGTAACTTTGATTGGAATGTAAAGCAAATCAACATGTGCAAACTCAGATTTCTTCTCCGGAGAAACAGATATGGAGAAAAAGTAGGTGTAATTTTTTAATGTTTGCTAACAGATTCTTTAATCAAATTATGACATGTGGATAAACTGTTCTTAAAGAACCAACAATATGATGCTGAGTTAGTAAAAAATTGTCTGTAATATTTTTATTAGAGAACTTAATAGCAAATATATAAATAACTCTATCTAAATTTTGGCTGACACATCAAGAGGCTTAAACCAGTGAAGCCCAAAAAGGAGTCTTTATATATATTAGTTATACAGGCAACAATAACATCTTTAAAACACACTTGAGATAAAAAGCTTACCTTCTATTAACAACATTATGCACATGACATAACCACTGGGAAAACTCAACCTGAGATCCAGCCTGTACTGGATTTGCTCTGCCAAACATGCAAAGGAACACATTAATTGTATTGAACAGAAATTGAAGAATATTAAGTCATTAGTGAAAACTGCAAAATCTAGAGCAGATCAATTAAATCAACGCGTTATGCAGCTGGTTGTCTTCAGAACCTAACAAAAGATCAAGGGATCCCTCAAATGATATCAAAAATCAAATGCGTTATCTTTAGTAGTTCAATGCCACACAAGTCAAGATTTGCATAGTGAAGTTTCCAAATGTGCTACTGCTACTACATGGTTGATGCTCAAGGTTAAAATCACGTGGGGACTGTCAATATGTATAAGAAAGCTGCTTAAATGCCTGTGCCTAAAGCCTGTGATTGTGGGCATTCAGGAACAGGCATCCATTAGCGAATAATAGCCTTCAAGTGAAAAATAAGACTTCAAGATAGTTCAGAAGAATCGAGATGTGGGTCTACGCTCTTGTAAGCAAGAAATGGATATGCTAAATGGAGGTGCTCTTATTTATCTATATCTAGTTGGTAGTTAATACATATTGTCCCACAAGGACCTTATTGTTAGAAACAAAGTTGTAAAGAAAATTTGCAATTTGGAATATATTACAGGGAAGAACAGATGACATAAGATCAATTTTATAATCTTTCTGGACTCAGGACTCTGGAGCTCTTTCTATTTTTTGTTCTGTTAACCTAGATTGGCTAGGCAAAAACACAAAGTGACAACAAATCAAAGTCTAAATTCCTTGGTGGCAACCAAAAAAATCTGCTTCATATACGAGAGAGAAAAAGGTACAAACATGAGTCCATAAATATAAATAACTGCCATGTGTCAAATTTCAAGTAGAATTGATAATTGCTATCATGCTTCATAGTATTGGCCTAGTTAATTAATTTACCCTAGTTGATACAAAAATACTATTACCAAAAAGCAATAGTGTAGCAATTTGAGGAGAAAATGGAGATAGAGAGAGAGACAGAGATGGCAAGAAGGGAGGGAGGGAGAAACAGCAAGCATGGACAAAATTTTCTAACTATAGATAATGAAATGCTGGATGAAGGGCGAGACAAAAAATAATATACCTTAAAATTTCTTTAAAATGATCTGCACATTCCTTGCAAGGGTACATTTGAGATAAGATCCCCATCTACATCCCAAATACAACCCATTAGCAATTCTTTATAGTCTACAAGAAATTTGTGACACATTACATCTTATATGCTATAAGGTTATCCATGGACAGAGTCATCCAGATCAGAAGAGAGCTGTGAGACATAATTCAACAGTATAACAAGGACAGGCAAAGGAGGGAAAGACCATACCAGTTCTTTTACATCCTTCTTTTGTTGCCTTGTAGGATTATCTGGATACTGGAAAGAGTGACCAGGTCATTGAGAACTCCGAATATATGGGGACATAAGCACATTAAGTTCAACTATTTGGCATTAGGAGCATAACATGTAGCAAAATTTAAAACATTGAAAGCTAATCTTTTGCTAAGACCACATTGCTGTCTTACAGGCTCAGCTGGAGTATAACAATGATTAACAGGAAACAAAATATGTACTCTGTAGATGCAAGTAACAGCAACATAGTGATTATTAAGTTTAAAGGCAGCAACACAGAAGAAAACAGGTCTATTATTTAAGCATGGTAAGCAATTGTGGTAATGCAGGGAAACCAAAAATTCCAAAATAGCTAAGTCAGAATTTCTATATAGCAGATAAAAGACTGAGATACAAAAAGAGGTGTTTCCCAATACTGTTGCTTTATGGTGAGATGCAGAGACATATTATGTAAAGGCTATATCACAACCAAACACTACTTTCCATATTATAAGACATAAGGTAAAATTAGTTATAGAACATGTCAAATGAGCAAGACAAGGAAAAGGGGAGGAAAATGGGCACTAGTACATTGATCACCATCTCACACAGAAGATAATTTTGTATTTGTATGATGGACAGCGAAAATTTAGTAAACATGAAAAAGTAGAAAAAATTGTTAGAAAGACAAAGGGAAGCAGTGTCATAAAATCCATTGGAGCCACAACCTGAGCAGCAAGGGTATGAAGAAAAGTCCAAGTAGCCCTTCCAAGCTCCTCTTTAGTCAATGGTGTAGCAGATTTTACCTGTAGAAACAAATGATGAAAAGTAGACCAATCACAACTTCTCTTGTATGTAATGAAAATACATTTTACAGATAGAAAGAAATGAAAGAAGATACATGGCACATTTGAATTTTTAATGAATTATTCAATAACATTTCTTCTTAATGAGTTCTATATTCAATATAAATGCTCTTGTATGATTAAGAAATCACCAAGTTAAATGAACTCCAACAATTATATTAGATAAACAGAAATTTGAGAACATGCATATAAGTTGTACTTCAAGGATATGCACCATTGGATCGTTATTTTCTCAATTAAAACTTTTCAGATGTCAACCATTAGATAAAACTATTTTTTCACAAAAATCTATGACACATCATTTAATTTGAGAGAAAACAAGTAGCAGAGACTAAAAGACAGTAAATGGAATGCTAATTTGCTACCAAAAACCAATTTTAACTTCAGCAAACAGTATATTAGACTAAGGTTTAGGAACTATTTGAACTTTCTGCATCACCAAAATGATAATAATAAGGATGAGGTCTCTTCCAAATAATCCATGGCCTAACTAACAAAAGAAAGCATTTAGGATGTAATAAGTCAAACAGGCATTACAAAAGAATATCCCACGTATATCTTGCACATTTGCAGAATGGGATTGTCTATAAAAAATAAAAAAGAAAAAGAAAAAGGAAAAAAGAAAGCCACAAACCACTATGTATATTTGTCGCAAAAAAAGACTCTACGTACAGCATTTTAAACAGTTAAACTCAACCGTATTCGATTGGCCAATTCTTACCATACTCACTTACAACAGCTACATCGGCCCATCACCTCACAAACACACACACACACACACACACACACACACACACACAAAGAATTCTAACGTAAAAGACATGTTTTACATACAACAACGAAAGCAACATATTTCGGCAAAGATAAGCAGAGCCTTGTGGGCAACTGTGAACACAGCAACTAGAGTTGACTCTGATTCAGAACCCAACCAAAAGGCAATTACAAAATCAACCTTATGACCCTAAAGTCACTGCAAAAATTTTGGAATTTAAGGTCGCTAAGCAACGAGAATGGCATACCTTGAGGAGGGTATCCTTGGGTTGGACGAAAGATTCAGCTTTTGCAGATTGGGAATAGTGGGAGGAAGAAGAGATGGAGAAAAGAGGGGCATTGCCAGAGGAAACTGGCTGGTGATGAAGGCCTATGAAATTAGAAAGGTGGTGTTGAACGGAATTTGAGACCTTCTCAAAGGTTTGAAAGAGAACATGCAAAGGGTTCTCGGACATATTACTTGGGACGCGAATTAGGACGAAATTTTGGGTTATCTTGACGTTTTGGTTTTGGAGGGTAATATGGGTCTGTTCCTTTGGTTTCGAATGTGAAAAGACGGTGGTAGAGAACCCTCGACAGTGCTAGTAATTAAAGATTTTTTTTTTTTACAAAATTTAAAAGTTGTAATTTCTTTTACTTTACATGGATTAACATTAAGTAAGCTTCCCATCGATCCCACAATAGTGGCGCAATCGTTTTGTTACTCCTTTATGTTTGATTGAACTTGGGTTAAAATAATTTTGAGTTAATTTTACTTTTAAAATTAATTTTAATTAAGTGTAATTTTTTATTATTGTAATTTTTATTATCTACACAATTTATTCAATATAAAATAATTATTTTTTATTTTTATGTTAATGAAATTTAAAGAGAATTAATTTTTTAAAAAATATCAAAATAAATAATAATATTTGTAAAATAAATCGTATTTAAATGTATAAATTGACTTTTGAATATCTTAAACATTATATCAAACACAATTTTTTTTTAAGGAGAAGAAATTACTTACCTTTATAATTTTAAGAAAGGTCAATATCTATTTAAAACAGATAAGAAGTCCATATAATTTTAATAAAATTAAAAAAGTATGTAATTAAATAATAATAATAATATGGATAAACTTTTAAATCGGAAGCACAAATGCCTTACACCGTCAAGTGTGACAATCCAAGCACTGTTGAAATAATAATAATTTTGCTAAGATGACATTCGATGTATAAATTAGCTCTCCTAGTTATTTAATTTCTAAAAATTTTAGATTAAAATCTAAATCAAATTGAAAAAAGAATTGCGTAGAAGAGTTATTAAATAATTAAAACAGCTAATAGCCGCATAAATTGACATGTCAAAATAATTAGAACTACAGAAAAAGATATCATGGCACATTCAAAATCTAATGAACTAAAATGTTAATTTAATTCAAATTTTTTTTTTTTTTAAAATAAGTGAAGGCAAAAATCACATTTCCAATGGATACTAAAGTCATAAAGCATCAACGTAGAAATAAATAAAAAAATAAAAAAATTAGTCTAAATTTCCATAATGATTCATTCCCATATGAATTGATTTAGTGTCAACATTTTTCTGCATGCTTTTAAATATATTAAATTAGACTTTCAAGGCCCTCTATAGCTCCCATTAATCTGTCAGCGTGGTCTCTCTCTCACCCAATTTGAGCATATATTTAGAAGCTCAAAACATACATTTCATCAATTTTTCCCCCTTTTGTCAAATAACACATTGGAATAATGCCACACACTTTTATTATTGTCATAGTTTTTTGGTTTTTTCAAAAAAATAAAATAAAATGAGATGCTCGACAGAATAATTAGTCTAGGTCACTTAAAGTATATTATTCTTATATAAAAAGTGACTATTGAGTCATTCATATCATATTAAAATTACTTTATAAAAATCAACATTGATGTGACATGCTAAATATGATCCTATATGTCTGGGTAGTTGTGTGGTAAAGTATATTTATACTTAGTTGCAAAAATTCAATGCAAATTATCAAGAGACAAGGTACAATAGAGAGTGACGATCCAAACTTTTATTAGCCTATATAACTAATGTAAAACTACACACGAAGCGTTAAACCATTTTACATATCTCATTCCTTCCCTTCAAACATTCGATATATACCACTAAGTCCAACATTAGTTTTATTAATGCTGTGTTTTTCATGAGAAAGTCTGCTTTGGCATCTACTTGAGTAGGATTGGGCTTTGAAGCTTAAACAACAATATGACATCTTTACTCTTTCCTTTCCTTTCTCCAAACATAATATAAGAAATCAAATTTTATAGATAATGACTTTTAATATCTATCTAGGTCCAAGTTTGGGACACCCACTGGTAGCACTATCATCTCAGCCACTGGAGTAATCTTCTTGTCATGGATGACATTCCACGAAATCGTGGAGCTCTTCAATTACTTGTATGCTTTAGGGATGCTTCTTCAGCTTGCAGCTTTTATAGCACTGAGGTTGAACACGCCAGATCTTCATAGACCTTACAAGATTCTTCTGCAAACATTTGGGGCTGCCATGGTTTGCCTGCCTCCTACTTTGTCGTTTTTTCTTGTGATGTGTTTGGCTACTTGGAGAACCTTTTTTGTAAGTGGAGCAATAGTTATTGTGGGGTTTGTCCTTTACCCTATTTTGGTCCAAGCAAGAAGGAGAAAGTGTTTAGTATTAGAAGCAGAACCATCTTCCTTCCTCTCCAATTGCTGGTTGCAATCTCATTCAGTTTTGTCAGAACCAAATGACCCAAAAATCATAAAAGGAATTAAATAATGAACATATTCATAGATAATTCAGGGTAGGAGACTTACATACTTCTCTTAATTGTGGAAGTTGATCAGACTCTGGCTGGGATCACTGATTGAATGAGATACCTATAGTGTATTAGGTGTATCTCGGGTTTTTATAGTCTAAATCCCTTCTCGAATGCAACTGCAGAATACTTCGCAGGTATTCCTCTCAGAGTGTCTATATTAGTTTATATTTTGTTTCTATAGTATAATAGTCTAGCCCTATTTATAAAATGTTAGCTAGGGTTAGGGTTTAGTAGTAATTCCTATAATTAATATTTTACCTTTACATAATGAGCACCCCTTATGGCTTGACACTGTATAATATCTTAATAGATTTTAACCCTTGATATTATATGATATTCTAACATTTTCCACTCACACATAATAGGAGTGCTCATACACTTTAAACCCAACAAACATATTCTCAGTAAATCAATAAAACACTTTCTCTTTATAATCTGCAGTTGTTCATACAGGGAAAGTAGGTCATGCGACCAGCATATTATGAGAGTATCAATGCTATATATCAGTTACGAATATATAGTCTCTCGTTGAAAACACACCTGCATGTAGATCATAAAGTATGCATGTACCTTAGATTATAAGAATCGCATTAAGATATCTTTTAATGATCTCATCTATCATAATATCTTGTATTCACAATCATGACACATAAGTCATAACTAGTATACCGGTGAATATAGAATAATGAGATTCTCTTTATGATCTTCCTCTTCTCACGATCCTATTAACACCGATTTAGCTCGCTTTTCTAGACATGTCTTGCTAGATTGAATCATTACACATAGTCCTTAGACAACATGCTAAGAAAACAAACACCAAGCCACATCTCAAGTACCTGATTGGAGTCCAAGGGTACAAATATAGAGTCAGCATAAAAGCTTAAAGGTCTTACACAATCATGAGTTGAGATTGCACTCATGTTAACCCATATGGTCGACATTTGCACACATGGTATGAAATATATGTTACAACATTCTTCCTTTTCCCATGTGTATGTCTATTTCACAAATAATACTGTACAGATGATATTTTAGATATCACAAGTCTAAAATTAAGTTCCTTGATCTACATAGTGTCTTGAACTTACATCTAGCAACTAAGGTAGACTAGAAATGATGAACTTATTTCATCAAATCAATTTTAATGACCCTATGTCATCAATCAGGCAACTTAAATGATTTTAAGTATCATTGCTATCAAATTATCCTCATGATAATTTCTCTTAAAATTTTGTCTCATCTCCAATGTCACAAAGACACTGAGGTGGTTACCTATGTGAAGGCTAACCCTTTTCTCTACTCAACATACTTAACAATAAATAATAATGTACACAACATTCAAATAAAGATATGTAAGCATAGAAATCAAACTTTATTGATTATCATATAACATCAAAATATCTCTATCTATGAAAAATGGGAAGAAAAAAATTAAAAATTTAAAGTACACTAAATTCTACGCAATCTTAAAGACCTAACGTGTCTCACAAACACATCTCTAAAAATAGGCTTGGTCAACAAATTTGCCAACATCTCATGCGTAGATACATACTTCACATTCATAGTCTTGTGTGCAACTATATCCTTCACATAGTGATACTTGATATCTATGTGTTTGGTTTTGCAATGGTACTTTGGATCCTTGGTGTATGCAATCGCAGCTTCACTATCATAGTACACTACCTGTCGTAACCAACCTTTTGGCAAAATAAATAGAAAGAGATTAAATTAATTCCTAAAATAAATCTTGAAAACCAATTTAAAATAAAAAGAAAAAGGCAAAATGGTCTACGAAACTAGAGATGGGTTCAGGAGTCTATTTAAGTGTGGGGAAGGTATTAGGCACCCTACAACACCCGTCTATAAGGACGGTTTCCTTAAACTAATAAGTTGAAATAGAATGTGGTATTAAATTTACCTTAATTACTTTTTTATTGACATGGATGCATGATAAATGGGGAAGACAAAAACTACAATAATGATAGCAAACAAATAGATATTTACAAAGGGTGGACTTGACCTAGGATGAAAGCTTAGAGCTTACGTACCCTGTGATAGGAATCAAAGTTCACGTAGTTAGACCAAAATGACATGTCTGTTAATTGTTATATTTTTGTGAAAAGACCAGGGTAGTTGAAATTGGATAGATTTTTGCAAACCAAATGAGACTGAAATTTGATTGGTGAGTTTTAATTTGCAAAATTGACCTAATATCACTTCCTTGGTCCTTTCGTTTCCTTTCCTTTTTGTTTATTTATTTTTTTAAATTTTAAATTTTATTTTGAAATTTAAATGAAATGATAATGGAAAAGAATCTTGGGATTTTTTTATGGATTTTTTATTTTTTATTTTTAATTTTGAAAGTGAGATCATAATGAAGAAAGAATTTCTTAGGATTTTAATAATGAATGATAGATAAAATAAATCATTTTTTTAAATTTTATTTTATTTTTGCATTTTTGAAAATGGGCATTAAATTTCAAGGCCTGAGGAGACTAAGGATCCCACGCGGCCTCTACTAATTTATTCACAAGCGCCTAAGGAGATTTAGGATCTCACGCAGTCTTTGCCAATTTATTCATAAGCGCCTGAGGAGATTTAAGATCTCACGTGGCCTCTGGTAATTTATTCACAAGCTCTGAGGAGATTTAGGATCTCACATGACCTTTTCTAATTTATTCATAAGCACTTGTAGAGATTTAGGATCCCATGTGGCCTCAGCTAATTAACTTTTGGGTGCCTGAGGAGATTAACAATCTCACGCGGTCACCCATTGCAATTCACCCTAAGATATAAGCTAAGCACATAAGACTTTTTTCTAACTACCTGATGCTTAACATGACACATTCTAAGTGATCTTGGGGCTTTGAATTTCCACTAAACTGAAGGTAAAAAGACTGACTATCTAAGTAACAGTAGAAGAACAAGCTTTAAGGCCAACCATTTAAGTCATCGAAAATCATGAATAAGCTAAAAAAAAATGAATAAATAACACTAAGTATAATAAAATGGCAAGAAAGCATGTGCAAGCCCATGCAAACACATACAGACATACCTTAACCTGTTCTTCCCTGTGCTTTGTTTTCTTATCCAGATAACAAAGAGTTCTTGCCTCTTTTTCAGTCTTGCCTCCTTCACGGTTTTCTTCCCTTGCCTCGGTTCTCACCTTCTCATCTGCTTCTTCACATCGGCACCGCTAGTTCTCTCTTTCTCTCTCTCTACTCCCTTCCTTGGCACTCTTGGCCCCAATCTCTCTCCACTGTGGTCCTATACCTCTTTTGTCAACATCCATTGCTGGTCTGCTTGCTTCAGCCTCCTTATTTAGTTTGAACTCCTTAGTGTAGCTTTCCATTCTTGTGTAGATAGTATGACAAACAAACAATGATCCCAGTGTAATAGTTCCCTCATTTCATCCTTTTTCCCTCTTGGACTGCCATGTGGCAGTGATTGGAAGATGGCTCAACATTGCAAGCATACAACCTACAGTTTCCCTTATTCTCCTTCGATTCTGGTCGATGAAGAAAGCTTATTTTTGTCTTAAGTTCCTCACTTATATAACTATTGTAGTAGTCATGCATAGGGTGCAGTGATAGGCGGCAACGTGATGCTTCGGGTTCATTTTTTTGTCTTGTTATGATTATTATTATATATATATATATATATATATTATTTTTTTAACCATTATTATTATATATATATTTTTTGGGTTTTTGCTTTGTTACTTTACTTAGTTGATTTCTTTATTTAACTAATGAATTTAAAAGATGTTTTAATTTCCTCCTTTTTATTTTTGTTAAATTCTTCATATTTGATGATGAATTTATGTTTGTTGTTTTCATTTTCATCTTGCTTTTTGTTGGTTAATTAATTAATTAATTTTCATTTTCGTTATTCTTATTTATTTATTTATGAGATGGGGTGTTCACAGTTGCCCCTTTTTGCTTGTCTCTTAGGTTAGGGCAGTGAAAACTGTGAAGAGATGACCTAACTTAAGAGCAAGCAAAGACATGAGCACATCATTCCTCATACTGAGGAAAAACAAGTGAAAGAGGGATCTTATGTAAATCCAAGCTTGAATAGGATAGTAAGTTGCTTGAACATGATGCAGGACTTTTTGAAAGAAAATTGCCTGGACACGATGCAGGACTTTTGCAGAAAATGTAAATTTTCTAGACACGATGCATAACTTGTGACAGAAAATGTAAATTGCTTAGACACGATGCAGGACTTGTGATAGAAAATGTAGATTGCCTAGACACAATGCAGGACTTTGAATATAAATTGCCTGGGTACGATACAGGACTTTTAGCAGAAAATATAAATTGCTTGGACACGATGCAAGGCTTTTGATGAAAATATAAATTGCCTGGATATGATGCAGGACTTTTGACAGAAAATGTAAATTGTTTAGACACGATGTAGGAATTTTGGCATAAATGTAAATTTCTTGGACACGATGTAGGACTTTTGTATTGATTTGAAGAGAGGTGTTCACCCTACATGGCTTATGCTACCATACAGTTTAATGCATATACCCATATGAGACACATACCATCATACTCAGATTGTAGCATGATTCGTGAGATGTGATATGACACGCGTTTATGTATCAAACGCATCGATTCATAATGCGTGGTAGTGCAGTGTAATGTATGCACATGCGTGGGATAATATGATGGACACAGAGGGTCTAATATGCATGGTAGATGAATCATGCACGTTTCCATGAATGAGTAAAAATTTTGTTATCTTTGACACATTCCAAAAGTGATGCCTATTCCCTAGGCATTAGAGATAAGAGAGTGCTCTACAAGCGTAGAACTTCTACCTTTTCCATTGGAAACCAAAGGAGTAACATATTAGGTTACAGTTTATGCTAGTCAGAAAGAAAACCATATTGCTTAGAGCGAAACAATTGTCTAACCAAACTTCTCTTGTTATGACATTTAATTCGTCATTTCAACGACCGATGGTCAGTATAAATTTATCTCTTTTGGCCAATACCTGGTAGGCTTAGTTTCCCTTCCTTACGGTAGACCAGGGGACTTTGAAAATGTTTCATCTTTTTTTACGAAGTAGTTCGGTAACGAAAACAGAAAGGCCTATATATGCATATCTTTCACACTTTAAGCTTCATCTCTAGTAACTGTGTGGAATCACTTACTTAAAAATTATGGATGTTTACGAAATGCATATCATTCGACAATATCTTGAATGACATATTCACTTGAATACTTATTTTACATATTGGATGAATAGAGCAATTATAAAGGCGATACGGTTATACAGAAAGAAAAAGAGTAATAAAAAGCAAGTCTATTAAATAAGTAAGTGGCTTTACTTTGAAGATAGATCACATGGTTTTAAAGAAAATAGGTGATAAGTTAGATACCAATGAAAAGGAGAACAAAAATAGCAATTAGAACGTCTTTGACTTTTAGCTCTAGGTGGCACTGGTTGCTTACACTTAGTGTTGCCTCGGATACACATATTTTGAAATTGATTGATGAAGACATCTCTAAGGATCTTTCCA
Organism: Delonix regia; assembly: GCA_037074485.1. Lineage (NCBI taxonomy): Eukaryota > Viridiplantae > Streptophyta > Magnoliopsida > Fabales > Fabaceae > Delonix > Delonix regia. The sequence continues at coordinate 6,927,996 of CM073454.1, read as the reverse complement.
AGTAGGTGATTTGGTCCTTGTGTGGCTCTTCTTCATTCATTGTCCATTGCCCTAACTTTTGTTTAAGTTGCCTTTTCAGGTTTTCGACTTAACTGCAAGATCTTCTTTCTTTCTTCCTTTCTATTTCTCCATCATTACCATTTTAAGCAAAGTATTTCTTCACTACATCTGAGTTAATTGGTTTTCCAAGCTCTCTTCCTTCCATGTCGGCAAGGACCAACAAACCTCTAGAAAATGCTTGTACCACAACATATGGACCCTCATATGAAGGAGCTTATTTAACCCTATTATCCTTCTGATTTAGGAGGATCTTTTCAGAACTAACTCCCTTGGTTTGAATTCCCTGGGATGCAACTTCTTATTGAAAGCTCTTGCCATCCTTTTCTGGTATAGTTACCCATGACACATAGCTACTAGTTGCTTTTCTTCGATGATATTCAGCTGTTTGTATCGCATCTTTACCCACTCACTCTCCTCTAGGTTGGATTTTATCAACACTCGGAGATAAAGGATCTCAACTTCAACTGGGGTGATGGCCTCCATACCATATAGTATGGCATAAGGAGTTGCCCCATGGATGTTTGTATTGTTGTATAATACCTATAGAGAGCATCGGGAAGCATCTTATGCCAGTCTTGATAAGTAATGGTCATCTTGCTAATAATCTTTTTGATATTCTTATTCACTGCCTCAACTACCTCATTCATCTGGGGCCGATAGTGTGCAGAATTGTAATGCTTAATCTTAAATTGTTCATATAATTTCTTAATGTCAGCTCCATTCAGGTTGGGAGCGTTATCAGTGATGATCCTTTCCGGTATCTCATATCGACATATGATGTTCGATTTCAAGAATCAGAGAAAGACCCTTTGGGTGATATTGGAAAATAAACATGCCTCTATCCATTTTGTGACGTAGTTGATAGCTACTAAAATCGGTGTCCATTAGAAGCCTTTGGATTAATAGGATCGATCACATTGATTCCCTACATTAAGAATAGCCATGGTGCCACAAGGTTGTGTAGGGGTTAGGGTGGAGCATTGATCCTATTGGTATATGTCTAACACTTATGACATTTTCTCACATGATCAATGTAGTCTTTATCCATGGTTAGCTAGAAGTATCCATACCTTTGAATCTTTCTAGTCATTGTATGGCCATTAGCATGGGTCCCGCACGTATCTTCGTGAATCTCTGTCATTATTCTTTGTCCTTTTAATGCGTCCACGCATATGAGTGGTGTGCTATCCCATGACCTTTTATACAACACTTCTCCACTAAGGAAGAAGATCATTGCCAATTGACGAATAGTCCTTTGGTCATTCTTAGATACCCTAGCTGGATATTGCTGACTCTAAACATAGTTTTTTATGTTATGGAACCATGGTTGCCCGTCACTTTCTTCCTCGACATTCAGGCAATTAGCTGGGGTGTCTTGAGTCTCAACCTGTATTGGTAGCACGTTAACTTCACAGTCTAGCTTGATCATTACAGCGAAAGTAGCTAAAGCATCAGCAAATTGATTTCTATCATGGGTCAAATGTGTGAAGGTTATCTCTTTAAGCTTTGACATTAGTTTCGTTAGGTACTTTTGGTATGGGATCAGTTTAGGGTCTTTAGTTTGCCATTCTCCCTATACTTGATAAATTACAAAGGCTGAATCTCTAAACATGTCAAGATCTTTGACCCCTAACACTAAGGTTGCTTGCAAGCTATTGACACAAGCCTCATATTCTGCCACATTATTTGTGTAGTTGAAACTAAGCTTGACTGTCACTGGATAATGCTTACCTTCGGGTGATGTTGTCATCGCCCCTAATCCACTCCTGTGTATATTGGCAGCCTCATCAAAATACATTGTCCACTTGACCTCTTCTGGTTCATCTTTCTCAATCGTCAGAATATCCTCATCCAGGAACTAAAAGTCTAATGGTTGGTATTCATCCAAAGGATTAGCTACCAAATTCTCGGCTATAATGCTTCCCTTAACTGACTTGTTAGTCATATACTTCACATCGTATTCTCAGAGTATCACTTGCCACTTTGAGACTCTTCCTAATACATGAGTACTCTAAAAAATGTATTTGATTGGATCCATCCTAGAGATCAATCATGTGACATGGTATAACATGTACTGCCTCAGTCTCTTTGTAGTCCACATGAGGCCACAATAAGTCTTCTCAATTAACAGATACAGCGACTCGCATTCATTAAACTTCTTGCTTAGGTAATAAATTGCTTGCTCTTTTCTTCCTGACTCATCATGTTGTTCTAACACAACACTGATAGACCCTGATCGAATTGTCAGATAAAGGATAAAGGGCTGCCTTAGTGTAAGTGGCACTAAGACAGAGGGATTTAAAAGGTATTCTTTTATCCTGTCAAGTGCCCACTGGCAAGTCTCATCCTATTCTCCTGATTGGTTCTTTTGTAATAATTTGAATATTAGTTCACAAGTAGCAGTTAAGTTTGCATTGAACCTAGCTATGTAATTTAAACGGCCTAAGAACCCTCGAACTTTTGTTTCTATATTAGGTGGTGGCATGTCACGAATTGCCTTAATTTTATCAGGGTCCACTTCTATTCACTGTTTACTGACAATAAATCCTAAAAGCTCCCTAATATGGCCCTAAATACACATTTACTAGGATTCAACTAGAGTTTGTACTTTCGCAGTCTTTCAAAAAGCCTTCACAACACAACCAGGTGACTCTTGCCTTCAGCTGCTTTAGTGATCATGTCATCCACGTATACCTCTATTTCTTTATGCATCAGGTCATGAAACAGGACTACATCGCATGTTGATAGGTGGCTCTAGCATTTTAAAGCCCAAAGAGCATTACTTTGTAGTAGAAGGTCCCCCATTGAGTAATGAAGTTATTTTTTTCTTTATCATCGAGGTGCATAAGGATTTGATTGTAGCCAGAGTACCCATCCATGAAGGAATACTTGAAGCTTTTTGTTGTATTATCGACTAAAACATCAATGTGAGGTAAAAGAAAGTCATCTTTTAGGCTGGCATTGTTTAAATCTCGATAATCAACATACATTCTCACTCGCCCATCTTTCTTTGGCACGGGGACTATATTTGCGACCTATTGAGGGTATTTAGCAACTTCTAGGAAACCAATATTCCATTGCTTCATTACTTCTTCCTTGATTTTGAGGGACATCTCTGGACTCATCCTTATTAACTTTTGCTTCTTAGGCCCCATGTCAGGGTACAAGGGTATTTTATATGCAACAATTTCAGGATCTATTCCTAGCATATCTTGGTATGACCAAGCAAATACATCCATATATTCTTTAAATAGATTAATCATTTCTTCCTTTTTTGGGTTATCAATTATTTTTAACTTTTTTTTATCATCCTCAATCCCTATATTAATCACTTCGGTGATTTCTTTATGCGGAGTGATACCCTTTTCCGAAGATTCTATTATTTTAGCAAAGGTTCGAGATAGCTCATCACTATCATCAATTTCTAAATCATTCATATTTATGACAACATGCAGCTCATTTAAATAGTGCCCAGGTGCTTATGCTTCAGACAAGAGTTCTGAGGATTCAAACTTCCTAGAAAGTAGGTATAGAAGGCAAGAATAAATAAGCAAAGGCAGGATTTAAACAAGATTATGATAAAAAGATTGAAATTATGACATTTATTCTATATTCAAAGTAAGGTTCAAATTGTTAGCTATTACAAAACTCTTAAAACGACATTAAAAATATTACTCTAATGGCACGACATCGTATAACATTTTAGATTCCCAGTTATTAAGTGCTTCTCCTAATTCATCTAATCGGACCCACATGGCTTTTGTGTGTTCTCCTTCTTCTTTACTCGTCATTACAACTGGGTCACCTGATTGCATTATCTCGATAGAAGTAGGAAATGTTTCCCAGATGTGGGGTATTTCAGCTTTTCCTTTGGGCTTACCCTTCTTCTGTCCTGCCCTATGAGTCTCCATAGACAGCTTGCATCCTAACCCATGTTGTCCCAAATTTTCCGGCAACTCAACTGGTTCTCCTATGTCTTACAACTTTGCACCCAATCCTTTTGTCTTTTGATATCCACTATTCCTTATGATCTTGGCCACCACTTGGTTGATGTCTTTAGTAGACTACCCAATTCCTAATGTGTTATGGTTGGTGTCTTTTATAGACTTCCCAGCTTCTAACACCTCTAGACCCTAGTAGGAACTGTCTACGACTTGTTTGACATTCTCAATATTTGGCATCGTACTCGGCGTGCTAATGATCATCTCCTCTTCACCTTTTATCGTAATGAGCCTGCCTTCACAATGTACTTGATCCTTTGGTGCAAGTTTGATAGGACTACACCAGCCGCATGAATTCGGGGCCTTCCCAGGAGCATAGTATATGACGCATCATTGTCTATGACTTGGAACTTAATGGTACATAGATTTGGTAGAATTTCTAATGGGAGCTCAATCCTTCCAATTACTTCCTTCCTTGTTCCATCGAAGGCCCTCACTACCAAGTTATTATACTTAATATGCGACTTCTTGACTAGTAATTGCCCTAAGGTGGATAAGGGTAGGACATTTAGGGCTAACCTTCCATCAATGAGTACTTTAGCAATCACATACCTATAGCGTTTCAAAGTAATGTGGAGGGTTTTGGGCTTTTCGACTAACATGGGGTATATCTCATCTTCTGGAAAAGTCAATCAAGGTAGAGTTCATCACTGCATTTATCATGTTTACTACCTTTTCTAAGGTGATATCAAGATACATATAGGCTTTATCCAACACGTTTAGTAATGCCTTTTGGTGGGCTTCTAAATTCATTATGAGTGTCAAGATAGAAATTCGAGCTAAAATTTTTCGCAGTTGATTGACCACATTGTACATGCTCTGCTTCATAATCCTCAGGAACTGCTCTGTTTCCTTTCACTCCCCTCTCCTAGGGCTTCTTTCAAGGTCGAGCTTTTCCTTACTTCCAGGTTCAGTTTTAGAGTTCCTTTTACCTCCTTAGAGTATACCCGACTACTCCAAGTAATTCCCCCTACAATTTTTGAATGCACCTTTTCCATGATGAGTCTCTCTTTTAGCGCCTCATAAGCTTGAGAACATTCTATCTTTAGACCGTAGTTCCATGGTACAGCGTGATTGCTCAGATACGGGAATGAAGATGGCACATGGATAATAGAGGTTGGATTTTTGGTAGGCACTAGTGTAGGTATAACAAGTAAGGATCCTTCTGTTGTACCTCATGGGTCATAGTTGCTCTGGATTGGAGTAACCTCTTTAACCTCGTAGATTGACTTATTAGCTATCAAGAAAGAACCCCTGGGCTTCATTAGGTCAGACGATCCCTTGGCCTTAGAACCATCTTTCTATATGATGCACACATCACCCCCTGATGATTCCTGAGTTTCCTTGATGGTCAGAATTCCCAGTGTTATCATCCTCGGTGCTATTTCTTTAAACTGATCACAATCTTCAATGTTATGCCCCTACATCTTTTTTATAAAATTCATAATAACTGTTCGGTAGCCTTTTGGGCATGTTCTGCTCCTCATCTTTAGCGGAGACATAATTAGTGTCCTTTTGACTTTTATATAACTGTTGTATGGTGCATGACACATCTTTCAAGTTTTTCAAGGTGAACTCCTCCCTATCTATCATGGACACTTGTTTTCTTTTGTTATGATTTGGTAAGAGGTTGGTGACAATGTTAGGGTCATTACCCGTCTTTATGCCAATATGATTGTTATCTAATAATGCCAGAACATGCCTCTTAAAGGCATCACACTTATCAATGTTATGCCCCATAGCTCCTATATGGTACTCACAAGTGGCATTAGAATCGTACCATCCAGGGAATGGTTTGGACCCATAAGCTTTTCACCACTATGTCATGGAAGAGTTCAGATCAGCTAACATTGAAATTGGGTAACGACCTATCGTCTCGAGGTTGCTACGTGGGCTTAGGCCCTCTGTTTTGGGCCATCATTTATTATGATCAAAGAGGGGATTGCGGCGGTGTTGGGTAGTTCATATGGCTATTCATAGCTGGACCTCACGGCTGGTAGGACATGGCTGGATTTTGGCCGTGAAATGGTGTTTAGGGGTATTGATTATGCATGGGGTGAGGGTGCTGGTACGCAACGTGGATGTGGCTGACATCCCTTTCCTTCTTCCAATTGCTTATGGGCCTCTTGGTTTCTATGGATGTGCCTTCAAATAATCCATCGCGTACATTAGCATATATTCTTTCCCTAACCTAGATAAGGTTAGAAAATTCATTTAAATGGGTTCTCAGCATGATTTTACAATACAAATCCCCTAAGGTGTTAATGAAATAGGAACATAATTCAGAGTCCAGAAGTGGTGGCTGGACCTCAGTTGCCTTGGCTCTCCACCTTTAGGCATATTCCTTAAAGGATTCTGTTCCTTTCTTATTCAATTCCTTTAAGTGCTCTTGTGTAAGAGCTGTATCCAAGTTAAACTTATATTGCTTCATGAGTATGTCAGTAAGATCCTTCAACTTCCTCAGTTTTGACTGGTCTAGATTCATGAACCAGTGCAATGCTGAGCCAATCAAGCTTTTGTGAAAAAAATTTATAAGGAATCGTTTATCCTTAGACCATATTGACATCTTGGTGCAGTATGACTTCATATGGTAATGTGGATCTCCACTGCCATCATACTTGGTGAATTCAGGCACTTTAAACTTTTTAAGGATTGACACCTCAGGGGCTAAACATAGCTCTTCTAGCTCGACAAACTTTTAATTAACTAGCCCTTGTAACGCTTGCAACCTGTCCTTGACTTCGGCTATGTCTTCTTCCCAGTCCTTCCTCTTATTGTCCTTTTTTACCTTGAGGCAAGTATTGGCAATAGGATGGGTAGGGCCGGTGAACATGACAGTCGGTTCTCCTCCTGTGAGGTCGTAAGTGAAAACGCCCCCTGATTCTAGTCTTGATACCCTTGTCCTTTCGCTCTCGAAGTCAAAGGATTTTGTCAACTTACTGTTACAGGCATTTATGTCAGTTTTGGTGCTCCTGTGGCTGACGGACTACCCAAAGTTACATCTGGTATCTCAACACTTGTATTAGGGACCCCATGGTCTGCATTTGCAATGATAATGGCGTTTAACGAAGCATTATTGGCAGCCACACTTGTGCTTATATTCTGCAATAACTTCATCATTTCTAGCATTTGAGACTGCATAATCCCCATTTGGTTTGTCAAGGCTCCTATTTTGACTTCTAACCAGTGCTTAAACTCTAATCGACTGTTTTTGACAAACATAGCTCTAGCACATGCCCGAGTCAGATGTGTTTAGCTTGATGGTTGAGCTTGGTTAGATAGATTCTTTCTCCATCAAGCAATACTTGTTTCTTACCTGTTTTGAAAAAGAAATAACAGATCTTAATAATAAAGTAATTACTTAGATTTTTGATTTGTCAGTATGTCGACTTGGCATAAAGGACATAAGAACCTTGAACCCTTGAATCTTTGAGGGTATGTATTGTATCACTCAATGAATCAAGGTTAACTGCAAATGCAAGGGACATTTAATGTCCACATGCATAAGTCTAATTTGCACCATACAACCTATTCATTCTTCGTATGATATAGACATTCTATATATGTAGTAATGGACGTATTTGATAACTAGAAGAAGAAACTAAGAACAAAATGTTAGATTCCATCATTTGATTTGACATTATATATCAAATTGTCTCTATCTCTTAATCATCTAAAACTTTATCAACATTTTCAAATCTTCCATAAGGTTATGGCATAAAGTGAAGAATTTGGTTATAGCTGTAGGAGTCTTTGCAGGGATGGTGTGCACTTCGGCTTGCTTGTATACATATTTGAATTCAGGAATGGCATCGTTGGTGAATAGGATCATCCTTTTGAAACATTTTAGCCACATTTCTTTCTTAATCACTTATTCTTCATGACGAGTCTTCCACAATCAAGGCTTTTCAGCTTGATGGTTAAGCTGTTCAATTAGGTTTTGTACTGCTATCGCATTATCACTCTTGATATTGGCAAGCATGTTAATTTCTTGCTGAAGGTCATGAGGAAACTTGAGTTCTTCCACTTGTCTCATTAGAGCATCTTTGTCTTTAAGGACCTTTAATAATCAAGTTTGATAATTGCCTTTTTGTTGCTTTCTTCAGCCCATTTTTGAATCTTTCCCACGGTATCTTTTAGCTTGTCATTGTCCTCCTTCAATCTTTTCAGTTCGGTATTCATCTCTGATTCCTTCCTCCTTTTTGCTCTTTCATCTTCCCGAGGCTTAGTTAAGCTTTCCAAGTGCCTTTTGCTTAGTTCTTTTAGATTTTGCAGCACAACCTTTTTATCTTTTACTTGCTTAGCAAAACATTCATTAACCTCCTATAGGTTATTGCTCAATAGGGGGTTGTGAGGTTCAAGGGTGGATTGATCCCACTAGTCCTTTCTTTGAGCCAAGCCTCATATCCTTTTGTAGTTGCCATAGCACGTTTCCCTAACTCGAACCTCCTTTTACACACCACTTGGCTCCATGTATCCTTTATCTTATGGATCATTTCCACCTTCAGTGGATCATTATAGTAGAAACTAATTCTCTGCACAGCCTTTTCAAATGAGATGTAATGTTCATATGCAAATTGGTAATGTATGATTGTAGGGTTATAAATAATGCAACCTCAAGCACCTATAAGGGGTACATTTGGGAAATTTTTGCAACAGTAAATGATATCTTCACTTTCCTACTAGGCGAGCTTCTACCAAATTGTGGTATCTTTCAGTTCTTCTATCTTTTCAATCCATTTATCACGATTCATTTCTGCCTGTAATAGGGTTGATCCTTTGCAATGCAAGTAATCTCGAATTAGGTGATGTATGGTGTCAAATCTAGTACCGGGCTGATATTCCCTGCCATAAATGTGATTGACCCATCATATATTCAATAGTAACAAATAACACTTCAGTTTTCCCTTTTTTTCTTGATGGTAGAAACTTAATGTTATAAACGTTTATGCTAGAAGTGCTAGTACTAGATTCACAAGGTGGCTCTCTACCATCCATAGGACACTCACTACTACCAGATCAATTACTCCCACTACTGAGGGGAAGAATACTAATCCATATATTGCCAGAGCAAGAACTCTTATGAAAATAACCTAATTTCCCTTCTCAGCTAACATTTCCAACCTTTTCTCTAGGTATTTTCTGGACAAGCCTTATGTTGCCCCAAAGTGGCATAACTGTATTCATGTAGGTTCATATCCCAGAATTTGGGCTATAACGTGTTTCAAGGGGAGACATCCAAGGTACAAGTAGACAGGGGTGTCTTTGGTAACAAGCATTTTCATCAACCCTCGGTATTCTTCTAACGTGGGCACAATCAGGAAGGTTAGAAATATGAAGCATCTCAATGAATCATCCCAATGTTGTTCAAGGGTCACAAGTGCATTAGGTTGGATAGGAACTGATAATAAATCTAAGATATCCTTATAATCTTTTTGAAAATGATGGAGCAGTTCCCCTTTGGGTTTCCTGCTTATAATGATTAAACTCTTGACTAATTCAGCTTCTACCTACACTTTAACTCTTTTCCCAGTCAAGGCTATCCTTGTTCAGCTTGTGTCTTGAAGTTGTGTGGTTTCTAACAATTCCATCAGATCTTTATGGCAATCAATTAAAATGACAATTCGTGCTGCAACAAGTCCATTAGTTAGAAATAAAACAAAATAGGCATATAACTTCTTTAATCAATAGATTACTTGACACTTTATTTACTATTAATCACCATGAGCCTTATTAATTGATTGGGAATAATAGATGTAGCTCTCAACCTAAGGAGGATGAGGTCCTCACGTGGCCAAGGCTTAAATAAGTGAACTAGATAATCCGTTGATATATTGTTTTCACAAAACCTCATTGATTTTCAATGGTTCATAACCTTCTTGATACACCATTAGGCTAAACTTCCCACACGGAAGAAGCTTTCAATTTTAGCTCATTCATTAGCTAATAATGCATCAAATGGAGACATTGTGACAATTAAAACCTCATACAAATTTTTAAAAAACATGTAACTATGCCATGAATGATGTGACAACATGTAAAATGAGAGTGAAATATGCTCCCTTAGTGTCCTAACTTAGGTCAATCCTAAGCAGAGGAATGTTAACCTAAAGATGACAGGCTCTAGGAAAGTTATCTATTGAGTTCGGTCTATTAATGTGTAGGTTATAAGGGTGAGTTTAACATCTTAAAGGATTACTGGTTCCTAGATTGCCCCCACCCAAAAAAGTGAGGATCTTGTAATGTGAATTAAATTAAAAGAGGACAGAATCCCATTCCAGTCAAATCCATAGAACGAGGTACAACCTGAGCGAGGTCTTTATGGTAATCTCTCGAAGTGAGAAGCTTAACAGGAAAACCAATATAAACCTCTACTAACCTAAGGCAAGCGAGGACCTAGGTATAGAGCCTAAAAAGTGTGTGAGGTAAAATGTTAATGAGCTTAGTGTGTGAGGGGAGAATACAAACCTTTGGACCTATAGTCTACCTAACCTTCATTTGTTAAATAGATAAACTGCAAGAGAAGCCCAAAGCTTACAATACAGATAGGAGTCATCTACCCTAGGATTCTATTCCGCATGTTATCTATCCTAGTACATATATTACAAATAAACTATATAATAAATGAGAAACTTAAGCATACTATATAACTAAAAGGAAGATATATACCTACAAAGAAATAAATAACAAACACATAGGAACATATAGTCATATCATACAACTCCATGAGAGAAACAACCAAGGAAACAAAGAAAAATAAATAATTAAAAGATGCAAAACACAACAAGGATAATCAAGATAACAGAAGGCCATATCATTTCAACTGACTAGTTAAACAGGCTTGACTCTCAAGGTATCCTTGGTGGAGTTTCCAAACTGTCATAACCAACTTTTCGGTGAAAAGAATAAAAAGATATTAAATTGATTCCCAAAATGAATCTTCAAAATCAATTTATTGGAGTTTCCACCAAAATTTTTAATAAAAAAACTTTGGAAAACCAATTTAAAATAAAAGAAAAAGGCAAAATGGTCTGCAAAACCAGAGATGGGTTTGAGAGTTTATTTGAGTGTGGGGAAGGTGTTAGGCACCCCATAACACCTTATCCACAAGGACGGTTACCTTAAAATAATCAGCAGAAATAGAATGTGCCCTTAAATTTACCTCAATTACCCTTTTATTGACATGGATGCATGATAAACGAGGAAGACAAAAGCAACAATAATGATAGCAAACAAATAGATATTTACAAAGGGTGAACTTGACCTAAAATGAAAGCCTAGGGCCTATATATCTCGTGATATGGATCAAAGTCTACGTAGTTCGACCAAAAGGGTTTGTCTATTAGGTGTTCTTATATTTTTGTGAAAAGACCAAGGTAGTTGAAATTAGATAGATTTTCGCAAACCAAATGAGATTGGAATTTGATAAGTGAGTTTTAATTTGCAAAATTGATCTAATATCACTTCCTTGGTCCTTTTGTTTTCTTTCCTTTTTTTTTTTTTTTTTTTTTTGAATTTTAAATTTTATTTTGAAATTTAGATGAAATGATAATGGAAAAGAATCTTGGGATTTTTTTTTGAATTTTATATATATATTTTTTATTTTTTTATTTTTCTTTTTTAATTTTGAAAGTGAGATCATAATGAAGAAAGAATTTCTTAGGATTTTAATAATGAATAATAGGTAAAATAAACTTTTTTAAAAAAAAATTTTATTTTATCTTTGCATTTTTGAAAATGGGCATTAAATTTCAAGGCTTGAGGAGACTAAGGATCCCACACGGCCTCTACTAATTTATTCACAAGTGCCTAAAGAGATTTAGGATCTTATGCGACCTCTGCTAATTTATTCATAAGTGCCTGAGGAGATTTAGGATCCCACGCGACCTCTGCTAATTAACTTTTGAGTGCCTCAGAAGATCAACAATCTCAGATGGAAACCCAAAATATGGAAGAGATCACTCAGGCTTTTTATTTATTAGTAGTAGTTCATTTTATAAAATAAATTCAAAAGGGAATTAAATAATTTAAGTTGAAATTTACCGTGCTAAAATTTTCGTTTTGAGGTTTTTAGGTTCTTTTTCTTTTTATTTTTTTTATCGAAACTAAATAGTAACGAGAATAACAATTCTATAACCAAATCTAACGTGATACAAAATAAAATCAAGAAAAGAAGGCTCTTACAATTCACTTTAAGATATAAGCTAAGCACATAAGACTTTTTTCTAACTACCCGATGCTTAACATGACACAACCCAAGCGATCTCGAGGCTTCGAATCTCCACTGAACCGAAGGTAAGGAGACTAACTATCTAATTAACAGTAGAAGAACAAGACTTAAGGCCAACCATTTAAGTCGTTGAAAGTCACGAATAAGCTAAAAAAAAAATGAATAAAGAACACTAAGTATAATAAAATGGCAAGAAAGCATGTGCAAGCCCATGCAAACTCATGCAGACATACCTTAACATGTTCTTCCCTATACTTTGTTCTCCTATTCAGATAACAAAGAGTTCTTTCCTCCTCTTCAATCTTGCTTCCTTCACGATTTCCTTCCCTTGTTTCAGTTCTCACCTTCTTACCGGTTCCTTCATGTCGGCACTACAAGCTCTCTCTCTCTCCACTCCCCTACTTGGCACTCTCGGCCCTAACCTTTCTCCATCATGGTCTTATATCTCTGTTTCTCTACTAAGAAAACAGAGCCTATGTCCCTCTCTTCTCTTTCCCTGCCTCAGTTCTCACCTTCTCACCGACTCCGCCAGCTCTCTCTCTTTTTCTCTGGCTGCTTCGCCTCTTGGTTTCTCTCTCTCTCTCCTTCTCTGATGCTTGAAGATCTTCTTTTCTCCTTTTTATTTCCTTCTTCTTCCTTTCTCCTTCCTCTTCCCTCTTTCTTCTCCTTCTCTCTACAGCCTTTTCGGAGCTCGTGGCAATGCCCTCTCCCTCCTCTTTTCTTTCTCTTCCTTTCTTCCTTTCTTTCCTTCTTCTTTATCTCAGCCCTTTGTTCTTTGTATGTGATGACAACTAGGTATTTATCTCATTGATTAGCTCTATATCATTTCCAGTTATGAGTATGTCATCAACATATAATGTCATAATCACATACTTGTCTTTAGATCTTTGAATATATACATAGTTGTCTTCACTCATCATAGTGAAACCACTAAGATAACTGTATTGTGAAAACAAATATACCACTACCTTGAAAATTGTTTAAGGCCATAGATAGACTTCAAAAGTTTACAAACTTTTTCTTCTTGGCCCTCTTTAATGAAAACCTCAGGTTGTTTCATATAGATTTCATCATTTAATTCTCTATTGAGAAAGGTAGTCTTTACATCCATATGATGTAATTCAAGATCTAAACAAGCCATTATAGCTAGAAGTAAGTGAACATAGGTAAATCGTACAGCAGGAGAAAATGTATCCTCATAGTCAATTCCTTCCTGCTATGTATACCTCTTTGCTACTAGTCAAGCCTTAAATTTTTCAATTGTGTCATCGGCTCTTTTCTTGATTTGGAGAACCCACTTATTCCCAATAGTCTTGTGTCCCTCTGAAAGATCAATAAGTTCCCAAACATTGTTGACTTTCATAGACATTATTTCCTCTTCCATAGCTTTAGTCCATTTATCTTTAGAAGGGGATAAGAGAATCTCTTTCAAATTTCTCGGCTCATCTTCATTTTGTAAGAGTATTGTAAAAAGTTTGCCACATTCAATCTCATATAATTGGTGAGGAGTCTTTTTACGTGAATCACGTCTCAGTTGTGATTCGTTAAATCTTGCTTCATTGTTCCCATTTGGATCAATATTGCTCTCACTTGGATAAAGAACGTTGGTCTTACTCTCATTTAGAATAAGATCCATTTGGTCACTCCCACTTAGAGCAACTAACTCAGGAACACTTTCATTCGCACCTAATGACGAAGGAGGTTGCTGATGAGAAACTAATTAATCATCAGCTATAATCCTCCCATTTGAATGAAGTGGTCTTAGTGTGTTCAGATCCTTTATCTCAAATAAGGATAGGTCTTGACCTACCTCATCCTTTTTAGGATATTCATTCTTTAAGAATGTAACATCTCTAGATTCAGATTCAATCACGTTCTCACAGTCTTGTTGACTTATAAATACATAACTTTTTGAGGTTTCTGAATATCTAATAAAAATATTTTTCTTTCCTATTAGGCTCAATTTTCCATACTTGTGAGAGGAATCATGTGTATCAGCAGCATATCCCCAAGGTTTTAAAACACTTAAATTAGGCTTTTACCCAGTCCATAACTCATATGGAGTGGTTGCAACTAATTTCATAAGCACATGGTTAAGTACGTAGGCTACAAACATCAATGCATCACCCAAATAGTGATTGGTGAATTAGCTTGTGCCATCATGGACCTAACCATCTTAAGGAGCATTCCATTCCTTCTTTCTGCAACACCATTTTATTATGGGGTACTTCGAATAGTCAATTGATGAACTATTCCTTTCTCATTACATAATTCATTAAATTGAACTAAAATATTCTTAGCCTCGATCGGTTCGAAGAGCCTTAATTCTTTTATCTAATTGATTCTCAACTAAGTTCATATAGATTTTGATGCAACTCAATGTTTTTGACTTATGAGAAATCAAATAGACATAACTGAAATGAGTATAGTCATCAATGAATGTGATAAAATAATTCGCTTTGTGCTTGGCCTTGACATTCATAGGCCCACATATGTCAGAATGAACTAACTGCAGTGGAAAATTGACTCTAGTTGCTTTACCGAAGGGTTTCTTGTAGATTTTCTTGCTATATAAGATTCATAAGTAGACAAATTCACTTGTTTAATGACAGAAAGCAAACCCTCTTTTGCTAACCGTTGCATTCTCTGTTGGCCAATATGACTAAGTTTAGCATACAATATATTTACATCGTGATCATAATTATACGTAAAGGCAAACATGGAAAAACACATTATTATTAATGTAAGATTCGTCATCCAAATCCACAAAAATAAAACCTCCAGTTACATAACCAAAACCATAAAAAATTGAGTCATAACTCAATTTAACACAATTGTCATGGAAATACAAATCATAGCTTAGCCTAAGTAAAACAAAAACTAAAATAACATTTTAACAAATTTGAGGCGCATAAAAGACATCATGTAAGATCAGGTCTCAACCACCATGCAAGACTAACTTGCATGTTCTAATTCCTTTGACAACAACCTTAGTATCATTGCCCACATATATCTAGAATGCTCCATAAGGAACTCACCGGAAGTCAACAAAGGCTTCACGATTCCTCGCTATGTGGTCCGTGGCTCTTGAGTCTACAATCCACACAGGACAAGATTCAGTAAGAATAATAAAGCTAGAAACACAAAGTTCACTAGCATAAGCAATACAGGTTACCTTTCTGGAAGGCTCAGGGCAATCACTCGCACAGTGTCCCTTCTTTTGACAATTAAAGCACTTAACTTTTGTCGTATTCACCTTTTGCTGCTTCTTTTTGCCTTATTGATTAGTCTTTGGTTTTTTCTTAGGTTGAGCTAGTCTTTTGTTCTTTTCCCAACTCTTTCTCTTTGAATCATGTCTTCCACCTGAAATTGCCATATGCAACTCAAGTATCGGCTTGGCTGATTCAAGTCTTTCTTCCTCAAGAGCCACCAGGTCGAGCTCATGTAACCCACCTAAGAGGTGGGTTTGGTTAAGGAGTTCCTTTGAGAACCCGTTTAGTATACATCTATCAACTCGGCCTGTTTAACCCGCGAGTTAAACGAGCCAGCTCACGGGTTAAACGAGTTGCTTGTTTTTTTTTTTAAAAAATTTCCACTCACTTAGTTCCTAATGTATGTGTTGTGTTGTTTCTATTATTTTGTAATTTGCCAAATTTGAATATTTTGCTCATAATCATATTCTTATTATTAATGAATCATTGAATTATTGAATTACTCCACTTGTTTTAATCTATTAAAACTTTCTTTTTATTTAGTTTATTTTTTTTTGTTTATTTATACTGATATAAAAATTTATTGATTAAACAAGACATGTGCTTAAAGAAAGCCACATTTGAATTTTTATAATTTTTTATTTTTTTTTTAATTTTTTGGTGGGTTAAACGGGACAACTCACTTAACTCACCAAGTAAGGTGGGTTGAGATTTTTAACCTATCACCTTATGGTGGGTTAAACGGGCTACCCACCAACTCGAATTGGTCAGCTCGGGTGAACTGAGTTGGCCCACTTTGACAACTCTAGTGTTGGCGACATGGTTGTCGGTGATTGTAAGGTCCACCTGATGGGGGAGAGTGGTCACTGACAGCAGTGAAGAATTTTTGAAAAACGTAGAGAGGTAGCTGCGAAGACGTTGAGAGGGACCTTTTTGAAAAATTTTCAATTTCTTCCCCTTTTTTTATAATGAATTTTGAAACCTTAATTTAAGAAATCTAGGTAGGAGTGGATGATTTCTTAGCTGGAATGAAAATTTTGAAAAAAAAAATTCAAACACATTTTGTCTAAAAAATCCTAATTAATAAAGCCCTAAATAATATCTTAGATCCTAATCAAATATGCAAATTGATAAAGAAACCAGCCTATGGCTCTTACACCAATAAAATGAATTAAATAATGAACACATTCATAGATAATTCAGGGTAGGAGACTTACATACTTCTCCTGATTGCAGAAGCTGATCAAACTTTGGTTGGGATCACTGATCAGATAAGATACCCACAATGTATTGGGTGTATCTCAAGTTTTCACAGCCTAAATCTCCTCTTGAATGTGACTGTTGAATACTTCGTATATATTCCTCTTAAAGTGTAGATATTCCTCTTAAAGTGTTTATATCAGTCTATATCTCGTATATATCGTATAATAGTCTAGCTCTATTTATAAAAGGCTAGTTAAGGTTAGAGTTTAGTAGTAATTCTAATAATTACTATTTTACCCTTACATAATGACCACCCCTTATGAGTGGACACTGTATAATATCTTAATTGATTTAAACTCTAAATATTATACAATATTTCAACACAAGAATGAGGATTCAATGGAGCTTTGAAGCTCATTAACTCCTAAAGCTAAAGAAGAATTGTCTTTCATGTTGACTCACAAGAAAGCTTATAGGTTAAGAAGCATTGATATGGTTATGCGTATAACAAAAATAATAAACAAAGAAAATCAAGTGTTTAGTGCTAATAAAAAAAGGGTTAGCATTTATTACATCATTTATTGTAATAATTAATTTTTTTAATTATTTTTCATTGTATTTAATTAATAATTTTTTTAATTTTGTTTTCATAACATTATCATCTTTTCAAAAGGTATAATTAATTTTTTTCATTTTAAGAATTCATAATCAATCTATAACAATTTTTATATCTCCATATATTTAAGTAGTATATCCACATTACCCTTAATTTTTAATTTACAAAATAATTTTTTGTTTATTTTAAAACTAATCTTTTTAAATATGAAGTTTCAATAAAAATTAAGGCAGTATGAGGATATAAAAATCATAGAGATTGATTATAAATTCTTAAAAATAAAAGAGATTAATTAGGTCTTTTAAAAAAGAAGGATAATATTATCATAAAAACAAAACGAAAAAAAATTATTAGTTGGATACAGTGAAAAAGAATGATAAAAAATTAATTATACTCCTGGTAGATACGATATGCATCCTTATGGATCCTTAAAGACACTGATTAGCCAAACTCATAAAAAATGAACAAAATTATTAAAACTATTCCAAATTTTTTTAATGTATCTACAAATATATCATATCAAATACATATTCTTCATTTTAAGAATACTTATACTTCTTATGTTGTAAGTTCCTGTTTGGCCATAATAGTGGCAACTTTTAAAGATTTGCAATTTTGAACCATACTTTGTAAGTAAATTTGATCATCGGACGAACTTTTAAAAATTAGACTTGAATTCAGACAAATAAAAAAATATGAGCTCGTATTTTAATCAAACTTTTTTTATTTGAGTTTTTATCTATATTTTTCAAGTCAAGCCAATCAAACTTTTAAAATAATGATCAAATTAATTTGTTACTTGAGATTTAAAATAAATAACATAAATAATTGTTATTATTACATGTAAAATCATATATAAAGAAGTTGTAAATACAAATGAATTATTGTATTGACATAAATTTTTTAAATAAAAGGTATTAATTTTTATTTATTTATCAAAATATTATGTTACTCTAAATTTTTCTTTATATAATAAGTTTTTATTAATTAAAAAAGTATTCATTTGAGCTTTTAAGCTTAAGTCAAACTTTAAAAAAATTTAAGTTCAACCCATTTTAAAAATCAGACTCTCTATTTAAACTTCTTTTGTTCGGGTTACATTTTTTTAGGTCAAATTCATTGGACTAAATGGACTATTTAAGCTATAATTAAGTCTATTTATATGGCAGGAGATTATTTTAATAACTTAATTAATTAGTTTATAAAATTTTGTCCCATGATATGACCAAATCTTTAACGTATTACTTTGAATTGTACCTTCGTCTCAACATCGGCCTCTTATGTTTTTGTAAGACATTATTTGGCAGTTAATAGAATTGCCATCAGTAATTTGGAGATGTCAGCTATTTCTGTTTACTCAAATCGCTTACATATGGTAAGATATTTTCAGCATCATCTTCGTTATTTATATCTTAGCTCTTTAGCCTGTAAGTTGTACATGACAAATTTAATAAATTTATATCTTAATATTTAACTAGTAGCATAAATTTATGTCATAATCTTCTCTTCCTCTCTTACCCATGCCTATCTACACTCACTTCACTCCTTTCTCAACAACCTGTTTTGATGGAAAATATACAGAATACCCTAAT
This sequence comes from Delonix regia, assembly GCA_037074485.1. Taxonomy (NCBI): domain Eukaryota; kingdom Viridiplantae; phylum Streptophyta; class Magnoliopsida; order Fabales; family Fabaceae; genus Delonix; species Delonix regia. Next base: position 6,909,082 of record CM073454.1, on the reverse strand, counting down.
GTCGAGCTTTTCAAGTGCAGGATTTCCTCCTGCATTCTACAAGTATCTGAAATGAAAAGGTGAACGAAGTGCTCTAGAGAATATTACTTCATTCAAAAGATGTCTTCCATGACAATATAGCCTATAAGTTGGTCCATTCAGAAAGAAGCCTACAAAACTACAACAAATAAGGGAAAAAAGGTTCGAAAAATGGATGAACCTTTGTACCATTTCATCTACGTGAATATGAGGGGTCCTGCAAAGTAATATAGCCAGGGATAATAGATTCAAGATTCCTTGCACAGAAACTTGAAACTTTTGCTTTGTATTCTTCAGCCTCCAGATAAACCTCCAAGGGCAGTCCAAATATGGATTATGAAAAAAGGAGAGATTTTGCTGAAGTTGATCAGCTAACTGTGTCTGCTTTCTCTAGGCTTGCCATATATGTCATATAAATTGTCCACAAATATGAAAACGAATTGCTCACTAATGGCTGTCAAAATGAATAAATGCAGAAAACCATAAGTTAACGAGTCCATCAGACAAATAAACAGTTCAACTTTTTAGACAATTCTTGAGTAGATTCGGTTTACAAACCATGTAGATCAAATAAATTATCAAGAGGCATGCAAGCATCTCAAGCACACTTTCAGTAGAACCCACATTTAACATGTTTATATCTCTTCATAATTGGCTGACTATTCATCTTAGTGAATCAAGTCTATCCAAGAATCTCTCAAAACTTTTGACAATCTATACTTTTTAGTGACTTCATCTGTCATCCAAACTAAACTGTTCATGGCACGCTATAAGAAAAGAAAAACAAAAGAATAAATAAAAAGAATAGAAGAAACAAACATGAACCTTAGGCATACCTGTAAATGGACAGGAATAAATCTAAAGGTGATAAAATCACAAGCTGGCCAGTACATAATGCCATTTAACATTGTAGGGAGCAAATCACGCTTTAAACGAGCACCAATCTGTGTGCTGGTTTCTCCTGCAAATAATGGGAACTGATTAATTCGTTTAAACAAAAATTTGATAGAAAATATGAAATAATTCTGAGATACCACCTAAATTTCATTCAGATCAAGAACTCTTGTTGAGAGCAAAGGTTGAGCCAACAGAAAATAGACTGAACCAAGACATAGATGCATACAAATCCATGTCTCATAGTTTCAGGCACCTCTACTACACTTGCACCTTAATTTTCAAGCTTTTGTTCCCTCAATGATTTAAAAGAGTAAGAGACATTCTCATGTCACAATGTATAAAACAATTAGACACATGGATAAGCATGAAAAATAATTTCATTTCTGGTACTGTAAAATACAATGTGGATGACTGACATCTACAGAAGGTGTAGTCTTCCTTGCATGATAAAATACCTGCTTATATTGTATAAGGAAAACAACACCTACATTATTGGATGCTATTAACAGAACTAAGCAATAAAAATGCAGTGTTGTGTTTTAAACTGGCAAAAACAAATGCACCTTGTAGTATATTGGACAAAGCAGCGCCTTATTTTCAATTCTTAAGATTTATTTATAATTATTTCAATGAATATTATAGTTTTTCTTTTTCTTAAATCTAGGTGATTTTAAAAGTGGTACATGAAGTTGAATTTTATATTCTTATCAATTACCCTGAAACCTACCTTGAGCATTGCAATCCACAACCCCAAAAATAATAACAATAATAAACAAATTTTGGGAGAATTTACTTATGTATTATCCACAGACAATTAGACATACCCTGAAAGCGTGCATTTAAGGATAAAAAAACAACAGTCATGGCAGGTCCATAAAGTGCCTGCCCCATGACCATCTTCTTTAATGTAGAGAACAAATCCCTCCTTGGAAAAAGTTTAGACACGAAATTGAACCAGAAATGCAGTGATGGTCCTAAAATGAGCATCCCATATCCTGCCATGCGCAATGTCCTCAAAAAATTGAAAGATTCTGAAGATGACCCTGCTATAGTCTGAATAAATTACATGAGATACTATGACATGATAGAGAAAACAAAATGAGCATGAAGCAAAAATTCATAAAGAAGTCATAGCATTAGAATTTACAGTTATAAGTAACCCATGAAAAGCCACTCAATGAGTTCATAATATTGCTTTGATTTACTCAACAAGGCCCCAACTCTAAATAAGAGAGAAAACTTATACAATGATAAAATTACTGAGGTGGTGGTTGGTGCGTGGGTATCCTAATTATCCAAGTACTCAGAAACCTATTTGTAAAAATTTGAAATTTGATATATGTTTAGAAAAAAAACATCATCTCTATATTATGTAGGACATTCACAAAACAAAAATTTTAAAACTTTCTTATTTATTATAGTAAAACATATTATATATAGATTTTTAGGTTATTGCCAAATTAAATTTCCCATGTACCAAATGGCACGTCAGATTACTTTTGGAGGAATTGATCTTAAGGCTACTGCATAAGGTTTTAAAAAAAACTTTCAGATAAGATGAATGTTCAATCATTACGAAATATAACATAGCAAGAATAAATGTGATGAACCAAATACTTTAGCTTGCATTTGAGCGCCAGGATAGTATATAATTAAATAATAGCAACAAATTCAACGTGACGCTAGTGGATGGAGAAAACATAAACAACCTATTGACTTCAGTACTCTTCAAATGTTAAACAAGATGTGGACTGGCATCTATATAGGAAAAACAAAAAATCATTTAAGCCTCAGAAGGAATATTGCTTAGAAAAATTAGAGATAACAAATTCAATACTGAATTGCATAAAGTGTATCATTTTTAAAATTAAATTCAAGTATATAAAGTCAGAAGAGTGTCCAGATAATCATTTTAAAATTTAACAATATAGTTTGAAATATCAAATTGAATGAATATTCACAGCTACCAGAATCATTCCATATACATAAAAAATATTGTGATGCCTCCAGGTAATGAAGAGCTAGGGGGAACTGGGAACTTCAGAATCATAGTTTCACAACCAAGGAGCAGCAGAAACTTACGAGCTAATTAAGACAATATACCAGTCAGCTGAGACAACTTGTTATCAGTTCATTGCAATAAATTATATACGATAATCAAAAGATTAACCCCTCTCAAGAACAATCGAATTTACTTGAAAGAAATAAAGAAAAATACAGAAATCCTCCTTCAACGTTATGCCATTTGAGAACACCCCAACAATTTCCCTTTCACCATATTGCCCCCCTTAACTGTTATCAATTTCAATTTTAATCCCATTAACGCAGATGCTTTCTTTTTGTCAATTGGCAAAGTCCTATTTGTCTTTAAAATATAATTGACAGATTTTTTATGCGTCATCTCTGTTTAAGAGTGATAGTTGAAGAGTTATTTTTCTGTTTTCAAAGTTGAAGGAATTATTTGAAAACTGCTCAAAGTTGAAAGGATTTACGTTTTAAGCAACAACTTTGACCTGAAACAAAAATGCTTCTTCACTTACAATCTTCAACTTCGCCTAATTAAGGGTCAGACAAGAATGAATCAAACACCAGACAACCTTAAACTTAATTAGACACTGAGGATTTCGTACCTGGGCTGACAAGTCAGCAGCCGTGTAAATCATCGCAGAAGTGACACTCTTTGTGAGAATCGGGCGGGACTTGACCATCCCCAGATACCAAGCCAGGAACCCAGTCTTAGAAAGGGAAGCCGTAGAAGATGATGATGAAGAAGAAAAAGGCAAAGAAAACAAAAATGGGGAGAGCTCATAATCCTTCTTGGCTTTCCTCATAAAATATGTTCTATACTGTGTTTGGTCACAGAGAATCGGAGCTCTAGTAGGGTGACGGAAATGGTTGATCAAGTGCCTCTGAATGAAGACGCCGGAAATCGCCGTCTTCTTCAGGAATCCGCTCATTTTTTCTCTGTATCTTTCTCAAGTTTCGCTTGTCGGTGTAACTGAGGTTTTGGGTTTTGGCGAATAATTCGTCCCGTGTGTTATAGTTGCGAGTTTAGTATTTGTTATATTTTTGTTTTTATGTTTACAAATAATTATATTATTTTTAAATTAATATATATATTTCTTAATTTATAATACACTAATCATATTATAATTAAGAAAAGTAATATGACAAAGATATAAAAATCTACGTATATGCATGATACTTTCTTATGTGTAGTTATAGAGAAAAAAAACTTATGAATTATGTTGTGAATGAAATATACACAACTCACAAGTAATAAAGAGAACAAAAAAGTATAGTTAAAAAGAAATTGTAGTCAATATTGATATTAATTATTAATGTGTACATAGTTATTTAATCTAAACTATCAAATGTTCAATCTAAAAAATAAGATAATTGCCAATAATCAAATGTAAATCTTAAAATGAGAAGAAAATCAATGCAAACAGTTTTCTTAAGGTTATAGATTATTAAAGCACTTTAATTGTAAATTAGTTATAATTGATTTATGAAGTATTCTTAGTTTCTAACATTATTATAAGAATTCGTTGATTTCTTATAAATTCTCTCGCTCTAAATTAATTTCTTATATTTCTATGAGAACCATGATTATTGTGACTCCGTACATCTAATAAGTATACATCAATTCTAAAGGTAATTTGAGTAAATTTCAATACTAAATTAACATCGGTAATGTGATATTCAATCTTATGACTGAAATTAGGTTTCTCTTTCAAGAATCCCCAAATCCTCAAAATAAACCCTAAATGATGGTCAATCAAAGGGAACAAATAAGGTTTGAACCGAATAATTTCATACACAATGAAATTCAAGTAAAAAAAATCAATAATTTACATGCCTTGGATCCATAATCTCAAAGAAAGAAATAAAGACTTAGCCAAACAAACTTATAATTACAATCCAATATAACTAAGAAAATATAAATAAGAGAAGATAAAAAGAAGAGAAAGAGATGAAAAATTACATTTTTAAAGCTTTAATTGGTTTTCTTCCTTGAAACTATTATTGAAATGCCATCTTTAGCAAAGCCCAACCTTTAAAATTCAAACTCTTCATATTGCTTTAAAATGTTTTCTTTGGCTAAGAAACCTTAAGAAAAATGTTTTATATCACCCTCAAATACCAAAAGACTAACCTATCTTTCATTTGCTGTGTTTTGGTGTCTGGGCACCAAATTTCTAAACAAAACACTGTATGTTGGTGTCTCGGTGCAATGATGAGCTTCTTGAATTAACTTTAATATTTTGTTCATAACTTTACACTCTAACATTAGATTTCAGCAAACTATCATTGGATAGAAAAGTTTTAACGAGCTTTACAACTTGTTGTGAGACAACTATATCTAAATTCTAACGTTTAAAGGATCAAAAGTCTTCTCAAAGTTGAGTGCTTACTTGATGTTAAAATTTTTTTTTTTCCCTTTTGACAACCTAAGTAAATATAAAATTACATTAATACCTACTAAAATATGACAAATAAACATAAATTAACATTAAATAACCTAAAATTTTAATACCAAATATACGTCTCCTTAATTCACATGAAAGATTCAAATTTAAACTAAAACTAATAAAGTAATATAATGAAAAAGCATGAAAATGATAAAAATAATTATATTTTATATTGTTATTAGATTATTGTTTATTTTCTCCTTTCACTGTTTTGGACTTCAATGTTTGAAAATTTAATATCCTTCCAATATCTTGTAATATAGTATTTCATATTATTGGTTATTCATATTTATATTATTTTATTTTTAATCAAAATATAATAAATATATAATTTTTAATTACATTACGACCCAAATATAATTATAGTAACTAATATAATTTTAAAATTAAATTATATACTTTCAATTTTATTCTTGATTAACTATACACTTATCCTATATTAATTAAAAACCTTATAATATAAATTTAAAAATTATATTTAAGTCTAATATATTGTTAATATTAATATTATTATTATTATTATTATTATTATTATTATTATAAAAACTCCATTTTCTCATCAATGAATATTTTTCATGTACCAAATTATGTAAATTTTATTTTTTTAAAAAATAAATTTATATAACTACCCTTTATATTTAAAATTTTACTAAAAAAGTTGTTATTAATATGATTCTTTTAATGTAAAAATTATTTTTAATAAAAAATATTTTTAGATAGAATATAAATAAAAATTTAAAGTCTAAAAAAATTAAAAATATAAAATCAAATAAAACTATCATATTTTAACGTTTAAAAATTTATATATTAAATAAATAAATACTTTTTCATGATTTCTAAAATTTTTTGCTTAGATTAAACTTTTAAAATATTCATTTTTACCTTTGTAATAAAAATAGTTGTATTTTATAATAATAAATATGTCATAGTGAGTTTGAAATATTAATGTGTTACGATTTTATTAAAATAATTTTTTACCTTAAATATTTTAGATAATGATAAAGTAATTTAAAAAAGATTCGAGAGCATGAGTTGGTAACACAGTAAAATGCGTAAATAATGGCCAAAAGAGGCGCGTGACTGAGAAGCTTTTATCGAAAGCGCAAACATCTGACTCCGTTTCCCCCAAAGAGACATTTGCATGATGGGTTGGATTTAAACGGATTCGGATCCCTCATGTCACTTTTTTTTTTTAGTTAAATTAAAAATTTTATTTTATTGATAAAAACACTACATTATCTCAACCACATACAAACAACTATAATTTAATTTAAAAAAATTAAAGAAAAGCGTGTGAAGAAATCTCGAACCAATTTAAACAGCTACCTGACACATAAATCGGCTTAAATTTAATTAATTTTTTTAGAATAATCTAAATTCGTGTATGCCATAATCTCTTTTAATATGTATTCTTTTTTTGTTTTGATTGTTGACTAGAATATGTTCTATTCTTTTATTTTATAAATTTGACATTATATTCAAACGTAATTTAATAACAGTAAATATTATAAGTTTATGTTCAGAGATTTGTAAATTATGTTAAATGAAAATTAAAATTTCATAACCTTAACTCAAATACAAATTATTAGTCAATTAAAAAGCAAAAATTAGATTAGATATATTAAATATTAATAATACTTCTATTACAATTTAAATCAAATTTGATAATACATATTTAGATTTGAATATATATATATATATATATATATCTCTCTCTCTCTCTCTCTCTCTCTGAAAAAAAAATTCTGCCGTGTCAATTCACGGAGGATGTTGTTAGAATGTTTTAATGTAAGCAGCATATGCCCATCCAAGGTCCTATTTCAAGTTAAATTTAAAATAATTCAGTTATGATGCAGGAAGTATGTTAATAAGATTAATAAAAAGTTATACATAGGCACATACATGAGATATGATGCGAAAGAAAACTATGTAAGAGATAAGGGTATAATCACTTTTATATTACAAATAAATTGTTCAAATCAATATAAATATTACTGATACAAGAGTTAGAAGAATATTTATTACGTATTTCTAATCCTTTTTTGTATTAATCTCAACAATTAATTTATTATCTAAAATTAACTACTTCTCCTCTCACTCTTTATATAATATTATTTTTCTCATTTGAGACGTTTCATATATATAATTCTTTTTGTAAAATACATATATTATAATAAATAATGATATATAAATTTTTATAAACAACCTCGCAAATCTTGTAGTTGGTGTTGTTATACCAAGAACACATATCTAAACTTTAGATCTCTTCGGACCAATAATCTTGCAATTCTGGATTTTTAACCTATGTACTTGTAATTATTAGTTATAATAAACCTAGATTAAGACATGGATTAATCTTTGACCAGATTATGATTGAGTGATAGAAAGAACTCTGTTTTTTTTCATAGAGAAGTATTTTACAATGCTTTATTGCACAAATCTTTCACTTTTAATCATAAACCAGCACAACTTTCCTTCGTTTCCTATAAGAGATGTACTTAATCCATATCATACTCTAAGCTTAAAATAAACAATAACTTGCCAGTAATTCATACAATAGGATCAACTCATTGTTAGTGTTCCTCAATTAATCTTCAAGGTTGCTAAAACTAAAAGATGAACACAATGGAAATAAACTTTTATTACTGATATGGAGAACTTTACAAAAGGTGGAGTTTATAGAAAACAGAGGAAGCTGGGGGTCAAGATCACTAAAAATTCAAATGCTCCGTGTTTTCCTTCAATACATTTCTAGTCTTAAATAGACTATTGCCTAATACTGTACAAGATACTTTCTTATTGCTAATTTGCTAAAGTAGTGGTCTTGGTGAGTTCGTGCTAAAGTGATGAATCCTTACTTGTCATGTTTGAATGATTGTTCTTGTTTTGTCTATCCTTTGGATGCTCCTTGTCTGTCATTATTATCCTTAAGAGTTCACGTGCTTTTCTTATTCTTTTAATGTCTGCAGTCTTCTTTGTCCTCTGGTATTAGCAAGGTGCCTTTTCTTCTTGTCTTTTTTTTTTTTAGGTACTCAAATCAATTGAGCTATCTAGTTGTGTATATTCTGAATCTATTTGTTCTTGGCAATATTTACATTGGTGTTCTTGGAATTTAGATAGTCATTCACAAATCTTTATTTTAGTCGGCTTAGAGTGCTCTATATTATTGGTTTTTACTTTGTCATACCAGTTTTTAAATTGTCTATACTGGCAATTATTATTTCTTGTGGAGTAAAAATATGTCATTGGACTTGTAAAGTAGGTCCATTAAGCCTCATCCTTAGTTAATGTTCTGGTTAATTCTGTCATGATAATGTTCATCTCCTGAGCTTTTAATCTAAATATAGTGTTGAAAAATTGTTCTTTTGGGATGTTGTCTTTTTCTTCTACTTGAAACTTAAATGGTTGTTTATTAGTCATGAAATAGATAAGATTAATAGGTGGATAAAATTTATTAGGGGTAAATTTGGCGACAGTAAAATAACACCGAATATAAACTTGATATTGGGTTACTATTCTAAAATAATGTTTAGAGGTTTCAATTAGAGATTTAGATAATAAAGAGATTTCTTTATACTAGCAGAAGGGTAAATTGACTAAAATAAGACCATAGCTAAATAAAGTTCTTACAAAATTTGAGTTTTTACTTGGGAATATAACAACTTTGTTAATGGCATAATGTGATATAAATTTAATAGCCTTGGTCACAAGAAGGCTATGCTGGTTTAGATATTGGATTAGAAGTCTAAAGTAATCAAAATGTTCTTTGAGTTTAGGATCAGGGTTCTTTATTGGTCTGACTGAAATATTAGTTTCTTTTGCTGGAGTTGATGGGCTTATGGTTAAAGATTTTCGTGTTGCGCTGGATACTGTTTTAGAGGTTTTAGCCTATTTTCCTTTTGTGGTTATTTCTAAAAAAGTTTCATTTTGGGTAGATATTTGGCTTTTTGGATTTAGAGTTTCTTGAGCTATAGGATTTGGGGTTGAGACTATTGGGTTTTGGTTTTGGCTTGATGAGTCATTCTAATTAGATGAACCAGCTTTTAGTTGTCTTACATCTTCTTTTAATTTATTCAGTTGAGCAATAATGCTCTTTAGAGTGTTTGATATATTATTGATATAACTATTTGTCTGAAATTGTGCTAACCCCACGTTTACTTCCAACATGGATAATCACACAATTAATTGATCAATAATTGGCGAATTTGAATCCCGAGATGGGTTATTCGGCTGCATATTAGACTTCTCATTATTCTGTTCCATCTCTGCTCAAATAATTAACAATCAAGTTATTCTTCCCTTTAATATACTCAACAGAATAATCATAGTAAGTCAGATCAGATTACCATTTAATCAACATCTTATCAAACAATTTATTTGATCTTATACCTCTATCTATCCAATGTTTAACTTGGGTATTATCTGTCCTTATTATAAATTTTGAATTGACTATTAATAATTAGAATTTTTCCACTACTTTAACTACTGCCAAAAATTCCTTCTAATTAGAATGATATTTTGTTTTGGCTTGAGTTAAATTTCCCATTGACATATTCTGTTATAATTTCTTTTCCATCGTTATCTTCATGATATAGAGTTGCTCCCCAATATTGTTTTGAGGTATCAGTATATATAATTCATTTTATCGATTGGTTAATTGGTATACTTAATTTTGACAAATTTTTTACATAAATGTTTTATTTTGTCGATTATATATTTAATATTATTATCTCATTTCCATTTTGATGTTTCTCTTGCCAATCTTGATATTTTAGAAGTATATTTTGATAGATTTGGAATATAATTTCTTGCTTGATTTACAAAGCCTAAGAAGGATCTTGATTCTTTCTTAGTTGTTATTTTTAGAAAATTTAAAACTTTCTTGCTTATATGCTCTTGTAATTCTATTCCTTCTTTAGATATATAACGTCATAAAAATCCTATTCTTTCCTTTCTCAATTCTGCTTTCTTTGGTGATATGTTTAGTTATTTTTCTTCTATTAATGCCATAAATTGTTTTAAGTGTTCTTCATGTTCCTTTTTATTATTAGAGAATATTAAAATATCTATATATATTACTGCAAAATCTCTTATAAGTAATAATAATTTCATTACATAATCTGGAAAAATACTTTGGCTATTATAAAATCTCATTGGTAATACATTCTGTTCATATAATCCTTCATATGTACTAAATGTTATGTATTTCTTACCATCTTTGTCTAATTTTATTTAAAAGAATATTGACTTACAATTGAATTTACTAAATATTTATTTTCCCTTTAATCAAATTAAATAATAGTTCTATTTTTGGAATATGGTATCGATTTCGTATTGCTATTTCATTTAATTTTTTATAGTTTATTAGCATCCTAGATTTTCTTCTTTTTTCTTCCGTATGTTTCATGACTATCATAGTTAGTGATAAGTATCTAGATTTGCTTTCTCTGATTAGGTCGTATTATTTCATTTCATTTATATGTATAATAAATTCTTTCCTATTATCTTCTGTCCAAGGATAAAGTTTACTATTGATTTCTTTACTGTAATATAATAACTCTATCTTTGTTAATGGTTTTGATTTTTCCCAATGTATTAAAGGATTATCACTATAATTTTCTTCTAACCTCTATTCTTTTGTCTTTGTTTCCATGTTGTGAATTTTCTTTTTATTAGTTTCTTTATTTGTTACAAACTGTACTTCATTATTAGATTTCTTTTTTCTAAATATAGCATCTATTCTTTTTTGTGGATCTAATATTCTTAGTGTCCATACTTAGTGTTTACAAGGTGTAGTAAATACTAAGGCTTTAAGTGTAACGTGTAATGACATATATTGTTCTAAAAAATCCATTCTTAATATTATATATGGTGTGGCATCATTATTGAAAGATTAATGGTATCTTTAATTCATAATTTCCTATTTATACTATTAAATTTTTTGCTAATAATTTTAATAGATATATTTCTTTTCCTACATTAGTCATCTTAATTATTTTTCCTTTTTTTTTTGTAGTTCTGGTGGTAATATATTATATTTACCTGTTGTCATATTTGCTCCTGTATCTACCATAGCGTGATATTTCCTAGATTGATGTTTCTTATAATTGAATTTAAACAATATATAATATAACTTCATTTAAATTAATTTTATTTTTTCTAAAATTATTACTACTTAGCTTATGTTTAAAAGGATCTTATCTTTTTGGATTCTATATGGGGTTATTAGGTTTAGAAAATCTTGTCCTAGAATTAATTTATGGTTTTTTGTTTCTCTTATTTCTTCGTCTACCCATATTTTTAGTTTTAGTATCTCTCTTTTTTCAAATGTAAGTACCATATTGGCTTTTGTTCCTAATTCATTTATTTTTATATCATTATCTGTGTATTCTAATTATACTATACTTCTGTCTTGTGTTAAATCTATTATAGCTATTATTTGTATCCATATTCCATCTTTTTGTATTTCCAACAAAACATAATTTAGTGAGTTTACAGGATCTGTTGGATCTATTATTAGAGTAGTCATTTTGATTTCAGTTAAATTTGATATTATAGGAGTTTCTACTAATTTGTGTCTTTCTAAACTAGATGTTCTAAAACTTTCTATCTGAGTTATTGGTTTATTTTCTTGATAACTTAAACTTCTTCTAGAGTTTATATTTATATTTACATTTGTTGATGAATTTATTCTTATGCTTCTTCTACCTATATTATTATCATAATGGATTCTTCTGATTTCTTCTTTAATTCTAATTTCTTTGGTATTGTCTAATTCTAACTGTAATTGTCTTGGAATTGTGATTTGTATAGGATCTAATTTTAATTCTTCTAATATTGGCATAAAGTCCTTTTTTATGGTTATTTTTCCTTGATTCTTTTTATAGATCGTATGTTCATTAGAAAAATACTAATCCTACTATTCTTATTATGCTAATCATTTCACTTTATGGGGGCATTTTTATTCCTTTTAATTTGTGATAAACCATTAAAGTTTGGTTCATATTTATTTCTACTCTAGATATTGCAAAATTTGTATTTAGTGTAAATTTTAGTTTTTGATAAACTAAGTTTCCATTTAGGGTTCCTAATATGCTATTTGATATACTGTCTATTATTCTGTTATTAATAATTAATAATTCTATTGGTGTATCTATTTCTGCTTGAAAGTAGGCTTTTATCATTAATTGAATTCCTGGTGTATATATTTATGTAATATCATCTTTAATGTCTAATTTTTCTATTTCTCTATCTATTATAGATTTACTTATTAATGGTATTCTTAATATTTCTTCTATTTATGTTGCTTCTATAGGATATTTCTTTTGTAAGACTACACAGGCATATTTTTCTCTTTTTTTTTTTTGGTTTTGATTTTATTATTTTTCCAATTTTAGATATTATACTCTATTTTAATAAATCTTCTGCTGACATATCTAATTCTTTGTTTCTAATTTTGTCATATTGTCCTTTTTGAAATTTTATTCTTCTTTCAACTACTTCTTCTGGATTTCTAATTTCTTCATATTGGTCATACTCTTGTTGTTCTTCTATTTGGTTACTATTTTCTCCTTGCATCATATTAATTTCATTTTCTTCTTATATACCTTCATATTTTGTTTCTATTTCAATACTAGATTCTTTTGATTCTGATACTCTTTATATTTTATATATTTCCATATCTAACTCATAAGCTTCTTGTACAAGAAAGTTATCAAATTCTATTAGTTCTAATCCTTCTATTTTGCTGCCTCTATTATATTTATAGTTGTTTTCTTTTAAGGTTTCCTACATTTAGTTTATATATGTCTTAGTTCTCCACAATTATAACATTGGCAATTTTTCGATAATTTTTATAATTTAATTTTCTTCCTTTATTGAAATATTTCTTTGGTTTGTATTTTCTTATAAATTTATCTTTTGAATATTTCTTAAATCTATATTTCTTATACGATTTATAGGGTTTTATATATTTCTTTCTTTTCTTATATTTTTGCTTTTCAAGCTTACATCCTCATTTATGTGGTGATTCTAATCTTCCACATTTTAGTATTAATTTATTTATTTTTATAAAATTTATTAGCCTTCCATGCTTCTTTACATTTTGATGATAAATATTCTCTTAAATAATCTTTTCTTCTTCCTAATATATCTATATAAGGTATTAATTTTGGTCTTTCTGTAAATGCTCTATAATAACCAGTTAGTATGCTTTCTGCTAAAATAGTTGGTAATTTTCTGTAAAACAAATATAAATATACTTTCTTTTCATTATATGTTGATAATATTGTTTAATAATAATATTTACTATATTTACATATATAACCTTTTAAATCATCGGGGTCTAATGTACAAATTTATATTTGATGTAATTTTTAGATTGCTCTTTCTATTTTTGTAGTTTCGTTGGCTCTTACATTTCTTCCTAAAAATTTATTTCTTATTAATTGTTTTTATTGTCTGACTAATGTTGCATAAAATTCTTTTTTGCTATCATAATTATTTACAGTTCTTGCATTACCTTTAAATTCTTCTGGATTACTCTTCCACCATTCTTAAACTTTTCCTACAAAGCCTGACTCCACTATTAGGCTTGCAGATTGTGTGTCTACTGCTTTATTTGCTAGTGTTATAAATTGAGCTTTTACCCATTATTCTATTCTTTTTCTTCATCTCTTTGACAATCTAAATCTAGTCATACTCTTGCATTAGGTATTGATCTAGTTTCATATTGTTCTAGTCTGGTTGGGATGGATTGATTAGTAGATTGTCCATATGTTGTCTCAAATATATATCCTATTTCTTGGTTTCTATAAGGTTCTCTGTGTCTTAATATATCTCTTTATACTTCTTCTCTAGTTACACTACTTTCTGGATTATCTTGGTTATATTCTTGTCTAGTTAGAGATGTTTGAGGTTCTCTTTAAGTATCATGACTACTTTTTTGTATTTGATTCATATTAATTTCGTTGTACTTATCATCTATTATAAATCTGCCATATTCTTCTATAATTGCTTCTAATTCTTCTTCTCCTTAACCCATTTTTCTTTTTATTTCATCCTATTCATAATCTTCTGAATTTATTATATTCATCATGTTAATTTCTTTTATAATTAGAGATTTTTGTTCTTTCTTCTTTGATATCATTCTTTCTATAAATCCTGGTATATCTAATCTTATATGGCATGTGTAATAACCCAAGCAATTAAAATTTTAAATGCAACTGATGGTATAATATTGTGTTAGGTGAATTAATACAATGAAATTGAGGCTGGCTCAGTGGTCAGGCTTCAGGCTGCATTTCCTCAGGACGCGGGTTCGAGACCGGGAAGCTAACCTCCAGTGTTTTTTTTTCTGGAGCTGCCACGTGTCCCCTCCACAGTGAAAGGACGAAATTGCCCTCGTAAGTCTTCTTCTTCCTCCTCCTTCCTACGTGCAGCCGAGAGCGAGAGAAGAGAGGGAGACTTCGCGAGAGAGCAGAGGGTCGCCGTGGTTGAGCCTCCACCTCGCCTGAGCTGAGCTGCACCCCCCGAGCACCACCGGCCACCTTCTCCGCCATTCCAGCCGGCAAACCGCCACTCCTTTGGGCGAAAACCACCGTGGACCGCGAGCTCTCTTGGCCGTTGGTGGGCTATTTTCCTGGCGTGGCTTGGACGGGTTGTGATCCTCACGTTTTGGCCGGTCCTTTCCACCTGAAGACGAGCTCAGTTGGCCGCCGTTGGAGCCGCTTTTCCGGCGAGAAGGAGGAGTTCGAATCTTGAGCATTTTGGGACGATTTGGTACGTTTAAGCTAGTTTTCTCTTCAGATTGAGCTTAGAAGTAGCATTTTCGGCCCTTAAACAACAAATTTGAGCTCTAAAATCATGGATTTTGGCTGCTTGTAAGAAGAATGGCTGACAGGGACCAAAGTGAAAATTTTCGAAAATTTTGGGTTCTTGAGAAAATGGAAAATTTTTGACTTGTAATTGATCCATATTTACTCTAGATTAATACCTTTAAACTGTTTGGCATGAGAACAAAGAAATTTGCTGGATTTGCATTAAAATGGAGGCTAGGGCTTGAAACAGGGACCAGAATGAAAAATCTGAAAAATATATGGGGCAGAAGTGTAAATAATCACACGTTAAGGAATGAAAGATACGGAATTAAAGAGATGGGGGAGTTAGGTCCTAAATTAGGATAATGGCCCGAACGGCGATTAATCCCTGCATAAACTTCGGTGCAGGTGGGTCATAAGGCCGATTCTGGCACCCAAGGAGGAGGCAGCATACCGCTTGCGTTGATCAGAGTTCAGGTGCGCAGATAGCACCCCGAAACTCTTATTATTGCCTAGGTTGTTCTTGTTTTAATTGTTTTCTAAATGTAAATAAATTCTTTCTGATTCTGCCTTACCGAATTGTGGGATTTAAAGCAAGGGACCCCTGTATGTGTTGAATGATATTTGACTTGAGATGTGATTAGAGGTGGTTACTAGCTAGATATAATAGAACCACAGAAAACTTTCGTATAATTTCATCTTTGTATACATGCGTGATGTAAATTCCTTGATTTTTAGAAAATGACGAATGATAAGCTTTCGCGAGACGTAACTCGCGCCTGTTGGTTAGTTACCCTCGAGGACTGAGTGTTCTCGCCTGTTGGTTAGTTACCCTCGAGGACTGAGTGTTCTCGCCTGTTGGTTAGTTACCCCGAGGACTGAGTGTTCTCGCCTGTTGGTTAGTTACCCTCGAGGACTGAGTGTTCTCGCTTGTTGGTTAGTTACCCTCGAGGACTGAGTGTTCTCGCCTGTTGGTTAGTTACCCCGAGGACTGAGTGTTCTCGCCTGTTGGTTAGTTACCCTCGAGGACTGAGTGTTCTCGCCTGTTGGTTAGTTACCCCGAGGACTGAGTGTTCTCGCCTGTTGGTTAGTTACCCTCGAGGACTGAGTGTCCTCGCTCGTTGGTTAGTTACCTTCGAAGGTTGTGTACCCTCGCCCGTTGGTTCTTAGCAGTCTTAATCCTGATTGTTTGTCACAATTGATTGCTTAACTAAGAATGGTTGTTGACTTGACGTTTATGATAAATGGTTATTTCGTTCGACTGTTAAATTGCAAGTTTATGGATTTAAACACTATTGCACTGTATTACTCCTTGATTTTTTTTTGTTAAAGCTTCCGTTTATATATGAAATGGTTTACTGACTTGGGGTGCTATCTGCCGGAAAACTTTTGGTCCCAGAAAGAGAGTTAGGCGATCTTCTGGAGCCGGCGGAGCATTGACCAGGGAGCCGCATTGAGCCGCTTGTTTTGGGTGCGAGACGTGCCCTTTTTGTTTGATTATATTTGGCATTTTCTTTTGGGATGTATATATATATATATATTTAGTTTGGTAGCCATTTCCGTTCGCAGGATTATTTTGTGACCACAGCTGGACCCGCCAGGTTTTTTTTTTTTTTGTCTTTTGTTGTATTCGTGGATTTAGGCTGGTGGGAGCGGAGCTCCCCTATTTATGTATGCCTTGCAGGACCTTGTAGAAATTTCGGGACGTCCTAATTACTGGGGAGGTGCTGCCGAAATTTCTACAGGAGGCCTCGTTTTGTATTGACATTCTCACCATATATATTAAGGCAACGACATTATGGGTATTGGAAATGTATGTTAACGATCGTCCCTGTAGTGTAGGCTTACAGGTCATGGGGATTTCCTCGTGATCTGTGCCGGTCACATCCCAGGGAATTCGGGGCGTGACAGCATGCATATTCTGTTATTCTGTAGTCTTATCTAGTTAATTCATCTTTTACTTTATCTTTTCCTCTTTTAGTTATTCTATTCCTTCTTACTAATTCATTATAAATTATCCATATATTTTTATTCAATATTTTTTGGCCTTTTTATAGCCTATCTACAATTATTCTAATTTCTTGCATATTCTCATTTAATTCTTGTTCTCTAATAATTTTTTGTCTTTTCTTTAAATATTGCTTCTCACATTGCTGTCATAGTGTTTATTTCGTAACCATGCTCTATTTTTACGACTCTTATTTAAGCTTGTAATCATTTTCTGCAAGTTTAAGAACATGTATTCATTAAATAGAATAGAACTTCAAATATATTGTATAGAAAAAAAAATAGGGTACCTAAACATTCATATATTCCTAACCAAAATAGTCAAGCAGTAATGTTTACTACTTCATTTGTCTTAGACGGGGAAGGTAATGAAAGTATAAATTAGAATAACTGGACTAATATGTTTTTTATGAAACAATTAGGATTTTATATAGAACCTAAGCTAGAAAAAGAATTAGAAGTTTATGATCTAGATGGAATAATAAAAAGAACACATAAAGATATAAAAAAAATATTAGAAAAAGATAAACCTAGGAATACTATGAAAAGATTAAAAAAACTATCAAAACCTTTAGAATAAAAAATTTATGAAATAAAATTAGAATTAGAAACCATAAGAACCAAGATCAAAGAATTAAGTAATTTAATAAAAAGAACCTTAGGAATAAAAGATATAATAGCCAAGTTAAATAATGGATAGATAAAGATATAAGATCAAATAAATTGTTTGATAAGATGTTGATTAAATGTCAACCTGATCTGGCTTACTATGATTATTCTATTGAGTATATTAAAAGAAAAAATAACTTAATTGCTGATTATTTGAATAGAGATGAAACATAATAATGAGAAGTCTAATATACAACTGAATAACCCATCTTGGGATTCAAATTTGCCAACTATTAATCAATTAATTCTGCAATTATCCATGCTGAAAATAAACGTAAGGTTAGCATAACTTCAGACGAACAGTTATATCAATAGTATATTAAGCACTCTAAAGAGCATTATTACTCAATTGAATAAATTAAAAGAAGATGTAAAACAACTAAAAGTTGGTTCATCTAATTAGAATGGCTCATCAAGTCAAAACCAAAGTCCAATAGTCTCAACCTCAAATCTAATAACTTAAGAAACTCGGAGTCCAAAAAGCCAAATATCTACCTAAACGAAACTTTTTTAGAAAAAACCACAAAAGGAAAAGGTATCAAGCCCAACACAAAAATCTTTAACCATAAGCCCATCAATTCCAACAAACGAAACCAATATTTTAACCAAACTAATAAATAACCTTGATCCAAAACTCAAAGAATAATTTGATTACTTTAGACTTCTAATCCAATATCTAAACCACCTTAACCTTCCTATTACCAAGACTATTAAATTCATATCACATTATGTCATTAACAAAGTCGTCATATTCCTAGGTGCATACCTAGAATTTGTAAGAACTTTATTTAACTATGGTCTTATTTAGTCAATTTATCCTTCTGTCAGTATGAAAGAAATCTTTCTATTACCTAAATCTCTAATCGAAACCTCTAAACATTATTTTGAAATAGTAACCCAATATCAAATTTATATTGGTGTTACTCTACTATTGCCAAATTTACCCCTAATAAATTTTATCTACCTATTAATCTTATCTGTTTCGCGACTACTAAACAACCATTTAAGTTTCACGAGGAAGAAAAAGACGACATCCCAAAAGAACAATTTTTCAACACTATATCCAGATTAAGAGCTCATGAGACATTATCATGACAGAATTAACCAGAACATTAACCAAGGACAAGGCTCAATGGACTTACTTCACAAGTCCAACGACATGTATTTAATCCACAAGAAAGAATAACCGCTAGTATAAACAATTTAAAAACTACAATGACAAAGTATAAACCAATAATATAAAGCACTATAAGCCGACTAAAATCAAGATTTGTGAACAACTATCTGAATTCCAAGAACATCAATGTAAATATTGCCAAGAACAAATAGATTACAACTAGATAGCTCAATTGATTTGAGTACATGAAAAAAAAAAAAAAAGCACCTTGCCAATACCAGAAATGACAAAGAAGCTTGCAAATACTAAAAGAAAAAGAAAAGCACATGAACTCTCAAGGACAATAATGACAAACAAGGAGCATCCAAAGGACAAACAAAGCAAGGACAATTATTCAAACATGACAAGCAAGGACTCATCATTTTAGCACGGACTCACCAAGACCACTACTTTAGCAAATTAACTATAAGAAAGCATCTAGTACAATATTAAGCAATAGTCTATTTAATACCAGAAATGTATTGATGGAAAACATGGAGCATTTGAGTTTTCACTGATCTTAACCTCCAACTTCCTTTGTTTTTTGTAAACTCCATTCTTGTAAAGTTCTCCATATCAATAATAGAAGTTTATTTCCATCATCAAAGTCTGTGTTCATCTTTCAGTTCTAGCTACCTTAAAGATTAATTGAGAAACACTAAGGTATGACTAACTAAACCCTTTAAGGGAAACTAAGGTAAATTTATTCTCAAGAAATTATAACAATGAGTTGATCTTATTGTATGAATTATTGGCAAGTTATTGTTTTATTTTAAGCTTAGAGTAGGATATGGATTAAATACACCTCCTGTAAGAAATGAAGGAAGGTTGTGTTGGTTTATAATTGAAAGGGAAAGCCTGTGCAATAAGGCATAGTAAAAAAACCTCTGTATGAAATAAGACAAAGTTCCTTCTATCACCTGATCATAATTTGGTCAAAGATTAGTCCATGTCTTAATCTAGGTTTATTATAACCAATGATTATTTGTATATAGGCTAGAAATTCATAATTGAAGAGCTATTAGTCTAAACAGATCTAAAGTTTATATTTATGTTTTTGGTATAACAATGTCAAGTATAAGATTTGCATAGATATCTAACACACATAAATGTATTCATTTAATAAACAAAATATACTAAACGATTTAATCAAATCAAATTTAAATAATTCACAAATAACTCAATAGTAACACTAAGGACGACGTTGAAAATATGGAAAATGGTAGAGATCAACTTGTCATATGTGTGTAATTCTTTCTCGCTTCTATACAAGATTGAGTTAAATTTACATTCATAGCTAGGGAGAAAATAGACCATGCTAAAAACCTTGTGCCTACTTATAAAATCAAGTTAAGAATGCCTGGAAACGAAATAAGTATAAGAAAAATTGAATGTTATGTGACTTTATGATGTAACCTAAAGACGTAAGTCGTACCCGTTTAACCCACTAAAGAGGTGGGTTGGGTTAAGAGACTCCTTATATAACCCATTTAGTATAATACTCTAAACCCAACCCGTTTAGCTTACAGGTTAAACAAGCTAGCCCGCGAGTTAACCGAGCAATCTACTTTTTCTTTTTAAATTTAACCCTCCAGTCTAATAATTTTTTTTAGGTTCTGCTTTAGCCCATTTATACTTTACTATTAGGAAAAAAAGGTCTAGTCCCATTCTCTACTCCACAATACACTCCACTTCATAGTCCATACTGTGCAGTACACCCCACTTCTATTATTCTAACATAATTTAGACAATCAGTAATCAATTCCATGCCTACCTACTTGATCAATCATTTAATCTTAGAGTCAGAATCTCAACCATCAAAGCCAAAGCCTCTCCTCCACAGCTCCACAATCCTTCATTGTTTACTTCTATTATTCTAGCCTAATTTCAAACAGTTAATAATCATTCCCACCCACCTAATCAATCATTCAATCTCAGACTCGAAATTTTGGCTATTAGAACCAAAGCTTATTTTCCACAGCTCCATAGTTCTTCATTGTTTTGTTGCCTACTTGTTTGCTGGTCTCTATTCATCGCCAGTCTCCTCCACAGTTCTTCATCATTTTGTCACTTGCTTGTTCATTGGTCACTGTTCGTCGTTGATCTCTGATCAATCATTCAATCTCTATTCGCCAGTCCCTATGCTGTTTGGCTCATTTGTTTTCTAATTATTGCTTAAGCATCATAAATTTTTTGTTTAATCTTTTGTTTTTTATGTAGTTACTTGAGCAATTAATTAACGTCGCATAAGCACCGATACTGGTCAGTTGCTATACATCGCAGAAGATTGGAAAGTAGACACCTTTTAGGTACTGTACTTTGTTCTTCTCCTACAGTTTGATCTTCTCTCAGTCCGACGGTCCGTTCAGTCTTTGTCTTTTTTTTTTTTTTGTTTATAGAGACTTAACAAGATATATATGCTTAAATAAAAATAATTATTCTGTATATGAGCATAATGGAATCTATTAACAATCAAAGTGTTAATATGAGGTGCAATGATAATGTTAAGGTTTTGAATCAATTAATTCTTTCAAAGTCTAACCATGATGATAATTTGGATAAAGGAAAAGAACCTTTAAGTAAGAAGCCTAAAACTTGTAACTCAGATGTATGGAAATCATTCACTAAAATAAGCTTAGTTGATAGTAAAGAGAATGCAAAATGTAATAGATGTGGACAGACATATATGTGTAGAGGCTCAAAGATTAGTCCTTCAAGTCTTCTTTGTCATATTCCTAAGTGTTGACAACTTTCTAAATATTATAATGTTGGCATTATAATGTTAGATCAATCAAGAAAATTAAGAGCCCGACAAATTGATCATAAATGTGGAAAGGATGTTATGGTCATGGCTATTATTGAGCATGATCTCCCATATGCTTTTGTTGAATATAGGTGTATTAGAGAATTTCATAATATTTTAAATCCAGATGTGAAACATATTAATAGGAAAACTACTAATGTATGAAAATATTATATTCAACAAAAGGATGAATTGAAAGAATCTATATTAAGAAGTTCTAATAGAATATGTTTAACTTCTAATTGTTGGATGACTTATACGTATGAAAGATATATTTGTTTGACTGCACACTTTGTTAATGAATATTGGAAGCTTAACAATAAAATTCTCTCCTTTTGTAAAATAAAGCCTCCATACAGGCAACAAAGTATTTGAATGTTTAAGAGAATGGCGATAGAAATGAAAGAGTTTTCAATCACTTTGAATACTACTTCTACAAATGACAATATGCAAGGAACATTGAAAGATCTTTTGTGTTTGCAAAACGGTTTATTGTGTGGTGGTGAATTTTTCCATATAAGATGTTGTGTTCATATCTTAAACCTCCTAGTTTAAGAAGGCTTAAAAGTGGCTAATGGAACTTTGCACATAATTAAGGAGAGCATTAAATATGTTAAAAGTAATAGAGGCGAGGATAATTGCTTTCAAAGAGTGTGTGAAAGCAATTGGTAACATTGACACTGTTGTGAGTTTGTGGTTAAATGTTTCCACTAGATGGAACTCCACCTTCACAATGCTCGAAAGTGCAATTAGGTATCGTCGTGCCTTTTGTAAACTGTCTATGATTAATAGGACTTTTAAGACATGTCCTTTAAATGAAGAGTGGACAAGAGGAGAGCAGTTATGTGAGTTCCTTTGTCCATTCAATGCCATAACTAATTTGTTTTTTGGTTCAACTTACCTTACATCGAACATATATTTCATGCAAATGTGAAAAATTGAATGTTTGTTGATGAAAAATTTGGATAATAATGACATAATAATGAAAGAAATGGCAATGAATATGAAAACAAAGTTTGACAAGTACTGAGGTGATTGTAGTATTATTCTTGTCATGGTTGCTTTTTTTAATCCTTGCCTAAAGTTTGAGGTGTTACATTTTTCTTATAATAGGCTTAATCCTATGACTTGTCAAAACAAGTTAGACAATATTAAGACTAAGTTATATCACCTTTATGCCTAATATGAAAAAAATGTAGCATCATCAATGTTAATAGATGAAACAAGTGGTTTACTTATGTCCACTAACTTTAGCCAACATACTCTTGCTATCAAAAGATATGCAGATATTACAAGTGGTTTTGATATTCTTGACATGTGTTTCTTCTGTTCCATTAATAATTTAATTTAGTTTTGTCTATTATTTGATGTTTACATGATAATTCATTATTTCTTACATGTACTTGGAATATAAGAATATATTAATTTTATTAGTGAAACCATTTCTTCTACTAAAATATCTAAATTGAAATATTGCCTAAATGAGGCAAAATTAGACCCTAAATATGCTAAAAACTTAGATGTTTTGGAATATTAGAAAGAGAATCAATATCACTTCCCTACCCTATAAAAAATAACATGTGATATACTTAACATTCCATATATTCACTACTGTTGTTAGTGAATCAATCTTTAACATTGTCTCATAAATCTTAAACAAGTATGAATGTACTCTTCTTCCAAAAAATATCCAAGCTATTATTTATACACGCAATTAGTTACATAATTTCAACCAAATTAATTTACCATTCATGACTTTCTTATGTTGTAATTTGTATAGTTACATATGTGTGTTCAATAAAAATTTAATTATTTCTTACTTTAATTATGTAAAAGTTCATTATGAAAGTGGAGAGATTGATTGTGACAATGACAATAAAGTTTCATTTTTGACTATAAGGTAAGATTCTCATTTTATTGATGCTTAGTAAAACTTTGAAATAATTATATATTTATAATTTGTTATATTTAAATTTTTGTAATTTTTTTTAGTATGTTAAAGCAATAAGACAATGCCAAATTTTTTGAAACTTTTTTTATTTTTCAATAAACTAAACAAACCAGTCCACTTAACTCACTAAGTCCACTTAACTCACTAGGTAGACTAAATTAAACTTTTCAACTCACCAACTCAAATGAGTCAAATTGGCCCACATTGACAACTCTAATGTAACCTAACAAAAATATATGTGAATATGTTATGAGCCAAAAGCAGCTTGGAAGTCACTGCTGGAAATTAATGATCATCTCAACTCACAAGCACCCTTTCAACAAACAAACATAGCTAAACGCGTATTAGAACCAATAAAAGGTAATGTAACCTCTTAATATTACAATAAAGTACTATCTTTGTCTTAGTAATTTCTAGACAATTTAAAGAATAACTTTGTCTCTTTCAATCAATATAAGGTATTCTGAACTCTAATTCCACAATACTACCCAAAGGAACTGAATTCAAACGGTTAAAGAGATATAATCAGTTTTGATCAGTTAAACTGAGTAATAAAAGACATATAAATCACAAAAGTGTCACATTACTCCATTTTGCAAATTGCTTGACTTTCTTTCCAGGCATCAAGCCACAACTAAAAGAAAATTCTAAAGTCTTAACAGTTACCAGAATCATTCTATCCATGAAATACTGCAATGCTCTAAGAAAGGACGAGCAAGGGGATCCTGAGAAAATGATGAAGGGTGCAACAAAAGAGTGGAAATAGACAAGGTATCTAGACACAATTTCATTCCTCCATTTCCTACCCTTCCATTTTCATACTGTGATTCCAAGCACACCGTAAACTCAAATCTCAAACTAACCCAAGCATATAATAATTTTTTTTTTTCCCTTCCTTTCTGTGTTTCATATTTAATAATGGCATATAGATTTCTTGAATAGATAGCTCCATTAACCAAGTCAGTCATACAACAATAAAGTACAACATAGATAAGTTCTCCAAATACCAATCCATAAACTCCTGCTTTGCAATAAAATAGTCACTTTTTAAGATGCGGAAAACATGTATAAAGATCAGCCTTCGGATGCTTTGCTTCAGCATGTTCCCGACACTTAACCTCAGATGTGGTACAGATGAATGTTTGCATGCACACCTTACACTGCATTCGGAGTTCATGATCGCCCAGATTCATCATTCCATAAACCAGCCATAACACAGACAGTGATGACAAGAAGAAAAGAAACAGTCACAACTTATGTTATGACAAGAAGAAAGAAAACAGTCACAACTTATGTTAGTGAGTTTAACGATTTGATTCTAACACAATCAGAGTACAAGATTATCAAGTGATTAAGAATTTGAAAAATTCAAAAGCAAAATGAATAGGACTGCTGCAACATTTATGAACCTTTTCATGATTTACGTATGTAATAAAACCACCAACTTTAAGATTAGAAAATGTCTATTTTCGCAAAGAATATTTAGATTTCTTATTATATACAAGAGAGATTTTTAGATAAGTCCGTACTACAAAAATTAAGTAGGGGAACTCAATTTTGAATAGACACACACACACACATATATATAAACATTTTATAAGTAAGTCTCACTCAAAATTGGGCTTGATATGATTGCGAGTCTTTTGATCATCAGCTTAGTCAACATATTACTTATAGACCAACTCTACGTTCTAGCTAAGAATTTTCATATCACAGGTTAGTCTAAAATATGGAAATTCCTGTAACCAAAAAGCATGATGGCTCTCTGGCAGTTCCAGAAGAGTTAAGAAAAATAGAAACAAGTATTACAACTATTTGGATTTTAGATTTAGAGAATTTCAACAGGGTTTCAAGTTTTCAGTGTCAACAAATATTGATAATTTTCCATATAGAACTGTCAAACCCAGTTTAATTATGAAATATCAAAGGAGACCGTAGCTTATAAGTATTCCGAAATTGCACAAAAGTTGTTATGAATCCCACATTAGGTAGTCTCCTCAATGGAAAGATGCTTATAAGAACAAAGGATTCTCCCACCTAATAGATTAATCTTTTGGGATGGACTCTCCCTTTAGACTTATGCTTGTAACATTGGTCCTTTCATTGAGAGGAACCGAGATACGGAGGGGGCGACCTACAAACTAGATTAAAGTGCAGTGTGACCGTACCAAATACTAAAAGTTGAGTGAAGCCGCCAACAGAGAAAAGGCTACCAATGAATCAGTGTTAAAAGAGGGTGCATTGTTACGAGTCCCACGTTGAGGAGTTTCCTCAATGGAAGGTAGCTTATAAGATTAAGGGTTCTCCCACCAAATGGACTAGTCTTTTAAGATGGACTTCACCCCCCCCCCCCCCAACCCCCAAAAGGGCTTACAATTGTAACAAAAGTCCACTTCAATATGCAGGGGCCGTTGATAAGTTATGCAAAACGTGAAGAAAGTACAAAGCTGGATTAGAGTTCCAACAATTGCTGCTAACCAATGATTCCTTGAGTAGAACTGTAGAAGAGATATCACAGATAAAGAAAACTAAAGTAGGCATACGAGATATCTATTAATTACGCTTATGCCAAGCCCATATCGTCAAGAGAGCAAACCAAAGATTACCAATCTCTCAAACTGCTTCCAATGAAAAATAAAGTAGAATCTATAGTAAGCAATAAACATAAATAATTGACTTCTTGGCTATCTGGGAGCAGAAATCATACAATCCATACAATCAGAAGACTGATTACCAAAACTGGTAAAAAGTACAGAGTCCCGATTACAACAATCTAAGGTAGAAAAGCAATTAAAGAAAACGCTTCGTATTTCTCCAAATTATTGAACTCAAAATAATTAAATATTTTTAATATCCATTTCCCTGTGATCAAAAGTTTAGAAGGTCAGACATAAGATAGCATGTAACAAATCCAACCAAATACTTAAATCTACGGATAATCTAGACGATCATATCAAATAAAAGCATACAAAGAGACTACCTGGATGGTCATGGCCTTCTTGTTGGAGTCTAACTGGCTTCCTAGACAATCAGATTTAGCAACACCGCAAAACTCAGATTAGAATTAGACAGATCTATGAGTTGTCAAAAGGACAATACTAGGGAATCTAAGCGACGAGGGATAAACTGATGAGGAATACCCTTAACAGCTTTCTGCTTCTCCATGTGCTTCTCACGAGCCATCCTGGCCTTCTGCCCATTGCCTCCTCCCATGGCTGCCGGATTGGAAGGTTGATGAGAAGCGAAGCAAAGTCTTGAGGCTCTTGTGGAGGAGACGTAGCAGCTTGGGGAAGTAAGGTCAAGGTGAGCGAGAAATATAGGAGAAGCCCCTCAAAGTTGTTTTCTAGAACCATCCCTTCTACGGTCAAGATGAATATATATATATATATATATATATATATATATATATATAATTTTTAAAAATCTTTTCATTAATTTAATTTTTAAGAAATATACAAATTGTCTTCAAAAAATATATCTCACAGTTTAATATTTTAATTTTTCAATACAAGATAATCTATAAAAATTTATAATTACACACGTATATTTATATTTCTGAAAAAGAATTTATTTGTAATATTTATGTATTGTTGTTATATAAATTTTGTCACGAAAATTATTAATATTTTTTAAAATTATACATTTTAATTTTAAATAATTGATTTTTTAAGTTCCGACCAAAATATACGAATTCATTAATATATAAATGACATAATATTTATAGCGCATTATAAATTTTGAAATTTTCATTTATACAACAAATTTTAAAAGTAAAATATTATGAGATATATCTAAAATCAAAATGTATATTTATTTATTTTTATTATGAATGATATATCTATACTAATAACATGAAAGCTCAAAATATATTTTTCTTATATAATATATCTAATGAATATATAAACAAAAAGATTTCAACTTTAGAATTTTTATTCACGTAATGAACTGCAAGGAGAATACTGTCCTAAACAGATATTATAAGTAGCTAAAAATTAAGTTCATTTATAGATATTAAGAAATGAGGTGCTGAAATATTTAATATCTAGTCCTACATCTGAAAACTTAATTATAGCATATAATTATACATGATCACAAATAGGGAGAATAAATTAATCAAAATAATTTGACCTGATGAAAATGACATGATTATAATGTAATGCATACTGGTTGAGTAAGATAAATTCAATCCCCAATGCCCAATAGAGTCTTTGAGTATTTGACAGCCAAAGAAAATGATCGTAAAAAATATTGTGTATCAAATTAAGGCTTCAATGTGTTATTTATAGAATTTTATTTTAATAATATAATTAATCAATATTATTAAAATAAAATCTTTCATAATCTTTAAAATGATTTTTCATTTAATTAATCAGAAAAATAAGTCCATTAAATCTCTCTCGGTAACAATATCAAATTAGTAATCTGACGGGTTGATTACTAATAATCTTTAGTTGTGGGTTGGGTTTCTACTCAGTGGACTTGTGAATAATCGAACCCATCACCGATTATCTACAAATAAAATAAAACTTAGTCCATTCATAGTTTACAAATTATAACATTAATTGCCTAATCAGTAATAACAAGATATTAATCTAATAGAATAATTAATGCTAATCCATAAATATTAAAATTATTCTAACAATTTCCCACTTGGATAGTATTAATTAAATTATTAGATCAATAAACGAATACATAATCAGGCAAAATAATGTTCACATAAACACGTAGATATGTGCATATTTATAAACCATATAAAATTTAGAAGTAAAAATATACTCAAAGATCACTGAAACCGATAGGGAATCAAATGATATTGACATTTCCATAAATAATTTCATTATCTGAATAGAATGAAATACAAAGTAACATTTAAAATGTTAAATTATAATTCAAAAGTCCTTTAAGAACTCAATTCAGACTCCCACTAAATTAAGGCTACATCAAAATTTTCAACAATACCCATGTGAGTCACATGACTCTTAAAAACTCCTACAAGTAAGCCTTTGCTCAACAAATCCGCCAATATATGTTTACCAGGAATGTGAACCAAACGAGTCTAAGATTCAGCAACCTTTTCTCTGACGAATAGGAACTTAACATCAAAGTGTTTAGTGCGATTGGAGTTCTTATGATTCTGAGAAAAGCTGATAGCAACGAACTATTGCAATATATGATTAGAGGTCATGATATAGAATCAACCAAATGCATGCTAGATATCAATTTTCTCAACCATATGGCCTAGCGGGTAGCCTCATAACAAGCGATATACTCCGCCTTCATAGTTGAGGTAGCTGTTACTGATTGCTTACAACTCTTCCATGATACAGCTCCTCCAGACATCATGAAGATGTATCCAGAAGTGGATTTACGATCATCCACACAATATGCATAATTAGAATCTGAGCAACCCACAATTTCAAGTGGCTCAGATCTTTTAAAAATAAGAATGTAATGTTTTATACCTTATAGGTACCTCATAACTTTCTTCGCGGCCCTCCAATGATCAGGACCAAGATTACTCAGGTATCTACCAAGTACACTAACAACGAAAGCAATATCAGGTCATGTGCACACCTGAGCGTACATAAGGCTGCCAACAACAAATGCATATGGAATCTTATTCATTTCGATTTTCAAATCATCATCTTTGAGATAAGATGATCTAGACAACCTTTCACCTTTCTATATAGGTGCAACACAAGGAGCGCAAACATACATGTTAAATTTCTTCAGCACTCGATCTATGTAGGTTGCCTGAGCTAAACCAAGAATTTCACAAGATCTATCACGAAGAATCTGAATTCCCAAGACGAAAGAAGCTTCACCAAGATCTTTCATGTCAAAGTGGTATGACAAATCATGTTTAACCTCATTCAACATAGTTACTGAGTTACTGGCCAACAATATGTCATCAAAATACAACACAAGTATCATGAAGTTGTCTCTGCCAAATTTCTGATAGATACATTGATCATCAATATTCTCTGTGAAACCAAGCGAAGTGATTATCTAATCAAACTTCAAATACCATTTGTCTTTAGGCCTGTTTAAGCCTATAGATGGACCTTTTCAGCTTGCACACTAAGTGTTTTTTCCTGCTTCAGTGAATCTATCAAGTTGTGTCATATAAACATCCTCAAGTAAATCACCGTTTAAGAATGTTGTTTTAACATCCATATGATAAAGTTCAAGATCCTACTATGCAACAAGAGTCATTATAACTCTGAAAGCATCTTTAGTAGCTATGGGTGAAAATGTTTTCGTATAGTCAATTCCTTCCTTCTGATTATAGCTTTTACTTACAAGTCTGGCTTTGAATCTTTTAACTTCACCATTGACTCCCTTTTTGGTCTTAAAGACCCATTTGCAACCAATAAGCCTACAACTATCTGGTAACTCAGTTAATTTCCATACATGGTTACGGGACGTGGAGGACATCTCATCATTCATAGCCTCCAACCACTCAGATGAATGAGATCCCGACACACCCTCATCATAAGAAACTGGATTTGTGCCATCAATAACGTCTGACTCAAATTCCTGCAAGTATACTATGTAATCATTTGAAATTACAGGTCTACAAATTTTCTGTGATCGTCTCAAATTAACAGCTGGTTCTTCCACATCAGTTATAGGAGCTTCTACAATGGGATCAATCAAATTCTCAACAAGAGTGTCATCTCTACTATCATGATGCACAGGTAGAGATGATAATGGTGGTATGGGTAAGATGGTATCTACACAATGCAACTTAATTACTCTAGGGACACCATTCCCACTATCCAAGTCGTCCTCAAAATAAAATGCTCTGTCAGATTCAATGACCCTGGTAATGTGACTGGGATAATAAAATTTGCATCTTCTAGATCCTAAACAATACCCAATGAAGAATCCGCTACCAATTCTAGAATCAAGTTTCTTGAGCTGTGGATTATAGGGTCTTACTTCTGCTCTACAACCCCACACGCGAAAGTGCCTCTGACTAAGCTTCTTACCGGTAAAAAGCTCATACGGTGTCTTTTTAACATACTTACTCGGAACTTGATTCAAGACATAAGCTGTTGTCTTAAGGGCATCACCCTATAGAAATTTTGGTAACAAATAGTGACTGATCATGCTTCTGACCATGTCCATCAATGTCCGATTATGCCTCTCAGCAACTCCATTTTATTGTGGAGTGCTAGGCATAGTATATTGAGCTTTAATTCCTTGCTCCTGTAAGAATAGAGCAAACGGTCCAGGGTTTCTCCCAGTTGCAGTATACCTCTCATAATATTCTCCACCTCTATCTAATCTTACACTCTTGATAACCTTTCCAGACTTTAATTCAATGACAGCCTTAAATGCTTTAAAGGCATCTAATGAGTCAGAACAGATCAATCCAGCCGAATCTGGAATAGTCGTCTATAAAGGTTATAAAATATTTATAATTACCCATAGCAGTAGGAGTAATTGGTCCACTAATATCTATGTGGATCAATTCCAAAATAGTCTCAGATCTATTAGCCCCTTTCTTCCTACCTCTAACGGGAAGTTTTCTCTTAATGCAGTCAACACAGGATTCAAAGTTAGAAAAGTTTAGGTCATGTAATATTCCTTGTCTAACCATTCTCTCTAATCTATCTTTTGAGATATGACCCAAACGTCGATGCCATAACATGGAAGAGTTTTCGTCAATTGTTCGGCGTTTGTGTCCAATGACAACATTAATTGATGCCACAAAAGTAGATTCTAAACAAACATTTGCATTTAAGCAATTTAAACCATTCATTAATCTAGCAATTCCAACAATGACTGAATTAAAGTAAACATCAATTCTGCCATTTCCTTGCCAAAATGAATATCCTTCTTTGTCTAATACAGAACTTGAAACCAAATTCCTTCTTGAAGAAGGTACATAGACAATGTTATATAATGTTAAAGTATGTCTAGAATACAAGTTCAAAACTACAGTTCCTATGCAATCCATTATAGCTGAACTTCCTTTCACTCCCAGAATAGTCTTTTCCCTCTCATTTGAGTGCCTCCTGTCTTTGAGCCCCTGCAAGGAATTAGTTACATGAACAGTCGCTCCATAATCCAACCACCAAGTATCCATATAGGTTTCAAAATTATTGGATTCAAGATAAACTAGAGCTAAGGGGGCAATTTCAGGAAAGATACCATCTTTCTCACACTTTTACTTCAGCTTTAGGCAATCTAAGATCTTATAGCCAGGCTTCTCATAGTAATTACAATCACCCTTAAATTTCTTCTTCTGACCCTTATTTTTCTTATTGTTTTTCTTGACTTTAAAGAACTTTTTACCATTAAGTTTGCCCTCAGGTTTCTTTCCCTTAAGCTTATCATTTCCAGCCTTGCTTGACGAACCATGAGAGATGTAGTTCACATAATGACCACGTGAACTCAATTTCTTTAATGACTCCTCCTCTTGAGTCACGATGGACATCACCTGATCAACGGTCCATTTAGCTTCTTGCAAGTTATATGTGGTTATGAAAACCCCATATTCTACTGGAAGAGACTGTAGGACTTTGTAGACAAGATAACTCTTACCCAAGTCCACATTTAAAGATTTTAACTTGTTGAAGTAATTCACCAACTTCATCATATGCTCGCGTAAACCAGATACTCTGTTATAATGAGTGTTATTTAGTAAGGAAAGATAATACGCCTTCTGCATCTTATCGTATTTCTTGAACTTTTCATTCACAACTTGAAGGTATTCTACAGCAGTGTCCTTCTCAGGAATACTCTGTCTGATTGTCTTCTCAATAGTATACTTTATGACCGTCAGATAGATCCTATTGGACTCATACCACTGCTTATGATAAGTTCTGTCAGCAGCACTAAAGTTAGCAGTGAGATCTACCAGTCATCAAAATTCGTCCCATTCCGAGTTTTCCCTACAGACAGTTATTGAAACTGGGAAGTTGATGAAACAAAATCAGGAAATATTAATTATGTCCCGAAAACATAATTATAATACAAGGTTTCTTTTACAAAATTTAGCTTATACAACTGTATCATCAAGATGTGCATTATAATCCCACTTAAAGTTTTGGATTAGAACAGATCAAGAAAGAAAACTCATATATACCATAGGTTTGACCACAAACAAAATGCATCCATGGTTTCCATATCGATAGGTTACAAGAAACAATGAAAGCATTGGTTTAAAATTGCTGCTAACTATTCATAAATGCATTTATTTATTTATTCACAGAATTATATTAACAATATCACATCGATAGGGTATGTTCATTGTCAACATAATATTTATATACCCTTTTTTTTAGTGGACTTATCGCAATATTCAGACTCATCCCTGATCATGGTAACTAAATTATTGAAAATTGTAAGAAATTAAATGACAAATATGGTATAAATTAATTTATAAAAGACATATCACCATGATTGGCCCTACGATAGGCAAGCACATAATCAATAGATGCATGTGAACCAAAGTCATTACAATTTCCACACGTAACCCATTCTTTTTAATACATGTGCTTAAATTAGGAATAAAATCTAATAATTTAACGCAAAGAAATTGATTATAATTTATTTACACATAATCAAGGAGA
Organism: Delonix regia; assembly: GCA_037074485.1. Lineage (NCBI taxonomy): Eukaryota > Viridiplantae > Streptophyta > Magnoliopsida > Fabales > Fabaceae > Delonix > Delonix regia. Next base: position 6,875,701 of record CM073454.1, on the reverse strand, counting down.
GTGAGTTAAACATATTATTCCATATTATCTTTACATAAAATTTTTCATATCAAAATATCTTATCTACACATTATTTTAAAGCCCTTTATTTTCAAAAAAGTTCAAAACTCTTATTTCCAAAGCTCAAAAAATTCTAAAAAAATCACCATAATTTAGATTAGGGCAAGTGGAGCTAATCTCAAAAATTTGAAGTTCATCTAGCCGGCGATGTGGCTGCACGCACCATCACCCCCCGGCAGTGTGCGTGGGCCTCGCCTACGCGCACCTTCTTCAACCTCTAGCGGGTCGATTCGACCTGCCAGAGAACCTGCCAGTTTTTTGCCCCTCAAAATTTGAAATCGACACTGTTTGAATCGTTATTTCACGATCTTTAAAGCCCTTATGGTTATTTCGAGTGATTCCATCCCAGTTAAGTGAAAAATTGACTCGAAAACTTGCAGTCTAATGGTGGGCTTTTATTTGATTCTGGCGACGAGAAAGCACAGTGGTTATGCAACAATGGTGAGTTGCCGGTGACGTGAATGAGCATCGATATTCATGTTAAAACCCTGTCGGCAACTAATGAAGAACCCACTGGCAACTGAGCAATTCATATTATGACAAATATTTTTTTTTAGATCAGGTATGCTGGCTGAGCAACCGGGTTGATCCAAAAAATAATTTAAAATTAATGATGGTAATAAAATTAAATCTTTCATAACATGCTTGATGCAGACGAGATTAGAGGAAAGAAATTTAAAAAATTTCATAATCCATAAAACTTGGCATTGACAAAGACGAAATTCAAAGAAAAAAAATTCATAATCATAGAATTGTGGCTCTGATACCATTTGAGAACTTAATTATAGCATGTAATTATACATGATCACAAATAGGGAGAATAAATTAATCAAGATAATCTGACTTGATGAAGATGACATGATTAGAATGTAATGCATACTGGTTGAGTTAGATAAATTCAACCCGCAATGCTCAAGAGAGTCTTTGAGTGTTTGACGGCCAGAGAGAATGATCGTAAAAAATAGTGTGTATTAAATTAGGGTTTCAGTGTGTTATTTATAAAGTTTTATTTTAATAATATAATTAATTAATATTATTAAAATAAAATCCTTCAAAATCTTTAAAACAATTTCTCATTTAATTAATCAAAAAAATAGGCCCATTAAATCTCTCTGGATAACAATTTCAAATTAGTAATGTAATGGGATGATTACTAATACTCTTGAGCTGTGGGTTAAATTTCTGCCCAATAGGCTTGTGGATAATCGAATTCATCACCAATTATCCACATATAAAATAAAACTCAATCCATTCATATTTTATAAATTAAAATATTAATTATCTAATCAATAATAATAAGATATTAATCTAATAAAATAATTAATGTTAATCCATAAATATTAAAATTATTCTAACAATGCACGAGTATCATGAAATTGTTTCTGTCAAATTTCTGATAGATATATTAATCAACATCTACTTTCTTAGGGCACATGTTAAAAATTCCACTATTTAACCCAATAAATATAATTGAGATAACTTTTTTGTTTTCTTACAATCTATTTGATAATGCAAACAAACAAGCTAAGTTTAAACTCTTGCATTGACTTATGAAATTCAATAAATTTTTACAGACCTATCCAATATGAATAACAGAGGAAGAAAAAAAATAAATTGAAGCACAGGCTCTTAAAAAAGTAAAATTATATTATAAAGCTCAAATTTCACATAAAGGATGAAGCTAGAGAAGTTAGCACAGGCGCAAAAGCTTGAGAATAAATGTGTTTTCTTCTTTCGTTTTTCCTCTCAATTCCTCCCTCTTCTCCTCCTGAGGCAGCTGCTTTTTATATAATGGGATTTCTTCTGAAGAAATGGCTTAATAAAGGTTCCAATGGCTAGCTTATAACTATTATTCAGAGAGCCCATCAAGCACCATAAATTTTCGAAGTGAAAACATGTTCTGAAGCTTGTTTATATGGATTTTCTATAATCACCGTAGAGAATAGTCACCCATAAATATAATATTATTGTTATTTTAAATTTATGAAGTGAAATAATTGAATATATGAAGTATATAATATTGCCTTTTACGATCAGAATTATGATTGTAGAGGTGAAGTCAGATATACTTTCTTGGCATGATTGTTTTGACATAATCAAAAACACTAATAAATATTATTAAAATTCTGTCTTGACATGTTTGACGTAATTAAAACCACTAATAAATATTATTAATATTTATGAAAATTTGTTATTCCCACAGATTTTTGGACTCTTCTTTAATGGTTTGGTTATTTAAAAAATTTGTAAACTATCCATGGATAATTACCTGCAAGAGTAGAAAAGGGAAAAAAAAATTAAAATGTTAGGTTCTCTTAGTTTATACAAGAGGCATAAGTTCTTTAAATAAAAAGCACTAATTTTTGTTTCATTTGCAAAATATTAAGTTGCACTAACATATAATTTTATGTTATTTTAAATTAAAATTGAGCTAATCTTACTAATAAATTAATGTTTTTCTACAAAAAACGTTTTCAAACTAGAGTCCAAAGTTTAAAAAAATCTAAGCACGAAATTTTACAAAATAATTTTTTAATTAAAATTTTGTTTTTTGAACCTTTTTATTTTTTAAATCAAAAAATTTTTAAAGTTGTGGTCAACTTTTGACATGTACATATAAATATCCACTATTTTACACCACACAAAATCACTCTTTGCCATATTAACGTGCACGACAACACACCCACCGTAGGATTTCTCACTTTACGACACATTTCATATTACCCGCCAAATTAGTTTCAGGAATTTTCAATTACACTTCACCGCCATTTATTCTAATTTTAATTTGAATTGTTCTAGAATTTGTTGATACATCAAGTAGCTCGAAACTTCTGCATTCCTCCAAGATGAAGAAACATAGACAGTTAATCCTTCAATGGGAAAAGAAAAAAGCACATTTTTATCAACAAAATGAAGAAACAGTCATATTATAATGCCTTCATCGCTTGCCTTCTTTCCTCCTCTTCAGCTTTAATCCAGGCAGCCTAAACAAAGTAAAACCAACAGAGTCAAAAATAGAAAACTGGCGAATTTAGCTAAAGAATATCAGAATAAGAATTTAGTTATGACTAACCTTTTCTCGTTCAAGCTTAGAGAGACCAGGCCTCATGGAGTTCCCTAGGCTCAATCCTCCCCATGCTTCTTGCAACTCTCTTTCCCTTGCTTCTCGACGAGCCATAGAGAGACTCATTGGGTTCTCTGGTTGCTGGGCAGCAACCATCTTTTCTCTCTCAAGTCTGGATTTATGTTTGACCAAAATTTGATCCAGACCACCTTCTTCATTTATCTCCAAATGGTTGCTTCTTTGACTTCTCTTAACTTCGAATCTTTCTTCCTCTGACTTGAGCCTCATTTTCTCCTTCTCAAGTCTGGATTTATGCTTAACCAAAATTTGGTCCAGACCACCACCCGCATCATTTGTCTCCAAATGGGTGTTTCTTTGACTTCTCTTAACTTCGAATTTTTCTTCCTCTGACTTAAGCTTCATTTTCTCCTTCTGCAGTCTGGAGACATGCTTCACTAAAATACTATCCAAACTCTCAGAATCTGTTACATTGATTACTCCCTGATTCTTTCTTTGTCTAAAATTTTCACCACGGCTTTGCAGCGACATAGCCTGAATCTTCTCTCTTTCCAATCTGTGCACTGGCTTTATCAAAATCTTGTCCAGGCCATCTTTGTCATCTTCAGTCTTATTATCATTCACGCCAGCTAATGAAGATTTACCTGAATTGCGTTTACATTCATTTTGCTCAGTCTCAGAACTGGAATGATTATATAAATTCATGTTTTCTTTCGCCTCCAATGATCCATCAGCTTTCATCGTCAAATTTTTACTTTCATTGATCCTTCTACTTTTCGCTTCTTGGACTTCCCTTTCAAGTCTTGAGACATGTTTCACTAAGAACTTGTCTAGGCTCGGTACTTCAATATGGTCTTTCTGATGGTTTGGCATTAGGACCCCAATTGGAACTCCTGAGATTTCCTTTTCAGACTTTCTTGCATCGTTTATGTCTTTCTCAAACTTTGAATAATTCTTCACGAGAATACTTCCCAAGTCTGGTATGGTCTCAGATGGAGTTTCGTCCACGGATTTACGAGAGTTATCCTTATCTACTGCTGTCTCATTCCTTCTGCTATTCTTGGCTTCTTGAACCTCTCTCTCAAGTTTGGTCACGTGCTTCACTAAAAACTTATCTAGACTTGGCAGTTCTGACTCAACTTGTTTCTTTCTCATTTGCCCGTCCGAGACAAAATCAGACTTTCCTGATCCCAATGTAGACATTCTTCTTGCTGGAAGACTAATGCTTGAAGAGGAGTTATAATTGGAAGCAGAGCCTGGATTGTGCAGTTTAGTATTCTGTGCTTCAGCCAAGACAGAATTTAGACCACAAGTTGCAACTATAGTGGCAAGAGAAGAAAGTTCTTCTTCTTGCAAACATTTTAGCCTCTCAATTATCATGTCCACTAGCTTTATTCTATTGATTTTATCTAGAGATTGTCTACTCCTGTTTTTCCTCTGAGTTATCCCCGGAACCGGCATGTTAGAGTCTAAGTCTTGAGAGCTAAAGTCACTCTTCTGAGAAACTGAATCAAATTCTGAACCAGACTCAGACTCATACTCTGAGGAGAACTCATGCAGGTCTTGCGAACTTTCATCGGTATCAGGGTTTTGACTAATTTTTCTCAGAAGTTCTTTGAATTCATCCTTGCTAAATGAAGGGCAATTTGCTAGCCTTATGAGTGCAGTTTTGACTGCTGCTGCTACTTCTTTGTCTACCTCAAATTCAGTTTCAAAAGATGCAGTAACAGTATGGGTGGATGATCCTTCACCAGTAACAGTGGATGTCTCAATCTGACAATGCTTCCAAGGGCAATTTGGCATGTCATACATGATAACTCCGAGAGCCTGGGCTGCTTCAAAAGCTTCCATCGCATTTTTCTCTGCCTTTAAAAGTTTAGCTTCTGCATGTTCACTAGGAATCCTGAAAACAATACAAGGTCAGATATAAAAATGAGAAGACAACAATGCCTAATCATATTTGTTTTACGGGAAACATTTTACCTGGCAGCTTTTAAAATTCGACACCAAGAGGCTTCTACCAATGCAGCTCTTCGAGCCTCCACTGCCTTGTGGGCCGCTTCTTTTGCTGCCATTTTCTCTTTGAGTACTTTTGAATAATGAGGATTAGAACTTCCTAGAGTCTGATCAAGCGTCAAATTCATACCAGCAACTTCCTAAAATAATTAGATATGTTAGCCACTTCGATTAGGAAATAATCTGATTCAATAAGAAAAGTAAATACATGTTTCTATTGCAAAACCTGCAACATTTTGATTTTTCTCTTCAGGTAGGAGTCTACTTTTTTGCGGGGGAACCAGTTGATTGGAGACGTTTTACGATGAGGAGGCTTTTTGATTTGGGATGTGAACTTACTTAGAGCACTTGATATTGATTGGCTTGCCTCTTTGCTCAGTTTATTCTGCTCAAATGAAAGAAACAAAAAGAAATCTGTCGGACATAACCAAATATTTTAATGTACAGATAAGAAAGCCTGAAGTGCAAAGAAATTAAGTAAACTCTTAAGAATGCCAATACTCAATGACAGCATAATCTGCCATCAGTCTCATCGAGTGTGGTGGTCACTTTTACTTCAAATTCACTGAAATGCTATAATGCCACAAGATACACGATGAGATAGGCCATTCCTTGTTTTAATGCGTATATCATGGAGTCGTTTGCTCTCCTTCATTTTGATCAATGTCTTTCGAAGTATGCATTATCCATGTATTCTTATACGTGCCAAGTGCACTCAACACAGATTTGTTTAGTTCTCTTAAATTAATTCAAATTAATTCAAAATTCTCTAAGGCAGTGTTTTAAATTGCAGTCCAAGTTAAAATTATGACTGCATTGTGATAATTGTAATTGCAATTATTACGGATGCTTCCATGCAAATTGTGATTGCTACGGTTGACTTTTTTAATATCATAAAAAATGTTTTGAAAAGGTATATAGTTGCTATCTCTCCCCCAAATATATATAACATATCATTTCTAACAGTTTTAACATACATATTAAAACAATATACGCATAGTTGAAAATTTTATGAAGAAAAAGTAATTCACCATAATGCAAACAAGGCCAATCTTTAATGCATGCTCATCATACTCATATAACATCCTACCATATTAAAACAATACACATTTTAAATCTAAACATTTCCAAAAAAAATTTCATATATAATACGTGGTAAATCTAATGTGTATGCAAATTAATTCAATAAGTACACATTTTACAAAATTGATATCCATTTTCTATAATTTTTTCCTTCCCTCAAAATTTTCATTTTTTCTTCCTTCCAAAATTTCCCAAGCTTTCCCTTTTAAGCCTAATTCTTCAATTTTTGTCAAATTTCATCTCCCTCCATTTTAATTTTTTACTATTTAAATTGATTAAATTAACTTGATTCCTAAACCAGACCATCCTGTCCATCTATCTTACCTACCCCATCCTCTCCGCCATTTCGACAACAGAGCTCGACAATCACAGAAAATAGGACCCAAAGAAAAGGCGAAAAATGATTTTACACCCTTACTGCCATGTTCAAATCTTACTGTGATGTAATACTTTCCAGCGGTCCAATGGAAAATTTAATCTATTCTACTTGGCCTGTCTTCATTCTGGAAACAGGACTATTCTCAAATGGCAGTGTGGTCTTCTTTCCCATCAGGCTCTTATACTCTTGCTTCTACATCTTCTGACTCTCCCTGTCAGCCACTCCCAACACAACAACACTCCCAATCCAAAAACCAAAACAGAAGTGCAACAGATTTACAATCACCCCGCAATGCGGACCGCAATTTAGAACCATAGTCCAAGGCAAAACCTATAAATAGTTAATTCGATTGTTCCTTCACTAAAATTTTACCAAGTCTTAAGGTTTTGAACTAGTACACACTTGCAGCTCAGTGATCATGCATTTAGGATTGTCAATCCGTAAAAACCGAACACTAAGCTGATTTACTTATTCGAGACTTAAATTGCAGTTAATCCATAAAGCTAAGAAAACAATCCGAAAGCAGCACCAGAATACAGAATCGAATCTTTAAATTGCAATTGAAGAAAAATCAAAGACTTGCCTTTCCGATCTTGGAATTAGCGGAGACGGAGTCGCCGGAATCTTCTCCTATAGTTCCAGAACTGCGAACGGCCTCAGGATCGGCGCGCTGATTCTCTGACGGCGAGACACAACCGAGGTCCAAGCAGCCAAGATCCATGGCGAATCGTTCTGTAAAATTAGAGAGCGATAGGGAACAAGAAAAGGAAGCGAGGAATCAAAAAGTGATCACGAAGAGAAGATATTTAGCAATGCTCTGTGCGCGAGGATGAATAGACAATATGGAAGCGTTTCTAGAGCACGGTATAAGGCGATTTTTCCTTTTACAGATAAAAACTAGCCGTTACGGTCCTCCCCCCTGGCCTTCTAACGGTCCTTCAAATTAATTTTGCTTTTTATTTTTCTTATTTTTTCTTCTTTTGCGTTGTTTCTTGCTGGAAGAATCCCATGGTTGCTTTTATAATTAATATAGACTTTTCTGTTTTGGCAAATTCCAATTAGACTAAATTTTTTTCAACATATTAAAAAGGAGAAATTTAAGTCAGCCTAAGCCTATTTTCCCCAACTGATTAAATACTTGAAAAAATAGTTTTGTTAAAAAAAAAAACCACCTTGAGGGAAAAGGATAAGCTGATATATCAATTCTATTGGTTGTAAAAAAAAAAAAAAAACATGTTGACCTGTTTTGATTTATTGGATGAATTTGGATGAGTGCTTATTAGACAAATTGAATATAATTCAATAAAAAATTTACAATTCCCTATATAAATTTTCTTTTGTGTGCACGCATATATATATATATATATATATATATTAAAAAAGAAAAAATTCAACAATTAGTTCCTATAGTTTTCCTCTATTTGTAATTAGGTCCCTATAATTTAGTTTTTTCAAATAGCTCCCTATAATTTTCTTTTGTTTCAAATTCACTCCCCACCGTTATATTCTGTCTAGATGCCATCCATTAGGGAATGATACGGCAAACAGAGTTCCTTCTTGGCTGCTGACATGGTTCAAAGGTTCCACATGGCAATGGAGAGTGCAATATTTTTTGTTTTTTCGTTTCAGTCCATGGAGTCAGAGAAACCCGAGCTCTCTCTATCTTTCTTTGTTTCTGCTTTTTTTTTTTTTTTTTTAGCTGGGTCCCTTCTTCACTTTTTCCATTTTTCCCTTCCAACATCTTTCATGCTTTCTATATTTGTTTTGCTCCCTTCTTTATTTCCCTGTTACTTGGTGACTAAAACAGGGATCGTCTTCTATGTAAGAATTCTCTCAGATTTCTCACGCAAATCCTCCACACCGAACTCCATCCTTTTTCTTCTGTCCTCTCGGCTTTCTCTGACTCCATGGACTGAAACGAAAAAGAAAAGAAAAAAAAAAGGAAAAGATATTGCACTCTCCATTGCCATGTGGAACCTTTGAACCATGTCAGCAACCAAAAAGGAACTCCGTTTGCCCTATCATGCTCCAATGGATGGCATCTAGACAGAATATAACGGTGGGGAGTGAATTTGAGACAAAAGAAAATTATAGGGAGCCATTTGAAAAAAATTAAACTACAAGGACCTAATTACAAATAGAAGGAAACTATAGGGACCAATTTTTAAATTTGTTTCTAAAAAAAAGTCTTAAAACCTGAGAGTTAGAAATATGAAAAGAGATAAAGTAGATATTAGGCTTTTCTGGCCATTCATATTTAAAAACTTGTAAATTAAAGGGACTTGAAAATTTTTGTTCCGAGTCCCTTTAATGCTTTGTCCCTTAAAAGGGACTTGGAATTACTTTTTATAACAAAAGATAGGCTAACTTAATCCATGTTCCTTTAATTGTGAATTATTAAATTGTCAATAATAAATATTAAGTAAAAAATTATGTGTGAAAAATTGAAAAATAAATGAAAAATTATAGTTAAACTCATTAGTTAGAGAAATGACATATAGAAACATTCACTTCGTAATGATACTATCAAGTACAGTAGATATAGTGAGAAATATTGTAACAAGTCAAAACATTCCATGCATATATCGTACAATTTATATTGTTAAAAACTATGGAAATAAGATACAAATGTGTATTCATCAAAGTAGTCGTTCTTGGTTCCACAATGAGGTAATTTCCATGTGCATTCCAAGTGTTGCAATGCCAACAATGTAACCTTTTTTTTTTCTTGTTTATTTTGTTGTACAATTGGTCAGAAGTTTAAATAAAAAATATTATAGTGTGAAGAATCATTGGCTTGACGAATCACAAAATTTAAAGAATGCATTGCCATACTTAACAATAAATGTTAAGAGGTTGACCCAATACTCGAGGGCACGTGGGGTGAATGAAAATGGTGATGACATAATGGATGTGTAATTTGTGTATGGGTCAATGCCTTTAAAATTTTTTATATTGACTAGTAGGTATAGATACAGATAAATCAATAGTGTTGAAGTGTTGTTGTGCTAATGAGGATGTATGAAGAGGAAGCTACATCTCTAATACTTGGATGAAATTATTATTTTAGATTAGCTATGTCGTTATTTTTTGTTATTAATAATTGGTAATTAAAATGACATGTAATTATATACTTGCTTATGGGACCTACATTTTGGTATTTGTATTTGTTTTAGTAAGTTTAGAGTCGATAGTGCTAACTAGACAACCATCAAAAAGTGTTTCCCCAAGCACTTGCAAGATGTATTAACAATTTTGGCCAATAGTGACATGAAAATATGTAAAAAATTATTTTATTTCAATAATTTTAAATATTCCATACTTGTTCAACATATATATATATATATATACCTATGCCTAAGAGAATTTCACCAAATGTTATTATTTTGTTTCCTTCTCTCATGCTTTATATCCATAAATTATATTTTGTGAAAATAAAAAACTAGGCTTAAATCTATGAATATATATATATAACATGAAAATAGAATGTGATATTTCCTTATAATATGGCACTGAACAAGTCGTGGTACGAGATGTAATTTTTCCCACCTTAATTATAAATTCTGTAAAATAGAGGACCACCAATTGCAATTTCGCCAAAAGCTTTCAACTCCAGAATTTCTTTGTCTGAAATGAAAGCTACTAGGCAAGGGAGGAGAGAATGGAGCGAAGCATATTTTTTTGTTACCTTTGCAATTTTTTGGTCTTATTCAGTCTTGTTTGAAGAAACAAGACATTGACAAGGCAATGTCCTATCTCTACGAACAAGAAGATTTTGTCAGCTTTATTGATGGAATTTTCAGTCAACTATCTTGAAAATAGTTTTTTTGAAACAAAAAATAATAATTTCTTTGTTGTAAATGGCTAAAAAAGACTAGATTTTGTATTCTAGAAATCAATGGGACTTCAATCTTTTTGTAAGAGATAATTTTTACAAAAAGGAAAACGAAGGCAAATTTAAAAATTTCAATTTCATCAGTTTTAGAATTACGTATTAAATGTTTATTATTCCAACGTCACTTTCTATATTATTTGTTTCTGCCCTAATTGACGTAATATTTCATGAATGCAACCTAGTTGGTATGCTTTTCTATTGAAAAAAAAAAAGAATTAGACTTAAATGTAAATGTTTTTTTTTCCATCTTTGCTATTTATTCTCTAATAAAATTATAAAAAGTACATTTTTCTTAAAATCAATTATCAGATGCCTAATTGTAAAAGTAATACGCTAATCTATGTCATATTGTTATTAAAAATCATACATTTGCCATGATTTAATTGACAATGTCAATGACAATAATATAAAGTTTTATTTTCCTCAAGATACATATTGGTTACAAAAAGAAATTGAAACCCTGCAATCCATAAACTATGCTGAAATTTGTCCTATTATACAAGGTGAAGAACCAAAGCAGATCCCTTCTGTACCTGTGATTTTTTTAACTGAAAAAATAACCATGCTCGGTCATTTTAAAGCTCTAAAAAGTTAGAGTATTTCCTATTGTACAGCAGGGGATTTGGATTTGCGAAGAACTAGTATCAATTATAATTGTCTAGTTTAAACAAGTATTTTTAGGAAGAGATGGATCAAGACATGTTTTTCACTCCTCGTTCCAGGTTCATTCACTTATAGATTGTCTAATTCCTATCATATATCTTCATTAAGTTTTTTTGTTGTTGTTATTTTTGTCCCACACTCAAACTTTATAGGGTTAGGGAGAGAACATATCAAACAAGCTAATAAAAAAATAACAAAAGAGTATATAATTAAATCCAATAACAAACAAAATATCCATTCGTAAAATGAAATCAACAAGAATATATTACTAGAGCTAAGGAAAGCCTAGAAAAAAAAAAATGTATTGCATGTAATTTAGATATAAATGCGTCAATTTAATCAATATTATTAAATAAATTGAGTATATTTGATAGTTTAGATCACTTTGGTCTCCACCTTCCATCCCTAGATCAATGTGGCCTTTCAAAACTTTCACCGTGAACTAAGTTGGTCCTTAGCAACGAAAAGAAAATAAAATTATTAATGGTGCCACCTTTAAAAGATTCTTAATGTTGACTAAAATAAAATAAGAATACAGATAAGATTTAGATAGCAATGCATAATAAATTATCCGCTACTTTAACACAAATACACACACAGTAACTAACTTATATTTGTCATGGAACCACAGTACACACATACCTTTGCACCAAACATAAATGACAGAATATATATATATATATATATAAGTACTATTCCTAACACTATAAACCACAATTTTGATTATCAACTACAACTAATACATATTTAACACTTTACACTCTAAACACAAGCAAAATAGTCATTTAGCTAGAATTACAAACTGCAGCATGACAGTAAAGCTCACAACCAACTTAATTATTCCCACCAACCGTTCCAAAGTCTACTAATTCATTCGACTATTGTACTTGCATAATCTCATTGCCATATTCACTTCCATGCTTAGGGGCTTCATCATTGTATAATCAATTGAAAAATTTAGATTTCTTGTCTTTGCATATAACATACCGTTTGTTGGGGTTTTTTCTCAAATTTCGATATGTTTACACGAGCCCTTCTACCACAATACCAGATACAGTTTCGAGTTCCCCTACTACTTGTAGGCTTCATTGTTATGCTGTAGTTTGTAATTCTAGTTGAATAACTATTCTGATTGTATGTAGGGTGCAAAATGCTAAATATGTATTAGTTGTGCTTGAACATTCAAATTGTGTTCTATAATATTAGGAAGAGTACTTATGTATGTGTGTTTGGCCATTTATATTTGGTGTAGAGGTATGTGTCTTTTGTGTTCTAGGACAAGTACAAGTTAGTTGCTAAGTTGTGCTAATGTAGCAGATAGTTTATGTGTTGCCGTTAAATCTATTATGTGTTCTTATTATATTTAAGCTAACATTAAGAATTTTTGGAAGTTGGCACTATTAAGAATATATATATATATATATATATATTACCAATAATGACTAACTATGTTTAAAGTAAAATCTTTAAAGAACTAAATTAATCTAATAGCAAAAAGTGAGGGGCCAAATTAATTTAATGATGTAACCTGTGACAAGGCATGTTACTAATTCAAATTAGTAGGTAACAATGCTATTAAAAAGAAAACAATCCACTTCAAATATTTTTTTTATGTCCTCATGATTGAAGGGCCAACTCTGATCATGAGCAAATATTTAAGGGACTAATTTTGTACTTTCTACTTTTCAATAACCAAATTTATTGAATAGCAAAAAGTGAGAAATTAAATGTATATTTTTCTCTTTGGTTGATTTGAATGAATTTTTATGTTTCATCTATTGTGTGCAAAGGATTTAGTTGTACGTGCAGTATAGAAATTTTATTTTATTTTTAAACATGATAATATAAAAGTAATTTAATATTTTATTAAATTCTTTACAAATATTTTCTATTACTATTTAAATTACAAAATTCTGTTTCATCAAAACTTGTTTTCAATTATCATCCTATATATAAAATAACAATTTAAAACACGCCACTTCGGTTATCAATAATGTCTACGTCCAAGTCCAAGCAACTATTAATTGATTGAATTGGAATTTCAATTAATCATTTTAAATGGGACTCACTCCTTGGCTCTCATATTCAATTTTTATTCATATATATATATATATATATATCGTGGAATTTCAATTAATCATTTTAAATGGGACTGACTCCTTGGCTCTCATATTCAATTTTTATTCATATATATATATATATATATATATATCGTCTTTTTCTTTTCCATTGTTTAAAAAACTATATATCTATATATATATATATATATATATCATACATATTCAAATATTAATTTTGATGGCATTGATTTTTTTTCTTTACTCAAACATAGAGATGTCAGTAAAATTTTAAAAGAATTACAATTAAGGATTATAAATTTAAACTATCTATTATAAATTATATTAAATTTTATATTTATTTTGAAAGTATTGACAGAGGCAGAGGGAGGAGGCCAGCATATGGCCATGACCCCCTAATTTTGTCTTTTGTGTGTGTGTGTGTGTTTATATATATATATATATATCTGTGTGTCTAAAATAATTTTGGCCCCCCTTAAAAGAAAAAATCTTAGTTTAGTCCCTATAACTTTTCAAACAAAACAAAGTCAAATTTCCATTTCTATCTCACCTTTTTCTTCTCCTTTACCTAGTGTCAGCCACATCCCTCCGAAATCATGAAAGTAAAAAGCCAAAAATCTGAATATGATGAAATGGAGCCTGCATTGCACTGACCAATGCTCACACCTCCATACAAGTTAGCATCGCCTTCCGTTGCATTGCCAACACAACACTTCTCTTCTGAGGTTGAGTACACCGTTGGATGAAGAAGAGGCGCTCACCGGAAGAAGAAACTGTGTCGCTGAGAATGAAATCAGAACCCGGCGAAAAGAAGAGAGAAGATTTAAATTTATGGGTGCGAAGCAACACGATTGCGACTGATGAGTGTTTACTTCAGTGGAGTGAAAAGAACTTTGATACTTCTACCCCTCGTGTTGCTGTCGAATTTTTTTTGGACTCTAACAATATTTTGGAATCTATTTTGCAATAGCGATTTAGTGCCTGGATGATATAACCAGGGAGACAAGCATATATCTTCAATGAATGCTTTGAATGAGACAAGCATATATTTTGCAATAGCGACAGGTGAGCGTTTATTTGCCTTGCTTTGAATGAATGTTTATTTTGAAATGTACTTTTTATATATATTTTGAAATAATGACATATTAGATTTGTTGAAACCTATTATTAGTCAAATATAAGATTTTGTTCTTCCTTCATTTTTTCATTCATGGCTTGAATTTTTATTTTGATTTACATTATTTTCTAAGTTTTATGAAGTTTTTTTTTTAGGTCGAAATTTGAAGGAAAGAAAAAAAACTATTAACTCTTTCTTTAAGAGAAAAGAGAAAAATGATAGTGATTCACAACTTATTATACCAATTCTAAATGTAGATGCTATTAATGAAAATGTTATTGAGCAATCTGTAATGCTAACCAAGGAACCACCTATCGAATACCATCCTTTCAAAACCATGAGAAATGAAAAAGGAATAATCAATATTGATATCTTGATACGTTTGGGTAGACGCCCATAGATTTGGAGTTATCCCATTTGTTGACAAGATGATATATGTAGGGCACATATAAAGTTTGGATCATATCAATTTATCATGGATGTGTATCCACTTTTAATCAAGATGATCATTTTGTCGATTTCAGGCTCATTCGCTTAAAAGCTTTCCTTAGTTATAATATTCACCAACCGAAGATGTTGCTTTTGCCTCTTATGTTATTGATTTTCTAGGAAAACTAGTCCATTCATTTCAAAAGGATTTAGAAATTGGAAAAAAAGTGAACTATAGAAAAAATTGTGCATTTTTATCTCATATGGGAAAAAGTTCTAATTCACCACGTAATGTTGCAATTAGATGTTATGAAGATTTGAAAAACCAATTATGCCATATTAGCAAAGTGCTATGTAAACAAACTTATTAGAAAACTTAGAATAATCGATTGCGCTTTAAAGCTTCTGTGGATGCTATTTTCAAGCTTGTGCTTTTAGAAGACATAATGGAAGTTTGGAATCTAGAAACTGAGGTAATTTTGTTGAAATGTTAAAACTTTTAGCTTCTTATGAAAAGAAAGTAGATGATGTTTTCTTAGAAAATGCCCCTCAAAATGCAAGATACACATCACCTACCATTCAAAAGGAAAATCAAATTTATTTGCTAGAAAGGTGAAAATAAAATTCGTAATGAAATTGGTGATGCAAAATTTTGTTTGATTGTTATTGAAGCTAAAGATGAATACAGAAAAGAACAAATGACTCTTGTTCTTAGATTTGTTGATATGCAAGGATTTGTCAATGAGCACTTTTTGGATGTAGTACATGTGAGAGATACAATTGCAATTATTTTTAAACAAGAAATTTGTGCAGTATTATCTCATCATAATCTTAACATTCAAAATGTTTGGGGTCAAGGATATGATGGAGCTAGTAATATGCGTGGAGAGTAGAATGACTTACAAGCTTTAATTGTCTAAAAATGTTTTTTTGCTTATTATGTACACTGATTAGCTCATCAATTACAATTGGCTCTTGTCACTACAGCTAAAGAAGTAGTTAATGTTCATACTTTTTTTCAAAACTTAACTACTATTATTAATATTGTGGATTCTTCTTGCAAACACAATGATGAATTACAATCCACTTATGTAGTTGAAATTGCTCATTTAATTGCAAATGGTGAGATTGTAACAAGAAGGGGAGTCAATCAAATTTGCACATTTCAAAGACTTGGAGACACTAGATGGAGTTCTCATTTTAATTCCATTTGTTGTCTTTTTCAAGTGTTTATTGCAATTAGTTCAACTCTTAAAGATATAATTGTTCATGGAATAACTTACTCTCAATGAGGTGGCGCTACTTATGAATGTCATTTGATTTTGTTTTCATTTTACATGTGATGAAAGATGAGAATTGCTGACAAGCTTTGTGTCGCATTGTAACTAAAATCTCAAGATATTTTGAATGTCATACACTTGGTATCTAATACAAAGTCATTGATTCAGAAGTTAAGAAATTGTGATTGAGAAGCTCTCTTAAAAAAAGTTTGTTCATTCTATAACAAGCAAGCTATTTGAATTCCTAATATGAGTGCTTCTTTCTCTGATACAATTTAATCTCAACATAAAAGACATACTGTGATAGTCAAACATCATTATTGTGTAGATATATTTAATAATGTGATAGATTACCAGTTGAAAAAATTGAATAATAGATGCAGTGAGCAAGCAATCAAGTTTCTTATATTGATCACATATTTGAATCCTAAAAGTACATACAGTTTATTTAATGCTAGTGATATATGTAACATTGTGGAGAACTTTTATCCTTTAGATTTTTTTGAACAAGAAAAAATTTGGTTAGAATATGAATTGTAATATTATGAGCATGATATACTCAAGGATTAAAATTTCAAAATTTACCTACTATTTTTTACTTATCTCAAAGATTAGTAGATACCAATAAGTTAATTTTTTATTTTTTGATTAATAGATCAATTTGGCTCATTTTGACTCTTCCTATGTCGATAGTAACTACTAAATGAGCTTTTGCAGTGATAAAAATCATTAAAACAAGACTTTGCAAAATGATGAAAGATGATATTCTTGCATATTACATGATTGTTTATGTTAAAAAGGAGAATGTTGCAAATTTTACTACAAATATAATAATTAATGAAATTTACGCCATGAAACATAGTTGGACACAACTTATGAAATGAAGGTATAAATGCTTGATTAATTTTTTTTTTTTTTTATAGTATATTGTTGGTAAAAATTTTTTTTCATATATCAAATATTTTATTTAATCTTCAGTCCCTTTACTTTATATTTCTGGTTATGCTGGTGGATATTAGGACTAATCTTTTTTACTCTAAATAATATTATCTTAAAATTTTGTGAATACATAATAAAATAGTTCTGGAGCAAGATCTTAAATTTTTTTAATTTTCTTTTTAAAAAGTCAACATATATATATATACATATATATATATATATATATATAAAGAGAGAGAAAAAAAGCATCTAGTTTTACTGCCGTTGGTGTCTGCTAGCTACAAATGCAATATGAATCTAACGATTGGGATATATTTTTAATGTTCATATGCAATTGAAAAATTAATTATAACCTTGTAATATTATAATTTTTACATAAAATACAATTACATTAATTGCAAGGAATCCAAAAGGACGGGGGAGGGATATAAACATGATATACATGAGGAAATGAAAAAGTACTTTGTATTCCTCTGCTGCTGTGCTGAGGATTCTTCGATGGAAAATTAGGAGCTTTACAGTTTGCCTTTTCTTTCTTTTTCCCTCGTAATGATTTTCCTCCTTTTTCTTTTTCTTTCTTTCCGTATGTCCTCACCCCTATTAATTCTTCAGCCAAACCTACGAGGGTGTGTGTGATTCTGGGCGGTACAATGGAAATTTTCCACTTCCAATCTCATGTTTCTGGCTTTTTCTTTTTACGCAACCCCTAACAAACATGTGAAAAAAAAAAAAGAAAATTAAGAAAATTGTTCTGAAATAATATAAGACTTTTTTTTTTCTCGATGATAATATAATTACAAAAATGTCTTCAAAAGAATTTTACATGAAATCTTGTTCTGACATGTCCTTTTCAGAAGTCAAAATGTCCATATCAATTAAGTGATGCGTTTGGTCTTCTGTAAATCAATGTAACACGAGCTCATCCACTACGCGCGATGCCTTTTTTTTTTTTTTTTAATAATTCCCAAAAATCACTATTGTTAACATTGATTATTTTAGGATTATAAATCCAGGCAACACTTGTAGATTTAACATAAAAATATTAATTATTCAAATGATTAACCAGAAATCAAAATAATTACTTGTCGGGGATTAATCATTTTGATAAAATTATGTATGAGTAAAATATTTTTTTTAATTTCTCATTTATTACAAAATTTTTATTTGGACCTCTCACTTATTAAAATATCTAAAATGATCCATTATTTATTGGCAAAATTTTATATTTGATTCCTCACTTTTAAAAAATGTACTATATTTAGTTTCTTAAATTTAAAATTTAAAGTTTGATAGAGAGAAATAATGTGTTTTGTTTAGAGTTTAAAAGGTTCAAAAGCTTGTTTGATATGATGTTTGATTTTTTCTAAAATCAATTTTGCTATCCAAACCCTCATTTGCATATAAATAAAAAATAATAATTAATTTTGCGTTGAATGAATTGTATAAATAGAAAAAAAATTATTTTTGAAATAAAAATTTTTAGACATAAATAACATTTATGCAAAATTATATTTGACTAAAATCAATTTTAAAAATCAAGTTGATCGAAACATACATTGAAGTTACTAATTTTTTAAAAAGTAAGAAATCAAGTGTAGTATTTTCTAATAAATCGAAAGATGTACCAAAAATATATACTTTTCAATTATATATAATCCTTGTAATTTTGGTGCATGGATTTTCAAAAGTAACCATAGCAAGTTAAAATAATACATGTTAATTAAAACTTACATTATATCTTAAATTGAAAGTTTTAAAAGAATATAGTTCACTAAAATAAAAAAATTAATTATATGATATTTTTAGACGTTCATGTGCGAAATTATACTGAGATGATTCTCCAAATAAGTTGTTTGGCCTCAAAATTCATATGGGCTGCTTCCAAGTATTCGCAAGTACAGTGGAAAGGACCAAATGCATTTAAATTCACACAAAAGTTGTGACCACAAGAACGGCTATTCATTTCAGATTTCCCACAATCAATTGTTCCACCATCCCCATTACCCTCCCCAGATTTTCAATATTCTTTTAAGCTAAAAAGATATAATATCCGTTTGAAGATTCCTTGGTGTTTAATATTCTCACACGCATTTTACCCGATTGGAATGGAGAATAGTCACTTCCACAATGGATTGACAATATATACCAATATGCCCTACTAATCTCCACTAAGGATTCTCTAAATTATGTCATGTGAATTTCTGTGTTTGATTTAATGCTTGAAAGTTTTAAAAATTTGTTTCTATACTTAAAAGGGATTTGTCTTTTAAGTATTTTCATTTGATTTGACATGTATTTTTTCTCAAAATTAATTTTGTCCTCTAAATCTCAGAAGTAAAAAAAATAATATTTTTGTATTGAATAAACTGTATAGATGGTAAAAATTAATTTTATAAATCATGATGATGCAAAATCACATTTGAAAAAAAATTAATTTTAAAAATTAAATTGATTCAAAATCACATAAGCCCAACACCAATTCAAGCACTCAATATAAAGTTAGAGAATAATAATAATAAAGAATAAAAGGGTAAAATACCTTTTTGATCCCTCATTCATAATAAAATTACTATTTTAGTGTTTCACTTATTAAAATGTTTAAAATGATTTTTCATTTAATAGAAAATGTCATACTTAGTTCTCTATTTTTTTAAAAAAAATACCAGATTTTGTTCCTTATATTTAGGATATAGAGTTTGGTAGATAAAGTAAATTTAGTTATTTAATTAAAAAGTAAAAAAATTAAGTGTGATATTTTTTAATAAATAAGAAACTAAAATAATAATTTAGTGATAAGTGAGAGTTCTAAACAAAAATATATTGGAGAATTCAATGAATCTATTTTCATATTTGTGCATACACGTTTTGAAATGAATTGGTCACAATAACAAAACTTCACCATTGTTCATAGGCCCTACTTTAATTCATTTCAGGAAAGCACATATTTAAAGATTGTCATGGAAGCAAGAGTTTGTAACCGCAGATTAATTTTCAAATTTTCAAATGCACTTTCACAAGTACCATGGAACTTATTCTCTTCTTTGGATCTATAATCGTGGTACTTTCTTAGGTCACATATATGAGTATAAATACCCATTGAGGTCTCAGAGATTTCAACAAGTTCAGAGCTTGAGATATAATATTATAGGATTCATCAAACCCCCAATATTGCGTTCATCGTATTGCTGCTCACCATGGTTAGACTTGGAGGTGGCTTCATCACCAAATCAAGGACGTTGCTTCTGAGGTAACTATCATTAATTAGTATGTTCTTTAGTTAATGATCTTAGGAAAGTGCCTTGAACTTGCATAATCACTTC
The DNA here is from genome assembly GCA_037074485.1 of Delonix regia. NCBI lineage: Eukaryota > Viridiplantae > Streptophyta > Magnoliopsida > Fabales > Fabaceae > Delonix > Delonix regia. The sequence goes on along the minus strand of CM073454.1, from coordinate 6,855,360 downwards.
TTGCAGACAACCCTTCTGTTTATTCGTTCTAATTTAATAATTAGTAGTTTAACTTCTATAATTTAGAAAATTTTTAATTTAGTTTCTGTTGTTAAACTTTTATTAATCAATATATAGTAAGTTTTACTGATGTGGCCAACTTTATACCGTCTTAGCATTTTAAATAAATATTATTCAGGCCAACTAATAATTACCCCTAAGTCATATATATATATATATATATATATATATGCGAGTTAATTTTGTTTTGTTATTTATTTTGATCTTTATTGAGATAAATCAAAATATATATTTAAAGTGTTAAAATAATAGAAAACGGGATATATAAGCAAAATTCAATTAAAAATTGATTAAATTTTAATCATAAGAATTAAACTAGATTTTTGAAAATTTTAATTAAGGATCTTATTAGAAATATTTAAAAATTAAAAATTAAGTGAAACTAAAACAATTAAAATAATTATTTTACCTATAATTATATGCATAACCCTTAACTTAATAGGCTAAGTTAATTTATTTTTTATATGATTGGTACCAGAACTTTTTTGACCAGGTAATTTTATTATGACCTTTTATTGAGATAAATCAATACATATTTAAAACGTCAAAATGATAAATAAGTGGACATATAAGCAAAAGTTAATGAAAATTTGATGAAATTTTAATCATAGGAATTAAATTAAAAATTTTCAAATTATTAAAATCTAATTATAAATATTTAAAAATTAAGTGAAACTAAAAAGATTAAAGTAATAATTTTACCTATAAATTTATGGATAAGCCTTAACTCAATAGCCTAAGTCAATCTATTTTTTATATGATTGATACCAGAACTTTTTTTACCTAAGTAATTGATACTTTTATCCTTCATCATCTTCATCTTTTTACAATCAAATGGTATATCAACTCAAGAAAAGGTAAGTTTCTGTAAGTTACCTTTCAACTTTAAGAACTAACTTTATATGTAAGTTAGTATAAATTTTTGTTACTAAATGTTCTGAGAGTCTATGTGACTGATATGAGAAATGAATTGTGAAGGTCATGCAGGGAAGCCAAGAGAGGAAAGAGTGAGATAAGCAAGATTTCAAGAGAAGTAGAAGGTGGAGCAGAAAGCAATGGAGTTTCAAAAGGTAGTGAAAAGAAGAGAGAGGAAGGGACATGCTGGGTCCCACATCCAAGGACAGGAATATACTTCCCAAAGGGACATGAGTGGGTGATGAAGGATGTCCCTGAAGGCGCAGCAAGTTTCACTTACACTTGCTGGTTCAGAAATGATGATGGCTTGGACTATCCCAACCCATGATGAGTAGGCATGGGCCTGTAGTATGAGTTAGATATGAGATGGAAAATAGAGAAATTTGCAGGATTTTAAATTTAGAATATTTATTATGAAAGATTTCAAAATTTAAAATTATTTTCAAGGACCAAAAGATCAATTTTTTCTGATTCTAGATGACTCTGCCTTCAAAGTTTTTTGTTATGTGTTTTCAAAAGCTTAGAGCAGAGTCTTGCAGAGTAACAAGAAAAAAAAAATTGATCCTTAGGTCTTTTAAAATAATTCCAAAATTTAAGATTCTTTATAATAAATATTTTAAACTTATGATCCTTAATTGTAAGTCTCACAAATATATCGAGTTATATGTAATGTGTATGAAACATGTAAAATGTACTTAAACTTAGAAAGACAATGTCATTCAAAGAGTAAAAATTACTATAAAACTTATTTCGTCTCTTTTCACCAATTTCTCTTTTTATTGTATACTTCTTAGTAATTTCAAAGATATTTTATGAACTATACATTTTAAAAAAAATTCAAAGTCAAGTATGTATCATTTGATAAGAATATACATATTTCTTAAACACGTTAGTTTATTTTTTGAGTTTGTGACTTTAGGATTTTACTTAAAAAAAATAAGTCAACTCACGTATATAAACTTAGATAAATTCATAAGTTGATTTATTTAATTTATTAAGTTTATGATTTTATTTATGAAAATTGTGTCAAAACTTGAATTTAGTGTAAATTCAAGGTTTTTCCTTTTTTATAAGGTTGATTCTTATCTAACTGGAATAAACTCAATTGAATTTAAGTCCATATGTGAGCCAAGCAAACTAACTCATAGGAGAAAGTAAAATACTAAAACCAATTATGGATGAATTCAAAGATACACGTTTTGAGTGCAAGTGTAACGCCTTCACTATTATTACATCATATTTTGCTTAACATATATATGATTTTATCAAAATTTATTTATTTTTTTGAAGTTCTAAAATTATAGAATTAGCAACATAAAAAATTAAACTTGAAATCAAAGGAATATAGACTAACATCTTTTCCAAAAAGTAATAATTATAGTCTACTTAATTATTAGTTGCAAAATTGTATACAAATATACATAAAAATAAAAAAGTACATTGAATATGTACTTATTATAATAAATATGACTATTAATGTATGCACTTTGTTAAAATATTTATGTTAAGCACTATGGATTATAAAATATAGATAATTTTGATTTGAATAATGTAATTTGAATTATATTTAAATAAATTTTTATTAATCAAAATAAATTCTTATAAATTTGCGTTTCAAGTTCACGGTATCTTATGAAGTTTGACAATATTGAGAGAATGTATTATTAGCCCAAACTTCCACATCCCTTTATATGTTACTATTAGTGCAAATATTAACCGACCATAATTAATAATAGTGTGCTTAACAATATTAAATTCGTATTGAGGATTTAAGACTTCAGAGTTTAAATCTAAATTGAAGGCAAACTTTAAAAGAAAACAAAAAAGCTGAAATAGCTAATTTTTCAGCTTTTGATGAAGTAGCCAATTATAAATTAAATATGAAATTCTAGTTTCACTATGAATGCCCTTCCTCATATCTAGTATTTTCTCCTCGCTTTCATCTTCTCTACAACTCTTTCAATGCCATCCCATTTCCGTCATACATTCATGTAATGCATAAAGTTAATTGGATGGACTTAAAGATTTGATTTCAAGATAGTCAAAGTTTTTTTGATAAAACATTTGAAGTATTATCTTTGATATACTCACAATCTTAAGTACATTGGTGCACTCAATTATAATATAAGGATATAATTATAATAATGTCAATATAAAAAATAATAATATTACAATTATATACTTACATTACAACTTAGTGCACTCAAAATTGTAAGTGTACAAAAAATTTTACCAAAATTTGAATTAAAAGAGGTAAATTCTTATAATTTAAGGGAACGATTTTTTTATAAATTAAATAATTAAAATTAAGAATATAAAATAAAATTATATATAAAAATTAAAATTTTAAAAATTCAAAGAGGATAATTACTCCTACACCTTAGAGGTGTTAAAGTGGGTCAATGCACCCCACTCGGGCTAACTCACTGAGTTGGTGAGTTAATTGAGCTAGCCTGTTTAACCTTTCCATAAGATGGTAGGTTGAAAATTTCAACCTAACTCATTTGGTAGGTTAAGCAGGTTAGCTTATTTAACCCACTAAAAAATAAAAAAATTATAAAAAAAAGTATAACTTTGTTTAAACATATGTTTTATTTAATTAATCAATTTCTATATCAATATAAATAAACATGAAAACAACTAAAATAAAAAGCAAGCTTAACAGATTAAAACAAGCAAAGTAATCTAATAATTCAATTATTTATTTATAATAAGAATATGATTATGAGCAGAATATTCAAATATGACAAATTACAAACTAATATCCAATCTAACATAAACATTGAAAGGTGCCAAATTTGTTAAATACATAATTATTTCAAAGTTCTATTAAGCATCAATAATAGCAACAGGGTAGAATATTAGTTTATGTTTCTAGACAACCTAACTATAAAAGAAGAATAAGAAGAAGAAGAAGAAGAAGAAAAAAGAAATAAAGTTCTTCAAAATAGGAATCGATAGTGTAGTCATCATCACTACTAAAATAAATAAGTCAATAGAAAAAAGACAAAAAAATATTCAAGAAAAAATGATATAAGCTTATCGTTTAATCACCAACAGATCACTAAAATGAGAACCCTCCATCGATGCCAGAGATGTGGGAATAAAAAACAAAGGAACCAGATCGAGGTAGGATGTGAGAATAGAGAAACATATGTGAACTACATTACAATTTTGTGAGGTCAAAGAAAAACGAAGTGAAAAGACAGACAAAGATGCGAACTACGACTACGATTCTATGAAAGTAGAAGAAAGACAAAGTGAGAAGACATCGATGGCTGAAGTGAAGATTGAAGTGAAATATGACGGATGAGATGTAGAGAGATCATGAGATTGAAGAATGGATGAGGATGAAGATGATGTCTCCCTCTAGGCAATCTGACGGTTGAGTGAAATATTAAGGTAAAGATGAGATGTGTTAAAAAGAGAAATAATGTGAGTGAAGGAATTTTTAACTTTTTTTTTTTTCAATGTTTATTGTTTGAAGAATTGGGTTTAGATTGGGCCTACCATGTTTTTTTTTAAGACTTAGGTTGGGTTTTTTTATTTTTGGGTATATTTTAAGATTGAAAAAAAAAATTAAATAGGCTTACTTATGAACTCACCAAGTTAACTCGTTTAACTCATAGGTTAAACGAGTTTAGTTAAACTAATCTTACTCAAAAAGTTTTACAAAGAAGCCTCTAACCTAACCCACATTATTGGTGGGTTAAACAAGCCTTTATCAGATTTCTTTTTATATCTATCTCTACTTGCTATATTCTTCTAAGTAAGGAAAATTAATCATTTTTTTTATATATATCTTTTGTTTTGTCTTTTACATAAATATATGACATATAATTTTCTTTCAAAAAGACACAGTCATATATTATTTGACAGTAAAAATAATATATTTCTATTTAATTAGACTAATAAATCATATGGTCAATTGCAAATTTTTAGATTATGGAACAATATTACAATTGCAGGTAAGGATTAAGCTAGACAAATGCTGTTTTTCCAATTTTTAATTATATATCTGTAGATAAGATTTTGTGCTTTTAATATTACTTAACATATATAGGTAACATCTTAGTTATATCATACATATGAGTAGAATTTACTCTATATTTTGATAAAATTTACACCAAGTGGGAGATCATATTAAACTAGATACATACCTATAAATTGGCTTAGATCCATATAGTATTCTTTAATTCACACATCAATTACACAAAAAGAAAGGATAGAAAAGGCGCGCGCGCGAGAGAGAGTATCTTAATATCAATATTATTAAAACATAAGGAAAAACTCTTTACCTATGGGATTGGATAATTTAGTCTGACATATTACAAAATGCTCCATGAACTAAAATCTAAAGGTATAGCCTGATCATATTAGGCATTGCCCTAAACATAACTGGTTAATTAATATTATAAAATATATTTGTATAATTTAAATAATCAATTAATTAATGTTAATCCACCCATTAAATTATTACAAGAAATAATATAACATACAAATCATATGATCGCATACATAAATAAAACTTATTGTTATATTGACCATGAAAGTTTGATATTAAAAACTTTCAAAACTGCAGGAAGCATAAATTTATGTACAAAATTTTAATTACTATATAATAATTAAAAATTAAAAATTTTAAAATTATAAAAATTAATAGAATATTTCATAATTTAATTAAGAGCTGTTTTTTAATTGAAATATTTCATAGTAAGTCTGTCAATAAATCGAAGGGGAAAAAATACATTTAATCCCATGAACAAAAGAATAATTACAATTTTACTTAATGTATCAGTTTTGTCTTTTCTTTAAAGAAATCAAACAGATTGTTTTGTGAAATTTTACAACTGATGCATAAGTGGCAATTAGGCTTGGATGGGACAGGTAAGAATAAGACGTACTTTGGCTAAAATGGTCCCCACATTTATTTTAAATGGACGGCTCAGATGCGATCCTTCTGTTAACCGCACCACTTCAGAAAGGGCTATCCACAGAGAAACATACCCCGGGGCACTGTAAAGGAAGCTTTTTCATTTCTGTTTTTTGGCTAATAACGCTAAAACATGAATGGACCTTCGCTTTTCCCCTTGCTTTCTTGGAAAAGTTAGGAGAGAGACAGTTTCAATTCATCAGCTTAACTGTCAAGCGCGAACTTCACAGGAGCCTTCCTTTGGATTCGATATAGATATTTTTGCTCGGCTTCCTCTTGGTCGGCGTTTTCTTGCTGAAGCAGAGGAATCGACTTGTGTTTAGCGTTGCATGACGAGTGCTTCGGAGCTATTTTACAATAGGAGGTATCGTTCGGGACGAACCGCTGACGATCTAGGGTTCGATTCGTTGCCCGGTCGACACCTTCACCCCGATTTCAATAACCGTCGCCATCATCACCATCTACATGATGTACGTGATGGTGAGACTCTCCGACGATCCACGCCTGTGCGGCGGCTATGTCACCGTTTATCCTACTTGGTAATCACCTTTTTTTTTTTTTAATAATTTTGTTCATAAACTATTGGCTTGGTTTCTCAAAAGTCAAAATAAAAAAATTGAAGGTGGTAAAAATTTTAAAATAAAGGTCCGGCTTTGGTACTTCTTCTCGTTGAAATTGTATGTGTAATCGAATAATAGACACCTACTGTCAACTTTGGTTATGAGCAGCTCTTGGATTCTCGTGGAATCAGATGTGTGATCTAAGTGGGTAGGTTTCATAAAGCCAAAGTAAGGTTTTTACGGATATCCGAATCGGGCTTTAAGTTTTAAACTGGATCAATTAGGAAATCAACGATCTGGTGAGGAAATTTGAGACCTTTAATGGTTTCATTGAACGCGCAATTGGTTCTATACTCAATAGAATTTCCTGCTAGGAGCTTGTTTTTGACGGCTCTTTGCTTGTAGTATGCTAAAGAAATTGGATTCTTTTGATCGGTCATTGTCAGGTGTATTCGTGTTTTTGCAGAGGCATAACTGTTACAGAAAGATTTTTTCGTTGTTGGTAACTCGAAAAACCGTGAATATAATGTATTTTCATTGCATACTGAATAATTACTATTGGTGTTATCGTCACCCATCAGAGTTCAGCATCATGTTTTGTGTACCAAGTAGTGGACATTAACATGCACATGGTGACTCCACAAAATAGTGTTACGGTTTTATTTGAAATGCCATGCTTTCACTACATGGCTCCTTTTTTGAAGTGCACGGCTTAATAGGCTGTATATTTTGCTGCATCTTAATCTTCTGTGGGGAGACTACTTTTCTTTAGCCACTATTGGTTATTGGCTACTAATTTACAATTTATTTTCTGGAGTTTTCCCCAGAGTTAGGTTAGTTTCGGTTTTTGGTTATGCATATTCCTGAGGGAATAGGCTTTTAATGAATTTGGTGGTGTTTGATGTTGCAAGTGTCAACGCCCCACTTAGGGAATGTATTCAGGGTCCATGTGCTGATGTCTTAGATTTGGTCCGCCACTAATGTTATCCAAGGATCTTTACCTGCTGGATGAGTTACGGTTTTTATATGGAGAGCTAAACTTCTTCACTGTCCAACCGTGCTTGAGATTCATGTATGATTATAGAAATAAAATATCACAAATTTTGAGTGGATGACCCAGAACTCAAGATGATTGGATGATCAAGCTCTCCATAGAAGAGCTCATTGAATTATAGTTTGTCATTGAAAAGTCCAGTCAAGTAGCCTTATATGTCTTTTCTGAGCTCACAGTATTCTTAGTTGTTTTGTGTGCTTTTTCTGAGCAACCATGCTAAGCTCATTTTTTTGTTTTGTTTGTACAATGTTACTTGGCAATATGCATATACTTTTGGCCATTTTCTTCTTTTAGTGAGTAGTGATAAAGTACCATAGTTGAAACTTCTGAAAATCCTCTGAACACGAGAATTGTTATTTATCTACTTTTGTAAGTTGAAAATTGAGTAGTCGTGTGTCAGTCTTTTGAAAGGGAGGCATGAGTTTGACTGTTATGGTCACCTGACTTTTGTATTTGTTTGCTTAGGAGCGAGCATCAGCTAGATTTGACCTAAGAAATAGCCGGTCTCTTTCAAACACTGCCAATGCTGCAGAAAATATAAGCAATGTAGGAGGCCCTAGAGTGACTGGGAATGACAGGCTACCTATAGCTGTGGTACATGCGAGGGCAAGACTCCTTGAGAGGTTGAGTGGGGCACCTTCCTCTGGAAACAGGTTTGCTTCTATCACATTGTTTTTCTTATTTTGGTTTGTGTATGGTACATCTGGGAAACATTTAAATGCTTATGATCTGGATATATATCGTATCTCTGTATCTGTGAAACAGAAAAGCTGGTAGTAGTGCAAATGTTAATACATGTACCTGTCTTAATCTATGAAGCACACATATGCACAAATGATCCAAGTATGAGTGTCAGACACGTATCCGACACTGATTCACTTGAATAAGTACCCCAGGCAAATCAGATAAACTTTTGTGAATTTTTCTTTCTTTCTTTTTTTAAACAACTGATATGGGAGAGATGTGGCTTTTCACAACTCATAACATGGATGGAATGTTTGATTTCATTTGGTTTGGCTTCTTTTTTATGTCATTTATGATTAGGTGGAAACTGAATTATTGTTGTTCTGCGCTCTATAGTTGGTGTCTAAACTGTTTCTTTCTTTTTTCTTTTTCTTCAGGCAAATTGGTAGAGGCTCACTAAATATTGATGATATGAGGCATATTCACTTTGGTGACGAAGAGAACAGTGAATCATCAACTGCTGGCTTAGATGTGGGCTCCCCATTAGCCGACTTGACTTCCCTAATGGAAAGGTCGCAGCTCTTGCACGCAGTGAACAAGAAACCACCTGGACTCACCCGGGAGGCTATGAACTGTTTGCATATGGAAGTCTTTAGGAGCACGGAAACGAGATTGGAAGAATTGGAATCTAGGGTACTGCAGGATTGTGGCATATGCTTGGAAACTTTTGTGGATGGAGATGCACTGATACGCTTGCCATGTGGACACAGATTTCACTCTGCCTGTTTGGATCCATGGGTTCGAAAATGCGGGGACTGTCCATTCTGTAGAAGAGGTATAGTTGTGAATAGTCACATACCGTGTAATTTCTAGTTTGGTTTTCTTTCATTGTGTACGTTTTGCGGGTGTGAAAAATACAATAATGAAGTTGCATTTTTGTAGCTATGCAGACTTGTATTTTTGAAACTTGGTGTATGTCAGCATAATTACTTGTACTTGCAATTAAATGAAAGGAGAGCATTTTGATGTTTCCCCAAGAATCTTGATTTTCATAGAAATATACCTTGCTTCCACGGAGGATTGTAAATTATCGTAGTATTTATTTACATGATAAAAAAAACCTTTAACTGAATGTATTTTTGGAAGATCCTAATTGTCTAATAAAAATGTTTCACAATCAAGTAATTTTTTCGTTTTTAGAAAAACAAATTCACCCTAGATTATAGGCCCTTTATATTTCTCTTAAGTGACAAGTGGTGATAAGTTCTATCTCATTCTATATCTTTTTTGGTTATGCAAAAGAGATAGTTTACAAAATAATTAACTATGACTTATAAGAAAAAGAAAAAACTGTACATGCAGCTTAAGTGCCTTTGTTATCAAATTTTTTTTTAATTAAAATACGATTTACGTTTCATTGCGTGTAAAATAATTATAAAATTTATGCAATTCAGTATTTTATGATGGGATTTAAAAAAAGAAAAATCTTTTACATGTATAAAAAAAATTGAATAACTTAAAAAAAAAAAAAAAGAATTATACTTAAAATTAGTAAAAAAGTAAATAAATATTAAATTATTATGTTGTGTGAAAATAGAAATTGTTATTTCATGATGTAAGGATAATATGATTAGACTTGATCATTAGGTCGTATTTTTTAAAATTTGGACTTAAATTTAAGTTAAAAAATTCAAATTTATATTTTAATTAAATTTTTTTATTTAAATTTTGATTCTTATTTTTTGAACTAAGCCTATCAGGCCAATTAAATTTTTAAAATTAAATTAATTTGTTACTAAACACTTAATATAAATAACATAAATAATAATTATTATTACATATAAGATTATATATAAAGATATTGTAGATACAAATAAATTGTTGCATTTACATAAATCATTTAAATAAGAGGTATTAATTTTTATTTATTCATCAAAATGTTACATTATACTAAGTTTTTTTTAAATAATAATTTTTTATTTATTAAAAAAAATTCATTCTAATTTTTTTGATTCAGGCTAGACTTTTCAAAAAGCCTAACCCATTTTTTCTAATCAAACTTTTTTAATTTATATTTTTTTTATTAAATTCATCGAGTTTGGTAGACTTTTTAAATTATAAGTCTAAATGCAATACAAATGAATATATCTATTCGTTCACCTTATCCTCAACAAATAGATGTAAAAGGATTTTCCATGCTTTGTAGGATTACTTTTTTTTTTTTTTTGTTTCTCTATAATTAGAAATGTTGATTTAGGGAGCGTAATAAGAATAGTTCAACGATAGAATTTCACACGTTAATCCGAGTGGACGGAAGTCTAAAAGTAGATGACATTATGCCGCAAAAACTCTGCTTCTTTTCCAACGTGGTTTTGAAAATCAAAATCAATTATTACGTGACAATGTCAGATTTACTATTACAAAAATATATAAATTAATTTCACCAAACAAAAAAATTTTGGGCGTTAGACCTCATTACTCAATTGGGCCAACCAAGTACGTCAATAGGTTAAACCTAGTCGTGAAATTAAAAATTTAAATATAGATAAATTTAATAAAATATATATTATAAGATGAAAATTTAATAATTAAAATTTTAAAAAATTATTAAAAAATATTTAATATTTATTAAAATCTAAATTATTGAATAAAAATTTGATACCCTAAATTTTTTTAAATGCAAAGAATTTTAATTCTCAAATCGAAATGAATTCACACAATAAGGTTGGTTGTATCACAAACCACTTGGATCTCATCCATATTATACTTAGCTAAGCCAATTGAATCACACCACGAGTTCCATTACATGGTTGAATATCACTTAAAGCTCTTCACTAATTGAAGCATCAAACCTTTTAGTTGTGTTACCACTTTCAACAAAGAAATTAGTCATGTGCTCTTAGCCTTCAACTAAAGTGAAGTGATCTCCCAATTTAGTTACATGATTTGATTTTTAAAAAATGTATTAACAATGAGTAAAATATTAATTATAGTTGTTACTTATTATATTTTCAATTTGATTCATCATTTATTTCTATCATCAAATTGATCTCTCACTTATTATAATATTAGTACATTTAATCCTTTAAGTTTGACTAAATAGTAATTAAATGTGCTAATATTCATATTAGTAATGCATCAAAAGTAACAACATTCTAATGAATAATAAACCAAATTAAGAATGATGAACCAAAATAATAATTAACTAATAAAATGAAGGATCCAAGTGTTGTTTATTCCTATCAACAGCCATTAATTTTATTTTTGTAGGCTTGGTACATATTTCTTATTACAAACTTGGTTAAATTACATATTGACACAGTCTACATGTGATTCATAAAACTTACTAAAAATTGTGAAATTTATTTTAAAGCATTAATCTAACCTTTTAAATACTTTACGATGCATTTTAGGTAATTAAAAATATTGAAAGAAACATATGGTTGTCGTTGGTAAATATAAAATTCACTAATAAATTTGTAATTATATTAGAGGTTTTTTTTTGTGTATGAACAGATGAGAAATTTATCTACAATGTAAACCTAAAAAAGTTAGCTTTATAAAACTTACAAAAACTGAATTTACTACAAAATATATTAAAAAATATACATTGCAAAGTTGTATGTCATAAAAAGCCTTGAGACTTTTGTGTTTAGTGTTTTGAATTTATCAAAATCAACATTGATATGCAAGAGTCTATTGTTGAGAATGTGAATATGATATATGGTATTAAAGAATATAACATGTTAAAGTTTGATTCATCACAAAATTCAAATAATGATGAATAAGTTCAAGGTCAATCTTTGGAGCAATCTTAAGGTTGTACTAGAGTTGAAAGCTTAAAAAATATTTTGGTGTAGTTTTGAAGGATGGTAAAGTCCTTGAATTTATTATAACTCAAGTTAATGAGAATCTTCAGTGACAAGAGTAGCTTAAAGAACATAAGCCATACTTAAGAGTCCTTAAAAGCAAGCCATTTATAGGAAAATTTTGAAGAGGTATTATGATTATTTTCAAGGGTCACATAGTGACAAATAATGAGACGTGCAATTTATATATGTAAGAAAAATTTGAACTTTAGATCTTTGGCTATGACTATGATTCATATGCTGTCAACAATACTTTAACAAAACCATTATGCGGAAACAAATCAGAATACCTTTAGCATGGAATAAAATAAATGAATACCTTGAGCTATGGAATTAACCTTAAACTTGACCTTTACAACAGAAGCAAATGATAGTAAGAAGATAGCACCTTAGCCTTCTCTCTTCTAACTCAACCTATTATATTTGCTAGATGATGAGAATTATATAAAATTAGGTGATAAGTGAAAAGAGGGACCAAAAACCTACATATATAACTTTTTGGACTCAACCCATAAAAGAGTCATGACTTTTCACTTTTCTTTCACATTCATGAATTTCATTTTCATATCATTAAGTGGAAGACCATTCATATACATAACCACCATAAGATGCCCATTTATGTACAAAACTGCCATGAATTTCAGAGATACATTAACTTTAGTTACATGACTTTGACCAAGTAACTATCTCATAATAAGTGTAGATACATGACTTTGACCAAGTAACTATCCCATCTTATGACCCTTTAGATCACATTACCTTCATGTAGACTATGTCTTTTCATAGGGTCATGAAGACCATATTAAGTCTACATAAATATTCACTAAAAATCTAACATTCTCCAACTTGGCCTAATGGTCACATGAAATTATTCAACCTTAATAGATTCAAAGAGATCATGGCCACCACAACACTTTAATGATCAACTTCAATTTTTTAGATTTGAAACTTATATGAATCATAGAGATTTTATATCCACTATGAATATAATCCTTTCTATGCATTACAATGCAAGCACTTTTCTATAAAATTCTTAATGAGGAAAGACATAAACTAGTTCCTATCTATTATAAACTAAGCTTTTTTTGTTAATGTCTATGGTCCAATGTAATATCAAAACACAATATTTATCTCTTTGATTTACATAATATGCACATCAACAAAGGGAAAAGAAAACAAAATGTGTAAATTACATACTATCAGTTAAACCCATGGATAATACATGATCTTTAGTCATGGGATTTGCAACCATCATTTTGGTACTAACGTGTTTAATAGACACTTCCTTATTATGTACCCTTTCACGAACAACAAGATATTTTAACTCAATATGTTTTGATTTACCTCAACACTTATTGTTCTTAGAGAAGAAAATAGCAGTAGAATTGTCACAAAATATTGTAATGGGCCTTAAAGCTGAATCAATATTTTTAAACCAAGACATATAGCTCTTTAACTAAATAGCTTGAGAAGTGGCTTTATAGCATACCACAAATTCTGCCTCTATGGTTGAAGAAGCTATTATAGTTTGCTTCACACTTTTCCATGAAATGATGCCATTAGCTAATAGGAAATATATCTAGATGTGGATTTCAATGTGTCAACACATCCTATAAAATATGAATCACTATAACCAACCACCTCAAGTGGATCAAAATATTTATAAGTAAGCATATAATTCTTTGTACCTTGAAGGTAACGCAATACCTTTTTCACTACTTTCCAATTATCCATTCCTAGATTATTTTGATATCTGCTAAGCATTCCCACAACATAGCTAAGATAAGGATGAGTACAAGTTTGAGTGTACATCAAGCTTCCAACTGCAGAGGCATATGGAATGGATTCCATTTTCTTTCACTCTAATTCATTATTTGGTCCTTAACTTTGGCTCAATTTATCACCTTTTACAATGGGAGCAAGACTTGGTGTATAATTTTACATATTAAATTTTTCAAGAATTTTGTTAATGTAGGTCTTTTGAGATAAACTAAGCAATCTCTTTAACCTGTCATGATGAATTTCAATGTCAAGAACATAATACGCATTTCTCATGTCTTTCATCTCAAAATTCTCTAAAAGAAAAACTTTAGTTTCATGTAATAGACCATGATCCTTACTAGCAATTAGTATGTCATCCACATACAAAATTAAAAAGATAAACTTGCTCCTAATGACCTTTAGATATGCATAATGATCAATCTCATTGGCTTTAAATCTAAAGACTGTAATGGTATGAGGAAACTTTAAATACCATTGATGGGAAGCTTGTTTAAGTCCATAATGGATTTCCTTAATTTACACATTAAATGTTCATTTATGTTTTCCTCAAAACCCTTTGGTTGTTTCATGAAAATTTCTTTTTCTAGACTCCCATTCAAGAATGTTGTTTTTACATCCATTTGATGTAACTTTAGATCAAAATGAGCTACTAGTGTCATAAGAATCTGAAAGGAGTCCTTCTTTGATACTAGAGAGGTTTCATTGTAATCAATTTAGCAACAATTTTAACCTTAGTTGATCAATATTGCCTTCTTAGTCTATTTTAGTTTTAAAAACCCATTTACATTGGATTGGAATAACTCCATTGGGCAAATAAACTAATTCCTAAACTTGGTTCTTTCCATTGATGCCATTTCTTCTTTCATGGCATTAATCCACTTATCAGACTCATCACTTCTTATGGCTTGTGAAAACATTATTGGATCATTCTTAATACCAATATCAAAGTTGTATTCCTCTAAGTACACAACATAATCATTCAGAATAGCCATTTTTCTCACTCTTTGAGATCGTCTTAATAACTTTGGATGCACCATTTTTTCTTCAGTATGTGTACTTTATTTTATGGAATGTAAAATAGGGTTTTCACTTTCCTTTGAAGGTGACATGCCTATACTAGTTTAATTCCCTTGAATTTCATTAGAATGGTACATAAATGAATTAGAACTAGTTGATTCCTCAATTGGAGATAACGCAACCTATCTTAGTTCATGACTCCCACTATTCATTCCATTTTCAAGGAACTTTGCCGTATTGGCTTCAATAATTCTAGTGTGATGATTAGGACAATAAAATTTGTATCGTTTAGACCTTTCAAGATAACCAATAAAATAACAACTTATTATCCTAGGATCCAACTTCTTTTTATGGGGATTATAAAGTTTTACTTTTACAAGGCAACCCCAAATACAAAGATAGTTAAACTTGCTTTCCTTCTTACCCATAACTCATAAGGAGTTTTTAGTACAACCTTTGTAGGAACACAATTTAAAACATACATCGTCATTTTAATTGCCTCCCCCACAAAAACAAAGGTAGAGTATAATCACTCATTATACATCTTGTCACATCTAACAAGGTAGGTTACGTCTCTCAACTACACCATTTTGTTGAGGAGTACCAAGCATTGTGGATTGAGCCATAATGCCATTTTCTTGAAGGAATCTAGCAAAAGACCCTAAATTACAACAAGTTTCATCATATTTTCTATAATATTCACCACCTCTATCAGATCTCACAACTTTTATCTTCTTTTCCAATTGATTTTCAACTTCAGCTTTAAAAATTTTGAATTTTTCAAGTGTATCAGACTTTTCCTTAAGATAAATGTAACCATAACATGAGAAGTCAACAATAAAGGTGATAAAATTATTTTTCACCACCTATACAAGGAGGATATGGTCTGTATATATATATATATATATATATACACGTATATATCACTTCAAGCAACATGGAACTTCTTGTGCACTTTTCTTGGTACTTTTAGTTTGCTTTCCTTTAATGCAATCAGCAAAAGTACCAAAGTTTGGAAAATCAAGATTTACTATGATACCATCTTTGACTAGTCTTTCTGTAGAGATGTGTCCCAGTCATTTATGCCACAACATAGATGAAGTTTCATTTTGATGAGTTCTTTTTGTGCTAATTGATGTATCTAAATTCAAAGAAAAAATAGATTAAGAGAATGAAGGGTCAAGGTTAATTTTGTATTAGTCATTAAACAAAATTCCACTTCCAACCAAAAGGTTATTCTTATTTATCTTAATGACTCCATTGGCAAATTTAAAGCAATATCCTTCTTGATCAAGAAGAACAATATAAACTAAATTTCTTGGAAGAGAAGGAATATAATAGGTATTTTTCAACTCCAAGGAACAACCAGTATTAAGGACAAGTTTATAGATTCAAATGGCTTCAACACTGGCTGGTTCTTTATTTACCATAAAAATGATCTTTTCATTCTTTTCTAGAGTCCAAATTATAAGGAATCCTTGCAAAGAATTATATACATGAAGCATGGCACCAGAATCCAACCACCAAGTATAAGAAGGAATATCAATTGAATTGATTTTAAAATATACATAGGTAAGAGAATTACCTTTCTTTTCAATTCAATTCTTACGTTTCAGATAGTCCTTCTTCATATAGCCTCCTTTTTTACAAAAGAAGCACTTCACATAACTTTTATGTACACCATCATGTGTAATAACATCTTTTCCTTGACTTGGTAGCTTATTTGCTTTATTTTCACCCTTCTTAGACCTTTTTCCATTATGGTTTTGTAATACTAAGTGAACTGGTTGCAATCCTTCTCTCTTTAATCTTTCCTCCTGTTGTAACCGACATTTCCGTAGAAAGAATAAAAAGTGAGATTAAATTGATTCCTAAGATGAATCTTGAAAATCAATTTACTGGAGTAGCCACTAAAATTTCTAACGGTAAACTTTAGAAAACTAATTTAAAATAAAAAGAAAAAGGCAAAGTGGTCTGCGAAATCAAAAATGAGTTAGGGAGTCTGTTTAAGTGCGGAGAAGGTGTTAGACACCTCACAACACTTGTCCATAAGGGCAGTTACTTTAAACTAGTCAAATGAGATGGATATGACCTTAAAATTATCTTAATTACCCTTTTATCAACATGTATGCTTGTTAAACAAAGAAGATAAAAACAACAACAATGAAAGCAAACAGATAGATATTTAAAAAAGGGCGGACTTGACCTAGGATGAAAGCTTAGGGCCTACGTACTCCATAAGAGGGATCAAAGTCCACATAGTTCGACTAAAAAATTGTATATGATAGTTAGTTGTTTTTATTTTTTTGTGAGAAGCACAAGATATTTGACATCAAACAGATTTTTATAAACAAAATAAACTAGAATTTGATTAGTGTGCTTTAGCTTACAAATCCAGCTTAATCTCACTCCCTTGTTCTTTTCATTTTCTATCTTTTTAATTTTTATGGATTTTTGAAATTTGAATTTATTTCACATCTAAAAGTGGAAAAGAAATATTAAGGGAAAAGTATTTTTTTAAGATTTTTCAATTTCATGTTTTTAGAGATTTTTTTATTTTAAATTCAAAAATGGAAAGGAATTATTAGTGGAATGGATTGTTAAGATTTTGGACCTTATATGTGCGCGCGCGCGCGCGCGCACACACACACACACACACACACATATATATATATATATATATTATTTTAAAATTTGAACTTTTTTTTTTAAATTTTGGGAGAGCGCAATTGTTATTGAAATATAATCTTAGGAATTTTTGATTTATATTTTTTTATTTTTTGAAATTTTTATTTCTTATTTTTAATTTTGAAATAAAAGTGAAAATTATTAGGGAAAAGTATTGTTGAGATTTTATGTTATTAGTTTATATTTTCATAATCTTATTAAAAATAAATTTCTTTTTTATTTTTTGAAACTGTATTGAAAATGGGTCATTGAAATTGGGATTTATTTTTAAGTATAATGGATTGCTATCGAACAGCACTTGAGGAGGCATAAGGCCTCACTCGGTCTCATTGATCGACCCTTAATTGTCTAAGGAGACATAGAGTCCCACATGACAATTTCTATATACAAATATCAAAGATAAATTTTTTTTTCATTATGGAATATCATAGGTTAACTTTTAAAGCCTAAATAAATCAAAGATCTCACACGGCCCCACCAGTCTACTCCCTAGGTGCCAGAGGAGAAACACAATCTCCCACAGTGATAAATTAAAAAGCATGAAGATAGATTATTTCGATGACCCAAAAATTTTGTTTTGAAGTTGTGCGAAATTAGATATTATCCTTCGAAGCCTAAGGAGATTAAAAAATCTCATATGACCTTTATTTAAGTATTTAAGGAGATTAATGTTCTTACGTGGCAATGTTGAAAATTAGGACAAGATAATAATAAGAATAGTAATAATAATAATAATATGAATGGTGATAAAAATAAAACAAAAAAAATAAATAAATAAAAAATGAATAAATAAATATTAAAAAAAAAAGATGCATCGAGAAATGGAAGAACAACCCACGTTCCTCGCATGCATATACACCTATATATCTATATCTCTATATATATATACACATATATAAAACATGATGAAATAAAAAAAAAAAAAAGGTAGATCAAGAAAAGAAAGACACCCATGTTCAACCGACATGCACCCATACACACACACACACACACACACATATATATATACACATATATATAAACATGATTAAAAAAAAAAAGGGTACATCGAGAAAAGAAAGACACCCACGTCCAACTGACATGCACCTACACACACACATATATATATATATAAACATGATTAAAAAAAAAAGGTACATCGAGAAAAGAAAGACACCCACGTCCAACTGACATGCATATACATATATATAGAAACGAAGAAAGAGAAACAATGCATCCAAAGTAGAAAAATGAAGGACAAGACCATATCTTTTTCATGCACACCATTTCAACCCATTTTACTTAAACTATTAAAAGCACCCGAGAGAATTTGTTTACGCCACGTGCTAAAATTCAAAAGCTCACTTCTTAACCAATCCAAAAGTAATATAAGGAAGATGCCTAAGATGTTATTCATTGACATGAACCAACAAAGAAGGCAAAATAGAGGCTCAAATCCACTTTCTCACCATACCCCAGTAAATGTAACAATATAGGAACTCAAGTCTTGCCTTCGCAACATGTATCGATTAGTTAAACAAAACTAAAAAACATACTAGCCTTCTTGACATGCACCGATATTAAAACAACATAGAAACTTACCTCTTGGCTCACTCTGTTTTTCTCTTACTCCTCATTCTCTTCACTCTCTGTCTTACTTCCAGCCACCCCAGGCCTCCTCCTTTCTTCCTTCCTGCTCAGTTTTGATGTCTGTTTCTCCTTTTTTCTTTTGGCTTTGATCCTTTAATCACGTTCAACACCTCTTCCTCTCCAGCCGTTCTCTTTCCCCACAAACCGTTATCCTCTGTTTTATGTCAACTAAAACAGGATGAAAAGCAATTCCTTCCCTTCATGTTAGTTCTTCGTTTTCACCTTCAGTTCTCCTACTTCCTTAGTAAGTCGACTCTTCTCTCTTTCATGTTGTCCTTTCACTTTTCTTCCTCGACTTCCTTTCCCGTTTCACCTGCTATCTTTCCTAGCTCCATCCACCTCTGTTCTTGAGTGTGAAAACAGGGACTTTGCGAAGCTTCACTCTCCTCCTTCCCAAGTGCGTCTTCCCCAGCCTTCTCTCTTGTTTGGCTTCTCCCTTTGTTTCTGCTCAGCCTTCTTCTTCTTCTCTCTTATCACTCCTTCCTCTTCTTCCCTTCTTTTCTTTACCTCGGTCCCTAAGATTTCTTCCTATCTTTTCTTTAAGTTCTTCTTGTTCCTTTCCTTCCTCTTCTTGGCTTATTTTCTCTTTCCCTTGCGGTCTCTCCCCCTCCAGCTCTTCACATTCCCTACTCTTTCTAACGTCTTTTCGGCTCTCCTTCCCCCTCAGCTCTTCTCCTCCCTTGGTTTTAACGTAAAAACGAACTCTTTTTTTCCTCTCAGTTGCTACCTCTCTTCTCGGCCCCTTTTCTTGAGCTCCCTATTTTTTACATAAAAGAGGAACAAACCCATGCATACAACTCTCATGCATGATATGCTTGAAGTAGAGCCTTTTCATCCTTCTCTCGAGCTTGCTTGTCAGAGGAACATTCAATGTTGTGACAATGCAACTTTCCTCAACTGTCTCCTTATTTCTAGTCAAGAGGAAAGAAAGCTAGCATGGATCATATAAGGGACTTGGCATATGGTAGCATCACAAAGTTCCTTTCGAGTAAATTTTATTTTTTTGTTTTTTTGTTTTTTTGTTTTGTTGTTTAATTAATTAATTAATTAATTTTTATTTTGTGACTCACCCATTTTCCTTCTTTTTTTTTAATGTTATATCTTTGATATTCTAATTTTGTATTTAGTTTATCTTATTTTTTGATTTTGTATTTTGTTTTTTCACTTTTTGTTTTGATTTTATATTTTTTTTCTTATTATTTTTGTTTTATGTTTTGCTTTGTCTTTTCATATATATATATATATATATATATTATTTTAGGACACCCATTTTGCATTTGTTTAATTATAGGACTAACCTATTAATCAATTAGGTAATTATTAATTTTTTATTTTTGGGATGGGGTGTTCACACCTCCTTTTGCACACACTTGGCTATAAGTTCATTTATATTTCATTTTTCCTTTTGTAAGTTATAACTAATCTTAAATGGACTAAATTGAGGAGGAAGAGAATTGAGAATGAATTGCACCAAAACGGATTCGAAAATAGTCATGTCCATATATTAAAGTTGTTCAGCTTAGTTTGACATTTTCATTATGTGTTCACGAACACCAGTTGTCCCATAATATTTTTTTAGTAGTCAAGAAACCCATGAGCATACCTAATAATGCCTTGTTTGAAGATTTGAATTGATCTTCCATAGATTGCAAGAAATCTTCTGCTTTAGGCGAGTCCACCACGGACTTGCAAATATTCTTGGCAATCTTACTTTTCATTATCATAAGGCTTAAATGGTTGGATGGTTCCTAATTATTATAGTTAAACTTTAGCTTAAAAGAACTAGCTTCAGTTAGCTTTTCAAGTTCATCCATTTTGAGGCATAAATCCATGTCTAAACATCTCAATGTTATTAGTAATATTTCTTTCCAATCAGCAAAGTTAGAGCCATTCAATTCAAAAATGTTGGACATATGCCTTGAAAGAGAACCTAGAGAAAGAACTTGAGCCATAAAACATAATTGGAATAAAATATGGCATGCAATTGATTCACTATAAATTGATAACCTTTATTTGAGATGTTAAATACCTTTAGGTATAAAACAACTCAAGAAAATTTAATATGACTATAAAATAATTACACCTTTGGGTATACATACTTTATATTGATAACCTTCAACATTTGTGTAATCTACCAACAATGACATATGTCTTGCTTCACTTTGGTGAAAATAAAAACAATTAATAAGAATATTTCATATGACTTTTATTAAATTATAATCATAAGCCACAACCTTACTCTGATACCGCATGTAAGAAAAGTTTAAAATTTAGATCCTTAGATATGACTACAATTCATATGCTATCAACAATACTTTAACAAAACCATTATGCTGAAACAAATCAAAATACCTTTAGCATGGAATAAAATAAATGAATACCTTGAGCCGTGGAATTAACCTTAAACCTTACCTTTACAACAAGAGCAAATAATAGTTAGAAGATAGCCTTTAGCCTTCTCTCTTCTCACTCAACCTATTTTATTTGCTAGATGACGAGAATCATACAACCTTAGCTGAGGAACGAGGAGGACCAAGAACCTATATATATATATATATATAGCTTTTTAGACTTAATCCATTAAAGAGTCATGACTCTTCACTTTCTTCTCACATATATGAATCCATTATGTCATGTCATTAAATGGAAGACACATTCATGTACATAACTACCATAAAATGTTCATTCATATACGACACTGCCATGACTTTCAAAATGTGCATTAACTTTGGTTAATGTGCATCTTATAATAAGTGTAGTTACATGACTTTGTCCAAGTAACTATTCCATCTTATGACTCATTAGGACTATGTTTTTTCATGTGGTCATGAAGGCCACATTAAATCTACATAAATATTCACTAAAAATCTAACAATATATTATTCCTCTTGATAAACATGTTTTAGTATAGACAAGTACAAGATAGACTGTTGGCGTTTTTAAGTTAATTAAGCTCAATCAGTGATAGATCCAAAGGAGATCCTGAAGGCATCCTCCTTAGATTTTTAAATTTTCAACTTGCATATATAATTTTATCTTATATTCTTAATTTGATTTTTTAATTAGATTATAAGAATTTGTCATATTTGATTCAAATCTTTGACCAGTCTCTATTGTGAACTTATTAATTAATTACGTCAATCCAATTGTAATATTTTAATATATATATATATATATATATATATATCTTTTACTAATTTTGAATCTGTATTATTTGGCATGACACATTGTAAACATGTAATTTATATGTTGTATTTTCATGGACAACATTGTTTAGTATATAAGTAAAATATTAGTGTCTTTATGGCTATTTCTCAGCCTACTAGTCGACTAAGTTGGCCTAGGGCGCTATTATTGAATTAATTATATTTAAATGTAATTTCTTATATTTTATTTTTCAAGTAAATTTTGACAAGTGTATGATTTAATTAAATAAAAATATACTTTTTATACTACCATTGAAAAACTATACTCTAATCATATTTGAATTAAAAAGTCTAATGACAAATCATACGCAACTGCACACAAGTTTTTTGTTCCTGAATTGCATGAGCCATATTGATACTGTCAACAAATATCCTTGGAACATTTTGTCACATTTAAAGGTTATATTGTTGGGAATATAACATTTCAAAATACATCTTTATTTAATCTTATAATGATTATGAATATGGATTTTAATTCTCTGGAAATAAAAAAAATGGTATGAATCCAACCTCTTTGTTAGTGTACCATCTTACTTCTTTGGACGCAGGCCTCGTTAATCAACTAACAAATAAAAGAAAAAAAATATACTTTTGATTTCTCATTTATCACAAAATTATCATTTTAGTCTCTCACTCATTAAAATGCCCCAAATAATTCCCCACATGTTAAAAAATGTCACACTTAATGTATGTTTGTATAAGCATTGTGCTTATATAATTTTGGATTAATTTAATTTTTAAAATTAATTTTGGTTAAATATAATTTTATTTCACTGTCATTTATATTTTAAATTTTTTTTTGGAAATTGATTTTTTTATCATTTATATAGTTTGCTTGATGCAAAAACAACAATTTTTTACTTTTGTGCGAACAAGGGTTTAGAAGGTAAACTTAATTTTTTTTAAAAAAAATAAATATTAAATCAAACAATAATATTTGCATGACAAACTTTCGTTTAAGTGTGCAAATGAACTTTTGAACCTCTCAAACATTAAACTAGACACACTATTAGTCATCCACTTTTTTAAAAAATTATTAAGTTTAATCCATCTACTAAACCCTAAACTTTAAATTTGAAAGATTAAAATTTAAAAAAAAATAGATATCAAGTGTTACATTTTTTGATGAGTGAAGAATTATTTTAGTTATTTAAATAAGTAAAAGACCAAAATAATACTTTTATAATAGATGAGGGTCAAAAAAATATTTTACTCAGAAAAAATACAACTCGAATTACCTAATTTAACAAGTTAAACAATGTATCATGCCGAGTAGAACCCGTACGAAGGAGATAGAACCTCATTGTAAATTTCGCCAAAAATTTAACCTCTTTAATATAATGAGTAAATTTTGGGAAAAAAAATACATATACAACTACAAATACCAGATCAGCATGACATTTCCTTGGAAACAAAATCGGACACACACATCAACGCGCACACATAATGTACGCGTCAAGTATAAAAGGCGCGATTTTAGCCCGTCTTCTTCGTTCATACGCGGCAATACCTTCCACTTTGCTCTGTATTCTTGACTTCCACCCATAACTCTCTGTGATTTCCATTCCCCATTTACCTATTTTACCTCCCAACATCATTCTTCACACACCACGCCATTCCACATTTCTCCCAAACCCAGAATCATTCACATCACAAAGCCCCATTCAATCTCCATCAAGCTCACGTTTTGGTAATATATTTGTGTATATTTATCTGTATACGTGATGATGCATTCGTGCTATAGCATGTTGGAACGCTGCTTCGGTAGGCGTGGGGGCGGCAGCGACGGTCTTCTCTGGCACACGGACTTGAAGCCCCACGCCTCCGGCGACTTCTCCATCGCCGTCGCTCAGGCCAATTTCAGTCTCGAAGATCAGAGTCAGGTCTTCACGTCTCCCTCCGCCACCTACATCGGTGTCTACGATGGCCATGGCGGTCCCGAAGCTTCTAGATTCGTCAACAGACGCCTCTTTCCTTATTTACAGAGTAATTCGCCTTTTCCGTGATTGTTACTGTTTTATTTAGATTTCAATTCATGGTTCGTAAATTGAAGGAGAAAGAGAATTTGTTGTTATTTATGATTCAAGTGGTATAATCATGAGCAGTTATTAATAATAATTTTTTTTTTTTTGTGTAATAAATGTATGAGCACTCACGAATTATTTGTTACCCTGATTGTAGAATTTGCCAATGAAAATGGGGGATTATCTGTGGATGTGATCAAGAAGGCGTTTTATGCTATTGAGGAGGATTTCTTGAAGTTGGTGAAGCGATCATTGCATATAAGTCCTCAAATTGCTTCTGTAGGATCTTGTTGTCTTCTTGGGGCAATATCTGATAATGTATTATATGTTGCGAACCTTGGAGACTCTAGAGTAGTTCTTGGCCGGAGAGCTTCGGAGGGCCATAAGCGTCAGGTGGTGGCACAGCGTTTGTCAACTGAACATAATGTAGCTATTGAAGAGGTGAGGAAAGAGGTTGAATCCCTCCATCCTGATGATGCACACATTGTGGTTTTTAGCCGTGGAACTTGGAGGATTAAGGGCATTATACAGGTATGTGATACTTATAGTTTTTCCTAACTTCACTATTCATTTAAATCTGCTTAATTATGGTCTGCCTAATCATATTTGAGTTGAATATAAGATTAAGGGACTGACTTTCTTACCCTAGTATCTGTTTATATATTAATGCAGTATTCTATGATCGTTGTAGCCAAAAATTTGTGTCTGATTGTAATTATAGTTGTGATCATGAAATTTTCATTCCTTGTTTCCCGAGTTTTATTTATGTTCTATATTTCGTAGATTTTGATGAGGGGCTCTGTATTTTCTTATATATTTCACATTCTTCGGGTCTAAAGATGTTAGTGACATCTTTTGCATTTCATTGGGATAGCTCTTGTGCTTTGAAATAGAAGCTGATACACGTTACCTATGTCTCTTGGAGTGTTAAATGCTTTTAAACTTACAAAGGTTGAGTGAAACGAGTACATCTATTATATACCTTTCTTCTTGAACCTTCTCGCCTTATTGAACCCAATTCTATAGTTGTCATGAACTTGATGTATTTCACCATTTTATCAAAATGTGATAGAACCTGAACAAGTCAACCTTCTTACTGTATGCGTCAGACTTTACAGAGGCCTATGTAACCGTAAAGGAAATGATCAAGGGGAGCTGATCTAAACCTATTTTGTTGTGCAGGTGTCGAGATCTATTGGCGATGTGTATCTCAAGAACCCAGATTGTTACAGTGACCCACTGTTTCAGAAATTTGGAAACCCTATTCCTTTGAAGCGTCCTGTAATGACGGCTGAACCATCAGTCATTGTTAGGGAACTTGAGCCACAAGATTTATTTCTTATATTTGCATCAGATGGCCTCTGGGAACAACTAAGTGATGAAGCTGCAGTTGAGATTGTTTACAAATATCCAAGAGCAGTAAGTTCCTTCGCATGCTTATGAGATGGTTGTATACACAATAGAGATCATGGACTATACTAAATAATTCTTAAATAGATTTTAACATGTGGTTCTGGATCTTGCAGGGAATTGCCAAGAGATTGGTGAGAGCTGCTCTTCAGGAAGCTGCAAAGAAAAGAGAGATTAGATATGACGACATGAAGAAAATCAATAAGGGAGTAAGAAGACTGTTCCATGATGACATAACTGTTATTGTAATGTATCTTGATCACCAAAAGGGATCAAACTGTAAAGTTAAGAAAAATGTTCTTGGCTCCACGAGTGCCCCTATTGATATTTTCTCCCTAAATGCTGATGAAGCAGAACAGAGTATGCTCGGTGCAGCTGCCTGAAGAGTTAGAGTTCCACCAATGGATCTCGCCGAGCGCTACATGATATCATCGGATTAAGAAATAAATGAAGATGAATATTGTAGTGCATGCATGTAGGCAGAGGATCCATTAGAAGAAAGGCGAAATTTCATAGATGGTAACTGAAGGTTACCGGGAAATTATTCCTGATGCAGATAAGCTTGTACATAGTTCTCGTGTCTCTTCCTTGGCTGCTGATATCTCAATTTTGTTTCTCAAATTTTTGAGATCGTAAGAAAATAAAATTCAGTTTGATGGGTTTGTGATGAAACTGATTTCTTTCTGATGTTTGTCCTGAACGGGAGTTTTGAAATAAGCGCTGGTGCTATTTTGATGGGTACCTGAAGATAGTGGATCAAAATTGAAATGCAATTGTATAAGGAAGTGCCACAATTTAACACCAAATTCACATTAGATTTTATAGCTGAAATCGATAAAACAAATTTCAGAGTAGTTTTAACACCCATAGCGAAGAATCAGAAACTAACAAGGCATACTATCGTTGAAAAGATTATTATTTTGGTATCTGAAAGGTATTTGTTGCATCAAATTAGTTTTGGAGAAAATTATTTACACCAAGATTACATAAAACTTCGAAAGTTCAACTCAATGAAGTCCTAAACAAATGTTAATCCAATTTTTGGGATGTAGGGATATAGTTTGGGAAAGTTTTGAGCTGAGTGAGTGGGTGTGTATAGATGGTATTGAATGCTACTATCCTTTAGCGCGGTTAATGGATGCAAAATGTGTCTGACCAAAATAAAAATGGGCCAAGATAATAGTTTCTTCAAACCAGAAAGTTAAAAAAAAAAAAAAAAAAAAAAGGTTAAACAATGGACAATGTACAAAGTCGGGGAAAAAAAAGACAAGAATTAAAAAATGGTGGGAATAGTTCTATTTAGTTCAATAATGAACTACAGTGAATTTCTTTTTTAGATTCAATCTATAATAAACAAATCAAACTAATCATGAAGGAGCTCCTATGAGTATTTTCATAGTTAGTGATTGAGTTTACGAACCCGTTTCTCTATAGTTCTATCGTTTAGCTAGTATTGTTAGACACAATTTACTTAATATAAACTATTGAATTAAGATTTTAAATTTTATTGATTTCAATAATTTAAAGTTATCAATATTTTTTTCTTGATTTTAAATATAGACTCTCAAATTTATGCAATTATTTTATTATCAATAGTGAAATCAATGCATTTAAAATTAAAATATAAAAAATTTCAAATATTTGAGTTTACATAATATAACTTTTTTTTTTTTTTTATGTAGACATTGTCACCTCACCACCAGAATTTATTATATATAAATAGAGTAGACTTTTTTGTAATATGAAAGCTTCATTGATCAATAACAAGGTTTTATTGAACAAATTTTTAACTTTTTATATATTGATTTTTTACTGTTCTCTTACATGTATCAATAATTTTTTAAAATAATTAAATTCTTCATACTCAATGATAAAAAAAATGAAGTAATTAATTATTAACCACATCTTAAATTGAAAATTTTTTGAATTGAAATGATTTTTTTAAGTAAACGAAAAAATTAATAAATTATTTTTTAAAATTTAAAAATTTTCAAAGTAAACGAAGAATGAATTAATTTACCATCTCTTAAATTGGAACTATAAATATAACTTCACATAATTCAAAATTAAAATAAAAAAAAATAATACATGATTAAATGATTTGTAATGATGTCTTTTCAATAAATTTATTATCGTCAATTATCTCTTATTAATTTCATATAACTAATTTTATAATTTTTTTGAATTTATTATATTTTCTTTATATAGAATATATTACTAAATTTAATTTTTTTATTAATTTTTATAAATATTATTAATTTAAAATATATTAATATATATATAATAAAAAAATTAATTATTCTCTAAAACTCTTGCATCACACAAGTATATAAACTATATTTTATACATGGTGCCATGATCATAGTGAATGCTCATGTCATATGAATTCGGATCCTCTAAAGTTCTTGGTATAAATTTTTTTATGAAATTGAGATGGGAAAAAAAAAGAAATAATGGATAGATGCATACTGTTTTTTTTTTTTCGTTTGTCTCTCTCCAAATTTACAAAAAAGTATACAAGAAAAAAAATAGAGGATGCATATCACGTTGCCAATATGTTCGTCGCTTTTACAATCTGCTCAATTAGTACTTGCTCCGCATCAAGTTCATTGTAATGACCTTCCTCATTCAGGCATTAAATCAAACACGTAGTAGCTCATAGCATCACCTCCTACGCAACTTGTATCCTTGGAGCCTATTCCTTTGAAATCACGCTTGTAACATCCGTTTGAGAATCAAGATTGATTAGCCTTTCGAAATCTATAATCATACTTCAATTCGCGGAAGATCACAGACAGTCGAAAGCGAAAATGAGCGCGAGCAGTTTGGTGGCAGAGGCAACGTGGAAGGAAATTGAGTCAAAACGTTCCTGTGCGCCTCTCTCCAAATTCTGTTTAATTGGCTTGCAGATTCAGCATATTGATTGTTTACCCAAATTTGGCCTTTCAATTTTGCATGCGAAAAATGATGATTGCTATCGAACTGCGTTGGCAACAGTGACCGACGATCATCTATGGACGTCAGTAAATTTCTGTTGTTTCTTTTTCTCCTTTTTTGAACTCATTTGCTAGAGAATTAATAAATATTCACTTGGGTTGAAATCATTTGCTCGCAAACACAGTTTGCATTTCATATTTGGGAAGAACTTTGAGGGAGCGACTAGAATTGTGGATCAAAGAGGTGTGAAGAGGATTTCTGGGGAGCCCAGCGGAAGATCCGTCTTCCAGGTATGATTCCATCATTCTCATGCTGTATATGCAAGAAAACGTGGCTTACAATTTCCAGAAATTCATATAATGTTTTCACTCCAGGTTATGGGAGAATCCCGAAGAAAAGAGGAGTATCTCTGTTTCCCTGAGAACTTCTGCGCCTGTTATTCCTTCTTCTACGACGTTGTGAACAGAGGAGAGCAGCTCTGTGTAAGGCCCCATCCATGCTTCTCCATAACTATGATATCTTCACTTGCTTATAACCATTTGTATTATTACAAGAATGAAGCTTACAACTCAAATATAATTTTGTGCACGTTTCCTATTAAGTTGTGTGATGAAAATATGATAAATAGAGAGTTTCTACAATCTAATACTCTATGATTAGATTTTAAAAAATAATGTTTCACATGTTTACTTCATTAAAATTCATGTGTGTGTGTTGCAGTGTAAACACCAATTAGCTGCAAAACTTGCTGCATCATTAGGAGCTTACGTGGAAGTGAAGGTGTCCGATGAGGAACTAGCAATGTTGCTGTCCAAACTGTAGGCCTTTTCCTAGATGTTTTCAGATGAAGAGATTCTGAGGTATGGAAACATCACATTTTGATTTTGTTTAGATTTGGTTTAGAGACGTGCAAAATTATCTTTGAACTTGATTTGCTTCATTTGATGTCCAAAATAGGAAAAACTTGATTTGCTTGGTTCATAGTTTGCCAGAACTTCTTCATTGATATAGTCACATTATATTCGAGTTACATAATTGCAGTAGTAGATTGGGAAACAAATGCTCCTTTGTCTTCTCAACGGTTCTGAGTTTGTGATTATGGATTGCTTTCAATTTCAACTCATCTGAGATACCAGCAAGAGTAATTAAAAGAAAAAAAAAATCATATATAGATTTGGCCTTAACATTAGAATGAATTAATGATTCAATAATTAAAAATATTGACTAGTCATTTAAAATAATAGTTTTTAATTTAGTTTTTGAAAAATTAGTTTTAAATTCCCAAATATTTTATTTAAATAATTCTTTTGAAAAATATTTATGAGGCTAGCACACTAAAGTCTAACTTTCATATAAAAATAGTTCATTTTAGGAATTGAAAATACAAGAATTATTCTTTATTAATTATTGATTACGTAAATTTATATTTTACCGAACAAAAAATCAATGAGTAAAACAATTTAGAAGATTAAATTAAAAAAACATTAATAAAAATAATATTTACAAAACTAATTTAAAATCTTATCATTAAACATAAAATTAAATAAAATGTAAATTTTAAAATTTTAAAGACTAGATTACTAATCTTTTCTAAAAATTAAGGAACTAAATTATGTATGAATATTTATTATTAATTTGAACTTACTAATCTTTAATTAAAAAATATACTTAACAATCCATCCAAACAAATATTTGGTAAGTTCGACCTCCATGAAATAGAAAAAAAATATTTTAATTATGAATAGATAAATAACAGTTTTCATTTATTCCTCTTTATCTATTCACAATTAATTTGAATTACTAGTCATTTGTAATCCGAATCTAATGGGAAGAAATCAGCAACACAATTGTAACTCGGAATCTAATAAGGAAACCACGTAAGACGTCAAATAGAAATCTACATGGCAGTACTAACGCCAGTTAAAGAGCCTACAATACTCAAACAAAACCCTTACAAAGCTTGTTCTGTAATCAACATACTAACCAAAAAAAAAATTAAAAAGCAACTACATGGCAGGACACAATATTCCAATTCTACTTGTTTCATAACCCAAAACATATAACCTGCACCCAAACAAAGCCTGATTTCATGAACAATTAGCAAGCTTCAGAGCTCATTTCACTTGCCTTCATTTGAGGAAGTGAGGGCTGATCAATCCAGCAACCTCAAGAAACCCAATTTGATCTCTCCCAGCAAATATCTTCTTCAGTTTCTCATCACAGATGATAATCTTCTTGTTTTGAGGGTCCTATCAGAATAAGAATGAATAACCAAGTGAGGAATAGTACAAAAAAGATTAACTCATCAGTAAATGCAGGAACTAGTAATTCATTATGCTCATGGAATGATGAGCAGATGGGTTAGAAAATTAAATACCACATACAGAAAATCACAGATTCATGGAAGTTCAGAGTAATTTTCATACAATGCAATGCCCTTCCAGTTATAATAGGTTCTTTAGAAGTTTGTCATAAAGGTGTCTGATAAAATTATAACACGTGGAAGATTTTCTTTGAAAGAAGCAACCATGTATTGCTGAATGGCATATTCACAGAATTCAGAGAAAGAGCACAAATCCAGAGATCAAAAAGAAAATAGCAGATCAAGCACTGCTTCATGCCATGACAGATTAAATGTAACATATAGGTATTGCTTATTTAAAATCATAGGTTCAATTACAAGAAATGTAGTAAAGTGCTATATATAAGATGTCCACGCTCACTTGCATAACTAGTGATCATTGAAATATCCATAAACGTTTTGAAAGAATCAGACACAGCTAATTCCAGTAGACAGGTAATTTTGATCAAGTTGAACAAACAAATTAAAGACAATACCACCAAATATGATATAATATGGCAATTCAGGAGTGAAGTCATGCTATATTAACTTGCTAAACACAAAATCATGTACGCCCAAATACATATCAAACAAGCGAACACATCCTATAGAAGCAAGCATCTTTGAAATATCAAATGATACCCCTAATCTAATTATTCTAACACAAACAAAAACTTATATGCATTTCACAACTTACAGATACAATATCCTACAAGATCAAATCATATAAGAGATAAATTGAAATCTTCTGAAGAGTCAGAATCCGCAAACATAAGCCATCCAAATTTATACATTTTATGATTGCAAATAAATTTAAAAAAAAAAAAAAACCTTAAATACATACATTAAGACAAGATAGCATGACACGAAGGATTTCACAACCCAGCTATCAATATGAAATTATATAATGATCAGGTTATCTATCATTCACTTTTCAGACAATTTAGAATGCATAGATTCAATCCACTCAAAAAATTCAGTGAATACTGGGTTTAATTCAAACCAATTGTTCTAAGAAGTAGATATTAGCCAAGATCACAGACAGCAGAAAATAATACCAAGAATCTGACAATACCATGAACAAAATATATATACCACCATTGCATTGACCAACATTTCCCCTGGGATGGAGAAAAGAAGCAGCTAGAGCAGATATTAATTAAAAGAACATGCAAACCCACCATTATAACAGAAATCAACATCAACAAAAGTATAAAGCCATCCAATTTTACACTATACAAGATCACCTTAATAATACAGCACTCATGGAATCAGAAACTGCCCACCCAAAGACCAAGAGGATCTTTGGTACACATAGAAGATAAGTCAATGACACAATCATTCAGTGTTTGTCAAACAATAGTCTAACAGGCCGAAATGCGTCCTAAAAGACATCTAAGTATCCGACAACCCTATACAGCCTTTGCAACCGTAAATCTTACAATCTTACAGTATACAACGGATACAAGGCTGACAGACAAATAATGACGTAAAAACCATTTTAAATATATAACGGCCTCAAAAAGGAAGTAGAATCCCTCCTTATAATCTAGATTCAATCAGCAAGAAATATCCCAGATACACAGACACGAAGTGTGCCCTTAATATAAACGAGGAAGGAACTTAATCTAGGCAAAACCCCAGAATACCCTAGTTGCAATTTTAAAATGTACAAAGTACATGTTACCAATAGATGTGCGTGTGTGTGTCTATATATATACATATATATACATATATATATATACACACACACACACACACATAAATAATGAATGACTGGATAGTAATGCAAAATATTCATCGTAACATGGAGTCAATCAAGCATCGAGAGAGAGAAAGAGGTTTTTTTTTTGCTTATTTATTTTAAGCAAGGGTGCGTGTTTAATTGGACCAGAAGAAAGCCTAATGTACAGAGTATAAAAAACGGGGGAAAACCCCAAAACAGGCAAAACAACACCAGAATATTTAAAAAGGCATCGGCTTTGAGGAACAACGAGCACTTATAAGTTAAAACTTAAAAGCACAGCATGAAGTTAAACATTTTAAGAATCAAAAGGGGAAATAAAGAAGAAAAAGAAGAACGAGTATTTCACCTGAAGTTTGTTCTCCTTAATGTAAGCCCAAATCTGCTTGAGAGCCTGGGTTCGAGAAATTTCCGGAACCCCAACGAGGGCTTGCATTTCGGGGGAGATTCTGCGGGGCCTCATGATACCTCGGGGCTGCTTCCCAGTAGGAGGTTGAGACACAGTAGCGGACGTGACACTTCGCATCAGGCACAAGTTAGCAGGAGGGTGAGCGAACCTGCCGTGAGAAGGGGCGACAAACGAAGCCGTTTCACCGGCGAGGAAGGTGGAGAAGAGTCCCGAAGACAGAATAGCCATGGCGAATGGATAGAGTGAGGCAGAGAGTGGGGAAAGATTTTGAAGTAGTAGGAGATGAAGATGAGGATTATGAAGTCCTTTCACTACTCTTGTGACTCTTGGCGTACGCTAATATAGCGCACCGCATAATCCCAATTTTTAGGTCCCTGCAGGCCCACTGCATTTACCAAAAATGCCCTCCATCTTGTGCGTCAAATGCGAAGTTTTTGTTTTGGCACTCGATCCTTTTCTCACCCTTCAAAATTTTATGATCTTTCTTTTAAATCCAAAAAAGAAAAAAGAGAATTTTTTAAAGGAGAAAATGTGCTTTTTATTATATATTTTAATTATATAGTTCTTAAATTTAAAAACTTTTCATAATTATAATTTTTCTTGCCTTTCTTTTAACTAATAGTAAAATTAAAATTTATTTAAAACTAAATTGAAGAAAAATTTTTTATTCTTAAATGATTCATATGTTAAATTATTTAGTTCATAAATTTTAAAATAAAAAATGTAAATTTTTACAAATTTATTTACTTATAATTCGTTAATTCTTAAAGTATATATTTATATATTTGTCTAATATTATTCTGTATATATATATATATATATATATTATTTATTTATTTATATGTTTTTAATATTTAAAAAACATACTCGAAGCATATATGTAATCATCATTATCACTAAAAAAGTACATTATTCATTTCAAAGTTTTAACATGTTCCCTCCTAGGAAAAATGAAAACACACGCGAGGGAAAAGGAAAACACAGAAAAGATCAAAGATATTACTGAAAACGAAAGGTCAGAAAAACTCCATGGGCTACAATCAGCCCAATAGTGTGTTTGTTCTCATGCCTTCATTGTTTGTTTCATATTTCTCCTTCTACATGTTTTTGTTTTTGGTCGTCACCTAGGTCAGTAAACTCGTTTATTTTTTCTCACTCACATTGAAGTGTAAACTACTTATTACCTGTGATTTTATAATTGGGCTGCTATAGTAAGGCCCAAAAGTAAAAATTGGGCGGAAGAAAATACAGATTCTGGTCTTTAGATGTTGTTTTCGAGAATTTGATTCTTTGGGCCTCGTAGCCCAAACTAAACTATATTTTTGGGCTACAATCAGCCCAATAGTGAGTCTGTTCTCCATGCCTTCATTGTTTGTTTCCTATTTCACCTTCTAATTTTTTTGTTTTTTGGTCGTCACCTAGGTCAGTAAACTCGTTTATTTTTTCTCACTCACATTGATCAGTGTAAAGTGTAAACTACTGATTACCTGTGATTTTAGGATTGGGTTGCTATAGTGAGGCCCACACGTACAATTGGGCAGAAGACAAGAATTTGATACTTTGGGCATCGGAGCCCAAACGAAACCATATTTGTGGTTTCCAGTTTTTACAACAAGTTGTGGATTAACAGGATAACCTTTCACAAAATGTCCAAAAATTATGACGCAAAAAAGAAAAAACGTGTCAAAAAACTTCTCACTCCAAAAATTCAAGTTCAGATTTATGTTTTGACAAAAATACCATGATTATGTTTTTATTATTAGTTATTAAATGATAATTTAATGGTCTAAATTTACAAATAAAAAATATGATCATATGTTATATATATATATATATATATATATATTAAAAAAACTATTAAATTTTATCTAACTATCCACTGAGAAAATCATCACATAAATAATCCCATCTAAAAAAATCATGACACAACTACAACTGAAAAAAAAATTATAAAAATATATAGCAAAGGACCTATATCTTCGACCCAAAAAATTGGGCCTATGTCCATAAATTGATGAAAAACATATATAGTTTCAAAAAATTCCGCACAAACGAGGTTCTCAAAAACTTAGATATAGTTCAGAAGGATATTGATTTAAAAATTAAAATAATAAATAGAATAAAAAGTCATATATGAATATGATATACATTAGACACTAACATACACATGAAACACGTTTTTGTTTTTTCCTCTTTACAGCCAAATCAATGTCAAGTTAGGCGTAAGTAGTCATATTTTAACTGTAATAAATTTCACCAAATTTCAATATTAAATGTTAGTCGCTTATTTCCTAATTATCACTATCTCTTACCAATTTAATTGTCTTCAAAAACAAGAATGGATTTAAGAGGGGACGCTCACGCCCTTCAAAATTTTAAAATTTTAATTTTTATAAATAATTTTATCTTATATTCTTGATTAGATTATTTAATTTATAAGAGTTTGTCTTCCTTAAATTGTAAGAATTTGTTTTCTTTGATTTAAATATTTAATGAAAAAATTTTACTTCACTTGAAATCAAATCTTAAATTCATTTATATTCTCATACATATATTTCCTTTGTCATTTTCACCATCAATAAGACATAACATTAATTCACACACAGCATAACTGAAGCTAGGAGGCAAATTGAAAAGACATTGCTCCTAATTAAGAAAACTGAGATAACATAAAGCAGCAACAAAGGTAGACAGAGCCAAGAAAAGATGGAAGATTATTGATCGAGGGAAAGCACAATAAAGAGAAGTGATCACATACATAGCCTTTGGAAGGGAAATCAGCGACCTAACAAAAGGAGATTGCAAAGTAACATCTACCTTTAAACAACACATACCCTACCCACACACATCTTTATTTCACCTTCCCCTTTTCATAATATATTATATATGAGGTGCCTTCCTACAATCTTAAGCTCCATTAGATCATATAATAATGTACTTGAGGCAATGAGTTAATTAAAACCTACGACTATAAATGACAAGTTAACCTGAACCCAAAGAAAGCGTCCCAGTTCCAATTATGAAGAGTAAGCTGACTTGCCAACTTAATCAATATTCATAATTAATTTAATTACCTTTATTAGAGGAATGGATCAAATTCCCTTTTCATAGTTGAAAGACAACATGTAAGATGTCTTTAACTTGCAAACATCAGGTGAAAAATATATTTTTAGTTTTTCACTTATTAAAAAATTATTATTTTAATTCTTTATTTATTAAAATATTTAAAATAATCTATCATTTATTAAAAAATATCACACTTATTTCTCACATTTCAAAAAATTATTATATTTCGTCCATCTACTAAACCTTAAATTATAAATCTAAAGGACTAAATTTGTTTTTTTTTTTTTAAATGAAAAATTAAATGTGACATTTTTCAATAAGTATGTGACTCTTTTAGATATTTTAATAAGTAAAAAACCACAATAATAATTTTACAATAATTGAAAGACCAAAAAAGTATTTTACTCCTAATGTCACATACGGTGCCTAACTTGTTTATTGCACATGCTACACTTAGTTTAATTACTTTAATAGTCTTTATCTTTTCTTTCTCTAAATCATTTCTCTTTTGTTATTGCCATGTCCCATTCTTAACATGGATGTTCATCTTTACAATTTTTACATTATGGTATTTTGAGAAATTGGTAAATTAAAGCTTTTCTCTTGTATATTGGTTATAAATATTCAATGCCATTCTCTGTTTTAACTTTGTCATTCATGTTTTCGATATTCAATCATTTACCAATTAATTATATTATATAGTATTTGTTTTTATTTTAACAAATACAATAATGTGATGTTAAAATGATTAATAATTTTATTATTACAAATATATTTTATTTAAAATATTGAATGTTATTTACAGTCTTTTAAGACCGTTTACCATATTAAGCTAATATTTAAAAGTTAAAAATGTTGGCTTAATTTTAATAATAGTTTCAAAACACTATGATTATCAAATTAAGCAACCAAGTATTAACCAACCTTTTCCAAATTTCCATATTATAATGGTTAACGTTTTACCATGAGTTGCACTTAATAAATTCATTTCTGGAAAAATTATCTTTCCCTGTGGTCGTTGTCGATTTTGTCTCAAATATTTATCTTATGTTAATTTTATTTTACATGTTTGTGAAAAAGTCTCAATATCACTCCAAAGGCTAATTCTCCCAATTAAATTGATATAAAATAAAGACATAGTGTTACATGTGCCCAAATAATGTACCTGCTCTCTTTTTCAGTATAAAAGAAGAGTGTGTTTGCAGGATAATAGAGGGTAAGATTTGGACAAATAGAAATGAAAGTATTGTTTATGAGTTAGGGTTAATCATGTTGTGTAATATTCATATCAGCAGTGTAAAATTTACTTTAATATACTATTAGAGTTTTATATAAACCTAGTTGGCCTAATCATGTCAGGTTAGAAAAATATTGATCATTTTAATCAAGTTGGACTAGGTTTAGTGACCAAGCTATTTGGCCTGGTTCTTATATTTTTTAAAAATATATATATTGTTTTTAGTAATTTATTTTTTGTTTCATTTGAGATAAAATTATTTATGATGCAATTTTAAAATATTAATTCTTTCAAATCTTTATCATATTCCATTCTACATCTTAATTCTTTTCTATTTCATTTCTTTTTATTCCAAGTCATAATTTTTTTTTCATCTTAATTTTTTTATTCCACTCTCCACAATAAGATTTTATTAATAAAAAACTATTTTGTTTTGTAAATTTGCCAAAACTGAAAAAAAAAAAAAAAAAAAAAAAAGAAAGGAGAAGATCTAACCTAGCCTAATATGACCTAGTGTTAGATTTTGAAAGTGACCTGATCATAAAATCGACTAAAAGGGAAGCTACATCTCAGCATGAATTCAAAGAGCAAATTTTTCTGAGAGAGAACTCTTGTTGACAAGAAAAGCCCGTTGCGTCTTGCTAGGATTATGCATTTATGAAAGTAAAATTCTCATTGTAATCACACATAAGTATGCCTTTGCAACCATTCCTTCTAAAGTCATAATGTTTACCTGTCATGCCATATTGCAGCAAGGAAGTATCCTCTTCGGTAAAGAGAATTTGGGCATAAAATTTTGTTAGAGAAATAGGCAAGGAAGACTAATAGAAGAATTGACAGGGGCATGGTTACTTTGAGCTTAATATCATATCATTTCTTTAACTAATATACCAAAGCCAATTTACAAGCCTTAAAAGTCCTTGTTGAAGCTTAACTTTTTAGAAAAATAACTGGGAAAAAAATTTATTGTGACAAAGGATTGCACAATCAAAAGAACTTAAATACGGCAAAAGGGATGACATAAATCAAGACCTTATACTCACATCAATTATGCTTTTAACAAAAGAAGTACATCAAATTCTGAACTAGGGTTTTCTCAGTTTCATCATATACTTAAGCCACTTCTCTTTCAAGGCAAACACTTCAAGTTTGGAATATCTTTCTTTTCTATATGTCATATATGTTGTTTTGTGTTTCAATTATCTACTTCAAATCGTCCAATGTGGTCATAAGCTTCACTATTCTCAAAATCTTGGAGTACTTTTATAAATATAAGAACCAATTAGAGAGACACATTAAGCACTGTTAATTATGACTTTGCAAGTCTTATAGGAACAGGTATTCAATTTTATGACCAAATTTGGGCATCTCTTTCAATAATCCCCAAATTCACTAGACAAACGCTAATTGGTCGCCAATCAAAAAGGAACAATGAAAAATTAAATAGAATAAACTTATTCACAATGAAATTCAAGAAAGAAAGTGACAATAATTATCAATTTACATGCCTAATAGTTATAATCCTAAAGAAATGAAAATTTAACCTTGCATATCCATGTAATACAGTCCAATCCATTCTAGAAAACATAATTAAAAGAAGAATAAAAGAAGAAGAATAGAAGAAAAAATTCATTTCCAAGCCTTAATCGGCTTCCTCTCTTGAACTTCTTATTGAATGTCCTTCTGTGAGTGAATCCTTGTCCTCAAACTCCAAGCACAAGCCTTTCTTGCCTAGTAATAACTCCATTTCTTCAAGAAAAAAAAAACTAAAGAACCTAATATATCTTGGCTCAAATAGAAAAAGACCAATTTAACCTTCTTTCTCTACATTCTAGTGTTGTGGTGCCAAGTCATCAAAGTTTGCATTATGTATGATGCCATGGCTCCAGATCGTGGCCATAGCTCCCTGCTTTGCCTGCTAACCTAACTTCAATGTTTTAGTTATAACTTTGCCCTCTAACACCAAATTTTAGTGAACTACCTCATATTGAAATGATGTTCATGAGCTCTACAACTTTTGGTGAAATGGCTATCTCCAACTTTTGATGTTTGAGGGTCCAAAAGGTGTCTCACAGTTGAATGGTCACTTACTTGATGCCAAAATCATCATTTCTTCCTTCTACAACCTGGGCGAAAAAGAAAAGCACATGATTAACTCAAAATTGGCTACATATTTGTTGTATTTCATCAAATTAACATAGACCAACACTAAAATAACCTAAAACCTAAACTTTCAAAGATAAATTTCATAAACTAACAATAACTCAAAATTAAACTAAAACTAACAATATTACATAATGATAGACCATGGGTTTGAATAACTATATTCTGTAGACTTATTGTTTGCCTAATTGGTAAGCTTCACAAATAGAAACATCTTTATTAAGTTTAAGTTTTACTTTACACTCATTTAAAGCTTTCAAAAGAACATGGGAAGAAGGGTGGCTGAGCCTTTTACGCCATATATCTTGTAATATAAGTAATGCAAAAGCATCATAGGGGGTCATTGAGCTAACATCATATGTAAGCTTGGTATTCAATTTATACAATCTTTCATTCACCTTCCCTTGCATAATCACCTTCCTTGTTTTCTTGTCCTTTACAGCACAACCATGTGAATTAAAGACTATATAGACATCATTATCTTCAGTTAACTTTGAAACACTAAGTGAATTTTTAGTAATATGAAAGGCATAAGGAATTCCATGCTCATTAACAGATAAAGAAGTCATAGGACTATGAAATTTAGAGTTTCCTATTTGTAACATGGAGATATTCTGTCCATTTTTAATGAGTATATTTTCTTGCCATCCATAGTGGTAGGATTGTTGATTTTATCGGCATTATTTGTCACATGATGAGTGGCACCACTATCAATGTATCAAGTAGAATCAACCATGACAAGAGAAGCATAATAAGCCCCAAACTGTTGATCATTTTATGGATTTGCATAAGAAGGATTGTACAGTTACAATCATATCTATAAAAACAATGAGCAACAATATGACTTGCTATGTTTCACACTTGACAGGTGGGCTTGTTTTTTAGTCCTCTTCCTCACCCTCTTGAATTCCTGCACCTACAATGATTAGAATTCCTCTAGCTACCTCAAAAAGAATTCTAAAAAGGTGCATGTGCTTTAAATTTCACCATGTTAGCAAAAAGATAAGAAATGGTAAGAGCATTAAACGAATTAAGTTGTTGTAAGTGATTCTCAAATGTCAACATTGTTGCTTGGACATCTATCAAGCTCAAATTTTCCTTATCCAAATAAAAGAACACTATAGTATTATATTCAGAATCCAAAGCAACTCAAGTTTGTAAAATAATGTCAGAAATGACTAGAGATCCAGCAATAGCTAAGTTATTACCTATGACTTGCATTTTATTCTCACTCTTGAATATAATAATCCATGATCTAATGTGAGCACCATAGAGGTCTTTGATGGTCTACCAAACCCCATAAGATGTAGTGCACTATATTAATTGTGATGTTATTGCAACTGTCATGGTGTTTAGCAACTATCCAAATAACTATTGATTAGCAGTGATTCTTTCTTCAAAATTTAGGAGGCTTAATGCCAGTGGAATCAATGATGAAAAGTGTAGAGCATGCTTTTGTTCTAGTAATGACGCATCCAACTTACTACCTTGACTAAAAGGAAGAACAATAGTCTTATAAAGCAAGTAGTTTGCTCCATCTAGCTTGATAAAACAAGCCTGACTAGAGGAAGAGAAACTAGATTTGGAAAAAAGAGATATGGTGGAAAGAAATGGGGTAATCACTCGGGTAAGTGTTAATAACAATAGTGTAAACAGTAGCTATGGCATCAAGCCAAAAAACTTTGATATCAAGATAAACAAAATGAAATATGCTCAAATGAAAAAATACAACTGAGTCAATAATAAGCCAATGGCAGCCATTGCTAAATTCACTTACCAACAAATCTCAATAATAAGGTATACAAGATTGTCTAACAACCCTTAAAGGGATTCAAAATTTTTCCATGCAGATTCTATTAAGCTCATTTGCTGAGAGATCAAGGTTTTGATGATAACAACACAAGAAGAAAAGTTTCTTATGTATTACTTAGGTTATAGATGATTTTAATGTTTAATCATGTCTTAGGAACCATTGTAAATAGTATTGAGCTTATAGGAACCACTTAAAATGAATGTAAAATTAATCCCAGGTCTTAAAGGTTGAGAAAAGCTGATTTGGGAGCTTTTTGTCAGCAAAAAGTCGACCAGCCACTAACCAGCAATCAACTGGTCACCTTTTGAGAACCCTCAATCTACTGAGAGCTTGAGTTATGATTAATTAGACACTCTCTGTGAGTGAACAATCAATTAGTCACAAGCTAGCAGTTAAGTGGTCACTTTCTTGGATGTGACCAGTTAGTTGCTAGCTCAAGCTTGATCGACTAGGAGCTCTCTATGAGTGAGCAATTGACTGGCCACTTGCTAGTAGTTAACTGGTCATACCTAGATCAAGTATCAGCTAACTAATAGCCTTGAGACCATCGATTGGGAGCAATCTGTGAGTGAGTAGTCAATTGTTAGGGTCTAGAATTTGAAAATTATGAGAGGTAATGAAGGAGTAGTTGACTGGTCAATGACAGAGAAGTTATAATGGATCTAATTCAATTATATTTTGAATTCTTTGATTGTCCACTTACTTCCAATGGATCTATTGGACCTCAATCTATATAAACTCGACTTGACACCTCTGAAACATCGAGAAAAACATTTAAAAGTAATTATATCATTAGTTTCATCATCTTATCAACTCTTTATCATATTAGTGCTTCATTGTATTATCTACTATGTTCAAAGAATTTATTTATCTATAAATCTTTTCTTTCTTCTGAGAGAGAAACGCAAAGAGATTCCTTGAGAGAGTCAAGCTAGATAGAGCTTAGGTTCAAGAGGAGTATATCCCTGAAAAAGAGAATTCAAGGAGGTTCCTTGAAGGTGTCAAGCTGTGAGCTTGGGAATTAGGAGAGGTTCTCTTGGGTGTTGTATGGATTTTCTGAGATAGTGAAAAATCCCAAGAGATTACTTGGGGACTAGATGTAGGCTTAAGTAGAAGTCAAACCAAGGTAAATCTCTAGGTCTATACTTCTCACTTACTCTTTTTATATTCTGCATTTATTGTTTCAAGCATGATTCCATTATTTTTGTTTCTAAAAATTTTTCAATAAAGGTTTTTATAAAATCCAATTCACCCCCTCTTGGGTTCTAGTATTGCATAACAAGTGGTATCAAAGCTTAAGTCCTTAGTTAAAAGACTTAATCATCTCAAGAGTATAAATGGCTGGATTTGGTGATAATATTTTACCCAAAAGGTTATCAGTCACAAAACCTCTTGGTTTCAATGGTGAAAATTTCACTTACTAGAAACTTAGGATGAAAATTTTTTTTAAAGTTGTTGACATTAACCTATAGGATGTGATTGAGGATGGGCCTTATATGCCTATGGAAAAAGAAAAAGGCAAGACCTTAGTCATACCCAAAAGTGAATGGAATGAAACAGATAGAAGAAAAGTTTTGTTAAACAATAAAGCTAAACTTATTCTTACCAGTGCACTTAGCTAAAAAGAGTATTTTAAAGTATCAAATTGTGAAAATGCAAAAGAAATATAGGAAGCTTTAGGGATAGCACATGAGGGAACCTTAGGAGTAAAAGAGTCTAGGATATATGATCTCACACAATAATATGAATTGTTCAAGATAAATATTGGAGAAACCATTAAAGAAATGCAAATTTGTTTTACTCATATTATGAATCATTTAGCAGCTCTAGGGAAAACATACTCACAAACTAACCAAGCTTACAAAATCATAAAGGTTCTCCCTATGGAATGGCAACCAAAGGTGACAGCAATTAAAGAAGCAAAAGGTCCCCCAATAAAATTAGTTGATGCTCTTTTTAGGAACCATTAAGAACATGAGCCAATGTTAAAGCAACTCCTTGAGGAATAGGATAAGAAGAAAAAGGGCCTTGCTCTTAGAGTTTCATCATCAATGCATCTAGATGAAGAAAAATACAATGATGATTCTCTAGATGAAATTAATGAAGAAACTCTTGGTCTCTTTGTCAAGAAGTTTAGGAAATTCTTCAACAATAGAAGAATGAATGGAAGGAAACAAACTAGAAGAAATCAAGAAACTAAAGAACTTCTCATCAGCTATGAATGCAGAAAACTAGGGCACATCAAGTGGGAATGTTCTCAATTTCTAAAGAAAAATGACAACTTTAAGAAGAAGAAAGGAAAATAGTAGAAAAAGGCCTACTTGTCTGCTACTTGGGGAGAAAGTGATGAGAAGTTAAAAAATGATGATGATGAAGCCAACCTCCACCTTATGGCAAATGAAGACAAGGTGCATTTTTGCCTTCTTATGAAGAATTACATGATGCTTTTGACAATTTACATACTGAATCTCTTAGGATAGAAAATGCTTTAAAATTCTCAAAGAAGAAAAGTTCTATTCTTAGAATAAAAGTTAGAGAAGAAGAAAGAAAAATACAATTCTTTACTTCAAACAAAAGATTCTTTAGAAAAAACAAATTACGAAATTAGAGTATGACAATACTAATATGAAAAATGAACATATTTCTCTTAAAAATAAAACTTCTTGTAATTGTGAAATTCTACAAAAGGAGAAGAATGATTTGATAAACACTTTTACCAAATTTACCAAAGGAAAAGATAATTTAAATATCTTATTAGGCAAACAAATATGCATGTTTGATAAAGTTGGTATTGGATATAATCTTAAGAAGAGGCAAAAATATTATAAGAACTTTTTTGTTCTTACTGTCATGACCAACACCCCGTTTATCACTTGTTATTATTGTGGCAAGAAGGGGCATGGATCATACTCTTATCCCTACAAAAATAATAAAATTCTGCAAGGGAATATTATACAGGTTCCTAAAAGAACAACTAACACTCAAGGATCCGACAAGATTTGGGTACCTAAGAACAAAACTTAATGAC
The DNA here is from genome assembly GCA_037074485.1 of Delonix regia. Taxonomy (NCBI): domain Eukaryota; kingdom Viridiplantae; phylum Streptophyta; class Magnoliopsida; order Fabales; family Fabaceae; genus Delonix; species Delonix regia. Next base: position 6,810,791 of record CM073454.1, on the reverse strand, counting down.
TCTACAGGTATGTATGAAGGCTACCAAAATAAAGTGGTACTAAGATGGTGGATACTCCAAACATATAACCAGAGACAAATCTAATTTTGTCTCTCTTCAATCTAAGAATGGAGAGAATGTCACTTTTGGAGGTAGTGGACAAGGAAAAATCATAAGTACTTGAAAAGTGGGTAAGAACTCTTCCACCTCTATTGATAATGTACTCTTTGTTAAAAGTTTGAATCATAATCTTATGAGTACAAGCCAATTATGTGACAAGAACAATAAAGTAATATTTAATTCAAAACATTGTCTAGTTGAAAACTTAGATGAAAAGAAAACTACACTCATAGAACATAGAATTAACAATGTATATGTTATTGACTTAGATGATGTTCCTCCTACAAATTCAAAATGTTTGATGAGTGTTAATGATGATAGTTGGTTGTGGCATAGAAAGCTTGCTCATTCTAGTATGAGTCTCTTAGATAAGCTTACCAAGAAAGACTTAGTTGTTAGATTGCCTAAATTAAAATTTGATAAAAATAAACTCTATGATGCATGTTAGAAGGGAAAACAAATTAAGAACCTTTTTAAAGCAAAAGGAATTATCTCCACAACTAAACTTCTATAATTACTTCACATAGACCTTTTTGGACCTTCTAAGCCTATGAGTCTTGGAGAAAATTATGTACTAGTAATTGTAGATGATTTCTTTAAATACACTTGGACTCTCTTTTTATCTCACAAAGATCAAGCTTTTAAATATTTTTTGAAACTAGCTAAGTTCATTCAAAATGAACAAGGCATGACCTTTGTGAGAATAAGGAGTGATAATGGTGGAGAATTTGAAAACAAGCTATTTATGGAGTTCTTTGATGATAATGGAATTTAGCATGATTTTTGTGCACCAAGAACTCTTCAATAAAATATAGTAGTTGAAAGGAAGAATCAAATTTTAAAAGAAATGGCTAGAACCATGTTAAATGAAAGAAATCTTCCTAAATATTTCTGGGCTGATGCAGTAAACACTGCTTGCCATGTCATGACTAGAGCTATGGTAAGGCCCATATTGAAAAGATTCCATATGAGCTATACAAGGGAAGAAAACCAAATATTTCTCATCTGCATCTATTTGGATGAAATTGTTTTGTATTGAATAATGGAAAAGACAATTTAGGTAAATTTGGGTTAAGTCTAATGAGGCAATCTTCTTAAAATATTCTAATACAAGTAAAGCTTATAGGGTATATAATCAAAGAATTATGATAGTTGAAGAATCTATTCATGTGAATTTTTATGAGTCTAACCCTTTTGAGCTAAAAAAGGTATCCTCTGAAGAAATTGTAGTTAAGTTTAATGATCTCACAATAAAAGACAAGCAAGCAGCTTAAGAAAAGAAAAATAAAGGTGAATCCATTAAGAGTAAAGAACAATCCTCCTTGCAAAATGTATCTAACCAAGAAGATGAAGCTACTAATGAGCTACCAAAGACATAGAATTTCAAGAAGGAACATCTACTTGAACAAATAATTGGTGAGGTCTCCAAAGGGGTAACAACTCAAAACTCACTTAGAAATATCTATAATCATTAGGCTTTCTTGTCCCAATTAGACCCTAATGGAATTGATGAAGCATTGAAAGATGAATATTGGGTTTTAGCTATGTAAGAAGAATTAAATCAATTTGAAAGGAGTCAAGTATGGAAACTTGTTCCTAAACCCAATAATTATCTTGTAATTGGTACTAAATGGGTATTTAGAAATAAACTTGATGAATCTAGAGTTGTTACTAGAAATAAGGCTAGGTTGGTTGCAAAATGTTACAATCAAGAAGAAGGTATAGATTATGATGAAACCTTTGCACCAATAGCTAGACTGAAAGCTATTCGTATGCTACTAGCCTTTGCAAGCATAAATAATTTTAAGTTATATCAAATGGATGTCAAGAGTGTCTTTCTTAATGGATACATAATAAAAGAGGTATATGTTGAACAACCTTTTGGTTTTGAAGATCAAAACTTTCAAAACCATATATTCAAATTAAGAAAAGCACTATATGGTCTTAAGCAAGCCCTTAGAGCATGATATGAAAGATTGAGTACATTTCTCATTAAAAATAATTTCTCTAGAGGCAAGATTGATACAATATTATTCTTTAACAAGAAAAAGCATGATATTCTAGTATTTCAAATTTATGTGGATGATATTATATTTAGTGTTACTAATGAAAATCTATATAAAGAATTTTCTAAGATAATGAAAGGAGAATTTGAAATGCCTATGATGGGGGGGAGCTTATATTCTTCTTAGGTCTCCAAATCAACAAACAAGCAAATGAAACTTTTATAAATCAGTCCAAATATGTCAAAGAATTACTTAAGAAATTTAAATTTAAAGATATCAAAACAAAAGACACTCTTATGGGATTAACTGTAAAGATGGATGCTGATGAAAAGGGACAACCTTATGACATCTCAAAATACAGAAGTATGATTTGATCCCTTCTATATTTAACTGCAAGTACACCAAACATTATGTTTAGTGTATATATTTGTGCTAGATTCCAAATGTGTCCTAAAGAGTCTCATTACTTAACTGTAATGAGAATCTTTAGATATATTGTTGGTATAATACAAATGGGTCTATGGTATCCAAAAGGATCCACTAATACCTTGGAATGATATTCTGATGCTAATTTTGCTGGTTATAAAACTGATAGAAAAAGTGTCAATTGAATATGCCAATTCTTTAGAAACTCTCTGGTTTCTTAGTTCAGTAAGAAACAAAATAGTGTGGTATTGTCTATTTCTGAAGCTGAATATGTTGCTATTGGTAATTGTTGTGCTCAAATCCTTTGGATGAAGCAACAGCTAGAAGATCTTGGTATATATATTAAATAGATTCCAATTAAATGTGACAATACCAATGCAATAAATCTTACCAAGAACTTAATTATGCATTTAAGGTTTAAACATATAGAAATCAAACATCATTTCATTAGGGACTATATTCAAAAGAAAGATATTAGCCTTGAATTTATCAAAACTAAATTTCAACTTACTGATATCTTTACTAAGCATCTTTCCACTAAAAGATTTTGTTTTATAAGAGTTGAACTTGGACTGGTTAATCCTAATGAATTCTAAAATAAAGGATTTAAATTGTTTCGACGTTTGTTGAATAAAATCATTACTAACTTAAGCATTGAAGTGGCTTTCATCTATTGTGCCGAATGTTTATGATGATTTCATAAAGATTTTTACTTGTTTGAATGAATATTTATGCTTCAAAATATTCTTAGGTAATATATCTTCTAGAAATTTAGCCTGTAAAACTCAAATTGGTTACATTTTTAAGTGACCAATCAACAGGTAGAGGTCAAAGAAGTGACCAGCTGCTTAGGAAGAAAGGAACAATTAACTGATGGCTCTCTATAAGGGAGCGATCGACGGCTAAAAAATGGCCAGTCGGCTGGGCATATTAAAAGGCCTGATAGTTTACTGGTGGTGAGTGACCAATTGACTGGGAGGTTCCAAAGAGCAGCCCTGTGAAAAAATAAAGTTCGACAGTCAACAACTCATGAGTGACCAGTCAACTAGTCGATGCTAGGAAGCGACACTAAGCAAAAATAAGGGCTGACAGTTGATTGCTTACTAGTGACCATTGGACTGGTCAATGATAGAACTTGCTATTTAGGGTAGTCAAATCCTAAAACTTGCCTTTTCACTATTATAACTAACTGACTGCTCATCCCCTTTCTTGCTCTCTAAATTTTTGGCCAAAACCTTCCAAAATCTTGGTGATTTTGTTTCCAAATTAACCAAAATCACCAATTAAACTCCTTAATCTAGGGTTTCATCATTTTAAAAGGGGATTTTATGTTATTCTCCTTCTCTATTCGAAATCTTTGAAATGTTTCTTGAGTTCTTACCTTTCCACCATCACTCTTGCTTCTTTATCATTAACCATGGCCTAAAGAGCACTCGTAAGGTACAAGAACGTCACTGGTGGCTCATCATCTAGTCCTCCTCCTCTCTTTTCTTCAAAAGCATAAGAGGTGGCCTTTATTGAGAACTTTTGACAAAGGGAGGTTCTTTCAAGTAGGTATGTACATCTTCATTTGCTTTAATAAGAGGGATTTATTCTTTCTAATTTATTTTCCAATGCTAGGCTAAATCATCTGTTAAGTTTAAAGCTTGACTATAGCCCATGGTTATTAAGGCTTTTTACTCTAGTCTTACCTACAACCCTACAACCTACCTCATGACCACTGAAGTTAGAGGAGCAAGAATTGTTTTTAAAGGTGAAACCTTGGCTGACATTTTGAATCTTCATACTCTTACTAGCTATTATTTTACTAATCATCCTAACTCCTCCTCAAGGCTGTGGCTGGCTACAACAAATTAGAGATTATGAATCGAATTAGTAAGGTAGCCATTGATAATCTAAATGCTACAATCAATGTCAATGACTTGTCTTTGGAACATAAGCAACTGCACTACATCATGCACATTGCCTAATCAACAAGTCAGGTAATTTTGCTCATCTAACTAAGCCTAGGATGTTCACAATGAAATGCATTTTGGATGGACAAAGCTTTAGGCTTTCATGGCTGATCACTCAGAGGATGGCCACTTTTAAGAAGAAGAAGTCATCCCCACTGACATATGCTACCATCATAACCGTCATCCTTTGCCACTATGACATCTCACCATTGGAGGATGATATGGAATCCCCTCTCCAGATTGGATGGAATAACCTATAGAGAATAGGATTCATCAAAACTCCACATGCTCCTACATCCATGGGATACACTCCTGCTCAGCCTGAGACCATAGTAATCCTAGAGCTCATTCTCCTAACTAAGATTCGAGCCTTGTATCCAAAGATGAACACATTTAACCTTCAGCTACAGACCCTCCAGGAGACAGTGGAAGATGTCAACACTCACCTTGAATGCATTGAGTCCTACCATAAGCAACTTCTTGACTTTTAAAGAGATTAGGGAGTAGCTTTTAAATTCTCTTCCTCCCTTTTTTATGTGAAAAAGAGGGAGAGAAAGTAGGCATTAACTTAGGAGGACGAATTAAGTGTGTTTCAATTTATTTCCTTGTTTAAATTTGACATTATGTTTGCATTGACTTTATGATTTTGAATTCAATAAAAGTAGTTATTTTTATTGTTGTTATCTACTGTTATCATCATAAACAAGGAAACCTTTTAAAGATGTCAAAGTTAAATAAAAGTGAATTTATCAAACTTTCACAAAAACAAAAGATATTATCTTGAAAAATTTTCTTTGTGAAAAACTAACATTGGCGGGGTTGTCATCATTAAAAAGAGAGAGATTGTTAAGCCCATTTGTCGAGAGATCAAGGTTTTGATGATAACAATACAAAAAGAAAAGTTTTCTTATGTATTACTTAGTTTTTAGATGATTTCAATGTTTAATCATGTCTTAGGAACTTTTGTAAATCGTATTAAGCTTATAAGAATTATTTAAAATGAATGTATAATTAATCTAAGATCTCAAAGGTTAAGAAAAGCTTATTTGGGAGCTCTCTGTTTGTAAATTGTTGACTAGTCCCTAGCCAACAGTTAACTAGTCTTTTTCTTAGATGAGACCCGTAAGCTACCAGCTCAAGCCTAATCAACTAGGAGCTCTCTATTAGTGAACAGTCGACTTTGGTCACTTGCCAGCAATCGACTGGTCACACCCAGATTAAGCATCAGTCAACTGTCAACCTTGAGACCATCAACTGGGATCAATTTGTAAGTGACCAATTGACTGGTCAAGAGTGAGTAGTTGACTGTTAAGATCTAGAATTTAAAAATTATGAGAGGGAATGAAGGAGCAGTCAACTGGTCAATGGTGAATAGTCGACTGGTCAGTGACAGAGAAGCTATAACAAATCTATAACAACTATAGTTTGAATTCTTTGATTTCCCACTTACTCCCAACGGATCTATTGGACCTTAATCTATATAAACTCAACCTTAGACCTCTGAAACATCGAGAAAAACATTCAAGAGTAATTATATCATTAGTTTCATCATCTTATCAACTCTTTATCATATTAGTGCTTCATTGTATTATCTACTATGTTCAAAGAATTTATTTATCTATAAATCTTTTCTTTCTTCTGAGAGAAAAACTCAAAGAGGTTCCTTGATAGAGTCAAGCTAGATAGAGCTTGGATTTAAGAGGAGTATACCCTTGAGAAAGAGAATTCAAGAAGGTTCCTTGAAGGTGTCAAGCTGTGAAAGCTTAGAAATTAGGAGAGGTTCTCCTGGGTGTTGTATGGGTTTTTTGAGATAGTGAAAAATCTCAAGAGGTTGCTTGGGGACTAGATGTAGACTTAAGTAGAAGTTGAACCAGAATAAATCTCTATGTCAATACTTCTTACTTACTCCTTTTATATTCTGCGTTTATTGTTTCAAGCTTGATTCCATTATTTCTGTTTCTAAAGGAGTTTTTCAATAAAAGTTTTTATAAAACCCAATTCTTCTCCTCTTAGGTTCCAGTCTTGCTCAACACATTCTACTAAACCAAAACACATGCATACATTCTTTTAGCTTATATGCTTAATGCATCCATAGTTGAAACAAATTATATTTTTCATGCCTACATTTCTTAGTAACCACTTCAAGTCAACAAGAAAATAATATAATTCTTACCGTAATCGTGTTAAGTTTGAAACACAGAGAAGGAAGGACAATATTAAAGCGTTTCTAACTGTTGAAATTTCTAACATGAAGGATAAAAGTTTTCAAGCTGAATTATATTACTAAGTTTCCTACTTTCTATTAAACCAATACAACTCTTGAGTTATAACTATGCAAATAGAAGGGAAAGGAAACTTAGTTTGCCATCCATGGCAACTGTGGTGAATAACACTAAGCTAGAACCTTTGTAGAGTAGAAATTTTCTTACAAAATGAAAGCTTACCTTAATTGCTCTTGAAGGGATTTCTGAACATTGCACATAGGAAAATATAATAGGAATGATAAAGGAGAAGAATTGATTCTTTTTTTGGCTTGAACACAACTACAACTACAAGGGAAAGGGTAAAGTCTTAGTCACTATTCCAAACTCTTCTTTAAGTAGCTTTTACTTATTTTTATTCATATTTAACTCATTTCCTAATATTCCCTTAACTTTCACTAAATTGGCTAAGTATTACACCTTAGGAATGACTATCACACCTTCAAACCTAAAGTGTGACCAACACCAAATATAGAAAAACTTTCCATTTTTGTTAGGCTAAACATTCTATCTAAGTTATAATCTTTTTTTTTTTTTTATCCATTTACTTATTCAAGCTTCCCAAGATCTTCTAGATATATTTTTCATATATGCTTCTATATTTATTTTATTTTATTTTATTTTACTTATATATTTATTAGTATTATTTTTGTTCTTAGGTGTTATATTCTCCTCTCCTAAAAGAAATTCAATACTCGAATTTAAATTTGAGTAAAAGTCTGAAAACTATACTATAAATGTACTAATAGCCTAGTGACTCGTGTTATTACACTTCTCAAGAGGCACTGAGCATTAATGTTACTGTTATTCACAGATTTATTGATATGCTCAATTTACTACATCAACTTTCCTATCCTCAAGTCAATCTGGCTAAACGTTACACCTTAGGAATCACTTTCACACCCCAAAACCTAAAGTATGACTTGTGTAGAATATAGACTAATTTTCCATTCCGCAAGCCTAAACGTTCTATCTGATGAACTTCTAGTCTCACAAGCTAGAAAACATAAGAAACAAGAGCAAAAGAAAAAATTACTTTAATAATTTAGATAAAATTGAACTATTATGATTTCGTTGAAATTTCTCAAAGCCATCCCTTAAAAGTGGGACTCTCCAAGTTAAAGTAATTTGAATATTTTGTCTATTTGACTCACGTACTAAATGTTCTGAACTTGGAAACTATTTTGAAAATATGATTTGTTTTGCCAAATTAAACATATGCTTATTTATATGTATACTTGTTGAATAGGTATGCTAATGAATTATTATATGGAAAAAAAACTTATATACAATTTCTTATGCCTTTGTTATGATATTTTTCAATTAACATAGGACAAGTGTTGGGTTGTCCAATTATGTTACCACATGTGTATTATTTTCAAATTAAATTATATATTATTATTAGTTAATCAAACACTTGTAAAATTTGATTGAAGAATAGCATAACAAAGACACAAGCAACTATATAAAAGTCTAGTCCTTAATATAGTACCAAGGTTTGGATTGTGTCAAATATAAAAATAAAAAATAAAAAAAAAGTGTCACTATTTTGTGATTATCTTTTAACATTTGTATGCAATATTTCAAGTAAAATTTTATTTCAATGTTTTCAAAAATAATGTTAATATTTATTGATTATATAAGGATAATATATTGAAAAATATTTGTTCTCTTATTATAATATGATTTAAGTATCCATAAAATGATAAATTTCACTTAAAAAAACACTTTCAATTACTAATATAATTGTGGGGGAAAAAATTAAAAGAACTTATTCAACCAGTGAATGTCTTTTATTTTCTTAAACAAATTATTTTACTATCTTTTTAACGTAGTTGAGAGTTGCGACTAACAATTGACATAGGAAATGAATTCTCAACTTAACTTGATGTCCAAACTATGTTTGGAATTATTCTCAAAAGTCATGGAGACCAAAGATTTCATAATTCCATACTGTTTAAATTTATCGTGGAGAAATGGATGGAGTTGTAAGAAGCACGTATTCGATCCAATAAATTCAATGAATAATACGAGTCTCTCTTGATATTTTTGGACCATTTTTCTAAACATACATATTTAGAAATATATGAGCTAGAATATCTCTAATCCATTCTTTTATTGACTTTCATAACAAAGATATAAACCATCGTTACCAATTACATATAAATATAATCACTCAAATTTTGGACTACAAGGTCCAAAATTTAATTTTAGAGATATAGATGGTGATTGTACATTAACTATCTTAAAAAATATTACGCCATATTTTTTTTTTAAAGTCACTCACTTTACCCAATATAAGCCATTGTATGTTAGAATCACTGTGCCTCACTAAATTAATTCTATCTAATGTCACTTTACCCACTAGAAATGCATTTAGTATTATTAGTCAAATTGTGATATTGAAAAAACTTTCATTAGACTCTAACTATTGCCAAACATTAGAACAGAATACCTAACCTAACTTTTTTAAAGTTTTAATATATATATATATATATATATATAGCTGACCGTGTTCTTATAGGCTTGTTTCTTCAAAAACTTATCTCCATAATTTATAATATATATTATTACCATCCTTTTAGTGAATTAGATTTGGGTTAATCAAGGACAACAGCTATCACGGTTAAATATTTAGACGATAATAAAGAAATTTCCATTATGAAATAAATGTCTTTTTTCAAAATGCTAATAATATAAAACGATTAACCATCGGTATTGAAATAATAAATACATTAATAATCTACCAAATATACAGCAGCAAACTATTTTGATCAGTAGTACCTCTAAAGGGCATATTAGAGAGTTCCCATAGATTTTGTAAAATATCCGCATGAATAAAATATTATAGTCAAAATAATATGCAATTAGTTTTCTTTTTGTTTTTCTTTTTACTCTCTACTTTACGCTATTATTATATGGCTATGCTATTTTTATTATTGACGTTTGCAAAGTGTAATTATTTTTCAAAAAGGAAGTTTTGTTATGTTTTAGGCTTCTTCCAAGACATGGATTTACGAAAGTGCTTGGCTTCTATTCGTGCTTCTTTAAGTTTTACAAATCAGGAGGATGAGATGGCTTGACCTCGCAGTTTAACTATTCATTATCCCAATTCAGAAACAAAAATGGATCCCATTTCATAGTTTAGGCCATGTGGGTTTGAATTGTTATGTGTGGTGGGTTTACCTTGTTGTTTAAGAGAGGACCAAATATATAATGAAACTGCAAGGCAACATTAGATTTGTTCACTAACATGTGTTTTCAACTGGAAACCCCATATTAAGATGTGTTTGATCTCATTAGCAACAAAATCATGAATGCGCATTCGTTGAGATTTTTCTAAGCTTTGCGGAAAAAACCTATGTACGATTTAAAGGGTGAAACATACTAGAAAATGAAAAATAGTCACAAACAACGATGAGAGGTAAAGATGAGGAATGTCTTTTAACATCCAATAATTAAAAACTGAACTTTTTTTTATGAGAGATTCAATGAAGAAAAGTTATCCAAAAAAGAAATTACACGTATTAAAGCTATAAATATGAGGACGGCTATGTGCTAATTGAGTACGATAGATGCCAAAAAAGGTTGGTCCAAAACTAATGGTTAGGTTGTATCATGCCTAATCACTCTGGTAAGCTTTTACCTACGAAAATCCTGCAAAATAAGATTCAACCAACATGGTGAGGAGAACTAAGGCTGAAGAGATATATTGCTACCTTGAAACGAAAGATCCATATCATGGGAGCCAGACAAGTAGATTCTGATAGCATCTAGGAAGATAACTTTTTTCCATAGAGTTTTGATTTTACTTGACTTAATAGTGAACTGGACAATTATTTATCCAAATATGATGTGCAATCTTGAAATTAGTAATGTTTCTACCCCTTTTGCTTGTCAAGACCACGATAGTGCATCCAACTGCTAATACTGAAAAAGGCTGAAGAGCAAAATCATTCTCTTCCTCATGATTTTTCCTTGCTATATCAGTTTGCTTCGTTTAGATTTCTAATATTCATTTAACATTTTATTAATGGGTTTGTACTGCATTCAAAGGGTTTGAAGCTTCTCCTTCATGAATAACTTTGTTGTGAACAAACCAAATGACATATAAGGCAACCAAAATAAATTGAGTGAAAAATTCAAAGTCGCCAGAGATCTTCCTTCCATTTTTAAGCTAAGTATCTAGCCAAACTATCACATCAAGATTTTCAAATTGATCAATATGGAGAGAAAGCGGAGAAGCGAACCATATAGCTATAGCAAAAGGGCAAGTGATGAAGATGTGATTAAAGGATTCCAATTCATAATGACAAAAATAGCATTCTGAGTTTATGTTCATGTGATGCCGAATTGGAATGTCTCCCAAAGGTAGGGCTTTATTTATTAATCGCCAAGAAAAAAGGAACTCTTTGTGGGAGTTTAGTTCATTAGAGAATTTTCCATTTATTGAATCCAATACTTGAAGTTTGCCAGTATTCAGAGCAAAATGTTTTGCAAACATCTTTAATAGTGCAGAAGCCAGATTTATTTCCAGTCCATAATAGAAGATCTGACTTACTTGTAAAGGGGAGAGGAGTAGCTAAAATGTTCTTAACAATATCTTCGTGGTAATGATCATGGATAAGTATGGCATTCCAATTATAATTAAGATGCAGTGTAAATCCTTGAAACATTTTCAGGTTGACCATACTAAACTATTCTAAATCTTGTCAAAGATAAATTATAACTAAACGAAAACTAAACTAAAACCATAAAATTAACAAATGAGGATCGAATTTTAGATTAATTTTGGAAGAAAGAGGCTTAGGATTATGAATCTCCTAACATTTCATAGAAATCCAACATACTCTTTCTGACATGGCACTTAATAGTATAATTTGCTAGTCTATAACTCTTTATCACTTATATGCATCTTTTGAATTACATATAGGCATTCTCTTTATATTAATCCATAATTTCTTATACAATTAATTAAGAGACTTAATGAAGAATAAGTCCTAATGTAACTATGCAAAGTCAATAGGTTTAATATTATCCTACAAGCGAATCAATCTACTCAACATTTGAAATCTCCATGAACTCATACTACCAATCCATGGTCTAGCCCTAAATTTCCTTTTCCAAATTTATTTAAGTTACCTAAATCATTTAATGGTTTCCACATATTTAGAAGCATTAAGAACAAAGTAAACAAATCATATCATTAATTGCAAATAAAAAGAAAAAAAAAAAGTCCTATTGTTTATCATAATCCCAAAATAACAATCGTAACTCATCAATAGAAGAAAAATTGACATTCATAATTGAGCATAAGGCTAATGAGCAAAGAAATACAAAGAGAGACAAGGAAAGAAGAGAAAAACTTATTTAATTGGTGAATATCCTTCAAATCCAAGCTTTTCCCTTGTCTTTAGAGTTCCTTGAGACTTTCTTCTCCTTTTAACTTTCAAAATGGCCTAAAACGACTGCCTCCTTCCAAAACCTTCAAAATGTGCTTTTGAACAGGCAAAATTTTGGGTACAAACCATTCTTGTTTTGTAAAAGATAATACATCGCCGTCACCAGCCTGGTCATGGCAACATTCCATTTTGTCCAAACTTTTCACTTCCTTTCTCTTCAAGGCTTTGACTAATTGAGAGCTGATCGTGGCACCACATGTTAATCAAAGGCTTCAAATCATATTTTTGCATGTCTTAGATCTAAGTTTCCATTGGACAAGCTTCAAGATATTTTTGGATTGTATTTCTTCACATCAAAAAAACTGCATACAATCAATTAATTACAAATTATTAAATATTTAACCAAAATTTAACACTTTAACTACTTAAAAACATAATTAAACCTCTTAGCTAAACTTAATTGAAACTAGAACTGAAACACTAACTTTTGTTTCGTGAAACCAAAACTAAATCATACTTAACCCCTAAAATATGGCACAATAATTGAATTATTGAGAATTAACACTGGGGTTCGATTAGGTGGCTGCAGACCTTCAGGCAGTGGACAACAGACGTGGCCCGTGGGTTACCTCCTCCCCCGCCCTCTCTCTCTCTTTCTCTCACTTTTCTCTCTCTGCATTCAAACTTCCTCCTGCACGGCGCACATATGAATAGGGATGGGGGAGTTGCTAAGTTATAATTGGCTTTACCTGCTGTTGAAGAAAACCAATAAGAAATCCCTCCTTGTGATTTACGTCAAACCTCAGGGAATTCCCTACAATTATGTTTTAACTGCATGGAAATTCCTGTGTACCACAGTTAGTTTCTAAAGTGAAACCAAAGTTAATTGGCAGTTTTTTTTTTTTTTTGTAATGTATTAAAAAAGTATACTTTTTCTAAAAACTATAATATAAGAAGTTCTAGTTTTTTTTTTTCCATAGCATTAACTCTAACTTTTCAACTTCTATGGTGAACCATAATATCTATACAGCCCTAGAAATTATAATAATGAATGCATGATCCCAAAGAATAATGGATAATCATGTTTGCTAAAGCTGACAAGAAATTTGGATTGCTTTGAAAGCAAAGTCTTGCTATGGCCATCACTTTTTCTTCCTTACTACTATACGATTCCCATTGTGATGAGGTTCACCCTCTTCCTTTTCATGCCATCAAAAAGAAACATCACATGTGAATCCAAATAATCATGTTCATTACCAACACACCTAATCATCAAAAGCTTAAGTCCCCACCATCAAAATTATGGAGGCCATCTTCGATTAGGGCTGTAACTCATTACCAGAGTTGGACTCTAATTCGTTGGACGTTTTTTATTTAAATAAATTTAGCGAAGATTAAGTCTCGTAATCAATCTCAGTTTTAAGTGATACTTTTATCGAAACACAAGTGTCGTGAGTCTTGATATACGTAAATTTGATTCTTATTTTTATCCTTTTTTTGGTTTCTTACTTTCAAATCACAATATATACCTCGCGTTTTAACTTTGTAAAAAAAGAAAAAATAAAAGAAATTAGCTATAATTTTTATATATTCACTATCAAATTTGGTAGACAAATATATGTTTTTTACGGTTCAATATCACGTGATTGAATCTTTTTTTAAAAAATTATTACACATTTGTCTTTTTTATTAAAGATAAAATTTATAAAAAATATATATAAATAGTTATTTATTTTTATGAAAATTAAATTAATTCTAATAAAAAGTGTGTCAAATTTATTTATTTATCTTTATAAATCAAATTTTTTGTAAACCTTTTTCTCAATCATCCGTTGTGAGGACTCTTATTTCCCACTGGCAATCAGCCAATGAATGAGGTTTAGGTAAATTCTCCACTGTTGTAAAAATTTTTTAATAAAAAATATTAGAAAAATAAATACCATTTTTGTCTTTATTTTATTACTAAAATATTATTTTAACCTCTCACTCTTTTTTTTTTTTAAATTGATCCCTCTACATAAGTTAATGTAATTTGAATAAGGGGATTACATATATAATATAACAGTCTCAAAGGTAGGAATTAAAAATAATTATTTCTAACTAGTAGGAACTAATTTAAAAAATAAAATAAATGAGAAATCAAATTAACAGTTTAATAATAAGTAGGAATACAATAGTATTTTTTTCAGATATAATGTGTGAAAATATTTTAAAAAATCTAATCATATAATGGTGGAAAATTTTAAAAAAAAATGTTGTAAACATAATTTCATTCCATAAATGATAATAAATATTAAAAATCATACACAAACTTTATCACATTCACTGTCCATTTAAGTATCACCAAAGAAGATGTGGTGGGTCCTTTCACAAAAGGACAGCTCACTAGAACCCCATACATAAAAGAGGGTATTGAGGCAGCCAGCTAGTTACACTTCCACCTTACCAACCTCCTCTTCCTTTTTCTCCCAACTTAGCGTACAATTCACACATGCCATCACCACATGACCCTACACTTTGTTATTATTTTTCTGCAAAATTTTAGATTTTTTACAATTTTTCTGCAAAATTGCATTTAGATTTGTCCAATTGTGTTTTTTCCAAAAAAGAAAATTGCATGTTGAGTTATTCCCAACTTGGATCCCTCATGAACAGGCAAAAAACTAGATTATTGAATAAAAATTCAATGGTTCAGATTTATCAATTAAAAATATAATTACATGTTATTATATTAATTTCATGTAAATCTGGATTCAACAATATACTTTTATCGATATGACCTTATATTCCTGTTAAAATATGAAGAGATTTGAATCATAGTTATTAATCTGCTCAAATTGGAGAGAATTTAGATTGATTGGAATAAAATTATATACACCAACTTTTACTAATTCATGATGATAAAACCTTAATAACTACCATTTGACAACAGAGTTAATGATCATAAGCCACCTTGGGACCTTGTCAATTTTTGAAAGACTCAATTTGAAGTCCACGTTACAATTAGGTCTATTTGTCGAAAAAGATTTCATACCTAAATCAATAGAAAGTTTGTCATGCTACATGATTTATCTAAATTAAGCAGTAATGTTAGTAATGTTTCCTAGCTAGAGTATAGACTACGCATATCAGAATTTCCGCAATTTTCTCTCAAGAAAGAAAAAATTAAATTCATTTATTATATTTATATAGTCTAAATTATGATTAAACTTTATTCGATAAATTTAATACATAACGATACAAATCTAAAGCATCCTCCTGACTAAACCTTTGTTTTTTTTTTTTTTCAAAACTACCAATTTACAACAAAGAATCATTTAAATATATATATATATATATAACTAATTTGTCCTGTAACATTAATCCTTATTCTATATCATATCTCTCATTGCCCTATTAATGTCAATAAATTAGTCTTTCCATATTTTTTTATATGACTAACATGCTCAATATAATTCAGTCTAATATATATTGGGGAAGAAATTTTCAAGTAATAATGTAATTTTTCTTCATTTTCAATTGACTGGCGTATTTTCACATGCCTTTTTATACATACGAAAGTAATAAAAATTAACTACTTTAATATTATTAATAAAGACATAAATTATATATATATATATATATCCACACACCCTCTCTGAAATCAAATCTATCAGACTCACAACGCATATTTCCCAGAGGTATTGATAACAAAGGTTAGGGCAAAAAGTGAAACAACATATGAGGATGATTGAGTTATGATTCCTCTACAATATATATATATATATATATATATATATATATATATGAATAAATTCAGGTTAAATTGTTTTAATTTTTTGTATATATTAAACATTTATTATTGAGTTTGTTTAATTCTAAAGATTTTTAATTTAGACATTGTTTTCAGTGATTTTTCTTTTTGGACAATACATTGTTTTCTGTGATTAAACTTCTATTTGTGTACTAAAAAAGGGATCTCATGCATAATGGCCCAATGAGAATTCAATATAATTTAACGGGTGTAATTAATTATTATACAAAATTTAATAATTTACAGTCAAAAATAAATTACTCAAATTAATAAATTTTTTAATTGAAATTAGCAAAAATTAAATTTTTTTAAATTAGCGGTGATAATTCATTAACAGTTGTTAATACATGTTACCTCATTTTATTCCTTCTCAATTTCTCAACCCCGGCGTTGGAATTATTTAAAAGAAAATTGAGTGTAAAAGTTAAGAAACAGTTAGGCTTTTAATTAATAAAAAAAAGTTAGCACGTGTCCCCATGATGATTTTGGTGGTTACGGCCGTACATGATCATAATTGAAAGTGGGTCATTTCCCTTTTTTTAAAAAAAAAAATCTATTTTTGAGAGCAAATTGAAAAATTAGAACATTTCATCTCTTCTGTCCTGTATATCGTTAACAAAATCTCCTACTTTAATATAGAAAATGCCAAAAACAGTGAAACCATATAACATAATTACATTACTGCAAAATCCAAATTCATTAATCATGTGTTTCAATCGGTGTTTTCAATTAAATTGGGGAATGAACCAGCTGATTAGACCGATCCAACCAAGAATTAGATCGAAATATAACCGTTTGATGTATAATTAGACCGCGTTCAACCTCCCTAATTTGATCCAAATTATTTTATAAAAATAAAATATATTCTAAACCCTAAAATCGTAAATTTTGTTATAAACTTTAACCCTAAATGTTAAAATCCTAAGCTTTAAACCCAAAGGTCTTGCACTTTTGTAATTAATCCCAAGGGTTATATTTTGTTATATATCATCATCAAACAAGAATCAAAGAAACCTATTTAATTAACCAATATGATTTTCTTCATGTTTTGGTCAGATCATAAGGTTATATTTAATCATGATGAACCATTTGATAAAAATTTAATGATCTAAAATTATCAATAAAAAAATAATTATATGCAATTATACTAATTTAATATAAATTTACACCATTAAATCTTCATATAATGGTTCACTGTAATCAAATATGATCTCATGTTCTTATCAAAATATAAGAAGATCTAAATTTGATGTTCTTAATTATATATTTTGAAAAATGCACTTTTAGAATTATTTAACAAAACAAATAATTTCGGACAAAACCTAACGACATCCCTAACCTAAGAATTAAACCAAAGTCATTTAGCAATTTCACTCACCATCTGAATGATATAGGCAATTGCATGCAATGCAGAAGTTTCCATATTCACTGATGGAGGCACATTGTTATAATCAGTGGCCACATCTTGTTATCATTGTTAGAAGCTTGTGATTGATAAATATGACCTAATCTGAAAACAATTTCTTACCTAAATATTTTAAATCACTATTCAAAATTTTATTTGAAGTTTGTTTTTGTGAGAAAGACTTTCAGTTAAGAACAAATCTAGGTTTTGATTTTAAAGAGAGTAAAGTTTTTATATCAAATGTTTGAACAAAATGTGAAAAATTTTAAAAATTTAAAAGGAGCAAGTTTTTATAAATAAAAGAATTAAATTAATAATATAAAATAAAATTATATATAAAACTTAAAACTTTAAAAATTTAAGAGATGCAACTACACCCGAACCTTCCTTAAATTTATCCCTATTTTCGGTAGGTCAATATTAATAGTAGATATTCATGAATGTGATCCCATCAAGATAATTCACTAAATAAGACTGGGATATGATCATCCTAACTTAAAATAGAAGAGATCCATGGCTTTGCTCAATCCTTGACATCGTACCCTCACCCACCATCTAGCTAGCATGCTTGCTCATCATGCCCAACCTTTGGATCCTCAATTAATCCAAAGGAAAGGAAAAAGAATAGGAGGAAGCTAACAAACCTTTAATACAGGGTCAATTTATTAAATAATAATTAGAACATTAAGTTAATTATAAATAAAGTCTATCTTGAATCAAACTAATAACACTATATACAAACATGTCAAGTGCATTCAGCTTAGAAGTATATGGTAAGCACACTTGTTGGTCCTTCTATAATTTTTTGAATGTTTTAATTTAGTCCTAATTTTTTAGATGGACAATGTTATCTCATATTTTTAAAATCTAATTTGATTTTACCCCTCTTATATTTGATTGAAAATTCAAGTGGTTAATTCAACAATTTATCTTGCAATAATAAAGCTTATACCGATTACATTTTCGTCCAAGGCCTACCAAATAAAAAAGGCATGTGAATCTTCTACAATTGAGAAAAAAAATGTTAAACTCTAAACCCTAAGTATTGTACTTCATGAAAAGTATGGATATTAATTTTTTAATAGAAAAGTATTAAATTGATTATCTATTTTTATGTTTTATGATAATTTAGTTCCTTAAAAATTATTTATACTAAATCAATTTCTTACTATTTTTATTTTGTGCAAAATACATCTCTCTATTTTCTTATCAATTTATTAATTAAATATCAATGAGAGAATATATTTGTATAAAATAATAATTGTGAGGAATTGATTTGGTCTAAATAATTTATGAAAATTAAATTGTCATAAAATATAAATGTGAAAAATTAACTTAATATTTTTCTCTGATTTTTAAATTTTAATTTTTAATTATTACGTAATTTTCTTAACATAAATCCTCATATCAGATCAACGCAGTTTGTCTTCCAATTTAGACAATCAAAATCCCCGAAATGGATGGTGAAAAGTGAAATGCCAGCGAACGAAGTAAACGAGGTTGCTACAGTAACACAAAAGTAAACACAGATTGCACCTGATAGAAGCCAGAGATATCCACGTGGCAATCAGACGTTGAGTATGTGGCATGAAAATCAAATCCACGGTGGGTCCCACTAATCCTCCTCAATCAGACGCTACACACAAGTTTGGTAGCTCCAGCAATATAAGCTCCTGACCCCTCCCTCCGTTTTTCATGCAAACCTCCCCTCTTCGATTTCTTCTTTCCACTTGGTGCGCAGGTTAAGCAGAGAGAGTGCGCAGTTTAAGACATGATGGACAGGAAATCCGTCTTGTTGCTTGGTTTGATCTGCATTGTCGTCGCCGGAGTCGGAGGCCAATCTCCTCCTTCTACTCCCCCTTCTTCTCCCGCTCCTCCGACGCCCAGTACTCCCACTACTACTCCACCTCCCTCCACTCAGGCGCCTCCCACTCCCCAAGGTTCTCCACCTCCGGTTCAGTCATCTCCTCCGCCGGTTCAGTCATCGCCTCCTCCGGCATCGTCTCCTCCCCCAGCTAACACACCTCCTCCCGCGTCACCTCCTCCTGCATCTCCCCCACCGGCATCCCCTCCTCCGGCATCTCCACCTCCGGCTACTCCTCCACCTGCATCTCCACCTCCGGCCACTCCTCCTCCCGCATCTCCACCGCCATTCAGTCCCCCACCGGCAACTCCTCCACCAGCAGTTCCTCCACCGGCACTCACTCCCACTCCTCTCTCAGCTCCTCCGGCGACGACTCCAGCTCCGGCTCCTGCTAAGCTGAAGAGCAAGGCTCCGGCACTAGCACCAGGCCCGTCCACGGCCGCGGCTCCGGGTCCGAGCCTGCCCTCTCTTTCTCCGGCTGGCAGCGATGCTGTAAGTCTTCACTTCTTAAATCTAAATCCCTTTTCTTTCACCGTAACGTTACAGTTTTCCACGTCTTCAGATTTCATCCATCTTCGAATGATTTACCAGTATTATATATGTACTATTTAGTTATAAAAATATATATTTTAATTTTTATAGATATATGTTTTAATTATTTGATCTTTAATTATTAAAATTATATGATCTAATTTTCATAAAATTTACATTCGTTTTAATGTTATGAGTTTGGTTGGAGGTCAAGTGACATGAGGCCTTCGAAAATGAAGATCTGGATAGGTTCTTCTGAAATTTAGCACTGGATTGGATAGATCTTTGTTCATTTATTTTATATTAATTATTATATTATGTGTTTCATTATTATTTTTTGTAAAAATAAAATTGAAGGTCTATCCCTAACCTTTGAATTTGACTATCTGAAAATAAAACAAATCAGTTATGACCACGTGGCACAGGGTCGGACTGAGTGTTATTTGGTTTCTGATCTTGAGTCAATATCACAATCAGTCTATATGTCTTTATGTGATTGTACGTCTATTTATAGTACTTGGAATCTCTTTTTCAGTTTTAAATAAAAAATTGGCAAAAAGAGAGTTTTAAACCAAAAGACTTTTCTTTCCCTGCAAAGGACCCATCTTTATATTGGGCCGAACTATAGTATTATAGGCCCAAAATGTTATTGATATTGGGCCTGGAACATTAGGTACAGATCTCAACCAGAATAATTTTATGGATTCTTCTATGAGTAATGCAATGGATTTTGTGCTCAAAAACACAGACAAAAAAAAAAACTCCCCACCATTGTCTTTCAAAAGATTAAGTTTTTTTAATAAGAATAAGATAAAAATCTTACAATCATAGGGTAAAGAGTTTCACTTCTTAAAAATTAGAAGTTGAGTCATTTCATGCATTTTGAAATTATCAATTTATTAATTAAAAATTTAACATAAAACTATTATGTATATATATTTATATTGTGGAAAAGAATATCATTATCCATACATTATTCATAAGTCTTCTTGCCATGCATTATTTTCCTAATTTTTTGTCCTCTTGTTTTGAGAGAAAGGTACAAAATCAGCTTATCACTTTTATATTTTGTGACAATTTGATCCCTCATAAATTAATCGTGATAAATTAATCTCTCACAAATTTAAACTTATACAAAATTAGTCCTTTATAAATTTAAATTTGTATAAAACTAGTCTTTTATTTTAAATTGATAAGGGACTAATTTTATATAAAATTAAAATTTTTAAAAACTAATTTATTACAATACATTTATAAGAGGCTAAATTATCACAAAATATAAAAGTAAAAAACTATTTAACACTTTTAGAAATTCAAACAACCCACTAATAACAGTCTAATTTGTAAACAAGATCAACACAACCTTCTAAAATTCAAACCCTACCTAAAATTACCCCCAATGATCATTAGCCACTTCATTCATTCATGTATGTGCATCATATAGTGATTTGTTTTTTGAGAAGTATAAATAATAATTAGGAGCTAATTAATTAATTGAAGTTTAATGGTGGAATTGCAGAGTGGGGTAGACAGGCTATGGAGCTCGCAGAAGATGATGATGATGAGTTTGGTATTGGGATGGGGTCTCCTCTCAATGCTATTCTAGAAACATCATTTCTCTTTCTTTGTGGTCGCTCTGTTATTTCATCATTTGCCCTTATATTATTATTATCATTATTATTTTGTGGGTATCATTTGAGACTACATTTACCTGTATTTGGTTTATTGTATACCTTTGGCTTGAATTCTTTGGGAGATTTTTGAGGGCACCTTTTGTATTTGGGAGGACTTTTTTCATTATGTGACTTTATTGTTAGTTCATCTTTCTCTTTCATTGCTTTTGCTCTTCCTTTAGCTTTTTTTTTTTTTTTTTTATTGTTTAGTCCTTCTTTTTTTCATTAACAATTTCAGTTAATTTATAAATTTAAAGCAACTGAACTCCGCACAAAGATAACTTGTTAATATAAATGTGTTGTAAAAAATCTAAATTCTAAGTTTAACAGATGATTATGTCAAATAGAACTCAAAACTCGACTTGTAAATCAGGTTACTGAGAAGTAACTACCAAACATAAAAACAAGCTGTTCTTGAACTACAATATGATTTCCTCTTTTTTAAAATGAAGAGGTTTGAAACTAATTGAAAAGTATGCTAAAGTTTTCTTAACTTAAATTCAGGAGATAATTGGAGTTTTATATAGTTTTCCTTTTTCCAAAAAGAAAAAACTATTCATCATCATGGTTGTGTTAGTTTAATGCGCAAATTGGACAATAAGTATTAAGAAATAATACAGATTTAGTGGTCTATATTTAAAGTTAGATATTAAAACCAATAAAATAAAAAAATTAATCTAATAGCTCGCATTAAAAAAACTGTATGATCCAATGGTGCATAATTAATTTTAAGAAATCTGAAAAATTCATATTCAAATGTCTCTAAGTGAAGTTACACCTCATGGGTTCATGATTATTGTATCTTAGAAATTAAATGATTTATAATTATTCATGACATTCCACTAATTCTTGCATGGTCTCAATACTAGAGAGCTTGTCTTAGCGAGGATAAAACTCATTCACTGTATAACTTAGTTTTAGCAATTATACCGTCTTATGAATTTGTTTATGAATCAGAATTATTTTCTTAATTTATTTGATAAACATTGAAAGAGTCAACTTAAGGGAAAAAAAAAAAAAAGCCAGTGAAACTTATTTCATTGAGTCTTATATAATTTTAAATTATTTTTTAGATTAACATTAATTTAGTTATTAGAATAATTTTTTATAATTATTAGTTAGGTAATTACTATTAAACTAAACTAAAAATAGATCGAGTCCTTGTTGACATTGTAAATAATCCATAATTAGTTGGATTAACCACAAGCCTATTAGGTAAAAATTTTAATATAAAGATCATTGTTAATAAGTAATTATCCCATCGAATAACTGATTGAGAGTTGATAAAAAGAAATTAAGTTCATTTAGTTGAGTTAATTAGAGAGAAAGCTTATTTTATTAAAATAAAACTTATTTTATTTTTATTATTATTATTAAATTGCTATGTAAGGGAAGAGCCATGTAATAATTTGTGTAAGAAGTAACTTTCCCCATTTGACAAAAAGATCTCTCTCTCTCTCTCTCTAGACATTGGACTCTATGGGTTGCTAGTATCTACCATTTGGTCGGGTCATAGTCAGTATATCATCAACTCTAAGTCAATGTTTATTTTATACAATTTTTTGTTTCAAACTTTATTATGTATAATGTTGTCCCAGCAATACATTTTATTTTTTCTCTCTCTCATATGATTTTTTTAATTATAACAACGGATCATGCTCCATTAATTAATTAGTAGAGTAGGCACAATTTAAACACAATATTCCTTGAAAACTTGGCATTGGTATATTGCTGCTGTTACATAATACTATTGAGATATTTATAGTGACTTTAGGTACAACTACCACTAGGGTTACAATTTGAAGCCTTTTAAAGAATATTTCAATTTGAAGTTAAAGTAGTTAGTCTACAGATATAACAAGCTCATCCACCACTAACCAACTTTTCTTGTTCTTTTATATATATATATAGAATTGATAATGGTGTTTCATTACACTTACTTATTAATTATAAAATTTAATAAAATTCCATGCAAATTATAGAGCCTTTAATTTTGAATCTTTATACGCTTCAACATATTTTAGACTTAATTGCATGGATTTGTTTTGAATTTTCCTAAAGAAAGAAGTACTAAATTGGTCCTTTAGAAATATTATTTTATGCGAAATTAGTCTCTTATTAATATAATCGAAGGAACTGATTTTATACAAAATTGAATTTATTAGAGACTGTTTTATACAAATTTAAATTTATAAGGGACTAATTCATCATAATTATGTTGTTAGGGACAAAATTGTCATAAAATATAAAAATGAGAGACCAATTTTATACATTACTCTTTTGCTAAAATTACATAAATAATCTAAGTTTTGTTAAAATTGCATGGACATTTCCTTTAATTTAAAAATATATAAAAACCTCTCAAGAAACTAAAAATTTGCCGTATTATTTAGTCTAATTTAAAATATTTTAAACTAAAATACATTATATTTCAATTTTTATAAAATTAAAAAAGGAATAAGTTTCTTCTCGAACACTTGGTCGCTTAAAACGTCATGCTTCTATTTGATCATTATATCAATCTTGGATGCAACAGGTAAGTTCTTTGCATTTCCTTAAAAATAGAAATTTAAATTGAAAAGTGTCATGCCTTAAATAGCAAAGCATGACCAGTATAGGGAATATGGTAAATCTCGACTCCATAAGTTGAACAAACATAACAAAGTAACCAATCAAAATACTGATATATCAAAATACTAGAAAAATATCATATTTAATTCTTCAATACTATACAACTAACTCAAAACTACACACTAAACTCTCTACCTATAACAATAGAGCTACTAGAGTACAAAGAAAATATTTTTAGACGTTTAACAACTAAATAAAAATTACTCTTCACCCTTGCAAACTATGCAGGGCTTACCAATAAGTCTCTCTCTAAACTACAGAGTGATAATTAGATCATTGCTACTCTTTAAAAAAATCAACAAGAAAGCGATGAGTGACCACATACAGTGAGCAAATGTTATTAAACATACCAAGAAGGAACATGCAAATCATTGAAGTTTTTCACAACCATATCATTTCACAGTTCAAAATCCATCAAAATTACGATGCCAAAATTATTCCAAAAGGAAAACCATAAATCATATAATATAATTTGTAAAGTTTAGGCAAATTTAAAGAAACTTTGCAAAACGATCATACTAAAAGCATATGAAATTCAGAAACAATAAATTTTAACTATGTGTTGCCGAACATTATAAAAAAATTGTGGAAATTATTCTAATCACAAATTTAAGATTTAATGATAAATTAAATTACTTATTTAGGGTTATTTAATCAATCACTATATGGTTTTCATGCCCTTTTAATAAAAACAAAGAAAGTTAAAGAAAATTAGAAAAAGCTACCAAATCAACATACCACTTCAAACGGCAACTTCCAATTGCTTAATTTCTTCCTCTAGTATTGATTCTTGAAGACAATTGGTCTAATATTTTCAAAACTCCATTACCCCAACACACATTTCGTGCAACCTAGAGGGGTGTAAAATTGGAGACCAAAACCTAACAATTTCACATGAGAATTAAAGGAAAAATACTCATCATTTACCCAAGAACCCAAATACCAACTTAATTTGAAGAAATTTTACCAAAATCTAGTCCAATTTCAAATTTACACAACCAACACATTGGAAAAAGGGGTTTCAGAATCATGACTCCAAATTCAGAAATTGATTGCAAATTATAGAGGGGAAAGAATGAATTTGGTGTTAAGGAAAACAAGGACACAAATTAATTTGAAGAAATCCATCACCAAGTATGTTCAATTTCTTCTCTTGTGGAAACCTACATCACATAATTGGAAAAATTCAAAATTAGGGTCAAAATTGCAAAATTTAAGCTTAAAATGATCAAATTAAGCACAAAAATTAAGAGGAAAGGATCTAATTACATACAAGAATGTGAAGCCCTAACAAAATTTCAAGAAACACACACCAATTTGGGTCTGTTTTAATGGGAGCACACATGGGAGATGTTCGCCAGAATTTGAGACTTTTTCGACCAGTATTTGTCGTAAATGGGTTGGAAAACATGATGAAGCTGGTTGTAATTGATGGAGATGATGAGGAAATGTTAAAATTGAAGCAAGAAGAAAGGGGGATTCTTCGAGCTTGAAAACTGGTGTGTGTTTGCATGAGGAGGAAGGAGAAAGAAAGAGAAAAATAAGAAAAGGAAGAGAAAAAAAAAAAAAATAGAATTGGAAGCATTCTTGTCATTTCGTAACAAAGGACATGTGTCAAGTAAACAAAAGGAGAGAAATTTTTTTCTCTAATTATTTTAAGATTTTATTCTTTATTGATTATTTAAAATTTTAATTCATACTACATTTACATTCTTCTTTTTTTTTTTTTTTGTCTTATTAAACTAGTCATTTTTTTCCACTTAAACATAACTATCAAATAGGTAAATTTGAGATGTGCTACTATATTAGCTGATGTTAATATACATAAATTACAGTTAATGTGGTGTCCTAATCTAATTAAACTTTTTATCAATAAAAGCATGCTACTATATGTGGTGTGCTAATCAAATTAAATTTTGTCATTTTAAATTTTGATGGGATCACACGTGAGAGATGTTTGCTGGAATTTGAAACTTTTCCAACCACCATTCATCATGAATGGCTTGGAAAACATGATGAAGTTGGTCGTAATTGATGGAGATGATAAGGAAATGTTGAAATCAAAGTAAGAGGAGAGGGATTCTTGAAGCTTGAGAATGGGTATGCATTTGCGTGAGAAGGAAAGAGAAAGAAGGGGAAAAAAAATGAAGAAAAAAAAAGAAATAGGATTTTGGGCTTTCTTGTAATTTTTTAACAAGGGACATGTGTCATGTTTAGAAAAAGGGAGAAATTTTTTTCTCTAATCATTTTAGGATTTTATTCTTTATGAATTATTTAAAATTTTAATTTATACGTCTACATCCTCTTTCTCTTTTTTTTTTTTTTTTGCCTTATTAAACTAACCTTGTTTTCCATTCAAACTTAATTATTAAATTGGTAAATTTAAGGAGTGTTATGCATGTCAGCATGGACTATATATATTTAATAAAAATATAATCCTACATAATAAATAAGAACCCTAAATTAGTCTTACAATGCTACTAGTACTTGGATTTACAGTGGGCATGAGCATACAAAATTATGAATAATAAGTGGGTTAAATGTGGTCCAAGACGGCATGAATTACAAGAAAGCCTCGTGAGCCCATTAATTAGTTTACCCAATATGGTTATTTGTAACCCAACAGAAATTGTATCAATGATTAGAGATGAAGTATTTATGGTACCTCAATGAGTAAAAAAAAAAAATCATAGCCCCAAATAATTTTAACAGTAAATAAAAATTAATTCACTAAAAAAATATAAATATTTAGTAATATTGTGTATAAGGATGGGTACTAGCACAATATAATGGGAAGGCCTTTTCTACTTCCTATTACTCTCTTTATGTCCATTCTCATTTTTTTTCTTCTTACTATGAGAGACAAATTTTGTAATTCTTATATTTTTTAAATAATACAATAATTAAATAAAATGTATAATCTTGTTATAAATTACTCTAGGATCTATTGAAGTTAGACTAAATTATACTTCGTACCATTTATGTTTAAAAAATAACACTTGACTCCCTTTAATTTATTTTTTATATATGTATTGTTTCCAAAAAAACAAAATTATGAAATTGTTATTATTTTCATATTAAAAAAATATGATCCCATACTAGAACTTAATATCAATTTAGTTGTCTTTATTATCTTATTAAAAATACAATCACAATTTTATATTAGATTAAAATTAATTGTAGTCCATTATATATTTGCTCTAAGGTTCACTAATTAAAATTGAAAAGTGTATAGTTTACCAATACTAACATAGCAAGTGTTGATGACAAAATTTAGATCATGTAATTATTTAATTATAGAATATAATACATGAACAAAAAATACAGAGAGAATAAATTAATCAAGATCTAACATGATGAAGACAACATGATTGTGATGTGTACTGGTTGAGTCAAGATAATTTCAACCCCTAATGCCCAAGAGTGTCTCTGAGTGTTTGACGGCTAGAGAGAATGATTATATTTTGTGTGTGTAAAAATTAAGGTTTCAATGTACTATTTATAGAGTTTTATTTTAATAATATAATTAATTAATATTATTAAAATAAAATCTTTCAGAATCTTTAAAATAATTTCTTATTTAATTAATCATAAAAATGAGCCCATTAAATCTCTCTGGGTAACAATATCAAATTAGTAATTTGACGAGATGATTACTAATGCTCTTGGACTGTGGGTTAGGTTTCTACCCAGTGGGCTTGTAGATAATCGAACGCATCACTGATTATCCACAAATTAAAATAAAACATAGTCCATTCATAGTTTACAAATTATAACATCAATTGTCTAATCAGTAATAACAAGATATTAATCTAATAGAATAATTAATATTAATCTATAAAATATTAAAATTATTCTAACAATCTCCCACTTAGATAGCATTAATTAAATTATTAGGTCAATAAACGAATACATAATCAGGCAAAATAATGTTTACATAAATACATGGATATGTGTATATTTATAAACCATACAAAGTTCAAAAATGAAACTATACACAAAGATCACTGAAACCAATAGGGAATCAAGTAATATTAACATTTACATAAATAAGTTTCATTATCTGAATAAAATGGAATACAAAGCGACATTCAAGATGTCATATTACAATTCAAAAGTCCCTTAAGAACTTAATTCAGACTTCCACTAAACCAATGTTACATTAAAATTTTTCAACAACACCCATATGAGTCATATGATTCTTAAAAACTCCTACAAGTAAGCCTTTGGTCAACGGATCTGCCAATATATGTTCACTAGGAATATGAACCAAACGAGTCTGAGATTCAACAATATTTTTTCTGATAAATAGGAACATAACATCGAAGTGTTTAGTGTGACTGGAGTTCCTATGATTATGAGAAAAACTAACAACAGACAAACTATCGTAGTATATGATTAGATGTCGTGATATAGAATCAACCAAATGTATGCCAGATATCAGTTTCCTTAACCATATGGCCTGGCGGGTAGCCTCATAACAAGTTATATACTTTGCCTACATAGTCAAGGTAGCTGATACTGATTGCTTACAATTTTTCCATGATACAGCTCCTCCAGACATCATGAAAATGTATCCAGAAGTGGATTTATGATCATATATACAAGATGCATAGTCAAAATCTAAATAACCCATATCAAGTGGCTCAGATATCCTAAAAGTAAGCATATGATGTTTTATATCTTGTAGGTACCTCATAACTTTCTTCGCAATCCTCCAATGATCAGGACCAGGATTACTCAGGTATCTACTAAGTACATTGACAGCGAAAGCAATATCAGGTCGTATGCATACCTAAGTGTACATAAGGCTGCTAACAGCAGATGTATATGGAATCTTATTCATTTCAATTTTCGAATCATCATCTTTGGGATAAGATGATCTAGACAACCTTTCACCTTTCTGTACAAGTGCAACACAAGGAGCACAAGCATGCATGTTAAATTTCTTTAGCACTCGATCTATATAGGTTGCTTGAGATAAACCAAGAGTGCCACAAGATCTATCACGGTGAATCTGAATTTCCAAGACGAAAGAAGCTTAACCAAAATCTTTCATGTCAAAGTGGTATAACAAAACATATTTGACCTCATTCAACATAATTATTGAGTTATTGGCCAACAGTATATCATCAACATACAATATAAGTATCATAAAGTTGTCTCTTTCAAATTTTTGATAGATACATTGATCAGCAATATTCTCTGTGAACCCAAGTGAAATGATTATCTGATCAAATTTCAAATACCACTGTCTTGAGACTTGTTTAAGCCTATAGATAGACCTGTTCAAATTGCACACTAAGTGCTCTTTCCCTGCTTCAGTAAATCCGTCAGGTTATGTCATATAAACATTCTCAAGTAAATCACCGTTTAAGAATGTTGTTTTGACATCTATCTAATAAAGTTCAAAATCTAACTGTGCACGAAAGCCATTACAACTTTGAAGGCATCTTTAGTAGATACAGGTGAGAACGTTTCTGTATAATCAATCTCTTCCTTCTGATTATAGCCTTTAGCTACAAGGCTAGCTTTGAATCTTTCAACTTCACTATTGGCTCCTCTTTTAGTCTTAAAGACCCATTACAACCAATAGGTTTACAACCATCTGGTAACTCAGTTAATTCCCATACATGGTTACAAGACATAGAAGACATTTCATCATTCATAGCCTCTAACCACTCAAATGAATGAGTTCCTAACACAGCTTTATAATAAGAAACTAGATATGTGCCATTAACAACGTCTGACTCAAATTTCTGCAAGTATACTATGTAAACATCTGAAATTGCAGGTCTACAAGTCCTCTGTGATCGTCTTAAATCAACGATTAGTTCTCCTACATCAGCTATAGGAGCTTTTACAATAGGATCAATCGGATTCTCATCAAGAATGTCAACTCGTATATCATGATCCACAGGTAAGGATGACAACGAAGGTATGGGTAAGATGGTATCCATACAATACAGGTTGATTACTCCAGGGACACCACTCCCACTATCCAAGTCATCCTCAAAATAAAATGCTCTGTCAGATTCAATAACCTTGGTAGTGTGAGTGGGACAATGAAATATGCATCCTCTGGATCCTGAACAATAACCAATGAAGAATTCGCTAACAATTCTTGAATCAAGTTTCTTGAGCTGCGGATTATAGGATCTCATTTCTACTCTACAACCTCACACGCAAAAGTGCCTCAAACTAGACTTATTACCGGTGAAAAGCTTATATAGTGTCTTTTCAACTAACTTACTCATAACTTAATTCAGGATATAGGCTGTTGTCTTAAAGGCATCACCTCACAGAAATTCTGGTAATTGTAGTCCATTATATATTTACTCTAAGGTTCACTAACTAAAATTGAAAAGTGTATAGTTTACCAATACTAACATGGCAAGTGTTGATGAAAAAATTTAGATCATGTAGTTATTCAATCATAGAATATAATATATGAACAGAAAATATAGGGAGAATAAATTAATCAAGATCTGACCTGATGAAGATGACATGATTGTGATGCATACTAGTTGAGTTAAGACAATTTCAACCCCCAATGCCCAAGAGTGTGTCTGAGTGTTTGATGGCTAGAGAGAATGATCGTATTTTGTGTGTGTAAAAATCAAGGCTTCAATGTGCTATTTATAGAGTTTTATTTTAATAATATAATTAATTAATATTATTAAAATAAAATCCTTCATAATCTTTAAAATGATTTCTTATTTAAGTAATCAGAAACATGAGCCCATTAAATATCTCTGGGTAACAATCTCAAATTAATAATCTGACGGGATGATTACTAATACTCTTAGGTTATGGGATGGGCTCCTACCTAGTGGGCTTGTGGATAATCGAACCCATTACCGATTATCCACAAATTAAAATAAAACTCAGTTTATTCATTGTTTACAAATTAGAACATCAATTGTCTAATTAGTAATAACAAGATATTAATCTAATAGAATAATTAATGATAATCCATAAAATATTAAAATTATTCTAACAAGTTATCATGGAATTAAAGAACTATATAGTTGTCAGCAAAAGCCATATATTTATTATATTTTAATTAAAGAATTCCATAATAAAGATATAAAGAATTATTTATCAATAAGTTTATTCTTTTTACATTATGTAGAAAGCTAACTTCCTTCACAAAAAGATATATGTAAAAAAGCTTCTACAATATATATCAAAATATTAAGGAGCCATAAATAATTTTCAAATTAAAAAAATATATCAAATATAATTTAGAGAGACAAACTAATATACTTTAAATCATAAAAAATTGACATTATTGATGCAACTTTAAAATTATATATATATTTTTTGTTATTTCATAATTTAATATGTCAATTAATATAGGATAAATTATAAATAATAACTATATGTTTAAGATATTTACTACAAAATATATTAAATATTAAAATTAGTCCAAAAGATCCTATTCTCAAACTTTAAGACCCTATCCAAAGATTATTCCTTTATTATGTGTTCTTAAAATATTAAGACAAGATCACTCAGAGTTAAGCGATTGAATTTTTAAATCTTTTAAAACAATTTTAAAATTTAAATTTCTTTATCATAAATATTTCAAACATATAATCTTTTATCATAATTTTGTCACTAACATATACATATATATATATATATATATATATATATATAAAGACACATGAAAGCATGGTGATTGTAGTAGCACTCTTAGTACTAGGATGGTATAATTAATGTA
Organism: Delonix regia; assembly: GCA_037074485.1. Taxonomy (NCBI): domain Eukaryota; kingdom Viridiplantae; phylum Streptophyta; class Magnoliopsida; order Fabales; family Fabaceae; genus Delonix; species Delonix regia. The sequence continues at coordinate 6,779,016 of CM073454.1, read as the reverse complement.
TATGCATCAAATGGCAATGCCCCTGCACTGCGGGAGCCTCCTTCGTCTGCCGACACCTCTTTAAATTTCTCTCTCATTTATCGATCAACTTTTTAAAAAAAAAGATAATAAATGCGACACCTAATTTAATATATTAATATTAATAAAATTGTTAAGAGAAAATAAAAATAATTAAAAAAATAATTTTATTAAAATTATTATACCAAATTAATTATCACTATGAGATTGATTTATTTTTTTTATTTTTTTCCTAATTTATGATATCATTAATCATTTTTATTGATTTATTTTTATTTAATTCAGTACAACTTAATTTATTATTTAAAGACAAAAGCTGGTACACGAAGTCAAGTCCAGTGCCCGCTTGACTTGGACATTCCGCAGTTTACATGCTGACCTTGACTACTCGTTCTCTTCCATCTACCCCTAACCCACTGAAATAAATTAACTATATGATTTTTTATATTATTTTTATTTTTATTACTATTATATAAAGTCGACAACGTGTGAATTTTGTTAAATTAATCAGAGTTTTTTTAATTACTATTCTAATTCTTTGTATGATAACTTTTTATATTTTTTAAATATATATCAAGATTTGTTTGAAATGTAAAATTTTTTTAAAATTAATAAAAAAATAAATTAATCATCTTTTAAATAATAAACTATTTGAAGTAAAAATAATAATTAATTAATTAATTACTTCTCAAATTGAAAATTTTTAAAATTTAAAAATATTTTAAAGTTAACAAAAAAATAATTAATTAATTAATTAACTAACCACTTCTTTTTTTTTTGTCAATAACTATTCACCTCTTAAATGTTTTAATAATGAATTATAAATATAACTTTATATAATTCAAAAATAAACCTAAAAAAGAGTTTATTGAAAGATTTGAATTATTTATTATCATATATTACTTAAAATTTAAAACAAAGTCAAATATAATATTATTAATTTTGAAATTTTAAAGTTTTTAAGAAAAGTAATAATAGTAACTACTTTATATGATAAAAAAGATTTCTTATGATAATACTCTTTTAATGTCGTCACTTCTCTATTAATAATCTCACAAAATTAATTTTATGCATTTTATCTAAACTACGGTGCTTTCTTTGTATCATAATATATTACTAAAGTTAATTTTTTGCTAATCTCCAAAAATATTGTTGATCTAAAATGTATAAGTATATAATTATTATTTATTTTATCATTCTTCTCAAGCAATTTCGAGATGAATCCTTGTCCCTTAATTTATTGCTCACATTAAAAGATTATGAGTTTTTTTATTACATTTTCTCATCGTTATATGTCCCTAATATTAATATCAATATTTTTAATCAATTCAATCACATAATTTTTAAAAGAAAATTTTCTACTTACATTTGGGGAAATAGAATTCAACCTGTTAAAGAGTTGAGTTCTGTAAGAAATTAACAAATATGAGAAGTTTTCTTTCTCTTATGACATATATAAAAGGGCAAGAAATTAAGCATATCTCCACTCGCTAAACTTTAATGCATTGCTTGGTATCATTAGAAAAAGAAAAGAAAAGAAAGATAAAGAAAGAAAAATGAATACATAACCTAGAGAAAATATATGTAAATAAAATGTGAAATTACTTTCTTATTCTCCACCTAACGATGAAATAAGGGGCAAAGAGGTAAAGAAGGAGCTTCTGCCTTTCTTTTTCTTTGTCTCGTGGATTCTTAATTCCTCCATATCAATTTCTTTCCTTTCTTTTTATACATACCAAGTAGGGAAAAAAAATAAAAATAGCATTCATCTATCATTTTCTTTCATTTTCTTCTTAATTTTCCCTACTATACGACGAAATCACTCCTCTTCAACAGTTTTTTTTTTTTTTTAAGCTTTTCATAGGGACTTACCATTTATGAAGTTCAATAAGTTAATAACAAGTTATAGCTTAAGAATGTCAAACCAAAATTAATTAGGAAATATTACCTTAAAATTTTAAAGTTTATTAGGAGAAGTAATCTTGTCATCAAGGCTCATCGCATTCATTTGAGTAATTTCAAACTCAAATTTTAATGAAAATATATAGTATAAAATATGATATAATAATTAGTCAAAATTAGGAAAAAAAAAAATTGTATGTAAATCATAAACATGGGTTTCAATAACTTTAAATAAGATAAACTATACTGTGCACAAAAAATTAACCATAATAGATTAATATAACATTTGTACTATTTAAATAAAATCCAAATTTATTGTTTTACCATTCAAATTGAAATATTCTTTAAAAGGCTATAATTGTAACCCTAATGGTAGTTGTACCTAAAATCATAAAAAAAATGAGATTATTAATGCAACTTATAAAAATATATTTTTTTATTTCATAATTAATTTTTTTCAATTAATATAGGATATATTATAAATAATAACTATATGTTTAAGATATTTACTACGAAATATATTAAATATTAAAATTATTCCAAAAGATCCCATTCTCAAACTTTAAGACCCTATCCAAAGATTATTCCTTTATTATGTGTTCTTAAAATATTAAGACAAGAACACTCAGAGTTAAGAGATTTAATTTTTAAATCCTTTCAAAACATATAATCTTTAATTATAATTTTGTCACTAACATATATATATATATATATATATATATATATATATATATATATATATATATAGAAAGAGACATATGAAAGCATAGTGATTGTAGTAGTACCATTGGTACTAGGATGGTATAATTAACGTATATGCAATCAAATGGTAATGCCCCTGCACTGCGGGAACCTTCATCGTCTGCCGACACCTCTTTAAATTTCTCTCTCATTTATACATACCAAGTAGGGAAAAAAAATAAAAATAGCATTCATCTATCATTTTCTTTCATTTTCTTCTTAATTTTCCCTACCAAACAACGAACTCACTCCTCTTCAACAGATTTTTTTTTTTTTTCTGCTTTTGATAGGGAGGTACCATTTATGAAGTTTAATAAATTAATAATAAGTTATAGCTTAAGAAAGTGAAACCAAAATTAATTAGGCAATATTACCTTAAAATTTTAAAGTTTATTAGGAGAAGTAATCCAGCGACCAAGGCTCATCGAACATATTCAAATAATTTCGAACTCAAATTTTAATGAAAAAAAATATTATAAAATATGATATAATAATTAGTAAAAAAAAATTGTATATAAATCATAAGCATGGGTTTCAATAACTTTAAATAAGATTAACTATACTGTGCACAAAAAATTAACCATGCTAGATTACATATAACATTTGTACTATTTAAATAAAATCCAAATTTATTGTTTTATCATTCAATATTTGATAAAAATAAATAAATAAATCATTCTATTATATCGTGCATTTGTTACAAGGACCCAGCATCATCAATCAGTATTGTGCCCCTAACTCTTTCCCTGTGGGGCTGTGACTATTAATTGAAGACCCTAACTGCTATTATATACTCCAAAAAAATAAAGTTGGACCTCTGAAGAAATAATTTTTTCAATTTTTAAAATTTATTTTTTTTAATGTTAGCTTTGTCATGATAATACAAATTTCTATACATACATACATACATACATATATATATATATATATATATATGTGTGTGTGTGTGTGTGTCTAAAAATGAAAAATAGTTTCATCTATATGATTGAATGTTTTTATAACTATACCATCGTCAACAATAAAAATAAGGAGAAAATTTTCTATGTAATTCTTTATAAATTTCAAATGTTATTTTTCAATTAAAATATAATAAATATATAATTTTTTAATAATATCAAAATATGAATATAATTATTAAAAATTAATAGCATTATTCTTTTAATTAAATTATATATTTTTATATTATTATTAGTTAATCATATGTTAGTTAAAAATTTGATAGTAAAAATGTAAAAAGCTGCAACTAAATCTAATATTAAAAATAAATGGTAATTTCAGATCTTGGGCTCTATGAAAGCAGAAAGAATATCAGTTTACAAGTTGAGTAGAAGTTTAAAAAAAATAAAAATAAAATTGCAGGTCTTGGTCAAGCACAGGACTCAAATAGAAATTAAAAAAAAACTAAAATTAAAATAAAATTACAGGTCTTGGTCAAACACAGAACTCACATGCTCATAGTATGGGAAAACAATCAATTAAAAATGAATTAGAGGTCCTACAAAACCATAATAGAATTAAATAGACAGGACAAACTTGTTTGGTCCTAAGTAACATCAAGTACGAGACAAACCTAACTCCTTCCTGAGACAGCTAGGTTCAACCTTCAATGTAGTTTGACCCTTCTCCACACCAATTAAGAAAAATGAATGCTCAATTATTTTTTGGTACATAAAATGTTCATCACGTAGGGACCAAAAAAAAAATGATAGGTAAGGATTCATTTCAAAATAAAATTCACTTAAAATTTGAAAACTAATGCAAATGTTATGTAATTTTTTTTTCTTAAAAAATTAAGAGTTAAGAAAAGAAAATTAACTCTTAACATAGAACACTCTAATGTTTAGTTGGTATCATGAGAGTTATAAAAAGTGCGTTGGCATGGTATTACATAGATTAAATTATTTTCTCTTGGTTTTTTTTTTTCAAATTATATTATACAGTCTTTTATCTTATTGTGAAAATATACACAAATTTTCTAAAATTAAAATACAACCAAAATATCCTAAAATATAATATTATTTTGATTTGAAATATATTTTATTGAAATTATATATTTTGACTTTTATTAATGTTATTTATTTTGTATTAAAAACAATAAATTTAATTTATTATAAATGTAAAATATTGACAGTTTTTTATTATTGAAATACGTATTTAGTACTTGCTATGTTATATAAATAATAGATATAAGAAGATTTTTTAATCAAAATATAATTGATTGTAGCTCATTTTTTTATACATCAATTATCAGCATAACCCATTTTCATTTAATATAAAAAGTAATACAGATTTCTGAAATAAACGAAAACTGATATAATTTAAACATATATGAGGATAAAAAATATATAATTTACCCTATTACCAATTATTCAAGTTGTCAGTTTGATGACAAATTTTAATTATTATTTTTACATAAATTTATAGGGGAATTATGCACATAATCCCTTCTGATAGATGTCACTTTCAGTACAGTTTACAAGCCTCAATCAAAATTAGTTAATAAATTCGCCATAATTAGGAGGTAAAGATGAGACATTTCTTTTCAAAACTTGCTGCTTTATACAGAATGAAAGCCCTCCTACTCAAGGATGAAGGTTGTTGGTTTGTTATATAAACCACTTTAACAAAAATTAGCTGAGTGGTTCACATCAATTTGTTCATTTAAACTTTGTCTTAAAACATAAAATTTTAATCAATATGTTAATTTCAATGTCTGCAATTCATATGATGATCAAAGTATCAAGTAAAGTTATAATACAATTATAAAGTCTTATATTTCTTGAGTAAAAATAATTAATTTAATAGCATAAAATTATAATAGTAGTATTGAGATGTTGTTCAAAATAAATTTTGTTTGTCTACGACCGTTGCTTGATAAGCTCAGACGTAAATGACATTTACCACGATTTATAGTAAAAAGAATTGAACTCACTTAAGACGGTTGTGTAACTTTATCTTAAATCACTTACTCTAAAATGAAAATATTTCTTCAAAGATATCAATATTTGTTATTGTGTGTTCAATTCCCTCTTCTTAACTATAGGTTAGAATGAGAAGATACGCAGAAAAAGGTTAGTAAAGCAGGAAAGTAAAAGGGCTTACCAACCATGGAATCTGAAACCCGTCTTAAACCCATAGAACTTGGTGGTTGATATGAATAGACAATTTTGATCAAAGGTGTTAAGTTCAATTCTCAAATGAAGACAAAGATTCAATGTTTGGTTGTTTGTGTCTTTAAAGATTTTCATGTTCGGATATTTGAAGAAAACTGAGGTATGAAAAGTCCAATGATTTTATGTAGAGGTCTATTTATTTATAGGTGAAGCTTTTTTATCTTTAAGATTTATGTATTTTGACTTATTATTCTTTTGCCCGTAAATTCCAACCTTTCACCTTTACTTAAATCTCTGATGAGTCTAATCTATACAATTGTTTTAGTCTGAGGTGATCCTTGACCTTTTTAATAATATATTTGTTGAATTATAAATTTATAAAGTGAAAATATTTAAATAGAATTATAAAAAAAAATTCAATTTTTCAGACCATTTTTTAACTAAATAATCCGAAGATAGTATTAAATATGCAAAAAGAAAAAACTTTGATTTTCCAAAAGTTTAAAACTTATTTGCAAAGTACTTGTGTATAAAAAAATACTGAAATATTAAAATTCATGTATTATATATATTTATAAATAATAAAAAAAACACAATTTTTTTGTGTTCCAATAAACTTCTTTATAAATAATTCTTAAATCTATAATGGACACAATCAATCGGTTTTCATTGTCATTTAACTTTTGTAATCAAAGGGTTGTTGCTGAGTTAATTTCCCCAAATCCACCCAACCAATCATTAGCAATTCAAAAAAATGTTATGGACAAATTTTTATGTTCTTTAATTAAATTTTTAGTAAAAATATAAAAATTATATAATTTTAAAATAATTATTAAAATTTTACAATTCAACTTCAAGAATAAAAATAACTATACCTAAATCTCTAACCATTCAAGTTCATGTGTTACAAGATAGTTGTACAGAATATTTCTCCTCTTAGCAAGTAAATTTGAGTTTTGTTATGATAAATCTGTAATAACAAAAGAAATCATTTTAATTATTAAAATCTAATTCAATTAACAGAATTATTATAATAAAATTTACAAAATATAAATAATAACTAAAAAATTGATCTCCTTAAGAAAGATAAATTCTCCATAAAACATCCTCAAATTTTATATAAAAATAAAGGGGGAAAATGAATCATATGAATGCAGTACATAGATGCACATGGATGATCCAAACAGTAAAAAAAAAAAGGGACAGAAACAAAAAGAGAAAACAAAATACTTTATTGACTACCTTGAACATGAAGCTTCGTAATAGGTGGAACCTTCCCCTAGATAAGGGGCAGTGAAGATTATTAAAAAAAAAAAAAAGACGGAGAGAGAGAAAAATAAAATAAAAAAAGACAATCAAGTGGATAGAGAAAATGAAAGGGAAAGACAATGCCTGCAAAAGCAGAAAAAAATAATAGAGGGAAATTAAAAGCTGCCCTCAAGAATGTAGGAGAAAGCAAAAGGATCCTGACTTCATCACACCTGTTTGGAATAAAATTTTGTTTTGGTCTTTTATATATGAAGTACTTTTAATTCAGTCCTTATAAAATTTGTCTTCTTAATTTAATTCTACACAGATGTAGTATTTTTAATTTGGTCCCCTGTTAAATTTTTGTCTTAATTTAGTTTTTAATGCAAAGGTATGTCTAATATAATTATCATCAATTATTTCTTTTTTGTCAACCTACACACATTATGTAATAGTGACCAGATTTTTTTATTCAAAATATATTATATGTTATTATGTATGTCAAATTTACTTACAGTAACTTGATAAAATAATATTATTGATAATAATTTTATTTATAAAAATATAAATTAATAAATATATATCTAAAAAATTGAATTAAAAAGGCAATAAAAAAGGACTAAAATGAAACTATTCTACGTAATGGGAACTAAAATAAGATTTATATTCTGGGTGCTCGGAGGCATCAAACCTCGTAGCTGTCACTGCTCATGTCCACACGCGCAAGCCTCTCAGCCCCATTATTATATTTATTCTTACTTTCAATTTGACACAAAGATTTATAAAAAAAAAAAAAAGATTAATTTTATTGAATCTGCAGAAATAAGTAAAACATATTATTATGATACATATATGTATACATTTATAGGATATTTTTATAATAAATTTTATTTTTAACATATTAATGTGTTTTTCCCAAAAAACTAAAAAATACATATGATACTTAATTATCTTATACTTTACAGTATCTTGAAACACATGATGCTAAAAACTAATATAAAAAAAGTTAGCCCCCTTGCTTATTATAACAGAAGTGATATTTTTTAACAAAAGTTAATAAATTAAAACTAGAATGACGCAAAACCTTTATGATTTTTGGCTTGCTCTTTGACATAACACCCACTTCAATATTAAGAAGATTATATATATATATATATATATATATATATATATATTCTTATTCTTTATTATCAATTTTTTTTTTCTTATAAAAATCTAATAGCAAGACTAAACTGAAAAAGAAAATTGACTTCTTACATTTATATCAAAGAATCTCTAATAGACATAATTATTCCTACAATTTTTTTTCATCTCAATCAATACATCAACTAAAGCACCACCTAACATTCAAATATAATATTCAAAATGGCCTACTTGTTTTATTGAATGAATCTACCGAGAGAAGACATCAACGATTTAATGAATGTCATAATGTAAAATTCATCAATTTCTTGAAAAAATAGTGGAAAATACATATATTTATCATGAGCATTCATTGTCTGATGAACATAAATGTAGTGTTTACACTTGATATTCAGAAGAACTGACAAAGGAGTACAAGACAAACGCGGAATCCATCATCTCACCTACCAAAAACACCACCACCTCACACTTTCCAAAACCCAGAAACAACTTCTACACTACCTAGTGGAACAGTGAAACATTAACAAATCAAATCCTTCAACACTAAAGTTAACAAACTTAGCTGTTAGTGTCAAACCCACTGTTGTCTATGGCAGCCTCTTTAATATTACCACCATTGACACTTGAACTAAGAGATCTTGTAAAGTAACAAAAGCTTAACGTCTCTGCTATGCCATAGCTTCATCACCTTCTCTCATTAATGGAAGGCAAACTAAAACTTAACCTCCATTTGCTCTATTCCTTCAGGGAAAACCGAGCTCCAACTCCTTAGTTGGATTCTGCACTGAGTATAAAGATTCATGCAGGTCAACATTTGGGAGAAACCTGTGAACTTCTATGCTCCATTGACAGATTAAATAGAGGTATAAACAAGCTTTTAAGAAAGAACCAACTGAACACCTACTTTAACTTCTAAGAGTGTTAGGAGTCATATAATAGTTACTTCTATAAACAATTGCCTTGTCTTCAATCCTATTCCTTGGTTACACTTCCATCTTCCAAATCATGTTGTTGATGCTGCAATCATGCGGTTTCTCCAGGGCGGCAACCTTGGCCTGATATACTGTTAATGAGTTTTTTCCTCCTTCATCCTGAGAAAGCTCACATGCTTCACCGACAGAACCAGTCCTCAAATCAGCTGGGGGAATGAAGCAATCTACTGACAGGCCTGGAACGTTGAAAGCAACCTCTTCGATTGTCCAGGCTTCTTCCATTTTTGTTTTGGTATGGCTCATAGCCATCTCCCCAAACCTGAAAAGAGTAACTACAGAATGGCCAGAGTGGGCAATCATAATGCCTTCTACAGGCCTATAATCGTCAAGGAATGAGTTGATTGTTGTTTCCCAGTAAACTGCATCACCCCCATTAGATTGGATGCGGGTCAGATGAGAATCCTCGATGTGAACAAGAAGTCCAGTCTTCTGGCTGAAGTAGCCAAATAAGACATGCCTTATGATCTCTGCAGGACCCTCACTCCGAGCCTTCAATGTCTGAGGATCTGTACAGAGCTTAAGGATGAAGCAATCCTCACCATTTATCTTCTTCTCCCCTATGCATTTAGCATCCGCAAACATACTAGCAGTGGTTCTAGGGTCAAGCCCCTGCTTGCAGAAACAAACACATTTAAGAATATGTAAACAAGAAAGGAGTGAAATACTAGCACAAAATCTGGACAACAAAACCTAACCTGAAGAGCACGACGCAAAGGTCTCACAGGTCCCTTTGCTGTGTGAGCACCAAGCCAGGGTGTGTGCCTCCAAACAACCTTGCCATTACAACCAGCATGAACCTTACTTCCCCCAACCGCGAGCTCTGCATACCACATATCGGGATTCATCTGCCAGAGCACAAACCCACCTGACTCAGCACACCTAGAGGCATTCCGATTCTTCACTACCCTTGTGGCAGTTTCAAACTCGGAAGCTACCATCCTCACCTTTCCCATTGCATATGCATTCCGGATAGAGTTCTGCAGCTTCTGGCCCCCAGAAGCTGCTGTGTACTGCTGCAATATGTACTGGGCAGATGAAGTTTCCTACAAGTTTACCCACCAAACAACACAGCAAAAAGATTAGTACTTAGTAGTATGTTCGCTGAAATTGAGTGATATTCATTATTTCAGAGAGATGGTACTCGAAAAGGCAGTCACGTTAACCACAAAGCCATACATCTATTCTCATTTACTCTGGATAGGCAGGGAATCTACATCAAAACAAGATCATGTTTCAAACTTAAACGTCTATCATTGTTAATTCATTATCCGTTACTTGGACAAAAGAAAGTAAAATATTAAGAAAAGCTTTGTTTCCTCCAATGAGTTACCAGGCTGAACTATCATTACAGACAGAATCATGTTAGAAGTCTTAGTTTTCTGTTCTCATCCGCTTTCACTTAGCAGCCAAACATCACGTGAACCAACGTGAACTGATATTATTGAGATGATTCTTTCATTATAACGCTAGCAAGCAGGTAAAGCTAGAAATTGTAGGTTAAAAATATACTGAATCTTGAAGCAACTCAAAATACGAAAGGGTCCAAAAAATACCCAATTCGTTGATAGCTTGTAAGAGAAAAATTTTCCAAGATTTCATTAGGCCGAGGAAATGTCCAAAATTTCCAAACAACATGCATCCAAAAACGTGAGAATCTTCTGCAAGCTACACAAAATGTCCTTTAGTTTCTGATTTTCTAGTTTTATGTTTGAAAATTGCCGAAATCGGGAAAGAACTCTAATCGCCCCTTTTTTACACAGACAGGCAGACAGACACACCCTCACAAACGCAGAGGGGGAGAGAGAGAGAGAGAGAGAGAGCGAGAGAGAACTAACAATGGGGGTGTCCTTGATACTGAGATGAGGCAAGGGGTCAGTGGCGCTAACATGAACAGGAGCGAGAGGAGCACCCATCACACCAAGAAGAAGCCTCAGATCAGACCTCTTGTAGGACATTGAGGTTGCAGAAGGAGCCCGAGACAACTGCCCCTTCATCCACTGGCCTATACCCGACCCGACTCTCTTCGGATCCCCGTTTTCCCCGCCGTTCGGGTCCGGGCCCTCTAAAAGCGGCGCCAAGGTCTCTCCCAAGGGTCTCATACTACCTGATCTTCCGATCGACGCGTCGGCGCTGACCACAAAGTTGTTATGGTTGCTATGCTTCTTCCTCCGGAGCAGACCCGAAATGGGTGACCCGGTTCTCCCCGGGCTGTTAGCCCGAGAACGCGACGGCGACAAACCACGAACTACCTCTTCCTTCAAAGCCGAGAAGAAACCCTGCTTCTTTTCCTTTTCCATTGTTGAAGGGTCAAAGAAACAAAACTCTGAAGCTCCAAAAGCGAATGAACCCGGCTTTCTGCAGCGAATCCAGTAATGGGTATGAAGCTAGGAAGCTAAGCTCATATAGCGTAGCGGGAGGAAGACGGAATGAGCAAGAAGCCAGAGCACTTCATTGAAGCAGAGGTTGAAGATGAAGATGAAGCTAGAGAGAGAGAAAGAGAGAGGAGCATCCACTGCCACTTGGGGAAAGCAATAGTGGCGAAGATGAGTGAGAACGAAAAACGGTTTGAAGAGTGCGACTCCTGAGGAGGCAGTGTGCGAGACTTTAGAGAAGTGTGCGTTGGTGGGCGTAGGATTTGTATAGGGAGGAAAAGCGAAGGGAGGGGAGAGAAAGTGCTTTTGGCCAAGCGGGTGGAGGAATAATATAATAGAGCTCTGTGTGTACCGAAATAGCTCCGAAAAAAGTAGCCCCTTTTTTTTCTCGCCTATGTTTTCTACAGTAAATTACAATTAATACTTTTTATCTTATTTCCATGTTAAACAATTTATTTGGTCAAAGGTGTGATATTATTTTGGGGGTATCTCAAAAATTATCTTCTTTCCGTATTAAAATTCAAAATTTATTCTATAGTTTGAAACCGATTTAAGATGCATTGTATGTGAAAAATAAATTTTTTAAGAGGTGGACTGGAGTGGTTTATCATTTTGAAATTAAATTTATCTAAACTCTAGTATTTAGCACTAGGTTTGAGCTTAAAAAATTATATAAATCCATTTTAAAATTAAACATGGATAAATTTTAGACTTTTTAAATTTATACTAAATTTATTCCTTATATATTTAGCGCATAAATGAAGTGAAAATATTAATACATAATGCATAGATATCTATATAAACTAATTTAATTACATGCATGCAACGCTTTTTCATCTTATAAGGATATAAAGTCTAAACTTTTTTCTTAAAAAATTGAATCATATTTTTTTATGAATGAATTATGTATATGATTGTTTATTTTGTATATGTTCATTGTTTTTAATATTAATTTAATCTTTTCATTGAAAAATGTTAAATTTAAATTTTGCCATTATTGGTTGGAATTTCTCTGATATAAATAACTCTTGTTATTGGTTATTCTTCTCAGAATTATCCTACAAATTTTAAATCTTAAACCCTAATGTGGGGACTAGCTATATAAATACCGTGAGATTAGCATGAAGTTGACAAGAGATTCCAAACACACCACTAATGTTTTGATTACAATAATAAACTAACTTATTTACAGTAATTTTTTTATCCGGAAAAATTTCAAATACTTTAACTTAGCTAAGCTTTTTTTTTTAATTACTTATTATTTTTAATAATAAATAATATGTTAAGAAATTATTTAAAATGCTCAATTATATGATGTTGAGTTATAAAAAAAAATTTATATGTTATGTTTTTATTAAAATTCTTGGTAGCAAATATATATACACAAAAATAATCCACAAACACATATGTTCTTACTGGAAATTTAAAATATTTTTTTATTCATAAATTTACGTTTTAGAAATGAGAGAATATACCAAGATATAATTAAGAAGTTTCATAAGCATAATAAATGACTGTAAATAAAATCTCGAAAATATTAATCAAAGCATACAAATATATATTATTTTATATGATTTTGAAACATTTGGCCTTTTTATTCTTCTAAATAAATATAAAATTAAAGCATATATTTTTTTAAAAAAATACTATTTCAGTTTCAAATTATGACACTACTCAATTTGGTCTCCACATTTATCTTATCTGAACAAAATTATCCATATTTTTGAACTTCATACAAAATTAATTCATGCATTAACAAAGAATCCTTCACTCAACTTTTAGAAAATGAGAAGGACTAATTTTTTAAACATTAAAAAATATAAATAATTATTTTGAGACTGAACAAATAACTAAAGTGAGATAGAATCGAAAAATGAAAGACTATGAAATATTTTTTTTCATTTATTTTTTGAAAATATAATTATAATTCAAGAAAAACAAGCTAAAACATATGTAAGAGATTATTAAAATGTATTTAAATTGTCACTACTAGTTTTTACAATTTTATAAGTTTCATAAAGATAATATTTAATTTTCATTTAAAAATTTATAAAAAAAATATTAACATATAATTTATGTAAAGTCAAATCAAATGATGTTGGCCTCGAGTAATGCCCGTTTGGTAACGGTTGGGGGGAAAATCATAGCGATGTGGTGGCGACTTCTCGAATTGTTGCATTAAATTCCTTCCATTGGAGTATATTTATAAACACTTACCTATCTCATTCCATTCTCTTACCTCTTCATTTTCTGTGGTGCGGGGTGTCACTTGCTTATTGTAATTAAGGAAGGATCACACAATGAGGTAGAGATATTTTGGCTTATCTTTTATATACTAAATGTTTATTATTACGATTTAATTTCACCCACATAATTCGGTTTAACTTTTCAGATTTCAGTTCAAGTTGGATTATTTTTCTTTTTCAAACTGAAAATGCACAAATACTTTTATGTGAAATGAATATTTTTAGAGTTTTTTTTAACCTGTTCCTTTGATTGTGCAAAATTTATTATTTCAGTCCAAGGATAAAAATTTTGTTCACATTTTAAGAATTCAAGACTTCGTGTCGATATATATAATTTTTGTTTGTATTAAAGATTTTAATTGTTGAATGAAAATTTAATAATTTAAATTTAATATTATAAAATATTAATTTTTTTATAAAATTATAAATCATTAAATAAAAAGTCATTCAAATTATTATTGTAAAAATTACATATTCCTACTACACTGAATCCACAACTATAAATATACATATACACGCACACAAATTATGTATATTTAGAAATATATTTTTATATATTAATCAGTCCAATATATTATTAAAAAAGGGGAGTGAATTTAATGTTTGTCTAAAATATTATAGCACCAAAAATGAATTTAATTCTTTAATAAAATAAATTATCTAATATGATTAATCCCTTTCTGAACTGATATTTAACGATGAAAAGCTTTCCAATATGTGAAAAATAAGCATCCCTATTTTTCTAATTTTTATGAATTCTTTTCATAAAAAAAATATTTTTCTCTGTATAAATTCTAGTCCATTAAAATTTATATATTGCTAGATATTAAGTTGTTTGTTGGAACAAACTTTATATTTAATTTATTTAAAAAATTAATATAAGCGTACATATAAATCAAAAACTAAAATGTAGAGAAGCACATTTTACAAGCACCACGTATGTACTATTTTTATCTTAAAGTTGACATATTGTATCTAACTTGATTGAGTGTTTTGTTCAGTTCGGTATGCTAAATATTATTAATACAACAACTTGTTCTTAAATAAAAAATGAAAAAAAAAATAAAGATCTAAAAACAAACAAGAAATGAAATTTAAAAAGTAATTAAATTTTTTTAAAAAAATAGAACTAAACCAAATTCTAAGTGAATTATAAACTTGGCTTGATTAAATTAATTTTTTTTTTATTTTGACTTAATCTAATCCAACTTGGTATGTCTAGGCTAATTGAGTTCACCAAATTTATATATTCCCTTACTTATATTACTAAAAAGGTAAGAGAATTTCATATTCTTAAATTTCTAACTTTACTATTATCTGTATAAAGTAAATTTTTAGGCTTCTTGGATAAATTTTAATTACTACATTAGACATGTAAACATTAAATACCATGACATCTTGTAAATTAATAAGACTTTATATTACCATATATAATATACAAAAAAAATTACCAAACTCCTTAAGATAAAAGTTCACCATCAACTTAAAGCTTAATAATGGCCAAAAGCAGCAACTTGTCCTCTAGTTATGCTCAAGATTGTGCCTTTTTAAGTTTTGTTTGCACAAAATTAAAAAAATAGAAAAAATATTAAATTAAATTTTATTGCTGAGCCAACTATGTATGAACAGGATAAATTAGGAGAACAACCTACTAATGTGGCTTTAATTATTTGAAAAAAAGAAAAGAGAAAGAATATTGTCACAATCAGATAGAGGACAATAGGAAGAGAATCAGGCAACATAGGTCAAAATCAAAAAAGATTAATTCCACAAATAAAAAAAGAGGTGCTCACATGGCTAGATTGCTAGTGGTAATAGGGAAGAATGTTGACAGATCGTCTTTGACAAATTTTCATGCTCACATTACATTTTAAAATTCATTCAACATAATTATTTCCTTAATAAATCATTAATTTTATTATTATATTTAAAGCCAGAAAATTTTCGGTAATGTCTTATCATTATTGAATGTTACTGGATCTATAAATAAAGGTAACAGTTTACTTTCAAAAAAAAAAATTTACTTATTAAAGGTACTAAATTAGATGAATTTGGTGCATATTTTTTAGACTAAATTATACATTTTTTTAGTTTTGTTTAAAGAAAATGAAATTTTAATTTACTTTAAAAAATATACATAAATTTTTCTAAAATTTAAATTCACGCTATACTTTATTTTTATTTTTATTTTTTATTAAATCACTTCCTTAATAAATCATTAGTTTCACTAATATATTTGAAGACAAAGAAAATTTTCTGTAATGTATTATCATTATATGTCACTGAATCTATAACCGAAATTAATAATTTTCTTACTTTTTTTTTCAAATAATAATTTTCTTACTAAAGGTACCAAATTAGATGAATTTGGAAAGGTCGAACGTTAAAATGATGCAAAATTTCCAGAGTAAAGTAAACAACTTTTTTTTTTCTTTTTTGAAATTATATGAACTTTTAATTTATTTTTTAAATATACAAAAAAATTTCTAAAATTAAAATTTACACTACACTTTAGTTTAATTTTAACATTTATTACTAAAATATCTTCCATTAATTTAAATACATAACTTTTTTAACTGAATTACCACTTTACACATTTTATATGAAGTATGTTTTGGCAGAAAAACTTAAAACTTAAATATTTTGAAAACATAAAAAACATATCATTTTAACAAAATTCAAGCGAAGTATGTTTAATTAATTCAATTTCTTATGGAGAAACTTATAAATTTAATCTATTTGTATAGCTAGAAAAATGTACTTTATGTATAAAATGTTTTATTTGTAATTGATTTAATATATTAATTTAATTTTTAAATTTTAATCTGCTTCTCAATAATTGAATTAATGATCCAAATCTTGAAACCACGATTTGCATATGAAAGGAAAGTAGCTTGACGAAGCAGAGGGACAGAAAATCAGACACTCTCACAGGTCACTGCATATATTTTACTCAAAGAAAACATCATTCCACATTCGTATATTCCTGATTAGATTTAACTTTTTATATATATATATATATATATATATATATATATATTTTTTTTTTTAATAATATCCTCCCTTTTTATAATTGCTATTAGGCTGTCAGCTTTTTTTTTTTTTAAAAAAGAAAATTAATTTCACTTCAACTTGTAATTATTTTTGCTTTGAGAGTTGGGTAATTTGGATCTCCAAGTTTAGTCTATGTTTTGTATGATTTAGGAATAAAATTAATTTGGGGTTACACTATTTTTTATAATTATCTGTTCTTATAAAAAAATAATTATTTGTTCTTATTTGATAAGTGGATTTTCTTGATATGATTTATTCATGATAGATTTATTAGAGATTCTGTACCATAGGTTAGATAAAAGTATAAAATTGGTCTATTAATTTGATCTCTCATAAATTAATTATGATAAATTAATCATCTACAAATTTAAATTTGTATAAAAACAGTCATTTCATTTGTCTTAATGAAAGGTTAATTTTGTATGAAATAAAATTTTTAAGAGACTAATTTATTATGTTTATTTGTAAAAAACTAAATTGTCACAAAGCGTATAAGTGGAGCATCAATTAGGTACTTTTCTTCATAGGTTACACAAATTTTTTTGACAATTTAGGCTTCTTTTTTTTTTTTTTTTTTCCTTTTTTTGCCAAATAATTCAAGCTCAATTGAAAGAGTCTTATATGTATCATTGTAGATTGTGTTTGAATTTTTGTATTTGTAAAAATGTATAAATTTTGAAAATATTAATTTACAATCATTTATAAAAAAAAATAGAAATATTTTTATATACCCACAATTTTAAATGAATCAATGCACTTAGTTATAATATAAGGATATAATTATAATATTATTATTTTTTGGGTTAATATGATTATAATTATGTCCCCTACATTATAAGTGGGTGTACTGATATATTCAAAATTATGAGTGCACCAAAGATGACACAAAAAAAATATTAATAAAATGCATTTAATAGAAAAACATTATTGTGAAATTTCACAATACACAAATAAAATATTTCATGCTTTTAAATAAAAAAGAAAGATGAACCAATTTTGAAATTTTGCAATATGAAAGTAAAACATGCATATTCATCCTAACTAATTTTCCTTCAAAAATATATAATTTAATGTGTACTTGATAAATATATTATTATAGATGACTGACAAAATATTAGAATAAAATTTATATGAAAAAAACTAAAAGAAAGAGTTTGGCTAACATGAAAAGAACTTTGATGTATAATTTATCTATTTCAACTTTAAAGTTGACTATAGACCCCCGCTTAGCCTTTTTTGCTTCGAATAATGATGCCTCCATCTATTATCCAAAATCTGAGGGGTCCTGCTCACGAAAATGAAAGAGGCCAAATTAGCCAAAACGAAAAATAAAAAGAAAAAAGAAATCGTCATGTCACCTTTGTTTTTTACAAAAAAAAAGAAACTGTATTCATCACTTGGAATAATGTTCTAAAAATAGTTTTTTGCTAACTGAATCTCTTTCGGCCAGTATAGACAAGTAAAACTACAATATTAAAACAAAAAAAATTAGCTGAAATACTATATTGTGCACAACAATAGGCTATTTTTATATCGGATTAGGTAAAGTTAGAATATAACTTGAGATTGGACTTGATAAAAGATTGGGGAGGGGCCAAAAAATTTGCCTCTGCACCTAACCCAGCCCTATGTGGTCTGAGAATTGGTCGAGTATATATTTTATTTTTAGTTATTTTTAAATTTAAAAAATATTTTTAATGAATAAAAACTAATTTTTTAAAATAAAAATAAAAAATTTAAAATTTGAAGGTGAAAAAAATTAGAATGACAAAAAATTTAAGATTTAGGATAAAAAATAGTTAAGATTTGAAATGAATTGATGTGTTTAAAATTTATTGTAGATAAAAATATATGAATTAAATTATAAAAAATAATACTTTAAAAATAAAAATATAATCAGGTCGGGTAAGGTTGATGTTGAATATGGGACCTATCCAAGTTCGTTATTTAAATTTTTTTTTTTAATCTTGACTGAGCCAAACTCGACTTGACATAGCAGGGTCGGGTTGGATTGGTCAGGTTATCAGGTTTTGAACAGTTCTACACAAAGAAAAACTTTAAAATTTTATAGTCAATTTTTAAAATTAAACAAGAATAAATTACATAACTCTGATGAAAATTGTTAGCATTTTACCTTGTATTCTTTTGGGAGCAAAATATTGATCCCTGGCTTTTTTAGTTAAAGTATTAAAGTTTTTAAAATAAAAAATGAACTAATTTAATTTTTTTAAGAAGGCTGAATTAATCTTTAAAAGATTATTAATTTTTAAAAGATTTATCTTGAGAAGATCATTTTAATATTTTTATTTTTAAAGAATTAAATTAATTTTAAGATAAAAAAATAAGAAACTAAAATTATATGTTTTCAGAAAAGTACTAAATTGTTCTTTTATTTTTACATGTTGTGATAATTTGATTTTTTATAAATATACTATGACAAATTAATCTATAAATTAATTACTTATTAATTTAAATAAAAAATAATTTTATAAAAATTTAAATTTCTTAAGGACTAAATTTGTATAAAATAAAATTTTAAATAATTAATTTATATATTTATGAAGAATCAAATAATTACAAAATATATTTTTTCCTATAATTTTCTCATTGTTTTGGTGTGAAATGGAATTAAGGAATGTAAATGTGAAAGAGAAAGAGAAATGTTGGCGGGAGTAGCTAAGGGGGTTTGTGGGGCCCAAACAAACGCGTTTAGCTTTATTGCTTTACGGTGCACACTGCATCCAGCTATGACTCTCCACACAATTCATTATCTAATTATCTTCTTCTCACCCCCTTCCCCTCTCTTCCTCACCTTTTTATCCTACAAAAGATACCCTTTCACTCCCCACAACATCACCTTTTTTGTACTTTTTTTTTTTTCAAGATACGTGGTTTAGATAAAAATATTGAGAAGAATATATTTTTAATTATTTACTATCACAAAATTGTTATTTTAATTTTTTATTTATTAAAATATTTAAAATAATTTTATATTTATTAAAAATATTACATTTAGTTCCTCATTTTTTAAAAAATTATTAAATTTAGTTTCTCTACCAAATTTCAAACCCTAAATTTAAGGAACTAAATTTATTTTTTTAAGTAGAGGATCAAATGTAATATTTTAAAATAAGTGGAAGATCATTTTAGACATTTCAATAAGTAAAAAATTAAAATGGCAATTTTGAGATAAGTAAATGACTAAAACAATATTTTACTCTATAAAGATTTTAAGTATGACGCTAGCTATTTTGATATCTCACTTAGCTATGTTGAGTTTGGTTTCTTACATATTTTTATTCTTGATTTAAATCTTTATTTATTAATTGATTTTTAATTTGCTTTGTCACATCATTTTATTCTCAATTTAGTCTCCTTAATGTCATGAATATTCTAATATTTAGTCTTTTATTCTTAACTAAATTAGAAGTAAATGTATTAATATTCAAACTAATGAATTGCCAAGTTAAAAATAAATTGATAAGTGAAAAACTCATTTAAGAATGAGCAAATAAGTGAGAGAATTAGTGAGGGGCTAAATAGTGAATCAATTGATAAATAAGGGATCAAAATGAAATTTTATTCACAAAATATATTTTTAATTAGAAAAATAAAGAAAAATGTATAAATGGATATATATATATATATATATATATATATATAAAGAAATAGTTCTCATACATAGTTTAAATATAATTTTATTTTTGGTGTCACCCAATTTTTGATAAGCATGATAATGGACGTTGGAGTTCATTGAACTTATCTATCGAGTTGATTTACAAAAATAAAGAAAAAGGAAAAAAGAAACTTTCACATCAACTTGGTTAGATTGACCCCCCCCCCCCCCCCCCAAAAAAAAAAAAAGCTTGGTTAGATGAAGAAGAGAATAAAGTGTGACCCGTTCTTGCATGTATGATATTCTTTTCTTTTCAACTATATAATGGGTGGAAGTAGATCTTCTCGATTTCTCTTTAAAATTATCAGGGTCAATTAAAAAAAAAAAAAGATACATAATGTGTGTATAATTCAGTTAAGTGAGATTTGTTATTTACACAGTGTTTATAATATATATATATATATATATAATAAACTAAATGATAAAGCTGCCTTAGAGATGCCATAAACACTTTGGTTCATATCTATATATACTGCAACATAGCACAACCTTGTGGAGCAAGACTTTCTTGCTCTGATTCCACAATGTGTTTCTTTTTTGCTTTTTTGACTGCATCATCGATCTGCATATTTTACAAAAATTTTAATATACTTTCTTTTCTCATTGAGGTGATCAATTAATTTAATCCTCTTCGTTTTCCACTTAACAAAGAGGTCACAGGAAAATGTAATTAATTAGGGCTATCTATATAATCCATGAAAATTTTAGAAGCGTAGCTTTTCATGCCCACTGGCTACTCAATGTGAGATTTTGCGTTGTAAAATATAAAAAAGATAAAATTATGTTCGAACTAGTAGTTCATATTTTTAACCTAATGATAAGCACTTAATATGAATATAATATACTTGCAACTCATTCAACCATTCACATTATATAATCCACAAAAGTATTTTTATGATACTAAAAATTTTATGACTTATTATAAATGAATGTATCTATTTTTCAGGCTAAAATTAATTGTATGTAAATATACTTACACTTAAAGATTTCATAATGTAAAAAACAAAAAAAAATACAACAATCCCATATTAACCCTCACAATATTGTCTCATCGTTCACACAAAAGGATTTAAAAAAAGAAAGAAAGAAAGAAAAATCTGATCTCACGCAGCTAACTACGAACCAATAATCTCCCCAAAATTACTACGTCACTTGCATGATTGCATGATCAAACGCTGCCAATAAATTTATTACATTTATAAATTTTTATTCTATGAAATATATTTTATTAATGGTTTTTTATTTATAAACGTGATTTTATAGTGAGGTCGAATACACTGCATGCAAAAAGGTAAAAAAATCTCAGTTATAAAGGTGTGGGCCAATAGGATTGCAACCAAATGAAATGATTAATTAGCTGGGTGGATCATCTTTTAGTTTCTTAGTTTTCTTTTTTTGTATATGAGACTTACTATGAGAAAGGTGCAGTGGACACAATTGTTGTTTCTTATAGACAAAGACATTCTCAATACCACCACACCCTTCTTCCATATCTTTTTTTCTTTTTTAGCTTTCAAAAAGATGGAGAGAGATTAATATGCTTTTAATTTGCATTATGACTTTAACTGTTCAATTAACATGTAATGTTGGGATCAGAATTCATTTTATTTAAAAATGGGTAAAATATATTTTTATCCCTTACTTATCACAATATTATTTAGCCCCTCACTTTTGGTAATACCCAAAATAGTTATTCACTTAGTAAAAAATGTTATACTTAATCTTTTATTTTTATAAAAATACTTGATTTAGTCTATTGGATTTGGGGTTTGGTTGATGGACTAAATCAATGATGAATCTAAGGGGGGCATGGGAGCAGTCTCCCCTTTTGAATTTTTAAAATTTTAATTTTTATATGTAATTTTATCTTATATTTTTAATTTATTTTTTAATTTATAAGAGTTTGTCTTTTTTGGATTATAAGAATTTGTTTCTATTAGTTCAAATATTTGGCTCAAAGACTTTCACCCTCTTGGAATCAAATCCTAGTTCCATTTCTAATTAAATCCAATAAGGGACAAATGTGATATTTTTTAATGAGTTGAGACTATTTTGATTATTTCAATAAGTGGAGGATCAAAATGATAATTTCAAAATAAGTGAGGGACAAAATTTTTTTTATTAAAAATATTCGACATACAATTAGAGATAAATAAGAAAAAAAAGGGGTGAAAAGAGATAGTGAACACTATATATTCTCATTTGATATCATTTATTTCTCTCTCTCTCTCTCTCTCTCTCTCTCTCTCTCTTTTAATTGTTTCTCTTAAATTGTGTGTGTATGTGTGTGCAGATCTTACCTAAATATAAACCAACAGGATCTATTCTTCATAATGTTGTTCCATTCTACTATTGCAGTTTCAATTTTTTCTAAATAAAAATCCTCAGAATCCAGAGTTGAAACACCAGTTTTGCTATTAGAATAGTGTGGATATTAATTTAGTCATAAATAAAGGGAATAATGTCTTTGATAAAAAGAAAAAATGATTATTATGCTTGTACATATAATTACCCTTTGATGATGTATACAACTGGATTGATTTTCATTTGAATGATTTATTTAACATAATGAGTGTGAGAACCAGAAGAAATTAATAACCTGAGATGGCCTACTCATTCAAGATTAATTTGTATGTTAATTACATAAGCTGCTGGATTAAATTATTATGATGTTATTTGGTACATGATCAAAAGTTTGGCTTTATAAAGGTTTAAAATTTTTATTTATTAGATACTTTGAACATAATAAACATAAAAATTTTAAAATTCAGCATTTTATAAGACTATATATTATATAATATAAGGGTGATAACATATATTTGAGAAAAGTATTAAATTGGTTCCCTTATTTTTTACTGTGATAATTTGGTCCCTCATAAATTATTTATGTCAAATCAATCATTTATAATTATTATTTTGTGCAGAATCAATCCTTTTATTATCTTGCCAATTTATTGGCCATGAATTAGTGAATGACTAGTTTTTCACAAAATAATAATTGTAAGGAAGTGATTTAATACAGGTAATTTATGAAAAATCAAATTGTCATAAAGTGTAAAAATAAATGACTAATTTGACACTTTTCTCATTTTTAAAATTACATATTTCAAATAAAAATGTTTTATAGATAAATTTTTAAAAGTCTTAAAAAAATTACATGCTCATATTAATTATCAAACATCATCATAGGGATAATCAATTCCAGAGAATTGGTATACTGGTGAAGATAAACATGTAGTTAGATATATATCCTGACATGTATTAAAGTGTTAATATTTTAAAATATATATTTTCAGTAAATTATTATAATTAATAATTAATTTTTACATATTTGTAAAAAAAAAAAAAGAGTTAGTGAGAAAATATAACTTCCTCCCTATAAACTTGTGTTACATTTAATTTTATGTTAAGACTAATAGTTAAAAAATATTAGTTGATCTTAATATATTTATGTAGTAACTAATTTAATATACCAATTATAGTAAAATTATTCATTTAATAAATTTTATTTTATTTTAAAATAATTTTATTAAAATAAATATACTAAATTAATTGTCATCACACATACCAAAACTAGCAAATGCTACCTAGGTCAGCAAGTAATAATAATATAGCAGTCTCACCGGTCATTATACCATATTTCTTGTGCTTCTGGTTTGGTCTTAAAGATGTGTAAAAGGAAATGTTGAGTGTGTGGCAGAGGCAGACGCATATGGTTGATGAAAAGGGGTGGCTACTATGTTTAGATTGAAGTGCAACGTTAAAATATTATTGTTCCCCATTTTGTTGCTGCTCTGTTTCTTTTTCTTGTTTTGACTAGGACCACATCGCAAAACGTCCATGTGAATGTGAATGTTTGATTTGGGAGTCATATGTAACCTTCCAAACTCCTCTATCTCTTTCTCTCTCTCCACAGCCATATGATGCTTTTTCATTTGTCCGAGAGACACAGCCTTCATCCTTACGCGCCCCAGCACGTGCACCAGATAGATTTGCACACATCTGACTAAAATTCTACTTTGGCCTCTCATAAAGTATACATTTTCAGTTTAGTCTCCAAAATTAAATTCATTATCAATAGTATTTTTTTTTTTTTTATAGAAGACGATATTAATAATGCTTTTCTTTGTGAGATCAAAATTAAAAATATTTATGTGTGACTGATTAAATTTAAAAAATAATTATATAAATGACTAAATTCAAAAAATACTTTCCTCCTTGCGTGCCCCAACATATATGTATGCATTTTTTCTCCTTTCATAAATGGAATATTTTTCAATTTAGTCTTTTGAGCAATTGTCTTCTCTATTTGATTTCTTATTGATATTGTCTCTCTAAATTTAATTTTTCACATATAAACATCTCTCAATTTAGTTCTCAAAAAATCATTATTAATAATTTCCTTGTAAAAAATAAAGAATATTATCAATAATAATTTTATTTGCAAGAGACTAAAACAAAAAATATCTACATGTAAAAAAACCAAATTGAAAATGTAATATTATGAATGATAAAAATGAAAAATATCTTATTTGTGATTGACAAAATAAACAATTTTATGATGGACTTTTGAGTAACTCCATTTGCAAGGGATTAAAATAGAATTTTATTCTATATATATATATAGAGAGAGAGAGAGAGAGAGAGAGAGAGAGAAAGATGCAATTAGAATGGAGGTGAAGGTGGTAGCCTCAGCTTTACAACTATCTAATCTTAGAACAATAATTAACCACCTAATTTTAAATCACAGAGAGGGAATGTGGTCAACTTTTTTCCAACTTGTGTAGCTGTCAAGTTTCAGAGGACAAGTGGTGGGGTTGGGAAGCAATTGCAAACACTCCCAAAATAGGACATTTCCCATATTTTTTTATTAGTCTCAGAATTCTCCCAATATTTAATTTTCTCCAAGTTACAGTCATTATATATTCTATATAATTCCATTTAAACTGAATTTTTTCCTTTACGATTTAGAAATGTTAGAATGTCTCATTTGTAGTGCATGTATATTAAAATAATAGATAATTTTATTGTTGAAAATATGTTTAACATATGCTTTAAATAGTTTCCTAATCTTCATTGATTGCTACTGGTATTAAGTTAGCAATTTGAAATTAAAACTAATTACTTATTTGTAAAAAATAAATATTTATTTAGCAGTAATTATTTTGGTAAAATCTTTAGTGTAATTGTGAAATTGATTGTATTGATGTAATTATTATATGATATGTTAAGAGGAAAATACATGACAAATGTTGTGTATGTAAACTTAAAATAATTTGTTATATTTATATTTTGACCTTATTATTTTTAAATTTTATTTATGAATTCAAAATATTTGAAAATTTTAATTTACTTATTTTATTTTGTATTTTTTAGCCATTCACACAAAAGTTTTAGTTTATAATTTTGTTAGTTCACCCCTATACTTTACTTATTCTTTCAATAATTCTATAATTTCATAATTATATTTTTATTTTGAATTTATGAACCAATGTTTTATGAGGTTACTAAAAAAATAAAAAGTAGTGGGGATAAGTTGAAATTTTTAAAAAAATTTTGTAAGTTTAAAAATAAAATATAAAAATATTGGAATGAAAATATAAATACAAAAAATTATTTAATTAATATAATTAATATATTTTGACATATACTTGTTACATGTTTTCTTTTAAGTATCTGATTGTACCATTATAATTGATTTTATATTTGCAAGAAAGATGAGACCAATTTTTTTTTATCATAATATATATATATATATATATGATTATTTTTTTTGAAGTATATTTAATGATAAAAAAATGTTCTTCAACAAAATTTGAATTTTTAAACATGATCATTGAATATTTTAATCATATATTGCCTGACAGATTAGTGAATGATAGAAGAAATTATGCATGCCGCTTTATTGACATTTTGAGATGTAGATTTAGGGTTTTAAAAGAAAAAGAAATAATGGAACTCAAAATTCAACAAAGTACTATATAAAAAAAGCATTTCAAATTTAATCTGTGGTCACATCAAGTTTATTTATCACTAATAATTCATAGTTTTCGGTAGATGGATTAGGTGACTCTTATCATTAATTTGAATTTGAACATAAACCATGAGCAGATTGTGCTACACAGATTCTTCTTGGGGTTCAACAAATAATTATAGAGACATAGAAGGGGGATATTTAAATGGGATAACTGAAGTGAATAGGTGCCTACAATTGTTTAACATCAATTCTAGAAGTGTTTGTCTTTCTGGCTTCACCCACCCTCTTTATTCATGTAATTTTTAAGTTATATAACATGTTTATGTTTATATATAGACTAATTAAATTGGCTTAAATTGATATAAGAAAATAATTGTTTTGCCCATTTACTTTTTATCTCAATATTAATTTAGTATTTTATAAATTTATAATGCTAAAATAATCTTTCATAAGTTCAATAATAATAAAAAGTAGTTCTTGAAAATGATTATAATTGACTTGCCATTAATTTAGAGACTATTTATGATTGAAAAAAATATATAAAATTGGTCATTCAACTGTGACAAAATTAATTCTTTATAAATTTAAATTTGTATAAAATTAACTCATTTGTTTGAATTAATAATAGACTAATTTTGTATAAAATAAAATTTTTTAAAAATTAATTTGTCATAGTATATTTACAAGGAATTAAATTATTGCAAAGTGAAAATACAGAGAATCAACTTAATACTTTTTTCACTTTTTTTATTAGTGTTGAATTTTTAAGAGGCGAGTCTCATAATAAAATTACATGGATGATCAAATTGGCATTAAAACGAAAAAAATAAAATGATCAATATACTATTTTTCCCGTTCACGTAAAATCCTCCTATTTGTCTCTGATACTAGCATGTCCAGATAAAAAATTTATGAAAGAGTTTAAAGTGACTTAAGGAGAAAGCATTGCTAAGGTAAACTTCAAGAAGGACTGATTTCTCAAAGTGTGAAAAGTGAAAGATCTGGAGAGCAGATGAGCGCCGGTACCTCATTTTACTATAGAATTTGTGGTAATGAAACATGAATCATGAAAATTTAATAGTTTAAATTTAAAAATAAAATAATTAATGATTATGCACAATTTTTAATTTAAATTTTTATCTAATGACTCATATTTTATAAAAAATTCTTTTATATGGGAAAAAATCTGTACTTGAAAGATTCGTTGTTTAGCTTTTAGAAATTTATGGAACTATTTACTAATAACTAATTTCTTTTGGGCCTGGACTAAAGACCCAGAATTTCAGTGCAATTCACTTTCTTTTAGGCCTGAACAATCATCGTGTCCTTCTGCATCCTGCATTCATTTCAATTAGGCTTCATCATTGGGTCAAATCTGGGTCCTAGGAATGGGCCCAAAACCTTTTCGGCTCTTCCAAGAGCTTACCTGCAAAGTCACTGGACTGAGGCCCACTGCGAGGAAAAGAAGGAGAAGAAGGAAGAAAGAGGCGAAGAAAAGGGGAGGAAAAAAGAAGGGGAAAAAAAAAAAAAACTGTGTTTCTCTGCTGCTGCTGCTGCTTGGGTTCACCTTCCCAGTCGTCGTGGCCATTTGGCAAATACGTTTTTCCTCCTTTATTTACGGTTTCTGCTCTAATATCTGAAAGATCTCCAATCTCGTTTCAATTGTTACTAGAAAGCTAGGCCTGGATCGCCATGGCTATCGACATCCCGACCTTGGAAGAAAGGTGCACTTTGTTGTCAATTCCTTGCGTTATATTTATCCAGCATTGATGATGATGTGATGAACTTTTATGTTAAAATGCTTCGTTTATATGTTTTCGCTTCTGTGTGTTTTAAAATCATCTCTGATATTGTTAATTCTGGATTGCTTTTGGTTATATGTGTCAATCATTAGCTCTTAATTTGAGGGAAATGGACGTTCTTAGTGTAATGGGAAAATCTTGATGCTCAAAGACTCTTTATGATCTTCATGAGCCCAAGTTTGAGAATTTTTAAACCTCTTAATTCCTCCTCCTTCCCTCTGGGAAATGTTCATAACACTGAGGTTCTGAATTAAGCGTTATAACTGCTGAATTTATTCTTGTTATAGTTGCCGCCAAATCCTCGCTCAAAAAGTCGCTAAATCCACTGCTGCTCCCTCTGCCCAATCATTGTCATGTTAAATAAGAATTTTTGTATGGCAAGTTGGTTGTAAGTTAAGAAATTGACAAAGGGAAAGAAGAAGGTTTACGCAAAGGCAATATAGTGAATCCATTATTCGAAGTTTCTAATGTTGACAATGTGATCAACTCCATAATTGCTAATTTGATCAATGCTCTCTTGTTTGGTTGTACATTTTTTATTCTAATCTAATTACTATTTTCATTCTAGGTATATCCATTCTTGCAGGAGACATGGTGTTCTGCCTAACACTTCTATTCTGTCAAGCCTTTTTAAGGTTTGTGTTTACTGTCATAATAAGATATGCTGCAAAGGCACTGACGCTTTTTTTTATTGAGGGGGCCAAAAAAAAACTGACATAGTTGTATTCAAATCTGCTCTGTCTCTTTCTCTTTGGTTTCCATGATATTTTTTATTGTATTCTACAATATCAGTACTTTTCTATCTTTTATTTATTTCTTTGGGGATTGATTATTACCTTTATATTATTTTCTAAATTATCCTTCTAATGGGACTAAGAAGCTAAACTTGACGATAATTGTGCAGGCTGAAATCAAAAAGTCCTGCCATGAGCTCTGTAGCCTGGAGATTTTCATTGATGACATTAAGGATATTGATTTTCTTCCACTTCTTGATATATGTATGAACCTTGGTACTTCTGAAATAGAGGCTGTTGATTTACATAGTGAAACATCATCTGAATTAAAGGGAGAATATGCCTTATCCTTGATGCGTGCCATAAATCAAAAGCTTCGAGTAGTTGATCTACAGGATCTGTCATTTGGAAAAGACTTCTTACGGTATATCATGGGGCTTGTCATAGTTTATCTTATTATAGATGACATTTATTTAGTTATATATACACTTGAACTTTTTACACCCTTGCCTTTTAAGCAAATTTAAGATGGTAAAAAATTAATAAAGGTGTATAAAACTTCTATATATCGTAAGTCTGGCATTTCTGAACAATGTCATGTGATTGAGATGTGCTTAAATAATTAGAAAAATATATCCAGGGTGTTCTGTTATTAGTTAGGTGCCAAATTATTGTCTTGGTGCACTGAATCTTGAAGAAAACAATCTTGTATGTGTCTGACAATATTTTGGACAATGGAACACATATTGGACAACTGTGGCACCTGTTTAGAATTCCAACATTTTTGAGCTAAACTTAATAAAAATTTTAAATTTTGGGTAACACTTGATAAAAATTTTGAATTTTTGTAATCATTTCATGTTAACGGACTCTGCTATTACACATAAGTAGTTTAGTAAACCTCTGCCTTTTTGTTCATTTGTTGCTACTAATTCTGTTTGCTGTAGATAGTGGTCCACCGTTGTAATTGTATGAGGTGCTTCATCCCCATTAAATGACATATACAGAGTTACCTCAGTCATTTACTGAAAATTATGACTGGTTCATGTGTAGCAGAGAGGCATTGCCTCGATAGGTGCACATTTCACTTTTTGAAGCAACATGTTTTTGTTATATACTACATATTATGGGCTAATGTCGGGCTTAACCTTCAGGGATATCTTTCAAAGAGGTTTGGCATGCCAAGTTTTGACATTGAGGTCTTCACATTTCCGGAAGCTGAACTTGGTGGGGGAGTTTATGCAGATGCATACTCTTAATCTTGATTTCAGCTCTTCATTGACCAGTTTCCAAGAGGACTGCTTTAATTGCATGCCCAATCTAATGTGCCTCTCATTGTGTGAGACACGGATTTCCAATCTTTGGACAACTGTTGCTGCCCTGTCTAAGCTTCCTTCTTTGGTTGAAGTTAGGTTTCAATATTGGCTGTGTTGCAATGATGCTATGACCTCTCATATTTCATCCAGTGGGAAGTCAGATGGCATTGCTGATTTCGTTCTATCTAAGAGAGTTCCTTATATTGGTGAATGCTGCATTGACACAGGTGAACAGACAAATCACAACTTTAGTGCAGATGACTCACTGAGGAATTTTTATTCCTTTGATGATATTATGAATCATGATGTTCCTAGCATAATTGAAGATTCATCAGATGATAGTGAAGTTGATTCAAGTCATCAGCAGAGATACTGTTTGTCAGCTGTCTTTCGTAGGTGGAATGGACGGGTGCCTCTTCAAAATGAGGTGGTCAACTTGGCTTTTTTTTTTTTTTTTCTTGTAAATTTCTTTTAGAGTGGTTTCAATTTGATATTTCTTGAATTATGATAATAATATGCTATATTTTGGATCAAAATGATCAAAATAATTACAATTTACAATTATGGGATTATGATGCTGCGTCAACATGGTCGTTTTTGGAGTAAAATTCTGTCAGGTACTCTTATCAGGAGAACTATGTTAAGATTTCCCCTTCACATTTAGAATTATATATTGAATTATTTTGATTCATATGCTATATAATTGTGATATATAGCTTGGTTTCCAAAATAATATATTAATTATAACCTATGAGTATTTTGATATTCTCTTCTGCCTAAGTCAATTTTTAATTTTAAGGTCATGTTGCCTTTGGAAAATTTAGTCAATGACTCTGAATGCCTTTGATTATACTATTTATGCATTCGGGAAAACATTAGTTAAAGTGATTCATGTTATTATACACTTCCTAATGTCTAAAATTTATATTGGCCAAGTGGTAACTTCAAAGTTCTTTTCAATCTCTGATTTTGGCATATTACATTACAGAATCAAGAAGGAGAGGAGTTGTTGGGAGGCACCTTTATAAAGCATAGTGCTGATGTTCCTCTGAAGTATATGCCCTGTCATGCATCACCAATATGCTATGAGAAACATTACAGAGAATTTATGATAGCTTCATTACCAAACCTGAAAGTTTTAGATAATTTACCTATCAAAAGGATTGACAGGGAAAGGGCTACTGAAATATTTTCTCAATACTTTGAGTATCTACCATACAGACGGAAGCACAAGGAGAGTGTTGTTAGTATCTTAAAAAACCGCGAAATAAAATCAAGCCGTAGCAATGGTTGGGCTCCTAAGTGCAGTCTATCATGTCCTTCTGGAAAGTCCCAGTATTTTTATACTAGGTCTCTTTCTGCTGCGAAAGTGGGGTCTTCAACTTGGCCTTTCTTGTGTCCCATTTCTCTATCTGGTGGTGGTTTGGGAGATGAAGATAGAGTCTTTCGTCCAAGGCAGTTTGAGTACCATCCATCTGACTCCAGCTTGATGGTTTTTGGAACTTTAGATGGTGAAGTAGTTGTCATCAACCATGAAAATGAGCATATTGTGAGCTATATCCCATCGCTTGGTGCAATGCATAGTGTCTTGGGACTCTGTTGGCTCAAAAAATATCCCTCTAAGGTTTGTGCTTGTTGCACGGAAAGTGGTGACACAGATATTGTAGCTAGCTTGGTTATTATCTTATAAGTGCAATGTAGCAGCTGCATATGTAATTATCTTCTGTTATCTCATTGATAAACCCAGATCTATTCATCCCCATACAAAATTTTGTTGTTTCTTTTGTTTATGACTTTGTAGTGGCTAAAGTGGTTTAGAATGGAGAGATGTATAGTTTTTGTAAATAATAAATGGAGTATACATGACTGCTAGTGCTAACTGTAAGTACTAAGCATAACTACGATTAAGCTATCATAATCAGAATGGATGCCATGATTTATTTTAATAAAGAAGAAATTAAGTTAATGAAGTAACTTGTTTTGTGTGGTTAGTTTCAGAGCATTTGCTCCCCCAGTGATTAATTTTAAAATGGCTATGTCTGATGCTTTTCTTTTTCCCTCATGCATGTCAGCTTGTAGCAGGTTCAGACAATGGTTCCTTGAAATTATATGACATCCATCATATACGAAGAAAAAGTACAGGCATATATGGCAGTTCTGGTTGTGTTACTTTTGATGACTTTGATCAGTTGACGTCTGTTCATGTTAACTCCACTGATGAACTATTTCTTGCAAGTGGGTACTCAAGAAATGTTGCTTTATATGACATTGGCAGTGGAAAGCGCTTGCAGGTGTTCACTGATATGCATCAGGGGCATATTAATGTAGTTAAATTTGCAAATCATTCTCCTTCAATTTTTGCCACTTCATCGTTTGATCAAGATGTCAAGATGTGGGATTTGAGACAGAAACCGATACACCCATGCTTCACTACTTCAAGCTCTAGAGGAAATGTTATGGTCTGCTTTTCTCCAGATGATCAATATATTCTTGCATCAGCTGTTGACAATGAGGTAACTCATAGTTGATAGTTTGTGGTGCTACTGGACATTAAATGCAAAGTGAAATTATTCAGATAGGTCGTGCATCCCATCTGAAATCTGATTCAGCTTTCAAACAAGTAACAGTAGTCTCCAAGAACTTGGTTGATCATGTGCAGTAATTTCAGTTGATTTCTGTTCTGCTTGTCTTTCACTTTGTTTGTTGCCCTTTCATTTGATTTTTTTCCTCATTCAGTTTTCCTAGTATATTTCATCATTTTTTTTTTGGACAGTAGTATATTTCATCAGTTAAATTCTTCATTTATGTGAATATAATGGTTGTTGTCAGAAACCTGTAGAACTACCTAGGAGTTTTGAAGTTTTTTTCGTAGGGCTTGTGCTTCTTTATTTCTTGCATGTTGACTAGTTGTTTTTTTTTGGGTTTGTTACTGCTTATGCATGTGACTTCTTCACTTGGCAACATGTTGATTATGAAATACTGGCGAAACTGATTTGGTGTCCAAACTAATGTGTAAATTTTGACGTGACAGGTTAGACAGCTTCTGGCTGTTGATGGTAGACTTCACTTGGTTTTTGATATTGCTTCTACCAGAAGCTCTCAGAACTACACCCGTTCTTATTACATGAATGGGAGGGACTACATTATTAGTGGGAGTTGTGATGAACAAGTGATTCGTATTTGCTGTGCTCAAACTGGGAGGCGTTTGAGAGATATATCCCTGGAGGTATGTCAGATGTCATATTGATATGCTCTGCTGGCTTGGTCAGTTTTGTGTCTAATTAAGTGTTCAAAAGGAGTCTCTGTTCTAGGTCTCATGTCCATTTAATGTGAAGAAGTTTGCCTGTGCAGTCTTTTCAGACAGAGAGAGTGCGAGTTGATTGCTTATTCCACATGTTGACATATTATAGTTACCGGTTAATACTTTGAATCTGAAGGAATTATATGAATATAAGAGGACTGTGTCTTTGCAGGGAAGAAGCTTAGGAAGTTCCATGTTTGTTCAATCTTTGAGGGGTGATCCTTTCAGGGTAAGTTTCATTCTGCTAATCCTTTATTGATAAAAGGAACTCATGGGGTAGATTTACCACATGGACCTCTATATACTAGATGTCTTTCCTATTATTTTGGACCCTTTATGGTCATTCATTCTTATTATGTTTTCTTTTTCCCCCTCAGCATATTTGATTTTCTCTTATGATTCTTGGGTTGGTTGTTTTTTTTTTTTTGTTCTTGTCAAATTCACCCACTGTATTTGTACACTATTTCCGATGCTGATTTCCTAATGCCTATGTGAGGTTGATTTCCTAGACACGAAACTGAAAGTACTGTATATATGCTGATATTTATGGTTATGCAAAAGT
Source organism: Delonix regia (assembly GCA_037074485.1). Lineage (NCBI taxonomy): Eukaryota > Viridiplantae > Streptophyta > Magnoliopsida > Fabales > Fabaceae > Delonix > Delonix regia. The sequence goes on along the minus strand of CM073454.1, from coordinate 6,744,819 downwards.
GACTGTGAGCATGTTCGGGATTGCGGTGGCATACCCAAAATTGTAAAATGAGCTGGGCACAGAAGCTCCACAGAAGCTACTCTGTGGAGCTTCTGCTCCTGTTGCACTGAAAAACATTGATTTTGGGGCATCTCAGTCGCCCATGGACGTGACTTTTTCATGTGTCTCTTTTATGTAACCATTTATAGAGAGTTTGATGCAGCCCAGATAGTCTTATTTGAATATTAAACAACAAAACAGAGCTGCGGTGCTGTTATCACTCACCAGAGGAGCAGAAATTACACTGGGAAAAAGATAGGAAAACAAAGGAAACCTCCCAGTGCACCTCCAGGCCTTCTCTAGCTTTTGAGAGGCTAGATCGCTCCAAATACAACCAATTACTTACCTTCTCTCTCCCCCCCACACTCCCCATAAAAGCTAACTAACTAACTCACTCCTTTCACACACTCTCACTGCCAGCTAGAACATCAGTTAGTTAGTCACACTGTTTCCCCGAGACTCCTTCTGAACTCCACTTGGATCTCTAGCTAATGTGCTAGGCCTTCCAACTCTTCTGCTGTAGACCTGCGATATTGCTGGTCTTGGGGGCTCATCAGAGTATTACTATACAATCTAGCGGTCACTATTTTACAATTTAAACTAGTTCACATATGCTTGAGTTTGAGTGTCATACTCAACTTTTTCTATCAGATTCTGATAAATGTGATGTGTATAATTGTGCACAACTGTGATTTTAGGTATAATATAATATTCATTTATGAAGTGTATTGATCTTTAATTTTAGAGTAAATTACTCTTGTCTTTCTGATCGTTCTCCCTTAATTGAAAAATTACATTATTCTGTCCTAAAATCAAAAGATAGGCTACATTAATTTCCTTTGCAACAAAGGGTTATACCTATTTTGACCAAAATACCTTTATATCTGTTACTTTTATATAATAACAAATATGTATTTGACTAATATGAAATAGACACTATTTTCAATTCAGAATAAATCAAATTTGCTTTTCAACATAAAATAAATAAAATTGAAATAATAGTTTAAGAAATACATTTTCTAGTAAGTTAACCTTTTAATAAAAGAAATCAAAATTATTTCAAGGTATCTTAGTCTTTTTTGTGTATATTTTCATAATAGAGAGGGCATGGTGTGATTTGGGTATCTCTCCAAGAAGGAGAATATACCATTAATGTTATGTTTTCTAATTGCTAAAAATTCATTAATGACATGAAATGTTGAAACAATCCTTTTAATTACTCTATGCACGTACATTGCAAGTTTTTTTGCACTTCTCATAAACTTAATATGGAGTTTATGGTTTATTCATAATCTTGAAAGGTTATTTTGGTAGTTGATCGTCCCTCTTAATGTTATACAACTTCTTAAACAAGTTGTAGGGGTTGTACTGTGCATAGTTAGAACTGAACCACTGATGGTCTTACTCGTTTATGCACCATTGGTACATGTCATGCCTGGCCATAAAGTAGGAAATATTGATTTTACCTTTTAGTTATTTTTTAACTTAATTGAGCAGCATCATTGGAATTCTTTTTATTATTATCAAATGTGCGTAGTTTATAGTATACTACGTTGGTGTTTGAGTCATTGAGTTTTCCCTTAATTTTGCAAATGATGCTGCATGCAGGATTTCAATATGAGCGTGTTAGCAGCCTATATGCGTCCAGCCTCCAAGTCTGAGATTGTTAAGGTAGGTTCATACCAAGCTTGTAATCTTATTTACATTATTTCAGGGCGCCCCAACCTCAACGATACCTTTCCTTGGAGTCTCTTAAGCATTGTTTACATTGGGAAAAGGTGGATGGAAAGAAAATGGGCATAAAAAAAACATCGAAGTTTAAAATTTTGATTGAGTAATTATATGAACCTCTCTTGAAGTTTGGCTAAATTATACCTAAGACCTTTCTTGTTTTAATTTAATTTTTTCGTCAAAGAGGTTAACTTTCTGCGCAATATGAGATTGTGAGTTTATTCTTAATAGATAATAAAGACAGTTAAATAACTTTATCTTTGGAAGAAACACGTGTTGAAAATGAACTTTATCGGCAAAAAATAAATTGGTGGGAAGCTGAGTGTTATTTTTAAAAATTAGGGATATCATGTGTAATCTAGCTAAATCTCATTAGGATTAGTGTAATATACTATTTTCTCTTTAAAACCCTATTTGTATGGAGAGTAGAAAATGAAGAGATTAGTAAGTGGGGGAAAAGCTAGATCCTTTATTTTCCTCTCCTCCATAAGTGGAAAGGAAATGGAGGAATATTTTCTCTCTCCTCACACCATTCTATCAAATGGATCCTCTCTATTTATTTTTCATAAATTTTCTATAAATTTAGGATAGGAAGTGACAATGAGTGAAAATGCTATGATGTTCACGTCTCTTTTCACCTACTCTGTCTATTCTCCTTCTTTTTCCAAAATTTGCAGTAAATTTAAAGGGAGTAATAGATTTAATAATTTTTAATATGTACTTGTTCAAAGGGAGTAAATTTCTCAAATTTTATTCCTCTCTCTTTTCCTTTGCAGGTCAATTTATTAGCATCCAGTGGTTATGCCAAGGATGATTCTGACCTGCAGCGACACTGTCCATCCCATAGTATGGGAGCTTAGTGTATGATATTGGAGACAGAAGATTTTCAACCTCTGTTTCAGAGTTATAATCGTGCGGGTAATCTTCTAATGTAACCACTATTTTATACCCAAACGAATGTAAGTGAAGATCGTATGTCTTTTGTATGTAATGACTCATTCATTGCGGTAAAGAAAAGTCTTTGCCAAAAAGATGGTGGGTTGGATAATGTTCTGTAGAGAAAAATTAGATCAAGTCAATAACTAACATGTATTATGCCATAAATTCTTAAGTCCATTAGGTGTATAGTGTACATATACCAAGTCAATAATGAGAATTACACATGTTTTTAGTTGGGTCTCACAAAGTCTAATTCTTACATCTTTTCTGTATGCTTCTTGTGTATTGAAGAATGGATTAAACTTAGTGCAATTTATTATATCTTTACTATTTGGGTTTTCTAATTAAGATATAATAAGTATATATTTTTTTAATGATCCATGACAAGTGTATATTTTAAATTGAGAATCATACACTTTGTGTGCAAAAGTTGTACATTTATCACGTTTCCATGAAAAAAATATAGAAACATAAGAAACTATATATAATATGTTTGCCTTAAGAACTTTTTGTATTAAACATGTCAAGTAATTTTTCATATCTCACTTTTGATTTGTGTAGATGGATAGTATTTATTTTTAGACGAAGCGTACAAATTTGTTGTATGCAGTGGCATACATGGACGCTGCAAGTCATGTTTACTAGACACCAGATGAGATGTAAGTAAACTTTGTGTGTGTGTGTGTGAGTGTACTATGTATGTATTACCTTTTAACAAAATTGAACTTAAGAGTAAAATGTTACTTAGCAGACGATGGGTATAACCTTGGCTTTGTGACTTGATGGTTAGTATCTCTCATGGGGTGAACATAACCCAGTTCAGCTAATAGGATTTGGCCCAACCTGACGGGTGTTTATCGGTCCAGTTGATAAAGTCAACTTAGTTTATATCAAGTCAAATTTAATTAAGTCAAAATAAAAAATTTATAAATTTTGTTGAATTAGGTCGAATTACATAATTAAGCTAGCATAATCTTAATTTTATATAAGACTTGACTCGGTTTAATTATTATTTTTATTTATAATAAAATTTTAAAATATTAATTCTTTTTAAATTTTAATTATTTTTTACTCTAAATGATAATTTTTTCATTTTATTTTTTTAATCATATCAAACGAACTTGGCCCAATAACAAGCCAAGCCAGATCCGAAACTAACAAAAAAATATTGACCTAGTGTTAACCCCAAGTCAAATCATAAGCTGGCCAAAAACCCAGCTTGAAGTGAGTATGTTCACTCTTGATTTCTCATACATAAACCAAAGTTATTTTATGTGAATTCAAATTTCTAGTGTTAGGGACTCCAATATGATTTAACAAAAGACCCAAAAAAAAAAAATGCATACACATTTATAGAAGAGCTATAGACGCTGAGGTAGCACGACTGTCATCCATTAATTTGATATCCTTAGTCTTTCTTGAAGTAGGATATCTGCGAAGACGCACTAACTATGGTTTCTCTTGAAGCTAAAAGTGTGACATCAAAACAATTTTAGATATTATATATGGAGAAAAATATATTTTTAATTTTTTATTTATCATAAAATTATTATTTTAATATCTTATTAATTAAAATATCAAAATAGTCTCTCTCATTAAAAAAATGTTATACTTGATGTTTACTTTTTAAAAAATTATCAAATTTAATTCAAATTATTTCATTTGAAGTATCCTTTCTACATAGTTCAATCTGAGGTATGAACTCTGAAAAATTAATCCATGACACTCTCATGTCCCACTATATGACATGAAATGTCATTTGCATCATTGTCGTTTAGTCAGCACAGTGGCTTCAAAGGGTGAAAAATCAGCAATTTGGATTCCCTTCAATTAGTTTTTAAATGCAAGATATATTTAATATTTAAAAAATTAAGAAACAGGAAGCAACAGGGCAATTTACAGAAGCACACAGAGACAAATGAAAAGGTAGGGAGAAGCAAGCTTCATAGGTACAGTACAGGACAACTCATGGACAGGGAGTCTGTGCCATTGCACGCTGTCTCTTTTTCCACCGACTCCACCATACTTTAATATTCTTTCTCTCGTCATCTTTCCAGCTGGTCCTTCAAAACTTTCTTGACTCCATCGTATAAAAATTAGACTCTGAAAGTCATTAATAAGAATGTAGGAAATTTATTCTTAAAAATTAGTGTATATAAACAAAATAAAATTTCTTAAATATTCTATCAAATATCTTGTATTACTTGATGTAAAACTTAAACATTTATATCCTTTTTATAACATCATTTTAAAAAATCGACATTCTTAGGATTGCGCTTTATAACTCTTTACTCGACTTTGTGTATTCTCTTGAACTTGATGGAGGATCCAAAGTCCGCTAAATAACCTTATAAATAAGATATGAAATGTACACTTGAGATCTCTCCATTATTTTATTGCCATTTTGAAGCTCCATCACTCACTATAAATACCTGCTTTTTCTAGCTTTCATGAGTCAAGAACCTCTTGAGCCATACTCAGCTAAGCTACATTGTCCATTGTGCAGTTCTTTTTCGCACAAAAGCAAAAGCCAAAATGAAGGTCATCTTCGCCTCTCTGCTTTTGTGTTCCCTTCTTCTAAGCTCCTCTTTCTTGGAGCCCGCCATTGCCGATGATGGTGCTTCCTGTAAGATTTTCTTTTCCTGCTTCTATGTCAGCTTTTTTGGTTCTTTATATTAGCATAAATTGAAGATGTGATCTGTTTTAAAATCAGTTTATAGCTTTTAACTTTTTTGGTGATTAATTATTTCATTACTTCATTTCAAGAACGATGAGTATCACTCGGATTCTCTCCCTTTCAAAAGAGAACCAAGCTTTGAAGCTCTTTTTTTTTTTGTTAAAAAAAAAAATAGAAAAAGAGTTCAGTAAATATTAAAATTTTACAAGAAATGAGTATAACATAAAAAAAAAATAATACTCACATTTTGGATTTTTTTTATATAAAAAACATCTTAGAACTGTTTTTACATTTTATTGTCTATTATCTTTAACAGAACTATTTTGTTTAAGCATTAATATCACAGGATATTATATTTTAAAATGATTATTGTATGTGTCTAAAAATTTAAGATTTTATTACTGAACATCTAAAAAAAAAATATATAATTCTTTAAAAGAAATAGTGAAAGTTATGTAGTTAGTCTTACATTAAAAGTTGTTCACATTTTTGTGGATAATGTTATATTTAACAAAAAAATTATATGTTAATATATTTACTAAAATTTTTAAAAAGCAAACTGTTGAAACGCAATGGATCCGCAGTTTCACTTATATTTTAATTATTTTTTTTTTACATGCTAAAGCTTCTTTTCCAAAAGATAATCTTGGAAATATTGTAAACTAATTAAGAAAAAAATAAAATAAAATAAATTATAATTTACTCTTTATTCTATATTCTATAGTATAATGAGTGAACCAAAAAAACTAAATCACTTTTTTATTTTTATATTTTATAACGATTTAATTCTTTATAATTAATTTTTTTAAAATTTTACTTTTATGTAAAATTAATCATTCATTAATTTAAATAAAAAAATTAATTTTTATAAATTTAAAGTCATAAAATATTAATTTATTATCATTAATATATACAAAATATAAAAAATAATTTTATAATTTTAAAGTAAAGTCAGATGGGTGGATTTTTGGTGGCAGCATATTGCAGCAACAAGTGTGGAGAGAGGTGCGCCAAGGCAGGAGTGCAGGACAGATGCGTGAAGTACTGTGAATTATGCTGTGCCCAATGCAAGTGCGTTCCTTCTGGCACTTACGGCAACAAACACGAATGTCCCTGCTATAGAGACAAGGTCAATTCCAAGGGCAAGCCCAAATGCCCTTGAGCCCCCATTCATTAAAATATTAGTAGTTTTGTGTATGCCTCGTCTTGTTATATGAGAGTGTTCACTGAACTAGGTGGTCTTTTCTAATATCATTAGATTTGAAGCTGTTTGATTTTTTGTAAGTTAAGTGTTAGATGGATGTGAAGTGTATGGAGTCTACTTTAATGGTATCTTGTAATGTGTGTTGTCATGAGGTTATGTAATTTGTATTTACCTCTCTTTAGAATTGGTTGAAAAATTGAGCTAATTTTGATCCTAGTGGTTTGCATATTTGATGGGGTTTAGGGTTTAGATCTTTCAAGTAATTTTAAAATTTAAGATGATTTATAACAACTATAATATATTTTTGATCATTAATTGTAGTTTTTTTTTAATAAATTTGAGAAAATTATAGTTAAGGATTATATGGCTTTAAATTTTGAAGGATTTAAATGACCTTTTATTTACTTTAATCTAAAAGGGATTTTTCTCCTAAAATTCTAAAAACACATATGTCAAAAGAAGGTCTTAGACACATGGCAAAATCTTTCAAAAAAAAAAAAATCCAATTTATTTAAAATAATTTTGAATAATCGAGCCAATCTCAAATAGGATGCTATGTTTTTTTTCGTCCGAGATATAATGCACTGTAATTTTAAAATTTAAGATAATTTATAGTAAGTATAATTTATTTATGATTATTAAATGTAATTTTCTTTTATAAATTTAAGATAATTATAATTAAGGATTATATGGCTTTAAATTTTGAAATCACTTCAAAGGATTTAAGGATCAATTTTTATCTTTTACTCTTAGGTCTTTTGGAATTCTAAAAAGGCATAAAATGAAATAAATGAATTTTAAAATTATTGAAAATAAATTTTGAAATCTAAAAGCTTTTAAAATAAATATGTTAAGCTGTCCTCATCTATAAATTTTACTCAAACTTGGTTTGTAATTGATGTTGTAACGGTCAAATTATGTGTAAAACACTCTAAAAATTTTTGAATATGGTTAGATAGATAGTAAGGGACGAAATAACATTGAGTAAAGTGATTAATTTAATACACAATTGTATTTAAAAATTTATTTTAAAGATGAAATGATATGATCAAAAAAATAATCCAAAATCTTCTTTTCTTTTTAAATTGAGAGCCAATCATAAAATAAAGTGACCATTATTTAATTAATAAGTTATATTTATAAAAATAATATATAAGCTACTTTCTTTTTATTAATATTTCAAAATGCAATAACACAACATATTATTGTACTATTTGTCATTCTATTTTTTTTTATATTAACTATTTCATCAAACTATGTATAAAACACGCTAAAAATTAACGAGTCTAATCAAGCTGAATTCAAAACCCGATTTCAGGCCTCGGGTATTGTTTAATCAGTTTAATGTTTACCCCCTCCTTAGGAATAGGATCTCCTTTCCGCGTAAATAATTATGTCTCCCATATAGGATTCTCTGTTTTTCTGTCTTGCACCGTAATGTGTTGCAGTTCCCCATGTGGCATGTCAGTGTCATATAGCTTAAAAGCTGCCACGCTTACGGGATTCGGGGTATGGGAAGATGTTGGATCCAGGTTTAATATATATAAAAAAAATTTTAAAATATAAAAATAAATATTTTTTTAAAAATATTTTATTTTATTATTAAAAGATAAAATAATTTTTAATATCTTATAATTTATTTTACATATTTTATAATATAATTAAAAAAATAAAATAATGTTTAATATTTTATAATTTATTTTACACACTTACAATATAATTTTAAAAAAATAATTTTTAATATCTTATAATTTATTTTACATATTTTATAATATACTTTAAAGAGATTAAATCATCTTTAGTAAAATTTAAAATTTTAATATATTTTATTTTAAAAATATTTATTTCTATATTTTAAATTAAACTTGGAGCCATTGAATATGTATCCGATGGTTGCAAATCATACTGTAGAATGTTGCTGGAGACCATCTTTTCTAGCTAAAACAAAGATTGTGGTCAATTTAATTAGCCAATAATATAATAATTAAGATAGAAAGAAATATTATTTTTGTCTTTTATTTTTAAATTTAATTTTATATTATATCTGAATAATTAAAATTATTAAAATAATTATTTTCTTTTTTAAATGTTAAAATAATTCTCTACTTTTTAAAATATGACTAAAAGTAGTTCTTCTCTTACTCATCACTAAGTATATTATTTATTTAGTTGTTATTTATGAAAAATTATTTTGGATTAGATTTTAAAAAATAAAAGATTTTTTTAAATTTTAAATTCATAAATAATTAAAATAAAAATAAATTTAAAAATAAAAGATTAAATTAATATTATTATTAATTCAAAATAAATATATAAACACGTTGAGTAAAAAGCCTAAGATAGAGATTGAAATAAAAGTAGACCCCATGCATGGATTCACTTTTTATTATCTTAAATTTTAGATACACTTAACATGAATTTGGATTAAAAACCGGTCCCATTTGATCGCATATAGTAACATACTTATTTAATTTTATGTCTATAGTATAACTTAATTTTTATTTTTTAAATCATGTTTTTGTTATAAAAAAAAAGAAAAAAGTGTTAAATCAGACTTTTACTTTTATACTTTGTAATGATTTTATCGCTCATAAATAATTGTGGCAAATTGTTTTCTTAAAAATTATTATTTATGTAAAATTAGCCTCTCATTAGTTATTAATATAAATGGAGAGATTAATTTTGTACAAATTTAAATTTGAGAAGGAATGGATTTGTACAAATTAAGATTTGAGATTGACTAATTTATCGCAAATAATTTGTAAGAAACTAAATTATTACAAAGTATAAAAATAAAAAATCAATTTTATACTTTTTTTTGATAAAAAGACTTCGAAGAATAATCGTAATAAAATAATCACAAAATACATATACTAACATAAGATAGGAAAATGAGATCATAAAATAGTTAAGATACTGATATTTTATTTAATGTTTTAGTTAAATTATATAGATTTATTATGAAAAGTTTCCCATAGTCGAAAATTTAGGCAAGATCTCTCTCCTATTTTACTCTTCTAGAATGAATCTTTTAAATTATTCTTTTATAATTTTTTTAAATTTTAAAATAGTGATTAAAAAAATAAGAATATATGAAACTTATTTTATTTAATTATATATTTTTTCTCTTCTCTCTTTAAAATTTACAGAAAATTTAAAATTTAAAATTTAAAATTAAATGAAATATCATTTTAGTTTCTCACCAATCAATGAACTCTCAATTTGAAATTCATTAAACATCTAAGGATTTAATTAAAGAAAAAGAATAAATTATCAAGACTAAAAGATCAATATAAGCCTATAGAGATTATTCCAAATATTTTAATAATGGAATTGATATTTATTCCGACAATAAAGCTCTCTTTCTATATGTGTGTGTATATATATATATATATATATATATATATAAAGATTAAAAAATGATATTTAAAAGACATCAAGGACTGTATCAAATTGGATAAATTAATGTGTATATTACTCTTGACACTAGAAGAGGAAAAAGCTTCAAGCATTGCTGAATCACACATAACCATCGTTAAGGTTTTTGGTCAATGTGACTGTGAGACGCTGCAATGCATTTGTTAATTTGATTAATTGCTCTGGAGTTGTCAGATGCTCTGCCAATTTCTGTATAGCCCCACTTCTGTTACAAGAGAATTAGTTACAAAAGTTAAATAAATTAAAGTTATGTCTGAATAAAAATTTAATATTTTAGATTTATAAATAATAAATTTGACCATAGACAGTCATATTAATTAATATTAAATTTAGACACAATAGTTGCAAAAACATGAAAGAATTTAAATGGTTAAATTTATGGTCTCTAAACACGTTTAACAAATTCGGACAACAAAAAAACATGTTCAACAAAATTTTTTTAATGAATTCACTTAAGACTTTTTTTTATACAATCATATCCAAAGTATTTCATAAATTAGTACCAGTTAAAAATAAAGTACTTTTTAATTTGATCCTCATAACATTATTTTTTTAATTTAATTTCTCGCATTTAGACATTTTCTATTTTGATGACTCATAAAAATTATTATTAATAATATTTTTAAGAAATATGTAACGTGAATGACAGTTTCAAGAATGATTTTATTTTTAAAAAACCAAAGTAAAAAACATCCATATGAGGATTAAATTAAGAAGACAAATTATGGACCAAGATACCTCATAATACTAGATCGAAGAAAGAAGAAACTTTTATAGAGGGCTTAATTGAGTAATACTTTACGTGCAAGGTACCAAAACGAAAGTTTACCCTACGTGTTTGACTTTGTTTTTATGCATCCGTGCATCGTAAAACAAAAGTAGTGAGACATTAAAATTCAACAAAGAAAAACTTGGTACGTACCCATATGAATGGACGCAGACATCCTTAAACTCAAGCTCATTCTCAATGATCAAGTCAACCATACAAGTCAACTGGTCCACATTGGCTACTTCAAAAACCTTCTGAACTACAAGACTGCCATAGTAGTCCATCATGAGGTCGTGCATGTGATCCTTCACCTCCCATACGATGAATGCAATGTCTTCATGATTCCTCTCATTCAGCTTCTTCATCAGAAATTCACATCCATATTCATCTTTGCACACTGAAACTACTTTTCCCCTCAGATCTTCTAATGCAGTACAATGAGTATTATATCTGGCTCTCATGAACTTTCTATCATATTCCTCATGACCAGAATATTTTTCTTTCCCATTGTCATAATGATTGATCCAACTTGGGATTTGCTGGCTTGTAGTACTATCGTATTGTGCTCTTGCTGCATTATTATCAATTCTGAGCCTTTGCAATTGAGCCTGCAGTAAAAGCAACGATCTGAGATCCATATTTTGACGATGATCGAAATTGTTGGCAAAACTTTGATCGGAATTGACAAGGTTAGTTATAAGTTTCCTAAATCAAAAGAGAGCTTGGTGAGATATGAGGGCGTTAGGAATTCTATATAAAGAGATTGGTGAGAGACTTTTAAGGATTTTGAAAAAGAATTGATAGTTTAGAGGAGTCACAGAAAAGAAAAGAAGACTTAGAGATAGAGTTAAAATCTGATTACGTAGCCCAAATAAATTGAAGTCAAGATAGTGATCTGATCAGATTCCCAACATTTATCTTACTAAGTTTTAATTTTTTCAAATAGATATATAGACTATTTTTTTTGAATCGAATAGATATACTGACTATTAAAAATTAAAAAAATTTATTAAAATAGTTATATATCTAATATATATTTTTTAAAATATTAGATATATACATATGCTGTTATTATTTATTATTAATTTGACTTTCACTACGTCAGTCGAAATCTTCAGCCTGAGAAAAAATTTCTGTATCATCACTAACTCAAAGTCCAATATATAATCATAGTTTTTTTTTTAATTCAATAACTATATTGTATTAACATAATGTAACTACCTTACGTATTTTAAAATTGTTTTGGATTAAAAAAATCAAATATAATTTTTATCTGAACTTGGGTAGGGCAACATTCATAAAAAAATTAAAGAGTTTATTTGGATACCAATTAACATAAAAGGATATCCATTTCTATGTATAAAAGATTTAGTCAATAGTATTGTCTCTGAGAAAAATACGTTTATATTGCAAAACTTTAGGTTGCAGACAATTTTTAAACTTTTTATCATTTAACTTTCAATATAAAAAGTTAATAAATGTTCAAAGAACTATATTGAAATATATAATAGATAATAAATACATTTTTTTTAATTAACAACAATTTTATTGATGATCCACAATCCCATGCAAGAAGTTGGTTGGGTAGCATGAATCTTGGGATTGGTTAGGTAGTATTCATCATATTTTGTGCTTCTTACGTTTCTTGGTATTGAGAGCCAGCGCCTTGGCCTCTTTTTATGGAAGCTCCGACACTAGCCATTCCACCGACGCTCCCTCCCTCTCGTCACTTTAACTTTTTTCTAATGCCTGCTCTTGGATAGAACTAATTACCCTCTCTCACGCATGTTATACAAGGTTGACACCTTAGAAGGAGTGAATTGGGTGTTAAAATTTTTTAAATTTAAAAGTTGTTAAATAAGTTTTTAAAATTTGAATAATTCTCTAGTTCACTCTAAAAAACTTTGAAGAATTATTGATTTAAGAGATAATTAATTAATTTACTAATTAATTATTTCATGATTTTTCTCATTGACTATAAAAAATTTATTAATTTTCTTGTTAATTCTAAAAAATTTTTAGACTTCAAAAAATTCTTAATTTAAAAGGAGGTTAATTAATTAATTACTTCATAGGTTTTCTCATTAATTACGAAGAATTTATGTACTTTAAAAACTTCTCAATACATGTATCACAAAGGAAAAGATAGTCATTATACGAGAAGTTGATGGTTTATTAGTAGAAGAGAAGAATATAAGCACAAAAATTTAAATGTAGAAAGTGAAGGAGCATGGGAAAGAGTAATGACACAATTGTTTATCTTGGTTTAACTTAAACTCAAGCTAACATCTAGTCCTTAAGCAACCTATTGGGATTACTGAAATTATATAGAAATCTAAGTGGAACTCTCCCTCAACCCAACCTTTCAGCTTGTTTTACTCTCAAGGAACACACTCCTTGAATTTACACTCTCAAAAGAAGAAATTATACAAAAGAAAAACTCTATGAAAAATAGAGTATGTAGAATAATGAAGAACAAAGGCAAGAAAGAGTTGAAATAGAGAATTTCTTAAAAGTATGAGCCCTTATGAACAGTTCTTGCCTATTTTCTAAGTCTATGGGTCCCAAATTTAGGGTAAGGTCCAAAAGATCTGTTGGAGACAAGAGGTAAGTTAAATGGTACAAAAATAACAATTAAAAAGTTGCAATACCTTTATCTGCCACTGTTGACTTTAGCTAGTTGACTAGTCTATTTATTTCTTAGTTAAGAATTTGAATTAGGACCTTGACAATCAATTGTTGGCCAGTGGCCAGTTGACTGGTCACTTATAGAGAGTTCTCAATTGAATGGACATGAGGCTGACAATTAACTAGCCTTGAACTAGGGGAGGTTAGTTGATTGCTGGCTGAGGACCAGTTGACTAGAGACTCATAGAAAGTTCCTAGTAGATTGACACCCAAGCTGGTAGTTAATTGTGTAACATCCTTATGAACATTTACTATCTATAATTATACTATCGTGTTTTAGATATTCTAATGCACCTTTCATAATTCTCGATTCATAATAATATTAATTGAAATTTATAATAAATTTTATACTTTGTAAGAAGGTTGTTACAAACCGGGACAACATAGAGGCATGTTAGTCGATTGGGCACAAGGGCCAATCGATTGGGACCTCTCTGGAATGTTTCATTTAACTGGGCAGGAGCTGGCAGTTGACTGTTGGCTGCTGCCAGTTGACTATGAACCTTTCAGAGTTCCCAATATCAACTAGTTAAACCTTTAGGGCTCACAATCAACTGATCAAAGGTCCCAATATACTCATATCTAGGAACCTTTCAGAGTTCCCAATATCATTACGAAGGTTCCTAGATATGAGTATACAAAAAGAAAACATCTAAAACCTATAGATTATATGGAAAAACTTTCTTATAGAGTTTGTAATCATCAAAACCACACAATCTTTTGCATATGGGCTTAACATGGCAAACTATGGTTTTACCATTGATAAGAGGCAACAAACTTGAAGGCTATATCACTAGTGCAAAAGCTTGTCCATTGCAAGTAATTATTGATGCGTCAAGCACCAAGCTTAACCCTTTTTATGGAGAGGGGCTTGCAACTGACCAACTTTTCCTTGGTTGGTTACTCAATACCATGTTTGTTGACATTGCTTTATAATTAATGCATTGTACTTCCTCGTTTCAGCTTTGGAAATCTACAAAAGAACTATCAAGTGCTCATACTAGAACTTGAGTAACTCTTTCTGAAGGGAGAGCTTCAACATACTTGTATGGTGCCACACCCTGAAAATCTAGAGTGTGACTGGCACAGATAATGAGGAAAAGTATACTTTTGTAAGCTTAAAATAGTGCTTCATACTTCATCTATCAAGATAGATTTCTTTAGGATCCATATACTAAACTTGTAATTTACTAATTAATAGTCAACAATTAATATACGCTTAGATTCTATGGAAAATTCGGTAAAGTCTCCCCTAAGAAGAGGACCTATTGAAACTTATACAATCTACCTGTGAGCTTATATCAATCATATAAAGAGAGCTAAACTCTCATATATGATGAAATAATTCAAATACACTATTCAATAAGGTAAAGTGTCCTACCTATGGTCATCTGGATACATCTAGAATATATATACAACAATAATTTGATTCCTATAGACAAGAGACATAAAAGATACTAAAAGGGTGTTAACCCTTATGGAACAAATAAGGCTAACTAGTGGGTCTTTACTTTCTATCCTTGGGACCTAGTGGCGGCTATATCTGACTATCTGAAATAATAAAAGTGATAGGAAACAGCTAGAAAAACATGATAACAACATTAAACAAATCAAAGAAAAGAGTTTGAGAAAATGATCACACAAAGAACGTTGTGAAAATATGATTGTTATTGTATCAATTAAAAACTATAAACTATAAATAACATAACACTTTGAAATTCCATAAATTGTCAAATCATGCATGAGCTTTGGAAATCATCATATAACTTTAGCTTGGCATTAAAAATGGACAAACAATTCAATTGGAAAACATGAGCAAGGAAAAGACTATCATTAGACATGAAATGTTTGTTGTGGGCATATAGCCTATAGGATAATCATCATTTATCAAGATTTTTAGACAGTATTCATGAGTGTGGAATACTACAAGCTATCAAATACGCATAAGTCTTACTAAACCACATTAAAAAACCTTACTTTTAATATGAAAAATAGTTGGCTTGGAAACCATATGCTAAGGAAGAGTATCAAGGACATAAAAAATCAGTCATGGGCTTTCGACCTATGGATTATCATTATTTGTCGAGAGCACACAACACTAAGGGAAAAATCACAATCATTGACGGTAAATAACCCTGGGGGGTAATTATTGTCAGTCGAGAGCACATAGCCCTCAGGGGTAAGCTAACAAAATGGTTGTGAGTCGCAAGCTCATGCTACATCATCTCTCCATCCATGTGTGATGTGCTAGCATCTCCTATCACCCATGCTAGCTAGGTGTTTCCAAGGTGAACCAAGGGTTAATAGATCTGATATTAGCTACCAATGTCCTATTCTAGTCCTTTCCATGACTGAGTTAACTATTGTGCGTTAGGTTACTCTCCACTTAAAAATCAACACTAAAATCAATGTTGTCAATACTTTTGTATTGGCATTCTAATTTAGTCAATGAAGAATTCATTTTTTTTTTTTTACAAATATTCACCTTATGCACAAATTTTATTGGTGAAAGAAATTGGATCATAACCCTTTTAAAACATTTTCGTTAAAATGAATGAAGTTTCTCAAGTGAAAATGAAAATTTATAAATAAAGCAATGCTAACATGAAAATGAAAAGGGCAAGCAAATGCAATATTAAAATGCAGTTAAGAATGTTGTTGCTCACTTGGACAATAGAGTCATGTAGCTATTCCTAACTTGCTTTTTAAACTCGACAAGACACTTTTAACTTATATCCCCTATAAGGTAAGAAAAAGTACATGGAAATCTTTAATTTATATGATAATTGCATAGTGATGAATTCAATTTAAAAAGAATTGGTATTTTTTAAGAGAAACCTACTTTTATTCTTTGATAAATATCAGCAAAATTTATGATTTATCTTGCATCTTTGAGTAGGCTAATAAAACTGTTATTGGCTAAGCATGGATCCAATCTCTTCGACTGACCTAGAGAAAGTTGAATTAATAATAAATAACTATAGTATATGTATATATTGAATTAAAAAAGTATATGTATATATCTGATTGTTTTTAAATATATATATATATATATATTATATTCATATAATATTGTTAATCAATTTGTTAGTTTTTAATAGTCTATATATCTATTTTAATAAATTAAAATTTGTATAAGATAAATATTGGGAATCTGATCACTATCTTGACTTCAATATTTGGGCTATATTATGATCATATTACCTTGGTCATGTGGTTTGCTATAACTTCCACTTGTCGTAAGCTTTGAATTCTAATTCTTGCTCATACTTGGTCGTCTTTGGCAAAAGGAAAGGTGATCTTAGGATTAGACGAGCAACACTGTTTAAGTAACTTTTTGGAATTGCCTTGCTGCATGAATTAGTACAAAATGTTTGTAACAATATCGAAGATTTAACATTTTTTTTTCTTGGAAATGTTGGATGCATGCCAATTGCCAAATGCCTTAATTTGAAAGTGGTTAATTAATTTAGTTTCATGAGTTTTGCTTGGCCATATATTTCAAAAAACTAATATATTATTAACATATATTTGCATTTGAATGACACCCGACAACTATTAGGACCCTCTTGAAAAACCTTTTCATATACAATTTTAACACCAAAAGTAATATGAATAAAATTTAAAAAGAAAAGTTGAAAAGGACATCAAACCCTAATTTGGGCCCTAAAAAAACAACTCGCGCCTAATTTTAGTTGGTTTTTTTTATTTATATTTTTATTCATATTTTTGGGGCAGGTTAAGCAGGCTTTCTTAAGTCATAATTTGATCTATTTGCTACTTAAGACTTGAAATAAATTGTCATATCCCCAAAGTGCTTAAAGGAGAATTTTTTTAGTAAAAGTTTAGGAAGAGTCTAAGGGAAATAAAATTATAAGGAAACCTATCAAAATGAGCTAGATGGGTTAAACATGTTCACCCGAGTGGGTTAGTAGTTAAATGGATTAACCCATTTAATTCACATTAGTTTGGTGGGCTAGGATTATGAACCTCGTCCACCACCAATAAAATATAAAAAATTGTTAAAAAGTATATAAAACATAAAAAACTTCAATAATCAAGTTACATGAGACTATGAAATATTAAACCTTTTATAAAAGAAACTCCATAAAAACTCTTATGTGGTCAATCTACCAACTCTCTTAGTTGGCCTATTCAACTCGTGGGTTAGGTAAGTTGAGTTATTTTAACCCATATATATTAAATGATCTTAAAATTTCAACCCAATCCACCAAAATGATGGGTTAAATTGGCTGAACCTAGTGAGCAGAACCTACTTTGATAGCTCTAGTTATAAGATTTGAGCCTTAAGTCATAAATTTGATAATTAAATTATGTTCTTCATAAATTTAAGAAAACTAAAATAAGTTCAGAAATTAAGATATTGGTTTCAAGCAACTTACTTCCTTATGATTTTTTAGCAATCAAGGTAACTTAGAAATGTAAGTTAATTTCGGCTATAAAACCAAGAACTTTGGACAAATAAAAGATAATTAGGAAAAATAAAATAAATACTTGAATGATATATTAAATAAAATCCAAATACGTTACTTTAGGTGGTTCATATTTTACAGGATAGGCGGCCTCAAAGGAAAAAGATATTATAGTATAGATTAGGAAATGCTGGGATAGAAGCAATTAACCAAGAAAGTGATATCAATTTTGTAGTGAATAATCTTGGACAATTTTGAAGTCAACCCACTGAAACACACTAGAAAGTTGCCAAAAAGGTACTTTGTTACTTGAAGGGAACCTCATACTATGGGTTGCACATTAAACCATAAAATTTTTTACATTTGACAGGCTATTCAGATGTAGACTGGGCATACTATCCAAATGATAGAAAATATGTTACAGGATTTTGTGTGTTTCTTGGAGACTCACTAGTTTCATGGTCATCTAGGAAGTAAAGAGTTGTAGCTCAATCCAACACTGAATCTTGGTATTGATCACTAGTAGACTTAGCAGCAGAGTTTGCTTAGATGCAGTTAATTTTGTTGGTGATTGGTTTTCCACCAAGCCAAGTCCTGATAGCATGGTGTGATAACCAAAGTGCATATGCTTTTCCTATCTAAAAACATAAAATTGATGTATTTAATGAGTTGACTTAAGAATTAAAAACAAAAAAAAGATGATGATAAATAATCAACTTCTTCATGTATTAATTCTAAAAGGCACTACTTTAGGGGAAATAAATCCTCTCCTAAGTGATATGCTTTCTATAGTAAGATTGAGACAATTAGATAATGATTCAATGGTCCCAAATGCAATATGATATTATTCTATATAGAAAAGATCATTTTTGTATAATAATAATTTCTTAACATTATATAATTTTTTTAAAAAGTATATTATATTTAGTATTGATTTTTTAGAAAGGCAGTGATTTTGGCAAGAACAATTTATATATTCAAGCTAGTTATAGCAACTTATAGTATTTTACGATGAGATCCCACCACTTCAAACAATAAGGACTTAGTCTCATCTCTTAAAGTTTTACAGTGGATTATATCTAAATCTAAATTTAACAATAAGTGCTATTATATTTTAGAGTTATTTAGTCTAATTCAAACTCAATGTAAACCCTGACCTTTTTAAAAGAGAACTGGAGAGAAACTTACTTTTATTCTTTGATCAATATAGATAAAGTTTATGACTTACCTTTCATCGTTGGGTAGGCTAATAAAACTGTTATTGGCTAAGCATGGATCCAATCTCTTCGATTGACATAAACAAAGTCAAATTAATAATAAATAATAGTAGTAAAAGTATATATTGAATTAATAAAAAGAAGTATATGTATATATCTAACTAATTGTAAAAATATATATTATATCTATACAACTTGTTTAATCAATTTGTTAGTTTCTAATAGTCTATATATCTATTTTAATATATGAAAATTTTTATTAGATAAATCTTAGGAATCTGATCACTATCTTTCTTTATTTCAATATCTAGGCTATATTATGATTATTACTTTGGTTATGTGGTTTGCTATTAATTACTTCCACTTATCCTAAGCTTTGGGTTCTAAATCTCGTTCATACTTGGTCGTCATTGGCAAAGAGTATGGTAATCTTAGTATTAGATGAGTAACACTGTTTGAGTGAATTTTTGGGATTGCCTTGCAGCATGAATTAGTGCAAAGTGTTTGTAAAAGTGTCAAAGATTGTAGCTTTATTTTTTAGCTTGGAAATGCTGGTGGTCCTTATTCCCAAAACAAGTAACCCTTAGTTGTTGAAGGACCTTAGACCATATAAGGTGGTGGCTAAGGTGTTAGCTAATAAATTGAAAAAGATCCTTTTTGTGATCATCATAAATTGTCAATCAGCTCTTGTTCCTGGCCTCCTCATAACTGACAATATCTTAGTAGCTTTTGATCTCGTCCACTATATGAAGAGAAAGATTAGGGGTAAAAAAGGGCAGGTCATAATTAAGACTGACATCAATAAGGTGTATGATTGTATGGATTGGGGGTAGGTACCTTGAGGCGATTATGCTTTCCTTAGGCTATGATAGAAAGTGGTTCATGGATGATGATGTGCGTTAGAATAGTAAAGTATTCTTTTCAATTGAAGGGTGAGGAGGTGGGTCCTATCTTCTCATGCCAAGGGGATCCTTTATCCCCGTACTATTTTATTTTGTGCGCGAAAGGTCTCTAAACACTTTTGCATGACACTGAGATCTCTAGCTTGTTGCACGGGTGCAAAGTCAGTTCTTAAGGTCCTAAAGTTTCACATCTACTATTTGTAGATGATGCTCTTTTTTTCTGTCAGGTTATTAAAGTAGAGTGCAGAACTTTGGAAAATATTTTTAGCCTATATGAAGCATCTTTAGGACAAACTTACAATTGTTAGTGCTTCACAAGAAAAAGTTTTTCAAGATAGTATGATTTTATTTTTGCGAAAGTTGGATATGATTACTTTGATTTTAACTTTCACTTCTTTTGGTTTCCTTTGGCTTTCTTGTTCATTCAGTCATATTCAAATGATAAAGATTGATATCAAGCAACCATATAATTGAAATAACTACTTTTATTGAATTCAAATAAGTGAAACATGTCTTGAAACAAAATGACCATAAAGTTCAAACAAGGAAAACAACCATAATCATGAAAACTAAAATAGAAAAACAACCATAATCATGAAAACTTAAACATTAAGCTCTTAAAAATCCTTAAATCCTTATAGATCATTATATCTTTTATTTCTTTCCTCCTTTGTCACATCAAGAAGGGAGGACTTAAACTACGTTTTAATGTGCTTAAGCTTAGCGTTCATGTCCTTTAAGGTTTCATGAAAAGTTTACATTTGAAAATTGAAGGAGTCCATCTTTTAACGTATGGCTCGAATCCCAGCAAGCAATATTAGCTCAGGAATGACCATGGTCTCAGGCTGATATGAGATGTAACCTATCGAAATATGAGCTGGAGGTGTTGGAGGCATAAGAGAAAAAAGAGATGGTGGCATAGGATCAGAAGGACCTCCTTTATCAGTTGGTTCTAGATACAGAGGAAGAGGAGGCACATTAGTGGCTAGAGGAGGCTGTGGCCTAGGAACTCTTTAAGCTTTCCTTATCCATTGTCTCTGTGGAGTCTTGATGAAGCTCATTCTTTGTAAGTTATTCCACCCAATTTGTAGAGGGGACTCTACATCATCTTCAAGTGGAGAGATGTCATAATGGTGAAGGATGGTTGCAACAATGGTCCCATAGGGCATAAAAGAGAATTTCTTCTTCTTGCATGAGGCCATCCTTTAAGTTATTAGCCATGAAAGCCTGAAGCTTTCTCCATCCAATAAACACTTCATCATAAACATCTTAGGCTCACTTACATAAGCAAAGTTTCCTGCTTTATTGATCAGGTAGTAAGTAATGATGTAGTGAAATAGCCTATGTTCCAAGGACAAGTCATTAACATTGATTGCAGTATTTAGATTGTCAATGGCTACCTCACTTATCCTATTCATAATCTCCAATTTGTTGTAACCAGCCACACCTTAATGGAACTAGGATGATTAGTAAAATAATGGTAAGTAGGTGTAGGAGGATTCAAATGTCAGTGAAGGTTTCATCTCCAAAAATGATTCTTGATCCTCTAACCTCAATGGTGATGAGATAGGTTGTTGGATTGTAGGTAAGATCAGAATAAAAACCTCTGATAACCTTTGGATTATAATTTAACTTAAGGCTAAGGATATGGTTCAATCCAGCATTGGCAAAAAAATCTAAGAGACTAAAGCTTTTTTCTTGAAGCAAAAGGAGATGCACATACCTACTTGAAAGAACCCCTCTTTGTTGGAAGTTCTTTATAAAGGCTATTTCTTGTGCTCTTGAGGAGAAGAGAGGTAGAAGGCCAGAGGAGGAGCCAAAATTTTGTTCTTAGTCCTTGCACATTTGGGAGTTGGTCTCTGAGCCATGGATGATATTAATGAGGCAAGAATAATGATGGAAAGGCAAAATCTCAAGAAAGATTGGAAAAATTTTAGGCAAGGGAGAAGAAAAGCAGAAAATCCCTTTTTAAACTGATGAAACCCTAGATTGAGGTGTTTAATCGGTGATTTTGGTTGATTTGGAAACAAAATCACCAAGATTTTGTGAAGATTTGGCCAGAAAATTGGAGAGCAAGAAAAAGGAAGAGCAGTTGGCTACTAAAAATAGGGAAAGTTATGAGTTTTAGGGTTTCAACTGCCTTAAATAGTGAGTTTTATCATCAACCAGTCAACTAGTCACTCGTGAACAGTTGACTATTAGCCTTATTTTTTCTCAGTATTGTTCTCTAGCATTGACCAGTTGACTGGTCACTTTTGAGTAGTTGACTGTCAATTCCTATTTTGCTCAAAATTCCTTTCTGGAACCTCCCGGTCGACTAGTCACCTGATGCCAGTAAGGGATGCCTAGTAGACTGTGACTCTTTGGCAGTCGACTACTCCCATACAGAGAGCCCTCAGTTAGCTACTCGCAATCTCTTTGAGTAGCTGCTCACTCCCATATCATCACCAGTTGATTGTTCATTTCATGACAGTTAACTAGTCATTGTAAAATTGCAAATGTTGATCCAACTTTCTTAATTTCTTGATAGAATTTCACTTAAGTGCATATCTTTTCACAAAAATTTATCTAACCAACATGTAAAACAAGTAGATATCATAGGAGAACATCACAAATATCCTACAAAACAAATTGAAACCACTCTTATGCTTAAATTAGAGAATGTTCTCTTCAAGTAAATAGTGAAACAATTTAAATATTTTATTTTATAGCTCATTAGGATTAACCATACCAAGTTCACCTCTTATTAAACAAAATATTTTTGTAGAAAGAGGTTTAGTAAAGATATTGGCAAGTTGAAATTTAGTTTTGATAAACTCAAGGCTAATATCTTTCCTTTGAACGAGGTCCCTAATGAAGTGATGCGTGATTTCTGGATGTTTGGACCTTGAATGCATGATAGGATTCTTGGTAAGATTAATAGTGTTGGTATTGTCACATTTGATTAGAATTTCATTAAGATATATACCAAGATCTTCTAGTTGTTGTTTCATCCAAAGGATTTGGGCATAACAATTACCAGCTGCAACATATTCTGCTTCAACAGTGGATATTGCCACACTATTTTGTTTCTTACTAAACTAAGAGACAAGAATTTCCAAAGAATTGACATGTTCTACTGGTGCTTTTTCTTTAGGTCTTACAACTAGCAAAGTCAGCATATGAATATCCTACCCAAGTATTCATGGATGTTTTTGAATACCATGACCCATTTGTATTATTCCAACAATATATTTAAAAATTCTCTTTATTGCTAAGTAATAAAATTCTTTAGGACAAGTTTGAAATTGGGCATAAATGCATATACTAAACATAATATTTGGTCTGCTTACAATTAAATATAGGAGGGATCTAATCATACCTTTATATTTTGAGATGTCATAAGGTTGCCTCTTTTCACCAGCATCCATTTTTACAGTTGACCTCATTGGTGTATCTTTTGTTTTGATATTTTCAAATCCAAATTTCTTCAGTAATTCTTTTGTATATTTGGATTGATTTATAACGGTTCCATGTGCTTGTTGTTTGATTTGAAGACCTAAGAAGAATGTAAGCTCTCCTATCATAGACATTTCAAATTCTCCCTTCATTATTTCATCTAACTCTTTGCATGGAGTTTCATTAGTGGCACCAAATATAATATCATCCATATATATTTAAACAACTAAAATATCATGCCTTTTCTTTTTAAAGAAGAGAGGTGTATCTACTTTGCCTCTGGAGAAATTATTTTCAAAGAGAAATGTACTCAGTCTTTCATACCATGCTTTAGGTGCTTGTTTAAAACCATATAATGCTTTTCTTAATTTGAATACATGATTTGGAAGATTTTCATTCTCAAAGCCAATAGGTTGTTCAACATATACTTCTTCCATTATGTATCCATTAAGAAAGGCACTTTTGACATCCATTTGATACAACTTGAATTCATTTATGCATGTAAAGGCTGATAGCATACAAATTGCTTCTAATCTAGCTACTAGTACAAAGGTTTCATCATAATCAATTCCTTCTTCTTAATTGTAGCCTTTTGCAACTAGTCTAGCCTTATTCCTAGTAACAACTCTAGATTCATCAAGTTTATTTCTAAAAACCTATTTAATGCTAATTACTGGATGATTGTTATGTCTAGGGACAAGTTTCCAAACTTGATTTCTTTCAAATTTACTTAACTCTTCTTGCATAGCTTGAACCCAATATTCATCTTTCAAGGCTTAATCAATTCCATTGGGTTCTATTTGTGATAAAAATGCTTGATGATTGCAGATATTTCTAACTGAGTTTTGAGTTGTTACTCCTTTGGAAACATCACCAATTATTTGTTCAGGTGGATGATCCTACTTGTAGTTCCACGATCTTGAGAGATTATGGGCAACTTCTTCCCCCATTTCTTGATTAGAATCTTTATGCAAAGAGGTTGTTTATCTGTCTTAATGGACTCACTTTCATTCTTGACTTCTTGAGCTGTTTGCTTATTTTTTATTGTAAGATCATCAAATTTAATTGCAATTTCTTCAAAAGATGTCTTTCTTGGCTCAAGAGGGTCAAATTCATTAAAATCTACATGTATAGATTCTTCTATAGTCATAGTGCTTTTGTTATATACTTTAAAGGCTTTGCTAGTGTTGGAATATCCTAAGAAAATTGCCTCATTTGACTTCGGATCAAATTTGCCTAAATTATCTTTTCCATTATTGAGCACAAAGCATTTACAACCAAATACATGCAGATGGAAAATATTAGGCTTTCTTTCTTTGTATTACTCATATGGAGTCCTTTTCAATATGGGCCTAATCATTAGTCTATTCATGACATAACATGCAGTATTTATAGCATTAGCCCAAAAGTACTTAGGAAGATTTCTTTCATTAAACATGGTTTTAGCCATTTCCTCTAAAGTTTTATTTTTCCTTTTCACAACTCCATTTTGTTAAGGAGTTTTTGGTGTAAAGAAATTATGTTGAATTCCATTATCATCGTAGAACTCCATAAATAGATTATTTTCAAATTCTCTACCATGATCACTTCTTATTCTCATAATTTCACTTTGAATGAACTTTGCTAGTTTCAGAAAAGATTTAAATGCTTGATCTTTATAAGATAAGATGAATATCCAAGTGAATCTAAAGAAATCATCTACAATTACTAATACATAATAATTTCCTTCAAGACTCGTAGTTCTATAGGGTCCAAAATGATCCATGTGAAGTAATTATAGAGGCCTAGCTGTAGAGATAATGCCTTTTGCTTGAAAAGAGCTCTTAATTTGTTTTCCCTTTTGACATGCATCAGAAAGTTTTTTTTTTATTTTATCAAATTTTAATTTAGATGGTCTAACAACTAAGTCTTTCTTGGCAAGCTTTTCTAAAAGACTTATACTAGTATGAGTAAGCCTTCTATGACACAACGAGCTATCATCATTGACACTAATAAGATAATTTGAATTATTAGATGGAACAACATCCAAATCAATGACATATGCATTGTTAATTCTTTATCCTATAAGTATGGTTTTATTTTCATTTAAATTTTCGACAAGGCAATGTTTTAAATCATATATTACTCTATTGTTTTTGTCACATAATCAACTAATGCTATGAAGATTATAATTCAAACCTTCAACAAAAAGCACATTATCAATGGAAGTGGAGGAGTTCTTACTGACTTTTCCAATACTAATGATTTTTCCATGTCCACTACCTTCAAATGTGGCATTTCCACCATTTTTTAGTTGAAAAGAAATAAATTTGGATTTGTTTCCAGTCATATTTTTGGAGCAACCACTATCCAAGTACCACTTTGTTCCAGTAGCCTTTATACAGATCTCATCTTCATTTGCCATTAGGTAGCGGTTGACTTCTTCATCTTCATCATCTGAATGTTCATCACTTTCTCCCTAAGTAGCTAATAATTAAGCCTTCTTCTTTTCTTTCCTTTTCTTTTTGTTTGAGCTATCTTGCTTCTTCATGAATTGAGAACATTCCCATTTAATATGTCCTGGCTTTCTACATTCATAGCAGGTAGGGGGTTCTTTGATTTCTTCTAGTTGGTTTCCTTCCATTAATTCTCATACTATTAAAGAATCTTATGAATTTCTTAACAAAGAGACCAAGAGTTTCTTCATTAATTTCATCCAGAGAATCATCATTGCATTCTTCTTCATCTGCACATATTAATGATGATGCTCTAAGAGCAAGGCCCATTTTCTTTTTGTCTTGTTCCTCAAGAGGCTGCTTCAGTCTTGGTTTATGCTCTTAAAGGTTTCCAATGAGAGCAGCAACTAATTTTACTAATGGCCTTTTAGCTTCTTCAATTGTTGTCCCCTTGGGTTGCCATTCCATGGGAAATGCCTTCATGATCTTGTAAGCTTGATCTGTTTGTGAGTATGTCTTCCCTAAAGCTGCTAAATGATTCACAATATGAGTAAAATAAATTTGCATTTCTTTTAATGTTTCTCCAAGATTCATCTTGAATAATTCATATTGTTGTGTAAGGTTATGGATCTTAGACTCTTTAACACCAGGGGTTCCTTCATGGCTATTTCTAAAGCCTCCTATATTTCTTTAACACTTTAAGACTCTGAAGTATTCTTCTTGACTCAGTGCACAAGTGAGAATGAATTTGGCTTTGTTATTTAGTAAAACGTTTCTTTTTTCTATTTCATTCCATTCACTTTTGGGTTTGACTGAGGTCATACCTTCTCCTTCTTTCATAGGAAAATATGGACCTTCCTCAATTACATCCCAAAGGTTAATGTCAACAGCCTTAAAGAAAATCTTCATTCTCAGTTTCCAATATGTAAAATTTTTGCCATTGAAACTAGGAGGTTTTGTAATAGATAGCCCTTCAGGCAAAACATTATTATTAAGTCCAGTCATATATACTTTTGTGATGGTTAAGTCCTTTAAACAAGAGCCCAAGCTTTGATACCACTTGTTGAGCAAGGTTGGAACCTAAGAGGGGGTAAATTGCGTTTTATAAAAATTTTACTAAAAAACCTTTCTGTAAAATTGAAGTAAAACAATTAATAGATAAATACAGAATATAAAGAGAGTAAGGAAGTAAAATGGACACAAAGATTTATCTTAGTTCGGCTTCTACCTAAACCTACGTCCAGTCCTTAAGTAACCTCTTGGGATTTTTCACTATCTCAATGAATCAATATAACACCTAAAGGAACCTCTCCTAATTCCCAAGCTCTCTCAGCTTGACACCTTCAATAAACCTCTTTGAATTCCCTTAGAGGGATATACTCCCCATGAACTCAAGCTCTCTTGGAGCTTGACCCCTTCAAGGAACCTCCTTGAGCTTTACTCTCATAAGAAAGAAAGATTTACAAGTAATAAACTCTCTGAAACAGAGTAGATGATACAATGAAGCACTAATGTGATATAAAACTAATAAGATGATGAAAACTTATGATATGATCACTCATGAATGTTTTTCTCTACCTCTTAGAGTCCCTAGGTCGAGTTTATGTAGATTAGAGTCCAATAGATAAGTTAGGAGTGATTGAGAAATTAGAGATTTCAAAATATAGTCATTATAATTTTCATTATGGCTTGTCTGCCACTGACCAACCGATTGTTCACTAATGACCAGTCGACTATTCCTTCTTTCCCTTTCATAATTTTCAAATTCTGACCTCGATAGTCGACTGATCACTCTTGAATAGTCGACTGGTCACTCACAAAGACCTTCCAATCAAAGGCTAAAAGGGCTGGCAGTTAACTGATGCTTAATCTAGGTGTGAACAGTCGATTGCTAGCTTGTGATTGGAATAATTTTTAAACTCAATTAGTAATATTAGGCAATCCATAGACTACAAAGAGTATTATTTGAGATTATTAGCCTCAGGGCAAGGGCATTTTCAAAGCCTTGGAAATAATTTTGGTGCAAAAATGTCAATGTTGAGCATCAATGAACACAAAGAAATAAGTACCACACATTAGTTTGGATAAGCTATTGTGGGAATTTCTTTTAGAAATTATTTTACTTAAGATTTTGATTAATATGGAAAGTTAATATATATTAATTGATATATTTTTAGAGTTAAAACTGTTCTTTTATACCCTGCAAGTAAGAGTGAGATTTGTGTGTACTTTGACTAAGTGAGTAGATAATCCTAATTATGCAAGGCTTTTGTCTTAGATTATCTAATTTCAAATACAAATTTTTATTATCTCTGGTACCTTGGGACAAGCTTCTAATTTTTTTTTTTTAAAATGTCATTTGCATATTTTGACACTTGGAAAGTTTGTTGGCTTATTCTGCATTTTTGAATTATCTGAAATTTTGGCTTTTGAATAGGGATTCTTGTATATTAAAGAAATTGTTGGGAATATATCCAAAATAGGACCCTGTAGCTAACGGTAATAAACGTTAGCCATAGTGCACTACGATTGGTAATTTGATATGGATGGGTATTATGCTCTTACTTCCATATTTTGTTTGAGGCTTAAAGCCATTGTTATGATTATTCATAGCTTAAGGCTGATAATAGGTAATAGCTCTGATATGATTACACTAGCCTTGGGCTGATTCTATATTCAGAACATTTGTTATTTCTATAAGAGATTTCCAATGTATTATGTTAAATTGGATATTTTGAATTCTCAGTATATGTTAGTTTAATTGAGTTAAGAACATGATTTGAATATTCAAGGCTAGACATAGTTGATGGTTAATGGTTTTCTTATTCTTTTGGAATTGTTAATTTAACTCTGTAAGTTATTCAATTTCAAATAACTAAGTTTCCACTCTGTTAAATTGGTGATAAACTTTATCATTTTCAGTCTGTCCCTCCCCTTGTACTATTGCTTTTATCTGCTCACTGAGTTTCCACTCACCCTATTATTTAAGATTTTTCATATCTCAGTGCCAATCTAGAATACCTACTTATGAAGTAGGAGTTGCGGTATTTCTATTTTTGGTAAGTCTTGCTTGTTGCCAGAGCAATGATCTCTTGTTGTATATTTTATGATTAGACTAAGTTGCTCCCTTGTATACAGGCTGGTTATTTGATTTAGTTTCATGGTTGTGGGTTATTTTGTATACCTTTGTTGAAAAGTAGAGCTTTCCATTCTATTGTATGTCAAATCATTTTGTTGTTGACATTTCGGATGAGGACCTATGTATTAGTTTAAGTTCCACTGTCCTTGAGATATTTGATAGGCTTACAAGGACAAGGGATACCTCGTTCTCTGTACCTGCCACGTCCTATCGACTAAGGTCATGACATTGTAAGTATGGAATACTACATGCTATAAAATTTGTATGAGTCTTGCTAAAACACGTTTAGAAACCTTACTTTAAATAGAAGTCAAAATGACCTATAAACCATATGCAAAGAGAGGAAAACTATATAGTACATAAATAGCAGTTGTGAACTTCCAGCCCATGGATTTTTAGTATTAGTCAAGGATACATAACCTTCGGGAAAAGGTCACCATTGGTCGAGGTACACAGCTCCAGGGGAAAGATTACTATTAGTTAAGGGTACCCAGTTGTTAGGGTAAACTAACCTATAACAGTTTTAAGTCGTAAGCTCACGCTACTTCATCAATCATATACTAATCCTTAATAAAGCCAAATTAATTGTCCATAAGGGTGATGTTTCTTAATGATAAGACAATCAATACGTAGTACTCAATCCCATTTAAGCCATAAAATTCTATTTTTCACAGTAGTACAATTCCATGCACAATTTTTAATCAATTAAAGAGAATAATCTGGATCTTTGTTACACATTTCCATAAGAGATAAGAACTATATATGAAGAAATGCTAATCTAAACCTTTAAAATAGTAAACAAAGAAATATATATATCTCAAGCAAGTTAAACATATAACACTATTAGGAGTGCTATTGCTCACCTGAACATCGTGAACTATCAAGCAATCTAATCATCCATATCTCAGGTAAAAATCACTCCACTAAGAAGTCTCTATATCAATAGGAAGTGATGAAAGTTTAATAAATCCCTATTTAGGGAAATTTAAGTAAATTTTTCTTCTTAATCCACATACTCCTGATATTAATTTTAATCGTAATTCTTGTTAAATGTACCTTAACAATTTCATTAGTCCATAATCATTGAATCAAGCTTTAATCTTTACCAACTTAACATCTTAACATAGCATTTAAGAGTTCCTTTAATCTCTTCCAATTTCCACATTAAGTTTTCATAAGAGTCTCACAACTCATAAGGAGTTAGAATCTAATAAATATATCCAAGTGAGAATATATATATTCTTACATACATTCAAATAATAATTGAATTTCTTAATCCATTCATTGCTAAATCTCAATCCAATTATTCCCTTAATACATATTCCACTCTTAAATTTCTAATAACATGATTAAAGAATTAGTCATTAATAATAGGCTCTTTCAACATAATTTTCCTTTTTATTAACCCTTCCATAAGTATGAAATTCATGGGAAAATTTAAGAGAAATATCAATTCACCTTACCTCTCAAAACGATAACTTCCAATTGCTCCAACTACTTCCCCTATGCTATTAATTGAAGCCCCAAGTCTCAAAATGTTCAATTAGGTCCCTTAAGAACCCTAAATTCATTGCAAATTGGGGGTTTCCATATTAGTATAAATTTCTTGATGTAATCTTCAAATTGAAAAGGGGAAATGGATGAAACTAATAAGAGGAAGAAAAGGCACATGGAAATTTCAAGTTTATTTCACCTATTTGTGCCCAATTTGAAGAAATTCAAATCTTTCCCTAAATTTCAGACCTTAACATAACCCTATGGATAACTCACCAAATCTAAAGCAAATTTCATACTGTAATTGCACAAAATTGAAGGGAAAAGGATGAAAATGGAGTAATGAATAGATAACACAACAAAAACACTAAAGAAATTCTTCAATCACATTGAATTTAACCTTTCATCCATGACTAGCTTCAACAAATGACAGAAGGGAGTTTTTCACTAGAAAAACTATGATCTCCAGCCAAGACCCCACCAGCAATGGTGATGTGAATGACTAAAGAACAATGTTAGTGGAGTAAAATTGATTAATGAAGGAAGAAGAAGCTCCTCTGCCAAGAAGAACCAATGGTTATCGTGAAAGAAGATAAAAATGAAGATGGGGGGTATTTTGATCTTGTCAACTCTTAGTGCCACATGTCAGCATCTAAAAAAGAACAAGAGAAGGGGAGCTAAGGTTTGAACCCTTACCCTCTTGGATAGTGAAAGAGAGGCCTAACCATTGTATCGAACTTAATTTCAAAATATATTTACACCTTTTAAAATGTTATACCTTACAAAATTTTTGTGAAAATTTTTCTCTGCTAAATTTTTATTATTATTTTTCATTCCTTAGTCAAAGGAATTATAACTTGATTTATTATTACTAATTAAATTTACTGGGTTATTACAATTAGGCTCCTTGAAGTGAGTACGACTTAGATTGTACCACTATAATACATTTTTGTATTCAATATTAGCTTTTGACACCCTAACGATGAGGGTTCGATCGATGGAATTTTCCATGAATATTACATAGGTGCAATCTTTAATGCAACTTTAAATGTATGCTTAGATTGCAGTTGGACAAAGTGATTTTAAATCAATTTTATTTTTAACATTAATTTTGGTCAAACGTAATTTTACATGAATCTCATTTATATTCTGAAACTTTCAAAGGAAAATTAAGTTTTGATAGCAATGTAGTTCACCTATTGGAAAGGCAAGTTTTTCACACTTCTATACAAACAAGGGTTTGGAGGACAACAGTGATTTTGGAGAAAATCAAATGCTAAAGTAGAGATTGTAAGGCAAACTTCGGTTTTGATATGCAAACGAACTTTTGAAAATCTCAAATGCTTAATTGAATACACTTAGTGCTTTACGTGGTATCTTAAGTGAAAGATACATGACAACGACGTGTCAAAATATTTTCACTATATGTCATATAAAAATAACTTGTTGTATCTATACTTTGACCACCAATATTTTTAATTTTAATTATGAACCCAATAATTTTTTGGAATTTTTATTTACCCCTCTACTTTTTATTTTTAATAACCCCACAAAATATTTTTTAGAAATAAAAACCAAGAATAAAATTTGGAATTTAGGGAGTTGTTGGAAAAATAAAGTAAAGGGGTGAGTTAACAAATTTATAAACTAGTATTTTTGTGTGGGTTATTAGGAAATAAAAAGTAAAATGGGTAAATTAAAAGTTTCAAAAAGAAATTTTGGTTCATAAATAAAATCTAAAAAATATTGTGGCTAAAATATAATAGGAATAACTTATTTATGGTTAATCTATATAGAATCAGTATATTTTAACACATTATGGCTATGTATCTTCTTTGTAATGTACCACACTGTGATTGTATCATTTATGGTTGCACAATTACCAAACAAATATGCCACACTAATAATTAGTTTTGAGCTCTATCATCTTATCGTGGCAGAACTAATCACTTAGGCTTGAATTATGGTCCTTCACAGAAGCATTTTCTCAAATAAGTCCCTCACAGTTGCATTTCTTCTCATCATATTCTCTTCATCATAAAGCCATCTAATACGTAATGAAGTGGCACGTTTTTTGAGTTGCTGGTATAAGATATCATGCTTCCCCATCCACATCAGAAAAATGACTAGTCCACATCACTAAAAACCTACCCAGGTCGGAAAAAACCCATTCATACCATGCATCCATCTCTACTCGTTCGTCCATCGCTGTTTCTTCGTCCACTCTGTTCTGCTACAGGAAGACTCGACCAGAGGAAGCCATTGGTTGACCAAGCAAAGTAGACCTATACATTCGGCCAATGCGTCCAGGAAGCACACTAACTCATTGGAAAAGTAGCGAAGGAGTAAGCTTCGGCTTTCATATCAGTTCGAGCCAATGGTACATTGCCTAAAACCCAGATCTGATTTCAGTGTTCAAATTTGGTGAGGGTAAAAAGTTAGGTGAAATTGAAGCATCTCTGTGGTTTCTCATTCTCTATTAATTGGGTGAACAAGTTGGATTCTTTATATCTCCATGTTTATTTCTATATCTGTTAATAGGTGAAATCAATTCCACATGTTCTTGATTTGATTTCAAATTGAAGCATCTCCATATTTTCTCATTCTCTATTCATGCGTGAATGTTCCTGCTTACCCCAGGTGAAATGCTCCTGCAATATTGTCTTCAATTTTTAATTTGATTAGTAGTAGATAGTAGTAGTAGTGTTTAAAGTGGTATGATCCAGTGAAAATGCACCTGTGTATTTGCTCACCCCAGTAAAACAACTCCAGCAGTTGCTTTGATTTGACAAGGTAACCTCTAATTTCGAAGTCTAATTATAAATCCTTTGTTTGGTTCTTGTTTCCAAATCCCAAAATTTAGAATAGTACACAATTTGAAGGCTTAAATCGCATTTGTGCAAAAATGCCAATCATAGTATTCTCACACTATAATTTCCTTTAACTTCAAAGGTTTGGATAAATAAGCCAGTAAACACATAATTATTGTGATAGCTAAGATAAAGAGTATGATGCTTTAAAAAATGTTACTTTAATTATTTTATTTGCGTGCAAAAAATTTGATAATTTGACTACAGCTAACTTTGGCCAAAATACTTGAAGTGTGTGGCATATTTTAATGGCAAACATGGTTTAATACGAGAAGAAAATTTGGCAGAAGCTATTAGCTTTAACACAATTTTTTTTTGGGTAGCTAATAAGCTGATGTATGGAAGATTTTGAATAATTCTTTTAATGCCTCTGGTCAGCAGTCATATTACCCATTACCATAATATTGAACATCCCATTACTAAAATAAAACCCTAACAATATGTTTCATTATCGTAATATTAAACATTCCAATATTACCCAACAAATCTGACCCTAACAGTATGTTTTAACATCCCATTACTAAAAAAAAAAAAAAGAATTCCATTTTCATAAATTATATATCCATGGAAAACAATAGTAAAAGTATCATAACTTATATATCCAAGTATAAAACATGAATTCCATTATAAAAAATTACAATATATTTCCTACTTTTCTAAAGTAAAAGATTATATATCAGATCCCTTGCCTTTTTTTATGTCCGTATTATTCAAATTTTAGGTCTTCACTAACGTTTTCTATTATGTGCATCAAAACCTCGCCTTACTCTTCCTCTTCGATGAACGCAAGATAAAAAGCATGACTTCCTAATCCTCTTCAATGAACGCAAGTTTTCACTCGTCTCTTTGTTGCTGTGTGCTATGCGTTGATCAGTTTTTTCTACTATATGTTTCATAGATCTTTGGACGTAGGTCTCTGAATATCTCTAATCTTTACGGTCAGTTCCATCCAAAGGTAAAAGCGTCACTCTCAATGAACATAGGTCTTCTGGGTGTGTTGGGTCTTTTTGGATCTATTAGTCTTCAGTTATGTGAATAGGTCAATTTTTTTATGGGGATGGGGAGGCATGATATCATATGCCGGCAACTCAAAAAATGTGCCACATCATCATGTATTAGACGGTCTTTGGATGGAGGGACTATTTTAAGAAGAAATGGAACCGTGACGAACTTATTTGAGAATATACATATGTGGAGGACGAAAATAAAATTAGGCTGATTTGTTGAGGATCAAAATGAATTTTAATCTTGTCCTTTTATTTTTGACTCTTTGTCAAATTTAAACTTTTTAAAGTCTTTGGAGTATTTCTTTACGAAAATATCTTTTCATTTTGTTAATTAATTTTTTATGAAAATTTTTAATTGAAGTCTCTAATAAAAATAATTTATATCTTTTAGGGAAATTATATTTCTTAACCATATAGTTTATATCACTTAAAAAATTATTTTATTATTTTTTGGTAAGTTTCTTTTTTAAAAAAGTTACTTTTCCATTGTTTTAAAATTAAATATAAACATATTTTTACTAATATAAGATGCCTCATGTTTTAAAAGTAGATTATTTTTTAAAAAATTTCAAATTAAAATTCACAAAAAATAATTTTTGATAATATAAAAATTTTAAAAATTTAAGTGACCTTATTGATCCATCCTAGCCTAACTCTTCAATCATGAACTGAGTCTCACTGGATTGAATCTTGTAGGACTGGGCCATATCTTGGGTTTGATAAAAAATTCAGCTTAGTACATTGCTAAAATTAAGTTAGGTCTTTGATAGATCAAAATCTCCCAGAATATTTCCCCCTTAAATTTAATTTCATCAAGCTTCCCATAAAATAAAATGTCCTATTTGAGATTACTCACTTCCTAAACACATAGGGTAGGCTCTCTTTTATCAGGTGGCTTCGTATTGTCAATATATATATATATATATATGACATCACAGCCAATAAATGTCTATGTTTAAAGAGTAAGCTAGCAAAGTACCCTGCGTACCATATGGAACTGCTTCACAGCTACAATCAGCTTTAAAGATTGAGATACAAAAACTAGAAATTAAAAATTATAATTATAAATAGAAAGTACCTTTTATATTATCGGACAATTTTCCACAATATGAAGTCTTACCTAACTTGCAGTTTGAATTACAAATTTATCATATTAATTAATGTGTCCATTTCATCTTTTACACATACATTTTCATAGGAATACGAATTGAGCAGTATAATAGATGTTCTACATTCAAGGTAAAATGATGGTGACATCACCACTTTCTACCTCTATCCTTTGAATATAAGTGTATGGACTTTTCTTTTATTACCTATATAACATAGTTCTTATGTGTTAAATTGTCTTTAATCTAAAGACAACTCTACCACTATATATGACGTCTAATAAAAATGACAGTAACTTTTCTATTTTTCAAGTCTATAGACTTCGTATTTTATTGTATACATTGAATAGTCTCTAGTCCAAAAACAACTCTATCACTAATTAATACATCCAATAAAAATAATAGCAACTTCTACCTTTTAAGTCTATAGGCTTTGTATTTTGTTATATACATAGAATAGTCCTAATCCAAAGATAACTTTTTCGCTATTAATACGTCCAATGAAAATGATAGCAACTTTACCACTTGTAAGATCTTTGGACTTTATGTCTTACTACATACATAGAATAGTTCTTAGTTCAAAGCTAACTATTCCACTAATTTATAGTCCAATGAAAATTGAAGACCACATTTGTGGAACTCACCCAAGACCACATCAACTAATTGGCAAAATTGAATACTCTAAAAACATTGTACATTTATTTTTATATTTTTCGGCATCAATCTTTCAAATTTTTTGAAAAGATCTGTATTTACAAAATAAAATTTTTAGTACATTCACAATTTTGAGTGTACTAGTGCACCTAATTATAACGTAGGGATATAATTATAATATTATTTTTTTATTGATATTATTACAATTATATCTCTATATTATAACTAAAAATACTTGTACACTCAAAATTATGGATACATTAAAAATGACACAAAAAATAAATTATATAATATAAATAGTACACTATAAGTTATTAAAACTTGTTTATATTATTTTTTATCAAAATATCATCCTGCATTAAAAAAATAAACTTAAAATGTAAGAAACAAATTATAAATTATTAGAAATAGTTTATTTTTTTAATAAGGTATCATTCTATATAAAAAAATCTAAAATATTAAAAAATCTTTTTATATTATCATAAATTTGTTTTAAAAAAATAATATTTATTGAAATAAAAATTTTGAAAAAACTTAGACCATCAAATTTTATGATGATCCAAGTTTTTTTAACAGGATATCCTCATATAATTCCTTTACAATTGGATATCCGGATCTGTGCAGCACTAGCTAGTCCGTACACGTACAGATATCTAAACATGATAGCTAAACATGAATCTGCGTGCACTTCAAAGTCTCTCACTTTAATTGGACATATTTTTTTTTACAGCAAAATAATTGTGCATTTCATGAAAGATTTATTGGTCACGTAATATCATCTGAGCTTTTAAAGTTCAATTTGAATGAACTTACTCAATTTTTTTTTGTCAATATCATATTTGGCATTAAAATAATTTTGTAATGCTTTACTAAAATTAATTTTCATAGACTTTGCATTTCAAATGACTGCAATACATACCGCATTGACTTTGCATTTAGGAACAAATTCTTTGGATACTAGCCCTAGCTATGATCCAAAACCAAAATAGTTGAAATAATATTGATAAGAAAGTAAATTGTCTTTAGCCTAAAGACAAATCTACTACTAATGAATACATCCAATAAAAATGTAGCAACTTTCGACTTTTTAAGTCTATGAACTTTATATTTTATTTTATACATAGAACAATCTCTAGTCTAAAGACAACTTTGTTACTAATTAATACACCCAATAAAACTGATAGCAATTTTATCACTTTTTAAGTCTACAGATTTTTTATTTTATTATATATATATATATATATATATATATAGAATAGTCATTATGTATAAATAAATAAATAATTAGCTACGATTTTTCGCTCACTGTGAAAAATATCGCACGTAATGCAATTTTTAGTCACAGTTCGCCCAAAAAACTGTAGGTACCTGTGGTTCATTTAACATATATAAATGATAAATGTCCTCACACGTAATTGATAAGTTGATAAAGCACTTCTTTGTCATTTTTGCAGGCAACCACGTTCAGACATCGTATATAATTAATGCCCTTCTGCTACTTAATACTCATCGTTTCTCTTCCCTTGCGATTCACATATAATTATTGTTCTCGTAAATGGAATGGGAAGTATATCCTGCACTTTGTGGCATGTGGCCTTAAATTTATAGTTGTTGAAGTAATAAACGAAGGATTTTGCTAAACAGCGTCCAAATACATTTAGTACATTCACTAATAGTAATAATAATTATTATTTAATTAATAATTTTTTTAGTTTTATTTTTATGATAACATTGCATTTCATATTTTTTTTAAAAACATAATTAATCTATTATATTTTTTTAAAAAATCTGTAATTGATCTCTAAAAATTTTTATATCTACATATTACTCTTAATTTTTCTTTTTAAAAAATAAATTTTGTTTATTTTAAAACTAATCTTTTTGAATGAAATTTCATGAGATATTAAGAGAAATATGGAGATATTACTTAAATATATGAAGATATAAAAATTTATTAGATATTAATTATAAATTTTTAAAGATAAAAAGATATTGATTATGTCTTTCGAAAAATATAAAATGCAATGTTGTCATAAAAACAAAATTAAAAAAATAATTAATTGAATGTGATAAAAATGGATTAAAAAAAACGCTATTCTTTAGTGTTAGTGAGTGCAATAAACATTTCTTAGCATCGATTGCCAAAAACTCATGCAAGAATTTATGATGATTAAGGCTGTAGACCTGGAGTTATAAACAATAAATGAGTAAAAAAATATTAATTATTAGTTGCCATCGATGTGTTAAGCCGTTCTCATTACTCATTTGACTGTAATAAATTCCCCGTGGGCCAAAAAACGGATTTAGATTCTCTGAAGTCTAAACCACTTAACACATCCGTGGCGACTAATAATTAACATCTTAAAATTGCCCTAAAAGAAAGGAAACTGAACATTTTAAATCAAAGCTGAGAAAAGAGACGCCAAGCGATAGAAAAGGATCAAAGTTTAAACTTGTTGGTGGAGATGGTGCCAAGCTGCCAGCTTGCTTCGCATTGTTTTGCGACTTCATTAAGCGCAATGTAGGATGAACCGCCTTTCTCTATAGCTTTGGCTGCACTCTGTTGCAACTCTCTCACTCTGAGCCTTATGGGGTTGGGCTTCCCCTCCTTGTCCTCCTGCATTATCTCTCTCAACATACTCACTATCTCCTCCCTCTTCACCAGCTTCTTCGCTGGAAAAACCTTAGGTTGCACCCTCACCTCCACCTCCGCCGCAAGCAGCATCGCAGTCTTCCTCTGCTCTGCGTATAAGGGCACGCCGTTGGTGATGCTCTCGAGAGTGGAACTCCACCCACAATGCGACACAAATCCCCCAATAGATGGATGCCTCAATATGCTGACTTGGGAAGCCCATTGTGGAACCACTTTCCCCACTTTGTGGGTCCTATCTTAGAACCCCTCTGGCAAGTAATCTGATAGGTCACCACTTCCACGTGTTCCATCCCCAGTGCTAAAGAAAGCTGAGTTTGCATATCCTGTGGTGGGTTGGCGAACCACCCAAATAAATCTCAATCGGCTTAACTCCAAACCCCAAGCTACCTCTATGGTCTGCTTCTACAACAGCGTTCCACCGCTACCGAATGACACGTAAACCACAAACTCACTGGGTTGCTGATCCAGCCACCCCATCAACTTGGTGGTTGAACTCGTGGGTGGCTCCGGTGGTCTCACCAAAGGTCCAACGGCATATAAGGGAACTTAAAGCCCACCCAACAAATTCTCATCTCTCAGTGACTGAAGGTCTTTATGTTGGAGTTCTTCCCACGTGTTAACCAATATTCCATCCCCTTTTTGCATCCCCATCGCTAGGCCTATGCACTCTTGATATTGCTGATTGTTCGATCCAGCATGGGCTTAACCACGTCTTCAGGATGAACAGGACTGCACCCAGGAATTTTGAGCGGTTCTTGCTGATCCACGTACTGGCCTTGGACTCGTTTATCAAGGATAGGTGAGTACACAAGCAAGGAGAAAAACCAAGCATTAGAAGCCACGTAAATGTACTTGAGCATGTTGAACTCCTCCACTATGGACAAACTTTCAAAGCCGAATATTTCGACTATGAGCGCAGAAGGAGGGTAGGCCATATGAGAAATCACAGAACGGATAACAGCCATAGCCACACGCATCATGACGCAGAGGCGTTCCACAATGGCGGCGTCATTTTAGAGGATACCAGAGACGTCTGCGGATGGGATGTGGAGGAAGTCACAAAAGTTGATGGTGGCGATGGCTGATTTCAGAATAAGGGATTCAGCTTCGGAGGTTGGGGATGTGACAGCGAGGATTGTGACCTTGAAATTGCAGTGGAGGGCAAGGGGCCTTCCGAGTTCAATCACAGGGATTAGATGGCCAAGGCCTGGGCTGGAATGCAGAGCTATGTGTGGCTTCTGCATGATCTCCATGGACAACTGGAGGATCCAAGTTAGGACAATTATAAGCTTATGGGCAGGGAAGCTCTCTCGAAGGATGCAATCACTTCACTTCTGTTTTTGAGTGGGTTTTCCAAACCCAAAGGGAGGTATATGTAAGGTCATTACGACTCACTATAATCTAAATAATTTAAAACGAATAGTATCAACGGGGTATTATTTTTGGAGATGTAATATTGAAAAACAGTGGTATTTTAAGAACAAAATTGGAGAAAGATAATTTTTGAAAAATAAGTCATTAATTTACTATAATAACATAGTACAAAATGTCTTTAATTTAAATAAAAGTTTTTTTTAATATACAAATATATATATATCTATATATATATATATATATATATATATATAAAAGCTCTCTGTTATTATATCATCTTTTTTTTTTTTGGATAAAAGGAAAACAAACAAAAGGTTAGTCTAAATTTAACAAACCTATTCTAAAAGATGAGTAAGAACTAAGAAGATGCTCAATATCCTTTCGAAGCAAGATCCAACAGTGATGCATGAAGGATATTTGGCTGAGATTGTTGATGTAACAATGCTATGAGATTATTATTAATTGAAGGTATTTTTTTGTGTACTTACAATTTTGAGTGCATCGATATATTTATATTAATTTATATAATTTTGTTATTTTAAATATTAACTAAAAAAATAATATTATAATTATGTACTCACATTATAACTGAGTATATCGGTGTATTAAATTTTAATAAGATATGAAAGCATAAATATTTGTGGTATGTGTTATTAATAAGATATGAGCTTTGGCTTAGTGGTAAGGTATGACATCTAAATGCAAGAGGACGTGGGTTCAAGATGCAGCTCTTTCTTCCCTCAGAAATTTTTTGGTGATGACATGTGTCCCCTTAGGCAAAATTATGAAACTACCCATCTCTTTTCTTTCTTCTATCTC
The DNA here is from genome assembly GCA_037074485.1 of Delonix regia. Taxonomy (NCBI): domain Eukaryota; kingdom Viridiplantae; phylum Streptophyta; class Magnoliopsida; order Fabales; family Fabaceae; genus Delonix; species Delonix regia. The sequence continues at coordinate 6,703,793 of CM073454.1, read as the reverse complement.
GCAGCTTCTTCTTTTTCTTTAGAATGCTTTTCCATATTTTCTCACTGTTTTTGCCTTCCACTGCCATGTCCAGCCACGTCACCACCTTTGGCCAGCTTCCTCCTTCATTGACAATGCATTTTGGATGGCCACTGCCAGTAGTTGCCGGTGACAGCTTCGATTTTTCGGTGAGTTTTGTGACAGTTGAGAAAAATGAGTTTGCAGTGAGTTTTAATCGATTTTTTTTTTTCATGAAAATGATGTTAGGAGAAGTATTTTTGGCCATTTTCCATTGAATTTCAGTTTTGGAAGCATGATTTTAGGCAAGTTTTTGAGAGTTGTTCTGACAGGGACTAAACTAATAATTTTTAAGATTTTGGGGTTTGCAGAAAATTGTGGAATTTTGGAATTTGATGGGTTTAAATTGGTCTTATAAGAACACTTTTAAGGTGTATGACATGAGACCCTATTGTTTTTCATGGTTTTACTTGGGTTGAAGGTAAAAGTATGAAATTTGGGACTACAGTGAAAATTTAGGAAGTTTTTAAGGAAGTGAATGTAAATTGACAAAAAGTCTGGGAAAGTTAGGTGATGGAATTAGGGAATCTGAGCTAGGGCTTGTTTTGGGTAATGATAAGGAAATTGAATATGAAATTAGTGATGAAAATATGATGAGTTAAAGAGAAGAAAGAAATGTGTGATGAATTAATATTATAGATAGTATGAGAAGAGTATATATTATGGTTGCTTGACAAATTGATTAAGTAGCACTATAATGAACGTAAATTGTTATGTTTTAGTGATGGGAATTGAGGAAAATATATTTTTGTAATATAGGGATTGTTGGCGAATTCCATTTTATAACCAAAAGAAGAAGGCAAGGTTATTTTAAATTACTTCACCTTCCAGGTAAGCGGTAGCTCTTCCAACTGAATGATTACCATTGTATTATATTATGGTAGCCTAATTTGGTAGACTTGTGAGTCTTTCAAATGAATTATGATTCATGATTGGTATGTGATGTCCATGCAAAACTGTAAAAAGAGAGGATTGAATAGAAAAGGGTAATGTTTTACTAAAGATTTTGACAGCATTGATATTGAAAAGTAAAACTCATGTATGGCAATTCCTTAGATTTAAGGAGGACACTATAAGATGGATGTTTTAATATGAGCCAGTGACTCACAACCGTATGGGTGATTTACCCCGAACTATTGTGTGTTCTCGACTAATATGAATAACCCAAGGGATACATACCCTTGACCGATAGTGAATTAACCCAAGATGCTATGTGCTTTTGACCGATATGAATAACTCGAGGGATACATACCCTCGACCGATAGTGATTTACCCTGAGATACACACACACACACACACCCTCTATAAACATGGCAAAAGTGGATTGCACACACACACACACACACCCTTTATGAACATGGCATGAGTGGATGGCAGAGTAATTTGGAAGTTAAGGGTACCTGGTTCAAACTTCAAATGCAAATAAGGCCAAGGTATTTACTTATTTATTTCTTTTTATTATCTATTGCATCATTGGGAGATGACTGAAATGCTCCTTAAAGATTAGCTAAACTCATCAATTGCCTTTTTTCTCCTCAGACGCCCTATTACTTTAAAATTTTCTTTTCTTCCTATTTCTTCCATTTTGCAAGGCAGAAGGAGAGGTTCAATTAGGTGCTCCAAAACAGAGATGTTTAGCAAGTAAAGCAAAAGAGTTTTTTCAAGAAAGAATCAATCACTGATGAGTACTAATTTTATTCTTCTTTTTCTTGATCATGTCTAACTTCATCCTTCTTTTGTGTTCTGAACATTCTCGCTGGAAATCTCTTGGTTAAGATCCATTAATGCTCTATATCATACTCTATTTTTCCATTAGGTGAAGTGGTTGTAACATATGCTTTTCCCTTTTGCATAAGCTTTAGTTGAATTCATTGCTTGGCAAAATTTTGATGTTATAAGGTAAATCTTTTGATCTCCTTTTCTTCTACAAGTTTATGTGGTCAGCGGGTGAGATTTCCTTGAGTATAGGTTAGGTTATGGTAATGAAGTATGGGAAAGATTTGGATGCATGCATGTATTCATCTATAGAAACTTATGGTTTCTTAGTTATTCCTTTGTACAAATAAATAGTGTGAGGAACCCAGTTTGACTTAGAAGTGAGCTATCCTTGAAACCATTGTAAGGGCTGGGGAAGGCATCATATAAGATATTCCAATTATAAGTTAAGTAAATCTTTGGTAAAGTTGATCACTAAGAAATAAACTTCAACCCTTGGGAAGAGCAAATAAATGAAGGATTGCTACTCAATTAAGGTGTTTACTAAATATTGATATATGTATTTGATTGTTAATAACTTGATTGAAATTGTTGTAAAATAAGATGGAATGAATGACAAGGAAAATTTTACTCAATTAAAGAAAGAGACATGATTGATGACACTTGCTTGAATTTGAAATGTTAGCCACTAGGTTTAATCAAATATGTGATAATATACTGATGCACTAAGGAAGTGGACAATGAAGACAGTTAAATGAAAAAAAAAAAATCATAAAATAAAAATATGTGCGTGCACGAACATAACATTATAATTATCATAATTCATCATTTGATGCAATTAGTTGATATTGGAAATCAAGAACAAATTTTTCAACATAACTATCATAACTTCTAATGATCTTAAAATGTGTCCTTAAATAAATTGTCAAGTAATTTTTCTTTTAATGGTTGGTAAACCAATGCTAGCCACACATCACATTCAGGGGTCACATCATTTATAATTTCTATAACCAGAGGGATGAATAGCATGGGTTTCACTAGATAGGGGTGGTGCTATGTGTCGTAACCGACCTTTTGGCGGAATAAAATAAAAGTGGTTTAAATTGATTCCCAAAAACGAATCTTGAAAATCAATTTATTTAGAGTTGCCACCAAAATTTTTAACGGAAAACTTTGGAAAACCAATTTAAATAAAAAAGAAAAAGGCAACATGGTCTGCGAAATCATAGATGAGTTCGAGAGTCTGTTTGAGTGTGGGGAAGGTGTTAGGCACCCCACAACACCCGTCCATGAGGACGGTTACCTTAAACTAGTCAATTGAAATAGAATATGGCCTTAAATTTATCTCAATTACCCTTTATTAACATGCATGCCCATTAAACAGAGAAGACAAAAACGACAATAGTGGAAACAAACAGATAGATATTTACAAAGGCGGACTTGACCTAGGATGAAAACCTAGGGCCTACGTACCCCGTGATAGGGATCAAAGTTCACGTAGTTCGACCCACAAGACGTGTCTGTTGGTTGGTGATTTATAATTTTTGTAATGAGAATGAGAGAGTTCAAATTAAATAGATTTTTGTAAACAAAACAGGATTGGAATTGGATTTGTATGTTTTAATATACAGCAACCTAAGTAATCTAGCTCTCTTGATCTCTTCATTTTTCAACCTTTTAATTTTTGTTTGTTTTTGGAATTTTAATCTTTATTTTGAAATTTAAATGAAATGATTACGGAATGAGATTTTTGGATTTTGGGAAGTTTATATTCTATTCTATTTCATTTGAAATTTGAAATGAAAGAAATATTTTTGAGTTTTTTAATTTATTTAATTTTGGATTTTGGTTTTTTTTTTTGTTTCACTTATCTTTTATTTTTTTTATTTTTTTATTTCTTTTTTTAAAGTCAGGATTGAACTCAGAACAAAATATAATAGAAAACCACCTTTGGAATTTTTGAATGTGGCATTTTAATTCGTTAAATTCATAAAAACCTGACTTTCTTTATTTCATAAATAATTCAATTAAAGTATTCGTTTTTGCATTATTATTATTTTATCTATTTATCATTATTCTTATTATTTATCTTTCAAACAAGTATGTACTAAATTTCGAGGTCTAAAGAGATTAAAATCTCACATGACCTCAATTATTTGAGGAGAACTATATTCTCACACGACAATTTCGTAAATAATGGGAAATATTTAATTAGAATGAATATTTAATTATGATCTTTTTTTTCTTTATTATTATTATATTATCATTATTATTAGATAGAAGTATATTAATTTTAGGGAACTAAGGAAATTAAAACCTCATATATTCCCATGCAATCGAAGAGAACCGACTCCTCACACAATAGTTCCAAAAATGATGAAAAATATTTAATTAAGGTCAATATTTGAGTATTATTATTTTTAAAACACATGTGTTAATTTTTAAAAGATCTAAGGAGATTAAAATCTCACATGATCTCATGCAACCGAGGAGAACTGAATCCTCACACGATAATTTTGTAAATAAAGGAAAATATTTAATTAAGTCAATATTAAATTATTATTATTTTTTTAAACAAATGTGCTATTTTTTTAAAAAAGATCTAAGGAGATTAAAATCTCACGTGATCTCATGCAATCGACAAGAACCGAATCCTCACACAATAATTTCATAAATAATGGAAAATATTTAATTAAGTCAATATTAAATTATTATTATTTTAAAAACAAATGTGCTAATTTTTTAAAAGATCTAAGGAGATTAAAATCTCACGTGATCTCATGCAGTCGAGGAGAACAAAATTCTCGCGCGATAAATTTCATAAAACTTTACCCATGGGACCAAGATTAGTCTTATATGCAAATAAAATGAAATAATAATGATGATAACAATAAAATAGAAATAATAATAATAACACAAAACAACACAATCATAACAAATATGACAAAAATGAGAACAAGACAACTTACTGGTTCATTTTTCTTACCTTATGTATGTTTAACCAATCATGCACCTATATATTCATACACATACCTATATATGTATATAGACCCAAAGAAAGAGAACCTCTTCTCACTTCATTCTTTCTTTTTGCACCTTATATGTACATATACCTAAGCACACATACATATGAGCATATATATATATATATATATATATATGTATATATACACACTAATGTGCACCAATGCATTCTTTCCTGTTCTTCTTTATTTCCTTACCCATATAAACATGCCAAGACATATACATATACACATTGATGCACTCCCCCTTTTGCTTTATCTCTTCTCTCTTGTTCTCATACACCGCAACACAAGATGCAAAAACTTGTGTTGACAGATGCATATATATATATATATATATACGCTGCTACCCTATCTCCATGCTTCCTTTTTTCTATTCTTATACCCAGAAAAACATGCAGAAACAGACATGGCATATATATATATATATATATACGTTGCTGCCCCATCTCCATGTTTCTTGTTTCTGTTCTTATACCCAGAAAAACATGCACACACAGACATGGCATACACACACACACACACACACATATATATATATATATACACGTTGCTGCCCCATCTCCGTGCTTCTTGTTTTCTGTTCTTATACACCGAAAAACATGCAGATGCAGAAACAGAAGCTGACAGATACATATATATATACACTGATGCATTCTTGCTCATTTTCTATCAAAAGCAATCTAACAGCAGACAAAGACAGACACAACCAACCTTCTACATGCATTCATGATAGATTATATAATAAACTAAAGATAGAAAGACCAGAAATAGGAACAGCAAATCGAGAAAAACAGGTAGACCTCTTCAGCTCACTTTCTCTCTGTTTATCTTTGTTTACAGCGCCTGAAACAGGGGAAGACGTTCTCTAACGTTCTGCTTCCAGCCACGTTACCGTTCTGCTCCCTTTTCTCCAGCTAAGGTCCCTCTCTCAGCCACGTTACCGTTCTGCTGCCTCTTCTCCAGCCAACGTTCTCTCTCTCAGCCACGTTTGTTCTGCTCCCTCTTCTCCAGCCAACGTTTTCTCTCTCGGCCACGTTCGTTCTGCTCCCTCTTCTCCAGCCAACGTTCTCTCTCTCGGCCACGTTCGTTCTCTCCCTCTTCTCTAGCCAAGGTCCTCTCTCTCGGCCACATTCGTTCTCTCCCTCTTCTTCAGCCAAGGTCCTTTTTCTCGGCCACGTTCGTTCTCTCCCCCTTCTCCAGCCAAGGTCCCTTAAATTTATGCTCTAGCCAACCTCCTTTTTAACCATGGTCTCCCCTCTTTTTCTGCTTTTTCTGAAACCAACAGCTGCCTCCTTTCTCTGCTCACGGTCTCCTCCTCTTTTCTGCTTTTTCTGAAACCACCAGCTGCTCCACTCTGTGCTCCAGCCAACCTCTTTCCTTTTTTCTGCACGAGCTGCTCCACTTTCTGCTCTCCTTTGAAACAACCAGCTCCCTCTTACTTTTCAGCCTTCCTTGTCCTTTTGTTTCTTAGTAATGTGTGTGTGTGCGTGGGTGTATGCATGTGGGAGTGGGAGCGTATGAATGTAAGCAAGTGGGAGTGTGTAAGAGCAAGTGAGCAAGTTTTGCATTTTTATTTTAATTAGGTGGCCTTTTTCTCCTCTTTGTATTTAGACAAATTTATTAACCCTATTCATTTTTTTTCTCTGTAAGATGATTATCATGTCTCTACTTCAAACATATATTTTGAATTTTTCCTTTTAATATTTTTGGTTTTTATATTTGGTTTTTTCCATATTACTTTTATTTTTTGCTTTTTGCAATTTTGTTTTAATTAATTAATTTTTTTTGAATTTTTAATTTTATTTATTATCATTATTATAATTATTATTATTGTTAGTTTAGGTGGGGTGTTCACACTATGTTTGAATTAACCCCTAACTAGAAGCCTGGTGACCCAACAATGCCATGGATCAAGTGCTTTGAAGTAATAAGAATTTGGAAATTTTATGACTTAAAAGGTTGTGTTATGTTTTATTTTAGGGACCTAGAGGCATTTTGTAGTTCAAGTGCTGTAGCAAATGAGATAGTAGGAAGGAATTTTAGTTGTAATTTTTTTGGTGAGCTGATAATGTTAATTAGGTTTATATTTCTTGTCATGCATTTTTCTATAATTTGATTTTTAATTGAAATTCCTTTGCCCTGGTGAATAGGCTTCATGTTTATACACTTTCTATACATGTGAATTTTAATCCAAAACATTTTGACCTTCAGATTGTGAAAATTGTTCATTGGTAATTGGTATTATCTGAATAGTTCATATCATTTAGGGAAAATTATATCTTTTGCTCCTCATAGTTTCACTCAATTTTCAATTTGGTCCTTACACTATTTTTGTCAATATGTTGCCATATATATAATTTAATTTTGCTTCAATATGTATTTTTATTTTGTTGTTAGTGTAAATCATACATATTTAGAATATTGATAAATATAAAATAGAGTTATTTTTAGCTACTTTCATGCTTAATCATTGTTTAATTTTTGCTAGTTGTAATTTTAATTTTTAGTTATTTATGTTTATTTATCCACCCACCTTTGATAGTTCAAATTTATTGTTGTTATAGTTTTTTTCGGTGTTGATTTAGTAATTTTCTTGCTTAAATCTCATTAATTATAAGGTGCTTACAATGCTTTAATCTTGTCCAGGCCTTGGGAGAGTAGGAGAAAGCATGGAGATGAGTTTTGGAAGCCATAACATCAAAAAAGGTGGTTTTCCTTCATGGTGCCAAAACTAGTATTGAAAGCAGAGAATTGGTGCCATGGTTCAAAATGCTTCACCTTACCTAGTAACTTATCGCCATGGCACTAAAGCGTGATTAATAAGGGACAAGTCTATCTTTAAACATTTTTGGGCCATATAAACTCAAATCTTTAAGGTTTTTTGAAGGAAGGGAGAATTCTATGAGAGAAAGGTGAAAAGTTTGAGTTCTAAAGGAAGGAATCACTCAATGAAGATATTTCAAGAGGATATTTGAAGAAAGAGACCAATTAAATCTTAAAAAAAAAAAAAAAAAAATTCTCCTAACACTCTTCTTTTATTCTTCTTTAGGTTATCTTTTCTAGTGTGGATTTGATTGTATTCTTGCATATCCTAGGCTAGGTTTTTGGATATAGGATTATGATTGCTTGGCATGTAAATTGACTTATAATGTTACTTTCCTTCTTAAATTTCATTGTGATTGAATTTATTCAATCCAAATATTCATTGTTCTTAGCCATCAATTAGGCTTTATCTTGAAAATTTAAAAATTCTTTAAAGAAAACCTCAAGTTATAAGACTAAATATTGCATGTTCGAAGTTAATTAATTGCCTGAATTAACTCAATTTGCCTTGAGGATAAATATATACCAATATGACTTGAGAGTTGTTAGTAGCCATAAATAATGCACCCCTTTAATTCGATTTTGATAGAAATATAGGAAATTGAATTAAAGTGATAAAATTTATAAGGGATTAACAAATTTTTATAATGAAATTAGTAGCTGAAACTAATTCATGAAACATTGAGTTTAAGTTAAGAGAGTAATATTGTTACAATTGAAGTGTTAAGTTAGACTATAATCTTAGAAACTTTTAATTGATCCATTCTCATCTCATTAGTCTCATTCAATTTATTAATTTTGTTTGAATTGAATATTTTGAATTGCTTAGATAAGATGATCATGATAGCAATTGAATTTAGCAAAAGTCTTAGTTAGAGTTTCTTAAGGACTATACTTGTTTTCTTCACTACTATACTAGTTGTTGACAGTGTATACATGCATCATAATGATTTACTCGCAACAAATATTAAGACATTATATAATTAGTCATGATATCAACATAATTGAATAAAATACCTACATAATTTTAACTATATGGATTAAATTAAAATATTTGTAAACTATAAGGACTTAATTACACATTTTTAAACTATGGAACTAAATTAAAAATTGATTAAAATTATATGGACCAAAGTATAATTTATGTTATCTTTTTTTACTTGATTAGCTTTATGGAAGATCGTATGATTATCATGATTTTAACTATGACAATACTTTGATAGTATACTTATGGAATGCTTTTTGATAAAATGTTCATTAAACCACCATCTTGTTTTTAAAGGGCATTGTTATGATTTGTTGTATAAACTATGTATTTCGTACTTTAGTATTCTCCCATGCACATAGGTAGAATCCCCACCTTATAATGTACTATATTGTATTCGATGTCTAATAATAATTTTTGTTTAGAGTGAAGCTCTCTTTCCAATTGTATTATAGGATAATAATGTAAAATATAAGTGAGTGAAAGACATTCATAACCATCACATAAATAAAATTCATTATGGATTTGAACCCATTTATTGTTTAGATTGATGTTTGCTATTCAACATTAGCACTTGGGCTCTATATTATTTCTTAATAAGTCATGTAAATATTGAATATAAATGCTGAATATAATATGAATCTGGATTCAAAAAGAATTTTGCATATATTATTATAATATTGATCGATAATATTAGAATAATTGACTCCATTATATATTAATGTCATACACCAAAAAAAATAATATGCCCAACTAATTTAGGAGACTATGTACATTATTTGGAAAAGAAGTTGCGAAAAGCATTCATAACCATTATATAAATAAAAATCATTATTACTCTTTAATAAAAAAAATATTAGAGGAAATATCATTTTGGTCCTTCATAAATTTATATTATTAGTTTGGTTCCTCACAAATTATTTCATTCTTAATTTGGTCTCTTACTAATTTTAATTTTAAATTTAGTCCTTAGCTCATTGATTAGTTAAGATTGAGGAATAAAATGTGTTAACTTCATAAAGATTAAACTAAAAATGAACTAATAAAAGAAGGGCAAAATTGATGATAAAAATATGTGAAAAACTATATTAAAAACCAACTTATAAGTGAAGAATCAAATTGAGAATTAAAATTAGTAAATAATCAATTTAAAAATCAATAATAACAGAAGAATTAAAATATTATATTACTAAAAAAAATTATATTGTATTTGATATGAAGTTTTAGTACATAAATGTTTCTTTTTGGCCAATTAGTACATAATGTTAACTCTTGGTACTATCATACTATGCATATATTATAAAATATTATGTGTAACATTAATCATTAACTTAATACTATAACTCTTAGTGTAATTCTTATTAAACAATAAGCACTTCAGAATTTTGCCATAATGAATATGGCAATTGGCAACCTTATATTGGTGCTTTATTACAATTGAAAGATGGGACCCATGAGCAAAGGAATGGGGCGACCAAGGCAAGTAGGATAGTGTGATTCTCCATACAATTTTGGCTTCTTCGCAAAGCAAGCCTTTGGATTTGTGGATTGCTCTCTCTGTTTCCTTCTATGGTATTTTTCTCTCTTCTCTCTTAGTTCATCATTCTAAGGTTTTCTTTTCTTATGCATTAAGAATTTTCTTCACTTTTTCACCCTCCCACTCATCAAATGCCATACCTAATCCTCAAAGTTGGCTTTCAAGCTTACAATGTTGCTATTATTGCAATTTGTGTAATTATTATAGTTATCTCCCTGATATATGTGGCAACATTATGCACCTTAAAATTTTTGGGAGGCTATCAAATGTTCCCTACTCTTACCTCTTACGTTGGTATTTTCAGTTTTTTAAATATATCTAACCTAAACTTGGAGACATAATTTTCTTTTTTTGGTTTCTTATACGATACTTTGAAAAGAAGACACTTCAAAATGATCCTGTTATATATATTAGGGTTTGAGAGGGAATATGATTTTTATTTTTTTCTTTTCTATCAACAAAACACTATAGGTAACGAATTATTAGAATTAAGTAAGAACTTTAAAATTCTTGCCATGAATAGAATTAGATGAGAAGAGGAATATATAAGAACAAAAACAAGCTTGTAGACACTTGTATGCCTTGAGGGGTTAGTTCATGATGTGATATCAAATGAATGAGTATACTTCCTCTTCATATCTAATAAAGGAAGCTCATTAAAACATATCTCCCCCATAATATAGGCTCCATGAGCCCCAACCCAACTCTGATGTCATAGGCTAAGTCGATAGGTACAAAGAATAGAGATGGTGGCCCAAACCTAGAGGCGGGTGCCCGGTCAGTTGAGGAGAATGAGTGCCTTCACACTTAGGTGAAGAGGACTGGTAAGGCGTGAATCCAAATTAAGATTTAAAAATGAAGAGATGTATTGGAATATTTAAGTAGGAAAGACTCATATAGACATAATGGCTTAAAATTTTGCGTCAAGAAATAGAATCAAGTTCAATACAAGAGGCTCATCGGAAAAGATCTTCCCTCATAGGTTGGGGCCTTTTTTTTCTAGCCAAACTAATCTTATTTCATTTGCATTAATTAATTATAAGTGAAAAAGAAAGGAAAGAGGAACTAAAAGATCTGTTGCTGAAATTAAAGTAGAAAGGAAAGAAAGAAAAATAAGCACAAGCCATCTGGAGAAATTCCTAGTAAGAGGGCAATTGGGTTATTTCACCATGGATTTAAAAGAGCAAAGAAGCATGTGGCAATTATCAAATTATTTAATTCGCATAATGTCCTAATAAATGAATAAGATGAAGAAAAAAGAATTATTTTTCAGTGCATATATTAAGCTTCCTTTGATTGAATATTATGCATGTGTTAAATATTTATTCATTTAAAATGAAACATGCCATTATTTAAAAAATAAAAATGAAGAGTCCAATGCTTGAATCATTGTATGCTTTCTTCTTTAAAAGAATAGGTTTTTGTTTCGATCATTTATAACTTTTGTGATATTCAAATGTTCCATGTGTTTGTTTCTCTAGCCAAATGTTGTTGTCCAAAAGAAAAGTCCTTTTTTTTTACCAATAAAAAAGAAAAGTCTTATGCATGGAAAAATGTGTACTATAATGAAAATTATTTATCCACGTGAGGCATTGCAACTACTTGTTTTGGTAACAATTTTATGCAGCATACATTCATAATACGTTGCAACTTTACTTTAAGATTTTATACAACTTGGAGTGTAAAAAAATTGAAATTTACCAAAGAAATTCTTGCAACATAGCGGAACCTAATTGAGCCTGAAATTCAATCCAGATCCTTGTTCCCTATATAATAACACAATGCCAATGATAAAAAGGTGAAAACTGATGCTTATGCATAGATAGCAATTTCATCATGTTTGTATAAATTTATCTTATGGCTCAAAGAAGTATCCATATTCAACATCAAGTTATGATTTCAATATAATATCGATGTGGTAAGGAGTAGATCATGACTAGTCTAAAGAATTTAGAATTATTTTTAAAAAAGTATTTATCTCTCAAGTAACGCTTTAACAAAAATGCTACCTACAGAATTTGGTCAATTATTAAAAATAATTTTTATATTTTTCTTGTCATATTCTTTTATAAACATATAAGAAGTATAGAAGTCTAAGAATTTTTTATATATAATTGTTATAATTTAGTATATATTTTTTAAGAAATCAATTATCTAGAGTAATATTCCCACAAGTCTTTATCACCTAAATATAATGCTTGTCAACCAAATTTTTGCCTTATGTTTTGAAAGAAATCTGAATTTGATCAAGCAATTTGGTGTTGTACTTTTGGGATTCTCATACTCAATCCTATTCAATTCAATTGTTATATGAAATATACCTAATACTATTCTTAATTAGGCCCAATACTATTATCTCTTAATTAGCTAGTATGTTTTTCACTTTTAGTACTGTATTGCAAAATTTACAAAGTTTAACAATAACAAGAAATAAAATGTGCCATTGCCAATGATGCAAGGCTCACTAATAGGACTCTAACATGCAACTCTATGTTATAGTGGAATACTTAGAATATGCATAACCATATGAAAAAAATAGAGAAGACAAGAGTGAGTGATAACACTTAGTAAGTAAATATTACGAACTATACAAAGAAGGAAATAGACGAGAGCTGTAAAGTTTTTCCATGAATCATTTATTTATCTTTGAAATTTTATACACGAATAAGTAACTATGCACAAAAAACAAATAATGAGAAATTATCAATATTCACATGAAACTTAGTCAAAAATACAAATTACAATATGGAAAAATGAATCATATTTTATCATTCAACATAAATGAAACTCATGCAAAGCGGTATAGTTGGGAACACCTAACAGAACCAATAGAATATCAGAAACCCAAATCTAGCTCAAGGCTATTGCTATCAGAATAAAACTAATATTAGACACGTGCATCAAATGCAAAATAATTTGAATCCTGGTCATACACATAAGTTAGATAGTCCACTTATGTTGGTCAAAACAAAACATAAGGCTAGTATCACCCTTACTAGCTAAGGTGTTGTCAAAGCAAACTTGATGTTAGGCATGAGCATCAAGCTCAGAATAATCTGAATAATGGTCATACTCCTCAATTAGATAAAATCCATAAGGCGAGTGTCACCCCTACTAGTTGAGGTTCAAAATCACAGGGTGCCTTGTCTAACGCTTACTACTCTTAACTATAAGGTTTTAGACTGGAAAGGTTCCCAAAAGTTATTTTACATAAATAAATATGTAATCAAAAAAATGTAAAACCAAATAAATTCATAAATCTATAATAAGACAAAATTAGAAACGCAGAATTATAGAAAGTCAAAAAATTCTAAATTGAAGAAAATTCAAAGATTTAGAATTGGAAATTTTTTTTAGAAATGATAGAATCAGAGTCTTTAGAAGTATATATTCAAATTTTTTCACAAATATGAAATCAGAGTACTTCATAAATCCAAAGTTTTTAAAAATACTTAAAATTAGAGTAGTTCAAAGAACCAAGAATTAGGTTTATTCAAAAAATAGAATCAAACTAATTCAAAATTTCATAACCAATGTAAATTAGAATCCAAATAAATAGATATGTAAATTGTAATTCCAAAGTCGAACCAGATACCAAAAGAAGCTATATAATTGCTATGTCCCTATTTTAAATAATATTTAACATCTCATTTTAAGGTTCTTATCATATTTTATTGGACTAAAATGAATTAATTTTGATAAATTTGGTTCAAGAGTAATTGCATAAAATAAGATTGAAAAGAGTCTTAATTGTTATCTTTTTTGTGATTACTTTTCAATTATTAAATTTTAGATTGAATTTATTACCTGGGTTTGTTTTTCATTGTAGGTTATCGTGGAAAAATTGAAGAAAGAAAGCAAGAAAAGATTTAGCCCAAAATACATTCATCCAAGACCTAAAAATCTATTTACCCAAGATCCATTAAAATTCATTCATCGAAGATCCAAAAACCCATGACCCAAGACCAATCTTAAATCCATTCTCCACTTAATTCTCAAGTCATTCTTCAACTACTTGATCCTTAATTTTCATGTGGACTTTTGTCTCACCCTATATTCCTCATTAAGGCCACCTTATATTGCTAACTTTTAGATGCCACTTCATCTCCTCATTCTCTCAATATGCTAGTCTCCCTTCATCATTTCTCCATCCATTTAAGCTTCAAAGGGAAGTTTAATTTCTCAATTCTATTTTGCAATTTGTAATTGATTTCCTAGTTCTAGGATTATCTCTATACAATTGTAAAACCTAGATTTTGGGAACATTATCTTTGCGAATTGATAATTGTGAATTTTAATTAGCTGATGTAACTTGATGGTTGTATGGAATTATTACCTTGCAATACTATGAGAGGATATTTTCTATCATGTTTATGATTGGATTATATAATTCTGTATGCATGTATGTGGGTGTCTTGTTTGAACGTCTCTTGATAGAGGAGAAAGTTGCTTTTGCCCGATTTTAAACACATACTAAGTGGTTTGTAATAGTGTCGTTTGGAGTCATAGCTAGCTATGGTAGTAGGAGTAATTACTAGTTATGATAATAGAAGTAATCACTAAGTAAGAACACTAGACTCCAGTAGTATCTTTAGGTTTTTCCTTAAGGCTTAATGAAGAATTAACTCTCATATTAATTTGAACAAGGATTGTTATTATTCCATTTCCAAGAATATTCATCAAATACATTTCAAATAACTTTTATTCATTAATTCTCATTTAAGAAAAATACAAAAAAATAGTTGTTTAGATTTATTTTAGTTTCATACAAGTTTACTTAATTGCATATTTATTTAGTGATAAATCAAAATTCCAAGACATGACCTTTGTTGATTACATGTTTTTAATGCTTCGTTTAGCTTAGAATTTCCAATAAAGGCTCTAAGAGTGAATACAACCCAGATTACATTACTATATTGCAT
Source organism: Delonix regia (assembly GCA_037074485.1). Taxonomy (NCBI): domain Eukaryota; kingdom Viridiplantae; phylum Streptophyta; class Magnoliopsida; order Fabales; family Fabaceae; genus Delonix; species Delonix regia. Next base: position 6,688,727 of record CM073454.1, on the reverse strand, counting down.
ATAATTTGGTCAAATTTTGACCCTTGTGACATGGTTCAGTTAATAACACATCACCTTGAAGTTGTGAAAGCATTAGGAACAATTCTCATGGAGAAAATAGTTGATCTTAGGAAGTTTATTCCCTAAAATAGTTGTGTGAACTAAGCAAACAATTCCAAAGAAAGGTATTGAAATATAGAAAACAAGCATAGTTAGCAATATCTACTTGCCTTGAGAGTAGCACACAAACCTCTCCCTAGAGCTTTCAATAATTCATTTGATCATGATTAGTTCAAAGGATCTATAAAATAAAGCAATGCACTCTCAATCTCTATTACTCAGAAATATTATAACTAATTCTATCAATTTATTTATTTAACTAGTAAATTGGTCATGAACTGTAAATATATGTCTCAATATTTATAATTCTTAGGTTGCCACACAACCTTCCATAGTTATCATTGGTTCCACTTGCAATTTTTTCTCCTAATTTCGAAATCCAAATTCTTAGATAAACATCACTTTAACCAGGCCAATGGCATACTTACTTAATCCAAATAAGGAACATCATAACTTTTCTATATAACTTGTTTAACTCAAAATCAATTCATTCAAAATTTTAATTTCCAATTCCATTTGAAAACATTTTCAACGAGACTTATCTCCAACTTCCCTCTTCATGATCACTAACAATTCACTTCATCAATGACTTGGAAAAGATACTTCCTTAGTCCAAAATTTATTCATAACATTGGGTAATGTTTAATGCCTTAAATCTTCTCCAATATGCTTTATTATTCCCTTATTCCATAATAAAATTTTTTATCAATTTCACCAATGTGTCCTTAGGGATCGACCAACCAAGTTTCAAAATTACTCAATAGATTGTAAGAATCTTCTAAGGTCATAAAGTCAACTCCAACAAGGTTTTCTATTTATCTTTCCTTCCTTTTACACCAATGAAAATCCAAGAAAATTATGAAAAATTATAAAAGCCACTTACAAGTCAAAATGAAAACTCTAATTGACCTTTTTCCTTTTCTTAGATGTTCAATGAGGCTTGAAGAGGCCAAAAACTTTGGATTTCATCAATCTACAAGTAAGAATAAACATAGTCAAATAGGGGTTTTCAATCTCAGAGCCAAAACACAAAATTGATCACTAATTTTAAGGAAGATTGGTTTAAAATTCACCTTGCAAATGAAGCCCTAACTCAATTTGTTGAAATCACATCGAATCAGTCAAAATTTAAAATTTTTGGAATAGTGCAAATAGTTGGGGTTTTACGATTGTAAGCTATATGTGTGATAAGTCCTAATTTTATATAATATTTAATATATTATTTTAGGGTTCTTATCATATTTTATTGGGCTTAAATGCATTAATTGTGATAAATTTGGTTCAAGAGTGATTGCATGAAAACCAAATTTACAAAGGCTATACTATTATATCTTTTTTATTACTCTTTAATTATAAAATTTTGGAATGAATTGTACTACATTGGTTTGTTTTGCATTGTGGTTTATTTGGGAAAATAAAAAAAAAAAAGCAAAAAAACTTCAGCCCAAAATAAAAAATCATTTCCTATTCACCACGCCACTTCTACATAATTCATTCCCATTTATTTTTAGCGAAACTTCATCCTTGTTCCCCTAAGAGATTATCTTTATACAATTGTGAGACTTAGATTTTGGTACATTATCTTTGTACATTGAGGCTTGTGATTTGGATTGGTTACTGTAGCTTGATGATTGTGTGGAAATATTCCTTTTATAAAGCTATGGGATAATATTTTTCATCATGCTTATGATTAGATTATATAATCTTGTATGCTTGTATTTGAGTGCCTTGGTTGATCACTTTTTAAAGATGAACCAGTTGCTTTTACCCAATTTTAATCATACATTAAGTGGTTTCTTAATAGTGTCTTATTAAGTGGTTGATAGCTATGTTAGTAAAATTAATCCACAAGTAAGAATACTATACTTAAGTGTTAACTTGAGGTTTTTCCGTGAGACTTAATGAAGAATTAACTCCCATATCAATAAGAAGTAGGATAGCTATCATTCCATTTCCAAGAGCATTCATCATATACATTCCAACTCACTTTCATTTATCCATTCAAGTTGCATTTAGTTGCATTCAAGTTTATTTAAATTACATACTCATACAGTTTGAAAATACCAACATAAAACCTTTGTCAATTGCATGTGTTTTGATACTTGGTTAGCTTAGGATTTCAAATAAAGGTTCCTTGAGTGAATACGACCCAAATTGCTTTCCTATATTGCATTATAATTCAGTTTAACTTTGACCACATGCGACATGGTTCAGTCAATGGGTGAACTTGATCAATGGAAACGAGAACTTATACTCTTCTTTATAATATAATGTACTTACAACAATATGTGGGATATGATTTGATCAATAACATTGATATCCTTTTTTATTAATAGCTAGAATTGGACAATCAATTATATGACCATGACTTGTATAAGATATAGCAATCAGAATAATTTTATATTATATTAGTACAATTTTGTTTATGGTTATTTATTAAGCAAGCAATCTTAAGCTAAATGATAGAATGGATTGAGTTTATATTAACTTTGGATAATCAATGATAAGTAAGACTACCCATAAGGCCCTTAGCTATAGGCCATAACTTACTACCTAAGAGTTGTATGTAATTTTTAATTAATTATTAACTATGAGGAGTTAAAGGAAATAGGGAGTTGTTTTTTCGAAAACATAAATTAATTATTTCATATATTTCACCAAGTAACTAATGAAATATATAGCGTTCTAACTTGTTCATTCTTGACATACTCAGAGTATCACTTTATTAGGGCTTTCCCTTTCTCTCTTTTCTATGCTTCTCCCTCTGTGAAAAGCTAAGATGTTACAGGTTGTAAACTTTATTGGTTAATCATGGCAAAATTTGGATCTTCTTTAGATAAGTTTTTCTATTGTATCTCTCAAAATTTCTTGCAAATGGTATTAGTGCCTCATTGGCTCATGATTTCTTTATTTGGTTTTTGAGTAAATTTGTAAATCTACTTTTGGCAACCCGCTTCTCTCTAATGACATAAAAATAATCTGATTTGAAAATCCCTTTACGTTAGCCTAGTTCATGATCCCGATCCGATAATATTTTATATATGTTTGTGATTGCCTTTGTTTCCTTGATTCATTATATGCTTTCCTTTTACTATGATAGAATATGCAACCAAGAACTCCATGGAAGCTTAACAAAGAAAACCTAAAAACATTTTGAACAACAACAATCTGAAAATGGTGAAGTTTGTTGGAAATCAATATAGGGCATTTTGAAGATCTTACAATTTCGAGCAAAATCATAGACGTGTCCAAAAAACGAAGGAAACATCTTTTTTATCATATTGATCAATAAGTCTTATTTCACTTATATACGTTTTATTTTGAATACCAATGGAAACTTCGAATACATGTCCTATCTATGGAAGGTAAAATGATAGCAATACCACTTTTGAAGTCTATAGACTTTATCTTTTGTTACATGGAATATTCAGTCCAATGACTACTCTACCACTAATTAATATATATATATATATATATATCTATTAATATGTTATTTTATATAAAAGATGAAAATTTTATGTATGTATTGTTTTTACAAAATTAATTATTAAGTACATCCAATAATTTTAAAGTTAAGTTAATTCTAAGAAATAGTTAAATTAAATAAAAAATTCAACACAACCGCAATACAAGGTGGTTGCGCTGACTAATTACATGCCTCAATCTTTTCACGACAATAATGAAAAAGAAGAAAAAAGGAACATAAACACAAGTTTCTACAAAAATATGCCTTGTGCAGTTCCTTTGATTAGTTTTTTATGTGCCATGTCTTAAAATATATATCAATTATTAAGTCAACGAGTAATATTTTTAAAATATGGGAAATATTAAAGATAATTTATTTTAACATTAAAAAGGTAATGTAATTCACTTTTTTCTTTAATATGTAAAATGGGTTGAAATCAAGCAGAACATGAATAACCTAAACCGCTAACAATATAAAAAATATCAATATGTCCATTGTCCTTTATATAATTTTTTAACAAACAGAATTTAGTATGCTTGTGGTTATATATTATTATTACTTCAACTTTGTTGAAGATGAAAAGTATAATCATTAGGAGAAACTGAACTCGACACACATCAGATTTTTTTTTAATATTTAAAATTTCAAGGAAATGTTGCTTGATGAATGATTTCTATATTTTATTATTTGATGTAAGTCCATTTTAAGATTAAAAATCTTAAGAATTCAACTGAATTTTTACTTAATTGATTCTTTTATTTTAACTAATAAAGCTTGTAAAATTCAATTAAAATTTTTTTCTGGTTTGGAAAACACATATAATTCAATTAAATTGTTTACTATATTATTAGTTTTCAATAATGATACATCAGATAAATAATTATAGGATACAAAATTTTCTTGTCTATCAATAAATTTTGAATATTAAAATTCTACCAATTTCGATGAGATTTGAATCCTATAATAAACTTAAATTTAAAACTATTATATTTCATTTGAATTTTACCTCTTGACTATTTGATTGACTTTTTAATTCTTGGGTGCTCCAAATATTTTATATAATTTTAGCATCAACAACGTTCTTAAAATCATGATAGTGAATTATTTTTTTGAAGTTATTTTTCCAAACTATATATGTTTTATAAAAAAATATTTTTCTAATAAAAAAACCGATATCTCACAATTATAATTACTCTTTACCACTATTATTTTTGTGGAACTCATATAGACCGAAGTCTTCGTTTACTGAATCAAAAAATTCAAGACTTGAATTCTTTTGTTCATAGTTTTTGTATTTTGTGGCTTCAATCTTTCAATCTTTCAATCTTTTGTAAAGGTCTGCATTTACGAAATAATTTTTTTGGAAAAAAATCTTTTTTACACGAAACTTTCTTTCAAGAAATCCGTAAGTCATTCCTCAATAATAGCTTACAATTAAGCAAATTCTACTATCAATTTGCCTTTGGGATTTTCTACAAAAAATATAATTCTGTTGCATTTGTTGCATTATAATTGGTTTTGTTAGAATAAATTTGTTGCTAATATAAAATATTTTCTAGATAATAATTTGTAGAAAATGTTTCTTGAGATATGTATCAAATGCTAGTACAATGTAGTACCAGGTTACTGACTAATTGGCGCATCCCAATTTGTTGCAATTGGTAGATGCCAATGGTATAAAAATGTAAGGGCTGCAATTATTTTTGGCAATCACGCCCTAAAAAATTTAACTATGGCCATGCGCAGTCATAATTTTTACATAAATTACAGGTACATTAATTGTAGAAAATCCAAATCACTAATCGACCCATCTGCATGGACTTAAAAGTCACTATTTTTTTTATATCTTTGTAATTTTTTTTTTGTGTGAAATGTTCTTTAAAATCTTTAAAGTCTTCCCGTTGGCCAAAAACAAAACTCTTTGGAGTCTTCCTCACGAAATTTTTTTTTGTTTGTTAATATTTTTTAAAAGATTTTAATTGAAGTCTTACAAAAATAGTTTAAAAGTTTATTGAAAATACAATTGAAAATGTACAACTCAGTGCACAAGTGACGGATTATTATTTTTTTTTTTTGTGGTCATACTCAAACAGTAATTTATATTTTGTGGCTTTAATATCTTAAATCTTTCATAAAGATTAGCAATATGAAACAGATTTTGGGGGAAAATTTTTTTTTTCTAGAGACCACTCTTCTAAAAAAATAATTTTGGTCATTTGTTGTAAATTCCCAAGAATAAGGAGGATTCCCTTGAGGATACGAGGGAATGAAGATTGTAGCATTTAAGAAATGAGGTGGGCATTCTTTTTAACAAACCAAACATGCTTAATCTCATTCCCATGCCATGGAGTCCCATTCCTCTTACCAAACATGCCTAAAGAGTGCAGCATTGGAAGAAATAGGCTTAGGTAGAAAATAGAATGTGCTTTTTTTTTCCACCAACCAAATATGCTTAATCTTAGAAATGAGAGTCTCATTCCCATTCCATAGAGCCTTGATCCTACTACTAAACAAGCCCTATTGTTATTACTCCTCCCTCAAATGCCACGACCTACTTATATGCATCAATAAATGCACAAGAAGATGCAGATGCCACACAGATACATATGTGATGTAGCCACACCACTAAAAGCCAGACATAAATTCCATGAAAATTGAAGTTCGCCACGTTTGACAATATTTGGTTCAATGAATTTTTATTTAATGGTTTAAATTTTAATAAATATTAAATAATTTTTAACAATTTTTAAAAATATAAACAATTAAATTTTCATTCAACCATTTAAATTTTATTAAATTTACCTGCATTTGGATTACATAGCATAGGTGAAGAAATGACTCTGACACAACGGGGGAGATTTATGAATTCTCTTCATGTGAAAATCTACATTTATTTGTATTTTTATCCAATGACTTGAATTTTAATTAATATTAAACAATTTTTAACTATTGCCTAAGATAAAAACATCATTTTGGTTCCTAACAAATGAGCTTATAGTCATTTTGATCCCCTATAGCTAATGAATGTCAAGTTGCACTGTGTAAATGAACGTTGTGATGTTGTTGGCTTTGTTTTGTTGTAACTATTTTATATTGTCTATGTTTTACACATACATTTTAATAGGCATGCTAATTGAACAGTTTATTACATGGTCCACATTCAAGGTAAATGATAGTGACACCATCATAGAATAGTTCTTACACATTGAATTGTCATCACTCTTCTAATTAATATATACAATAAAAATGATAGCAACTTTATTACTTTTTAAGTCTATAAATTTTGTATTTTAGTACATATATAGAATATTCCTTAGTCCAAAAATAACTCTACCACTAATTAATACGTCCAATGAAAATGATAGCTAGTTCATGACTTTTTAAGTCTATGGACTTTGTATTTTGTTACATACATATAATAGTTGTTATACATAGAATAGTCCTCAGTCCAAAGACAATTTTTTCATTGATACGTCCAATCAAATGGATAGCAACTTTGCCACTTGTTAGGTTTATGGACTTTGAGTTTTATTGCATATATATATATATATATATATATATAGAATAGTCGTTATACATAGAAGCTTCTTTAGTCCAAAGACAACTTTTTAATTGATTTGTACTCCAATGAAAATTGAAGACTACATTTGTGGAATTCATATAGACCCAAGTCTATATCTACTAATTCACAAAATTGAAGACTCGAAACATTGTTCATTTAATTTTGTATTTTGTGACTTGAATTTTTCAAATCTATCGTAGAGATTTGTATTTATGAAATAAATTTCTTTTTTGAAGAAAAAAATATTTTTTACTCGAAGCTTTCTTCAAAAAAATCAACAAGTCATACATCAAGGATAGCCTTACAATTAATTTACAAATTCAATGGTTAATTTGGATACCTTACACATCTATTGAACGTAAGAAAATAAACAAAAAATTGTTAAAGCAAATTCTACTGCAATTAGCTTTTGACATTTTTCTACAAAAAGTACATTTTGTTATATTTGTTAATCTACAAAAAAGTTGTTGCTAATAGTAAAATCTTTTCATAAAAGAATTTGTAGAAAATGTTTCTTGAGATATGCAAAATCTAGTGCAACGTAGTACAATGTAAATGACTTTTTGGCCCATCCACATGGACTTAAAAGTCATTATCTTTTTATTGTGGAATGTTGTTTTCTAAAATCTTTATAAAGTCTTCCAATTGACTAAAAAAACAAAGCGTTTAATGTCTTCTTCACGGCAAACTTTTTTGTTTTTTGATTGTAAAATTTTTTATGAAAGATTTTGATTGAAGTCTCTCACAAAAATAATTAAAAATTGATTGAAAATGTACAACTCAGAGGATTAGCGACAAACTATAATTTTTGTTTGGCCATTCTCAAACTCTAATTTGTATTTTGTGACTTTAATATATTAAATCTTTTATAAAGCTCAGTAAACATGAAATAGATTTTTTGGGAAAAATAATTTTTTACTAAAGGCCACTCTTCTTCCAAAAAAATAAAGAAAACCCCATAAGTCATATTAGTCTCATAACCAAGGTTGTTAAACTCGCGAGTTTAGGTAAACTCGTAACGTAAACTTGTAAGAGTTTGTTTCGATTAATAAATAGTTATCAAAATATATAATTTTATAGTTTAAATACTATATACATTAAAAAATTATACAAATATAATTCAAATTATACTTAATCAAACAAAAGCTATTCATATTTCATAATTTGTAATACTCAACAAGAATATTTTAATATGGTTATACATAAATAATTATTCAATATAACAAATTAAATAATATTTATTTTACTTTATTTAATAAGTACATATTAAATATAATTTTATTATTTTTTATGCATATTCAAACTTGTAATAAAATAAATTGTAAAGACTTTATGGAAAAGAAGCTTGTCTATATCTTATTTAATCTTAAGTTTAAATTATTATGTTGCTAACCTTACAAGTTAGTTGACACATTAAAATCGTAAACTTGGTAGATTCAGTAAATTAATTCGTGAGTTTACCTGATTTTGTACTAAATTTGATTTTATAATGAGTTAACTAGTTTTTTTTATGTTAATTATAAACTCGTAAACTCTGATAATAAACTTACGAGTTTGACAACTATATTCATAACTAACATACAAATTCTATGTTTGATTTTGAAACGGTACACATATCTTAAAAATAAAAGAAACCAAAGAAAACTGCCAAAACAGAAGTTGCGCATCATATTTTCTTTAGTTGTTTTCACTATTAAGAATTTAAAACTGTAAACAGATTAACTGTCAATTATAATTTTGTAGGAAATTATTCAATTAATTTATCTATAAACAGATATAGATATATTAAACATAAGTCTAACCATTTTTTATCATTCAACTTCGGATATATATATATTTTTGCCATGGTTGAATTTAATTGGGCTAAAGAAAAAGTCTTTGTTTTTTAAACTTTTTAGACTCATCTTTACAAGCCGAATTTATTCGAGCCTACAGTGATTCTAAGTTTATATACATTCGAGTTGACACTTTTTTATATATAAAAATATAAATGTAGTATGTTTAACGAAAAAATTAGCAAGTTTAACAGCAATGACTCAAATTCTGTGTAAATTGCAATTATTATTTTGTGTTTTTAATAATGACAATTAAATTTTAGTGAATTATTATGTTAATTACAAGTTATAAGTTATAAATTAAATTTGGTTTATAAAAGAAATTAGGTGTTAAACAAACTCCTACCGGTTACATTGAAATTAGTAAATAACTTCAAAATATGTTAACATTCACGCGCAGGCGCGTGCGCGCGCGAACATATATATATATATATATATTGGTAAGGTCATTAAGTTTAAGGTGGATAGGAATTGAAATCAAAATTTGGTTGTGTTAAAAAAAATTTTAAATTTTAAAATATACTCCACTCATATCACTATCTGGTCAACACACATGCAATTAATACCAAGAGTCTATCAATCTTTCTCTCTTCTTTTTTTTTTTTTTTTTTCCAAATCAATTTCTTAGAATTTTCTTCTGTAAAATCTTCAAAGTTTCGCCTGTGCAGCACTTCTTCTTCGTACAAAATAAGTGAAAGAGACAGCTAGACATAAATTTTGGTGCAGTTTAATACCACCCACTTAAAAACTAAAATTGACTAAACTTCTATATATTGCTTGGTTTAAATTTATTTATAATTTTTTTCTCAAATTATTAAATAGGAAAAGTTCTTGTCGCTTTTTTTTTTTTTTAAATGAACTATTTTTCATAAATTAAGAACAATATTTTGAACAATCGTTCTTCATGGTTTATTAATTGGATAACGATAATAGAAAAAGAAAAAGAAGGAAGATAAAATTTACATCAAGTGCAATAGTAATGCGATGGAAATGGATACAACTTATAAAGCACCTTACTTTGTGATCCTGATGGCAAAATTACTAAGAAAGCGACCCATCAAATTTTTGAATGATAAAACAAATAAGGAATAATTTTGAAGTATTTAGCTTTAGGTTCCGTATTTATTGTAATAAGTGGAGTTTCTGTTTTCATAAATCAATATTATGATTGAATTTTCTTAACAAACACAATATTGTACACATATTATTTATTACTCAGTCAAAGTCTGGGTCATCAGGAAATCATTGGACATAATTTCTTTTACAACCCAATAATTGTGCATTTCACGAAAGATTTATTGGTCATGTAATACAATCTTCCATCTCCAATTAAGATTCCCTCGTGTTTTAGCAAGAACATGAGGTCATATTTAAATATAATGAATCGATGAATAAAAATTTAATAGTTCTAATTTACAGATAAAAACATTGATTAATATGATCACATGCGATCATATTTTCTATCTTTAAATTTAAATTATTGAATTTTCATCCAACCATCTACCATAATTAAATAAGGCATCATATTTCTCACCAAAACACGGGGGATTTGGATTGATTTTAAAGTTGAATTTGGATGAACTTAATTATTCAATTTGTCAATTTCATTTTTGGCAATAAAATAATTTCATTACATTATTTACTTTACTATAATTGATTTTCATAGACATTGCATTACAAATATTAATAGCAGTATACTCGACTCTACATTTAGGAATAAATTCTTTAGGCTATGTTTGGATGGAGGGTCGGGGAAGGAGTGATAAAGAGTGGAATGATCAAATTAGAAAAATATAGGATTTGATGTTTTTATGAGAAAGAAATGAAATGACAAGGTCGAGGATGAATGGAGTGGCTCAGTAATTTAAAATAATATATCATATATCATATATTGAACAATAGTAACAATTATTAGTCATGTGTTTATGTTAATGGGTAATATTGAAAAAATAATAATTAATAAGTTATTTTGTTCCATTCATTTCATTGTAACTTTCAAACAAAAATGATTAGAGTCATTCCTTTACTTCATTAAAACTTTCAAATAACATATCTATTCAAGTCATTTCATTTCATTCCATAAATGATCACTCCATTTCATCATTCCTTAAACTCCCAAACATAGCCTTAGATACTAGTCTAAGATATTATCAAAATCCACAGTAATTGAGATAAATATTGATAAGAAAGCAAACAGTAGGCATGATTTGTTTTTAATTTCTAGTCAACTTTTTTTGTTTTGTTTTTGGAATTTCGCTAATTTAAAATTTCCTATATGGAAAATGTTTTGTTCTTGATGAATTTTCAGTTTAAAGCCTTCCAGTCTCAATAATCCAGTTTTTTTTGGTCATGTTTTTAAATAGGAGTTATGCATAATTTCATTTTGGTTCTATAAATAAAAGTTAGTGTTTTAGCTCTGATTTTAATTAAGTTTAGATAATAGGTTTAATTATGTTTTTAAACATTAAGTGTTAAAATTTTGTTTAATATATTGATAATTTGTGATTAATTCCACTTCTATCAAACCTAATATAGCAAAATATGGAATAGGCTCACAAAAAGTAGAAATTTTAAAAAACTGATTATATGTTCTTCGCACAACTATTATCTTTATATAAGGATAAAATATATCTTGCATTAATGTTATGCGATACTGTGATTGAAAATTACATTCTATATCATCGGACAAATTTTTACAATATGAAGTCTTACGTGACTTACAGTTTGAATTATAAATTTATCGTACTAATCAATTTGTCTATTTCATCTTTTACGTTTTATTATGAATACTAATTAAAAAGTCTAATACATGTCCTCCACAGTAGAAGTAACGTGATAAGACTTCACCACTCTATTAGTCTATTTCCTTCTTTGATAGTAAAATGATTGATAGCAACTATACCACTTTTTAAGTCTATGGACTGTCTTCTATTACATAGTCTTAATTAGTCTGAAGATCACTACTCTAGCAAAAAATAATACGACCAATAAAAATGATAGGAACCTTACCACTTTTTTAAATCCATGGACAATGGACTTTGTCTTTTATTACATGGAATAGTCCTTGTTCCAGAGATAACTGTACCACTAATTAATAAGTTTTTTAGGTAAATAAATTTTAATATTAAAATCCTATCAATATTGATGAGATTTGGAAACCATAACAAAATTAAGTTTAAAATATTAAATTTCATTCCAATTTCATTTTGAATAACATAATTGACTTTTCGATTTTCAAGTGATCCAAAAATGTCATTTGATTTACCGTAAGCAATATTCTCAATCAAAACCATATTTGTAAAACACATATTGAAAATTTATATTGAAATTGAGACTAGATTGATAAGTAAGAAATTAAATTATTGTTTTACTCAAGATCTATAATTGAAATTGGCATAGGTTAATAATATGGGGGATTTATTTCTTTCCAGATGTACATTAAATCATTGTGCGATATAAACTCTTAAAATAACTTGGTTAAGGATTTAATATTGATTAATGCGCAAGCTGTCCTAAGAATACCCTTCCAAAAAAATTGTAATAGGGTTAAATTCAACTTTTGATATAATCACGTTAATTTTTAATTAATGATTCATCTATCAAAGTAAAAATGATAGAATAGAAAAAAAATTTTTTATCATCATTTAAGCTTTTATATTGAAATTCTTTGAATTTTCAAGAGAAATGAAATTTTTCTTGAAAAAAGTTCACTACAATTATAAGGTTTTAAAAATTAATTGAGTTCTCAATTTCTGAAAGCACCAAATATGTTATATAATTTTTGGATCAATAATATTCCTAATAACATATTGGATATTTAGATTTTAGTATCACCACATTTGTTTCATTATAATTGGTTTTATTAGAAAAAGAGGAAAGTACTATTTTGGTCGCTTGCTTATTGGTATATTCTCAATTTGATCCATCACTTATTTCTATTATCGATTTAGTTCCTCACTTTTCACCACATTCTCAATTTAGTCCCTCTTTTATTACCATTCTCAATTTGGTCTTTTACTCATCAATTGATTCTCAATTTTGTCATTTACTAATTTAGATGTTAGTATATTCAATTCCAAAACTTTATCAAAATTGAAGAACTCATATAAAGTATAGTATACAAATTCTATAAATATAAAATTCCGGAAAAAATAATCCACGAGTCATGCTTCAAGAATAGCCCCACAGTTAATATATATATATATATATATATTTTTTTTCTTTCGGACAAAACGATTTTGATACCTTAGACATCTCATGGAAATAAGAAAGGAAACTAAAAGAAAAAATTGTTCATCATATATTTCTTTAGAGTGATTTAACTATAGAAGTTTAAAACCTAAAAATTTGACATATTAATTATTCGCGAATTATAAGTGTGTATGAAATTATTCAACTAAAATATGTATAATACATATAGATTATTGAAAACTTGCAGTTTGGATTTTAAATTTATCATATTGATCAATAAGTGATTTTCCACTTATATATGTTTTATTTTGAATACCAATGGGAGCGTCAAATACGTGTCCTATATTGAAGGTGATATGATAGTTGCTTCACCACTTTCTAAGTCAATACCCTTATTTGAAAGTAAAATGACAGCAATACCACTTTCTAAGTCTATAGACTATGTCTTTTTCTTACATAAAATAGTCCTTAGTTCAAAGACAACTCTACTACTAATTAATATAAGTCTATTAAAATGTTATTTTATTTATGAAAGATGAAAATTTTATGTATTTATTGTTTTAAAAAAATTAATTATTAAAGTAAATCCATGAATTATAATGTTAACTTAATTTTAGGTTAATTTTAAGAAATAATTATGTTAAATAAAAAATAAAAAAGTCTAATACATATCCTCTACAGTAGAATTAACATGATAGAGACTTCACCGCTGTATAAGTCTATTTCCTTCTTTGAAGGTAAAATGATAGATAGCAACTATACTACCTTTTAGGTAAAACTTGTGATTCGTGCAATTTTAATCTGATTTTGATAGGAGGTTTTGCATCTAATCCATATTTTGTTGGGTTTTCACTAATTCTAGCCTTTAATTTCGTGTAAATTGGTAAAAAATGGAAGCTTTTCTTAGTTGTTCATCACGCGCGAATAATATGTGAATAGTATTGACAAACTTGAAATTTAACTGAATTTAGGTGAAATTTTATTGTTTTGCATAAAGGCTTTTTGTTTAGGAGTGATATTCGTATTTTTCTCTGCCCATTTGAGTTCCTAATTTCATGAATTAGTGCTTGAATTTGGAAATCTCCAATATTGGATGAAGAACATGAATAGTGTCTAAAACTTGAAATTTGAAATTGAGGCATGATTTGAAGTTGTTTTGAGAAAATTCTTTAAGGGTTTTGATCCTAAGTGAGGTTATAACAATTCTCATGTATCAATTTGATGTTAGGGAATTGAAGTGCGTAGAGTACCGATAATTGAAGAAATTTTAATCCTTTTGTGTTATTGGACATAAAAAAGGGTTATATGAGTTATTAGAAGCTGTCGTTTGGATGGTAAGTGATTTTAACAATTTTCCTCAAGCTTATATTAAATTTCATTGTTGTGGGAGAGAGTTTTATGAATAAGAGTGCCATGAAAGTAATTATTAATGTCAATAATTACTTTGTAAATGACTGGAATAAATTTGTGACTCAATTGGGGATTTAGGCAGCTTTAGGACTACAAAGAGTATTATCTAAGTTTATTAGCCTCAAGGCATTTTCAAAACCTTGGAAATATATCTTAGTGCAAAAAAATAAGTGTTGAGCATCAATGTAGATGAGTTTTAAGTTTGTGGATTATTAAGTTCCTAAAGTGTTTTCCAAGCATGTGTATACCATTATGTGTGAATTATGGAAATTATGATCGTTACAAGGAATAACGAGAACATAAAGAAATAAGCACCACACATTGGTTTGGATAAGCTATTGTGGGTATTTCTTGTAGAAATTATTTTAATTAAGGTTTTTATTAATATGGAAAGTTAAGATCTATTAATTGTTATATTTTTAGGGTTAAAACTATTATTTTATACTCAATGGGTAAGAGGGTGATTTGTGTGTAATTTGACAAGTGAGTAGATAACCCTAATTATGTAAGATTTTTTTTTAAATTATCAATTTTCATATACGAAATTTTTATGTCCTTGGTACCTTGGGACAAACTTATGAATTTATATACTAGCCTTTGGCTAGTTCTGTATTTTGTACGTTGGATGGTTATGTAGAAAATTCCTAAGTATTCTGTTATATTGGATATTTTAAATTCTCATTTAAGAACATGTTTTAAATATTCAAGGTTGGACTTATTTGACAGTAATTGGTTTCATTTTGCTTTTGGAACTGTTGAGTTAACTTTAAGTTATTCAGTTTTAAACAACTGAAGTTTTAGAAATAAACTCTATCATTGTCAGTCTGTCTCTTCCTTTGTATTATTAGTATTATCTACTCACTAAGTTTCCACTCACACCATTATTTAACATTTTTTAGATTTTAACATCAATCTAGAACACCCATATATGAAGTAGAAATTGTGGTGTTTCTATTTTTGGTGAGCCATGCCTATTGCCAGAGCAACAGTTTCTTATTGTACATTTTGTATTTTAACTTAGTTGCTCCTTTATATACAGGCTGGTTATTTTGATATAGCTCTATGGTGGTGGACTATTTTGTATACATTTTTTGGATAGCAGAGTTCTCCATTCTATTGTATATCAGATTGTTCTGTTGTAGAAATCTCATAAGGTCCATATTTTAGTGATGGACTATAATTTTCCTAGCTATACTTACTTAGATTGTACTTTTCTTGAATAGATTTCTATATATTGTTTAGCTCATCAAGACTTGAAAATTGAAGAACTCATGTAAAGTATAGTATACAAATTCTACAAATAAATTATTCCCAAGAAAAAACCTCGACTCCTTCTTCAAGAATAGCCCCCCATTTAATATACAGTTAATATATATTGTATTTTTTTTTTTTTGCAACAAAACGATTTTGATACCTTACACATCTCATGAAAATAAGAAAGGAATTTCTCATCTTATTTTCTTTAGAGTTATTTAACTATAGAAGTTTAAAACCTAATAATTTGACAGATTAATTATTTGCTAATTATAAGTGTGTATGAAACTATTCAACTAAAGTATCATAATACATGTAGATTATTGAAAACTGACAGTTTGGATTATAAATTTATCATATTGATTAATAGGTCGTTTTCCACTTATATACGTTTTCTTTTGAATCCCAATGGAAACGTCTAATACAAGTCCTATATTGAAGGTAATATGATAGTGATTTCACCACTTTCTAAGTCAATAACCTTCATCGAAGGTAACATGAAGCAATACCACAAGTGGGTCTAGTTTAATTTATTACTAGTCCAATTAATAAAAGAGAATTGAAAATAAATATCTAAAATTCTATCTAAATATAAAGTATTTAAAGTTTTACTTTTTTCATTAACTTATAAAATGGGTTAAAAACAAGCAAAACATGAATAACTTAAACTACTAACAACATAAAAAATATCAATATGTCCATTGTCCTTTATATTTTTTTTTAAGAAGCAGAATTTAGTATGCTTGTGGTTATATATTATTATTACTTTAACTTTGTTGAAGATAAAATCTATAATCATTACGAGAAACTTATATTAATATTTAAATTTTATGGAAGTGTTGCCTAATGAATGATTTCTATTTTTTATTTATTTAATGCAACTCCATTTTAGGATTAAAAATTTTAAGAATTAATTGAATTTTTTCTTAATTGATTCTTTTATTTTAAATAATAAAGCTTGTAAAATTTAATTCAGTTTTATTTATTTGGAAAACACATATAATTCATTTAAATTGTTTACTATATTATTAGTTTTCAATAATGATACATCAAACAAATAATTACAGGATACAAAATTTTATTGTCTGTCAATAAATTTTGAATATTAAAATGCTACCAATTTCGATGAGATTTGTGGAATTCATATAGACCGGAGTCTTCGTCTATTAATTCACAAAACTGAGGACTCGAAATCTTTTGTTCATTTATTTTTGTAGTTAATGGCTCCAATCTTTTGAGTCTTTCATAAAGATCCCCATTTACAAAATAATTTTTTACTCAAAACTTTCTTCTGAAAAATTCACAAGTTATTTGTCAAGAATAACTTGCAATTAAAGCAAATTCTACAGTCAATTTACTTTTGTTATATTTGTTTCACCATAATTGGTTTTGTTAGAATAATATTGTTGCTAATATAAAATATTTTCTAGATAAGAATTTGTAGAAAATGTTTCTTGAGATATGTAACAAAAGCTACGTAGTACAATGTGATAGACTGATTGGCAAATCTCAATTTGTTGCAAATGATAGACTGCTTTGTCACTTTAAATCCTCCTATGCAGCTAAGAATCCTGGGATAGTCACTTGCTGGGGCCTAAACGTGAACGAAGGAGAGTTGGATGTAGCATATGCCACTAAAAAGTACGAGATAGTAAACATAACATTCCTCCTTGAATTTGTCAATGGAGTATAATCCCGAAGATAAACCTAGCAGCACACTGTTCATCGGATTGCACCAAATATGTTGGCCAAATAGCCATATGCCAAAGCCTAGGCGTCAAAGTCATCCTTTCTCTCAGAGGAGACTCCTCTGGCTACACCCTCACTTCAGAAGGCGATGCCAAAGAAGCTGCCACATACCTCTGGACTAACTACCCAGGAGGCCAAACTGGTTCTAGGGGTCTCCTAGGAAACCTCGTCCTAGATGGCATCTATTTTGACATCGAATATGGACGAAACTTGTACTGGCATGTTCTTGTGTAAGAGCTTTACAACTACAACCAACAACAGAAGTTTAACCTCTCAGCAGCACCACAATGTCCAATTCCATATTACAACTTAGACACAACCATCAAAACTGGGCTATTTGACTACATTTGGATTCAGTTCTACAACAACCCTTCGTGCCAATACACTCCTCGGAACACTCAGAATCTGTTCAACTATTGGCGCCAATGGAGCACCAGTTTCAACGTCACTTCTACTTGGGGCTTCTAGCTTCTCCTGCTGGAAATGGTATTAGTGGTGGTTATATGCCAATGGAAGTGCTCAACATTGACGTTATTTCGTATATAAAAACCTCTTCCAAGTTTCGTGGGATTATGTTATAGAGTTGGTATATGATTATGTGTCTGGTTTTAGTGTTCAGATCATATTTAGTTCTCTTCAACCTTGTCACACCCCAATATCCAAAGCGTAATCAACAGAGATAATGAGACTAGCCCGTTTCTGTCAATTTAACAATTTGATTCCTTAACTTAATTGCAATCATATAGAATGGACATTCATATATATATATATTGTAGAATTTTTAGCGGAGTCTCCTCTGTAACTGAGATTTTGTGAAATTTCTATAAATGTCTACCAAAACAATAATATCCATAAAAGAGAGCTAAACTCTCAAAGCAACTCAGAGAGAACTACAACACAATAGGGGAATGGGGAATCTACTTATGGATATACATATTTATTTACAATTATTTACATCTTTAACCAATTACATTATTACAAAATACAAAAAAAAACCTCCAACAAAATAAGGAAATCAAAACATCAGTAATACCAATAAGGCTCTTCTAGCCCTCCTGGTCAGCAAATTGTTCTGGATGACTACCTAAAATTAAGTAACATGTAAACTAGTAGCATTCCAATAATAAATCAATAATACCTTTTAAATCGTTCAGTTTTCGGTAAATCATGATTTAAAACTTTAACAATTTAAGCCATAAATATGCAATAAAACAATAATGGTCATGGATTCATTCCATGGAAATTAAATCGGTCAAGGGTACATAGCCCTTGAAAATCACATTTCAATGGTTGAGGATCCACAGCCCTCAAAGAATATTTCTCATTGGTTAATGGTACTTAGCCCTTGTATACTTTTATCAAACGGTCAAAGGAACTCAGCCCTTGGGTTCTTGTTAAAAGACATGTAAAAACCTTCCTTTTTATTCAAAATACGGTTGGCTTAGAACCTAGATTCAAAGGAGGACTATCAAAGACATCAAGCATTGGTCATGGACTTATGGCCTATGCAGTTTAATCATCTGTCAAGAGCATAGCTCTCGAGGTAAATCACTATCGATCGAGGGTATGTATCCCTCGGGTTATTCATTATCAGTCGAGAGCACACAGCCCTTAGGGTAAATCACCCATACGGTCGTGAGTCGCAAGCTCATGCTAAAACATCCATCTTATAGTGTCCTCCTTAAATCTATGGAACTATCATACATGAGTTTTCCTTTTTCAATATCAATGCTGTTAGAATGAAACTTTTGTGATCTCTAGTAAAACAATGCCCTTCTCTATACAATCCTCTCTTTTTATAGTTTTTGCATGGACATCACATACCAGTCATAAATCATAATTCATTTGAAAGAATAACAAGTTTAACAAATTATTTTGCCATATAACAATACAATGGTAATCATATGGTTGGAAGAGCTACCGCTTACCTGGTGGGTGAAGTACTCTAAAACAACCTTGGCTCCTTTTCCCTTGGTTACAAGAGAATTCACCAATAATCCCTATATCACAAAATATGATTTCCTCAACTCCCATCACTAAAAAATACATCAATTTAGGCTTATAACAATGCCTCTTAACAAAGTCATAAAACAACCATAATATCTACTCTTCTCATACTATCTCATAACATTAATTCATCGCATATTTCTTTCTTCTCTTTAATTCATCATATTTCCATTACAAATTTCATATTCAATTTCCATATCATTACTAAAAAACAAGCCTTAGCTCATATGCCTTGATTTCCACCACATCACTTACTCAAGTTTTTCATCAATATACATTCACTGCCTTAGAAACTTCCTAAATTTTCACTTTACTCCTAATTTCCCATGCTTTCACCTTCAACTCAAGTAAAACTATGATAAACAATAGGGTTTCATGTCATATACATTAAAAGTATTCCTATAAGACCAATTTAAACCAATTAAATTGTAGAATTCCACAATTTTTTGTAAAACCCCAAAATCTCAAAAGTTTTTAGTTTAGTCCCTGCTAGAACAAATCTCTAAAAACTTATCTAAAAACATGCTTTCAAGGCTAAAATTCAATGAGAAAAGGACTAAAAATGTTTCTCTTAACATCATTTTCATAAAAATAATGATCAAAACTCACCAAAATCAACTGCTAAAATCTCTCTTTCTTGGTTGTCATGAAACCTGTTGGAAAAACAGAGTTGTCGCCAGCAACTGTAGGTCGTGGTGGTCTAAAACGCGTTGTCGGTGAGGGAGGATGCTGGGCAGAGGTGGAACGACAGCTGACCATGGGGGAGGAATGCATTAAATAGAGAGAAAAGAGATGAAGTGTAGAGGAAAGAAGAAACGTACAGGATGAAGGAAAAAGTGAGGGGCAGTTTCGTAATTTCACACCAGAGAAGGACATGTATCATCACCAAAAAGTTTTTGAGGGAGGAGGAAGCAACATCTTGAACCCATGCCTTCTTGTTCCAGGTGCCATACCTTACCATTAAACTAATGCTCATATATGATTAATAATACACACCACAAATATTTATACCCTTACTTTTGCTAAGAACAAAATTTTTGCATCAATGTTGGCAAGTGTTACAAACCTCTTGATGCTTTGATCCAATCTGCCTTGAAAGCTTTGTATTGCCTTTTATTGCAGTTCTAATGCGATTGCAAGTCTGTAACCTCTCTATTATGATTATGTATGGAGAAAGTTGCAGTTCTAAAGCTCTTGAAAGCCTACCTTATGTGACAACTGGACTGTGGTCAAGTTACCATTGAATAAATAAAACTTTAGTTGAGTAAGTAGACTTTACAAGGATTTTTTTTAAAATAGGTTTGAGGTTTAGTTATACTTGTCATTTAAATGTTGAAAGTAAAAATTTTAAAAAATATAATAATTATTATATACTATTAATATTTGTGATTGTAATTGTAGTAGATATGTCGATAGAGGTGAGCATAAATCAAACTGGACACGTCGTAGAAGTTATATTTCGGGTTAAAGTATACAGGTTATCTACTGAAACAATGACAACTAAAATTTTCAAGTTCTAGCATAGCTCGTTTAATTTAATTTATATAAAAATATTAGGGTAACATAGTTTTTACTTGTTTTATGCTTTTTTAATCATGTGGCTTGAACATCCAGAATCCAAGAATCATAGCTACTGTTTACTAATTCTCATTTTCCGGATCTTCTTAGCATATAATAGTAAAACATATATATGCCCTCATCAATTTTATCTTTCATAGCCTTATTTTCAGATATTAGTTATAAAAGAGACTATTCTTCCTTATGAAGCATAACTTTTCTTCTAATTAAAAGATCTTTTCACTTTTAACAACAATAGAGTTTTTTGAAATTTTCATATGAACTTGTTTAAGATTATTATACTTCAAGATTTTTTTAGATCGTCCTCTATTCTAGTGTCAAATGTGCATAATTTATCATTCATAATTATTTATCAACAACAAAGCTCATGCAATAAGAAATATAAACAAGCACATTCTCCAAATAAGCCATAATAATCCTCTTAATTACTAGTTCCAAAATTTAATACAAATATACTCAAAGAACTTAATAATATAAAGATAAAATAATTATATATATATATATATATATAATTATATATCACTTAATTGATTATATTGCATAATGATTTATGTATGAGCTTTGTTAAAATTCTTAAATATGTACTATAAAATATGAAATATGAATAAATTTATTCTTAATTTGTATAATTTGAATTGCATTTGAATCAATTTTTAATGATATTTTAACTATATAATTATATATTTTAATCATTATTTATTCATAAAATAACTCATGCAAATTTATGTTAGAATTTTACTTTACGAATTCACTGACACTTTATAAATTCATTCATTTTTCATGAAATTCCTTAAATTTATGAGTTTGACAATAGTTTGTTTGGGTACCTGTTGTATAGAAGTTTTAGAACCCCTATATTTTAACTATATAATTATATATTTTAATAATTATTTATTAATCAAATATCTCATACAAATTTATGTTAGAATTTTACTTTACGAAGTCACTCACACTTTATAAATTCATTCATTCTTTATGAAATTACATAAATTTATGAGTTCGACAATAGTTTGTTTGGGTACCTCTTGTAGAAGTTTTAGAACCCCTGCATAATTAAAAAATAATATATATATATAAAAAATTTTACCTATTTCTGGTAAGAAAAATCACTTTTATATGTCATAAAAAATTTGTGAATCTTACACTTTAAATCAAAGAAGTAAGATATACAATTGGTAACCAAGAGCCATGTAAATCACGTGTACCTTTTTTATTTGCCATTATCTACCAGTAATAACTTCAGACGATATCTAGTTATTGCCACATATCAAATACTGACGATATGTCCTCAGCCCATACGAAACGTAACCATCTCTTTGGAAATTTGAAGTGAGTTATTCAGAAACAGCCATAACATGAAAAAAAAAAAAATCTCAATCGACAAGGTTATCGTCATCTTACGTCTTAACCTCGTCACATGATCATATATGGATCATATCTGGCAGCCAAGTGGGAGTTCACTCATAGCCATGCTATTCAGGCAAACGTTTATTACTTAGGAAGGGTCTAAATAAGTTTTAGTTAATTGTGGCACATTGTTTACTTTTGTGAAAAAAATAATTTTTTTTGGGAAAAAAATTATACCAATAAAGTTGAAATTAAAAAATAGTCTTTTTTAAAATATAAAAAATTATATTTTTATTGATCACATGACTATTATTCGTAAAATAATTATTGTATCATTTATAATAGTTTAGTTGACTAGAGTATGAGGTTTATAATCCATTTGTTGATGTTATAATTAAATTATAATTAGCAAAATATAATTTTCTATTAATAATATTCCCCATATTTCGTGAAAAAAAAAAAAGGAAAGCCCCCATATGTACTTTAAACCTCACCTAAAAGTGGTAAGAGTCAATGGTGATCAATTCACCATGCATGATCAACTTCTTTATTTATCAATATTGAAGACGAAAATTCATGTACTCCCTTCCCTAATTAGCTTTCTTCTCTATCACAGAACGCTCCATTTATTTCTAGGTAATCTATTACACATAGAAGTTTCTACACATAGCCTTCAATACAACAGAACAAGTGCTACTTATTGAAAACATTAAACACTGCTCATAATGGCATTACTGTATCCATTCTGGACGTCATAAAACCTATTCCATAGCATCACTCCACCGTACTTTTGAGAACCCTTGATCGCCGGAAGAACCTGAGACTTTAACACATCCGCCGAAATAAAGCCCCCGCTCGGAGCGGCAGCCTGAGCCGCCGGTAGCCCCAAGAACACCTGCTTTGCCTGCGACGACGTCCACTGGTTCCATGCGCTCTTAAGATTATTAATATTTCCGTTACTGTATTGGCATGGAGGATTGTTATAGAACTGAACCCACACATAATCAAAAAGCCCAGTTTTGATCGCTGTGTCCAAATGAGCATCTGGAAAAGGACATTGTGGAGCCGCAGCTAAATACACTTTCTTCTGCTTGCTGAACCCATTCAAAGCCCTAGCGAGCTCATCCCAGTGCTGTCCTAACCTGGCTTCAATGTCGAAGTCAATGCCGTCTAAGACGGCGTCGCCGAATGGGCGCGAGTTGGAGCTCCCGCCGAGGAAGTTGTTCCAGAGGTAATTTGCGAGGCGGGTGGCTTCGTCGGCCGAGTTCAGAGAATAGGCTCCAGAAGAGCCTGCGAGGGAGAGGAGGACTTTGATTCCTTGGCTTGGCAGGTTTTGATGTCGCTGCTTAAGCCGGAGCAGCCATTGTTGGCGTTGGGGTTGCAGTGGCTGGCGAGGTTTAGCTAAGGGTTTTGGCCGTTGCCGAAAGTGGATAAGAAAGCTATGTTTACGAACTGGCAGTTGCCGGAGTTGCAAGCGGCGGCTAAGGTGCCTTCATTGGTGTTTTGGCCCCAATAGACGGCGATCCCGGCGCCATCGGAGGGTTTGAAGAAGAGGGTTTGAAGATGCCATGTTTGTGGGATTGGTTTAAGAAATAATGGGAGTATGTGTACTAATTTATAGGTGTTGGAGGAGGAAAAGTATGAGAACCGTGCCTTGTGGTTAACAAATTGATAATGTAAGACTTCATGCATCTGAGGAAGGAAAATGTGTACGAGGATGTAACATATGGTTCTCACTTCTCACTGTAATGTTTTCTTGACGAATCAAAATGATTTTATCTTATGAGTCAAGCGCAGAAGGACCGGAAGCACAAATCCTATATACTATTAGATTTTAGTATTGAGTTATGGTTGATCAAGCTAACTCGGACAAGGGATTTGGCAATAGGGTTTACAAAAAATTAAGTGGCACAAATTAATTAAGAATCTCATCAAACACATTAGTAAGGCCGGCGTTTAAATGCCTTTTTATAAGTTTAATTTACATATCTTATACCTAGAATAAAATTGTCTAAAAATCTCATGCTTAAAACTGTATAGAACTAAATATTTTACATGTCGTATATATTTAATTTCATTTACATGTCTCTTAAAAGTTTTTAGATACATCTTTTGGTTTATTTCTATCAAGTACCAACTATGTTGCAATCATAAGCCCAAAAGGAGAACCCATCCCAAAGGACTAGTCTATTAGGTGGGAGAATTCCTTAGTTTTATAAGCCTTATTCCCTTGAGGAGACTCCCTGATGTGGGCCTCATAACAATGTACCTTCCTTCATTCTATCAACATTGGTCTATTGGTAGCCCTTTTCAGTATTCGATATGTTCACACTATACCTTAATCCAGCCTGTAGGTTGCCCCCTCCACGTCTCAGCTCCTCTCAATAAAAGTACCAATGTTACAAGTATAAACTTAAAGGAAGAGCTCATCCCAAAATACTAGTCTATTAGGTAGAAGAACCCCTTTATCGTATATGCCCGCTTCCCTTAAGAAACTCTCCGATGTAGGACTCGTAACAAACTAACTGTTCAATGTGCGTATCTAAAAATTTCAGAATCATCAAGTAAATTTTACTTTGATAATTAAAGCTTTTGTGTTGAGTTGTACTATTATTTGATGCATTAATTACTCAAGTTGAAAAGGGGGTAAGTTGAACTTGATAAAAGCCACCATTGTTGAAACACTTACCATTAATTAAGGCGTAATCAATGGGGAATTGATGAAGTTGTCCAATATATATATATATATATATATATATATATAGACACAAACACATCATCAAAGTATAAAGAGAGGCTAAATCTTTGACCCTTTCTTCTGGACCTATATATCTCTACATATATACAGTGCCCCTATTCTTACGTGATCACACGACCGTAATCCGTTTGATCAACTTTTATTTGCTTTGTCATAGGGTAAGGCTTCATCTAGAATCTCAATTACAAAACATTGGAACTTCAGGGAGTCTTCTAAGCTTGCTAGTTTGTCTTCAAAATAACTTGATCATGCTTGTTAGTTTTGACCAATTTGTATTCTCTGTTCAGAAAAGGATTGTTTACGATACTTAGTCAAGCCTAACAGGTACTTAAGGTCATGACGCTGACGATCGCTATATCTGGCACAGTGAATAAAGTAATATACCACTGAAGATTTCTAAATTTTTTTCCCCTTATAATATGTATAGTTGCCACAAAAATTGTTTGGTGATCGTGGAATTAAATTAAAGCGACATGAGGAATTGGAACACCTTGTCTATCCATATATAATTATATATTATCTCTATATTTGTTCATAAAATTTTTTCTAAATACTAGGGCTGTATCACTATTAAAATTTAATGTGACCATAGTGAAATTAAATAACGATAAAAATTGTCACACGTCAAGTAAAAGAGGGCATTAGTATCTTCTTGCAGCAAACTAAATACTCGCTAATATGTAATATAAAATATTAAAGGAAAAATTATACCTTTATACCCTATAATTTCATTTAATTTTTTACTTGGTCTCTATAATTTATAAATTCATAATTGAATTCTTACAGTTTACAAATGTTTTAATTTAATCTTAATTGTTAAAATTACTTAAATTTTAAAGTCGTAACTACATTGTATATTATCTTTATATTTTCTATATGTATGATTTATGCTAATCATAGAGGTAATAATATATAATGAAATAAAGTTAACTCACATATATAGCAAAATATTAGTAAAAATATAATGATGGAGAATAAACAAATAATTTTTTAAATTCTAAGAATTTAAATACTGAATTGTAGACTATAAGAACTGAATTAAAAATCAATTGAAACTATAAGGCCCTAAAGTATAATTTTTTCAATATTAATTACTTGTTAGATTTATTAATATATATAAATCATAATCCAACTGAAAATCTTAAATTTGAATTCAAGCATTGGGTAATTAATTATTAAAATAAGTAGTTATTATCTCAGAAGGGAGCAGAGATAATTAATTATCTATTAAATAGTAATTTAATTATTTGAATTAAAAAAATGGGACTGCTTTGATAAATTCCATCAGTTGGACATCCTACTGGTACTCTTGCTGAAAGAGCTATGAATAAGAGGCAACGGTATTTCCAAGAACCCAAGCTAAACAGAGCAGACTCACACAAAGAATGTGGGAATGCACCTGCTTTGAAGCTAATTCCATAATGTAATCAAGTAGTTAAGTTTCACTTCCGCTATGATTATTTATATTTAGAAAACATGCTTCAATGAAAATGAAGTTGTATATGTGTAATTCAAATTGAATAAAATATTATTTTAGTTTCTCATTTATCAATTGATTATTGTTAATTAAATTTCTTACTTATTAGTTCATTTTCAATTTGATCTATCATTGGTTTTCATTCTCACTTCACTTCCTTTCTTATTAATTTGTTCTCAATTTGATTATTCATTATTCTTAAAATTAGCACATTTGGTTCCACAGTCTTGATTAAATGAGAGAGACTAAATTGAGAATAAATTGATATGAGAAATCAAATTAAAAAATAGAAATAAGTGAGGGACTAAAGTATGAATCAATTGAAAAATGAGGGACCAAAATAAAAATAAAAAACAACAATGGACTGACTTGAGAATTAATTAATAAGTGATTGACTATAATAATGTTTTACTTCAAAATCCAATAAACTTTAAAAAAAAAAAAAAGAAGAAGGAAAATCTAACCTAATTCATACCTCAGATGCCAACTCCTTAAAAGGAAACAGTATTTTACATAGCACAGGGAAATTCAAATTAAAGAAACACGGAAGCATCCATAGTTAAATACCAAACATGTTAGTCACACACAAATATCGATATATATATATAACAAACGCGTACTATAAATACACACGCATAAATATATACTCACGCACAGGCATATGTACAAATACATGTTTACATACAAACACGTATACAAATATATATATGTAATAAATTTGTTACATATGTGTATATACATATGCTAGTACATGTATGCTTGTACTTATATACATATATATTAAACATGTAAAACATACAAATATATAAAATAAATATTTATTTTTTGTTTAAATAGTAAAATTAAAATTAAATTTGGAATTATAATTTTATGTTCTAATTCTTGACCGAAATATAAAATTTAAAATTTTGAATTAATTTCAATTTTAAGGGAACGAGAATTAGAATTATAATTCTACATTTTAAATTTAATTATTAGTATTAAATATGGTGTTAATGTTTTCAAAACTTATTTTTGAATTATTTTTTTCAAGCCATTTTTTTTTTTATTTTGAGTGTTTTTCTAAAAACAGAGGATTCAAACAAGTTTTTTAGTTTTTAATTTTGAAAAACTGTTTTTAAAATAAAAATTAGAGGTTTGGTCTCAGAAAATGAGCCTACATCCTCTTCCCAAAATAATGCTTGAGAGTTTCTCCACTACAGTTTAATATGTAAAAGCTTCAAGTTATCCCCAAGTTGTATACAGGGTTTAGTCACCAAGAACCGCCAAATAAAATTCTCCTGTTCAGTGTTTATCCTAAAAACATAGTTTATTAGCCTCGAAGAGAGAAAAAAGGTTACTTAGTTTTACTCTCTTGTACAACAAAAAACTTCACAAGGCAATAAGCAAAGCATAACCGGAGTGAGTAAATGCTCAGTAGTAGATGATGCTTTCTCACTTTTCCTACATAATGTTTGAAATTGGAGGCTTGGAAGTGACATCATGCTCTTGGGGTGGAATTGCTAGTTGTTTGAAGTGATTTTGATGCAAAATTTCAAGCTATATCTATATTTCATAGAAAAGGATATGAATGTTATGGATCAAATCATGTTTCATAAATTGTTGTAAGGACATTACATTATAGAGGAGAGCATAAAATCATCTAACAAACCATTATTCCTAAGATCACATGTTATTAAAAATCAAACATGATGTAGTAGAACGCACATGATGTATTTGTCCAATACCAAACCAAAGGAGTAATAGATCCTGCAAGAAAGAGAAGCTTGTTAAGCATTCAGGATTAATTCAATATATATAGGATTACCTGATCTTTTTTTTTTCTAGTTTTGTCATAAGTTAGTCAATATTCGTTTTTGTAACTAAAGTTTAAAAAAAATCATATTAATCAGATGACAGGTATGCGTATAGTTATGCTGGATTGTAATTGTTGGCATAGTATACGTATAATTTGTGTTTCAATAAATGAGTATGATTCAACGTACAATTCTAGTATTTGATCACGATTTACTTGTTTTCCATTTATTTCCTCTATATATATATATATATATATATATATAAGCACAAATACATTCTTAAATAAATAATTGGAAAAAGCATATACAGACTTATTTAGATACATACACGGTGAATTTGTCAAATAAAAGAGTGACATTTTAAGATGCTAAAATACTATTAATATGAGATTTTTATATAAGCATCGTTACCGAGTTAAGATGTTATCGTTTATTAACTCAAACTATAATATTTTTCATATCATAAGGTTAAGTTGAATGTAAAAGTAAGGAAGAGAGAAATAAATCGTTACCTTCTAGCTAGTCTCTGATGGAGAGGTATCTAGCCAAAAGATTGCCACCATAATAGGTATACCATCTATTACTTTGTTCACAAACTTGTAGTAGGCATGTCGCCAAAGAGCAGAACAGCAATGGACCAAGAAACCCCAAACCCCAACAGCAAATCCCAATCCCAAGCTCAAATAAAAATCTTGAGAGAAAAGTGAGTCATCATCATCTTCATTATCAAATACTTAAGGCAATGCAATCTCATCATTGGGGCAATTTTTCTCAAGTGGCATTCTACAAGGATCCATATTTCCTTTATATCTAGAGGTTCTTAAATATCACACCCCCTTAGGAAGTATGACTGCTAGGGAGAATGAAGTAAACTCCATCTCTACAAACTAGAATGAGTCGGACAACATGCTCAGTCTGCTGACAAACCTAATGGTTAGTAATTACCAAAATATGCTAAGTGTTAACTTTCAATAATTTAATTATTTTGCCAATCTTTTAGGAGTTAAGAATTGTTTTGTTATGGGTTTATGTAATAAAAGTAGTGTTTTAGCTCTGGTTACAATTAAATTTAGTTAATAGGTTAGTTATGTTTTTTTAGTAGTTTAAGTGTTAATTTTTGGTTAGATATTTAATAATTTGTAACTAATCAATTTCAAATTTTTTGTTAGGTTTTAACACAAAGAAATATAAGCCGAAGGTGTCATAAAGCTTGACCAATGAAAACCATAATCTAAGAGATGCAAAAATTGGTTTCAAGTCCTTTTGCTAAATCTGGCGTCATGACGAACGACCAAGTAGTGGCTGGTCATGACCTAAAAGGAAAATTATACCATATGAGAACTAAGCTAAACAAATGCATCTTGGAATCCAATTTTAACTAGATTATAAGGGGATTTTGAGGGTTTTTAAGAAAGGCTATCATTCTAGGTCATTTTGGAGGTTGAAGGGGCTAGAGAAGGTCTCAAGAAGCTTTAAAATGAAGGGGAAGCTCGGGTTTAAAGGATATTCACTGATTAATTTAGTTTTTCTCTTATTACCTTCCTTCTCTTTGTATTTCTATGCCTATTTGGATGATGCTCAATGTTGATTTATCTTCCATTGATGAGCTAAACTTGTTAATTTGGGATTATGACGAACCCTAGTATATAATAAGACTCTCTTACTCTCTTTACTTGCAATTAATGAAATGATTTGTTTACTCCATCTTGTTCTTAATGCTTTCAAGTGTATGGAAACTATTAAATGATTTGGGTAACCTAAATGTACTTGTGAAAGGGAATTTAGGGCTAGACCATGGATTGGGTAGTCTGAGTTCTTGAAGCTTGTAATGCTAAGTGGATAGGTTCACTTTCTGGATAAGAATATACCTACTGGCCTTGTATTGTCACATTAGGACTCATTCTCCATTAAGTCTCTTAATCAATTGCATAAGAAATTATAGATTGGTATAAAAGGAATGCCTATTAGTAATTTAGAAGATACTTATAGGTAATTAAGAGTCCTACACTGGCACATTATACTATTAAGTGCAATTTTAAAGAAGGTATGTTAGGTTTCTATGATATGCTAGGGGAATCATAATCCTATATATCTCAATTCCAAAATTCGTCTAAAATGTTGTCCTCATTTGTTATTTTTATCTTTTTATATTAGTTTTCCTTCATTACAATTTATCTTTAGCTTGATTTGGGTGCTAATTTTAATACTTAGTAATTATCTTGGTGCCAAATCCTTGTGGGAATGATACACTACTTATCATTATATTACTTGTATAATACGTATACTTCTGTGTACACTTTCATAGGGCAATAAGTTTTTGCCATGGATTTGTGTGCTAACTTTTTGCTAATATTAATGCCAAGATCACTTAATCTTAACTCAAGCCTTGTTTATATTGTTCTTTTGTTTTTGTTTTGTTTTTATATTTAAGTTTGTTTTGGTTTATCTTTATGTTAAACTTTTATTGCTATTACTTCTCTTGTTATGATGGAATATCTATGGTTAGTATAAGGGGTATTTGGTGTGTATGAACTTGATAAGAGGTTTGATAACTTTGATATGCACACAAGTTCTACTGTTCTTGCTAGTTATCCCCTTGATTTGTTAGTCATTTGTGAAATTTATGGTAAAGGTCACTTCAAATAGTAGTGGCAATATTTGTTGGAGGACGATTTCAATACCAATCAAGATAATTTTTACTAGAACTTATATTCCTAGTTGAAGTTATAAACAAAATTTTTCCTAGAACCATAGTTAAGCTCTTTTATCATTTGCAATCAATAAAAGTTGATAGAGGATTCGAATGAATTAGAAGGGAACTATGAGAAGAGTATGGATGAAGGCGAGGTGGATATTTGTTGAAGACCAATAGGTTACCATCCAAGTGACCATAACAAGGTTTGTGCATCTCATTTTCTAGGGATTCCCAAATTATTAAGTTTCCTTGTGTTCCACTCATTCTAAGGAAATACTTGCCAAGGATATGAAGGAATTAGGATAACTTTTAATTCATTGCAATTGAGGCAACTTTAATTTCATTCATTTAATTGGTTATTTTGTATTCCTTTATCAGACAAATTACAAGTTCATATCTTTATTTGTTCATGAGGCAAATATTTTTAAAAATTCCATTTTCTCCATACTCTTCTAATAACAAGTAAAGAGGGACAACTGTAAACACCATAATTTGTCCATATTTTTTAGTCTAAATAATAATATTTAGTAAAATAGAAATATTGAAATAACAAAAGTCCAAAAAAGGAAGAAAGGTACAACGACAAAAAAAATACAAAAATACAAAAAACTTATCCCTTCATATTAAAAATCATAAAAATAATAATAATAGTTAAACTAAAAAATAAGAAAAAAAAAAGTCAACTCATCATTTAGAAGGAATATGGAGGATAACTTTGACTTTTATTCTCACATGCACACACTAATTGGAAGGGAAAAAGAAGAAATTAAAAAGGGAAAAACAAAAAAAGAGAATTGAGAGGGATGAATGCATGAAAAGCAACAGGGACCATTTTGGAGGGAGCTTCATATGTTGGTAAGAGGAAAGAGCAAGTGGGGAATATCTCTAACAAATTAAAGGGATAACTAGAAGAAGGTGAGGAAATACACCTGGGAGAGAGCTAAAAAATGAAATAACAAAAAAAGAAAAAAAAATGAGATGAACATGTGAAGAATGGAGGACATTGGAGGTTGAAAAAAAACAACTAGAAAGGAGGAATAAAAACAGTGGGGGAGGGCAAAAAAAGAAGAAAAGGGAAGTTTAGACTGAAAAATAGAAACTAGAACGATAAAAAAGTAAAAAAAAAAAAAGCAAAGAAAGGAAAACTCTGGAGAGCTAAAAAATACAAGGGAGGGTGGATGAGGTAAGCTGAAAAATGCAAGGTAGAAAGAGGGAGTGTAAGTAGGAAATCACGAGAAAAGAAAGCAAGGAAAGAAGGTTTAAGAATGGAGAAGATTTAAGAGGAGAAAAGTTAGGTATTGCTACTTTCATAAATGTTTATTGTGCATTCTCTCTTTTCTTATGCCTACATGTTTGTTAAAATGTTGCATAGTTCCATTTGATAGATTGCCTTGCATTTCAACTTATTTGGACTGCATAATTTCATCCATCTTATTGCATTGATTTACGCTTTTAGTTATCATGAATTTATAGAGTATCCAAGCTACCATAATGTTGTATTTGAGGGCTCTATTTACTTGAT
The DNA here is from genome assembly GCA_037074485.1 of Delonix regia. Taxonomy (NCBI): domain Eukaryota; kingdom Viridiplantae; phylum Streptophyta; class Magnoliopsida; order Fabales; family Fabaceae; genus Delonix; species Delonix regia. The sequence continues at coordinate 6,655,981 of CM073454.1, read as the reverse complement.
CTTTTTGCTATTAAATGGGTGCCAAGTCTAACATGTTTTCATCTCATTGGTTGTTAATTTGCACTAAAATTTAATGATGAACATATGCCTCTAAGTGCTATCAAATATTGTTTGGAATTTGATGCACATACGCCTCTAAGTGCTAGAAATTTGAAGTTCTTTCTTCTTTTTCCTTTGCTAGTTTGTTTTGTCATCAATTCTTATTGAACATGGCTGTAATGACCCTTTATATTGATAGTGAAAAGTGTGTGATTATGTTTCAATTTTGATGTCATAACGGATTTCAACTAGTGTTGCATTTGGGTTGCATTTTTTGTGATTAAAATGATACAAAAGTTACTCAAAACTTCCTTTATTTACTATAAATTATTTACTATAAAAAAAAAAGTCTACTACATGACCCCTCTCTTAATATCATATTGACTATCCAATCTGTGCTAAGAAATTGCTTAAGTCTTACTCCCAATGGTAGGGTGTCTTGGTTTGATTTTGGTGGCAAAACAAGAGTTGGAATATCATGGTTTACTCACTACAAATAGGCTTTCAATTGTAGCATTCATTTAGGTTCCATTTTTGTGCTGAAATTTTGCTTCCAATTGTAGTGTGATTTAGGCTCCATTTTGATGTTCAAAAGACACTAGAGATTCACTATTGCTTTTGCCTCCAATGGTAATTTGTTTTGCTTTATTGGCTGCCCTATTTATACAGTGAAATTTAATGCATAGCTAAGTCTCTTGGTTGTCCAAATAACCTTTTTGACATCTAAAGTGGTTATGAATGATATGTTGTTTTCTACCACTCTTGTTGCTTGAATTTGTTGAGAATTTATTTGTTGGAAAACTTGTTGGTAATCATGGCTAGTTGGAAAGCAGGAAGTAAGGAAATGAAGATCAAAACCCAAATTGATAGTGAAAAACATTAGAAAGAAGAGTCTCGAAATTAGAGGAAGCAGTTCTTATTTATATTCTACTAAATTCTTGTAAACAATGTATAATGATGAATGTATAATTAAACACCAAAACACATAAATACTAATGTATGCCTTTAATATCATTAGAGTATCATGTGAGGTCTAATGCCTCCATAAGTGTCTTTGCTTTTTGTTGCGGTGAGAGGTCCAATGCCTTTATAGGCTTGTCTTTATTAACATTATTACACTTTTAACATTATTATTGTTGAGTGACACCAAGGTCTTCATGAGAACCTAATGAATTTACCAGTGGGGCCATATGAAATCATATGACTAAATACCCACTACTGGACATTTATTATTAAAATAAATTTAGGGTTCCAATGACCCACATCGAATTACATGCATTTTAAAAAATAAAGTTTGATTTTATTTCTTTGAAGGATTTTAAATATAGCATTATTTCATGGTTTCTTTTGTTTTTCAAAATTCCCCTCTTTCAAATATTTTCAAATAAAAAAATACATGTTTACTTTTTCCATTGATTTTTTTCCAAATAAAAGCATAAATAAATCATGTTTCAAAATAAATTAAAAAATATATAGATAAATGAAGAGAGCAAAAGAATTAAGATTATGTAAATTTTGTGAATTAAAACACACCAACCAAATTCCAAATTATTTTGTTTATGAAAATTTATTAGATTTCAACTATTTTGATCTTTTTGCAAAGTTAAAAAACACCAACCTACAAACACATATTTCTAGACGAACAACACAGACTTTGATCCCTATCACATGGTAGGCCCTAACTTTCATTTTCTCTATTTATTTTTATATGTGTTTTGGAATGATCAATTAAATTAAATTTAAGGTCGTATCTCGTTTACCTCGCTTAACTTTTGGTAACTGTCTTCACATATAGGTATTGTGTGGTGCCTGATAGCTTCCTGACACTCAAATAGACTCCCGAACCCATCTCTGGTTATGCTGACCACCTTTCCATTTTCATTTGGTTGAAAATTTTGGTAGCAACTCCAGTAAATTGGTTTCCAAATCAATTTATTTTATCTTCTTCTCTTTTTTCTTACCCATTCGCTGAGATGTCAGGTCTGATAGTTTGACAACTCCACTGGGGATAGTTTGAGAGTTAAGCCTGTTTAATTAGTCAAGCGAAGTGACATGACCTTTCTTTTATTCTGGTTGCCCATTTTTTTTGTTTTGTTAGTCCATTTTTTTTTTTGAGTCATTTTATTTAATTTTGTCAGTTGTATAACATATTTTTGTTTATTTTATTTTTCTATCACCATTATACAATATGTCTTTGTTTCTTGTTTATTATTTATTCTTGTTGCTTTTCTTTGATAGGTCTTAGGGTTGATAACATATGGAAGCAAAACCCTAAGGTAGATGACTTATAATTGTTTACCTATTCTTACTCTCTTTTTCAACTAATCTGCTTAGAAGATATGGGTTAGGTAGGCTTTAGGATTTTAGGTTTGTATGCTCTTTTCACTCATTAAACATTGACACACCCAACCTCTCATACTTATTCGGGCTTTATACCCTGGTCTTTGCCTACTTTAAGTTAGTAAAGGTTTATATTGGTCTCCCAATGAAGTCTACACTTCCAGGTTACTATGAAGACCTCACTTAGATTGTGCTTCATTATGTGAATTTGAATTGGGTAGGGCTTATTCCTCTCATAATCAAGTGCATATCATGAGATCTTCACCAGTTTGGTATGGGCAATATGGGGGCCAATGTTCTGTTAGGAGGTTCGATCAACCGTGAATACCTTGCACGTTGTTAAAAAAGTTCTAGTAAACAATCATGATAAAGCTTTATTCCCTTAAAGTCCTACCTTTGCCTAGGTTTTCCTAAACAATAAGCCAATAACGAGTATATTTTATCTTTCCATAATGCATAGTCACAGTCTTCATGGCATGACCATTCATTAAAAGTGTCAAATTATGTTCTTTTTTTTCTTCACTTTGTTGACAACATTGGGCTACCTAAAATTTCTCTTTTGATTATTAAAACCTTTTTTCCTAATAATATCTTTCAAAGAATCTCTGTGTAAACCCAATGGTGTGTGAAAGTTGTAACTTTGTATGAAGTGCATTAGTGGATTACCATGTTAACATGAGTGATTACGTGTCTTAAGCATCACTAGAGTAAGGATTACCCCCTCTTTCAGTTGATTACCAATCTTTCTTTGTCAATGGGACAATAGGGTCCTTGGTGAACAGAAGAGAAAAGTGTGTCAATACCAAATATTCATTAACTAAGCTTCATGCAAGTTACATATGTAAATCTTTCCGTATTCCAATTATATTCTATCCTTCTAACCCCTAATGCTAAATTAGTCCATTAAATCATTCTTTTAATTAAACAGAATAAGGGTGCATCCATGCATACTCATAATGCTTTTAATTGAAAACATTGGAATCTTAAAGTATAGGATCTCTTTTGGTCATCAGCAATGAATATTTGGGCTTGTGCCAAAATTAATAGCCAAAGGGAAAGAACGACCTTAATAACTAATCCTGGGTTTTCATACCACCTTAGATTTAAGCATGTTATACCCTGTCCGCTATTATTCACATCAAATTCAAGGGAATCCAAACCCTTTCAAAGACTACTAATATGATACTAAATTCATCTTAAATTATCTCGAACTTGATATTCTCAGAGCCAGGGGCTTCCATGATTGCAAAAATTACTTGTCATCCACCCAATTCACTCATAACTAGCTTTGGCAATGGTTAGACCTTTCTTTCAACATTCCTTAGTCTCCAATAACTCAAATGAAAACAAAGTTGTGAACTTCACCATAGGGCTTAGGCTTTTAAAGAAGCATAACATTGTCATCATTAGCGAATTGAAAGAGGTTAGAAAAGGGGAGAAAACATCATACTTGGTTCACCATTTGACCAATGGATTGAACAGAAATATTGTTTCATATGATTTGTTCATTAAATACTGCCTGTTCGGTCAACACCTGTAATATCCTAAAATTTTTCTTTCAATTAGGTCCTTATCTTTAATTGAAAAGAAAGTTATAAGTTGAGGACTAAATTAAAAATAAGGTATAATTTTTCATCCAAAGCCCTCAATAAAATTCTTACTAAGACATCAAAAGGCGATTAATAAGTTATATGAGAAGCCTTTGTAAATTAATAAATCCTAGGGATAGTTTTATTTGAGGATAAGAAATTATAACAAAGTAATGTGCTAAAGGGAAATATTTTCTTAAAGTTAGGTTTGAAAAATAAATAGGAAATATTAAAGGGAAAAAGAGCAAATTCCATAATAGGTAATGAGTAGAATTGAAATAGGATGGAATTGGTTAAAATAGAACCAAACTAGAAGCCATTTTGTCCTTGGCTAACCAATGGCACGCTTTGCTGAATTCATGTAAAACAAAGATGGAAATTTTTGTTATTGGATAGTATGATCACTTTAGGGTAAGTCTCATTTTAAGATTTAGCATGGCTAAGTGTCAAGGTGTATGGATGATTAGGCAAGTTATTGAACAAATGTTTAGTTTAAAACAATGACACATAATGGAAGCCATTAATGCCATGCAAAAATTTTAGCCTATAAATAGAATTATATGCAAGCCTTGCCATTCACACCAACTCGTGTAGCATAGCTTGAGCGAGAAAGTGAGGCTTAGAGTGAGAAAGACTAAAGTAGAAAGGTGGTCAAGAAGGAAAAGAGCCAAGAATCCAAGTAAGGTTGTTTTATTTGTTTAGTTCTTTAATTTTTGCATATATTAGGATTGAGTAAAGCTTGAATGTATATTCTTCTTCATTTCTTTATGCTTAGGTCGAGACACTAAGGAAATACTCAAGGATATCAATCTAAGGTAGTTGGACTTGCTCTTTATTCGATTATGTATGAGATATATGTATCATGTTTGATATGCCATGGTAATGGCACCAAGAGGTGCAAGTTGAGCATTTTGAACCTTTGCTTCAAAAGCAAGGTAATTTGGAATGCATGTGGCGACTTTATAGATCCAATTATGTGATGATTATATGCTCAATTGTGATTGTTACTTACATGTGATATCTATCATGCATTAATGTGGAAAAAGGTTGTTTAACTATTGAGAATTTTCTAAATTCTCATTCCATTTCCTCACAAATTTTAGGCCAAGATGATGATTCTCTTAGATGTGTTTAGATTTGCTTTATACTATGATAACTTCTCCTTGGTATTCACTATCATGCTTTATAATATTAATTGAGAAATTCTTGCAAAAATGGTGACAAGAAGACTTAGGGTGGAAAAGCCATAGTCACTCAATCAAACTAAGCTAAATGTCACTTTGATGATGTTTTATAGACCATTTAATATCATCTAAAGAAGATGGAGGATGAAGAACCATGGAAGAAGCCGCTAGGATGGCTAATTTCAAGTTTTATGTTGTAATATATTAGAAATTAGCCTAAGTATGATTGTTTTATAAACATAAGTTATATCATGTGACCAATGACTATGTATAAGTGTGTATGTGTTGTAACTTTAGGCTTACTTCTTGTCTATGTGTGGAATGTTCAAGTTGGAATGTTTTTTAAGAATGTGAAGAATTTTATCTTACATAGAGCTACAACTATTTAGTATATTTGTGGTAAAAGTTAGTTGATATCATAAAGAATTTAAAATGGAAAGATTTAGATTTATTCTTGACACAAAAGATGCACGTAGATGAAGTAAGAAATAAAAGAAGCAAGATGGGATAGATATGTAAGAGAATAAGAATCTTGAAGGGATAAGATTGATCAAAGAATCTATGGGAATAGAAACTTTGTTTTCATATGGAAATATTAAATAAAGGTAAATGAAGAGTAGATAGGGACTAATGTGCAAAATTGTGGTAGAAAGGGGTTAAACAACAAAACAAGATTTTTTATGCATTATTCAAAAGGATCAACTTGTAAAAACTTCATTTTTTCCTACATTCAAAATTCTCACTATATAGACTAAATTGAAATATAAATAGAATTGTTGGTAGAATTGGATAGCCAAGAAAATTCCCATGCAAGGTATGAAGAATGCATGAGCAAAAGTGTGAGTGCACAAGGTTCTTGTTAGAATATTACCAAAATGACATTTTAATGTAGTGTTCTTATAAGATTATTTGTTATTTGATTATTACGGTTATTATTTAGTTAAACTATCTTATAGTAGTTAATAGTTAGTTTAAATATACTTATTTTGCTAAATTTAGATTCATAAGCAAGAAAAGAAAAATTACTAGACAATTAAGATAAAAATGGAATACATTTGATTACTTTATATTTCAATAGGTTAAATATATCATACTTGTTAGTTTGGTATTAATGAAGACATGTTTACAAAGTTATAATATGTAAGTTGTAAATATTATTTTCTTAATTGCATAGCTAGTAATTACATTCTTTATATGGGAAGCCTTTGTAAATTGATAAATCCTAGGCTTAGTTTTCTCTGTAGATAAGGAATTATACCAAAGTATTGTCCTAAAGTGTAATATTTTCTTAAGGTTAGGGTCTGAAAAATAAATAGTAAAAATTGAAGGGAGAAAGAGCAAATTCCATATTGGAAGCCATTAATGCCATGTAAAGATTTAAGCCTATAAATAGGATAGAATGCAAGCCCTGCCATTCACACCATCTCATGTAACCTAGCTTATGTGAGAAAGAGAGACTTAGAGTGGGAATGTGTCGTAGAGGAAGGAAGGCTGAGAAGAGGATAGCTAGGAATTTAAGTAAGGATTATTTTATTTGTTTGTTTATTTCATTTTGGCATGCATTAAGACTAAGTAGAGCTTAAATTCATATTCTTCTTCCTTTCATTATTCATAGGTCAAGACACTAAAGAAACATTCAAAGAGAAAAACCATATCAACCTAAGGTAGTTTAACTTGCTCTTTATTTCATTATGCATGAGATATATGCATCAAGTTTGGTATGCCAATATGGAAGCACCAAGGGGTTTGTGTTGAGCAATTTGAACCTTTGCTTTGGAAGCAAGGGGATTTGGCATGCATGTGATGATTTTATGGATCCAATTATGTGTTGATTATATGCTCAATTGTGATTGTTGCTTACATGTGATATATATCTATGATTTAATTTGTTAATAGGCTTATTTAACTATTGAGAATTTTCTGAAATTGTTGTTCCATTACCTCACAAATTTTCAAGCCAAGAAGATGACTCTTATAGACATGTTTAGATTTGTTTTACACTATGATAACATCTCCATGGTATTCACAATCATGCTTTGTAATATCAATGGTGAAATCCTTGTTGAAATGGTGACAAGAAGACTTGGCACATAAAAGCCATACTCACCTAGTGAAACTATGCCAAATGTCATTTTGATGATGTTTTATAGACCACTTAATATCATCTAAAGGAGATGGAGGATGAAGAACCATGGAAAAAGATGCTAGGATGTCTAATTTCAAATTTTGTGTTGTAATATATTAGAAATTAGCCTAAGTATGATTGTTTTATAAACATAAGTTATATCATGTGACCAATGATTATGTGTAAGTGTGTATGTGTTGTAACTTTAAGCTTACTTCTTGCCTATGTGTGGAATGTTCAAGTTCGAATGTTTTATAAGAATGTGAAGAATTTATCTTATATAGAGCTACGATTATATAGTATATTTGTGGTAAAAATTAGTTAATATCATAAAGAATTGTCAATGGAAAGATTTAGATTTGTTCTTGACAAGAAAGATGCATGAAATGAAGTAAGAAGTAAAAGAAGCAAGATGGGATAGATGTGAAAGAGAATAAGAATCTTGCATGGATAAGCTTGGTAGAAGAATCTAAGGGAATAGTAACTTTGTTTGCATATGGAAATAATAAATAAAGGTAATTGTATAGTAGATAGGGACTAATGTGCAAAATTATGGTGGAAAGGGGCTAAACAACAAAACAAGATTTTATATGCCTTATTCAAAGGGACTAGTGTGTGAAAACTTCACTTTTTCCTACATTTATTCAAAATTCTCACTATAGGGACTAAATTGAAATATAAATAGAAGTATGGGTAGAATTGGATAGCCAATAAAATTCTCATGCAAGGTACGTAGAATACATGAGGGAAAGTGTGTGTGCACATGGTTCTTGTTAGAATATTACCAAGATGGCATTTATTATGGTGTTGTTGTAAAATTATTCGTTATTTGGATTATTAAGGTAATTATTTAGTTAAACTATCTTATAATAGTTAATAATTAGTTTAAATATACTTATTTTGCTAAATTTTGATTCATAAGTAAGCAAATAAAAATTCCTTGATAATTAAGATAAAAAAGGAATACAATTGATTACTTTATATTTCAACAAGTTAAATATATAATAATTGTTAATTTGGCATTAATGAAGACATGTTTACAAAGACATAATATGTAAGTTGTAAAGAAATATAGTTCGATATATATAAAGAGTGTAATTACTAGCTATGCAATTAAGAAAATAATATTTTACTTTGTATATGGTATTTTGTTGACAAATGTTTTCAAATAATGGAGATAATATTTTATAAAGGATAATGATATTTTATAAGAATTACATATATGTTTTAAGTAATGTATCTAAGGAAGTTTTCATTTAGTTATGCTTAATTAAATTGTGATTGTCTTTTCTAGTATTAAATATCTTGATAAATTGGTATGATTACAATATGTGCTAAAAGTATGATGATTTGGGGATATAATTAGTTGGGTGCAAAAGTTATAATGTGTAAGTTTTAATTATGTAATTGCAAATGGTTAGTTTTATTTGTATAATTTTTACATATTATCAATAGCAACTAAATAGTATTTATTTTGTTTATGTACAAAGTGTAATTTTGTTGACAATTAGTCACTTGGTGTTTTTCAAAAAGTTTTACTATATGACAATGTTTCAAGTAAATGATTTAAGGAACTTTCCACTTTATTAAGCATAGTCAAAGTATGATGTATTAACATTGTACAAATTTTATTTTATTGTATATTTATTGAATGAATGGTTGGAATGAAATATTCTTACATGAAAATTTATAAGATTTTGTTTTTAAAGAAATAAGATGTATAATGAAGATTTGATAATTTGGCCAAATGGTAACTTTACAAATCACAATATTTTGGTGATTTTGTATTCTAAATATTTTTAGAATTTTACTTGGAATATAGAAGATATTTCTTGCAAACATATTATTGATGTTTGTAATATATTGTTGAATCTATGATAATCTAGTAGACAATTTATATTGTGATTCAAAAATATTGGTTGTTTGAATATTCTAGTATTTTTTGTACAAAATATATACTCTGCTATAAGGTTTTATGTATTTAAATTACAATAGTATATATGATGCCACTTTGAATTTTGTTTTTCCACTGTTTCAATTTGGTGTGTGGTTCTCGGTATTTTAGTGGCAATTATTGGTTAAAATTTGGGATGTCACATTGTAATCATACTAACCAAGGACACCAATATCCACTTTGTTTTACATGAATTTTGCAAAGCATGCCATTGGTTGGCCAAGAACCAAATAACTTCTAGTTTGGTTCCATTTCAACCAATCCATCCCATTTCAATGCTACTCATTACCTATTATGGAATTGGCTCTTTTACCCCCTCAATTTTTCCTACTTATTTCTCAAACCCTAGTCTTAAGAAAATATTACACTTTATCACATTACTTTGTTATAATTTCTTATCTACAAAGAAAAATATCACTAGGATTTATTAGTTTTCAAAGGCTTCCTATATAACTTATTAATCGCCTCTTGATGCCTTAGTAAGAATTTTATTTAGGGCTTTGGATGAAAAATTATACCTTATTTTTTATTTAGTCCTCAACTTATAACTTTCATTTCAATTAAGGATAAGGACCTAATTGAAAGAAAAATTTTAGGATATTACAACACCGTTCCATATAGTTGAAGTCCAAAGCTTGTAGAAACTCATCATTAGAGCTTATCTTATTTAACATAATTAATGCAATGGTCATGTGTTTTAGTACACCCTTGCATTTCCTTAGCTATGATAACTGTCCTCTTTGTTGAATACTTTTCCAAATGGTCAAGAAAAATATGTCCTTTGAAAACCTTTCAATTGATGGGAAAAATGTTAAAATCTAAAGGTGATACAATGTTAAAGCGTTGGTTTCATTCAAAAGTAATCCTATAATTCATGTCCCTAAGTAAGTTATGCCAAGGACACAAGACCTTCTTTATTTTCCAAATGTAAAGAAGTTATCCCTAGTCACCTCACTTAAGCTTAAGTAGGGTAGTTCATTTTGCCATTACAATAAATACTTGGGTTATGAAGTATCAATAAAGGATCATATTCTTTCCATTATCCATATATTGCTTAACATGTGTCCCCTTTGAGCCTTCAAAATCCTTTAAATACCTAATATGAAATGAACCTAGGAAACAATGAGAATTAAATAGATAAGGGCTCTCTTAATGATAGACTAAGCTCTTCCTACTGGAGAAGGAAATGGCAAAATACTAAAAAAAATCAAAAATGGAAAAAATAAAAGCGAGAAAGGAGAAAAATCCTTAAAAGGGAACCCCTGCTAAGTAAAAAGTTGAAGAACAAGAACCTTAAAGAGAGAGTTCCTTCTCCATGTAAAACCAGCAGAGTAAACACTATCAAGTAAAAATTTTTATTGGCAAGAAGAGCTAGTAGGTTTTACCAAGATCATGTTATCAGAGCAAAATTCTCATTGTAACCCCACATCAATGTTTAGGATATTATATTCTTTCATCTTGAGCCACACTTTTTAACCATTAAACCCTATCACAGTCATGAAATATCCTTTCTTGTTAAGTAAATCTCTGATATAAAAATCATTTTAGAGAAAAAGACTAGAAAACTAATGGAGAAAGTGAGGGGCATGGTATTTTGAGCCTAATATCCTTTCATCTTTGAAACCCAATTACCATAGCCACATTTCTACCATTGAAAGCCCTTGTTGAGGTATAACTTATTTAACAACAAACAAGGGAAAAAAAGTTTCAAAAAAATTAATACAAGGAACTGGGAAAATCGTCCATATTCAAAATAGAACATTCCCTCATCAATTGAAGGCTTTTAAATAGAATGCCTCATACCTTAAACTGAGGTTTCTTTTAGTGACATATTCTTTCCATTTGCTCTATCATGATTCATTAAAAATGTTCTTGTGCTTAATCATTTCTCACATTTTATCAAATTAAGGCAGTTCACTTTCTTCAATTGCACCAATTATACTTCTAGTATGGAACTGTGGCTTCTCCTAATTTTGCATATCCCTTCCTTTGGCATCATTTTACCATAAATCATTAAGTGTTTGTGTATTATGCCACTCCTCAAGTCCCTTCAAAATGTGGCATTCCATCTCTTTCGAAGACCTGTAGCCTTATACTCTTTAGGGCATAGTTTATTATTGACCTTTTAAGTAATATTAGTCGAAGAATTCATAGGGAATGACATTAGGGTCATGTCCAAGGCAATCTAATTAGAACATGATATTTTGATCAAATTTAAAATGATCAAGTTTGAGATATTTTCATTTAAAACCTATCATGTAGGTATTTACCTGAAGCATGAACTGCTCATGCATAAATTTCATTCTTTATAGTGGAAGTACAACTTTCGGAGCTCCTAAAACCTTGAGTCATTTGACTGGGAAAAATAAAGCATAAGGAATCTTCCCATATGTAGATGACCAAGAGAATCCAACAATTTACAAATTTTAAAGACATCTGTTTGCATTGCTTTTCTATATTCTCGAAACATAGTTCAAAAAAAAAAAAAGAGCACTCTTATCCTCCTTAATGATTTGGATCTTTCATAAAATGAACAGTTTCCCATTTTATTCATAAGACCTTAAAATGTAAATCCCAATTTTAATGGAGCATTTAAAGGTAGAAATCTACAATCATATCCAGGCATTGTGCATGCACTCTGCGTTTCGCAAACAAAATCCTGCACTTACACAAAATTGTGTTTGAACATTTACATCATGCATCTCACATGTGTGTAAACAGTGCACTTCAATTTTTCATATACCATGCATAGAAAATTGTAAATTTTCAAAAAAAAAAAATCATGCATTTGAATTATGCATCAAACATGTGAACATATAGCGCACTACATTTTTGCTTATACCAAACATAGTAAATTGGAAATTTTCAAAAAAGAAAATCAAGCATCTCATGTACATATATATAACACCAAAGCATATGCCGTAAGGGATCACATTAATGCTTAGCAAGGCACCTTTAACTATTTTGCTTGTATTTACTGGGGCCCTATTTTCATTTCAAAGCCCTAGCCCGTGTCTGGTCCCTATTACATTTCAAAGTCTAGCATAAGTTTAAGCATCCTTTCAAAGTCCTATATAAGTCTAGGCATCCATTCCAAGACCTACACAATCCCAGGCACCTTTACATTTCTACAAAAATTCTACATAAACCCAAACACCTTTACTTTCTGCATAAATCCAGCACAAGCCCATACGCCTTGACTTTTCTACATAAGCCATGCAAAAGCTCAAACACCTTTGCTTTTCTACATAAGTGTCACATAAACCCAGACACCTTTACTCTTTTGCAAAAGTCCTATATAAGCCTAGGCACATTTACATTTCTACAAAAGTCCTGCATAAGCTCATGCACCTTTACTTTTCTGTAAAAGTCCTACATAAGCCTAGGTATCTTTACTTTTATGAAAAAGTACTTCATAAGCCTAGGAACCTTTACGCTTTTGCTAAAAGTCTTGCACAGGTCCAAGTACCTTTACTTTTCTGCAAAGGTCCTGAACAAGTCCAAGTACCTTTATTTTTTTGCAAAACTTCAGCATAAGTGCAAGGCATCTTTACTCTTTTTCAAAATTCCTCCATAAGTTTAGGCACCTTTACTTTTCTTCAAATTTCCTGCTAAGTCTAGGCATCTTTACATTTTTGTAAAAGTTCTGCACAAGCTCAGACACCTTTACTTTTTTGCAAAAGTCCTGCACAAGTCCAGGCTTATTTACTTTTCTATAAAAGTCTTGCACAAGTCCAAGCACCTTTACATTTCTACTAAAGTCCTACACAAGTCTCCTTTACTTTTTTGTACAAGTCTTGCATAAGTCTAAGCATCTTCTATTTATTCAATTAAGTCTTACACAAGTCCTACGTAAGTCCAGGCATCATAATTTATTCCAAGTCCTGCACAAGTCTAGGCATCCTTATTTATCTCAATGTCCCGTAACATGTCCAGTCATCTCCACTTGTTATTTGGGTCTGGCATCGCATTCAAATACCTTTGCATCTTTGCAATCATGTTTATTAGGTTTCCTTTTCTATTGTCATGGTTTGTATTTACATAACATGTATAGCATCGGGATCTTTATAATTCATGCCTGATACACATCTGTCATGTGGGTCATTCCAATAAATAAGGTGCTTATCTTTACTTCTTTCCTTCATTAAAATACTTAAAAAAAAAATTTATGGCTTATTTTCAACCAATAAAATAAGTAAATAGGGGCAACTTTAAGTACTCATTTATGAGGGATTCCCAAATTACAAGTTTGCCCATGTTCCCCTCATTAAGGCGTTACTTGCCAAGGATATGAAGTAATCAGGTCAACTTTTAATTCATTGGAATTAAGGCAACTTTAATTTCATTCATTTGATTAGTTGTTTTGTATCCTTTTGCTAGATAAATTATGAGTTCATAACTTTACTTGTTCATTAAGGCAAGTATTTTCAAAAATTACATTTTCTCCATACTTAGCTTATAACAAGTAAAGAAAGGCAACTATGAACATTGTAATTTGTCCATATTTTATAGTTTAAATAATGATATTTAGTAAAATTGAAATATTGAAATAAAAAAATCCAAAAAAGGAAGAAAGGCATAACAAAAAAAAAACCAAAAAAATACAAAATTACATAAAAAAAACTTATCACTTCATATAAAACAAAATTATAAAAATAATAATAACAATCGTTAAACTAAAAAATATCAAAAATAAAAATCTACTCACTATTTAGAAGAAATAAGGAGGGATAATATTAATTTTTATTCGCACATGCACACACTAATTGGAAGGGAAAAGAAGAAACTTAAAAGAAGGAAACAAAAGAAAAAAAAAGGGAATTAAGAGGGACAAAGACATGAAAAGCAAGCAAGGACAACTTTGGAGGGAGCTTATCATATAAGAAAGAGGAAAGAGCATGTGGGGAATATCTCTAATAGTTAAAGGGATAGTTGGAAGAAGGTGAGGATATTCACGCATGAGAGAGCTAAAAAATGAAATAATGAAAAAAAAAATTGAGATGAACACATGAAGAACGAATGACATTGGAGGAAAAAATAAATAAATAAATAACTAGAGAGGAGGAATAAAAACAGCTAGGGAGGGCGAAGAAGAAAAATGGAAGTTTAGAGAGACAAACATAAAGTGAGAGATGAGAAAGTAAGAAAACAGAAAATCGCAAGAAAAGAGAAAGTAAGGAAAGAAGGTCTGAGAAAGGAGAAGATTTTAGAAGAGAAAAGGTAGGTCTTGCTGTGTTCATCTTGTTGATTTTGCTATCCAATATCTCAACATTTACTTTGTGGTTTTCTGTCAATTAACACTACCCTGTTGCTATCCTTTAGCATTGTTTTTTTTTTTGGCTGATGAATATTAGGTTGCATGTTATCTAGTTTTCTCGATGAATGTTTTTGGTACATTCTTTTTTTTTTCGATGCCTACATGTTTGTTAAAATGCAACATACTTCCTTGTGAAAGATTTCCATGCATTTCAACTCATTTGGGTTGCATAATTTCATCCATCCATGCTACATTGATTTTCTCCTTTAGTTACCATGAGTTTTCAAAGTATCCAAGCTGCCATAATGTTGTATTTAAGGGTTGTATTTACTCGATCTTTTTGCTGTTAAATGGGTGCCAAGTTAAACATGTTTTCATCTTATTGGTTGTTATTTTGCACTAAAATTTAATGATGAATTTGCTGTCAAAATATTATTGGGAATTTGATGCACATACATCTTCAAGTGTTAGAAATTTGAAGTGCTTTTTTCTTCTTCCTTTGCTAGTTTGTTTTATTGTCAATTCCTATTAATCATGGTTGTAATGTCCTTCTAGTTTGGCAATGAGTGCTGCATTTTGGTTCTAATTATTTTGTGATAAAATGATACAAAAGTTACTAAAAACTTGCTTTATCAACTATGAAAAAAGTTTGCTATATGTCCCCTCACTTAGTATCATTTGGGTTAGCCAATTTGTGCTTAGAAATTGCTTGGATCATACTCCCAGTGGGGTGTCTTGGCTTGATTTTGGTTGCAGAAAAAGAATTGGTATATCATGGTTTACTCACTCTAAAAAGGCTTTCAATTGTAGCATTAATTTAGGTTCAATTTTTTTGCTAAAATTTTGCTTCCAATTATAGTGTGATTTAGGCTCCATTTTGATGTTCATAACACAGTAAAGATTTGCACTTGCTTTTGCCTCCAATAATAATTTGTTTTGCATCATTGGCTACCCCATTTTTACATTGAAATTTACTATATAGCTAAGTCTCTTGGCTGTACAAATTTGGTGATATAATTAGCCTTTTTTATATCCAAATTTGTTTTGAAAGATAAGTAGTTTTTTACCCATTCTTGTTGCTTGAATTTGTTGATTTATTGGAAAAACTTGTTAGTAATCATGGCTGGTTGGAAAGTAGGAACCAAGGAAACAAAGATTAGAACTGAAATTGATGATAAGAAAATTATTAAGAAGAGTCCTGAAATTGGAAGTAGTTCTTATTTGTATTCTACTAAATTCTTGTAAATAATGTATAATGATGAATGTATAATTAAATACCAACACACACAAACACCAATGTATGTCTTTATTTTCATTAGGGTGTAAAGTGAGGTCCAACGCCTCAATAAGTATCTTTGCTTTGATAGTGCCATGTGAGGTCCAATGCCTCCATAGGTTTCTTTGCTTCTTCTTTCCGTGTAAGGTCTAACGCCTCCATAGGCTTGTCTTTAAAAACATTTTTATACTTTCAACATTAGTGTTGCCATGTGAGACCAACCTCTTCATGTGCACCAAATGAATTTAACTCCATACCCAATATTGGACATTTTTGTAAAACAAATTAGCCATATCTGATTACATTCATTTTTAAAAAAAGGCTAGATTTTATTTCTTTGAAGGATTTGAAATATAGTATTATTTCAATTTTTTCTTCATTTTTTGAAATTCCCTTCTTTCAAATATTTTAAAATTAAAAAAATACATGTTTACATTTTTCATTGATTTTTTTCCAAATAAATGTATAAATAAATCTTGTTTCAAAATAAATTATAAAAATATATAGATAAAACAGGATAGAAAAAGAAGTGAGATTATATCAATTTTGTAAATTAAAACACACCGACCAAATTCTAGATTGTTTTGTTTATGAAAATCTATCAGATTTCAACTATTTTGTTCTTTTCATATAGTTAAAAAATACCAACCCACTGACATGCTTTTCTAGACGAACTTCATGGACTTTGATCCTTATCACAGGGTACGTAGGCCATAGGCTTTCATTCTACATTAAGTCCACCTTCAGTAAATATCCATTTTTTTGTTTGTATTAATTCCTTTTTATTTCTCTATTTATTTTTATGTGTTTTGGAATGGACAATTAAAATAAATTTAAGGTCATATCTTGTTTACTTTGCTTGACTAATTTAGTGTAACCATCTTCATAAGTGAGTGTTGTTAGGTGCCTAACACCTTCCCCACTCTAAAATAGATTCTGAAACCCATCTCTGGTTACACTGACCACTTTCCATTTTCATTTGGTTTTCCATAATTTTCCTTTTAAAAATTTTGGTGCGACTCCATTAAATAGGTTTTCAAAATCAATTTTGGGAATCAATTTATTTTCTCTTCTTTGCTTTTTTGTTACCCATCCACCAAGATGTCAGGTATGACACAAGGCAACCTTTTGAAGAATAAGAAAAATATTGTACGATGAATTTAATGAACAATGTTATTCCAAAGGAGTGTAACAAGAGTCATTTGATGAATCCTTCACCAAAGTTTTTTGGTCCATATTGAAGAGAACCAAGAAGATTTTATTTAGTGTTTTAAGTTTTTGGAAGCTCCCACAATGGTTAATGAAGAAATTGAATATGAGCTTCCTAATATGCCAGCCAAAGTATGTAATGCTCTCAATTGGAATGAACACCAAATCAATCTAAAGGTTTTTTAACATATGACTAGGTTCAAATGTAAAGTCTGGCTGAAGACTAAAAAACAAGCACTTATTGTGAAACAACCTAAGCATAAATAAATACAAAATGTATATATACATTATAGTAAATAAAGTTTATATCTATGTTTGGTAAATGTCAATTATATTAAATACACAAAAACAATATAGAAAATTGCACTTATTTGACATGATCTTTATCTCTAATTACATTGCCCCTCTAATTTATTAAAAAGTTACTATTTTTCTAATGATCTATTTGCCACAATAAATGAACTCTTTGCTCACTAGATTTTATCATAATTAAATTGATAAGTCCCTATTTTATATAATATTTTATATCTTACTTTGGGGTTCTTATCACATTTTATTGGGCTTAAATGCATTAATTGTATAAATTTGGTTCAAGAGTGATTGCATGAAAATAAGAATTAAAAGGGCTAAATTGTTATAATTTTTGTGATTACTCTTTAATTGTAGAATTTTGGAATGAAGGGTATTACTTTGACTTGTTTTGCAATGTAGGTTTTCATAGGAAAATGAAAGAAAAAAAAAAAAGAATTTAGTCCAAAAATCTATTGACTCAAGACTTAAAGGCCCATTTACCCAAGACCCATCTTAAATCTATTGCTCTTCCAAAAATTCACACCCTTTGAAGAATATATCCTCAATTTCGATCAACTTTTTTCATTAAATAATACCTATTGTTTGGAGACCACACTTCAACCAACAATTCCCCATTTAATCAGTGTTTTTTCTTTCACCATTTCTCATCAATTTCAACACCCCTCATCTCCATGTTCATTCTTCCTCTCCTCTCTTCATCTTCTTCACATCTCTTTGCCTTCTCCCACTCCATTGTCCATGCCTTCCTTTTCCTCTTCCATCTTCTTCTTCCTTGCTCTTCTTCTTTCTTCCTTCTTTATCCTCCACCCTTTGCTCCATGGTTGAAGTTATGTAATTTTTTGCATCACCTTTTATGTGTGGCTAGAGTCTTGGTTTCTTGGAGATCAAAATTATGGCTTAATTTCCTATGCTAAAAAGGGGGAGTTAATTATCTCAATATCATTTTTGGAATATGTATTTGATTTCCTAGTTCTTGGCTATCTTTATACAATTTTGAGACTTAAATTTTGGCCACATTATCTATATGAATTGAATAATTGTGGTTTAGATTCATCATTGTAGCTTGATGATTATATGGAAATATTTCCTTTACAATGCTATGAGATAGTATTTTCTGTCTTGTTTATGATTTGATGATATAATCTTGTATATTTGCATTTGATTGTCTCAGTTAGCGTTCTTAAAGAGAGAAACAAGTTGCTTATGCCAGATTTCAATCACACAATAAGTGGTTTCTTAATAATGTCTTATTTAGTTGTTGCTAACTATGTTAGTAGGAGTAACCAATAAGTAAGAACACTAGACTCAAGTATTGACTTAAGGTTTTTTCTTAAGACTTAATGAAGAAGTAGCTCCTATATTAATTTGAACAAGGATAACTATCATTCCATTTCCAAGAGCATACATCATCTATAATCCAACTTATTTTCATCTATCCATATAAGAAAAATACCAAAAATAGTATCTTAGGTTTATTTTAGTTGTATATTAGTTTATTTTGATTGCATACTCATTTAGTGGATTGCTTGAAATTCCAACACTTAATCTTTGCCAATTTCTTGTTTTTGATACTTAGTTTAGCTTAGGATTGCAAATAAAGGCTCCATGATTAAATATGACCTAGATTGCATGCCTATATTACATTCTAATTTGGTTTAATTCTGACCCCTTGCAATGTGGTTTGGCCATAAATCTAATTTTGACATAATGAAATTACTAGAATCCTCTCATATTTTAATACTTATTTTGCCTTACTTATCATTTGTAATAATTGTCTCACCTGCCATGGCCATGCAAACATCTCCTTCCCATGACATTTGAAAGGAGAGTGACAAATATCCTATTTAATTTTACAAGTGATTATGAAAGTATCAAAATCAAAACCCCAATGTCAAACGTAAGTCTGTGAAAAATCATTGAAATGATCAATTTTTTCATTAGCTTAAAAAAGAAAATATACTAATATTACATTGTCATATAAAAGAAAATATACCAATTTTACACTATCATATAAAAAAGATTAAAATTTTAAACTAAGCAATATGTAGAAGTCAAGTTAAGAAAATAATATGGCCAAGAAAATAGTAGTCCATCACTAATGCACCAAGTTGTACATTTTCAACTGTCAATTTCAATCAATTTCCAAATTGTTTTAATGAGATACTTCAATTAAAAACTATCCTAAAGAAAATTAACCAACAAGGAAAAAAGTTCTGTAGTGAGGAAAACTTCAAAAGACTTTAAAAAACAAAATTCCATTATAAAAGTGACTATAAATTAGGCAAAAGATATCACCTTTAGTAACAACACTATACTAATAGAGATTCTCTAGTATACTTTAATTTAGACCACTTAATGAAAATTCAATGGTTCATATTTTTATTAATGACTGCATGTGGTCATATTTGTTATCCATAAATCTAGACCCTTTGATTTTTATCTAACAATCCAAAATACTTATGGGAGAATCTTCAATAAT
Source organism: Delonix regia (assembly GCA_037074485.1). Classification (NCBI taxonomy): domain Eukaryota; kingdom Viridiplantae; phylum Streptophyta; class Magnoliopsida; order Fabales; family Fabaceae; genus Delonix; species Delonix regia. The sequence continues at coordinate 6,636,217 of CM073454.1, read as the reverse complement.
AATGACATAGTATTAAATTGGATTTATAAATTAGGTGGATCTAAACAAGTTGATCCCTTTTGACCTAAGACTCACTTCAACCTAATCTTTTTGATAGCTCTATTTATTAACACAATAATAATTTATAATAATATTTAAATTGTGGAATTATTTTAAATAAACTTATTCAGCAAGTTATTTGTTAGAAATTATGAGTTAGCCTTTCCCTTAAAACATGGAAAACATATAGTCTATTGCTAATGCACCAAGCTTCACTTTTAACATTTTCACTCAAATTTCCAAAGTTTGATGAGGAAGGTGTAAATTTGTCAATAACACAAAGTTTCTTATATGGGTGACTGTCACACCCCAAAACTTGAAGTATGACTGGTGCTAATAAAAAGGACAACCCCACTTCTACAAGCCTTAAACATTTAGCATTAACCTCATCCATCAAGATTAAAGCACCAAAGATTCACATTTATAAATTCCCCAAGTAACAACCATAGGCATCAAGGATATTCACGAACTTAAATTCTGTAGAAATTTTGGCAGAGTCTCCCTTATAAATGAGGTCTCCTGAAATTTCTATAATGTGTCTGTCAGCCCATACCAATCAACAATAAAGAAAGCTCTACTTTTAGTTTAAAACAAATACAACTAAATGGGGTGTGGAGTCTTGTTTATAGTCATCTAGATAAATCTAAAAGATTTATACCACAAATCAGAACATAAAACATACAAAGAAATCTCAGCCCTTGCAGAACAACGCGAGGGCACACCTATGGCTCTATGTCCTATTCCTCGGTCTTGAGAATGGCTCTAATAGACTGTTTGAAACAATCAAAGTAAACAAGTGGTATCCTAGAAAAATAGAATAATGTAATGTAACCAAGAAGAAAAAAATCAAGAGAATAATTACACATTAAGCCTAGCGAAAATAAGGTTATTTCTATACCAATTAAACAACTGTAAACAATATCCATGGTGTAACTTTATAAGTTGTCAAAGCTTGCATAAGCATTGGAAAAATCATTAGCAATAACATTTGTTCAACGTTAACGATGTTTATGAGGACTATCATGAAACATAATTTGTTTGTTGTAGGCATGCAATCCACAATATCATATCCATCTATCAGGACTTTAAAACAGTATCTATGAGTGTGGAATACTATAAGCTATCAAATATGCATAAGTTTGATAAAATACATTTAAAAACCTTCCTTTTAGTACAAATTACAGTTGGCTTATAACCCAGATTCAAAGGAGGACTATTAAGAACATCAAACATTAGTCATGGGCTTCTGGCCCATGCAATATAATTATCTGTCGAGAGCACACAACTCTTTAGGTAATCAATATCAGTTAGGGGCATGCAACCCTTGGGTTATTCATAGTCAGTCGAGAGCACATAGCCCTCGGAGTAAACCACTCATACAATTGTGAGTCGTAAGCTCATGCTAAATGATCCATCCTATTCTAGTCCTCCCTAAATCTAAGGAAATTATCATGCATGGGTTTCCTTCTTTCAATATCTGTGCTGTTGGAATACAAGTTTTGCTATTTCAATTAAAACAATATTCTTTTTATACAATTCATTTAACTCCATATACGATTCCAATCTTTCATAAAGAAAAGATTGCAGTCCTAATAAAAGCAAGCTTTATAGCTAGTATCAAATGAACTCTTCTCGTTAAAATAAGAAGGATAATTAAATTAACAGTACATGAATTTAAGATAAGCATGTGAAAGGATTATTTAATAACAACTTGGAAATGTTATTTGCTTAAGATACATCACCTTTCATTTAGTAAAAGAAAATGAACTATGTTCCTTTAAATCATTTTCGTTAAATGTGAAGAATTGCCAACATGAACCTTTAAAGTGACAAGCAAAGGAAATATACAATATATGCAATTAATATGTATAATACTATTGGGAATGCTACTACTTACTTGGTTGATGGAATAATTCTAGCTATTCCAAACTTCTCTCTTTACCCTTAAAAGGTATTCTTAAAGTAAGTCCTTATAATAGAGAAATGCATGGTATTATTTTTATTCGCACAATAGATCATTACAACAATATAGTTAAGCTTAAAATCCCTTACTAGCTTAGTTAAGGGCTGATAAATTAGTACACTTAATAAAGGAATGACTTAAACATCTTATTTGATATCCTACATCCTTAGCTTAAACATTCCTTCCACTAATCTATAAACTCACAATAAGGCTTTTCAAGAGAACACCGTTACTATAAAATAGATAAGGAGATGTAATGCTCTACTTACAAGCTTTAAGGCTTCTCTAACTTACTTAGCAACATTGAGAATTGCATACATATCTATATAAACCACATACATGCCAAAAGAAGAGCCTTCGACATTTTTCCCTTTATAATCCATGCATAGCACTTTTCAATATTCAATCTTTAATAATACTTATATTATCATACTTGTTAGTTTTAGCCAATGCATCATCAGATTTAGATGTCAAATTATCACCATACAACTTTCAGAAAAATGATACATCCTTAAATACTAATTTTAGTTACCTTTCTCCGCTACCCAATTTTATCCAAAATTCTACTTCACCACTGTTTGGACATTATTTCACCTAGCAAATGAATTCAAAATTTAGTAAAATTTGACACCTAGATTATTATACGTGTTTTTAACCTACAGTAAAAATTTCAAGCACAAATTCTTTCTTTTGGGCATCCAACAATAGATTTTTCCCTGATTGTTCTGTTTTGATATCTGGGCTCACACAACTATTAATTTCATGTTATATTCCCTATCAGATAAATTCAAAAAATTTCCAAACTTTTTAGATCATATCCATAGCATGATATGGTGTGCATACCAAGTTTCGACTTGATTGGAGGTCATTTACCTATTCTTTCACTCTAGTATACAAAATAGTGTAGTTGGTATTGTATTACATCATATTTCCCTTCTTTTTAATGAGTAGAGCCCATCTTCCTTTTTGGTCTTTGCTTTTTGTGACCTCAACAATTATCTTTCATTAAATACATGACTATTGATTTTCATCTAATCAGAGCACTCTTTATTGCTAACTATTCAATGGCATCTTTAACACACCTGTGAACACCTTATCCCTAATTACCTAATTATTTAATTAATTAATACACAAATTAATTAATAATTAAGCAAATAGAAAAAAATTTAAAATGACAAAGCTTCAAATAACATCCTCAAGTGGAGACAATTTGAAATTAAAAATAAATAAGGGGAGACAATTAAATAAACTCAAAATTCAAAAATAAAACTAGCTGATTAAAATAATTATAATAAATCAAAGCAAAATTACAAAAAAAAATAAAATATATATATATATAAGGAAAAAATTAAAAAATTAAAAAACTGAAAAAAAATAAAAATTAATTAATAATAATGGTAATAATAATAAAAATTAGAAAAATAAGACATAAAAATAATATGGCTGCAAGAAAAAAAGGACTGCAACCTACTTTTATGTGAAAGCTGTAGAGGAAAGCTAGTTAGAGAGAAGCATTATTGTTGGGTTAAGGGACAGAGCCAGCCTTGAAGCCTTCTGAACATCCATGAGAGATAAAACCTGGCTCCAACAGTAGCAGCAGCAACAGCACCCACCCCAGCCCAAGGGAAAGACATCCCTAAATCCCGAGGTGAGAGGAAAAAAAGGGGATCGACTTTGAGGAAGAAGATAGTGAGGAAGAAATCAGAAGAGTGGGAGAGAAAGAGAAGGCTGAGGAAAAAAACTAAAAGGAGAAGAGGTGCACCAAGGAGAGAATAAGGAAGAAGAGGAAGGAAATGAGAGAAGGAAAGAGGATGTGTTCATGCAGTGCTGGGCTAAACCGAGAAAGAAGAAAAGAAGGAGAAAGAAGAGAGAAAGGCATGTCAAAGAGCAGCTGGATGATGAGCCAAAAAAGTGCTGAGTGCAGAGAAAAGAAGAAGAAGGATAGAGAAGAAGAAGAGAAAGCAGTTTGCCCTATTCTGAGCATTGCAGGCAGAGATGAACAGAGGAGCAAAAAAAGAGAGAAAGAAGAAGGAAGGAGAAGAAAAAGGAAGAGAGAGAGGCATGCTAGAGCTCGTGCAGTCATGGGCTGAGGAGAAAGAAAGGGAAAAGAAGAAGAGAAAAAAAGGGAGAGGAAGCTAACGGCTAACGTGACGGTGTCGAGGGGAACCAAAGGAGGAAGAAACAAAAGAAGAGACCGAGGAGGAGAAAGAGACGTTGATAGAGAACTTGCACAGTCATAAACCGAGGAGAGAGAGAGAAAGAGAAAGAAGGAGAAGAAGTAGAGGAGGATGCTCTGCTCTGAGTTCCCTGAGCAGAGGTGATCTGAGACAGTTGAAAGGAAGAACAAGAGGAGAGGACTGACGGAGAGAGAGCCACCGAGCTGAAACAGAGGCACGGTAAGGGAGATCCTGAGTCGTCTTGCATGGTGAACAGTGATTTGTTTCACATTTTACATGTTTAGCTACCATTTTTTGTTGTTGCTATTAGTATTATTATTATTTTGGCATTCCAAGGAAAGTTCTAAGAAAATCATCATGTGATAATATTATTTTTTTCGAGTGCCTGGAGTCATGTGAGATTTTAATCTCCATAGACCCAAAAAATTAGTACATACTCATTTTAAAAAATAATAATGCAATAATAAATATCTTAATTAAATAATTTCTAGTATTTACAAAATGATTAACTTTATGCTTTATAAAATTTAATTAATTAGGAAATGCCACGTGGAACTTGAGTCTTCGTAGACTATGGAGAATTGATCTTGTTAAAATAAGACTAAAAAAATTCTAATTACAAAACCCTTAAAAATATGTAAAAATAAAATCTCGAGAATTTCCAAATATTTTCTTCCATATTTTGGGTTCCCACATGAGACCTTGAGTCTCCTCAGGTTTCAAAAATTAATGTTTAAAATACCAGGATGAACTAATTATAAAATAGGGAGGTTTGTCTTACATGTTGCGTATAATAAAAAATCCTAAGAATATTTTTTTCATTCTAGTTTTACTTTAAGTATTAAAGTAAATTCAAATTTCAAAAAAATAACAATAAATGAAAAAATCATAAAATTCAAAAATTTTAAAATATTTTCTCATGATAATTTTACTTTAATCCTTAAGTAAACTCTGATCTTAAAAATTAATACAAAAATCATAATCCCAAAAATTAATACCAAAAGTCATAAAATTCCAAAATTTTAAAATATTTTTTATGAGAGTCTTACTTCAAGTCTAAAGTGAATTCTAATTTCAAAAATAAATGTAAAAATCATAAATTCATAAATCATAATAATATTTGTCCATTATAGTTTTATGTTAAGTGTAAAATAAACTCTAATTTCACATAAAAAAATACATATACATAAAAATCATAAAAAATGTATATAATATAAAAGCCTTAAAAATCCCTCTGATTACACCTTCAAAATTAAAAAAAAAAAAAAAGATATAAAATTCAAAAGAAATCCCAAGAACCTATTCCACTATCATTTCATTTAAATTTCAAAAATAAAGATTAAGATTTCAAACAAAAAAAAAAGTAAAAAGAGAGAAAATGAAGAGATCAAGAGAGCTAGATTAATCAGGTTGTTGTAAATTCAAACACACAAATCAAATTTCAATCCTGTTTTATTTATGAAAATCTATTTAATTTAAACTTTCCTGTTCTCATCACAAAAATAAAAAATCACCAACCAACTGACCCACCATTTTGGTCGAACTACATGGACTTTAATCCCTATTACGAGGTACGTAGGCCCTAGGCATTTATCTTAGGTTAAGTCTGCCATTTGTAAATATTTATTTGTTTGCTTGCTAGTTTTGTTGTTTTTGTCCTCTCTGTTTAACTTGCATCCATGTTAATAAAAGGGTAATTGAGATAAATTTAATATTATATTTTATCTCCTCTGGCTAATTTAAGGTAACCATCCTTAAGGATGGGTGTCGTAGGGTGCCTAACACTTTCCCCACACTCAATGAGACTCTTAAACTAATCTTTAATTTCGCAGACCATTTTGCCTTTTCTTTTCGTTTTAAATTAGTTTTCCAAAGTTTTCCGTTAAAAATTTTGGTGGCGACTCCAATGAATTGATTTTCAAGATTCATTTTGGAAATCAATTTAAACCATTTTTTATTCTTTCCATTGAAAGGTTAGTTACAACAACGGCCTAACTTAATCTTTCACACATACCAAGTAATCCCATGAGTTGGTGATGATGAAATATCATCATAGAAATTTTTATCTTTATAATTTTGCTCCTAAAAAAAGTCCTCTTCCTCTTTAAGTCAAATCTCAGCCTAACTTCAAATGTCAAATTTTGAATTTTTCATCTACAAAACCCTAACACGTTGATAACCAAGGTTTCAGGAATGAGGACCCAAAAACATCTTGTTAAGGTCAAAATCCAAAGGGAAAGGGACAAAAATATATCAAGAATAAAAAATCCCATGAAGATTTGGACGAAAACTCACTAAAATTCCATACATAACTCCTCACCTGTGGATACCAACATGAAGAAGAACAAAGGTATGTTTTCTCTCACCGTAAGAAGATGTCCGGTGACCAGACCTCATCGAAGGAGGGTAAGCAACTGTGAGAATCTCATACCAGCAGTAGAAGCATAAAGAGATGGGAGAGCCTTCAGTAGAGCTTGCTAGACGCGATGAAGAAGAAATTTGTCAAGGACAAGAAAAATAAATGGGACCTTAGAGTTAAGGAGCTAAAGCCATAACCCCTAAACTAGACTCGTTTTCAAGTCTTAACCACACTTATCTTTTATTTATACCATCACAATTTCCCTATTTATTTTCTATTTGGTTACATCAAATTTCCATAAGTGTTACAGAGACTTTATAGAAAACAAAAATATTGAGGCTATCATTAGCTTTCTTAACAATTTATGGTTATCCTTATGCTTCCTACCTTGATTATTAGATTAAAGCCTTATTGGTTAATATCTTGAAATTTATTTTTCTAGATGTACTAATTCAATGTGGAGAAGTGTTATGACTCATTAATAGCTGGTGATTATATTAAGCTATGCATTTGATAGATGTTCCACAATATGCTACATGTATTATGCCATGTGCTTACAGACAGAATTTGTTAAGATATTATTGTGGTTGTTAGCCACGTGTAATTCTTTTACTAATTCATTGTATTCATTCTTTGGCTATATGTACAATAGCTTACTACGAGCTAAGGCATCGAGGCTTTTACTAATGTACTTAGTATTTCATTTTTGCTATTTCTTCATCTTGGTATTAGAGCCCCTAGGCTCAATGCCATGGTCTCCTCCTATTCTTTTGAATCTTCCAATACTGCTCAAACTTCTCAGCCTATCACCAACCCTTCAGTCTCTTTATTCCTAAAATCTGCTCTCTCTTTCACTTCATCTCCTACTTGCTCCCTAAGTTGGACAAGACAAATTATCTTTTATGGAAAACCATGATTATGCCACTGATAACAGGCAACAAATTGGAGGTTTTCATTAACGACACTAAGCCATGTCCTTTTGTAGTGATCTCTGATGATGCAAAGGTCAAATGAAATCTAGCTTATGAAGAATGGATGACTAATGATGAGTTACTCCTTGGATAGCCCTTAAGCAAGGAGATGGTTGAAGTTAACTCAAAACTCATGAGCTACCAGACCTTTTTTGAACTCTGGAATATGATAAAAGAGCTCACCGGAGCTTACACTCGTGCATGAATCACTTTTTATAAAAGTGAATTCCAATGCACTCGTAAGGAGGCACCAAGACGGATGAATAATTGACAAAAATGAAAGGCATAGATAACAATTTAGCATTATCAGGATCACCTATCAACACCAATGTTTTAATTACTTAAACTTTGCTGGATTTGATTCCAACTATAACCTATAGTTGTCCAGTTGCTTAATAAGGACAATCTCAGCTGGACAGAAGTTCAATCTACTCTTTTAATAGATGAAAATTACTTAGAGCAACTTAATTCTTTTTTAACTATGAATATTGACTCTCTTACTGTTAATCTAGCCATGATAGATGGCAAACCTTGGTCTTCTGACTCAAATTGTAGTGGTTAGAGACAAAATTGAGAGGGTAAAAATAGATGAGGAAAATGACATGGTAATTAAAACAAGCCTACATGCTAGGTTTACAAAAAATATGATCACTCTGCTGCCCACTATTACTTCGGATATGATTGTAACTACAATGGCTCCCAGAATGAGTTAAAGCAACTAAATCAAAACTATAGAGCTTACTATGCTACTACTAACACTATCAATAACCTAGCCTGGTATATTGATAGCAGTGCTAGTCATAATGTTACAAATGATAACACCAATATGGATGTAACTACAAATTTCAATGGTAAGAGACAACTTATGTCAAAAATGTGAAATTATAAAATTCTTAAAGTCTAGTAATACTAAATATCCAAAATCATCACATTCTCTTAATGTGCAAAATATATTATATGCCACTCAGATTTCTAAAAATCTACTTAGTGTTTCTACACTGACAAAAAATAATGATGTTTTCATTGTTTTTTATGCCCATGGGTGTGCTGTAAAGGCCAAAGTCACAGGGAAAGAGATAATTCAAAGGAAGGAGAAAGATGGCTTATATGAAGTCATAAATCCTGAAAGCAACATGTTAGCCACTACACTTTTAACATCATATGAGAATTGACACAGAAAATTGAGGCACCTGTCCTAACAAATTTTATCTTAAATCCTATGCGAATGTAATATTCCATATAAAAGTAATGCTGAATCCTCTTTTTGTGAAGTATGTTAACCAAGAAAGTCTCATACTCTTCCTTTTGGACATTCAAAATCTCAAGCTAAACAACTAATACATATAGACTTATAAGGACCCTCTCCTTTAAACTCGATTGGCGGGCACAAATACTATATACACCTTGTTAATGATTTCTACTGTTACACATGGCTATACCAAAAGACAAAAGATGAAGCTAAAAATGCTTTCTTGCACTTCAAAATCTTGGTTGAAAGTATGTTTGAAAAGAAAATTTAAACATTGCAAAGTGATGGAAGGGCTAAGTACAGAAATTTTCCCAAAGCATATGAAAATTCTAGCATCTCTTTTAGGTACTCATGCCCTTTCATGTACCCACAACATATGAGAGTAGAAAGAAAACATCGACACATAGTCAAACTCAAATTAACACTGCTTGCACAAGCCTATTTACCACTGTATTATTGGTTACAATCTTTTCAAACTGTAGTCTTCCTTATTAATAGATTGCCAATGCCAACTTTGAAAAGCAAATCTCCATATTTTTAGTTGTTCATGAAGAAACCACATTATAAGTTTAAAAACTTTTGGTTGTGCTTGCTATCTCTATTTAAAGCCATACAATCACCATAAGCTTCAATTTCACACTTAGAGGTGTGTTTCTCTGGGATACAGCATAACTCACAAAGGTTGCAGATGCCTCAACTCTACAAGAAGGGTAAATGTGTCGGGACATGTCATCTTTGATGAAACCATTTACCCATTTCCTTCTGAGGAAACTGCTAATACTAAAGTTTTTCCAACCACATATTTGCCTTCTTTTTTTTTGCCTATACTAATCAACCTCTAAGTGCAAGTATTATGAATTCCAATGAAGATGCACATTAAGAGGGGAAAATGAACAGAATATCATTGTTAATGCTCCTAAAATAAAAAAATAAATAAATAACTTACTGTAGAACCATCATTCACAAACAGTCATCAATGTTGACTTGGAGAAAATAGGGAATCAACAAACCTAAAATTCATTTTATAGGAATTTCAAAAGTTGTAGCAAATACTTTCACTCCAGCAAAAGCAGAAGAGGCTCTCTAATCAATTCCCTGGAAAATGGCCATGATAGGAGAATTCATCACCTTGATAAAAAAAAAAAGAAAGGAAAAATGGGACTTGACATGTTAAGTGAGAATACTCAGTATAACTAAGTCCAATAGTATAGGTTGTAGGCTCATCATAATTTTCTCCCAACGTGTCTGCCTAAAAGGAAGGAATTTAGTGAAACGAAGCCTAACAAAAGCAATTTATCATACTTGTAATTGAATACTCCCTTCCCTATTAATTGAATTCTCACCATTTCTAAATCAATGCACTTCACACCTGTATTGCCCATCTTTAAAATAATTATTTTAATAAATATTAAAATTTTTAAAAAATTATCATAATATATGGAAAATTAGTATTTTTTTTTTATTACTAACATCTTAAATATGTCATTATCATTTCGGTATATAATTTGTTAGTCGATAATGAGCACAATGGAGTGAATTGCTAAATATAATTTTTCACCTATTATGCTTCCTACAAAAGCTAATTGTCATGCCCCTAATTATAATTGGTGATCAACACAGAGAACTAGGTAAGCCGAATAAATCTAATAATCTAACTGATCTAAACACTAATATACCGAAGCACATGAACAATATCTAGTCCAATTTTCTAATGTCATACAATCTAATCAAAACTAAAATTCTTTCTATGACAAAAAGAGCTTCCAAAGTACAAAGAAAATATTTTTTGATGTTTAACCACTAAATATAAATAACTCTTCGACCTTGCTGACAATACATGGCTCATTAATAAGTTTCCCAATTTCGTCTATGCCATAGAAGGACATCAGGGATAAGATCTAGACCTTAAAAGAAAGCTATAGAGAAGGGATGAGTGATAACACTCAGTGAACAAATATTACTAACCATATCAGGAGGGACAAACAAGACCATTGAAGGTTTTCATAACCATATTGTTTTCCAATTCAAAACACATCAAACTCATATCCAATGAAATTATTCTAAAATAGGAAGATTACAAATCGTAATAATATTTTTATAAGCTTAGTTAAATATAGAGTTTCTTTGTAAAATAGAATATACTAATAAGCATTTGAAATTCATAAATAGTCTTAAAATAATAATGTTGAAGTAGAAAACATCTCACAAGACCAATCACAAATCCTTAAACGATCGCTAGCTCAAGACTAAGAATCACAATCTATAAATGAACACTAGCTCAAGGCTAGGAATCATATCAATAACAAACACTAGCTCTAGGCTAGAAATCACATTCACATAGTAGCCAAAGTTAAGCAATAAGGCTTACAAATAATCAAAGGTTGAGACATTGCTCAGAATAACAAAACATATCATGGGATACCAAAGCTAATGTCTATTGTCGCTAACTACAAGGTCTTGTATTGGACAAATTTTCCATAAAAACTATACTTTTCCATAATAATATATATAATTGAAAATATGTGTAGTAACAAAATTCAAAATTTGCACAAATCCAAACAGTAACAAAATCATTTATAGAAATTTCCAAAAAAAAATCATATAGTATGTCAATTGTTCAAACGAACATTCAAATGCAATGGACTATTACAAAGAAATTTCTTAAATGTTCATAATGCATAAATAAATGTCAAGAATTTCATAATTTTTCAAAAGCCTTTCCCCAAGGCACTGGAGGAAATAAACGAAATTATTTCACGAGTGAACAATTCAAAATGATAAAAACATGTATGATTTACAACATTTACTAACCTGTGAGGGCACATACAATAATCTTGTTCCTATCATCTCTTTCCTTATCTCACTTGATCACATAATCAATACCTATGGTCCTATAACAAGTAATTTATATTTAATTTCTGATGTCCAAATTGTCCTTAATTCAAATAAACCTTTAAATGTTTAACTCAATACTTGCTCAATCACTGCACACCAAGTTTCTCTATCTCAAAGTGAGGTGTTAATTGCTCAACTTCCAATATCATAAGCAATTTCACCACCTTGGCTCAAATTATTATTTATTTCTTATTCGTATGTATGTAGTCCTATATATATATATATATATATATATATATGACCGAAAATAATTTATTTTTCTTAACCAAGAGTTGCTTAGCACCATCAAGATGATTTGGAAATTATGCAAACACAATTCAAGAATGTGGTGATTAATCTAAATTATTATCCAATGCCTATCTAATCATTTTAACAAGATTTCCTTCCCCTTTATACCCACAATAGAGTCCATTAAAACAACCATATTCAACTTGCCTCACTTATAAAAAAATTTCTATAGCCCAAATTCCTTCTTTCTTGAGCTTTACTAATGTCAAAGGGACACAAAATTTTGAATTATTCCACCCTTCAAGCTCTCTAATTTGTTGCCATGGTGAGATGCAAAATAGAGAGCCAAGATCATGAAATTAAATATTCAAATTAGAGGGAAATAATCAAAATTCATTAAAGAATCAAAGTCATAATGTAATTTCATGAAAACTCGCCTAATCACGCTTAATTTCACTAAAATTAAAGAGGAATCGGACAACGAGAGAGGGGTTTTCAATTTTGAAATGAAATCTTGAAATTGATTATTGAAATTAGGAGGGAATTGAATGAAACACATCAATAATTCAAAGCCCCAACATAATACATGATTAAGCCAACTTAGTTCAAAGCTGAAATGATTTCAAATTAGCTCACGATCAATGCTAAAAAGATCAGAGTTTCAAAATCGGGACTCCAAACTCATAAATTGATCATGGATTATTAAGGGTAATAACGAATTCAATGTTAGGAAGCAAAGACACAAATCAATTTGAAGAAATTCTTCATCAGTTTTGCTCAATTTCTCCTCTTATGGAACCCTACATTGCATAATTAGGGGATTCAAAATTGGGGCCAAAATTGCAATTGTGAGGACCATGAATGGAGGGGAATGGACAAGCTCCTTGCCAAATGGATGAAGCACAACATAATTTGGAGAATCTTCCTTCAATCATGCCCAATTTGGCTCTTCTTACAAGCCCAACATCATTAATGGAGAACCACACTAAAATTTTTAAAAATTTTGGAATACTTTCAGTGTCAAAGGGGGGATTTGAACTAGAAAGCTATAAGATGCATAAGGCAGGGCATAACCACTTGTGTTATCGTCAAATTCAAGTGTAATATTGATTTATTTAATAATTATTCTTCTTTAATTATTTTGAAAATTTTTTCTTTAATAATTATTTTAAAATTTAATTCATACTCCAACTACATTCTCTCTCTTCATCCTACAAAACTAATTTGAATTTTTTTTTCCAGGCTCGAATGAAGTATTACAAAGGAAAATTCAAGAGTATTACATTAGCAGTACATGCATCTCAAGAAAGTTCGAAGAATACAATATAAGTTCTTTTTATTTGAGAGATCAAGTTCAAAGATCAGTAATAGATGTTAAGTAAAGAGGAATAGCAGAATTAAGACATAGGGCAATTTACAATTATTTAGATTAACTATATTCTACTATGGTACTACCATTTACAGCAAGAGACGCAAGAAGCCCTAAAAGTGGTGTTGCAAGGGGTGGTCCATCGATCCCAGTTTAAAAGATTTTTGTTTTCCGTTCTTTCTCTGTGTATTTGGTGCCTAGTAGTTGGTCCAGAGTGATTCGGCAACTTGTTTAGCGTCATCTTCTGAGGGAAAGGCCACCTGGCCTTATTGGAAATGTCATAAACATAAGTTAGTTAGAACTCATGGTCTTATGATACTCAAATCTGTATTACGATTTATCTATAAGTCTGTGGAAATAACTGATTTAAAAGGCACTCAAATAAATATGAAGTTAATTAATAACGCATCACTCAAATAAAACATTCTGCTTGAGCCATCGTTGACTTGATTATTTTAAGTAAGATTCTATTTCCTTTTTCTTTTTACCTAAAATTTGCATCTTTAAATGAAAACAGAACATTCAATAATAAATACCTCAACCTGGCGCAAAAAGCTGTAGTTTTTCATGTATAATGACATACAGAGGTGGAGGAAGGGAGGCCAGTGTGTGCCATGATCCTTTAAGCAAGTTGTTTTGGTGTGAGCATGTGTCTATATTAAATTAGGTTTTGGAAGAGAAAATTGTAATTTGGCCCCTATCACTTTCCATATCAAGAAAAAAAAAAAAGATGCACCCCATATTTTCTTTTGGAATATATTATATATATAAAAAATATGTAAATTAGTTTTTGAAAGAGAAAATTACAATTTAACCCTTATTATTTTTCAAATGAAACCCGATCAACTTTTCATTTGTAACTTTAATTTTTCTTCCCCTCTTTCCAAAGTCCAACATGAATCAATCAAAATACAAAGTCAATCTAAACAATATAATCTCTAGGGATTATGATATCAACTACTTCACACCTCTATTACCATTATGATTTAAGAAAAGGTGCTCAAGCTCAAGGAAGAAGGAAACCGGACGAAGAAGAAAGAAAGACCGCTCGCCGGAAATATCATCCGCACTGCACTGCTACTTAATGCTACATAAGGTGTGAATTTCAGACATTTCTAGCTTCCTTTAACCAGCTTCTGTGTACTGTCTTTGACCGACAGATATAGAGAGAGGGGGAGAGGCTTATAAATTGGCTTCATATATGACAAAATAGCATAAATGCCATCTGACATACGAAATGCCAATGGTCTCTGTATTGCATATAAAACTTTTGTGCATTAAGGCTTTTCTTACTTACTTTTTTTTTTTTGGTCACTAATTTTTCTATTCCATATAAGACAAAAAAAGCATTTGTTTTTATATTATATATAATTTAGATTTTTTTAGTCAAAACAAACAGTTGGACTTTGATGTTTGTGGGTTAAAACATTGAAAGGCAAAGTGTGATTGCATTTGCTAGAACAATTTGGATGCTTAGCCTAGGCCCAAGTGTTTATAACCAAAGTGTGATTTAGGCAAAATGTGATTTAAGCAAAGACCCAAATAAAATAATACTTTGATACAAAAATTCCTCAACCTAAACCTATTGATTGCATTTAATTGCAATTTATTTATTTACTTGTATTTAAATGTAAACATTTAAAGATATACACTTATTAATTGCAATTAATAGGAGAATACAAACATTACTTCCGTTGTTATTTATTTTTATTTATATATGTACTTATTGATTGTAATTAATTTTTTAAATACATGTCATATACTCATATTAGATTTGTTGAATCCTATTATTAGGGAGTTAGTATTATGCATGGAGAGTAGAATGATTTACAAGCTTTAATTCTCTAAGAATATCCTTATACTTATTATGTGCATTGCTTAGATCATCAATTGCAATTGACTCTTCTTGCTGTAGCTAAAACAGTAGTTGATGTTCAAGCTTCTTTTTATAAATTTGACTACTATTGTTAATATCATGTGTTTTTCTTGCAAATACAATGATGAATTACAAGCCACTTATGTTACTACTGTCATTTAATGTTGTTATCATTTTATATGTGATGAAAGAAATCATATGAACTACTGGCAAGCTTTGCCAACTTTGCAATTAAAATCTCAAAATATTTGAATGCTATGTATTTAACATCTAGCACAAAGTCATTGATTTAGAAGTTAAGGGATTATGGTTAGGAAGCTCTCTTAGAAAAAGTTTGCTCATATTGTAACAAGCAAGCTATTCAATTTTCTAATATGAGTGCTCCAATCTCTGAGATAATTTGAAATCAACATAAAAGTGATACTATGATAGTTGAACATCATTATTGTCTTGATATATTTATTATTGTGATAGATTATCAATTGAAAGAATTGAATAGTAGATTCAATGACCAAGCAATTAAGCTTCCTACATTGAGCACATCTTTGGATCCTAAAGGAGATTACAAGTCATTTAATGAAAACAATATTTGTAATCTTGTGTAGAAATTTTATCCATTAGATTTTTCTAAGCAGAAAAGCATTTGGTTAGAATATTTCTTGCAACATTATAAGCTTGATGTACTAAATGATCCAAATTTTTATAATTTATTTACTATTTTTTACTTAGGTCAAAAATTAGCAGAGACTAGTAAGTCGGCTACTCATCCTTTAATTCACAAATTGATTCAACTTGTTTTGACTCTTATGTCAACAACAACTACTAAACAAACTTTTTAAGCAATGAAACTCATTAAAACAAGGCTTTGCAACAAGATGGAAGATGATTTTCTTACAGATTACATGATTGTTTACATTACAAAAGAAATTACTACAAAATTTACCACATATGTAATAATTGATGACTTTTATACCGTAGAACACCATTGGACATAACTTAAAAGGTGAAGGTAAAATTTAATTAATTGTTGGTAAATTTTTTTCTTTGATTGTTTGATTTTTGGCTTCCTTTTCTTTATATTCTTTCTACACCACTAGTAACATACCCAATATATAATGTTAAGGTATGTACTAAAGCTCACAAAATTATTTATAATTAAGATGTATATAGATAATGCATAATTGCTCACTTAAGCATGTCTCACTTTCTTAATAGAATTCTTGTTTTTCATGTATATATACATGTGTGTGTCAATATATATATGCTTTTATGAATGAAGTATACCTAAACATTATTTTTATTTTACGATGAAGCTTGATGACTATGTTAGAGGGTATTTAACCACTACTCTTTGCTTGTTGCTCACTTTTATTATTGGACACATGAATGACAAATAAAGTGAGGTTGCTATTCTTTATTTGTAATTCTTCCAACTTTTACAAATAGTGGAGAGTTGAGAATTAGTAGTTGTTTTATCATCTTTCATCATATTACTCATATGACTGACTTGATTCATCTATCCTTTCAATAGCTGAGTAGTATCATCATTTTTCAAAACAACTTGAGAGTTGCCTTGAGAAGTTCTAGCTCCACCACTCTATTGGAATATGTTTTGGCCTATATTGCTTCCATCCCTCCAACAAAACTTGAGATTGTGTCTCCACCCTTCATTATGTGTTTGATACATTGATGAAACCTCATGATATCGATGTGGACACACACTTGAGACAAGCATAACTAAGGCACAAAACTCATAACTTGGTGCCACAATTGCTTGAGAAGTAGGAAGCTGCACATTCAAGTTGTTTAGCTAAGCAAACATCTTGGACAATTGAGCTATTAATGTTTCCACTTGTGAGCAAGAGAGCTAATTTCTCTTGATTGTCCTGAAGAATCATTCAATGCACTCACTGATCTTATGTCCCAACTATTATATTGGTGACTATTTGTAGCCATCTTTTCAATCAACATCCATGCTTCTTAAGCTATTTTATCAATTAAGAAACCTTCAAATGCAGCATCAAGCACACTCTTATCATGATTTAAGAGTCCACCACTGAAGCATTGGACAATGTGCTCTTCTGGATTTTGATGACGTAAAAATTTTGATAACAAGTCTTGAAACTTGTTCCAAGACTCATAAAATGTCTCTTAATCTATTTATCTTGCTGAATTAATTTCTTTCCTAAGTGTAACAATCCTGGATGCAATAAAATACTTCATTGGAAAAACTCTCTTAAAATTAAGCCACAAGTTGCATGCATTTGCCACATGATGGGGGAGTCTCACAAATAATTCCTTGGCTTTTCCTTCAAGAGAAAGATTGAAATCTGTCCATTGAACATCATCTAAGTTGGCTCAAGAGGGCTTCATGCTTGTACATACCATGTACAAGGAGTTCAAATGATTGTAAGGATCTTCAAGTGCCAAGCCATAAAATTTTGGTAAGGAATTAACAAGAGGTACTTTCAATTCAAAATTCACACGAAAATTAGGAAAAGCGTCATTAAAAGGATCACAGTTAGCATCAAAAGTAGTCATCTCCCTAATGCTTCTTTTCTCATTATGTCAGTTATTTTCAACTCTTCTTTCAAGATTGTCTCCATTATCATTACCATTGTTTTGTACATTTTGAGTCCTAGGTATATTTCGATCTTCCATTGTGAAACATAGATCAATATAAAAGTATGAATCAGATTTAGAATCACTAGTCCCACTAGATACACTAGCTTCTTCAACTTGACTCTTACAGCTTTCTAATTTCTCTCTCCTTAATTCCTGAATAGGATGTGAAAAAATATATATAGATTGTAGGATATAAGAATATATATAGATGATAAACTATTAGGAGTTTTTTATTTCTTTTTCTCTCCAACAAAATATTATCATGTATAAGAAAAGATAAAAAATTATTAATATATTTTGGGTATATGATAAATTCTACTTGAAAGATAATATTTATTTAAATAAATAAAAACATTACATGGTATATTCTAGACTATTGGATTTTTATCCAATAGTCTAGATCCTTACTGGATCTTAGATTTTTCAGAGATTTATGTCTATTATAAAAGTGTGTAATAATAAACTAAGGATATTATATAATTATTATACAATGTTAATATTGTTTAATATGTAAATAAATGTTATTAGATAAAAATTAAAGGATGATGCAATATAATGTAATTGAGTACACGTTAGATTAAGCCAAATACACATATAAGTATATCATATACGATTTTTACTGTATAGAGGGTACTTAAAAGATGCACCAAATTATATTTCCATATATGATTATATGGTGTGATATCTTAAGCTTTTACGTAAGTAATACAATTATTTTGAAAGACAAACAATATAATAAAGTATAGTTAATAAACATACATAGGTCTAGATCTATAAAGGTGTATTCTAGACATGGGAATAGATCGAATAATTCAGCAGCAAGCCATTCAGGAGGAACTTCAACAAAATGCCTGGACATATGTTAGGGAAATATGAATAAGGGGGAGATCAGTAGAAAAAAGAGAAGGGTAATCATATATGTTCTAAGAGGAGAAATATGGAAAAAGTCAGTAAAAAATTCAATGAAGTCTTGAAATGGGTAAAATTTCTAAAAGAAAGTGAGATTTTGAATTTGAAAACGGAGGGTTAGAAACAGTAAAAGAAAGTTATGCAAGGATCATACAAGGTTTGAACGACTAAATTAAAATTTTACAATATGAAACACTAAAGATACTAATTTTTTATTTTCTAAAATCAAAATGATCTAGTGTACCAACTCTAAAAATCAAATATTAATTTGTGGACTAATTAAATAAATTAAAAAAAGATAGGAAATATGAAAGAATGATGTTATCAACAAACTTATATTTTGTTTAATGTTTTAGTTAAAATATTTATAGTTGAAATATCTTATAAATACTGATATGGTTTTCTTAATAAAAATGAGATAAATGGATATAGTTGAAATATTTTAAAAATATTGATATGATTTTCTTGATAAAAATAAGATAAATGGAAAATAAATTTTTTTCATCATACTTTTCTAAATATTTTAATTAATTAAATGATGATTTGATTATATTTGGTGTCACTTACAGCACCAATGACATAACCAAATTTTATTTAGAATTTATCACATTCAAAACTGTATCAAATTTAAATCTATGGCAACTTGTTGGTAAATCAGAATATGACTCCTTTAAATATTTCAAATCAAAGATTAGTTAAAATGGTCTCATGATGCTACTTGTAATTTCAATACACAATCTAGTGGCAATATTTCAACCATTCAAACAATCAAATAATTATATAATATGAATGGCAAAAAAAAAAAAGGTGTCAAACTTATGAGTTTAGGTATACTCATATAAGGGTATAGATTTGTAATGTGAAATCTTAAGGGTTTATTTCTATTAGTAAATAGTTGTTAAACATAACCAATATAAAAATCACAAATAAAAATTTTTACATGGATACAAAATACTTTGTAATAACCCAAATTATAATACTAGGATATGATATAAAATTATTAAGAAAATATACCTGAATTATAAAACTTTTAATTATAATTAATTAGGTAGATATTGAGTTTACAATTTTTTTAGAAGCATTGAGTAAAAAATCTATTAAAAGAAAATTAGGAGCAAGTTTTTCTATTATGATACATACTAATTTAGAAATTCAAAGTAATTAGAATTAAGAAAACAATAATTTTGGGGTCTTGTAACATCACTAAGCATTTAGGTGAAGGTTTAAGGCTACCAAAAGTTTTTGTTTTGAGTTGTAAGTTGAATTGTTAATTTTCTTAATTTTCTTGGATTTTCATTAATGTAAAACTAAGGAAAGAGGAATGGAAAAACTAGTTGGAGTTGATTAAGTGGCATGAGATGATTATTACAATTTAATGAATAATTTTGGAACTTTGTTAGTTGATCACTAAGAACACAATGGTGGAATTGATAAATATCTGAATGTGGAATAAGGCTATAATAAGGCATATTGGTGAAAATTTAAGGCATTAAACAATATTTAATATTATGAATAAATATTGGACTAAGGAGGTATCATTTCCAAACCATCAATGAAGTGAATTGTTAGTGATCATGAAGATAGAAGTTGGAGAAAAATTTGTGGCGAGTGTTTTGCAATGGAATTGGATATCTAAATTTTGAATGAATTCAATT
Source organism: Delonix regia (assembly GCA_037074485.1). Classification (NCBI taxonomy): domain Eukaryota; kingdom Viridiplantae; phylum Streptophyta; class Magnoliopsida; order Fabales; family Fabaceae; genus Delonix; species Delonix regia. The sequence goes on along the minus strand of CM073454.1, from coordinate 6,615,902 downwards.
TAAGTCAATTAAGTCATATTAAGTTATATGTGAAACCTATAATGCACTTAATTTGGATTAAGTAAGCATGTCGTTAGCCTGGTTAAAGTAATGTTTATTCAAGAATTTTTGGATTTTAAATTGACAAGTAAGAATTGCAAGTGGAACCAAAGATAATTATGGAAGGTTGTATTTGATAATTCAAAAGTTATAAATATTATGCCATGAATTTACAGTTTAGGAGCAACTTACTAGTTAAATAAATAAATTGATGGAACTAGTTATATAATTCATGAATAATAAAGGTTGAGAGTTCATTACTTTATTTTATAGGTCCTTTGAAATAATCGTGCTCAAGAGAATTGTTAAGGGCTTTAGGGAGAGATTTGTATTCTTCTCTCCAGGTGAATAGATATTGCTAACTATTCATGTCCTCTATATTTCAAAAACTCTCTTCGCAAGTTTGTATACTTTGTTTGCTTAGCTATTTTAGAGAACAAACTTCTTTAGATATTCTAATTTCTCCATGAGAACTACTACTAGAAATATTAAAATTAATGGCAGAAATTTGTGACAGACCAAGATCCGTAACTAAATTTAGAAATTAATGACTGATTAGTGATGACCAACAAAAATTTATCATTTTATTTTTAGATTTTTAAAATGTAGTGACGTACTAAACTCCATCACTAAAATCCATCACTAAATTGATTACTTAGTGATAGATTAGTGACAAAATTTAAAATTTAACAATAATATATTATTTAGTGATACATTAATTAAATTTGATTTATTTATACTTCATATATATTATCTATTTAAAATTTTGTGTAAATAAACTCAAAGAAATTTTATTATAATTATTTTTATTATATATAATTTATTTTGGGTAAAAATATATAATATTAATTCTTTAAATTAAAATTTTAATAATTTAATTGTAACTTCAACTAATAAAAATTAATAATGAAAAAGGAAATTAATAAAAAAAAATGAAGTATTGTATTCACTTTAAGAAAGAATGAAAACACTCATACGATAGTCTCTAATATATACATACATATATATATATATATATATATATATATAATTTCCCTAAAAGTAAAGTGCTAGATTCCCTCCCCCTTTTCTCAATCGTGAATATTGGCCATGCGTATCTTCAAGCTCTATCAAGTGTCTCTCGTCTCTTCAAGCTCAATTCATCCCGTTTGGTAATTACCGTTCGTTTTTAGCCATTCCTCAACTGCCTTTGTGCTTCGCTCTCAGCGTTTGAGGTGTTCATTGTTTAGGTGAGCTTTTCTTGTACAGATCCATCCCCAACACACATTATCTTTATTACTTCCAAATTACCAGCACATGTATCTCTGTGTCGTTATTGTGGATACGAATTAATGATGTGTGAGGTGGAGAATGCTCAAGGCGTTATCAATTCATGTTCATATATGCAAATTGAGAATTGTTATTAAGAACACATAAAAAAGCATAAGGAAAAACGTGGTTCTTTATAATAAGAGAACTCTTGAGTACTCTGCACCAGTAAGTCTTCTTCCCATGATCTGTTGACTGTTAATGGAAGAACTCTTTGCTATAATGGCTTAAGTTGTTTCCAGAGCATTAATTAGAGTGATATAGTAGACACATAAGTGGTGAGTTTTCTCAATAGTTTCGTCTCAAAGACTAAAAATCTAGTGGAAACTCATTCTGATTAATCCAAATGTAAGCTCTACATAATGAGTCCTACTGTTACTTGTGATTCTTTGAAACAGTACTTAGATCCTCTTAAATAGTGTTTGTTCTTATGCAATTAATACGCTTTTTTCCAAAGACATGATTCTAAACTAAGATATTGTTCAATTGTGATACTCTGTAGAGATTAAAACATAGCTACCATCATAAACAAATATAAATATTTATTATGTTTAAATTTAAACAATATTTAAATTTGTTTAGAATTTCCCTCTTAATGTTACATAGAGGAAAGGGCATGATAATTGTCCTAGGACATCATATCCGATTAAAACATTATGCTACATTATGCTCGTGTATTGATATTATAACATAAATTCCCTAGATTAAAGGTTGTTAGGACTATACTATGTGTTGTTAGCTGGGTGGTTATGTTTATAAAATCATTAGCCCCACCTATTCATGAAATGTCACAGCCATTTGCATACTTTTTACAATTTAAAGTAGCGAAGTATGATTGTCTTTTTTTTTTTTTTTTTGTCTTTTTGGTCAATAAGCATGATTTTGTCTGGAAAGGCCTTTAACAATTTGGAATATGCAAGGTCCACACTAAGTTGTAAGGGTGAACTTAATATTAGTTCAACAGAGAAAAGGCATACAATTTTTCAAAATTTTAATTTCTAAACTTGGGAAATGAAATATTTAAATATTAAACTAATATATCTCATTGCTCAATATCATTTTGGGGATGAGAACTGTGAACACCCCACCTAAAATAATAATAATAATAATAACAATAATAATAATAATAATAAAAATAAAAATAAAAATAAAAAACAAAATTGCAAAAAGCAAAATATAGAATTAAAATGGGATAAACCAAATGCAAAACCAAAAATATTAAAAGAGAAAAAATTTAAAATAAATATTTGAAGTAAAGACATGATAATTATCTTGCAAAAAGGAAAATAAAGAGAGTAAAAAATTTGAATTGATCCAAATACAAAAAAAAAAAAAAAAAAAGAAGAGAAAAGCCACCTAATTAAAATTAAAATACAAACACAAGCTCACTCTCAGTTACACTCACACACTCTCACCCACACTTACACACACTCACGGACACACATACACTCTCTCACATACCACTCTCACACACACTCATAGGAGACAAAAAAGGACACAAGGATGGCTAAAATGGGAAAAGGAACAAGAGCCATGGCATGGAAGAGGGGATTTGCTACTGAAAAGAAGAGGAGAACAGAAGCAAATAGAGGAGCTAAAAAGGATGACTGAGTGCATCAAAAAAAGGGAGTAAAAAATAATGAGAAATAGAGGACAGAGGTAGCGGACTGATAAGAAAGGTTCAGTGGAAGAGAAAGAGGGAGAGGTTTTAAAAAAGGAGAAGCTTGAGGTGCCAAGGGGTGAAGGAGAGAAGAGGAGAGGAAGAAGAAGCCATGGACTGAGAAGCAGGGAATGGACCGAGGAGACGAGACTGAGCTGGAACAAAGAGGTCACGAACCAAGAAGAAGAGCAGAGAAGGTGAAGGAAGGAGGAGAAGAAAGAGGAGAGGGAGCTAGTGCTGAAGGTTCGAAACAACGGTGGCGAGGATGCCATGAAGGAGAGAAAGAGAGAGAGAGAGAAAACTAGTAGAGCAACGCGAAGAAGGAGGAAGCAGTGGAGCTAATGATAGGAGAGAAAGCTGGCCGAGAAGATGCCGAGGAGTGGAGCCACCATGGAGGAACACTCTATCATCACTTCGCAGAATAGGGGAAGAAATGCAAGCCATGGACATGTATGCTTCTTTGCTTCCTGATGCTTTCATTCTTCTCATATCATGCTTATATATATATATATATATATATATTACATATGTGTTTATATATATATATGTGTGTGTGTGTGTGTGTATGGATATATGATTCCTTTCTTCCTGATGCCTGCTTCTTGATGCTTGCTTTCCTCTTTTATCATGTTTATATATGTATATATATATTACATATGTGTTTATATATATATATATATATATATGTATGTATGGATATATATAGATGCATATAGATATATATATATATATATTTTATCATATTATATATCTACATATATGTATTTATGTATGTATATATATATATATATATGTATGTATAACAAGAGATATTAACTTAAAGAAGCATGAAAATGCATGAAAGTGGGGAACGTGCATGAAGGGGACGTGGATTAACAAATCCAAATTTCTTAAGTAATTCATTGACATATTTGGATTGACTTATGAAGGTTCCATTTACTTGTTTCTCGACTTGAAGACTCAAGAAGAATGTAAGTTCCCCCATCATAGATATTTCAAATTCTCCCTTTATCATCTCAACAAATTCCTTACATAGACTTTAGTAGCACCAAATATAATATCATCCACATAGATTTAAATAACTAAAATATCATGTATCTACTTTATAAAGAATAATATTGTATCAACCTTGCCTCTAGAGGAATTATTCTTGATGTGAAATGTACTGAATCTTTCATATCATGCTTTAGGTGCTTGCTTAAGGCCATATAATGCTTTTCTTAATTTGAATACATGATTTGAAAGATTATGATCCTCAAATCCTAAAGGTTGTTCAACATATACTTCCATTATGTATCCATTGAGAAGGGCACTTTTAACATCCATTTGATAAAACTTAAAATCATTTATGTATGCAAAGGCTTGTAACATATGAATTCCCTCTAATTTAGCTACTGGTGTAAAGGTTTCATCATAATCAATTTGCTCTTCTTGATTGTAACCTTTTGCAACTAGCCTAGCCTTGTTTCTAGTGACAACTCCAAATTCATCAAGCTTATTTCTAAAAACTCATTTAGTGCCAATTACTGGATGATTATTAGGTATAGGAAAATGTTTCCATACTTGACTTCTTTCAAATTGATTTAACTCTTCCTGCATAGCTAAAACCCAATACTCATATTTCAAGCCTTCATCAATTCCATTTGGTTTAACTTTTAATAAAAATGCTTGATAATTATAGATATTTTTTAGTGAGTTTTGAGTGGTTACCCATTTGGAGACATCTCTAATTATTTCTTCAGGTGGATGATCCTTTTTGTAGTTCCATGCCTTCGAGGGATCATGAGTGACTTGTTCTTTTATTTTTTTAATCAGATTCTTCATGCAAGAAGGATTGTTCATCTATCTTGATAGACTCATTTTCATTCTTGATTTCTTGAGCTGCTTATTTGTTAAATTTTACATGTATAGATTCTTTTACATGCATAGTTATTTTTATACACTCTATATGCTTTGCTAGTACTTGAGTAACCTTAGAAAATTGCTTCATCAGATTTTGCATTAAATTTACCTAAATTATATTTTTCATTATTTTCACAAAGCATTTAGAGCCAAATACATGTAGATGAGAAATGTTAGGCTTTCTTCCTTTGTATAATTCTTAAAGAGCTTTTCTAGGTCTTGTCATTGGTCTATTTATAACATACATGTAGTATTTACTGTATCAGCTTAAAAATACTTAGGAAGATTCTTTTCATTCAACATAGTTCTAGCTATTTCCTCTAGAGTTTTATTCTTTCATTCTACAACTTTATTTTGTTGAGAAGTCCTTAGTGCAGAGAAATTATGTTCAATTCCATTATCATCACAGAACTCCATAAATATGTTATTTTCAAACTCTTCACCTTGATCACTTCTTATTTTCACAATAGTCATGCCTTGTTCATTTTAAATGAACTTTGTTAATGTCATAAAAGATTTGAAGGCTTGATTTTTGTGAGATAAGAAACTTGTCCAAGTGTATCTAGAAAAATCATCTACAATTACTAGTACATAATAATTTCCTCCAAGACTCATGGTCTTAGAAGCTCCAAAAATATCCATGATAAGTAATTGTAGTGGCCTAGTTGAGGAGACAATTTTATTGGCTTTAAAAGAGCTTTTAATTTGTTTAGCATTAGTCTATTTTTATCAAATTTTAATTTAGGCAAACCAACTACAAGATATTTCTTAGCAAGCTTTCTAGAAGACTCATACTAGCATTAGTAAGTCTTCTATGCCACAACCAACTTTCATCATTGACACTTGTCAAACATTTTGAATTACTAGTAGGGCGTCATTTAAATTAATAACATACACATTATTAATTCTATTTCCTATTAGTATGGTTTTCTTTTCTTCAAAATTTTCAACCTAAGAATGTTTTAAATCAAATGTGACATTTCCTCCATTTTTTGGTTGAAGAGAGATGAACTTTGATTTGTCACCAGTCATGTGTTTGGAGCATCCAATGTCCAAGTACTATTTGGCTCCAATGGCCTTCCTACATGCTAGCAAAAGCATTAAATTTTATTTTTAGGTACCTAAGTCTTGTTGGGTCCTTCAATGTTAGTTGTTCCCTTATGAACCCATACTATCTTTCCTTCCAAAATTTTATTCTCTTTGTAAAAGCAAGTATATGATCTATGTCTTTTTTTACCACACTAGAAGCATGTAATAAATGGAGTACTAGTCATAACTACTGGAATAAAAACAATTTTGTAATATTTCTATGTTTTATTAGGATTGTATCCAAGACATGCATTATAAAAAACACATATTTGCTTTTCCAAGAAAAATACTTTAGTTATCTTTCCTTTTGGTGAACTTTGCCATTGTATTTATTAAATCTTTCTTTTCCTTTTGCAAAAGTTCCTAATTATAGGCAACTTTATTTTTGAGAAAGAGATGTTCATACTTAAGACCTATGTAATCATTCTCTAATTTCTTAATTTGTTTTTTCTAAAGATGCTTTTATCTCAAATAGTAAACTATTTTCCTCCTTCCCTTTTTCTAAATCATTTTCTAGAGATAGGATTTTCTTCTTTGAAAGTTTTAAGGCTTTAGGTATCCTAATAAACTTATGATGTAAATCATTAAATGCATCTTGTAGTTCTTCATAAGAAGGAAGAAAACTTAACTCATCTTCTTTAGCCATTAGGCAGAAGTTAGTTTTTTTATCTTCATCATCATCATCTGAATCTTTATCACTTTCTCCTTAAGTAACTGATAGTTAGGCCTTCTTTTTTTCTTTTCCTTTCCTTCTTTCTGTGCTGTCTTGCTTCTTCAGAAAATGAGAGCATTCCCATATGATGTGTCCTGGTTTTTTGCATTCATAACAAATAGGAAGTTCTTTGGCTTCTTGATTTCTCTTAGTTAGTCTCCTTCTATTAAAGAATCTTCCAAATTTCTCAACAAACCTTCTATTAAAGAATCTTCCAAATTTCTCAACGAAGAAACTGAGAGTTTCTTCATCAATTTCATTCAGAGAGTCATCATTGCAGTCTTCCTCATATGGATACATCAACAAAGCTTTGAGAGACATTTCTTCTTCTTGTCTTGCTCTTCAAGAAGTTATTCAGGCTTGGTTCATGCTCTTGAAGATTTCCAAAGAGAGTAGCAACTGATTTTACTGATAGCCCTTTAGCTCCCTCCATAGCTGTCACCTTTGGTTGCCATGCCATAGGAAGTGCCTTCATAATCTTGTAAGCTTAATCCATCTGTGAGTATGTCATCCCTAGTACTGCAAAATGATTCACAATATAAGTAAAACAAATTTGCATCCCTTTGATAACTTTTCTAGGTTTATTTTGAACAATTTATACTGTTGTGTAAGATTATGGATCCTGGACATTTTTACACTAAAAGTTCCTTCATGGGCTATTTCTAAAGCCTCCCATATTTCTTTGGCAATTTAGCAATTTAAGACTCTAAAGTATTCTTCTTGACTTAGTGCACTAGGGAGAATAAGCTTGGTTTTATTATTTAGCAAAACTTTTCTTCTTTCTGTATCATTCCATTCACTTTTGGGTTTGACAAAAGTCTCACTTTCTTCAACTTTCATAGGTACATATGGACCTTCCTCAATCACATGCTAAAGGCCAATGTCAACAGCCTCAAAGAAAATTTTCATCCTTAGTTTCCAGTACGTGAAATTATCACCATTGAAACTTAGAGGTTTTGTAAAAGATAGCCTTTTAGGTAACACATTATCACCAAGTCTAGTCATTTATACTATTGAGATAGTTAAGTCCTTAATTAAGAGCCTAAGCTCTGAAACCACGAGTAAGGCTGGCACCCAAAAGTGGGGTGAATTAGGTATAATAAAAAAATTACAGAAAAAACTTCTTTTAAAAGATTTATAAGCAATCAAAGCAAACTTAATGAATCAAAATAATATATGCAGAATATAAGAAGAGTAGGGGAAGAAAGTGGACATAGAGATTTATCTTGGTTTGGCTTTCACCCAAGCCTATGTCTAGTTCCCAAGCAACCTCTTAGGATTTTTCACTATCTCAAAGAATAAATACAACAACCCAGGGGAACCTTTCCTTAACCCTTAGCTCTCACAGCTTGGCTCCTTCAAGGAACCCCATTGAATACACTCAAGGATAAACTCCCCCTCAACCTAAGCTCTCTCTTAGCTTAACTCCCTTAAGGAACCTCCTTGACCTTCTTTCTCACAAGAAGTAAAGAATTACAAATATAAAGTCCCTAAAATAAAGTATATGATAAAGAGCTGATAAGATAATATAAACTAATGATATAATCATTCTTTGATCATGGATCCCGACATACAATGAAGCCCTCCCTTGGCCAGTTGACTGCTCTTGCTTTCCCTCTAAAAAAATTCAAATTCTAGATCTCGACAGTCGATTACTCACCTTTGGCCAGCCAACTAGTCACTCACAGAGTGCTCCCATTCGATTAGTCTTAAGTTTAACAACATACTGGGCTTGATCTGGGTGTGGCCAGTCGATTGCTGGCTAATAGCTAGTCGACTGGTGACTCACAAAAAGCTTCAAATCGATCTGACTCAAGTTAGTAGCAAATTGGGCTTAATCTGGGTATGGCTAGTTGATTGCTGGCTAGTGGTCTGTCAACTGCTTACTCACAGAAAGTGCCTATTTGATTGGACAAGGCTTGTCAGCTGGCTAGCAAAGGGGCCAGTCAACTGTTGGTTAGTGGCCAGTTAACTAGGGAGTTTCAAAGTTCCCCAAATCAGCTTTTCTTTAACCTTTAAGACTTGAAATCAATTGCACATTCATTTTAAATGATTCCTATTAGCTCAATATCAAGTACAATGGTCCCTAAGACTTGATAATACACTGAAGACATTTAAGACCTAAGTATTACATAGAAAAACCTTTCTTCTTATGTTTGTTATCATCAAAACCTTGGCCTTCAGCAAATGGGCTCAAGAAAACAACTACTCTTAATCAAAATGGCCTAGAAGAAGAGGAAAAGATGCGTGAAGAGGTTCGAAGATAGAGACAAGAAAAGGAGGAATTACAAAGGGAAATGCATGATTTAAGAAATGTAGTGCAACTACCGTTGACTAACTTTAGGTTACATTTTCCTTTCCCAACAATTCAAACACCTTTAGATCCATCTGCAGGCTCTACCACTATCCGTAACAAAGAGAAGTGACCTTGGATGTTTATTAAGGATATTATTTCATATTCTTATGTTTCAAAGACCATTCTACTTATTATCTAGTTACTATAATTTCTTAACTTTGATCCTTGTATTTTCATTACAAGACACTAGCTTTGATGGATATTATTTCTTATAATAATGCTTAATATTAGAGTTCCTTCTTGTCAATTTATTTGTAATATTGTGCAAAAATTTAAATTTTGGTTATGAAGAGAAAATACACATAAAACAGGGCTGAATAAATGACAGTGAACATTTGTGATAGACAGTTTGTCACTAATTTCCAACATATGCTACTAGATTAGTGACAAAACCTTCAATTTAGTGATAAAAATTTTGTCACTAATTAATGATAGAATAGTTCATTTAGTGCAGATACTCGGTCACTCATTACTGACGAATCATCTGTCACTAAATAATGACAAAAGTTAGTAACGAGCTGTCTGTCAATAATTTAGTGATAGATGGGTGTTCGTCGCTTGTTTTTTATGACGCTCAAAACACAATGAAGTTAATGATGAATAAATTTGTCACTAAATTTGTGATTTATGACAGAATTTCAGATTGAGTGATAGATTTTATGTCACTAAATACAATTTTTCTAGTAGTGAATTGCTCATAATGCTTTCACTATAGGGTAATGTATTATACAAATTCTTTGGTATCAAATTTGACTTTAGAATTATAATTTACATCTTTTTATATTTGGATTCTAATTTACATTGGTTATGAAATTTCAAATAAATCTTATTCTATTTTCTAAATAAACAAAATTCTAGATTCTTTGAACTACTATGATTTTGGGTATTATGAAAACATTAATTTTAATGAAGTACTCTGATTTTGTATTTGTGAAAGAATCTAATTCAATACTTCTGAAGTCTGGCTCCATATTTCTGAAGTTTCTATGATTCTAAATTTTTGAATTTCTGCGATTTAGAATTTTGAATCTATTTGATTCCATGTTTCTAAATTTCTCTTACTATAGATTTATGAATTTATTTGGTTCTAATTTTTTTTTAGAAATGTTTAATTATGTATTTATTTATGTAAAATATTTTTCGCAAATCCATGGAATTATGAACCCTACAACTAACAACTGTAAATGTTAGCCATGGTGTGTTGTGACTTTGAACCCCAGCATGTAATGGTGATACTAGCCCTTTATGTCAGCCAACACATGGATTAGATCTAATTCAAATTATCTAACTGAGGCTCACAACCGCTATTTTGATTATTTCAAGCTTGATGCTCAGGTATGATATATGTTCTATTTTGACAACACTTTACCTAGTAGGGGTAATACTAAGCCCGCATGTTGGCCAACACAAGTAAATTATTTGACTGAGTTGTACGAACAATATTATGATTATTTCGAGTTTGATGGTTATGTTCGATATATGTTCTATTTTGGTAACATTAGCCTTGACTAGCTATGGTTTTCTGATATTCTATTGGTTCTATTGGAGGTTCCTTACTACACCTCTTTGTATGGGTTTCATTTATCTTGAGTGATAAAATCTTATTCATTTATCCATAATGTGCTTCATATTTCTGATTAAGTTTCATGCACTCCACGTGTTTTCACACAGAGTCAAGTCAAATATCCCCTCATGAGCCTAGAATTGTCCATAAAGGCACAATTTATTTCTTCTTGTTGAACATTGTAAATTTTATAATCTAGTAGCTCCAATTGTTATAAGCAATAAATTAGTTACTGTGTTGTATATGAGATTCTTTGACTATATATTTTGTGAGATGAGAGCTCTCTTATCTTTTAACTTACAAGTTTTAGTCGTGGAAAATTTGGGGAATCCATATTTTAAAAGAGACTTTACCAAAATATCCACACAAAAGCCAAGTAATGAATGTTTTGTTTATGGATTGGCATAACCTGGTAACCATCATTTGGTGTTATCAAATTGTTCAGGATGTCTAATGTTTTTGGTTCATAAAGTCAGGTTTAAATTGTTCTCTGTGCCAGTCACACTTTATTAGGTAGGGTTGTGACACAAGGCTTGATAGAATTTGCCTTTGTTAATGAAAAATGTATCAGAATTGACAAACTTGGGCTTGGTAGAAGGTTGCTTGAGGTTGTTCAAGTTCGGTTAGTTATGTTTGAAGTATAGGGATAAATATATATCTCGGAGAAAGGATTATGGACTATGAAGAGATACTAATATAAAGAGAAATTCAAAGAGACTTCCAATAAGGTTTTTCTTTTTTCCGGCAGTTTTAAATCTCACCCAATGCATGTTTTCACAGTTTCAAAAGTGCCACTATTAGCCATGACTCTGTTAGACATTCTAGACTTATGGTATGAAATGCAGTTCCTGAATCCTTACTTGTTTAATAAAGTGATTTGCTTGCTTGATTAAAGAAAAAAGTGCCACTATTTCATACATCGCTAAATGTTTTGTGATGGATTTTCAATAACCATTAGTACAACCGTTGTAAACGTTTAGTGGTTGTTATATGGGGATTTTAAAATTCCCATAAGTTATAAATATAATTGAGTTATTACATGGATATGAATTCTCTAGATAGAGTATTAATTTTTATTTCTTTACCAATATATCATATTACACTAACTTTTTTTTTTAAACAATAAGTTTTTTCTTATTAAAAAAATTTATTCAAATTTTTTGGGTTTGGAATGTGCTGTAAAAAATAATAATAATAAATCTAAGTTTGGCTCGTTTTACAAAGTGAGCTCTTCTAATTGAATTTTTTTTATATGATCTTTATTTTTTTTACATTGGATTTATCATGTTAGGCAAACTCTTTTAGTTATGATCAAATCTAATCAACATTTCAATCCCATCATTTCATAATTTAGTATAGGTTCTCAACTAGCCCCCTTGATCTCCTTCATATATCTTCAAGGTTTCACCATCTAAAAACCGTGAAATACTCAAAAAAATTGGTCTGAGTTAGTAAAAGAAAAAAAAGGAACGCAATCAGTTTAGTTTGAGTGATCTAATCAGAATTTTTTAAAGATTTATCAAAATTATATCAGAAGCATACTTAAATATTTTGAGCCACTTCAAGTTTTCAATATCTTCTTCATTCATCAAGTGTGCGTATGCTCCTTCCCTGTGTAAAGGTGCAAAATATTATATGTTGCCGTCATTATATTGACTTGCAGAACAAAGAATGCTATACGTTAGTAATAATGTTAACATCTAATCTTTTTTTTTTTTTTATAGAAACATCTAATCTTATTAATTACTTAATAGTGGGCATTCAAGCCCACTGAATGATGGAGGCTTACAATGTGAATGTTAAAATTCTGTCCCACATCAAGCTGCAATTTTTTATTTATTTACTTTAATAAAATAAATAAGTAATAATAATAATATATATGAACCAGATTAGAAATTAAGTGCTAAGTGCTTTTAAATATAAATCATTTAATAACACTTAATTTTTCTCCAACATTTTAATTTAATATGTGATGTGAATGAACATATATTTAAGTTTTAAAACTTTTAGATTTATCCAATATGAGACTTGGAAGTCTACCAAAGCCACATACTCTTTAACTTAGTTTTCCAAACTAATTATTTCTAATAATATGTCCACTCCACAATGCAATAAAAAAAATAGAAGGGAGAGAAAGAAAGACTTTTAAAATCTTTTTGTTATTAAAACAACTCTGGACTCTTCTAAAATAGAGTAGAGAATGAAAATGAACCTCCATTACAAAGCTAGGGATTTTTTAAAATTTTTATATGATATTTAAAAAAGTTATATTTTACTATTATATTTTTTAAATGAAATTTTATGCTTTAAAATTTTGAGCTAAACAAAATGTGATTAAGAGTAACAACATCTTGACTTTGTCTTTTTTAAATTTAAATAAGCATTGTATCAGTATTAATCTCTATATTAATATCAACTTTATTATCTAAATATATTTATTAACACATTAGTATTTATCTACTATTCATGTATGTAACATAAATACATTATAAAATATATACCATCATCTAACAACATGATGACAATTTAATAAATAGCTCACAAGAGCATTTTGAGGAAAAAAATGTTTATATGATAAAGCATAAAAATTTATAAATATTAAATCATGGCAAATCTCCAGTTAATTTGTTGTTGCTCAAAATTTTGTTCATAAAATTTAGATGAAAATCATTACTTTAACGTATGCATACATCAACTGTATTCTCTTAAACTAATTCACAATCTCAGTAATCTCTGAAAATTAAATAATAAAACAAACTAGAAAAATCACATTCATAAAGTACACAAATGGAAGGAAATATAATAATATAAACAAAATGAAAGCATGAAACAAAAAGTGAAAAACGAAAGTATGAAATGAAGTGATAAGATAAAATCATGTGTTTTGTAACATTTCTTCAAATATTATGATAATTTTTTAAAAAAATATGTGTTAAAATAAATAAAAATAATATATGGTATATTTTAAACCATTGAATTTTTATTCAATAATATAAACTTTTACAATGGGGAACTTTCAATTTCTCATAATTTGCATTCGTTACGAATGTGTTTAATAACAAATTAAAGAAAAATAGAGGATATTAGGATAATTATTATATAATGTTAATATTATCTAATATGTAAAGAAATGATAATTTTTAAAGTACATGATCTAATATGATGTAATTAAATACATGTAGATTAAGCCTAATAAATATATAAATATTTCATCTATGACTTTCACTGTTATTAATCTCTATCATGTATATAAATATATATTTATGAATGATTGATGTGAACTATATAAAATATTTAATTTCATTTTTATATTACAAAACTTGATAGAAGATACTTATACACCTAAAAATGTACATATATGATTATATAGAGTGATATCTCGATTAGAAATTCACGTAAGAAATACAGTTATTTTGAAGCATAAACAATATAATAAAGTGAAGTTAACACATATACTAACACATACTTATCATGATGGGTCTGAGCCTATGAAAATTTACTGTTGATGTGGAAAAGGTTCAATAGGCTGGAGTGTTTCAGCAGAAAGCAATCTAAGAGGTCTTCAACACAATAATTGCATGGGACATAGATTAGAGGAATATGAAAAAAAGGAAGGAGTGGTAAAGAAAAGAGAAGGGTATTCAAGTATGTTTTGAGTGAAGGAACGTGGAAAAGATGAAAAGAATACAAAGAAGTCTTGAGATGGGTAACGTCTCTAAAAGAAAGTAGAATTTTGAGTTCATTAAAATTTTGATTTCAAGCTATGGATTATATTTAAATTTCTAAATTCCATACTTGGTTTCAGACGATTCAAATGGAAAATCGAATATAATTCTAAATCCATCCAAATGATATGAGTTCAGTTTCAAACAGTAAAAGAAACAAATAATTTCAGTTATATGAGAGGAATATAAGTTTGAATGCTTAAATTAAAAGTTGTTAATTTGAAATAATCTAGAGGTGAAATCATGTTTTAATTTAAGAAGTAATTGAAATGATTCGGATAATTTTTTGGGAAAATTTTTGTTTAGTTTTGATAGATGCAATTAATTATGAAAAGAGATCTTAAATTTTGTAATTACCTTAAAGGGCTTAATCTCCTTTTATAACATTTCAATGGACAAAATTACTTTTAAATTTATGAATTTATTACTGCTATGGTTTGCGTAACTTACAAATCATGTTTGTCCTAATTTTTAAATATTTTTGCATTTTTTACCATGTAAGTTTTATTCTTAATTGTTTAGACTAACAAGTAACTTATTAACTTATTACTATCATAATTTGTGTTACTTACAAATTATGTTCACCTTAATTTCTGAATGTTTTTACATTTCTTACCATCTAAGTTTTATTCTTAACTAGTTAGATTAGTAACTTATAGATTTATTATCATTATAGTTTGTATTACTTACAAATCACGTTTATCCAAGTTACCGAATGTTTTTGCATTTTTTATTACATAATTTTTATTCTTGACTAGTTAAACTAAGAAGTAAGATATGGACTAGTTAAACAAACTAAATAAGAATAAAAATTATATGGTAAAAAATGCAAAATCATTCAGTAACTGAGGAAAATGTAATTTGTAAGTAAAACAATCTATGATAATAATAAATTCATAAGTTACTTGTTAGTCTAACTAGTTTAAAATAAAAATTATGTGGTAAGATATACAAAATCATTCAATAACTTGGGCGAACATGATATGTAAGTAACACAAACTATGGTGTTAATAGATTTATAAGTTACTTGTTTAGTCAGTCAAATAAGAATTAAACTTACATGGTAACAAATGCAAAATTATTCAATAACTAAGGTGAATGTGATTTGTAAGTAATGCAAGTCTTAGTAGGCCTATAAGTTATTTGTTAGTCTAACCTGTTAAGAATAAAACTTATGTGACAAGAAATGCAAAAACATTTGATAATTGAGGCGAATGTGATTTGTAATTAATACAAAACTTATAATTAGAGGGTAATTTTGCCAATTGAAAAATCATAAGATGAGATTAGGTCCTCCAAGGTAATTTTAAATTTTATGGTTTCTTCTAATAATTAATTGCACCTATAGGTCATAAACTGAAATTTTCCATAAAATTTTTATATTAGCTTATAAAAATATGAATCAAACAAGATTTTTTATAGTTAGAAAATCTAATTTGCAATGTCGATTAAAACCGTGAAGAACGTGCAAAATATAATTATCAATGATATTTTTGTTATCATAAATAATATCTCTTTTATTTTTTATTTTTGTCTTTCATAAAAAAATTCTATAAATAATCATATAGTTTTCATATATAAAATTATATTAAAAAAATAAAAAATCTACGAAACTTATATTTTGTTGAATATTTTAGTTAAATTATTTATAATTGAAATATTTTATAATTATTGATATAATTTTCTTAATAAAATGAGAAAAATAAAAAATAATTTTTTTTTCATACTCTTTCAAATATTTTAATTTAAGACCATTTAAAATAATAATTAGATTATCTCTGGTGTCACTTATGGTTCCAATGCCACAATCAATTTTTATTTAAAATTTATCTCATCCACAAGTATAGAAATTTTATTAAATTTAATTCTGTCGCAACTTGTTGGTAAATCAGAACATGACTTATTTAAATATTTTAAATAAAAAATTAGTTAAAATAGTCTCATGGTGCTACTTGTAAACATCAATACACATTCAAGTGGCATAATTTCAACCATTAAAAATTTTAATAATTATAAATTGTTCATGGCAAAAAAATTCATATAAAAACATTTGTGTATGAGTTAATAAAATATCTAAATCCTTTAATAGTTAAAGTCATTTTCTACTAAACCAGAATTTTTTTTTTTTTGATAGATCAAATATACTAATTTTCATGGTTCCATTTGCATTGCAAAGTAGGTAATTTTTTTTTGTCAAATTGATTCTGTAGTTTATTATTCTTTTAAAATTCAGTTGTTGCCATATTAATTTTTTTTTTTAATTGAGTAATTCTTACACTTACATACTCATATTTTGTATCATAACTCTTGCTGTTCTTTTATGTGAAATAGTTCTTAATTTGATGAATGTGCTAAGTTATCACCACCACTATACACTGAAGTCTTTCTCTTTCAATTTTTTTTATTAACAAAATTCTAATTTTTTATATCATCTCCCAAAATCGTTATTCCAAGTTTATGAGTTCTCCTAATAGCTACCATGCTAAGTATGACCTGGTTTTATAGGAATTTTAATTCTCATACAATCCAGTTTACCCTAATCATGAGGAGTTTTAAATTGCTTGTACCTTCTACTTATGGTCTTTAAGTTTTGACTTCCAAATCTTAATGATACATGATCGATCATTGGGAAAAAGAAAAGAGATCCTAGAATTAGGCAAGCAACACACTTTGAATTAGGACTTGTTTTGCTGATCATGAGCTGGTGCTACCTATTAGAGTATAAGTATATGGATATATGCATATCTCAAAAAAAGAATTAAATTATAAATAGATATTAGGGTAAAGAATTTAGCAGAAAGGATACGTAAATTAAGTAAAAAAAAAAATGGCAAGTTATAAACACTAAAAATTCAATACAGACTTTATATATGTATATCACCTTGCGAATCCAGTTCCAATGTTTAATAAGGTTAATATTTATTCTAGCAATAAAAGTCTCTAAATATTACTTATTTTATTGAGCTTCTGATTTGTTTTAAGTCAAAATGATTACAATATTTATTAACTCATCTCTATTATAAAATCTAAAAAATGATATGCATATAATAAGAAAGCTACACTATAACATCACATAATGAAATGATATATAAGTTGGAAATTAAATTATCTACAGTTCAAGTAGATTTTCTAGTAATATGTGAACCATTAGATTTTAACTCAATAATTCATATTTTTTAACTTATTTTATACGAAAAAAGTGTGAACTATTAAATTAAGATCTAATGGTCCACGTCTCTATTGGAGAATCTGCATTACTAAAATGATCCAGCTACGGTTGTCAATCTTGAACCAATATTGAAAGTACTATTATATATATATATATATATATATATATATATATATATATATTCAAAAGTGACAACACAGCAGCAATGAGACAATTGCATAATATATATAACTATTCCGATAATGACAAAAAAATAAAATTTCGGTGCTCTATGTTGTGAAAGTTGGCCTTACACGCCACAAAACTTACCCAAAACCCCAAAACAATAGACCAGCTAACAGACTTGCCAAAATTACATACTAACTAGAGAAGTGATAAAATAAAAGTTTTGACAACAAGCAGAAGACCAAAATAGATAGTTGAGCCTTTTTCGTGACAAACATGTTGAGAACTTTATATACGTGTAACCTCATCACACCTGAAAATTACTACAATATTTGTTCTTGATTCCAGTACCTTCTGGCAGATGCTAAAACCTTTTTTCCGTAAGGATCGCTACGCAAATACGTATGATACAAAAAAATTCTCCGTAAAAGAGCATTTTGTAGAGGACCCTATAATTCCAAAAAAAAAAAATCAACCTTTAAAATCATATCCATAGAGCAAGTTTGTTTGAAACTATAACAAAGTTAAGTTGAGTTAAGATTTTCACCATTTGTATTTAAAATGAGCTTGCTAAAACTTATTGGAGACTGATCTCTTCGTATCAAAGATAATGAATATTTCAAATTATCTAAGTACTACATGTTGTGTCATTTTCAGTGCATGTATCATCTTATATCTTATATGTATATTTCAGTTCTTTTTAGATAAGAACTATAAATATACATTAAGGGTATTAACTATCAGACTGATCATTATTAATAGGTAAAGTTAGATCTAACCGTAGAGTGTTGCAGTGCTTTTTGAACAACATAATTCCCAAAGGGATTCTGAAGAATATGCAAAAAGCTGGGACTGTCCATGATTTCACAAATTATAATAGGAAGAAGGACCTCTTCAGAGAATTCTATGAGATCATCCACCACATTACTAGCAAACTTGTTTATAGACAGTTCAATATATCTGCCACGGAGCAGTTGAACTATTGCTGCATTTGTAGGAGCTATTGCCATTTTAATTAGAAATTGCACAACATAATTCCTGCAAATAAACCAAAAAAAAAAAAAAACCATTTAAATATGTTACAAATAGAGAATGAATCACCTGTAGTAGGGGAGCTCTGCAGTCCCTTGGTGTAAAGCACAAATAATAAATTAAAAAAATAATAAATTGTAAATTGTTAGAATTACTTTAGTTTTTTCTGTTTTCAACAAGATATCATTTTTCATTAAAAAAAATAAAATATTAATATGCTTTTGTATATTATTATAAATTTTATTAAAAATAGAATTCTTATGAAAATAAATTATAAAAATACTATATTTCATACTTTGAGCTATTAAATTTTTATCTAAATCCCCTGCAGTAAAGGAATCACAAATTGGTGACCACAAATTAAGTAGAATAATCATGATATTAAAGCATGTTCTAATCTAATGTAATTTAACATATGTTGATTAAGCCAAAAAAACATATAAGTATATTATTTATGATTTTCACTGAAATTCACATCAACCAATTATGTATTAATATTTGTTTATATATAGTGATGACTGAAGGCAACGTATTCTTGAAAACACTATATTATCTAATTATAACTTAATTAATGATTAAACATTAAACAACATTTTGTGAAAAAAATTTGTGAGTAGTAATTAATGATCAGTTTAACTATTGTAACAAATCTATATTAAAAGACATGGTATTGTTCTATAAATATTTTATAATTAATTACATCACAAATGAGAAAACTATTATTTACAACAATATTGATGATCATAGTTTATCAAAGAGTATCTCATGTTTTAAATAGTGTCACAAAATCTTTTGTAGCCACAAATTATAGAACTAAATTTTATTATGTATCTTTGTTGTACATTATATCAAATATATCTATTTTATGTTTTTATACGTAATTAGAAAATGCATGTAAAACTTATCCATGTGTAATTATATGCAAAGTATCCAATTACGCACATCTACTTACCCATACTTATCTCGAGCTAGGGTTACAGCATGGGTGATTATTGGTTGAACCAAAACCGCCATAGATCTTTCTATAGCAATAGAAAGACATTTTTGAATAACAGAACAACCGCTTTTGTGCGTGGCAATTTCGATACAGTTATCTGCTATTTCATCTAAAATAAGCTGAAAATGGAAAAGAATTTTCAATTCATTAAAACGACATGATCATTAGAAACAAAAGAACTGATTATGTTTCCATATAAAGAAGCAAGAGTGATATTATACGACAAGATAAGAACACAGTGTGTATTACTTTAGAAGCTGCAGAATGTGAAATTTTCAAAAAGTGTTGAACGACATAACCACCATCAAGGGTTTTGGTCAATGTGACTGTGATTCTCTTTAGAGCAATTGTAAAGGCAACTAACTGCTCCGGAGTTTTAAGATGACCTGCCAATCCCTGTACAGCTCGGCTTCTGTAACCAGAATGAAAAAAATTGAACACGAGTTAATTAAGAAATATACGTAGGTGAATTCTTTGGAGCAATTATAAAATTAGGTGCATTAGTGTAATTATTACATAGTAAACTAAGAGGAAGATATGTGGTAATACTGTATCATATTATGCTGATTATATATCAATTTAAAATAACTTATATTTATAATTTTGACCCTATTATTTTTAAATTTTATTTATGAGCCCAAATTTTTTTTTGAATTTTTCAATTTACTTCCTCTACTTTTTATTTTTTAGCAACCCACGTGTAAATATTAGTTTATAACTTTGTTAGTTTACCTTTATACTTTCTTTATTTTTCCAATAAATCCATAACTTCCTAATTTTATTCTTATTTTCAATTTATAAACTAATGGTTTGTGAGGTTACTAAAAATAAAAAAGCGGATGAGATAAATTGAAAATTTTTTAAAATTTTGAGTTCATCAATAAAATATAAAAATATTGAAATCAAAATATAAATACAACAAATTATTTTAAATTAACATATAATCAACATATTTGAATATGTAATTGTCATATAAATACAACCAATTTTATTGTTGCACTAACATAAAAATATATATGCATAAAATTTTTAATATCTATATATTTAATAAATTAATACCCACTCGTACTGACATGGAGTGGCTAGTTAAAATGCTGAACCTCCATATACCTGTATTTATGCTATTCTTAACGACATACCAAGACTTTGTTTTTGAAATACTCATGCATCCTGAACAGAAGGGTATATTGACAAAAAATTAATCAAAGAAAAACTTGGTATGTACCCATAATGGTTGATGCAGACGTCCATAAACTTGTGCTCATTCCCAATGATCATATTAATAATGCGAGTCATCTGGTCCTCACTGACTACTTCAAAAAGCTTCTGAACTACACGATTGCCACATTCGTCCTTCATGAGGTCGTGCAAGTGATCCATCACGTCCGATAGGATGAATGGAATGCCTCTAGGGTTTCTGTTGTTCAACTTTCTCATCAGAAACCTACAATGATGTTCATTAAAATGGTGGTGTCTCTGTCCCATGAACATTCTTCTACCATATGGATCATGAACTGAGCCCGTTCCAGTCCCACGGTCATAATGATTGAAGTTGAACCTCTCTGGAACTTGCTGGTTTGTAGGGCTAACACATGGTCCTCTTGATGGACCATCAATTCTGAGCCTTTGCAATTGATCCTCTAATGGAATTTGCTGGTTTGTAGGGCTAACATATTGTCCTCTTGCTGCCGCATTAATTCTGAGCCTATGATCTTCTAATGAATGCAAAGGTCTGGCGTCCACGTATTGAAAATTATCGAAATTGTAATTAGCGGAACTTTGATCCTCTATGGAATGCAAAGATCTGGAGTCCATGTGTTGAAGATGATCGAAATTGTGATTAGCAAAACTTTGATTTCTGGGTTGATTGTTCAACCAGAAACCATTGAATGGTACGCCAGAAATAGAATTAGCTTCCATTAAGAGAAAATATTTGGTGAGAAAGGGTGTAAGAAGGGTGGGGTTTAACGATGATAAAAGAGACAATATATATAGCTAAGAGTTAGAGCTTGAATTGAACACAAATACAAAGATAGAGTTGAATTGAAGTTGAAGAGAGATTTGCGAATCTAGCAAATTTAATTTGGAATAAGATTTAAATTGAATTTCAGCTTTTCGATATCCATTATAGATAACAACTACATATTTCAAAAAGAAAAAAGTAAAAAAAATAAAGAACTATGTTTAATACTGACTTAATATATATACCATATCTTGTATATATTTAATTTCTTTGCGTACAATGAAATTCAAATAAGTATTTTTTTTCTATCTGAAATTAATTACAATGACAGTTATCAGAAGATTGAAACAATTTATTTGGACACTAATTAACTTAAAATAGATATCCATTATTAATATTGCAAATCTTTTTGTACAATAACATGCATATTTTGTTGGCCAATGAATTACTATCACATTGGCAATAATTAAAAACTAAGAAGTATACTATATTAACGGTTCGACTATTATTTTTCTGTCTAAATATATATGTATATATATATATATATATATGAAGAAAATTTTAATTGACATTTAATTATTTAAATTTCTATATTTTTTAAATTCAATATAAATAAGTTAATAAATTTGTAAAGGGGTGTATAAAAATATATAATAAATACATTTGTATAATAGCCTTGTCAACATATATTTAAAAAATTAGTCTTTGTTTAGCCAATAGCAATTTTTCTTCTATAAGTATGCCATCGGAATATGCAAGGTCAGCTTAACAAATTTAATTTATTGATAATGATATAGGAAAAATGATTAGATTAAGGCGTGGGTGCACTCATAATTTTAATTCAACCAGTGCACCCAATTATAATTGAGATATATAATTGTAATACTATTAATTAATAATATTATTATAATTATGTCACAATATTATAACTAGTACACTAATACATTTATGATTGTGAGTGTACTAAAAATTTTACTCTAGATTAAAATATCAGTTATTTTTATTATTAGGTTTTCCAATCTCAATTTAAAAGTTATAAAGCTATCCATGTGCATATAATATTGTTAAAAAATTAAATACTTATTATATTTTAATTAGAAAAAATATAGTAAAGATTTATAAAACAGTATATAATTTTTTTTAAAAGTCTTTTATTAAATAGTACCTTTACGAAAAAAATTAAAAAGTCCAGTAAGATTTGATTTAGACCTGACTCTAATAATAACGCTAACTGTTAGATTCAAATTAAGATAGGGTTTCATTTTAAAATTTTAAAAATAATACCAAGTTTTAATTTAATAAAAATGACACGGTTTTTCAATTTGATCTATCTTTTAAAAATTGATAGTCTGTAATAAATTTTAAATTTATTAAAAATAATAAATAAATTATTTTTTAAATATTAAAGTTACACAATTTTACTCATAATTTTAAATTTTATTAAATAGTTTTTGTTGTTAATTAGTCTGGTCTTTTACTTTTTAACATCATTTAAATACTCCAATATTTTTTATTTATAAATATAAATATTTTAATTATTTTAAATATAATTATATTAGTTATTTTAAGTAATTTTAACAGTTGTCAAGTTAAAGTTTCAAAAATGTTTCAAACACAACCGATTCATTCTTGATAAGTGTAATTCAATTCAAAGGAAATTATTGTTTGATTTACTTTTCAAGGTTATCCAATCACTCTAGACCTTCACATCTTTATATTTTGATCTCTATTGATCATCTAATAAACTTCAACCAGATGAATATGTCACATTTGACATTTTGGGTATAAAAATATAAATTAATTTAAAAAATTTTTAAAAATAATTTATAAACGTAGTTATCTAAAGTTTTAAGAAAATAAATTTTAAAATACATTTTTTTAAAAATGCAATCTACTAAATAAAAATGAATTTAAAAACTTAATTATATTAATTAACAAGAGCCGAAATTTAAAAACTTAATTCTAAATACATATACACATACGACATAATAAATAAATATTATATGATCTAATTATTCGATAGACTACTTGAATAAAGTGTGCCAACGATATAACAATTCATTCTTGTGTGCTGCATTTGGGGTCATGTCACTCGAACAATTATATTCATAATACTGTTGTTCATCTAATATTAAATCAGTCGGTAGATTTCATTTTCACAACAAGTATTAGTAAAAAATAATTATACTAACTTAATCATGCCAAAAAAAACTTTAATATTTAAAAAAATTAATCATTTGGTCCCTTTACTTTATTTTTTTAAAATCAGTCTTACCGTTTAAAAAATTTTTAAATCCATCCTGCCGTTAGGTTCACCATTAACACCATTAGAACCACTGAACCACTACTGATGTGAAAATTAACAGTCACCTCAGATCCTAATAACATGCCAAATTAGACTTGAAAGAACCTACCCTATCTCCAAGCCATCATCAAGGAAACCATGCGCTTGTACCCAGTCGCACCACCGGGTGTGGTGCACGAGTCCATGGAAGATTGCATTGTGGCTCGGTACCATATACCCTCGGGCACACACCTCTTGACCAACCTTTCAAAACTACACAGAGATCCAATGGTATATCCAGATCAAGTGGAGTTTCGGCCACAGAGATTCCTTACAACCCACAAGGTCGTGAACTTGCGAGGCCAAAATTTCTTTTATTTAATTTTTTTCTTCAGGACTTTAGACTATGATCTTTGAAAGCCTATGACACGACGAATATCTGCGGTTCAAGTATTGAAAAGTAGCAATACAGTATGTAGGACATGCTTTGTTCGAAGTTTCCTCTTTAAATTACATGGCTTTTGATTTCAAGGAGGGGGAAGTTGACTTCTCGCAGAGAAGAGACATCTATAAATGCTATCACACTAAATGCTTATTCACAAGGATGATGAGGGAATGCTAGAATTGAGAGGTTGGAAGGAAAAGCTATCCCAGATAAGTGGCTTCATCTGAGTATGGCATGCTGGCAGAAGAAAGCATGAGACAGAGAAAGAAGAGGGAAAATACAACACGAGCAGCTAATATGGCATACCATTACGATCTGAGGTGGTTTGTTAATTTCCACATCAACAATGGTTCTAATGGTGTTAGTGATCAACCCAACGCTAGGGATGAATTTGGAAATTTTTGAAACAATAAGGACTGATTTGAAAAGAAATAAAGTATAGGGACCTATTTAAAAATTCATGTAAAGTATAGAGATCAAATGATTAATTTTCCTAATTATTTTAACCAAAGCACATATAAAAGGGGAAAAATAATTTAAAAAATATATACAAAAAACAAATAAGATAGGAGAAAACCGAAATCATTACAAAATGCAAAGGAAATAGAAACAAAATATTTACAAGAAGTAAAAAAAAAATAGTAATATATAAAGTAAAAACTTAATATGTATACAAGCATATAAAAATAATAGAAATAAATAAATAAGGCATAATATTTACAAAACATAGAATAAATACCAATAGAGGGAAAAGGATATAAATAAACAAATGAAAATTAAGCTAATTTTGAAAATAAAATAAATTTTAAAATATTGTATGTAGTTTAGTTTGAAAAATCAAGTCAATTCACCATCTTGCCTTTATATATTCTCTTCTTTCTCTCTTTTATATCTGAAAATACTATTTTTTTAGAATTTTTAACCTTTTTTATAAAAAAAATTATATAACTACATGAAAACAAGAAACTAGAGACATAATTCAGCAGAAAATATTTCTATATCTAATCCATCCCAAATGTGTTTCAAATCCATGTCAAATATTTTATTTAAGTTTTATATTTTATAAAATAATTTGGGACAATATTATCAGATCTAAAAATAAATTTCCAATCCCACCTAAAATCCATGCCTAAAACCATTTTGTCAATTTTTTTTCAAACAAATGTATTTGAGACAGAATTTATGGATGAATTTTTTCCTCTCTAAATTCTAAACCTGATTTTGTATCAAATCTGTGTTAAAATAGCAATATACTATTTGGGTATGAGCTAACCAAATTGGGGACAAATTTTTAGAGGAAAAAATCCGTCCCTAATACATTTTATTTTTATAAAATATGATAAATAAATATTTCAATATTGAATATTAATTTTATAAAATTCTATTTTTATAAAAAATTAAGTAATATAATTTGAAAGTTTTTTGGCATTATAAAATAAAATGAGAATTAGTAGTATAATTTTTTTATTTACTTTATATTTAACTATAATGTATGTTATAAAATTATATTTTGATTGAATTGATTAAGAAGAATGATTGCTTATATAGATTTATGTAATTTTGATAGAATCATATTTAAATATGTGTGTGTGTGTGTGTGTGTGTATATATATATATATATATATATATATTAAGTTGAAGTTATTTCTTCATTTTATAATTAATTACATTAACAGTAATTACAAGAATTAACTAATTATACATATTATATATGTATTGTGCATTTCATTCTTGAAATTGATCATTGACCTTAATGATTCATTTTAAACTCTTTCAAACTCTTTTCGAAACACTCCAGTCCCTAAGTTCCAATTTGAAGCCCAAAAAAGTTGAGTGAAGAAGTGTTGAACACGTTTCATATTATCATTAATTAGCCTACTAATAAACAACATAATTAAATTTTAATTCATTAAAAATAATACATTTATATGACCACTCACACTTTGAGTTCCCCTTACACTTTAATTTTAGTATCTAATCATTGTACCTATACAGATAGGAAATTTTGAAATTGTTTTTTCTTGTTTAACTCATTTTTTGTTATTTGCTTTATTGGCTCTTTAATTATTTGCTATACTTATTATTTTAATATTAACATTATATAGTGTTTATAATAACAAGATTAACTTTTAAATAACTAAATCACTGGATATTAAGGTACATATATTAAATAATTTTTTCTAATTTAATTTTGTAAGAAAAATTTCTAATTTTAATTGTATTCTAAATCATTGTAGATATTTGTAACACCTATGAAAATCTTCATATATATATATATATATATATATATATAGATTTACTTGAAAAAATAATAATTATGGCCTTATTGAATGGGAAAAGGGGCAAGGGATGTGGTAAGGAATAAAATTTAAATGTATTTAAAAGGAAATAAAAAAGATAATTAATAATGACTTAAATATAAATTAAAAATGACTAAAACTCAATGATAAGGCTAACATAGCTGGTCTCAAACGTCTTGTGAATGTATGGAAACTTAGCGTTAAATCCCATGTTGAGCAACTCAGGAAATAAGGGTTTTTTTTTTTTCAAGTGCCACATGTCCCCTGCCATAAAATTACAAAAATATCCTCCAAATTTTTATTCTCCCTTGCATGCCCTCGCTCTCTTTCTCTAACTTTATCATGTGTCTATGTTGAGAACAAAGCTCCTCCCATTTTCCTTTTAAATTTCTTCGACAATCAACCATAAGTATCACTTCTGTTTACTCTCAGCCAATTTCTGGCATGTTTTTAGCGAGAAATCATCCCCATATCGACGCGAAGCTCTCTCTCCCTTTCTCATAGACGCTAGGGCACAGAAAATGAAATGATAAGGGCGTGAAACAGTGAGGAATTTTCAAAATTGTGATATGCCTTTGCTTGTTCATGTAAATTTCAGTATCTGCCCCTTATTTTCAAATTTTAACACTAAGAATTGATCTTCAATTTCTTAAATCTTCGTGGCAGCTGACCTAAAGCATTTGAAGGCAAGGGGATTGGCTATTAGGTGTTCTGTAAGTTAGGTAAGCTAGAGTATAATGTATTCTCATTTTATTTATTTATTATTTATAGTTATTCCTTTATTCGATTAGAAATTGTGAATGTGAATTGCTTGTGTAATGATATTAGGGAATTATGCAAATTCTTAGACCACTTAACATTTACTATATTGATATTGGAAGCATGTAGGTTCTTGTGTTAATTGTAACTCTTGTAGATGCATATGTTTAATAAGCTTTTTGCTGTTTGTGCTTTCTTCCTAGTTAATTACAAGTTGCAGTTGAAGATTGAAAACCATCTTTTGAATCTCCATCTTTAAAAATGGGGTTAGTTGGGAATGCTCTTATCTTATGCAAATGGCTTTGCCCATTTCCAATTAATCTTCGTTTTGTCTAGCAGGCTAATTGCTCTCCACAATAATTTATTTGGTTTTTTTAAAAAAAGTTGATAGCTTAAATTAAAACATAAGTAAGTTACATTTAGCTCTAGCTTAGTTATCCCTCCTACCCTTAATTCACAAATATTATATGATTTACTTAATATTTGATACATATTGTATAAATTTACTTTATAGTTACTTTCTATCAATGAAATTAGCTTTTTATATGGACTGAAAATATTTCCAATGGTTTTAGATAACTTTTAAATTAGTTCTATTATGTATCCAGATTATACTCTGTCTTCAAATTTGTGGTTTTATAAAAGTCTATTCAGTATTTATGATTAGTCGTTTCCATGTGTGCTTAAATTAGGGATGTAAGTCAATTAGCTATTGATATTGGGTTTGGCTTGGTACGTCTTTTTAAATGATTAACCTGAGCATATTAGGTTCATTTATAGGTTCCTTACCCCAACCTCTTCTAGTATGCGTGGGATGTTCCTTCAATAAGGATTTCTAAATGCCTTATTCTATTTTCTTTCTTCTTTTGTTAACCTTTTTAATTTATGTAGCCTTCATTACAGGTGTATAATTATTGATGATAGTAAACTATTTATGAGTATATTTCTTTATCCATTTGTTGCCTAGAGAAATCAATGTATATTACTAGCCTTTTGCGTCAAGAATCTTTTGTTTTATTCTATGCTGAGGGTAAGGATCAATAATATTAAATAATGATTTTGTTTAAACCTTGTAGTTACACATGGGACCTAGGAAATATGGGTCAACTTGGGCATTATTCTCTCCAATATAGGGATGATTGCCAAAACTCTGATACTAAGTTGATATGGGACAAAAACAAAGTGAATACGAACGGACATTCTAGAATTTGAATTGAAACTGAACTCATTATACAGATGTCATCATAGAAAAACAACAATGTAATGATTCAAAAGAATTTTAATCTTTGAGTCATTTAAAATAATTTTAAAATTTAAGGTACTTCATTCCAGACGAGATTGAGGATTGTTTACAGCTTCCATGCAGGGTAGCTTATCTGGTGGATCATCCTCTAGCCTCATCATTCTAGTTCCAACTGGTCTAAGCATTCCATCAGCCTCATCAAGTAGAACACCTTCAGGCTCTCAAGCTTTCTCTCCTAATGTTCAGGGTGTAACTCCTACTCACCTTTTGCCCTACTAGCTCTTCCCCCCAGTGGCACAGAACCTCCTACCCTTCATTGGGCTGCGATCCTACATACGGTCGAATATGGATATATCCATATTAGCATACGTAAGTTCTCAGCTTCTCATATTTCTTTTTTCTTTCAATTCTCTTAGTTTGGCATATCCTAATAATGATGTAATCAACTTTCAAAATTACATAGGTTTAATCCTGTGGTAGATGTTGTGAGAGAATTCTCACCAATTATTCAACCAAAATTTGATTATCCTTGCTACATCTAGGATACACATCAATAGAGATCAAGGAGATGTGGCTTAATGAATGAGCGGTATGTGTGTCCATTCTCCCTTTCATATTTCACATTATATACCCATTCTTCATTCTTAGGCTTAATTATTGATCGTATTTTCTTTAATGTTTGCAAAACCTTTACAAATGGCTTCCTCAATTTGATAAAGAAATAAAGAAAAATTGGAATAAAAAGTGTGGAGAGTGGCTACAAGCAATGATGTGTAGAGTCCGTGAGGACTTAATAAAAGATATCAAGCCGCAGTGGATTCCAAAGTGTGTACTGATTGAATTAATCAAATTATGGGATAGTGACACGTACAAAGAGATGCACGAGACCGCCAAGAGGAACCGATCATCTCTGATAGGAGGAATGGTGTACAATGATAGCAAAATACCTATTTCTAAGAATAAGAGAAGGCAGGTAAGTACCATTACTACCTTTTACTTCTTCTCTCAATTGCAAAGACCCATTAATAAACTCTAGTTATTTTCCAATGACAACCAACTAAAGGCTAAAAAGCTTGGCAGGGAACCCACATTGTTTGAGCTCTTTATGAAGACACATCAAGATGAAAAAGTGAAGGATTTGTAGACCATAGGGCAGCAGAAGTATATGTGAGTACATTAAAAAACCTTTATATTGATTTGTTTTCATCCTTATTATGTTCGTATTATAATTCTTTTCCTATTTTCATTGTTTTACAGGTTGACTATATGAGGTTGAAGTCATCTAGATCATCTCATGGGTCAATTGTTGTTGATTTTGATGTTTAATCTGCTGAGGATATTGCACTCTAGTTGGAAGCAGTAGGTGGCAAGAGTAAAAAGGATATAATTTATAGAGCTGGATTTGAAGCACCTGACATTAGTGGATTTGGTTTAAAACCCACATCAACTGCTCTAACAAGACTTCACCCTGACTTCGAGGATGAATTCCAGCGACGTATCAAGATTCCAACCACTGAGGAGATAGCAGAACTCAAACAAAATATTTCTCAGTAAAGCAATAAGATTTCTGAGCATAACAATTTGATTATTCTCTAAAATCCCGGCTTGACAGGTAGTCACTCATATCCAGCTTGACAGTATAGATGAAGAGCTAACCCAAATAATGATGCACATGATGAGGATCCCTCTATAGTATATGACGTTGTCATTGTCCTTGTTCTTGCTCTTAAATCACTAAAATTGTGGTATTACTACTTTAGACTTGATTTGATTTCATGTATGTTTTACTTCATTAAACTTATTCATGACGTAATTTTACCAAATTATAAGAGTTTGGTTTAATTAGAATTATTGACTGTAATTGTTGTTCTGGATGCTAAATTGGTTGGAATTTATAGTTAGTTTGAATTCTATGTTTATTTGAGTTTCACAATATACCAAAAAAGGTCAATATGCCTTGCCATTCATATAGAATTAGAGATGAATTAAGAACGAATTTTCAATTCCAATTAGTCAATTTGAGATGGAACTGAAAGGGATTATTCCGTCCTAAAAACTCAGTTTGAGATGGAACATTCCATCCCAATCTCACAACTAAAATAAAAGAGAATTTGTAGTGGTTTTATAGCACTGGTTATAGAGACCGTAGCTAATCAGATGCAGTTGAGCCATAACCGTAGGTAAGGGTTAATAAACCCTCAAAACATCTCTCAATCTTTATTCTCCCAGTACAAGCCTCTCGTCCAGGAAGAAGATTTTATTTTCTCTCTCCCCTAAACTCCTGCAATGGCCGATAAGCTCACCAATGACCCAATCTACAAGTTCAAGGAGGCCTTCAGCCTATTCGAATAGTAATGGTCTCATTTTCAGATTTTTTTTCTTCATTTTTTGCTTTTCTTTTATTTCCTATTTTCATTATTCTTCATTTTATTGCATAAATTGGCTGTGTATTTCTTAGATTTGATTGCAATTAAACTGATGTTGTATATGATGCATTGCTATCTTGCCTTTTGAAATTTTGAAATACTCTGTGAGATCTAGGATTCCGTCTTGTTTGACTTTTCACTTTTGATTTGGGTGTATAGTTTGCTATTATTTCCAGTGTTTCTTTGATTTGTTATATAGGAGCTTCTTGTTATTTGCCATTTTGCTTCATACACAAGTTTCATTTTTGTTTGCTCTCAGATTCAGGTTTAAGCTTCGTCTTTATTTCCCATTTTCTTATATACTTTCCTTCTTTTCTGTGCTTTAAAGGACTCTTTTCTATTTTTAAACGTTGTTGTGCTTATAATGATTAGGTTGGAGACTATACAGAGGAAGAGGAAGGCAGTGTAGAAGTTTTGAATAATGATATCACCAAGTTTCTTAAGTGTGGCCTCAACTACAATATACTTATCAAAGGGTAACTTTTTAAATAATTTTTTCTTATCATTTTGATTTCTTTTCAAATGGAATGTGCTGCTGTTTCTGAGATGAAATAGTCCCCCTTATTGACTGTACTTTGCTGATATATATATATATATTTCTGAGATGAAATAGCCCCTTTTTGTTTTGTAGCTCTAGGAAATTCAAGGGAACATGTGTCACTTACCCACTTAGATGTGATAACATGGTGCAAGGAGTATGAATTGATATATTGTATATACCAGAGATTAAAGGTGGGATGTTCTTGGCATTTTCATCCTTTATACAACGTGTGACTTAGGCTTCTAGTTATCATTTTTATTTTTTTACTTCAGAAAATTTGATTTAGTAATCAAATAGTTTGATGCAAGTTAGTTGGAATAATGATGAAAATCAATTTTAGATTGGATTCACTTTTACAAAATCAAGCTTTCCAACATTTCCTTCATTTATCATTACATAAATACAAACACATGTCAATGGTTAAAACTTAGTGTCAATCAATTGATATAGACTTCATATGAACAAAAACGAGATAGAATGATCCTTGACTCTTAAATACTTGTGGATGGATGCAGCCAATTCTTTCCAGGTTGCTTGTTCTAGCTCTACTCCCCTTTATTTTCATTATTTGAAAGAAAAAAGTAATTTTTCTTTATGGTTCTTCTCAGTCTAAAGTAACGAATTTGTTCAATATTCAAATTTCATTTAATGATATCATTGCTCAACCAATTAATTATTTGATGGCAGCAGCCAATTCTTTCTAAGTTGTGGTTTTGTTGAATGATGGGTAATTTATTGTATATCATTGCTCAACTCCTTGAGGTGAGTTATTAAGTTTTATTATAAACCATGGGTGAAGGTCTCTCATTGGAAAAGGTGGGATTTTTGGTATGGGAACTAAATGCCTTCCAATTACGTAGCATCTAATGAAATGAACCACTTAAGAGTGCAAAATCTCTCATGTTGTTTCATATTCACACCTATATTTTTTATCTTGTTGCTTTATGATTTGGATTATTTGCTTCTTGTTTACCACTCTCGTTCTTTATGGTCATTTATATAGTATAAGCTTAAGATAGAAATGATAACTCATGTCAAACTAGCCTCATGTCTTTTATATTTATCTTAACTTTTCATTTGTCATTAAAGAATTAATTTCAAGTTTGTAACTTCCTGATTTACTGACTGTAATTTTGTTTTTTTTGGCAACGTATTAGGCCAATCGCCACACAATTATTCAGGTGTAGAGTGTAGACCTTTTAGAACAGAGCAACTAGAACATTAATGGATTATGGCAAATGAAATTGGTGAACTTTGGCTTCACCATTTGAAGTCTTAAATTATGTGAATGCTTAGGTAATTAAATTGACACTTATGTAGGGGAAGATATGGTTATAATTATAAGTGGGTTCCATATTGCCGTATCTTCAAAATTATTTCAAATTGCTTAATATGAGTTTAGCATCATTTCTTATAGTTTTGATTATGAAAAATTCTTGAGTTTAGCGCTATCCATTCTAATGATTATCAATATTGTTATGACTTGCAAACTTGACTCAATTAGCATTTTAATGGATAAATGAACTTGTGATATTTACGTTGTTCAGTACTAACAGCCATCACAAGTTAATATTATTACTCATTTCCTTTAATTACAGTACCTTTATAGGTTTCCTGATGCTGCTTAATATCTTAGAAGTTTGCTCCAATCTGTAGAATAAGGATGGTTCTAAAGTGTTACAATGGTGTTTTGTTGAGATATTATATGCTCTGAAATTTGATTTTTAATATTGCTGCTTTAATTATTTAATTGCTGTCCAAAGTAATTAAAGTATAAATTTTAATGATTTCCCATTGTACATGATATAAATTTCAATTAGATTATTTATCAATAATTTGAATTATTTGGTCTTAGAAAGTTTATATAGAGGTTTTAAGGAATGAATCTGTGTGTTCTGCTGCAAAGTCAAGACCCCCTTTTAAATCATCTTCACCATTACCTTCACCTAATAATTTGCATAATGCTACTTGAAAATTAATATATGGATAACTTTTTTATTGTAATATGTTCATTATTCAGGTGTATATGAAAATAGTGACTTTTGGAAAAGACTGAATTTTGAAATAATTATTTTCTAGTGCAGATGGACCTACCCGAATATGAAAGAACAAACATCAATTATGGAAGTTCCCAACCAACTAATGCAGCAAGGTAATTATTTTCTACTGTATAAAGTAATTATCTAATTGTTGTCCAAAGTAATTTGATTTTTTATAGGCTGGTTTCCAGTTATTGGTTTATCATTATTGAATTCGATAGTTTCAAAAATATTATTTTTTGAAATAAGCACAAGCTTTAACAATGGTTTCAACCGCAGGTAATTAATTTCATTTTGGGTAAGGTTGATGTAAACTGCAGTTGCAGTTTGCTTAAAGCGTAGCTAAGACATTTAGCCACCGTAGCTTTAGCCGCGGCCGGTACAACTGCGGGTAAAACAATTAGTTGCGGTCTGCAGCTAATTGTAAAAGAAACTACAGCTAATACCATAATATTTTGTAGTGTCATTGAAAATCGGGACAAATATTTCTCGTGCCAAATCCGTCTCTATATATGGGGACAGAAAATCTGTTTCCAATTCTCTCTAAATACTAAATAGGGACAAACATTTTGCTGCCTCTTACGCGCTTTTCGTTCTTATTTTTATTGTAGAAAATAAAAGAATATCAAATCTCCTTCAATTTTTCTCTATATATCTTCCCGTTATGAGGGCTTCCTAGTTCCATCACGTTTTTCTTCTAAAAAATGAATGAGAGGAATAACCTACACTTTCCTCTTTTTTTATTTTTATAATTATTGATTCAATGAATTTAAATTATACTAAAAAATTTTAACATGACTCAAAGGACTATATGATTCAAAAATAACTTATAATAATTTAAAAGTAACTGACTTAAACCAAATTTAATAAACTAATGCCAAAAAGTAAAAAATAATAAAAAGTTAACTATGACACTAATGATAAAAGATAACTTAGATTTTGAGTTAAAATTGACTTCAAAATAAGCAAAAACCAAATATAACAATTTTATTTTTAGAAAATGTCTAGATAAAATATAGTGTTCACATTACACGTCTAATGACGGATGGAACCCGCTATCCAACAATAGGCTTCATCTTTTTCGACAAAAGAAACAATAGGCCTCATCTCTTAACAACCCTACCCAACCCACCAACTTGGGAAAGCCTTTAACAATACCATTGAGGTTTAATTTCACCCAATTCTTCCCAAGGAGGTTCCAACGGCGCAAATCCTTCCTACCAATCACAGACTTGCCAGCACCAATGACGACAAGGGTATTAACCACGCTTACCATGACAGTGGGTAGGAAGCTTCAAACACAAATCCAATCCTTCATCTCCATAAACCCCAACATGTTACATTTGAGTACCTCTACCTAGGGCAAACCATCTTATAGGCCCATGTTCGACAGGGGTTTACATAATACTAGTTGGTTTGACCAACCTGATTCAACCTAATCATATCAAATAGGTTAGGCCATGTCAGAAGGAAAGAAATTATACAAGTTAGGTTGAGTTACATAACTTTGTTGGGTGAGTCATGCTTTCACTTAAAGCCCTGCCTAATTTGATTCTTTTTTATAGAGTTAAAAAATTATTTTTAATAATTTAATTTATTCTATTTAAGAATTATAAAATTTAAAAATATTAATTCGTTCTAAATATTAAATTTTATCTATTCCAAATCTTGATATGTTCCATTTCACCTTCAAATATTTTTTTATATTAATGAACGATTAATTTTTGCATAAATTCAGAAAAATAAAAAGAAGAGACCTTAGCTGAATATGGTCAGACCCAACTCAATCACTGGTCAAGTTTAATTGAGTCCAAGTATTGCACAAATCCAGTCAAGTCTTTACTCTGGCCAGTGTACACTTTTAGGATTGTTCGTTTACATGACACCTTGTCCTTCAACTCAAAGGTTACATTTACATTGTTTTCCAAGACAACTTTGTCTTCACAGCAATTTTTTAAAGTGTGGATGTGCATCTCTTCTCTTCTATACATAAAACAGTACTAACACCCCACTTTCAACGTAGAGACACAGTAAGTTATGGATTTGCAATTAATAGACTATAGGACGTAGTTTATTAGAACTTTGAATGATAGGTAAGAAATATGTAAGGGAGAGAATGAAAATACTAGAATGGTTAATGTATTTCCATGCATGCAAATGGAGAACAATACCAAATTGGTCCCTTATAAATAATCATGACAAATTGATCCCTCATAAATCATATTTTATGCAAAATTAGTTTCTCACTAATACAAATGGAGGAAGTAATTTTGTACAAATTTAAATTTATGAGAGACTAATTTATCACAATTAATTTATGAAGAACCAAATTGTCACAAAGTGCAAAAGTAAGGGGCCAATTTTATACTTTTGTCTATGCAAATGTGCTACCTGTCCATCCATATTTATAGGCTCTTAAAAAACAGTTTCGTGTTTTTATTTTCAATAGATGTACTTTGCTTTCACATTAATTACATGCATCTAACATTCCTAGAGGCTATATTGTGAGCTATTTGCCACCTAAAAGTTGTAATTTAGCTCCATGCATAAGATTTTGTCTCCTAGTTGTATGATTTTTCTGGATTACATATTGACATTCCCCTTTAATATAGGAAAATCTATGACTTCAAGAAATTCTTTGATTTTAACAAATTTCTTTGCAATGATTACCTTTGTAAAAATATCAACTACTTGATCTTCAGTCTTACAAAATTTTAATTCAATTTCTCCTTGTTCCAAAAGGTTTCATATGGAGTGGTGTCAGATTTCAAGATGTTTGGTGGATTGTGAAAAATAGGATTCTCTATCATGACGATGGTGGACATATTATCACAATATATTCTTGTTGGTGCATTTACAGGTTGATGTAGATTCTTTAGGATTCTTCTAAGCCAAACTGCTTCACATATAACACTTGTTGCTGCCATATATTTAGCTTTTATTAATGAAAGCATGATTATCTTCTGCTTCTTTGATGTCCATGAATCACCTTGGAACCTAAATGAAAACATGTATGATTGTGCTCTTTTGATCATTGACATAGCTTGCCCAGTCACTATCTGTATAGCCAACTATATTACAATGATCTTTTGCTTCATATATAATGCTAAAATTTCTCGTATCCTTGACATATCTCAAAATTCTTTTTGCAATTATGAAGAGGGACTATTTAAACTCACTCATGAATCTTGAAAAAATGCTAATACCATCACTATGTATAGCCCAATGTTTGTGAGATAAATCAATGATCCAACTAGACTTTAATAAATTGTCTAGTGCATTTTTTCTTTTCCATCTTCCTTTGATAACTTTTCATTCGTACTTATATGTATGGATGTTGGCATGCAGTCTTTCATCTCGAACTTTTTTAACAAATCATATGTATATTTTTATTGAGAAATAAATATTTGCTCAATCATTTGTTTGACTTGCATTCTAAGAAAATATCTTACATGCCCAAGATCAATCACCTTATACTCCTTTACCATAACCTATTTGAACTCTTCAATAATCTCTACGTCATTGCTCATATATATTAAATCATCTATGTAAAGACATACGATGAGGGAACAGTCTTCATGCATCTTCACTAGGGATGTGCATACCCTGGGCTAGGCCGAGTTGGTATCAAACCCGAGGCCTGGCCTAGGATAAGCATTGGGCCAAAAAAAAGGGCTCGAGACCCTGGCCCGACCTGGTAAACCTGGGAAAGAGACTAGGCCAAGTTCAAAAGCATCAGGCTGAGCCAGGTTCGTAACAAAGCAATAGACCTTGCAGTATAATGAAACATTAAGAATTGACATAGCAAACAATAATCATACAACTAGAAAAAGAACACATAAGAAAGGGAAATAAATCATATGACATATGTATTCTATAGTTAATAAATTGAAAAGCAAAGACATAATTAAACATAAATGACATGAGATTTTTATGTTTAATTTGCTTTTAAAATTAATGTATAACACCAATAGGTTTACTAAATCATTTTTAAGCTACTAGTGTCTCTATATTTATTTCATTACTAACCTTTATATCTACTGTAAAACTTTTCAAAGTTTCTAGAATTAGCTAATGTTTTAAGGTAGGGCTGTCTATAGAATACATCAAATGCTCCTTCAAAATGCCAGTCACTAGTCTTCAAAGCCTTAAGCACCACTTTCTCACTACAATTACATAATTAGATCTCCTTTAGTGATGACAAACGTAAAAAAAGTGTAATGTATATGTTTTTGAATTTCTACAAGAATCTAGTAAATAATTTTATGCACTTTAGTTGGAGCAACAAACAATATGTACATGATTAACAATATTGTGCATGAAGTGTGATTTATAAGTTGTGGTGTGTTAAATCAAGTCATAGGTATGTCACATATAAATAACTCATAAGTCATAAATAACTCAAGGATTTGGGGCAAACAAACATAATGTTTCACTCAAAGTGTAGATAAGATCAGAGAATTAATTAAACATTACCCAGTTTATATATATAATTACCTATTCTACACGTAGCATGCGACCTGTCAAAATGCAAAATGCCAAAATAAATTAGCCAAACAAGCAACTCATCAAAGCAAAACATTTATCTGATATGACCCAGGTATTAAAGCTGCCATGATCATTCAATTTACAAGCCATCCAAAATTATAGCAAACTAAAATCCTTCTTTCGCTTTTCTAACTAAACCATTCAAACACAAAGTGAAATACTAATACAAGTCTAAGAAGTCTAGAAATACAAAAAAAAAAAACATAAGTCACAATGCAAATGTGGTACTTATAGTACACAATACATATTACATAATAAGGGAATACTAAAAACACATCAATCAATGCTCATTCCATCTCAAGGATCACCTAAATCTCCAGAAACATCTATAAAAACCAAACAATAGAAAGTTACAATGTAAAATATAAGGCAAAAGTGAAGGATAGAAAACTTTGATGAAGGAAATCACCAGCTGTAATACTATCATATTACTCAAATTGATCAAAATCACAATCATTAAAGCTAAACTTATGGGGGGATAGCCAATTTTGTGTACATATTAGTGCTTCAATCATCGTTGGGGATAATGAACTCCTAAACACTTTAAGCACATGTCCGCTGATGCTAAAAGTTGACTCAGAAGTTATAGTTGACACAGGCACAAGTAACATATCTCACACAATAAGTGAAAACTCCTTGTATCTTACAACATTTTCTTTTCACCATGCTAATATATTGAAAGAAAGATCATTACCAATTATATTAACTTCAAGATACCTTTCTATCTCTATTTTTTTATTTGAACTAACTTTGGACTTCCATGAGTACCATCATTTATGCTGGGGACCTGTGGGGAGAAAAAACTATCGTTGGTAATGTATCTGCATCATTAGAGCTTACATTACCCACAGTAATAGTAAACACTTTTTCAATCCCCCAGGCCAGCAAACACTTTTCTACTACCTTACCAATGGTTTCACCTCTATGATTCTTAATAAGGCAAAAGTTAAGAATATGCTTTTACAATCTCCACTGCTCGTCAATGAAATGAGTTGTAAGACATATATAATTAAAGTTCTGAACTAATGTAAAATAATATGTAGTAAAACAAATACTGGAACATAATGGTTTCAATAATTGCTTAAGCTTCTTAGATTCTTTAAGGAAAAGTTTACAACAGTCTCTAGCAACGGCCACTCTTGATGAAACTGGCAATCTAGGTTCTAGTTTTGTGCTATATTTTCGAGACCCATGCTGTTCCACCACCTGAAATGTCACCTCATCACATATCATGAATTAGGCTAGACTTCTCATACACTCCTCATAATTGTACACGTCAGGAACCAAGCTTTTTGGTTGAGCAACTCCTAAAGGCTCAAGTAATGCTAACCTGGATTGTTTTTTTTTTTTTTCTAAGCCCTATATCGTTGCCTTTGACATCTTACCAAATGCTTCTTTAAAGAGTTAATTCCAGTTTTGTTTGAGTCGCAGGCATATAAAGCATTATAGTAATTATAAGCTTCTCTAATGTCTCTATTGGTCTCTTCTAAAGGAAGCTTCATAACATGCTCATACACATTAGATTTCTTTGCAACTATTTTCCTCTTTGCACCTACCACAACATATTCAATAGCCAATGCAGAGCCAAAGGTCTGGGGATTTGCCTTAGAAGCAATGGGATTTTCTGGGGTATGAACACTACCACTTTAGAATTGCCCTGTCGCTTGGGTTTGTTGCATATTGCTTTGGGGTTGGTCTATGGCTTAAGGTTGTAGGATACTTGGGTTTGCCATTCCAAATACTAGATACACATTACATATAAATTCTACATTATATGCTAAATTTCATATTTCATAGTTAAACACATCACAATGAGATATGAGAGAAAAAAAAACGTAATCATATTATCTCAAACATGGTAGTTATCTCATGATTCAATTTTCAACTCAAACATAGAGGTAAATATCAGTTTACTGATAAAAAACACAATTAACAACAAAGAATTTCGTAACATGTCATATAAGGCTACATAAAAATATAACCAATAGATATTAAGATAACATTGCAATGACAACCACTACACATTATCAAAAATAACGAAATGCAATTGGAAATGAGTTCTTTCTTAAGACATTTGAACATCCCCATTTTTAGTGTCACTACACATCATCAATATCTATACACCTTTGAACATCCTCATTATCAGTAATATTCAGTATTACTACACATTATTAGTATCTATACGCCTTTACTAATATTCAGTATCATTCAGTAATATTTAGTATCACCATTTCACTAGCTCCCTATTTTATTCACCAAAGATGAATTATAAAGTAATTAGGTTCAATTTACATACTTGTTTGTTGCTATAACTAAGTTACAAAGATGACTATATGTCAAAATGGAGTGTGGCAGAGACAATGCCAGATAAAGAAAGAGACACATACAACAGACAAGAGCTGGCAGAAGACAACAAGCGACTAAGTGTGACAAAACAACGAGGGGGAGTGAGTGGCTGCAAGAGAGATGACATAGACACGAGGTGAGGGCGAGATCAAGAATGAGATCAATGACAAAGATAGAGTGACTGAGTATGTTTGTGTTGTGCCTTTAGGAAATAAGGTTAGAAATTAGGAAGGATGATTTACACTTATAAAATTAAGGGTTGGGAAAAAAATACATATACCCCGGGCAGGGCTAGGTACATTGGCCCGATATTTTATCCTGTGTCTCGGCCTGGCTTAGGGAATGGACCTGGTGAAGTCCTTCATTCCATCCCTGATGGCTTTTATGACACAGCCTAACCTAGCCCCAAATGGCTGGGTCGGGCCAGACTGGGTATACCAAGTTTTTTGAGCCTCTGAAAGCCCTAATCTTCACATATAATGATGACTCTCTCAGGTTTTTTATGAATCTATGATCAATAAGATATCGATCAATTTTATTATTCCATGCATTTGGTGCTTGCTTAAGTTTATAAAGAGCTCTCTTCAAATTGTATAATTTGTTCCCATTACTACTAACCTTTTACCTTTGAGGTTGCTTTACATATACTTCTTCTTAATTTCTCCACGACTTCATATCTAATTGATACACCTATAGCTTCAGTTGTGCGGTTAAGCAAATAGTATTCATATTGTCTCTATATGAAACATGGGAGTAAAGGTCTTATTGAAGTCAATACCTGGTTGTTCAGAATAACCTTTTGCCACAAGTCATGCCTTGTACCTTCTGGATGGATATGTCTTCATTATACTTCATTTTATGAGCTCATTTTAGCCTAATGATATCTTTTTCTTTTGGCATATTCAGAAGCTCTTATATTTGATTGTTTTCTTCATCGACGGTTCTTCTAAATTCTTCCTATTTTATGTCTTCTTTAAAATTTTATGGCTCATAAGAAAAGAACGAAACATTGCAAGTTTGATAAATATCTTGCAAGGATCACATCTTCCTTGGATGAGGTGAGTCTGGTGATTTGCTACTCTGTCTTGGAGGTAGACTCATGCTCAAATTTGAATCATCTCTTACAATTAGCATTTGCATCAAAGATCACGTCCTTAAAAATGATCAAATGTCTCATATCAAGATTGTAGGGACGATTACCCATGGATTCATTGTTGTAGCTAAAAAAGATACATTCTTTCTTTTCTCATATAGCTTGTCTTTATTTCCTTTTGGGATGTAGGCATAACCAATACGACCAAAGACTTTAAAGTGATCAACTTTCGGCTTTCTATAGAACTAAGCTTCATATGGAGTTCTATTTGAAACAAATTTTATGGGAGATCGTTTGAGAATATAATTAGTTTGTTGACTGTTTCAACCCATAAATATTTTAGTAGATTTTTGCCATAAAGGATGGTGTGTGCCATCTTAATAAGAGTTTTGTTTTTTCTTTATACAATACCATTCTACTAAGGTGTGTGTCAAATTGTGAACTCCTTCTTGATGCCACAATGTTTGCAATAATCGATGAATCTGTGATTAATAAATTCTCCTTCACAATTTGTTCTCAAGATTTAAAGAGAGTACCTACTTTCCTTTATAGTAAAAGCTCTGAACAAAATGAAATAAGAGAATACATCTAATTTTTTTCTTAATAAAGCAAGGCCAACATCATGCAAGGACAATCATTAACAAATAGCAGAAAATATCCCTTTCCACCAGGAGTAAAGAGTTATTAAAAGACCCTAAATATCCACATGCACTAACTCAATTGGGGCCATTGCTCTCTAGGAAGAATTTTGGAATGGGATTTTTTTTCCAAAAATATATCCTTCATAGATTTTGTTTTCAAAATGCATAAAAAGAAGTCCAAGCACAATTTCTTTTTTATTTAACAATTCAAAGCCATTAAAATTTATATGGTCATATCTCAAATGTCAAAGTGTTGATTCATCTATATTTTCATGCTTCATGACATATTTTTGCCCCAGTGGCATAGTTAAAGAAAATATTTCGTTAGGGTTCATTTTAATTAAGATTGCCAAAATTGTGATTCAACTTAGCAGACTTAGCAATTTTAAAATCTTAGGTTAGTAATTTGATTTAGATTTAGGCTAGAATTAGAATCAAAGTTGACTCATATAGACTCATTAACTTGTGCCAACTAAATGAAATCACTAAGTTTGACCATGTTGGACAAGTTAAAGAGTTTTATAGATTCAGGACTAATTTTGCAAATCCAGTCCATTGTTTTTACTTTATTTTAAAAAGTACATTGAAGCCAAGCCTAAAACACAATGTTTTACCTTATCAATCTCATACGCATTCTTCTGACTTTAGCATTTTTGTCCTTCTACATGCTGCACATCTACCATTCGTAGTTTCACATTCTAGTCCAGCATGAACCCACCTCCCTAGTGTAGCTTTGGCCAAGTTCTAGTGACAGATGATGTCAACCATAGTCTCTGTCAATGTCAGCCTGTTGGAAAACACCAGAGTTCTTCCTAATCAAATGAAACCATAGAAATCATATTCTGTAAGTTTCCTTCTCTATTTTTTTGAGTTTTTTTGTCATTCAAGTAGTGAATGTGATGCGAATACTAAATGATTTGTTGATAGTGAGTGAAAGAGTGTTGATGTTGAATGTAATTTGTGGAAATATATGTGGTAAATAGATATAGTGAGGTAGGTTGGCCTTTGATTTCATGTTTAGAGCAACTAATTCCTTAATAGATTGCAACAAATCTGAATGTCCAGATAAGTTTGAGACTTGCATAAATATGAAATGCTTGTGTGTTATGGGTGGCTATTATGTGAGTGCAAGAGTATGTAGACTAGGGATGTGTACTCAGGGCTATTAATCTATAGTACAATGGTGTTTTAGTGAATTTGCATTCCATTGTTGCCTTCTTTCTACTTGTGTTATTATTAGACTTAATTTTTTTCTCTTTACTTCTCCTTTTTGTATCTATTAAATGACTATGTTCATAGAATATCTTATAGTGAAAAGTGCCAACATCATGTATTATTCAATATGTTAATTTTATTTTTTATTTATAAAAAAACTTTGGTATATATTTTCTAGCCCTCTAACACATACTCAATATATTTTGGCCCAATTTTATTGCAAGCAAAGAGAGTTAAATGGAGAGAAGGTATATTGACCGGTTTATTTTTCAATTTATTTTTTTAAAAAGGCTATGCTAGTTCAAAAGTTTCTTAGTATATTTACCGTAACCATTAACCCATAAACATGGAAAGGTTATTATTTCAATCTGCTTGTTTCTTTTATGTGTTGTTTATAAGTTGTGATTTGTGACATTTCTCTGCAATAGAATTATGGAAGTAAAACATATTGTACTTCCTTACATATTTGTTTTTTTTTTTTTTTTTTTTTTGCGAGTTATGACATATATCTATTTAAATTGTTTATATGTACACTATTTTAAAAAAAAATTAGTGCTTGAATGAGAAGTACGGAATATGGATAATGGATTATGAAATTATTATTTATATATGAAATTTTAAGTGTTTTGGTGATATAGTTATGTTTGATAGCTATTTAATAGCAAGCGTATGTAAACTCTTACGATCCTATATTACAAATCCAGCCACCCTTTACAAGTTTACCTAAACTCATGAGGTTGACAACCTAGATTTTAATAGTAGTTACAAACTGCCCTTTATTTTTATCAAATATGATACACTTATCTTCATCAAAAATCAACTTGTAGCTTTTTCTAAATCAACAAACTAACATTAAATAAATTTTGTGTAAGGCCTAAAACATAAGAAACATCATGAATAAATTTTTGTTGGCCATTTTTTGTATTTACAACAATTATACATTTGCCTTCAACTTC
The DNA here is from genome assembly GCA_037074485.1 of Delonix regia. Classification (NCBI taxonomy): domain Eukaryota; kingdom Viridiplantae; phylum Streptophyta; class Magnoliopsida; order Fabales; family Fabaceae; genus Delonix; species Delonix regia. The sequence continues at coordinate 6,571,385 of CM073454.1, read as the reverse complement.
TTATATTTTTCCATCACCAGGTGTAACTTAGGATTTTATATTTTTGGGAAGATAGACAAAGCAATTTATATTGTTTGTCATGTGGTTTGAACAACCACTATCAAAATACCAAATATCCCTTGATTCTTGGCAACAAGAAAAATGATAAATGAAATAACTGACCAAGGGGTCAGTCTTTTCTATGAAATTTGCTTCTTCTTTTTGCCCGTACCAACAATCTTTTTCAAAATGAGTGGACCTTTTGCACCTCTTGCGTTTGTATCATTATTACTTTTCTTGTAGAGATTACAATAAGAGCTAGACTTATCATTTGTATCATGATTATTTAGCTCCACCAGAGTAAGTTTTGACAAATCCTTGGCTTCTTCAATTGCAGCCACCATATGATTAAATTTAATTGGAACGCTTTTCAATTATTTTTTAATCATTTTCTTATATTCTATTGTGTCTCTATAACTTCTAATTTGATTAATGATATTAGAGACCCAGGAGAAGAATGCATGAATTATTTCACCTTCATTCATTAATAAAGTATCAAGATCTTTTCGTGACGATTAAAGTTAGTATATTAATTACCTTATTTGAACCCTTGTACTGACTTTTTCAGATCTCCCATGCCTCCTTTGTTGTCTTAGCATTCATGATTTTGGAAAAGATCATGTTGCTTACCCCTTACAGGATAAAGAGTACAGCTCTTGCATCCTTTTGCATATTTTGCTTATACAACTTTTGCTTCATAGTTGTCCATGTTGCATACTCTTTAAAGGTTGATTCTTAGAAATCTTTAACCTCCATATTCCACAAGTTTTGTAAGAAAATGATGTCATCAATATCATTTTTGCATTCCATATATCATATGTTTCTCCCTTAAATCTTGGAATTGCAGCTTGAATGTAATTGGAGACAAATAGATTAGAGCTAGAAGTGGAGTCCATGAAGAGTAAGATGTGAAGAGTAAAAATATAGTGATAAGGTGGCTAAATACAAATAGGAATTTATAATCAATGGTTTGATACCACTTATGCATTTAAAATTAATAGCTAAGGTCTCGAATGATTAGAGCTTTGAATGATTTGGTAAGAGATATGGAAGGCAGAGAATGAAAATACTAGAATGGTTAATATATTTCCATGCTTGCAAATGTGCTACCCTTCCATCCATATATATATGCTCTTAAAAGGATGGTTCATGTTTTTTATAAATAAATGCACTTTGTTTTCACATTAATTACATACACCATACATTTTTACTTACTTGAACTATGTTGTCAGTAATTTGCCACCTACAAGTTGTAATTCAACCTCATGTATATGATTTTGTCTTCCACTTACATGATTTTTCTAGATTACATGTTGATAGTAAGGAGCCTGAGTGTCATGCTGAGCTTCCTATTAGTCTTCAAAGTACTCTTTACTTTAAATACATCTAAACCCCCCTCCCAATTAATGAGATTTGAATTCTTTTAAGTTTAATTGTTGTAAAGTATTTCTAAAGTCAAAGAAAGGTTAAAAATAAAAAGAGGAGGTGAAAAAGAGGGAGTAAGCTTCATACATACTCTCACTCTTTCCGTCACTTAGAAATACTTTACAAACTTTATACTTTTGTGATCAAATCCACTAGTAGCAACCCTAAAGAACCCCAATATGGACATGGTCCCTATAAAGGATGATCCTCACCATCCCCTACATGAAGGGAAGCATTGTATTTATTATTAGCGCAAATATAATAGTATTAATATAAAATTTAAATGCAATGTATTTTACTCCAGAGGAGGGAAAGTGTCATGTAGTTCCTGGAGAGATGATACTGCATGAGTGTAAAAGATAAGGGAGAAAGAGAATTCAACACGCAACTATTTATAATGGTTCAAATGATTGTTGATCCTATATCTACTCCCTAACTTACGTAACTAGGAATTTTACTAACTTAATCAAGTATCAATTACAATGGTCAACCTCACACTCTGGCGCACAGTCTCACAACTTTTACACCACTACCCTAGTAACCCACAACACGGGGCATAGTTAAAAGACTTTTTCGTTGAGCAAGGCTAGCACCCAAGAAGGGATGAATTGGGTGTATTAAAAAAATTTACAGAAGTTAAAAGCTTGAAATAAGTTTTTCAAACTTAAAGTAATGAAAATGAATATATGTAATTTGAAAATAATAAATGTTAAAAATAAATAGGATAAGGAAGAAGAATAGGCATACAAATATATCCTGGTTCAGTTCTTACTCAAGCCTACATTTAGTCTCTAAATAACTAATTGAGATTTTTCACTATCAATAATCAAATACAATAGTCATGGAGAACCTCCCCCTCAGCCCAATCACTATTTGTTTGATTTCCTTCAAGGAACCTCCCTAAACAATTCCTAGGGAGAACCTCTCCTTTAGACTCTAACATTCTCTACTTGACACAAAAGAATAAACTCTCTGAAATAAAGTATATAGAACAATTAAGCACTAATGTAATAAAGAGCTTATGGGAATATAAAGCTTATGATATAATCACCTTTAAGTAATTTTTCTTATTGATTCAAAGTCCATAGGTTGTGTTTGTATAGCTTAAGGGATCTGTTGAGAGTAAGTGGAAGTCAAGAATTTCAAAATATGTCTGTTATAAAAATTCAAATCTGGACCCCAATAGTCAACTGCTTATCCATTACTGGTCTTTCACAAAGAGCTCCCTGTTGATTGGTCTTGAGGCTGGCAGTTGACTAGGCTTGATTTAGGTATGGCCACTTGACTATTAGCTGGTGGCCTGGCGACTGGGGATTCATATAGAGCTCCTAGTTTATCCAGGCTCAAGTTGGTAGCAGACTAAGACCTCTCAGAAGAAGGCTAGTTAATTGGGACCAAGTGGCTAGTCGACTAAAACCTCACAGAAATATCCCATTCGACTAGAACAAGAGTTGGCAGTCGGCTGGCAAGGTGCCAATCGACTAGGAACATCAATACTTTTCCAAATCAGCCTTTTTCAACTTTTAAGACTTAGAATCAATTATACAATTATTTAAACATCTTCTATAACCTCAATATCACTTACATAGATTCTTAAGACAAGATAATACATTAAAGAATATATGTATTACATTGAAAACTTTCATATAATGTTTGTTATCATCAAAACCATAAGTCTTCAGTAAACAGACTCAATATTTTACACCACTACCCAGGTTACCCTCAAAGAAACTCAATCCTACAAACTTTTACAACACAGCACAAACCATTGGAATTATCCCAAATTCCAAAGAAACAAATGTCGATATGATAAATTGAGTAGAATTCTCTTTCTCACATAAAGGAAGACTCTTTCACACAAAAAGGCATGTAAATCACACAAACTACAATATAGTCACACAAACTAAAAGCACTAAGCTTGAACTTAATGATTGAATTGATATATCTTTTTCAATGCATTTTCTTCATCAAAATGTTGCATATTTATACTAGATAAGTCCAACAGCTAGTTTAATGGCTACTTCTTTAGTTTAGGTAAGTTTTTCAATTTGTTTGTTGGATAAGGAAACTTCTATGATGGTGCAATTAGCATCTACAATGATTATAGAGTTAATGTAGTGATGCTTCAAATCAGACAGCAATATGAAAAGTACATTTGTTCATTAATCTCTAATTCTCTGTGATTCTTAGGCCAATTTGAACTTCGTTGACTGGGCTAAGCCTTCTAACTAGATCTATTAGACACACACACACAATGGTCTAAGCAGATATTATTAATTTTGACATAATCATTAAATAAAAAAATAATAAATATAATTAAATGTATCTACATTTATCTTAAGAAAGATTTTTTTATTACCATCCTCCCCTGACATGTCACATATTCACACCTAGAGGTTGATAAAATGTCTTGCATCTTGTAGCAACAACATGAATGGTTTTTCATCTTATCTAGTGGTGGAGCCATACATAACTAATTGGGGGCAAGTGCCCCCACTTAAATTTTTATTTATATAATATTATAATATAATTTTATGCCTCCATGTATATTAACTTTTTGAACCCATATGATTAGGTCATTTTTTTTAATTTGATATTTTAATTTGAACCCATTAGCCTTACATATGTATTATATATATTATTATCCATGTAATTTATGTGTAAATATTTGATACATCTTTGTAAATAGTAGTTTTACAATAATTGAGTAAAACATAATCAAACTCAAATGTCAATATATTATGTTAGCTAGAACTTGAGTGATTGACCTTAAAAATGTTGTAAAAAATTTTTAAACAATTATGGATAAAATAATATTTATGATACCTTATAAATATATTGTTTTTGTAAAATTGGCAATTATAAAATGTTAATGCTTTATCAGATAATTTTTTTATTTATTTCAAAATACTTTTTGATTTGTTTATTGAACTATTATGTTGTTGTCAAGTGATTATATATTATTTTAGTGTATCTTTGTTATGCATTACATGAGTAGTCATTAGATACAAATGTCATCATGAGTATTTAGGCAGTGAAGTTGATATTAACATGGAGAGTAATATAAAATACAATACTCATTTAAATATAAACTTATTTTTAAATTTAAGATAAGAAAAATTAGGATATTGTTAGTAAATTTATCTCATTTAGTTTTGGAAACAATATACCTTCGATCATTTAACTTTAACTAAAGTTTTTCTTTTGCCGTTTAACTTCATTTAGTGTCAATTTAGTCTTTTAATTTTATCTTAAGTTTCTCTTTTATCTTCCAACATAATTTAGTTCTTATTTCACTCATTAATTTTACTTTATATTTCACTTTCATCTCTCAATTTCATTTGATTCCAATTTAGTTCATTAACTCTACCTCAAGTCTCATTTTTATCATTTTATTTAAGTTTCTTCTAATTTAACTTTCATAAACTATTCATGTATTTTTGTCCCCTTTCAATTTTTTTTTTTCATTTATTTATTGATATGAGTAAACCCTAGTAATTTCTCTTTCGAGGTTTTATTCTACGTCATATTAATCTGTACCTAAATCTAATAGTGTTTAGTAGCTAGATTCAATTTTATCTTTATTTTTCCTCATTAGGGGTTGCTAGCCCAATTCTTTTTTGGTAGTTTTAACCCTTATTACATTCAAAAGTTAAATATTTAAGGATTTTAATTTGTTGGTGTTTTGAAAAAATAAAACATTTGAGTAGGTTTTAGAAAAAAGACCGAGTTGGAAAAAAACAATTTTAAGGGATGGAAGTGATACCTGAGGAAAAAAATTAAGGAATATAATTAAAACCAAATAAATTTAATGAATGAAAGTAAAACTTAAAGTAAAATTAAATAATCAAATTAGAATTAAAGAAAGTTAAGGAACAAAAGTGAGACTTAGGAAAAAGTTAAAGAACAAAATTAGAACTAAATAAAATTGAGAAATGAAAGTGAAACTTCCATTAAAATTAAGGGACTAAAAATATTTTTTTTGCCATTAGTTTAATTCAAAAATTCAAAAGAAAAAATTTTATTAAAATAGTTATAATATTAAAAATAATTTTTCAAAATAAAATATAAAATTATTTTTTTACTCCTTCCACCAGTCCAAAGTCCTAATTCCACCACCATATCTCTCCCACAATTCTCTCCAAATCTTACATAAATCTCTAAGAGCATGTTTGGTATGCATGAAAATAGCTGATGGAATTAGCATTTGGGATGGATTCCATTAAATGGGGTGTTTGGTACGCCTCCAAGAGAATCAGAATATAGGATTCCACTGGAAGACTAAACTACCTCAATCATAGGAATCATGATTTCATTAAAAACCAAATGGAATTAGCGATCTTTCCATGGAATTAACATTTTCCTGACAAAAATGCCCTCCACAACCATCAATATACGTTGTCATATTTTCACATGGATCATCAGAGTGCTGCTCCAACTTTGAACTCCCACTCCAGCATCGTGTTCTGTTCACTGCTTCGGCAATGAAGACAAAGACGGCTGATGAAGATGAAAATCGAAGACAAACCAAGACACTAGCAGAGAGGAAGAAGGCAGTGGCAGAGACGAGCTCACACTCCAGCACTGTGTTCACTACTCCAACAATGAAGATAAGGACGGCTGATGAAGATGAAGATGGAAGATAAACCGAGACATTGGCAGAGACGAAATCAGCAGTAAAGGAAGAAGGCACTGGCAGAGACGAAGTAGTGTGGAGAGGCAGAAGGCATTGGTATCGACGAAGTTATGCAGAGACGAAGAAGGGTATCGTACAATGGAAAGGAATGTGCAGAGAAGGGGTTTTTTTATTTCTTGCTTTATTATTATTTGCCTTGTTAAGGGCATTTTAGACATTAACTCTACTTAAAATTTCATGACATTTCATTCCTATGCATAACAAATAGTTTTTCTTTTCTTTAAAATTCTACTATGTTCTTTCTATTTCATTATTTATTTATTTTTTCATTCCCACAAAAATCATTCCAACGTATCAAATAGGGCCTAAGTCTATATGATCAAGAATTATAAGCCAAACTTTATATAGGTGTTTCCAAAGCTTGGAATTCATCGCTCTTACTAATAAGTCTTCGTACAAGTTAGCTCATTTGTCGTACTTATCTCATGGAACTTGGAATCACAATTCATCTTCCTCAATAACAACTCCCTAAGCAAAGCTTCATTAGAATAACATCAACCATCGACCATCCCAATCATTTCACCTAATAAAAGCCATACCAATCGTCTCAATCTCATTAATCAAATTCTTAGTGTTTGTACGGTTCTTGAAATTTTTGTAAAGGAATGAAAATGATAATAAGAATGAAAGTAGAATAAAAAATCAATGAGTTGATTTCCTAAGCAATAGAAATATTATGAATTAAAGGCAACTAAACATGAGAATTAAATTCCACTAACTAAATCAAACATTAGGGAAGCATTCATACTCCATCTTGAACATGGGGTGCTATTACTTCCCAACTAAGCTAAAGTAAATATTGTTCCTATGAAGGACCAACATTTAAACTTCTAACCACTTAGTCTATTCTTTACTATAAAGAACTCTGCCTTCTCCTTCATAAAAAGAGTAAAATATTAAAGACATTAACAAAACAAAAAATGATGAACACTCAGTAGCAAGACAGGGACCACATTTCCACCTGCACACACCCATTTCAACATAAGGAAGAATGAAAAGGAGAAGAAACAGCAAAAAAGACGAGGTTGCATAATAGAATGGAAAGGAAAAGATAAGAGTGAGGGAAAATATCAACAATAAAGCATGTCAAAGGAAACAAAATGAAGGACGGAATTTGTAAGGATTAGGAAAAACAATGAAAACTTATGAGCACGTTTCGTTGGAAGAAAGAGGAACTATGGAATTCCCATTCCCATAAAAAAGTATGTTTGGTTGGAAGAAAATAAAAAGCCCACAATTTTCCTAGGGTAAGCCCATTCCCTCAAACATGGGAATGTATACTCCCTAGCTAGATGGGGGGAATGTTTCCCATTCTAGGAATCATAGCTAAAATTACTGATGTTCCCTTATTTTCTTCCCCAAAATCACATCTCTTTCGTCCATCTTCCATCTCCTTGCATCAGCGCCGGTGGCAACGGTGCCAGTGACATCGGCATTGTCAAACTTTTCATCGCTGTGTTTGCTGGATCTGAAGAGAAGACATTCATTGTCATTCACTGCCATGAACAAAAGAGATAGATCTAGTCCCCAATGTTGTCAATGTTAGAACAAGGCAACCAACACTAATGAGGAGGATGAATTAAGGGTTTACAATAATGTTATTTCTTTTCAAAATTGTTTTGCAAAAAACTTGTTATAAAAGATATTTAAAAGTGTATGAAGCAAAATAACAATTATATCAATATAGGGAGATTTAATGTAGATACTTATAGTAAGATAACAAATATCTTTTCCAATAACAAAGCATTCAACAATATGTTGTTTACTTAATTTAAAATCTTATTCTCAAGTAAGTTAGAATAATCATACAATCACTTTAACATTTAAATTACTTGAAGTAAATATAAAAGAATATCTCCAACAAGATATCACAATACTTCAAGTGAAATATCAATAACAAAAGTAAAACATAAATATGACAATTAAAAATATAACAAGTATAAGGGTAAAGAAAGCAAACTCCAAGAATTATCCTGGTTTAGCTCCAATCCAAGCCTACTTTGTTTCCAAGCAACCTCTTGAGATTTCTCCACTAATTCCACAAGTTTAATTGAGTACTTGTGAGCCTCTACAACATCCAACTCAACCAAGAGTTGTTTATCACTCTGAAACCAAAGAACACCTCTTCCTAAAGGAAAATCACTCCAAGAGATTTCACACTCTTATTTTCTCTCCCAAGGGATATACCACCCTTATCTTACAAATATTACAAAAGAATGATATTGCTCAAAAGACTCTCTCAATGAGTAGATATATAAAATGAAGCTCTAAAAATTCAAATGACAATGATTAAGCAAGTTTTGACTCAATAATATTTATTTATCACTAAAAGATAATAAAACAAGTTAAAGATTACATTTTAACATTTTGTTTCTTGTGATTTCTAAGCTCTCAAAACATGTATTTATAGTCCAAAAAAGTAAGAGAACTATTTGGAGCCAAGGAGAAATTCAAATTTGTACAGCTTGATTGTTGAAAGTATGTCACTCCATTTGTTAACTTCATGACATCCTTTATTCCATAACTGCATCTTTGAATACTCATAACTCTTCTATTCTAACTTCATTTTGAACATATTATCAAAATGCTCTGTAAATTTATTTTTTTTCCTAATAAGTTTTATTGCAAAATTATATTTAGTTGTTAAGATATTGTTAAAAGAGTAACAAAAGGTTAAATAACAAATTAATATACATAGTTGTAAATTGAGATGCTCATAACTCTTTTATTTTAAATCAATTTTAAGCATGTAACATATGATTGAAATGCTATATTATTCTAGTTTTATATAAAATAAACATTATTTCAAAATTCTTATCAGCTTGTGAGATATTATTGAAATTATAGCTAAAGGTAAAGAAAAAGTGTGATATCCATACTTACCTTTAACAATCATAATTTCTTAATTTCAACTTCATTTTAAACATGTAATATATGACTAAAAAGATGTTTAAATTTATTTTCATATGCAATAGATTTCATTTCAAAAATCTCTTTGAATTATGAGATATAATAATAATAATAAAAAAAAAAAGGTAATCTAAGGTCTAAAAATGACTCTATTAAAATTCATATATTTTTTATCTTTTATACTCAAATTTATATTTTAATGACTAAAATATATTGAGCCAATAAATGTAAGTCCAAATAAATTTAACAAAATAATAATAAACCTATGATAGTTAATCTAACTAATAAGCTAAATAGTTGGTCAAATTCATATATCACAATATGCATATTTTAATAATAATTAGTAAAATATAAATATTTTTACCGTACATATGAAATTCCTATATATATATATATATATAATTTTAAATTTTTATAATATTAGAACCTATTGAATATAATATAAGCAAATATATCTTATATAAGAGATGATTCAAATATAAAATATTACTTGTTAATGATTAATCAATAAAACATATATTAATATTATATATCTAATTTATTTATTATATATTTGTCACATATTTATTATCATCAAAACTTATAATATTGAAGCTTAGGCTTAACAACCAACACTTGTGTTTAGTAAGCTTCGTCTCTGGATCAATGCCATGTTTTGTGTCTGGCGAATGGCGATTCCCTGTTCGCTGTGTTTCATGGCTAGTGATTTCTTGTTTGCCAAGTTTCATGACTGTCGAGTTCTGTTCGTGGTGTTTAATCTGCTATTTGCTTCATCAATGTCGTGTTTGTTGGAGATCTAAGCACTAAAGCATCACCAGAGAAGGAGGAGCGACAATGAAAATGAACAAAGACGGAGAAGTTGTACGAAGATGGGAAACAGCAATAGAGAAGGATGAAGACATGGTAAATGTGTGAAGCAACAGAGACAATAAAAATAATAATTAATATTATAATATAATTAATATTTAATAATAATACTTATTATATTTACAAATTATTGATTTTTAATTATTTTTTAACAATAAAAATTTTTATTAAAAATAATAATTAAAACTCTTATAAAAATATTATAGTCATTTAATTAATTTTCTTTTCCATTGGCTTTCCTTTTTACAATATTATACCAAACATAATATATAAACTTAGAATTCCATTCTATCAAAATTCGTTCTCATCCTTAATTATTTTGGGAACCAAAGGACTAAGTGTGTGAGCCAATTAGGAAATTGGTTGAAGGCGTGATGCAAAATTTTGGTCTTTTAGCGTAGTTAAAGTTTTTTGGTCTATTTGGAGTTCGGTTCTTCTGAGTGAATGTTCTACTGCAAATTTTGCACTAACGTCTACGAGCTATTCTATATATTTGTTTAACCTGTAAATTAAAAAAAAATTATCAAATTTGATTTTCCAGAGTTTTTGGTAATTCAATTTGAAATACAAGTCATTAATTTTTTTCATAATAAATTATTATTGACCATTAGATTGCACTGCAAACAATATTTTGTTTGATTTTTTGAAAGAATTATAAACTTATTTATACACCAAGATAGAGATTTATCTTGCAAATAATATTATTTAGCTTAACGTTAATTTTTTTTCTAAAATTACTTATACAAAAGTTTTAAAAAGAAATTTTGTTTCTATGTACGGTGAATTACATATTTACAATAATAGCAAAGTTCATTTTTTAAAATAATTGTTTTGGAAAATAAATTATGGTTATATAAATTTATTTTTTATTAAAATCAAGTTTACAAATTATATTAATTTAAGATCAAATTTATAAAACTCCAACCGAAACAAACTTTATCTTCAGACTTACCGATAAAAACCCAACAAATATACAAATTAAAATATCACGTGAAATTTTGTAGAAAATACATTACAGTTCTGTTTTCCAAATACACCTGAGGGTAAGCAATTTTGCTCCATGTCTGTATTGTGGTTCAGACTTCTATCGCGTTTGTGAAGATCCTTAAAATGAAAGTTTCCATCTTTGATTCACCTAAACATGGTTTCACTGTCCCAATTTCTTGTTCTCCAAAAATTCGAAGTTTGTTCCTCTGTTGTTCGGCTCCTTCACTTCATCTCTTCCAATTCAGAATTCCCAAGCTTCACAAACTTGCCTGTCCTCTTGCAGGGCCACATTTCACGAGCGCATCTTCTTCAAGTCCATGCTCGCATTTATCAAGTGGGAGCCCATCAAGACAATTTGATCGCTACGCGTCTAATTGGTCATTACCCATCTCACATATCTCTCCGAATCTTTCGTCAACTTCAAAATCCTAATATCTTCCCCTTCAATGCCACTATTAGAGTTCTCGCTGATGAGGGTCAATTTTCCCACGCATTTTCCGTGTTCAAGCATCTGAAACGACGATCCCTTTTGCCTAATGACTTAACGTTTTCTTTCCTCCTCAAGGCATGCTTTTGGTCTAAAGATTCCCGTTATGTTGAACAAGTTCATTCTCAAATTCAGAGGATGGGTTTTATTAATGATTCAATTGTTAGCAACGGGTTGGTCTCAATCTATGCCAAAGGGTTTAATAACTTGGTATCTGCACGTAAAGTGTTTGATGAAATTCCTGACAAAAATATCGTTAGCTGTTGGACTTCGTTAATCCGGGGTTATGCTCAGTTGGGTCAGAGTGAAGAAGTTCTGAATCTTTTCTATGTGATGATTCAGCAAAATTTACATCCCCAAAATGATACCATGGTCAGTGTTTTATCAGCATGTTCTAACCTAGAGATCCCAAGTGTTGAGAAATGGATTGCCATCCTTGTGGAACTCAATGATAACAGTGACCCTGAAGAAATTTGCCGTGATTCAATTAATATAGTGCTCATATATTTGCATGGTAAACTGGGAATGATCGAGAAGAGTAGAAAAAGATACAACCAGATTTCTTCCACAGGTAAAAGAAGCGTACTTCCTTGGAATGCTATGATAAATGCATATGTTCAGAATGGTTTATCTTTGGAGGGATTAACTCTTTTCCGCAATATGGTGGAAGAACAAATAACTAAACCTAACCACGTTACAATGGTTAGTGTGCTTTCTGCCTGTGCTCAAATTGGTGATTTGGATCTTGGTCTGTGGGTTCATGAATACATAAAGTGTACAGGACAAAAGGGTACAATCGGATCAAACCGAATTCTTGCCACAGCATTAATTGACATGTATTCTAAATGTGGGAGCTTGGATAGAGCAAAGAAAGTTTTTGAACATACAGAATCCAAAGATGTTGTCTTGTTCAATGCTATGATCATGGGTCTTGCAATAAATGGCGAAGGAGAGGATGCATTGAGGCTCTTCTACAACATGCCTGAATTTGGCCGAAAACCCAATGCTGGAACATTTCTCGGTGTTTTATGTGCATGCAGCCACTCTGGATTTTTAAAGAGAGGACGTCAGATATTCAGGGACATGACGATGACCTTCTCCATTTCCCCCCAGTTAGAACATTATGCTTGTTATATTGATCTTCTTGCAAGAGGGGGCATGCTAGAAGAAGCTTTAGAAGTTCTGAATTCCATGCCTTTCAAGCCTGACAATTTTGTGTGGGGTGCTTTGCTCGGAGGTTGCTTGCTCCATTCCAGAGTTAAATTGGCTCAAGAGGTTTCTATGAAGCTTGTTGAAGCTGATCCTGATAATTCTGCTGGCTATGTGATGTTGGCTAATGCATTTGCTTCTGATTGCCATTGGAGTGATGTGTCAGCGCTGAGGTCGGAAATGAGAGAGAAGGGAATAAAGAAGCAGCCAGGATGTAGTTGGATTAGTTTGGATGGAGTTGTACATGAGTTTCTTGTTGGTTGTTTATCCCATCCTCATATTGAGGGCATATATCATACATTGACCATCTTGGTGAAGCATATGAAAATATCAAGCCTGTCATTAGATACGCTGTGATTACTTAGAGACAGCGTCAGAGTATTTATTCTTTGTCAAAGCTCGCAGGTTTTCTACCTTTTCAGGGTTCTTTTCGACATGACAGATGAGTAATTATTGTTGTTTCGATTATCTTTCTTTTTCTAATGTCTGTCATATATATGAAGCTAACACAGACGCCAAACAGGCATACAATTGACATGTATGAATTATGCGGCATAGTGCAGCTCCAAGCTCCTGTACAGGCTTCTCCTAATTAATCCGTTGATCACGTTTAATCTTAGAATGTATAGCTATGGGTTTTGTTTTGAAATCCCATAAATAAGTGTAGAAATAACATCAACAGTAGCTTCAACCCTGCAGTTGAAATATAATCCCCGCCAACATGATGTGTACAGGACAGGAGTACTAAATAGAATGCAAAATAATCAGCCGGCATAATTTACATATGTAAACATTAAAATAATTACAGAAGTATTCACACAAGAAGAAATTTACTCAATTTTTTAGCAACTTTATTACTGGATCAAGATTATTATTACTGAATCAAGATAATAAATGATAATTTGATGCCGAAGCATGACATCTACATCTTGCACCTCGCGCTGGCATGGTACGTCTCAACATTTCCACAATCCAAGATATATTCACCTGGCAACAACAAATCCACTTTGTTCTTCCAAGAGTCTAGCAACAACAAAAGAGATGGGGAGAACGGTAACTTATCAGAACAGAATAATACAGCTAGCTCTGAAATCTCCCAGCAGAAATAACTTGCACTTGAATCTGGGCTCTAGGCTCTAATCTCTTGATGTTGACAAGACAAATCAGAAGAATCTAGACATGTCTAAATACAGATTGAACCATCAAAACTAGATCAGCATTCAAGCACCTTGCTCACTGCCAGGGGAATTCTCAGCTATCCCCAGTCAGGGATAGCAGTTCCATCAACTCCATTCTGTACTCAAGGCCTCTAAGATAGTGTCCCAACAACATGCACCTTCAAGGAGTTTAAAAGAAAAAACAAAAAAACAAAGAGTACCCAAAAGTTAGATTTTGTTGAGAACATTAGCTTCAGCAGGCATAGCACAAAAATTAGCTTCCCGCCCAACACGACAAATCATCTCTCAAGCTTTATAGGGAACATTTTAGTTTTTACCGTCTGCTTCACCACACCTATCTCCCACTCTCTGAATAACTTAAGGTATCACATACTATCCTCAGTTCAAACCAGATGTTAGCAAAACTTTTAGTCTATGAAATGATCAGGATGAGTGTCAAGTGTCCACAGGTAGAATATAAACATTGAAAGAGTGATAAGTTTAGCGGAGCCAAATCTTCATTCACCCAAGTACTTGTTCTGGTATGATAGATAATTACATATATCCATATAATACATGATAAATAATCAAATACAGGTAAAGCAACTAACCAAAAGAGCAGACGGGCCAGGTAGTCCCGAGTTAATGAAATAACAGGCTGAAATTGTAGTGAAGTGTTCTCAACAAACTCAGCACAATCCTCAGTCCCAGCATTCAATGTTCCAGAAGTTGTATTCTCTGACATAGTTGAAGCTTTTGAATGCATCTTCGGAGAAAGGGTAGCAAGCAGACCATGGACAACAGAGTGGATGGTATTTTTAAGTTCAGAAGATGTAGATTCCGATAGCTCAGCTACCTGCTTAAGAACTAACAGCATTAGTCACAGAGTCGCTCAAATTCTTAACAAAAATTAATATAAATGAAGTGAAAACGTCATTAAAAATGTGGCCACAAGCTCATAATGCTATAGTTTATAAGAAAAATAGTTGAGAGAATGACACTTTAAATGTGAACAAAAGCATTGAATTGGTTTACATCATGAGGTTTTTCAATGTATTGATGGTATGGAAGAAAATTTTAAGAGATTAACTTGGAAAATCATGTGAACTGCTTTATATAAGAAACAATAAACATTTTATCGGGAAAAGAAAATCCCATAAATGGTAGATATTAGAGGCCTAGAGGAAGCAGCAGATGCATCAGAGCATAGAGCATTAGCATTACTTTTCACCAAATAACACACTATTCTTCTTCCAAACCCTTTCACAAATACACCAATGCAATAATATGATAGCAAAGCAGGATTGTCAGTACTTAGTATCCAAAAGTTTCTAAGATATAAATGAACATAACATACTATGATGACAATCCAAGGCCAGGAAGAATTGCATAATCCTAAATTATAGCAAGACACCATTACGCATAATCATCAACCAATAGAGGCAAGTATAACAAACGTCTTAGGGCAATGCCAATTATAAATTTCTCTCAAGAAGAAGAAACCTGTTCAGGTTGAAGAGATCTCAAGTAATCCAGTAGATCATTCTTTTCTTCCCCAACAAACTGTTGCATCTGAAGAGCAGCACTCTTCCTCCTCACTTCATTAAGTTCCTTTAAAAAAAAAGTCCCCAAAAAAATTAGAAAACCATATACCACAGTGATGACATATTTGATCATAGGAGACACAATTGCAGGCCAATCATCAAACAGCAGACATACTAGTGCATATAATGGCCAAGATTGTATATCATGAGATATTTGACCATCAAACATCAAAAGTGTCCCATACAAAATATGTTATATTGAGCACTTGATCTACCAAGAAAACTCAGGCTAAACTCTTCATTCATGCATCCTTTAATTCTGTCAGCATACCTTCTTGACGGAAGACAAACGTGATTGCAAATTATGAATATACTGTTGAACTTCAGCAGACATTTCACCAAGGTTTTGAAAATCAACATTCCCAATTGTCTCTTCATGCAACTTCTCAACTTCAGAAGACAAATCATTTCTTCTACATAAATCAATAACGTTTACACTATCAAGTAGTAACCCTTGTACATCAAGCTCAGTACTTTCTGCCTTTGGGTTTTCTAGATCTCTTTCATGCATATCAAGATTCTTCTCAAGGCAAAGTCTATATTCCGCATTGCGCAATGTATACCTGCATTGCAAAGAGAAACTTCTTTTTTTTATTACACTTTAAAATTAGAACTACACAAGCATTCATTGACCAAGCATAAGCATTTGCCAAGGTATGTTCATACGCAAACTAACTGTATTACTCTCTCGTCTATGTAAGGTTTGTCCATTAATCTAGGAAAACCAGTCATAAAGAGGAAAAACTAAATACAGGATTCCAAGAGACAATAACATAGTTTAAAAGCAGACATCATTCCTACAGCCATACCATGAGTCCTAACTCCTATGGCTTTCTGCAGTCATACAGAGAGTACAAAAAATTTCGCTGAGGAATTAAACACATATAATGAACTTACCCAGTGATCATTGAAGAAATTAATAACCTGGAGAGGGGTCCCCACAAGGCTTCAATGACAACATGAAATTGATCAGATGGAAGCAAGCCCAACATACTAGATAAAGTCCTTTTCATGGCATCTACTGTGGTTGGTGGAACATCTTTCTGGATATGGCTTACATCCAGAGGTTCTATCTCTTGTATCAACTCTAAAAGAACCGATTTCTGAAAGAATTACATATAGTGTCAACATCACTATCATATGGACAACCATTATTGATCAAACATATTCATTTGGACTACTTTTTATACAGTATTCATGTCTAAGTTGTGTATATTTAATGTAATAAGGAAACCATTATCTATCTCAAATGTGGAACACAGCAAATACAACATCTACGAAGTCAACTACGAAAACTCATGCCAACAATTCTCATTGCCATGCCAAGAATGTTATGAAAAGACTCTTTTCTCAAATAAGCTATAAAAGACACATCTCCAAGGCCATCATTCAGAAAGCTGACACATGTTTGTATAAAACGCAGTACCATTCATTATTGAAAATGAGTCAAAACCATGCCATAGAGTAAAAAGTTACATGCAATATGGTAAATTTTGAAAATTTATCAAAAGAGGTCACCTCTCATTCTAGCTTTTGCAGCAGGGTCACAGTACACAATAGCATGAACCAAGTGATAATCATAATTTTTTCAAAAACATGATCTTTTAGCATATGATAGAGTTCATGCCAGCATATCGTAAGTGTTAAAACTATCTAATGTAACAGGTATACTGTGTCACTAGCGGTGGCTGGCGACGTAGTGTACCATTTACTTCAAGTATTGCTATATGTATTACTAAACTAACTAAAACACCTAACTTAAAAGGGCAAAAAATATAAATGCTATAGTAACTAAACATAATATGATACTTCCCTTTTTAAGTTAAACGCTGAGTTGGTTAAATAATCCATTTTGGTTTATTTGAATGGAATGGTAGACCATGCCAGTCCCAAGCGACCTCTCAACATAGTCCGAATCAGCATACAAACAAAGAAGTGTTTCACTAATATCTAAATTTTCCAATTCAATACATACTCGGCAGAGTGGGAAAACAAACAACAACGAAACACCTAAAAATTTGTAAAATTAGGTATTGCAACTTACAGCTCTAGAAAAAAAAAAAGTTCCACTGGTCAATTTAAATTACAGAGCCTACAAACAATTCAGAAGGGACTAACCTTGGAAGAATTGGGTCTCAACCTTCGGGAGTCGAGATCGTCGAAAGATTGGGCTGATGAAGCAACAAGCAGAAACGGGGTTCGAAAATTTCTAGGGTTCAAGTTAGAGCGCAAAGGAGAGATACAGAAGAACAGTGAAGGCCGAAAGCTGGCATGGGAGGGGAGATGAGGAAGACGAGGAAGAGAGGGCGAGAGGAAGGAGGCAAGGGTTGCCATGAAGAACAACCACCACCACCAACCTTGGTCTCCCTCCCTTCTATCACTCTCTCACCGTTAGCTACGGCCACAAGTTAACACGCTTGGCGGAGAGGAAAAAATCAAAATGCAAAAACGACAAACGAACAAATGAATGGATGATGTCGTTTGAGTGATGCATTACAGAATAAATTAATTATTTAGTATTCAAAAAATTACTTTTTTAGAGAAAAAATTGTTTAATTTAGTCTTTGAAAAAAATTCAATTAAAATAATTATTCTGTTGGAAGAATTTCTTTTAATTAATAGATGAAATTTTACGTGCTTGTTAATTTATAAATATCATATTTGAGGTACTCAACAAAATTAAATATATCGATATACTCATAATATAATATAATATAATTTTTTCATAACATATAAATTTTTTAATTATTAAATATTAAATTTTTTGAACTTACATATTAATTTATATAATTTTATTATTTTAAATATTAATTCAAAATTAATAATATTAAAATTATATAATTGTATTATAATTAAGTGTACTAAAAGTTATATTATTTTTTTGCTCATGTCATTTTTTTTTTCAAAATAATGATGTCATTTAACTAAGTTTTATCATTTTGATATTACTTTTGTAAAATTTTATACGTCTCGAGAGAGATTGACACAGGAGCGATTTAGGTCATAAGTTAATCATTACGTGAGCTTTTATATTAAGTAGAGAAAGTTTATTTAGGTGAAACACTATTTTGATTAGAAAATAAATCTTTACAAAATTAAATTGAGAAGCATTATTTTTTAAATGACTAATTTAAATTATTAATTTACTCATGCATTATTTTAAAAAAAATAAGTCGTAATCCTTGACCGTTATGTATTTCATCATATTATATTTTAAATCTGATAAGATTTAAGCAATTAAAGATTCTCGGTACAAGTTATTAATTTCTCATTTAGATTTTTTATTACAAATCAAAAATAAAAACTTATAATCATCTACTTTTACTCTTTTTATTTAAAATATTACTATAGAAATATATTTGATTATTAATTTTAGCATGATTTAATGACTAGAAACCAATATTAAAATTTTGTAAAACTATAATGGTTCAATTATAAAAAGCTGCTTAACTATATAAGGAAAATTAAGTAAAACTTGACACTAATGTACTAATAACTTAACACTAATAAAATCTCTTTGTTTCCTCTTGCCAAAAATAAGGAGACACTGGATCACATGTGCAAAAGATGTCAGAGAGAAAAACATACACACACACGCACATATATATATATATATATATAAACACAGATATCTAAGATGTATAATATCTAACCCTAAAAAAAGAAAGTTGAAAACTAACAGCAGTTTGGCTGCTCTAGCATATATATTTATAGTACAGGTCCTGGTCTGGTTGGTTTTGGTACAAACCCTGCAATGGTGGAGAAAGAGTTAGGATAACATGCACGTTAGCTTTTCTTGTAGCTTTAAAAGCATTACGTAGTGGAGCATTCAGCCACCCTTCAGTGCATTGAACTTGAAACTTCACCGACAACAGCCAGCCACGAATATGATCAAAAGCCCAAAAGGAGGCAAAGTTTCCAATCAGAATGATTAGTGTTTCTACTTTTGTCTCTCTCCTAAGTACGAACAAGAGGCGAAGAGGATAATATTAATCATGTATGCAAGTTTTGCAGTATAGTGAGGACATTAGTTCAGTAACACAATTGCTGCTGCATTTATAAATAGGAATATACTATTATATGATAGATAACTTTTATAAAGAGAGACTTGAGATGCTTTGCGAGGAACACTTGCAAGTATTCTGTAGTTGCATTTAAGAGAAAATTTAAGCTGTGAAAACCCAAAATACACCTAATACACTGTAGGTATCCTATTTGATCATTGATTTCAGCCAGAGTTTGATTAACTTTCGCAATTAAGAAAAGTATGTAAGTCTCCTACTTTAAATCTATGAATATGTTCATTATTTTTATTCCCTTTATTGGTATCAAAGTTATAGGTTAGTTTTCTGATCATTTGCATATTTTATTAGGATTTGAGATATTTTTTAGGGTTATTTTAATTAAGGTATTTGAGATAAAATTTGTTTGGAAATTATTCCTTCTAAAAACTCACTCATCCCTACCCAGATTTCTTAAATTAGGGTTTCAAAATTCATCAAAAAAAAAATTTGAATTTTTTTTTTGAGTGGTTGCTTCTTCTTCTACATTTCAAAAGTTCTTCACTACTTCACTGCTTCTACATTTCCATGCCAGTTGTGGAACTTAGCAACCGGCGATAGTGATCACCGAAGAAGCTCCGTCAACAGGAAGAGCCTGTTGTCGGCACCCCTCAACTGGAAACGCCGCAACCCCTTGGTTAGAATAAAATTTTTTCCCCCTCGATTTTTTTTGTCGGCCATTTTCTTAAACCGACTACCACTAGCAATGCTTCCAAAGAGGCAGACACTATTGCTAGCAGTCTTTGTTCTCTTCTAATCGGCCAAAGACTGTCAGCGACGAGGCAAACCATCGACAAGTGACAATGGAAACAAGGTGTTACAGCTGCAGAAATCACTGTGATAATGCCGCCCTCCCTTGTCGACCTCAGGACCGCATGCCACAATGTTGCCGATGTCTATGAGTGGGCAGCGGGCAAAGCAACTGATGAGCTACAGTGGTGGCAGCAAGGAAAAGGAAGGAAGAAAAGGAAAAAGACAAGTGTTATAGCATTTTTTTCAAAAAAAAAAAATCTAAAATTTAAAAAAAAAATTTCAAAAACCCAAAATTTTTTTTTGGAATTGAAATCCTAAATTTTTTTTGTTTTTAGTAAATGGGCTTATAGGGTTTAATCTGGACTCATTTTTAAAAATTTTGTTTTGGGCTTTCTTTAAAAAAAAAAATTTTGAAGAACAAAAAAAGGCCTTTAAAAGAGTTTTTTTTTTTACCATTTGTTTTTTTAAGAGTTGGCCCTTGTGCTTTTAATTAGATATGTGACTCATCCAAAATAATAAATTAAAGGCTTAATTATTAAATCTTTGATTAATGAATATCTAGGTATGTTCACAAATACAAATTATGTATTTATATTTTAGCCCCAAATAAACACAATTAATTTTTGCTAAAAAATTAATTTTTTAATATCCCAATAAATTTCAGTCAAGTAATATGTGATTACTTATCATTATGTTAATTAGTTTAACATTGTTTTTTTAAATTGTTTTGTCAATTTTCTTTCAATAGAAAATTTAGACATATAATGTTAATTAGCTTAACATTATGCATTTAATTGTGTTAATTTGTTTAACATGTGTAAACCCTTACCCTTATATTATTGCTTTTTATATTCGTATATCGACTGGAAATCCAAAATTGCAGGTTACTGGTCCTAATATATCTGTTTTAAATCTATGTTCTTAGTCTAACAATGTCACATATGGAATCCGTTATTTGTTAAACCATTAAATGCATATATTAAATATGTTGATTAGTTTAACATGTTTATTAATGAATGTTAATTAGTTTAGCATTACATAATTGATTTATTAATGTGTTAATTAGTTTAACATGACAATTAACAAATGTTAATTTGTTTAGTATGTGAAAAAATCGTGATTTACAATTTGTTTGTAGCATGATTAGGATACTTAGTTGCTTTGATTTCATTGATTTACACCTTGCATACAACCTTAGGAAGATGATTAGCACTTTGTATTCTTTATGCATAGGTTAATTAATTTAATCATACGATACTTAGTGTCATAATCTATTAGCATGGTGAACATTAAATCTTGTGTGTTTTTTATATCTGATCTTGATTAATGTATGTCTTTCTTTTTATATAAAGAATGACTATAGTTTCCAAAACTATTGTTGCTGAGCTCAACAAGGGATTGAAGCTAAATGACAACAATTATGAGATTTGGAGTATGAAAGTCCAGTATCTCTCAGAAGAGCAAGAGGCTCTTGAGGCTTTCAATAATGTTATGGAAGAGCCATCAGTTGGAAACACGACCCAACATAGGCGAGACCATGAGGCTTATAACACTTGGAAGAATAAGAATTTCACTGCTCGCATTACGTTGCTTAGCACTCTGGATGATGACATCCTAAAGGAGTTCAAAGACCACCAAAGCGTTATGGGGCTTTGGAATGCTCTGAGAACGAGGTTCGAAACTACGCCCGTATCCAAATTGCGTTCTCTAATGATTAAATTTGACTCATATAAGAAATGCCCAGAACATTCAATGAGGAAACATCTAAGGCTGATGTCAAATATGATCATTGAACTAAAAGATGTTAAAAATGTCTTAACATACGAGCAGTAAATCTAAGTCATCATTCACTCTTTGCCTAGCTCTTAGGAGTATATGAAGATGCATCTCACTCTCAATGATAGAATCATGACTCTGGAAGATGTCCAGAGACATCTCGAATTTGAGAAAGAAAAGCTTGAATCAATCAAGCTAATACTTGAGTTGTATATGACAACTTCAGGTGAAAGACGTGATTTAAGAGAAAAAGTTAGGAAAAGAACAAAGGACCAACTCAACCTAAGAAAAAGCCAAAGACTAATCAGCAAGGTAAAAAAAAGTAGCAAAAGGTGAATACAACAAAAGTTAAGTGCTTTAATTGCCAAAAGAAGGGACACTATGCAAGTGATTGCCCTGAGCCTTCCAAAAAGGTAACATACACTGCTTATGCTAGTGAACTTTGTGTTTCTAGCTCTATTATGCTTACTAAATCTTGTCTTGTGTGGATTGTAGACTCAGGAGTCACAGACCACATAGCAAGGGACTGTGAAGCCTTTATTAACTTCCAGCAAGTTCCTTGTGGAGTATTCTAAATATATATAGGCAACAACACTAAGGTTGCTATCAAAGGGATCAGAACATGCAAGTTAGTCCTACGTAGGGGTTGAGACCTAATCTTACATGATGTCCTTTATGTGCCTCAAATTCGTCAGAATACTATTTCAGTTTTGGTTTTACTTAGGTTAGGCTATGATTTGTATTTATATGACAATTGTATTAAATTAAGTTATGACTCAAATTTTGATGGTTTTGGTTATGTAACCAGAGGTTTTATTTCTATGGATTTGGATGACGAATCTTACATTAATAATAATGTTAGTTTTTCCATATTTAACTCTACGCATGATTATTATCACGATGTAAATATATGGCATGCTAGACTTGGTCATATTGGCCAACAAAGAATACAACAGTTAGCAAAAGAGGGTTTGCTTCCCGGCACTGAATGAGTGGATTTGTATACTTGTGAATCTTGTCTAATAGAAAAATCTACAAGAAAACCCTTCGGTAAAGCAACTAAAGTCGATTTTCCATTATAGTTAGTTCATTCTGATATCTATGGGCCTATGAATATCAGGGCTAGGCACAAGAGCAAATTATTTCATCACATTAATTGATGATTTTACTCATTTCGATTATGTCTATTTGATTTCTCTTAAGTCAGAAGCATTAAGCTGCTTCAAAAACTACATGAACTTAGTTGAGAATCAATTAGATAAGAAGATTAAGGCTCTTTGAATCGATCAAGATCGATAATATTTGTCAGTTCAATTTAATGAATTATGTGATGAGAAAGTGATAGTTTATCAGTTGACTATTCCAAGTACTCCACAACAAAATGGTGTTGCAGAAAGAAGGAATAGAATGCTCCTTAAGATGGTTAGGTCCATGATGGAACAGGCTATTTACCAATTACCTATTGGGGTGATGCATTGATGTCTGCAACCTACGTACTTAACCGTGTGCCTACGAAATTAGTTGCAACCACTCTATATGAGTTATAGACTAAGCAAAAGTTTGACCTGAGTGTTTTAAAACCTTGGGAATGTGCTACCTATAAACATGATTCCTCTCACAAGTATGGCAAATTGGGCCCGAAAGAAAAGAAAAGTATCTTTATTAGATACTCAGAAACCTCAAAAGATTATGTGTTTATAGGTCAGCAAGATAATAGGAGCATGACTGAATTCGAATCAAGAGATGTCATATTCTTAGAGAATGAATATCCTAAGAAGGGTGAGATAGGTCAAAACCTATCCTTATTTGAGATAGAGGATCCAAACACACTAGGACTACTTCATTCGAGTAAGAGGATTATAGCAGATGATGAATTAGTTTCTCATCAGTAACCTTCTTCATCATTTGATGCCAATGAAAGTGTTCTTGAGCCAGTTGCTTTAAGTGAGAGTGACTAAATGGATCTCATTCTCAATAGGAGTGAGACCAATTATCTTGATCTAAGTGGAAGTAATATTGATCCAAATGGGAATAATGAAACAAGATTTAATGAATCACGGCTGAGACGTGGTTTAAGTAAAAAGACTCATCGCTGATGATATGAGATTGAAAGTGGCAAACTTTTTACAATGCTCTTGCAAAATGAAGATGAGCTAAGAAATTATAAAGAGGCTCTCTTATCTCTTTCTAAGAATAAATGGATTAAAGCTATGGAAGAGGAAATGGAGTTTATAAGAGTCAATAATGTTTGCAAACTTGTTGATCTTCCAGAGGGACGCAAGGTTATTAAGAACAAATGAGTTTTCAAAATCAAGAAAAGAGCCAATGGCAATATTGAAAAATTTATGGCTCGACTAGTAGCAAAGGGGTATACACAGTAAGAAGAAATTGACTATGAGGAGACTTTTTCTCCTGTTGTACAATTTACCTCGATTTGCTCACTTCTAGCTATAATGACTTGTTTAAATCTTGAATTACATCATATGGATATAAAGACTGCCTTTCTCAATGGAGAATTAAATGAAGAAATTTATATGGAACAACTTAAGGGTTTCATTAAAGAAGGCCAAGAAGAAAAATTTTATAGACTTTTGAAGTCTATCTATAGCCTTAAATAATTTTCAAGGCAGTGGTATATTTGTTTTCACAATACAGTCGTCTTTAATGGTTTCACTATGATGAGTGAAGACAACTATGCATATAACAAAAATTCTAAGGACAAGTATATGATTATGACATTATTTGTTGATGACATACTTATAGCTAGAAATGATATAGAGTTGATCAACGAGGTAAAGACCTAGTTGTCATCTCACTTTGAGATGAAGGATAAGGGTGAAGCTGCATTACAGTTAAGATTTTAAGAAAATGTTCTAAGAAACTTTTGTATCTCTCACAAGAGAATTACATCAAAAAGGTTTTGGAATATTTTGGTATGGAAAGTTGTAACCCTGCTGACACTCCTATTAGCACAAGCCGAACCTTGGGTGTCAAAATGTGTCATAACCTTGCCATGGAAAGAGAGTGTATAAGTCGAACTCCTTACAGGAATGCAATCGATTGTCTAATGTATGCTATAATGTGTACTAAACCTTATATCTATCAAGTAGTTTGCTAGATGAGTAGATATCAAACCAACCCAGATCCTAAACATTGGGAAGCTATAAAAAGGATCTAAAGATATCTGAAGGGGACTGTTGATTATGTACTCTGCTATCAAGGTGGCAAAGATCTACATTTGGTAGGATACACTGATGCTTATCATGGAGGGGACTTAAATGAGCAAAAGTCTACCTTGGGATATGTTTTCTTACTCAGTGATGGCGTCATATCATGGAGTAATAAGAAACAATCTTGTGTATTCTTGTCCATGATGAAGGCAAAGTTTGTGGCCCTATCTTTAACAGCTTAAGAAGTTGTTTGGTTGAAGAGGTTCTTGGATTAATTGTTGTGCAAAGCAGAAAATAGTGAACCAGTGTTAGGATACTGCGACAATAAGCCTACAATTGCATACACCAAGGATCCAAAGTACCATTACAAAACCAAACACATTGATATCAAATATCACTATGTGAAGGACATGATTGCACACAAGACTATGAACATGAAGTATGTATCTACATATGAGATGCTAGCAGATCCACTGACCAAGCCTATTTCTAGACATGTGTTTTTTAGACACGTTAGATCTTTAGAATTGTGTAAAATTTAGTATACTTTATTTGTATTTTTAATTTTTTCCTATTGTTCACAAACAAATATGTTTTGATGTTCTTTAATAATCAATAAATTTTGATTTCCATGCTTACATATCTTTATTTGAATGTTGTGTATATTCTTATTTGTTGTTAAGTATGTTGGGTAGACAAAAGAGTTAGCCTTTTCACACAGGTAACCACCTCAATGTCTTTGTGACATTAGAGATGAGACAAGATTTTAAGAGAAATTATCAGGAGGATAATTTAAAAGTAACTATACTTAAAATCATTTAAGTAGCCTAATTGATGATATAGGGTCATTAAAATTAATTTAATGAAATAAGTTCATCATTTCTAGTCTACCTTAGTTGTCATATATAAGGTCAAGACATTGTGTAGATTAAGGAACTCAGTTTTAGACTTGTGGTGTCTAAAATATCATCAGTACAGCATTATTTGTGAAATAGACATACATTCCATGAGAAAAAGAAGGAATGTTGTAGTATATGTTTCATACCATGAGTGCAAATACCGACTATATAGGTTAACATGAGTACGATCTCAACTCATGATTGTGTAAGACCCTTAAGCTTTTACGCTGGCTCTATATTTGTACCTTTGGAATCTGATTAAGTACTTAAAGTGCAGCTTGGTGTTTACTATCTTAGCATGTTACCTAAGGACTATGTGTAATGATTCAGTCTGGCAGAACATGTCTAAAAAAGCGAGCTAAGTCTGTGTTGATAGGATCGTGAGAAGAGGGAGATCATAAAGAGAATCTCATTATTCTGTATTCACTGGTATATCAGTTATGACTTGTGTGTTATGATTGTGAATACAAGATATTATGATAGATGAGATAATTGAGAGATACCTGAATGTGATTCTTATAATCTAAGGTGCATGCATATTTTATGATCTACATGCAGGTCTGTTTTCGATGAGAGACTATATATTCCTAACTAATGTATAGCATTGATGCTCTCATAGTATGCTAGTCGCATGACCTACTTTCTCTATATAAACGATTGCAGATTTTAAAGAGAAAGTGTTCTCTTAATTTACCGAGAATATGTTTCTTGGGTTTAGGGCGTATGAGCACTCCTATTATGTGTGAGTGAGTGATGTTAGAATATCGTATAATATCAAGGATTTAAATCTGTAAGGATATTATACAGAGTCCACCCATAATGAGTGCTCATTAAATAAGGGTAAAATAGTAATTATAGGAATTACTACTAAACTTTAACTCTAACTAACCTTCTATAAATAGAACTAGACTATTATACGATAGATAACTTTTATAAAGAGAGACTTGAGATGCTTTGAGAGGAATACCTACAAGTATTCTATAGTCACATTCGAGAGAGGATTTAGACTATGAAAGCCCGAAATATACCCAATACACTGTGGGTATCTCATTTAATCAATGATCCCAGCCAGAATTCGATCAGCTTCCACAATTAGGAGAAGTATGTAAGTCTCCTACTCTGAATCTATGAATATGTTCATTATTTTTATTCCCTTCAAATCTCATACTCAATTTCAAACAATTAAGTGTCTATTTGGATTGTCATTCTACTAATGTGATTTTGGATCAATTTAGTTTTTAAAATTGATTTTAGTCAAATATAATTTTGTATTAGCACGAATTATGTTTGAATATTTTTGTTATTAATTTTTTGCTATTTATACAATAATTCAATACAAAAGCAAGTTTTTGTCACTTTTGTACATATGGGGTTTAGATGATAAAATTAATTTTGAAAAAAAAAAATCGATTGTCAAAGTAAATAAAAATGTTTACAAGACAAATTTCTATTTAAGTGTAAAAATGGACTTTTCAACCTTTCAAATGTTCATTCAAACACAATATATATAAGTATGCTGCCCGATAAATTCCACTCAAAGTCCAATATCTGATGATAACAAAAACAAATAAAAGTTAAACTTTGGTCCATTTTAATAAAAAGCGCATATTGCATCAGAAAGTTTTTATTTGTTGAACAAACATAAATTAGGAAACTAGGAATTATTTTTTGAACGAAAAAAAATACAAAAGTACACATACTTTCCCCCTCTCACTTTTCTGTCTTACTCTTTTGAGGAAAAGCTCAATTTATAACAAGAATGCAGGCAATAAGCAAATGGTAAATTTTCTTCTTCCCTCTGTTCTTAACTCATGGCTCTGCAAAATGCAACAGAAATAAAGGCATTGAAGCAGCATGCTGGCCGACATCTTCAAAAGCTAAGCTTGCTGTTAAAATGAAAAGAGGTGTTGCTGTAACTTGTGTGTTATGGCTAGCTCATCACTCTACCTATAAAAAGCAAACATAGGAGAATGAACTGTTTTTGTTTGGGCTTTTCTTTAAAAACCAAACTTATCGAGCAAGCTTTTTTAACTATTATGATATCAAATTAAAAAACCTTCTACTACATACTTTAGTTTAGTAAAGGAAAAAATATCTTCAAGTTTAAGAGGACTATACGTAGTATCATGGAGTCCAAATCATGATAACATTATTTGTATTATTCTTTCCTTCACTCTATTTTTGTTACAATTGCATTTCATTTCACTTATACCTCTGTTTTGTCTTACTATCAACTGAGATTAATTTTAAGTCACGAGAAAGTCTATCTTGATAACTATAAATATAATGAATTTCTATCTTGATAACTATAAATTTGGTTTCAGGCAACTAAAAGCTAACTAATTTTTGTTTTGATTATTTGATTAGTTTTGTCTATGGGAAGATAGTTTCACCTTGAAAACTATTTCAATCAACAAGAATAAAGTTTCAGACAACTAAAAACTATGTTTTTGTTTACTGTTCCATTATCACTCATGTATAACAGTATTTAAATTTTCAATTATAAATCATATTTACACAAAACACATATTTATCCCCTCTAGATATATCTTGAAAAGGACAGTTAAAGAAAGCTTTTGTCAGATTCCCTCACAAATAAAGCTAGTTCACGTCCTCTATTTTTCACCATATCAGAGAACCAGAAATTTATCTAAACCTAAAAATTGGCCAAATAACCTTCCAATACAGATACAACTGCCAATAATGGCAAAACTGTAATTAAATGAAAAATATAATTAAGTGTCACTTTTATATTTTAAATTCTAAAATAATTGAACAGTGCCATGCATTTTGGAACTTTACAATCCTATGTATTTCCTATTCTGCGAAGAGAAAAAGAAAGGAGGATTTTCTTTTTCTTCAAAGCAGCATATATATAGTACTATCTCAAAACTTTAGTTAGCTACTAAAAATTACGGATATTTTAAAATGGGAGGCATATCTATATCAAATTCGTATTTGATATATAATAAGTGATATGATACATTTGCATACTAATCTAATGCATATCGAACTTTTTATTTGGAAGATACATTTTAAAATGTGTCAAATAACATCAAATTGTTGCTAAAATATTTTTATCTATTTTTTTAGTTAGTTGTAACATTGTTTTATTTTTTTTATTTTCTATTTTATTATATTTTGTTGTCATATTTCAATAAATGTTTATAGCCTTTTTTGTTTACTGTTTATCTTGTCAGAATCCTCCTTCATCACATATAATATTTGGCAACAGGTGGAAGGAAATTCAATCTCTATTTGCTAACACACACACATATATATACACACACACACACATATAATTACATGTACTTGTATTTTAAAATTTTAAAAAGTATTATATTTCACGTATCGCATGTGATACTTGTACCCGTATTTGTATCTTTTAGGTTGGCTAAGGTGTAAAATTTCAATATTTGATTGTATTGATAGTGGTATTTTGTCGACATTAGAGACTTTGAATATCGGACAAAAGTACAGTAGATATCAGTGGCATCCAGTGTATCGGGACAAGGATGAGAGACAGTGTACTCAAAAGCTTTAATGAAGAGGCCAAAATAGATAAGAAATATTGCAAGACAACAGTGATATTGAACTAACAACCAGAAACCTTCAGGCAAGACAAGAATTCTAGCTAAACCATTATAATCTCCTGCACTCATATCAAGTAGTTCCCAGTAACATCACAGGGTGGAAAATGGAATATATTCACGAACAACTGTCAAACTGATGACAGCAAAAGCACGTAATTTTTGCATATAATATAATAGCTCAAACCTCAGAAGACAGACACAATCACAATAGTTTTCAATCTGGAACATTCAGAACCCACAAACATTAATAAGCTGATCGATCTGGTCGGGTGATGATAAACCCTAGAAAGCCCCCGAGATGGTTAGGTTAGGAAGCATGAACATGTTAGTGCTGGACCATGAAGAAGACAAAAGAGTGCTCTTTTTGGACCATTGAGAAGAAAGTGGGTGCACTTTTTGGACCATTATTTATATATAGTGGTCAAGCTAGGGTTGGACCGCATGTCTCTCTTCATATTAATGAACTTTAAAAGCTTTGCCTAGGTCACCAATGGCTGGCAATACTGTTGATTACTACTGGAACAGCTGCAAATGTCACAACTAGAAAATTCGGTAGGTTTTAAGCACCTTCCATCCATCTTTGTGGGGTTCCTTTATATATATATATATATATATATATATATATAGTTTATATTGTAAGCTTATGAAGCAATTTTTATTGCAATTAATTGTAATGCATGGAGTGGTGCCTTAGTTAGTCGGTAGTATTGATGAGATAAGATAAATAAGGGTGTCGGCATGTCAGATATATACTTATATCATTAATTTCATACATGTCCAACAGCTTGACTTTATATTTATAAAATTTTTTGGGTTATATTTTATATTTATACTTTTCAGTGGCCTGACTCTTGAGTGGCAGTAATGTATAGGATTTGATAATGATATAAAATTTTATATTACAAATAGGAATTTTCATTCTTGAACTCCTTACTTCATCTTCAGTGACGATATTATGATTTTGAGAATATTAATATATTTTTTATTATTATATAATTAATTATTAAATGTATAAAAGGATATTTTATTTAAAATATCTACTAATTTAATAACTAATCGTTATTGAAAGAATTAATTTGAATTCATTTTAACTAAATGTATATGATTACAGTAATAAATTCTATAACAATCATATTTATTTCTCTGTTAAGATTTATTTACACCCACAATTATATTATTTTTTTACTAAAATTATCTGTAGCTATATGTCATGTTTCTAGTGTCATTGAATAAAAAATTCTAAAATTTAAGATTAAAGCATCATGCAGACGTATATAAGCATGTCATATATGTAATACTTAACATATATATACATATATAGTTGATAGTTAATAGTTAATAATAGTCATCAGGTAATTCTAGCACATTTTAAGTATCGAATCATTAGGATAACTTTAGTAAATGATATGAAAGAGGATTTGAGTGCTTGATTTCTGTACATTAATTCTTTGCCATATAAGAGTGCGAAGATAAAGAAAAGATAATTTTGCTTTACAAGATGCACTGCATGACATGCATGGTGAATTGGAGACAGACTCATACTTTTTCTTCTTTCTTCTTTTAGCCCCTTCCTCAGGGTCCGATAGAATAGCATTATGTGAAAATATCTTCTTAAAAAAGTTATGTGCGATTCAAATACTACGATTAGACTAACCCCAGTACTCTTTCTAAAAAGAAATACAGTAGTATGTGTGATGGAAAGATAATGGTGTTTTTTGAACATTTCCTTTTACCTCGAATAGATTATGTTTTATATAAACGGTCTTACATGTTAAGTATTAGAAGTTAATTAATGAGTATATATAATTCATTTTAAACAGTTATAATATTTTATATGGGTGATATTTTGGGATCTATATTACGTATTAATAAAGATTATTTTCATTTCAATTTTTTTGCTTCACAATAGTATATTGCAGTTTGCAGGTATTGTTAGTATCCTTTTTCAAGTACGACAT
Source organism: Delonix regia (assembly GCA_037074485.1). NCBI lineage: Eukaryota > Viridiplantae > Streptophyta > Magnoliopsida > Fabales > Fabaceae > Delonix > Delonix regia. The sequence continues at coordinate 6,539,794 of CM073454.1, read as the reverse complement.
TCATACCTAAATAATTGAATTGGGAATGTGAATGTCCCCAGCAAAACACTAGTTTGGCATAAATTTAATTTGTCTTCTTGATGAGTAACAATATGAATCGAGTAGGTGGCGAAAATCACAAGTTTCTAAATATTGTTCACATCAATAAGAAAAATATTTAATCTAATGAATCGTATTCTGATATTTGATCATTTTAGTTACGAGTATATATGTGTTGGGTGATTTTTTTTCTTTCCAAAAGTAATTAATTGGCTATACTAAACCAATTTTCGGTTCCTATTTTATGAGCTATAAGATATTCATGGAAATATATAGGATAAATTAATGAAATTATCCCTAAGAAAAAAGTTTCAGAATATGTAATTGAAGTAATTGAAGGTGCTAGCTAATAATGAATAATAATTTGTTTGAATTGATATATAATCAAATTTCAAACTTTCTCACAAGCATGGATTGTAAGGAAATGAAACTAAGTTACAAAGAGTACTGGAAAGCCATAAATTGCAAGAAATTAATAAATTAACAAAGCAAAAAATGTAAAATGTAAAAAAGTTGTAATGCAGGTTTTATAGTGAAGTTTTTTCTGTTTCTTATCCTAGGCTCTTCTCACCACTCTGTCAATAGTTGCAGCTATTCTATATTGACTAATACATAACTTCTAGCACAGAAACTACAATAATAACACGAAGGCGAAATGTGCAACACCATCTATATAATTTATAAACTTTTTTAATACCTTGTCTTATACTAATTAATCACATCCATAAATTTTGTTTCAAGAGAGCAACTGCCTCTACTCTTTTCATTTGGATCCGTCCTTGTTCTTAAACAACTTAATTTAAAAAAAAAAAAAAAGTTCAACGTATAACAAATTTATCATTTTAAAAACAAATTCATATATTAGGAACGGATTTAAGGAAGGGATTAAAATATACTCACCCTCTTTAAATTTTTAAAATTTTAATTTTTGTATGTAAATTTATTTTATATCATTGAATTAGTTTTTCAACTTATAAGAGTCACTTCATTATAAAAATTCACTTCTCTATATGAGTATATTAATTTTCATATAATATAACCAAGATTCTTATTTCATGGTTCATAAACCATGAGTTCTAACATTCTTTTGTCTTTCATTCCCTTCCCATAGATGAAATCTCTGGAACCTACTGGGGCTTAATTAGTCCCATAATTAATTGTCACTTATGCAACACACTGAGCCAGCAATATGGAGATTCCAGTACTTTTTCCAGACACAGTTTCAAATGTAATAATAAGAACAATGATGCTGTCGAGGCAGTACTTATCATCAAGATAATTAAGAAGTAGGCATTAGAAAAATGCATGTGTGTGTGTGTGAGAGAGAGAGAGAGAGATGTGGCTGAATCTCATCCAATAAGTGTACTGTGGAATCCATTTATTTTGTACCCACAATTAATCATACCCTTATGGCCTTATGTCTTGTTAGGGCGACATAATCCTTATGTCTTGTTACAGAACAGAACATTATTTGTGAAAAATATCAAAAAGCGTCTTCTTCATTATATATATATCTTCATTATACACATACGTCTCACTACCGTCTCCATCCTCACTACCGTCTCCATCCTTCCTTGTTGTCTGATACAACCTGAACTTGTCTGGTGGCCTCCTTGCTCATTAATATGACTGTGACTGTGACTTTTGACTGCTTGATATATACAATTGCTTTATCTTAAAATTCCATTCCTCCCTATAGCATTTTTTTTTTCTTTTTAATCTTGATGATCAGTTTGATTTTTAGATTTATTCTCCTTTTCTTTTTCCCCTTAACCCTAAAGTATATTACATATTTTTTATATTATATTATATATATATATATATTTATATTTATATTTGACCAATATAAAAATTATTAATTTTTAAAATTTAGAATAAATTAAATTTGTAGTACTCAACACAAAATAAAAGAAATCAATTTATTCTTGAGGGTATATTGGTCATATTATAGTTTTAAGAGATTTGTGTATATTTTCATAATAAAGGGAAGAGTATAGAATATAAACAATTTTTGAAGGAAGGAAAAATAATTTACTCTGAACTTTTTATGTAAGCCTTCGATCCTCTATCGAAAAAGGTGAAAGCCTTTTCTTGATGCTCTTAGATTAATTGAAAAGTCTGAGAATATTGATTATTCAACATCGACCCACTTAATAAAGTTAAAAAAAAAAAACAATCTTTGATTTGATAATATTTTATTGAGAAACCTATAAGGGTTAGATTATTGAGAACCACATAAAAATGTGTTTAAAAATTAACAATATTTAGCTATGGGGAAAAGTAAACTCTTGTGGAACATATTATGCATAAGGGGGTCCACTTAGCATATTACTTTTTCCAAGTGGGTCAACATTGTTAGAAAGAGAAAGCATAAACGCCTTATAATAATATTAAATGATGAGATTACAGTAAAAGGAAACAAAGTAGTAGTTTCTTATCATGTATAGTTATTGATATTTATTAATTAATTATAGAAACTCTGTTTCAACTATGAAAATGATATTGTCTAAAAAATGCTTTCTCTTCCTTTTACTACATTAGTAGCATTATCCTTACACAAAGTTTGTAGGCATTAATTTTGTCGTCAATTTTTGTTGATTCAATTCCAAGTTTTAAACCTAATGGGGAGCATAAAAAGAATTTATAAGTATAAAATCATGAAATTAGCATAATTCCAAACTAATTGTTTCATTGATGGGGCAGGCAAAATTGAGTTGGAAAGAGGACAAAAAAGTGCACTTCAATTCCCAAACCCAAAAAAAAAAATAATAACAATCCATTATAATAATTTTTTTATAAATTTTTATAAAAATATATAAATTAAGTAATTATCATTTCCCTTTCTCATGAATTACTTCTTCTTTTTTCTGTAAAGGTGGAAGCCTTTTCTTTGGGCTACTTTTCATTATTATAGCTTCTATATTTTTTAATGAAAAGGTCTGGATTGCAGTAGGGTTTGTTAGAATAATTTAATTAAAAAAAGTATGAGAAAGTGTTGAGAAATATCCATATTTTAACTATTGAGAATAGTAAACGCTTAAGACATGTTTGGCAAAAGGGGTCCACTTTGTAACACCACTTTTTTAAAGTGGGTCAACATTGTTAGAAAGAAAAAGCAGATACATACAAGCTTTGTTATATATAATACTAAAAGATGAAGTTTGTGAAAAGAAAAAGGTGTGGTGGCTGAAGAACTGAATAGTATTTCTTTTCATATATATTTATTAATGCGTTGTGGAACTTTGTTTCAACTAAGTAATTGATACTGCCTTTGCTTGAATGCTTTGTCTTCTTACTGGAATGATCATATTCATACCACAAAGTTGTGTGGACATTAATTTTGTCCACAATTAGTGTTCAATAGGTTTCAAGTTTTCAACCTAATGGGGGGCATACAAGTGAGTTTGAGAATAAAATATTGCAATTTAGGATAAAATCTAAGCTCCTTGTGTCATTGATATGGGGCAGGCTAATTAAATTGAATTGAATTGGCAAAGAGCTATGATCACTGAAGAAGAACCATTTGAGGTTTAAAATGTGCACATCAATTCCAAAAAAAAAAATCTTAAAAAAAACTTCATTTTCAATGAAAATATTTTTAGATCTAATTTATAAATAAATGTTAACAAAATTAACTATGAATATATATATATATATATATATATATATATATATATCTCTCTCTCTCTCTCTCTCTCTCTCTCTGATCATATAGTGTTTCTATAGGTTTGATTTCTACATCTTATGTTTTTGTTTACCCCCTCCTAAAGTCATGTATATATTCTTATATATTAAGATCACTTTTTTTGTGAAAAAAGATGGAAGCCTTAAAATTCTTTGAGAAAGTGATTAAAGTCTTATAGAACATATAAGACAAAAGGGATCAACTTCGTAACATCCCTTTGTCTAAGTGGGTCAGCAGTGTTATAAATAGAACGCATATAAGTCTTAAGAGGTTATAATTATAAGGAAAAAGTAGTGATAGCTAAGGCAACTGAAACACTAGTTTCTTATCATGTAAATATATTTAGTAATCCATAATATATAGAACTCCATTTCAACCACGTAAATGATAGTGTCTTAAATGCTTTTCTTCTACTTCTAACAGCACTACCCATACCATAAAGTTGTAGACATTTTGTTTCATAACAAACATAGTTGACAAGAGACAATATCTCTTTTGAAAGAGAAAATCTTAAGCAAGTTAGATTTATATGAAATATATGTAGATTATTAGCAGCTCCAAACAATAATATTTTGATTGGCAATCATATTATCGGTCTCTTCCTTTTGGAAAAGCGTCAAAGGTATTTGACACTTACATGCATTGAACTTGTTTGCCACAAGAAAATCTTGTGCGTTCCATTACAATCCTTCATCATTACAGTAAAGGAACAATAATAATACACTGGACAATTCCACTAGAAAAGTCACATATTTTCCACAAGTTAATTGAACCAAATTACATAACCTGACCATGAAACGTCCTAATCCGACATACCCTCTTTTAACTTTTTCAAGTCCTACCAAAAGGAGGTAAAAAAAAATTACAAGAGAAAAATCTACACATTACTTTAAAAAAAAAAAAAAAAAACCTCTGGGTCAGTGGTCCCCACTCCCCAGAAATCACCTCCTCCTTTCGGGAGTCCAACGTGGCAAAGCCGGGCTAAAATGCGCCGACACCACCCTCGAATCTAAGAGCTCCATTATGGGAGTAAAATTCACACACCTCGGAACCTTATACTGGTTGATAGACGCTCCTCTTGAGATTGCATAATCCATGAGCTCCTCAAACGTACCGTTTCTCACGACCCGAATTTCCAAGGGCCCGATCGAATGGTCCGAGACCCGACCCTGTCTGTAGACCGAGTTCAACGATTCCTCCATTTCCAAACAGCACCGGTTCAGCACCTCCTGACTCGGCGGGTCGGACGGGTCCTTGACCAGTAGCTCCCAGTATATCACGTAGTGACCCGGTATCGTCTTCGTGTCGGCGTAGCTAGTGTACTCAACCACGCTGGTATTGAACTCTGCCAGCAGCCTCGACGCGTTCTCAACGGCGTTCTGCAACTCGGCCTCGTCGGTCTTGTCGGAGTCAATGCTGAGCAACACGTTCTTCCTCCTCACGAAGTGGAATTGCGGGGCGGAGTTGTGAAACCCGGTGACCCGGAGGATGTCTCCGACTCGGTACCGGTACAACCCAGCGTAGGTGGTGATTACGAGTTCGTATTCCTTGCCAACTTCGACGTCAACAAGGTCGACGAGTTTCGGAGGCGAGTCACGGGTGAACCCGGATCCGGATTTGTGCTCCAGGAACTCAAAGTAGGCCATGTTTGGCATTATGGTGTAAGAGACCTCAGAAGGCGTGCACATCGGGTTGAGATTAAGTCCAAAATAACACTCCGAAGAAGCGTACATGGTGCAAGCAAGAGGCAACCCACCGCTATAGTAATTGAGTGTGGGGATATACTGAGCCATCGCTCCCGTCACGATCACGTCTAGATATTTCGTGTTTGGCCAAATCCTCGTGATGATCCCCTCCCAATTTTCCTTGCAACATTCCCGGGAAACAAACGAGGCCAATTCCGGGTCGGGTTTGAGGACCTTGGCCATGTACTCCTGTATTGCCGGATCAGTGATTTTGGGGTTCAAAGTTCCAGTTCGGATGTCGTTGGAAAGTTGAGCCCAATGAAGCTGAAGGAACCTAATTGCACGGAGGAGACCGGAGGCGAAGACGGCTCCGAGACGTAGGACTTGATTGTGCTCTATGAGCCCACAGAGCATCTGGGTGTACATGCTCTGGTATGAATCTGGGCATAGGATGGCCTCATTGGGACTGGTGTAGACCATGTACGGGTCGTAGGGTCGGGTCTTGAAGTGTTCGCTCTTGTAATAGCTGGTGAGAACGGGTCGGGCCACGAGCCCACCCGGAGTCCTTGTTTCGGACTTCACGAACAAAAAGTATAGTCCCTTGCCTTTGTCCAAACCCGGGACATAACTGTTCCATTAAAAAACAAAACCAGAGAACGCGTTTCTGTTAGTTAATGGAGTTAATGGAGTTGGAGAGAAAGAAGCACATGTGCTACTCAATTATTTTTTAGAAAAGATATTCAATTTCGATTTCTTCGAGAAGGAACTCACAGGTTCATCACTGGCATGAGAAGGCTGTATAAAAGCTGCCGACGATCTAGCTCTTCCTTAATTGTAGGCATGAGTTTTCTTTCGCCAGCTGAAGTCCCAGAACTGAAAGTTTCCAAGAAAAGAAAAAAGAAAAATCAAAATCCGATTTCTGTAATTCTGAAAATATTCGCAATTTTCATTTCTACGCTCTGTTTTTGGGAATATGATTGCGAATGACACTGACCTAGTTAAGAATTCAGAGATAGGGTGAGCAGACAGAATGGCAGAGCGATCGCCATTGGCAATTCGCTGAATTTCAGGCTGGACGTCCTCGTAGGTTATGACGGGGAGTTTGGACTTGAAGGTTTTCCTGTCGGTGGCTCCGCCGAGTTTGAAGCGTTTCAGGTACTCAGTGTCGGCGTTCCGAGCCAGTATCTCGTCCAACACCTTCTCCTGAACGGCATCGGCGTTTCGTGTCATTTCCTCGATGAATTGCAGCGCCTTAGCGTCTTTCTCGCACGCAGGAGGACCCAGTGGGGATGAAATCGTAGAGTCCACAGCCATTTTTAACAAGCAAGTATGACAAAACAATGAACGTTAAGATTCCAAGAAAGAAAGAAAGAAAAAGAGAGAGAGAGAGAGAGAGGGCGAGAGTGCGTGTGTCTGAAACTGAATTATTTTGAGAAGGAGGAGGAGGTTGTAGTGAGGAAGAAGGAGTGGAGGTTTGAATTTATATAGGAAAACATAAGGGGAAGTGCCACGTCATAAGGGTGGGACCCGCGAGGCTAGGAATACAAAAGGGAGGTTTGGACTGCGAAGCAAAGCTGACGGGACCATTAATCTTGTGGAACAGTAGAGTCCGCGAGGTTTTTGTTTATTTGTATATTTTGAATTTATTGGAAAATAAAGAAAAGGGTGGTGGGGGTGGGGGATGAGGGGGGTGTAGGGGAAGGAGGGGACAGGGTGGGGTCCACGGCACGTAGACAAAGGCAGAAAAGAGGGAGGCAAGTGGGGTTGGAGGCGAAGGCCATGTCAGCGAAGCACGTTTAAGGAGTTGGTTTTGGAATGTAATAGTAATACGCGTAAGCCAACCACACGGCCCGTTTCAGGTAAAATTGTTGGCCATCGATAACGATGTGGTGCCGGCGTACCGGGCAATTCCTCCTATTCCAATCCCTTTCACGTGACATAAATGCCTTCAATTTCCTATTTTTCGTATTAATTTATATAATGAAAATATAACAATTATCAAGTTTATCATTTTTAAAAAATAAACATTTACTTTTTGAAGAGAGGGTTTAGTGAAAATGAGTGTATGAGGTTTAATTTTCTTTCTCTTTTTCTTCCTCCACTTGCATGAAAAGAAATTTTTTAAGTGTACCTTTCATATACCAAACAATTAGAATGTATTCTACTTATAAGATTTATTGTATAGATCATTTATGAAATAAAATAAAAAATATTAAATTAGTCTCTTATTTTTATATTTTGTTACAATCTGACCCCTAAAAAGTTATTCTTATTAAATTAGTCTCTCATAATCTCTATTTCATATAAAACTAGTTATTATGTTATTTTGTTGATTTATTAATTATAAATTAATGAGAGACTATATTTATACAAAATAAAAATTATGAGAGACTAATTTGACATGCACAAATTATAAAAATCAAATTATCATAAAATATAAAGATGAATAATCAATTCAATACTTTTCGTGAATTAAACTAGCCATTTGGTATGTGTACTAGGTTGAATAATATAAAATTTGTTAGAATAAAAAATTTTATTATATATGTTGTTATTGTTGAGAGAGAGGACACGGGATTAAAATGTTTTTTGTTTATTATTCATATAATTAGGTATAGTTAAAACAATAGAGACTTGATTAATAATATGATAAAAAGTTATATTAAATAGAATTTACTGTATAAGTTTATACACTATATATTTCAAACACTTCATAAAAATAAAATGTATTATATAAAATTATACAATTTGACCTTATATGTATAATTTTTATAAGTCAATATCACATGATTAAATATTATGGCGTATTATAATTTTAAAAAGCTTATATGAAAAATATAAAAGACTTGCGTAATTCTAATCATAACCAAATTCCTTACTTAAGCTAGGCTTCTTTTATTTTCTCCTCACTTTTTCTTCTTCTTGTCTTCTTGTTTGTTGGACATACAATTTTTGAATTGAATTACATGACAAACAGTATATTCTTTCTGCCAGCAATTTTAATTACGATAAGAATAGAATTTGTTTGTATTCTATATGTACTAATATGTTCTTATCAATAATAGTAAGAAATTAATCATTAGTAATAGACAAGACATTGTTAACAAACACCTCGTGTGCCTCTGTTCCTAGCAAGCACAAGCCTTCCAAAAAAAATATACGAACTGATAAAACGTAAGAACAGATTAACAGTTAGTTGATCAATCAATTAATTAATAGTCACATAAGATTAGAGAAATTATAAAACAAATGAGACAAAAAATAAGGTTGTGGTCGGTTCATTAATTTTGTCTCTAACTAATATGCTTATTAATCAACTGACTGACTATCATATTCTACGTTGAAAAAAGACATTCCTTCTCGGTTTTTTTTTGGTTGGAAATCCTTAATTTCTAAGTTTAGAAGAAATAATTAAGGTAAAATTTTTTGTGCAGAGTGCATCAATACATCTATTATAATATAAGGATATAATTATAATTAACACTAATAATTAATTAGAGATTTTAAAAGAAAAATAAATAATTAGTTATTAACAGTAAGAAACAGTCTGTTCATAGCAAGTATATATCAGTATTAAAGATTAAACCGTTAGGTTTTATTTTATGGTAAAAGAACAGTTAGTTATTAAAATAAATATATATAGTGGCGTAAGATAAGAGAAATTAATTAGCTTAATGAGGAAAAAAAAGAAATTAGGTCGGTTCATTAATTTGTCTCTAACAAATATGCTTATTAATCAACTGACTAATTGTACTATACTACTATGTTGAAAAAAAAAACATTCTCCTTTGGTTTTTGGTAAACGTACTAAAACTAAAAAGTACGATATATATGATGAACCAGTAATTGTATTTTTTCCAATTACATATTAGGTTTAATTATTTTAAAGTTTCATTAAATTACTGCACTAATTAATAAATGAATTTCGTCTAGATATAATTTCACATTTATTAATTTACTATATGAGTAAAGAATTGAAATTTTTGTTAATTCAACTAGCTAATATTTTTTATATTATAAAGTAATATAAATAAATTAATACAAAAATTTACTTAAACCGCTTCAAGCTCATATTTCTTAATTAAAAAATACATCACTATCCAACATTTTCTGTTTTCAAATTGGACTGTTAACGTTGAGTCAACTTTAACTGTGATCTATATGCTTCATCAATAAAAAAAAATTCAAACTAAGCAAAAATGTACTGATTGTCCCTAAATTTTATCAAATTTCATTTCTGTCCCTTAATTTCAGTTATATTTAATTCAATTTTTTAATTTTATTTATTTTAATTTGGTCTCTTATCTTTATCATATATTTCACTTCAGTCCCTTCATTTTTGTATCCCACTTTGGTTCTTTGATTTATTTTTAAAAAAGCGACCATTTAACTGCCCTCTCACCCCATCAAGTTAAAATTCTTAATAAAAAATTTATTGTGTGACAATTTGCTAAGCTTAACTCTAATTGAAAAAATATGTTCCTTAAAACAAAAATTGTGCTTTAAAACATGTGCAACATCACATTATTCTTAAGGTAATAATAACGTCATTATGTTTGGGACTGTGTATAAGGCAAATCACTTGTAAATTGATCCCAATCACTCGATGATTAATGGACAACACTTTTTGGAATTTCTCATGAATAAATGTTTGAAGTTTCAGAGTAAGAATTTTGAGAGAAGAGAAAATACAAGTTTTTTCGTCTTCTTTTTCTAGTCTGTCATACTCATATATAATAAGAATCTATTCTAAAACCTTTTTTTATTAAACCACTTGGTAGCTTTGAAGAGAAGAAAATATTGAATGGTCTTTGTAAGTGACAAAAGTAGAACAAAATGAAATAAAGGGATGGAAGTAAAATATGAGATAAATTTAAATGATTAAATAAGAATCAAATGAAATTAAAATACGAATTAAAAACTTGTGATAAATTTAAAGAATTAAATTGAAATCAAAAGAAATTAATTAATGAGAATGAAAATTAAGGTAAAATCAGAGAATCAAAAGTATATTTTAGCACTCAAACTCAATATAATCATCCAGATTAAATGAGCTAATCTCAGCTAATTAGGAATCATCTCAATTGGAACCCAATTATTTAAATTTTATATATAGAATAGTGATTAGTGAGAGGAAGACCTTCATCCGGGTCCGTCGCTTATGGTGAAGGGACAAATTCCATCAAATTATAAAAGAGAGTTGAGCATAGCGGAAAATGACATTGGAATAGTTAATGAGCAAATTAATGAATACAAAAACATTTATTAGAAATTAATTAATTCATTAATTAATGCGCTAATAATTAAGTGTCAAAGCACAGTTGTAAGGAGGAGCTAGAGAGAACAATTCTCTGTGTAACACAGCAGATAACAACCGCCATAAGATTCACAGAGATTTGAACAACATAAAATATGTTGCCCCAATCACGTGTGCCTCTTTTCCTCTGAAAGTTCCTATATATATTTCTTCTGTATGTATATATATATATATATATATATATATATATCTTTTATCAAATTTTAAATACGTCTGTTTGTGTTTGTATTTGTGTTTTTGTTTTTGTTTTTCCAAACCAGAAAAATCCGATGCTATGATTGATTGATGATTATGTATTCTCGTGTAATCCGGATCCTACAAAAAGTCCATAATCTATTGGTCGGTCGTGTTTTAGAGTTGTCTTTGGATTCTATTTTAAAACTTTTTTCCTTATAGTTTTCAGGAAAAAAAAATGTATTACATTCATGTAATTTTAATTTGTATTTTCGGATTGACTTGAAAACAATATATATGAGAGAAAAAAAAAAAGGTTATAAATTTTTTACTGTGTTATTTAGATGAATGCTATATTAATAATTATATGATGACCTCAAACCTTAATTTTTTTGGTTTACCTAAAAGGGTCTTAAGACCTTGGTAAGTACGTAGGTACTATGGGAAATTGAGACTGAACAAAACTTAAGTAATTCTTTTACTAAAAAAAAAAAAGAATTAGGTATTTTAATAAAATTATGTTATATGAAAAAAAATTATAAGAGATTCAATAATATTATGAGACCAAAAATAAAGAAAATGATCATATATTATATATTTGTTGGAAAGTTTTATTATAAATACTAAAAAAGTACTGCATTCAATTTTTGAAATTAGTATAATGCAAACTGTTAATTATTGGCAACGTAAAACATAATTCATTTGATTCCTATAAAATAAAATACTGACATAAACTCTGAAGTTAGTTATAAAAATAAGTACTAAAAAAATTAAACAAATTGAATACATAGTGTCGTATAGCTAGGCCGGTGAATTTGTTTAATAGTTTTATAAGGGGAAGATTATTCAATGGAGTACTGACATAATTAACTAATTAATTAATTAATTAACTGACAAAGACACTAATTAAATAAGTAATTAAATTCTGTTTTAATTATGAAGAGAGGAAGACGGCTATTAAGCATCACAATCATGGATGGTATGGTCTAATTAATTAATTAATTAATTAAGTCTTTGAATCTAAGTTATGATAACATGCCTCAACCGACATTTCGTTATCTCTTAGTCTTCCTTTGTATTCAAACTCTATATTGTGATTGTGAGGCCTTCCATAAATTACAAGCTTTAATTTCCTATTTAAACATTGAGTAATTAAAATTTTGTTAAACAGATTAAAAAAATGGTGGGTCTGTCCTTGTTGTTTGCATGTTTTGTATAATATTTTTCTTTATATATTTTCATATTTTTGTTCAGTCAAGATGGCTAGTCACTACGTCATTACGAACACCTCACTTTAATAACCATATATAATTAATTGGACATTTAAACTAATGCTCGTTTAATATAAACATTTTGTTATTGTTCAACGTAAAATGTTCAAACTTTTTATTGTTTTAAGAGTGATGGCAACATGTTCTTGAAAACACATCTGTTTCTTTTCCTTTTCTGAGCTCATCATGTTTCTTAATTATAATATATTTAATAATTAAATATTAAATTATATTTTATTAAAAAATTTTGTATGCAATAATTAATGAGTTTGATTCTAGTAATAAATCTATTTTAAATAGTAAAGTATTATTTTATATTTCATAATATTTAATATTTAATTATGTCATAAATAAATAAAGTCATTTTTCCAATAACATATGATTATTTTATTTTTAAATAGAACCCTTTAAGAGTAACACAAGTTTATAAATTTGAGAAAATATATAAATATACAAAATTATGAGATTAACATGTTACCAAAAGAAAATTCTAGTTTTAATTAAGTCTTACTAAACTTCAATTAATTGACTACCTTTGAACATTCTTTCCATTCTTAAAGAAATGAAAATGATTACTTACCATATAAATTAAACGTTCTAACATTCAAACTTGCCTAAGTTCAAATTAATCAAACACTGATTCAATATTAAAGTTAATAAAGAAGATTTGCGAAAGTTGATCGAGAATTAAAGAAAGCCTCCATCCAACTAATTAAATATTTAAACCTTAATCCTCAGTTATCAAAAGTAAATGGCGGTGCAGCCTCAAATTATAATCTTTTATATTTTTCTTCCTGAGGCTGCGGGGTGTTTGTCTCATATTGATTTTAATTCTCGTCAACTTTAAAGACGCCAATCCACAATTTTCTAGCCTCCATTTGCTTTTTCTTTTTCCATATTCTTTAGTCAAATTAATAGGAAGACTGAAGAAGAATTTTGATTTGAATATACATAGCAATATTAATAAGCAGTGTTTGCTTCTTTTAGGGTTAGGGTTTTATGGACATTCTTAGCTTTGAAAACGTCGACCTTGAGCTGTCAACAACTATTTAGTTAAGTAAACCTCAAATAAAGAGGGGTTTTAATTTTCTTTCCTTTAATTTTGGCAATGTTGTATTAATATATAATGAGTTAAGTTTCTTTACACTATATATATATATATATATATATATATATATATATATATATATATGAGTGTGTGTGTGTGTATAAACACATTGATGATTATGAGTGGTGGTTTGAATAAATAAGTTGTCGTTGACGCCTTGTTATAGTGAAATTCAAACAGATGAATGATATAAATTTGTATATTGAGAAGCCAAATGTGGAAGCATATTCTTAATTTCGACAAAAATAATTAATATTAATTTCTCAAATACAACTTGGACGACAAACTACCCAAGTACAGCAACAAACATGTAACGAGTCTCTAGGGTTTGTAATTATCTGTTAATTGATTGATTAATTTTTAATTAATCCGTGGGCTCATCAAGTTTTGTTTGGGAACAGTCTTCATGTTGCTTAGTAATCCTGTTTAGCTCCTAAATTATTGTCTTCCAGGCAAAGTAACTATTCCCAGTTTGGTAGGCAAATTTTCTTTTGACTCTCATTGGATGCTATAATCGAAGATAGCTAGGTAATTGCAACATCGATCTTTTTATTTATTACTAAAATATTAAATAGGATAATTAATTTCAGCTCGATTACTGTTGCCGTTGTTTGGAAACAAATTAAGTAAAAAAATTAGAATAAATTACCATTTTGATGTATCTGATAGATATTAATTGCCATCATTAATTTGATTATTGAAAGTTTATTGACATTAATTAATGTCTTAAAAAATACTTAGCCCTATAACTTAGAACTAATTATTGATGTTAGTAAATTTTTAAGAATTAATTTGATATGATTGAAATCTTTCTAGAGTGAATATGATAGTTTTTTCTTTTTAAAAAAATTAAAACTAAAAAAATGACAAAGTAACAAAATTATTATCTATTATTCTCGTTTAGATATATATAGGTTCAACTTGAAATAATATTTTAGAGTTAATAATAATTTATATTCTATTTTCTCTCTTCATTATAATTGCCCAAATTGATCATATACTTAAGTTAAAAATTCTTATTATTTTCATTCTTCCCATTTTTTTTATTGTTTGCAAATAAGGTAAGTAATACCACTTTTCCACCATTTTGTATCCTTCTTCCCTACTTGAAATTCAAACAAAATAAAACTTAGAACCATAAATAACAACATCTATCTCAACACATAGCATCGTAAAATTCAAATTAGTCAATTATCTTTTATAAAAACTTCTCACATCCATTTAATTAATATTCTACTTAAAGTACAATGTAATTTTAGTTGAATCGCATATATAGAGCTCCTGTTGAAGATCTGAAAACGTGGATAATACAACATATATCTTTAAATAAACCAGGAAAAAGGCATGTTATACAGTACCATATATATAACCCAATTATACCGTACTAATTTGTACACTACATGTACAATCTCTCTCTCTCTCTCTCTCTTCTTTTATATATATATATATATATATATATATGGATGGTGATTGAAGAAAGGAAGTTAATGAAAGTAATAATAATGGGAAGCAATTGGAATCTGTTAGCTGGCCGTATATGACCGTACTCCACAAGTTGCACTTTGTTCTCAGAACTCAGTTCCTGAAAAGTTGGACACAAACCACACTCTTCGTTAATTACTTTTCCTTCATCCTTCCCCTCATCATTATTGTTCTTAATTTAATTTCCCTAACCTCAAATTACGCATTATTGTTATAATTATTATTATTATAAAACTAGTTTGGTACGCTTGAGATCTATATATGATACGTTATATATGATAAAAAAGTTTATATGAAAGAAATGTATTAACACAACAAATTGTTAATGACACTTTCAAAATAAAATGAATTCTTAAGGTAAAATTAATTTATGGATTAATTAGTTCCAATGTTAACAACTGCATTGTGTGACAGAATATCTCATTAAGTGTATCTCTCACAACTGTAGGTACGAGAGGAATGAAATTTCATCAATAAATTATAGGTTGAAATTTTCTTTTGTATTAATTTTTAGGCTCTTTCAGTTTTTAATTTGAATATATCCTTGCATTTTTAATATTATTAATTTTGTCTCTACAATCTAATTTTGTTAGTTTTTCATTAAATTTTGTCAATATAATTATATGTGTATCTTACTAATATTTTGAATATGTATGATTTATGCTAACAAAAAATAATTATACAAAATATGCATATGCAATCAATATTAACATAAGTAATAATTAAATTGCCTTGAATGGTACATATTTAAAATACCGACGTAGCACGCTGTCAAAATTTAACAACTTGCATGGAGTAAATAAATATAAAAATTACAAACTATTTTGTTTTAGTTGCTAACCTTTAAACTATAAGATCAATCCGTACGTAGATATCATCACATTCACATTATAATATTAAACCAAAGATCACAATTTCAAAAGAAACTAAAAAAGTTACATGCAAACCAGAATCATCTTTCTACAGGCATCTTTGAGAGACGTATGGCCATCTAGAAGGCATTGGGTAAGGAACACACAGGAAAACCCTATATATTAATTTGTAACCAAAGGTCACAACAAATTTTCTTGGCGTTTTAAAGTGTACGTAGAAGATTAGAAAAGCACAAACCTGAGGATGATATACACAGTATATATATATATATATAGAGAGAGAGAGAGAGAGAGACAGAGGAAAACCCTATTAATTGTGGCCAAAGAAAAGGCATGAGAAAGTGAAGTGGATCAGTGAATTGTTGAAGTTGACGTTGATGGATGGATGGAACACTAAGGAACAGAAAAGGTGGAGGAAACATGGAGGCATGGAGGGAGGGAAAGTAGAAGGAAAGTGGAAAACCTGGAATTATGTTTGGTCACGTGGTGCTGGAGAATTAGCAGTCAAAGGTCAACGCAATCATACAACGAAACATGTGAAAAACAAATTTATATACGTGAAGAAGAAGAAGGGATTTAGGAGGAAAAGAAAAGAAAAAATAGCAACGATCCCTATAAAGTGCCACACATTTACCAGCGTGCTATTTTTAGAGATGAGCAGAATATATATTTTTTAATTTTCTACATCGTTTTGTTCCATTTGAATATTGGTTTCAATGATATAATACTTATAGGCTTAAGGTGTTTGATTTAGACTTTAATGGGAGAGTTGAAAAGTCTATTTTTATATAAAGAATGTATATTAGATATTTTTTTCCTAAATTATATATATATATATATATATATATATAAAGTTGTTTTTTGATTAGATGAATTGAATTAATAATAAAATTTACATGCTTGTGTATGATAATTTTTTAATATAAATTACAACTATATAAACTCACTTTTAATCAAAACTAGTTTTACAAATTAAATTAATTCAAAATTGTTCTTATACAACTGCAATCCAAATATATATATATATAATTATTTTGTTATAATATATGATAAAAATATTTAAAAGGTCATACAAACAACAGTTTGTGACTTTTAAACTATGTTAATAATTGTGTAAAATATATTATTTTTATTATAATTTCATATAAATAGACCTTATGTAAATAAATTTCAGCCTAGAGAAACATGTTAGCTTCTTTATGATAACGAATTTTTTTAGATAAATAAATCCAATTTTAAAACTTCAAGTATTCAGTAGAATTTTAAAAAAATAATAATCATCATTGAAAGTATGCTACGTGCATAGTAATCATGATATATGTGGTAAGTGGAGGCTTCATGGATATTTCCTAATCCAAATCCTGCGCGTTGGTGGGATATTGATGATGACGATGATTCAAGGCACGCAAATCAAAAACTCATAAAGAGAAATCTAACGTGCGCTTGCTGGGTCAACGACAGCTCCTGTGGGCAAGTCGTTTTGTTTTCCGTGTGCCAGCGCGAGTGGGTAAGTCACGCAGATTTTGAGGTTTACCTCACAAGACCCGAGTCACTACGCACGCATACGAACCTGCCCTGAAACTTCATCGCTGTCGTTTTGTTGAAAATATTGGGATCCGGATAGACCTTGGAACAAAATCTTCTAGAAAGTAATTTGATGATGGAGACCGAAATTGTACTTCCTGTTTTGTGGAATTCTCGTGACAATTACTGGAGTAAAATCACAATGAATGAGTGAAATGGTAAGGGCAAGTTTGGCTTCTAAAATGGAACCTGAGTGAAAGAGAATAATAATGGAATGGAATGTTTTGATATATGATTTATTACATGAAAAGTAATGTTGACACTTTGTAATGTTTGTAAAGATAAAAATATTGCATTTATGGAATGGAATGATTTCAAATAATAAATATACTCCTTACAAATTGAAAAAATGAAACATAAGAAAACATTAATATTAAACATCTTTTATTATTAAACACTAACCTCAATCACTCATTGAAACGCAAAAAATATTATGTTCATTTGGTTTTGAAATGGAACTTGAAAGGGAATGATAATGAGAATGCAATTGAATGTTTTAATATATGATTGTGTTCGATATAACATGAAAAGGAAATATAATGTCAATACTTTGTATTATTTGATAAGATAAAAATTGCATTCATGGAATAGAATTGGTTTAAATGACAAATATATCACTTGCAAATTTAAAAACATTAATATTCAACATCTTTTATTATTAAACACCAACCCCAGTTGCTCAGTGAAACATAAAGATATATTCGAAGAACACTCGACATTCATGTTCCCTTATTTTTTGCCAAAGATCAACCTCCATCGTTGGTTTGTGGCTTCGTCAACGTCCAGCACGGTTTCGTTTCTTGTCATCATCTTCTGCGATTGAGGATTTGCCATCATGGTGTATTGAAGACATACAAGTGACTCAGTGTTTGACTAGCCAACCTAAGCAGATGAAAGCGGAATAAATCATTAGCCAACTAAAACTTATTTTCAATATTTTTAAATTTGAAATATCAAACCTTATAACAATTAAACCTTTTAAAAAACTCAATTGGTTTGTATCTTCTGTGGGAGTGGGATTGCTATCATGCTCGTTTGCATTTCCTAGAGGGATGCTAACACAAAACTGAGCAAATCGAAAATGGGCACAATGCATAACAGAACTCAATAAATCAAGAAGGACACCAAGTAAAATCACAAAACTTATACAACAAAGGACTTAGCCACAAAAAACCCAATGCTTATTTGATATTGGGGCCAAAATACATAATGAAATGATAAAGGGTCTCAACTGTACATAAAGAAGAACATCTATGAATAATTCAATTGTTTCTCTAACAACAAATGTTCATCTTTGAACTATTGAATTTATGTAGTTGCTATTGTATTGCTAATTTCTGAGTTGTTTTTGTGACTCACGTATGTGACAGTTTGGAAAGGATTTGTATGCATGGCATCCTTAAGCATAGGGGAAAGCAGTGGCATGAGTGTGCAAGGTCTTCAAAATATGAATTGTTTCTATAACAAGAATGCTTTGATCAAAATTTCAAAGTTTGACCAAAAAAAATCTAAATAAAAAATATGCAAATTGTGAATACCAGAGGTGCAAACACTTTGATTGGCTCCTTCTCCTAACAACCCCAACAATGGAAGAGGATGGAGGTGATGATACAGACTTAAACAGTTGCAATTACTCACCACCAAACAACCCACACTTTGCTAAGCTAGATGTAAGGCAAGACAAGATAAAGGGAATGATGGGATGGATGAATATGTGTATAGGGTGTATGATGGTTATAACTTCTATGTAGCAAGTTATGCTACTTGTTATTTAGTTGAAACAAGAGAAAATATGGTTTTCTACAAGATTTGTTTACCAGCTACTTATATTTCTACTGCAGTATGTGGTAAGTGTCATTTTGCATCAAAAGGGATGTAATCCAAGTCTTAAAACACTTATGCTACAATATGTATGTTGACTTTATTATATCCATTTTATGCAATGTGAATTTAGTGTTGGTTATTTATGCTTGTTCAAATGGTATGAAAGTGGGAATTATTTTCTAATTGGTAATATCCTCCTCAGGTTGAACATATATGTTTTGGATATCCCACTAATTATAATGAGTTCAGGTTTGGTATCATATTGTTCCGTTGCTTTGAGCAAGTGGTCATACTATTTGGTTATTCCTTGGAACAAATGGATATATAATCAAGATTGACTTCCACATCTTGTCAAATTTCCAGATTTATCAACCTACATCACTTTATATATCAAACATTTATAATCTTACACCACTCTATATATTAAACATTTTATTCCCTAGAACAAATGGATACATGATTGAGATTAACTTCTACCTATTATGTTGATTAAATGGAAGCCCATTATGTTGATTAAATAGATACATGATTGAATGGAAGTTATCAATCCCTGGAATAAATATATATGTTGAATATGAAAAAATTGGCCTGACTTCTACCATTCTTGTGATTGAAACAAGTGAAGTTATAACATAACAAGATAATGAACACATTTAAAGTTGATAAACAAGTCCCTGTACTAAAAGGGAGATATATTAGTTATTTTTCAATCATGACCACTATTTTCATACATAACAAAAGTCATCTTACATTTGCATTCACACTCACTGATATAATAATAAAAAGCCCACTTCAGGCTTACAATTGACACAAAAAATTACATTGTGAGTCACTAAGTACACACCATCTAGCAATCTAAAATAGCCAACTTCTTTATGCTCACAAATGCACTAAGAGATATATTGCGAGCCATAAAGTATCCACTGACCTAATAATAGGACACATACATTTACCAAAAACAAGTGGGTGAATGCATATGTGGAAACTACCTTATAAGCTCCTTAGTCTATGTCAACTTCAAGTAATCTGCCATCCCCATGAAAGCAACCATCAACCTTTCATTGTTAATGAATTTCAAATGAGCAAAAATATAATCCCATTGTGCTAATCCTTTT
Organism: Delonix regia; assembly: GCA_037074485.1. Taxonomy (NCBI): domain Eukaryota; kingdom Viridiplantae; phylum Streptophyta; class Magnoliopsida; order Fabales; family Fabaceae; genus Delonix; species Delonix regia. The sequence goes on along the minus strand of CM073454.1, from coordinate 6,519,638 downwards.
ACTTTTGCTAGTTCCCCTCCAACCTTCTCGAGTCATTGAGTCATCTCATACTTATGTGCTAACTTGTCGACATGGACATACAAATTACTGATGCCTAACTTAATGCTTTTGCGAACTTGACAAAAAGCTTTTGCTAAGGCATGATCTTGACCGTTACATCTTCTCTTCCTCTTTACCACAGATGATGCCTTACATGAAGTTAAAAGGAGGCTCAGTGAATGCAATTGACACATTAATGTCAATTTCTACCATAGTATTGTCAAAGTCATCTAACCCTTTTTCAACTTGGACGAGGTTATTCCCTTCATTCACATTACAAGTAGGTTGTACATATCTTCCAATTACATGGTCCTTACCCTAGATAATGATCATCTCATCATAGTGTGGAGATAGGAAGTTTTTAAATTGTGCTACCCTTTTGTGGGTCTAGAATGACATAGTGTAAGTGAGAAATACAAGTGGTCATACATTTAATATAAAAAAGTTAGCAACTAAATATGCAACAATACCACCTTTAAGTATTCTTACCACACCTCCTTTTTTGTAGTTACACATTTTATATATGGATCCCACCTATACCAGTGCTAACCACCATATCGTGAACGATTTGCCAAGCTATTTTTAATGTTTTCAACCTCGATTGGATGTGAGGTACAGCCTTTAGTGCACATCCAAACAAGTATTGCTCCATCATAATAGTAAGGGCTTGCAAATGGCTAGGCTTAAACTGGCTTGCATGTATTTCTGCTCAATCTTGAGCTCCACTAAGCATTCCATCAAGACTTTGTCTTCCTTCTAATACCAAACAAGCTTACTAACTAAGTCAGCCTGTAGTTCTTTTGTGTGCAAGTTTAAAACACAAATGTCACAACAATTTAATTGCATAAATTCCCACATAACATGTCAACATAAGAAAGTCATATCCTTATAAATGCATAATACACAATTTATGAGAATCACAATCCACCAATGCTAATGAAACATTAGGGAGAAACATCAAGGTTCACAACACATTAAAAACACCATAAGAGAAACATTCAACCTTCACATATTGCTATTATCACAACATATTCTTCTCAACTAGCTTTATGTGCCTTATACTTAATAAACATTTAGTTTGCTAATGTATCATGCCAAGTGCTCTATGCATCGCTTGGCTCAATTATAGCTATGGGATTATTATCTACAATTGGTACCTCTATCTTTAACAGTAGCAAGCTTAATGTCCAAGGGATTAACAATGTTTGCCTGCCTAATGAGGTTATGCAACATGCAACATTCAAGGATCATACAGTTGTTGGTTCTAACTGGGTAGAAATATGAGCTCCATAGGATTGCCCAATGTAGTTTAAAGATGTTAAAGTATCTTTTGATCATATTGCAAGCCATTGTGTATTTCATGTTAAAATAGTCACGAGGATTCATTGGTCACCTTTTGTATTTCAATTTATTTAAGTAGTATCGTTCTCCTCTAAACGATGCATAGAACCTTTTGCAATTAGTGCAACTTACATCCACCAAGTAATATTGCCTGAATAATATAAAGTCCACTTTTAGAGGAATTATAACATGCACCACCAATTCATGAAACATGCATGCTAGCTCAAGATATCATACCATGGGAGACTTTTAACCCATTCTTTCTAGTAATAACATCACGCAACACCCTTCCCTTTGTTATTGACCTTTCCCACTTGGCCATGACATAGATGAATTAAGCATCCAAGCAATAAACCCCTAACACATTAGTAGTCACCTCTCCCTTTCAATTGTGATACCTCGATTACTCTTCCTTAGTGATATCCTTTACCTGAGATAAGTCATTTGGATTTAAATGGTTATTCTAACAAATTCTATAGCTACTTAAATATAAATGACGCATGTCCTATGATTAAGGACTCCATGATTTGGATTTGGTAACAATAACCTCCTGTATGTAAGGTATACTGGCCAATTTATATAATTATATACAAGATTCCATTACTTCCCAACCCAGTGGCAATTAGGACCTAGACAAATCTAGACAGACTTGGCTCTGATACCAACTTTGTTATGACCCAAATTTATTAGTCGTGATCGGTGCATAGGCTAAATCAACTTAGCCCAGCTAGCTTAAAATAACTTTTTTTTTTTATTTTCTAAAAAAAAATCGATGGTACACATTAGACAAACTTTGAAATGTAATTTAACAATTTCACAATATATATATTTAGTATAATAAGGAAATTGCCTACACAAGACTTATAATACTTCACAAAATCTTAAACATGCAGGCATCTAGTAGCCACAATTTTAGAGTCAGACGTACACTGTGATTAACCCAGAATGACATACCAAAAAGTCTCTACAATAAAAAAATTTCTAAGGCAACTTCACTAGCACTTATTGATTTGAAAATATTAAAGAGAAAGGTGTAAATTTACCACTGACTTAGTGAGTGAATAAATAACAAAGCAAGTGAAAAAGAAAATAATAGAGACCTTAGAATTTTTGACAAACAACAAGTTTCGATAATATAATTTTATATGAAATGGGTATCAAGGAAAGAACCAAGATCATTATACTCATATTCCTTTGATAGATATGTTTCAATAATTCATAATGTATCCATTTACTAGATACATCTCAATAACTCATACCCGTATTTCTTCACCTGATATGTCTCAATAATTCATACTCATATTAGGTTACCGGATACATTTCAATATCTCATACCCATATCCCTTCACCGAATACTTCTAAATAATTCATACTCGTATCCCTTCACTAGATACATCTCAATATCTCATATCAATATCCCTTTACTGGATACATCTCAATAATTCATACTCATATCTATTTTCTGGATACGTCTTAATAATTCATTTCAACAAAGTGCACTAAGGGCGTTAACCCCGTTAACGGCTACGGGGTTCTTACATAAATTTTCATCCATTCTTTGAAATATAAAATCTATTAAATAATATGAATAAGATACACAAATAAATAAATTTTTTAAAAACATATTTACTATCATAAAGTAATTTAAATAAAAATGATCTTGAAAATAAAATAAAATAAAATAAAGAGTGTTTAGGAAAGAAGTGACATTAATATAAAGGATTAAAATTCAGATCACTTGAGAAGCTGCAGATCATTGGTATCTATACCTTCATTGCCTGACATGGAAATCATAAATCCTATATGAGTGTTTAGTCTTTTAATAATAATAATAGTAATAATAATAATAATAATAATAATAATTTTAGTACTCTTGATAGTTTGGAATCCCCTTTTATATCTTAAAATTTACTGAATATTTAGTTTCAGCTTTTCTAAGTCCATATTGATTTAGAAGCTTTTAACATAGTTCAGTTTTAGCATGTTCTTATCAAGAAAATATAGTAACCCTACGTACCAGTGATTATTTAAGTTGTATAATCCTACCATAGATTTTAGGAGTTATAGGATGAATTGCTTTACTAAGAAATTCATAAAATTTAAATTAGTCATTTAGATAGTATAGCCTGCTATAGTCTTACTTGTACAAAGTCCATAAGGCTCTATAAAGGTACTATTAAATTTCATCTTACTGTTTTAATTTTACTCAATCTATTAAATAAGATTCCACCACCACCATGGCATAATATGTAGAAGTTCACTGTATAAAATAAATTAATACTCTTAAAAGACTAGTTTAAAGAAAAAAATATCTATATATAATTGATATAAAAAATATGAAAGTTAGACCAAAAAAATAAAGATGTATAGTAAAATAAAAAGTACTATTTTGTTAATTATACACTCACCAATAGGGATCAATAGTAGAGATCTCTTACTCCTACTTCACAACTCAGATTAAAGAGATCTCCGCAAAGCTACCTCTTACACAAATATGAATACTCCTTTCACGACCTCTCTTTCTAATTTAAATGAGAAAATTAAGAAATATTTGTGCTATTTATAAAAAATTTCAAGTTATTATGCAAATTATTATTTGACACTGTATAAATGGTAACATATTTTTTGCTGAAGTAACCATTGTTTTTGCCATCATCTACTATGCATATTACTATGCAATTGTTAAAATTATATATTTTTTTTATCTCAGTCAATATGTTTTTTTCCATTTTAGTCCATAAAATTTTATTATTTTTTTAATGTTATTCTTAAAATTTATATTTTTGGGCTATTACACAAGTTTTCCAATAAATACAACATTGCCTGTTAAGAAAAAATTGTTCCTCTCTATGATTTTATGTTTAAGTAAAGGTTTAAAGTTAGCAAATTATATTTTAAAAGTTGAGAGTTTTATGATTAGGTGTTTAGCAGCTAAGTCTTAGGGTTTGGACACTTAAAAAAATCTCTATATCATTTTAAAACAAAATTTATAAAGAAAAATTTTTATAATAGAACCTATAAGATAACTTTATATTGAGACATAATATTTTTGGATCAAATCTTAAATAAAATCTCTTCAAATTTTGAACAGAGAAACCATAAATGCAATATAAGCCTCGTATTATTGCATGGGAGAAAACTTGCTTTGTAAGAGGAAGCAATGGCTTAAGGATTGAGTACACATCTATCTTTTATATATATATATATATATATATATATATATATATATGAGTGAACTCTCTTTAACGTGGAAGCTCCCTTTGACCGATGAGATTCTCTGTTAATCAAATCCTTAACTCTTGATGCGATGATTTTTTATCTTTTTCATACATGTATCAAGAATTCTTTCTATAAATTATTCATAGTTAACAAGAAAAATAATGAAGTAATTAATTAATTAATTAGTCAAATACCTCTTAAATCAAACATTTTTTTGAAGTGAATGAAAAAATTAATGAATTATTCTTCAAAATTTGAGAATTTATTGGAGTGAACGAGAAAATTAATTAATTAATTAATTACATTATAAATTAGAAATTCTTTGAAATTTGGACTTTAATTGGAATTAATGAAAAAATAATAAACTAAATAATTAACTGTATATTAAATTTTCAAATAAAGGATTATAAATATAAATTGACATAATCTAAAGTTAAAATAAGAAAAAATAATATATGGTTGAATGATTTATGATGAGGTATTCTTAATAAACCCATCATCATTACTTTTCTCATATTAATCTTACATAACCAATTTTATGAATTTTTTTAATTATTATATTTTATTTATATCACAATATATTAATAAATTCAATTTTTACTAACACTTATAAATATAATTAATTTAAAATATATTGACATATAATAAAACAAGTTAATTTTCTCTAAGGCGCACACAAACAAATAAACTTGTTCCATTAATTAAGTCAATACAACATTTTTTATCTACCGCATAAAGTTCTTGACAAACTCAAAAACTGTTGCATCAAATTAAAATATATGCAACCTATAAAGGTCGCTTGTAATAGCAGTTTAAACTTAAACAATAAAACTTCCACAATATTTTATAAATCGTTTCATAAAAATTAGAATATGCAACGTTTTATAGACGGTTGCTTATAATACTAGTTTATGCAACAGAATTTAGTCAAACACTCCAAAATCGTAGCATAAAATTAAAATATGTAATGATTTATAAAATTATTGCTTACGCCAATAGCTTAAGCGACAAAATTTCAACAATACGCCAAAACTTTTGCATAATTTCAAAATACGTAATGGTTTACTATATGATTGCTTACGGTAGCAGTTCAAACGGCAAAGTTGAATAACACTTGCAATCATTGCATGAAATTATAATACGTAACGTTTACAAATTCGTTATCTATGCTTGTAGTTTAAGCAACGTAATTTAGCAACGCCGTAAAAATTGTTGCATCAAATGAAAATAAGCAACAATGTAAAAATTGTTGTTTATAGAAACAGTTCAAACTATACTTAATTATTGGGTGGGCTTTTAAAAATTAGATTTAAATTTGAATTAAAAAAACTTAAACTTATATTTTAATTGAATTTTCTTATTTAAACTTTTATTCATATTTTTTAGGTTAAATCAATCAAACTTTTTAAAGTTATGATTAAGTCAATTAATTACTTAAGACTTGAGATAAATAACATAGCTAATTATTATTATTACTTGTAAGATTATATATAGGAAAATTATAAATACAAATAAATTATTATATTGTCATAAATTTTTTAAATAAAAGAAATTAATTTTTATTTCTTTAATAAAATGTCACATTACACTAAATTTTAAATAATAATTTTTAAAAAAATATTCATTTAAAATTTTTGAGCTTACGTTGGCCTTTAAAATAAACTCGACCCCGACTTATTTTAAAAATTGTGTTTTCTTCACTTGAGTTTTATATTATTCAGGCAAGACGAATTTTTTAAATTATGATCAATTCTATTTTAAATTACGATAATTAAAAAACTCTGATAAATTGATATTTTTAAAATTTGTCAATGTATTTTAATGCATTTTTTTTATTTATTATGTTCTATACAAAAGTGTATTAATATGAAAGGAAGAAATTGCTAAAAGGTGATTAAAAAGAGTAATATATTAATGAGTAAATAAATAAACAAATAAAAATGTAATCTAATGGTAAAACTTCTCAAGTATGACCTATAATTGTATATGCAATACTTTCTTAAATTGTGACCAATAACCTATATGATATAAATCTGAGTCAAATGGAGCCAATTTGTAAAACTTGGGCCAAGCCCATTCTAAATTTTGTTTTAAAAAACCAAGTGTTTAAAATTTTTTCCAAGTTAAATTGTTTTAGTCGTATTATCAAGTTATTTCAGATGTTAACAATTAATATAAATTAAAATTGTGCTTTATTGCCCCAAAAAAAAAGTCCGCTCTTCCTCACGGCAAGCATATATACTTGTTGGAGTTCACAATTGTAATGGGTATCGTATTTTTGTTTTTTGGGCCTAAGAAATTTTGTTCTATCCCATGACTTGACAAAAATTGTACCTTTCAGATTTTGATACATGAGCAAGAAAAAATAAAATAAAAGGGGATTGAAATGTTGATCCTAAGGTATCTTAATTGGCTCTTTTACTATTTAAACATTTCATCTTATTCATCTGAATAATTATTTGTTTTTATATTATTCTCACATCAAACTTGTTAATAAATAATTAACATAAACAGTGACGTTACTGTATCATAAAGTTCGTATGATTATTAAGATAATGAAACACTTAATTACCACACCAAATTTATGTTAGGCCACTTTGCTCATTATAGCAAACTTAACATGAGGACAAGTATTAATAATAAATACTTTTAGGGGATTGAAATGAGGCTATTAAATTTTGAGAGACAAAATGGAGACATATTTTGTATTTTTCCATAAAAGAAAAAAAAATCGAAAATCATATGAGAAAAATGCTTGAAGTGATAACATGGGTATATCTTGATCTCCACTTTTAGATATTTATATTCACTATCCATCCATTTTTGGGTAGAGCTAATATAAAAAAATAAAATAGAAAATTAAAAAGTGATAATAAGGTATCACAACATAAATAAATAAATTAAATAGAGTAAAATATACTTGTGGTCCCTCACTTATTATAAAATTATTAGTTTAGTTTTTCACTCATTAAAATGTCCAAATTAATCACTCATTTATTAAAAAAATTTATATTTAGTTTCTTATTTTTTTAAAAAATATCATATTTATTCTGTTAAATTTAGGGTTTAAAATTTTGTAGAAAGACTAAATTTAATAATTTTTTAAAAAGTAGAGGACCAAATGTAATTTTTTTAATGAGTAAAGATCTATTTTAAATATTTTAATAAATGATGAACCAAAATAATAATTTTATGATAAATAAGAGATAAAAAATGTATATTTTTTAATTTTAATACAACATTCCTTTCCATTTCACTGCATTTGAATTCCACTAGTACCAAAAACACCAAAGTGAGATAAGTTTATTTGGTAATTAATTAAATTATCCCTAATTAATAAATAAATTCTACACAAAGAGAATGCATTACTTCAAAGATGATTTCTTTTTGTAGTGCAAAATCTATTTCACAAAATGCCATCACATTCACAGTGACACACCATAGAAGCAAAACATGGGCCGTACGGTCGGGCACGAAGCTTGAAACCCAGAACGGTGTGGCCCGAAGAGCTCCGAAGCATCAGGAAAATAGAATGGTACAGACACGCAGAAGCCGCGAGCGCAACGTAGCCACCAGTTTTCAATTTAAAGCCTAAAAGCCCTATGTTTTACCATTATCATTGCCCAACGGTGGCCCAGATTTGGAGGAGTGCCGTTCCATTTCTAAGCACCGCTTTTTGCTCACGAAGAACTCTCAGGAAGCAAGCTCAATCAGAACCGCATTAGATCCGACCCTTCTTCTCCTTTTGCACTTTCCATTCTCTCTTCTTCTTCTTGTTCTTATTCCCATTTGGCTGCGGATAAAACTACGTAAGTTTCTTTGTTAACTTGGTCTTCATTATTTGGATTTACTTAGCTGCTGGAAAGGAATGTTTTTTGTTGTCTGGGTTGTGCTGTTTTTGGCTTTATTCTTCTTCTTTGGACTTGCCGAAGCTTGACAAAATCATTTACACTTCAAAAAGATTCGTTTTTTTAAATTTTATCCGCGAGGGGTAGAAAGTTTTTCTTCATAATATACTTTCTCCTTCGTTGTTGTTGGCGTTCAAGGAGTAGTTTCTTGCGTTTACTTAACAATGGAATAGTCGTTATATTGTCGAATTTGAGGGGTAGCAGCTGGAGCTTAGCTTATGGTGTGCATGAAAACTGTATGATGTAGTTGCTTTTGTTGGGCAGCTGGAAATGGCTAGTTAAGTGTTTTTAGTGGAGTTTGAATTTCCCGTATAGTTTGTTGCACCCAGTTTCTCATTTTAACTAAAATTTTTACTTTTAACTCTTTTTTCAAGGGTAGCTATCAACTAGTAAATGTTCACTAATAATATTGTAATGGATGCCACTGAAGTCAAAGTAGAATTAAGGCAAAAATAAGTGAAATTCTAGTATTACACGCGTTACTATTCTACTCTTCCACTATGCGATGAAAGTAAATGGTTATAGAATATACCAAGACTGACATGCATGTTCAGGAGTCTTCTCAGGCAGCACTCCAGTGTTCTTTTCAATGCAAAATGTGAAGAAGAAAAATGATTAGATGACTATTATAGAATATAGATTTTGTTTATCTTACACCTGCAGATGTGTTTCTTTGTTGACTCAACTGCTTCTCTCCAACCTGTCCTATCTATCTTACAAAATTTCCATCCTGTTAGAGTTAATTGTTGTTATAGTAGCTACATTCAATCAACAATTTACAAACTCTTGTACATCTGCAGCTAGCAGCAAAGGGCAAGCTTTGTTCTTTGCATCATCATCTCTAGGGCTGTTCATTGCAAGCAAATTAAAGTTGGCTTTATTGGTTGTATTATAAGAAGAGATTTTGATTGTGATTCCAGCTGAGTATATGCATTCTAATGCATATTGATTATTAAATGCTCAAAAAACATTGCAGCAAAGGCTCCAACTCGATTGATTCTTTGTTTGTAGTTATTAGCCTTAACTTTTTATATTATGGTGGCCTATGCTGTGGGAACAGATGTTTTCCTTGACTGAATCAGTAAGCAAACTGGAAAATATACATGCCATAAACACTGTACTTCAGAAGAGAATCATAAACTTGATCCTAAGACTGCACGTCTGCGATAGTATCAGAGTGGCTCTGAATAGTTAAGAATTGAACAAACGGCAAAGTGTTCATTAGCTTTGTTATTTGATGAAAACTCATCAAATTTCTGGCAAAATGACTGGGAATTCTGTTACTGAACTTCCTGCAACAACTCAATGTGACTCAGGAAATGGTTGTCAGACTGGAGAAGGTTCATGCGTTAAACAAAGTGTCTCAGAACAAGTTTCTGGTTGTTTATCTAATGAGAAACCAATTAACCAATTTCAGCTGGCCTCTCAAAATATTCAAAATGAACTTCCTGCAAGACCTCAATGTGACTTAGGAAATGGTTGTCAGACTGGAGATGGTTCATGCCTTAAACAAAGTGCCTCAGAACAAGTTTCTGGTTGTTTATCTAATGAGAAATTAATTAACCAATTTCAGCTTGCCTCTCAAAATATACAAAATGAACTTCCTGCAACACCTCAATGTGACTCAGGAAATGGTTGTCAGACTGGAGAAGGTTCATGCCTTAAACAAAGTGCCTCAGAACAAGTTTCTGGTTGTTTATCTAAGGAGAAGTCAATCAACCAATTTCAGCCAGCCTCTCAAAATATTCAAAATGAACTTCCTGCAACACCTCAATGTGTCTTAGGAAATGGTTGTCAGACTGGAGAAGGTTCATGCCTTAAACAAAGTGCCTCAGAACAAGCTTCTGGTTGTTTATCTAATGAGAAATCAATTGACCAATTCCAGCCAGCCTCTCAAAATGAACTTTCTGCAACACCTCAACGTGACTTGGGAAGTGGTTGTCAGATCAGAGAAGTTTCATACCTTATGGAAAGTGTCTCGGAACCAGTTTCAGGTTGTTTATCTAATGAGAAATCAATTAACCAATTCCAGCCAGCCTCTCAGAATATTCAAAATGAACTTCCTGCAACACCTCAACGTGACTTGGGAAATGGTTGTCAGATCAGAGAAGTTTCATGCCTTAAGGAAAGTGTCTCGGAACCAGTTTCAGGTTGTTTATCTAATGAGCAATCAATTAACAAATTTCGTCCAGCCTCCCAAAATATTCCAAATGAACATCTTGCAACACTTCAATGTGACTCAAGAAATGTTTGTCAGATTGGAGAAGGTTCATGCCTTAAACAAAGTGTCTCAGAACGAGTTTTAGGTTGTTTAGCTAATGATAAATCAATTGACAAATTGCAGCTGGCCTCTCAAAACACTCAAAATGAACCTGTTGAAGTAAATGATGCAGTTATCAGCTTTAGGGTTAAAGACCAAATGCAATCAGTTACTGCTGAGGGGACCACAGGTAATGGAAATGAACTATTAAATCTACCTTCTGGAGATGTTGCCAAAAGTAATAGTTGTGACAGTATGGAAAGAACATCTAAAAGGGCAATGCATATTAAGTTGGGGCGAAGGAAAAAAATAGCATCAAACTCATTGAAGAAGAAATACATGCTAAGGTCATTAGTCAGCAATGGCAGAGCTATGCGATCAAAGACACGAGAAAAAACTAAAGTACCTGAATCAAATACTAATTTGGTTAATGTTAGAAATGATGGAGAGAAGAGTAAAAGAGGGAGGAAGAAGAAGAAAAGGAGACTGGGAGAGGGAGTGGCTGATGAATTTTTAAGAATCAGAGCTCACCTACGATATTTACTGAACAGGGTGAGCTATGAGCAAAACTTGATCGAGGCTTATTCTGGGGAGGGCTGGAAAGGATACAGGTGTGCACATTGTTCCACTACAATATGTTTTGGTTATCTTGTAGTCTTTGTTTGGAGATATTATTGGCTTCCTGATTTAACTTGGACTGCAACCTCTATTTCTTAGTATTATTTTTTTATTAGTTTAATCTCTGAGATACTGAAATATAATAAATTACATCTGGAGTAGTCTGATGTACGTTAGTATTTAATGGCACTCAGCTGTGATTTTAGTCTCAAATCTCAATTTCCTTTTGAGTTGCGTTTTGCAAATTAAATGAGTGTAAATGGATCCTTGGTTGTGCCAGAAAGGAACAGATTCTTTTTTATCTTGCAATTGAATAAATACATTTAATAGAATAATAGGATGGATTTGACAATTTATTCACATTGTATCATTTGTTACTTTATAGAAATTTACAAAGCTTAAGTTTTACAAGTACATTGCTGATTATATTTCAAATTACACCTTTTAATTTTTTTTTTTATGAAAAGAATGCATCAGCCCATCCATGTATCAGCCAAGATCAGCTAATTTATACTCTTTGAATGTTATCTGACATGTAAAAAAACACAACTATAAATATTTATTAGCAAATGCATACATCCAAATGCCATAAAGTTAGTTTTACCTTCATTGATCCTCTTAATAAGATTTCATTTGGTTAGGTCTCTTCCTTTCTTTCCCCTCTTCCCTTTCTTATACGCTCTCAGCACTATGATATATAATATTTATTGGTGTAGCAGATCATTTCTAAATTTAAATTCGGATAACCTTTTTTCACCTATCTAAATTATGGTTTCTTCAGTTTGGCCTTATTGCAAACTCATCCTCTAGTCCTCTACTAAATAACAATAAAGTTGGTAATTGCGATCATGGTTCAAACTTCTATGATTTACAGTAGTTCTTTAATTATCTTAATAAATATGAACTTTTAATCAGAGTTTGAAACTGTACAAACATTTAAGCATTTGTGCCAGTCCTCTGTTATGGTATTTATATTTTACCATATTCGTAGCCTTTCCTCATATATCATATATGATTGCAAGCATTTCTTTTTCTTTGAGCTGATGAATTGTCTGTTATTAGACCATTATGTTATTTTGGTTTTTGTTTAATATATTTTCTCTTGTTTTCTTTTGAACTGAAGCTGAGTGCTATCCTATTGGTGTAGAGTATTACACCACTACAGATTTCTTATAATGAATTTGGGATAGCTGAAATTTATATATCCCTTAAACTTTGTTTCAATTTTTTTTCTTCCCATTTCTTTGGAGGTGGATAATTTTATGTTTAGTCGCTTGACTATGTGGTAATTATGCAGCTTGGATAAACTAAAGCCTGAGAAGGAGCTTCAACGGGCCAAGTCTGAAATACTTCAGCGGAAGTTAAAAATTAGGGATCTGTTTCAACATCTGGATCAATTGTGTGCTGAAGGAAGGCTTCCAGAATCTTTGTTCGATTCTGAAGGAGAGATTGACAGTGAGGATGTAGGATTATTCTTTGATTATATTGTATTCATTCCTAAATAGAGATGATAACTCTTCCTAAATGTATTGTCAATGACTTGAGCTTTGGACTTATAAATACTAACTTGAAATTTTGTGACAGATATTCTGTGCAAAATGTGGGTCCAAAGACTTGAGCACTGGTAATGACATAATACTATGTGACGGTGCTTGCGACCGTGGATTTCACCAGTTCTGTTTGGAACCTCCATTGTTAACTGAAAACAGTAACATCCAGGCCACTGTTTTGATTGGTCACTTTAGTGTTTCTCAGTTTTTTTTCACTTATGTATGTACTTTACTGGTATACAGTTCCACCTGATGACGAGAGTTGGCTATGCCCTGGATGTGATTGCAAAGATGACTGTATTGAACTCCTTAATGAATCCTTTGGAATGAGTCTCTCTATTGGTGACACTTGGGAGGTCAGTGAGCAAGTTTTGTCTTTTTTCCATTAGATTATTACTACTTTTTGATCTTTCTCTTCTTCATCATATGTGACATCCTTGTGCAGAGGGTTTTTCCTGAGGCAGCAGTTGCTGCTGGAAATAATGTGGATAAAAAATTGAGACTTCCTTCAGAGGATTCTGATGATGATGATGATGATGATTATAATCCTAATGCTTCAGAAGATATGGATATTATAGGATATGAATCAAATTCTGAAGAATCTGACTATGCTTCTGCTTCTGAAAAATTGGATGATCAACGGAAGGAGAATCAGTATGTAGGCCTTCCTTCTGATGATTCAGAGGATGATGAATATGATCCTGATGTTCTAGATTCTGATAAAAAAGTCATCGAAGAAAGTTCAAGCAGCGATTTCACGTCTGATTCTGAGGATCTTACTGCTACAATTAGGGATAACATGTTCTCGGAGCAGGATGAAGATCCTGTATCTGCCTCGTCGGGTGATATAAAGCAGTTTAAAGTTTCTGGCAGACAAAGATTTACAGCTGGTACGAGGCATACTCTAGCTGATGAACTGTCATCTTTACTGGAGTTAGATCCTGGCCAAGAGGGTTCTGCTCCTGTTTCTGGGAAAAGACATGTGGAAAGGTTGGACTACAAAAAGCTGTATGATGTGAGTTCCCTCTCATGACACGTGATAAACACAGTCTGGTGGTTCTAGTGTTCTTTCATACTAAAATGTGATTCCCACGCTTTGGTATAATTATCTGAAGCATGTCTGCATGCATGTGCATTCTCATATCTCGTATACATATGCACTTGTTAGTGTGCAGAGAGTGAGCTATTTCTTGTTTTGCTCTTTCCATTGTTGTTTTTGTCTCCCCGAGGTTTTAAACCTTAAACCATCTTTGTCCCATACAGGAGACGTACAAAAACATTGAGTATGATACTAGCGATGATGAGGATTGGACTGACACTGCTACTGCAAGTAGAAGGAAGAAACTCACTAGGAAAGTCACTCCAGTGTCACCAAATGGAAAATCCTCTGCAGAGGACCACATACAGAAGGAAACTGCACATACTCCTGCGAGAAATATTAGTCATAATAAAGTTGAGAATACAAGTAATACACCACTTGAAGGCTCTAGAATATCTCCTTCCAGTGATAAAAGACCTCGATCTTCAACTCACAAACGGCTTGGGGAAGCTGTGCTTCAGGTAATGGGGCATAACCTTCTAAACTTTGTTGGAAAATTAATTTAATGTAGGTATTTCATTTCAATAAAGTCTCAAATATCCATTCCCTCCCCCACCCTGCAGAAAAATGAAGGCACTAGAATTTTAAATTGTCGTCTGCATCTTCTAGGTACTGGTTGTTTGTAATTCAATTTGTCTCCTCTAGATATATTTACATTAGTCAATACCACTCCCTTGAACGCCTTGAAAACAGCATATTTAATTTTGAATAATCTGGTCTTACCTGATATCATAATATCATCAATTATGAATCAGAGCTTGTACAAGCCTACATTTCCATGCCTTTTGAAGGAAGTGTTTACTTTAGACTTTAGATTGACTGTTCTTGTTTTTTCCAGAGACTTTACAAGTTCTTTAAAGAAAATCAGTATCCTGATCGAGTCACAAAGGAAAGCTTGGCACAAGAACTTGGACTCACTTTCCAACAGGTCATATCTTTTAACATTGCTCTTGCAGTGAATAAACTAAAAGGTTTTCTGAACCAATCATTCTTTTCATTTCAGGTTAACAAATGGTTTAGTAATACTCGGTGGAGCTTTCAGCATCCATTGCATAGAAGAGCAAGCTCAGATAGGAATGCTTTGGGGCAGGCTACTTGCAGCAAAGCTGAGAATCAGGAATCACTTGGTGGTGAGGAGAGGGACCATGAATTGGCAACCCAGGAACGGAGTGGAGAAAAATCAAAACCCCGAAGAGGTAGAAAGAGGAAGAGTGAGTCAGATCCCAAGGCATCTGATGCAAATATTGACAGTGCAGCAACACAACCTCCTGCTGGATCATCAGGAGCTCAAAAAGTGCAAAGAGGTCACCGAATGAAGAAGAGGAGAAGAAAATGTTAGTTAAATAGTGAAGTTTGATCTTTTCCTTGGGCGCATAACATTGTATTCATTATTAACAAGTTTGAGATCATTGAGGTGCTTAGCTGGTATCCTAATGATTTTGTTTTCTGTTCAGGAGGGTAATCACAAATGTCTGTCATTGTTTTGTAATTTGTCTGATGGTTTTCAACTGTTCATTTTGGGCGAGTCAATTGTAGCTTTGCTCCCATTGTAAACACTATAAAATAGTTAGTTAATTGTTTTACTATATTAAAGATTCCTTCATTCACACACGCCTCATTCCCTCCTGAAGTTTGTTTTCCTGGCAAGGGTATGCTACTAACATTACGAAAAGAAAAATACAGAAGAAATTAGATTAGTCTTAGTAGTGCTTGTATCAGGAATTCATTGTCATCGTCCTATTGAACTACAGGCTACCTAAAAATTGTTTATTAGCTGCTAGAGGACTCGCTCTGCATCATAAGATTTAGCTTGTAGTTCTAATATGTCCTGCTCTCATCCTTAGCTCACTACTAGTTACATGTCTCGTGACTATGAAAACTTTGACTGGAATTGTTGGTCAACAAATAATTTGCTTGACATGCATATTTTCTGTAATGTAAATAAAGGAACCCTAACACAGATACATTTGTCTAATTACAGGAAGTTCATCAAAAGCTCGTCAAATAAGTCTATAGCTATTATAGTCACTTGCATTGATTTTCATGTTTTAATTGATTGACATTCTGTGACAGCATTCCAAGATGCATTTGGAACCCTTGGCTTCTCATATTATGGAGCTAACATTCTGATAGACAAGAGGCGTTGTAATGGTTGGATTCAAGTGTATGTGAGAATACAAGTATATAAATAGAAAAGATCCATAAACTTAATATTTTGAAGTTTTAGGTTAAGAAGTGGTGTTAAGTTTATAATATTGCCTTTTCTATTGATTATACTATGTGGTTTTTCCTACCTTTAATGCGATGATAGTGGCCATTGATCTCCCACTAAACTAAACCCTTCTGAACTCGAGGATGTTTTAGCTTATTATTAGTTCATATCTTTGTAAAGAACTGCTGGGTGGAAGGCAATACTGTTTATAATAAATGATGATTAGATATTTGGAATCTATACTTGGACCTTATCAGGGCTCCTTTTCATGCAGGTTAAACGGCTTGGAAGGCAAATTAGGTATTAGTCTCATTCTTTAACACTCCATCACATTTGGCAACTTCGGGAAATTAAACCAACTCTTTGGAAATAGGTTATTTAATGGGAAAAAAAAAATCAATTTATTATCTTTTCAAGGAATAAAGAGGTTGAGTCTTTTATTATGATTCTTTACTTGATAAGGGTCAAAATATTATTTAATGATCACGTAAATCAATTTCTTATAAAATAGAGCTCCCATAAAATCAACTTTAGAGGATACTTAAAAGTGATTTAGTAAGTTGTCATTCATTCGTTATCAAATTCCACATGGGGCACTATTATACTTATTCACGAATCAAATTGATTTTGAGTCATAATAATCTTTTGCTAAAAAAAAAAAAACTAATTTATTATCCTGAAGGATATTCCTGTCATTTTATTAAAAAATACATCAAATCTTAGGTTTCAAAAAGTACATATTTGGAACACCAACTACATCTTTTCCTTCGTAATGAAGTATATGACTTTATAAATTAAAAATAACACCCATATTTAATAACAAAAAATGTTTCTAGGTTAAAATTTATAAATTACACTAACCTGGAAAAAAGAATTCTAAAGACAAATCTTAATTGAAGGTATTAGAAAGTTTGTTAGAAAACTCTCCGATAATGTTATAAAGTGTATATAATTTTTTATAATCCATTATAATACCATTAATATTTTTTTAAAATATTAATTTTATTTTTTTATTAAAAAATGTAATAACAAACACATAAAATTACATTTTAAATATTTTTTGAAAAAAATTAATGAATCAATTTAAATGTGATATACGTGAAGTATTACCTACAAAAGGGCCCATGGTAAGCATTGTGGGTCTTACTACACGAGATTTCCAGTTTGGACTCAAATCAGAAATCACGAATCACTTCCGAAGCAACGAAAAGAGGGAAAACGAGTCGGTGAGTTGAAGATGGAAGTGGAGGTCGACGAAAAGGACCTGAAAGCCGCCGGCGCTGAGCTCTTCGCCGGTGATGGTCGACGTGGTCTTCGCATCCACGGTTGGGAGATTGAGACTCGGAAACTTTCCATACTCAACTCCTCCACTGCCCACGAGTAAGCACTTATTGGTTCACTGATAACCCTAGTTCGTGAATTGTCCAGTTTAGGAACTATTCCCGTTGCATTTGTGACTAAATGAATGCCTTATTTTCGTTATTGGTTTGCCGGCACTGCTTTTCTTATTTCTGGAAGCAACTTTGTCCTTTAGTTGATTATTTTAACTGGGGCGTTGTTTAATGATTATTGTAATGAACCAGAAATTTCTGCTTTCTGATAGAGAAAAAGAATGGGAAGAGAGAGAGAAAAGAGAAGAAGGGGGAGAGGTCAGAGTTAAAAAAAAAAAAAATTTATACTGAGGTTTACTCCTTACGGATTCTTTGGTCACTATTTCAATACTTATGGTAGCTGGCAATAGCAGTATTTGCCACAAATTAGCACATGAAAGTACACCTTAAGCAATCTCTCTTCTATTTGATCATTAAATTTATCATGTGTTCATTCAACCAGACAACTCACCTTTTTTGTTCCATTGATTTTCCTGTAATTTCAAGTTTCAACATTACCATGTATCGAAATAGTTCAGTAGCTTGAGCTTTGGTCCTATAGTTTTTAATCTATTGATTTGGTTCTACCCCACAGATGGGAACAGAAACTCCAGACGTCTCACTTACCAGAAATGGTTTTTGGGGAAAACTCTTTGATTCTAAAACATGTGAATAGTGGCACTAAAATTCTTTTTAATGCATTTGATGCTCTACGTGGATGGAAACAGGAAGCCTTGCCACCAGTTGAAGTGCCGGCAGCTGCAAAGTGGAAGTTTAGAAGGTAAGCTAGGTTATTTTGACAAAATTATGAACTTTAACTTTTTCCCACGAATTTTCAAATATGTCGGCTGCTTAGTCCTTATATTGTTGAATTATATAAGCTTGCTTAGATTGGCTTTTCTTTCTCGGAAAGTATGAAAGTGCCTAATAATTGCGATGCATTTTCCCTACCTGAAGAACGCAATATAAATGAGAAACTTCTTTCAATTAAGTTGTTATCAACGTATCTTTGTTTACCAACAACTATATCTTGCTGTTTGTCTGACATTCTTTAGGAAATAAATTGCAGCAAACCCTCTCAGCAAGTAATACTAGATTATGACTATACATTTACAACACCTTATTGTGGAAGTGGAACTATTGAGATTGATAAAGATAAGGTATGTACTCCCTTTTTCTTCTTCATGAATAGGGAAGGCAGCAGAATGATTTTGGACTTGATGAATTACATCAGAAGGGATCAAGGAATGTACCAAACTTGCACTGAATCTGCCATCCTAAATGCTTAAGTTTTTTTTAAATAAAATTCTCTGTGCAAGTCACTTGTGTAATATGACGCTTGTAGAATGAGTTTCTGCAAAGGTGCTGCAGTTTAACCTGAGTATTCAGGGCTTCAGGCAACTAATGCTGCTGTTAGAAGAACTTCCTAGCATAATTAACATATTTGTTTTTGTTTTTAAACTTCTCTGTATTTTATGGTAGAATGGTGACATTTCTGAGGAAAACAGCAATCTCAAATGGGAAGACTGCAAGGAGAAAATTGATGTAGTTGCGTTGGCATTCAAAGAACCTATACTTTTTTATGATGAGGTGAGTAGTTCTTAGTTTAAATGACAACTGCAGTAACTGTTCTACATACAAATTAATATGTGGACAAAGCAATTTCTTCTCTGAAGTAATTAAGAAATTATGCTTAATTGAAAGAATGTAATAGCATTTAATTTAGGAAAATCTCCATGACACCTTTGCTGTTCTGATCCACTTTTCCAAAGATTTACCATATCAGAAAGAATGAAGTAAGTTATTGAAATCTGCTATATGTTAAGGCTATTCCAGAATCTATATAAATGTATTTATTCTCACATGTCTCATCTGTAGTGAATTGTCTATGTTCTCTAGATGGCATTTGCTTTCTGTCACAAATTAATCCTCATTACGAACAGGTGGTCCTTTATGAGGATGAACTAGCTGATAATGGGGTATCCCTTCTTACTGTAAAAGTGGTAATCATTCAACTATTTTCTTCTGTTGGCTAAGGAGTGTTTTTTTTACCCCTTTCTTTCTTTTCAACTCTGATGACTGATGATATGACTTTTCGGTTTGTATAGAGAGTCATGCCAAGTTCTTGGTTTCTTCTCTTGCGATTCTGGGTGAGCTACTCCCTTTTCATACACTAACCTTCTTCTTGAAATATTAAATGAAGCTCCATTTAGAACATGAGTTATATTAATTAAAACTGTTCTTATACTTTATATTGTAAATTATGCTGTTGATCATATCAAAACAGAAGTTATTGAAATGATCTACCATGATTAACATAAGAATTTACTTCTTATACCAGTTTCCCTCAACGTGTGATTCTATTGTTAATTTGTTACTTTTAACAGCTTAGAGTTGATGGAGTGTTGATTAGACTGAGAGACACTCGAATGCATTGTGTATTTGGTGGCACTGCAAATCCTGTTATACTTCGAGAGACTTGTTGGAGGGAGTCTACATTTCAAGCTTTGTCTGCGGTAAGTCTCTGCCATGCTTGTAAATTTCTGTGCTGAGTTAATCTATGGCCAGGTTCTGCCCTCAATGCTTATGTTTACATATTGTTTTGAGGGTTGAAAGTTGAAACTACTCCCATTATTCATTGTTATTCTATTGGTGTACAAGATCATGGATGCTAGTGCTATAGCAATTTCTGGGTTAGCATTTTTTTCTGGGGCAAACGGGGTAGCATTATTGAATCTACATTAATATCAATGGTTTTAACAACATTTGTCAATCTTAAGTAATTGGAATAGCTAAATATGTGGAAAAAAAGAACTCTATTTAGATTGCCAAAATTTTTTTGGCATTATAACTATGGAGAATGCCTTGAGCATACCTAATCAGGAGATTGATTTTGGCTTCTGACTGAACTACCCCCAAAAAAAAAAAATTCAAACACCTCACTTTTGAGTTTGACTATTAAGATTTTGTTGGCAACGGTATAGCAACCAAGGAGAATGTCATGAATAGTTAATCGAGAGTGAGTTTTCCTATTGAACCACCAAATCTAGGACATGCTACTGAGTTAGATGGTAATGGAGATCAGGATATGCGTGTTATAATTCTCTCATATCTTTTGCATAGAAAGATGAGAAATGATTCTTGACTTATTGTGTTTAATTTTTTTAAAATAAAATGAGGGAAACAGTACCAAACTTCTACACTTTTCATTTCATCCTTTCACCATAAAATAATTTATTAATCTACTAATGAGTAAAATATTCCAACCTTTCTTGGATTTTCCTGCACAAACCTTTCTTGAAACCTTTAAAGCCCAGCATGAGCTTCCTTTGTTTTTGTTTAGTATTCATAAGCACCCCAAGTTTACGGGAGATTTGTATGGTTTTTTCAAACAGGGGGGAAGTTCATATAACATAAAGAAAAATTGAGGGAGGTTTGCTCTTAATTAATTTTACAGTAAAAGTAAGCTTGGTCAAATCATGTACCACGTCGTTCATATTTTTCCTCTCAATCAATTGTGGACAAATTTGAAAATATGGGTTCCTTTAAATGCATTGCGTTCCAAATATCTTCACTTCTCTTGTCTTTTTGCTAATCTAATAGAAGTAAATTAGTAAACAAGTAATCTATCAATCAATTTCCATTGTTTTCTTTCAAATCTGTCTAATCAAACAAATTATCAATGCCAAGTGACCGACTTATGTACTGATCGAGTAATATGCTAGTATGTGTTATTCGTGGCCTTTGGAAATTTCTGTCCTTGAAAGTATTTGCTTTAGTAGGCATCATCTACATTTAAATATGTAACTTACGTTGAGTTTCTCTCAGTGCACTAACCTTTCTAGTCAATTGGTGCAGAAAGGACACCCTTTTGATTCTTCTGCCTATAGTGATCCTAGCGTCATCAGCCAGACGCTCCCCGTCATCATGCATCAGACCCAAAAGTTTACAGTTTCCACTTGACTTGTAGGGCTGTAAATTCTCGAATGAAAAAAAGCTTCATTTTCATTCCTGTTCTGTTCATACTATAGTTATCTCCCAGGAGGAAAAACACGGGGAGGGGGTGGGGGCCGTTAATTCTGACCTAATTTTATGTGGGAAACAGAAATGAAGGATGCAATGAGTTGATTTCTTTCTTTTATTTTGCTATGGCTATTGAATCCATCAATTGCTTCTTATGTAATTATGAGATGCGGATCGTGTTATGGCGCAGATCCGCAGGGCATTACTAGTTCATATTTGAGCAATACTAGATAGCATGTTAATCTTGAACGAAGCTTTTCTGAATGCTTTTCCGAATGCTTTCCAAAAGCAATGTCATTAATTGAATACTAATCCTTTTATACCGTCTAAAGTGGAAAAGAAGGAAAGAAATAAAATACAGGAGAAAGCAAGCAAGTGGTTGTTCAGGATGATTTTAAGAGGAGCGTTGTTTTAAGACATAAAAGCGTCAATCCCACTTTTGGGTAAATATGCTTAATCAACGCTGACTTCATTCAACATTAAATGTATCATGATCTTTGGGGCAGTAATTAACGCAATAATTATTTTCAGTTTTATGATAAACATGGCAAATGAATGTCAGAGCACGTAAATTTATCAAACGTGAAGGAAAATGTTTCTAGGATTTTTTGCAGCACTAAAATGTTCAACTTGACGTGATTCACTTCCTAAATTTTATGGTCATCTCAGCTACGATGGATTTGATGAACGCACCTGGTGTATTTCGCCGAGTTAAAAAAAAAAAAACCCATAGTGAGGTGAGACCTTAGAAATGAAACTTTTCATTTGTCGGAAGCATGTCATCTCTATTAAAACTAGAATTTGTTGTGTGCGTTTGCATATACATACCACATAGCATAACAAAAAGCAACTGTGAACCGCGGTCCTAGCTCATAGCTCTGCCAAAAATCCGTTTTTTCTTTTTTTTCTTTTTTTTTTTAAATCCTTTTTTCCCCTCTTTATCAACAATATGTGAAATTTTTATTTTAGTATAGCATCAAAAAGATCAAGTTTCCATGGTTGGGAAGCATACAAAACCTTCTATCTGTACTGCACAGCTGTAATTATTTCAAGCATCAATTAACTAAAAATAATAGACGCCCTAGTATGGGTTTTTCTGGTGCTATATCCAAAATGAATACACAGCTGAAACTCTAATTAATCAAGCATGACTATGCAGCAAACCATCATTGAGATGTTGGCTCTTCAAGGTCATGGATCTCCTACCTCTGTGTTTCATGCTTGAACAAACTCATCAGACTCAGGAAAAAAAGAAACTCCATGACCAGGCCAATAACTAGTTTTCAGAGTCGGAGGTCTAAATCCAGCTTGATTGACTCTTTTGGTGTGTCGGCTTGTTGTTGATCCAAGCGAAAGCTGCCTGGCCAAACGAGATCTGTTTGATCCTCTGGCATGAAGGGATTCCATCCCACTCCAACCCTTCCATTAACATCATGAAAACTTGTCACCATTGTTGTTCCATCTCTGCAAGGCTTGTGCACCAGTGAATGAGGCTGAACTCCAAGTGATCGAAACATGGGAATGTTCATGGACAACCCCATCATTGTCATCATCTTCTGAGACTGATTATACCTTCTGGCTGCTCCTCTTTCTCTTTTGTGGGCGTTCTGGTGGCCTCCCAAAGCTTGTGAGCTAAAGAACTTCCTCATGCAGAAGTTGCAAGAGAAAACTTTGGAAGTAGATGGTGTTCTTGGAAGTGATTCTGAGTCTCCTGCTGTTGTTGAGAGCTGAGTGCCTCCTAAACTCAGGTTCAACCACTCTTCTGTTTTTTCATGTTCACTTCCTTCACTGTTCCTCTCTCTGTTCATCACTTCACTAAGTTGTTCCCTGGCTGTTATATCACCATTTTCATCTTCTTGGATGATCATTCCCCTCCGGACTTTTAGATGGGATTCTGGGGTTCAAAGGAGGTTGAATAGATGGAATGGCTTGAAGGAATCTGAGATTGAGCACATAGAAAACCAAGTGGAGGTGGGGTTTTCAGAGTATAATGGAAGTGAGATTGGATTTTCCTTTCTGTAAATTGTTTATTTTATCTCATCTAAATCAGTGACCCCACCTAGTGATGCTTGGTGCTTCAGAGAACAATGCTTATGTCATCTTCATAGTTGCCCTTGTCAAACTTAGGATTCCCCACTTTCATCTTTCTCCTTCCTTTCCTTTTTTCTCCTCGCAAAGTTCAAACTTTCTTAGCTACCTTAGGAGTTACCATGCGAATTCAAGGTTGTACCGCCTGCCATGTGTACTCCTCACCCATCATGCAACAAATCTATAGATTTTCTTTTGTAAGTCAAGCCTATTACCTTAATTATTGATTTTAAGTATAAATACGCAAGCACTAATATTAAAAAAATAAAACTTTAATGTGACAGAGTTCTCATAAATCATATTTAACAAACAGGAATTGATGGATTTTTGCATACTGAATACAAAAGACTGCCTCCAAACCCAAGTGATAAACTTCCTTTTGAGTTGGGTGGATATGATAGGCCTAAAGATTGGGTCCGCTTGTATCCACTTTTGCCACTGGTACAGAAATTCATTTGTTTATTTCCCACCTTTTGTTCCAAAGCGATAGTGAAAGTTACTTCTGACCTCTGAGCTTTTAAATATATGGTGCAGTTCAAAAGTTAGGCACCTTCAGATGCATACATCTGCAAATGTATCCCTATAACGACATAATGCATTGTTCAAGTCAAGTGGGTCTGAATGGTCAAGATGGCATTCTCAGTGTTTGTATGAGTTCCATGTCCTGCTCATGTAAATTTGTGAGGTGCGGTTGAAGAAGTGGCTCATAAGCTTCAAACTGTGAACACAGTGAGTTGTGGTGGTATGGTTGGTTTGGCTTTTCGTTGCTTTATTGATTAGACGTTTTGTGGGGGAAGAATGGGACCCTGAAATTTGCCAATAATGGTGATGGAAAGTAGAAAACGATACAAGTGGTATTGTTGCCATTTTAAAAAGTGTTCCCTATGGAGACAGAGTATCAATGTGGGTGTCTTCTTGTCGGGGCTTCTTGGAAGTCTCTTTTCAAACCTTGTAGTGGCAATTTACACCTACCGTGAGAAATTTAGAGCTGTCACAGTATGTACTGCATGTATTTTGAATGGTTAGTTGAAGTGATTGTACGTGGTTTAGGGTTTAGGGTATAATGTGTATATTTTGGATTTTTGGATGAAATGATTGTACGTGATTTATGATTTAAGGTTTAAGGTGAAATAACTGTATATGATATTATTTTTATTCAATAGTTCAAAATATGTGTAGCATGTGATGTAATAGCATTGGATCTTAACATCTTAACTTGGAAGAAGTGTTATAAATTTGTATAAATTAATGAATAATACTATCCTTAATTCGGTATTTCGAAATGAATTGATTAATTTAGCCTCAAAAAATATTTTTTCAATTGGAGTTAAACAAAATTTTTTAATTAATAAACAGAAGTTTATGTAATCATTAACTCATGACTTGAATTTTCTCAGATAGTTTTTAATTCTCTTAGATGAAATCATCTAGACAAATTTTCTAAAGTCAAGCGTCTGTTAAAACATAATATCGCTAAAAGAATTTTTTGGTTAAATGATGTTAGTTTGAACCAAGATGTTCAATGGATAACTAGGTCTTGAATTGAGAACCACAGGAGCTTTCTTTTTTTAATTGAAGGAAAATTTTCTAATAAAATAGATAATTAATTGGAGGAAAATTTTTTAGAAATTAAATTTTAAAAAATATATATATCTTTTGAGAATTGAACTGAGAGGAATAATCTTTTAACAACCAGATCATTGATTTAGTTTACAAATTTTAAGATAGATTTGTTGAATAAATAAATTAACATTGAATTATATTAAAAATTATTATTAACATACTTATATAATTGTCTTAATCTAAAAGAATTAGCTTGATTGGTAAGAAATAATAGTAGTACGCCAACTTAAATAAGACTTCTATTATATTTTGAAATTAAAATTTTAAATGCACGAAATTTATGTGAAAAATTACATGTTAGAATCAAACTTTAGTTTTGGACAAAGGGTGAAAACATTTTAGCTGTAATAGCAAAAGAAAAAATGATATGTTTTAACTATCTATTGTTTTAAAACTAAACTTTTGCCAAGAATCTCTTGGAGAAGTGCATCCAGGACTAGTTGTACTTTCTTTAGTGTGTTGGACGATTTGAAGAAACAACTTTGTACTTGTTCTTTCTCGAGAACTCTCTAAATATTTTTTTATATAAATTTTAAGATAGTGAGGTCCAAAAAAATTTACGTAAACTTTCATTTCTCTTATATATATATATATATATATATATATATATAATTTTATAAAAAATTTACATAAAGAATTTTAAAAAATCCAAACTCATGTTTTTCTTACTCATACCACATCTACCACTGTGCACTTTATGGATTTTCTATATTATTTTGTAATTTTGTTTTATAAATTTTAAGAGAAAATAGAAAAAGAGTGAAAGTGTTTATAAAACTTTTTTCTTTAGAGAAGTATCAAATTAATCTTTTATTTTTATACTTTGTAATAATTTAATCATTCATAAACTACTTGTATTAAATTAATTCTTCACAATTTTTATTATGTGCAAAATTAATTCCTATTATGTCTTGCCAATTTATTAATTAAGAATTAATGAGAGACAAAATCAGTACAAAATAGTAATTATAAGAGATTAATTTATCACAAATAATTTATTAAGAATCAAATTTTCATAAAATATAAAAATATAGACCGATACTTTGCTTCTTCTTTATTTACCTCTTCATTTATTTTCAAAGTTTACGAAAAAAATTATAAAAGAAATTTGAGGAGTCACTTTTCTCAGTGAAGCACAAAGAGGATCACCTGACCAGCCAATCAGAGAGCAGCTTTGTGCTCACCGAATTTAAGGAAATAAAAATGAATTTGAGCAAGACGAATAATTAGCCAAAAAAAGTCCAGCAAGATAAAAGTGTAATTATTGTAACAAGAAAAGAGAAAATATATCTATAGGAATTTTAGTCTCATTAATTGTCACTTGATTAAAACTAAAATAAAGCTATTGACCTTATTGAAATCTCTTCATTACCAAAAATAGTATATAGCTTCTTTTAACTTTAGATTATTTATAAATATTCTCCTTAATTTTTTAAATAAGAAAAAATTTCATAAACTATCACATTTCAGAATTGAAAATTTTTAGTAGTTTCTGGTTAGTAATATTGACTGAATACTACTTTAAACTTTTTCAGTTATTAAGCGATAGACTTATAATAGTTTGCATTTTGAATATCACACTTTCAAAGTTCATTCTATATATTGAACAACTTGAATATTTTGTAAGTCTAACTAAATTAATCATTTAAATATTAAAATAATGATAATTTTTTTTTATAAAACAATAAATTTTTACAATTTTTAATGTAATTATATAAATTACATTTTAAAATTAAAATTTTCAATAATTAAAACAATAATTTTATCCCTATCAAATCGTTTAAAACATAAATTATTTATCGTTAAAAATGGACGTGATTATTTTATTAAAATTTGGATCAACAGTGTCAAGTGTTCTAGACTTCTAGATTGATTCTGTGATAATTAAATTAATCGCACAGTAAAAGCACATAGAATTTGAACTAAATCACAAAGATAAACTGTAATTATTTATCGTTAAAAATGGAAGCAATAACACAAGTCCAAAGAGATAACCAAACAAACCATTAATCATTCGTACAAAGAACCATGGAAATAATACACAATTATTATTTTTTTCTACTTTGTCATATTAAAAATGATATATCCAACTCCATCACCTATAGTCAATAGCAGGTACCGTCGATATATTTAAATTATTGAAGGAAAATTTAATAATTTATATTGAAATTAAAAAAATAAATTACTTTTAAACCGCCACATGCGATTAATTTCTGTTATTGTCCATATGTGGTGTACTATATCCCATATTGTCATTACCATCTTTGCTCAAATAGTAACTCAAGGGACTGTAATTATAATTTAAAAAATATGAGTGATGAAAAATATATTTAATATAAATATTGATATTTACGAAATTTAAAAGAATATTGTTATATACATAAATAATATTTATAATTTTTATAAGTTGATAGTTCCTAAATTATAACTCTAAAGTTGTTTGAGCATGGAAACTGAGAAGTTTGACATAACTCTGTCATTGTTCCATGTCGTTTAATTGACTAAAGTTTTAATTTTAGTTTTTATTATAAATTTTTAAGTCTCTTATAAATAAAATATTTTTATTTAATATTTTATGAAGTCATTTTCTCAATTTAATCCTTTACACATAAATATTTTTTAATTTAATTCTTTATAAATAAATCATTACAAAGAGTATCCTCTATATTTTTTGAATTAACATATTTTAAAAAACTTGTTAATAATATTTTTATATATGAATAATCAAATTAAAAGATATTCATATATGATGAACCTCCTTGAGACGACAATTTATTAATAATGAATTAAATTAAAAATTATTAAAAACTAAATTTAGAAAAACATCATATATGAAAAATAAAAGTTGAATTTGACTCAATTCCAATCTAATTCCACAAGTTAGATCTGAAATGAGGTTTGGGTGGTCGTCAATTTTCTTTCATTAATTTAGGTCTGACTCAGATTCCAATGGAATCAATAGAAGTTTGATATTTTTAAAATCAATTAAAATAAAAATATTTTGCATTTTGAAGGACAGTCTCGAAAGGTTAGGTCATCCATATTTAAAGTGAAAGTTCCGTTATGCATAATTTAGCGCGGCACGTTTCAGACCTCAGAATTATATTATATTTTGTTTGTAATATTATCGTCATAAAAAACATTTTTTATAAAGGTTGATATTCTCTCAACAAAAAATTGACTTAATGAGATAATACTATATTTGCTTGCAAGATTATATGCTTAGATAATAATAATAATAATATTATGTATTTAAAATTAAAAAGTAATACCCAAAAAATTTGTTATTTCCCTTATATCTAAATAGTTTGATACTTTTTGAAAAAATTAATATTTTCTTTGGTTTATAAAAAAATTGTCTTACTGTATCGTCATCCTATATAGTAAATGACTGAAAAGTGTAGACATCAATAATTTCTAATCTATTTAGTCTTTTTCTCTTCAATAGAATGACATCTAATAAAAAACAAAAAAGTATTTTATATTTATTTTTGTGATTTAATATTTTAAAAAAATTAATTCTTATTAACATTTCTCTTGAAAAAAAAAATATATGCTGTGCATAAATCCTCATTGGTTTAAAAGTTAATGGGTTTGGGATGGATGAAATAGTTTGAAAATAATTTTCATCCATTTGCACCTCAATTTTCAAGGTTTGAGATGATTAAAGTTTTTTTTAAGAAAACAATTTCACCTTTTTCTTGTCTCCACTTGACCTCTTAAGGGTTAACATCCGAAAATACGATTTTAGAATTTATCCCGCCCTATTAATAACACTCTAACATCCATTAAGTGACAAATAAGAAATCATTTATTAAATTTTTAATGAAGGAAGTGGATTGTCTCCCCTTCTTCACTCCATACATCTCTATTTCTTCCCATTAATAACTACCTCACTAAAGACATTAATAGCAGAGTTGTTATGGCACTTTGACTAGATATTGGGTTTGCCATCCACTATAAGTTTTGGACTTACAAAAATTACATTTTATTCTTTCACTTTAAGTCTAATTACATAGTTAATGCTTAAATTTTTAAGTATAACAAATTACCTTCTAGACCCTAAATAAAATATAAACGTTAATATAATTTGAAGCAAAGTTCATTAAAACAAGAACCAAAACAAAAACCTTGTATTAAATAGGATTTGGCATTTTAATTTTAATTTAAAATTTAAAAAATCATTTTATTATAAGGTTCATATATTTATTTTGTAATTAAACCTCAGTTTAGAAAGATAGAATATATTTTTCCCTTCCAAAAATTACATTTAGCACCAATGGAGCTTACTAAAATGGCTAAACTTGTTTCGTTGGTCTGCAGTAAAACCCAAGAAGACTTTGATTTTAAGTTGAATTTCCCTCTTTAAAAACAGTTATTTGTACAAAAAAAAGTTGTTATAAATTTTAAATTTAAACTCTTAACATTGTAACTTTTATGTCAAGTCAATAAACTCTTATATGACTTGAATGCACTAAATATAAATGTTTTATTAATTAATTTTAGATTTAAAAGTCTAAGAGAAGACTCGAATTCTGATTTTTTAAATAAGTGTATTATGATAGTCTAATGCCTGAGCATTTACTATTACTCTCATTTTGTGTATTTTAGTCATTCACTGCCTGAACATCCAATCTAACACCTGAGCATTCAATACAGTTTTTATTTTTTATTCTAATAACTTAATACCTGGGCATCCAAAATAATACTTGGACGTTTGCTGTTTTTTGATATATGCAAAAATTGGACTATAAATATAATCTTTTCACTTTCTAAAGTAACTTAAAAAAGGATAGGCCGAAAAGTAGTTAGAGAAGGAGAAGAAGCCAGAAAAGTGACTTTAAGAGATTTTAGAGCACCAAGACTATCTTGGAACCAAGGACACTATAGAGGTTGCTTATCTTTTCTTCTTCTACCTGTTCTTTAACCATGTATAACTAAACTTTTGTAGCTAGAGTGAAAATGTAACTTAACTTAGATGATATTTTCTTAACTTTCTTACTTAATACAAATTTTATTTACATTAATTGAGTGTTTATTATAATTTTTAATGTTTTTTTTAACTTAACCACTCATGGGTTGATTTATGTTTGTGTATAGATCTGGAAAATTTATACATGTGCTAGTACATGTGATAAACACCATAATTTAACTTTATCTAAAGATAAATATTGTTGATTATGCGATTTTAAAAAATTTTTATTATTCTTTTGTAAAACCCTTCCTATTTGGAATTTTGTTAAGAGACTAGAAAATTTCATTTGGTTAAAGGAAAACTCACACTCTAAGATATTGATTGTTGTTTAATTTGAAAAATTCAACCATTAATTGTGAAGTAAAACTTAATTAAATAAGAACTATAAGATTTATTTAAAAAATTAAGTGAAGTCAAATCCCTAACTCTTTTTGAATATATGTGTTCCATCATAGTTTCAATTGCTCTTCTTTCTAGAAACCCAAAAATATAAACCAATTATTTTTTAATACTAGTGCTTTTTAATTTCATTAAGTTCCTTTTAGTCCCAATTTTTCATAGTCTAAATAATATCAATTTAATAAATTTGATAATTAATAACTAAAATCCTTATAAAACATACTTTCTCACTTCTATAATTCTATATTACTTAAATGATTCAGTATACTTGCCAAAGGGGTGATCAACCCAACACAAAGTAAGCTTCATCAACAGCTTTGGTTATGGAAACACTACTCCAATTCAACTCTGAGGCAGTTCCTCAATTTCAAAGGGCAGGGCTTCATCGCAACCACCCTCATTCTTGATATGGATCTATTTTCGTGGTATCGGCACCTCAAGCGAGTACTTAGATGTTAGACCTAAAAACTCCGAAATGTTCAGCTAATACCACTACTTCAATTCATGCCATATCCCATTTCCGGCCCATCCTGAGCTTTCTAGCATATCTAGGTCCCCGCAAAGCGAGCAATGAGAAAACAAAATTTTATTTTCAAACAGTTGAATGAAACCAAAAAAAACAAAGTACAGCAGTTATCCAAAACCAGATACAAAAATCAAGCACGAATTAATCTGCTTGAAAACTATCACAAATTTGGAAGGAAATGCGCCCTCCCCACAAGTCAGTAATAGCGTAATAAATAAGTCATCCTACATGTTTCTTTTACACTACCCTCTAATCACCCTTGAGATGCTTGAATGCAACCAAGCAGATCCAACAGCTCCCTCAGGTAACTGCAGCAACAAAGCAAACTGTGGATAAACTAAATAAGAGGGGTAAATTACGCAGCATCAGAATTTTAGAAAATGCCATCACACCAATTATCAGATTCAGATCACTTCTTTCCAACTTCATAAAGTAAGTTTTCAACAAATCATAAACCTATGCACACATAGAATCTTTTACCGTGAGATCACAGTGACCAGGAATATATGAATAGCCTTGTCAAGAACATAACAATCACATCCAACAAGCATTTATAACAAATAATGTAATGATTCAAAATAATAGAAAGCAACTTTGGTATAAGACTTAACAACAAAGTCATTGATAAAGACGGATTTAAAATCATCCTTCAAATGAAAGTATAGACTGAAGCTTTTAACAACCATTCCCTAGCTGCATGAAGCTTTCAAATTGACTACTAAGTAAGAATTTCATGCATAACGCAATTTCATTAGCACAAAAGTTCGCATGTTTCAGAGCAAAGAGTTTGAAACGAATCAAGGGGGCCATTTAAAAGAGTTTAACCAAAACAATCTGTGGGATTTAGAACTTCACCTTAGGAATCAGGATCACCTGTGAAAGGAATGGAGTTAACCCATTATTAGTATCAATAGAATTGAAGGGAGTCACACAGCCAATTTCAAGGACGACTCTTTCAAGTATTTCTTTTTTGTGAAACTAGCAAATATATGCATAGAGTAAATTGGCAACATATTCCCCCCAAAAAAACCCACAAAACCCCTACAGGCCTACACATTTTATTCATGGTAAGAGGCCTCCAAATTATATGTGAAAAAGCATCAACTAATTTTCTGATTCTAGTAATCCACAACTGTGAGGAAACTTGTACAAAACCCACAAGTGTAATACAGATGAAAGAGGGGGAAAAAAATCTAGCAAATATATGAGCCTGGCTGGATACCATTTTTGCTTTCCATTTATCTTGGGGACTAATTGTTCAAAGAATATATTTCCAATTACGAATGTTTAAACAGGGAGCAGCCAAGTACCACATGCAATAAGTTGTTGGAAGTGCATGCCCGAGGGAAGTATAATTAATTTTAAAAATCATCAAGCAGACACTTGGATAGGATTGAAATTCAATACATTAGAGAATTCAGGGTTTTGAATTCAAGAAGTAAAAGGGAACCTACGATGCAGCATTCTTCTCCTGCCATTGTATGATCCATGCCCTTGTGCATCACCCATCTTTTCCATTCCTACCTATAAATTTAAATCTTAATACCTTCTTATCAACCAAGCTCAAGAGACTCAGAAACTTCTACCCACTTTACCGCTCACTGAGCAGCACAGAACTTACTAATCCTTAACATTTATTAGGTCTACAATTTAAGGCTCTCTTGTGTATTTGAGGATCATGACTCGTGTGAAAAAGAAAATGAGCATTTTGGATAGGGTTTTGAAAAACAATGATAATAAAATACAAACTGTCTTCATTTCTTTTAGTGTCCTTAAAACAGCAAGACTCACAAAGAGACTACTAGCGATCTTGACAAGAACGACGGAAGGTACCATTGGACAACTCGCAACAAGCACGTGCGCCGACAGCAAAGTGTGATGAGAGACAGGTTGCAGTCATCGAACTATACAAGGGTATAAGGGATTGTGTGCATCCCAATTCCCCCAAGTTCCTAGGCAGAAAAAACCAGAACATATTAGCGCATAAGTACTTTATCTAAAAGTAAATTCATGAGAAAAGCT
This sequence comes from Delonix regia, assembly GCA_037074485.1. NCBI lineage: Eukaryota > Viridiplantae > Streptophyta > Magnoliopsida > Fabales > Fabaceae > Delonix > Delonix regia. Next base: position 6,486,366 of record CM073454.1, on the reverse strand, counting down.
AGGAAAAGAATCTAATCTCAGATTATGATACTTGTATTTCTCGCTGTGTGTGTGTTTATATTATTGGCTTAATTGTACTTTTAGTCCCTTTAGTTTACATAGAAAGCAATATAATCTCTAATTTCAGATTGAGCAATTGTGTCTATCGCATGCAAATTACTTATTAGAGAAATTTAGTCATTCAACCATTCTAAACTTCGAGTGTTAATTAAAGTATGTTATCACCCTGATTATAAAATTAAAAAAATTACAAATAATAATTATAATTGACAAAAATTAAGTCACACTAAGTCACTAAAAATAAATTTAGAATTGTCTTTTTTACCTTTTTAAGAAAGTGAAAAAAATCATTAGACGGGCCAGATTGTTATAATTCAAATTATAGGAACTAAATTGCTTTATTGAGTAAACAAGAGAGATTAAAAGTTCAGTTAAGCCATAAATATTTTATACTATAACGGTGGTCATTCTCCAATCTGAGCAAGCGAGAAACCACAAGGAATGTTCGTATCTGTAGATAATCACGAATGTGTACTAAGGCATTCCCCATCTAAACAACAGTCAAAACAGTATAAGAACCACCGGTTGGAACTACATCTTAAAACTGAGCTCCGAATCCAAAGTTGTCCATAAATAGGCATAATTACGCTTAAGCGTGAAGCTTCACTATACTAATTGTGGGATGGCGATGGAATCGAAACTCTAGATTGAGCAATAAGGATGGTACCTGGAAGTGGAAAAGGAAAATCGGCGGGAATGGAGGCGAGGGGCGGCAAGAGGCGGTGGACGGACGCGAGGAAGAGGCGACGGTGCAGCAGGGCGAAGTGAAGCCCTAGCTGTGGACATCAACGAGCGAGACAGAGATCCAGAACGCCATGCCATTTGTGCGCGAGTGTGTAAGGTGAGGCAGTAGCTGAGAGTAGCTAGCAACGCAGAGATGAAAACAAGGGCAGCCAGAGAAATGGGGGAAGATCCAGGGGCTTTACGAGGGTTTTAGTGTTGCTGTGTTGGGCTACATGCCTTGTGAGGAAAAACGGTGTCGTTGAGAACTACACGGTTAGTGGATTGTTGTGAATCTTGTTTTAAATAATCTTTTTTTTTAATGGGATTTATAAGTACGGTAATAAAAAAGTAATTGTATTAGATAAATTATTTCATTAGTGGATTTTTAATTTCATTGTGTTTGAAAATTTTTTAAACAAAGAATTTTTATAGTAAAATTACTAAAAGTGGCTTGTATATAACTATCAAGTAAAGATGGTTAGATATAACTATAGTGATTAATAAATTGAGGGTATAATTAATATTTTTTTGTATCTATTTTTGCTTTAAGGAAGCTCTAGTCTTCTGTCTTCTCATGTGACAAAAATTTGATTTAGCTACCATTAAGAAGCAAGATTTTTTTACTAGACAATGAGTTAAAACCTTATTACATGAGCTTTTAAAAATCGAATTTAAATTTAAGCTTTTCAATAAGTCTAAACTTATATTTTAATCAAATTTTTTTATTTGAACTTTTATTTATATGTTTTAAGCTGAATTTATTAGACCAATTAAACTTTTTTAAGTCATAGTTAAATTAATTTGTTATTTAAGATTTAAAATAAATAATATAAATAATTATTATTATTACACGTAAAATCATATATAAAAAAATTGTAAATATAAATAAATTGTTATATTGACATACACCCTATAAATATGATATATTATTTTTTATTTTTTTATTGAAATATTAGATTACACTAATTTTTTTTAAAATAATAAGTTTTTACTTATTAAATAAATATTCATTCAGATTTTTGGCTTAAAAAAAATTTAAATCTGACCCAATTTACAAATTGAGTTTTTCTAATCAAATTTTTTTTGTTAAAATTTCATTTTTTAAGTTAAACTTATTAGATAAAACAGACTTTTTAAATTATAATTAAGTATATACCTTATCAATCAAAATAATTTTTTAAAAAAACAATTAATAACTTCTTTTGCGTCATAAAGTTGCCCCAATAGAAGGTTACAATAGCCTCTCCAACATTTATCAAAAGTTCTCTCCATTAGTTTGATCCCTCTAATTGTTAAGCTAAATTAACTAGAGATGTTGGACGCAAAAAGTTCGATTAAAAAGACTTGAACCTTTTACTATGAGTCATAACTTACGGGTTTATTATTTGTTTCCTTTTGGGTTGCTTGGCAAAAAGAGATTGTTTCGATGATTGGTTTGAATCTTAAGTTGATGATTTAATTTAAATATTTTTTAGTATGATTATATTAACATAAAATGTTATATCAAGTTCAATAGACTTCTATGATAACAAGAAAAAGCTCAAAAGACATCAGAAATGCAGACAGTCAATAGTTTGAGAAATTCTAGTAGACTTACCTCGTATGATTAAAGTAGACTATACTAATCAAATGCAACATTCACTGAAAAATCTATCTCACTGTTTTGAGCCCTCCTAACAATTTCGAGAGCCTAAACAACAACTTGACACTTGTAGCTCTCAAGTCAACAGATTACAGAACATTCAGAAAATAGTACTAAGGTCACGTAAATAAAAATTAATGAAAGAACTCCCCAATATGGAATAGATCTTCCGTACCCAAAGGACTCATGAAGAATATTACCGACGCTACAAAAAGATATATCTATGATGATCAACCAACATCCGATGATAAATAACGTATATAATGGAATACAACTTCCTTCAAAGATTTATTACGAAGGTTGGAAAAAAAATTGCTCTTCGGAGGGACTAAATGACCGTAAGAATCAAGGATTCACTTCACTTAGAGAGTATGTCCTCACACACTTCAGCTTCTTATTAAAGGAGTAAATTCTGCCTCTTGATAAACTTGCTAAGACTTTGGCTCCTCTATAATGTAGTCTCACTTGGGAATTATGGTGTTCTGACCAAAGGCCAACCTCATGCAGGTCTCCTTCTTTCCAGCAGATGTTGACCGTCACACCGCCGCGTGCTTTCAATCCTTTTATGCAGCCATTCGCCCATTTATCTCGTGGCAAAGCAGGAAGCAAGTAGAGATCCTTCACTGTGCTCTGAACAAGCATTTCTGAAACTGCAGCTGAAAACCTGACCAAAATTTTTTTCCAACAAATAATGCAGAATTAGAAGCTTTTATTACTACATTGTTGATTTGAAGGCAGCAGTATCATCACAGCCAGATTTTCATATACAAATTTAAAGTTTACATCTTCCATACGCCTAAGTTACTTTTAAATAATAAAGTATGAGTATTGGGAAGGATTCAATTCAGAAAGTAGATTAAGAAAACAGCTTCTGTGCATTTTTGAGATCATAGTAATTAAAATCTTACAATTCAAAAAGAGTCATAAAGCCAACTCTATGGATCAACGGTTGTATTGAAAGTAGTTCTAAATCATACGATTCACAAATTAAATCTTATGATATACAACAAGTTACAAAGCCAACACCATAAATCAATGACTCAATTAGCTATAAATCATGCAATTCAAGCTAATGTGGTAGAATAGTAAGAATTTGCAATTCAAAAATGTGAAAAATCAATGAATTGGTATGATAGTATTGTATTGTTGTAAGTATTATCTATACTTTTTATAAAGAAAACAAAGATGATATTAATTGAAATTATTTCAACAATTAATTAGTTACAAATCACATAGTTAATAAGGTTCTCTATAACTTATTTTGAGTATTTTATACATATTGCATATATTATATTTTATATTTCAAGTTATTTTTTACTTGTTATTAAATCTTATGATTCGATACAATCTACAATTTACGATTCAAAAATATGTTTTTCAATTCGCGATTCATATCACAATTTGACTACTATGTTTGAGATGATTTTTGGTTAGATTGTTTTGTTTACATTTACAATATATAATCCAAGGAACTAAGAACCAGATTCTGGGGTAAATAACCAGGACAGGATGCAATTGATGTAGGCTAGCTGGAAATGGTAATTGCAGAAATGTTCAAATTAATAACATGTTCTTGCATGACTAATGGGGCTATATGTGTATGCGTATATAGAAGTGTTCTCAATCTTTGCCTGAAATTTCTTAAGCAATTTTAAGGGTGCACTTTCCAACATTCTCACATCGTTTTTATATAATTAAGATTTTACTCTCAAAGTTCTCACCCAGATTGATAAGGAAAGACTGTATCCCGTATTACTAACTGAGCTAACCCTTCCAGATACCCGGGCATAACTTTATCGTATGTCTCACAAAATTATGAGATTCATGGAGTAAAGTTGAAGCCCTAAACAAAAAGATAACTTTCTGCAACAACTTTCAGTAAATAACTCACCCATCATAAGCTTCCATATGGCAGAACTGAAATATGAACAAAGCAAGAGGTTACAGTGTTTCACTTAAAAAGCTTACCCAAAGTTAGCATCAATCTGAAAAGGGGGGTGTGCAGTGAACAGGTTGCTGTAAAGTCCCCCTTCATAATTACTTTCATGGTCAGGGTCCACCAAGTCAATCAAATGTTTTACCATACGATATGCATGCTCACTGTTATGAAGACGTGCCCACAATGCAGCTTTCCAAGTAGTTGACCACCCTGGACCTTCTTCTCCTGTAACATTGTGAAAGAACATCAACTACTGTTATTATATTTCTCTAAGTAGTAAAGCCAACAAATATACGGCTTTACAGACCAAGTTGAGCATAGATATAGTGGGTTATTAATTTGATTACAGCATATATTAACTGGTAAACCATCGCAACAGTCATCTAGATGAAATAAATAGAGACCTTATGGCAGCAGATGATCTCAATCCCACAGCATTTTATATTACTGTCTTACATATGATTTAACATGTTCCAACTCTTTAAGATAAAAATTATGAACATAGTAAACAAAAGCCATGCATATTACTAGAATAGCTATCATTGCATGAAAAAAATTAGCTTCTAAATGTTCTCACAGTAGACCTCGTTTATATAGACTATAATCCACAGCTTTACATAGGTCTGGATTTTTCTCAAGACTTATTATGTGCCCTGGAAACAGGCCAAAGAGATGTGAAACATGTCGATGATGCACATCTGGATCCTGAAAATCTTCTGCCTGCCACATACACAAAAGGGTGTAAACCATAAAAAGCAATTACTAGCCTACATTATTAGAATTTAGTCACTGCAAAGCAGACAAAATAATCTATGCCAAAAATGGTCAACTTAGCAAAAACTAACTATAATTTGCATACCCACTCCATAATGGAACCATCCCTAGCAATCTTTGTCGGTAAAAGCTTAGACTGAGCCTCAGTTACTCTTTTGACAATAGCATCATCATGTCTTCCCAAAACCTGTTCATAAGAATCTTTTAGTATCCACAATAATATTAGGATAATTGTTATCTAGAATTGATATGAGTACTAAGATCGGTTTCACCTCAGCAGCAGAAACGATTGCAGAGAAAACTTCTTTTATGATTGACATGTCCATAGTTGATGAGTAGCTCACACTAGCCTGCTTTCCATCTGGAGCAATGAACATGTGCTCAGGAGAAGTTGAGGGGTTGGTTTCTAAGAATCCACCACGGCCTTCAATTAACCAATCCAACAAAAATGATGTACATCCTTCCAACAAAGGGTATGCTTTATTTTTAAGAAAATCCTAATGAAAAAGAAATATTAGCCATCACTTGTCTAAATCTGATTTCTGATGTACGGACCATAAATACACAGACATGGACCATAAATAAAATTTCACATCCTTCACAATCTCAGAGGTCTATAGAGGAACCTTGATAACAAGAACAGCAGATAAGTTTCAACCTTATCGTCATGTTACAATAAAATGAGACTCCAAATATGTCCCAAAGTACATTTTACTTCAAAATATTTATATGATACACAGCCATGTCTTCCTAGAACTATTACTGGGCATAGCTAAACCAACCCAAAAATGGTTTTGCAACTTTCTCTTTTTGCCCTTTTACTTATGTAGAATCCTAATCACAATTTTGAAATGAACCAAACATTTCAATACTTCCAATTTTTTTATTGTTGTGCCAGGAATTTAGCAGAGTAGTTTCACATACAAAAAACACCCGTCTCTCTAAACTATGACAGTCCCTGCCTAGCAAATTCAAATTCAATTCAACAACTCAAGAGTTAATGTAGTTAACTCACCTATAACGTTCTTCATATAAGATGAAATTTGTGTCAATAAATTTAAGTCATAAAGGCCTTGATAATATATTGAAAAATGAGAACTTACTTTATCCATTGTATAGGTATAATGCTCCCACAGATGGGTACAAAGCCAAGCTCCACCCACTGGCCATAATGCCCAAACAGCTTCACCTCGATCTGGAGATGTCTTAGCCCATATGTCAGAAACTTGATGTGCAACCCATCCGTTTGCGTCATAGTTCACCTGTATCCAGGATCAGATGACAAAATGTTTTTGGGATTATATAAAATTCATGACATGGAAACCAGCTCCTAAACAAAATGGTAATTCAATGTTTTTTTTCTTCCTTCCCTTTTACCATAAATTTGTTTTAGGGGGAGGTATTTGGTAGGTACTTTTAATGGAAAAGACATGGTGTAATAATCTAATCATTGGTCTTATAGCATAATACATAGTCACTGACAGGCAATAAAGGATCCCTTCCATGTATATGCTAGGCAAGATACAAGGCAAGGAGTGAAAAGAATGAATTACCTTTGCAGTTTTGCTTCCATTAACTGACAAGGAGGAAATGAAGTCAAATAATGGCTCTTGGCACTCATGTAAGTTGCAAGGAAGGGATGGCCAATAATTCATTTGAAGATTAATGTTCAAGTGAGGCGCACCACTGGATGAAAATTAAAAAAAAAAAAAAAAGAATCAAATTATGTTTCAACTTTTCACGAGTTCTTGATGGAACTACTTACTAGATATTAGATATAAATTTGATATTCCATATCTGTCTAGAAACCTTCAGCCATATTATCAATAAGCTACAGCATAACATACTATTACTTTTTTCTTCCAGATAGGCAAAGAAGGGAAAACATACTCCCATGCAGGCTCAACATCTTTGTTCCAAATACCCTGCAGGTTTGCCGCCTGAGTTCCAGGACGTGAACAAGAAATTAGTAGATATCGACCATATTGAAACAAGAGCTCCACAAAAGAAGGGTCTTCATCAGTTTGAAAAGATTTGACCCTCACTGCAGTTGGAACAGTATCACCACCCCCCATCTGATAACTGTTACCCAGGGAGGAATCTGATTTCCTTTTGTCCAAAACATTTTTTTCCAAAACACTCTTGGAGCTCTTGGAAAGCTGCAATGAGACACGATGAAATAGATTCTGATAGTCATCCAAGTGATGAGTATAAAGATCAGTATACAACAACTTTTGAATTGACTTCATTTTGCTCTGGGACTCAGAAGTAGGGTCCTTCTTAGAGTCTTTAGGCATAGTAAAGGGCCCATCAAAAGAAGAAGAGGCTGTCAGAAGCAGGACAGCCCAATCTGAACCTTCAACTCTTAGCTTCTTATCTTCCAAAACATGTACAGTCCCTTTGCCATTACTAATCTGTAAATCAAGAACTGCAGAAAATTGAATTCCCTTTGGATTGTCATTTGAATTCACTTTTGGCGCTCTCCTCTTGCCAGGACAACTTCCTTCCATAACTATCTGATTTTGGCCTCTAACCTGTGAATTGTGATGTAATTTGCTATCCAGAGACACTGTAAATGATAATGACCCTGACTTGCTTGCAGATATCTTTGTCACTATCACTTGATCTGGATTAGAAGCAAAATGTTCTCTGGTATATTCCACATCACCAACAGAGTATTTTACTCTTGCTGTTGCAGTATCCAAATCCAACTCCCTGTAATAAGTTTCTTCTGAATATGCAAGATGAGAATTATCGAATTCCAACTTGATATCACCAAGAAGTTGATAAACCTTCATACCAAAAAATTATGGTTAGGAATAAAACTCATGTTGTATAAAGCTTTCTTAACTCAAACTTCTACTTCAGAATTTAACTGATTATAAACTAAGCAAAGATTTAAGCAAAAAAGTAGGTAGCCTAAGAATGAGAATAAAAGCATGTGACCAGTCTTCTTACTTAAAGGTTATGCCACTAGCATGAAGCAATAAATAATTTGTTCGGGGTTTGGCAGGTAACATCTGAGGCAAGCTTAAGTAGAATAGTCACCCTGACATTGCATGCTATCATCATGCATAATAGACAAAAAGATCTTGCTAAGCTCTCGGTCTCTCACTTATCCCCACTCCTACATGCAAACAAAAAGAATTGAAGGACAATGAAATAAGAAAATTTCTTGCATTTGGGGTTATTATCCGTTTCATTAGATATCTAACTTTACAAACAGTAGCCACCTCTTATTTCTTTTCCTTTCTATTTTCCTTGCTTTTTAGTGTTCAAAATCTAAGAACATTAGAACATATATGAATCCTTACCAATCTTATTTTATTTATCTTCTCAAGTTGACAAAATCGATATAAAGTAGATGCACATTTTAAAATGCACTTTTATTACAAGTTTAGAACACGAGAAAAGGTTTCAGACATGTTCATGCCCACCAATAGTTTCCATATAATCATTCAGCTTCCCCTTTCCCTCTCCATATATATATATATATATATATATATATATATATATATATATTTATTTATATTTATATTTATAATTATATTTATACACACCCCTAACATCAGTCTCATAAATTAGACAATCCTAAAATTTTATTAGGGGTAGACATATTAACAGTAACAAAATTACATACAGCAGAAGGTTCTCCTGACAACTTGACAGCTGCTGTCGTAGCTTCAGAGAATTTTCCATCATCTACAAGTTTTCTGACTTCAGCAAGTGCTTCTGGAGCGTTTGTGTTGGTGTAGTTGCCAGGGATTCCAGTCCAAAGTGTGTCCTCTGTGAAAGAATGGTGCATCTTTAAGTTAACATGCTATGTACTCGAGGAAAGAGAGTTACGTGGTTTCATTATGCAGAACACATCATAACCTTATCCGTAAAATCTTAATTATATGAATTTACAACTCAAAATTCCTATCGCATTGCAATCCATACGCAAAACACTGAATTTGCAGAACAAAATTTTCTACCCAATTCCCGCTGAACCCGACAAAAACACTGGATGACGATCTTAAAGGATATGCACAAGAATTAATGAAATACTAAAGCGCAAAGACACAATGCGGTTATGCTGCTAATTTTAATAACTAGAAATAAGTCCACTACAGATCAAAGCAGAGAATCAACTATATCAGTTGCTCTGACTGTTAATCAACCTACGGGGTAACAAATTACAGTGTACGTAGACAGCATTGTATTAATCAACTAATCAGTCACAATGAACTTCGACGTTGATGAGAAAAGTATTATAAAAGTAAAGCATAAGTTGTGGTAAAGAGGCATAGAAGTTGCCCACCACAAAATACAAAAAAGTTTTTCTCTTTTTTTTAAGAAAAAGCAGAATCTCTGTATTAGCACTTCAACATTCAGAGTAATTTCCATTAACAGTGAGTAATTGAGACCCAGCTGTTCAAAAAGTCTCATTCCCATTCTCATCTCAACCTAAGAGCTACTAAATCAAAGCAAGAACGTTAATGATGGCTCATTACCATTGAGCTGGAGAACTTCAGAAGCTACGCCACCCCAGATCATAGCACCAAGACGGCCATTGCCGATGGGAATAGCATCGGTCCAGTGCTTGGCAGGACCAGAAAAAGTAAGCTTCAAAGGCCTAGAAGACTCATCCTGTGCACCATCCAATGAACTTGGGTTCCACCACTCCTTCTGTGGGGGTCTCCGCACCAGAACCCACTCTGCATCTTCCATTAACGGAAAATGGTATCGACTAGTGAGGACAATCACGAGAGTGATGGCTAGTCGGTGGTAGTGGGAATGAGAGAAGGCAGTAGATGGGTTAGCCTTGAAATGGGCACGCCTTGCATTGAAGAGAAGAGTCGAAGTGGCCCCACTGGAACAGACGTTTTATGTCGATGCTTAAAAAGGACAATTTAGATACGTGTGCTAATAGATCGCATGATAAATTAGTAAATAAGTATTAGAAAATTACAGGACATTAAATTAAAAATATTTTTTAAAAAAATTTAAATTTTAAAATTATTTTAAAAGAGGAATTAGTATTTATCTTACTTTATAATATTTCTTCTTCAAGTAAAAAAGTAGAGTCTTTTAGAACCAAATTAAAATTGTCTCTAAATCTTATAAAATAATTTTAAACTTTAAGATTATTGTATAATGAATATTTTAATTTATGGTTCCTAATTTTAATTCTCGCTAATTATTAAAAATAAATATTTTAAAATTTTTATTAAATTAAAAATTTTAAAATATCTGTCATCAGAATTTTTATTTAAATATATAACCAAAAATTTTCAATAAAAGTATCTCGTTTCTTTTTCTTTTTTTTTGTGGGTTAACATTAAAAATATTTTAGTGTAAAAGATTTGACGAATAGCGCTGAATTCTATGCAATATTGTTAGAGCGAAACTTTTAACTCTAATAGTGGCTCAAAAATAAAGAAACTTTTCACTTTAATAATTATTTTCAAAATTAAAAATTATTCTTTTTATCTCCAACTACACCGACTTATTTTTCTCCAGAGGACCCAAGCCGTTTAAGACTATAATTACATACATGACAGGTAAAAGAAAATACCAATTAAATAAATCTTTTCCAGAAGATGTACTTAATGTTTATAATTAAAAATCTCTCAAATATTTATTGTGAAAAAGTGGTAGTATAGTATAGGTGTGGTGTGAATACTGTTATTCTCTCACCGTGACTTGTGGGGGTAGTACAAAATATAATTTGCATTGCACGCGCCATGGTAAAGTGTGGGAGTTGCAGAGTAATCACGGGAGAATCAAGATTGATTGTCTTTCTTCGAAAATATCACTTTTTTTAATGCCTTCTTTCTGGCCCATGCCACGATAAATGCCGGTGAATAAGTTACTCCATTCCGCTTAAAGCAACTTTTTTTTATATTATTGTTTTATTATTTTTTTAATGCATATATTTAATTATAGTTATATTTTTATATTATAATTAAATATGAACGCATTAAAAATAATATCTTAATAAAATTATTAAATAAATATTTATTATTATTGATAATTGGTATAGTAAATTATCATTCACTAATAAAACATTTTTTTTTCAATTTCTTTTATGATTTCAATGTATTTTTATAATAAAATATTATTTTATTTGTTAACTTATCATAAAATTATTATTTTAATTTTTTATTAATATTTAAAATAAAGGTTTTGCTATCCAATGTTATAAGGATATTGATTAAAGATTATTTATTATACATAATAAATTATCCTTAACTAATAAAATTAGTTAAAGATAATTTATTATACCCATTACCAATAATAATAAATACTTATTAACTAATTTCATTGGTGATTGTCAATTTGTTATAGCTAATAAATATTTTTTAACTAGTGCCCAGTTAGCAAAACATTTAAAATAATATCTCATATATTGAATATTATTATTTTGGTTCCCTATTTTTCAAAAAAAAAAATTTTAAATAGAGTGTTTTGGATTTAATGATTAGAATTTGATAGAGAAATTAAATTTTTATAAGTAGCAAACTAAGTGTGATATTTTCTAATGAGTGAATGATTATTTTAGGTATTTTAACTAGTGAAAGATTAAAATAACAATTTTTTAATAAGTGATAGATTAAAATATAATTTTCTCATTTTTTTTAAAAATTGTTTGCAAAAAATTTAAGAAAATTAACTCATTTCTTGTTAAATTAAACTCTTTTATTTTAAAAATTATATTTGGTTCTCTTAATTTTTTGTATTTATTTCCAAAATTCTTTATACCAAAAAATTTATTTAATTATTTTTATTATTATATTAAAAATAAAAGTACTTTTATATGTTATATAAAAACTTAATCTTCTTGACAGAAAGTAAGTTAGATAAAAATTTATATAATATAAAACGTAATCTTTGCAACAATAAACTATCAATGTAATCTAATCAAATTTTAAGAGATATTAGTATAATTTATTATAGATATTACTAAAATTTTTTATAGTGAATTAATTCTCTTTTACAAGTCATGTTGTAAATCAATTTCGCTAAATTTAATATTATTTTTAAGTGTATTGATTAATGACTTAATCATTTTCTTGTTACATGTTTATTTGATGATTTGTCATGCACTTTAACTACTAAAAGCAATAAAACTCTACCTTAACATACAAACATGAATAGAAAATGTGCCTTTTACCAAAAAAGACATTAAAAAAAACACATGCCAACTAGTTGAAAGGACATCACTGGCATTTACATTTACAACGACAAGTTTGACAAAACGAGAAAAAAGTGGAAGGACCAAGTTGATGTTCATACTATTTTTCATGAGGGAACTACTTAATTTTATACTTTCTTAAATGCGTTAAATACTTCGAAATGGAAGTATTATAAATGTAATATAACTGTTAGTAATTATATTTTTATGTTATTAAAAATTAACACATAATTAATATATTTAAAATATTGAAAATTTAAAACGTTTGGATAAACATGCTAATATATTTAATAGTATAAATAAAAAAAGAATTTAAACATAAAAATAATAGTTGATAATATTTTGTATTCTATATCCACAAATATTGAAAAAAAAAATCGCTACATCACAGTAATATAATATTAAGGATATCTGTGTGTTCCATAAAAAAAATTGCTCATTTGTGTCAGTAATATATATGTGTGTCTATATATATATATATATATATATATATATATATTAAATATTTTTATGAAACTTTTGATTCGGTAAAAAAATGAAATGAATGATGAAAAGGAAAAAGAAATAGAGGAAACAAGTCATTTAATAGTTGGGGCACATTGCCTCTTGGGTAACGAGCAGAGGGCATCGTTACCATAGATTTTTCTCGTGTTAGATCCTTTATGTCTGATAAAATCGAAATAAAAATATTATTAACATAGAATATACATATATATATATATATATATATAGATATATATAATCATTAGTTTTTGGTTTTAAAATTTTTAACACCTTTCATATTAATTCAAGTGCGAGTGCTAATGCAAGTTGACAAATTTTTTAACGCTAGAGACGATAAACACTGCAATATCACGACGTCATTATCTGTACAATTGCAACTGAGATTATGTTTAATAACGGCTAATCTGTCATGATTTATTATATAATCATATATATATATATATATATATATATATATATAATATGAGATGAAAATGCCTGAGAACTTCATTGCCATCTTTTTGTCACTAGTTTTATCCAGTATAATATCACATATATTATTCTCTTAATTAGATCGTAAAGAATGATGATAAGTGATGGAGTGCTTACTTTTTCAATTCTAAAGTGGTAATATGATACGCGTTAATTAACACTAATATCAACAATTATATATGACCATTATATATTGTTTTGTCTTAATATATAACGTATGGTGTATTATATATAATTATTAATTAAATGTAAAGATGTTACTGCAATCATGCTGAATGAAATTTCTCTCTCAAAATAATTACTATGATTTGTATAACAACTCAAACTATTTATGTCCAGTATTACAACATTAATATACTTCATGTAACGCAAAATTGAAAACTGATTTTAAGCACCCTAGTTATAATCTGTTCACATAATAGTTACTCGACTATTTTGGAATTGATTCCCTGTTAGGATAAATTTTATTATTATTATGGATTAGTGTTAATTTTATTATTAGATCGATATTTTAGTCTATTAGTCACGCAATTAATATTATTAAACTAAATTAAGGATGGATTGGATCTTAGTTAATAGTTGATAATTTGTGATGGGTTGAATTATCTACTAACTCATTGGATAGAGATTCCAAATTATAGCCCAAGCTTAATTAGTAATTATCCTATCAAATTACTAAAAAAGATAGAGTATTTGAGTCAATTTAAATTAGTATTATTATGAGCTTATTTTAAAATTACTAAACTTATTTATTTTAATACATAAACAAAATAGGTGACTAAATGATTTATAAATAAGACCATTAGTTACTTTAGCATAGCCCTAATTCGCAGTTATCCTAAATACTTTTAAACTCTTTCTCTCTCTATCTGAAATTAAGCTAAGGTGACACACTCTTCCCTATCTTCTGCATTGAAGATTATTCACCATGTCTATAGCATCAAGTTAGATTGTTTAATTTTATAGTTTCTCCCTATTCTGTATATGCCTGTACGAATATAATTTTTTTAGCAATTGGTATCAGTGGTAGAAATTTTGATCTCCTTTTCCTATAGGGTTCTTTCGTTTGAAACTGTTTATATGCATGACGATCTGTCTTTATAACAACTTACTATGGATTCTTTTGTTTTCTTATGGCTTCAAAATACATGAAGCCATTTGAAACGCTCATCAAAATTTCAAACTCAATACTCTTCATTAGCGACCGATTTCTTGAAAAAAAAAAAAAGTCTCAGGGGTTTCGCTCAGTTCAGTGTTTTGAACATATCAAAGTATGTGTTGCCCTTTAAAAGCATGACAAACGAAGGATACCATTCAAGCAAGATGTCACGTGAAACAGTAACTTTTTTTAAGGAAATTTCTCATTGAATATTGTATATTTAGTCGAATTAGTTTAGGGGAATGATAGATCATGAGAAGAAAAAAAAAAACAAAGAATTTGGCACCAGAATCACCCTTAAAGCATCTTTAAAAAATAGTAGGTTGGATACCAAGTTTTTTGGCGGGTTTGTTCGACCCGCCAGAGGTTGAAGAAGAATTAGTTGCACTTGGAACAAAGCCCACACGCAATTCCAACACGTGTGCCTCACACGTTGATCTTCTGACCTCTGAACTTCTATTGTTTAACTCCACTTGGCCTTTCTTATTTTTCTGTGATTTTTTTCAAAACCTTTGTTTCAAAATTTCTTAAAAATTTAGGGCCTCGAAATGTTGTATAATTGACTCATTTTGACTTGAAAATTTTTGCATGATGGATATACATAGTGAGAAGCAGTATACTTTGATCATTATCCTTAATAAAAACTGGATAAATTAAAAATGGATATTATGACAATTCAAGGAAGTATTATATGTGCAGTCTACTATAGACTCTTTTAGGTCATTCATGCAATACCTTGAAAAATACTTTTCTATAATTATATCTTTATATGTCTTGTCCTTAAAAAAAATTAACCAAGAACTTTTAAAAAATTCTATATAGATTAAACCCAAACAATTCAATTTAGTCCTTCTTGCATAGGCATTGACTACTCAAAATAGTTCAATTCAGTCATTCTTCCCTAGGCTTTTAATACTTTGATTTGATTGGCTATGAGGAATTAACTCTAACCATTCTTAAATTTGATATATCTAAAAACTCTATACTAACTCTTATGTAATCTACAGTCATTAAATAATTTATTAAATTATAAACACATGCCAAACATTTTACACAAAAAAGAAATATATTCTAGCTTCTACTTACATCATAATTCATTTGAATAATGTTGGATATTTCTTCCTCATTTCATCTTTTGTTTCTCATGTGGCATCGTCAGGAGATAGTCCCTTTAAGACTACCTTAACTAGTGGGATGCTCTTATTGCATAATTGTTTAAACTTTATATCTATGATCCTTTCTGGTTCTAAAACAAATGATATTATTTTGCAAATCAATTGACTCATATTCCATGATATGTGATAGGCCTGGTTGAGATCATTTAAGTTGAGAAACATAAAAGAGATCATGAATTTGTGATAGATTTAGCTAATAAAGCAAGTTTATAGGCTATAACTCCAATTCGATCAAGAATTTGAAAAAGACCTAGATATCTAAGACTAAGCTTTTTAAGCTTCAATAATCTTCCAATGCTTGTCCTAGAGTAATTTGAGAGTAATTTGAAGGAATACATGGTCATCTTTTTCAAACTCTAGTGGTCATCTTCTCTTATTCACATAACTTTTTTGCTTACTTAGGGCAATTAGTAGTCATTTTCTTATGAGTTCTATATGTCTTGTGGTCTAATCCATAATTTTGGGTCTTAACATACTTCTTTGTCCAAATTCTACCCAGTATAAAGGAGATTGATGCTTTTTTTCCATAAAGTGCTTCAAAGGGAAACATCTTAATGCTTGAATGGTAACTATGATTGTAAGCAAATTTTGCTAATAATAAATACAATCCTAATTCCTTTTGAACTTTAGGATATAAGCTCTTAACATATTCTTAAGAGTTTAAATGGCTTTTTTTTTCCTAGCCGTCAGATTGAGGATGATACATGGTGCTAAAATTTAGCCTAGTGGCAAAAGCCTTTTGTAAAAATTTCCAAAATTTAGAAGTGAATCTTGGATCCATGTCTGAGACAATACTATTTGGCACCCAATAAAGTCACACTATCTTTTCATTAAGTTCTTGACAACTTATCTAGGGTATATGTAGATTTGATTGGCAAAAAGTGGGCAAACTTAGTTAATCTATCCACTATGATCCAAATGAAATCATAACCTGATGATGCCTTGGCAAACCCATAATAAAGTCCATCAAGATACTATCCTATTTCCGTTTTGGAATAACTAAGGGTTGAAGTGGTCCCATAAATTTCTAATGTTCTATCTTTACCCTTTGGCATACCAAACATCTAAACATAAACTTAGCAATATTTGATTTCATACTAGGCCACTAAAATATTTTCTTAAGGTCCTGATACATCTTGGTAGTACTTGGATGAATGGTGTATCTACTTCCATAAGCTTCAACTAAAATTGTTTCTCTTAAATTTTCAGTCTCAAGTACACAAAACCTATCTTAGAATCTGATCAAACCCTCTTCAAATATGTTAAACTCTTTACACTTCCCTAGAGATATTTGATCTCTAACCTTGTTGAAAAATTTATCCAAGACTTGAGCATCATAGATCTTCTCCTTAAAATCACTTTGAATCTTAAGTTCACTTACCTGAAACTATTAGAGGATAAAGACATAGAAAAATTCAAATTTCAGAAGTCCTTGTTGTGAGAAAACTACACAATGCAAGTATACACTATCAACAAGTAGTAAAGAGTGAGAAAAGTATTGTCCTTAGAGAATTCTAGTAAATACTGCAATCAATTACTAGTGGGTATGTAATTGCCTAATCCAAGCGATCAAATATTCAATGCTAAAAGTGAGGAATTGCAAATAATCAAATGCAAAACTTAAAATGAGATGAAAATCATAGTAAAAGGCTTCCCTAGGATTATGGATTACTAAAGGACTTCAATTTACTTTCCTAACTTAGACTAATTGATATATGAAGGAATCTTAGCCTTTAACAAAGTTCTCAGTGCAGTAGAGGAACCAGCTTCCAAGTGATTACTACAAGAGAAATATGGTTAATTCCTCCCCCCTGGATTATAAGTGCTAGCATAGGGGTTGTTTTGACTCTTATTGGCTAAGAATTGAATGCTCTCCACATATCCAGAATAATCAGAGTGATAATTACCTTCCCATAATTCACAATTATCAATAAGAGCACTTACTAAATTAATTAGTCTCTACAACTTAATGATTCTACCTTTTTAGTCAATGTTGATATCTGAGCAAATAATGAAGAAGCAGCTTCCATATCAAGAATGCTAGCTACTCTTGCAGGCTTCATCCTTTCTAAATGCCACTAGTAATTATTAGAGGACATAATCTCTAATAGCTCATATGCCTCATCAAATGGCTTTGTCAATAGAGCTTTACTAGCTGCAACATCAATTGTGGTTCTCAATGATAGAGTTAACCCTGTTGTAAAATGTTTAAACCTGAAGTTACTTGGGAATCCTATGATAGGGACACGTCCTCGACAACTTCTTGAACCTCTCTTTTATTTCATATAAATTCTTGTTATCAAACTGAATGAATGAGTAATATTATTTCTCATCTTTGCTATCTTGCTTAGTGGAAAGTATTTAGCTAAGAATTGTTGTGCTAACTCCGCCCATATAGTAATAGATCCCAAAGTTAAAGAATTGAGACATGCCTTTACCTTGTCCCTTAATGAAAATGGGATAACCTTAATCTAATAGCATCTTCACTCACCCCATTGTACTTGAACGTATTATAGATTTCAAAAAAATTTAGAATATAGTTGTTAGGGTCTTCAGTTGGAAATCCCCTAAATTGCCCATTAGCTTGCAATAGTTGAATAGTGGCGGGCTTGATCTCAAAATTATTGACATCTATAGTTGGCCTTCTAATGCTAAGAGTTAACATATGCCACATTGGGGTAGCATCTTTGTTTGCCTAGGCAATGGTGCACCTTGAATATTAAGAGGTAACGGTGAAAATGGTGATGGTGATGATAAAAGTGAAAAGTTTGGATTGTACACAACTAGTAACTGGAATTGGCAACCAAAAAACCAGTTTAAAAATAAAAATATAAATAAAGGCTTGGTCTAAGGTTTTAAGTTGGCACTAATATCAATAACAAGTATAACTAAGAATTTCCCAGCAACAACGCTAAAAACTTATTGTGAGCAACCTGCCATGGTGCAAGTATACATCACTAACAAGTAGTAAAGAGTGAGAAAAGTATCGTCCTCAAGGAATTCTAGTCAATACCACTATCAATTACTAGTGTGTATATAGTTGCCTAATCCAAGTGATCAAATATTCAATGCTAAAAGTAAGGAATTGCAAATAATCAAATGCAAAACTTAAAGTGAGATGAAAATAAAAGTAAAAGGCTTCCCTAGGATTATGAATTACCAAGCACTTCAATTATGAATCAGTTACTTTACTAACTTAAACTCATTGATATATGAAGCAATCTTAACCCCTAACTTCATTATAAGAATCTATCGATCCCTTAAAAATTTCTATTACTATAAAATAATTTTCTATATTTCTATAAGAACCACTCACAGAGACATATTAAGTACAACTAACATGACTCCACACATTTGATAGGCATATGTCTATCCTAAAGGCAAAGTAAGTTAAATTGAAGTAATAATTCAACATCAACCATGCAGTATTTAGTCCTATGACTAAATTTGGGCTTCCCTTTCAACAATTCCCAAATCCTCAACATAAACCCTAATTGGTAGCTACTCAACAAGGGAACTAATAACATTTGAATAGAATAACTTCATATATAATGAAAGTAAGTAAAAAAGTAGCAAAGTTCAACAATCTATATGCTTATGGTCTACAATCCTAGAGAAATAAGGGTTTAATCAAGCAATCTCATGATTATAATCCAATACAACTTAAAAAAATAAACAAGCGAAGAGAAAAAGAAAAGAAAGAGATGAAGAACTTTGTTAGCTTTAATCGGTTTTCTCCCTTAAAACTCCTATAAAAATGTCTTCTCCAGCAAAACCTAACCCTTAGAGCTCTGAGAATCCTCTCTTCTTGCTTCAGAATGACTGCCTTCTGCCAAGAAACCTTAAGAAAACATTTTATATCATCGAAAAATGTCAAAAAAGAAAACTAATCTACCCTTCATTTACTACGTCCTGATGCCTTGGCACTAGCTTTTTAGTTAGTATATGCATTTTGGCACCTTAGCACTAAGTCTTTAAACAAAACACTGACATTGGTGTCTCGACTCCTGTTCATGCACCTTAGTGCCAAGATAAGCTTCATGGATCAGCTTTAGTATTTTAACTCTAACTTCACACTCCAACATTGGATTTAAGCAACCTACCACTTGTTGAAAAGATCTCAACGAGCTCTAAAACTTTATATAAAATGGTCATCTCTAAATTTTAACATTTAAAGGCCTAAAAGTTATCTCAAAGTTGAGTATTCACTTACTTGATATCAAAACCTTCCTTTTTTTTTCCTTTGACAACCTGGGTAAGATATAAAATCATATTAATAACCTACAAATGACTAAAATATAACAATTAAATATAAATTAACACTAAATAACCTAGAACCTCACTATAAAAAATACATCTCTCCTAAATTGACAAGACTCAAATTTAAACTAAAACTAATATGATAGCACAATGAAAGAGCATGAAAATGATAAGAATAACTTAATTTCATATAGTTATTAGTTTTCTATTTTGTTCCCTTAACTTTTATGTTCCAGTAATTGTCTACGGTGAAAACTCTTAATGGGACTAATTTTGATGACTGAAATGAGTCCCTGGACATGTACTTAATTATTTCTAAGGAAGATTTGACCATGAGAGTGCTGAAGCTAGTAGATATTATTGTTAAGTCTAATGCTGCTGACGAAGCTTATCACAAGCAACAGCATAATTCTAATAGAATTTATTTGACAATTATGAAACAATCCATTGAGAAAAACTATTAGACATAGCATCCCAAAGAAGGATACCGTCGTTGAATACCTTAAGGTTGTAAATAAGCAGTTCAAAAAGTTTGACAAGACACAGAGAGCCTATTACCTCTCTTTACTGGACAACACTCATTATGATGGAATGTCTGGTATGCATGAGCACATGATGAAATTAGTCAACTACTTTAACAAGTTAAAGTCCCTGAATGTGAACTTGGGAGAAAGTTACCTAGTCTACCAAGTGTTGCAATCTCTTCTTACTGAGTATGGGGTTCTTTGGACCACTTACAATTCTTAGGAAGCTGAATGGACCATCAATCAAATGATCCCTATTGTGACCCAAAAGGAGGAGTCATTGAAGAAGCTAAACTCACGTGGTCAATTAGTGAACTTCATTTATTATGGTTCATCTAGTAAATGTGGAAATGAGAAACATAAAGGAAAGAAGTATACGAGTAAATGTGATGGTAGAAATGTTAGACCTAAGAAGAATAAGAATGATAAGGATCAAGGGAAGAAGCCATTTAAGGGTGAATGTCACTATTATAAGAATTCTGGCCATAAGATCTTAGATTGCCTCAAACTGAAATACAAACGTGAGAAAGAAGATATTTCTTTTGATGTTGACCCTCTAGCTCTAGTTTATTTCGAATCTAATAGTTTTCAGACCCCTACTAGTTTATTGGCAAAGCAATTCAGTGTCTTTGTTGAATGAGACAAAACACGTTTTATCTTGCCACTTTAATATAAAAGCTCTAATGAAGCTTCTTTTATTTTTGGAACTTTGATTCACTGAGATTGATCACATGGCATTCTTGGTTTGTCTCAGGCAACTTATATAGATTGAGTACTGAAGAAATTCAATATGCACTATTTGTTCCTTGCGCTACACCTGTTTATAAGGGTGAAAGGTTGTCTAAATCATCATATCCCAAAAATGATGATGAGAAGACTACAATGCACAAGATTCCATATGTATCATTTGTTGGTTACCTAATGTATGCTTAAGTATGCACACAGCTTGACATTGCCTTTATTGTTGGTGTGTTGGCAAATACTTAAGCAACCCTGACCATGATCATTAGAGGGCTACAAAAAAAGTCTTGAGATACCTTCAAGGTACAAAGCATCATATGCTTACCTTTAGGAAGTCTAAACCACTTGAGATAATACGTTACTCTGAATCTGACTTTGTGTCTTGCATAGATGATCATAAATTCACTTCTAGATACATATTCATAATGTCTAAAGAAGTTGTTTCATGGAAAAGCTACAAACAATGAGTAACAACTACCTTAATTATGGAGACAAAGTACATCGCTGGTTATGAGGCCACTTGCCAGGCCATATAATTGAGGAAACTGATATCATGTATGCATATAGTCAATTCTATATTACGACTTCTAACCATATATTGCGATAGTTAATCTGCTATTAGCTTTTCTTAGAATCATAGGAACACGAACCACATTAAATACTTTGATATTAAGTTCCTGCTTGTTAGAGAAAAGATTACTGAACTTCAGACTCATTTGGTTCACATCCCTGGTAAACACATGTTAGCGGATTCGTTGACCAAAGGCTTACTTGTAGAAATCTTTAGAAGTTATGTGACATATATGGATGTTATTGAAAATTTTGATGTAGCATTGGTTTGGTAGGAATCTAAATTAAGCCCTAAGGGACTTCTGCTTTGTAATGTGATAATTACATTATTTTTTATATTCCATTCTTTTCAGATATTGAAACTTATTTATAATGATGTTAATATCACTTGTTTCCCTATCGAATCCATTGATCTTTGTGTGGTTTTATTTCTGAGTCTTGCATGATTTAGTATATGCGCAAATATGTGTGTTTATGTAAGTATTAATTGCTTAATTTTATAGTCTTTAATTGATTTAATAATTGATTGATGCTATCTAAGTAGCAAATTGTTAGAATAAATTTTATTATTATTATGGATTAGTATTAATTTTATTATTAGATCGATATCTTAATTTATTAATTAGGTAATTAATATTATTATACTAAATCAAGGATAAATTGGGTCCTTGTTAATAGTGAATAATCAGTAATGGGTCAAATTATCCACTAATCTATTTGGTAGAGACCTTAATCTACAACCTAAGTTTAGTTAATAATTATCTCATCAAATTACTAAAAGAGATAGAGTATTTGACTTAATTTAAATGAGTATTATTATGGGCTTATTTAAAATTACTAAACTTATTTTTTTGAATAAATAAATAAAATAAGGTGAATGAATGTTTTATAAATAAGACCATCAATTACTTTAGTATAACCCTAATTCACATATATCTTAAATATTTTTAAATTCCCTCTCTCTCTCTCTGTGGAAATAAGTTAAAGTTTTGTGGGTTGTTGCACTTTTTCCTATCTTCTACATTGAAGAATTTTTGCCATGTGTGTAGCATCAAGTCATATTGTTTAATTTTACTGCATCTCTCTATTCTATATATGCTTGTATGAGTATACTTTTTCTAGCATTTCCTATTATGCATTGCACTCACCATTTGATTGGGACCAAACTGTGATGTATGTGGTTTCACCTTTTAGTCCCAATCCAACAGTGTACAATAAAAAATCTAAATTCTAACATTTTATGATTATGTCAGAATTTGTGGTTCAAAATTTCAATTTATTCAATGTAATAAAGAAACTGTAATTGAGTATATATACTTTTAAATCTTTTTAAACTAGTTCTCTATTGTTAAATCTTTGCCTAAGGTTATAAAAATTCATTGAAGTCAGTATTATTTTGACATCATATATATATATAAGATTCATGCCAATTCAATTTAGCTGCTAACACTTATAATTATGAGTTTTGCTATTGAGATTTTTTAAAACATTAGTAAGTAATAAATGATTATTAACTAATAAAATTAATTAATAAGTCTTTATTATTATTGTTATTGAATACAATAGATAATTTTAGACTAATTTTATTTATTAAAAGTCACTTATCAACCACTTATTAGCAAAACCTTAAAAACTATTTCCTCTATCATGATCGTATCCTTCTTCTCCATTAATGCCGCATTGATTTCTTCTCTCTTTATTCGTGATGTAAAGCTTAGTCTCTTTTCGTGAATAGAGTAATTACTACAAATTCTGCATATCACGAACGCTATCATGATCTTCTCCTTCATCTTTGCCACGTCTTTTTCCTTCCACTTTATTAGTAACATAAAACATAGTCTTTCTTTTTGAATAAAAATAATTAGTGCGATTTCTACACAATAACGCATGTCATTGACGATGTTAACATTATCATCACAGTCATGCAATACATAGGAACAACTTAAATCTAAAACTATAATTTTACCATAAACTAACCGTAAGCAATTACATTTTCTCTTTTCACATGTGATCGGACTAGCTAGTATCCAATGGCATTTAGTCATCAAAAACATATCATTATATATTTTATGCTTCTTATTGTTATATTTACACAAATCCTCCTCTCTGTGATCCTTCACACGTTCATTTTCGGAGGAATCAAAGGCAAATCAACCTCGTCACACCATTCCACATACCTTGTTTCAAAATACGAGCTTTTTGCCTCATTTGGCCAATAACTTACCCAAAATTCCCCACCTATTCTCCACTTCAACACACTCCCTTCCATCTCTTTGCTTAACCTCCACCCCACTTCTTCACCATACTCATCTCCGGCAAGCACCACCGACCCGACTTTCGTAAACGGTCTATTCGGTCCGACATACCTCCTCCTCAACCCATGGACCGGGTCATCACCCGTTTGCCCACCGGGTGTACCCGATGCCACCTCCTGACCCGTCGCGTTGTCGTACAAAACGGCATCGAATATGGCCGCATTCCCCTCCGCGTCTTGGTCCATCCTCCAATTCTTCGTCCTCGTCTTCGTTGATGTCCTCGCTACCGCTTTCGCCTTCGAAAGCCTTGATTTCTCGAAATTACCCTTCACGATTTTCTGTATTTCCACCTCCCTCTCCCTGTTCTCCGTGGATCGACCCAAACTCACCCCGCCCACGTACGTCGCTCCTACTTCCGGGCCCACCCAGACCCGAACTCTCGAGGGGAAGTGTTTCTCCTCGCCGTACTCCGCGTCGTCGTTTTGATTATTGAACCCTAGCCTCGCCACGTGGAGGCGTATGTTGTCGACGCGTGCACCAACGTGAATGAACCCGTCGTGGAATCCAACGGAATATTCTAACTGGACAAGTGCCTCCAATTGGTGGTGCGCGAGAGCGTACTTTAGTATTGACTCCTTAGCGTCAATACGAGGAATTTGACTTTTGTGACCGTTAGAGCGCGCCAATTTCATCATCATCATCGGCGCGTAGCCTTTCAGAACCCAAACGCCGTGGGCCTCCGCCGAGTAAGAGAACCCCGGGTTCCGACCCGGAAGCGGAACTAACGACTGTAATCCTACGCCTATCTCTCTTAAAATGCACCATTTTGCTAATACGTACCCGAGGGTGCGCATGAAGCACAACTCTGTGTCTACCCCCACGGTGATTAAGAAAGTCCGCAGAACCGGCGTGGAGTTAGACGACACCGTTTCGAGCACAGGAGCTAGTAATGACTGAAAATAAAGAGAGCCAGCTTCGCTGGGAGCGTCGCATGCGCAGAGCCAGAAGAGGCGTAAGATGAAGACGAGGTTGAAGAAGGTGGAGAAGGATTCGGGTGAGTGTGAGTCCATGATCCATACGATGGGCTCGGGTTTGAGCTTCTGGAGCTGCGACCTCGGGCACGTGCTGTTTGGTGCGTTGGGGGAGAGTGATATGATTTCTTGGAGAAGCTGGAGAAACAAAGGAAGGAAGGGGTTTTCTCCAAAAATGTGACATTTTTCAGAGACCCAGAGAGGCTTTTCGGCGTTGAATGGGTGAAACCCCTGCAAGCACACAGTGAAAATCACCGCAGCTTCAGGTTCTGACCCGGAAGTCCGGTCCGCTTTGATATGAATGGACCGGTTCGAACCATCTTGTGCTGCGGCTGAACTGGCGAGTTCGAATATGGGCGACTCGGACCAGTCGTCCAAGTTAGGAAGCTCGCATATCCATGACCAAATGTCCATGATCAGAAAATGTTTTGCTTTCACCCGAGGGATTTTTTGGGAATGTGGGGGAGATGAATGATGGATTATTTATGGAAGGAATGAATGATGACGGGAGGGACAACTTGGAAGCAGAAGAACCCAGTGATGGATGAGGAACTGGTGGCTGTAAGAGATTAATTGTGTCTTATTTGGGATTTTTGGTTGGAATCATTAATGAGTGCTGGCTTTGTTTCGCTTTCTATCGCAGATTCTTCTACTCTGATCTTCGAAGAATTGAAAGGCATTTGATGGCGTTTTTATATGCTAGATGCAGGCGTAGAGCTAGGGTTTTTTTTTTTTCGGTCTGAGATAGTTTATGGGGTCTGGCGACTTACACGTGTACGAGGAGATTAGTTTCTCCACAAATTTTTTTGGCCATATAGTATTTGACTATATGTGGTCACAAAACGAGGTAATAAGACGAGTTTGTCTTCATGCTCCTCTACCATCATACGTCGTAATCCAGCCAATTACACTGATGCATATGAGATTCAATAATTTTTGAAAATTATATTTGATTCTCTTAATAATTTATTATATATTACAAAAAACTTGGTTCACATTTTTTTGAAATTTATTAATTTTATATGAAAATAATTTTATCTTATACGACAGAAAAATATAGGTAAACTAATGTGAAGTTTTAATTTGTAATTGTTAGTTAAGTAATTTTTTTGAAAAATATATTATATAAAAATTTGCCCAAAAATAAAGTAAAAGAGAGTTTACTAATATCATTTTGAAATTTTAAAAATATAAAGTATCGTATGATTGGTATAATTATAACAAGCCTAATGTAATTTATTCAAGATAATGTAAACACATACAGATTATTTGCAGTTCAAAGAAATAATAAAAGGAATATATATATATATATATAATATAATATAAATATAATGTATATTAATACACTCTCTTTAAATATACATGCATTTGAATGCACTGGTTGCATATTGAATATAAGACAGCACACAAGGTAATGTATTATGGTAAAACTACTCAAGTTGGGTTGCATCATATATTTTTGTTTTTTGCTTTCCGGAAAATGTGTTGTTAAACAAGCCAAATGGGTTAAATGGGTCTATGGGGTTTGGTAAGTTAAGTGACTAACATGTTTAATTCACTTTAATTTGATAAGTTAGGATTTAGAATACAGTCCACCAATAGGATTAATAAGTCAACTTATTTAACTTACTAATATAATATTAAAAAAATTGTGTTACAAAAAGTAATCTAAAATGTAAAATAAAAAAAATTCAATTATCAAGCTAAATATCAAATTTTAATATAAAAAATCTATTAACTTTGTCAATTGTTGATTATATATTAAATATTTAAAAATAAAATAAAGATAAAAGTAATTGATAGTATAAAATATTTAATTATTTATAAAAAAAGCTTTATAAAAACTCCTAAATGAGTTAATTCATCAACACACCAAGCTAGCCTATTTAAATTGGGTTAAGTAAGCCTAGTTAATTTAAACCATTTATGTTAAACAGTGCACAAGGTCATGTACAAGGGTAAAACCACTCAAGTTAGGTTGCAACATATTTTTCCTTTTAGCTTTCCAGTAATTGTATTGTTAGATGAAACAAACGTAATGAATGAATAGGAGAATAGGATAGTTGAGACGTAAAAGCGTTAATTAGTTTGAAAACGAAAATTAATCAAAATTTATATAAAAAATGAAAAAATAAAATTAAAAAAAGAATAGGGAAATCATTATTGGGTAAACTATGACTAGAGGATCACATTAGGCTTTGACTTTATTAGTTGGGTGCGTGGTTCAGATTGGCCACGGTGTGGCACTTCATTGGCTGCAAAACGTTGTGAACAGGTGATGGAAAATTTTTTGTCTTCTAAATCTATTTGAAAAATATAATTAACTAAAAAATTATAGTTCACTAAAAATTGAGAAAATAATTAACTATGTTGAAATATAGTTAACTGGAGGTTTTTTATAAACAAGTTTCAAAAAATTTAATAGAGAAAGTAAATTGATCAATTATTTGGTTAATGATTAACTAAAGAACTTAAATAAAAAAAGAAGTATGATAACAACTTTTAACTATAAATTCTACAATTAATTAAAATGTATGTAACTGATAGCAGAGCAGAAAAAATTAGATGTAAAAATTTATTCTAGTTCGGCACAACTATTACTTACATCTAGTCTTTTTAACTCCCAAGTATTTTTTTTTTTCACTATAATAACACTCATACACTTTTAAAATTTTTGCATGTTCACCTTAAGTATAAAGTTTTTTTCAAACTCACCTTAAATTTACAAGAGGTTTTATAGTTTACCTGAAATTAATCTTAGAGTTTTTCAACTCTCAAAACACTCACTTCTCACTCACAGAGAAAATGCACAATTTTTAACTATTGGATTAATTATTAATAATTATATGTGGTCATTATTATCTAACAATACAAAATATATACATGTATTATATTTTAAAAACATTGAATATGCAAATGACCTTTTCATTACATGTGACTTTACTCATGCTATTTGGTTTGCCCTTTTGTTAAGTTTGAGAATTTACAATTTTCATGATCCAAATATAATTCATTGGACTCAGTCTCTTTACGCGAGAATAATATTAAGTATGCTGAAGCATTTATTGCTTAGATCTTATCAGCTTTTACATAATACGGCAAACTAAGATTCATAAGTACGAACTTGGATTCTCTCATCTTCACCACATTCTTATTATGTTAAAAGGAGATAAACACCAAGTGAACGAGACCTACTTGAGTAATAGTTCTTATTTGAAAATGTAGAACCTACTTCAAATAATGAGTCACTCTCATTTTATATTTATCTTTTTCTAATATAACAGAAGATGCCGGAAAAAAAAAGCACCAGGGAATCCAATCCAATATCAAGTAGTTCAGGATGGAATCACCCCTTGTCTGATGGACCGGCACGGACCGGTCTCTACCTTTGGGATTACTTTGTGAATCTTAAAATCAGTTTAGGGCCTCACTAATGGACTTAAAACCGAGATTAATACCATGTTTGGTGTGAGGGAAGGAAGTGATAGCAAAAGAAAGATAAAGTTGCAATCTCATTCCATTGAGTCTGGTTTCTTTACATTGTGGTAATGATGATTTCTCCCCTATCCGGATTGAGTAGAAAATTCATGTATGGAAATGATAATTAGTTTGACTATTTTATACTCAACAAAAAATATGTTTTAATGTTTCATTGAGAGCAGTTAATGATATACTTTTATAGAGTAGCAAAAAGAAAAAAAAAAAAGAAGAAGAAAAGAAAAAACAAATGATATACTTTTACAGATCAAAACAAAATTTAATTTTTTGTATTGAGAATATATCATGGTCATCTAAGTAATTTTATTTTCATTTTTACATTGTTTTTATCTAACCATATATGAGAATGGAATGATGTTCTACCTTTTTTTTTTTTTTTCAATGTCATACCAAATATAATTATGAGTCATTGAATTTTATTCTCATTCTTATAAAGATCATGTTTATGTAACAAATAGAATTTGAGATATTAGTTATCAAGTACTAAACTGCACCCAAAAAGATTATACCTTTAATCATTAAAATTTCATTCAATGTTTAATTTAATATTTAAAGTTTAAAAATTGATAGTTAGATCTTTATACACTAAAGAATATTTAATTTGATATCCATCATTATACTTTTGCCAATATTTTATTAATTTTTGCTAACCTTGTCGCTTTAAATACGCATTATTTTAATCAAAATAATCAAGTCAGTTAACATAATTTTCATTGCATATCATATATTTTATTATATACTTTTATATTTTTCGTTGGTTTAAATTATACAAATTTAGAATGTTATATTAAGATTATATATATACATATATACACACACACACACACACACATGTATGTATTAAATAGATTAATAACTACATTAATTAATAATATTGGCCGGTCTCAACTAATTAGGACATACGTGGCAAATTAACAATTTGGTAAATTTAAATGATTAGACATATTGAAAGAAATACATAGGTTTATGTAATTAATAATTCCGTAGACATTAAAGTTATAAATATACATGATTCAGATAGGAGGGATGAATCATTTGTCATGACAAACAAGAGTGTTATATGTTTTCTCTTGCAATAAATGCTTTGTTGAACCTTATCTCTATCTCACGTATTGTAAGAGAAAATCATGCATTGAATTATCGTTTTAAATGCATTTTTTCATATGCTAGTATTGAATTATGGTTTTAAACTTCATCTTTTTTTATCATTTTACATAAAGTTATCAATAATTCATGTATGATTAAATCAATATATAATCTAATGTATTTATTAAATAATATACCAAATAATTAATAAATTTTCATAGTCTCAAATGGCATTAATTTATGAAGTTTAGCATGTTATTAATTGTAACAATAAAATTTAATAGAACATAAAAATGTAAAGATAAAAATAAAAATAAAGTAAAATTAGCAAAACAAAAGGAAATTAACCCAAAAATAAAATGTTAAAGAGTAAAAAAAATATTTCACTTCCTCACTTATCATTTAAGTTTTTATTTGGCCCCTCATTAATTTATAGTCTCAATTTAGTCCCTCACTAACATGAAAGAGAATATATTTAGTCTTTTATTTTTTACAAAATTTAAATTAAATATGTTAATATTTATATTAATAATAACCAAATTAAGACTATATTCATTAGGAAATGACAAAATTGAGATAAGAAATTAATAAGAGACAAAATTGTAATTGGGAATCAATGATAGATAAAATTAAAAATAAAAATTAATGAAAGATTATATTGAATTTAAATTTATTAAGTAAAAAATTAAATAAAACATAAAAATTAATAAAAGATTAAACTCAAAAAAGTAATGAACAAAAAGGTGTTGTACTCGAATCATAAATATAGACCGGGAAGACTTGGGTAATATATATATATATATATATATATATATATATATATATATCCGACTGAAAACCGAACCGCTGAAGTTAAGACTTCGAGAGGAGACGGTGACAAAGTGGGTTCGAACCCGAACCAGAAACTCGGAAGTGGTTACGTTGGAGGGCGAAACCAGTGTCGCCTCGGGCCAGGTGGGTTTTGACCATAAACGCCGAAAACCAAAGCCCTCCTTGGAAACACTCCACTCACTACACCACCCTACCCTACACGCTATTATTTACACACCACCACGCTACACTTCGCGCTTTTCTTTTCGGGGATACGTACATTCACACGGATACAATCACCAACACCGTCTCATTATCACCTTCACAAATTCCCCTAACCACCCCTTTGTCTTTTCCCAAACATTTCCTCTTCTCTCGCTCTCTCTATCTTTATCTTTTAGTTTATGGTTTGTTCTGTGTTTCGGGCATTTGTTTTCAATGGAGGAGAACCAGGAATTTGAAGGCGACCTTTTGAATAAAGCGACTAGCTTCTCTGAGTTACTATACGGTGATGATGATGTGGGTATTGGTGTGGACCATCGCATCCTTCGCTGTTCGTCTGATTTCTCGACTTATAAGACACCCAAAATCCTCTGTTTTGATGGGGACTGTTTTGAAACCAACGAAACGCCTCAGAAATCTGTCGTCACTTCTTGTGACTCTTCCTCTGCTTCTTGCCTCAACTCCTTATCTATGTCTCATAATGTCTGCAATTGTCATTACTGGGCTTTTCTTTTGGTGATGTAGATAACATGTATGATTCCTGATTGTGCTTAAATTTTCAGAAAAAGCGAAATGGGTCTGTGCTAGACACAGTTGGAGGCCATAAAAAGACCAGAGCAGAGAAAGCCACTTCAACGGGCCATGCAAAGGTGAGGGAAATCAAGAAAGGATGGTTCTTTTAACGTTTTTTTGGAGTAAACGAACTGTAATACACATTTTTGATGCTATGCAAATTTGGAATAGAAGAGGAAAGAGAGGCTTGGTGAACGAATTGCAGCGTTGCAGAGGCTAGTTTCTCCCTTTGGCAAGGTGAACAAAATCTGGTATTCATAGAACAGGATGTGAAGTCTTTGTGTTTGATCAAGTTTCCAGAATATAGAGAGTAATATTGTGGGTGCAGACAGATGCAGCTTCGGTTCTTCACGAGGCCATGGGTTACATAAGATTTCTACACGACCAAGTTCAGGTTCTCTGCTCTCCATACCTGCAAGGCTTGCCTTCTTCACCCCACCACCACCATCATCACATTCACAGACCACAAGTGCGTTCCATTTCTCAATTCTCTTCGTTCTCAGATTCTGCTGGTTTTAGAATTTTTGTTTTTAATCTTTAGATATTCCAATAATTGAGTTCTGCTGGTATAGCTAGCTAGGTCTGATAAGAGGATCAGTTGAAGGGTCCGCTTGATTGTGACAATTCTGGAAATGACTTTAGATGTTGAAATCTTGACTCGCTTTGCCAGCTCATTAGGGTCACTAAGCATAGTCAAACTGTCACAACTTTGCCATTTCAGGCAAATTTTTTTTTTTTTTATATCCAAATTCTTATATTCTTATTATAAGAGTTTTAATTAAAATGTGATAATTGTATAATTTTTTTAAATAATGATATGAAAATTGTATGACTTTACAAATAAGTATATGATTTTTGTAAAACATTATGTAATTGAATTGTAAAAAGATATTTTACAATATTATAATTTTATTAAATAAATCTAAACCAAGAAGTTCCATGGAAGTCTAGTCTTATCTAAAATGGTTGTATTTGTTATGCAGGATTAGTTAGAACTAAAGTTATGTAAAATATTAGGGTATTAATGATCATTTTGGGCGATTAAAAAATTATGAGATTTCAAATCACACCATTATCTTCGGTAGCTTTTATGAGATATTATTTGTACTCTTAATTTTCTGATAGTTTTTAATTATTACAGCACATTAACATGATAATTTTAAATATTACGATATTATAGTATTCAATGAATTATAAAATGTAAAATAATATAATTTATGTTATTGTCATGTCAAAATGAAATAAATATACAATAAATAATATATAGTTTTATTTACATACGTGAAACTTACTTAAATAATAAATTCTACTAACGATATATTTATTTCTTTTAAACATGAGAAAAATGAATATAAGAAAATTTAAATTTGAAATAGTAGTGTACAAAACCTCAGCAATTTAAAAGACATGCTTTTTGCAACAAACCTAATTAATTTCAAGTATCATTTCTTCTCTTTGCTGCAACTCCAAATGACACTAGTTTTTATGTATTTTAGGGGGACGTAGAAGAAAAAAGAGAAGCGAAGAAAGAACTGAGGAGCAGAGGGTTGTGCCTTATACCTGTGGAATGCACCATTAACGTGGCTAATAGCAACGGTGCTGATTTCTGGTTGCCAGCCATGGGCAACGACAATTAATGTTTCGTCGTCATAAGAGAAAAAGAAGAAGCAGTAAAGGAAGATGAATCTGAGTCATTTTTCTCTATTTGTACCTTTGGGAAATGGATTCCTTTGCTTGTCCAAATTGGAGTTATATGTCCATCCCTCATATGACATAGCTTTTATGGTGATGGAAAATATGAGAAGCAAAGAGTGGGGTCCGAGTGAAAGGTCACAGTTTTTGTCTTCAGTTATGTATCATCTGGTTTGGTACTTTTCTGAGGGCATCTACATATAGCGCAAATGGTAATTTACGCATAAAGACTGTAAGCATTAAAATTTAAAATTATTTAAATGATTCTGCGACTTTAGCCCATTATGTTAATATGCTATATACCAATCGAAAAAATGGAGATCCACCTAATGTTGTTTACATAGCAGATTCGCGTCTAGTGATAAATGGCCTATTGCTTTGTTGTTGAAGAGTCTTGGACTAATTCAGATAAATGACCTTGGATCCTCTGGTCTTGAGAAATGAAGTGATTCTTCTGGAAATTAAATGATCAGGTTTGGTATGATCCCAAGAGCCAAACAACCACATGCCTTGGCATTGAAGGCATTTCCTTTTGGGTTTGTGAATACATGCAGAGTTTTCCTTTCATTGTAGTCAAGGAATCAAGCATGTTTCATGCCCCTATTGGCCACTCACGGGGCTAACTTGAGATGAAATTAAAGTTGTGAAGTAGCTTTTATTTTTATTTTATTTTAAAATACATAATATCTAATTAATAATTGACAAAATGAATAAATTTTTAATGTTAAAATTAGATATTTGACTTAATAATTATAATTTTTTAATATTATATATATATATATATATATTTATAAGTTAAACAAGTCAATCCATTCAATTCACGGATAATTCATACTAATATATTGGCTTATCAAACTACAATATTTAATTAACCTACTCGTAAAGAAAGTGTCAGTCCGTTGCTCGTATGACTTATTTTGCACTCTCTAATTTAAGTTCAAAGTATTACACTATACCTTTTATTTTACATCTATGTCTTTTAGCCACGCTTTATGGTATATTTAGTACATGGATGTAATTAGAGTAACCATTTGTCTTTTTTTTTTATTATTAATTTTATGTGCTGGTAATAAATATTTAAGGTGTTGGTAATTTTACTAAAAACATTATCATTAATTGGTTACCAACTTACAACCTCATAATTATTGTATTAGTAACGAAGTGATAATATCATTAAAATGTTACCATTAGTTGTTATAAATACATTAATTGATTTCCATCAGCAAGTTCCATAGAGATTTTTTTTTTGTCAAAAACATGTTCCATAGAGATACCAGCACAATGCAAAGGTGTTACTAATTGTTCAATGTATTTAATTAATTCTTTAACATGAATAGAAAATTCATCTTGTTTTAATATTATCGCAATCCAATATTGTTTAAATCAATTTACGGACATATGAAAGAAGAGTGATACTTCAAAAAAATTTTTGAAATTAATATGACTAATATTCCTACTTGTGACAATAAATTTTTGTACCGTGGGTCACCATATATATAATAAATTAAGATTTTTGTAAAATTCATGGATTTACATGAATTAAAAAATAGATAAATTTTTTTGTACAATTATACAATTTGGTGCACCGATGTAATAATATATGACATATTAAGAAAAAAACACGTGATAATATCATATTACATTGTGCTAATTGTATAATAACATAAATTAACTTATATATTTATATTTTGATTTTATTAGTTTTAGATTTTATTTATAAACTCAATTTTTTTTTAAATTTATCAATTTACTCTCTCTAACTTTTATTTTTTAATAATTTACACAAAAATATTAATTTATAACTTTATTAATTCAACCATTACTTTCAAAAAATAAAAAAACGTAAGAGAACTGTTCTGAACCTTCTCTCCTTGTGAGTGCACTCCTTTGAACGTATACATTGTACGATTTCAAACTGGCTGTTTTGTTATTTAGTTGCTATTATGGATAGATAGGTTATTCATGGATCCTGATGGTGTTCTTGACAAAGATGAAGAGCTACGGGTATTGTTGGATTGGAATGACTTTTCCAGTCAACCGCGACATTCCTACGTTTTGGTTGGAAAACTATTTACTGAAAAGTCCATTAACTTCAACACATTTAAATCAATGGTGTCTAAAAGTTGGACTTTGAAGGGTGGTATAGTGTTCAATGCATTGGGGATGATTATTTTCGTATCCTTAGAGACCAACCATGGACCATATTGGGTTCTCTGCTGGTTGTGCAACCATGGCCTTCTTTCTTGTCTCTGTCAAGGAAATTGACTTTAACCATAGTCCATACTGGGTCCAATTCCATGGCTTTCCTAGAGAGGTAATGACTGTGAAGAATCTGTTGAAATGGGCGGACAAAGTTGGTTGGTTCTGTCAGACTTTCCAGGAGTTTTCTGCGTGTGCAGGTGGAGATTGAGTTGCATTCTCCCCTGGTGGCTGGTTTTGGGTCCTTTGGCCTAATGTGGGTTTCTTGTAGATATGAAACATTACAAGCCTTCTGTTACGACTGTGGTTGACTCGGCCATGATAGGCATTCGTGTTCCTTCAAGAAGGTCTGGTCTGCATTGAATCCCTCTGAGCCTCGATTTAGTGCTTGGCAGGGTATGGGACCATCGTGGATCATTACTTCATTAGTAGAGGTTCATGGCGGCAACCAATTTCCACAAGCTACTCCTCCCATAGTGGTGGCATGTGATCACACGCCTGGCCGCGGGTGTGCAAGGGTGACAGTTAAGAGTGCCAGTAAACTGTAATGCTCAGCGCATGGCAGTAAGACACATTGACAAAAGTGGACACGGGGCTGTTAGGGGTAAAGCAGTTATTTTAGAGGACAATTCCTCTTCCACAATGAGGGAGATTTATCTTTCTGATATGTTTGTTGGGCCCCACAACGTTGGACTTCATATTTCTCCTGGCTACTACACTCTATCGACAGTCAAAGTAGTGGGCCTTATGCCACTGAGAAGCCCATCAGGATGGGTCTATGTTAATTCATCTTTGACTACTTTTTCTTCGCTGAAGAATGCTATTGACCTAGTATCCTACACCGTTGACTTCCCCGCCGAGGAACACATTCAAGAGTCTGCCTCTCGAGCTGTAGGCGTGCATCCGAAGAGCGAAGTTCCTCTCATTCAACAATTGCAAAGGGTCGCTTTAAAAAGTGCAGCGGAGTTGGATTCTTCCTCTGATTTCCCAGAGAAACGCAAAACGCACATACTTCTTTCCCACTTGCTTTTCTTTGAGTCAACGCTATCAGATGTGACGCTGGAGTTTGCTGTAGAATGCAGTTCCAAGAACGGGGTGGACATTACTTCTAGAGAGTGGGATAACTTGTATAGATACGTCAATGGGTTTTACAGTTTTGAAATGGCGGATATGGAGTTGGTCGATATCTCTGTCTCTTTGGAGCATAATGATGAAGACTGTTGTGCTTATCAGGGGCTGGCTTGCCTTCAAAAGCCATTAGGTCGCCATGAGTATCTTGGCCTGGAACTGTCAAGGGCTGAGGGCTCCCCTAACAGGTAAGTATCTTCGTGATACCTACTCTCGTTTTAAGCCCTCCCTGGTCTTCATTTCAGAGACCAGGATTTGTCACCGGAAATTTGAAAAATTTCGTCAGAGGATTCGATTTGATTATGGTTATTCAATTGATCTAGTGGGCCTTTCTGGCAGCTTATGTCTTTGGTGGAATATCTGGAAAGCACGCTGTGCTTTTGTGTTTGAGCTATGAGTTCTGCAGCCTAGTTTGGTTATTGATGTTGTCACTAATATATTAACTGATTATTGGCGGCATAATAATTTGTCTGATCCACCTGTGTAGCGTCCTTCTTTAATGGATACAACTTTGCGTGTATGGTTCCCCCCTAGTGCAGATATTGTTAAGATAAATTTAGATGGTAGCTACTGCCCCATGACTTGTGAGGCTGCTTTTGAAATCATCTAGAGGAATTGCAGATGTGCTGTCCTTGAATATACAGCTGGGTTCTTGCGTAGCAAATTGTGCTTTTATGGTTGTAAACTTAAGGGGTTTGTATTTAATGTACATGGGAAAAGTCAAGAGATTGTAAGTATATTTTTATGTATGGAAAATGTCAAAGATAGGAATGATAATGTACATGGGAAAAGTAAAGAGATTGTAAGTATATTTTTATGTATGGAGAATGCCAAATATTGGAATGATAAAAGTTGTATACACATTGATGTGCACGAGGATATTCAAATGTTATGGACTTTTATATATAATATTTTATAACACTTCCTCTTGAATGTTCACAATAAGTATGCTTATTGATATGCATTATTAATTGCTTCGTTAAAAATCTTGTCAGGAAAATCCAGTGAGACAAAACCATGGCTAAGGGAAAAAGAGTACAACGCGTATCTCCCCCTTACTATATCATCATTAAAGGTCACTTAATTGGCGTATTCCAATCTGGTGAGCTAGCTTATCAAATGTTGCGATTGATAATACCTTAGTGAACAAATCTACTAGATTATTACTTGAACGAATATGTTGAACATCAATCTTACCATGTTTTCGAAGATCATGAGTGAAGAAGAACTTTAGTGAGATATGCTTAGTCTTGTCTCCTTTGATGTATCTTCATTTTAGTTGGGCTATACAAGCCAAATTATCTTCATACAATGTTGTTGGGGCATTTTTCATAGAGTGATAGACCACATGATTTATAAATATGTTGAGTCATGAATTTTAACCATACACATTCGCAACTTGCTTCATGAATTGCAAGTAACTTCGCATGATTTGATGAAGTAGCTGCTATAGTTTGTTTTGTTGAGCGCTAAGATATAGCTGTATCACCAAATGTAAACAAATAGCCTGTTTAAGATCATCATTTGCGTGGATCAGACAAATACCTTGCATTTGCATAATCAATTAATGGTGAACTAGATTTATTTGAATAAAATAAACCTTTATTA
The DNA here is from genome assembly GCA_037074485.1 of Delonix regia. Classification (NCBI taxonomy): domain Eukaryota; kingdom Viridiplantae; phylum Streptophyta; class Magnoliopsida; order Fabales; family Fabaceae; genus Delonix; species Delonix regia. Next base: position 6,448,542 of record CM073454.1, on the reverse strand, counting down.
ATTGTTCCTTGAAGGTATCTAAAAATATGTTTGATTTCTTTTTGATGTCTTTGTATTAGTGAAGAACTATATCTTGCTAGCAAATTTACTGAAAATGCTAGCTAGATATATTAATGCCCCGATAACATTAAGATATGGTATTTCAGGACCAAGAAGTTCTTCACCTTCCTCTCGAGGTCAAAAATGATTTTTTTTCACTTCAAGTGATTTAACCACCATAGGTGTACTTAATGGATGCACCTTGTCCATGTAAAATCGCTCTAGGATCCTTTTGACATATGTTGATTGATGAACAAATATTCCTCCTTATAAGTGTTCAATTTGTAATCCAAGACAATATTTTGTCTTTCTAAGGTCTTTCATCTCAAACTCTCATTTTAAGAGTTTTACTACTTCTGAAAGAGATTTTAGAGTTTCGATAATGTTTAAATCATCAACATATATTGTGATGATAACAAATTTAGATCCTGACCTTTTTATAAAAACACATAAACTAATACAATCATTTTTGTATCCCTTTAGTGGTAGATACTCACTAAGGTGATTGTACCACATGCGCCTAGATTGTTTTAATCCATATAATGATATTTACTATTTAATTGAGTATATTCCTTCGTCACTCAAATTACATGCTTCAGGTATCTTAAATCTTTCAGGGATTTCCGTGTATATATCATTATCAAGTGATTCATATAAGTAGACTGTACAATATCCATTAGATGTATATTAAGCCTTTTATAAGTAGTTAGACTAATCAAATATCTAAAAGTGATTGCATCCACCACATGAGAGTAAGTCTCCTTATAATCAATTATTAGTCTTTGTAAAAAACCTTGTGCCACAAGTTGTGTTTTGTATCTCACAATTTCATTTTTTCCATTTCTTTTTCGCACAAAGACCCATTTGTACCCAATTGATTTTACACCATTAGGTGTTCAGACTACAGGTCAAAAAACTTCACGCTTTGCTAGTGAGTTTAATTCAGCTTGGATTGCATCTTTCTAATTTGGCCAATCTTTTCTATGTTGACATTCTTCGACGGATTTTGCTCATAATCCTCATTTTCATTTACAATTTCTAGCGTTACATTATATCTAAAAATGTTATCGACAATAGTTCCAGATTGGTTCCATATTGTTCCAATATTGATATAACTTATTGAGATATCATTATTTTCTTCACTTTCATGTACCTAAATCTCTTTTAGAGATTTTTTATTAGTTATGCCTACCATATCATTTGAAATATGTATTTCCTCAATCTGACTATTTTGTTTATTTGCTTCTTTTCTTTTTTGAGGATTCTTATCTTTGGAACCGATTGATCTACCACACTTCATGCGTGCTTTATGCTCATTTGTTATGGTATTTGGTTGTCCTTTAGGGACCTCAATATGAATTTGAGCATTTTTAATTGGAATATATGACTTTGTCACTTTCTTTGAGTTAGGGAATGCATTTGGGAATTGATTTGCAATATTTTGCAAATAAATTATTCTTTGAAATTCAATTTCACATTGGTTTGTACGAAGATCAAACTGGTGTAATGATTGTGCATTCCATGTAATTTGTTTTTCCAGCTGTTTCTTTTCTCCTCCTAATGTTGAGAAATTATTTTCATCAAAATGACAATCGATAAAATGTGCTGTAAACATATCTCTCGTCTGGGGTTCTAGATATTTAATGATTAAAGGAGATTCATACCCAACTTATATTCCCAACCTTCGTTGAGGACCCATTTTCGTGAGATGTAGTGGAGTAATTAGAACATAAACTGCACACCCAAAAATCCTCAAATGAGAAAGATTTGGCTTCTGACCCAAATTGCACAGGAGAGAACTTATGATACATTGTTGGCCTAATACGTACAAGTGCTGCAACATGTAAAATGACATGTCCCTATGTACTAATGGGGAGTTTTGTTATCAGAAGTAATAGTCTAACAATTAACTAAAAGTATTTAATGAATGATTTTGCTAGACCATTTTGTGTGTGTACATGAGCAACGAGATGCTCCACACTTATTCCAATCAACATATAATAGTCTTTAAAAGTTTAGGATGTAAATTCATTAACATTATCAAGATGAATTGTCTTGATAGAATAATTAGGAAATTGAGCTTGCAATCTTATTATTTGAGTAATAAATATTGCAAATGTCATATTACGCGTTGATACTAGACAAACATATGATCATCTAGTAGAGACATCTACCAATACCATAAAGTATTTTAATGGTCTACATATGTCTCCATGAATACGTTCAAGAAAGGTAAAGGATTTAATCCTAACTTTTGTTGGTGATGGCCTTATAATCAATTTCCCTTTAAGTATATGCAGCATAAGAGAACTCATTTGATAAAAGAATGTTTTGGTTATTTAATGGATGTACATTTGAGTTCTCTATAACTTTTGACATCATTATTGAACCGGGATGGCCTGACCTATCATGCCAAGTTATAAATGTATCCTTTGAATTAATGAACTTATGGTTCACTTCAACATATGCTTTAATTGTACTAATACGCGTGTAGTACAAGCTAGAGGATAATCCAGGCAACCTTTCTAATATAATTTTTCTCCTGAGACAGTTGAAGTAATATAGATATAATCTTTATCACTTTCATTTACTGTCTCAATATGGATATAATCTTTGAAGCTTAGAAGATTCCTTTTTGGTTTAGTTGATACCAAAGCTTTCTTTAGAATAAATTTTATTCCATTAGGTAAATAAAAATGGCTCTTCCAGAGCCCTTAATTATATTAATTGTGCCTGATATTATATTCACTTTTGCCTCCATTTTAATAAAAGATGAGAAATATTTCTCACTTCTAAGTATGGTGTGAGTTGTTGCACAATCAACTAAGCATATGTCTTCGTCAATGTTTTTGTAGTCTCGTAGAGAATGATCGTTTTTGTAGTCTCTTCTAAGAGAATGACCATTTTAAAGAGTCATATCTCTCTTTCAAACTTTGTCACAAAATAAGGGGATCATTCATAATGAGGTATTCATTTTTCAATTCTCTATCCAAAAGATGGCATATAAAAATCATAGCCTTAGCACATTCTTGGCTTGATGCTTCATTTCCTTTTTTTTTTTTTTAATTGTCTTTTCAAAACCCATAACATTCAAATATATTTCAGCATCTAGCATCCATGACAAATAATTTTTATCGAATATGTCAAGGGCCTTAAATTCAAGTTTTGTGAGATTTTCCATGAGAAGTACTATAAGAAAACAATGAATTCATTATGAGATATGACTTCCTATATGTAAAACATATTTAATATAATAACAACTATTTTATCATGATTGGTTTAATAAGTACACAATATTAATAGTAATTTAAACATATATTAAACACCATATATGTTGTAACTCTATAAATATAGATAAAACTTGCAAGTATGAGTTATATATATCTTTATTAGATAAACATGTTTTCAAAACTAATACATATGATTTTATATGGCAAGGTGAAATTACAACAACAAATATATTCATCAAATTCTCATGGTAAAGAGAACAAAAGGTCATGAATAGATAATAAGATATATTCAATTTATATGTATGAAGTAGAAATTATGCACTTATATATATAAACAACATATATCCATCAATATATGAATGTACTTGTATTAAGAAATAAACATATGCAAAATAGAATTTATTGGAACATAAAAATGTTTATAATTTCATTTGAATATGAAAGAAAAGATAATGTATTATGCATATGGTGGATCATGAGCATATAAGGATAGAAGATGAAGTAGATTTCATATACCTTGAATAATACCTCAATTACCCAAAACTTAGATTGGAAGAGATTCGTATTGATAACATGTTGTAGTATTGATAACATGTTGTAAAATATGTAAAAATAAAATATTTCTATGAACAAGATATTCCAAAGAGATAGAGAGAAATGTAGGGAAAAAAATTTTTTTTTTACTCAACTCATGAGTATTGTTTATATCATCATATAAAACTTAGGGGACCTTAAGGGGTTATAATATATGGAAACTCAAGGGTGTGTATTTAATGTATATAAGCAAAATTAAAAAATTGTGAATATATTCTTATGTATAAAGAATGCCAAAAGTTCTATATATATTGATGTACATAAAAATATTTAAAGGTAGTAGACATTCACATATAATATTTTATATTATAGTCTTTTTTGATTTTTAAACCGCTTGGAGTACGTGTCAGAATCAATTGTTGTGAAAGGAAATATAGCAACTGGTGTTGTAACCAATCTTAGCCATCCATTCCATTATTTCGTTTGATTTTCACCACGTATCCATTACAAGCCTTTTCTTTTTTAGAGTGGATCCATCGTTGTATAACATTTATGCTATATAGTGGTAGATCATTAAAAAACAAAAATTTAACAATAAAACATTTTTTAAAAGAAATTGTGTGAGTAACGGCTGTACAGTAGAACTGTTGTACAACCATTTATCCAAAATCTTTCTTTTTAAGGTGTTCATATGTGTTACAATATTCAATGCCTCTTGGAGGAAAAACTATAGGTGTTGGTTCCAATTCCATTCAAGTTATCAATGTTGATTCTAATCGACATCATGAATTCAAAGCAAAGATTAAAATTAAAAAAGGTAAAATTTACAATAGATGAACAGTAACGATGCTAACCATCATGAGAGGATAATCTGAAGCACTTTTAAACCAATCCCAATCTGCATTTAGTTTAATAAGCAAGCCAGCAGCATGAAGAGTAGCAGAAAAGATCCCTTTCTAATGATGGTATAACTTTTCCCAGCAGCATCTACATTTCCATATGCTTCAAACTCCTCAAGAACTATTTGAGCCAATTCCAATCTTTTAAAGTCAGAAGAAGTATCATCAAGCTAAAGTAGGTACTAGTATCTGGGATGATATATGGCCCTCGACAGTCTCACATCTTCTTGCTCTCCATAAGTGGGTACCTTTCTCCAATAACACTCGTCGAATATTGCAAACGCAGATTCGTGGAACGACTTAAAAAAAACTTAAAACAAACACGTGGCACAAATCAAATAGAACAATAAAATTGACGGACATGATCGGTAACAGCACCAGCTGCTGTGTTTCGTTTACAGCAGCTGATCCTGACGCCCTGAAGTACTTCCCGCGTGAATCAGGATCAACAGGAGAGGGTCCAGTTCTTTTTTTTTTTTTTTTTTAATTAAATTAAATTTATATTGTAATTTTAAAAATGAATATTATATATAAAAGAAAATATTTATAGGTTTTTAAAAAAATTAATAATAATTTATTTAATATTTTTTTTAAAAAAAGGCCACATAGATCCGAGTTTGGATTTCCTGCAATTACTGCATAATATACAGTAAAAAATAATAATAAAAAATAATATTTTATTAATATTAAATTAATAAAAATATATTATATTAATAAAAATTATTATTTTATTCTAAACAGTAACTGGAGAATATCCAGTTACTGCAGGTGATCCAGACGCGATCCATAGATCCCCTCTTACGCTCCTCGCTACCCGTACTTCAGCATTGCCTTCAAAGTTCAAACCTGTGTATTTAATTTCTCATATTGCCGTTTCATTCATTGGCCAGTCGCGTCTATTGTCGTTCGGAACGCAGGGAAGGAAACTTGATGCAACGCCAAACCGTTCCTAGTTTCGTCGCCAATATTTATTACTGAAGCTAATTTTGCCGCTTCATTTGAATGCATTTGTAACATCGACTACTGTTTGTTCCCGTAAAAACAATAATCTTGCTAGGTACTCTTCCTCTGAGAACTTGAGAATAGAATGAGTTTCGATTCCTCTCGCTCTGCAAATTCAAAGCGAAGTTTCAGTAATTCAGCGTCTTCCAGTCGTTCTAATGATAACAGCAAGAAGAAGAAGACTAACCAGAAAACCCTAGGCGTAGCTTGGGGCTCAAATTCTCTCTCCTCCTCTCGTTCTTCCTTACGAAAATCCGCCTTCTCCGATTTCGGCAGGTGGTGCTCTTTTGATTTTGGATTTCCATGTACCTTCGATATTGATACTGATAAATCTGATAAAATGCGTATTTGGGACTTAATTGAAGATTTAATAAAATAGTGGCTCAGGAAATTATTGCTTATTTTGTTTCAATTTAAAGAAGCTACAAGGACTCTCAGGCGAGGAACATGTACACTTCCGCTGCGTTCTTTGATAAAAATTGATAAAAAAAAAAAATAGTTCGATGAGAACTTCGGTAATTGTTAGTTATTTGTTTCCGGTTTATTTGAAATAGTTCAAGAATGACAGAAACTGCGAAGTTAGTTCTATACCTCTCCAGCATTTTGGACTCATCATGCATCAAATTGTGTAATTATGCTACTATCTACTGCTTTTTGAACGCAGTTATATGGTAGAGAAGAATCGGAAACTGCATAACCAGTTTGACAATGAAGCTTCAGCATCTTCTTTTGGTGGCTCTAGTTCGGCGAAGCCTATATTTAGCGGAGTTTCAATCTTTGTCGACGGTTTCACGGTTCCTTCAAGCCAGGTTTGTCCTTTTTCTGATGGTTTTGTTTATCTCTCCTTGGCTGCTGAATCTTGAAGGAAAGAGAAAAAAAAAATGTTGGACTTAAATGAAAAAAAAGGCAGAAAATTCTGTTGTGCATGAAGTTTTCCCACTTCATAATGTGGATTGGTTACGTTAGCTCTTAGCACTCTGAGGTTTGATGGTGAGCATCAATTGTCCATTTTAGTCAAAGCATTGGGAATGTAAAAATAGTCAAAATGTCATGTGTAAGCTTTATTTATCTATGCCTATTTAAAATGTAATGCTAATTCTAGGGGATTTATGTAGAAGAGGGACAATTAGTGATAGTATGTTGAGCGAGTTCTGGTCAGGATCTTTGTAGCTATTGTACTCTAATATTTGTTGGTTGTACACTTTACTTTTTGATTAGAATTAAATTTTGATTAAGAACAACTGTCATTCTTTTAGTTACAAGTTTGTTTCAGGAATTGCGAGGCTACATGTTAACATATGGTGGAGGATTTGAAAATTATTTCTCAAGACATCGTGTAACACATATTATCTGCAGCAATCTTTCCAACAGTAAAGTTAAGAACTTGAGGTTCGATTTGACCATATTTAAATCTTGAGGTTTAAGTCCTATCTTTGTACATCACTGAATTGAGATAATTCTAATTGTTGGATGATCCAATACAGAGCCTTCAGTGCAGGGCTGCCAGTTGTGAAACCCACTTGGATATTAGATTCAGTAGCTGCTAGCAGACTCCTGAGCTGTAAGTTATTGCATTTCAGTGGATATTTTTTCTCTCTGGACAAATGTCTACCCTATATTTGTTGTGGAGGCGAGACAGATGAAGCCTTCTTAAGGGAATTGAAATAGAGTTGGACAATTTGAGTGCTATCATTATCACTGTGCAATTGTTAATGTCTTACTGTCTGGTTCTCTTGTTTTATTTATTTTCTTTAATACTTCATAGCTTTTCGAATTGGGGATATGATAATATGCTGTATGTCTTTCTGTGCTGCCATCTAACATGTGATGCTACTGTGTTTAACAGGGGTGCCATACCAACTTGAACAGCTTGCTAATAATCAACCAAAACTGTCAGCCTTCTTCACACCCAAAAGTAGCAAAATGTCAGAGGATGCTTTAACTAATGCTCTTTATTGTGTAGAAGCTGATGTTGAAGATTCATCAGTGATGGTTAGCCAATCAAAGGATACATATTCAACCAAAGTTGATGACATGGTTGGATTTAGAAAGCAAACCAGTGTTGAATATGAGGATAATGTCCCTGAGAATCTTGTTGCAACTACTATTGAAGAGCCAAGTAGTGTTAGAGGTAACTGTCGTGAAGTAGAACTTGCAGAAGGAAGCAATACTGTTATTAAAGACGAGAGAAATGAGCAAAGTGAACTTGAACCTAGTTATCAAGGACCTGCTACATCAGCTAGTAGCCACTGCTTAGATGACCAGAAGTCAAAAGAATGTCATAGTTCTACATCCATTGGGCCTTCTAAACAGTGTCATTCAACTCTCGTGGACCCTAATTTTGTGGAAAATTATTTCAAGGTAGTACAGTGGGGAGAATTTTGCATTTTAATATTGCATTGTGAATGAGACCTATCATGGTCCATTTTTTGGCCCTTCTGTTCTTTTCGTATAGCTGTTGTGCTAGTCAACTGAATTTTTTTATATTATTCTGCAAAAATTATTGGCAATCAACCACAGTCAATAATTACTGTATCAAATAAATAATACCCTTTTGCTCTTTCATCAAGGCACTGTGCCTTTATTTGATAATGTCATGACAGCAGTTTGGTATCTGCAGAGCTCACGGCTACACTTTATAGGCACTTGGAGAAATCGATATCGAAAGCGTTTTCCCAACTTGTCTACTGGGTTTAATTGTGAAAGTTCTGATGTTAATGCTTCTGTTATTTCTGGGAGGAAAGTCATTATTCATGTTGACATGGTAAGCTGGCTTGCAAAGATGTTTGATATAAATTATTGTGGTCAATATATTTTTCTGTGATTGGATAGATTATGCCATTTAACTTTAATCATATGGTGAGTTATGAAAGTAAAATTTTAAGGATATTTTTGTGGTTTTTCCTATTTTGAGCTGGGTTTAATGCTAGTCTGTAATTTTGTCCCAGGACTGCTTTTTTGTGTCAGTAGTTATTAGGAACCATCCTGAACTTCTGGACAAGCCTGTAGCTGTATGTCACTCAAATAATTCAAAAGGAACTGCTGAGATTTCTTCTGCAAACTACCCAGCCCGTAGTTATGGTTGGTTACATGCTAAATTATATGACTTAATCAGCTATACTGTTGTTTTGTGGATTAATTTTTGGTACATAGATTATGCTTCTTCTTTTTGTTAGGTATTAGGGCTGGTATGTTTGTTCGAGATGCTAAGGCACTTTGTCCTAATCTTGTCATTTTTCCATACAACTTTGAAGCTTATGGGGAGGTAAGAAGCATTTGGGCATCCATGGTTGGAGGTTTTACAGAGCAGATAAATTATTTTCTGTCATATCTTTCTGTATATTTTTTCCCTTTCAATGGACTTCAGAGATATAATATTACTTGGACAATTTGTAGGTGGCTGATCAATTTTATAGTATATTGCACCGGTGTTGCAACAAAGTGCAGGTCTGCTTATGGTTGGGCATTTCTTTAAGTTCACCTTAGTATTTGGTTGGCTTGTCCTTAATGGCGTAACTTCTACTTGGTGCAGGCTGTAAGCTGTGATGAAGCATATTTGGAGGTAATAGTTTCAGAGGGTGAAGATCCTGAACTTTTAGCTTCGTCAATCAGAGAAGAGATCTTTGAGACCACTAGATGTACTGCAAGTGCTGGCATAGCTGGAAATATGCTTATGGCTCGCATTGCTACTAGAACTGCAAAACCAAATGGTCAATATTACATAGCTCCTGAGATGGTATGGCTTGGAGTATGCTGTTATTCAGAAGTTTGTCTTTCTGATAAATTTTGAGCTGTATATTGTCTGTATTGTGGTTTGACAGAGTTACCATGTTATGAAGTTCTACATCTTTTTATTTCACTAGCAAATTCCCCTTGTCTACCCATAAGAATTCTGTTCTCTGAATTTTATGCTGAAAGTTGCTGCTTATCCTGACATATTTGTACATACTGCTGCTAATGTGGTTATGTAATTTAACTGTGAATTATTTTGCAATGTTATGGTGCATCTGAAAATTTTCTTCAGATGAAGTCTCTCTTTCTTGTCATGAGAAATAAATAATATCTTTCTAGACCAGTGGTTCTTATCTTCATCCAAATTTCCTCAAATTCAATATTTATGGTTCAAAATGAAGATCTTATGATGATTAGTGAAAAAGAAAAAGAAAAAACTTGTGCACTGACCTCTCCTTTTGCCACTTGGGATCTCTTGCGGTTATAGTTCCTTGGACATTATATGCTACTCTTTTGGCTCTGCAGTCTCAGTTTTCTTATCCATTGAAATTTAGGAATTGATCCCTTTGTGATGACCTTGATTAATTAAGTTCTCCAATCATCTGTATTTCTGTACAGCAGACATAATTTGATATCATAGTTGAGGTCGAATTTGTGAATATTACCTCTCCAGCTTATTTATTTTGACTTTTTCCAGGTCAATGATCATCTGTGTCAACTTCCAATTAGTTCACTTCCTGGAATAGGGTATGTTTTAGAGGAGAAGCTGAAGAAGCACAATGTTCACACTTGTGGAGAATTGCGTATTATTTCCAAGGTTTACCATTTCTTCACAATGTATTTTCTTCTGATGTTTTGAAAGTTCAGTTATTGTTCCTTTTGTAGGTCTATATATAATATTTGCTTTCAGTCTGTTAAGATGTTCTTTCACTCATATTAGACATTTCACTTTTACCTTGAACTTGAGTAGGACATGGTCTGGCTTATGGCTTTGCATTTAACATGCAAAATATATGGTTAATGGCATGGAATTCTGAAAAAATACTTACTAAAAGAGAACATGACACACAGAGAATTCAAAATGACTGGTAATTCAGTTACCATTACCTTTACCTTCATTACTCAATCAATCAATAGCCTACTCTCTTCTTGAGTCAGCCTTATTATCATGCACATAAGGGTGGATTAGTCTGTTAACAAGTCTGTTACATTTCTTTTCCCTCACCAACATTCATTGCTACCTGACAGTTATGTTCAGCATCTATTTATCTATTTCTCTCTATTACTAACTACTTTACACTATTACTATTCCCGCGTAACGGAACAGTTTTGAAACATGATGCTTTGATCTCATTGAAATTCTGAAAATTATATGAGAAATTCATTTCAAATAAAGCAGCTAGAATTTGAGTAAAAACACTATATTATAACCTTCAAGATTAAGAACTATCATCTTTATTTTGGACCATTGTGAAGTGACTTACTTTCCTCTTCCTCCCCCCTCCTTCAAAAAAAAAAAAAAAAGAGAACTATAACCCAATTTTTTTCACTGATCTGATGAGTTAACAAAACTTATTTGTTTTTGTTTCACACTTTCACTTTCTTTCTGGGTATGAATTGGTAAACATGATAATGTATTACTAAAGACTGTGCATCTACATGCAGGACTCCCTGCAGAAGGACTTCGGAATGAAAACTGGGGAAATGCTGTGGAGTTACTGCAGAGGAATTGATAATCGACTGGTTGGTCTCATTCAGGTAGTATGAATGACCATTACTTCAATATATTGCAGTTTTTATTCTAGGTTGACTAACAATAGTAGGAGTGGACTATGATTAAATTATATAAACTGCCAGATTAATGTGACCATGCTCAGATTGGTCATGCTGAAGTCTGCAGAATGTGCCACTGGCTGGTGGCTAGTGTCAATTTTAGAGTATTAATTCAAATGTTGTGTTCTTTATTTTCCTCTTTCTAAACCTGGAAAAGTTTATCTGTCTATTCTAATGAGCATGCAATTGGTATCATTTCATACTTGCTTAAAGGTGATATTATCTGCACTTATGCAGGAAAGTAAGTCTATTGGTGCTGAAGTAAATTGGGGCGTGAGATTTGAAGATAATAAAGATGTTAGTATAGTGATGCTCTATGTAGCTTTCTTTCGTAGTTTTAAATCTTGCAAACCTGAATTAATCAAAATAGATATACGTGTTATTCCAGTGCGAACACTTCCTTATAAACCTTTGCAAGGAAGTTTCATTGCGATTGCAAGGTTGTGGAGTTCAAGGGCGGACTTTCACCCTCAAGGTATTTGTTTATTATTTAGCTTGAGTGAAGATTACTTTATGTAGGAGCTTCCTGTTTGAGTTGGTTAGCATCTGTAACTATGTGCTGTTTTGTTTCTTGAGCTAGAATGCATTAGTCATTATAATATGCTTATATCTTCAGAGTCAGTGAAATTCATAGTTGTAATTTTCATCTGATATATGATCTAGATCAAAAAGAGAAGAAAAGATGCTGAGGAACCTGCAAAGTTTATGGGCTGTGGAGACTGTGAAAATATGAGTCATTCTGTGAAGGTAAATATGGAAAATGCTTATGTGTATGCTAGTCTATTGTATTGTCTTATTTAGGGTTTTTTCTTTTAATTTTTTTTTGGGGCTGACTGTGTTAATGTTCTATAGTAGATTCCGCTTGCTACTGATTGTGTGGATGAAATTCAAAGAATAGCTAAGCGGCTTTTTGGACATTTTCACATAGGTAATTCAACTATTTCCTGCTTAGTCTTGGATGTAATTTTGTTTTCATATTTTAACTGAAGTTTAGCCAAACACTTTCTGAAATGTGTGGAATTATTTACAGTTACTTTTGTTCTTTACTGCATTTGCCTTTAACAATACTAGAGAGGGGAAATACCCTAAATGTTCACATAGAAACTGAAAGACTAATTTTGTTAATCAAAATACAAAAAGTGAAATGGAGAAGGCAGCAAAAAGAGAACCCAATATGGACCAAAAACAGTGAGGAACGTGGAGAGATAAATGGGAGTGTAAGGATAGAAAACAAATAATCTATTTTAGGTTAATTTAATTACATATATGTTCACATAACTTATGTTGATTTATTGAACAAAAATTCAAAGAGATTATGGACTTTTTGAGACTGAAAAGGAATGAAAACAATCTCTGGGGTCCCTAAACTATTAGTAGAGACAATAATCATATATACTAGGACAAATTTTTTCCTTATTTTCTCTTAGATTGTCTGTGTAGAATGGGATGGAGATGTGTTCCATCTTAAGTGAAGAACTGCACCTAGTTGTGAAGGAAGTTCTTGGTAATGAGAATGCCTAATACACTGCTGGTGTTGCCAATACACTGCTGGTGGCATTGGCCTTGATTTCTTACTGAAAGTATCATGAGGCACTAGTAGTAAATGGCAGCAGGTTGAAATTTTTTCTTCATAATAATTGAATGCTTATATAGTAATTGCATAAGCTCGTATTTGTAACATTGGATATTGTTGCCAAATTGCCTGAGTTTAAAGTGCAGAACTGCATATAATTGACTTTGTCATGCTAAATTTGATTCTTGCATGATGGTGAAGTTCATGTCCTTGAATTCAAATTATTATTTTTTTTGTCAGGATTTTCTTCCTCAATCTGGTAAATAGTGTTTCAGCATGACTTTTAGTAGGGTTTCCATATCTGTTAATAAATATTTAATTGAAACATCATCTCATGTTGATGACATAGATGTCAAGGACATTCGAGGTATTGGCTTGCAAGTTTCCAGACTTGAAGGCGCTGACACATCTAAACAAGGTAATATAGCTTTGGGTCCTATACATGTGGTGCAATTGAATGTATTGGTTTTGCCTATTACATAAAGCAATGGAAACTTTTTTTTAAATGCTGAGATTTGCAACTTCTTGCACCTCATGCTATGGCTGCTTTACCTTGGCAATTATTCTATTTTATGAGCTAATATCTTATTTATTTCACTGATTTCAAGGTACAGAGAAGAATTTTTTAAAATCATGGCTTACTTCAGGCTCTGCAAGTATGAGGAAAAAGAATTATCCTTTAGGTAATGGAAATTATTGTGAAGCGGTGGTTACTTATTAGAGATTGTTTTTGATGCAGCTTATATATGAACACAATCTCAGCCCCCCCACCCCCACCATAGAAAAACCCATTTTTGAGATTTTGTCTAATGAAGGTGTTTATTAACATGGCTTCTGGTTGTTTCTTTTTCTACAGTTCATGACAAACAGAATTTAGATGACACTTCAGGTCAAGCACCTAGAGATTCTGTTGGGCCTGCAGTTCAAATGGACAGTCTAGTGCTAAATGATCAAGCTAGTTCTGACGTTTCAACTCCACCTCCTTTGTGTCACCTGGATGTGGAAGTTATAAAGAATCTTCCCCCAGAAGTCTTCTCAGAATTAAATGTAATCTATGGAGGAAAATTAGTTGATTTTCTTGCAAAAGGGAAAGGGAAAAGTGAGAGTACTGGCACCCTGGGCAACTTGTTTTTGGGGCAACAAGAAGGTAAAATTTATGCGTTTCATTAGTATAGCTATTGCTGGGCTGATTCTCGAATTGCTAACATGCTTGCAAGTTTTGTATCTTAGCAGCCATGAACAAAGAACAAGAGCTTCCCTTTTCTGAGCTGAATCCTCAAAACAATATACTAGTAGAAAATAAGGTAATTCTTATATAATCGTATGGACTTCTTATCTTGTTTTCTTGGTAGCCCTTTATATTCATGGTCTCCATTCTTTGGCCTGCACCTGGTATTAGACTGGAGAGATCAGGTTTTCTTGAAACAGCTTTACTTTATTACTTTTGCTTCTGCCTGTCAGTTGATAACCTTCATACTTGAGTAATTTTTAAGCATCCTATTTTTTATTTAATTAGTTATGAGGGGTTTTATTATTTTATTTTTCTGAGGAACTGATCCAACCTGTTTACATACACACATTCATATCCTAATCAATTTTTAGTCCTGCTATTTTTGTAAAATTAGGTCTTATATTTTTTAATTTTATAATTTTCTGACAAACTGATCTAACCTTTTAATTATACAGTTATACATTCGTGCATCTTTGATATTAGCATGATAGTCTTTGCTGTGGCCTTTCTCAATAAAGATAATTCAATTTTAATTTTGGTAGTTGTAAAGCAGAGTATTTTCATCTGTTACATAATTTGGTCGTTCCATGTTCACTCTTTTTTTTTTTTTTTTAAAAAGGCAAGACTTCCATGTGCTGTGAAATAAATCACTATAAGGTCAAACTAAATGAGCCCTATTTTTCTAGTATCAGTATACTGTGCAACAACTGACTTCTATATTCTGGTGGCTTATTTCCATTGATATCAGATTTTTTAATTTTTGGGAATATAAAGGTGAATCTAGTTTGCTTTTATATGTATTGATTGTTCTATTCTTTTTAAGGAATTTATTACAGATATAATGTTACATATTTCACGATTTACTTCTAGGCAAGGCTGCATGAAGCCAAGGAAATTGCAGTTTCAGATTTGGGGGTAGGAGCCCATGGCAAGATCCCTCACAATTCAAGTTTTGAAAAGAATGATCTAATGCCTTCTTCATTAAGTCAAGTGGATTCTTCAGTGTTGGGACAACTGCCTGAAGATTTGAAAACTGACATCCTTGAGCAACTTCCTGTGCACAGGAGACAAGCATTATCTCCTAAAACTGCCTTGACTCCTCTTAAAGAATACCATCAGGAGTCTTCAGTTGTTAATACTTCTGAGCATTATCCAGGAGTAAGTGATCCTACTTTGAATGAGAATGACAATCTTTGGGTTGGTAATCCTCCTTATTGGGTCAATAAGTTCAAAGTCAGCGATTGCTTAATATTAAAGAAACTTGGAGAAACATATGACAAATCAGGGCTCACTAGCTCTTTATCTTTAGTTTTGCACCAAAGTATGTCTGAATTTAGACAGCTAGACCTAGCTCTTCAGAGCTCAGATGGAACTATTAACATCATGTGTGAGCTTTTGAAGCAGTATATCAAAGTAAAGATAGAACACGATATTGAAGAGATCTATATTTGTTTCCGGCTTCTTAAAAGGTATGTTGATGTATAAGTTGGCATGATGTTCTATTGAGTAGCATATTGTTTCATGTTTGCGAATAAACTTAATTATGTATATTTTTAGTGATGTGAAATTATCATACATTCTGTTAAATTCTCAATTATGTCTAATCCTCTTGATCGTGGAGATGTGATAAAATTGAACTAACAATAGTTTGAGCTGAGTTAATTTATGTTGAGCTGTACAGTGACTTGTGGGCTGTTATGCAGATGTGGATACCTCATGATCTTTAAGCTTCATCTGCAATGAAGCTCATTGGGCTTGGTATTAAATTGATATAGTTATTAAGTGTTTGATCAGAATGTAAGATGTATAAGTTCAGGAAGCATATTTGGTAAATTTCTGTGACTTCTAATACAGCTTTTGATTAATAACACAGTTCTTAAAGAACTACATTAAGCAAGGTACTGATATAGATATGGGACATGACACAATATGGAATTATGGACTGTGACATTACGAAATATGTAGTGTTGAAGTGTAATTTTGAGTGTTGTTTTGTGTCAGATATGTATTCAGACATACCAATGCTTCATAGGGGAATCACATGAAGTGGTTGAAGTTAATGTAGTCAAAGGCAAAAAGCGTCAGACCTCTATAACGCCTTTAGGTGAGAGGCACCAAAAAGGCGCTAGTCCGAGAGAAGTAATGCGCTAAAATATGGAAAATGTTAAAAATATAATATATAAAAAATTAAATATATAACTATAACTTTATGACAATATTTGATATATAAATTAACTATTCCAAGTTGAAAACATAATAGTATCAAGTCAAGAGACATAATCATCAAATGAACTAATTTAGGTCACTACTATCAGCATTTAAGCATAATATTCATTAATTCATGACTCACAAAGTCACAATAATGTTAAGTGCACTTAAAATTTGGGCTAGGCTTTTCAAGTTAAACCTAAGTAGGGTAAAAAATAACCCTCATAGGTCTAAGTTAACTAAGGCACCAAAAGGGGCTTGCCTGGACTGCCAAAAAGGCGCCAAAGGCATTGCCAGACAAGCGCCTGGCTGAAGCTAGCACCTCTCACACCTTGAGAGACACTGGATTCAAATAAAGCCTCGTCTTAGGGCTTTAGGCGTAGAGGCGAGGGCCTTTGACAACACTGGTTGAAGTCATTGTGATATTGATTACTGGATTTTACTTGTTTTTGTCTTTTCGCTTTGTTGGCATTCTTTGTACTTTGTAGTAACTCAAAGTTGGTGTCAGGTTTGCAGCAAAGTCACATTTTTTTCTAGAGGTATATGATATAGTGCTACCATACCTCCAGGTATACCTGCTTTCTCTTTTGTTGACTGACTATTAATTAAACATTCATGTATGTGCACAGAAGGACAATAGGGGGAGGGAGCACCTGAGTTATTATAATAAATGAAAGTTGTGTCATGCTGGTTTGTGTATGTCAAGATGTTATATGGGAAATGATATCTGGTAGTCCCTGAGTTAAAATCTCTGAACTGAAAATACTGAAACTGCTCTTGTAAATCTATTTTTTATTGTATGTTTGAATTTGTGTTGTCTATCTCTAGCCATATATGGTCAAAATTGGTTCATTCTGTGTCTGTTGGCTAATTTCTTTTACCTTAACTATGCTAATGTTATTTGGAACATCAACTTTTTGCTAACAGGTTATAAGTCTAGTTTTGCATAGGAAATAATGGTGTGCACTGATTTTAAGTACATTTATCAGGTTATCAGTCTTTCTCGATACAAGTCTAAGTGAAGACAACTTCTAGCACTATACTGTTGAGATATCTGCCTGAGAATAATAGTCCATATTATGCCTTTGTCACCATTTTATTCTAGTTACTGTTAACTTGTACGTCAAGTCTATTTTGTTTCTTCGTTTCTGGAAATTGTTTGAAGTAGTAATTACCAAATAGGAATTCTCCCTTTTAATTATATTGAATTAATTTACAATGATACATGGACCTTCTCTTATATGAGTGGCAAAAAGAATCAGGATACAATTAGGAGACAGAAAAAGAATAAAATCCCCTAAAACTAGGAAACTAACTTACAACTGACTCCAATAACTTAGGAAGCTAATAATTATCCACCTATTAATACTAAATTTAGGATTCTAGGTCAATTGTTGAGATATTTTGAAATAATTCAAACTATCCAAATCATCCAATAGTAATCGCGTTTTATTGGGATTTGATGCATGCATTTTCCATGTGAAGCTTGATGTTTCTAGAATTGTATATTGAACTTGAGGTTGTGTTTAACTTCCGTCATGCTCATATATATTTGTAGGCAGCTGTTGATGACTATTATGGAGGGAGCTTGCTTATACCATCATAGTAATACTGAGATATTTTAATGTTGGAAACTTCCTCATATTCTCCAATTTAGCTGTGTGAGGTCATAGATCAACTGTCGCCATCCAACAATGACATTCTGCAGAGTGTGCTTGACCCTAAAATGTCTGCAGTATATGTTCTTATTTTAGCAGATTTTTATTCAAGGTCTGCTTGGGTAATTAATCATTCATGATTAAATTCAGACCTTCAAATGTTGCATTTACTTGTTATATGACGGTCTCTTTTGTATATGCAATAATGCAAATTTATTTCACAATGCATTCTGCTTAGTCAAAGAATTACTTTGCTTCCTTGGTCATACTAGACATATTAACCTTCATCAACCTCAGTATTTATTCACTTTTATGCGTGTTGTCGAATCTCAATTGCATAAATCCTTTGTAGTTCATTAAATCTTTTTCGTGTCTCTGCTTCATCTCCCTATCTTGGTTATTGATGCTAATTTGGGGCTTAACACTAGCAATATATATTTATAACAAAGTTTTGTTTGCATTGGGCTTGATATGCATCTTCTATTGTTTTTCATGATTTTTATAGGTTTGCATCCATAACACAACCCCAACAGCTTGCTGCTTCATTCTTTATATTTTATAATTGACAGGTATTGTTCTTTTCAACATCTTACCTTCTCTCTTCAATAATTTCGTTAACTAAATGGATGGTTGCTATGTGTGTTGGCTGCTTATTGCATTTACTTTGTTAACTTTTATCCTAAACGTGGCTGTGGCTGTTTAGCATTATGTAACCTTGTTATCATTTTGCTTTTACACCAGTAATTTGTCATGTCCTTCCATCTCCTGCTCAAGTTTGTTCCTTTCTATTGATTTGTCTGGATACATCTGGGAACGGTTTCTATAAATACCTGATATAACTTCTGGGCCATACATATTTCCCCATCTCTCGGCATGGAATATGGGCTTTATTTTGCTTATGTTTGCAACACTCAAATGATACTTGATTATATGGGTTTCCAAGGGTCAACCCATGGTTAATTTGTTGATCCACCTTATATTTCTTCCTTCGGCCTCTTGCCCTCTAGTCAACTCATATATATATTATAACCATGTTTGGCACACATACACATGTGTGCACAGACATATTTAATTGCACATACAAGCATTCACCCACTCACACATGTTATTATTTTAGATGTACAGTATGTAAACATGCCTGGGTACATGCTTCTAGTTATAAAAAGGCACACAGGTGTAAACATACATAGGTACATATATGACTGCACACACACTCAGTCATATATAAATATGTGTGTGCGTGTGTGTGTGTGTGTGTATATTTATCTACGCATACATATTTATGCAGTTGCACAGGCATATAAAGATGACTGTGTATAAATATTTTTCATATACATATGCGCACACAAGCATATATACTTGTATTTGGATACATACCATATACTAAAAAAGTTGTATTTGATATAACATATAGTTAACGCTTGATGATCTCTCAAGGGTTTTTTCTTAAAAAATGGTCTAAATTTTTGTAAAAAGTTTAATCATAAGTTTTGGTTTAATATGGATTCTAATTTGATTAGTTACAAAGAGTAAAATTTTAAAAATTTGGATGGGTTAACGGTTGGGTTAGGTTTGACCCTTAATTAGGGGGTCATAATTGCAGATGACCTTTTAAAAAACTGAATCATAAGTAGTTAGTTGGGTCATAGATGATCCACTATATTTGATCCGACCCAAAACCCCCCTGTTGTCAGGACTAGTTACTTCAGAGTTACTTTTCAGCTTTCCTCTCAGATCATTTGCCAGGGAAATGGATTGTCTTCATTTAAAATCAGTGCAGTTGGTGTGTAGTTTTTTTTTTTTTGGTTGATACCATTGTTTTCTTTTTTCTTTTTTCCCTAATTTCATTAAATATATTTTTTTTTATGAGCATTAGATGCATTTGAAACCACTGCGCACACACTGCACACTGGTTTCAAATGCAGACAATCTGCATCCATCTGCCAGCTATTGGAGGTACTTTTGATTGGCAGGTATTGTTAGTGACTTCATTTTTGTCTGTGCGTAATCACAATCTAGATTCATTTGAGCGGGAGGGAGGGTTGGTTCATTTGTCCCATTTTACTTGGTGTGTACGACAACAGATTCTACAGATTGAAGCTACCTTTTCAAGGGTAGTCGGTATCATGCATCATTATCACTAGAGTCCTTTTCCCTTCTATTTGGGGGACATTTATGCTTCAATTGAGCTTCATGCTGATGTTTGGATTTGTAACCCTTGGAATAGAACCTTTAATGGTGGGAATTTTGCATGATTTGACCTTAGGGGGTCTAAGGTGATAGAGTTCTTGGTAGACATTACTTGATGCAACCAGGTTCATGCTTGGGAATGTTATAAAACCTTCCTTTTGTGCCCCTTTTTGTTAATATTTTTTAGCTCTCGAATCTCATATTTCTCACTGTCCATGTGTTGCATCTTTCCAATACTTAAAAAGATTAATTTTAAATGTCTAATCATTGTTACTTTTTGACAGCTTCGTTATATCTATGTACATATACAGGGTTGGTCACAATGAAGTAATGAATGGCATTTCCTGGAGGATATTCATCTTGATGGAGTCAGACTTGCGCAAGGCAGAAGATGAATTGATTTTCTGAAAGTCAGTTATATGGGTAACATGGTTTTTCAGTCAAATGGAACGTCACTGAAATGCATTAGTTTTCGGTCCAATCTAGTGGTCCCTGATTTAAAGGGCTTGGCACTAAAACCATTCTCACATGGACCCAGCAACTTCATTCTCCTCAAGAGGAGCTCATTTGCTTGGTCCCAGCTGATCTATTGGTCATCAGGAAGATGTGTATTTGTTTAAAGCATTGATACCGTCGATAGATGATTGACTTATGAATCTGGAGCCGCATAATATGCCTACTCATTACTTATTCATGTAGAGTCTGAAGGCTACACTGATTGCCCATTATGGCTTAGACCACCTTAGACATAAAATAGTAGAAACGGAAGCAGCTAATTACGCCATCCATCAGAATGCTACGAATGGACCAGCTCAAAGTTCAAACCTAGTTGCCAGTCTTTTTCAAGTTCTTGTTTGTCCAAGCAAGCGATAGGGTGCTTTGAATAAACGTTGCGGGTCAGACTGCTTTAACTGTGGCTTGAATGAATTCCTGTGTTTGTCCATGCAATTTACGTGTGCACGTGAATTCCTAAGCTCGTGTTGTGGCACTGGAAAGTGTGATGGAAACTTAGGGCTGGCTGTTTGGTGTACAGTCATGAGGGAAGCCGCTCTGTTTTCCGTACTAGGAGAGAGATTTTTATTGCAAGGGCAGTGGAAAAATACTCATTTTCATTGGAATATGCGGCAGTTTACAAAATTGGCTGTGCATTATTCTTGCAGTTTATCTTTTTATTGGACGGTTTCTGATTCTTATATGCGTCTTTTGGTGTGAAATTTTTTTTGGTTAAAAAAAGTTAAATTGAATAGATAATTTTTTTTTTCAATTAATTCAAACAAATTATTTAATTAAAAATTAACAACTAATATTTAAATATTTTTAACTTTCAACTAAGAAATTGAAAAATAAATATTTTAATATTTTTTAAAAATAAAAAAGAGTGATTACTTTAATATTATTAAAGTTCATTTAATGAGGGTATTCTTGTCTTTTTAATCTTTTTTATTTGATAAACAATGGAATAAAATGCTCAAGAAAAATAGAATTAGCAAGCCAGAGTTTAGAGTAACAAACATCCGGCAAGTTAGCAACTATAATTAAGGAGGCGAAACTAAGAACAATATCAAAATACTTGAAAAAAGAGAATTGATTATATCCATGTTTAGCAAAGGTATCAATAGTAAAATTTACATCACGAAAGGTGTGAGAAATTTGGACATACCAATTTAAATTTAATTAGTGTTTAATAGCGTGAACCAAATGAAAGTTTCTATATAGATTATCTTGTAAGTTTTGAATCATTTTAATCATGATCAAGATCCATAAAGGTAGACTTATACCCAAGTAAACCCCAAAGTTTAGTATTAGTAATCGTGCAGTTTGAGAGTCCTTGATAAATTTGCCTTTGCTATCTCTTAATAGTCCACCACAAACTTCAGAACCTTGATATGAAACAGAACTATTAGTATTAAGCTTGACAATATGATCAGGAGGGAGAATCTAATAAATATGTTGAATAGTGAAATCCTTGACGGTTCTTTTAACAAGTCGGAGGAGAGAAAAAAAGCAGTAATAATCCAGAATCAACAGTGATAACCCAGTCAACTATGGAGTCTTTCACATAGTCCTAATTACAATAATAGAATATCACGGGAATATCGTTAGGACCAGGGGCTTTCTAGGCAACCATATTAAGAAAAACTCTCTTGACTTCCTTTTCTGTAACCTGTTTAGCTAGAGAACAAAACTTAGTATCTGTTAGATTGGGGAACATACCTGAAATAGGGAATTAGTCATAGAAGTCCTTTTTATCATACAACTTCTTGAAAAAGGAAATACTCATTTCTTGCAAAGTATTTTGGTGTTCAATCCAAGACCCATTTTCATATCTTAACATAAATATTCTGTTTTTTCTTTTTTGAGCTGAAGCCATACCATGAAAATCAATAGTGTTATGATCCCTATACAAAAGCCATTTACATCTAGAAAGTTACTTCAAATAATTTCTTCTTGGATAGCCAAAGCCTCATACTTTTTCCATAACTGAACCTGAAGATTTTCTAGGAAAATATTAGTCTGAAAACCCATAAAATGCCTTATACCTTTTAATATCAACAAGATTATGTTCTTTTTCTTGATTACATTACTGAAAACATTTTTATTTCAATCTTTAGTCGCCTCTATAAAGGAGTTAATATTAGATTCTAGGTCCCCGTTCTTCAATCACGACCTTTAGAAGATCTTGGAAAGTATCATGAGTCAACCAAGAAGCTAAAGACTGAAAAAGGCTTTCCGACAGTATTATTTAAGTCATTGCCCCTAAAGTGACTTAAGCTTAAGGAGGTGCTTGACCATAACATTATCAAAGAGAGTGGATCAGAGACTATTAACAACAAAACGATAGTCTTCTTCTAATATTATTGCGTTGCTAAGTAAAAGGTTGTCTTTAGAAACCTATGTTGTGAAGGCCACAGTTAAGCAGAGTGTCCTAAATAATAGTAGAGTCACATGACATATTGGAATAACCACCAGTATCATCAATAGATAAAACGTAATTAAAATCACCCCTACACACCAGCAACCCTTAGTTTGACTAGAAATCTCCTTGAGGCCAGCCCAAAGATCCTTCCGAGAGGCAGGTTGGGAACTTCTGTAAACAACAGTGAAAAACCACAGACTGCAATTCTCAAAGGTAATTTGCATGTGAATAAACTAATGATGAGACTGAAGTACTTGTATCTACCAACAATTAAGTTTTCACATACATTAAATACCATCAGAAAAACCTACACCATCTTGAATATGGTAACCATCAAATTTAAATATTTTAACAATCTTCTTTGCTTTCTCCCCACTCACATGCGTCTCCAACAAACATAAAAAGTTAGAATGATATCTATTCATTAGATCACTAATCATGGTAGTGAAACCTCGTCCTGAGACACCTTTACAATTCCAAATTAAAATATTCATTTAAGGGTTAAGAAAAGGAAGGATTAAAATAACAACATGTGCTAATCTTGTTTAGTAAGATGGGCATTCCCCAAAGCATTTAGAGCATGTTTAGTCTGGGCCCTAATAACATTTCAATATCCATCACCATTTTCCTGACAACTCCTTCAGTTACCTTCATCCTTCTCTTAGAGATTGAACCAGGGTCAAGAGGATTAGAGGCACTAGTTTTATTTTTTGAGAGTGCTCACAATCTTTGAACAAACTCCATGTTTACCTTATCTGGTCCCTGAACATGTACGGCAAGAGGATCTAGATCATCCTTCTAACTAGTATTACCCTACCAGTAAACACAATCCTAAGTGAGATTATCCTAATGAACAATTAACCCTTTCTTTTTATGGTCTAGCTCCTTGAGGGCTTCGATAGAGAGATTCTTTACCTAGTTTTGCTTTTGAGTGTTTACCTTTAACCTACTCGCAACAACTGACTACCCATTATGGGTTTTTAGGCCAAGAGAAGTCTTCGACCCACCTTGTTGAGCCATTTTTTGTTAATGTTTAAATGTGGTTTCGTTAGCCATATTTCCTTTGGGAATATTACCACCAATTTTTAGATTACCATTGAACCTCTTATAAGAACTTTGCTCTTTTTCCTTATTTGATGTATCCACTTCGGAGTCATTCTTTAATAAAGAGTAACGTGTGCTATTAAGACCAAGGTTAGTTTTGTCTATCTTGTCTCTGTCAAAATGATGTTTTGTTCCCATATAATTTCGTTTTGGGCATTTAACAATCATCCATGGTCCAAAGTGATTAGTAGAAGAATTATGTTCTTCCACTAACATGTGAATTGAATCTTTAGCTACCACACCATTCAGATAATTTGTCTTGAAGGAATTTCGCCCATCATTTGTCTTAAAGGAATTTTGCCCCTCCTCTGAGGTGGTAATATTTTCCATAATAGTGTCCATACCTTCAACTCCCACAGTCACTGGAGGTTCATTAGAGCCTGTTTTTGAAGGTTATCTGAGTATCTAATTTGGTTTAGCTAGAAGGCAATCATCCGCCTTATAACCATAAATACCATAATTGAAGCAGATAAGATGCAATCCTTCATACTCCACCAAGTAGGTCTTTCCAAGCGCAGTAATAGTTGGCACCAACTATCTGCTAAAATTGACCTCTACACATAATCGTGCATATTTACCCCTGGAATGGATAGATGTTAGCTCATTAATTTTCAGCATAGTACCTAATTTATAGCCTACACTCCAAAGAAAGGCTTCCTTGAAATATTGGGTTCATTAACATCTTTCTTATAGATTCCCTCCATTTCCATTTCTTCCATGAGCAATCCTATCTTTTCCACATCTGTCATCTTAACAACATTAGATATAGCCTCTGATTCTTTATGCAAAGCCTCTATGACCTTAATTTTTTGCTTATTTCCTGCTAAAATATCTTGCTCTACCACCATTTGATAATCCTCCAAATAATCCATACAAGAAAAACTTCACTCAAAAGGATACAAGTCTACCTAGAAACCTCACCTGCAACCACAAAGAAAAGAAACTTACCTTTCCACGTTTCCCTGGTTGAGAAACCAATTGGAAAGAGTGGAAGGTAGGATGAAAGAAAAATAGAAGTAGGCAGCATTAACTACTCACCTTTTCCATGGCTCTCACAAATTGATGCAAAGATTGTAAATGTAGCGTGTCTCAAAGAAGGAAGGAATTCTCTCATGTCAAAGCTTTGCCACCAACTTCTTGCCGATGACTGGTTGTGTTTTTAGCGGAAGCTCGTGGGGAAAAGCTTGTCAGAGCACTAGCTACTCCGGAGGAAAACATGGCAGCAGCGAGGAAGAAGAAGCCTTCCAATCTAATATGCTTTCTTTTCCATTCTCATCGTTATCTTGCCAAATGCTTATTGAATGCCATTTCTCTTTATATTTTCATCCTACCAAACAAGATTTTATATCAAAAGTTTACATTCTATTCTATTTGTATTATCTTTCTTATTTCTTTTCCAATCTTATGGATACCAGAAGAGGCATAAATGTTTAGAATGCAAGGGAATCGAATTTCAGTCATTCAAATTTATGTATTTGTAAAGTTTGCAATGTTTTTTTGGTACTTTTAAATGTCTTTTAATTCTTCGTCCAAATAAAATATTTTATGAGATGGCATTTTAAATATTCTGAAAAATTGTGATACATTATTAAAATATTGTATTGAAACACACCTTATCTTGTCAATAATGTTCGGCTTGAATTGATTCATTTTAGTTGTGTTCAGTTCACATGTTCTTTGTTGGAGGGGGAGGGTCAGGTTATGGCAAGCTCTTTTTCTGACGCAAACAGGCTTCAAAATAAGACTAGAACGTCAATTTTACCATGGCAGCATAAATTGTCTTACAAAGAAGAATAAGGACGTTAGGGAAAGAAGGAACGAGAAAATTAATAATAGAATATGGTCCAAAAGAAATAATATGTGGGAAAAAAAAAGATGCAATGTTCGATGGATAATCATTAGTTTTGGGTCAAATATTATTTTGAATATATATTTTTACTGGTATCAACACGATTTTAAGAGAAGGTAGAAATAATAGTAATAATTTCAAAGAAGTAACTTATTCTTGGTTCAATAGGTGTGAATGGGGACTGAGTAGCAAAGTTTTGGTTAAATTTATTTTTCAGCTTTGCATTCTAAAGGTCAAAACTCAAAAGTAAACGCGCAAGTGTTCGGATACAACAAATACTAGTGGAAAATACTAAAAAAAAAAAAAAAAGAATTTGAAAACAAGGAATGAAAGAAATGAATAATATTTTATAGTTTGGTGAGGCGTTTGCAAGGTAGGGTTGGTAGCCTTTTCCAAGATTTGGTAACAATGTGAAAACGAAGATAAAAGCAAGATTTTGTCATACTTCTCTAAGATGGGGAAACAATTTTTGCCTCCTAAATTGCTAACTTGCCTTGTACGGGATAGTGGGTTTTGACCGACATATTTACCAAAAGTAATTAAATTATAAATAAATTATTAAACAAATGAAGAATAAATTTTATTGAAATTCATATTTATCATATTTATTTAGGTATTTATATTTTATTATTCTATCAGTCTATTCTCAGTATTACTTACTCAAAAATTTTCCAATAAAAATTGAGCATTTGGAAGTAGTTGGAGTAGAAAAAAAAAGCTTTGGTGGGAAAAGCAACATATAGTTCACGGATCACGTAGGCATTGGCATTACAAAATTGAAAATAAAAAGGTAAACATACATACATAGTCTGAGCATATGGTCAAAGAAAGAATTTGGTAGCTTAACAATTTTTATAAAATAAAACAAATCAGATTTAAGGCCCACACACCCACCAGCCTTAGTAATATTCTATTTCTTCACATTGACTTATTCCTATTGTCCTCTCTCGTACATCCATAAACCCTTCAATGGTCAATAAAACGCGTGCTTTGCGTATTAAATTACCACTTTTCTTCCTCATTCCGCCATTTTTCTTCCTTTGGCTTGCATGTGTTTGGCAAGTAAGTCTTATTTCAAACCTGAGTTGGGATCCGATGCTCTACAATACTATGTGTTAGATATTGTCAGCCGTCAGATCTAAAATGACATCATGCTATCTTCATTAATTATTATGATATAATAGCTAATAATATCCAACACATGATATTGTAATCCGAACTCACACCGACTCAAAGTCAAAGTCCTTGTGTTCAAAACAACGAAAAAGGTTAACCTTCCAACTCCGCCACCTCAGTGCCTACCCACAAGTCTTATATATCTTTTCTTGAGTCTCCCGCAATCTTCCTCTATATATATACACACACATACTCCTTCTGCTCCGAACCGTTCTCATCACGACACAGTTTCTTTTGTGTTTGGTACATCTCAGCATCTTCAAGTCCCAAGCAGATACTTGAAGTTCAGAGATACAGAATGAAGGGTTACTCTCTCGCAGTGGCATTTAATGCTATTTCCATCATCATGTTCTTCGTCTTGCTCTCGTTCTCCACGAACGTTGAGGGCATGAGACCTCTGAAAGATCAATCAAACCCTTCGTTCATAAGCTTAATAATCAACAGGGCTTATTCTGGGCCAAGTCACAGAGGACGAGGTCATTGACCTAATTATCATGATCTTCAACTTCGTCTTTTTTCGGCAGATACAATAGACAGCGATCTCTCCAAAGCTTCATAGTAATCGAGGGAGAAGGATAAAGGCTTTCGGGGATTTTGTACGTAGGTGAGGAGGCTTCAAGTGAAAGAGTCATTACTGGGGTTTACACCATTTTGTAAAGGAATTATACGTTAATTGTTGGATATAGCAGAATCTAAGTCCTTAGATTACTGATTATACAGGTTTTTTTTTTTTTTTTTTTCCTATTTTCTGTGTATTTCTTTTTTATTTTTGGGTAAGAATATACTGTTTGCGATCAATATGATGTAAAACGGTTCGAGGACGTTAATGAAATAGTGTTCAAATCTATACGTTCGCCTTTTTTTTTTTGGCCAATAATACGGTTGCCTTTATTTGTTTGTGTTTAAAAGCTCGGAAGTGGGAATGGGTTTTTTATTTTTCTGAGAAACAATATTTTACCCATTGAGTTATAGTCTAATCACAAAATGAATTTGATAGAGTGTCACTCTCTTGAATTTTTTTTTTTTAAATATTTGTTAACTTTAACGGTAACTGAATTTGACTTTTAAACTATTTAAGTCGGCTTCTGTATAAAGAACACGTCTTCAAAGTTGTATTGAATCAATTTTCGTGCTTTGAGAACTCCTCTTGATAGAAAAAATCAACTGATGTGAATGTTTTTCGAAAAGATACTTGCTGTTTTTTGAAAAAATGGCAATGGTCAATTTTCAAAAAGTTTAAAGGTTCTATTTCATCAAGTGGCTCAAGTTGATGTTGTTTTTTTATTTATTGTTTAGTGTTGTTTCACTTTTTATATTCAGGGGCCAGAATATTAAGTCATAAAGTTGATTAATTAATATTGTAATTAGAGTATAGTACAAAGGGGGTACAAATATATATATATATATATATATATTTCCGGCAACGTAATGTTTATTTTAAAACTCTTTTGAAAGTCTTTCCTCTCTGATTAATGTATGATTTAATGACTGTCGGTGCTTGAATATTCAGCAAAATAGTTCACCAACTAACCCAATTTAAACTTGCTATACATTGGTGATTGCGCTTCATCAACCTTGATAAAATGTTTAGGAGGTAATCCAAATATTTTTAAAATTTTTATTTGAGCCTGAGTTTGACTCAAAGAAAAGTATATGGAGAAAAATATTATTTTAGTCCTCCATTTTGGGCTATAATATCATTTTTGTCATTCATTAATTGAAAGTCACAAAATAATAATTTACTTTCAAACATAATCTTATTTTGGCCTTTCATAAATTAAAAGTTTTTAAATGATTCTTAACTTTTTAAATTTTGATTCAAAATGATCATTCTTAGTGAGATGTACTACTTATGATTAAATTTTGAAAGTAACGGATTATTTTGAGACTTTCAATTTTTTAAAAATTAAAATGAGACTAAGTTTAAAAGTGAATGACCATTTTGAGATTTTCAATTTATAGAAGATCAAAGTAAAATTAAACTCAATAGTAAAGGTCCAAAATGATATTTCTCAAAGTATATGTATGTTAAGCATTTGGGCTTAACTGTGTTCCACAAAAATTGTTGGTTTCAAATTTAAGCGTAAGCCCATTTCTTCTTCTTCTATATCTAGTTTGATTTGAATAGCAATTTATGGATTGAAGCCTAGCCTACCATGTTTAAAATATTTTAATTGAAGAAAAATATAAAATTGGTCCTCCACTTTAATATCAATTAATAAATATTTATACACCATAGGTCCTTGACTAAGGTAGGATCACCCCATCTAGACTTAAACCTTTACAATGTTCATAAAACCTATTAATGAATGACTTGAATCTTATTTAAAGCGTTATAAGATTGCCAATGAGACTAATCCAGGAAGCCTCAACCTGAATGAACTCAATCTTTCTCTTTAATCACGAACCTATCATTAGTCAAATCGAAAACTAAAGAATCTTCATAGTAAAATCACTGTTTTCCTTAGTACATTGTCAATATACTTTTCGAGTTATAAAGTTTGTGTTATTGTCGTTTGCGTCAGTTTGCTTTAGTACCATAAAGTTTGTATTATCAATTATGTCAGTACTACATTGTATCGAATCACGTTGTGCTTGTTTGGTTGGTTTGTTTGACTTTTCCCTATATAATGAGCCCTCAGAAACAGAACAACCCTTGTAATATTTTCAGCTAATAATAATGTGTTTTTCTCAATGGCTTTCTAAATCTTTTACCCTCTCAAAAATCATTTTCTTAACTACTTAGACAACTATTCTTTTAAAGATCCCTAGTGTCCTTTACGCCTGCTTCAGCTAAAAATCTTACACATAAGAAAGAATTAGTTCCTATTAAATCTGATTATTGAGCCAAACCATTTAAAATTGGGCTTAAATTCAAGTTTAAAATGAACCATATTTTAATCTGAATTTTTTTATTCGAACTATTATTCATATTTTTTGGATTAGATTATCAAACTAATAAGACTTTTTAAAAAATAATCAAATTAATTTATTACTTAAAACTTGATATAAATGACATAAATAATTATTATTATTATATATAAGATTATATATTGAGAAGTTGTAAATATAAATAAGTTATTGTATTGACATAAATTTTTTAAATAAGATATATTAATTTTTATTTTTTAATCAAAATGTCAAATTACACTAAATTTTTTTTAAATAATAAATTTTTACTTATTAAAAAAATATTTATTAGCTTGACTCGTTTTATAAATTGAACTTTTTTAATTAAGTTTTTTTTTTCTTTTGGAGATTTATTAAATCAGATGAACATTTTAAATTATGATAAAATCTGGTTTCTATAGACAAGGCTAATAGCAATAAGATGATGAACGATATGGATATTTAAAGATATATTATTTCCTAAGAAATATATCTAGGCTATAACAATAACGTTGAAATGTTTGATACCCATGGTTGCTTTGTTAATCACAAGCTTTACCTTGACACAGAAATTTTCTATGGGATTGAGTTTATTCAATAAACATATATTGAATCAAGAAACCATAAAATGATGAAAGCTTTAGCCATCCATATATGCTTTGATAATAGCAATTGGCTGTAGCAAAAATTTAAAGTGGATGAGTGCAATTTTTGAATTTATGGCGACAAAGACATGTAAAATTTGTATAATTGGATGTCACAGCAATAAAAAGGCGTGCTTATGTATCAATTTTCTCTTAATACTTGTTTTATACTCCTTACACTTCACTTATATATTATACTGATTCACAAACTGAGCCTTATAGTCGTTTCAGAGTTGATCAACCATTCTTGCCTTGTCCAACAAATCCACAATTCATATATATATATATATATTAAAAGATGTGTTTAAAATATTAGACAGTTTTTTAATTCTAAAAGTTACATTCAAGTCATTTGAAATAGAAAAAAAATGTATTATATTAACTTTTACTGTAACAAACTGTAAAGTATAATTATATTTATTTTATCAAAAAAATTTTATATTTATAATTTATATAGTATAACAAGTATTGAATATACATTTACTTAATATAAAAAAAATTAGTTTTCGAAATTTATAATTAGATAAATATTAATTTTCAATACAAAATAAAAGCATTGAGATTAAATTTTAAATATATTCCTTATTAAGTTTTATTTTTTCTTACTTCTACCTTGCATTCTTATTTAAAAAATAAAAAAAGGTAATTTAAAATTTTCTCTTAAAATAGACTATTTTAAAGTTATAGTTGACTAATTGAGGTATTGTTTACTGAAAATTATAAATAAAATATTTAATTGTGTCAAAATATAGTTGAATAAAGTTTTCCAAAAACAAATTTAAAAGAAATGTCATAAACCAATAAATGATATGTATTACAATAAAATGATGTGTTTGAAAGGAAGAAGTTTTATAGAATTAGTTGACTATAAAAATTACTGTTGACTAAAATGCATGCACTAGTAATGCAGAGATAGGAATTAGATAAGCACATACCAGAATTTCTAATGTTTGGCAAGACAATACTTACGTCTAGATCCCTTGACTCTTTCAACAAATTTTCACTATGTTAGCAAGCTTTAAAAATCCTTCAATAGTTTTACATGTGATCACTCTTAAATACAAGATTTTTTAAGCTAACCTCAAACTTACTTAGAGTTTTTCAAATTCACAAAACTCTCACAATTGTCCTCTTCTCAGTCTCAAAGAAAGGTTTAAATCAATATGAAGAAATTTGCTTTTAAACCCTTATAGAAGTGGGTTTACAAAAAATTGCACAAAAGGTTTAAACCATAAACTAAGCTCAGAAAAAGTAATTTTACTCGAATGTGGTGTGGATCTATATCTTCTTCGACTGCATCGCTTCTATATATAACTTTTCTTGAAATATACCCGAGATAGTAACTTCTGCATATTTTCGCTTTTATGGAGTTGGTTGTGTAACTGCTCTTTTGTCTCCACTAAACTTGCAATTTCAACTCCAAAGAATGATGAGATAATTTTGGGAAATGTAAATTCCGTAAAAACGCTGATCTAGTCAGCGGCTCACGGGAGAAAAGAGCTGTTCGGAAAATAACATCGGAGCTTTTAGAGATAAGACACTTTACTTCCTTGGATTACTTAATGCTTCACGTGCTGACCTTTTTGACTTTGTATTCTTTGAGTTGTAATCACTTCAGATAGAAAAGAAAACTGATTTAAAAGGAATCAAATTAAATAAAAAAGGCTATCAAAGTTACGATCGTAATGAAAATGAATTTTCTCACATTAGCGTTTTGTCATTAATTAAACATAGAGATTTTTTTATTACTATTTTTAGAATGTAAGAGTGCCGATTGAGTTGTTTACTTTCCAATATTGCTTACTTGAGATCTATATGCACACACAATGTTAATGTAACAATTATAGCTTTTCTAAGATCTAGTGAACGGAATTTACAAAAGCTTAAATTGTTGCTTGATGAAATATATATAATATTCATCTCTTAAATATTTGAAACGGCTTCTGTGGGTCTAGTAGTGCTTTTCCATAGCTGGAGGTAGTGAAAGGTGCTTCTTTGCTTGTCCGACATAAGCCCTTTTTGTGAAGTTATTGTAATCATGGGCTTCAATGGCGTCTAATTTCTGCTTGTGCAGCAACAAGGAAACCCACACTGGCCATTTGCTAGCTGAGTCCAGCTCTGCTTCTCCTTTCTCTGCCTCGTTAAAAAACATCATGGCTCTCTTTATTTGTCCCTTCATGAAATTGCGCCACTTGTCTGTCACTTGGCCTCAAAAGATGTCGTCGTCTGATAGGCTTGCTTGTGCCATCTCATCTTGTGGGAGTTATATTCTTCCTCTTCTAACATTATATGATCAAGAATAGGAAAGTGCGATAAAAGAGACCACATAATTTTATAATGCCAAAAAGTTGGTATCTTGTCACAACATTTATTATGAACTAGAATCAATTTGGATGAAAATGCTTTAAAGATGTCAAATGTGTTATGATTTATATCAATTTTGTAATCAAACATTAGTTTATGAGAGTAAATTTAATTTTTTGTAAAAGTATATAAATCAAATTAATTATAATACATATATAAATTAAAAATATATTATTTTAATTCATAATTTATTACTAAATTATTATTTTAATTATTTAATTATTTTATTTTAAAATAAACTTATAAACCTTAAACCTTCCATTCTAAATCAAAACAATATGATAAACGCACTTAGAAGCAAAGCTACCCCATTCACTGGTGGGTTCAGATCCCCTCCCATAGTTACTTGCAGTGTTTTTTCCCTATAACAAACCTTATCCGTCTAATGCATCTAGGGGTTGGGATTAAGGCACCAAATCATGGATGCCAAAACGCACCATATCACTTAAGTGAAATAATACATTTTAGCTTTATTTTTAAAAAAAAATTTCCTTTACCCAAAGTGGCATTGTTCTACTACTTTTTTTTTTTTATTTAATTTTCATAGTCAAAATGCATCGTTTCACTTAGTGAAACAATATGTTTTGACAATTTATTTTCAAACTTTTCCATTAGCTCAAACAATGTCATGTGGTGAGGCTTTTTGAAAAATATATATAATCCAAACGATGCCGTTTTGAAGGATGCACAGGCTTTTTGTTCTTCCATCACTGCATCACGTCGTTTAGCACCAAAGAAGATGAAAATGTGGAGCATTTTGTTGCAGAAAGGGGAGAAAGATTGAGGTGTGTACTCTGAACCATTTTGTTGCAAGAAGGTGAGGACAATCGAGGCATTTGATTAAGGGTGTCCAAGTGCTCTATTTTAGGTGCCTAAACTACCCACATTTCAGCTTTGATTTTGCAAGGGAGAGATTTTGTTTTGTTGTGACTTGACAGTAGTAAGCAATACAGGTTTGGTCCAATATCAAAGTTGTCTACCATATGTGAGGGTCATGGTTTTGGAGGATACATACGTACATACATACATACATATATACATACATACATATATATAATAGTGGTTTTATGGTACTTTGAGTTGTATGCAGAACCCATTTTGCCAAAAACAAATATGATGTTTAGACATAAGGAAGAGAAAAAAAGTGTTCACTTGAGATATTGTGTGTTTGAAAACAAAGGAAAAAAAAAAAAAAGAGATCACCTAAGATATGAGTGTTCAAAGATAAAGAAAAGGGAAAATAAAACACCATACTTATGTAAAATCTTTTATGTAAATAAATTGATTTTTAAACTTGCCTAATTTAACTTTGGATATCTATTATGAATGTGGAATCTTCATTTTAACTATCTCCTAAATTTCAGAGTTGGACGTTCAAATTTAATAGGTGAAGGTTCCAAATTTTTTCCCCTTCATTGTTTTCTACCTATGGCTCTATATTTTGTATTTTCAATCATATATAATTAATCTTAATTACCTATAATTTAATTAGAAGACATTTTTATACATAGTTGTTCAATCCTTGATTTGTAATAGCCTAGTAATAAAGACATTATTAGATATTTCCTAACCGTTACAAGTAAAGTTCATACTTGAGGATATAATTTAATCTTTAATTGGATTATCACCATATTTGGATATATTGTAGAAAAGACTTGGCATGCATATATATATATATTAAGGACATTTGCACAAGGTTGGGGGACTTGGAAAGTGCTGGCAGACCAAGCAAAATAAGTATTATAATTGTAAATGAAATAATTGACTCACAGGGTATGATATTCTAAATCTATTTTGATCAATGAATTTTAGGGAATTAAGTGCCTCCACTACTAATTTGACCAATGAAGGCGACTTTAAAGTTAAAGGCAAGCCAACAGTTGGTTTGAAATTTGACAATGTAGATACATCTTGGCAATTTTATAGTAACTATGATTTGCAGGTGGGATTTGGAGTACGAAAGCAATACTTTAACAAAAACAAGAAAGATGGAACTATGACTTCATATATATTTGTTTGTTGTAAAAAGGGTCTTTAGAAGCCAGATAAAATAGACACTCTAGCTACAAATCATAGGCTTAAAGGGAAAATTAATAGTTAATGAGTTTATGGATAGTCATAATCACCCTCTTCAACTTCTGAAAACTACACATATGCTAGCTTCCTATTATAATACATATGAAGTTCAAGCCTATGAGATTGAATTGGCTGAGGACTTAGGATTGTCGCAAAAAGCTACATTTTAGTTGATGAGCACATATGTTGGGGGTAGAACCAATCTCGGCTTTACTCCTTAGATGCCATGAGCTATTTGCATTCCAAAAGACAACGTAATATGGTTTATGGAAAAGTAGGATGTCTACTGCAGTACTTTTAGCGACAATTATTAGCTAACCCTTTTGTTTTTCCATGTTTAGGATGTCTACTGCAGTACTTTTAGCGACAATTATTAGCTAACCCTTTTGTTTTTCCATGTTTATAAAATGGAT
This sequence comes from Delonix regia, assembly GCA_037074485.1. Classification (NCBI taxonomy): domain Eukaryota; kingdom Viridiplantae; phylum Streptophyta; class Magnoliopsida; order Fabales; family Fabaceae; genus Delonix; species Delonix regia. Next base: position 6,412,981 of record CM073454.1, on the reverse strand, counting down.
ATGGAAGAATTGATAAGGAATGTTTTTAAACGGATGCATGCATGATTGTGGACTATGGATATTTTGGTGATGTGAGTCTTGTTTAATACAACTTATTGTATGAATCATGCATAAAGACCACTTACATTGTTCACTAGGTTCAACTATTATAGGTAGACAGTTATGTTTGGAGCTGCATTAGTGTACAATAAAACAACTGAGTCATTTAATTGGTTATTCGAGATATTTTTGGAAGCCCATGAGAACAAAAAATCGCAGACCATTTTTACTGATAAGGACCAGTAATACTAAATACCATTGTCTAGTTTCTAAGTTAAGTTTCTTGCAAGTGAGGTGATACTTGATACTTGACACGGTCTTTGTACGTGGCAATGATACAGAATGAGATCAAACATCTTAGCAATCTAATGATAGCCATGTGATGAAAGATAGATCTCATATTCTTACTAATTTTAAGAAATGCATGTACCAGTGTGACGATGAAGCCTACTTTGAGGCAGCTTAGGCAAAAATGCTTATGGCACATGATATTTAAAGAATACTTATTTTAAGTATGTATATGCATTGTGTGAAAAATAGGTTGTGTGTTGTATGAAACAAGCATTCACATTAGGCAAGTGAACACACAATTGAGTGAAAGTTTGAATTTTGATTTCAAGGCTTTCATGAAACTGAATGTAAACATCACACAGTTTTCAAACTTGCTGAGCGATTACAAGAAGAAAAATGGTATAATAAGTTGAAGGCAAAGTATAAAGCTTATCACAAGCTTCCAAGGTTAAGTTACCAACATTCATTCATTTTAAATCATGCTACACAGATCTACACACATAATTTTCACATTATTTTAACAAAATTTTGACTTATTATTTGTTGTTTCAATACGACATAAAAATGAGGATCAACCTACAAGTGCATATGTTTTATCTATGGCTAACCAGGAAGGTGAATGACAAGTCTTATTTGATCCTGTTCCAAAATTTTGTTGCTTCTACTTGCAGAAAGTTTGAGACGTATGGGATATTATATGACCACGTTTTGAAAGTTTTCATTGTGCTAGAAATTGAAAAAGTGTCTAATCAATATATCCTAAAGCGATGGACAAATAATGCACGTAATGGTATTATGCATGATGTAAGGGAGAAGGAGGTTGCTAAGTTAGATAGCTTACAATGGTACAAGCAACTATGCTTTAAAGCTATTAGACTAGCATCTAAGGTGGCTTCGCGTGAAGAATTGTGCTCTCTTGTGGACAGAGGGTTGGATGATTTGTGCAAATAGGTGATGGGTGTTTATTTAGGACAGTGAATTGGTAATAAAGAAACCAATTAGCTTGTAACCTAATAATGCAATGGCGTAAATCAAGCGAAGGGATTGAAGACGAGAGTTGGTCTCATGAGATGAAAACGACCAAAAAGTTGGGTCAAGCTTCAATGTACTAAGAAAAGAAAGGCTTCAATCACTACATGTATCAGGTATGTATACTTTTGTATTTGTGCATTCATAAGGTTATTGCTTTGATTCCCTCTAAAAGTAATAATGATTTTTCTTGTAGGGTAATGGCTCGTCATGTTCATTGTTGTGTGAAGTATCATGCTCAGCACCTCCTACATCTTATGCTGACCATCAAAGAAATGGAAATCACTTTAGTTTTGCAAGATTTTTAATGGTAAATATACTACATGATACATTCATGTGTGTTCACTATCTAATTCTCACTTTAATACATTTGTCTTCATGTGTGATTACAAAAGCCATTGGAAATTCCAACACAGTCACTTCAAAATGAAGACATCTAGAGTTATCTATGCACCTATAAGTTTTTTGAGATAACCATACAATCGTACTTGTATTTTTTAGAGCCATTGAGCTTTTATAAAGATTGAGACTTCTCAATAATTGTATTTTTTAGGCTTACTAAGCATATATTATAGGTACTTGACATCTGTATTTTTTTTGGAGTCATTAAGCTTTTGTAAACATTATGCTCAAATGTACGTAAGAAACTCATATGTATTACTTTTCAAAGGTCAAATACAAAGACATTGTTATGGTAGCATCTTGCTAAAGTGATATTGCCTATTTTGATATTAACTTGCACCATTACAGCTCTGCATTGTGTACATAAGTTTACATTGCAATTACAATACTACTATGACTCTATAACAAATTACATTACATGATATCATATATATTGTTCTTCTAATCTACAGTACTCCTCATCTGTTTTGCTTTCTGATTGTTTGATATCCCAATCCTTAGCTATCTTAGAATTATTGGTTATACCATTTCTACATTTTATATCATCTGCAATAGTGTTCTCACCAGTTGATTTTGCTTTAAGAGCAACTTCAGCAAGATTAGCACTAGATTATCTTACAAGTTCTTGTATTAAGTTCTGGGGTATCTTCCTTATCATCAAAAGGAGTATCTCGAGTGACCTCCCTTCCAGTAGCCCTTTTCTTTGAAGGTGGAAGGTCATTATCTGCATCCCCCTATTGAAGAAAGAAATCAATGAGCTACAATTTAAAGAACTTCTATTTCACCAAGCTTGAGTAAGGCAATAACTGCAATAAGAAAAGTAATTACAAAAATTTGAAGTACAAAGAACAACATAAGCATAAAAGATCATAGTAAATGCATGACAATTTATACATACATGCCAAAATACCTCTTAAAAGGTCAAACATGAGTACAAATTACAACATAATGTGCAAAACAAAAGTACCTTCTAACAGACATATTGGTAAAAGCAGAACTCTTCAATAAGAAGTCCACAAAATAATAATTTTTCTCTTCTAGAAAACACAATAGAAAGCCTATATGACTTTTTTTTTTCTTACTACTATTCATCATTATTTTTCTTCGAATGATTAAATTACTTAAGGTTTCAAGTTAAAGAAATTGCATATAGCTTATGACATGCTACATTCACCATGACAAACTTACCTCCAACCAATGTAACTGCATGTTTTGTCTTATTGATGTTATTGGCACTATCCACATAGTTGAAAAGAAAGTAAATTAATATCAATGAAGCATTTTGTCCATACCAATTAAATACATAAATTTACATATACAAACTTAAGTAAAAGTTGAAATAACCAACTACAAGATACTAAACCCATATAAACATTCCTATGAAATTACAGGAATTCCTAGTAAATGACAATTACAAAAGCCATAATAGGTACATCAAAACTAAATTTTCATAACTTATTCATCAGTCACGTACAGACAATAACACTTTCCTTGTTATCAACATCTCAGATAAATTGCAACAACATTTTGTTATTATGGTAACATATCTACAAAGCAACCTTTCAGACATACAAACCTCAAAATTCAAGGATTGTCCAAAAGCTCAAACATAATTGTAATCTATCATCATCAGAGAATCAGAATACTCCTAAAATTAGAAAACAAAAAACAATGACCACTGCTGAAATATAAGTAGAGAAGATCACAACACTTGGTTCCAATGACCCACCACCACTAACAAAATCGGCTAACGTCAATGAAAGCTACACGATGCAATTGCCCAAGAACCTTACAATGCCGTCGTTTGGTTTTCTTAACTAAAGGAAGACAAAATCTTTGGCTTGGTCTATCGTGTGTGTAGGTTTGATAGAAATATTTTTTTAAAAAAATAGTAGTAGAATGACATCATTTTGGGCAAGGGAAAATTTCAAAAAACATAAGGCCAACACGCAGTGAAACGATGCATTTTGACATCAATGATTTGTTGCTTTAATCTCAACCACAAGATACATTGGACGGATGAGTTTTGTTACATGAGAAAAACACTGCAGGCAACTATAGGAGGGGATCTGAACCCCATCATTGGCACACTTATTAGTCCCTGCAACATAGTAGCAATATAGATACAACTTGTCCAAGTTCTTGTATCTTAACTTTCTCAGTTCCAACCTCGTCCCCTCTATCATATCCTTGGATGGCTACACACATTGATTTCACATCAGTTTAATACAATTACTTACCCATTCATACACACACACGCACACACACACAGACAAAGAAATATTGTTTTAGTCTATAACTTATTATTCTGGTCTTTTATTTATTTTATTTGTTTAAAATAATCCTTATTGATTAAAAATTATTACTTTTGGTGATTCACTTTTGAAATTGTCATCATATGTAATCCATTCATATATGCCTCAACTCATATGGAAGGATAAAAAATGATAATTTTCAATCTGTGAAGAGCTATATTGGCAAATAAAATGAGTAAGAAACTAAAATGACAATTTAATAATAAGTTAAGAATCAAAATAATATGATATATATATATATATATATATATATAAACTTGGTTACATGTATAAATTTGACTGTTCAAATTTAAAATTTAAAAACCAAAATAGGTAAACAACGAAAACCTTAATCTGACAATTTGTATTAAGCAAACTTCAATTTTAATTTTTAAATGTTGAAATTTAGACACGTTGAGTGAGTAATTTGAATTTCGTGTAGTTCAGTAAAGAAATTATATATGATCATCACATTATACAAGATCACAATTTTAGATTTTATCGATTTCAGTAACTAAATTTTAAATGTAAACTATTATAAAATTATACAATTTTTTAATATAAATAATCAAATTCGCACTATTTGCAAGAAATATAAGAAATCTGAATTAGTAGTCTGAGATGTTTGAAAAATCATTCCAATAGGGAAACATAAATACTACGCGGGCCATGGGAGAATGCTTAATGCTTAATGCTTAAGGTGTCACTGTCACCAAAGACTTCAAGTCTACTATTGGCACCTTCTCCTTAATTTCTTAGCTTGATTTGATTTTTCTATCTACGCGTTTGGGAGTTCAGTCTGAATCTTCTCAAGTTCTTAATATATTAAGCAATGTGAACTCTTGGATAGAATTTTCATGCTCATTGATATAACTACACGTAGTCAGAACACAAGAAAATCTCTTCACTTTGGAGTGCAAGAAACTATCTTCCAACTTCAAGTTCATATATTAATATATCCCATAATGGACCTTGCAAATAAGAAAAAAGTTACATAACCGGATGGTTAGATTATAATTTAATTATTATAATTTTAATATATTAAATATAAAACATAATATTTTATCTCCTATTAGTATTGAAAAATAAAATATTATATATCGTTAAAATTTTATTATTTAAAACTCGAGTAATTATTAAGTAATAGTTTATTTTTAGACAAGGAATTTTGGTTAAAAAAAATTATAATATATGTGGACATTATTTTTGGTTTCGTTTCATTGTTATGTACACTAAAGTTATACCAATATGAATATGATAAAAGGCACTTACTTATTACACTAATTAAGTACACTAAATTTTTAATAGACAAACACACCGCAACTAATTGGACTTGTATATATTTCTGTAACAACAATACAGATGCATGAAAGGATAGAATATATTACAACAAAAACATGAACCGACGTACTTTTCACTGTGATTTATGGGTAACAATCAATCCTAGCTGCCCTTTATTTAGAATAAATCTCATATTACATATAATTATATCACGTAATGAGAATAAATTCTCATTCGCTTATTGTATTATTCTTCTAATAAGCAAGAAGCCTATATATAGTTGCATGGGCTAGCTTAGCCACCATACGCAGCCTTGTATTCTCTCCATAGCTGATCCACAGGCTTTCCCAGCAACTGGTTAAAGTAATCATCACTGTAGCTTTCTCTCATCATCTTGTTCAACTCAGCCACAAACCCATTTCTCAGACCTTCACAGTAATCCAAAAACCTAGCCGTCACATCGTAGCCTTGGTCCCATCTATCTCCCCCTCCTGGCTGCACCCAGTGGCTCGGTGCATACCCAGCCTTCAGCCTCACAAAATCAGCGATCCCTTCAATGAGCCCACCGTTACTGTTAGCCCCAGACCACTGCCACACATGTGTCATCTCGTGGTACAGCACACCGTTGAAGTCGGTTTTAATGTCGCCTTGTATTCCGTTGATGTAATCTGCTCCGACGTGGATCTCGTCGTTGATGGTGACCGCGATTCCTTCTCTGTTTTCTACTATTAGGGTTACGGTTGCGACGTTCTTCCGGTCGGAATCGGAGTTTTGCCGGAAGATGTTCCAGATGAAGTTGGTGGCTTCTTCCATGGTTTGCTTTGTGTAGTCTGCTCCTAGTTCGTTGTTGAAGCGAGTCCCTCCGGGGCTTGTCGCTGCGTTGTTTGTGACCACGAACTCAACCCCATGGGTCCCTTTCAGGGCTGCTAACCCTAAAAATGCAGTAACGTAGAGGAAGAAGAAAGAGTACTGACGATGTTCAGCCATGGTGTGAATATGTTTTTTATGTTTTTGAGTTTATGTGTTGTGATGGGATGGAGGCTTTGGATGTGTGTTTATATAGGGATTGCTTAGCTTTATGAATTATGAATGTCTTGAGAAAAGTGGGATTTAACAAATTTCTTACGAATTTTCAAGGAGGAGACAAGTCATCGGATTATAGAATACCTAAGAAGTAAACGGTACAGACATTTACGTGTCGTTCTGCGGCTTGTCACCTTAAATTCACAAAACTATTTAATTTTGACACGACTGATTGTGTAATTAATGTTAATATGTTAAATAGCTTCATTGTTGAAAGACATTTCTTTTAAATTATACCTTCAAACAATTATATAATATCTCTCACGGTTATAATATAATTATGATATTAAGGTAATATTTTTAAAAAAAAATTAAATTACTCATTCACCTCGTTCATAGTCTCGTACTAGTGTGAAAATATTTAGAATTTAAGTGAAATAAACCTTTTACAATGAATTATTATTATTTTAAAATTCATGCAATTATTACATAGTTATCTTGGATATCATTTATATTTTCATTGTAAGCTCGTTAAAAATACAAGTGTTGAATCATGAGAATTATATGAAAACAAATTAATTTAATTTGGGTCAAATTATACATACATGAACTATAATGAAAGTTATCCAGTGACAAGGAGTGATAGCATATCGTTTGTTAGCTTGTTCATCTTTTTTTCAGAGTAAAATTATGAACGTATTTCGTCATGCATATGTGTGTATATACTTAGAGAATGCGAGGTTGAATTCTCAATTATGGCATGGAAAAATTCTTTGGGGCGCTAGCTACTAAACTACATCCCAATTTCTTTTTGTTAAATTATATAAACCAACACTAATTAGTTCAAGAGATATCCCAAGTTCGAAAAGTACCCGTCACAAATCACAAACAATCTATCTATTAGTAAAATATGCTCATTTTAACATAAGAGTTTTGTTGATCGATAAAAAAGTATCATTAAACAAATTCTTAACTCTTCATGCAATGATTTTTTATATCTTTCATATATATATTAAGAATTTTTTAAAATGCGTAAAATTTTTGTAGTTAACAAAAAAAATAACGAAGTCATTAATTTGTATAAATTCTTCATAATTAATGAGAAAATAATTAATTAATTAATTAATTAATTACTTCTTAAATAAAATTTTTTTTGGAATAAACAAGAAAAATAATGAATAAATTAATCAATTGTCTCTTAAATTTTCTAATAAGAGATTATAAATATAACTTGACATGATTCAAAATTAAAACAAGAGAAAAAATATATATGATTGAAAAGTTTATGATAGTGTCTTCTCAATAAACTCATTGTTGTCACTTCTCTCTTACCAATCTTATATAACCAATTTAATGGATTTCCTCTAATTTATTATATTTTTTCAATATCATAATATATTACTAAATTTAATTTTTTACTTACAATTACATATACTTTTGATTAAAAATGTATTAACATATAATAAAAAAATAATTTTTCCTATCACCCATGCGTTGCATGGACAAATAAACTAATTTCTTTGAATATTGGAGTTTTTAAATTCTAAATTAGAATTATATATATAATTATATTAAAACTTGTGGATAGACCTAATCATAATTTTAAAAATCTACCCTGCTTGATGAGTTTGATCCAAAAAAATTAAAATTCGGATAAAAAAACTTGACTTGTAAAATAGACTGAGTTTGTGCTTTTTTTAAAGTTTGACCCAAACTCAAAAAAAACCTAAATAAATATTTTTTAATAAATAAGAAATTATTATTTAAAAAAAATTTAGAAACAACTTGTGAAAATGCTAAGACACGTGTCATTTAGTTCAGCACTGTTCTTCCATCGCTAATATTCGATATTTGTGTTTTCAGATGAAATAGGAGGAAAATTGTCCATAGGGAAATTGTCCAGAAGGTAGACAGTCAACGAAAGTGAGCGACGGACATTTGGTCCAAATAGTGCATGTGAGTCGGTTTGTGTATTAATTATTATTTTAAAAATTGATTTGAACTGGTCAATGGAGTGAATTGGTTGTAGTTTCAATTTTACTTATCTTTTAATTTGATGGATTAGATGTACGGGATTGGATTTTGGTGCAATTCCTTAAGTGTTTTTTATTTATAATAAATGTATAATTAATTAATAATAATATAAAAATGTATAATTTTTTTTAAAAAAACTACACAGTAATTTATAATAATTATATACATATAGCATATATATATATATATATATATACACGTATATATATTATGTTTTAATTATAAAGAATTACATGTACATTTTTCCCTATATATATATATATATATATATTGGTCAAAATTGACAAAATGAGTCAAAACTATATTTGAATTTTTTTTTTTAATCTAAATCAAAGTTTTCATTTTGCTACATAAAATTTATGATATTTAAGGAACTCTACTCAAACTATTTCGCATAAATTTATTGTTATATTCAGAATATTTTAACTAATTAATTTGTATATATTTATATATTTATTTATATTTTAAATATCATTTTACAATATACATATAATAAGTTAATGATAAAATATAGAATGTGTGTGTGTGTATATATATATATATATATATGTTTGTATGTATGATCATTATATATTTTATAAAAAATGTTTCGAATCTAATTTGATCCAATCAAATTATTGAATCGTAAAACTAACTTATCCTGATTCAATATTATCAATTTAGCTTGTGTATATACTGAAATTAAATCTCTTTATAAACAATGTTAAAGCTAAGTCTCATACAATGCTACCTCAGTAAAGAGAAAAAATTTTTTTGAATATTAACTTTAGTTGTTGAATTTGAACTATCAAAATTAAAAAAACACCCCTCTAACACTATAACTCAAGTATTTTTTACCTGTCATCTCGAGTTCAAAAACAGAAGTTTTGAATCCAATTACTTAAAATGGAAGTCACAACTTGTTGATTCTCGGAATCTATCACTTTTAAATTTAATCTTATTTTATATATTTATAAATTAAACATCTTAAAAAATATTTAGTCTTTAAAATTAGATTTAAAGTAATTACGTTCGATAAAATCTTGAAAAATGAAAAACTCAATTGGTATAGATCTAAAATGGAGTTGAGTTTAAAGTGCGGACTCATTGTAAGGCTTTTAATTTGTGAAAGGCTAAGATAAAATTAAATTTAAAAATAAAAACTAAACTAATATTTTACTAATTATGGACTCGCCATCAAACTTGAAGGTAATGATCCATTATTGTGTGTGTAGAATCTGGCTTCTTCGTAAGTACCAAAAGTACTAGCCTTTGAGCATTTATTGCCGGCATATCTGGGAGAAATTTCTGAGTTTTGGATAATTTTGCCCTTCAAGACATTGAATATTTGAATTTCATTATTATAAATAGCGTCACACAGGTCAGCAAAGTTTGGCATGAATTGATTTTTTCTTCGGATTTCTAGTTCCACATTTTTGTTTGCATGTTTCTTTTGATTGTTCTCGTTATCGATTTTCAGAAATCAAATAATTCACCTTTGAATATAAAAATGGAGTACTCCATTATGTACTTTTTTCCTTTGGAGCTGGCACAACTTATCATCCGCACATAGTTTAAATTACATATATTTATAAAGTAAGGTTTAATGATAAAAAATTTATAAAGCTAATTTAATTTTTAATCCAGGTGCAATAGTACTCTTTAATGAGTGTAATTACACAAATTGTGTCTATTAAAAATAAAACTAGTTTATTTATTCATGTAACGAAAGAATTAATTTATGTTATTATATACCGATACATTTTAAATTATTTAGTTTATTGAGAGAGCATAACGTATGACACAACTTTAATTTTTTTTTTTTAAAGAACTCTAAAATAATATAAATTAATATAATCATATTTGACTATACTTTTAACTTTAAATAATTTAAATCGTTGAATATATAATTCAACTATATATACTTTTTTTTACTTTAATTTTAGACCATGTCAATTATATTTATAGTACGTTATTATAATGTTTAAGAGATTCATTTTTTAGGTTGATTTTAAAAATTATTTGATCTTTAAAAAATTTTTAATTTAAAAGACAATTATTTAATTTATTAATTTTCTAATTCATTTTAAAAGTTTCTCAGACTCTGAAAAATTTATGATTTAAGAGGTAATTAATTATGAATTGCTTTATAATGTTTATTGTTGACAACAAAAAATTTATTAATTTTCTCCTTAATTTTAAAAAATTCTCAGACATAAAAAATTTCTTGTGTTTAATTAATTCATTAATTAACTACTTCATAATTCTTCTTATTAATTACAACAAATTTATAAATTTTAAAAAATTCTCAATATATATATATATAAAGTAAATAATAGTTAACAGTTTGATCAATATTTTTCATCAATTAGCGGACTCCCACATTAAAATAAGTCTATTTTCCTTATATATAATATATAGATATCTCTAATTTATCAAACAAACGTTGTATTTGGGGTTTCAATTTGGTACCAAAGGATACCTATTGAATCAAGTATTTGAATCATTTGTAATCATCATTAAATTAAAATTTTCAAAAGCTACTTATTTTGGTTTTAAAAAATTACATTAACTGATAATTCTTTTTTTAAATACAAATTGAATCTGCATAATTGTTTAACATATGCCGTTTGATTTATCCTAAAGAATTCAGATTCGTAATCTACATGAGCCAGGCAAGACAGACATGGAATTTTCTACAGGAGTTGGTTTTCCTTGGTTTTTTTCTTAAAAAGAAAAAAGACATCGATATCCAACAAATGCATGAACAAAAACCAAACCAAGAGAAGTGAAGGGTGATGTCATTGTTTTTAATTAAAATAGAAGCATTTAGTATTAAAGATTTTATTATTATTCCAGTCATATTTTGATAAATAAATTATTTATATCTGTTGGCCGACAAAATTATTTATATATAACATTTAGGAATTAATTTAATAATGATTCAAGAATAAATTGCATAAATTTTTCCAAGAAAAAAATAAATTATGTGATAAAATATAAATAACAATACTATTAGATACCCAACAGTACTGAATGAATATCTAAGAAATAAACTCTAAATATAACTTTTATTCATACAGACCTAAATCAACAATAACTAAAAAAAATAAAAGAAATTACACAACAAAAGACTAAATATTAAAATCAACTCGTTCCAAGTAAATTATAAATTATACAATTATTAGTCAAAGAATTATTTCCCTTGAAATTTTTAGATTTTTACTTCTTGATTGATTTGCCCACAGAATCCTGTATTGGTGTAAAACTTTGAATAATGCAAACATCTATAATTATAAACAGTCCCAAAATATATTACAAAAAATTTTCATAATATCATCTATATTGACCAAATTGCACCCTTGCCGGCACCCCATTATTTTTTGAGCTTCCTTCCTTCCTACGGTGGACAACTTAATTCTAACTTTAAATTTGAAGATGATATATGGATATTTTTTCATTTGATATTAAATAATTAACATTTAATAAAGTTGGTTTAATTTTTAATGAGTAGTTAGTGGTTGACCGTTTTGTCCCTACAAATATATTATGATTCTAATTTTAAAATGTTTGAAGATGATATATGAATATTTTTATAGTTTAATATTATATAATTAATATATTTTCAAATTTGATATAAATGTTTAATTTTAAAAAATAATTTGGAAGAAATATAATTTTTTGGTCCTAAACAGTACATGTCTTTATTTGTTAATAATTGAACATTAAAAATATTTGAATCGTAGAATATCATTTTAGTTTCTCACTTATTAATTAATTATTAATTTGATTCATTATTTATCAATTTAATTTTAAATTAATCCTTTATTTATTAGTTCATTATCAATTTGATCTCTCTCATTTAATTAATACTAAGGGACAATTAGTATATTTGGTTTGACTTTTGAGAGGTTTAAAAATATATTTACACACTTAAACAAATTTTTTTTTTGTAAGTATTTTTATTTGGTTTGCCGTTTGATTTTCTCTAAAATTAATTTTGTACTCCAAACTCTCATTTGCCTAGAAGAAAAAAAAAAACTTACTTTTGTGTTCAATGAATTGTACAAATAATAAAACTCAGTTTTCAAATGAAAGTTTTTAAACATAAATCACAATTATACAAAATTATATTTGACCGAATTCAATTTTAAATCAAGTTGATCTAAAATCATATTAGTTCAATATCAATTCAAATACACACTAGATGTGTTAATTTTAATATTGGTGAGAGACCAACTTGAAAATAAAAATAAATAAAAGACCAAATTAAAAATTAACAAATATATAAGAGACCAAATTAATAATTAACTAATAAATAAACAACTAAAACAATATTTTACTCAAAGCCACAACTACATAAAAGGAAAACAAACATAATCTTCAGTAACACAAAATTGCGAAAACAATATTTCTCACCATTTTTTGCTAAAATAATAATAATATTATTATTTAGTTTCTAAATCTTGTTACATCAAACAAAAATAAAGAAAACGTACCTGCTCTAAATAAAATATTTCTGAAAGAGAATAAATAATTAAATATTTATCTTTAAAAATTATAATTCTCCTTCTAGAATTGCTCGGAGGATTGGATAAGCTCACAAGACAAGACCATCTCACACCACTAAAGCACATCATCCACTTATTCCAAATAAGCGTCCGGGTCGAGAATTCAAAGATTATTTTGATTTGAATAAGCTTCCATTTGGAAACAATGTAAAAATAGCGTGCAGTAATGGCCATCTTCTTGCTTTTCTCCTTCGTTTCCTATATAAATCCCTCAATTCAATTGATCTTGTGCAAAAACCAACCCTATCTTCTCTAAGAGTATTACAAATGGCTTCAATCCTCATGCACACCATCTGTTTGATAATATTCCTAGCTGGTATGCAGGTATCACACGCAGTAGAATACACGGTCACCAACACCGCCCTCACAACCGCCGGCGGCATACGCTTCCGCAACGAAATAGGTGCAGATTACGCCAAGCAAACTCTAGACTCTGCCACCCAATTCATATGGAGGATCTTCCAGCAGCAGAACAACCCATCAGACAGAAAGGATGTGCAGAAGGTAAGCTTGATAGTGGAAGACATTGATGGGGTTGCATTTACTAGCAACAATGAGATTCACCTAAGCGCAAGATACGTAGGGAGCTATTCAGGGGATGTAAGAAGGGAAGTGACTGGTGTGCTGTATCATGAGATGACCCATGTGTGGCAGTGGAATGGGAATGGTCAGGCCAATGGTGGGTTGATTGAAGGGATTGCTGATTTTGTGAGGCTCAAAGCTGGGTATGCTCCTAGCCACTGGGTGAAGCCTGGTCAGGGAGATAGGTGGGATCAAGGGTATGATGTTACTGCTCGTTTTCTGGATTACTGTGAGAGTTTGAGAAACGGGTTTGTGGCTGAATTGAACAAGAAGATGAGAAATGGTTATAGTGACCAGTTCTTTGTTGACCTGCTTGGGAAGAGCGTTAATCAGCTCTGGACAGAGTATAAGGCCAAGTTTGGGAATTAGGGAGAAGGGGAAAAAGATCTTGGATCACTTATAAGCATGCAAAAAATAAATAAATGTCAGAGTGCCTCAAAAAATAAAATAAATTTTCACAAGTTTGAGCCCTTATACTGACGATGCAGTTTGTATATATTGCTCTATATGCTCGGTTCCTTTAACTTCAGTTCTTCAGTGGAAATCTGTGTTGTAATTTTTCTTTTTAATTGTCATTTTCCTTTATAACGACGGCCTATATATGTATATATATATATATAAACTAGGACATAAACAATTACGTTTTTGTCTCATTTTTTGCTTTAATATTAATTTCATCTTACACAAATTTATATTGATAAAATAATTTTCTAAAAATTCAAAAATAATTACTCAAAATGGTTCTAAGTGGCTATCTTTAACTTAACGAATGATTATTTTTTATTATTATAAAATATTTGAAGGATTATCTTGATATTATAAATTTTTTAAGAATTCAATTGACGTTTAGATAAAAAATGAATGACTAAAATATTGAAACTAGGATATTAAAAAAATTTTATTCATAAATTTATTTTTAAAAATAGTGTATAAATTTATTCAAATATTATATAAAATTAATTATATTAAACGCATTTTTCTGGTGACAGATCGTGGCATCTGTATATCTATTAGTAGTAACCTTATTTTTAGTAAGTTTTATACAAATTTGTTAATTCCACAATCGTTAATTTTTACGCAAACACCTTTAATTATAATATGATTTGGCTGCTCGTAAATAATATTCATTAGTCTATTGTCATATTTTTAAAATATATATTCATTCACCCTCATGAATCTAAGAAAAACCACAATTAATTTCTTATTTATTAGTTATATATCGTAATATATTTTCGATTCTTTAAATTTAAAATTTTTAATATACAAGATTATTGTATTCGCTTTGTTTTACAAATCCAGCAAATTCCATAAATGATTCTTTCGTGGTTATGGTTTTGAAGCATCGCAACTATTTTACTCAAGCAAGGTCTCGCATTTCTCTTCTTCCTCAGACCACTCTAGCAGAAACCTCCATTTTCTTTTTGTCCTCATTCGCTTCAGTCTTCAATTTTTTACACTCCATTGTGTTTATATATCGTTGAAGACAACAATTTCTTTGCTATAAACATTTAGTTTTGAGGTAATTGGTGGGTTGAAATTAAACCCACTCTGGCTGGTGAATATAATTAGAATTGTGGAGTAAAATATTATTTTAGTCCTTACTTATGATTTGATTTTTAGTTAGGTCTCCTATTAATTTTTATTCTTAATTTAGTCTTAAACTTATCAATTCAATATCAATTTGGTCCCTCTCTTATTTTTATTCTCAATTTTATTTTTTCAATTATTAATTTATTTTCAATTTGACCTCTTGTTAATATGAATGTCAATATATTTAGTTCAAATTTATTTAAGGCTAAAAAACTAAATGTGTTAATTTTTAAATTAATAAAAGATTAAATTAAAAATAAAAATTAGTAAATGATCAAATTAAAAAAAATAGAGGAACCAAGATAATTATATAATGAGTAAGGAATCAATTAAAAATAAACTTATATGTAAATAATTATACTAAAAATAAAAAATAAAAAAAGTCAAATTAAAAATTAATTTATTAATAAAGGATTAAAATAATATTTTAAAGCTTGGCTTTATATTGCCATGCAAATTTAATATATGTGAACTGTTTCAGTGGCCTGAAGGAGGGCTTTTTGAACTTAATATAACAAATTAAAACATTTTTGACAGATTCCTGTTCTAACCAAAAACTTACATCAATATATAAGTTATATTTTTAAATTTCTTTATTACTGGGAGCGACACTCATGAATGGTCTCCGAAATATAGTATATAGTGTTATTTAATATATATTATTAAATTATTTTTATTTTTAATATAATATTATTTAATTAAATTAAAATAAAAATAATTTTATTTATTATATTTTATATTTTAAAATTTAAACGAAACAATATTAATGTTTTTTAAATATTTTTAAATTGCAAGTACATTTTTTTTTAAATTAATGCATTAAAGTCATTTGTAAATACTTATTTTTTTTTAAATAACAAAATATTGCTACCCATTAATCTAACTCTATATCCATGTCTCAATACATTTTCATTGAAATTTATGTGGCCTATGCTTTAGTACAATAAGAGCACACATGTCATGTATAAGGATGTGGATTTGGTTCATGTCTATCTCAAGTGTTTGGATCTATTAGTAATTCTTCTAATGAAGTAAACTCATCTTATCTTTTTAATATAGAGTTGTAAAGTCACTTTATTTAAATGCAATTAATGATTAAGGTTCAAAGTCAACAAATACAAAATCAATTGGTTAGCTTTATCATATAAAAATTTTAGGGTCAATTGTCTTTTGAACATAGCACATTCTAACCATCACTAACAATATTTTCAATACATATTTTATAGTTTATTTCAAATGTTAGATAACTAGTTACAAGTTAAAAAACATTTTTTTTGTGGCTTACTATATCTTATATTCAAAATTAAGTATTTAGTCGAACAAGTGAACATTAATTGAGTATAACATATCATTCTTTGTGTATTTTTAATGAAAAAAATTTGTAGATTTAGTGATCATAGAATCTCATGAAGATTATATTGTATTGGTATTACACTTTATTAACTATATTATTTTAAAATGTCTTTAAAAGATTATGAATAAAACATGTTTGGATGTGAAGATTTTTTGTTTAATGACTATATGAATTGTTGACATTAATGTTATAATATTTGAATATAAGATTATTGGTTAATAGTAAAATAAACAGGTATTGAAAAGAAAAGAAAAGAAAAAGGGTAAATTTCATATTTAATTTTGTTTTTTGAAAAAGAAATGAGCATTAGCGGCAGTTGCCACCGCTATAAGCCTTGGAAATTTATTTAAAACAACAACTCTGAACAGGAAATAGCTGTGATTTCTCCAAAATTTCTGCTAAATCTCTCGAGAATTAGCTGTAATTGTTGCCGCTAATTTTCCCACGCTTTCCCAAAGTAAAAAGTTGCATTTACCAGCGTCTACTAAAATTGCAACTAATGTATTTATCCACGAAGGGATCAGTTGCAGTTTGTGTTACTGCAGGTAATCCCTATAGCAACAGTTTCAACTGCTGCGAATGCTAAAAAGAAGCTTTTTTATTTGAATATTATAAATTAAAATATTAATTTTTTAAATACTAATATGATAAAATTATTGCACTCAAATACTTAAATTGTACAACTTAACTCACCTTCACACGCGACGAATCACATCTAGCAAATTTTTTCTTAATCCAAGAAGGGACTCGCCCACACTCGGGCCGAGTCTCTTAAATTACATTGGGAAGCGCATCAAGGACGTATTCCCATATATATATATATATATATAATAAAAATATATAATTATTATATTTTTATATAAATATATTTTATAAAAATATTAAAATTTAATTTGAAATATTCAAAAAAAATTTACTTAATTTATTTGTCAAGAAAAATAAAAAATCTTATATTAATTAAAAATTTATTTTTTATTCATTGATTTGATTGTTAAAGTATCAAGATATTGGTTAAATGTAAGTTTAGGTTTAATTATTTAATATCCTTTTAGTATCTTTAATTATTTTAATTATTTTTTTATTTACAACTATTTAAAATAAATAAATCAATTTCAATCATTATATTTTAAAATTTTTCTATTAAGAAATTTAGATGGTACAACAGAGTTGTTTTTAAAAAATTTTTAAAGTGCAAGTACAATGGTTTTTTTTAAATCTTGTTTATGAATGATTTATTATAATTCATGCTTTAAAATTGATAATTTTATAATTTTTATGCATTTATAACAATCCATTTAGTGTCTATGAGTTGCATTGCAAATTTAAAATGTGAAAATGTGTTGTTATATTTAAAGTTATAGTTAATCATACTGATATATGAATGTATGTGACTCTTATTTTTTGTGCTTTAAATAATAATATTATTAAATTCTATTTTTTTAATTTTTGTTTATAATATTATTTATTTAAATATAAATTTGAAATAAATTAAGTTAATAAGTTTCAATAAATTTCAAATAAATTTAGATTCAATTCCTTATATATTTGCTATCAGGTTTTCCAATTAACACATGTCAAGTGTTTAATTAATCAATAATAACATAATAAGTGTATAATTTAATTTGAATATTATATATTATCTACAATAATCATACACGTATTGTGATATAATTGGAAAACTACGTACTTGACATATTTTGATTAAATAACATCATAACAAATTGCATGTAAGTTTTTCTCTTTAATAATTATTTTAGTTTGATTGTTAAAGTATGAAAATGTTGCTTATATTTTTAAGTTTGAATTTAGCTATTTGATATATTTTTTTGAATTTTAAAGAATATTTATTAATTTTTTTGTTTTAAAGAATATTTATTATTGTAATTAATATTATTTAATTATTTTAAAAAAATTCTTATGAGTTAAATAAATCAATTCATTTAACCTATATAATAAACTAAGTTAAAGATTTTAACCCATTTAAATATGATAAATTAAATGGATTAATTCATTTATCTGCTTCAACATTTCAAATCATTCATGTATAACTTATTATATAAATAAATTTTTAAATTTAAGTAATTAAATAAATATAAATAAAACTGATAAATTTTATTTAATTATGTTTCTTATTTAATTGAATAATTCATATATACAAATCTTAAAGAATATATAATTTAATAATATTATATATTAATTTGATTATATATATATATATATATATATATATAACCAATATGTCATATCACCTGTGCTCATATATTTTAAAAAATAAAATATAAGGGTGACGAGGACGAGTCACTTAAAATTTTCATAAAAAAATATATTAAATATATGAATGTCATATTTTTGTCAGAAACGGATTTTAATAAATAATATTTTTATTATTATATTATATTCATTTTTCCCCATTTTTTTATAGTGTCTTATAATTGGGCTATAATTTATCTTTTTTATTTTACATAGATATTGATGGGTTACGTTATAATTTTGTAGTTTTTTCCATTGTTAGTTAGTGTGGATATATTTATAGTTATAGTTAGTCATTATTTTTTAGTATTTTTTTATTAGAAGATTTATGTGGCAACGTGAGATTGTTTTTGAAATATTTTAAAATTGCAAACACGATATCTTTTTCTTATCTCCTTTTATGATTGAATTATAATAATTTATACTTTAAAGTTTTGTAATTTTGTGCTTTTTCATGTATCTATGATAATTCATTTAGTGACTAATTGTTTTGTATAAATTTATATGAGTTATTGTACAAATTTAAAATGTGAAAAAATGTTGGCGTAATTAGAATTATAGTTGATAATATTTATATATAAATGAACTATTATTTTTTTGTTTTTAATAATATTATTAAATTATGATATTTTTATTTGTGTTTATAATATTATTTATTTGAATGGAATTTTCAATTAAATTAATTTAGTTTAATTTTTTCATTTTATTTTTCTGTTTAAATTATAAAATTTAAATTAAGTTATGATAATTCTTCTCTTGTGCAATTATTGATTTAATTCATGCTTTAAAATTTGTAATTTTCTAGTTCTTTAAGCATTTATGATAATTCATTTAGTGCACAATTATTTTGTATAAATTTTGATGAGTTATGTTGCAATTTTGATATATTACATTAATTAATAGGTTACATACAGTACAAATAGTGTTGGTATATTTGAAATAGTAATTCATAATATTTAATCATGAATAAATGTGACTAATTATTATTTTCTTCTCTCATATGAAAAAGAAGTAAATAGTAAACCCAAAAGATCCATAATCTATGCACTAATAATTTCTACCTATTTTATTTTTCATAATTTTAATTTCAATTAAAAAGTTAATAGGATTTAAATACTTAAAATCTATAAAAAAGTAATTCTTAAAGAAAAAAAATTTCACAACGTAATTTTGAAATAAATAAAAATGTATTTATATACATATATGTTATTGATTTTTCTTGTATTTTAATCATTTTAATTGGCAGCGGAGGAGGATACCCATAAATCTCACAGGGATTATTTATTGAAATAAGTAAAAATTATTTATTAAAAGATTCGCTTTCAACAAGCGAAGTCATTTGTGTCTGACATACTAATAAATCCAATTTTTTTAAAAATGAAAATGTACTTTGAACATTTTGATATTTTCTTTTATTAGATACGAATTGTCACAAAAAAATTTATGTTTTATGTATCTGGCTCAAACTTCCCCGAAGGGACTGATATGGTTGAAAAGTCGTTCTAGCACGGAAACATAAATTCAACGTCATGCGGGCCACTTGAGATTGCTCAGTGGTGTGAGCGAAGACTTCGAGTCTACAATGACCGGTGCAGGTCAAGTTTGCGGTTTGCATTTATGAAGCCAAATTTTAGATGACGTCATAATTTCATTTTTCAGGTTATTTGGATTTTTTATATATATCAGTTAAAAAATAATATTCAATAATACAAAATAACTTTTTTTTTGGCGGAAATATATAAGAGTAATTTAGTTTGCCGACACAGTACGTCAGTCAAAGTCAATGCATGGAAAGTTCAAATCAACACCACCCGTCAGTAAATTGTGTAGATACTTTTAAGAAAAATTAAAATGAAGAAGTATAAGTTTAAATTTTTTGTTAAGAAAAAGTTTAAGGTTTTAAATGATTTTAAACTGACGAAATTAATCAAAAATTATTTATTAAATTCATTATCAATAATAATAAATATTTATAAATTAATTCTATTAATTAATATTTATTTATTATATGTAATAAATTATCTTTAACCATCCCTTAAAACAATTGTTAGCGAAACCTAGAGTTTTAAAGTTTAAAATTATTTTAAAGATCTGAAAACTATAATCTTTCTCTGTTAGAATATTGTTATAATATTTTGATAGTATATGAATTAGCATTAATCATATTATTAGATTCATTTTTTGTGATGATTAATTAGAAAATTAATATTATTATTATAAACTAAGAATGAATTGAGTTTATATTTTGTGGGTAATCAGCGATTGGTTGTATTATCCACAAGCCCACCGAACATAGACCCTAACCTACAGCCCAAGAGTGTTAGCAATTATCTCATCAAATTGCTAATTAAGAGTTAATTACTGTGAGAGAGAGTCAATGTGCTTATTTTCTTTAAATAATAACTATGTTAAATATGTATATATATATATATATATATATCTGAGGGTTATTTTATTTTAATAGAAGATATGATAACTCTCTGGTGCTTGCCTATCTGAAGAATTCTCTTAGGTATTGTGGGTTGATGTTTTTCTCTATAAAAAATCAATCTACACTATATTATCTTCATCAAGCCAAATCTTAATGTTTTAAAAAAATCTCCTTATTCTGTGTTAATGTATTATACAAAATTATTACATGACTTCAAATGGTATCAGAGCCAAAATTTAGATTATGAAAATATTTTTTTTATTCTTTGAAATTTCTTCTCAATTTTAGGCATCAATATATATATATATATTGTATTGGTTTTTTGGTTCTTTCCTTCCTAGTCACTGCCGTTGATGACCATGGTTGCCGGTGATGCTCCGACAGTTAAAAGTCGTCGATGATTCACGTTGTCGGCACTCCTTAGTCAAAAAATTCTCCTCTATTTTTCAAATCGTAGTCACTGAAATCCCACCCTCTTTCGAATGAAAAATACTCTAATGGAAGGTCATTAGCTAAAATCACCATAGGGGATTCGTAGATTGTGAATTAATGATCATTTTGATGCCTATTTCGATGCTTAAAACACTACAAATTTTTGGGTCACATTTCGGGTTTCGTCGAGTCATCTGGCAGGTCAATTCGACCAGCCAAAGGTTAAAGATGATGTGCTCACTCACATGTCGGTCATCCGAGACCTAAACCTCCATAGTTCTACTTCATTTGCCCTGTTCTAAATTACGATGAATTTTTTAGGATTTTGTAAGCCCTAAAAATATGAGTTTTAAAATTTCTTGAAGATTTAAGGCCTTAAAATAGTATGTAGCTGAGGTGTTTTGACTTGCAAAAATTTTGGCACAAACTAGACATAGTGAGGAACAACATATTCAGTTCACTCTCCCTGATTGTGTGTGAATGAATTAAAATTAATTTCTTTGTATTATTTGTTGGATTTTATTCTTAATTTAGGCACGTATTTTAAAGAATAAGTTGCGTGGAATCTATTGTGACTTTTGGGTCACATACACTTATTGATTGTGTGCAACATATATTGTGTTTGCTATTCCATTCCTTACATTTAAAGACAATTTAACTGTCATTATTAAATATGAGTCTACATATCATGAGAAGTCTACTGTAGAGAGAGTGTGTATATTATGTTGGTAATAGACATATTTTATCGGTATGACATTGTTAATATAATTCTTGTGAATTAGGTATATTTATGACTGGTTAGCAGCATTCTTTTAACTAATACTTTCATAGTTGCTTATATTCTATCGATATGGAAACCATGGATGCATTTTTTGGTGTTATTTCTCTTTATGGTCAAATCAGTGGTACGCATAAGTTTTCCTTTCTAGATTTGTTGTAGTCCAGAACCTTTAGGTGAAACTATAATGAATATCTTGTGATACAGTTGCATAAGCTGAATTTAGTGAAGTAAACATTGTTTTATAATTATGTTTCTAGGACATAATTATTGTTTCCTAATTTTGTTGCATTAGCTTCTATGTTCTAGCAATTGTTTGTGGTGAAAACTTTGAATGAGACTAATTTTAATAACTGGCATGAGTCCCTTGATATGTATCTGATTATCTTTAAAGAGGATTTGGCCATACAAGGACCAAAGTCAGAAAATCTTACTGTTGAGTTTAGTGCTGTTGACAGAGCTTATCACAATCAATGGCCCAATAAAATCTGTCTGATAGTTATTAAGTACACTAGTGAGAAGACCATCAGACAGAATATTCCTGAGAAGGACACTACTGTTAAATACCTTAAGGTTATAAGTGAGAAGTTCAAGAAGTTTGATAAGACACATAAGGCTTACTATCTTTTTTTACTAGATAACACTCATTATGCTGGAGTGTTTGGGGTATGTGAACATATGATGAAGCTGGTAAATTACTTCAACAAGCTGACGTCTTTGAATGTGGACTTGAGTGAGAGTTACCTCGTCTATAGAGTTCTACAGTCTTTTCCAACTGAATATGGGGTTCTCAGAACTACCTACAACTTTTAAAAAGCTGAATGGACAGTTGATCAGATGATGTCCGTTGTGACTCAAGAGGAGGAGTCATTAAAGAAAACAAGTTCATGTGTTCATTCAGTGAATTACATCTCTCAGGGTTCATTCAACAAGGTTGGAAATGAGAAGCAAAAGGGAAAGAAGCATGAGGGCAAGGCTAATGGTAAGAAATTCTTTAGACTCAATAAGAATGATAAGAAGAATAAGAGTAAGAAGAAAAAGACATTTAAAGGTGAATGTCATTACTGTAAGAAGTCTATTAATAAGATTTCAGATTGCCTCAAGCTGAAAAATAAACTTGAGAAAGAAGATATTTATTTTGAAATTGTCCTTTTAGCTCTAGTTTGTTTTGAATCCAATTGTTTTGAAACCTCTATGGACACTTGGTGGTTGGATTCTGGAGCAACTGTTCATATAATTAATTCCTTGCAGGGGCTCAGAGATAAGAGAAGCCCAAGTGAGAAAGAAAGGACTATTTTGGGAGTGTAAGGAAGTTCAACTGCAGTGGATGACATAGGAACTGTAGTTTTGAACTTGTATTTTAGACACAATTTAACTTTATATGATGTTGTCTATGTACCTTCTTCAAGGAGAAATTTGGTTTCTAGTTCTGTATTAGACAAACATGGGTATTCCTTTTGGCAAGGAAATGGTAGAATTGATGTTTTCTTTAATTCATTCATTGTTAGAACTGATAACTTAATGAGTGGTTTATATTGCTTGAATGCAAATGTTAGTTCATATTTTACTTTTGTGGCATATATTAATGTTGCTATTAGACACAAACACCGAAGAATTGATGAGAATTCTTATATGTTATGGCACCAACATTTGGGTCATATTTCCAAAGAGGGATTAGAAAGGATGGTTAAATAGGAAATATTACATGACTTAAATTTTTTTGATTTTGAATCATGTGTTAATTGCATTAAGGAAAAACTTCCCGCTCGAGTTAGAAGGAAAGAGGTAAATAGGTTTGAGTCAACTTTGGAATTGATCTACATAGATATTAGTGGACCAATTACTCTTGCTATTATGGGTAATTACAAATACTTTATAACCTTTATAGATGACTTCTCCATATTCGAATGGATTAATTTGTTGTGTGATAAATCTGACTCATTTGATGCCTTTAAGACATTTAAAGCTGCTATTGAATTAAAGTATGAGAAGTCAATTAAAAGTGTAAGATCAGACAAAGGTAATGAATATTATGGGAGGTATACTAAAATAGGTAAAAACTCTAGACCTTTTGCTCTATTCTTATAGGCGCAAGGAATCGAAGCTCAACATACTATGGCTAGTACTTCACAATAAAATGGAGTTGCAGAGAGGCGTACTCGCACCTTGATGGACATGGTCAGAGGCATGATCAATCACTCTTTATTACTAGAGTTTCTGTGGGATGATGCCCTTAAGACAACAACTTATATCCTAAATCAAGTTTTAAGTAAGTTAGTTAAAAAGACCTTATATGAACTTTTCACTAGTAAGAAGCCTAGTTTGAGGCACTTTTGCGTATGAGGTTGTAGTACAGAGGTGAGACCCTATAATCCTCAGCTTAAGAAACTGATTTTAGGACTGTGAGCATATTCTTCATTGGATATTGTTCAGGATTTAGATGATGCAGATTTTACTGTCCTAATCATACTACTAGGGTTATTGAATTTGATAAAGCGTTTTATTTTAATGATGACTTGGACAGTGGGAGTGATGTTCCTATAGTAATCAATATGCATTGTGAGGATGCCATCTTACCCATGCCATCTTTGTTATCTCTACCTATAGATCATGCTATTAAAAATGACACTCTTGTTAAGAATCTAGTTGTTACTATTATGTAAGATCCTACAGTTGATGTGGGTGAACAAGTTGTTAATTTAAGTTGATCACAGAGGATTTGTAAACTAACAATTTCAGATGATTACATAATGTACTTGCAAGAATTTGAGTCAGACATTATTGATGTCATATGTCCAGTTTCTTATGATGAGGCTATGTCAGGTTCTCATTAATCTAAGTGATTGGAGGTTATAAATGATGAGATGACCTCAATGTATCGTAATCATGTATGGGAATTGACTGAGATATCAGATGGATGCAAATCTATTGGTTTTAAATGAGTCTTTAAGACTAAGAGATGGGCTAATAGTGAAGTTAAAAGATACAAAGCCAGACTTGTAACTAAAGGCTATAATTAGAAGGAAGGGATTAATTATACATAAACTTTCTCACCAGTGTCTACTAAAGATGCTTTTAGAATTGTAATGGCTCTTGTTGTATAGTTAGATCTTGAACTTCATCAAATGGATGTCAAAACAATATTCTTAAATGGTGATTTACTTGAGGATGTTTATATGACACAACCTGATGAATTTACTGAAGCAGGGAAAGAGCACTTAGTGTGCAAATTGAATAGATCCATCTATGGTTAAACAAGCTTCAAGACTGATATTTGAAGTTTGATAAGATAATCACCTCACTTGGTTTCACAGATCAGTGTAATTAGAAATTTGAAAGAGACAATTTTATGATACTTGTGCTATACGTTGATGACATACTGTTGGCTAGTAACTCAGTGACTATATTAAATGAGATCAAACATGTTTTGTTATGCCACTTTGATATAAAAGATCTTGGTGAAGCCTTTTTTGTCTTGGGAATTTAGATTCACCATGATAGATCTTGTGGCATTCTTAGTTTATCTCAAGCAACCTATTTAGATCGAGTGCTGAAGAAATTTAATATGCATTCTTGCTGCACTTGTACATAAGGGTAAGAGGTTGTCTAGATCATCTTGTGCCGAAAATGATGATTCAAATATTGCAATGGATAAGATTTCACATATATTTGTTATTGGCAGCCTTATATATGCTCAGGTATGCACATGACTTGATATTACTTTTGCTGTCAGTGTGCTTGGTAGATACCTGTATAATCCTGATCCTGATCATTGAAGGGCTGCAAAGAAAGTTATGAGATACCTTCAAGGTACAAAACATCATATGCTTACTTTTAAAAAATCTAAGCCATTTGAAATAGTAGGTTATTTTGATTCAAATTATACATCTTGTGTGGATGATCGTAAATTCACTTTTAGATACATCTTAATGATGTTTGAAGGAGTTGTTTCATAGAAAAGTTGTAAGCAATCAGTAACAGCTACCTTAGCTATAAAGGCAGAGTATATTGCTTGTTGTGAGGCTACCCACCAAGCCATATGGTTGACAAAATTAATATCTAGCATGCATTTGGCTGATTCTATATCACGACCTCTAATCATATACTACAATAGTTCGTCTACTATTAACTTTTCTCAAAATCATAGGAACTCCAGTCGCACTAAACATTTTGATGTTAAGTTCCTATTTGTTAGAGAAATGGTTGCTGAATCTCAGACTTGTTTGGTTCACATTTTTGGTGAACATATGTTGGCGGATCCGTTAACCAGAGGTTTGCGTAAGAGTCTTCAAAAATCATGTGACTTATATGGGCGTTGTTGAAAATTTTAATGTAGCCTTGGTTTAGTGAGAGTTTGAGTTAAGTTTTTAAGGGACTTTTGGATTGTAATATGACAGTTTAAATGTCATTTTATATTCTATTCTATTCAGATATTAAATCTAATTTATGACAATGTTAATATCACTTGTTTCCCTATAGGTTTCAGTGATCTTTGTGTGTAGTTTCATTTTTGAATTTTGTATGGTTTATAAATATACACACATCTATTTGTTTATGTGAATGTTAATTGCTTAATTTTGTATTTATTGATTGATCTAATAATTTAATTAATGCTATCCAAGTAGGAGATTGTTAGAATATTTTAATATTATATATATTAGCATTAATTATATTATTAGATTAATTTTTTGTGATGACTAATTAAACAATTAATATTATCATTGTAAACTAAGAATGGATTGGATTTATATTCATTGGGATTAATCAGCGATCGGTTGGATTATCCAAAAACCCACCGAGCAGAGACCCTAACCTACAGCCCAAGAGTGTTAGCAATTATCCCATCAGATTGCTAATTAGGAGTTAATTACTAAGAGAGAATCAATGTACTTATTTTCTTTAAATAATAACTATGTTAAATATATATATATATATATCTAAGGGTTATTTTATTTTAATATTATAATTGATTATTGTTATTAAAATAAAATAATCCTAGCAGTTATCAATTAGTATCAATCGCTTATTTTAAATGAAGCTTTAATATTGAAGATATGATAACTCTCTTATGCTTGTTTATTTGAAGAATTCTATTAAGTATTGTGAGTTTATATCTTTCTGTGTTAGAAATCAATATACACTATATTATCTTCATTAGAGTAGATCTTAATATTTTAAAATATCTCTCTATTTTATGTTCATATATTATGCAAAATTATTACATGACTTCACTTTCTTTATTTGGAAGAACTCTGTTTTGAGTATTCATTTACGTTACGATGCATGTACTCTTGAAGTCTTGAGACAAGGTTTTTAAGAATAAAAAAATGTGGTCATTTCTAACACAAACGTAAATACAACGGCATGCGGGCCACTTGAGATTGCTTAGTGGTATGAGCGAAGACTTCGAGTCTACAATGACCGGTGCAGGACAAGTTTGCGGTTTGCATTTATGAAGCCAAATTTTAGCTGACGTCATAATTTGATTTTTGCAGCTTATTTGGATTTTTTATATATATCAGTTAAAAAATAATATTCAATAATACAAGAATAACCTTTTTTTTGGCGGAAATATATAAGAGTAATTTAGTTTGCCGACACAGTACGTCAATCAAAGTCAATGCATGGAAAATTCAAATCAACACCATCCGTCAGTAAATTGTGGAGATACTTTTAAGAAAAATTACAATGAAGAAGTACAAATTTAAATTTTTTGTTAAGAAAAAGTTCAAGATTTTAAATAATTTTAAACTGATGAAATTAATCAAAAATTATTTATTAAATGCATTATCAATAATAATAAATATTTATAAATTAATTCTATTAATTAATAATTATTTATTATATGTAATAAATTATCTTTAATCATCCCTTAAGCAAAACCTAGAGTTTTAAAGTTTAAAATTATATTAAAGATCTAAAAACTATAATCTTTCTTTATTTGGAAGAACACTGTTTGAGTATTCATTTACGTTACGATGCATGTATTCTTGAAGTCTTGAGACAAGGTTTTTTAGAATAGAAAAATGTGGTCATTAAATCATTTTAAATAATTTTAGAATTTAAAATATTTATTCATAAATATAAACTTACAATTTTTGTTGTAATTCTTCCATATAGAAAATCAAACTCAAAGCCAATGCATGGAAAATTCAACGCCATCCACGCGCTTTGTCAACAAAAATTATAGTTGTATATCCCTACTCTTCCTATAAAAGACATCATACAACTTCTCTGTGATCAACAAACTTCCAAGAGAGCTAGCTTCAAACACAACCATGGCTCAACACTTCATCCACGTCTTCTCTTTGCTTCTGGTAATCCTAGCAGTCATTGAAGGATCACAAGCAGTTGAATACACCGTCACCAACAACGCCCTCGCAACCCCCGGCGGCGTCATCTTCCGCGACCGAGTAGGCGCAGACTACGCCATGCAAACACTGGATTCAGCAACCCATTTCATATGGAGGATTTTCCAGCAAAATTCTCCTGCAGACAGAAAGAAAGTGCTGAAAGTGAGCTTCTTTGTGGAAGACAAGGACGGTGTGGCCTATGCCACCAACAACGAGATTCATCTCAGCTCAAGGTACGTTGGAAGCTACAAGGGGGATTTGAGAAGAGAAATAACTGGTGTGCTGTATCATGAGATGACCCACATATGGCAGTGGAATGGGAATGGCCAAGCTAATGGCGGATTGATTGAAGGGATTGCCGATTTTGTGAGGCTCAAAGCAGGGTATGCACCTAGCCATTGGGTTAAGCCAGGTCAGGGGGATAAGTGGGACCATGGTTATGATGTTACTGCTTATTTTCTGGACTATTGTAACAGTCTGAGAAATGGGTTTGTGGCAGAACTGAACAAGATGATGAGAACTGGTTATAATGACCAGTTCTTTCTTCAGCTTCTAGGGAAACCAGTGGACCAACTGTGGAGAGACTATAAGGCCAAGTATGGCAGCAATTAGCTATGAGGTGTTTTATTAACTAAAGAAGAGCTTGTTAGATTAAAGAATAAGATGATATATATATATATATATATATATATATATATATATATAAAATTTCATAATGCTGATATGACTGCTTATATAATTAAACGTGATTTCTTTCCCTTCAAAATTGTCTGCACATAAAGGCCGACGTATGATTAGGCACAAGGTATCCGCCAACGATGGGAATGAAAAAAAAAAAAAAGGACAAAAGTTTTATATTTTATAATAATTTAGTCTTTTATAAATTATTTACATATTAATTTTTCATAAATTTAAATTTATATAAAATTAATTATTCTATTTAGATAAATGAATAATTACAAATTTAAATTTGTTAATAACTAATTTTATATCAATATAAATTTATAAAAAAGTAATTTGTTACAATTAATTTATAAAAATTTATTTATTATAATTTATAAAAATAAAAAATCAATATTGTAGAGAATAGCATAAACCCTTAAAAAAGAAAAAAAGGGGACAAGTTTATTTGGTGACATAATAAGTCAACTCAGAGTCAATGCATGGAAAATTCAATTCTGTTGCCAGCACCTCGTCAGTTGTCGGTGGGGCTAGTTTGGCATGCGGTAATTGCTCCTAGTAAAAGAAGAGACCAACTTATTAGAGTTGGTGCGACTGATAAGCGGCTCGATTCCACTTAAGTGAAGTTTCGAATTCGAATCTTCGTAGATGCAGCAAACTCTTACTAAGAGATTCACTAACTATACTCAAGTGCGCGACCCATTTCGGATCTAGATTAATTAGGGCAGTTGCTCTGATACCAAATGAAAAACCCAAAAAGAAAAAGAAAAAAACCAAAAAGGCTTACATAACAGTCATATTTGAATATATATTTGTGACTTTTGTTGTCAAATTAATTAGGGCAGTTGCTCTCATACCAAATGAAAAACTCGAAAAGAAAAAGAAAAAAAATCAAAAAGGCTTACATAAGAGTCATATTTGAATATATATTTGTGACTTTTGTTGTCAAATTTGCAGTGGATTCATCATTTACGTTTTTATGTATTTTAATAAATAATTATTAGACATAACTATTTTAAAAACTCAAATAGAAATTTTTACATAGATCCTCATTCTTTAATCTCTAAGGGATTGAATTCTCTTCCATAGCTTTTTTTTTTTAAAGGTATTATTAGTTCTCTATTAAAAAAAATTATAAAATTTGACTGTTTATATTTAAAATTTAAAATTAACAATTTTTTAAATTTTAATCCAATGATCAAAATAAGATAAAAATTTGATCCAATAATTAGTATTAATATGATTACAATTGACGCAACGGGGATCAAAATTATAATTCATAATACTGATTCAAATATATTATAATACTCAACATATGAATTCTTATATAGTTTATACATAAAGTTTATAAATATAACATTTTGGGTGTGCTTATCAAATTTAAATTTTTTCTTAGAAAACAAAAATTGAAACATTGAATTTCAAAAGTAAAGTTTTTGGGAATAACTTCTAATTTGACAATATTTTCATTTTGATTGTTTAATTTACAATAAATATGTTGAAACTAATTAAATTAAAGCCATGAGGATGTATATCGTGTTATAGATATTGTGACTCTTCTAGAACAGTGAAAAAGGAGTCTTTTGTTGCTCTCCAATAACTTACCAAAAAAATATGTAATAAATAATAAACATATAATTTTTTTAGAAAATATAAAAATTAGTAGCTGAAGTGCACTTCTTTTGAAATAGAACAATGTTATGTGAAAGAAAAAGTGTAACATTATGATTTTTCAAAGAAATTGATTTTAAATTGGCTATTCATAACATTTAAATTCTTTTATAATACTTTAAATAATTATCAAATAAGAATAATAAAAATATTAAAAATACATGTTTGTGTGAGACGTTAAAATTTTTAAAGTAATATACAACTAAATTTGAAATTTTTTAAAAAAAATTAGAAGAATAAAACATAAGTAGGGATAAAATTTTTTCATCCTTCTTCACTTTTTGGATTTTTGACTAGGTTGTGAGCTATTTTTAGCTTCAAACTTTTTGCTGGGCTAGAATAGATTTTTTTTTTTCTGTCGCAATAATGTATGTTTCTTTTAGAAGAATGAAGGTTTCTTTTTCTAACTTGGTAAACTCGCTATTCACATAGAATCTATGCAAGTCTTTGGTGATTTTGAGTTTATGTTTGACTTGACACATTTTCCATGTGTTAAAACATAAATTCTACAAATTTTATCATAATTTTCTATTCATGTAAGTTTGACAACAATGATTATAAGGATGAATTCTCTTTTTAAAGTAAATTCATTTTATCATTTGTGCAAATGAAAATTTGCATTCCATTAAATCTCATTTTCATTTTTATTAAAATTATTTTGTCCTTCCAAATGGGCTAATTAAGTTCTAGGTACATTTATACATGGAAAAAATTAATGATTTTTTAAATACTTATATGAAATAATTTATGTTACTTTATATACAAAACTTGAAATGATTTAACAATAGAAAAAGTATGATCTTCACATTTTTTTTTTTTACACAAAGAAAATTGGCTGCACCCATCCATAACTTTTCCTGATGTTTGAATGTTGCACTTAGTGTTGGTTTTATAATAAATTTAGAAAAAAGTTATCATGAAAAGCTCAATACTTTCAGAGGCGGAATTATTTACCCTTAAATTTTGTGGTGTATACAGATTTGTAATAATTCATCTAGATGAAAATCTTTAGACAAAGATAAAAATCAAATTGTAAAAAAAAAAAAATCAAGTTAAAATTTCCTACTGACATCGTTAAAGAAATTGGACTAACAGCACTACCTTATAACGAAATAACATCTAATTAACTTCATAATAAGTACGTATTTCATAAAGATGGTATTAATTAAAGCAAGCTTATAGAAACAGAAAAGCTGTAGTTCAAACACAGATTTTATGACATGGATCAATCGGAATGGGATTGATAGCCGTGCTTGGTAGAAGACACCTCAGCCTCAGAGATCTTTTTTGTCTACCTTTTCGTAGATTCCGCCATGGTCAATTGCAAGCACGGAAGGAGAGGATCCTGGGCCTCTTACAAGCAAAATGCAACCTGGCCTCGTACTGCCTTTGTTTTAATATATATAAAATTAAATAATTATTATTAAATATTGTTAAAAAAATTGTAATTTTTTTTATATATAATAATTTTTAAAATTAAAATTAAAAAAAAAAATCCTCTCCTGTTCCTGCATGAACAGGCGAGGATCCATCCCCGTCAATTGCTTCCTCCTTTCTCGTCCAGAGTGTTTTTCTGTTTGCATGCCCATTTTTTTATGCTTTCTGTTTAAGTCTCCTGTGAGGTTTGCCTTTCTGCCTTTGCATGTGACTTCTTTTGTCTATTCCTGCTTCTCTCGTGCTATGTTCCCTAACGTCGTTATTGGTGCATACTATTCTTTGCATGGTATCTTTACTGCTTCGGTTGACAGAGTGGTTGGCATTTAGTGTTATTGTGATAACCTTTTACTTCGTTATTGGCTGTGGATTTCTATTTGTCCTTTGTGGAAAAGTGATTGGGTATCTTTTCTCTGTTTCCATTACTATCATGGATAAACAAAAGAAACTTGCTAGAGGTATAAGTTAGACTGACAGTAGTTTTGAGGGACCAAATGGCTTGAGCTCTTCGGCGGATGCTTTACCTGCGGAATCTTTGTTTTTTATGACGAGAGATGGTCCGTATTGTGGTCTGGATTGGAACATGATTAACCGAAACAGAAATTATTGGCATACATGTCTTGTTGCTGCTTTAATAGATAATAAGATTACCCCGCACATCTTTAAGATTTTGCACTTCATGGTGCCTGGATGCTTAAAGGTAATTTTAGAGTGATTGGCAGAGAGCGTAATATCTATCTTGTTGAATTCGAGGACCAAGAAGATCAACAATTCCTCTTTGAAAATGGTCCCCGGTCGGTATCAAAGTCCTTGCTAGTTCTTGATAAATGGAAAGCTAATATGATTTTGCAAGGTATTCGCATAAAACATGTCGGCTTATGGGTGCAATTCTGGGGACTTCCCCTAGAGAATCTAAATGCTAACGCTGATAGGATTTTAGGTGATATGGTGGGAGATACAATGATTGTTGATGGGCAACTGCAATACACTAAGAACCTTAGGTTCCTGAGGGTTCGAGTTTTTCTTGATCTAAACTTAACATTGCTTATGACTATTCTCATACATCTAAATAATGGTGAATCTATATGGGTAGAATGCAAATATGAAAGAGTTTTTCGCAGATGCAGGCAATGGTCACATATAGGTATTTTATCCGAGACAGTGATTGAAACTTGCAACAAGTTAAATAGGTCAAGAAGCACATAAGCAGAGAATCATAGGGTGAATTGACATTGAGTTCATTAGTGATTTCAGATTTCCTTTAGTCACTGAGAATTCAATTGCATTAAAAAAAAAAAAGCGTTCTCTGAGAAGTACGACCACGGTGTGTTGGCTTCAAAATGGGGAAGGTGGATTTTACTATGTTCATGGAAAAGAACCTGAGGAATTTTCTCACAAGTAATAGAGCAAACCATACAGCAGTAGCTTCATCAGCGCTCATTCGGATTCTTTTTCATCAGATTCATCAAATAACATGGAATCTGAAGAACCTGATTCTCCCAACAAGTTAGTCAAGAGAGTAATCCAACTAATCCCGAAAATAGAGGAAATCAGCAAGGACCTTCCAGCTCTCGTCCACCAGGCTTCTGTGAAGCTCATCATCTGAATAATTGCTTCTGTGCTACGTGTAATATCAAATATAACTCTCACACTATGTTATCTAACCCTTGTCTGCAGGAAAATATAGTTAAACCTCTTGATAATCCATCCTTAGATATAACTTGCATGGAAGTGGACTTGGGACCTAACAAATCTGTTGCTGCCCCCAGTTACAACGAGGAACCTGAATCTTTTTTAGACTGTTTTTTATCATATTATGCTGTTAATATGTCTCTTGTGCAGGAAAACATTCATGAACCAGAGAATATGGACTGTGATAACCTTGTTGCTGTGTTGGATCCTCCTTTAGACTTTATACCCCTTTTTGAAGAATTAGTGGCGGGTGAAAAAACAGACGCTGCTGATAGTTCTCTTCTGAATTATTTTCGCCACAAGCTGTCATCATTAGCCCCCTTGATATGATAGCTTCTGAACCAGAATTTCAAATGGCCTTTGATCAATCCGTTGCTCTGAAGACGTTGCATAACTCACATGAACTGATGCACTTTGTACATTATTCGCATTCTGTCAGAGTTAACGAAATATCAATTCTGGCTTCATCTGCTACTGGGATTCAAAGCTGGTGGGATGCTCTCATACAGGGCCCAGACGACTTCACACAGAACATAGGCCTAATAGTTAAATTAGATCCTGGAGGTTTATTAAAATGGCAAGTGTGGCCCAGCCCCTTTGCTACATCGCCCATTATGTGTTGGGCCCACAACTATCTTTGCTACATTCCTGACAGTATTGCTGATCTAACATGGGCTCCTTTCAATGAGAAATTCTGCCTCAAGTTATACAAATGCTTTATGTTCAACTCCTGGAAGCATTCTAAAATATTTTGTACTTCTCTTTTCTGATGTCATCTCAATGGTTTTCCTTTTCCTAATCTACTGGAAGATTAACATGAGCAGCATAGGCCGTTATCCTTGACAAAGAAAGCTACATCTATTGCAAATCCTTTGGTTCCTGGCAATGTTCTATCTGATTCTAAGTCTGCTACTAATCTACTGTCATTGAAAATAAGAAAAAGACCAGAAATCATAGAAGGTAATAAGAAGAAAACGAAGCTCACTTTGGATGTCATGGAAACCATTGTTGAAGAGGAAGAAGTGCCACCTGAAGAACAGCTAGATATTTCTTCTCTTGTCAATGATTTGAGGGTATAGGAAACTAACCACCTAAAGCTTCCCCATGGGTCATGAATATTCTTAGTTGGAACTGTCGTGATATAGGGAAGACCACGGGCAGTTCCGAGGCTTAAAATGCTAGTTTGTATATATTCCCCTAGTATTTTGTTTTTAGCTGAAACTAAGTTATCTGTAAAAAATGTGAAATATAAAATCTCCCTTTAATTATGTTGATGTGTTTGGTTATGATTCTGTTGGAAAAAGTGGTGGCATTGCTATTGATAGTTTTTGTAATGAATAAGGTGGAACATGAATAATAGGCAAGGGATATAGAAGAGAGAGAAGAGATAAATTAGAATGGAAATGTTTTTCTTTTAATTGCAAAGTGAATTCCATGTCCATCCATATATATAGACATTTTAGTGGATAGTTACATGATTTTCTTTTCAAAATTTTCCACCAATTACACTCACCTACCATTACATATTTCAACAAAGTTTTACCTACCAATACATATTTTCAATATTCTTCATCTAACTCTACATATTTCAACAACTAATCTCCTAACTTATTTGACTATGATCCCAACTACTTACTAAAAAATTTTCCATAGCCATCACATGTTGAAAATTAGCAACATTCATGATTTTTTGAGATTAATTTTGACAGCCTCCCTTAATCTAGAAAAATATAGGACTCTAAGTATTTCTCTAAACTTGATAAATTTATCCACAGTAACTGACTTTATAAAAACATCTGCAAGTTGATATTTAGTCTTGCAAAATTCTAATTTGATTTCTCCTTGTTCCACGAGTTCTTGAATGAAGTGATGTCGGATCTCTATATGTTTGGTGTGGCTGTGAAAAATAGAATTCTTTGTCATTGTAATAATGGACATATTATCACAGTAGATTTTTGTTAGTCCATTGACACCTTGATATAAATTCTTCATGATTCTTTTGAGCCAAATTGCTTCACATGCGACACTTGTTGCTACCATATATTCAACTTTTACTGATGAAAGCACGACTATCTTCTTCTTCTTTGATATCTATGACATTGCCTTGGAACCAAGAAGAAAAATGTATCCAGTTGTACTTTTTTGATCATCAATGCTACCTGCCCAGTCACTATCTATATAGCCAACCAAATTACAATGGTCTTATACTTCATATATTATACTGAAATTCTTCGTGCCCTTGACATATCTTAAAATTTGTTTTGCAGCTGTGAAGTGGCATTTGCTGGGCTCACTTATCAATCTTGAAACGATGCTGACCACATGCATTATGTCTCATCTACTTTTTCTTTTCCATCCTCCTTTGATAATTTCTCATTTGTACCCATTGGAGTGGATGCTGGCTTGCAGTCTTCCATCTTGAATTTCTTTAACAAATTATCTACATATTTGTCTTATGAAACAAATATTTGTTCGGGCCTTAGTTTGACTTGCATTTTGAGAAAATATTTTGAGACCAAGATCGGTCATTTCATATTCCTTCATCATGACTTGTTTGAACTCCTCAATCATCCTCTTATTATTGCTCATGTAAATTAAATCATCCACGTACAGGCATAGGATGAGAAAACAATCTTATTGTATCTTTACATACAGTGATGGCTCACTTGGGCTTTTTGTAAATCTGTGATTGACAAGATACTGATCAATTTTGCTATTCCATGCATGCGATGCTTACTTCAAGTCATACAATGCTTTCTTTAAATGATAAACTCTGTTTTCTTTATGTTGAACAATGTATCCCTGAGGTTGCTCCATGTACACTTTTTCTTCAAGTTCTCCATTGAGAAATGCTAATTTCATATCTAATTGATACACTTGCAACTTCAGTTGGAGTTTGAGCAAGAACCATTCTTATTGTCTCCATATGGACCATAGGAGCAAAGGTCTTGTTGAAGTTAATACCTGGTTGTTGGGAATATCCTTTTGCCACTAGCTGTGCCTTATACTTCTGAATAGATTTCTCTTCATTATACTTGATTTTATAGACCCATTTTAGCCCAATGATATCTTTTTTGTTGGGCTTTTGCACAAGCTTCCATGTATGATTTTTCTCGATCATCTTTATTTATTCATTTATGGCTCTTCTCCATTCTTCTTATTTTGGTGCTTTTTCAAATTTTTGTGGCTCACAAGAAAAGAATGCGACATTGCAAGTTTGATAAATATCTTACAATGATCGCATCTTTCTTGGAGGTGATGAATCTAGTGACTAGCTATTTTGTCTTAAAGGTAGAGTCATGCTTGGGTCTTATTCATCTCTTACATTCTCCTCAACTTCAAAAGGTTGAGTTCTATTAGGATCTCTATTACTCCATTTCCAGCTAGCATCTTCATCAAAGATTATATCCTTTGAAATGATTAAATGTCTTATATCAGGATTGTAGAAATAATAACCATTAGATTCATCACTGTAGCCGATGAAGATACACTTTTCTTTGTTCTCATCTAGCTTGTCTCTGCTT
This sequence comes from Delonix regia, assembly GCA_037074485.1. NCBI lineage: Eukaryota > Viridiplantae > Streptophyta > Magnoliopsida > Fabales > Fabaceae > Delonix > Delonix regia. The sequence continues at coordinate 6,375,266 of CM073454.1, read as the reverse complement.
CCTTTTAGGATGTGAGCATAAGTAATGCAATTGAAGACTCTAAAGTGATTAACTTTCAATTTTTGCTTAAACCAAGCTTCATATGGTGTTTTATCTGGAATAACTTTTGTAGGGGATCGTTTAAGAATATAAATAGTTATGTTGACTGCTTCAGCTCACAAGTATTTTAGAATGTCTTTTCCTTGCAACATCGCATGAACCATCTCGACAATGGTTATGTTTTTTTCTTTTTGTAACTTCATTTTGTTGTAGTGTGTGTCGAACTGTGAGCTCTTGGTTGATGTCATGCTCTTTGTAGTACTTGAAAAATATTTGATCAGTAAATTCTCCCCCACAATCTATTTTCAAGATTTTTAAAAAGTGACCACTTTGTTTTCTGCAAGTGCTTTGAACTAGTGAAATATAAGAATGCATCTGATTTCTGCTGAATAAAGTAAACCCAGATCAAGCGAGTATAATCATCAAAAACGAGGAGAAAATATCTCTTACCACCAAGAGTAGGAGTTCTTGAGCCCTGCATGCATTAACTCCAGTGGGGCCTTAGCTTTCCAAGATGATTTTGGGAATGACAACCTATGCATTTTTCCAAAAATACATCCTTCACTGATTTTCTTTTCAAAATGCATAGAAGGAAGCTCAAGCACCATTTCTTTTCTATTTAGCAATTCAAGACTATTGAAATTTAGATAACTATATCTCAAATGCCATAGTGTTGATTCATCAATGTTTTCGCATTTTATGGCATATTTTTTGCTAAATGGCATAGTTAAAGTAAATATTTTGTTAGTGGCCATTTTAGTAGTAGTTATAAGGTGCCCCTTGTTTTTATCAAAGATGACATAATTATCATCATAAAAAATCAGCTTGTAACCTTTGTATATTAATTGACCAACACTTAATAAATTTGTGTAAGGCCCGGAACAAACAAAACATCATGAATATATTTTTGTTGGCCATTTTTTATTTTCACAGAAATAATGCATTTGCCTTCAACTTCCTGTATTTTTCCATCACCAAGTGCAACTTAGGATTTTATATTTTCATCAAGATTGACAAAGCAATTTTTGTTGCTTTTCATGTGGTTTGAACAACCACTATCAAGATACTAAATATCCCTCGATTCTTGGTAAGAAGAAAATGTTGAATAAAATAATTAATCAAGGGATTAGTCTCTTTCTATGAAATTTGTTTTTTCTTTTTGCCGAAACCAACAATCTTTTTTAAAATGAATGTGTCTCTTGCACCTTTTGCATTTGAATCAATAGTCATTTGTATCATGATTATTTTTCTTGCAAGATTGCAATGGAAACTTGATTTTTCTTTGCTCTTTTAATTTTTGTAATTTCTTCTCCCTCTTCCATGATAATTATATGATCCTCTATTTTGAGGATGTTGACCGTGATCATTCTTTTTATCTTCTTTATTTTTTGAAAAAATTATTTTGGATTGAAAAGCTTGTTCTAGTGGTTGCTCAAATCTTTGTTTTCTCCCTTATGTGCTTGGAGAGATCCTATTAGCTCCATTAGAGTAAGCTTTGACAAACTTGGCTTCTTTAATCGCAACCACCACATGATCAAATTTAGCAGGAAGGATTCTCAGTAGTTTTTAAATAATTTTCTTATCTTCTATCTTGTCTCGATAACTTCTAATTTGATTAATGATATTGGAGACACGAGAGAAGAATGCTTGAATATTTTCACCTTCCTTCATGAGTAAAGTATCAATTTTTTTTTTAAAAGTTTGAAGTTTGATAATGATTACCTTATCTTAGCCTTTATGCTGGCTCTTTAAAATCTCCCATGCCTTCTTTGCTGTCCTAGCATTCAAGATTCTAGGAAAGATCATGTTGCTTACCTCTTGTTGGATCAAGAGAAGGGCTTTTGCATCCTTTTGCATATTTTGCTTGTACTCCTTTTACTTTGAAGTTGTCCATGTTGAGTACTCTTCTTGGGTTGATTCTTGAAATCCTTCTACCACCATATCCCACAAGTCTTATAAGATAAATAATGTCATCATTTTTGTACTAAAAAAATATAAGTTTCTCCTTCAAATATAGGGATTGAAGCTCGGGCATAGTTAAAGGTAGTTAGGTTGCAAGTATAAGTGGAGGCCATAAGAAATAAGATATGAAATGTAAAAATGTGGTGTTAAGGTCGTTGGAAATGGCTAATGATTTAGGATCAAGGCTCTGATACCACTTATGGTTTTTGTAATGAATAAATTATAGGTAGAACTTGTATAATAGGCAAGAGATATAGAAGGGAGAGAAGAGAGAAACTAGAATGGAGATGTTTTTCTTTTAATTGCAAAGTGAACTCCACATCCATCCATATATATAATCTTTCTAGTAGATAGTTACATAGTTTCCTTTTCAAACTTTCACACTAACTACACCCACCTACCATTACATATTTCAACAAAGTTTCACCTACCAATACATATTTTTTATATTCTTCATCTAACTCTATATATTTTAACAACTAATCATCTAACTTACTTGACTATGATCCCAACTACTTATTGAAAAATTTTTCATATCCATCACATGCTGAAAATTAGCAACATTCATGATTTTTCTAGATTAAGTTTCTAGATTAATTTTGACAGCTATGGCTTGGAAAAATCATATTAACTGCACTATATTAGACAGCAACGCAAATTAGATTCATGTCAAAATAACAGATCCTTTAAACTATAATATTTTCATCACTTTTGTATACAGTTTTCTCAAGCAAAATCATTGTTATATTTTATTGGAATGGCTGAAAAGAAATGCATCAATTACTGAAGGACCTTGGCTACTTCTAGGTGATTTCAATCAGATAAGCATGCCTTCTGATAAATCCAGCAATTTTTCAAAAATACCTGGAGCTTATCAGTTTTTTTCAGTCATTGATCAATGTCGACTTATTGACTTTTTTCCCAAAGCTTTTCATAATTCTTCTTGGCTACAATCATACCCTGAAACAACCTCCACGATTCTTCTAGTGGCTGCTTTAGATCATTCTCCGTCTATTCTTTCATTATGGAACATGCCATCCAAAAAGAGGAAATTTTTTAAGTTCGAGTTTTTCTGGTTAAAATTAGATCAATGCAAGGAAATAGTTGCTAGCTCTTGGATGTAGCATTTTTAGGGATCTGCTTCCTTTATTGTTCACAGAAAGTTGCAAGCTACTATGACTTCCCTTTGTGTATGGAACTATTTATCTGTTAGATATATTCTTGGGAAAATCAAGCAATTGGAAAATGAATTGTAGAGTCTTCAAAGTAAGATTCCTCTATCTAATAGTAGTCTTTCAACTCTTGAAAAAGAAATTAAAAATCATCTTGAATTCTTTTATGATTCTAAAGAAATGATTTGGGCACAAAGAGCTAGATAGACCTGGTTAATTCATGGAGATAGAAATACCAAATATTTTCACTCTTTGGCTACTAAGAGAAAATCTTCTAACACTATTCGTTGCTTGATGGATCATAATGGTAATTGGATTGAAAGACAACTTAATCTTGAACTTTTAGCTGCTAAATACTTTCAGATTGTATTCTCTCTTGTTGTTGACAGCATTAAAAGTTCTAAAATTACTTCCTAGCTTAATCAATTTGATATACCTTCCTTATCTAACTCTTACATAGCTGCCTTAAATGATCCCTTAGATATTTCTGAAATAAAAGTAGCAATTTTTTAGCCTGCCTTCAGACAGTGTGCCTGGACTTATTGACTTTAATGCAATATTTTTTCAAGAATTCTGGGATACTGTTGCTCAAGATCTTGCTAACATGATGCTTTCAATTTTTTCTAATGGCCATATATTGAAAAGCATCAATAGAACCTTTGTAACATTTGTTCCCAAAATGGGGAAAACTTAATCTTTCAAAGATTATAGGGCTATAAGCCTATTCAATGTTATTTACAAGATCTTATCAAAGATTATATGTAGGAAAATTTCCAGTATTCTTGATGAATATATAGCACCTAATCAGAGTGCTTTCATTAAAGGCAAGCTCATTACAAAAAATATTGTTTTAGTCTATGAACTTTGCATCAGATTTAACATGCTAAAGGGAAAATGACCAGATAGGGTGCTTTGAACCTTGACGTTTCTAAAGCCTTTGATAGCATTTCTTGGAATTTTCTTATGGTTATCTTAATTAGAATGAATTTTCCATCCAATTAGATTCAACTACTAATGCAATGTGTGTCCACTGTTGAGTATCAAATATTAATCAAGGATTCTCCCTCAAAGGTTTTGTTTTCACCAAGATGTGGGCTATGTCAAGGGGATCTTCTATCTCCTTTTCTATTTATTCTTTGCATGAACATTCTATCTTGTCTTATAGTAGATAAAGAAAAGCACAAGGACTGGAGGAGTTAAAATTGGTTAATTTGCTCCTCCTATGCAGATGATACTATTCTTTTCTTTGAAGCTTCCACTGTTATGTGTGCTAAAGTGAAAGAGTTGTTGAATTATTTTACTACCTTCTCAGGCCTAAACATCAACTATAATAAATGTCTTATGGTTTTCAGTCCCAACACCGCTCATCATTTCAAGAAGATTATGGTTGGAATATTAAATTTGAAATACTCTGGAAGACTAGGAAAATATCCAGGCACTTGGGTTGATGCTGGCATAAATGAAAATTAGATTTATAAGGAACTAATTAGGGAGATTGACTCGAAGCTTCTACTTTGGAAATCTAAATTGCTTTCTCAAGCTGGTAAGTTGACCCTTATCTGATCAACTTTGAACTCTGTGTTGATTTATCATCTATCATATTTTCATCTTCCAAATAAATATTGCTCGAGGATAGAATAAAAAATATCAAATTTTTTTAGGGATTTAACAATGACAAGTCGAGTATGCACTTCTTAAGATGGGAATGCATCTATGCTCCTAAAAATGTTGAGGGTCTTGACTCTTTTAATCTTAATCTTTTAGCTAAATAGATATGGAAGGTTATTGATATAAACAATCACTCCTTATATGCCAAAGTCATGAGATCTAAATACTGTGATTAGAGTTAGCCAGGGATTTTGATTCCTAGATCGAGCTCCTCTTAGATATGGCACAGTATATTAAAATCTCAAGGTATCATAACTGACAACTTAAAATGGAAGGCTTGTAATGGTCTATTAATTCTTATCAACCACTGTTACTGGAGGCAAATGTAGACAGGTCCTGCTGGTTTCTGACCTTATTCTATATAATACTCATTGTTGGAATGTCCAAATAGTTAACAGTATTTATGATGGAGCTACAACTCATCAAATTATCAACACCCCTTTATCCATTATAGGGCAAAATGATGCCTCGATTTGGTTCAGGAACAGACATGGTGGCTACACTGTAAAAGATGGTTTTCTGCATGTTTCTAACGAGCAAGCATTAGCGCAACATCCTAGCTTAACCAATTGGGCTGTCTTATGGAAAATTAAGCTCCCGTTTAGAGTCATGGTTTTTACTTTGTGTCTATTATCTAAAGCCCTTCCCATTTAAGAAATTCAGGAAAATCATCACGTTGGTTTGAGCCCACTATCATTTCTATCAAGAGGAACCTGAATCTATAAACCATCTCTTTATCCAATGTCCTTTTGCAAGATCCATATGGTTTGCCTCTCCTTTATCTATTAGAGTTGAAAGGATTCAGGGTCAAGACATAATTCACTGGCAGAATCAATGGTTCAATTAGCGAAAGGAAAGTTTGGCAAGTTTATAATATTATGCGAATTACATTCTTATAACTCTATATGTTATTTGGTACCATAGAAACAAACTTATACGTGAAGGAGCTAGAGCTGATGCTTTGCAAGCAGCTCAATGGACTCAAATAATGATTTCTGAATCCTATTCTAAGAATTAATCCACCATTAACAGATCTCAGAAGAATCAAACGAGCTCAAGGATATCCAGAACATTTTTAACTGACGGTTGCAATGCAACTCGGACATTTAGAGAAGGAAGGGTGCTCATATTTTGGTTAAATCACAACAAAAACAAGATGAAGCAAATCAAATCCATCATTGACATCAAATTCAATGATAATCTAATAAGAAGGTGGGGATTTCTAAAGAAACTAGCACCTCGAAAGATTTCTATCTCTTTAAGGTCCCCAGAGCTAGCCTTTACTGAATTCAACAACAAGAGGTCATTCACGATGCAACTTCTCACCCAATTCACATGGTACTTTACAATCAACACATAGGGAACTTGATAGCTTGGAGCTTTCAACATTCTTGGACACTTCAAGTCATTGGACAGGACATCTAGAACAATATTCACAACTTCCCTAGATGCGATTCCTCCATTATGCATCTGTATTTGGATCATGAGCAAAATATTTTTTTTATCTTAGAATCTCTAGGTTTTTTAATATCTACAACAGTACTCTTTTTTAACCTTCTTGTCCTTTGTAGCAAAAACCAAAAAACACAGATTTTATATTACTATTGGTAAGAGTACAGCAGTAACTGAGACTAAATCTCTTACTATATAATCCTAAAGGAACAAATCTCTTTTAAAGTTCATACAAGGCAAAATCTGCCACTTATTAAGGTCGTTATAATTAGAATCAAGGAGTAAACTATTATTTAAGTCCTTATTTATTAGTTAATTTTAGTTTATTCAAATATTTTTTGTTTACAAATTAGTCTTTAATTTATTAATCTAGTTTCAATATGATCCCCCACTTATTTTCATTCTCAATTTGATCTTTTAATTATTAGTCTATTTTCAATTTGATTCCTCACTAATATAAATGTTAACATATTTAGTTTAAAGTTATTTAAATACAAAGGACTAAATGCGTTAAATTTTAAATTAATAAGGGACTAAGTTAAAAATAAAAATTAATGAGAGACTAAATTAAAATAAAAATCAATAAATAACCAACTTAAGAGGGACTAAAATAATTATGATAAATGAGAAATTAAATTAAAAAATAAAAATTATTAAAGAATCAAATTAAGAATAGATTAATAAATAATAACTTAAATTAATATTTTAGTTATTAAAAATATGTTGACTGATATGCTTGAAAAATCTTTCTTTCTAACACGGAAATATAAATACAAAATCATGCGGGCCACGTGAGCTTGCTTAATGCCTACGGTATGAGCGAAGACTTCAAGTCTATGACGATATGTTCGGGTCAAGTTTCATGTTAGCATTTATGAATCCAAATTGTAGTTGACGTCATAATTTGATTTTTCAGCTTATTTTGTTTTTTCTATAAATCTTCGTATTCGACGCTCTCCATCGAAGATAAACCATGGATGCATGGCGTTCACCAATAAAAGAAAAATGTAGATGATCATCAGCTTCGTTACTTTCTATTTCTTCCACGTGCATCCTCGAGTCCATATTAATATATTATATGACACCTGCATATATAATGGACCTCGCAAATGAAAATAAATTTGCATACCAGATCATCAGATTTCAATTTAGTTATAATTTTGATATATAAAATTCAAAAGATAATATTTCACTTCTCATACTATTAAAAAAAAATCTTATATATCAGTAAAAAATAATATTGAATAGTATAAGTCAATGCATGGAAAGTTCAAATCAACACCACCCTCAAAACTTGTAGATGCCACTTAGATGTGGAGATATGTATAAGAAAATTTACAATCAAGAAGTATAAGCTTAAAGTTTTTATCATAAAATTTTAAATGTTAAAATTATTTTAAAGATTTGAAAACTATAATTTCTTTAAATTTAAAATAATCCTATTTTAGAAATTTTTTTAATAATGTATTCTTAAAATCTTAAGATAAATTTTTTAAAATAATAAATTATTTAATATAATTTAAAATTTTAAAATATTCCATCATAAGTAGTTTAAACTTATGTTTTTAGTTGTAATTCTTCCATAAAGAATATTATACTCAAAATCAATGCATGAAAAATTAAACGACACAAAACTAAAGATATTTGCGTTAAGTGATTTCATCCGACAGTATTTTTCTCCACCAAAAAAATTGTGGTTCTTCATCCTACCTCTTCCTCTAAAAGCAATCATACCACTCCTCGGCAATCACCAAACTTGCAAGAGAGCTAGCTTCAAACACAACCATGGCTGCTCAACACTTCATCCACGTCTTCTCTTTGCTTCTGGTAATTCTTCTAGCAGCCATTGAAGGATCACAAGCAGTTGAATACTCCGTCACCAACAACGCCCTCGCAACCCGCGGCGGCGTCATGTTCCGCGACCAAGTAGGCGAGGCCTACGCCAGGCAAACACTAGACTTTGCAACCAAATTCATAGGATTTTCCAGGAAAATTCTCCTGCATACAGAAAAAATGTGCAGAAAGTGAGCTTCTTTGTGAAAGACATGGATGGTGTGGCATATACTATACTAACAAACAATACGATTCGTCTGAGCTCAAGGTACGTTGAGACATATTCTGCCTCTGGGGATGTGAGAAGAGAAGTAACTGGTGTACTGTAGCATGAGATGACCCACATATGGCAGTGGATTGGGCATGGCCAAGCTATTTGGGTGATTGAAGGGATCGCTGATTTTGTGAGGCTCAAAGCAGGGTATGCCCCTAGCCACTGGGTGAAACCAGGTCAGGGGGATAGGTGGGACCATCTTTATGGTGGCGTTACGGCTTATTTTCTGGACTATTGTGACAGTCTGAGAAATGGGTTTGTGGCAGAACTGAACAAGATGATGAGAACTGGTTATAGTGACGAGCTTTTTGTTCGGATTCTGGGGAAGCCTGTGGATCAGCTGTGGAGAAACTATAAGGCCAAGTATGGCAGCAATTAGCTATGAGGTGTTTTATTAATTAAAGAAGCTTGTTAATTCAAAGAATAAGCTATGGCATATGAATGCCGATATATATATATATATATATATGTGAAATGTGTACGCTGATTTACCTATGTTAGTTTTTTAGCAGACTTTGCCATTTTGCTCTTATATTCTGTATTCTCTTGGTCCTTGAGATTTCTTTCGCTTCAAAATTGTCTGCCACAATAAAAGGTATCCGCGAATGAGGGGAATGACATAAACCTCCAAAAAGGGATACGTTTATTCACTGACATAATAAGTCAACTCAAAGTCAATGCATGGAAAATTCAACGAGAGGATCATCTCAAGTAGCCATGCCATGGCTATGGGAGATTCTCTAAGATGGAGGGTAATTAATCTATCATATCATTTTTTATAGATTTGATTAAAAAAAATTTAAATTTGTACAATAATATAAAATGATTACAAATTTTGACGGCTTGTATTTAAAATGTAAGAATTGAAATAAATAATTTTTAAATTTTGATCTAATAGTTAATATAATTTAAAAAAATTGATCCGATAGTTAGTATCAAGGTTGTTAAACTCATGATTTTAAGTAGATTCGCGAGAGAGGGTGTATACTCATAACATAAACTCGTAATATAGATTCATAAGATTTTATTTCTATGAATAAATGTTCATTAATATTCTCAAAAAATATGTTAATTTAAAAAATATGATGGATGTTATTGATAATTATTTATTTTTGAAGGATCAAATTGAGAAATGTTTATAAATGAGGGACTGAATTGAAAACAAATTCTATGAAGAACTCAATTGAGAAGTATTTTATCTATGAGGGACCAAAATGATAGATAAGTTTTATAAGCAACCAAATTATGAAATAACCCATTAGTGAGGGACCAAAGAGGTTTTGTTCATTTGGTCAAAATAAAATTTAAACTTTAAAAAATATGAACGGTATTATTGATAATAATTTTATTTGTGAAGAGTCAATTTGAGAAATATTCATACGACGGAGTGAAGTGAGAAAAAAAATTTATGAAGGATTAAATTAAGAAATATCTTATGTAATGTGAGGGACTAAAATGAGAATTAAATTTTATAAGGGGCTAAATTAAGAAATACCCCACAAATGAGAGACCCAAAAAAAAATAATGGTGGAGCCCGAATGAAAATATCATAGGGGCCCCATGAAAATGTAATTTTTTCTATGGGGCCTAACATAATTTACACAATACATTATGGGAGCCAAACATAATTTACACTACACATTAATATAATGAAGCAACAATTTTAGGGGGCCATGATATTCACAGGATCCCCCAAAAAAAGATTTTATTCATGTAGTCAAATTAAAATTTAAACTAGTTTATATAAAACTTGTGTCATGTATATAATAAAAAAATCCTGTTGGCTTAGTGCCGGTGGATTCAAGTCTTGAAAGAGTATATTTTGTTAAAATGTGCCTCAACTCGTGTAACTATGTGAAAACTCACTGATTTAAGTTACGAGTTTGAAAGTGAGTTAACTCGTGTTTGAGATAACGTATCAGTATAACTACAACGTACAACTAAAGCATCAACTATGCAGATTTAAATCTTAAGTCGTGATACTCATTCAAATAAATTATAATGCTCAACATATGAATTCTTATATAGTTTATCCTAGAGTTTATAAATATGACAGTTTGGGTGTGCTTATAAAAATTAAAAATTATTTAAGAAAATAAATTGAAAAATTGAATTTCAAAAGTAAACTTTTTGGAAATAACTTCTAATTTGAAAATATTTTCATTATGATAGTTTAATTTACTACTCTCTCTCTCTCTCTCTATATATATATTGTGTTATATATGTTGTGGCTCTCCTAAAATAGCAGAAAAGGGGTCTTTTTATTTATCTTCAATAAGTTACAAAAAAAATATGTAATAAATAATTAACACATAAAAATATTTTTTTTAAAAATGTAAAAATTTATAACTGAAGTTCACTTCTTTTGAAATAGAACAAAACATTTTATGTAAAAGAAAAACTGTAACATTATGATTTTTCAAAGAATTTACTTTTAATTAAATTGGCTACTCATGACATTTAAATTCTTTTATGATAATTTAAATAATTATCAAATAATAATAATAAAATATTAACAATACATGTTTATGTGAAATATTACAATTTTTAAAGTAATTTTAAACTCAATTTGAAAATTTTCAAAAAAGTTTAAAAGAAAGAAAAAATAAAAATAACGATAAAATTTTCAACCTTCTTCAGCTATTCACTAAAAGGTAAAAAAGGGCTTTAGTGACGCAGACACTGCAACGATCAAAAGAAACTGTCGCAAAAATCTATCCTTATAACAGTCAAAGTGACCATCATAAGACCATTGACTTCACGATGGATAGTCAACTACCTGTTGTTAAACTAGGACTCACAATGGTTCTAATGAGCCATCTTAAGGCCTAAGAGTGGACAGATCTAGTCCACTCCAAGAAAAAGAATTATCACGATCATGATTAATTGTCATAAGGTTATGGTTTTACAATGATTTCTTTTAACCGTCATAAATGTTAGGCTTTACCACAGTTGTGTTGACCGTCGTAAGGACATGGACCATGTGTCATCTAGTCACTAGCCTTATGACGATCAATTATAATCCTCGTAAGGCTATGGGCTTATGATGGTTATGGTTGATTGTCATAAGAACTTAATCTTACGATGACAAAAAATGATCATCGTAAGAGCTTCACTTGTGGACTAAATTAAATGGTCCACTCCATGCCCTTACGACGGTCTCAAAAGATCGTCGTTAAGGCTTTTTAATTGGCTTAATGATAGTCTCTGACTTAATGATGGTCTACTCGATTGTCGTTAAGGCTTTTTAATTAGCTTTTCCCCATTTATCTGAATCAGATCTCTCATTCGAGCTTGAAACCTTCAAAGCTGTAGTGCCACGAGAGGATACCCCAGCCTGTCCAATTTCTGCCATTTGGTGCCGCTTGTTGTTGTCGATCATCATAGATTTGCTCCCTTGGTTGTCACCTACAAATCTCCTCCATTGTTCGTCGCCTGTTGTCCCTCGCTTAGTGCCACCGTCGTTGGTTGCTTGTTGTCGATCTTGTGTTTCAGCCATTGCCCTTATCGTGTCCCATCATTGCTACTCGTCATCGGCAACTCTCCAGTGAGTTTTATTTGAAAATGTCATTTTGACTTTCTAAAATGATATTAATTTCATAATAATGAATGAACTTGAATTTGATATTTCTTTCTTTCTTTCTTTCTTTGCCTGTGGCTAATCCCCCGCCACTTTGGTATAGAAGTAATTTCATCCGCAACTTCACAGCTGTCTATTTCTATGAAGATTTAGAAGTTGCTTCTCGGTTCAGGGAAGAAGCAACAAGTCATAGCATAGATACATATGTTCAGAGTATGTGAACTCTTGTGTAATTGCAGAGGATGAATAAGATTGAAAGAGGAAAACTCTAAGCATCTATATTTTATGGTTAAGTTTAAATCAATGTTACACACTAGTTAAGGCTAGTAATAAGAGCTTGGATATTGATAATAAAGAATGAGAGTATTTCAAATTCCCAACTTAGAGTTGTAAAACGTTGTTGAAGGACTCCCAGTAAATTCTTCTCTTGGGTTTAAGTAGAGTATAATAAACTAATGAGGCTTGAAACTTAAATTTGAACTAAACTAATGTGAAGGGAGACCAGAACTTTGGAAAGATAATAAAGGAAAACTTGGTCGGTGGTGATATACTTGTAGGAGTATATCACCTTTTAAGTTTTGGAGCTATATATGGGTCACCTAACCATGTCCCAAACTTGCTAAACTTGAGTTTTTGTTTTCAGTGTGAATTAGAACTTAAAACCTATATCTAGGTTAATATAGGAATTAGAATTGTAACGTGGATGTTATATTTAATTTGTATTATATTTTTCTATTAATTATTATTCTTTTAATTTCTTTTGATATTTGTCTATTTGTACAAATAGAATCATGACCAAACATGTAGTACCATAGATCCAACTGTGTCTAACATTCTTTGTATCCTTATATAACCCTTGTAAATGATATAGGACCAATTTCATATACGGTATAGATACTCGCCTATTTTATAAATATTTATGCACAAGTTGTAATATTATAGGATTTCTTCAACTATTGAGTTTAGCTTTTGTCACTTGGAAATATACTTGTTTACCACTTAAAGAAGTATATTTTCAAGTGCTCACCTTAATTTAGTCATTGTATAAAATGATTTTTATTAAATTATATGATAATATATAGGTAAATGCATACAACTAGTATGGTACGTATGTTATACATGGGGATATACATATATGGTTAAAATGTGAAAATTTTCATTCAATTATGTCACTACATTGTTAAATTAATTTTTTTTAATTTTTAGATAATAAATTTAAGACCTAATTTTAGTGAGCAATTGTTTGAGAGTTTAACTAATAAAACAAAGTGAAGCCAAGAACAAGATAATATTGTGAGGAATTAATTCCTACTATTAATAAATAATGAGCAAATGAACTATTATTATTTTAGTTTATCATTTATTTTAATCATTAAAATAATTTTTTATTTATTAAAAAATATCATATTGATTCCTTATTTTTTGAACAATAATTACTTAATTAGTCTCCTTATACTGGGTAGAGAGATATGATATTTTGTTCAATATATGTAAAATTAGTAGATAATTAATGATTTTGAAGAAGGAAACAATTGCCATTAAATGAACAAAATTTTTTCTACTTTTATTTCAAAGTACAATCTCCAAATTTTTTTGTTTCTAGCTACTTACAACATGTTTATATAATTGTCATTGCTACCAAAATAAATACTTTTTTTTTTTATTAAAGAAGAATAAGCAACTTATTTTCTTTCACAAGGTTGGTCAATGGATTTTAATGCCTTTGTATTTGCTTCAAGTAATATTGTGATGGACAGTAATGTCACTTAATTGTTTGTGTATCATAGAAATGGTTGATGTGTTATTGATTTTAGTTTTACAGAAATGGATAGGTCTTGGATCACCAAACTCTGAAATACACTTGAATATTTAGCAAGACTTAATGATTTCTTAGATTTTGCATTTGCTAACAGGGGCGTTGATGGTAAAATAATATGTCATTGTTCAAAATGTAAGTTTAATAAATGACAAACTAGAGAAGTTGTGCGAGACCACTTAATTGTTAAATCATTTCCACAAAGGTATACTTTCTGGGTAAGGCATGGGAAAAGAGGTAGAGATTTACCTTATGTTTAGTGAAAAAAGAACTTTTTGGGTTGATCTTATTCAGAATATGGTCCATGATGCATTTGGGGTTCATCATGACAATAAGATGATGGATGAAGTTCAAGGTCCAGTACCATCATCTTTTAACCCAATGATGGATGAGGTTGCAAAAGAGTTTTATGAGTTAATTAAGGATGGACAACAAAATTTGTATGAAGGATGTGAGAGATAATCAAAACTATCATTTTTTGTGAAGTTGTATCACATTAAATGTCTGTGTGGAATCAGTGATAAAGCTACGTTTATGATATTAGAGTTGTTAACATATGACTTTATGTTAAGATCTTAACACACATTTTTGTCGACTATTTATGATGAAATTACTATGCAATAGTTAAAATTATATTTTTATCTAAGAAAATATTTTATCTTTTCATTTAAGCCCCTAAAAAAAGTTAAAATTACAATTTCTACCTTAAATACTATTTTTTTCTTTTTATTTTAGTCCATAAAATTCTATTTTACATTTTTAATGTTATTCTTAAAATCATCTTAGATTTAACTAGGAGACTATACTATTATTTATTCCCTCACAAAGATCATATATATTTAGTTATGTATATTTTAGAATGTTACATTTCTTCCCCTCTTTTAAAAATTTTGTCCTCAAACTTCATCTAACCACATTTGGATAATTCTAATTACGTCATCCTCATCTCTTCTTCGATTTCCCAAGTAGCTTCTTCAGACAATAATCCCTTCCTCACCATTTTCACATGAGGGATTGCTTTATTCCTAAGCTATTAAATCTTTACATCTATGATCCTATCCGGTGTTGCAACAAGAAGCAAATAGTCTTGTAGTATAATATTTTCACATTCAATGATATATGAATAGTCAAGCTGATACTTTTTTCAATTACAAAACATAGAAGTCATCATGTATTTAGGGAAAGTTAGGAGGCACAGCTAAGCAGTAGGTCATTGGCCCATTTCTGGCTAAAATTTTAAATGGACCAAGATATTTGGGACTAAGCTTTATTGTCTTCATTGACCAACCTCAATCACTGAAGATACTTTGAGAAACACATGATCTCTTATTTCAAATTCTAATGCCATCTTCTTTTGTTTGCATCAAATCTAGTGGTTTTATACTTCATTTGTAATTTTTTATATTATTCATTATTATTATTATTATTATTATTTATCATTATTATTATATATATTTTTATTTATTATTATTATTATTATTTGTCTTTTGCTGCACAAAGGCATCTCAGTAGGAGTGCCTAGGGTTTTTCTTCCTCCTCTCACGTCACTCACTATTTGGCAACAATGGTGAATTCTCATCTCGGTGAGAAATGGTAAGTTTCTATTATCATTTTTTTTTTTGCTTAAACGTTATTATCTCTTTCTTCTACTAATCCATCTATTTTAGTCATGGTAGTGATGACTTTATCGATCTCTATACTAGAAAATTTTAAGTTTTTCTTCTTCTTCATCTTTTTCTTTTTATTATTTTTCTTTTTTTCCTCCCATTTGTTTGTAATTAGGTCAGACCTAAATGAGACAAAGAAGTTGTGCTGCAATTGCCTCTCTTTTGGAACAACTACTTCATCAAAATGGCAAGATCATGTAATTTCTTTCTTTCCAGAACCTTATTGCTACTATTGGTATCAATCTAGAGTAATTAATATTCTACAATATATATACTAAAAATTTACTTTATGATGTTGTGATTATTTTCATGCCTTAGTGCCCAACTTAGAGTTCTATTTACGGTTATGCAATGAGTAGAATTTAGTGGATACTTGGAATGACTTTAGATAGAAATCCCCATAAGTGCTTAGTCTATATCCTAAAGACAATGGGATTTTATGGCATTAGCAATATAAAATTGATCCTCTTAAATTTGCTAAATGGTTGCCTGCCATAATTGGGCATCCC
This sequence comes from Delonix regia, assembly GCA_037074485.1. Classification (NCBI taxonomy): domain Eukaryota; kingdom Viridiplantae; phylum Streptophyta; class Magnoliopsida; order Fabales; family Fabaceae; genus Delonix; species Delonix regia. Next base: position 6,359,294 of record CM073454.1, on the reverse strand, counting down.
TATAAAAGGAATTAGCATTTATAATTCTCTTTGAATTCTAAGGCACAAGCTCTTAACCCTCGTTTTTTCCCACAATTTATGGTGAAATTACAATATTTAATTTTGTTAAAAGTTATTAGAAGCCATGATCTCTTCATTGACCTTTGTTTATGAAGGATGATCAATCTTGAAGCTTTACTCTTATGTTAGCATCATTAAGACCTAAAATATAGAATTAACAATTTTTAAATAATTCTTAAACTAATAAGTCATGGTTATATGTTGAATTTAACATGTGACAATTAGGTTGAACTATTAAGGCAAAGGATCAAAAGCATTTGAACGATTCTCTTAATAAATTGTATTATCTAAATAACACAACCCATAGAAGATACAATAAGTTATGCTTTAATGTGAAGGTTTATGACCAAATAAGAATAATAAACTAATTTTCAAACACATATATCATATATATGGTTGATGTTCCAATTGTAGTTTTTTAATGATAGTTTTATTGATTTCACTTTTTTAGAAATGGATAGGTCTTGGATTGCTAAACCCCAAAATACACATGAATACTTAAAAGGACTTAATAGTTTTTTAGATTTTGCATTTGCTTATAGGGGTGTCAAGGGTAAAATAATATGTTGTTGTCCAAAATATAAATTTAAGAAATGGCAAGTTAGAGAAGTTGTGCGAGACCACTTAATTGTTAAATCATTCCTGCAAGGGTATACTCTTTGAGTAAGGCATTAGGAAAGAGGTAAAGATTTACCTTATGTACAACCTATATCAGTGCCACAAGTAGGAGAAGAGAAAACTTTTAGGGTTGATCCTTTGCAAGATATAGTCTATGACGTATTTGGAGTTCATAATTATAATGAGATGATGGACGAAGTTGAAGGCCCAGCTTCATCATCTTTTGACCCAATGATGGATGAGGTGGCAAAAGAGTTTTATGAGTTAATTAGGGATGGACAACAAAATTTGTATGAAGGATGTGAGAAATATTTAAAGCTATCATTTTTTGTGAAGTTGTGTCACATCAAATGTTTGTGTGGAATTAGTGATAAAGTTATGTCTATAATACTATAGCTATTAGTAGATGTCTTTGTGAATGCAAAGATTCCCTCTTCTTTCTATGAGGAAAAGAAAATTATTAATAAATTGGGACTTAATTATAAAAAAAAATTCACACATGTCTTAATGATTATATGTTATACTAGGGAGAGGATAAAGCCAAAGGCGAGTGTAAATGGTGTAACACATCTAGGTAGAAGCCAAAGAAAAAGGGTAACAAGCATTAGAATACGCCTGCTAAAGTGTTTAGGTATTTTTCGTTGAAACCACAATTGAAAGGCTCTTTATGTCCCCTAAAACTGTTGAGCACATGAAGTGGTATACAATAGATAAAAACAATGATAACATGATAAGACAACCAAGGGATTCTGAGACATGGAAAAATTTTGATATAATGAATGCTCAATTCACTTCAGATCCTTGAAATATACGTTTTAAGTTGGCCATTAATGGTTTCAATCTATTTGGCAACTTGAGTACAACCTACAGCATTTGGTCGATGGTACTCATACCTTACAACCTACCCCTCTAGATGTGTATGAAACAAAGTTTATTAATCCTCTCAATGATTATTCCTAGGAAAAAATGCACCAGGAAACGAGATATATGTGTATCTGCAGCTGCTCATAAAAGAGCAGAAAGAATTGTGGGATGTGGGGGTTAAAACATTTGATTCTTCCGCTAATGAGATGTTCAAGTTGCTCACAGCTATTATGTGGACGGTTAGTGATTTTTTAGGGCTTGAAACTTTATTTAGGTGGAATGTCCATACCAAGTTAGCTTGTCCCACTTGTAATTTTGATTTTATCCCCATCCACCTTCCTTATAGTATTCTAGTGGTGTTTCATGGGTCATTGTCATTTTCTGAGTCCATGACATAAATTTAGATTGGCTCGAAATAGATTTAATGGAAGAGAAGAGAAAAGAAACCCCTTGTAGCAGTAACTGGATCAAAAATTTTAGTACAACTTAAGGATGTTGAGAACATATTTGAAAAAGATGTAGAGAATGAAAATCGAGGTACAAGACCTCAAGGATCTACTGCCGTAGGTTGCAATCCCCAACAATAGCGTAAAAAGAGCATATTTTTTTTAACTTCCTTATTGGGAGAATCATTTATTACGCCATAGGCTTGATGTTAAGGTTTGTTGTCATGTGTTATTTACTTTACTAAATGAGGTTGGGAAATCAAAATATCATTTAAATGCACAGTGAGACTTACAAGAGATGGGTATAAGGTATGACCAATGGCTAGATAATAATGGTAAATATCCCATGGCTTTGTTTACATTGACCAATGCGAATAAAGATATCATTCTAAAGACTTTAAAGATTGTTACTGTGTCTGATAGTTATTCTAGTTACATATCTTGATGCATTGATTTAAGGCAATGTAAGATTGGTGGTTTAAAGAGTCATGACTCACATGGACCAGCTCCTACCGTTGGCAATTAGACAAACACTACCTAAGCTAGTGTTGACCGTTTTGATTAAATTATGTTCACTCTTTAGACAATTATGCAATAAAGTGATAAATGTAAATGAGCTTGACCAACTCCAAGATAAAGTTTTTCTTACGTTGTGTCATTTGGAGATGATATTTCCTCTATCATTCTTCATAGTTATGATGTATTTGATTATACATTTAGCTGAAGAAGCTAAGTTTAGAGGTCTTGTCCAATACTATTGGATGTACTTTATAGAGAGGTAATGTCCCATGTATTTATTATTGCATTATAATTTCCTTTTTGTCTTCTCTTGACTTAATTGAAGTGCATTATAATTAACAGATATTTAGGAAAATTGAAGTTCTTTGTACATAATAGGGTGCAATCATAGGGATCAATAGCAGAGTGTTACTTGGCCCAAAAAGTTTTAACTTTTTGCTCGAGGTATTTGGATGGAGTGAAAATCATATCTAACCGACCAAGATGTATTGATGATAAACTTGATGTAGGAGCATCCAATGCCAATTCTATTTATCCAAAAGTTGTAAAAACTGTCGTAAAACCATGACATTGTGACATTTTTTTAACTGTTGTAGTGACATGTGATTGCAAAGGTCGGAAATAGTGTCGCAAAATTATGAAACACTTATTTTGACCATTGCAATAACGTGTTTATACGATGACTTTAACAAGAGTTTTTAAACCGTTGCAAAGACGTACCATTGTGACGACATCTACAAGCGTATATAAAAATGTCATCATTTCATTTGTGATGGTGGTTTTCGTGATGTTTTCATAGACTGTCATAGAATTACTTTACAATGACCACAACAGTTGTAAAAGCTATTAAAAAACTATCACAAAAGTCTTTTTTTTTTTAAATGATGATTGGACTTTTTACAAAGTTTTAGGCTACTTTTAGCTTCATATTTTTTTTTTTTGGCCTAGATTGGGTTTTTTTGAAAAAAAAAAAAAAGCTTCTTTTTTCAGCTCAGTAAACTCACATTTCACACGTTGAGTTTATCCAAATCTGTGGCGATTTTGAATTTATGTTCGAGTTGAGCCATTTCCCATATACTGAAACAAAAACTTTGCATATTTACCGATTTGACAGCAATTTTGTGAAAATCAATTCTCATTTTTAAATAGATTCATTTTAACATTTGTGGGGATGGAAATTTTATCTCTGAGCTCATAGAAAATTTTTAAACTTTTCTTGGAAATGAAAATGATTTTGACAAAATGCCCTTCACCTCAAACCTTCTTGTTCCATGTCTACTCCAATTTATTATTGCTAATTGGGATAAATATTTGTAAGTATTAAAAAATTATAGATGAATATTTGAATGTCTTAAATTGTCATCTGTAAATTACTTTTTACATATTACAAAACAAATTAAAATGTTCTATATTTCTTACACTAGGGTATTATAGTCATTTACTCCACTTTGCTTTCCATTAGTACATTATTTTCATTCAACTAAACATAGAAATTAAGTGAACGATGTACCAAAAATTATTATAAACACAGAATTAAATTTCATGAAACCCTATTTTTATTCCTATAAAAATTATCTTGTCCTTCCAACTGGGCTAATTAAGTTCTGTGCACATTATACATGGACAAAATTATTGATACTTAAATGAAACATTATACACAAAAGTTGAAATGATTTAACAATAGAAAGAGTTTGATCTTCACATTTTTTTTTGTTTACAAATAGAAGATTGGCTCCATCCATCCATAACTTTTCCTGATGTTTGGATGTTGCACTTAGTGTTGGTTTTATAATAAATTTGGGAAAATGTTATCATGAAAAGTTCAATACTTTCAGAGGCTGAATTATGTACCCTTAAATTTTATAGTGTATAGAGATTTGTAATATTTCATCTAGATAACAATCTTTAGACAAAGATAATAATCAAATCGTAAAAAAAAAAATGAAGTTAAAATTTCCATGCTGACATCCTTAAAGAAATTGGACTAACAGCCCTACCTTTGAACGAAATATCATTTAACTTCATAATAATTTACGTATTTCATAAAGATCGTATTAATTAAAGCGAGGTTATAGAAACAGAAAAGCTGTAGTTTAAACAGAGATTTTATTTTACCATTGGTAGGAATACAGCAGTACTGAGACTAAATCTCTTACTAAATAAATTAACTCTACATTTAAGTGAATAGAGAATACACTTATAATTAATAATTACGCCGTCCAAGAATATAGCTAAGGAGAAAGTAACGACAGTATGTTGAGAAACGAATATATTAGTTTGATATTAAGTGCTTGGTGGTGATTGGCGATACCTTGCCTAACACATTATTCCAAGAAATAATGTCAAAGTGAGAGGGCTGGTCAAAATTGCAGTAATCAACTATCGTTAAAACAAGCCAAAATTTCCTGTAGAAGTACTGCCATGTTAGTTGAACATTTATACACATCCACACACGTTTAAATTATTATTCGATGGGTTTGAAAGCACTTACAAAAATCTTATACACGCGACCACACACTTCCACATTTGAACTGTTTGGATACTAACTGTGAAATATTTTTATCCTTTAGTCTTCGATAATTGTATCTTCTAATCTTTGATCCAAAAAAAATTAGTTGAGTACCTGAGCATGCGACGACCAACTTGCTAGATGCAAGTTGCAGTATTGTTTATTCGATTCTTCCTATAAAAACCATAACATAACCTGTCTGTAGTCACCAAACTACAATAAGAGCTTCAAGAGCTAGCTCCAAACACAACCATGGCCCCACACTTCGTCCATGTCTTCTCTTTGCTTCTGGTAATCCTAGTAGCCATTGAAGGATCACAAGTAGTTGAATACACTGTCACCAACAACGCCCTCGCAACCCCCGGAGGTGTTATCTTCCGCGACAAAATAGGCGCAGCCTACGCCAAGCAAACACTGGATTCAGCAACCCATTTCATATGGAGGATTTTCCAGGAAAATTCTCCTGCAGACAGAAAGAAAGTGCTGAAAGTGAGCTTCTTTGTGGAAGACAAGGACGGTGTAGCATATGCCACCAACAACGAGATTCATCTCAGCTCAAGGTACGTTGGAAGCTACAAGGGGGATTTGAGAAGAGAAATAACTGGTGTGCTGTATCATGAGATGACCCACATATGGCAGTGGAATGGGAATGGCCAAGCTAATGGTGGGTTGATTGAAGGCATTGCTGATTTTGTGAGGCTCAAAGCAGGGTATGCACCGAGCCACTGGGTTAAACCAGGTCAGGGGAATAAGTGGGACCATGGTTATGATGTTACAGCTTATTTTCTGGACTACTGTAACAGTCTGAGAAATGGGTTTGTGACAGAACTGAACAAGAAAATGAGAAGTGGTTATAGTGACGATTTCTTTGTTCAGCTCCTAGGGAAGCCTGTGGATCAGCTGTGGAGAGACTACAAGGCCAAATATGGCAATTAGGAAGTGTCTTATTAACTAAAAAGAGCTTGATAGTTTAAAGAATAAGATGATATATATGTATTTCATCATTTGTCTGCATAAATGAATGCAGATGACTGCTTATAATGGAAAAATAGAATTAAAGTATGTTGGTTTTCCTGTCTTAGCTTTTCAGCAGAATTGTCAATCTTGAACTTTCGCAGTATATGTTGTCGACAATATTAGAAAAGAACGAAGGCAGAGAAATATAAGCATTCCCTTTCATCTTAAGTATGGGCTCTTATAACAAATTTGATTCTTCTTCTTTCTATAGGCCATTATGTGTCTGTGGATGAGGATGATTCTAAACATAGACATTGTTCACCACTATGAGAGTATTAGAATAAGACAAATGCCTTACCTGAAAGCAAGCTGTTAAGGGATGAAGAAACGACCTGCATTGATTCTGTTCTTTTATCATTGGACACTATTGACTTTGATGCAGATTACTAGGAATGCAAAAGTTGGAAATACTGTGTCTTCTTTAAAGCATGTGAACTACAAGAATGTTGTCCTTGTGCCGTAATCTTTGACTTGGACTTCATTGTCTGTCCTATGCTTTGAAAAAACAGGTCGGCGATGAAACATGTCGATCAGCTTGACTTGATCAAAGTAAATTTTTTCAGTGGAGTTTACAATATCATTTGGAATAATCCATTCATTCACTCTGAGGTGAGTGGACGAGATCCAAGTGGGTTGGTACCATTTTCCATAAAAGATAGAGAGGAAAATGATATATCTATTATTGCATCGTCTTTGAGCCCAACTTTCTTTATCAAACATTAATCTATGAAGTCTCAAGAGTACCCCCCATGTGCAAAATTCAACTAAAACTTTTAGAAGTAGAACAACAATGATTTAATACCTCAGGCCTGCCTCGTTGAAATAATTAGTCTGAAAAACTAAAATATGTATATATTGAATTTAAATAAATTTAATTACTGAAATTAAATTTTTACCTATTTAAAAAGTTTAAATTTGAAAAAAAAATGATTTTTTATTCAAGTACAATTTCTTAAAAAATATATGACTTTTCATAAAAGTTTTATTTATACGAAGTCATATTATAAATCAAATTTGATTACAAAGTGAAAAGATAATTGAGAATAAGAATCTGAAAATGAATTTGATAAGGTTTTCGTATTCTTTTCCTGAAACTTATTGAAAGTTATTTAAGAGAGATTATAAAAGTTGTTGTGTATCAATATTGAGGGTGCTTAGGATAAATCCTGAAAGTAATTTATCATATACTCTACAATAAATATAATAGAAGCAAATATCATCTTAAAAACTATGGTAATCACAAGTTTTTTAGCATAATTATCATCTCCCTTATTTTTTACATTTATTTTCTCTAACAATTAGGACTAACTCTTAATAGTGTCAATCATATCCATGTGTCTCCATCAATAATGTTTTGGTTCAAGTGTGCGTGAGAAGTCTCACGTTGCAAGAAAATAGACCAATTGCCAGTGAGAAATTTCACATTGAAAGTAAATAGATTAAGTGAGAGCTATATAGTAAATTGACCTGTAAATCTAATACTTTGAAATTATGACATTTTCAGTCAAAAAGTATCAATTTCTACAAAGAAATAGGAACGAATGATGGCAAGCAAACACTGAACTTCTCCAATTCTCACATTATTTTCCATATTTTCTCACAAGTAGTGTGGGGAGTCCATTACTACACCTGCATGGGTCAAATTGGCCTCTTCAAGACTATTGGATGAAAATAAATTATGACTATGTGCAATATCTATAAATTTTATGATTTAAAAGACACAGCATAAATATTGTTACAAGTTCGATATATCGTCTCATATTGCTCTTCTTTAATAAGAGCTTTCTGCTTCGACAATCCAACACAAATATCACAGATTTAGCCATTTATATTGCACAACTATTTTCTCTATAGGTATGAAGTTATGAACCATTCGATAACGCATTGCATCATAGTTTACATCGCTAACATCTGGGTTATAAATTACACTCTTCTCTCAAGAGATGTTTAAGTTATAAAATCTTCTTCTGTATTTATATAGTTACACTCTACCTTCTCTTTCACTAGAAGATGAGCTACAAGTTTACGTTTATAACCAAAATACTCTTAGATCTAAAATTAGTCAATTTTTCAATTTAAAATAAATTAAATTTATTTTTCTCAACACTAAATAAATAATATTGAAATAGAAGTTAAATTTTGAACAAGTTATATGTTTAATAAAAAAAAATCAATATTATTTTTGAAAATATTTTGGTTGTATTTTAACTTTAAAGAGATTTGTCTATGTCATCATAATTAAAAAAAAAAAATTGCAATGTATAGCATCTTTTCAAAGAAAAAAGAGAATAATTTACTCAGTAAAAAACCATCAATGGGCAATTTGATCCTCAAATACCCATATGCTAACTTTACCAGCATAGAAATAGGGGGACCAAACAGAATCATGCAAAGTGGCAAATATTGAATGTGAAGGAGAAATATTGTGCGACTGAACTTATCTACTTGACTAGTGGATCTCACAAGTCCCAATTTAAACAAGGCATTATCAACAGTAACATCATCATTAGTCATTGTCCTAAGATACTATTTTATTTCTGCATTAATGATCCCCATATACTAAAGAAACAGAGGGAGATAGAAAAATTTCTATAATCTGCTCTACTGTGAACATTCTAGCTGACAATAATGCAAATCGTATTACTATTTTTCAGTCAAAATGGCAATCACAAAGGTTAACAATGTTGTTGTGCTTTAACTTTATTACTATTAATAAATACTAGACAGACCTGAGCTTTGAGGGATGCAAGAAATCCTACAGCAGATGTTTAGTCTACAAGAAGGAATGAAATTGCTGATTAAAAAACTTATGTTCATATTTCTCCCACCAAGCATTGAACAAAAACAGTTAAGATTCAAGAACAATTTTCATTGCCTCCACAGTAGAATAGATCTCACTTGTGCTAACTTAGGGTATGTCAATTGTTTAAAATTTCAATTCCATTGACACAAAAAACTCTGAATGTTGAGGAGAAACAAAAACAAGGATTATCTACATAAATACTTGTTCAAGCAAGAAAATTCTAGTATTACAGTAATATGTTCACATATTACTACTTAAGAAAAATAAGATGTCATTAAACTGTATATGCCACTCTCGGAAAAACTCCCACTATCCTTGAAGGTAATTGGATAATATCAACCACATCCTCACAGTTTACAATTCAACTCCTAATACTTATTCAACCATGTTCCAATTTGAGCAATCTAATCTCTCCAACTTACTCAAAAGAACAATTCAATCTCTCTTGTACCAATTAGAAAAATGGAATAAGTACTACTTTTTTCGAAAAAAAAAAAAAACCAGAAAGACAAGATTACTCTAATTGAAACTAGAAGAAATAAATTGCTGTAACAATCGAAGTACAAAAAGGAAAAGTTTTCTATGATTGAAACTATAGGGATATTGCAGTAGTGATTAAATTAAGAAGAAAGTGCAACTAAATTTTTAGATACCATGTCAAAATTTTCCATAAGGTCTCAGGCCTCAATCATGGTGATTCTATACCTAGTTATGCAAAGTTTGCTAATTAACGATCTCCAATTTAACAGAATAGATGAAAGATTAGTCCTAAGTATTAAACTTCTTCAACATGTTGAGGTGGAAATGACAAGGAATGTGAACTATTGAGGAAGCTAAAAGCACTATTAGGTAACAACACCCAGCAGAATGAAACAACATATTCTTTTACACGTAATGCTGACAATAAAGTCATTAAGTACAAAATCATTGGGAGATCTTATTTTGGAAAACTCAGTATATTGTTGAAGTATATATATAGCAAAACCTTGGCAGTACCAGAATTGCCGCATTGCTGACAAAATTTTCACAACTCCTTCAAACTTCTTTCCTTGAGAATCATCATAGCTAAATCAAGTGCTCGACATTTGTAGGTAGTTCATTTACTAGCATCAGTATTAAATATGTACAACAAAGACTAACCAATATTGCAATCAAAATGCAGAGTCTTATACTGCACATCTTAACAATGCCAAAGTCTCGCTCAGTGAGATCAAGTGCATGCATGCCGATTGCTATTTTGGTAAGGTGTGGATCCAATTTTTAGACAAAAGTGTCATTAGCTCGTGAATTGTGGAGATTAAGAGGTGCGCACTCATGTGAAGAGTATTGGATTTTTGTAAGCAGACTTGGGATATGCCTGTGTGCTTCTGTAAAGATATTAAAAAAAAAAAAAGAGGAGCATATCTGTGTGATGGACTCACACTTGAGGGGTGATTTCCTTGTGTGTGGTAAGCCCCAAATCAGAAGGAATTGAACTTTAAGAGGATATAAATGTAAAAACAGTAAAGATTCTGATAACTTTTCAAGTTTTAACCTGACCAGATTTTTGCATTCACATGAACAGACAATAAAATATAAAAGTTGATTATTGAGTATAAAGCTTACTGCAGCACATGTTGAGCAATAAATGACAGGGGATGTACTCGAATGAGGAAATTAAAAGCATATTTAGGTAACAACCCCCTTGGGGTGAAACAGGAAATTTTATTCTTTTATATATAATGTCTGACAATAAGAAGTCATGCAGTACATAGGAGATGTCATAATGGAAAGACATGCAATACATAATGTGGTAATTTTATTCTTTTATACATAATGTCAACAGAAAGAAAGTCAAGCAGTACATAGGAGATCACATATTGGAAAACCCAATATACAACTGGAGTAAGGACAGCAAAACCTTGCCATAATTAGAATTGCCGAATAGCTGCAACAACTTCAGAAATTCTTTCAAACTTCCTTCTTTCCTTGAGAATCATCTTGCCTAAATCAAGTGCTTTACGTTCGCACGTAGCTCTTTTACTAGCATCAGTGATGGATTCAAAATCTTCAACATGCGCCACACCAACAATTCTCCTGTCAGTCAAATAATTAAAAAGAGAATGTTAACCAGTTTGCCTAAAACAATAATTTTCAGGTTCTTTAACAAATTTATTTCACATTTAGGCCTAACTTGTGTGTGATAAAATTGCTCAACTCATATCAGGCAGAACGCTAGTCTAGAATTGAAATCTACCAAAAGGTTTGAACATCACTGAACTTCACTCAACAATTTATTCAAATTCATCCAAGCCTCAAAGACATGATGCATAGATAATAGAAAGTCAGATAATATTCAAGATAAAGTCCAAATTATGGATTAGTAGGTCTTATTTTGAGAATGGACTGAACCACAGTGAGATTAAAATTGGACAAATCTGTTATAGAGAAATAGGAGAAAGAACACTTAATTGATGACTATAGCAAGTATACAGAAAGTTATAATCAAAAAATATATCAGCTAAAGTAATAATCCTTCATCTCAAATTCCGTAGACAAGTATTCTTGCAGTTCCTTCCTCTCTTCTGCATCATTTAATGTAATCACCATATCATCTACATAGACAATGATGTCAAAAATGATGTAAACTTTGAACATTTCTAGAAAATGATGTAGTGTACAGATGAGCTCCATTCAGTTATAAAAGCATTTGATTTGATGCTTAAAAGCCATTGTTTATAGATGGAAAATTAAACCAGCAATTGCATGGCTAAATAATCCTGTAATGGAACTCAAGGTAAGGAAACTCAGAAATCATACCAACATAGAAGTTTTATATCATTATGGTAAACATAGGAATATCATATCTGTAGTCTCACCTTATCATTTTAGCAGAACCAAATCCAAGAGTGTCATGAAACAGATCTTTCATGTATCTCTTCTGCACAAGCAGCTGAACCTCAGGATTGTTATAAATAGATGGAAGATACGCCTCACCAAGGCCATTTTTATGCTCCTCCCACAATGCAATGAATTTATAGTGAAAAAGATTCCAAGTATCTTCAATTGTCTTGAGAATCCACTCCTTATATTCCTGCATGGCATAGTGTGTTAGGACAAGTTTTTTCTCCCCCTCAATGATCAGTACATGCCAAGTTTATTATGTCATTCATCCTGTTATACAATTGCAATAACTGAAGGAAAACCCCTGCCAAATAATTAAGGATGAAGATAACACAATGGATGAACACTACAATAGCAGTCAAATAAGAAATCAAAGCGATTTCCAACCAAGTCATGTTGCTAGTGTTGGGCTAACACAGTTCACAGTTATCTGAAGCCATTCCTAAGACTTCTCACATAGTATAATGTTGTTGCATCTTCACTTAAACACCCAGTCCTCCTCATGATCACAAACATCAGTTATTGGGTAACAAGGCACCAGTTATTGACACTCCACATATAAAACGAACAATCCAAGGTAGCTCAAAACGAAAACTACGCAAGAAGGCAGCAGATGTTAGAAACTCAGGATGCGTTTGGTTTTGTTGTTTTCTATTTTTCATTTTTATAGAAAAAAGAAAATTTGACTGAAAATGTTTTTTGCATACATTTTCTAAACAGACAGAAGATAGGAAATGTTTAAAAGATATTTTCAGCATTTTCATGTAATGATTGATGGCACTATTGCAATTTTATAAGGGAGACTAAAATAATTATTAAAGAAAACCAAAAGAAAAAGTCACAAGTATTGATAATCAAACTCAAAAATCGAAAAGCACTTTCTCGCATTTATGTAAACTTGATTTGAAAAAGAAAGATGAATACATTTTTAACTTTACAAAAGAACCATATTTTCTAATTAATATAAACTAGTAAGCTGAAAATAGAATATGGAAATCGAAATTGTTTTTCACTAACTAAAGGCACCCGTAAGTGATGGTGTGAACGCCTCAGGATCTCTTAATATATGTAAGAACTTCTTAAGGCTACTTAGCCTCTGATGGAAACGTGAGAGATTATTATACTTTATGAGAGGAGACACGGCCAAAAGAAAGAGGGCTGTGTAATTGGGGATGGGAAAGGTACGAAAGTGGGAACAGAGGAAGTTATGAAGGATAAGACGTACACTGTCGAAGAGAGATGTTCCAGGGGAGGAGTTAGTTATCAAGTGGAAAACAAAGAAAAGTGGACAGAGGGTAAATAATGGATTAAGGTGTGTTTTGGGAAAGGTGGTCTGCGAGATATCTAGCAGTCTCGAATTGTACTAGAACCTATCTTGTCATTTGGTTGTTCTACCAGTTTTCTGTTGTGGATTTACCATCAAAGGGCTGTAATTCTGTGCTGGAGACAATTGGAGGTATTTATCTATAAATTTTCTCTATAGTTCTGTTCGTTCATTCCTAGGGTGATGGTATTTATCAGCCTCTTCCCAGAAACTAAAGTGAAAATCATATTTAATAAAAAAAGGAAAGACTGAATTAAGAAAGTTAGATTATAGGCATTAATATATACTGTAAGAAGACAATATAAATCAGGGCATAGAAGATTAGCAGAAACAAAACCTACTTTTCGATCATTCACTTCATCAGCATGTCCATCTTGAGCAAAGAAAGCCAAAATCAAGTTTCCCAAGAATGCTCCAATGTCAAAACCCATTGGTCCATAAAAGGCAAATTCTGGATCAATAACTTGAGTTGATTCCCTAGTAACCATGACAGAACCAGTATGTAGATCTCCATGTATCAGTGCCTGTGCCCTCTCACAAAACCTACAGGAATATAAATCCTCGTAAAGAAACCAAAGCAACATAACTTCTTCATATTATGAAAGAGGTGTACTAGTCATTATACTTGGATTTCAGCTCAGCAACTTCAAGCTTCAACAGATTGTCTTCTCGAACAGCCTCCGCATCATGATCAAGATAAGGGGCAGTCCAATGATTATACTCAGAAACTTTATAAGGGTCAGAGAAAACGACCTTTGCAGTGTGCCTGCATAACTCCACGTTCCCACAAAATTTGGCAACTGCATAAAGCCAATATACATCTAGGCTTAGAAGTTATAAGCAATTTGTTAACTCTTAATGATCCATCTATAGAAACACCAACAACAGGGGTAACAACCAATTAGTCTTATAATCAGACATGAGATAATTATTCATAGTATCAGCTTTCTAAAGCAAAGTTTGAGCATAAGTTAATTTATAGTAAGTGCAAATAGGCAATGTACAGACAACATAACAGGTGAACCCCTCTTTCCAATACAAAATTAGCCTAAACAACCAGTCTCGGCTCAATTAACTTAGGTTCAGTATCAGACATAAAATCAGAACCAAGTAACTTTATTGTAATAACAGGAAAAAAAATAAAAATAAAACTATATACAGATTAAGAATAAAATATAGGGACTTATTAAGAGAATGTTAAATCTTGCTGGGTCAAAATACAATATTGCAGGGACCAAATTGAAACGGTTTAAAACTTTTCGATGTGAAGCGTTCTGCACTCTCCAGGTGCATTTTTCATTTTTTTTCTATCTCCTTTCTTTTTCTTCTTCCATTCCTTTTCTCCATTTTCTTCCACCTTGATGAATCTATTAATCTTCTTCCTCCTTCTCTCCAACTTGGACGAGCTGTAACATGAAGATTAGGATTGGTGGAGATTCATGAATCCACTATTTCAAATTATGTGGGTAAGTGTGAGTTCCTTCCTATTCTATATCTTTTCTTTATGTTTCCTTCCATTATTTTTTTTCATTTTCTTCCTTATTCCATTCTTTTTCTTTTTTCATCATCCATGAATGCTTATAATTTTGCTACTCACCCACCATTGTTGGTTATGTATAAGCTTTAATTTGGGAATTTTTAAATTTGGTCTTCAAATTCCACACTTAAAATCTTCAACTGTTAACTCTATAACGTACAATTTGAACTATGTTGGCTTAAATTGGAAAGCCTAATGAAGAAAACTTAAATAAAATCGGGGCTTTTGATGCTGGAGGATATATTTACATATATTGATACTTATAAGTACAAATAGAAACGCTTACATTGTTAATTTCACATTAGATGTAGCTTTAGGTAGCATTAGAGAAATCTCTTCGGTAGGAGTTGTGTCTGAGCTAGGAATAGGAGACCACTACTTTTAGTCTGAGTGTATAAATTATAAAATAACACATTTTATTTCACCTTATGATAATATTTCCTTATTCAACTTTCACTTTTTTTTCTCTTATTCCATATTCAATGTCTCATGAGGGAGAGAAATTCATAATTTTAAAACCCTTAATTATGTTAAGAAGACATGTATGGATGTATGTTAATAATAACAAATTTTAATGTGGGGGTAATTTAGCAAGTTTAAGGCTGATCACATACAAGAAGAATCAAATTTCAGATAAGGCCTAGTGAAGCCCAAGAGCTATCATATTGCTACTCGTGGAGATACTTGCTTTAATTGGGGTACTAAAAAAATTGAAGTTTTAAAAATATTAATATAATTACTTACTTCCATATTTATGCAATTTAAGCGTTTAAAAATTATAAATTTATCTCTTATAGGATGCTGAGTATGAAATGAAAAAAAATAAAAGTTGGACAAAAACACGTATGAAATGTACTACTTTATTATTTATATACTAACCAATATGGCCCCCGATAGTAAT
This sequence comes from Delonix regia, assembly GCA_037074485.1. Taxonomy (NCBI): domain Eukaryota; kingdom Viridiplantae; phylum Streptophyta; class Magnoliopsida; order Fabales; family Fabaceae; genus Delonix; species Delonix regia. The sequence continues at coordinate 6,343,813 of CM073454.1, read as the reverse complement.
GGTATGATATTCTTATAGCTCAAGCACAACCTCCAATTAAAGACTTTCTACAGTACTATGTAAAATTACATCAATATAAAATTAACAAATTAAGTATTTTAATTTGTACTTATAATTATCAAGTTAAACAAACATATCCTACAGCATCAAAAGTTTTAATTTTGTTTGAGTATCATTACTACTAGCTCTAGACCTAGCTTTTCTAATTTAAATTACTATAATTCAAATTGAGTTCAAATTGTACTTTATGAAACTAAAAATTGAAAATTTAAGTGTAGAAATCATACTTTGAAGACATAACTTTAAGATTTCCAAATTGAAACTCATACATAACCAATTATGATTGGTGGGTAATAAAATTACAAACATTGATGGATGATGAAAAATAAAATAATGAAATAACGAAAAAAAATATATAACGAAACATAGACAGGATATAAAATAAAAAGGAACTCACCCAAACAATTGAAAATGTTGGGTTCAAGAACCTGCAACCCTAGTCTTTACGAGAAAAAGAGTGGCAGAAAAAGAAAGCAGACGAAAAAAATATAACAACACTTCACGAGAGAGAGCGGAGGGCGGAGATTAGGCTAGGAATGGGAAAAAGACGAGGCATACTATTTTAAGTTAGTAAAATTCTACTTCGGCCCCAAAAATCTTAAGCTATTTCAAGTTAGTCTCTATGATATCATATTTTAACCCAGTAAGATTTAATATTCTGCAAATAAATCCCTACCTTTATTCTAATTATATATATATATATATATATAGTATCTTTTTTTTTTTTTAAGTTACTGCATTTGCAAGTACAACAGTGGCAGAAGTTCTATGAGATAAAATACAAGGATCAAGCAATCTTGGATTCTGCAGTTTAATTAAGCAAACAATGGTGCGTCTCAATAACATATATTAAAGGCACAGTGACGCTCTAGAGCAGTTCTAGAAGACAAAAGAACGTCAAGCAATACAATAGCCAAGGTTAGTATATCTATCGGTGAATACTGGTCCACTAGGTTTTTGCAAGCTGACTTGATTTTGGTATGTTTTATTAATAAGAATGTATTATTATAATTATATTTTTTTATTATTATTGTATAATTCAGGTAAACAAAATTTAACTTAACAAATATATATATATATATATATATATATATATATATATATATAGACAGAAAGAGAGAGACACCTCCACATAACAGGGAAAGGAAAACAGTTGAGCAAAACGGTGTTCAAATCCTACTAGATTACCATCGCTCTTGTGCTCGGTAGTGGTACGAAAAAGGAGAGAAGTGAAGAACAGTGTCTTTGCCATGTAATCCGCCATGTGTTCTGCCAGTAGTGGGTATTCAATTCCAGCGATCAGCCCTTTTCTTAGGATTATGTGCGGAGGCTCCAGGTATCGCATGGCAATCAAAGACATTGTGCTGTCAAAATGATAAACTTCAGGGACATGCTCGGGGCTCAAGCGGCCTTGTTCTTGAAGTGCCAGAGCCTCAAAATATGCTCTCTCCTTCGTCATAGGCCATGATTCGCCTATGCTACGAATGTAGGGAAGAGCCTACAAGATCGCACAATTGGAGTAAATTCCAACATTTTTTAGCAAACTGTTCCTTTTCGTCCTCAAAAAAGGCAATTAAACTAAGGAGATTAAAAAGACAAAGACGAAGTTCGCAATACACAAACTATTCTATCAAAATTTTCGATCAACGATTGGAGCTAAGTGAAATCGTCACCTGTTTGATGACAAAAGAACCGGCGGAGTTGACGATAATGAAGACGAAGTTGAGGTTGCCGTCTCCGACCTCTTTAACCAGTAAGCCATCGAACTTATTCCCAATCTTTGAGGAAAGGGAAGGGGTAGCCTTTATGTATTCGATCAGCGACTTCTCATCCAGCGGACGAAACTCCGTAAAAGCCATTTTGGGCATCGAGGAAGACTGATGATGCCGGCGGCGATAACCGATAGTGGTGGCAGTGGCAGGATTTTAGCGATTTGGAGAAGGCATGGACCATGCTGCTTGAAAATTAAAATGGAATCTTAGTACTTTCTACTAGTCAAGCAGACAGACTATTCGATAGGGAAATATGGAGTTGCAATGAACCTGCCTGGTATGTATCTATATGCACAATTCAATTTGGTTCGGAAGAGTGCTTGGTACAGCGTTTGAAAATTTAGCTGGTTTCTCACGTGAATATTATTTTTTTGTTTGGTGTATAATTTTGTATAAAATTAATTTTTTTCCTTCACATTTTTGTTTACATAAAAATAAAAAATAGTTAGTTTTATTTATATAAAAATTAAAAATAAATATTTTATATTATATGAATTGTATAAATAGTAAAAATTTTTAAACATAAATCATAATAAAATAGAATTATATTTGACTAAAATTAATTTTCTAATGGAATGAATTTTCTAAAATTGACATTCCTGAATCGACCAAGCAATGAAATTTTCAAATGGAGATCAAGCAATGGTAGTAAAGATGAAGAATAAGGAAGACGAAAATTAATATTTCCAGAAAACCAACTCTTACCTGTAGAACGAGATTCAATTGGAGGAGTGGACAATATGCGAACCTTACCGCCGGATGATTTGAGAGTCGCAAAAATATCCTGCATCTCATTTTGGGCAAGTGGACAAACGAGCGGTGAGTTAATTGAATCCAGATGTGTGGTACGGTACAGTATATTAGTATATATACTGGTATGGTTATCAGCCATTAAAAAAACTGTTTTTTTTTTTTGTCCAAATTCTCTTAATATCCGTAGGTAGCTACAATTAAGCAGCATTATCATGTTAATTTTGTTGAAGAAAGAATTAAAACTTGAGCGCACATTGTTGGTAGAATTCTTTTCAGTTTTTTAAATAAAAATTAAATTGTTATTTTAATAATTTTCCTTTATTTTAGATTTAGTTCATATAATTTATAATATATAATTAAATTCTTATAGTTTTGTAATTTTTTAATTTAATTATTGTAATTTATTTTTTGTTAAGATATATGTTATATTATTTTTTAAAAAAAATATGTATGGTTCATATCAAATCATCTATTTCACCTAACATGAATTGTATTACATGTCATATATATAGTTATATTATTATTTACTTTTAACTATTTTAAAGTGTAATTTACACATGTTTAGGACAACAAAATGATTCAAAATTAACTAGGTAAACTAAATGTAATTATAAACTATCAATTTCGAGAGGAATCAAATTAAAAATTAATGAACAGATAACTAAAGTAAGACTGAGAAAACAAAAGTCTCTCTTGAGCTACAATACTTCAAGGCCACTATTATAATTCTATGTCAGTAAATTGATTGTCTTCACTAAAGGGACATAAGTTGGTACAATCATGTTACAATTCTAATTTATCATAAATCATTTGAACTAATTATTTCTGTTACACAAGCTTCTCATAAGAGACAAGCGCAGAGAATACTTGGATCTTTGGTTGAGAGGAGACATATAAGAAATTAAAAAGAATATTTCAAAGAAGAAGAAGGCTTAGAAGGAAATTATGAAAATACACTAATATTATTGATGAGAGAATTCATACAAGGTTTTAATGAATCAAAACAAAAGGGTGAGCTCCTCATATAGGCAGAGCCACCGATACACCAAGATAACTTATAGAAAATGTGGTAATATAAGGACAATAATTTTTAGAAAAAAAGCTTAATGAGAAAAATACAACTTTTACATATTGAAAATAACTACAGATTGAAGACATAGACTTTAATAAAGCCTCACAGGCTGAAACAGATAGTATAGACAGTTTTTAATATTTGTTTAAACTAAGAATAGGTTCATGATTTGGAGAAAGATTAAGGCTTGGACTGTCAACAAGAGTGATTAAATTATAGGAGTCTCGGAATTCAGGCTTGAAATAAGGATTCCCAAGATAATATTCTTGCTCCAATACTTCAAGTTCCTTTTCTTCATCTTGGGAAATAACAGTTGAGATAGATGGCCCGAGAGTTAACGTTGATGATCCCAATAGAACTTGTGTTATAAAGATTTCTTCTTCTTCAGTAGCTCCATAAGTATATGGAGGAATGATAGAGGATAAGATGGATCTGGGACAAGATATACTTGTTCAGGAATATCAATCTCATAATGTTAGGGTTTACCATGAATAAATTCTCTAGTATAAGGTCATCAGGATGTGCATTTGGCATTGCATAGTCATTGATAATTGTTAAGATCATAAAAAAATATTTTAAGGGAAATTAAATTATTCTTGTAGTCTTTTTCAAAGTTAAGAAATGTATTCCACATATTAGTATGATCACACGAAATCAACAATCCATTCTTTTGCTTCTAATAAGGCTTGTGGATGATGAAAATTGAAAAGATTATTGAGCAGAACTTAAAATGATTCCACAAGTCTAACTGTCCAATAACAATGTTAATAAGTTTTCTCCCCCATGAAAAAGGAAAATACTACTAAGGGAAGGTCCAGATAAAGGAGGTGTGGTTAGAGTCATTATTAAAGTGATTAAACATGTCTATTGAGAAGAACTCTATTGTTGTAATATAAATGACTAAAAGTGACCACAAGAACTAAAGAGTATCTTTATTGAATGTTTTAGCTTGAATTCTATAACGAGTGAAATAAAGGATATCAAGGTGGAACATTTTGCAGAATTTGGACAAAGGAATATCTCTAAGATAGCGGTGAAGGTAGTAGAACATGGAAGACTTGCTAGTTCCATGACCTAGGAAGGTTAGATAGAGATATCAGCTAAAGGAGGGAAGGACCATTTGGTGGTGGCTGGACGGTTCATGAGTATTGAACAGGGTTAAACCATAAGGATTAAAGGAACGAATTAGGACGGGAAAGAAGATTAGCTATGTGGTTGGTGACTCCTGGGAAGTCCTCCATGTTCTACTACCTTACAAAACGTTCCACCCTGATATCCCTTATCTCACTCATACTATAATTCTAGTAGAAACATTCAATGAAAACACTCTTTGGTTCTTGTGGTCACTTTTAGTCCTCTATACTACAGCAATAGAGTTCTCTCTCATGGACATGTTTAATCACTTTAACAATGAATCCAACCACAGCTCCCTTATCTAGACCTTCCTTGAGTGGTATTTTCCTCTTTCATGGTAGAGAAAACAAATTAACATTACTATCATATAATTAGACTTATGGAATCATCCTAAGTTATGCTGAACAGTCTCTTCAATTTTTATTGATGCACAAGCCTTATTGAAAGCATAAGAATGTATTGTTAATTTCGCATGATCATGCTTACGAGTGAAATACATTTCTTAACTTTCAAAAAAATCTAAAAGAATATTTTAATTTCACTTAAAATGTTTTTTTTCCTTGTGATTTTAACAATTATCAATGACCACTCAATGTCGAATGCACATCCTGAGAACCTTATCCTAAAGAGTTTATTCGTGATAAACCCTTGCATCATAAGATTGACATTCCTAATCAAGTATATCTTATCCCAAATCCATCTCATCCTGGACCATCTTCCTTCACCATTCCTCCATATACTTATGGAGCTGTTGAAGAAGAAATCTTTGGGACACAAGTTATAATGGGATCATCAACGTCAACTCTCGGGCATCTATCTTCACTATTATTCTTGAAGATGAAAAAGAGGAACTAAAAGCATTAGAGCAAGAATATTATCTTGAGAATCTTTATCTCAAGCTTGAATTCCAAGATTCCCATAATCCTATCACTTCTACCGACAGTCCAAGACTTAATAACCTCAATCACTCTTCGGATCATGAACCTATTCTCATATTCTCAGTTCAAGCAAATATTAAAATTTGTTTGTACGATCTATTTCGGCCCATATGAAACTTTATTAAAGCCTATGTCTTCAATGTGGTCATTTTCAATAAGAAAAAGTTGTATTGTCTCATCGGACTTTATTTTTAAATTATTGTCAATGTACTGCAACATTTTCCTTTAAGTTGTCTTGGTGTGTTGGTGGTTTTATTTATATAAGGAGCTCAACGCTTTGTATCATATCATCAAGACCTTGTATGAATTCTTGTTAATAATATTAGTGTGTTTTCATGAATTCCTTCCGAGCTTTCTTCTTTTCTTAAGTCTTCTTTTAACTAAAGATCCAAATATACTGTGTTTGCATTCGATAATACGTAAAAAAAAAAATTAGTCTAAAGGATACAGGTTGAACTAAAATTGTAACATGATCACAATAACTTGTCTCCTGAGTGAAGATAATCGATTTAATTTCATAAAACCATAATAATGGCCTTAAGATGTTGTAACCCAAGAAAAGCTTTTACTTCATCGACTTTACTTGGTTTTGTGTTTATTGAATCAAGATGATTTTGCCTAGAGATTTAAGTAATTGCCGTTGTGTTTCAACTCGACGTCCCAACTCAGTAACCTATTATTTTAGCTTTCGTTTATTTTCCTACTGTTTAGCTCTGTTTCCTCCTGTCATATTCTTGATTTCCCTGATATCTTGTTTAATTTGACAAGTATCAGAGGCTACTTTCACAGTCACACACCAAAAAGAATAGTGTTTTTTCCCCTGTATTTATCGACTCATCTCCCAGCTCCAACAAGGCTCGAAGACAAAGATAACATCACCATTACACATTATAATAGATATTTCTGCATTCATGGCCCTCGTATGCCCATCAGAGAGGCGATATATAAAAGAGATTGGATCCACTGAAGTAGAACTCTACACTTTCTTTTTCTGCAGTAAAAATTTGAATCCTTGGATGAGAGGATAAAAGTTTTCATCCAATCGTCTAAATCTAATGTTATAAAATATCAAATTTCTTTTAAAAAATTTTTGAACCAAATTTTCATCTAATTATTATTAGAGGAAAAAACTGCAAAGTTCTGTTGCAATGGATCCACTGCCATGATTAGAAAAGCTTCTACGTTCTGCACAACTATCAGCATACTTGCTGACACTAATGCCAGTTGCAATTTCATTTTGACGTCAAAAAGCATAACAATCACCGAGACAAGCCAATGTTGCTTGCAACAGTTTTATATCAATAGATCCTAGACAGACCCAGATCTTCTAGAGGGATGCAAGAAAACATACATCGTGTGCTTAATATTGAGGAAGGAATGAAAATGGTAACTAAAACAAGAGCTTGTATCGACATTTCTGCAACCAATCAATCAATAAACGCTAAAAACAGTAAAGATTCTGATCAGTTCTAACTGTATTAACCAAACCAGATTCTTGGAGGCAAGTTTACGTGAACAGATACAACTATATATGATTGATTATTGAGTATAAAACTTACTACAGTACATGTGGAGGAGTACATTAATGACAGACACTAATGGAAAACTAATAGCTTAATAAGGTAACAAATCCCCAGAATGAAACATATTCATTTTACATAATATCGATATCAATAAAATCATGCAGTACATAGGAGATCAGATTGGGAAAACCCAGTATTCGATTGTAGATAGCAAAACCTGGCCATGAGCCCATGACTAGAATTGGCGAATTGCTGAAACAATATCGCTAATTCCTTCAAACTTCCTTCTTTCCTTGAGAATCATCTTAGCTAAATTAAGTGCCTGACGTTCGCAGGTAGCTCGTTTGCTCGCATCAGTAATGGATTCAAAATCCTCCACATGTGCCACACCAACAATTCTCCTGTCAATCAAATAATTAAAAAGAAAATGTTAAACCATGCTGCGTAGAACAAGGAATTTTCAAGTACTTTATAATTCATTTTACATGAAGGACCAACTAGTGCATGACATAATTTCTCAACACATATTAAGCCGAATATTACTACAGACTTGACATCTACCAAGAGATTGAGCAACAATGAAATTCATTTACAATACTTTGTCATTAAATGTTTAATTTATTCAAATTCTTCCCTTTTTAACAGCATCACGTTACATGTAGTGCACTTACAGCACCAAGGGCTCCAAAATGCTATAGCATGTAGGACATAATGTTGCGCAAGTTATATGAAAACGTAGAGCACATTTTAAAATCTTTAAAATATAACTGATAATGACTGATATATATAGAAAACTAAACTCATGTTTAAAAAAGACTAATAACAATGTACTAATTAGTCACAAATCATAAAATACATCAATCTCTAACAAAGTTTTCTATTCTAATGTTTATCGTAAGATATATAAACCATTTCTTCTTTAAATGCAATGTCATCATAATAGACATCATTAAGCAATACCTCAATTTCCTCTTCATCTTCTGTGATTTCCATTTGTATATTAACCCTATCAAGAGCGTGAGAAGAGGACATTGCTAGTGCCCTCTTCTTGTACTCATGATACGGTCAATGAGTACTAAATCACTAAATATTGATTTTGGCCAACAATGGGTCAAATCAAAGTTCCAGATGGTCCTATATCTCAACTAAGAATCCACGACCGGAAATCCTAGGGAAATAGGATTAATGTTTCCTATATGAGTCCCAGAAGAATGTCCGCAATTCCAAATCATAAATATTATTGATCTTATTTTGAGAAGGGACTGAGACTCGGTGAGATTTTGAAACGGAAAATTGAGTGATCCTACATTGAAAAAGGAATAAATTCGCAATTGATGACTATAGCAAGTATACAGAAAACTATAGAAAAAATGTGCATCACTAAAGTTAAATGTAACATTTCCAATAGTGAGCTATTCAGTTAAAAAGGCACTAGTTTGATGCTTGAAAATCTTTGCCTATAGATTGGAAAATTAAAACAGTATTTGTATATTGCTAAATCAATTCACAATGGAACCAAAGGTGAGAAAACACAAAAATCATAAATCATCATGATTAAAATAATCTGATGTATAGTCTCACCTTATCATTTTGGCAGCACCAAATCCAAGAGAGTCATGAAACAAATTTGTCATGTATTTCTTCTGTACAAGCAGCTGAACCTCAGGATTGTTATAAATAGCAGAAAGATATGCCTCACCAGGACCATTTTTATGCTCGTCCCAAAGAGCAATGAATTTATAGTGAAAAAGATTCCAAGTCTCTTCTATTGTCTTAAGAATCCACTCCTTATAAGCCTGCATGACATGGTATGTTTAGAATCAATTGTCCAAGACTTTACAGATGTCACATATTATAATGTTGTCACTTCTTCAATCAGTCACCCGGAGTTCCTTCTCTTGACCACAAAATAGTGATTCATTTGATAACAAAGCACTTTATTAAACATGAGACAGAATGCTACAAGGGAGTTCAAATATAGAAACATGCAAAATGGCGCCAGATTTAGGAAACTTATTTGATGGTACAAATGTTTGAATGCTATAAGGGCTCCTAAATACTATAGCCCATATAACATGGATTCACACAAGCTGCAATGAAATAGCACACACTAAATTAAATATTTGACATATATCTAATATAATTCAGTTTGACAACAAATATAAAAGTACGTTAATCAATATATGTGAAAAATCCTTAGCTTACATTTAAAATATAACTCATAACAACTTAACAATCGTCCAAAGCCTAACTAAACCAACCATAAAACACAACATCAAGCTTGAGTCATGAATATCAATGTCAACAGATTTTATAAATCTAAGGATGATCCTAAGATGTGACAGAATGTAAAGAAAACACTAAGAGGAGTAGAAAATCCTATGTCATTTGGTTCAAACTTAGTTTCAGTGGGAAACACAACGTAAAAATTGAGCAAGGGGCAGAGTTGAAAATGAATTGGTTGCATAAGCTCCAAAGCATGCGTGTTACCTATAATAAAATGCTACAGAATACTAGCAAGGATAAATGGAGAACTCATATGGAGATCAAATAAGAGCCTACTGCAATAAATCAGAGTCCTTGCTAATGGGTGTCAGCTTTACTTGCTAATGGATATCAGCTTTACCATGACCAGAAAATGAGGAACAGAGCAGAGAGTTAAAATATATATATAGATAAGGAAGACAAGGAGATAGCCCTGAAGAACATATGAGATGTGGCTGTTGGTGACCTCAGGGCTATCAAAGATTTCTGATGGATCTGGAGTTCCTGGGCCTGTTCAGGCCCAAGAGGCACATCAAACTGGGCTACTTATTCCAGGAGAAAGAAGGAGGGACAGATAGTTAATAGGCAGCAGTTAAGTATTTACAGGTGTAAGGAGTTATGGGCAGTTATGGGAGTGTGGAGGAGTTAAGAGAGACTTCAGGGACGTGTGGGGAGAGAGGCGGGGTGGGATCATACTGGAAGTTTGGTGGAAAAATTGTGGGAGACCTAGCCTCTCGAAAGCTAGGAGTTCTACGGGTTTCTGTTGTTCGTGAGTGCTGTGTTATGTGTTTGTCCACGATATTATATTTCTGTGGAATATCTCCTATGAGGGAGTGTAGCTGACTCTGTTTGTTTGAGTCCTATCAGAGGTGTAGTTCTGTTGTAATCCTTTTCAAAGGTGCAATTCAGTATTCAATTTCAAAATTATCTTTTCTGGGTTCCATCAATTTCCTTTAAAGACAGAGTGCCAACCTTTATCATTACACAAAGATGAACAAAGTGCAGCGCAGTTGAATCTTGTTTTGTTTTCCAAATAGCACAAATAGCAACCACTACAGATAGGCTGCTATAGTGCATGTAATGCTTGCTAAAGCTATGCTACATGAAAGTTGCCACATTATACCTGTGGCATAGTACAGGTTCGCTACTAGTTATAATGGATAACGATGTTAGGCTATTTAGCCTCTTTCCAGATAAACCAAAGTGAAAATCAAATGAATTTAAACAGAATAAATAAATGTAAAATAAAAGATAAAAGATAGAGATTGCGTAGGAGAAGTTAGATTATAGATATTAATAACTACTGAATCACACAAGCATATAAAACAGGGCCACAGAAGATATGTAGAAATTAGGACCTACTTTTCGATCATTCACTTGATCAGTATGTCCATCTTGAGCAAAGTAAGCCAAAATCAAGTTTCCCAAGAATGCTCCAATGTCAAAACCCATTGGTCCATAAAATGCAAATTCTGGATCAATAACTTGTGTCGATTCACGGGTAACCATAATAGAACCAGTGTGTAGATCTCCATGTATTAGTGCCTGGGCCCTCTCACAGAACCTACAGAATTATAAGTTCTCTTAAAAGAACAAACTAAAGCAACAGAGCTGTTGATATAAGGGCAAGATATGAATCAGTCACAATACATGGATTTCAGCTCGGCAGCTTCAAGCTTCAAAAGATTGTCTTCTCGAACAGCCTCAGCATCACAATCAAGATAAGGGGCAGTCCAACGATTATATTGAGAAACTTTATAAGGGTCAGAGAAAACAACCTGCTCAGTAAGCCTACATAATTCCACATTCCCACAAAATTCGCCAACTGCACAAAGCCAGTATGCATTTAGGCTAGACGCCTTACAGACCTATTTGTAGATAGATATACTAATTACATGTTTAAGGACATGGACCAATATTATTCATATAATCACAAAATAGATAATTACTTATTGTAGCCGTTTTCTAACGCAAAGTTTGAGCTTAAGTTTATACATATAGTATGTTCAATGGGGGAAAGTATAGAACTACTGACAACTGAGCTGGTGAACCATTTTTTCCAGTATAAATTAGCCTAAATGACCACTCTCAGCTTAATTAACTTTTAGGCTATCACTGTATCAGATTAAAAGAAAACTTGTATTAGAGCAGAAGCAGCAGCACTACGAAACCAAAGCAAGAATCAAACAATCTGAGAAATCGAAAATTATAATTTGTTCTAATGACTTATAATAAGGCATAGTTGCACAGTCAAGCACTGTAAAAGATAATTGAATATCGTGCATTATAATCGCAAGGCCAATATATGCCAGACTTTCTAAACCCAACAGTTTAAATTACAGTAAAATAAGAGCATGTAAGGCAACAAATAAAGAAATGTGGTAGATTACCATCTCTCTTGTGCTCAGTAGTGGTACGAAAAAGTAAAGATGTAAAGAACAGTGTCTTTGCCATGAAATCCGCAATGTGTTCTGCCAGTAATGGGTACTCAATTCCAGCAACCAACCCCTTTCTCAGGATTATGTGTGGAGGCTCTAAGTAACGCATGCCAATCAAAGACATAGTACGGTCAAAATGATAAACTTCTGGAACATGCTCGGGGCATAAGCGACCATGTTCTTTAAGAGCCAGTGCCTCAAAATATGCTCTCTCCTTCGTCATAGGCCATGATTCGCCTATGCAACGAATGTAAGGGAGAGCCTACAACATTGCACAAACAAATAACAAATTGGCATAAACCCTCCGAACTATAAAAACATAAAATATAAAATTTTCGAAATTTTAATCATCCAATTCTTTTTCAATGAAGGAAATTAACAAAACGAAAACACAACTCCCAAAAATAATAAACCAAAACACAAATAATAACTCCTCGATGCCCAATCCACTGAAAATTTCGATCAACGTCTGAACCCAAGTAGAATCCTCACCTGCTTGATGACAAAAGAACCGGTGGAATTAACGACGATATAAACGAAGTTGAGGTTTCCATCTCCGACTTCTTTGACGTTTAAGTCATCGAACTTGTTACCAAGCTTCAAAGACAGAGAAGGGGTAGCCTTTATGTACTCAACCAGCAACTTCTCATCCAGCGGACGGAACTCCGTAAAAGCCATAACAAGCAGCGACGGTGGCCGATGATTCCGGCGGCGAAGGAAGTAGTAGGCGTCTTAGAAGTGGGACTGTAGGTGAGAGTGACGAGCAAACATTGCTTGAAAATCAAACGGCATCTTCGTGCTTTTAAAAAAGAGGGAGGTGCTTAGCGGATTAGACTATTATGCAGCAGGGACAGGAAAATTTGTGAAAAGACAATTTGAGAGGGAACAAAGGAGATGCAATGAACCTGGTCGTTATGGGGACGTTGGATGGGATTAATCTGTCATTTACTCAGTGGCCGAAAAAAAATCTGTCCAATAAAATGTGGCACATTATACGAAAAAATAGATATATGAAGATTTGGTTAGAAATTGACTGAATGGTTTTAGGTTTTTTTATTATACGTGAGATTAATGGTAATTGTTGGTATTGTCAGCAACTAGCTGCTGTTTTTTTGACACTTATAATAATCTTGAATAAATAATTTAATTATATATTTTTTTAAAATTTTTATTTTAAATTATTTTATTTATAATTTTATATTAAAAATTTTAAAAATAATTAATTAATTAATTTATATTTTTTATTAATTTAAAAAATAAAATGAAATTCAAATAATTTTTAATTTAAGAAACTATTAATTAATTCATTAATTTTTTCATTCACTTTAAAAAAAATTTATATTTGTTAAAATAATTTTTATTAATCAAATTAAACTCTTCTATATATATACATATTATAGATCATTGATAATAGATTAATCTCGAAAGAAGAAGAATAAATTTTGAATTAAGCTTATAATTATCTATATTTTTATTATTAATATTTTTAATTAATACATAATTAATATATATTTAATCATTACTAAGCTAAAAAGTATATAATTTAATTTAAAAATTATATAGTTATAAACAATAATTATTTTATATTTTAATTAAAAATAACAAAAATATGAATAAAATAATTGCATAGAAATTATTTCATAAATTCTATGCACATTTTTATTTTTAATTGTTCATTCTTTATTCTTTTTTCTTTAATATTTACCCATCACATCCAGTTCTCATTTAAATTATTAAAAAATCATTCTTCGGAATTAAGAAAACAAAGTTAATGTGGTCGGGTGAATAGAGATTAGAGAGGTGTGATTTTTATTTTCAATATTTAAATTTAAATTTTGAGACAAATAAGAGATATTTGTGTCAGGCCTAGTTGAAGACCAAAAAACAAGATGAAAAATATTCAACAAAATAATTGGATAATGGGTTGAAAATAATTTTAAAACATAAAAAAGACAAGACTTTCGGGAAAACAATTCTTATTTCATTTATTAGAGAATTCTCTTTGCATTAACGCTTTTCAAATTAACAAGTCTTTTTGTTAGTATTTGTCTGTGGATACAATAAATCAATTTTTAGTTTTTTTTTATATCCAATGAGATAAAAAACAAAAGAACAAGAGGGTGGATTTCAAAACGAATGGAAATAAAATGCACATTACTTTTCGTGAGCATAAAACCTTCATAAAATAATATCTCCATAGCCTCATCTCAAATTTTATATTCCACATAATATAATAACATTTAATAACCGAGTGGCATGCCTCACACAATACAATAAAAATAAAAAATCGAGTGGCATGCCTCATCAAATGGGGAATAAATCCTCTGTCGTTTAGAGGCTTACTATGCTCCGCAGTAGGTCAAATATAAGTTGTTAGATTTTGAATCAATCACTCATATTTTATTTTTTATTTTAAATAAATAAATAAAATGAGAATTATTAAATTAAAAATTAATAACTCAAATTTTATCATAGAATCTAAAATAAGTGTAGATGATCCATGTTTCAAAAGAAGGTTTTTTTTTTTTTACGTACTTTTTAAATTTTAAATAAATTGTGAATCCTCTTCTATAGAAGCTCAATGATGAATTCAAGGGACACATAGAGTAGTTGTACTCTTTAAATTTTTAAAAATTTAGCTTTTATATATAATTTTATCTTATATCATTAATTTAATTCTTTAACTTATAAGAGTTTGTCCTTTGAATTGCAAAAATTTTTATTTTAATTCAAATTTTTAACCTAAATCCTTTTATTAAAATCAAATTCTAAATCTGTTGTAAAACATAATAGGCCTCTCGATGGCAAAGGATTCTCGAATTCTTCTACTTTGATTTATTTGTAAACAATTACTATGTACTTTAAAATTTAGATAACAGATCTGAAAACATACCCTTTTCTTCTTGAATCTTTTCATCTCAATTAAGTAAAATATCATTTTTAATCTTTTATTTATGAATCCAACTTTAATTTAATTTTTCACTAATTTTTTATTTTAATTTAATCACTCATAAATAAATAAATATATATATATATAGTTTCTCATATATATTTAAATTTAGACTATTATACTAATAGATGAACTAAATTGAGATTATATTCATAAATGAAAGACAAAAATATGGTGTTTTACTCAATTCAAATATATGATTTTAGCCTAAAAACACATGTTTTAATTTTGTTTTCACATTTTAGTACGCTTGCCATTTTAAATATAGACACTTCTTCTTCTTCTTCTTTTTTCACATTCTGTTTGCAGCTTCAATTTTGAATCTTAATTATTCTTTTTGTAATTTTAAACAGAAATACCTCCCTTCTTCAAATTTAATGAAAGGATTTACCCCAGATTTGTGACATATTAAGGTTTATTATTTGAATTTTAAAATACTTGGTGGCTGTTTACAAATAGGTTAAAATATAAGAGGTACACGTGCATTGTTTTCCTATTTTATTACATCCCAAAATTAATATTCACATTACACTCATAATATTATAGAATTATAACAATATTGTTAGCGATGTACATGTTATTGATTTGTAAAAAGAACCCTCAATCCTAAAAAGATTTATAAAAGAAAGCTATCAGTATATTCATATTTTATAACCATATATAAAATTATGACACAGCCCTTTAAAAGTTACAACTATGCAGTGAAGAGTTGACTCAATTACTAAAATTAATTACTTTAAAACAATATTGTAATGTTACATGACACAAATTAAGAATAATTTTTTTATTTTTTATATTTTTTGGGTGGAAAATTATTATTGTTTGGCGATGATAAGTATTGGCAATAGAATGATTGCACGTATAAAAACATTTGTTAAGAAGATAATATAGGAAGAAATCATATTTTTGATACAGAATTAATGAATCCTTCAAATTTTTTTTTTTTTATATAAATTTTAGAAAGATAATAACATCAAAGAGAAAGTATGTATAAGGCTCAATTTTCCTTTTTTCACCTATTTTTTAGTTTCTCTTCTTTTTTTTTTTTTTAATTTACACTAAAAATCTTAGAAGATCCGGGCTCAAATTAGTTTGCGAAAGGAAACATGAGTAGTTTTTGTAAAAAAGAAAGTATAGAAGGTGTATAGCTTTAAAAATGAAATAAATGGTAAATAAATGATTTGGTTCTTTAAATATCACCCTCATCTCACTTTAAATCTCACTTTAATCTTTCAAATGTTTTCTTACTATCAAAAATTCCTTTCATCAAGTAAATATAGTCACCTTAACTAATATATAGCATAAAAAAGGAGAACATAATTAAGGATGACAATTTTGCAGCGGCATAGAGTGCCTCCTCACCTTGTCTCTACTAGTATTTGTGTCCTACATACCCATTTCCACTCCCCACTATGAGAAGCATTTTCCCTCCATCCCCATTTTCTTTAGAGATGCATATCCTCGTGGATTCTAACAAGGACCACAAAATTTTATATAAAAAATTACAAAAAAATTAATAAATATAATTTTGTTCATTCCTAATGTGTATGTCTTGTTTCTTCCTTATGTGCAAGTTAGGTATTTTAATCTATTTTGTTTTCAACATCTTAATATGTCAAGAACTTGTGCATTTGAACATTAATCAAGACATGCTTGTTTAAGTAGCAAAATAACTCTGACCTAATATTAATAGTTGAAATGGTTCCTTTTACATATTAGAAATAGTTTCACTTCCAATTTTCCATCTTTGCAAGAAAATTCATATTTGTTAAACTTCAAGATATAATAAAATTACTATTAGAAATATATATATATATATATATATATGTCAAATTGTTGGGAATGGGACCCCATGGGGAAGAGAGCATGATCCCCATCTCTATCACCAAACTACCTTTAGGGAGATTTTTCCCCTATCCCCATCCTCACAAGGAAAAAGTCGCTAAATACAAATCCTCAAATGGGGCAATCCCTACAGGGATCTCAAAATATTGGGACCTTATGTCATCGCTACACATAACGTCGTTAACTCTTAATAATCTAACTTGATTTAGTGTTTTGAATCTCTAAAATGACACTATTTTATCTAATTATAAAATTAATTAATTAATCAAAACATAAAGATGAAAAATAAAAAAAGAATTATAGAAATAAGGAGCAAGAATGGGACTAATCCAGATTCTCTACATTCATTGGAAAACGTATTAATCTAATGGTTAATATTAAAGAAAATGTGTGATCAGACGATTTAGATTAAAGATAGAGATTGCACAGGGTCAAAAATTTTATGCAGCCCAAAATTTTTGAGCTAAAGTTCAAATATAAGGAAATGCACAATCTAATAGCCAACATTTCTTAAAAAGGAATAGCTAGAAATCCACTATTGAATGGGACAAGCTATAAGTAATAAATATAGGGATGAGTAGCTAAAAACTTGAGGGCAAAAATGTAATCACCTTGCCATAAGAGAACTTCGTCCATGCGTTTCCATCGCCTTAAGCCAGGAACCCACCTATTAGTATGGACGAGAATGCTAACTCCAGCAAAATCCAACCTCCATCGCACCAAACAGCTCAACAAAGCTTTCCTCTGCCTTTTCTCTTTCTGTTTGAGCCATTTGCCTTACACCAAACATGGCGTTAATTTTATATGAGGTTTCGCTTTCATTTCTTAAGTTTATTTAGTTTTAATTTGGTCTCCTAACTTCACCTTAGGTTTCAACTTTGTCCTTTATATGCATTTGATTCCAACTTAACCCCTTAATTTTATCTTAAGTTTCATTTTTGTTTCTTAAATTTATTTGGTTCCAATTTGGTTCTTTAATTTTATCCCAAATTTCACTTTTGTCCCTTAGCTTTATCTCATTCTAATTTTGTTTGTAATTTCACAAAATTACTCAGATGTTTCTTTTGCTTTAATACCATTATATTATAATACTTCAAACATTTAAGTTTTGTATGAATTAAGAATTAAGACCACTAAACAAATTTGATTACCAAATACTAATAAATATAGTTTGTGGAAGAATATATATAATTGAATATCCAAATAGAAACTATTATGTTTCATAGGAATAATTCATTTCAATAGATATAAAAAAGATATTTGAGTAGTTTTTGAAACTTAAAGGCCAAAAAGGAGAAAATTTAAACCAAGGGACAAATAGATATTTGTGGTAAAGTTAAGGGACCAAATTAAAATTAAATAAAACTAAGAGATGAAAGTGATATCTAAAGTAAATGTAAGGGACCAAAGTGAAACCAAATCAAGTTATGGGATAAAAATGAAACATAAAAGAAAGCTAAAGAACTAAATTGAAACTTAATAAAGTTAAGGGATAAAAGTGAAACTTGATAAAATTTAATGAATAAAAATACATTTTTGCCCTATATTTTTTAGTTGAAAGTAATAGGCTGGGACAATAATATTAACTTAGGGATGACAATTTTATAGGGTGAGAGAAGAAAGTGCCTCCCCACTCGCCATCTCCATCCCCTTTTCTCACCTCGGGAGATTTTTTCTAGTCCCTGTTCTCTGCCATGAAGTGAATCCCTACTGATTCCCACAGGGACTTGAATTTTCTATAAAAATTGAAAAATAATTAAATAATCTATATAACTTTGATTTAAAGTTCAAGCTTCTTGTTTATATTATTTAACAAGATCTAATTAAGTTCATAGAAACTACAAATATTCAAATAACAAGTATTACAAAAAATTCTATAAGTTACAATAAATAACTTTTAATAAGGTAAGTTAATTATGAAGAAACAATTTAACAAAAAAGATAATTAATTTTAAAATAAAATCATTTAAATAATTCTAATTTTTACATTTATCCTTAATCCTAATTTACAAATAATTAATATTATTTTTCCTAATATTCACTTCTCTTCTCCATTATAATGTGATCGTAGCTTTACAATACTTTAAAAGTAGTCCTACTATATTGTACAAGTTTTAAAGAGGTGGAAGACTAATATGTAATTAGTGTAATTATTTTTTAAATTAAATTGAATGTTTTACTTTTAATTATTATAATTATAAATAACAAGTAAAATACAAAAAATACAAAAAATTAGTATATATATATATATATATATATAATTAGCTGGGACAAGGGTTATGGTCCCCGTCCCCATCTCCAAACTTCCTTCTGAGAAAGTTTTGCCCAATTCCATCCCTACAGGAAAAAATTCCCGTCATACCCAAAATGTGATCGCCTCACAAAAATAAAAAAAAGAATAATCTTAATTTTCACTTGAAAATCAAAAATCAAAATTTAGGAGTCACAACCAAAATTTTTAAAGGAAAATCTTGGAAAATCGATTGAGTTGATAAGGTGGTTTGCGAACCAAAAATCAAGTTCAAGAGTTAGTGATGCCCGGGGAAGGTGTTAGATACCCCATATCACTTGTTCTTAAGAACGATTGCCCAAAGTTGATTAAGTAAAATACATATGGCCTTAATTTAAATTTCGATTACTTTTATCAATCACATGCCAAACAAATAAGAGAGAATAATAAAAAATTAAGAAAATAAAAGAAAAGAAAAATAAAAATATTTACAAATGCAAACTTAACTTAGGATCAGAGCCTTGGGCCTATATACCCTGTGATAAATATCAAAGTCCATGTAGTTCAACCTAAAAATACGTGGCAATCGGTAGGTGGTTTTATATTTTTATGAAAAGAACATATGAGTTTAGATTAAACAAATTTTTGTAAACAAAACGGGATTGAGATTTGGTTAGTGTGTTTTTATTTACAAAATTAATTTAATATCACTCCCTTGTTCCTTTTGTTTTTTTTTTTTTTAATTTTTTTGGATTTTTGGATTTTATTTTAATTTTGAAATTGAATGAAACTATGATGAGAAAGGATTTTTGGGATTTTTCAATTAATTTTTTAACTACAAATAACGAGCAAAATAAACCATTTATTTATTTATTTTGGAATTGTGTTACTCTCTATATTTTTGAAAACAAATATTAACTTTCAAGATCTAAGGAGACTAAGGATCTCATGTAACCTCTACTAGTCTCATGTGGCCTCTACTAGTTAATTCTCATGTACCTAAAGAGATTAGCGATTTACGTGGTAGTTTGAAATGTGGAAGAAATTATTTGTGATTCTTATTTTTATTTTTGGGAAAAGAATAAGATTAACAAAATTAAATTGGTTTTCATGAACAAAACGAATTTGAGATTTGATTCGTATGTTTTAATTCATGAAATTAATGTGATTATGGCTCCTATGCTCTCTCCATTTTCTCTTTTTAAATTTTTTGGATTTTCAGAATTTGAATTCTTAATTTAATTTGAAAGCAAGAATGAAACTATGATAAAAAAAGATTTTTTATTCCATGTGATGCCATTATGTAGGAAAAGAAAAAAAAGTGCTCTATGACTTCACCATATGGGCCCACAGAAGGTGCTTATATTTCCAAAGAAAAAAAAAAGTTTCATTCTCCTTAAACAAAAATCATCTTACTTTTAAGATTAGAACAAACATCTTAGTTTCATGCTAGAATTAAGCAAAATACCTATTAAGGTGAAATTCACATGGGGCATGCTTGCAAATTCAAAAGAACCCTAAACCAATAACATGGAATTATTAAAGATAAGTATTTGGGATTTTTATTCAGAAAGAGCAAGCAAAATGAATTATTTTGTGACTTATAAATTATTTTTATTTTTATATGTTTTGGAAATCATATGTTAATTTTCAAAGTTTAAAGAGATTAAAAATCTCACATGACTCCTACTAATTAACTTCTAAATGCATGAGGAGACTAATGATTTCACATGGCAAAAATAATAATAATAATAATAATTTTTTTTTTAATATTTTTATTTTCTTTTGTTTTAAGAAGCAATTTCATTATTCAAGTCTAATGAGATAACAATAAATAAAAAGAAATAAGATATAGAAAATAAATAAAATGAAATAAATAAAATAAAATAAAATAAAATAAAAACTTCTTTATGAATGTCTAAGAATTACAAAATTACCTTATGAATGTGCTTAGAAAAAGAAAAACATATTTTCCGATCATTGTTTGCATAAGCCATGCCACATGCTCCTCTTTCACTTTTTACTCACTTTATGGAAAAAGAAGAGAAAGACAGGAAAAACTCGTTGACCCATCACTTGACTAAACCATGCATGAATACAAAATTGATCACCTTAGGCTAAATCATATTTCTTAAGCACATATCAATATGATAGAAAATCAAATTATGACTATGACATTATGTTAGATCATCATCATTTCGAAAAGTAATGCATTTAGGACCTTATTAAATATATCAAGCATTCATTCATTGCATATATATAAAAGAAGAAACAAACAAAACTGGGGCACCTTAAGGCTTAACACATATAGAATGCCCAAACATGATTGATGAAGTAGCCTTATGAAAACTTACGTCAAGTATCTGCCATGATATAAGACAATCTTGTTTTTTTCTTTCACCTATGTCCATGTTTCTTGTTCTTCTTTGCTGCCTTCACTGTCTTCAAGCTTCAACCTTGGTTTTTAAGTGTAAGTTTATGTTCTTCTCTTTGTACCTTAACTTCTCATCTCCTTTTCACCCACTTAGGCGTTGTTCTTAAGCTACAAAGATGGGTTTTTAAGCTGAAATATTCTCCTGAACTTGGTATAATGACATAGTCTTTCGACTTTTTATCCTTCTATTTTCTAATGTGAAAATAGACGTGTTGTGCTTATGGAAAGCTTGGCTCCCTTCCCTTCTATGCTTCATTTATTGGTCATTGTGATAGTTTGGCCCCGGGTGTTTGTTTCTAGCATTCAGAACAAAGGCACACTAGTGCAAAGATTATTCATTTTAGTTTTGTTTCATTTATGTTTTGGTTCTTCTTCTCTCGTTCTTAAATCACTGCTGGTCCCTCCATTTTATGCTGTTATGTTCTTTTGATCTAAACTTTCTCCTTTACTTGCTCTCAAGCTCTGCCCATTTTTCTAGTTTGCATCACTAACTCCCTCAGACTCATTCTCTTTTCTCTGTCCTTCATTTCTTCCTCACTCTCTTGGTATCACATTGCTAGGAAGGCTAGCCACTGTATAGATGTAAGGAGTACATGTTACTTGGCTATACTCTGCCTTTTTACAACTTCTCTTATGTTTTGTGCGCTAAAATAGAGTTGAATCTCTTTTCCTTAACATACCTTCCATTTTGCTTCTTCTGTTTTGAGCTCTTTTTTATGTTTCTATATCCTCCTTCCTCCTTCCTCCTTCTTCCCTCCCTCAAACTCTCTCACACACCGTTATAGTCTTGGGCTCTCCCTTCCTCTCTTTCACTCTCTCGTCAGTCTTCTTTCTTTTCTAATGCCCTCTCTCTCTATATTTCTTCTTTTCTCACATGTTCACCCTTCGGCCCCCAATTTTCTTCAATTTTCTCTCTCTCCAACTCACTTAAGCCTTCTCTATTTTGCCACATCTAAGACAGAGGTCTTCGACTGCATCTTCCTTCCTCTAGTCCCTTATGAGCTCCCCCTTTTGCTTTGTCTTAATGTTGCTTTTTAAAACCCAAGCAATAAGGATGAACACTTCTCCTTGACCTTTTTCTTCTTTATGCTTTTATCTCTATGCATTTGGTTTCATAACTCACACTCTCTCGTCTCTTTGCAACTTTCATGTTTTTTGCCCTTACTTTATCTCATTTGCTTTCTTTCAGTTTCTTTCTTCTCCGAGCATTCTCCAATGACTCTAACATTTTCTTGGTTTTCCAACTCTCTGTTCGTCCCTGTTGTAAAGTAAGAAGGTAGACTTGTGATACTTCTCTATCTCTCTTAGTTTTCTCCCCTCCGTCTCTCTTCGTTTTTCAATATTCCTCCTTTTCCTCTCTATCTTTCAACTTCTCTTATGCTCCCATAACATCTCTCATTCACTTTTTTCTTCTGTCCAATTTGCAGTTCCACTTACTTTCTTTTCCTTCTAGCTAAAAGTCATTTTCATGTTGTCTCTTACGTCCCATGCTCCTTTGTAGTCCTATTTTTTCTTTCCTAAACCTGTGTGCATTGGTATTTGTGTGGGTGAGGTATGGGTCTAGCATAGGTGTGTATACATGACAATTTTTCTCTCCTTTCCTAGTAGCATGGGTGTAGCCAAAGTTTTTTCATAGGGCTTTAGTGGATGAGTGAATTGTGAGAGAGTGGTCCCATTTTGCTGCTCAATCACTGAAAATGAGAGGGATTTTTATTTTTTTTTTATTTTTCTTATTTTTGATTGATTTGATTTTTTCTTATTTTTTGATTAGTTTTTGTGATTTACCCTTTTTATATTTGTTTAATTAATGAATTAATCAATTAATATTTATTCTTAATTAATTTTTTTTTATTTTGGGATGCTTGTTTACAGTTGTATCTCTTTACTTGTCTTTTAGGTAAGGAATGTGAACAAGGTGATGAGATGGTTTTACCTAGGAGCAAATAAAGATGTGAACACACAATTCATCTCGTGAAAGGAAAACTTGTAGCTCGCGAGAAAAAGGGTTTTAAGGGCAATAATAGGACTAGGCTTTAGGGTGTTTGCCATTACAGGGCTTTGATAGGTGTAATTCATTATAAGGATTTATGATGCCAGTCTTTACTGGGCTTTGGGATGCCTATAGTTACAGGACATTGAGATGCCAGCTGGTATTGGGCTTTAGGGTGCTTACAATTACAGGGCTTTGAAATGTGTCTGT
Source organism: Delonix regia (assembly GCA_037074485.1). Lineage (NCBI taxonomy): Eukaryota > Viridiplantae > Streptophyta > Magnoliopsida > Fabales > Fabaceae > Delonix > Delonix regia. The sequence goes on along the minus strand of CM073454.1, from coordinate 6,320,199 downwards.
CTTTATAAGGCTTTGCAATGCCAGCCTTTACTAGGTATTGGAATGCCAACCGATTTTGGGTTTTAGGGTGCTTGCCATTACATGGCATTAGAATGCCTGTCTTTACAAGGCTTTGGAAGGTGCTAGCCAGAACTAGGCTTTAGGGGTGCTAGCCAGAATTGGGTTTTGAGGGTGTCTACCATTATAGGGCTTTGAAAGCTACCAGTCAAAATTGGGCTTTGGGGGTGACAGTTGTTACAGAGCTTTGAAATTAGGATCTAAGGGTGCCTACCGTTATAGGGCTATGAATGGTACTAGTTGGAATTGGGCTTTAGAGGTGCCTACCATTATAAGGCTTTGAAAGGTGTCAGCCAAAACTGGGCTTATGTAGGACCTGTGCAGATAAGTAAAGGTGTTTGGACTTGTGTAGGACTTTAAAAAGATGCTTGGACTTCTAAGACTTATTCAAAAAAAAATAAAGGCGCCTAGACTTGTGTAGGACTTTGTAGAAACTTAAAGATGTCTGGGCTTGTGCAGGACTTAGCGTAAATGTAAAGGTGCCTGGACTTATGCAGGACTTGAAAGGTAAGTAAAAAGTGTCTGGGCTTGTGCAGGACTTAACAAAAATGTAAAGGTGCTTGGATCTATGCTGGGCTTTGAAATGATGCTTAGACTAACGCAAGTAAGAAAACAAATGTGCATTGGCAAGTGCAGAAGTGATTCCCCACGACACGTAAAATGAGATGTACGACGCAGATGCTGGCCATGTATGTGAAATGCATGATTCTCATGGAACATCTAGATTTGTAAAAGTGCCAATTTTTTTTTTTTTGGCATAGATTTTGTGCTCTTTATTAAGATTGGAATGATGACCCTTTGGGCCCCAATGCTAAAGAAAGATAAGAGAAGAATGACCATCACCTTTAAAAGGGATGAACCTTTTAGAAGGTCAAAATTGAGAGAACATGTTTGTTTATATTTATTTTTCATGAGAGAAGTAAATTAATGTGAAAAAAAAAGAGATGTCTTTCCCATTTCCTTTTTTTCAAACACCTCATGAAATACACTTTGCTATTGCAAAAAAAAAAAAAAATAGTGCATATATATTATGCATAAATCTACTAGAAGCTTAAAAGATACAGGATTTTTTTGTTCGTTTCTTTGATGGAAAATTCCTCACCTTAACTCTATAGCTTGCCCCAATTAAAAAACTTTAGGTCTTGAAAGCTTCTTCGCTTGCCTTAGTTAATAAGTTTAATTTGTGGGATCATCTTTGTCTACCTCAATTAATGAGTTTAAGTAGCTCATTATGAATCAAACAAATATTCATAGAGGTTTCAATCAAAATGTCCAAACCAAATTACCTTACTTTTGACCCTTAAATCAATTTATTTCTTTGTCTCAATTGTTCCAGATATGACCTTTGTACCTGAACCTAAAGGTATTTCCCATCAATTCTTCCATTATTAATGCTTGAAAGGTTAACAATTGAAATTTACTTTTATTTTACTTACCAACCTCAATGTAGTCGTGTGTTAATGAGTTCAAAGTTGGAATCCATTAAAGGAGATAGCTTGCCCTAGTTTGAAGAAATGTGGGGAGCGATAATGCTCACTAAAATGCTTGATGGTTCACAAAGTAGTGTTAATGGAAAGTAAATGTTAGACTAGAAGATACCTTAATTCCAAGCCTAAAGTGTTATAGTGCATGCGGGTTGCAAAGTTGAGTATTAGAATGGATTGGCCCAGTTTGAAGTATCATCGGGAATAATGAAACAAACAAGCATACTGGAAGATTTATAGCAAAAGAATGGAATGGATTGCAATAATAAGAAGATGCCTTAGTTTAAGATTTGAGGTATTCTTATGAAAATTCTTATTGATAATCCTATTTTGAATCAAATCATCAACACTAAATGATTTTGTTTTGTTGTTTTTGGCAAATGCTCTTTGCCTATAATTGTTGCCTTAGTTCACTTTTTAAATAAGTTATGTCTCAACAAGGACTTTTAAAGCTTGTAACGAGGCCTTGGTGAATGGGTTTCATAAATGGAATGATATTAGGCTTAAAATCCCACACTCCTATCAATTCCTCCATGACCTTCCATCTTGTTTCTTTAAGATGAACTTATACTCGAAATTCATTTGTTAAGACAGGATACTTTAAGGTTGTAATGAAGTTCCATAGGTGAAAATTTTAGCTAAAGAAAGGAAAGGATTTAATGGCCTAAATATTTATATGGGGACAAAATTAGAATTTTGCTCTTATAGCCATACTCTCTTAGCAAGAACCTATTCTTTGATGACTCTATTCTTTTAAACTCATGTCGAGAAAAATTATGTTTATCTTAGGCTCTCATGTTTCTCTTTTTGTTCAATGGGAAATTCTTTCTCAATGGATTTATTCTTATGGAGAAAGAGTTCTCTTTTGAAGTTTTTCTTCTTCAATTTTTGTTTAACATGGGCTTCTTTATAAGGATTCTAATTTTCATCTTTTCCTTTTCTTCAATGTCAATTTTCACACTCACTCATTTTCTTCCTATAAAAGGATATCATTATAATACCAAGAGAACTTTTATATTGAATTCTCATTGATTCCTAGGTTCAATTCATGTTGGGTGTTTGAAAGATCTTGAAGGCTCAAAGTGGATGGTAAAGGTTGAAAGTGTTTGGATAATTGAATGAATTTAATCCTTTATTGATATATAAATCTTCAACGTAAAATCATCTTAAAGGCAGCGCTACCCAGGTATTCAAAGTCATGAAGGAAAGAAACTACTTTACTTCTGGCTCAATTATAGTGACTAGGGATGACTCCTTCATGGTTTGGGAGACAAAGAATACTTCGTATCCTTGGCACAACTTGTTTTGGAGGCATGAATTATCACTTATATTTTTCTATTTATGTTCTTGAAATAATGTAGGGCTTTTAGACTGAATCTCTTTAAAGTGTGACCATTTTCCCCATGGATTGAAAAATTTTCAAAAAGAATATCACATAATATTTTTTTAATTTTTTTCATCATTAAATTGTGGAATGGTATGCATGGAAGATGGGTTAGGGTGAATTTGTAACTAAAATGAGAGGATGCACCAAAACATACAGTCATTTCAATGATGATGCTAAATAAGCAAAGGTCCAATAAATGAATTCACTTCTACAAGATTTGGACTTCAACTTGATAAAATGGGTTGACTAAGCAAGCATTATATAATGAAAAAATGATAAAAATGGAATTGCTTCTTACTTCAAGGTGATCCTATGGTCCATATGATGGTTAGCATGGAGATTCCCTTTCAATTTTGATCACAAAGATAATGCGTCATTCTCTTAAGTGCTTAACTATTTCTTAGTGAAATCACAACCTTAATTTAATCCATGCCAATGGAGATTAAAGGCTAATAAAGGAAAGGTCAAAACCCTATTAGAGCTAGTCATGTGAAAGTTAAGTGGAAGGTTGTTGATTCTTTTTGAACAAAGTAGTCCTTAACCTTGAGCATGTCAAGTTTATGATGAGGGAAAGTGAATTTGATAGAAATGTTGACAATTTCTAGAATAATTTGGATTCTGTCAATTGGTTAGGGTTGATGGTGGGTGGGAGGTAATAAGTTGAAGTGAAAAGTGATACGAAAAGTCACAGACTAGCCACTTGAATAACCTTTATCTCTATTTGAATAGGCATTATCACTCATTAATGTTGTATTTGTGACTCATGTTAACTGCTTTGCTTACTGGACCATCACTTATTTTATCTTGGACATTCTTAAGTGCAACTTTCGATCAAGACCTTGGCTTACACTTAAATTTTCCATCGCAAATGAACAAAGAAAATCTTGTCTTTCTAAATTCTGAGATTTTTTCATGAAATGCACCACATGTATGCATGGATGCAATTTATTTATGTTTGATAACAAGAACGAAATTTTTATAAGGAAAAGTTATCCTCTTCCTTTCTAGATGCTCATTTTATTTTTAAAGAAAGAAAGAAAAATGACCCCAATCCTCATAAAAGCGATGCTATATTTTTTTGACATTGGGGTAAATTCCTTTCCTCTGGATGTTTATTACATCACGGAAGTGGGAATTGGCAGTTAACCTGGGAGAGAACCAGTCTCTACATGATTAATGCCAAAAAAACTTTAGCTACCAGAAAAACTAACATAAGCCTAATGACTTGTTAAGAAGGCAACGTAACAAGTTATTTTATCTTTAGTCTACCTTGTTGACCACAACTAATTTTGAAGTGGAAGTGAGCCTTAAAAAGAACGTTTTGTGACCCTTAAGAACTTGCTGCTTCATAATAGGGAGAAGAATAACAATTAGCTTGTGAAAGGTTTAGACCAATTCATAGCTAACATTTCAAAAATTTGAACCAAGGCTTTATCTTTACCCTACACCAAAAGCATTAGATTTGCTTTGTACCAATTGATGTAGTGTTAATAACATGAGCATAAAATATCATGATTTAAGGGATCAACAAGGTTAGATTTAAGCTCTAAAGTGGGGCACAGCTTGTCTGTGCCATTATGCTTGGTTATACCTAGGAACTCTTGACTGAATAACTTAAAGAACAAGTGGATTAAAATCCATTGGAATAATATGAATATAGATATTTATTTGGACCTTATTATTACTTCATGTTATTAATTTCTTTTTTTTTTGTGGCTACTTTTCGTCTTTCGATTCATTAGCAGATTACTAGTACTTGTCCTATACCACTCTATGACTTATTTACCCATGTGAAGTACATGTTCAACAGTCCATTTAATAAGGGACAAATTCTTTATCGTATGAAAACTGGGCATAGGGGCAATATGATTTTCTACAGACAACTTGGCTATAGCTTGGTTATTTTGTTTCACTAATTCTTTCAAAGATTTAATTGTGAAATGACATTCAATGTAAGTTAAAGAATACTCTGCTAATAGTGCACTAATGACTGTGATCATTGAATTATTAGATTGGTGTATAAGTTTACAAAATTCAATTTTCTCAAGAGATAAAAGGTCTCACATGGAAAAGGAGTTTACCATTAACTTGAGAGAGGAAACAAACCTCTCTGCAATGAATAGTAAATGCTTTCTTCCTGCCTAATAATGCATTGAATGATAATTAGTTCACTCTCTTGCCAACTATTTTTTTTTTCTTTGCACAAGTAATAATGAATTCTAAAAGTTTCCTATTTCAAGGAAATTTCTATGTATGTGAATGCCAATGTAATGTATGATTATGAAGCCTCAAGGTCCAAAAACCCCCTTACGGGCTCTGGATGGTTTTACTAATGTAAACCTTCATTGTAATTAATGTGTGTTCTATAGTGCAATGACATCACATCAACCACTGCAGTGAGGAGTGACATTGAATTGCCCACTTATAAGTTTGATCATGACATAATAGTATGCATATTATGTGTCAGGGAAAGAAAAAGGCACACCCTCCTGTGTCCTAACTCAAAGAAACCTTAAGTTGATGGTGCTAAACCTAAGGACACCATATGCTAACTATATCGGTAGGATTACTAAGTTTTGACTATTATCGTTCTGCTTAAGAGGGTGGATCTATCTTTCTAAAGGAATAAAGGTTCTTGGATTGCCTCCACCATAAGGACGAAGATCTTGCGATACAAACCTAACCATAAAGGGAGGAAAATCCTACATAGGTTAAGTTCATATAACAAGGCACAATCCGAGTGAAGTCTTCATGGTAAACTTAGGAGGCATAAAGCCACACATGGAAACTAATAAAAACTTTGACTAACCTAAGGCACACACAGATCGAGGTATAGAGCCCAAAAATGAACGTTTGTGAGGTAATGTGTATTTGTGAAGTGTCTAAGGAGAGTAATCATACATCTTGCCTAAAGAGTACCCACCCCTCATTTGCTAAGTAGATTAGACAAGTAAAAAGGAATTAAATATATAAGAGTCATCTACCCTAAAGTTTTAATCCCCATGTTATCTAGCCTAGCACATGTTGTTCCTATAGCCAAACATATTATTAAAATGGAAACAAATACACAATTAATAAACAAATGAACAGAGCATTTATATATTGTTTAGCCTAAATATATACAAGTGTATTTAAACAAACACTTATATACACGTGTTAAATAAGGCATGCGAATCAAAACATGTTATCTAACTTAAGCATGAAAGGTAGACAATATGTAAAAGAGTAATCAAAATAAAAGAAAAGGCCATATTATTTTCCCCAATAAAGACTAGCATCGCTAAGCTCTGTAAAGGCAGGCACCTTTCAAAGTCATTTAACGACCGACACCATAAAGCCTATACCAGCTAGCATTTCAAAGCCCTATAACAGCTGGCATCCCAAGGCCTAGTAAAGACTGGCATTGTAAAACTTTGTAATGACAGACACCTTTCAAAGCCTTGTAACAATAGGCACCCTAAAGCCAGTACCAGCTTGCATCTTAAAGCCTTGTAACAGTAGGCATCCCAATATCCAATAAAGACTGGCATCATAAAACCCTATAACCACTGACACCCTCAACACACCTTCGCTTTTGCTTTTTCTGCTTCGAGCTCCTTTCTACGTTTCTGTGTCCACCTTCCTCCTTTTCCTCTCCCTCAAACTCTCTCACACTCCCTTATGGTATTGGGCTCTCCCTTCCTCTCCTTCACTCTCTCATCATTTTTCTCTCTTCTCTAGCTCCCTCTCTCTCAAACTTTCTTCTTTTCTCACATGTTCACTGATTGGTCCCCATTTTCTGCAGTTTTCTCTCTCTCCAACTCACTCAAGCCTTCTCTGCTTCACCACCTTTAAAATAGAGGTATTCGACTTTCTCTTACTTCCCCTAATCCCTCATGAGCTCCCCCTTTTGCTTCGTCTTGGTTTTGCTTTCCAAAACTTTGAAAATAGGGATGAACACTTCTCCTTGACCTTTTTCTTCCTTGTGCTTTTATCTCCATGCATTTGGTTTCACAACTCACTTTCTCTTGTCCTTTTGCAACTTTTGTGTTTTTGGCCCTTACTTTATCTTACTCACTCTTTTTCTATTTCTTTCTTCTCTCAGTGTTCTCTAACCCCTCTAACATTCCCTTGGTTTTCCAGCTCTCTGTTCGTCCCCGTTCTAGAGCAAGAAGGTAGAACCATGATACTTCTCCATCTCTCTTCGTTTTTCGACGTTCCTCCTCTTTCTCTCTATCTTTCAACTTCTCTTATGCTCCTATAACATCTCTCCTTCGCTCCTTTCTTCAGTCCTATTTGTTGTTCTACTTACTTTCTTCTCCCTCTACCTAAATTTCTATTTCTCATTTTCTCTCACATCCCATGCTCCTCTGCAGTCTTGTTCTCTCTTTCCTAGACCCCCGTGCATGGGTGTAGCAAAGGTTTTGCATGGGTGTGTATGCACAACAACTTTTCCTCCTTTCCTAGTAGCATGAGTGTAGCTAGCATTTTTTCACAGGGCTTTAGTGGATGTGTAAATTGTAAAAGAGCGGTACCCTTTTGTTGCTCCATCACAAAAAAATAAAAGGGGTTTTGATTTTTATTTTGTTTTTTTTTAAATTTTTGATTGATTTGATTTTTTTCAATTTTTTTGATTTATCTATTTTATATTTATTTAATTAATGAATGAATTAATTAATTTTTATTCTTAATTACTTTTTTTTTATGGGTGTTAACAATTCCCTACATGCAAGTTTTAAAATAGGATAGTTTCTATAGAGATCCCCAAATTTGGGAACATGTTGTCATCTCAACATTAACCCATGATATATGATAGTTACAATTGAAAAAAAACACTCATAACAATGAATTAATTAAAGGGTCATAGTAGTAGTGATTATTATTAATTGTCCAAGTAAAAATCATTGAAATCTCGTCTTAGGATCCGTGTGAGCCCAAATAAAGATTTTTTCATAAAATTACTTTTCTAATGATAACAAATTTAAGAACTTTTATTTTCTTATTTTCTCATCATGAAAACAAAGCCTAAACTTCTTTAACCTTAGACGTTTTACTAATTCCTTATCACTATTTAATAATTTTTTATTGACAAAAAATAATTTTTTTGAATACATAATGAAATATAATTTAAATTAAAATTCTGTCAGTTGTTATATTTTTCACTGCTAATTCGGATAAGTCGATAACCTTACCTGATTTAAAAAGAAAAGACCTGAATAAATCGCGGAGTGTACACGCGCTCTCGACCCCGTGCGCTTCACCTGTCCAATCCGGGAGCTTTCTTCGATTTATCCAACCGTGCTCGGAGGATCACAGCCTCTGCGGTTGTGGAGCATTCCTTCCCGCTCACTCAATCTCTCAGATGGCGAGGTTGTTGACGGCAGTGGCAGCAATCACCATTGTCTCCCTTATCTTCGGAGAGTTCGCCGAGACTTCACCGGAAAATTTCGACGGCCTTCTTCGATCACCGGACGACAGTTTGTGCACTCAGCTCATACGTCCCGCTGTTTACCCATGCTCCGAGATCACGGTACTTCCCTCCCTTGATTCTCTATTCCGAGCCGATGTTTGTTTGGTAGGGACAAAACTGCTGGAATTTTACGGCTGTTTGAGAGTGCAAATGATAAACTCACTTGAAGATCGAAATTTTAGACATTTAATCACTCGAGGAACGAAATAAATTGATATTGATTTCTGAAGTTGAAGGAGTAGAAATTGTTTTATAAAAGACAATGGAGTAGAAGTAGAATATATCTTAGCTAATGTTTTATGACACTTATCCTTAATTTCGTTGTTAGGAGAAAAAAAAATATAAAAGTATATACAGAATGTGAACAGAAATTACATACTTAAAGGAGTTTTGCTTGCTTTGCTTCGTTGTGATACTTTTGTTCCGTTATCTGCAGTTTAAATCGGCTTTGCTAACTGAGGATTTGTCTTTTACCTTCAGATTCAAACAAAAGATGGTTACTTGTTAGCTCTTCAACGAGTCTCTTCTTCTCGTCCTGATGATGCAGCAGAACGCGGTCCACCAGTTCTGCTCCAGCACGGGCTCTTCATGGTGAAATTTCACGTTATGCTTGCTCACTTTATTCCTAATATGGAAACAATAGCGAATAAAAAGACAAATATGACCTTGATGCATAATATATGGCTACGTGATTTGTGTGGATGAGGTATGGAAATTATGAGAGCATCACATGCTTAGTGTATGAATTGGTAAAAAGAGCTTTATAATTTATCAGAGAACATTCACTCATATTTGCAATGACTTAATATAATTTGCTATGCCAAAAAGAAGTGAAAACCAGTTGCCCAATTTGCTGGTGTGTAAAACACGCAATTGTGTGATATAAAGGATAGCACCTTATTATTTGGAAGATAAAATGGTTGCTCGTAGGGAATGAAAAACCAACTCTTTGAATTATAGATGTTTAAGGGTTGGTTTGGTACTTGTTCTTTTGGAAGATTAATGATACACGTACCACATGTATGGAAAATATGTGTCTGTGCATTTCTGGGTGATAGGCTGGATGGAATAGCATCTTCCTGTAATTTCTTAATGTCAAGGAATAAGATTTGTGGCAGGATTTAGAAACCCACTAAAGACGTCATGATTTTTCACTTACTATTATACTGATGCCTCGGGTTAGCTTATCCCTGTAAGTGTAGAATTCATTTTAAAATTTTGAATAAATTGATTAATCTCAACAATTGTTCATTGATGTCAATTTTGAGATATGACCAGGGAGGCGATGCATGGTTTCTTAACACTCCAGAACAATCATTGGGCTTCATCCTTGCAGATCATGGTTTTGATGTTTGGGTAGGAAATGTGCGTGGAACACGGTGGAGTTATGGGCATATGTCTTTGTCAGAGAAGGATAAGGTATGTGGCTTGCTATATGCTATGTAAGAGTTCCTGCCAGCTGCATATGATAGTCTGGGTCGTATTACGATTGCCTTTAATAGAATAATGAATGAAGCTGATCACTATTCATCATTGTAAACAATAGAGAAAGAAATGGGGAAGTAGCAAACCGTCATGCATGGGATTCTTGATACCCGTTGATCTTTGAAAAGACCATAGACTATCTTTCATTCTTTTGTACTGCATATTGTCAAAATTTTAATGTTTTCATTTCTCAGTGCCTAGTTATCTTCGGTGGGATGCTTAGTGTCAGGGTTACACTGTAATATGTTAGATCTATTGTGTAGTGTGACTAATAGAACTTTGGTTCTCTTGCAGGAATTTTGGGATTGGAGTTGGCCGGAATTGGCCCTGTATGATCTTGCAGAAATGATTGATTACATACATTCAGCAACAAACTCAAAGCTCTTTGTAGTTGGGCATTCACAGGTATTGTTGATTGTTGCAATTCATCCTCTATACCTGCTATTATGTACTTGCTATAGTATGCATTTGATATATTTCTCTTCCTCTTCAGGGAACAATTATGTCTTTGGCTGCCTTCACCCAGCCAGCGATAGTAGAAAAGGTTGAAGCTGCAGCTCTTCTATCTCCGATATCATACTTGGGTCATGTTGATGCGCCTTTTGTACTTAGAATGGTTAACATGCACATTGATCAGGTATTGGTTATTCGTTTTGTTAATTTTGACTGGAAGTTGATTTTTGTGATGAGAAATGAGTATTGGTTTTCTATTGGATTTGTACAGATGATTCTTGCCATGGGCATTCATCAACTCAACTTAAGAAGGTTTTATTTTTAAACCTTCTTTGATTTTTCCCTTTTTCTTCTCCATCCCATTTTGCTTACATTCTTCAAAGTTGTTTTCTTTTGTATAGCACATGATAACGTTATGCAATATTGACCTCATGTTCAGTGATTGGGCAGTCAGTCTTTTGGATTCAATATGTGATAGCCGTTTAGATTGCAATGATTTGCTGACATCAATAACAGGTTTATCTCTCCCTCAGGCTCTGTCTGCATGTGTCTGTTTATGTTTGTGACTTTGAGTGCACATGATAGGCTTTGATTATACTGACAACTGTTCATGCTGGGGGATTTATTTCTTGGGAGACATTTATAGTTTTCTCCAATGTGTCTGATAGTGGTAATCTTCCATTTTCAAATTATATTCTCCACATTACATAGTTCTTTATTGCCTTTCTTTCTGGTGGGATCAAGACACAGTGGATTCATTTATTAGTTGTGTTAGATCCAGTTGTGAACTCCAATTGAAGTTTGACCCTTTATATATGACTTAGGCATCTTTTATTTTTTATTGATAGTGACAAATATATAAGGTGACAGTGTCTGATATGTGGAGAATATTCCTTCCCATGTGCTAGAAAGGCTTTTTCACTGTCTTCCTCCCATCGTCCAGTAAAGTGTTTGTGAAGATATGTTGATTTGTCATAACTCTACAATAAAACATGAACTTCAACAATGATGGATCAATTATTTTGTTATTAACCTATTATAAGAATGCCATCTCTTCTACCGTGGGGAACTGGAAGCCATAGCTGATTAGTGGTTGGTCTTTTTTGTTTGGTCTCAAAATTTTATTTGACAACAGGCATGTTTTGACGTCTAACCATAAATTATTAGAGAGTAAAATTTTGCAATCATATATATTTTGTTTTTCCTCATTTCTAAATTTTTAGTATGCAAATTAAGAATTTAAAATCATATAGTCATAGTCATCCACTAATTTCAATCGCGAGATTGAATCTGAATCAACATAGTCTAGGATACTGATTTGCTCAACAGTGTCAAAACCCATCGAGTCAGTGGTTTCAGTGTAATGTTGCTTCAGCTTGCTAAACTCCCAGCCTTACGGCTTGATCCATGGTGGAAATAAAGTCATTTCTTAAATTAGGGTTGGGAAATACCTAAAATATGAAAAAACGATTGACATTTATAGTGTGGATGTGATATTTTAATTGATCATTTGAGTTTTTCTAACAAGTGATAATAAACAAATTGCTTGATGCATGAGATTGGAATAAGACATTTCTATAGTCTTATAAGTGCTTGTGATTAAGAGGTATGGAAAATAAATAAACAAAAAAAAGTCACCTTGCCTTTAAATAATTTGTCTATGTAACTACTTCGCTGACTTCCCCTGAAACATAATGCAATGAAACTGTACAGATATAGTTACATTGAAGGCATGAACAGAATTATAAAAAATATTCTTTCTATTTAGAACTAATAGAGAGAGCATGCTAAGTGATTAATTTTTGCAGTAATTCATGTGTTTCAATAGTTGGGAAGTTGCTTTTTTGGCATATTCTACATTGCTTCAATCATTTTGTATTATTGTTTTTGGTTTTTCCGTGTTTCTTACTTTCGTTTTTGTCAATACTTCACAACAAGGCACTTCAATGAAATTACAGGGAAAAATTGCTGCTTTAATAACTCACGTGTGGATTTTTATCTTCAATATGAACCTCATCCGTCATCCTCAAAAAACTTGCACCATTTGTTCCAGAGTATGTTCCATTACTTTCATTTGGCAACCTTCTGTGACAATTATCTTGTGACATTTCTAAACATGTTTGGCTACTGTTTCTAAGCATCAGTAAAACTATCAATCACAATTTAATGTTGTTGTTCTTTTCCTTTTTTAACTAATTACTACTAGATATTATCTCAATATATTCTTATAATCATAGTCATCCCTTATAATGATCACAGTATTTGCATGATGTGAATTAAGTAGGCAACCTGGCCTTTGCTGGGGCAAGGGATGGCAGAAGAAATCTTGTAATATAGATTTAAAGATAACATAGGCCATGTCCCAGAGAGATTAATGTGGAAATGGAAACTTGTTTTTGCATGTCACCTTTTATTCCTGTTTGTTTGTTCAAACACAACTATTATTATTTGTGTCATTGTTGTTACTGTTTTGGTTTATATTTTTGTTCATCTATCGATTCATGGATGCAGTTGAACCAATTTAGGACGTAGAATATTTCTTCTACTGACTGCACTGTCCAAAATTAATTAGAAATTGGCAAGCCAATTGTTAAGCATGTTCTGTTATCCCAAGTGTATACCTTTATGTAATAGATGCTTGTATTAATTGTCTATGCTGTCAAGTGGATAAACATGCTTAATCTTGCCAAAGATCACTTATGTACAATGGTTAACAAATACGATAATATACATGATTGGTAGTAAACCAGCGAACAGTATCTGACATTTCCTTTTCTATTTTTGTACTTTTTCAAATATCTGATTTTTTCCACGAGTCTTTTAACTTTGTTTAGAAAATACTGCAAGTCCATTCAAGTTTGCATTTGCTGAAATAAATTTTCTTTGTATATTCTGGATAAAGTGGTTTGAATACTTCTGACCTGTTCACTATTAAATTCTGGTGTTATTTGGTGTGCCATTTCCTTTTTAGAATGATAGTTAAGAAATTAATATTCATATGACATCGCTGCTTCTCAATGGTTCTATCTCTAATGACATTATTTGCTTACTAGTGATCCGTAAAGGTACTTTCTCTCAGTATGATTATGGAATGCTCAAAAATCTGAGAGTGTATGGCCACTTGAAACCACCGGAGTTCAATCTTGGCAGCATACCCAAATCATTGCCTCTGTGGATGGCTTATGGGGGAAATGATGCTTTGGCAGATATGACTGATTTTTTGCTCACAGTGAAGGAAATTCCATCCGCACCGGAGCTGCTTTATCTTGAAGACTATGGTCATGTGGACTTTATTTTGAGCTTAAATGCTAAAAAAGATATTTATGACCGTATGATTAGGTTTTTCAAATCAGTAGGAAACTATAGCAGCTTTTCAAGTATTCTACCACCAAGTATGGTGGATGTTAATAGTGCATTAGTAGCTTAGCTTACTGAAATATTAGTATAGCATGGATTTCTCTCGGTAAAAATGATACTGAGAATGATGTGATGGCATTACAATGTATAAGTCATGTATAATAGTAGCCAATTGGTAAAAACCAAGTCATATATCAATTAGAAAAAATAGAATATAGTGGCAGCTTAAGGGAGTATGGGACTTTGGAGAACTAATAATGCTTATTATGAAGTTATTTGTATTAAATATTAATTAACTATAATTTAAAATAAATTAAACACTATTGAACGCAAACATATTACCTATCATCTTCAACTGATTACCCACTTTGTTCATGCATGGACCACCATCTTACCCAGCGTTATCATGTTCTGGATCTCGGAATGTGAGAATTTTTTTTTTATAGTTCTAATGATTTAAATTTGGGTGTCATCATTTATCAAATTAATCTAACAAGATGATCAGCACGTATATTAGCTTCTCTCCGTCTCTGCTAAACAAGAACCTTTCAATTGCCATTAATAATATCTCTAAAAATGGCAAAAATGTTATGCAAATCAGCTCACTTAACTTCGTTGAGTCATGATGACTTTCCCCATGAAATTAGAATCACTTTCGAGGATAATCTCTCTAAAACCATGGATGTTGGCAAAAATATATAGGGATTAAATAAATAAATAAGTAAAATTATAAGAACTAAAAGTCGAATTTTTTCCAAAAAAAAAAAATCAACCAAAATACTCGTGTTTCTCGAGTTTAACTGATTTTAAATTTAATTCCTCTCACCATAATTTTATTTATGTTTTGTCAGATATGAGAATTAATTTTATTTTATCATTTATGTTTATATTTTTTTATTAGTATAAATCATACATGTTTAAAATGTTAATGATAATATATAATTAGTTCTACTAAAAATATTAATAGAAAATTAATAAATTTTAATGGTAAGAACTAAATTAAAATATTTATAAATTATAAGAATTTAATTACAAATTTTTAAAATTATAAAGATTGAACAAAATCATAAGAATCGAAAATATCAGTTTTTCAAAAGAAAATATCAACCAAAATACTCGTGTTCCTCGAGGGTATTTTAAATGCAACGCTTCCGTATGATGCTCATACTCAATTTCTAGACACGTAAATATTACTTTATTTTTTCTTTTAATTTTGAAGATAAATAAGGTATATGAAATTCAATTAGAATTGTCCAAAAAGAAAAAAGAAATTCAATTAGAATATCTTTATTTGTGTGTTTTTTAATTAATACAGTCAATTAAAAAGAAAAGGAGAACATTTGTTGAGATAATTATAAGTTTAACATATTTATTAATGGAGAATAATATAAATTTTGTAAAATAGAAATTTGTAATTCACCCAGTTCTTTTAAAAAATAATCAACCCTAAATTTTTTTGGGACCATATATATGGTGTCATTTTCTTAACCATTTTATCTAATTCAACAACCACAAAAGCTGTTTATGTACAATGTGTCAGGGTCAATTCTTGGATTCTCTCTGCTATTTGAGGGCATCGATGCTTATATGAGATGAATCAGGATTCTTTGCTGCACAGCAGCGTGAGTTAAGTAAAAAAATTTTTTAATTTAAAAACAAAATAACAAAATTTCAGTGAAGAAAAAAGAAAAAAAATTATACTACAACATATGCTCTGGGTTCATATAAGATAGACAAGTACATGTGTGACAATAAAACAGAAGAAAATAATAATAAATATATAAAAACACTCCAAAGTTTGAAAATATTTTTTATTACATATTCCGACTGCTTATTCGGTCCGAATTTTTTTATTGTAGTTGAAATCCAACTAGTTGGTCCACTTTTAAATTTTTTATTTTTTTATATTTTTATCATCTAGTTTTTTTATTTATATTTATAATATTTTAAAAAAGTATTTACACAAACATTACATATGAAAAGATTTATATACCAAAAGTAAAAGATTATGTACAATTTTTAGTTGTTTATTATACAACTCTTCAATGTAATTATAATACGCAAAAAATTAAGTAAATAGTAATAAAATAATTAATTCGAATATTTAATTTTTATTTAATTATTTTGTAGCAATTTTTTGATAATGATCAGTTTCCTTTTATTTAAACAAAAATAAAATCAAACAACTACCAGAGAGTAAATTACAAAAAGAACACTAAACTATGCTTCTAAAGGGCATCTAAAGTTTTTTTTAAAGTATAAATATCAATTATGGTAATATTTGAGTTATCTTGTATACATGCATAAATTATTCTATTCATCTAATTTGATCAATGGTTGGTTATTCTAGTAAAGATAGTAAATTCACAAACCCAAAAGTTTTTATTTTTATAATTTTAAAGAATTTGAAAATAAATAAAAGAAAATCATATGTAATGATATGAAACATTCTTTACATCCACCGTCAAATTATCACGGGTGTATATTTAAAATTATTAAAAAACTTAATTTGAATGAAATCTAAATAAAGCATAAAAAATAAGATTAAACTTATATGCAGCTATATCTTTACCATATTATTCTTTAATTTAAATTCATCAAGTGCTTAATTAACAAATAATGATGTATAATTTAATTTAAAAATAAAATAATTATATGTAATAATTATACATGTGTTATAATATAATAAAAAAATTAAATATTTATTATATTTTTATTTGATAACAGCATAACAAAAATATAAATAACTAAATAAAATTTGTTTCTCCTAAAAATTATTTTCCATAAGCCTACTTAACACATACTCTTTTTACTTCAAATCCTTTGAGACACCCTTGGGAAATTAATATCTGAGGAAACATTTGGTTGAAATTTTTGTATTGGTAAAAAATTCTCTATCTTTTTTCTTTTGGGGTTTTTCTTTTATTCTTCATTTTTTTCTGAGTTTTTGTCCTTAGTTTTTATTGTGAGTGTATTGTTCCGTGTTCTTTTTATTCTTCCTTCGCAACAAAACCTTTTATCATTAAAAAATTTTCCGATACTGTAGTTCTTACACTCAACTTAGTTTTTTGAAGAGGAAAAAAAAAAAAAAGAGGAGAAGGATAACAAAGACTATGAGACTAGGATTTTAGATTAATGGTAAAATAAATTAAGTTTATGGACTCAGTTGTGATTTTCATAAATAAGGGAATTAAAATAATAAAGAGATTTATAAAATTAGGGGCTAAATAAAACTTTCTTTAAATGTTGGGGGTCTTTTCTGTATTTTAACATTTTGCCATATAATCATTGAGTTAGTCGAATTGGCAGCTTCTTGTTGGTACATATATCTGCCTTAGCCCTTTTGTTCTGACATAACACTACAAATAATTAACGAATGAAATTTGACGCTGCCAAAACTATTACTTTTTTTAATAAAAAATTATGGGTGTCACACGAGACACTCAAATATATATTTTTTAATTTTTGTGAATGAGACGTGTGATATGAGTTTAAAATTATGCTTGAAAGAAAATAGTATTCAATTGTAGTTTTTTTAAGTTATGCTAATTTATTAAAATTAATGTTTAGTTTAAATGGTGATGAGTTGCATTTAGATAAATAAATTAGTGATCAATATTTCAAAATTTGATTAACCAAAATAACTATAAAATAAAGATTTGTCGAAGAGGCAAAATTAAATCAACCATGAAAAAATAATATGAAAAATCTAAGATTTTCCAAAAATAATTAACTAAAACAATTATAAAAAGAAACGGAAAGTTATTTGCGCTGTTGTATTATAATCCACAAGTTCATGTTGAATTGTAGTGTCAGAATCGAAACATCTATTATTTGTACAATTTGTGCTGCTCATTAATTATTTATATCGTTGGGTCAAAATCAAAGAAGCTGGTGCCTTCTATTT
The DNA here is from genome assembly GCA_037074485.1 of Delonix regia. Classification (NCBI taxonomy): domain Eukaryota; kingdom Viridiplantae; phylum Streptophyta; class Magnoliopsida; order Fabales; family Fabaceae; genus Delonix; species Delonix regia. Next base: position 6,302,620 of record CM073454.1, on the reverse strand, counting down.
CTCACAGCCATTGAAGAATCTAAAAGTGTGTCAAATCTTCAAGCAATGATATCGGTTGGTTTTCTCACAGCCATTTGGTTTTAAACCAAATGATGATGCTATCTGGATTATCTTCGTTTAGTAACTTGGAAATAATAAAAAATTAATATTTTATTAATATTAAATTAAAAAATAATTTTTTAATCACTTCTCCAGTACTGGAGACTCCAATACCGGAGACGATGGGCGATGATGATGTGATGAATTAAAATATATTTCATGTCAACAGTTTAATTCTTAATTTTAGATTTAAGGAAACAAGTCTGTTGAAGTTAATTAAAATATATTTCATGTCAATAGTTTAATTCTAAATTTTAGATTTAAGGAAACAAGTTTGTTGAAGTTAATTAATTAATGAATTATATACAAATATCTTTTTTTATATTTTTTAATACTAACGGGTAATATAGTAGGAAGTTATATTCATTCTTTCATTTTTAGTGTGTGTATATATATATATATATATATGCTATTTTTAAGATTAAATTGAAAACTACAATTATTGATTATAATACAATTATATTTTGATAAAATTTTAATACAACTATAAAATTAAGCGCACCAATATTATCATTACATAATATATTAAGAGAAAAATATGTAGTAATAATATATTTTATTATATTAATTGTATGTCAATTTAAAATAGCTGGCTGTATTTATATTTTAATCTCATTTTATTTATGAGTTAAAAATTTTTAATTTGCACCATCAAATTTTTATTTTTCAATAAACCAAAAAAAAAGATTAATTTATAACTTTGTTAACTTTTTTTTGTACTTTCTTTATTATTTTAAATAACTCAATAACTTCTTAATTTTATTTTTATTTTTAATTTATAAATTAATATTTTATAAGATTACTAAAAGGTAAAAAGTAGAATAGATAAATTGAAAATATTTTAAAATTTTTAGATTTATAAAACATTAAAGTTAAAATATAAATACAACAAATTATTTTATATTTATATATAATCGATATATTTTCATATAACAATCAAAGAAGCTGGTGCCATCTATTTCTCACAGCCATTGGAGAATCTAGAAGTGTGTCAAATCTTCAAGCAATGATATTGGTTGGTTTTAAACCAAAAGACTTACAAGAAGAGTGACAAAGCTGGTCCCCAGGGAGATTTTGTAGTGCATAACTTTTTTTATGTGATGATGATGCTATCCGAATTATCTTCGTTTAGTAACTGAAAATAATAAAAAATTAATATTTTATTAATATTAAATTAAAAAATAATTTTTTAACCACTTCACCAGAAGACTCCAGTACTCGAGATGATGGGCAATGATGATGTGATGAATTAAAATATATTTCATGTCAACAATTTAATTCTTCATTTTAGATTTAAGGAAACAAGTCTGTTGAAGTTAATTATTTTAAAATTAGCTAACAGCATTTTTTCAACGCCATACATTAATCAAATTAATAACACTTGTATTGTATCAAACTATTTTTTATAATTTGGATCCGAATTCCGTATAGACTTTACAATCACTATATGAACACAAACTCATCAATTGAGCTGTATTTTCAAAATTATACATTTTTAAGTTAGTGAAAATAAAAGAATTTAAAGGACAAATGGGATAATGTCAAACATCACTTCTAATTTAATATAACTACGGTAAAAATACGAGATTATATTTAATTATAATTAATTAGTAAATAAAAGTTTAATAATTTGAATTTATAAATTAAAAGTAATAATTAAAAATAATTATTTTAATTTAATATAAATTTAAACTAAATTTTGTCCGTTAAAATTAAATATGATATCATGTTCCCACATAATACAAATTGATTCCAATTGAAGTGGCATGAAGAGTGAGTTCAATTATTAGGAGTGCTTTCTAGCGAGATCCGCGCAGACCATGCCATACACATCACGTTACGAAATTTGAATGACCAGTAGCGAGATCCACGTGGACCGTACCATTCACGTCACGTTACGAAGTTTCTTTTTGGTCGGAGTAAGTCACGTTACGAAATTTGCGTGACCAATAATCACGATCTTAGAGTTTTATGTTGCGGTAGACATGGTTGTGAGTTTACTAGGTGGGTTTATGAGTTTATTAGTTTATAATTATATTTAAAGAAAATAATTTAATTTAATGTAAATTCAGATTTCATATAAATTTGAGTAGACTTATAATTTAACTGAGTGAAACTATTGAAATTATAATTTTATTTATTAAAAATATATAACTAACTTGTAATTAATAATAAAATAATTTAAATCTATGATTAAAAGAGATATAAAAATTTTTTTTTACTATAAAGTTGTCATAATTTACTTTATCATTAATTTAAATATACATAAAAATAATAAATTATATTAAATATTTATTTATTAAACAAAATAAATTCTTATGATTGTAAGCGTCAAAGTACCAAACTAGCAACAATCACTATGATAAGATCATTCAAAGAAAAATATGTATATATATTTCATGTCAACTGTTTAATTCTTAATTTTAAATTTTAGGAAACAAATTAGTAGAAATTAATTGATTAATTATATACAAATATATTTTTATATTTTTTCATACTGACTGGTAGAAATTATATTTATTCTTACAGTATTTTTTTGGATATATATATATATATATATATATATATATATGAAGTGCTTATAAGATTAAAGTAAAAAATATAATTATTGGTCATAATACAATTATATTTTTTTAATAGACAAAATGATAATAACTAAATTATTTTAAAATATTAGTTAAACAAAACACTAATAATATATGAAGCATCTTTCAACGCCATACTCACATTAATCAAATTGATAACACTTGTATTGTATCCATCTATTTTTTATAATTTGGATCCAAAATCCATATAGATTTTACGATAACTATGTATATGAACGCGAACTCATCAATTAAGCTGTATTTTCAAAATTATACATTTTTAAGTTACTGGAAATAAAGGAATTTGAAGGACAAATGGAATAATGTCTAGCATCACTTACAATGGAAGTGACATGAAGAGTCAGTTCAATTATTATGAATATCATACACGTCATGTCACGATATTTGAATTTATGTTGTGAGAAGCATGTTAATCTTGTGAGATTATTATTTGTGTTTACAAATTTATTATTATATTTAAACAAATGAGTTGATTTGATATAAAGTTAGAAATAATATAAATTTAAGTGGAATCGCAATTAACTTATTAAATTTATTGAGATTATAATTTTATTTATTAAAAAATGTATCAATTAATTTATAATCAGTAACAAAATAATTTAAATATATAATAGAAAAAGATAAAAACAAATTTTTTTATAAAATTATTATAATTTAGTTTATTATTGGTTTAAATATACATAAAAATAATAAAATTATATTAAATATATACTTATTAAAGAAGATGCACACTTTTAAATTTGCGTTAATAGCAACTTTAACACCAAATACCAGCCTAGCAACAATTACTATGATAAGATCATTCAAAATATATATATATATATATATATATATATATATGTGTGTGTGTGTGTGTGTGTGTGATTGTCTTAGTCAAATAAAGTAATAGCGGCCAACTGTTTAATTTAAAATATATATTTAATGTAAATAGCTTAATTCTTAATTTTCGATTTAAAGAAAAAATTAGTTGAAATTAATTGATTATTTATATACAATTATATTTTTATAATTTTCATATTAACTGGTAGAAGTTATATTTATTCTTACAGTATTTTTTTGAATATATATATATATATATATATATATGAAATGCTCATAAGATCAAATTAAAGATTATAAGTATTGATCATAATACAATTATATTTCTTAATAAACAAAATGCTAATAAATAAATTATTTTAAAATTATTAGCTAAATAAAACTCTAATAATATATGAAGCTTCCTTTCTACGCCATAGTACTCACATTAATCAAATTAATAACACTTGTATCCGACACTTTTTTATAATTTGGATCCAAATACCAATTTTAGGTAGGAGTAGTGAGACTTAATTATATAGAGACAAAAAAAGATTTACCCAAAAAAAACCATTAAAATATTATTTTACAGTAACTATGAACATGAACTCATCAAATTGTGCTGTATTTTTAGGATTATACATTTTAAGTTACTGAAAAAGGGATTTAAAGGACAAATGGTTGATGTCCAACATCACTACCGGGCATGAATGAACTTGGATTCCCTCAATTTAATTTTTTATTTTTTTAAAAAATGTTGATATATAATAAGTTGGTTCTACTAAAATGAAACTTCACTTAATTGATAAATCTCACTTAGACTCAATTAAATTATTACGCGTACTGTCCTAACAAGATCCATGTGGAACATCCCATACGTGTCACGTTACGAAATTTGAACCTACAATTACTATGTGATTTTGAATTTATGTTCTTGTTTCGTCGTATTAAAAGGTGAACAAAATCAACCAAAACACTCGTAAACTTCAGTCACATGTTTACAATGATAAGTATCTCTGATCTCGACTTTCCTCTTTGAATTGCTAGGTATACGTAACTATTACATAATATGTTATATGTCAATGCAAATGGGTTCCCACTATCTTTATGAAATCGACAGTATTAATTTTGGATATAATAAACATAGAGTAAATATATAGTTTATCTTTCAAACACATTCTACATATTATAAGTGTAACTTATTATTTAAATGAAAAAAAAATATCTTTTTCTTGTCCCTTATTTATAAAATTACCATTTTAATCACTAGTTTATTGTGCATAAATTGAACCATCACTCATTGAAAAATATCACATAGTTAATCTCTACTTTTCAAAATAATACTAGATTTAATCTCTATAAACTTTAAACCCTAAATTTATGGGCCTATATTTGGTATTATTTTTTAAAAATTGAGGGATCAAATGTGATATTTTTTTTTTTTATTTGAGTGAGAGACTATATAGGGTATTATAATGAGTGGAGATCAAAATAACAATTTTGTGATAAATATTGGATCAAAAAGTTATTTTACTCTTATTTAAATAGATTTTATATAAGTTCAAAAAAATAGATTTTATATAATTAGTGTTTGTTCATCTTAAAAAATGAGAGAATCTATATAGATATCTTATTGGTGTTGAATAAAGAAAGCATTAATTTATGAATTTTTTTAATGAGAATATGATGGCTTTTTTAACGTCAAATGGAAGTGCATTTAGAGATAAGAGAGAAAAAATGATCGAAATGATAAGTGAACCTTAGGCATATATTTTAAGATGATATATAGCACTCGTTTACATGTATTTAATTTAGTAAACTTAGGGTGTCCAACTTGGGTTATATATTTTCATTTGTTAGTTCTTATGTGTCTTTATTTAATTATTTTAAAACCTTAAATTAAAATAATCCTTATATGGTATTAAAACACGATATATATATATATATATATATATATAAATATTTCTGTATTATATAATATTATATTATACAGACACGCACGTACATATTTTTCGTTGTATTTATGTTCTTGCTAGGTTGGCACTTGACACATAATCTTATAGTGCTTACTGCTGCTTTGTTGGATAATATATAATATAATGCAAATGGATGTTCAACATATCTTTTTCGAAATTAATTGTACTAATTTTGGATACAATTAATATGCATAGTATATGTAGTTCGTCTTTCAAGTATATTTTATACACATTTAAGTGGAACCAAATATTTAAATAGAATGTTATATATAATTAGTGTTTGTTTATCTTTAAAAATGAGAGGATCCAAATAGTTCTATTATTAGTGTTGAAAACTAATTTTGAGTCTTTTTTATGACAATATTATGGATCTTTTAATTAGAATTAAATGTATGTGCATTTAGAAAGATATAAAAAATGAAAAATTAAGTACAAAAAGATAAATGAGCCCCATAAACATTTAGATGCTTTTTACGTTACACATTATTCAGAGAGAGCTGTCAAAGTGGACCACTTCAATCCACTCGAGCTGATTCACTCGAGTTAGTGAGTTAAATGAGTTAGCTTGTTTAATCCATCATAAGGTGGTGGGTTGAGATTGGGGTTGAAAATCTCAACCCACCCTACTTGGTGGGTTAAGTGAGTTAATCCGTTTAACTTACAAATTTTTTTTAAAAAAATAAAAATAAAATAAAAAATTATAAAAATTTAAATGTTACTTTATTTAAACATATGTCTTGTTTAATCAATCAATTTCTATATTAGTATAAATAAACAAAAAAATTAACTAAATAAAAAGCAAGTTTAAAAGATTAAAACAAGTAGAGTAATATAATAATTCAATGATTTATTAATAATAAAAATATGATTATAAGTAAAATATTCAAATCTGGCAAATTACAAAATAATAGAGATACTACAACACATACATTAGGATTAATTTTTTTAAATAAAAAAGTATAATGGGTTGAAGTACTAAACTGAGTAAGTGAAAAAAGTTTTTTAAAAAAATTGAGCAATCCGTTTAACCCGCGAGTTAGCTCGTTTAACTCGCAGGTTAAATGGGTTGAGTTGATAAAAATATATTAAACGGCTTCTCAAAAAAATTCCTTAACCCAACCTATCTCTTAGGTGAGTTAAATAGGCTCAATCCAGCTATTTTATAATTCTCTTTTACATGTATTTTAATTTTAAGAAACTTAGGGCTTGTTGGGTACATGACTGAGGGCTCTGACAAAATGAGAGAGGGTGAAGGAGAAGCTTGAATGTGCAGGCAGTATACCTCATTCGTTTGGAGTGCACTCTCCCACGCGACATAGGAGAGTTGTTTCCATCATTAAGGCTTGGAAAAATTCTCAAACTCAAAGGAATGAAAGGCTGATGACATAAATGCCCCCAGGAAAGCACTCTCCTTCACCATCAGTCTATTGCTTTTGTTGTTGTCAAAGGAGCCTTAACAGTCATCTGTCTTGTCACCGTTGTTCATCTATTCACCGTCGTCTTTCTCCTTCACCGTCGGTCTCCAGCTTTTGCCGTCGTTAATCTCTACGTTCGTCATCGTTGATTTGAGTCGTCAGTTTCTACTCCTTCATCATTGATCTGAGTAGTCTACAGTGAAGGGACTACATCTGCAACTTGTCATTGATCTCAGTCTTTGCTCTGTCGATTTGAGTTGTCAATCTTTGCGTTTTTGGCCGTTGATTTGCTATTATTGGCTTGTTGATCTGAGAATCTGCAGCTCCAGCAGTGAACGAACGACGTTTGCAACTCAGATTCTTTTAATCAAAAGGATATTTTGGTCTTTATACATCACAAACAAAAATCATCATTTACATTTATTTACTTATTATACAAGATATAATTTTAGACCATAAAATTTTATTTTATGAATACTTATTTTTATTTCTATTTTCATTTTTTTATGACAAACAAGTCTTAGGATTTGTTAGTTCTTATAGAACTATTTGTCTTTATTTAAATATTTAAATATTTTAAATACTTTTTATAAGATATTTAAACAACAAAACCTTCTTTAGTATTTTACTTCAGTAACTTGAATTTCTCTAAAAAATATTGGGCAGATAAAATCTTAAATTAATAACTTGATTAATGTCAAAGATTGTATGAAGATAAATTTTTAGTAGATAAAATACGAGAATACCGTTATAACAAAAAAAAAAAAAAAAGACCTCCGTTAATTATTAATGAGAAATTCAGGTATATATTACCAACTTGCAGACAATATTAAGAAGGAAAACTTTGATGGAGAAGAAGGGATGCTAAATTCAAACCTCTGGAATTCAGAAAAATTACTGTGAACCACACAACACCTAGCTAGCTGCTAGGTCATTTATTCATTTATTTTTTTTCTTACAACGGAAAGAGACTTGTCCTCTTCTACCATTTGCGCTAATTCCATAATCAAAACAATATTGTCCACAAAGGTCACCATACTGATCATCCAACATTGCCATTGACCAACACTTCCTTCAGAGTAGTGATCTTACCATTCTCACTGACAGAAGAATTGATTTTCCTCCTTACGTCTTCCACAAATGCATCAAGATTCTGGCTGGAGGAGCCACCATCGGCGATGGCGGCCTCCGCCGCTGTCTTCCACCTCAGTGCATTTTTCTTCAGTTCTTCAGCCTTAGGTCCTACTGTAGCTTCTTCTAAGCACTTCTTCACCACATCTCTGGGTATCACTTTGTTGTCATCTCCATATCGCAGTCTAATCCCAACACCAAAAACATCCACTAAGAACTTGGCATTCGTCACTTGATCACCCCAAGCTGGAAAAGTCACTACTGGAACCCCACAAGTAATAGCTTCCATTGATGAGTTCCAACCACAGTGAGTGACAAAGCAAGCCACTGAGGGATGAGCTAGAACTTCCTCCTGTGGGCTCCACTGAACCATCTTGCCTCTGTCCCTGTAAAATATGAATAATCATATCAGTTCAGTAACAGAAACGAGACTTCATATCAGTTTAGTAAAACATAAAATACAGTTGATGAAATCATAAAATTGTTACTTAGTTTTCTCAAGAAACCCATCAGGGAGAACGTGAGAATCATGTCCTAGATCTTTATGGGGTGGCTTCAGAGCCCACAGAAATGACACTTCAGAATCCAAAAGCCCGTGAGCAATCTCGTCCACTTGTTTCTGAGAAACGTACACTATGCTTCCAAAGGAAATGTAAACCACTGATTGTGAAGGCTTGGAGTTCAGCCAGTCTATGCAATCATCGGCTTTCGTGACCATATCCGCACGAATATTATTTGTGCCTGAGTCTGCTTTTGGGTTTTTGAAAAGAGGACCAACAGATCTTATGGGGAAGAATTTTGACATGTAGGTTATACAGTCATGCTCTAATTCCTCAAAAGTGTCCATTAGAACACAAAATGGTTTAGACAAGTTACTGAACTGTTCTAATATGAGTTTCCCCAGACATTGGTACGGGCTAGAGGGATGCAAAAAGCTAGGAACTTCGTTGTATTTAAGAAGAGGCAAAGAAGGTAACTGAACGTCCATATGAGGTTCAGAATCTGAAGGAAAAGGTACAAGTTTGTGAAGGTAATGGTAATAAGCAGTAAAAACGGCACCGGATTGAACCCAAAGCATAGCAGAAGGTATGTTAAATTCAGAAGCTACATCAGAAACCCAAGGAAGAAAAGGGTTATTTATAATGCAAGAAATAGGCCTAAGCCAAACATTTCCCTTACAAATATCATTGTTCATGTGCTTCTTTATCATTTGTGTTACGGCTTGCTTCCCAGCAAGCTCAAGCTGCAACAAGTAGTCGTTTAAGTTCTTCCTTCTAGGATCATCTTCGGCCCAGCCATCTTCGAAGAACTCGAACCTGAGGAAGCCATTACCGACAGGGATGGCTTTGTCGGTGGCCACGACGTCGTTTGCGTTTCTCAAGTCTTTGCCTGTGTTCTCTGTGGTGGTGAAGGTGACGAATAAGCCCCGTGAGGCTAAGCGTTTTCCAAGTCTGAGAAGAGGGTTTATGTGACCTTGGCCTGGAAATGAGACCAAGAGGGCGTGTATAGGAGCTTCCTCAGATTCAAGCTTCATTTTTTTCTTTTTCTCTTCCGACAAAGCACACTGTAACTCAATGTTAAGCTTGATGAGATTTGCAGCAGAAGAATACCGCGGATATATATATATATACTCAAATGACCATGGGTACCTGACAAAAGTTCGTTGTTTGATTTTCGGTGCCTAAGTGACTCGTAAATTTTTTACTAGTTTATTTCTCATGCTTTGCACGGGCTTGACTAAATTACTTTTGGTTATATGTTTATACATTTTAATGGAACAGAAGCAATTATGTTACGTGTGAGTCCTTTACCAATTACAGTATTCCTTATCCCGGGATATTCCCTTAAAAGGCAGGGGTTATTTTTTTTTCTTTTTGCATAATATTTGTTGAAGTCTCTTGATTTCTTTGTACCTTCCAATAATTAGATCTAATTTGCTCTTTATAGTCTAAAAAAATATTGACAATTGGTATAACTATTTATGTTAGTATATTGTATAATATATAGGGTTTAAATCTATAATATTTAAGGTTTAAATCTGTTAATATATTATATAGTGTCCACCCATAAGGGGTGTTAATTAAGTAAGGATAAAATAGTAATTACATAAATTATTACTAAACTCTAACCTTAACTAGCCTTTGTAAAATGTCTAGACTATTATATAATAGATAATAGAGATACAAAAGAAAATAATCTATAGAGATTTGAGACACTTTGAGAGGAATACCTGCGAAGTATCTTGCAGTTGAATTAGAGAGGGGATTTAGGTTGTAAAAGCCCAAGATACACTCAATACACTGTGGGTATCTTATTCGATCAGTGATTTCAGTCAGAGTCCAATCAATTTCTACAATCAGGAGAAGTATGTAAGTCTCCTACCCTGAATTATCTATGAATGTGTTCATTATTTAATTTCCTTCATTGGGATAAGAGCCATAGGCTGGTTCTTGATCAATTTACAAATTTTATTAGGATTTGAGTTATTATTTGGGGCTATCTTAATTAGGGTTTTAAAATTAAAAAAAAAAAAGGGATTTTTTTTCCTTTTTCAAAAATATCCTCTATGTTTGCAAGCATAGCTAAAATTTTCTTCGAGAAATTTTCTTCCAAAAGTTGTGCAATATTACAAATTCATTCCTTCATGGTTTTCAAACTTAGTCACTGGCGATAGTGGTCACCAGTGAAGCTCCGTCAATAGGAAGAGCCCATTGCTGGCACTACATGGTTGGACTACGCCAGCCTGCTTCCTCACATGTTTGGTTTCTCAAATAAACCAAGATCTTCCCTTCCCTCCTCTATTTTTCGAACGAAGTACAAACCACATCTTCCATTCACTGTCGCCAGCAACATTGGTTGCCGGCGACACTCCCATAATAGCCCGAGACCAGTGTCACCGTCACTTACACTCCCTAGCCCACGTTGAAAAATGCCAGCGGCCATAGTTGTTTTTGGCTCTTCCTTCATCTTTGTTTTTTTTAACAAGAGAGATGTCTTTCTTCGTCATCATCGCTGACGATAGTGGCTGCTGGCGACACTAAACCCTTACCGCCGGCAGCCTTTGTCATTCTTCTAGATGACGAATAGTGGTGAGATGCAGAGAAATGGTGGCGAAAACAAAAAAAAATTTTTTTTTGAGGGAAGAAGGGTGGTGGTAACAAAGGAAGGAGAAGAGGAGGAATGATAGGGTTGTTTTGCATTTTTTAAAGATTTTTTTTTCAAAAATTAGAAAAGAAATTTTAGAAACCTTAAAAATTTTTTTTGGATCTGAAACCTTAAAGTTTTTGTTAAATGAGCTTATAAGGTTTGATCTAGGCTTATTATTAAAAATTTTGTTTTGGGCCTTTAAAATTTTAAAGAAGAAATAGGCTTTTAAAAGAGTTCTTTTTTTTTCGCCATTCATTTTTTTAAGGAATTTAGGGCTTTATATTCTTAGGAGGAGTTTTTAAAGGTGGGTCTTTTTTTTGGAAGAAGTTTTGGGTTTTGTAAGAATTTATTTTAATTCGGCATGTGGCTCATTTCAAAAATAATAAATTAAAGGTCTAATTGTTAAATCCCTAATTAATGAACATCTAGATATGTTCAAAAATATAAATTTTGTATTTATATTTTAGCCTCAAATAAATGCAATTAATTTTTGGGTGAAAAATTAATTTTTTATATCCCAATAAATTTCAATCAAGTAATATGTGATTATTTGTCAGTATGTTAATTAGTTTAACATTGTTTTTATTAAATTGTTTTGTCAATTTTCTTCCAGTAAAAAATTTAAAAATATAATGTTAATTAGCTTAAAATTATTTATTTAATAGTATTAATTTGTTTAACATGTGTAAGCCCTTACACTTATATTATAACTCTTTGGATTTGTATATCGGCTAGAAACCCAAAATTGCGGGTTACTGGTTCTAAGAGATCTATTTTAGATCTATGTTCTTAGTCTAACAATGCCACGTACGTGATCCGCTATTTGTTAAAGCATTAAATGCATATATTAAATATGTTGATTAGTTTAACATGTTTATTAATGAATGTTAATTAGTTTAGCATTACATAATTGATTTATTATTGTGTTAATTAGTTTAAAATGATAGTTAACAAATCTTAATTTGTTTAACATTTGAAAAATCATGATTTACAATTTGTTTGTAGCATGATTATAACACTTAGTTGTGTTTTAATTTCGTTGATTTACACCTTGCATATAACCTTAAAACGATGATTGACACTTTGTGCTCTTTCAACTTTAGATTATGCATGAGTTAATTAGCTTAATCATACAATACTTAGTGTCATAATTTGTAAGTATGACGAACATTAAATCTTGTGTGTTTTTTAATTATCTGATCCTGATTGCTTGTCTTTTTTTTTTTTTTTAATGTAAAGAATGACTACAATTTCCAAAAGTATTATTTTTGAGCTCAACAAGGAGTTGAAGTTAAATAACGACAATTATGAGATATGGAGTATGAAAGTTTAGTATTTCCTGGAAGAGCAAGATGCTCTTGAGGCTCACAATAATGTCATGGAAAAGCCAGAAGTTGGAAACACGGCCCAGCATAGGCGGGACCGTGAGGCTTATGATGCTTGGAAGAAAAAGAACTCCACTGCTCACATTACGTTGCTGAACACTCTAAAAGATGACACCATAAGGGAGTTCAAGGACCACCAAAGTGCTATGAGGCTTTGGAATGCTCTGAGAACAAGGTTTGAAACTACGTTCGTGTCCAAATTGCGTTCTCTGATTATCAAATTTGACTCATAATAGAAACGCCCAGAACATTTGATGAGGAAACATCTAAGGTTGATGTCAAATATGATTGTTGAGCTAATAGATGTTGGAAATGTCTTAATAGACGAGCAACAAATTCAAGTCATCATTCGCTTTTTGCTTAGTTCATGAGAGCATATGAAGAAGCATATCACTCACAATGACAGAATCATGACTTTAGAAGAAGTCCAAAGGCACCTTGAACTTGAGGAAGAAATGCTTGAATTAGCTAAGCTGATACCTGAGTTGAACATGGCAACTTCAAGTGGAAGATATGATTCAAAAAGAAAAAGCTGGGGAAAGAACAAATGACCAACTTAACTTATGAAAAAGTCAAAGACTAATTAGCAAGGAAAACAGAAGCAGTGAAATGTGAATATGACAAAAGTTAAGTACTTTAATTGCCAGAAGAAGGGACATTATGTGAATGATTGCCCTAAGCCTTCCATAAAGGTAACCTATACTGCTTATGCTAGTGAACTTTGTATTTCTAGCTCTATTATGCTTACTGAATCTTATCTTGTGTGGATTGTAGACTCAGGAACCACGGACCACATAGCGAGGGACTGTGAAGCCTTTGTTAACTTCTGACGAGTTCCTTATGGAGCATTCTGGATATATGTGGGAAACAACACTAAGGTTATTGTCAGAGGGATTGGAACATGTAAGTTAGTCTTGCGTGGTGGTTGAGACTTGATCTTTCATGATGTCCTTTATCGGCCTAAAATTTGTCAGAATGTTATTTCAAATTTGGTTTTACTTAAGCTAGGCTATAATATGTATTTCCATCACAAATATGTTAAATTGAGTTATGACTAAGTTTTTTATGGATTTGGTTATGTAATTGAAGGTTTTATTTCTATGGATTTGGATGATGAATCTTACATTAATAATAATGTTAGTTTTTCCATATTTGCCTTTACGCATGATTATGATCACAATGTAAATATATGACATGTTAGATTTGATCATATTGGTCAATAGAGAATGCCATGGTTAGCAAAAGAGGGTTTGTTTCCTGGCATTGAACGAGTGGATTTATCTACTTGTGAATCTTGTCTAGCAGGAAAATCTATTAGAAAAACTTTCGGTAAAGCAACAAGAGTCGATTTTCTATTGCAGTTAATTCATTTTGACATCTATGGACTTATGAACATCAGGGCTAGGCATGGAGTGGATTATTTCTTCACATTTATTGATGATTATACTCGTTTCGGTTATGTCTATTTAGTTTCTCATAAGTCAGAAGCATTGAGCTGCTTCAAAAACTATATGAACTTAGTTGAAAATCAATTAGATAAGAACATTAAGGCTCTTCGAACCAATCGAGGCTGAGAATATTTGTCGGTTCAATTCAATGAATTATGTGATGAGAAAGAGATAGTTCATTAGTTGACTCTTCCAAGTACTTCGTAACAAAATGGTGTTGTGGAAAGAAGGAATAGAACGTGCCTTGTGATGGTTAGGTCCATAAGGAAACAGGCTAATTTGCCAATCACTTATTGGGGTGATGCATTGATGTTTGTAGCCTACGTACATAACTGTGTGCCTATGAAATCAGTTGCAACCACTCCATATAAGTTATGGACTGGGGAAAAGCCTAACCTAAGTATTTTGAAATCTTAGGGATATGTTGCCTATACACATAATTCCTCTCACAAGTATGACAAATTAGGCCTGAGAGGAAAAAAAAGTATCTTTATTAGATACTCATAAACCTCAAAAGGTTATGTGTTTATAAGTCAGCAAGACAGTGAGAGCATGACTGAATTCGAATCTAGAGATGTCACATTCTTAGAGAATGAATATCCTAATAAGGGTGAGGTAGGTCGAGACCTATCCTTATTTGAGATAGAGGATCCAAACGTACTAGGAACACTTCATTCGAGTAGGAGGAATATAGCAAATGATGAATTAGTTTCTTATTAGCAACATTTTTCATCATTAAATGCAAATGAAAGTGTTTTTGCTCAAAGTGGATGTGACCAAATAGATCTCATTCCAAGTGGGAATGAGACCATCATTCTTAATCTGAGTAGGAGCAATATTGATCCAAATAGGAATAATGACGTGAGATTCAATGAATCACAACTAAGATGTGGTTCACGTAAAAAGACTCCTCACCGATGATATGAGATTGAAGGTGGTGAACTTTTTACAATGCTCATACAAATTGAAGATGAGATAAGAAATCTAAAAGAGGCTTTTTAATCCCCTTCTAAAGATAAATGGACTAAAGCTATGGAAGAGGAAATGGAGTCTATAATAGTCAATAATATTTAGGAACTTGTTGATCTTCCAAAGGGACGCAAAGCTATTAGGAACAAGTGGGTTCTCAAAATCAAGAAAAGAGCCAATGGCACGATTGAAAAATTTAAGGCTTAACTAGTAGCAAAGGGGTATACACAGCAGGAAGGAATTGACTATGAGGAGACTCTTTCTCCTACTGTACAATTTACCTCTGTTTGCTTACTTCTAGCTATTGTGTCTTGTTTAGATCTTGAATTACATCAAATAGATGTAAAGACTGTCTTTCTCAATGGAGACTTAAATGAAAAAATTTATATGGAACAACTTGAGGGTTTAATTAAAGAGGGTCAAGAAGAAAAAGTTTGTAAACTTTTGAAGTCTATTTATGGCTTTAAACAATCTTCAAGGTAGTGGTATATTTGTTTTCACAATATAGTCATCTCTAGTGGTTTCATTATGATGATTGAGGACAACTGTGTATATACCAAAAGATCTAAGGACATGTATGTGATTATGACATTATATGTTGATGACATACTCATAGTTGAAAAGGATATAGAGCTGGTCAATGAGGTAAAGACCTGGTTGTCATCTCACTTTGAGATGAAAGATATGGGTGAAGCTGCATACATTCATGAAGTTAAGATTTTAAGAAATCATTCTAATAAACTCTTGTATCTCTCGCAAGAAATTACATCAAAAGGGTTTTGCAACGTTATAATATGAAAAGTTGTAACCTTGCTGACACTTTTATCAGTACAAGTTGAACCTTGAGTGTTAAAATGTGTCCTAAGCCTGCCATGGAAAGAGAGCATATGAGCCGAACTCTATACTGGAATGCAATTGGTTGTCTAATGTACGCTATGATGTGTACCAGACTTGATAACTATCAAACAGTTGGCTTAATGAGTAGATATTAAACCAAACCAAGTTCTAAACATTAGGAAGCTGTAAAATGGATCTTAAGATATTTGAAGGAGATTGCTGATTATACGCTTTGTTATTAAGGCGGCAAAGATCTACAATTGGTAGGACATATTGATGATAATAATAAAAGGGACTTAGATGAGTGAAAGTCTACCTTAAGATATGTTTCCTTACTCAGTGATGGCACTATATCATAGAGTAGTAAGAAACAATCCTATGTATCCTTGTCCACAATGGAGGCAGAGTTCGTGGCCTTTTCTTTAGCAGCTCAGGAGGCTATTTGGTTGAAGAGATTCTTGGATCAATTGTTGTGCAAAGTAGAAAACATTGAACCAGTGTTAGTGTACTATGACAATGAGACTATGATTGCGTATACCAAGGATCCAAAGTACTATTGCAAAACCAAACACATAGATATTAAGTATCACTATGTGAAGGACATAGTTGCATGCAAGATTGTGAACTTGAAGTATCTATCTACGCATGAGATGCTAGCAGATCCGTTGACCAAGCCTATTTCTAGAGATATGTTTGTGAGACACATTAGGTCATTAGGATTGCGTAGAATTTAATATACTTCATTTGTATTTTTAATATTTTCCCATTGTTCACAGACAGAGATATTTTGATGTTCTTTGATAATCAATAAAGTTTGATTTCTATGCTTACATATTTTTATTTGAATGTTGTGTACATTCTTATTTATTGTTAAGTATGTTGGGTAGACAAAAGGGTTAGCCTTATCACACAGGTAACTGTCTTAGTGTCTTTGTGACATTTGAAATGAGATAAGATTTTAAGAGAAATTATTGGAGGATAATTTGAGAACAACTATACTTAAAATCATTTAAGTCGTCTGATTGATGACATATAGTCATTATAATTGATTTGATGAAATAAGTTCATCATTTCTAGTTTACCTTAGTTGCTAGATATGGCTTCAAGACATTGTGTAGATCGAAAAAATTAGTTTAAGACTTGTGGTATCTAAAATATCATTTGTACAACATTAGTTGTGAAATAGACATACATTCCACGGGAAAAGGAGGAATATTGTAGCACATGTTTCATACCATGTGTGCAAATGCCGACCATATGGGTTAACATGAGTGTGATCTCAACTCATGATTATGTGAGACCCTTAAGCCTTTACGCTGGCTCTATAGTTGTACCATTGGATTCCGATAAGGTATTTAAAATGCAACTTGGTGTTTGCTATCTTAGTGTGTTACCTAAGTACTATGTGTAATGATTTAATCTGGTGGGATATGTCTAGAAAAGCGAGCTAAGTCTGTGTTGAAAATATCATAAAAAGAGGATGATCATAAAGATAATCTCATTATTTTGTATTAATCGATATACTAGTTATGACTTATGTGTCATAATTGTGAATACAAGATATTATGATAGATGAGATCATTAAGAGATATCTGAATGTGATTCTTATGATATAGGGTACATGCATACTTTATTATCTACATGCAGGTGTGATTTTGACGAGAGGCTATATATTCGTAACTGATGTATAGCATTGATGCTCTCATAGTATGTTGGTTGCATGACCTACTTTCCCTGTATAAACGACTGTAGATTATAAAGAGAAAGTGTCCTCTTGATTTACCGAGAATATGTTTTTTGGTTTAGAGCGTATGAGTACTCCCATTATATATGAGTGGGAGATGTTAGAATATCATATAATATTTTAGGTTTAAATATGTTAAGATATTATACAGTGTCCACCTATAAGGGGTGCTTATTAAGTAAGGGTAAAATAGTAATTACATAAATTACTACTAAATCCTAACTCTAGCTAGTCTTTATAAAAGGGTTAGACTATTATACAGTTGATAATAGAGATACAAAAAAGAACAGTCTATAAAGACTTGAGATGCTTTGAAAGGAATACCTGCGAAGTATCCTATAGTTGAATTACAGAGGGGATTTAGACTTTAAAAACCTGAGATACACCCAATACATTGTGGATATTTCATTCGATCGGTGATTTCAGCTAAAGTCTGATCAGCTTATGTAATTAGGAGAAATATGTAAATCTCCTATCCTAAATTATCTATGAATGTGTTCATTATTTAATTTCTTTTAATTTATGTGAATTCTTTTACCTTTATGTCCAAAGGAAACTATACAACATATAATCTTTTCATCATAATTTTGAGATTTCCCTAGTAAGAAAACATTCATATTTAAATATATAGGTCATAATTATTTTAACTTTGTTCACCTTGCGCCATCTGGGTTAGGTCAGTCTCATATTGGTTTAGCATTTCAATTCAAGCTTATGCCTTAGCACACTACTTTCCAATTCTCTTTTCTCATATTGACTTACACTATGCTTGAAAGTTAGAAAGTTATACATGAAAAAAAGGTAGGATCTACTTGATGTTTATATACTAAAAAAAGAAAAAATGTAAAGAAGCCACAATAATATGAAAATTAATCACAGGCTGCGCATCATATTGGACACTATTTTCAACACTATTATACTTCTCTTTATGACCTCAATTAGGCTACATAATGTAAAGTATGATTAGAAGTTTACGATTTTAAAGAAGCCTAGATAAACAAGTTCATTCAAGTAAGTAATAATAACTGTAATTTATTTTACCCTTTCAAAAATCGTCTCATTAGCTTGTAATGAACATTTGGAAGCTATAAAAGACAATTAACATCAATGGCCAAAAAAAGAAAAAGAAAAAAGGAACGTGATAGTTAAATTGAATTTGTATTGTGCATCTCTTTCCTTAATTTTATCGTAATATCGATTTCCCTTCACGATTTCATCTATTTCCAAATTATTTTATGTCTCAATTTATTACAGAAGAGGAAAAGTTCATAGGTCCACTATTTGTACCAAGTATATACCAAAAGTATTTATATAATAGATCAATAAGAATCTATTGAAATATTGTTATAAATTATATATAGGATATTCACCACCCAATTTAAAATTTTTTTATTGAATCATGATACATTATGTATATAATGTATTTATAAACTTTAACGAAAAATACCTTTTTGTATGATCTTGTCATTCAAAGCAAAATATGGATGTATATATATATATGTGTGTGTGTGTGTGTGTTTGTTTGTTTGTTAGTCGAATAAAGTAATAGCAGCCAATAGTTTAATGTGGTGAATTAAAATATATTTTATGTCAACAGTTTAATTCTTAATTTTAGATTTGAGACAACAAATTAGTTGAAATTAATTAATTAATTATATAAAAAATAATTTTTATTATTTTTAATAATAACTGTTAATATATATGTAGAAGTTATATTTATTCTTATAGTTTTTTTTTTGAATATATATATATATATATATATATGAAGTGCTTATAAGATTAAATTAAAAATTATAATTATTGATCATAATACAATTTTATTTTTTAATAGACAAAATGATAATAAAATTTTAAAATTATGAGTTAGTTAAAACACTAATAATATATGAAACATCTTGTCAACGCCATACTCACATTAATCAAATTAATAACACTTGTACCCAACACTTTTTTATAATTTGGATCCGAATTCCAATTTTTAGGCAGGAGTGGTGAGGCTTAATTATATGGAGGCAAACAAAGATTTACCCAAAAAAATTAAACATTAAAATATCATTCTGCAGTAACTATGAACACGAACTCATCAATCGTGCTGTATTTTCAAAATTATACATTTTAAAGTTACTGTAAATTGAATTTAAAGGACAAATGGATAATGTTCAGCATCACTACCAATTGAAGGGGCATAAATGAGTTCAGATTCCCTCAATTTAGATCTTTTAATTTCCCTCAACTTTAAAAGAGATATGTGTAATGAATTGTCCCACTTGCACTACACAAAAACTTGCTTTTAGTGGTAGGACTCACTTACTCTAAAAACTCAATTAAATTATTACAAGTACATGTTAACGAGACCCATGCGAAACATACCATAAAAATCTTGTTACGAAATTTGAGCCATCAATCGCTATGTGATCTTCGAACTTATGTTCCTGTTTCGCCGTATACTTCAGCCACATGTTTCCAATGAAAGTAATCTCTCATCTTGACTTTTCCTCTTTGGATTGCTAGGTTGGATATAATAAGCAGAGTATATATATAGTTTGTTATTCAAATGCATTCTACACATTATTATTACGAAATTTAAATGAGAAATTTTTTTTGTCCCTTATTTATTACAAAATTATTATTTAAGTTCCTTACTCATATAAATGCCTAAGTAATTCCTATTCATTTGAAAATATCATACTTGGTCTTTATTTTTCAAAATATATATTACCAGATTTAATATTTGTACCAAATTCTAAACCCTAAATCCAATGGATTAAATTTTGTATTTTTTTCTATTAAAATTGAGGGATTAAGTATAACATTTTTTACTAAGTAGGAAACCATTTTGAGCATGATAATAAGAAAAAGACCAAAGTGACAATTTTGTAATAAGTAGGTGTCATACTTGACATTCTGGTAGAGGGTGGCAAAAAGGAAAAGAAAATAAATTGGTTTCCAAAAAATATTTTGAAAATCAATTTACTTGAGTCACTACCAACTTTTTTAAACAAGAAATTTTGGAAAACCAAATGAAAACGGAAGGGTAATCTACATAACTAGAGATGGACTTTGTTTGAGCATAGGAAAGTGTATGACACCTTGCAACACTCGTCTGTGATGATGACTATCTTAAATTAGTCAAGCGAAGTAAATAGGATATGACCATAAATTTATTTTAATTACCCATATAAAAAAAAACACATGAAAATAAATACAAAAAATGAAATGAAATTGACGCAAACAAAAAAATAGATATTTACAAAGGGCAAATTTGACATAGGATAAGAGCCTAGGGATTATTTACCCTGTAATAGAGATCAAAGTCCATATAATTTTTCTAAAAATGCATGTTAGTGGATCGGTGCTTTTTAATTTTACTAAAAGAACAAAACAATTGAAATTAGATTAATTTTCATAAACAAAATAAATTGGAATTTGGTTGATGTATTTTAATTTACAAAATATGTGTAATCTCACTCTGTTGCTCTTTTCATTTTATCTATTTTTCTTTAGAATTTTTCAAAACACTCTTTATTTGTATTATTTTAATTTGAAATAATAAATGGAAAATGTGAATTTTTTTTATTTAATTTTTTTGGTCATTTAAAAGATATAAATTTCAAAAAAACATAAAAAAAGTCCTCGAAACAACAAATGGTACTTTATTTGAAAGCATTTGAAGAAACAAAATCAAACTTTATTTAACAATGCGTGTAATCGAATATGGGCTGTTGGAATCCAAAATTTATTTAAGACATAAGCGTCTAGTATTAGGTAATGCCTATGGAGTCGTATGATCTTATATGACTTTATTGGTGAATTCATTAGGTACTTAGATGTTAGTATCACATAACAACACTAATGTAAAAAGTAGAATTATTTATATAATGTGCCTATGGAGGCGTTGCACTTCACAGGAACACATCGAGGTGTAAAGTAGAATTATTTACAAAGTTTGCCTAAGAAGGTGTTGACCTTACATGGCAAGGAACCAAAGATGTCTATAGAATTATTGGACCTCACATGGCAACATCAAAACGAAAAGTAAAATTATTTACACAAGATGCCTATAGAGTTATTGGACCTCACATGGCAACATCAAAATGAAAAGTAAAATTATTTACACAAGATGCCTATGAAGGCAATGGATTTCATATGGCAAGCAACTAAAGATGTCTATAGAGGTGTTGGACCTTACATGATAACACTAAAGCAAAAATGATAAGCTTTCATGGGTGATTGTGTGTGTTGATGATCAATTAAGTACTCATCATTATATATTGATTACCACATTCCAAGAGTACACAAATTACAATTAAACTCAAAGCAACTACACAATTTGATCATAGCTTTGCCACCAATTTGTGCCATCCTTGCTCGAATGTTTCTTTGCTATTTGGTTTAAGAGCAACTTAGCCATGGTTCCAAAGTTTCAAATCACCAAGTTCCCACATAAATTTGGGTAGCAAAATCTCATATGCTCACAATGAAAATTGAGCAACACAAAGGTTAATCATACAACAAAATTAGGGGGTAAAATGAATGAGATAAACATGTAAAATTTTAACACTACTTTGATGGCTAAAAAGAGAGTATTAGTGCAGTAATAGGCATCAAAATATGGGGATAAACACATAAATTGCAACATGTTTCATGGTTGTAAATTATGAGCTAACATGCCATCAAACACAAACAAAATTAGATGGCACATACAAGCTAATAAGGCACATTCAAGGCACAAAATGGACAACCCAATTAAGCTTGAAGGAGGTGCATTCTTGACTAAATGTGGACACCATATTCAAGCTAAAAGGAAGCACACTTAAGGCACAAAATGAACAATGTAAAAAAACTAGAATTAGGCACAATTAAGGCACACATCATGAGAATAAAAGAGAACCAAAATGTAGCAAATTAATACACAAAATTCTAGAGACAAATAATCAAATACCTTGTCTACAAAACCCAAATGCACTAGAATTTTTCAGCATATGTTGACAACAAATTGGAGGTGAAAACCATATACAAACGCTAACAAATTTTGATGACCAAAAGGGACTCTAATTGAGAGCATTTTGCCACATTCAAGCTTACCAAAGAGGTTTTGCTGAAAAATATTCTAACAAAAATAGACAGCAAATAAGAATCAATTAGAAGCAAATTAAAGCATTTTAAAATGCCTAAATCAAACTAAAAAAATTTGGGAAAAAGGGCAGAAAATGATCATCAAATTTGAAGCAAAATGGATCACATAAAACATACTAAAGATGGCTAAAACATGTTGAAAGCATCAATTGGGAGCAAAAATGGAGCATATAAATGCTATAAAGAGGGCTAAATGGACAGCACACAAGAAGCCACAATGGAGACCACTAAACTAGAAAATTTTCAAACCTTTCATCCATCAAGAAGAAAAAAGAGAAGAGTTTGATCTTTTTACCTCAAGCTTTAGCTTCTTGAAGCTTGACTTCATCTTGCAGAAGTTTTCAACCTATCCTTTCTTCTTGCATGCCTCTCTCTTTAGCTTCTCCCTTTTTCTCACTATTTCTCTCTTGACCTATTTTGTCCTTTTTTTTTCCTAGCCTTTCACGTTTTCCCTCCTTTTTTTTCAAGCATTTTTTTTTTCTCCAATGCTCCTGTCTTTATTCACCCTATCTCCCTCTCTTTTATAGCATTTTTTTTAATAAAAAAACTAGGGTTTCTTTACGAAATTTTCAAATTGCCCATTAATCCTTTCCAATGTTTTTTTTTCCAAGAGTTTCGTATTTCATTGTGTCTTAGTATTTAAGAAAGGAAATTCATCATGTTGTTTCCTTTTTTTTTTTTTTCTTTTCAATCATTGATTTTTCTTGCTTATTTTAAACCAAAAAATTAGGGTTTTTTTTTTCCTCAATCATTGATTTTCCCTTGCTTATTTTCAATCCTTCCTTTTTTTTTTTTTGGGAGCTTCCTAGTTCATTTTACTTTGCTTCTCAAGACAGGATGAAAGAGATATCTAGCCTTTTTTTTTTAAAAAAAATTATTGACTAAAAAAATTAGAATTAACTAAAACAAAAATGCATGATTATATTAACTCAAAATTAAAGTAAAATGACCCAAATATAATAATGACTCAAAAATAAAATTAGAATAATTGCAACTAAAAAGCAAAAATCATGACTAAAATTAACTCAAAATCAAGGTGAAGTTGAACCTAAATTATTAATTTTAGAAATGTCTAGACAAAATATGGTGTTCATAGTAGGGGACCAAAAAGGTATTTTATTCTTATTTAAATAGATTTTATATAATTAGTGGTTGTTTTTTTTTTTTTAAAAGAGAGAATCTAAATTGATATATTATTGGTGTTGAATAAAGAAAGCACTAATTTTTGAGTCTTTTCTATGAGGATATGATGGATTTTTGGCCGTCAAATGCACATGCATTTAAAGACATAAGAGAAAAGAAATTTGGTTGAAAATGATAAGTGAGCCTCCCACACATGTTTACTCTTTTTTTGCCACACATTCTTCATTCGACTATAGGTGTGTAACATCCTTGAAATTCATATGCTAAATATCCTATTTTAAGTGAAAAAAAATGATTTTATGAGTTGGAAAAAAGAGAAAGAAAACACGGGAAATGCATTTTGGGCAAGAGTAATTTTTTTTTGAAATTAACGAATATTAAAGAAAGAAATTTAGAAAGACTTACTACAAAGTAAGTTGGTATTAAACTTAAACAAGAGGTTGGAATTAGTGGATAAGCCTCATCTTATGCCTTCCCATCATATGTGTTTGAAATCCATAGTGTAAATCAAGCTTATTAAATTTTTATCTTGATGGTGCCAAGTATTCCTAGGAAATTACTTAATGCCCTTAAATATCACACCTTTATCATAATTATTTCTTTTTGCCTATGTAGCATGTTAAGAATGCATCCATCTTCTTCCTTCTTCTTTATCTTCGATTCAACCACCAAGCTTGACATTGGCCACCATGTAATGGCATTAGGCTCCTATTGTTCAAGCCGGTCGTTGAGCACCTCTTCTCTAGCATTAATGGGCTAGAATTCACAAAAGGTTTGACAACGCCCCACATTCACGTTTTTCATCGAAATTAGGCTCAAATTGTAGCATGTTTCTCCAAATTCCTTGAGGACTTCACTTTTAGTTGGTATTTCAACCTCTCTCTCTCTCACACACACACATACACACACATTTTCACTGATAAATTTCACCCATATAGCTCACAATTGAAAAAACCCAAAATTTCACTGTTCATGCTTGAAAAATTTAGATTTAGAGCTTAATTTAGTGTGATTTCATCAAATTAAGTTGGGACTTCATATCTTAGATAAATTTTGAACCCTTCTCCCCTAAAATTAGTGATCATTTTTGGTGTTTTGGCTCTATAATTAAAAAACCCCAATTTGGTTATGTGTGTTCATAATTGTAGGGTAATGAAATTCAAAGTCTTTGGATTCCTCTAGCTTTAATTTGCATCTAAGAGAATGATTAAGGCCAATGAGAGTTTTCATTTTGAGTTGTAAGTGGATTTCATAATTTTTCAAAATTTTCTTGGATTTTCATTAATGGAAAAGGAATGAAATTAGAGGAATGGAAAACATTGTAGGAGTTGATTAAAGGCCTAAGATAATTGATATAATTCAATGAGTAATTTTGGAACTTAGTTGGTTGATTCCTAAGGACAGAGTAGTTAATTTGATAAATGTTTTGAAAATGACTATTAGTTCATCTGCAAATTTCAAAGATAAATCACTAATTTATAAAAAGCTCTGCTGCTTCTATTTGTTTCCTTTCTTGTATAGTTAGTGATATATGCTCATTAAGAATTTTCACTTATTCCTATTTATTTTTTTTTTTAAAGCATAGTGCTTACTCTGGATTTCCCTTGACTGCGTTGAGTTAATTGTATTATTTCATACTCAAGAAGCTTCTATTGTCACAGGTAGGGATTTAGTAACTGTATTCTGTATATGAGATTGTCTACTTAAATTCTTTTATGAGAGCGAAACTCTCTTTCTATTACTTTACATGTGTTTAGTTGTGGAAATTTCAAATTGTCTATACTTCAAGGGAAATTTTGTTAGAGTTTCCATTTGATTGGTTATCAAACTGAGTAGGTTATCTGACTTGATTTGATGGCAAAGATGAGATTTACTTCGTTATTTATATCAGTTACATTTTCTTAGTTAAGACTGTGACAAGGTGATCCATAGTACTCTTCTACATGTATTTTATTTTGTAAACTAAGGGTGCCAAACTTGGATTATATATTTGTCATTTGTTAGTTCTTATTTGTCATTATTTAATTTTTTCCCATTTTTAAATTAAACTAAATCTTGTACGATATTAATAACAAAACCTCAATTAATATTTTACCTTTGTAACCTGGATTCGAAATCTCTAAAAAATATTGGGCAGATAAAATTTAAAAGAACTTCACTAATGTCGAAACTTTTAAGATTGTTTAACGAAATTTTACTACAAATATAGTACGATAATGCCCTAATAGTCGAAAAAAACAGAACCTTCATTAAATAGTAATTAAAAATTCAAGTATTACCACTTCCAGACATGAACGCAGAATGAGAAAGAGGTATCTACTCATAGAATGATGCTTAGTTTCAATAATGTGTCACTGAAGCCCAAACAATTGAAATTCAGAAGAAATTTCTGTGAACAACACAAGAGCAATCTCGCCAGCTACTTAGTCATTTTTTGTTTCTTTTTTTATTCTTGGACATGCAATTGTAAAATACAAAGACTACAAAGATGCTGGTCCTTTTGTATGATTTGCGCTAATTCCACAATCAAACCAATATTGTCCACAAAAGTCACTGTACTGATCATCCAACATTATCATCAACCAACACTTCCTTCCTTCAGAGTAGTGATTTTACCATTCTCACTGACAGAAGAATTGACTATCCTCCTTACGTCTTCCACAAATGCATTAAGATTCTAGCTGGAGGAGCCACTGTCGGCTATGGCGGCCTCCGCTTCTGTCTTCCAACTCATTGCATTTTTCTTCAACTCTTCAGCTTTGGGCCTATTGTAGCTTCTTCAAAGCACTTCTTCACCACATCTCTTTGTTGTCATCTCCATATCACAATCTAACCCCAATCCCAAAAACTATCAAAATTAATCTAGAAAAATCATGGATGTGACTAAATTTTAACATGTGAGTGGCCATGGAAAAATTCCAATAAGTAATTGGGATTAGTCAAATAAATAGCAAAGTTAGGTGATGAATTGTTGAAATATGTAGAATTAAATGAAAAATATATTAAAAATATGTATTGATAGTTGAAACTTTGTTGAAATATGTAATGATAGGTGAAAAATGATTGAAATATGTAATGGTAGGTGGGTGTAGTTAGTGTAAAAATTTGAAAAGAAAACTATGTAATTATTTACCAAAATGCCTATATATATGGATGGATGTTAATATTATTTTGCAATTCAAGAAAAATACATTTCTATTATAGTTTCTTTCTTTTCTTCCTTCTATATCTCTTGTCTATTATTCAAGTTCTACCCATAATTTATTTATTACAAAAACCATAAAAACAATCCACTAATAACTTGGCAGTCGTCACTTGATCACCCCAAGCTGGAAAAGTCACTACTGGAACCCCACAAGTAATAGCTTCCATTGATGAGTTCCAACCACAGTGAGTGACAAAGCAAGCCACTGAGGGATGAGCTAGAACTTCCTCCTGTGGGCTCCACTGAACCCTCTTGCCTCTGTCCCTGTAAAATTTGAATAATCATATCAGTTCAGTAACAGAAACAAGACTTCATATCAGTTTAGTAAAACATAAAATACAGTTGATGAAATCATAAAATTGTTACTTAGTTTTCTCAAGAAACCCATCAGGGAGAACGTGAGAATCATGTCCTAGATCTTTATGGGGTGGCTTCAGAGCCCACAGAAATGACACTTCAGAATCCAAAAGCCCGTGAGCAATCTCGTCCACTTGTTTCTGAGAAACGTACACTATGCTTCCAAAGGAAATATAAATCACTGATTGTGAAGGCTTGGAGTTCAGCCAGTCTATGCAATCATTGGCTTTCATGACCATATCCGCACGAATATTATTTGTGCCTGAGTCTGCTTTTGGGTTCTTGAAAGAGGACCAACAGATCTTATGAGGAAGAATTTTGACATATATGTTATACAGTCATGCTCTAATTCCTCAAAAGTGTCCATTAAAACACAAAATGGTTTAGACAAGTTACTCAACTGTTCTGATGTATTTCCCTATAAAGTGGCACCGGCAAGAGGGATTCTACGTGAGACATCCCTAAAGACCAACTAAAGTGATCAATAATAAGGACCTTAAACAAGCAAGCAGGATAGTTATTCATTAGTAAGTATATAGGGACCAGATTGCAAAAAGAAATTTAAATTTTATTTATTTTCCTTATGGAAATGGAAAATCAAACAAAATAAGTGAACGCATCTGGACAACTATTTAAACTCTACCAATTTGAGTGGGTCATATGTACATAATCTAATCAAAGCTTTAAACATCATATCTAAACTCAAAAGTAATGAAAAGGATTTTGGCAACTAATGTAACATTCTCTTGAAACCATTTGATTGCAATGCTAATTTGGTCTTTATACCTAGTCCAAGCCTAACTTTTAAGTCCATTTCTCATGTCCAAGACATTCATTATAGGATCTTCTCTTCAAGTCCAATTTTTAAGCCCAAAATAGGTTCCAAACAACTAAACGAGTCTTCTTACATGGTCACTTGCACACTTTCACTTTCTCTCCCCACATGCAAACACTTTTGGCTAAAATTACAGTTCTTGCCCTAGTGGTCACATGAACCCATGCATTTTCATACAACTCTCCTTAAATGCATGTGTAATACTTACTTATTTCCAAGGTGTAAGTCTAGAGTAAAGTACCTTGAAAGTATATGTGTGGTTTTTTATTGGTCAAGTTAAGTACTCACTTTTTTATCAAGTGTCCTTTCAACCAATTAAGAAGTTATCTCATTTCCAATGATTCCTTGCACATCTAACCATAAAGATATAATATTCAAATACAAATATCTTATCTTAATGTTTATTGTCTTATCAAGCTTACATGTACAATTGCAATGTAATTTACTCGTATGTATCATACCATTCTCTCTAAGTGTGACTAATCCATATAGCACTTTTGACTTTTATCAATCAATAATAATCTGAACAAATTGCACAATACATCTATCTTCCAACCTCTCGGCCAATCCAAACATAGTGTGCAATCCCTAGGGTTTCTTGATTCACGTGTAATACTACCTTCTCAAAGCCAAATAAGACAAAGACCAAGAGCTCTTACATACTTTTATTGTTGATAAGATGCTTGATTTGCCAAGTCAGCCTTCTTACTCCTTTGCTCATTAGTGTTTTGTCTGATTCAAGAGACCAAGTCATGTCATGTTTATCACCTAAAGATGGAGCAAGATTTTCTCCTGTAATTGCATTATAGGAGAATCTCCTATAACAAGTCGTGGCCGTCGGATCGTTTCTACAGCCCAGATTTTGCCATGTATGAAGCTTTTTTATTTTTTAAAATCCAGCATCAAAATGACGCGGTTTCACTTAAGTAAAATGGTGTGTTTTGATGCCATGGAGTTTCAGCCGTAGGATTCTCTCAACGGTTGAGATTTGGCCACGTCGCTTTTTGTTTTTTTAAATTCTTGAAACCAAAACGACGACGTTTTGCTTTGAGAGTGTTTTTTTTTTTTTTAAACTCCAGCATCGTCGTCTCCAGGAGCATTCTTCTCCTTGTTGTGTCTCCGGCGTGAGTGCTTTTAGCGAGAAACAGGGACAAAAGCATATCGACGACGTTTACAGAAAAAATAGGAAAACCAAAAAGCGCTTGGAAGCATAGCACACCAAGATAGATCTCCCCGAACGATCCGCTACCAAGCTTCCAGTGAAGACGAAACTTGTTCCCTACTCGAGGCTCCAATCAACAAAATCGTCGCCCTTCTTTGTCGAATAACCACCCTTCGTCTCCGTGTTCGCAGTTGGCGACTGTGAAGCCCAACTCCAATCCTCACCATCGTCGGAGCACTTCTTCGAGGACTGCGGCTTCAAGCAATTCCCCATTGTTAGATCGCGCACTGCTTTGGGTTTTAGGGAGTTTGCAGAGAGCAAGAGGAGAAGAATGCTCATGGAGAAGACAATGCTGGAGTTTTAAAAAAAAAACGCTCTCAAAGCAAAACGTCGTCGTTTTGGTTTCAGGAATTTGAAAAAAAAAAAGTGATGTGGTCAAATCTCAGCCGTTGAGAGGATCCTATGGTTGGAACTCCATGGAATCAAAATGCACCGTTTCACTTAAGTGAAACGGTGTCGTTTTGATGCCGGATTTTAAAAAAAAAAAGGCTTTATACGTGGCCAAATCTAGGTCGTAGAAGAGATCCGACGGCCATGACTTGTTATAGAAGATTCTCCTGTAATTGCATTACAGGAGAAAATCCTCCTCCCCTAAAGATTGCCATTTCACACTTCCAATAATGGCAAGAAAGATACCCAATTTAATTACAGCTTTATCCTAAAACAAGATTAATTTAGGCCTACTTTATTTACTTCCATGTATTACAAGTCCATCTCTATTTGATACTATCATTCCATTGGCTCATTAGTATTGAAATACCAAAAATTTCTTTAATCCTACTCAGGTATAGTCTCGGCCGAGAAGGGTTAATTATCTAAATCCTTGAGATGGATAGGACAAGTGCCTAACACAATCCTGAAGGTATCCCAATACTAGATTGTAATCGAAGCATTAGTATTATCTTATTTTAAGAGCTAGTCTTATCATCCATTAATACTAGCATCTCAATTGGTTCCTTTGCACATAGGTATCTAAGCATGATCTCAGCCTAGGGTTTCTATTACTTAATGCATACAAGATTGATAGGATAAATAGCCAATACTACCAAAGAAATATCTTAAGGCTAGATTGAGTTTAAGTACAAGTCTCGTCTATTTATGAGTCTAATCATAACATTCATTAATTCCAACATTCCATCACCATAGATTACACATTATTCTTGCTTACCATCCTTACACTTCTCGCCCTAGGGAACAGAAAAGGATCTAGCATTATTTAATCCACCCAAACCTTACTTTAAGACTTATATGGGGACATATTTAACCATGCATGTTGCAGCCATTAGATGTACTTATACTCATGATTATATTGACGTTGAATTCAATTTTAAACACTCATTAGCACTATATATACATGACTTCTAACATATCCAAATAACGATAGGTAACTGTGATGATATAGAGACAATAACCATACGCTACTTAGCATTACTAAATCCAACGCTACCAACATTATTGTATAAGTTCCTTAAATACATAAACATTCCTAATTAATGTTGTTAAAATTGTGATTTAACTAGAATAGCTGATTTTATAATTATAGATAAGAATTTCATATTAAATCAAGATTAAAATTAAAATTAAGACTAATTCAATCAAACTCGCCCTTAACTTATATAAAATTTATAAACTCTACGACTTTGACTCTGTTAACCAAATCAAGAAACAACTTATTTTTTTATTCTGTAGTAGCGCTTTTTTTTTGTCTAAAGAAGCCCAACCCAAAATGTCCTTGGCCCACATAAAAAATTCCTAAATTCCTATTCACCCGATGCTCTACAAACTGTTCTACACCTATGCCTCTCGTGCTTTAGCCTTCATGTTGTCAAATCTAACCTCATCTTCATTCTTCTTCTCCTCTCATCGTGCTTCGAGAATGTCGCAGCAAAGACACCATTAACATTGGCGAACGATTCAGACACAGCACACAGAAACGCCGAAGAACATTTGCAACAGTACGTCGTTGCCATTCTCGCCAAAGAACGTTGTAACAATCTATTGTAGCAGTAGAGATGCCATTCACACCAGAGAATGTCAACCTATAGCTGTAAGTCTCTGGTTCCCTCTTCCTTTCTTCGATTTGCCTTCTCTGGTGTTTATGTATTAGACATTTGATCATGAGAGATCCATTCTTTGATTTTCCTTCTTTAGTGAATTGTGCTATTTTATTACTTTAGCCATGTCCAGCTCTACTAACACAATTTTATATTCCACCATGAAATGACCAAAGAGGCATACCAAATTTTAATAATCGTATTCTATTATAGAATGTAAACGAAGCTGTAAGCTTTTCGTAATCTGATTGCATCAGAAAAGAGTATAGATATTAGTGCTAAATATTTGTAGGAGCGAAGGCGATATGGCTGATGGTTCCAAAAGAAACATTGTAATGCTTTTTAATTATTCTTTCTACTCAAGCATGTATTCCTCCTACACTATTTGTTTTATAGCTTTTGCATTGAGAATGAACGTGAGGCATGTTGGCTTGTATGTAGCTTAGAGAATCCTAATCTTAATTTGCTTTTACATTTATTTTATAGAAAAGCAAAAAGGCAAAGGAAAGTTATCCCCTTTCTCTCTTGGCCTTGGATGTCTTCTCAAAAGAAGCCTCGACCACGACTAGGATAGCATACATTATCATAGGATTAAAGATTTTTATTGATTTTGTTTTTGAGACTTAGTTACGTTAAATGAATGAGTATTTTTGTATTATGTATTATCTATGATGGTTTATGTATTATGAATTATAAATTATGGATTATGGATTATGAAGTTTATTGAACTTTATATGTTGATTTGAATGAAAAGTATGCAATATGGATTATGGATTAAAAAATAAGTACTTATGTATGAAAGTTTATGTGATTTTGAGATATGGTTATGTTCAATAACTTAAATAATAGGTATAGGTAAACTTTTATGATTCTATGTTATAAGTACACCTCACTTCCCGAGTCTACTTAGAATTGCGATTTTTACAACATTGTTCCTAACATGCCAAAGGGAAGAGGGTGGGGAGTTAGAGTATGTACAATACAAAATTACAAAATCAAAGATCCTACTACAAGAGACTAAACTATATTATGACAAAATATAGTCTCCATAAGATCTTCACTTTTGGCTGCCACCTCCTACAACAAAAAGGGTGCTTCCTTCTTATTCTTCATGGCCTATAAAGTAAACAAGCCAAAGTCCTTAGCATGGTAATCTCAAGATCATGGAATTGGCTATGATAATATCTTCTATCCACGGTCTATGTGAAGACCTCACATCCATGTCTTATATAGGCAAAGTAAATAAAAAAAAATATCCTTCATAATATTGAGTAAA
Organism: Delonix regia; assembly: GCA_037074485.1. Classification (NCBI taxonomy): domain Eukaryota; kingdom Viridiplantae; phylum Streptophyta; class Magnoliopsida; order Fabales; family Fabaceae; genus Delonix; species Delonix regia. Next base: position 6,269,837 of record CM073454.1, on the reverse strand, counting down.
CCTAAAAGTATCAATTAGAACCATCTTTTCTTGAAAATTTAGAAGAAAAAGAGAATGAGATTTAAACAAATCTCAATAGATAATCAAGCATTCTCATATAATCCCCATGTTACATGAAGCGTCACAAATCATATTCAACATAAGGATGCAAAACATAATCAAAGATCCATAAAAACATCATGCATGACCATTCCCAAAGGCAACCGCATCCTTATAAACACACAATTATGGTGCCACCCATTAAAGGCCATTTTTACACCGACTAAGGGATTAATACCCATAAAGGGCCACAACCACAACCATGAAACAAGAGAAAACATAAGAAGAAACTTGGTTATCTACCTTCCTTGGTGTCTTAGCCTAGATGCACAATTGGTCTCCTTCAAAGACAAAAATTAAAACAAGATAAATTCTTGACACCACATGAAATAAGAAGAAGAATGGTGGAAGAAAATGGAAGAAAAACAAGCAAATCCTAGCTTACTTGCCCTATAAACTTCTCAGCCACCTCCTCTTTCTTCTTCCTTCTCTCCCTCACACTAGCTCACTTGCCCGAGCACTTTAGTCTGCTTGGCAAAGGAAAGGTGTTTGGGTATTTACAGGCAAGGTGTAATATCCCAAATAATAACTTTAATTTAGTAATAGGTACAAATTTACCTTGTTAAGATAATAATTAAACTAATCAAAGAGGGAAGGATCAAATTGAAAAGCCAAAAGGGCTTAATTGAAAAGTTTTAGTATAAGTAGGGGTAAAGTGTAATTTTTGCAAAGTTGCAAGGCATGTTCAAAGTTAATTTGAGAACTATCAGAGGATCCAAAAATCATAATTAGGAAATTTTATAAAATTTTGGATTAGAAAATACCACTAAAGGGGATAAAAGTGTGAATGAAGGGATAAAATATTTAATTTTCACCAAATAATTTTTTTATTTGACTTTCCACCCACCCTTCAGCCAAGTGAGGAACAAAGGGACACCTCACCATCTTCTCTATTATATGCACAACCAAGAAAGAAAAATACGGTGCAAAAATGGTGGTGAAAATAGTAGAAGAAAGAGAAACATAGAAAAAGTGGATTTTTCAAGGTAATCTCCTTATTTTTTGCACTCATGGTAGAAGGAAAAGTTGTAAAACTCACTTAAAGCTATCTAATGATCCAAATATTTTGTCCTATGGTGGATTTTGGCCTAGATACAATGATAAGCAAAAGGAAGAAACATTGCTCATCATATCTCTAACTAATCATTTCAAGTAGATCTACTAAGGATAAATAAAAGGAAATAACCTCTTATACCTTTTAGAGGAGCGAAGCCAAGGGGCATGGTTAATTGGAAGCTAAGATATTTTTTTGTATGTAACACGAATTCAAGGATCGAGAATGTATTACCATGTAACTTAAAAAATATGATGATATAGCATAAGATTTTCTTGTATGTGTATAAAATCCTACTTGCAAGAAGAAATGGACAATCAAGAGTCGGTGTAAATTTTAATATAGAATAGAAGGCTTCTTGAAGCATAAGTATGAGTGAGTAAGGCCAAATTCAAAATTTGGTATGTTGGTACTTATTTAGTCAAGTTTTAGTTTTATGAATATATAATTTTTTGAGAGAAGAGAAAATGTGAAAAACTAAGTAGCTTGATTCTAAAAATTAAGATCTTTGGTAGATTGAATCTTAATATATCAGAGTTTATTTGTACCTAATTCCATAAAATTTTGAGTTAAATAGTTGTCCTTGTTGCATGTTTTAAAATATGAAGAATTATGCAGAAAAATTTTCAAAAATGTATGATGTTGGGTGACTCTTGAGGACTCAATGGATGCATTTTTAGCTGAAATTTTATTTGCAAGGCCCTAAGGTACTACTTCTAGAAAGTTTGATGTTATTTGGATTCTATTTATGTTGGTTTTGCACCAAATATTGGAAATAAAAATTTGGTTCTATATAATTCCTTACAGACACGACCATGGATTTATTTGAGAGGATAATGAATGAATTTTTGACTGAAATTCTGTGTACAATTAGCTATCATGTTATTCTAGTTTCTTAAAAGTTTCTTAATTTTTGGAGCTTTCTAAAATTTATTATGAATTTTCAAAATTGAAAAGTTTACAATATGAATAGTACACCGAATTAGAATTTGTTTTCCTATTCAATTATCATCCCACCAAGTTTCCTTCAATTTTTTTATTACTGGATTAACTCCAATTTACTTGGATTACATGCTAGAGGATGTTATGTATTATGATGTGACACAATGGGTCTCACATTCCCCCAATTGTCATCCTATAATGTATCATTTCTCACTAATCACTTGCTAGTTTAGATGTCATTCTCTTAACTTCTTATCTTGCCAAGTGGAAGCTACTAACTTATTCATGAAGACACCTTTCATAGCACCAATCATAGGCTCATTTAATCAATCCTTCATGGTTCAATCCACACTTTGGTCCTACATCTCCTGGATACTCTCAGCCAAAATTATTGAAGTGTCCTATGTATAAGCAAGCGTGCTTACATAAAGGAATCTTGGTCTTTTTGTACTCTTTCAATCATTGCCTTACTTCCCATTAGTCCATTCTCTTATTCCTTAAAAGTTTTTTGCATCTTCCCCCTAAAGTTTTAGTAATTAGGTTTGGACCCTACAACCTTTCCAAAGTTCACAATGAAGGACAATCAAATTATTATTTTTAACATTTAAGTTAAATATCACCCCCTAAGTTATAGCAAATTTCGTTAGACCCTTAAAGCTTTATTATATTTCTAAACATGCCTAGTTAAACTTAATAATTGGGATTGGGTATAGGGAGTTATACCATAATTAAATTTGAGTCCTAAATTTTCTTCTTACTTTTTTGTTAAGAATAGGGGGCCCTAAATGAAAGAATTGAGATGTTACACTAAAAGCAAGGAACTTTGTTGTATTTAAGAAGAGGCAAAGAAGGCAAGTGAACGTCCATATGTGGATCATAATCTGAAGGAAAAGGTATAAGTTTGTGATGGTAATGGTAATAAACAGTAAAACAGGCACCAGATTTTACCCAAAGCATAATATAAGGTATGTTAAATTCTGAAGCTACATCACAAACCCAAGGGACAAAAGGGTTATTTATAATGCAAGAAATATTCCACAACCTTAAGAATGAGGACGTGACAAGCATGAGAAACAAGGTAAATCTCTCCCTCGAGAGCCTATCAAACATCATTTAGAAATCAAATTTTAAGTTGAACAATCAAAATTTACAGTAGGTGGAATTAATACAAAATATATGCATATATACCAAAAGAATTAGTTTCAACCCTATGAAGAGATTTTAGTTGAGTCTCCCTTAAAATATGCACCACCCAAAATGTCTACAATGGGAAATCTGATACACTAAGAAAGAGAACTCCGCTCTCAACAGTTACATACAGACAATTAATAGCACAAAATAATATAATAGGACCATTGCTTGTGTACATAAGAGCCACTAGTATACTAATATAGGTTATGCAACAAAATAAAATGTTTTACCTTTGCTTACGATCTAAGGCTCACCAAAAGAGAGGCACCCTTACACTCCTACTCTGTAGGTGGTCTTAGATCAATGTTAATATCTAAAAAATGTTAGACAATGAAGGGTGAGCTAATAATACTATTTATGTAAAGGAAGGGACATAGTAGGAATGATATAGAAAAAGGAAAATTTTCTTAATCTTCACTTGAATACCATTTAAGAATATGAAACAAAGTCCTAAATAACAATTAAAATTTTATTTGCAATATAAAGGATTAAAGTCAAATCAGAATAGTAGGGAACATCCAACTGAACTATGAAAACTCAGCTGCTAGCTTTAGTCTAGTTTAAACTAAACAATAATGATGTCAGAGTAATTTCAAGATACGAAATTGGAGTAACTACAAAATCAATTTGGATATATTTATGAAATAATTCTTGGATGCTAGCTTTAGTCTAGTTTAAACTAAATTTCAAAAAATATAATCAAAGTAATATAAAATTGTAGAATTTGACTATTTCATAAACACAAAATCAAGGTAATTCATAAATCCATATCATAGTAACTTAAAAGTCTAGAATCAGAGTAATTTAAATATACAAAATCAAAGTATTTAGAAACTGATAATCAAATTACTTCATAAGTATAGGCTCAAAATACTTCAAAAAAGTTATAAAGTTAAACAAGTGCTTAATATTTCCAAATACAAATAAAAGTAGTTCAAAATCTCATAATCATAGTACAACATGTATACGTAATCTGAATACTTCATAATTAAAGAATCAAGTACTTCATAAATATAAAACCAGAGTACTTTGAAGTACCAAATAGAAAAGTGTAGAAAATGAGGATCATTTTAAATAAAAAAAATCTTATAATTAGTTAAATTCAGAAATGCAAAGTTAGACTAACCTATATAGCCTAAAATTCTAGAACATTCAGATTATATAGATGAGATTTATAAATTCCAAAAGTTTGCCCCAAAGTACATGGAAATTCAATAAATAACATTATCACATAAAGATAGTGTAAATAAGAAATTCAAATAACTAACATTATTTATTTTCCAGGGCATAGAGTTCACAAATTTCCTTCCTTATCGTCCTCTCTACTTACCTTCGAATTAAAGAATAATTTTTATATCCCTAAAAATAAGAGATATAAACTTAACGTCCCATGCTAGGAATATTTCAATTTAAATAAATTTCTAATGTTAAATTTCCATATTAAATTGATTACAAGTGAGTTGTCATTCTCAAATAGCTGGTGTCCTTTATTTCATTCCTAATAATTCACCAATATTCTCTTAAAGATTTTATTTGCCATGGGTAGCATATATATGCATATACACTTAGAAAGACACTCAATGGATTTACATGGTCTGTAAGTTAAAGTTTTCATTCTTCCACCAATGACCAAACACCAATATATTGCACTTAAAAAAATACACCGAGATTTTGGTAAAATCCTTATTCCCTTAGGTTGGAATAATTTCCACCAATTGAGGACTTAATTACCTGTATGTCCAAAGATATAAACATACATATATTGTAACATCCTCACTTATACGTATTTGTGAACGTTTTATTAAGATAATTGCACATTTTTGAAAAACTTGAACTTCTAAATTTCTTTTCTAAAACATCTTTTCCAACTAGTTGTTTGCTTATTAAGATGCACACATGGGTAAATGTTAGCTTCTAAATAGAAGGGAATGTCTAACATCTTTAAACAATATGAATTTAGAAACAACCCTTCATATTGAATTGGTACTGTACTAAATACAATACCATACTATATTTTCATAGTTATAATACACATGTTTGTTCAATTCAGACTATACATAACTTTGGTCTTAGAATTTCTAAGATCTAGTAAGTGTAAATACATTTATATTTAGATTCCTTTTGAGCCTTGGGACTTCATCTTAGCTTTTGCCTGGAATACATGGAAATGAATTTATTAAAAAGTGAGATTCAAACAAATCTCAATAGTTAGCATGACAATCTCCAACATGTTCACATAATGGTACAAGAAAGTGTTGCAAACATATAAAAAACAAGAGCAAGAATCATACACAAGATGCAAATTAATGGATCCAAAAAGAATGCATGCAACGTTGCTGATAGCCACATCCATAACTTGCTCAAAAACACACCTAACGGTGCCACTATGAAGGCTACAACACTACACATGTATCAATCAACCAAGATAAAAGAATTCAATCAACACTTTATCCTAGCTAACTACCTGTGTTGCCACCCCTCTTTAATCTTTAGAGTATACTCTTTTTCCAAGATTCCAAAGCAGTTATCTGGAGTCCCAAAATTGTATTTAAATCCATAAATATGTAAATAATACTAAACCCATGATTTTCATTTTGTTATTAACAAATTCCTATTTATGAGCCTCCTAAATATTTCTATAGGCTTCCATAATTATCTTAAATACTATCAAATTAAATGACTAATCATTCCTCATAAGTAATAATTCAAATAATACAAAACTATACTTCTTTCTTTATGACAAAATTTCCTAGATATATAACAATGTCAAGTTCTCCTAGAATTTGCTGTGTACTAAATAAAAGAAAAACCATATTTACACTATTCCAAAAATCCTCAAAGTCTCTATATTTATTATTTCAAATGTTCTCTAATAATTAGAAAAATTTGGGCAATAAAATAGTTGATTTGCTACTTAAACTAAACCATTTTTAAAGATTATGTAGATTAGCCTCATTTTCAAACTCCAATATGTTTGGGCTTAGTTAAAGATGTAAACAATATCCAAATCATTTGAAATTTTACAGAGAGCTTCCCATATGTCTCATTAAGTTTCAGGTAAAATTTGAGCCCCAAAATATAGGTTTTGGCCCTTGAAAGAACCATTTTGGAAGAGTACCTAGTATTGCAATGACCTGATAGTGCAGTTTCTGTTTTAAATTAAAATCGCCACAAGTCTTGTTTGAAATAGCTTGAAGTTTTCTAGATCATTTTATTAACATGTTAGGATTGCCTAATTACCGTGGAAAGGGGAGAAAAAATAACAATGTCATGCCCCAAAAATTTGGAGCATGACTAGTGCAGATGACAGTAAAATCCTCTCTTGCAAGCTTAAAATATACAACACTAACATTGTTTATCAAGATTAAAGCAGGTAAGAATTAAATTATGAGTTTTCCAATAACCAACATACGTAATAAGGACATTTATAGGCATAGGTTTGTAGAAATTTTAGTATAGTCTCCTCTGTAAATGGGGCTTCTCAAAAGTTAAACAAATACATGAACCAAAAGTGGATAAGGGACCTTGCCTTTGGTCACCTAGACCTCCACCCTCAAGTTTTAGGGTTTGCTTTGGTTGACTATCATAGAAAAGAAAGAAAATGAACGAGTAGCATCATAGGAAAACATAATAATACCATTAAACAACAAAAAGTAAATTTTAAAAAAGCTCTTTCGTAATGAACTTAGTGATAATGAATCTATCCCTATCAAGGCTAAAAAACAATACTTGTTAGCATTCAATACTATAGTATACTACATATTCTCAAGTATGCAAAAGTCTTGCTAAACCACATTTATAACCTTACTTTTAAAATGAAAAATACTTAGCTTGGAAACCATATGCAAGGGAGGACTATCAAAGTCATACAACATCGATCTTAGGCTCTTGGCCAATGGATTATCATTATCTATTAATGGCATACAACTCTATGGGAAAATCATTATTGGTCGAAGGCTCACAGCCTTCAGGGGTAAATCACTATTGTTCAGAGGCACACCAACCTTAAAGGTAAGCTAACTAAATGGTTGTGTGTCCCAAACTCATGCTACTTGATCCTTCCATCCATGTGTTATGGTCGTCACATGGTGCTAGCATCTCCTATCACCTATCACCCTGCTAGTTTGGTGTTTCCAAGGTGCACTAAGGGCTAATAAATTAATTGTTAGCTATTAGTGTCCTATTCTAGTCCTCTCTAAGGCCAAGTTAACTATTATACATGGGTTTTTCCTCATTTTCCACAACCTTATCAGTACTCACGTATTGGTTTTCCAAGTTAGGCTATAAGAAATCCTTTCTTTAAAATTATTTAACCTTATGCATGATTTCTAATTAGTCAAAGGAGATAAATCGAAATCCCTTATAAAGCAATTACTTTAAAATGAAAGAAGTTTTATAAGTAGAATTTAATGCCAACATGAAATTTCAAACAAATATTTCAAAAGAACTATATAATATATGATTAAGAATGCTACTACTGACCTGGTTGGCAAAATAATTCTAGTTATTCCTAGTTTCTCTCATTACTTCTAAGGAAGTACTCTCAAAGTAAGTCCCTATAAAATAAAAATGTAAGGTACTAGGTACCATAACTAAATTTATTATCCTTTCATTAGCATACTCAAAGGCCGTTGATTTAGCACTCTTAAAGGAGTAATTTAAAGGTTTTATTTATTATCCTATATACTTGGACCTCTAACAACAAGGTCATCTTTATTTCAATTAAGTCATTGCTACTCAAGTCTAGGTTCTTCAACTTGACACCATCACCATATATATATAAGAATAAATTGTTCAAGATCCTAATTTTAATTACAAGCTTATGTTTTTCTCCAATTTATGCATAGCAATAGTAGAAAATACATACACATCCATACATATTGCCTTATGTACCCAAAGTGCAATAAGATTTAGTAAGTAGATAATTTCAAATATTAAAATAAAATAAACATTACCCTATTACTTAATTTCCTTCCATACTTCCATTATTCTCTACTTATCACTTAAGTTAAAGCACTTTTCAACATATAATTCTTGCTCTACATAAGCACTTAATGCCAACACATATACATTTAAGTGTACAATACTTTACTCATTTTCACCTAACAACAAGTCTTCTATTCTAATTCTTCTGTCACACCATAAGTTAAAAGAGATTGAAACTTTACCACTACAAGAATTATATCAAAGATCAGGTTCCCAAAGGAAAACCGTATTCCTCCTTGATGTGAATTGGTCACTAATCCAACAAATTTTGAGTCTTTGGCTTCACACAAACCTTAATCATTGAATTGAGAAATTCTTAGAAATTGAAGGTCATGTCAAAAATATAATGAGGAAAAGCCACAAGGAAATTTGGGAATATTTCTCAGCAATAACACGTTTCAATCCCTTTTATCTTACCCAAGCATCTACACGACTTAGAGAGAAAGTGTTACCTTGAAAAATTGTACACACAAGTATACATATTGTATAGGTAATATAATGATAAGTAAAGTATCATTCCCATGAGGATTTGACAGTAAGATACTTGTTAAGTATTAAAATTAGCTCCCTAATCTAAATCAAGCCAAAGATAAGGTGTAATGAAGGAAAATTGATCTAAAAACATAAAAATAACAAATGAGGACAATGCTCTAGACTAATTTTGGAAGTGAGAAACTTATGATCATCATTCCTTTAACATTTCATAGAAACCCAAGATACCATCATTAACAATGCGCTTCATAGTATAATTTGCTAGTCTAGGACTTTTAATTACCTATTAACGTATTATGAATTACCAATAGACATTTCCTTTATACCAATATATAATTCCTTATGCAATTGATTAAGAGACTTAATGAAAAATGGGTGCTAATATGACTATGCAAGGCCGGTAGGTACATTTATATCCTACGAACGATTCAATATACTCAATATTGCAAGTTTCATGAACTCACACTACCCAATCCACAGTCTAGCCCTAAATTCCCTTTCCTAAGTTCATTTGAGTTACCCAGATCATCTAATGGTTTCCACACACTTAGAAGCATTAAGAGCAAGATTAAGTAAACAAATCATTATATTAATTGTAAGTAAAGAGAGTAAAAGAGTCCTATTACATACTAAGGTGCATCATAAGCCCAAATCAACAAGTTTAGCTCATAAATATGGCAAAAATTAACATTCAAAACAGAGCACAAGCCTAATGAACATAGAAATACAAAAAGAAGCAAGGAATAAGAGAAAAACTGATTTAATCAATAAATATCCTTCAAATCCAAGCTTTCTCATTGCCTTTAGAGCTCTTTGAGGCTTTCTCCAGCCTCCTCAACCTCCAAAATGAAAATAACACATGAAATTGGTTAGTTACAAATTATTTAATGTCTAACCAAAAATTAACACTTAAACTACTTAAAAAAATAACTAAACTTAATTGTAACTGGAGCTAAAACAATACTTTTATTCCATGAAACCAAAACAAAATCTTACTTAACCACTAAAATCATGACAAAATAATTGAATTATTGAGAGTTAACATAAAGTCATACCAAAACGAGGGGTGATAGACGAGCAATGCCAGCTTGAATGGAAGAGAAACAAAGGGGAAGACCATGGTTTAAAGGCCACCGTGCGTTAAGAAGCAAATGGCGTCAGGGAGAAGAATAAATGAAGCTGGGGCATTTTTGTCCTTTCATCTATTGGTGCCATGTGTCGTGGTAGCAAAAAATCACAGGATTACAAGACCTAGGATTTCATGTGTTGGTGCCAGCCCAAATTTTTAGTCTTATCCCCACTTATTTTACATTTACGTAATAGTTACTTTTCTTTAATATACTAAAAAATGCCAAACAGGAATGGGATTTATACATAAAAAATATCCATGTCTAATAGAGATGGAATTAGATACAAATTTAGATATAATATCTCTAATTGAGTATTATTACTTAAACTGACATGGAATTTGAAATTAATATTTTCTGTCTTCATTATAGGTGGTATCTAAATCTGTCTCAAATAACCAATTTTATAAATTAATAGTGATTTATAATTTTAAGACGAAACACTTTCGTATCTGCTTAAGCAAATTTCTTTTTTCAAATATCAGACACCGGATTGGCCCCGTGTCAAATATTCGCGCCTAACCACATTTTCCTTAGCAAAAAAGAAAAAAAAAAAGGAATAAGCTACTTGTGATATTCCTCTTTTTTCCTTGTGCCTAGGAGCCCTACCTATCACTGTAGCCTTCTCACCTAACTAACCCCACCATTGGACCACCCAACTTTTCCATCGGAGATGCCATTGGACCACCCCCACTGCCGGAGATTCATCGTTGCTGGTGTCACTCCTAGGTAGGCCATCATGCTCTCTCTCTATCTCTGTCTCTCTCTCGTGGTCATAGTACATTTTCTTCAATTATACATATATTTTAGTTCCACTCTCGCCTCTTTATCTCTCTCTAAAAGGAGTGAATAAAGAACTATGATAAATCTGAATTTGAACGAGGTTTTGTGCTCTAATTTCGATGAAAATGGAGAGTCTTTTGAAGAATTTTGTTCAGAGCACAAGAGACCATCTATTGTGGCTTTGATAAGATGGAGATCCACTGTCACGCTAGTGAAAAACCATCAGAGATGGTTCCGCATGGTTGCTGATCTCCAGAAACATTCTGAATCTGAGAAAAGGAAGGAAATTCAGGTTTTTCATTATCTCTATTTCATTCACATATGCCATTTCTTTCTTGTTTTAATGCCAAGCTTGCATTTTCTAGAGATTTGAGAGTTTGGTTTTTGAAAACCTTAATGAGAATTTTGCTCAAAGAAAAAGAATTAAGGTAATTTGATATAAGGTTCTAATTCCAAAATGTTCTAGGAATCTAAAGTAAATCCATTTCGACACAGATAAACTTCTTTAGTTAGTGACTTGAAAAGAAAAGAATTAATTGAGATAGAATAAACTTTGGTTGGCAACACAAGTTTATGTATACGACTTGATACGAATAATCAAATCTAATATCATTTGAAACAAAATTCATAAAGACTGTCACTTCGGGAAACCACAAACTAACGAAGAGAGAGAGAGAGAGAGAGAGAGAGAGAGAGAGAGAGAAAGCAAGCAAGAGAGAGAGATATAGACCATCCTGAGAGATTGAGAGAAATACCGGAGTAATAATTCAAGCATCTTCTTAAAGCAAAATTCAAAGTTCTGGCTTAAGCATTTAGCATATGGTTCTCCAAGATGTAATTGGAATCGTGAATTGAACCATATCCTTTTTTTGGAGTTTCGTTTTTTAACATATCTTTTTGAGTTTCCCTTCATGTGCATATCATACATGTTGGAGTTCTTTGCATGGCATTATTGCAAAATTGCAATAATTTATCCTTAGCATTTAAGGAGATCATTTGGTTTATCATATGTGTACTCTGGTCTGCGAATGCGTGTTTTGTTTTTCTTTCTAAAACTATATATTCAATTAATTGCATATCATGAAAAAGCTTTATTGGAATCACTATGGCCATATATTCTCATGATCTTCTGCAGTGTTCTTGTTGTCCTAATATTATCATTTATAAGATTGTATCTATTGTTTGTTATATGCTTTTGGAGATGCTTCCTTTCCTGGTTGCGTATAAATCCCAACTTAGCTAGTTTATCCCAGTTAAAATTTAAGTCAAACACATTTGGAGGGCGAACAACTATGAGTCCTTGATGGACTAAACACAACCCCTTGGATGGTGAACAAAATTTGAGACTCTTGCATCCAGAACATGGGCATATGATGCAATTTATTTGCTGCTCAGGATGGTTATTTAATCTCTGTGTAACTAGGGCTCAAAATAGATTTGTCATTCTTTGCCCTTTTTTGCACAAATCTTGGGAATTACACATTTGTATGGAATGGAGGCCTGGAAATGGATTATTTGTAAGAACTTGATTAAGTTGCATTCACAATCCTACCTTGTTTGGATCGGCTTAACAAAATGGCTTGTACTCAAATGGTCTAGTTTCTACTTATTTTCATGTTCTTGTAGTTATAGCTTAGTGAAATAAGGTGAAAGCAGCTTATATATATATATATATATATATATATATTGACCAGTAGAAAAAAGCTTATACAATGACCTAGCTTTTAAATGTTTCAAACTTGCTAGTTTTTTGTTTTTGAAAGCAATGGCTTTACATATTTGTGAAGAAAAGGGAAAAAAATGTTTGATCTTTTATTATGAAGTTATAAATAGTTTCTATAAAAGTGATCTTTAATAACCAATCTGTGCATTCGTTTAGAAGTCTAGAAATTAAGGGAGATTGAGAATAAACCACTCATCAAATGATGGCTCAATCTAATGTGGCAATGCAACTGCTAATATTGCTTCTATTGATCACTGATTCCCTGAGTCATGTTTATATGGTCAATCTAGTGTAGAAGGAATTAAACAAAACTGATGGAGGAAGATGACTGAGAAGATGGAGGAGCAGGGCAAAAAAACTGATGGAGGTGGGGTGCTGAGAAGAAATGAGAAGGTTAAGAAGAAAAGAGGAAGGAGAAAGGAAGAAGTGGAGAAGTGAATACTCTGTTTTAGTGCTCTGAAAACAGAGCTAATTAAAGGAACAGGAGAGAGGCGTTGAACGGAGGGAGAGGAAGAAGAAGAAAGGAGAAGGAGAGAGTGAACCGAGAGCTATTGTGTGATAGGCAGAGAAGAGAGAGCAAAAATGAACCGAGAGAGAAGAAGGAGGAGAGTAGAAACAAACCGAGAGGGGTGAACGAGGGAGGAAGAAACAGAAGAAGAGAAGGCTCATGCTGTCACGGGTTGAGGAGAAAGAGAGAGACGAAGAGCTACATCGGACTGAAGAGAGAGAGAGCAGCAAGGAGGAAGAAGAAGAGGAGGGCCACTGGAGGAACTTCTGGCCGAGGAGAGGGAGAGGCGCAGGAAACCGAAGGAAGAAGCTAGGTGAGTTATAATATGCATGCACAATATACTTTCCATGTCCAGGAACCCATTTTGTGTTTGACATTGTATTTTTTTTAATTATTATTTATTATTACTTCATTGTTTTTTTTATGTCAATATGAGACTAATCTTAGTTCTACAAGTAAGGTTCTAAGAAAATTATCGTGTGAGAATATTTTTCTCCTCAAGTGTTTGGGGTCATGTGAGATTTTAGTCTCCATAAACCCTGAAATTTAGTACATGCTTGTTTTAACATAATATTATTAATAATGATAATACAAAAATAAATATCTTAATTAAGTATTATCTATTATTTACAAAATGATTTTTGTCAGTGATTTATAAAATTTAATTAATTAAAAATGCCATGTAGGACTTGGGTCTCTGTAGGTTTTGGGGAATCAATCCTATTAAAACAAGACTAAAAGAATTCTAATTTCAAAATCCTTAAAAAATGTGAAAATAAAACCCTAAGAATTCTCAGATATTTTATTCCATATTTTGGGATCCCAAGTGAGATCACTCGTCTCCTCAGCACTCAAAAATTAATTAGTAGACGCTGCGTGAGACCTTGAGTCTTCTCAAGTTTCAAAAATTAATGTTTAAAATATCAGGGAGAACTAATTCTAGATTAGGGAGATTTGTCTTACATGTTGTATATAATAAAAAATCCTAAGAATATTTTTGTTATTTTAGTCTTTCTTTAAGTGTTAAAATAAATTCAAATTTCAAAAATAATAACAATAAATACAAAAATCATAAAATTCAAGAATTCTAAAATATTTTCTTATGATAATTTTACTTTAAGCCTAAAGTAAACTCTAATCTTAAAAATTGATACAAGAATCATAATCTCAAAATTAATACAAAAATTGTAAAATTCAAATATATATATATATATATATATTTTTTTTTTTTTTATGATAGTCTTACTTGAAGTCTAGAATGAAAAATAAAGTGCAAAAATCATAAGTTCAGAAATCATAATAACCTTTGCCCATTATAGTTTTACGTTAAAAATAAAAAAAGTATATAATGTAAAAGTCCTAAAAAAAATCCTTCTTATTACACCTTCAAAATTAAAATAAAACTAGAAATAAAATGATATAAAATTCCAAAGAAATCCCAAGAACTTATTCCACTATCATTTCATTTAAATTTTAAAAATAAAGATTTAAATTTCAAAACTAAACAAAAAAATTAAAAAGAAAGAAAATGAAGAGATCAAGAAAGCTAGATTAACCAGGTTGTCGTAAATTAAAACACACAAACCAAATTCCAATTCCGTTTTGTTTACGAAAATCTATTTAATTTAAACCCTCATATTCTCATCACAAAATTTACAAATCATCAACTAACAGACTCGCCATTTTGGTTGAACTACGTGAACTTTGATCTTTATCACAGGGTACATAGGCCCTAGGCTTTTATCATAAGTCAAGTCTACCCTTTGTAAATATCTATTTGTTTACTTTCATTCTTGTTGCTTTTGTTTTCTTTGTTTAATAAGCATGCATGTTAATAAAAGGATAATTGAGATAAATTTAAGGTCATATTTTATCTCTTCTTACTGGTTTAAAGCAACCGTCCTTTTAGATGGGTGTTGTAGGGTGCCTAACACCTTCCCCACATTCAAATAGACTCCAAAACCCGTCTTTGCTTTCGCAGACCATTTTGCCTTTTTCTTTTTATTTTAAATTGGTTTTCCAAAGTTTTTCGTTAAAAATTTTGGTGGTGATTCCAATAAATTGATTTTTAAGATACATTTTGGGAATCAATTTAAACACTTTTTATTTCCTCCCACTAAAAGGTTAGTTACTATAGTTTTACGACTCCACTAGAGACACTTTGTGAGTCAAGCCTGTTTAACTAGTCAGTTGAAATGACATGGCTTTTGGTTATCTTGCTTACCCTTATCATGTTTTGTTTGTTTTAATTGTTTATTTTTCATTGTTTTCTTGTTTATCTATTTCTTGTGGCGTAAGATATGCCTATATGTTCTCATGTATTTGTTATTTATTTTTGTTATTTGTGTAGGTATATACCTTCCTTTAGTTATATAACATGCTTAAAGTTTTTCATTTTTCATAGAGTTTTATTTGGCTATTTGTAACACATATGCTATGACAAATAACATGCAAAATAAAACTTTAGGGTTGATGACTCCTATCAGTATTGTTAGTTCTTGACTTCTTTTGCAGTTTATTTGTTTGATAGATGAGGGCTAGGCTAACTATAGGTCTAAGGGTTTGTATGCTCCCCTCACACACTAAGCACATTAACATTGTACCTCACATGCTTTTTGGCCCCAATACCCAGGTCCTCGCTTGCCTTAGGTTAGTAGAGGTTTATATTGGTTTTCTTGCGAAGCATCTTGCTTCCAGAGATTATTGTGAAGACCTCACTCAAGTTGTACCTCGTTACGTGGATTTGATTGGGGTGGGATTCTGTCCTCTTTAAATCTAATTCCTGTTGCGAGATCCTCACTCTATTGGGTGGGGGCAATTAGGGGACCAATAATCCTCTAAGATGATTAGACCTACCCTCAGAACCATGCACAATAATAGACCGAACCTAATAGACAACCTTTCTAAAGCCTACTGTCTTTAGGGTAACATCTCCCCACTTAGTGTTGACCCAAGTTAGAACAACAAGGGAGCATATTTTAGTCTCATTTTACATGTTGTCACATCATTCATAGTATAATTACATGTTGTTTTAAAAAATTTTTATGTAGTCTTAATTGTCACAACGTCTCCATTCAATGCATTATTAGCTAAACGAAATAAGCTAAAATTGAAAGCCTCTTTCACATGGTTAGTTAGCCTAATGATATATCAATGAGGTTGTGAACCATTAAAAATTGATGATATTTTAGGAAGATAGTGTATTAATGGATTATCTAGTTCACTTATCTTTATCAAGCCTTGCCCACGTGAGGGCCTCTTCCTCCTTGGATTAAGAGCTACACCTATTATTCCTAATACATCAATATAGCTCTTGGGGAGTAATAGGGAACAATATACAAAATATCTAACTGCTACTTGTAAAAGTTCCTAAATTCTAAAGGATCAAATTCTTGCACTATTCTCAACACAATCGTTTTCAAGAGTACTTGGTTAAAAGGAAACCATCAATAACATTTTAATCCCTTTTTCAAAAATTATTTACATGAAAGGGATTAGTTAATTGATGCATGCATTACTTGGTTGGAAATAAATATATCACTACTACTCGTGTAGATACTCACTTCTTTCGAAGTAGTGGCTGCTACCTTCCCTCTGTGTGACAAGTAAGTCTCCTGAAGGGGAAGAAGCTCTTTTAAGAATTACAGTCAAGCCTAACAATGTAATAATCGTATTCATGTCCCTCAAATCTAAACAACGATTATTATGCCCTCAAATGGATGCCAAGTCATGGTGAAAGTTTTGAAATAGTCTTTAATCATAGGCAAAATACATATTTCTCATGACTTGACTGTCAAAGGAAATCTTTTAAAGAACGTATATAGAATATTCTTCCACTCCAAAATGTTAGTATCAAAGGGATGCCGATGACATTTAAGCTAAAATAATCATGTTTATATCCAATACATTAGCAAAATTTATTAGCCCTTTGGTCAAGACTTTAGGCATTAATTATGTAGGAATTCATCCCCTACCGAATTGATTGCCCAATACATACCCCCTGTGGATCAATAAGCTCCCTAAGGGATATGTGGAAACACATACCTCCTATGGATCAACAAGCTCCCTGAGGAATACATATATCATAATAGAATTAATGGTCTATTAACTAATTGAAGATCATTATGTCCCTTCTACTGTAGTTAACCATATAAGTCATTGGCCCTTATAAGGAGTAATAACACCAGCAGGCAATGTTCAACATCCTAGTTTTGATTTGACATAAGCGACCTTCTTTAGATCATGACATTTAGCTATTGAATTAGACATTATTTTAACATGGATTATAAAATGAACCCATGTTTTAATATCATCTAAAGTTAACTAATGGTCGTTTATCTCCCTTTGAAGTAATAAAATCATAGAAAGGGTAGGTGATTTCCTTTCAACACACTTCACACTAAGATCAATATGACTTAATCACCATGAAAAGAAACTGAAGTAACCAATGATGAAAAGACTTGTGATATGGCCTTTCCAAATACGTTACCGGGCCTCCAAGATCATTTCGGTTATTAAAGTTTTCTCAATGATAGTTGTGTGAGGTCCTAATTCCTTTATGAGTTACCTATCATTTCCCTTCTCCCAATGAAGCAGCAAGCGTCCTGAGGAATGAAAGTTAAAAAAAAAAAAAAACCATTTTTGTGTCAGAAAATGCATTACATCCTCATTGTGATCATTTTGCTAAATCATTCTTTAAAATAAAATAAAATTGTATTCATGCATACTCATGATGGTTTGTGCAGACAATATAGGAATTTGGAAAAATGGGATCTCTTTTGGTCACCTGCAATGGAAATTTTGGCTTGAGTTATGATCAAGCTACCAATGATGATATGAAATCTCATGTGATCGATCCCTCGCTTCTTGGGCCACTTCATATTTTGGCTAAGCAATACCTGCCCACCATCACACCCCTACTAAGTTTTAAGATCTAGATCTTTCCAAAAGCCGCCAGCACCCCTAGATCTGTCTCAAGTTACCATGATCTTGTCATTCTCAAAGCCAAAGGTTCCCTTGATTGCCTTCCACCCAAACTCCCACATGATTGACTTAAACAAAGGTAAGACCTTTCCTCCAACCCCATTAAGCTTCCAATAGCATGGACCAAATTATAATTATGAACCCCACCTTAGTACATGGGCTCTATGGAAGCAATGCATCGTCATCTTAAACAAATTGACAGAGGATATGGAAAATTGGAAAATCTCCATACCTAGCTCCTTTTTTGACCAAGGGATTGTTTAAGATAACAACAATGTCATTTCATATGATTTTTCATAAAGTGATGCTTGTTCAGTCAATACTATTCAGTATAGCTGAAGTACTAGTTAATTGCATAATTGGGCCATATGCGATGTAACATTATCAATGCCATAGTCACATGTTTTGGTGGACCCTTTCATTTCTTTAAAGTTGTTAATGCCCTATCTTCATGTTATACTATTCCATTTTTTATGATCAGGAACCATAAAAGCCAAAAGTCGCGCGATTCCTTTGAAAATTTTCAATTGATGAAGAAAATGATGAAATTTGAAGGCAATGTAATCTCAAAGCCTCAATTTCTTTTTTTTTTTTTTCAAAAAAAAGAGAATCAACAAAGGTAGTGCATGTTCCATGACCAAGCTATACCAAGGATACGAGGCATTCTTTGTCTCCCCAGTTGCAAAGAAGCTACCCCTAGTCACCTTAATCAAGCTTAAGTAAGGAAGTTTTTCTCACTTGTAATAGAGAACCTTTCGGTTTGGTAGCCTATAGGAGGTTTTTGTATTGAGATTCACATATCTAGAGAGGATCAATTTCCTTTCCTCACCTGAACAATGCTTAATCACTGCCATTGGCTTTGAACTTTCAAAGTTTTTCAAATCCTTAACCTGAATTCTACCCAGGAAACGGTGAGAATCCAATACATGAAAGCACCCTTAGTCTTTAAATAAGCTCTCTTTGAAGGAAAAGAAAGAGCAAAGTGCACAAAGGTTAACAATGGAGAAAATGAAAAAGGCAAACGAGCGAGATCTTCAAAGAGGAAGCTCTTATTTAATAAATTAGGAAGAGATTGTCAGAAAAAAAAAAAAAAAAAAGGAAAGAAAAAGGTTCATTCACCACTTGAAAAAACAGAGTATGACCTTCAAAGAGAACTTTCTCATAATCATGAAAAGCTAATGAATCTCGCCAAGACTACATGGTTGTCAAAGTAAAATTCTTATCGCAACCCTACATCGACGTTTAGGCCATTACATCCTTTCTACTTAAGCCTCAATTATCACCTATTAAATTCCCTCACATCCCTATAGTATCCTCTTTAGTTCAAGTGAATCTCGGATATAAAAATCATGTTAAAAGAGAAGACTAGAAAATCCATGGTGAAGGTGAGGGGTAAGGGATTTTAAGCCTAATTTCATTTCTAAAACCTAACTACCATGTGCACCTTTCAACCTGGGTAAGGGATTAAGCCTAATACCATTTCTAAAACCTAATTACCATGGCCACCTTTCAACGTGGCTAAAGGATTTTAAGCCTAATACCACTTCTAAAAACTAACTACCATGATCACTCAACCTTTGAAAGTCCTTGTTGAGGTATGACTTGTTGGAATATAGAAAAAGAAAATCAAAATTCAAAATTCAGGAATCAATTAATAAAAAGGAACTGGGGTGATTCTCCATATTCAAAATAGAACATTTTCTCATCAATTAAAAGTTTTCAAATAAGAATGCCTCATTCATTGAACTGAGGTGTCTTTTAATAACATATCCTTTCCATTGCTTGCTTAGATTCATCTGGCGAGCTCTTGTACTTCATCATTTCCTATAATTGCATCAAATTGGGGCAATTTTTTGCTTACCAAATCCGTCATGTTGCATCCAAACTGTGCCAACCATACCTCTGGCTTAAGACTAAGAATTCTCCTGGTTTCATACATCCTTTCCTTTGGCATTGCTTCACCATAAATTATTAAGTCTGTTTGCACATTCTATTTGATGTCCCTTCAAAATGGGGCAATCTGCCTCTTTCAAGGACATGTAGCATCGAAACTCTTTAACATATGATTGTATTGAGATTGTTACATCAAACCATGGCCCATTTTTTTGTGTTAACTTTTCAAGCAATACTAGTGGAAGTATTCACATAGAATGACTTTAGGATTATGTCCAAGGCAATCTAAACAAAACATGACATGTTGGTCAAATTTAAAGCTTCAAGTTTAGGATGTTTCCATTTAAACCCTGTCATGCTAACACTTGTTCAAAATCCATCCTCTATGATAAAAAAAAAAGTACAACTTTCGTAGCTCCCAAGACCTTAAATCTCTGGATTAGGGCAAATAAGGGATAGGCAAAAGGAATTCTCCCATATGTAGGTGACCAAGGGAATCCAACCATTTACAAATTTTAAGGGCGTCCAGGCATCATGCATTTGCATTGCTTTCCCACATTCTCAAAATATGCTTCAAAATAAAAAAGAGTAAGACACTCTTTTCTTCCCCTTAATGATTTTAATCTGTCATAAAAGGAACAATTTTCCACTTGGCATACACACTACATTTTACAAATAAAATCATGTATCATAAAAAAGAAATCGTGTTCTACATCATGCATTCAGCGTGTACATACATTGCACTCCATTGTTTCATTCCTCATGCATAGAGAATTTAAAATTTTCAAAATTGAGCATATACATCATGCATCCCACATGTGTACATACCCCATGCATAGAAGATTCAAAATTTTCAAACAAGAAAAATCAAGCATTTGCATCATGATTCTTATGAAAGGACATGCACCACATTACATAGTCACTAAGGCACAAGCCACACAGAATCACATTCTTAAGCAGCAAAAACCCCCATTCAAAGTCTTGCATCGTGTCCAGGCAATTCACATTTTTGTTAAAACCCCTGCATCATGTCCAGGCAATTCACATTTCTGTCAAAAGTCTTGCATCGTGTCCAAGCAATTTACATTTTTTGCCAAAGTCCTGCATCGTGTCCAGGGCAATTTACATTTATGTTAAAAGTCCTACATCGTGTTCAGGCAATTTACATTTTCTGCCAAAGTCCTGCATTGTGTCCAAGAAATTTACATTTTCTGCCAAAGTCCTACATCGTGTCTAGGTAATTTACATTTTTTGCCAAAGTCCTGCATCGTGTCCAGGCAATTTACATTTTTGTTAAAGTCCTACATCGTGTCCAGGGGAATTTACATTTCTGTCAAAAGTCCTACATCATGTCCAGGGCAAATATACATTTCTGTTAAAATTCTTGCATCATGTTCAGGCAATTCACTGTCCTATCTAGGCACGGATTTACACCTATTGTCGTAACTGACCTTTCGACGAGGAGGAAATAAAAAGTGTTTAAAATTGATTCCCAAAATGAATATTGAAAATCAATTTATTTGGAGTCGCCGCTAAAATTTTTAATGGAGAAATTTGGAAAACCAATTTAAAATAAAAATAAAAATAAAATGGCAATATGGTCTGCGAAATCATATATGAGTTCGAGAGTCTATTTGAGTGTGGGGAAGGTGTTAGGCACCCCACAACACCCGTCCATAAGGACGGTTACCTTAAACCAGTCAGCTGAAATAGAATATGGCTTTTAAATTTATCTCAATTACCCTTTTATCGACATACATGCCCGTTAAACAAAGGAGACAAAACAGCAAGAATGAAAGCAAACAGATAGATATTTACAAATGGCGGACTTGACCTAGGATGAAAGCCTAGGGCCTACGTACCCTACGATAGGGATCAAAGTCCACATAATTCGACCAAAAAGACATGTTTATTGTTTGATGGTAGGTAAATTTGGTGATGAGAACAAGAACGTTTAGATTAAACAGATTTTCATAAACGAGACGGAATTGAGATTTAATTTGTGTATTTTAATTCACGACAACCTGATTAATCTAGCCCTTCTGACCTTTTCATGTTTTTAATTTTATTTGATTTTGGAATCTTAATCTTTATTTTGAGATTTAAACAAAATGATTATAAAGAATGAATTTAATCACTTTGTGAAAAAAGAAAATTAGTTAAGATATTTATTTTTGCATTATTATCATTATTGTTATTATTATTTTAAAATGAGTATGTACTAATTTCGGGGATTTAAGGAGACTCAAATCTCACACGACCCTAAGCATTCGAAGAGAACAATATTCTCACACGATAATTTTGCAGATAATGGAAAATATTTAATTAAAGTAAACACTTAATTATTATTACTTTTAAAAAAAAATGTGTACTAATTTTGGGGATCTAAGGAGATTAAAATCTCACATGATCTCAATCATTCGAGGAGAACAATATTCTCAATCGGTGATTTTCGTAAATAATGGAAAATATTTAATTAAAGTAAATACCTAATTATTATTATTTTTTAAAGAATGCATACTAATTTTAGGGATATAAGGAAATTAAAATCTCACATGATCCCAATCATCCAAGGAAAACAATATTCTCACTCAGTGATTTTCGTAAATAATGGAAAATATTTAATTAAAGTAAATAAACAAATGTGTACTAATTTTAGGGGCTTAAGGAGATTAAAATCTCACATGATTCCAATCATCCAAGGAAAACAATATTCTCACACGATAATTTTTGTAAATAATGGAAAATATTTAATTAAAGTAAATATTTAATTATTATTTTTTTGTATTATTGTTACTATTATTTAAAACAAATATGTATTAATTTTAGGGATCTAAAGAGATTAAAATCTCACATGAACCCAATCATCCGAGGAGAACAATATTCTCAATCAATATTTTCGTTGAATAATAGCAACTTATTCAATTAAAGTATTATATTTTTTATTATTATAACTGTTAGTTGTTTAAAACAAATATGTGTTAATTTTAGGGATCTAAAGAGATTAAAATCTCACATAATCCCAATCATCCGAGGAGAACAATATTCTCACTCGATGATTTTCTTGGAATCTTGTTTATAAAGCCAAAAATTAATCTCATATTGACAGGAGACAAGCACCAAGAGGCAAATGAAGTACATCCATGCATATATACACATATACCTCTATGTTTACACACACACAAATATATATATACATACATATGAACACATGTATAGTATATTATATATCTACACATGACGAGGAAACAAACATGCATTAAGAAGCAACAGATATATATATGTGTATATCTCTATATTTACACATACGCAGATACATATATATATATATATATATATATAAACACATGTATAGTGTATATATATATATATATATATATATATATAAGCATAGCGAGAAGGGAAAAAAAACAAAAACATGCATCAGGAGGCAAGTGGTATATGTACATATATATATATATATATATATCTCTCTCTCTCTCTCTCTCTTTATATACACATGTATAGCTTATGGCATGAAAACAGAATAAGCATTAGGAGGCAAATATACACATATACATATACCTATTTATATATATATATATAAACACCGATATAATATGTATATACATAAGCATGGCAGGGAAGAAAAATGAAAACAACATCAGGAGGTAAGTGGTATATGTACATATATATATATATATATATATATCTTTATATACACATGTATAGCATATGGCGTGAAAACAGAATAAGCATCAGGAGGCAAATATACACATATACATATACCTATATATATATAAACACCTGTATAACCTATATATTCATAAGCATGGTGAGGAAGAAAAATGAAAATATGCATCAGGGGGTAAGTGGGATATGTACATATATATATATATATATATATATATATATCCCCTTATATACACATGTATAGCATATAGCATGAAAAGAGAATAAGTATCAAGATGCAAATATACACATATACCTATTCACATATATAGATAAACACATGTATAGTATATATATATAAGCATGAAAGCATTAGGAAGATCTTATTATTTCTCCCTCTTCCTTCTCTTTCACGGCATCAGAAGAAAATCTACAGCAACTCTCTTCCTTCTCGGCTTCTAAACAACGTGAGCTCCAGCGGTCTTCAATATATATATATATATATATATATCTTCTTTCTCCCTCTTCCTTTCACAGCATTAAAAGAAAATCTATAGCAACTCTTTTCCTTCTCGGCTTCATAACAACGTGAGCTCTAGCGGTCTTCAACGATTTGTTCACCTCTGTTTGCCCCTATTCAAGCTGCTTAGAATAGAGGAAGACGTTCATGGCTTTAGCTCGGTCTTACTCGGTTTGTTTCTCGGTTCCAGCTTGGTTCAACTTGTCACTGTCTTCTCGTTTTTGCTTGTTACTGCATCCACCTCTTTGCTCATCACAGCTGCAGCTCGGTTTCTCCTCGTTAACGCTTCTCTGCTCCAGCCTGATTCAGCTCCTCTCACTTCTACTCGTTACTGCATCCATTTTTTTTTACTCGTCACAGCTGCAGCTCGGTTTCTCTCAACTCTCTCGGCCTCTCTTCCAACTGCCTCCACTCTTTTTTTTTTTTTTTCAGCTGAACCCCCCTCTGAGACTCTCTTCTCTTCTCTTCGGTTTCTCTTTCTTACAACAGCTCCCACTCTTCTCTCTCGGTTTCCTCCCTTTCAGTAGCTCCCACTCTTCTCTCTCGGTTTCCCCCCTTTCAGCAGCTCCCACTCTTCTCTCTTTATCTTCACCTCTTCCAGCTTCCTCCACTCTTTTCTCTGTCACTGTCATCATTAACTCTCCTGTGTTGTCTGTCACTTCCTCAAACGAGTTATGGCAACTTGCATGAAGAGGCGGCTATAGCGTGTTGCAGAGCAGTGTCCACTTGCAGCCACCGTCGAAAATATGCTAGGAAAATCATATTTTGCCAATATGTGTTGTATTATATAGGTTCTGTCTTTGATTTAATTTACTTTTAATTTAACCCCCTTTCTATTATATTTTTTTATTTTTTATTTTTTAATTTTTGTCATCATCACCATTAATATTTACTTTTGGAATTTTTTCTATTTTTGTGTCTTTTATGATTTTTTATTTTGATTTGTTATTATTATTATTAATTAATTCTTATTTTCAAATTTTGGTTTTTTCTTTTTTCTTAAATTCTCCCATTATTCATTTTGAATTTTAAATTGCCTTTACTTAAAAATGTCATTTGAGCTTCTGTCATTTTTATTTTCCTCATTTGCTTAATTATTAATTAATTAGCAAATCAATTAATTAAATGATTAAGTAATTAGGGATGGGGTGTTCACACTTGTCTTTCCTTGACATAAAGAATGGTGTGTTCACATCTTTACTTGCTCTTAAATTAAGTCATCTCTTCACCATAACCATTCCCCTAACTTATGAGACAAGCAAAGAGAGGCAACTGTGAACACCTTACCTCAAAAATAAAAATTAATAACTACCTAATGGATCAATTGGTTACTCTTATAACTAAATAAATGCAACATAGGAGTCACAAAATAAAATTAAATAAAATATGGAGGCAAAATAATAAAACATAATAATGATAATTATAATAAGAAAAACAAAATGCAAAATTAAAACAAAAATGCAAAAAACAAAATAAAAAATAAAAAATGGGATAAACCAAATACAAAACCAAAAATATCAAAAGAGAAAATTTCAAAATAAGTATTTGAAGTAAAGACATGTTAATTATCTTGCAAAAGGAAAATTAAATAGAGTAAAAAATTTTGAATTGATCCAAATCTAAAAGGAAAGAAAAGTTATCTAATTACAATCAAAATAAAAATCCCAAAAGCAACCAATTTAAAATGCAAGCTCTCTCACACCCACACACTCTCACTCACACTCTTACACACACTTATGGACACACTCTCACATACCACTCTTACACACACCCACAGGAGACAAAAGGACACAAGGAGACAGACTGTACAAAAGGCACGAGAGACAGACATGTAAGTAGGGATGTGCTACTAAAAAGGTGAGGAAGGGAGAGAAACCGTGGCTAGAGTTAAAGAAGTGTAGGCTAAGTGAAAAAAGGGGAGAGAGCATTTTGGAGGAGAGGAAGGCTAGAAAAGAAAGAGCCAAAGGCTTGAAAAAAGAAAGGAGACCACAATTTTGTTGAGAAGCTGAGATCGAGAAGCAGGAAAGGGAGACCAAAATAGTGACTTGAACTAAGAGGAGAGAGAAGGAGAAAAAGAAAAAGAGAAGGAAGGTGGTTGGAGACCAAGCAGAAACGAACTGAGAAGAGAAGGAGCTAGAACCAGAGATAGAAATTGGACCAAAAAGATAAGGGAGAAGCCATGGACTGAGAGAGAGGCACTGACCGAGGAGAGAAAGTCAAAGAAGGAAGTGGACCGAGATGACAGAAGAATAGGGCAAAACAACTGACGGAGGTGGGGTGCCGAGAAGAAATAAGAAGGTTGAGAAGAGAAAAGGAAAGAGAAAGGAAGAAGTGGAGAAGTGGATACTCTGTTTTGGTGCTATAAAAACAGAGCTAAATAGAGGAAGAGGTGTAACACTTGCTAAATTATGATGCAAAATTTTGTTCATAGAAAAAGGGAGAGTACTAATATTTATGGTGTGTGTATTATTAATCATATATGAGCTTTGGCTTAGTAGTAAGGCTGGGCATCCGAATTCAAGAGGGTGTGGGTTTGAGAAGTAGCTCCTTCCTCCCTCAGGAGTATTTTGGTGCTGACACGTGTCCCCTGCAAGTGATATTACTAAATTGCCCTTCAGATTTTCTCTTTTTTTCTTCTCTTTCCCGTTGGTTTTACATGTTAGAACCCTCCTTCCTTTTTTTAACTTCTACTACTCCTCCTCTGCCACGGTCAGCCACCACCACAACCAGCCAGCTCATCCACTCACCGGCAATGTGTTATGTCAGTCACCACCAGCAGTTGCCAGCAGCAACATTGATTTTTCAGCGGTCTTTGTGAAGCTCAAACCATCAACTTTTTCTGCGATTTGGTAAGTTTTAAGTGTTGGTTTCATGAAAATGATGTTAAGAGAAGCATTTTCGGCCCCTATCCATTGAATTACAGCTTTGGAAGCATGATTTTTGGCTAGTTTTTTAGAGTTGTTTTGACAGGGACCAAACTGAAAAATTTCAAAATTTTGGGGTTTTCAGAAAATGGTGAAATTCTGCATTGTAATGGGTTTGAATTGATCCTATAAGAAAACTTTTAAGGTGTATGGCATGAAAACCGATTGTTAATCATGGTTTTTCTTGGGTTAAAGACAAAGGTATGAAATCTGGGACTTAAATGAAAATGCAGAAAGTTTTTAGGGCAGTAAATGTAAATTGTTGAAAAGTCTGGGAAAGTTAGTGATGGAATCAGAGAATATGAGTTAGGGTTTGTTTTGAGCAATAAGAAGGAAGAGAAGTAATTTCTTGCTTTCCAATTGGCGTAGATAGCTCGTAAGAGTGATAAAGTCACCTGAGGGAAGGTATTGAGTTGCTGGTAGTTAATGGCACTCAGGTGTGCAAATAACACTCCCCAATATTTTTCTTTATGCTTCACTTTTCATTATTTGGAAATTTTTATTAATTATCATTTTTAATCTTGGCATGACTAAACTTTATTAAAATTGAAATAATGAGTAGATGAAATCCCTTAACATATTAGATGGCATTATGTATAGTTTTGAAAATGACTTTTGAGAAACATCATGAGTACAATTGCGAATAGCCTCTAGATAAACTAATATTGAAAAACAATTTGATTTCATGCATACTGGCTGTATTTCCCTATGCATGCTTATTTTAATTACATTATCATTGGAAGGACTAGATAAGACACTAGCTGCCAACAGCAGTACTATTAGCCCTTGGTGCACCTAGGTAATGACCCAACTAGCAGGGTTAATGATGGTGCTAGCCCCGTGTGACGACCATCACACGAGGACTGATGAGTGATAATTTTTTGTGAGTTATGACCTTGCTCCTGTTGGTTATTTGCCCTCGAGGATTGTGTATCCTCGCCTGTTGTGATTTGCCCTTTTTGTGGCTATGTGCCACACCGGATGGGTCCTTAGTAGTCCTTCCTCGAAAATGATGCTCAGAAACTTGTTGATTCATTGTGTATGGCACTTTAAATTCAATGTTATGAAAAGTGTGTTATTTAGCTAAAATTGTTTACTTGTAATGGTGATTACTCGCAGTTTAAATGTTATTTCATTTTATTTAACTCTTGACCAAGTGTTGGTTTCAATCTATATATGAAATTTTGTTACTGATTTGGGGTGTTATCTGCCGGAAAAATTTAGTCTCAAATAGGGAGATAGGCGAGTTCCCGGAGGCAGCAGAGCAGTGACAGGAAGTTCTGTTGGTGAGCCCTGCTTGGGATATTGCGGGACCTATTCTTTTTTATTAGTTTGATATTCATGGCTTATTTTTTAGATGTATATATTTAGAATGATAGCCATTGTTTTGTATTCTAGGTTGGTTTAATGACCATAGTTGAACTTTCCCTGTTGTTATATATTGTATTTATGCTATATTGGGCTGTGCTGGAGAGAGCGAAGCTCTCCTA
Source organism: Delonix regia (assembly GCA_037074485.1). Lineage (NCBI taxonomy): Eukaryota > Viridiplantae > Streptophyta > Magnoliopsida > Fabales > Fabaceae > Delonix > Delonix regia. The sequence continues at coordinate 6,241,471 of CM073454.1, read as the reverse complement.
TATGTTTGTATTGCCTTACAGGATATTATAGAAATTTCAAGATATCCTATTTACTGGGGAGGTTCTGCCGAAATTTCTACAAAACTCCTTGTTTTGTATTAACCCTTTATTTTATATTAAGGCAATTTATATTGCATATGGTGTAAATTGTTTAGTTTTGGCATGGGATTGAATGTCCCTCTAGTGTAAGGCTTGCAAGTTCAGGGAATTTCCTTGTGTCCTATGTCAATTCCACTCCAGGGATTTTAGGGTGACAAGAGGTGTTGAACGGAGGGAAAGGAAGAAGAAGAAAGGAGAAGGAAAGAGTGAACCGAGAGCTGCTGTGTGACGGGCCGAGGAAAGAAAGAGTAGAAATGAACCGAGAGAAAAGAAAGAGGAAAATAGAACAAACCGAAAGGAGTGAACAAGGGAGGAAGAAACAGAAGAAGAGAAGAAGGCTCGTGTTATCACGGGTCGAGGAGAGAGAGAGAAAGAGACGAGGAGCTACATTAGGCAGAAGAGAGCGAGAGAAGCAAGGAGGGCCACTAGAGGAACTTTTGGCCAAGGAGAGAGAAAGGCACAGGAAACCGAAGGAAGAAGCCAAGTAAGTTATTATATGCATGCACAATACACTCTCCACGTCCGAGAACCCATTTCGTGTTTGACGTTGTATTTTTTTTAATTATTATTTATTATTACTTCATTTTTTTTCATGTCAATATGAGACTAATCTTGGTTCTACAAGTAAGGTTATAAGAAAATCATCATGTGAGAATATTTTTCTTCTCGAGTGTTTGGGACCGTGTGAGATTTTAATCTCCATAAACCCTGAAATTTAGTACATGCTTGTTTTAACATAATAATATTAATAATGATAATGTAAAAATAAATATCTTAATTAAGTATTGTCTATTATTTACAAAATGATTTTGTCAGTGTTTTATAAAATTTAATTAATTAAAAATGACATGTGGGACTAGGGTCTCCGTAGGCTTTGGGGAATCGATCCTATTAAAACAAGACTAAAAAAATTCTAATTTCAAAATCTTTAAAAAATGTGAAAATAAAACCTCGAGAATTCTTAAATATTTTATTCCATATTTTGGGATCCCAAGTGAGATCGCTCGTCTCCTCAGGCACTCAAAAATTAACTAGTATAGGCCGCGTGAGACCCTGAGTCTCCTCAGGTTTCAAAAATTAATGTTTAAAATATCGGGGAGAACTAATTCTAGATTAGGGAGATTTGTCTTACATGTTGTATATAATAAAAAATCCTAAGAATATTTTTGTTATTTTAGTCTTACTTTAAGTATTAAAATAAATTCAAATTTCAAAAATAATAACAATAAATACAAAAATCATAAAATTCAAGAATTCTAAAATATTTTCTTATGATAATTTTACTTTAAACCTAAAGTGAACTCTAATCTTGAAAATTGATACAAGAATCATAATCTCAAAAATTAATACAAAAATTGTAAAATTCAAAAATTCAAAATATATATATATATATATATATATATATATATATATTATGATAGTCTTACTTCAAGTCTAGAATGAAAAATAAAGTGCAAAAATCATAAGTTTAGAAATCATAATAACCTTTGCCCATTATAGTTCTATGTTAAAAAAAAAATGTATATAATGTAAAAGTCCTAAAAAAAAAATCCTTCTTATTACACCTTCAAAATTAAAATAAGACCAGAAATAAAATGATATAAAATTCCAAAGAAATCCCATGAACTCATTCCACTATCATTTCATTTAAATTTTAAAAATAAAGATTTAAATTTCAAAACTAAACAAAAAATTAAAAAGAGAGAAAATGAAGAGATCAAAAGAGCTAGATTAACCAGATTGTCGTAAATTAAAATATACAAACCAAATTCTAATTCCATTTTGTTTATGAAAATCTATTTAATTTAAACCTTCCTGTTCTTATTACAAAATTTACAAATCATCAACCAACAAACCCGCCATTTTGGGTGAACTACGTGGACTTTGATCTCTATCACAAGGTACGTCGGCCCTAAGTTTTCATTTTAGGTCAAGTCTGCCCTTTGTAAATATCTATTTGTTTCCTTTCATTCTTTTGTTTTTGGTTTTTCTTTGTTTAATAAGCATGCATGTCAATAAAAGGGTAATTGAGATAAATTTAAGGCCATATTTTATCTCTTCTGACTGGTTTAAGGTAACCGTCTTTATGGACGGGTGTTATGGGATACCTAACACCTTCTCCACACTCAAATAGATTCTCAAACCCGTCTTTGTTTTCACAAACTATTTTGCCTTTTTCTTTTTATTTTAAATTGGTTTTCTAAAGTTTTTCGTTAAAAACTTGGTAGTGACACTAATAAATTAATTTTCAAGATACATTTTGGGAATCAATTTAAACACTCTTTATTTCCTCTCGTCGAAAGGTCGGTTACGACATATAGCCTCATCAACATTTTATTTTATAATTTGGACCCAAATTCCATTTTTTACGTAGGAGTAGAAAGACTTAATTATATAGAGACAAACAAAGATTTACCCAAAAAATTACACATTAAAATATCATTTTGCAGTAACTATAAACAAATGGATAATGTCCAGCATCACTACCAATTGAAGTAGCACGAACGAGTTTAGATTCTCTCAATTTAGATTTTTCAACTTTCCTCAATTTTTAGAATAGAGAAAGTGTAACACGGATCCCCTGCTGTATAGTGGGAAATGCAATGATTTTTTGAACTAAAAAAATAACCATGCCCGATCATTTTAAAGCTATAAAATGTCACAGCATGCCTTGCGGCACAGCAAGATAGTGGTAAAGGGAGGGGGGCAGCATATGTCATCCCCCCCTCCCCTTTCATCTAATGTGCACGTGTGTATATATATATATATATATAATACATTATATTATATAGTGTGTAAATTAAATTTTAGTCCCATATATAAAAGAAAGATGTTTAATTTCGTCCCCCTAAATTCCTATATGTATATATATTATAGTGTACAATTTAGATTTTGACCCTATATATATGAAAGATAATTTTTATTTAACCTACTATTAAATGATGACTTTCAAATAAAAAAAAAATCTTTTTAATTTTTTCTAATGTGCTTTTATGCTTTGTTCTTTACTCATTTGGATATTTTTTAAGTCTTCATTTAACTTTAATTATTCAATCATAACTTTATGCTTTTAACTTATTTTAAGCATATAACTTTCAATCTATTGTTTTCACTTAATCATATACATATGCACGACTTTAGGTATATTTAGTACTCAACATTACTATTCACACTTTACATCTTCATTTCATATTCTTTAGTTTAGTTTATTTTTTGTTTATACCTTCTCTTCGTTCTGTGCAAAATTATTACCAGTATGTACTTTGTTAATAAATTTCTCTATTATATTACATAGTTTGCTTAATTTTTTAATTTAAAGATTAGTTATTATGTCTATATGTAATAGTTTTTCCTATTACTTGTACTTCATATTTTATTATTAATTAATGTTTTATCTACATTGTGATAATAAATTTTAAGGAAATAATATATATTATTTAACTAATTATTAATTTTTTTGATATAATATGTTAGTGTTTAGTTCATTTTTGACCCCTTTAAGGATAAATTGCTGGCTCCGCCACTGCAGCAAGGGATCAGGATTCTAGAGAAGTGAGGATGCCTGTAGCCTGAAGGAGTTCCCCTGAAGCAAATTATGGTGTCCAGGTATTCCCCAAAAGGTGAAGGATTTTGTTGGGCGAACCTATAAAGGTAATATTAATTACTTCTGATATATTATGTAATTATTAATTTAGTGTGTTTATTTTAATTAAATTATTCCTTTAATTATTTTTATTTTTTTAAATAATTTAATTAAGAATGATACGCCAATTATATAAATATGTCAAAACTAATTAATTTTTTCATAAAACTTGAGGTAACAAGTGTGTAGTAGTCGATAGTCCCAGGGGAGTAATTTTGCCCAAATCCGTCCTTTTATTAGCTTCCAGTTCAGCCTCTTGAACCTACTGAATACTAGGCCAGCATATGTGGCAGAGCAACTTTGTGTTGTGGCCTGGCACTAGGGGCAGTCGAAGAAACTTTGTTTGAAGGGGCTCTAGTTATAAATTATATTATATTATATTATTTATAATATATATTGTACATTAATATAAAATAAACAAACAAAATAGTATAAATTTTAAATGAGTCATGTTTTATATTATAATTTTATTGGCTATTTGTTTGTGAAATATAAAATAATTTGAAGTATAAATAAATAAATAAATAAATTATGTTTATTGATGACAACAATGACAATAATAGTAATAATAACAATAATAATAATAAAAATTTTTTATAAAACTTGTAAATGACAAGAAAAAACTAAAAACCATGCAAATTCAATCTGCAAGTTTAAAAATATTAATAAACAAATAAAAAAATATCATAAAATTTTTTTTTTATAAAAACACAGTGAATAATAAATAAAGTGAAAGGATAAGAAAATACGATTATACAAATGACACAACTAAGAGAAATTATTAATATCTACCTTTTAAAAAAAACTAATATGCTAACATAAAAGTATAATAAAAAATCCTTTACTTTTATTCCTAAAACTTTGCTCAGATGTTGTTTAAAAATTTTGCTGTTTTTAATTTTGTTATTCACAAATATTTATTGAATTGTTAAAGTAACGTGTTATTTATAAAGATAAAGTAATATTCAATCGTATTATGTCATTTTAAAATAACATATATTATATTAATATATACATTACATTTTTCCTACAATGTCAAAAAAAAATTTTTAAGTACCATATATATAAGTTTATATATGGTTCATCAGAAGCCATCGCAAGTCAGACTGAGTTCAATTAGTCCCGTCCTTCATTTAGGGAATGGTGGGAGGTATAACATTTTATTTTTTTTCTCTCCTCGGGAAACAGGAGAGCCGCTTGTTGATGATATGTGATATATATAGCCACACACAAAATTCAATCTCAAGTGTATATGGCACTGAGGGTGGCCTTATCATCTTCTCGTGGACTAGGAGACAGCACAATGGCAAGGCTCGCGAACTACCTCGAGTATCAAGATTGTCACTAGTTTCTGTGAATGGGAGGATCCTATATATATATATATATATATATATATATGTACTTTTAAATATTATTATATTATAAAAACTTATAATTTTTATGTAAAATTTAATAATTTTTTATTATAAAAAACTAATTTTTTTGAAAAAGCAACACAGGATCCTCTTTTGCATAAAAGAGAATATGGGAGAGGATCCAAACTAATGGTTAGTCATTTCTAACATTGTTTTTTATTATGTTTTAATGAAAGGAATTTTTTTAAATATATATATATATATATATATATATATATATATATATATAAGTTGGTCTCACTAGCAAGAACTACTTGAATGGTTGAATTCACTGATTTTATATAATTTGAAAACTCAGTTAAATAATTATGAGTACTTTCAATTGAGATCCATCTAACATCCCACAAAATTTGAATGGCTGACAATCATTATGTGATCATTGAATTTATGATCTTGTTTTGTCGTATTTAAAGGAAAGAAAGTCAACAAAATTACTCGTAAACTTCGGCCACATGTTTCTAATGAAAGAAATCCCTGATATTGACTTTCTTTGGATTGCTAGGTTGGTACTTGATACATAATTATAATATCATAAAATTATTATTTTAGTTATTAATTCTTAAAATAATTTTTTATTTATTAAAGATATAGATTTCATTTTTTTATTTTTTAAAATAATATCATATTTAATTTTTTTTATCAAATTCTAAATTATAAATTCAGATGACTAAATTTAGTATTTAAATAAAAAATTAAAGGATCAAGTGCAATATTTTTTAATAAATAAAAATTTATTTTGAACATTATATCAAATGAGAAATCAAATTGATAATTTTTTTATAAGTAAGGGACAAAAATATATTTTATTTTTCTTTAAATAGATTTGATATAATTAGTGGTTATTCATCTTAAAAATTGAAAGAATCTAAATTGATATATTATTGGTGTTGAACAAGGAAAGTGCTAAATTTTTTAGTCTTTTCTTACGAGATAGATATTTTACCTTCAAATGGATGTGCATTTAGATAAATAAGAGGAAAAATAGATTGAAAATGAGAAGTGAGCCTCACGCATATTTTTAATCCATCTATGTCACATACTCTTTAATTAGACAAATTAAAGATGAGATTATCCATAATACTCTTTTACATGTATTTATTTAGTAAACTTAGGTGTCGAACTGGGATTATATATTTCTCATTTGTTTTTCTTTTATGAAAGCAAAATACTAGAATATATTTCTAATTTGTTAGTTCATATTTGTCTTTTTTTAATATTTTTGAAAATTTTTAAATTACAAATAAATCTTATACGATATTAAAACAACAAAACCTCCATTAATATTTTACTTTTGAAACTTGGATTCGAAATCTAAAAAATATTGGGCTGATAAAATCTTAAATAACATGACAGTGTCGAAGATTTACTTTAAAGATTGTTTAAAACAATTTTTAGTACTAATAAAGTACGATAATGCCATAATAAAAAAATCCATTAAATAGTAAGTAGAAATTCAGGTATTACCACTTCCAGACATGAACGAAGAATGAACCTTTAATGGAGAAGAAGGGATTTACTGGAAGAATGGTGCTTAGTTTCAGTAATGTAACCCCGAAGCTCAAACGATTGAAACTCAGAAATATTACTGTGAACTACACAAGACCTAGCTAGCTAGCTACTTGGTCGTTTTATGTTTCTTTTTTTTTTTGGACATGTAATTGTAAATATATAAAGACATTTATCCTTTTGTAATCAAAACAATATTGTCCACAAAAGTCATCACGCAAGAGTTTAGATTTGATGAATTTAAAAATTTAAATGTACGTGAATATAATAAAATTTAATAATTTAAATTTTAAAAAAATATTATAAATTATTTTATATTTATTAAAATTTAAATTATTAAATAAAGATTTAATAATCTAAGTCTTTTTAAACGCAATAAATCTAAAATCACGAATGAGGGAATTCGCATCATACCGATCATCCGACATGATCATCGACCAACACTTCCTTCAAAGAGTGTTCATACCATTCTCACTGACAGAAGAATTGACTATCCTCCTTACGTCTTCCACAAATGCATCAAGATTCCGGCTGGAGGAGCCACCGTCGGCAAAGGCGGCCTCCGCCGCCGTCTTCCACCTCAGTGCATTTTTCTTCAACTCTTCAGCCTTAGGCCCTACTGTAGCATCTTCTAAGCACTTCTTTACCACATCTCTGGGTATCACTTTGTTGTCATCTCCATATCGCAATCTAACCCCAACCCCAAAAACATCCACTAAGAACTTGGCATTCGTCACTTGATCTCCCCAAGCTGGAAACGTCAATACTGGAACCCCACAAGTAATAGCTTCCATTGTCGAGTTCCAACCACAGTGAGTCACAAAGCAGGCCACTGAAGGATGGGCTAGAACTTCCTCCTGTGGGCTCCACTGAACCATCTTGCCTTTATCCCTGTAAAATTTGAATGAGATAGATCATATCAGTTTATAAACTTCATATCAGTTCAATAAAACATAAAATATAGATGAAATTAATATTACAACTCTTACCTAGTTTTCTCAAGAAACCCATCTGGGAGAACGTGAGAATCATGTCCTAGATCTTTATGGGGTGGCTTCAGAGCCCACAGAAATGACACTTCAGAATCCAAAAGCCCGTGAGCAATCTCGTCCACTTGTTTCTGAGAAACGTACACTATGCTTCCAAAGGAAATATAAACCACTGATTGTGAAGGCTTGGAGTTCAGCCACTCTATGCAATCATCGGCTTTCATGACCATATCCGCACGAATATTACTTGTGCCTGAGTCTGCTTTTGGGTTCTTGAAAAGAGGACCAACAGATCTTATGAGGAAGAGTTTTGACATGTAGGTTATACAGTCATGCTCTAATTCCTCAAAAGTGTCCATTAGAACACAAAATGGTTTAGACAAGTTACTGAACTGTTTTAATATGAGTTTCCCCAGACATTGGTACGGGCTAGAGGGATGCAAAAAACTAGGAACTTCGTTGTATTTAAGAAGAGGCAAAGAAGGTAACTGAACGTCCATATGAGGTTCAGAATCTGAAGGAAAAGGTACAAGTTTGTGAAGGTAATGGTAATAAGCAGTAAAAACGGCACCGGATTGAACCCAAAGCATAGCAGAAGGTATGTTAAATTCAGAAGCTACATCAGAAACCCATGGAAGAAAAGGGTTATTTATAATGCAAGAAATAGGCCTAAGCCAAACATTTCCCTTACAAGTATCATTGTTCATGTGCTTCTGTATCATTTGTGTTACGGCTTGCTTCCCAGCAAGCTCAAGCTGCAACAAGTAGTCGTTTAAGTTCTTCCTTCTAGGATCATCTTCGGCCCAGCCATCCTCGAAGAACTCGAACCTGAGGAAGCCATTACCGACAGGGATGGCTTTGTCGCTGGCGACGACGTCGTTTGCGTTTCTCAAGTCTTTGCCTGTGTTCTCTGTGGTGATGAAGGTGACGAATAAGCCGCTTGAGGCTAAGCGTTTTCCAAGTCTGAGAAGAGGGTTTATGTGACCTTGGCCTGGAAATGAGACCAAGAGGGCGTGTATAGGAGCTTCCTCAGATTCAAGCTTCATTTTTTTTTTTTTTTCTCTTCCGACAAAGCACAGTGTAACTCAATGTTAAGCTTGATGAGATTTGCAGCAAAAGAACACCGGGGACATATATATACTCAAGTGGAGAATGGATGGTCTTCTCCGGTAAGATTGGAGCAACAGATTTAACAGATATAAAATAAATTTAAAATATAAAAATAAAATATACTAAAATTTTGAAATTTTTATATAAAATAATATTTTATTAAAAAAAATTTCTAATCTCTTACAATTTATTTTATACGTCTGGCATTATAATTTAAAGCACCTCTAATAGAATTTAAAATTTTAATACATCACAACTTTTAAAATATTTATTTTTATTTTTAAAATTTTTTTTTTAAATCTATTAAATTTAGAGTTATTAAATCTTCAGATCTTATAAGAGAATATCCAGTAGCTTAGCATTAGTTACGGGAGACTATCAATTCTCCTAATATATATTAAAATTTAAAATTTTAGTATATTTTATTTTTATATTTTAAAATTTTTATATATTTATTAAATCTATAGCCATTGCATATGAAGAATCGCCAGTAGGTTCGAGACGGTCCATTCTCTACTCAACCGACCATGGGTACCTGACAAAAGTTCGTTGTTTGATATTCGGTACCCAAGTGACTCGTTGATTTGTGACTAGTTTATTTCTCATGCTTTGCAGGGGCATTGAGTAAATCAGTTTTGGTTATATGTTTATACATTTGAATGGAACAGAAGCAATTATGGTATGTGTGAGTCCTTTACCAATTACGGTATTCCTTATCCCGGGATATTCCCTCGAAAGGCAGGGGTTATTTTTTTTTTTTCTTTTTGCATAATATTTGTTGGAGTCTCTTGATTTCTTTGTATCTTTCAATGATCAGATCTAATTTGCTCTTTATAGTCTAAAAAAATACTGACAATTGGTATAACTATTTATACTAAAATATCATGTAATATCTAAGATTTAAATTTCTTAACATATTATACAGTATTTATCTATAAGAGATATTCATTAAGTAAAGATAAAATAATAATTATATGAATTACTATTAAACGTTAATTCTAATTAGTCTTTATAAAAAAGTTAGACTATTATACATTACATAATAGAGATGCAAAACAGAAAAATTTAAAAAGACTTAAACGCTATGAGAAGAATTAGAAAGGGGGTTTAGATTGTGAAAAATTCGATATACATCTAATATACTGTGAGTATCTCATTTAATCATAATTTAAGTCAAGATCTAATCAGCTTCTGTAATTAAAATAAATATGTAAATCTCTTAATCTAATTATCTATGAATGTGTTCATTATTTAATTTTCTTTATTAATATAAGAACCAGGTTGGTTTTTGATTAATTTATAAATTTTATTGGGATTTGAGTTATAATTTGGGGTTATTTTAATTAAGGTTTTAAAATTAAAAAAAGTGATTTTTTTTTCTCGAAAATATCCTGTGTTTGCATGCACAGCCAAAATTTTCTTCGAAATATAAATTTTCTTCCCAGCAAGCTCGAGCTGCAGCAAGTAGTCGTTCCAGTTTTTCCTTCTAGGATCATCTTCGGCCCAGCTATCTTCAAAGAACTCGAACCTGAGGAAGCCACTACCGACAGGGATGGATTTGCCGGTGACGACGACGTCGTTTGCGTTTCTCAAGTCTTTGCCAGCGTTCTCTGTGGTGGAGAAGGTGACCAATAAGCCCTTCGAGGCTAAGCGTTTTCCGAGTCTGAGAAGAGGTTTTATGTGGCCTTGGCCTGGAAATGAGACCAAGAGGGCGTGTATATTAGGAGCCTCCTCAGATTCAGACTCCATTTTTTTTTTTTCCTCTTCTGGTCAAGCACTGTACTATAATTCAGTGTTAAGCTTGATGAGATTTACAGAATAAGAGTACTGGGGATATAAATTGAAGTGTGATAATGGTCCCTGAAAAAAACTGGTTGTTTGATTTTAGGTCCTATAATTGACTCGTTAAATTATAATAGCCTCATTAATTAAATGATTTTTTTATTGTTAAAATGGAATGCGATAGTTAAATTAAATTTGTATCGTACATGTCTCCTTAATCTTTTCGTAATATCAATTTTCTCTCACGAATTCATCTATTTATAAATTTCCTCTTCTACAGACGAGGAAAAGTTCTTAGGTCCGCTATATTTGCAGTTATGTACTAGTTAAATATATAGTTATAAGTATTTATATAATAGATGAATAAGAATCTATTAAAATACTGCTATAAGTGATAGGATATAGACCCACCCAATTTCATAAATTTATATTGAATCATGATATTATCACATTATATACGTAATGTACTTGAAAACTTTAACGGAAAAGACCCTCTGTGTACCACATCTTGTAAGTGTAAATCATCATTTCGTTATGTTATTTATTGGTTAATTTTTAATTTAGTCTTTTAATTATAGTTAAATACACACTCTTTGTTTTTATTTTGTCTTTCTCTGAACACAGCCAGTAGATTAATTTAGCCCTAGCTAGATACTGGGATTCGTAGGCAAGATTTGCAGTTGTTATAAATTGAATGATATATTACAAATAAAGATAAGAGTTAACATAAAAAATATATTCCTTATAATTCTTCATTACATGAAAGTTAGAAAACTAATATTACTCCTCAAGCAGTGAATTAAAGATTTTGTCCGTCTCATTAATTATAATTAATTATATGCCTGGTCATCCAGTCCCAGAGCGACCCCAATTTGTCCTCAAATAATTAATTAATGTCACCTACTTAATTACAGCATGTTGAAATATGAGGAAAAGAAACATACTAAACAACCACCGTTCCTTCTTCAATTATATTAATTACTTATCCTACCAATAATATACTGTTTTAGTCTTTTAGTTATTAATTAATTTTTAATATAATTTTTTATTAACTGTCATTTTTTAATTTTGCCCTTACTTATTGATTTATTTTTAATGTTACCCCTCACTTATTACTTTATTATCAATTTAATCATTGATTAATCTGTATGTTAACATATTTAATCCATCATTTTTAATTAAATTTAAATTAAATATACTAATATTTATATTAATAAAGGATTAATTTGAAAATAAAAAATAAAAAATAAATTAAAAATAGACTATTAAATAAAGAATTAAAATAAAAATAAAATTACTAATTAAATAAAAACTAAAATAATATTTTCCTTCGCCTTCATTTTGTTCTTCAAGGTGATTTCCTCTTGGAAGTTAATACTTGTCCCATTGCATGCAAGAAAATGCTTAGTTCAAATTGAACAATATGTAAGGCCAATATTGGAGATAGAAGTCATAGAATTATCCCTTGTTTCTTATCCACATGTGATACCATATAGTAGGTAATGCATTTCCGTGAGGCTGAGTGGACAGTTGGAATTTATTATTTGTTTGCTGGCATTGATAATCAAGATATGTACTGTGCAAAAAGCGATGTCATGACATGGCTAGTTGAGCAGCAGAGGAATGTGTACTAATTGCAATATTTTTAGAATAACATATTATACAACTATTTTTATTTCCAAATAAATTATTTCTAGTTTAAATTTTGTATCTAAAATACTCTTCATTTACCCAAATTTATAATTTTAAAAAATTTTAAAAAGAAATAAAACTTTTTTGTTTATTTTAATCTATTGATTGCGTGGCCACATGCAACGCAGCCAGATGAAAATTTAATTCTTTTTGAGGTCTCATTGGACAACGTCATTCATGATTGATGGTAGTTTCCACTAGATGGGATAATTTTGGGTTTGTATTTAAACTAAAGGAAAAATTCTATTCTTAATTTCACTCAATCTTTAATTAGTTCCTTATAGTTTGAAAACTTATAATTAGGTCATTATGATTTTAATGATTTAGAGTTTAGTCTCTTTTACTATATTTTTGTTAGTATTTTATCATATTTGTGAGTTAATATTATTTTATTATTTACTTTTACTTCTTTTATTGTCATAAATCATATACATTCAAAGTTTTAAGATAATAAATAAATAATTATATAAACAAAATATAATAAACTACATATAGGCGTGAAGGCATTGACGGAGTCTTTAGTCTCTCTGTTGTTTATGTGCTGTTCTGTACTCTACATTTTACTGCCTTCTGTTGTTCTCTATTTGTTTATTGTGGACTTCTCTTTGGAATGAATGATGCAGTTGGCCAAAAATAAAAATAAAAAACTTGTAAATTATAAATATTTAATTACAAAATTTTAAATTATAGGATTTAAATTAAAATTTAAATGAAATTATACGACTAAAAGTATAATTTTCTCTAAATTAAAGATTTAATAATTATAGTTTATGCTTTATATTGATTATTTTGAATGTTTATCTTAGTATAATATTTTTATTAGTTATTAAATAATTATTTATAGATGATAGAGTTTGAAAATTGAACAATTAGGGATATTAAAATATATTTGAACATTGTAGTAAATGGTTAAAATATAAGAAACAAAAATAATATATTTAGAAGACACACAAGTATCATAGAACATATTTAAATTATATTATTCTTACTAAATTAATTTCTTCTCATATATGCAATGAGGAATTTTTTTGAGTGGTGAGTCACAATTTGGAAAGAAGGTAACGCGTGAACTTTATAGTTGTTGATTAAGGTTTGATATCAAATCCATCAAATCAGTTTTGGGGTAATTATGCATACAGGTGTACATTAACAAGTAAAATTACTCTCAATTTTTTTTGTCTCCTAAAAGCATCTTATATATTTCTATTTTCTTCTCTACTATTTCTACACCAATTTAAAATTTATTTTATAATTTTTTTTACTTTTAATTTATTTTACCTCTCATCTCATGAATGATTAAAAAATGTCTTATTATTTTAATTAGTTATTAAATTAAATTTCAGCAAAACCTATCACAAGAGAGAGAATATATTTATTACTTTAATAAACTCTCTATAACATTATTATTCAAATTATTTGATGACAATTCCATTAATGTCTCTTTAATATTTGATTGTCTGGGTGTCGTTCTTATCAATGTCACAACTATTTTCTTATAAGTAAAGGTAGAGTTCTTTATAACTTATCAATGAAATAATGAATCCCGGGGACGCAATGGGATGATTTTGCCCGATCTTTGTGGTGATGATAGAAAAATTTGCAGAAAAAAATATATGTATAAAATAGGAAAGACTAAAAATTAACTTTTTTTTTTTTCCACTCAGAAAAACTTTGCCTGGGACTTTTATTTGTGACCTTTTAATGATTAACACTAGCTCCTATACTTATTGACCAAAAAAAATTTCCATTAGCTTCTATACTCACAAGATAGGGTCCTTCGGTGTACACAAATTTTGATATTTGAATCTTTTAAAATAATTTTAAAATTTAACCACACATATTCGAATCTCTTCACTTAGCTTTGAATTTTTACGTGGTCATAATACAAAATTACATCTTAGTTATCCCCTTTTCTAAGTGAAAGATTAATGTTTGTACTTTTAAACTTATTCTTATTCTTTATGTCACTGTCCTTAATTTTTGAGATAATTCAAACATGGAACTGAGAAGTTTTGCACGGAAATGTAATTGAGAAGACAAGATTGTTCTTGATATGAACACTCTTATTTTATTTATCGTTTTGTTTGACAACCCAAATTTTTTTAATTACATATTAATTTTTATTAAAAATATATTAACTTAATATTAAAATATGATAAAAATAATTTTAAAATAATATTAATTTTTATTAAAACTGTTTTATAAAAATAATTTTAAAGTTTTAATTTAGTATTATTTATTTTTTAAATTTATAAAATTGACTATTTTTATATCAATCAAGTTATATTTAAAAATAATCATTTAATCATATAATTTTAGAAATTCCCTATGATTTCATTCATTTCATTTTTTGGTCCTATAATGTAAAAATTTCTAATTAGATTTTTATAATTTACAAATATTTTAATTTAGTTCTTATTGATAAAATTATGTTAATAGTTTGTTAAAATTAAATGATAAAATAAAATTAACTTACATATATAAAAAATTATTAATAAAATTAAATATAATAATTAGAACTAAATTAAATTAAATTTAAACTCTAGAGATTTACTTACAAATTTTAAAACTGTATGGACTAAATTAAAAATTAAGTGAAACTATAAGATCAAAGTAATATTTTTCTATCTTTTTTGTGTTTCAATTTATTTCTATAATTTATTTGTTAAATTAATTTTTAAGGTTTGCCTGAAGCACGAAGTGGACAAGTCAGACCAGAATTTTGTTGTCTTATACTATCATTTCCTCATTCAGTTCTGCAATTCCTCACGTCTCTTCAATGAATCTGGATTTCTTCGCAGAATTAGACATTGTGAAATAGATATTTAATAATTTAAATTTTTTATTGATAATTACAGGTATTACGTGTAATTTTAAGTTATTTTTTATTTTAAAATTTAAATAATTAAATTTTTATTCAATAACCTATAATATGATTAGAGAATTTTTAATAATATTTATTACATGACATAATTCGGACACCTCTTCAATCTAGTAGGAAATGTCAGAAAAATATTGATTGATTTTGATATACTTAAGTATTAATTGATGTGATATACTAATTTTAATAATATTATTTTTTTAATAATTACAATTTTTTAAATTAATTTTATGAATATTAATATACTAAAGCAACTGCCACATATCATGACAACAATTGATAAGAAGAAGAAGATAAAATGAACACGAACTCCCTGCTGTCCATGTAAAGTTGGAAATTATTTGGCGGTTGAAATTGAGTCACGTATAACTTCTTTCTTTTATTAATATTTTAGCAAAAAGTCAATTTTTATTTTTAAATATGTACAGCATTTAACCTAAGAAATTTTTAAACTTTACATTTAGAAAAGTAATAATAATAATTCATTTTAGTGTTTACATATTAAAATTTTTGAACATATATTATTGTAATTTTAATATATAATCTAATGCAATATTAGTGTATGAATGAAATATTATCTTGTTAAAAGAAAAATAAACTACAAGTGTATGGTTCATCAGCTTCTAAAAATTTCAGTTTTTTTAATACAATAATATTATTAAATAAAATATTATTTATCATCGCTCACTTATAATTTAATCCATCATTAATTTTTATTTGTGATTTAATCATTTATTTATCTGTTTATTCTTAATTTCCTCATTTATAAATTTATTATCAATTTGATTTATTACTTATAAGTTTATTTTTAATTTAATTTCTGATTAATATGAAAGTTAATATATTTAGTCCTTCATTTTTTATAAAATTTAGACTACATGTGCTAACATTCAAATTAGTAAGATTAGATGGATAATTGATTAGTAAGTGAAGAACTAAATTTAAAAAAAATAGTAAGGGATTAAAATAATATTTTACTCAAATTTATAAAAAATCTAAATATTAATCTTATTTTTGTATAGTATAGTAAGTTTTTAAAAAATATTTAATATTAAAAAAAGGATACGACACTCCTAGCACATTTGGTTGGCAACTGCAATCAATGTCAACAAAAAAAAAAAAAGATTTAGATTATTTGTATTTAAAAATTTAAATTTTTTGTATGTGAGGGAAATTAGATTATTGAATTTGCTTATAAAGGTTCAAATTTTAATAAATATTAAATAACTTTTTAAGATCTAGACTATTAAATTTTTATAAAATAATTTAAATTTTATTTGTATTTTGAGAATTGAAAAAAAAAAAAAAAAAAAAAGATGCATCATGGCGCACAACGATGCTTCTGGTCATTGACTTCGCTGACCTCATTGGAGATCTTTTTTAAAAAACATTTCATCCTAAAATCTTATAAAGAGGACGAAATATTTATCTTTTCGTTGAAAAATAGCACAACAAAATCCAAAATCCATTACATATAATCAGTGTTTGATTGATCTTACTATCCCTTGAATTCTTGAACTCCGTAGATAGGAAATTATGGGACAAAGTTTCAAAAAATAATAGAGGCCACATGACAAGCATTACAGAAGAAGAGAAATGCAAACCCATGTGACCAAGTAGGGGACCCAAAATTATCATGAAAGGATAGTCTGAGGCTCAAAATGTATATTCAGAGCTTAAAAATAAAAGAGGTGAGATACCGCTTTGGTATGGGAATGGGGGACATCAAGCTTCTTTTGACTGAAGGGCCGAGTTTCATGAGAAAACGAGAGTTTTAAAAGCAAAACAATTTCTTTTTGGCCAATAAGAGACGAAACTCATATATATACAAAGTCTCTACTCAAAACGGATTCTTTAGAGTTCTTTATAAAATTTAGCATTTAATGGTATGAAAGAATTCCACAAATCTAATAGTTGATAATACAAAAAATAATTGTATATGATTAAAATTAAAGTTATTGATCATATGTTATCATCACTTAATTTAATAGTCTACATTGAACAAATTTTACGGTTCAATATCAAAAAATTCTTTTTAAATTATAGAAAATTTGGATCGTATTTTTACATCAAAACTTGAATAAATTATTATTTTAGTCTTCTATATTGCAACTTCGTAACAATTTGATCTTCTATGAATTTTAAGTAACAAATTAGTCTCGTAAAGATTTATTACTAAATCAAATAAGTTATTATGTGATCTTTTAGTTAAAAAAATGTTGAAGTAAATTATTTTCTACTTCCATGAAAGTTGTAGAATAAAGTATTTTTTTCCATTAACACCTCACTAAGTGTGAAGGATTTTAGAATTTCTTTAATAGAAGTTATAAAAAAATCATGAGCTATTGGATAAGTTATTCTTCGTCAACATTAACACCTCACTAAATATGAAACGTTATGAAGGGTTTTAAGACTTCTTTAAAGGAAGTTAAAAGAAGAAGTAGTGAGTATGATGCAAAATTGATAAAAAATCCTAAAAATGTTTACCACTTTGTGAGATGTTGATAATAGTTAAAAAAAACTTATTTCACATATATATTTAGTCTTAACGTAAGTAAAAAATAGTCTATTTTAACATTTTATTAATTAAAAAAATGCTGAAGGAACATATTTTGTTTATTGAACCATTTTATCATTTAAAATTTATAAAAGATTAAATTGTTACTAAATTAAAAGTGAGTGATTGAAATAGTAATTCTTTGATCAAAACTCCATTCTACTCAAAGAATTTGGATCACTTTTGTTTTGGTTTTCAAATTCAGCCATCTACTTCCTCATATCTCGGCCATCTACAATGAACGAGAGTGCTTGATGATGGGCATTTGGCAGAGACAAAACAGTAAAAAAATAAAAAATAAAAAAAGACCCATTAGAGAGAAGAAAACCCTTTAAGTGAAAGGTCAATCCTTGACGTCTATAACAAACTTGCAAAGAATGGGCACGTTTGTGAATCTGTTGGCCTTTAACGCTTCAGATTATAGAGCTTGATGTTTATGGCAAAACAGGGGTATATAGAGAGGGTAAGCAAAAAGCCCTAAAATCAAACTCTCTAAATTTCTCTATCTCCGTTCGTTATTTCCCTTTCCAATCTCGTAATTTTCTCAAATTTTTCCTCTAACAGTACTATGAGTTTTTGTTTGAGTTCTTTTCCTTCTCATTTGAGACTTTAAAATACGCTTATAGTTCTATGTTCTTGAACCCCAAGTTTAAAATTTTTTTATTGTCTGTTTGTGAATTTGAAGCTTGAAGCTTTGCCATGATGGTTAAAGAAGGGAAGGCGATAGACATAGACCAAGGGATGACCAACACTATCTGCCATATGAGGAAGAAGATGGATGAATTCCTTCCCCCTGGAAACGTTAGTTTCGGTGCAACGAAAAATCCAGAGTAGAGATACGTGGCACATCTTTGACCACCAGATATGGACGCCTTGATTTAAAAGGCTGCGGGCCTGCTGTTGGATTCCAATAGCGAGGGATCTAAATTCTACTAGGTGGGTCCCATAGTGGTGGATTACTACATATGGATTTGGCTTTTTGAACTATTTACATAAATTTTTTTTAAAAAGTATTACATCTCTATCCTATACATTTTGAAATTTAGAACACGTCATTCTAATTCAGTATACAATTTTACTGAAAAAAAAAACTTGGAACATAAATTGCTGAGTCTGTCTTGATATGATTTGTTCCGAATCCCAGTAGGATTCGGAGCTAATTGTTCCTATTTCTTTTAAATGGGATTCAAATGCCAAAGCATTGTTTTATTATGTTAAAATAAAATAAAATGTAGTAAAATTAAAAAATTAGGCAAGATAAATATAATTAAAATGTAAATATAAATTATAGTTTTAAGTGTAATAAAATTATTTTATATATTATATAAGAAGCAAATATTAAGTCATAAATAGAAAATTATAAAAAATATGTAATATATATATATATATATATATATCAAAATAGACAGATTTATTGCAAGTAAAAAATTATAGTTAAGCTCATTAATTAGAAAAATAAATACATATACATGGTAACACATAGATATTTTAAAAACATAATTCAATTTGAAGTGATATCGTCAAGTGTAAACAGTGACAGAACTAGGACCATGAGTCAGTGGGGTGAAAATTTTTTTTTCCAAACCTTTTTATATTTTGTTTTGAAAAATTATATTTCAATATTATACTTTTTAAATAAAATTATTTTCTTTAAACTTTATATTGAACTAAATGAATTTAATTTACTAACAACATATTGACTTTCTCCTTAATGCATAACAGAGATATGTTAGTATATTTTTGACTTAGAAGAACTTTGGAAAAAATAATCATTTGGTCCTTATATTTTACATCAGTTTTTAATATGATATGCTTTGTTTTTTTTTTATTAAATCACTCCTTATACTTTCGAAATGTCTGAAGATTGTTCCCTACCATCCATCTTCATTATAATATTGTCTAAATTTTGATGAGGTGTCTAATAATGTTGAGGTGTCATGTACATGTGGAGCTAAAATGCCAACTTGGCTAAAAAAAAAACGGAACAAAAAAAGCGTTTGGTTGGGAGAAAAATTTAGAAAACAGGTTGATATGAAAACAAAATATTATTTATTGGAACGAAATGACAAGTTTGTCTATGCACTGGATACCACACCTATGCGAAGGGAAATTATGAAATAACTTATTGAAGGAGAGCTTCATGGTGGTGTTGTAGTGAGGTTTCATCTCATCTATTAAGAAAGATAAGAAAAACAGAAGGAGACTCTTAGAAGGTGGATTCAAGAGGTAATGAAAGGAAAATTATAGCTAGACTGCTACGGAGAGGAAAATTATTAAGCCATTGAATTATGGGCTTCGATACTGTGAATTTTCGTTTGATATGATGCTTGGATATTGCATACTTTAATTTAATAGATTAGCAAATTGCAGGCTTCTTCTCACAACTTTGATTTAAAATTAGACGCATTATTAAGAAAAGTACTTTATATTTTCATATATGAAAAGAGCTTGCTTTACGGGCACCACCAAAAGGTATAAAATGTAGAGGACCATGGCACATAACTTTTGTATCAAACTTTCAAATCAGTAAGGGGGATGGTTCTCTTAAAATCTTCCCACTCAACAATCTCCAGTGATTGTCACCTAACCATCCAAACTACGAAAGAAAAAGAGTAGAAGTTGGTTAGAACACCAGACAAGTTGCCTTTCTCTTTGTACCAAAAGATTTGAAATATAAGATCAAACATTATTCAAGCAAGTTCAAGAAATGGAAAAAATTAAACATGAAAGGTAATCGAAGAAGAGAATGATGATGTGTTGTTTAGTGACCACATGTCAGCATTGATGCTTTTTGTATGTTATTTTTCATTGTTTACATCGGCTCCTGGTACCCTTGTTTTCTGTCCTAGATACAGGGACAGTTGTTCAAGATCTAGCTAAAAATAATATATCCACATTGAACTCTAATTTATAATTAAGTATACTTGCATTTTAAACTATAATTGTTAGCTTAGACAATCAACACCCAAGAGGGGAGTGAATTGAGTGTTTATAAAATTTTTATTACTTTTCAAAATTGCATTATAGATATCCTTGTTTTGAATTATGCTTGAAAGAATAAGATATAAAACAACAATAATAAGAATTAATGGAGGCTTAATGTAGATGCTTGGGTATATATGTGTCAACACTTTAAATTTAATATCAACAATAAATGTAAAGTATACATATAGTAATTCAGAATATAAAGAGTATAGGGATAGAAAAAATAAGCTCAGTGATTTATTTTGGTTCAACTCCAATCTAAGCCAACATCCAGAACCCAAGCAACCTCTTAGAATTTACCACTATTTCCAAAATCAATTACAAATGAATAACCTCTCTCAAAGAAGAAGATATACAAGATGAAAATCTAAATACTCAAATGACAGAAAATTTGCAAGTTTGGGTTAATAAAATTTGTTTCTCTCTCAAAGATGTTATAACAAGTTAAAGATCATATTCTAGAATTTGGTTCTACTTAAAAATATGTTTGGAAGGTCATATATATATATATATATAAAGATGAGATATAACCATTACATACTTAAAAAGAGCCATTATTTGTTTTTGAAAACACTTTCTAGAAGTGACTAGTCAATATCAAGGGCTATCAAGGGCTCACCAGACAATTGCTCATATTTGACTAGTTGATTGATCAGTTACAGTGACACTATCCCATTTTCAAATGGTCATAACATTCTCATTTTAAGTCCACTTTAAGTGCATAACCTATTGTTAGAAAGCTCGTTAAGTCTATTTTCCAATAAAATAAGTTTGATATAAAAAATTAATATATTTTTGGAGATATGATTAAAATAGTGACCAAAGATCAGAAAATAATTTTATGTAGAATCTATATCTCACCACTTAAATTTATATGGTCATAGCTTTTCCATTTGAACTTTATTCTAAGTGAATGACCTATCATTGAAATCTCTTTGATTCTAATTTATAATAAAATAAGTTTCATAACAAAATTACATATGGCTTGTGAGATATAATCAAAATAGTGACTAAAGGTAAAAAACGATTTTAAGTAAAATCTATATCTCACTATCTTTTAAATCCAGACTTATATTTTGAAAACCAAAATATCTTGAGCCTATAAATGCAAATATAAATCAATGAATTTCACAAAATAATACTTAGCCTATGATATTTATACCTATTCAATCCATTGGCTATCTTGATGCAACCAAACTTCCAACTCTTTTAATTTTTAACTTCTTTAAAGCTTAGAACACCTTTCTTGCTTGCTATCTCTTTGGGTAAAGCATGGTATTGATATTTCATTATCTTCACATCAATGCTCACTTTTCTTTCTTGGGACCATCTTACACATAATAGATATTCAATTTGCAAACCAAATAGTTAGT
The DNA here is from genome assembly GCA_037074485.1 of Delonix regia. Lineage (NCBI taxonomy): Eukaryota > Viridiplantae > Streptophyta > Magnoliopsida > Fabales > Fabaceae > Delonix > Delonix regia. The sequence continues at coordinate 6,219,439 of CM073454.1, read as the reverse complement.
CCAAATGATTAATCAATTAAGTACATATTAATATTATATTTTAACTCATATTTTTCATATATTTGTCATCATCAAAGCAATCTCAATAATCACTCCTTTTTTGATGATGAAAAAGAAAAATATGTCAAATAATAAAGTATGCAATATATTGAGCATATGCACATATTTTCCTTCTCTTCTCACTTTGCACACTCCTTTTATCATGCACATATTATTCTTCTTATTTCTCTCACCCTTTGTCACATCAAAAAAGGAGGAAGAGAACATCTAGTTCTTATTTGACATCAACAACAAGGTTTAAAGAAAACAATATATACATATATATATATATATATATATATATAAGTTTATGCACATATTCCTTTATTAATCAATTGCGTCATATTATGATATCAATTTGGTTTAGGGTAGGACTCATCAAAAAAATTATTCTTTAGAGTAAAAAAGATTCAGATTATGCAAGCTATAATTGAAAATATATATTATCATATGTATCATTCAATTTATATCTCATCAACTATGTAATGCTATTATTTCAATGCATGATCATATATGCAATTGCTTCATTTTGATAGAATAAATGAAGAAAGAAATGTTACCTTGTACCATGCACAGATGAAAGAGAGACACTTTCTTCTTTTTTTAGATATCAATAATATATGCAAACAAACCAAACACTTTCAAGTAAGCCACAAAGATAAACTCAATTATAGGTTATACTCCCTCTTAAACAATGTACAAAAATAATATATCACCCATTTTAGTTATTTTGAAGTTAAATTTTCGTAGAAAGAACTTATTTCTTCTTTCAAAGGGTGAGAGTCATAAGGACGATATTTCAAAGAAATTTCCTTTTCAATTGATTCACATGAAAAACACTTAATAGACATCCAAAGCTAAGCATATGAGACATCCATAATCTATATGTGTAATTTATTTTTCTCATTTCAAAAGAAGATAATTTTGAATCAATTCAAATCATTTTGGAATGAAATAAAGAGTAATTTTATAAAAAAGGAATACCATAGGAGATAAAAAGATATCACTGTAAAAGCATAAGTCTCCCCCTATATATTTGAATTATAGCCTTAAAGAAAAAAATGTAATTTGAAAGCAAGACTTTCCTTTCACAAACTCATTTTCAACAAACCTTTCTTGTCTCTTAGCTTTATTGAATATAATGTCAAAACTTTGAATTCTTAAAACTTTAAAATTTAATTGAAAGTTTTGTAGGTTTAATTTATTTTTTTTAAAAAAAGAATTTGCAAAGCTTTCTTTCAAAATTTTGTGAGTTTCCCTTAAGAATGAGCAAGTTTTCAAGAACCATTAAGAATAACTCAACCATGAGATAGTATGCAGTAGGGATTATAATATATTCAATCTATAAACAACCTACGCAATTAGTGACATATCAAGAATTTAAAATCAATTAGCATATGTCATTGATCAGCACACATTTCATGTAATAGTCACTCGTAATTGTCAATATGACTAATTAGTCTAAAGAGTATCCTTTAAAATTAATGCAATAAATCATAGTTATAGAGATACTAATCAATTATGGCAATGTTGAGACACTTCTTGATTGTTGTCATTTTCTTGGAATGACTTGTTCATCCTTAGATGACATTCAAGATGAGAACTTTAAGTTGAACATCTTTTACTTGGCTTGCATATCAAGCTCACTGCTTAATTAGAAACTTAAAGATGATTCAATGATTCAACAATTAACACACTTTGAGTTAGACCTGATCCTTCGTTTGAAAAGCCTGCTCGGCTTGAAGAAAATGAATATGAGCCCAGCCTGAAATTAAGCCCAAATTTTTAGGCCCAAATTAAAAAATAGGTCGGGTTTGGGCTTCATTTCAAAGCCTAGCCCGACTTGAATTATATATATATATATATATATATATTATTTTGAAGAAGATATACTTGCTTGTCTTTTATATTAAGTCTATTAGTCATGTTTTTAACTTATGAGATTTTTCTTATGGTTGTATAATGATTATGAAAGATAATTTAATTTAGATCTTTCACTTTAACTAGACTTTGTTAGTAGAAATAATTTTTTTTTCTTGTTAGAGTGAAAATAATTCTTTGCAAAAAAAATATTTGGGTTGGGCTGAGCTTTTCGGGCTTTTAATTGGGCTGGGCTTGGACCTAAAAATAAAATAAATTCAAGCTTAAGCCCGAGCTTGGACAAGAAAAAAATAAGCTCGATCAAAAGCCCAACCTATTTTTTTAAAGGGCCGGCCTGCGATTAGGTCTACTTTGAGCCATTTGACATTTTCAAAATATTCACCATTGGAAAATATCATATCTATTTGTAAGGTGAAAGCATTAAAATAAGCAAGTTATTGATATGCCAATTTATCCAATAAAAATATATCATTTCAAGGATTTTAACTAAAACTAAGGAAGCACAAGAAATACAAATTTTGAAAAGTCAAAAAGTTGTTTTCATGATATTCAAATAATGTTAAACTTGTTTTCTATCATTTTCTCCACATTCTTTCCATTTCATTTTGGTGGAGCGGCTTTCTTTAGGTTTACTTGATTTATCATGCTCATAAATATATCAAATATAATTCACAAACGATTCATCTCTAATTTCTTTTATGTGAGCGTATTTCATAACATTCATTTATACTTATGATTGTAATTCATGTTACTCCACAATACTCAAGCCAACTTCATAATTTTCTAAAACAAGATTGAAACCAAGTTTACTTTCATGAGAATATTCATGAAACAAACTTTTGCTTTCAATAATAATTTCACAAATCATTTCATAAAAACTAATTTTCAACATTTGAAAGTTCATTTCAAGGAGTCTAGAAGGTGTCACATATAAAGAACTTAAAATCTATTATAAAAATCTTTCAATTTCAAGCTCAAGAGATACATAAGGTAATGAGTTAAGATTTGAAACAATATATATCAATTAAGCACAAAATGATTCTACTTGATCACATGTTCAAGTACAGGAAGATCATTTGACAGAAAAACATATATATATATATATATATATTTCAAAAGCATGTACCTTCTAGCAAATGCAATATTATATAATTACTATTTGAACAAGGATTGCTAAGGAAGTACAAGAAGGACACAAATACTCTAGATAATAATTCGTCACCTAATATGATATTTTAAATAATGCATATAAGATGGGTAAGATATAGATATCACTAGAATTGTAGTCTTTCATGTCCTTGAGTACAGCTTTTTGGCATTGGTGTAAAGTTGTTTGTTTTCCACTTTGAATTTTTGACACCTAAGCTCCAAGCATTTTTAAATGTTTGCTTCATCAAGGGTGGCTATTTCTCTTCCATCTATATTGCACATTTGTTTGATATTCTAAAGGAATAACCCTCATTGAACCTTTGACTCTCAACGAATAAAGATTTACAGAGAAACAAACTCTCACAACAGAGTATATAGAACAATGAAACATTAATGCAATAGAAAGCTGATAAGAAGATGATTCTTATGATATAAATACTTTTGAATGACTTTCCTCATTAATTCAAAGTCTATAGGTTGTGTATAAATAGCCAGAGGTCCAATAGATACATTGTGAGTAAGAGGGAAGTCAAACTTTTTAAAATATGTCCATTGCAAAGCAATTATGACTTCTTTGTCACTGGCTAGTTGACCGCTCCCTCATGGCCAGTCAACTACTCAAGTTTTCTTCTAAAAAAACTCAAATTTAGACCTCGACAATAGATTGTTCACCCTTGGCTAATGAATTTGTCATTCACTAAGAGCTCCCAGTCAATGGTCTTAAGGCTGGAAGTTATTGGACTTGATCTGGGTGTGAACAATTGACTGTTGACTAGTGACTCACAGGGAGTTCCTAGTTGATCAAGGCTCATGCTAACAGCAAACTATGACTTTTTAGGAGGTGACTAGTCAACTGAGGACTTATAAAGTTTCCCAAATAAGCTTTTCTTCAACCTTTAAGACTTAAAATTAATTTTACATTCATTTTAAACATTTCCTATCAGCTTAAGATCACTTACAAAGGTTCCTAGTATATGATAATACATTAAAAACATCTAGGAACTAAGTATTACATAGAAAAACTTTTCTTCTTATGTTTGTTATCATCTAAACCATGATCTTCACCATATATACTTCTTTTATTTTCTACCAAGCAAATCATATCCTTATCATTGTATCCAATACATATTGGTTTCCAAGGTTTAATGTATAGTGATATTTGAAATTTTACAAGCTTTATAAAAAATAAGGTAAAAGTGACAACTACAAAATCATATTTTAATCCAAGTAATTACTCTATTTAATTTATTTTGATAACAAGAGCATCATGAGGAGATATTGATTATCCATCCTCAATAAAGGATATGAAATATATATTATGCGTAAGAGAAAGGATAGAAATGAACATTAATTGGAACTTATACTCTTTTTCTTAGAATTGCCTTAATCATCATATAGTTGATTAGTCCTTTAAATTCTTCTATTATCCTATAGTTTTATTGCATACTTGAGGTGGGATTAGTTTTATAAAACAATATAACTATTCTTCTTTGGCACCCAACCAATTAGTAACCAAGAAAGGTTAGATTGTAAAGGCTTTAATATGTTCATATGCCTTGAAAAATTAAATAATCCAAAACAAGATGATTGAGCATATTGCAATAACCACATAATCATTCATATATCCAATATGCACTATCCCTTTTTATCAATATATAAGCATAGTAAACAACATAAGGGGTTGATACAAAACATTGCATATCTCATACACATTCATCTAAGGATGTGAATCATAATCAAATTATATATCAATGATAGTATATTCACATATATTTAATTAATGCAATACTCATACTTAAGGCCATTTGTAATATACCTCAATGGATATCAAATATGGTTAAGTAAGAGGTTTGGTCACTTGATACCTTGGCAATGAAATTTGAAGGATGACATTTTCTTATCCAATGTTTCCTTATAAGTTTTGAACTTTGCAAATCTATCTTTTGGTACTTGAGAAGCTTTCCTTTGTAGTTTCTTCTTTTTTATTCCAATTGGTCCATTACTATCAGGAATTTTTTGCATAATTAAAGCACTAGAAGGGCGTTTTAGTACCCATATTAACTAGGGTTCTTGAATGTTAGTACAATAATTTCTAGAACCTTTAAAAACCCAAATATATTTATTTCTCAAACAAGAACTTCGTCTAATGAGGCATAAGTGAGAAATAAGTCCTCTATGACTATAATAATTGTAAATAATATGCATAAAAGCCTTTTGAGAAACAATTATAGAAAATATTTGTCTTTTATTGGAATGGTATCTCAAGCCATGAATTTCAAAATTCTTTTTGAAACCTTTCTCTTTTAGAGACTTGGGAAAAACACAAGTTGAATTCTCAATAAATAAATCACTTTCAAGTTTTGAATTATAACCAATTGAGCATTGAATATTTAAAGGAACTGTCTCATGTAATTCATCAAATGTAAGTGACAATTTTTCATAAGATGAGAAATTATCAAATTTAGAGTTGTCATATACCTCCAAGGCTTTGTGAGCTAGAGTTTGAGGATTTTCTAGTCTTTACTTGTTAAGCTCACTTAGGGAAACTTCCTCTTTTCCATTGGTGTTAATGTGTTCTGGAAAATTTTCATCTTCACTCTGAATTCTATGTTGATAATCTTCAAGAAGCATAAAGTATGTTTCTTTATCTTGCACAGTCCCTTGAAGGCTAACAACATTTACAACTTCAACAACATGATTAAAATGATACAAAGCATGAAGAGTATCCCATATATCATTAGCATTAGAGCAATGTTTGATTCTAATATAATCATTTGCATTTAAAGCACTGTATAATATATGCATTGCTCTAATATTCAAAGACAATAACATCTTATCATGCTCAATCCACTCTTTCCTTGATTTGGAGGTAAAATCATATTGTACTACATCCCATAAGTCTATATCATGAGATTGAATATAGAATTCCATTATAGCTTTCCATAAATCTAAATCAATAGTATCATGGAAAGGGAGTTTAGTAATATCAAAACCTTCCATCAATGTAAAACATTCAATGGTCACCATACAAACTCTTGAGATGGTTAAATCCTTTAAACAATAGCCCAAGCTTTGATACTGCTTGTTAGCCCAGGCAACCAACACACAAGAGGGGGTGAATAAGGTGTTTATAGAATTTCTATTTCTTTTCAAAATTGCTTTATTGAAATCCTTGTTCTAAATTAAACAACAATTATATGAATTAACGAAGGCTTAATATATGCTTGGGGTATATATGTATCAACACTTCAAATGTAATATCAACAATAAATACAAAGCATAAATATGATAATTCAGAATATAAAGAATATAGGGATAGAGAAAGCAAACTCAATGATTTATTTTGGTTCAACTCCAATCCAAGCATACGTCTAGTCCCTAAGCAACCTTTTGGGATTTTTTACTATCTCAAAAATCAATTATAATAACAACAAGGGAGAACCTCTCCCTTCATCTCAAATGTCTGGAAGAACCTTTCTTTTACACTTAAACAGGGGAATCTCCCCTTCAACCTAGGCACTCTTTTACTTGATTCTTTCAAGGAACCTCATTGAGCTTCTCTTTCTTAAAGAAAAAAGGAAGACAAATGAATAACCTCTCTCAAAGAAGTAGGTATACAAGATGAAGTTCTAAAAACTCAAATGATAAATAATTTGCAAGTTTGGCTTAATGATTTTTGTTTCTCTCTCAAAGATGATATAACAAATTAAAGATCATATTCAAGCATTTGGTTCAACTCAAAAATAATTTTAGAAAGTCATATATATAGACCAATATGAGATATAGCAGTTACATACTTAAAATAGCTGTTATTTACTTTTGAAAACACTTTCTGGAAGGGACAAGTCGATTGACGAGGGTCTCCCAGTTGACTGTATTTCAAAATATGACCATTACTTTGAATTTGGGATTGACCAGTCGGCTATTGAGGGCTCACCAATCAACTGCCTACTTTTTGTATTGTACCAGTCGACTTGCCGCAGGTGACCAGTTGACTAGTCACTTATAGTGACGCAGTCCCAAATTCAAATAGTCATAACTTTCTCATTTTAAGTCCATTTTAAGTGAATGACCTATTGTTAGAAATCTTGTTAAGTTTATTTTCCAATGAAATACGTTTCATATAAAAAAGAAGTATAGTTTTGGAGATATGATTAAAAATGTGACCAAAGGTCTGAAAATAATTTTATGTAGAATCCATATATCTAACCACTGAAATTTATATGGTTATATTTGAACTCCATTTTAAGTGAATGACCTATCATTGAAATTTCTTTGAGTCTACTTTCTTATAAAATAAGTTTCATAACAAAATCACATATGGTTTGTGAGATATAATCAAAATAGTAACTAAAGGTAAAAAATGATTTTAAGAAAAATTTATATCTCACTATCTTTTAAGTCCAAACTTATATTTTAAGAACTAAAATATCTTGAGCCTATAAATGCAAATCTAAATCATTGAATTTCACAAAATAATACTTAGTCTATGATATTTATACCTATTCAATCCATTGGCTATTTTGATGCATCCAAACTTCCATCTCTTTTAATCTTTAGCTTTTTCAAAGCTTAGAACACCTTTCTTGCTTGTTATCTTTTTGGGTAAAACATGGTATTGATATTTCATTATCTTCATGTCAATGCCCACTTTTCTTTCTTTGGACCATCCTACACATAATAAATATTCAATTTGCAAACCAAATAATTAGTCTAAATGGTTAATCAATTAAGCACATATTAATATTATATTTGTAACTCATTTTTTTCATATATTTGTCATTGTCAAAATAATCTAAACATTAATTACTCAAAGTCAAATCAAATATTTATGCTTTTCCATGTATTTACATTTATCTCATTTTTCTTGAATTATTTTTGTTATATCGAATTATTAATATTTAGTATTCATCAGCTTGTAAAAAGAAAGTTTCTCAATTCAAGTCCATGTATTAAATATTTTTATTATTCAAATATATTATAGAATCATACCTGAAGATCAAATAAAAAGAAGATAGCTGGAGAAATAGAGAGAGCCACTGTAAAGAGAGAATACATGGTTATTTATAAGATATAAAAAAAGTTTGGAAATTTTTTTTTTGCCCCTCACTGACTCAAGGCCCGCCACTGTTTGCATTTGACAGTATCACTTCAAACTAAATTATGTTTTTAAAATATCTACCAGTGTTACCATGCATGCATGTTTATTTGTCTAGTTAATGAGCTTAACTATTATGTTTCACTTGTTACAATAAATCTGCCTATTTTGATATATATATATATATATATGTATATTACAATTTTTTTTTTTATAATTTTCTATTTATTACTTAATATTTACTGCTTATATAAGCTATAAAATAAATATAATTTATTACACTTAAAACTATAATTTTTATTTATGATTTAATTATATTTATCTTGCCTAATTTTTAATTTCAATACATTTGTATTTTATTTTAGCATAATAATAAAATGCTTTGGGATTGAATCCCATTTAAAAGAAACGGGAACATACAGTTTCGTAACCCTTTGACGGAATTGGGACAATTCCGAATCATACCAAGAGGGACTCGGAAATTTATGTTCCGAATCCCTTTTTACTTTCTCGTTTTTTTTATTTTTTATTTTTTTTTTATTTTTTTATTTTCTGTAAAATTGTGCAATGATTCGGAATAATGTGTTCCAAGTTAGGACTGAGACTGTGATACTTTTCGAATTTTTTTTTTGATGTAAATAGCTCAAAAAGCCCACAGATTCCGCCAACTATGTTATGATATGCATGCATCATGCTTAAAATTAAATATACCACATGGTAAACCCTTTGCTTCGTTTAATTATTTATTTGGCTCATCAACTGCTAAATATACATCCACAAACATTTTAATTATATCAAGCAGTGAAAGTGAACCTAAGTTAATGAGAAAATAATGTGCGCCAAGTGAAATTTGTGTCGGAAATAGTGTGTAATATTACATGGTTTTCAAGGTGATATTTGGCAAATTACCGCTGAATTAATTCTAAATATTTAAAATTGATAGAATTTGTAAAAATCTCTTATAAAGAATTTTTTAAAGTTTATGAGTAGGAAATTTTGAAATATAGGCCGGTCCCTCAATTACAATTTCATATTTTTAAGTGGGTACTATTCTCAATTTCCAAAAGCAGAGCCTTTAAAGAATATGGACCCCTGCTTTGTCCAAGCAAATTATTTCTCCTTTGTACTATTAAGACATAGCAAGTTAAACATTCATATTATAAACAACTAAGTCTGTTAATTATTATGAAAGTTAATTGTATGAATATTTAACTTGTTATGTATTAACACTACATATAGATTTAATCATACAAAAATTGAAAATCGAAACATGAAAGGTATTACCGTTTTGCTTGGACAACACTTGCTGTCTCCAAATTGGTGGCTTGATTAATTTCTTGAAAAAAAAAAAAAAAGAATACCTTTTAGAATTTGTTGCTAGATGCAAGTAATGACATTATAATATTCCCTCAAAAAGATGTTATTAATTTATTGTTGTTGGTCCCAAAATAATGTAGTTGTTGATAATAACAAAAAGCATACATGATTACATAAGTTATATATAATGTCAGCCAGTTGACCGAACGAATTTTAACAAGGTAATGAATGGGTTACGGGTATAACAAAACATAAGAAAATAATTTTAAAATTAAACGGGTCAATTAGTTTATATATATATATATATGTATGACCTATTTAACCTTTCTTTTAATGAGTCAATCCGCATCTAGTTGCACTATTTTATATATTTTACTTATGAGTTAGAGGAGCCAATTATAGTATATAATTCGTTTTAATACTACTTTAACGTGTAATGTGACTTTCTGTGTAATTTTCATAATAAAGAGGATATAAGCATAATTTTATAAGATTTCAAGAAAATTAGTATAATTTTTTGTACATGAATGTATGACACTTTCCGAAGAATAGAATGTGAGTAATTTATTTGATCATTTGGATAACCCTCATCAATTCGAATTTTTTGCTGTTGGGTTTATGTTGTAGCCATCCACCTATTCATATTAATTTTATAGTATCATTTTACAGTTGGTATTTTAAATTTAAAATTAAAACTTCTAAAAATCTAAATCAATAAATTTTTAAAATTTTATTTGACGACTAAACAATTTAAAAATTTAATCTACAATGGATGTTAAAATAATAGTACATGATGCAGATATACCCAATAGAAATAGAATGAGATCCATTTTGAACCCATACATATATGCACAGCAGGCACTGTGTCCTAAACAACAGGTGTTTGGTGCACAGCCGTTTATGGTTTTTTTTTTTTTGAAAAATTTTAAATATAAATAAGTATTATTTTTTGAAAAATATCAAAATAAAAAATAAATATAATTATTTTTTCATCTTATTTTATATGAGAGGTGTTTTTTCAAAGTTAACCGTTTATAATTTATATAAATATAATTTTTTCAGACAAAAAAATAATTTTTAAAAACTATTGTTAAAATAAAAAAAATTAAAAATCAATATTTTAAATACAAAATGTTATCTTGTCAACTAAAGAAAGATTAAATATCATTTAAAATTATAAATAATGCACCTCTTAGATTATTTTTCTCTAACAGGATGGTGTCATATAGACATGAAAATACTTTAAAAGATTATATATTATGATAATAATAGTATATCTTCAATAAATCAATATATTATTGTAAAAAAATTGATATTGCTTTTACATTTATATGTTTTATAATTTTTTTTTAAAAATAATATTTTTCAACTTTTAAAATAAAATTATTTTTGCACTGTTCTCTAAAGTTATAAACTATACTTTAAGGGAATAATATCTATAATTTTTTTTTATTCTAATTATTTTTTTTAACGAAGATGATACTTGTTAAAGTTTTGAAATTTATAGACGGTTAAATTTTTCTCTTTAAAAATACGTTTTATATAAAATAGATAAAAATATTTGCCATTTTATTTTTATATTTTACTTTTTCAAAAAATAAAAAATTATTTATATAAAAAGTAAAAAAAATAGAAGTTTGTGCACAAAACGACAAAGCACTCCTGCTGTGTATTTACCGCGGAGATCCCTTTTTCCTCTGTATAGGCCAATGGGTAAAGGAGTGATTATACAGGATGGGTTTAGTTGTAGGATCTGTAATATAATATTATTAAATATATTAATTTAATATATTTTTATTAATTTAATATTAATAAAATATTATAAAATAATAATATTTTATAATATTTAATTACTGAATACGTTACAGTAATTACACAGATCCAACAACATATGATATGTCATGCAGAAACACAATGTGTTTTACTATGTAAACCGTTGAATTAATATAAGACTTATATTAATTTAAAAGTCCCATATTAATCCAATAAGTAATAAGTATACTGCACTGCAGCAGATTATAAGGTGCCGATCTCTGTCATGCATGGTTTCAACTTTGGAGAGTGGTCTTGTAAATAGTTGAAAGCGACATGCAATTAAATCAAAAGAAATATATTTTTTTAAAAAATTTTAATTAACGGCTAGGTATCTGCCACGTTGCCACCTTTGCATCCCAATCCACATGCACTCCCTCACGCTGTTCAGTTAGCTACCGACCTATAAAATGAACTTCTCTCTCCTACTTTCTCCATCGAATTATCAATCATTTTAACAGCTCGACCCTTTCAGTTAATACAGCTGGCTCAGTTCGATCACCTTCGACAACCCAAATGTGGGCTCTAATTCTGATCTCGTGCATGTCTTTCAGTAAATTAGATTAAAAATTACGTGTGTTGGATTAAAATAAATTTAAAGGCTCAATTTATTTTTTATTCTGTTTAAAAATTTAAATTTAAAAAATATTACTTTTATACAAATACAATTTTTTTAAAAATATATTACTTTTTAAAAAAGAATTGTATCAGTTTAAAATTTAATTTTAAAAAGATATTACTTTTTATATAAATATAACTCTTTAAAAAATTAGTGACTTTTCATATAATAATTGTATTTATACAAAGTCTTATTATAAATAAGACTTAATTATATACTAGAAAGATAATTGAGAATGAGATGAGATTCTAAAAATTAATTGATAAGACATCCTACTTTTTCACTTAAAACCTTTTCAAAAATTTTTGGGAGAAGTTACAGAAGTTGCTATCTGTCAACCTTGGGTTGTTTGGATTAAATTCTAAGGGTGGTTTACCATATACCTTGTAGTAAACAAAATAGTGGCAAATATCACTTTAAGGATACTATAGTAAACACATGTTTCTAAACACAATTTTTATATTCCATATTTTCTACACATAATTATAATCTAACTATCTTAAGGTGATATACGTGGAAGATTAAAAAAAGAATCCTGAAATATGTTTTCAAAATGATATTTTGAAGGCATGTTTTGAATCCTTTAAGCCCATTCGTCATTGCCTTGCATACACAGTCGAAATTTATTGTCAATAATCTACAATATACCTACATTGCGTCTACAGTTAATTTTTCGTATTCATCGAGCGTAGAAGCAATTCACATGAAATTATACATAAGGCGATCAGCGGGTGATTCCATTATTATATTCATAGACTGGTGTAGATAAATCTCAATCTCTAAAAGCTGAATGGATTGAGAAAAAAAAAAAAATCATTACATTGCATAGATTCATATGAATATATCTGTATGCATAAACTTCTTCAAAAGAATAGCCATTCTGACTTCACTACTGAACAATAGGAAGAAAGACAAATTTTGATGTATATGGTAATAAATTTAAGGGAGTCACATCATGTGTATGCAATTTTGACTTTATCAATTTCTTATATATATATATATATATATATATATATTGTTAGAATATCGTATAATATCTAGGGTTTAAATTTATGAATGTGTTCATTTTTTTAATTTTTTATTCTCTTCATTGATATCAGAGCCATAGACTGATTTTTTGATTATTTATATATTTTATTAGGATAAGATTTTTTTTTCTTTACGGCTATTTTAATTAGGGTTAAAAAAAAAGGTTGAATTTTTTCAGAAAGCATTTGCTTTTGCGTTTCAAAGATAAGCCCCTCCCGCATTTCAAGCTTCTCTTTCTTCTCATATATGCCATCGACAATAGTGGTCGTCAGCACGCCTCAATAGCAAGAAGAACTGACGACCACGTTGCTAGCACCCTCTAGCCAAAAAACGCTAGCCTACACTTGGATTTGCTGGTCACCGTTGGTCAACCTCCTCTGTTTTTTTGATCCAAGTTGCTTATAGCTGGTGGCTATGGCCAACAATGGCACGACACAGCACATGGATACCACCGGCGACATCAGTCGCCTCTCCTATCGACAGGGACAAGGGAGATGAGCTTGGATAGGAGCTTTAAAATTACGTCCCTTTGAGATGATCGTGTCAACGACTTTCGTTCCCGCACTCAATGCTGGCCACCTCACTGATAGATGCTGCATCACGGTAGCTATGAGTGGACGACTGACAAGCCGATCGACGAGCTGCAGTGGCGACAAGGAAGATGAGGGAAGAAAGAGGAAGGAGATTTTTTTTTTTTTTATCTGAAAATTAAAAACAAACAAAAAAATTTTTCAAAAATTCAAAAAACTTAAAAAAATTCAAAAACCCTAAATTTTTTTATGGATTTGAAACCTTAAAATTTTTTTAAATGGGCTTATAGGGTTTGATCTGAGTTCATTGTCTAAAATTTTTTGTTTTAAGCCTTTAAAATATTTTGAAGAAAATTTGGGCCTTTAAAAGAGTTTTTTTTGGGCTATTTTTTCTTTAAGAGTTGGGCCTTGTTCTTTTAATTGGGCATGTGGCCCATCTAAAAATAATAATTAGAGGCTTAATTGTTGAATTCCTAATTAATGAACATCTAGATATGTTCAAAAATATAAATTGTGTATTTATATTTTAGCCCCAAGTAAATGCAATTAATTTTTTGTGAAAAATTAATTTTTTATATCCCAATAAATTTCAGTCAAGTAATATGTGATTACTTGTCATTATGTTAATTAGTTTAACATTTTTTTGGTCAATTTTCTTCCAATAGAAAATTTAGACATATAATGTTAATTAGCTTAACATTATACATTTAATTGTGTTAATTTGTTTAACATGTGTAAGCCCTCACACTTTAGATTCATATATTGGCTGGAAACCTAAAACTACGGGCTACTGGTCCTAAGAGATCTATTTTAGATCTATGTTCTTAGTCTAACAATGCCACGTACTAGATCTGCTATTTATGAAAGCATTAAATGTATATATTAAATATGTTGATTAGTTTAACATGTTTATTACTAAATGTTAATTAGTTTAGCATCATATAATTGATTTATTAACATGTTGATTAGTTTAACACGTTAGTTAACAAATGTTAATTTGTTTAGCATTTGAAAAATCATGATTTACAATTTGTTTGTAGCATGATTAGGACACTTAGTTGTATTTTGATTTCATTGATTTACACCTTGCATACAACCTTAGGATGATGATTGGCACTTCGTGCTTTTTCGACTCCGGGTTATGCATGTGTTAATTAGCTTAATCATACGATACTTAGTGTCATAATTTGTAAGCACGGTGAACATTAAAACTTGCGTGTTTTTTTTAATTATATGATCTCGATTCAAGTCTATCTTTCTTTTTATGTAAAGAATGACAATAGTTTCCAAAAGTATTGTTGTTGAGCTCAACAAAGGGTTGAAGCTAAATGGTGACAATTATGAGATATGGAGTACGAAAGTCCAGTATAACCTGAAAGAGCAAGAGGCTTTTGAGACTCTCAATAATGTTATGGAAGAGCCAGAAGCTGGAAACACGGCCTAGTATAGGCAGGACCATGAAGCTCATGATGCTTAGAAGAAAAAGAACTCCATTGTTTGCATTACGTTGTTGAGCATACTAAGGGAGTTCAAGGACCACTAAAGTGCTATGGAGCTTTGGAATGCTCTGAGAATGAGGTTCAGAACTACGTTCGTATCCAAATTGTGTTATTTGATGATCAAATTTGACTCATATAAGAAACACCTAGAACATTCAATGAGGAAACATTTGAGGCAGATGTCAAATATGATTGCTGAGCTAAAAGATACTGGAAATGTCTTAACAAACAAGCAGCAGATCCAAGTTGTCATTTGCTCTTTGCCTAGTTCGTGGTAGTATATGAAGATGCATCTCATTCACAACAATAGAATCACAACTCTGGAAGATGTCCAGAGACACCTTGAACTCAAGGAAAAAAGACTTGAATTAGCCAAGCCAATACTTGAGTTATACATGACAACTTCAGGTGAAAGATGTGGTTCAAAGAGAAAGAACAGAGGAAAGAACAAAGAACCAGCTCAACCTAAGAAAAAGCTAAAGACTAATCAGCAAGGCAAAAAGAAGTAGTGAAAGGTGAATACTAAAAAAGATAAGTGCTTTAATTGCCAAATGAAGGGACACTATGCGAGTGATTGCCCTGAGCCTTTTGAAAAGGTAACCTACACTGCTTGTGCTAGTGAACTTTGTGTTTCAAGCTCAATTATAGTTACTGAATCTTGTCTTGTATGGATTGTAGACTCAGGAGTCATGGTCCACATAACGAGGGACCATAAAGCCTTTGTTGACTTTTGGCGAGTTCCTTATAAAACATTCTGGATATATGTGGGCAACGACATTAAGGTTGCTATCAAAGGTATTGGAACATGCAAGTTAGTCCTGCGTGGTGGTCGAGACTTAATCTTATATGATTCCTTTATGTGTCTCAAATTCATTTGAATGTTATTTCAATTTTGGTTTTACTTAAGCTTGGCTATTATTTGTAATTCCTATGACAATTGTGTTAAATTGAGTTATGACTCAGTTTTTTATGGTTTTGGTTATGTAACCTAAGGTTTTATTTTTATGGATTTGGATGATGAATCTTACATTAATAATAATGTTAGTTTTTCCATGTTTGCCTTTACGCATGATTATAATCACGATATAAATATATGACATGCTTGACTTAGTCATATTGGCCAACAGAGAATGCAACGGTTAGCAAAAGAGGGTTTGCTTCTCAACATTGAATGAGTGGATTTGTCTACTTGTGAATCTTGTCTAGCAAGAAAATCTATAAGAAAACCCTTTGGTAAAGTAACTAGAGCTGATTTTCCACTACAGTTAGTTCATTCTGACATCTATAGGCCTATGAATGTTAGGGCCTAGCATAGAGTGAATTATTTCATCACATTCATAGATGATTATACTTGTTTCGGTTATGTCTATTTGATTTCTCATAAGTCAGAAGCATTAAGCAACTTTAAAAACTATATGAACTTAGTTGATAATCAATTAAATAAGAAGATTAAGGCTTTTTGAATGGATCAAGGCTGAGCATAGTTGTCGATTCAATTCAATGAATTGTGTAATGAGAAAGGGATAGTTCATCAGTTGACTATTCCAAGTACTCCACAACAAAATGGTGTAGCAGAAAGAAGGAATAGAATGCTCCTTGAGATGGTTAGGTCCTGATGGTACAGGTTAATTTGCCAATCACCTATTGGGGGTGATACATTGATGTTTGCAGCCTACGTACTTAACTGTGTGCCTACGAAATCAGTTGCAACCACTCCATATGAGTTATGGACTGGGCGAAAGCCTGACTAAAGTATTATGAAACCTTAATGATGTGTTACCTATACACATGATTCCTCTCACAAGTATGACAAATTGGGCTCGTGAGGAAAGAAAAGTATCTTTATTAGATACTCAAAAACCTCAAAAGGTTTTGTGTTTATAGGTCAGCAAGACAGTGAGACCATGATTGAATTTGAATACAGAGATGTCACATTCTTAGAGAATGAATATCTTAAGAAGGGTGAGATAGGTCAAGACCTATCCTTATTTGAGATAAAGGATCTGAGTGCACTAGGACCACTTCATTTAAGTGGGAGGATTATAACAGATGATGAATTAGTTTCTCATCAGCAACCTTCTTCATCATTTGATGCGAATGAAAGTGTTCCTAAGTCAGTTGCTCTAAGTGGGAGCAATATTGATCCAAATGGGAACAATGAAACATGATTCAATGAATCACAACTGAGACGTGGATCATGTAAAAAGACTCCTCGCTGATGATATGAGATTGAAGGTGGTGAACTTTTTACAATGCTCCTGCAGAATGAAGATGAGCTAAGAAATTTGAAAGAGGCTCTCTTATCCCTTTCTAAGGATAAATGGACTAAAGCTATGGAAGAGGAAATGGAGTCTATGAGAGTCAACAATGTTTGGGAACTTGTTGATCTTCTAAGAGGACGTAAGGCTATTGGGAACAAGTAGGTTCTCAAAATCAAGAAAAGAGTTGATGACACGATTGAAAAATTTAAAGCTTGACAAGTAGTAAAGGGGTATACACTGCAGGAAGGAATTGACTATGAGGAGACTTTTTCTCCTGTTGTATGATTTACCTCTGTTCACTTACTTCTAGTTATAGTGGCTAGTTTAGATCTTGAATTACATCTAATGGACATAAAGATTGCCTTTCTCAATGGAAAATTAAATGAAGAAATTTATATGGAACAACTTGAGGGTTTCATTAAAGAGGGTCAGGAAGAAAAAGTTTGTAGACTTTTGAAGTTTATCTATGGCCATAAACAATCTTCATGGAAGTGGTATATTTGTTTTTACAATACAGTTATCTCTAGTAGTTTCACTATGATGAGTGAAGACAACTGTGTATATATCGAAAGATCTAAGGACAAGTATGTGATTATAACATTATATGTTGATGACATGCTCATAACTAGAAATGATATAGAGTTGATCAACGAGGTAAAGACCTGGTTGTCATCTCGTTTTGAGATGAAGGATGTGGGTGAAGCTGCATACATTCTTAGAGTTAGGATTTTAAGAAATCGTTCTAAGAAACTCTTGTATCTCTCATAAGAGAATTACATCAAAAAGGTTTTGGAACATTTTAGTATGGAAAGTTGTAACCTTGCTGACACTCCTATCAGCATAAGCCAAACTTTGAGTCCCAAAATATGTCCTAAGACTACCATGGAAAGAGAGCATATGAGCCGAACTCCATACAGGAATGCAATCGATTTTATAATGTACGCTATGATGTGTACTTGACTTGATATCTGTCAAGCAGTTAGCTTGGTAAGTAGATATCAAACTGATCTAAGTCCTAAACATTAGGAAGCTATAAAAAGGATCTTAAGATATCTAAAGGGGACTTTTGATTATGTGCTCTGCTATCAAGATGACAGAGATCCATGATTGGTAGGATACACTGATGCTGATAATGGAAGGGACTTAGATGAGCAAAAGTCTACCTCAGGATATGTTTTCTTACTCAGTGATGATGCCATATCATGGAGTAGTAAGAAACAATCCTATGTATCCTTATCCGCAATGGAGGCAAAGTTTGTGCCCTTATCTTCAGTAGCCCAAGAGGTTGTTTGGTTGAAGAGGTTCTTGGATCAATTGTTGTGCAAAGCAGAAAACATTGGACTAGTGTTAGTGTATAGTAACAGTGAGGCTGCAATTGTATACACCAAGGATCCAAAGTACCATTGCAAAACCAAACATCTAGATATCAAGTATCACTATGTGAAAGACATGGTATGCAAGACTGTGAATGTGAAGTATGTATCTACACATGAGATGCTGGCAGATCTGCTGACCAGGCCTATTTCTAGAGATGTGTTTGTGAGACATGTTAAGTCTTTAGGATTGCATAGAATTTAACGTACTTCATTTGTATTTTTAATTTTTTCCCATTGTTCATAGACAAAGATGTTTTGATGTTTTTAATAATCAATAAAGTTTGATTTTCACGCTTACATATCTTTATTTGAATGTTATGTACATTCTTATTTATAGTTAAGTATGTCAGGTAGACAAAAGGGTTAGCCTTCTCACATAGGTAACTACCTCAGTGTCTTTGTGACATTGGAGATGAGACAAGATTTTAAAAGAAATTATCAGGAGGATAATTTGAGAGTAACTATACTTAAAATCATTTAAGTCACCAGATTGATAACATAGGGTCATTAAAATTGATTTGATTAAATAAGTTCATCATTTCTAGTCAACATTAGTTGTTAGATGTGAGTTCAAGATATTGTGTAGATCAAGGAACTTAGTTTTAAACTTGTGTCTAAAATATCATCTGTACAACATTATTTGTGAAATAGACATGCACTCCATGGGAAAGGGGAATGCCGTAGCACATGTTTCATATCATGTGAGTAAATGCCGACCATATGGGTTAGCATAAGTACGATCTCAACTCATAATTATGTGAGACCCTTGAGCCTTTCTACTGGCTCTGTATTTGTACCCTTGGACTCTTATCAGGTACTTGAGATATAGCTTGGTGTTTGCTATCTTAGCATGTTGCCTATGGACTATGAGTAATGATTCAATTAGGCATGACATGTCTAGAAAAGCGAATTAAGTCTGTGTTGATAGGATCGTGAGAAGAGGAAGATCATAAAGAGAATCTCATTATTCTGTTTTCATCGGTATACTAGTTATGACTTGTGTATCATGATTGTGAATACAAGATATTTGAATGTGATTCTTATGATCTAAGGTGCATGCATACTTTATGATTTACACATAGGTGAGAGGCTATATATTTGTAATTGATGTATAACATTAATGCTATCAAAGTATGCTAGTCGCATAACTTGCTTTCCCTGTATGAACGATAGCATATTCTAAAGAGAAAGTGTTCTCTTAATTTATCGAGAATATGTTTATTGGGTTTTGGAGTGTAT
The DNA here is from genome assembly GCA_037074485.1 of Delonix regia. Classification (NCBI taxonomy): domain Eukaryota; kingdom Viridiplantae; phylum Streptophyta; class Magnoliopsida; order Fabales; family Fabaceae; genus Delonix; species Delonix regia. The sequence goes on along the minus strand of CM073454.1, from coordinate 6,199,590 downwards.
AAACATTCCCATTTTGTGTGAGTGAAAGATGTTAGAATATTGTATAATATCTAGGGTTTAAATCTATTAAGATATTATACAAAGTCCACCCATAAAGGGTATTCATTAAATAAGGGTAAAATAGTAATTATAAAAATTACTACTAAACCTTAACCCTAGCTAGCCTTTTATAAATAGGGCTAAACTATTATACGATAGACAACTTATTCAAAAGAGAGACTTGAGACACTCTGAGTGGAATACTTGTGAGTATTCTACAATCGTATTTAAGAGGGGATTTATGTTGTGAAAACCTGAGATACACCTAATACACTATAACTATCTCATTCGATCAGTGATCCCAACTAGAGTTCGATAAGCTTATGCAATTAGGAGAAGTATGTAAGTCTTTTACTCTGAATTTATGAATGTGTTCATTTTTTTTATTTTTATTCTTATTATATATATATATATATATATGTATATGTATATATATATAAACAATCCCTCATCTCACATATGGTGTTAGGATTAGGCAGTTCCTTATTATAAAAAAAACCATCTTGCATGTCATGGCGTATTGTTATGTTGAAGCAATTCTATCATATATGTGTGAAAAAAATAAATAACATTATACATGATAATGTTCAAAATGAGAATTTGAATAAATATAAAATACCAACTAGAAGTTGATGATGCATTGGCCATGACTCAAATAATTGGCAGAGGTGAGCAACCTATTATGCCTAATTTCAAGAGAATTAAGATACAGAGAGAGAGTGTGCTTGAGATGGGAAGATAAGGTGCAATAAAAATTTGTACACACACATTTTGATGAATGAAGACCAACCTTATAGATATAGGAGAGAAATGGACAAAGGAATAGTTAAAAGTGACAAAAGGGTGGTTGAGAGTTAATGCGTCCATTAGTGATGCTTTGACATTGTAAATAAGCTCAATCTCTTTTATTAACTCTTCATATGCAATTTGATGAGATAATTACTGATTAGCATTAGGTTGCAAGTTGGGGTCTCTACCCAAAAAGCTTATAAGTAATTTAACTCATAACTGATTACCCACAAATGACATGAACCCAATCAATTCTTGGTTTAGTCCAATAATATTAATTGCCTAATTAATAACCACAAGAAATTAATCTAATAATTGATTAATGCTAATCCATATAATAATTAAAAAATTATTCTAACAATATGGTATTGGAATTGGCCGTTTTCTTTTTCTGTAGGATATATATAGTTTTTGGTGATTCTATAGAGTAGTCTTGGTTATAAAGTGAAGCAAGATACTTTATTGCCGATAAGGTCCTCAATCTGTAAATTGCAGTTGTACTACTTTCATTTCATTTTTCAAGGCTGTAACCATATATCCATATATACTAAGTATAAATTTGTCTTATTTGGTAATTAAGTGTTAGATTAGTTTAAACATACTTAAATATGACATATATGTGTTTTCTTAAATTGATGATTATCATGTGAAATTCTAATGTTAATTACAATAATTGATAATTATCTTGTTAATTATAATTTAACTAGAATGGGTGATGGTTGTATTGTGAAATGTTAATTTTAATTAACATTATTATTAGTGAATTGACAAGATAGTGTTGGGATTATATGTTTATGATTTTATTTAAGCAAGTTGTTTGTAAATTTTAACTTCTAAATTTTAAACTTATTATGAAAATGATCATATCAAGTGGATGAACTATTTTAAATAGTACACTAGATTAAATTATCTTGCCAAATTTTGTCTTATGGTTAACTAAGCATATGGAATGATGTTAGATAAGGTGTTCTAAAAAGAAAAATTATTTACTAATTTCTATGCTTAGATTTCATAAATGACTATTTTAAAAATTTTGATTTGTGTAAAAATAAAAGAAGAAGTATTTATGAGTTCAAATGATATTGAAAATTTAAAAAAGCATTACTAGATATTATCTTGGATTCAAAGTAGAGGATATAGTAGGGGTTTATCTATAAATTTGTTAAAAGGTTATCAAATTTAAACAACTTGTCTTAAGAGATAAGGACCCCTTATGATGTTTCACACATAAATCAAACAATAGATAATTAATTTTTTGTTTAGTTTTATTAATTTATTGGATTCTTGTAGTGTTTACAATTTAAATTGTATTGAAAGTAAATATGTTCCATAATTTACAAACTACAAGACTAAATGAGATATCCAAGTATTGGTTATTGAGAGTTAAGGATTATCCTAAGATTTATTGAAAATAATATGATTCCAAGACTAAAATATTAGAAACTCTCATATAATATTGGATGTATATGCTTTTAACTAGTTGGATAGTGCATATGTAAAATAGTGAACAAAAAGGAAGATGATTAATGAATAAGAAAAGAGTTGTGGCCACAATCAAAGTTAATCATTTCTTTGTACTATGTTTATGAATCAGTATTTGTCTAATGTATCGTGGATTTTAACATTTAGACATAATAGCTTGAATTATATATCAGTGTGACAAAGTAATCAAAATTTAACATCTCAAACCAAGGAATAAGTTGACACTACAAAAATTTGTGAATTTAGCCACTGTTTATATAACCATGGTTAAACCTATCTAAACTATAGTTCAACAAATTATAATTAAGACACATGGTTTAACCATGGTTTCTATAAACTGTGGTTAAACCATGATAGTTTAACATGAAATGTGGTAAAGCCACAAGTGAAAGCGGCCACTAGAACGTGGCCTAGCCAAGGCTTTTAGAAATCATGGCCATGCCAGTGAGAATGGCCTCTAGGCCCAGCCACGGTTTCTATAAACTGTGGTTAAGCCATATCAAATGGCCTAGCCATAGTTTCGGGAAACCATGGGAAGGTCATATTTAAGAGTGGCGATTGGGCCACGTTTAAATGTGGTCCAATCATGGTTATAGAGAAATGTGGCTTGGCCACTATCAGATGGGCCTACCCAAGTTTCTCCAACTATGGTTAGGCCTCTTAATTATTTTTTTTTTACCCACACCTTTTTACCCTAGCCCATTTTACAGACCCTTTCACCATTTTCTCTCATCTATCGTGCCTCCTCTCATTCTTCCTTCATCTTCCAGCTGATAGCTCCAGCTGAGCACCACCAGCTGTAACAACCTTTTGACAAAGTATAAAGTTTATTATAAATTTCAGTTAATATTACTATGAACCAAGAATTATGAAAGATGCATTAGAATATCTAAAATACAATAGTATAATTATAGATAATAAATGTTCACACATTCATTAGTTAATACATTCGTATAGAAAATTAAACAAAAATAGGAGAAGGGGTATTAGGCTTATATCTATATCCATATTTGTATCTGTCAAAATTAGGCCTAATATTAAGGACTTATTTATGACTTGAAAAACTAGTAAGATTCATACACTCTTGTAATATGAACATAAGTGATATGGTGTGTAAAGCCATATCACATCTTACAACAACAATCTTATTAACAAGCACTTCCTAATTGGTGGGATAAATACCCATTTTCGCTTGGACTTTAAGAGAAATTTGGTAATTCGTTATCTTAAAAAAATCATTAAAAGAATGGTGAGAAATGTTTTCTCATTAACATGGAAAAAACATATATGATACTTGAAATATCCATGTAATATATTATGACTATAAATTATGATCTTTATGAAATATGTGTGGATTTGAAATATCATAACATATAAATATGCATTTGCAAACATATGGCAAACAGAGGTAGACAATGTTCTCAACCAATAGGCCTTGGGAAGTTATATTTGGGTTATTCGAGTCTCATGAACCCCAGTGTATGACACCTAACCAGCTGGCGTGACCCCACCTTTAGTTGAGGCGTCCCCCAGTAGGTACCTAAGACAAAGTTAGACAATATAATTTTTATCTTAAAATGTCTCCCGAGTTATCATATGGTTAATATTGTATTAGTTTGAGAGAGAACTATCATGATTTTTTTTGTAATCCTTTGAACACTGATGTTCTTATGACGGTTAAAAATCTTTTTAGTGTCAATTAAATTAAAGATGTTCCCAGTAAGGATACATTCTTGTTAATGAACTCATAGTGTCAATTAAATTAAAGATGTTCCCAGTAAGGATACATTCTTGCTAATGAACTCATAAGGTTCACAATATATACTAAGGTGGCATAGCCTACCATTACTAATGGTTGACATTATATATTACGGTGGCATGGCTAGCCATTATCAAATATTCACAATATATATTAAGGTGGCATAGCCAACAATTATTAAATGAGATTCCAAACTATCAATAAGTACATAGTGTATAGGAATAGTTTAATCTTGAAGAGTAGTTTTCTTCTCAAACAACCATATTATCACCCTATCATATAAAGTTGAAATACACAATAACATTGGCAATTATAGTGCACATAAAAAATTGACAGCTAGGATTTAACCACATTTTTTTAATCCAACGATTGTAGTTCAATCACAAATTACAAATATCTAAGATATAATTATGGTGTGGGTCCCACATATATATAATATTTTATTTTAGTGTGGGCCCTACATGTGCGGGCCTTGCAGGTTAAGATAATGCCACATATCCCTCCTTGTGAATCTACTATTTTACCCTTGGTATTTTTTTTTTTAAAATGACCATTTTGCCTTTGGCCTTACAAATTTACCATGTTGCCCTTAGCATTTTTCCAAAATGACCATTTTGCCCTTATACCTTAAACTAAGCTATAAGTTGTTTTCTTTAAATAATTCAACTGAGCATATTTATGTTTATTTAATTCTTTCTGATTTTCCCTAAATAATTTAGCACATATTAAAAATCACTAATTTAGGATGTTACACTAGCCACTGTCCGTGAGTAGCAGAGGTTGTTGGTGACATTGAAGGGCATTGAAGGCTTGATTTTTTGGGTTTGTTTTTGGAGTTCGATGTAAGTTTTCATCTCCTTTTTGCTTGACTCCTTGCAAAAATTTGAATCTATGGTCTCATGGCATATGCTTATGGATGAAGGCTTATTTTGTTTTACTATTGCATTTTTCTTTTCTAGAATTTTTTTATTTGTTTTTTTTTTTTACTATTTTAGGTTTTTTATGATTTCTTTTTTCTTTTTTGATTTTAATTCATTTGAATGAGATATAAAATATTCCTATTTATTGTTGCTCTTTTATCTTGTTTTAAAGATGATACAAATTCATTTTGAATCATTATTATTATTATCTTATTTATTATTGTTATTACTTAACATTACTATTATGTTTTTTTTTTTCAATTTTTTTGGTCTTGAATATGAATATTGTTTTATTTAAAATCATTATTATTTTATTTATCTATTTCTATTTTATTTTTATTCATGGTATGATTTCTATTAATATGTTTTCTATTTGATTATCAATATTGTTTCTTGAATATTCTTAGAATTTTCTAATGTTTGGTTTTAGTTCTTTGAAATTAAATGAGTTGAATATTTAGATTAAATTAACCATTTGTTATATGTGCTGAATTGATTTAGTTTGTATATGTAAACACCTCATCCCAAAAATAAAATTAATGATTAATTGATTAATCCATTAATTAAATAAATGTGGAAGTGGCAAAACATAAAATCAAAAGAATAAAAAATGAAATACACAAAATAAAAAAAAATCAAGAAATGAAAAATAATAGTGATTAAAAAAAAGAAGAGAAAAATTCGAAATTGTATAAAAAAAATAAATAAAAGAAAGCAAAAATCTAAAACATGAAATCTAAAAAAAGAAAAAAAAAATCAGAGAAAAGACATAAAATTTTGAATAGGGATATTTTAATATGAGGATTAAAAAAGGGGGGAAAATAAAAAAAAAACAACAAAATCAATTCCTCTTCAAATCTAAAAGAAAAATACAAAATTAGGAGAGAGCATATGAGAAGATGATGTGTGGAAAGAATCAATCACTTTAACTAAGTTGGAAAAATAACGATGGGAGACATATAGGAATTAGTTGGGTGGAAAGAGAATGAAATGATGAAATTAAAAGAATGAACAAAGGAATAAGGGAACATATGGAATAAAACAAGAGGGAAAGTGATCAAAAGGTAAGAAAAAGGATGTGTAGAGAGAATCAATCACTTTAACTAAGTTGGAAAAATAATAATGGGGGGAGAAATTAGTTGGGTGGAAAGAGGATGAAATGATGAAATTAAGAGAATAAAAGAAAAAGGAATAAGGGAAAATATGGAATGAAACAAGAGGAAAAGTGGTCAAAATGAGAGAAATGGGGAGACAATGGTGAGTGAAAGGTGGTGGATGATAGGAAAAAGAATAGGAAGGGATATTGTGTTTTCCTTACAAATAGAGGAGAGGAAGAGGGAAGAGAGAAAACAAGGTTAGAAAGAGAGGTTTTTGAGACGTTAAGAAATATTAGAGTGAAGGAGGCAAGGAAGGAGGAAAGAGGCTAATGGAGAACTCTAGGTAATTCTTCATAACTTCTCTTCACTTTGGCTCTCTTTGTTTCAATTTTTTTTTTCTTTTGGTTGAAATTATCATGGGCTAGGTTTCAATTAGTCACCATGGCGGTGTTGATGTGGTACTAATTTTTTTTGTTTATCTCAAGAGGATTGATGAATAGCTTTGTTCACTTAACATATCCATTTTTAGGTTCAATATGGCTCATGTGGACTTTGTGAAATTTCTGGTGCCTCATATGATGTCATTTTACCTTGATATTTGGCTTCAAAATTATTCCAAATGTTTAGATATTTGATAAATTTTTTCACCAATTTTTATCTTGGATTGGTAGTAGATAAGTGTGAAATTTTGTGCTTGTCATGAACATGTTTTGTTTCAGCAAATTTTACCATGGGTCATCTTGTTCAAATTTTTGAGAAGTTTATATACGTAATTTCAAGTTGAAATTTGGTACAAATGTCTTTTGGTATGTGACCATTGTGGCTGAATTTTTCTAGGATTATAATGACCAGTTGATATGCCATTTGTATAACTTTATGCACGTAACTCTGTGACTGGACAACATAGGTATAGTGAATTTTATGAATTTTATGGTATTTCATATGATGCCATTTTACCTTGAAATTTTGTCTCAAAGTTATTTCATATGTTTAGAGTCTTGAATATTTTTCCACTGATCTTTTTTATTTCAGATTGGTAGTAGATAAGTGGTGAAATTTAGTGCTTGTCTTGAACATGTTCTACTTCAGTGAATTCTACCTTGGGTCAAATTGCTGAATTTTCTGGGAATTTTATATACATAATTTTATGCTGAAATTTGGTATACATGTGTTTTGGTATACCATTATTGTGTTGATGGTGACACTTAACAATGATGTAATGAAAGCATATTTTTCAAACTTCCTTATTGTGTGACCAATTTATTATGCCACAATCTTGATTTAATGCATATTGAGAAAAAAAGTATGTGATAACATGCTTTTTACTTTGTTATATGAGCTTGGACATTCAAAAGACCGTTTAAATGCATGAAGAGACTTGCAATAAATGAATATTAGGCTTGAACTTTGGCCTAATGATAGTGGGTGATATTCCCCATCTTTCTTCACCTTGACAAATGCAAATAAGGATGCTTTTCTTAGGATTTTAAAGAATATCACTTCCTAGATGGTTATTTAAGTAACATTTTTAGGTGTATTGATTTGAGACAACGTAAGATTGGAGGGTTGAAAAGTCATGACTCTCATGTTCTCATGGAACTACTCCTACCCATAGCAATGAGGAAGATACTTCTTAAATAAGTGTCTACAGTTCTAATTGACTTATGTGCATTTTTCAAAAAATTATGTAACAATGTCTTAAGCGTAAATGAAATTGACTAAGTCTAAGATATGGTTGCTTTTACATTATGTCATTTGGTGATATTATTCTGGCATTCATTTTTCACTATCATGATTCATTTGACTGTACACTTGGTTAAAGAAGCAAAGCTTGGAGGTCCTGTACAATATAGATGGATGTACCCCATAGAAAGGTAAACTTTTACTTCTCCAATGATTAATTCTTTCCCATTCATTTTAACTATACTCATGACCAATAAAGAATTTGTTTCATAGGTATTTAGAAAAGTTAAAATCGTACGTACGCAATAGGGCTAAGCCTAAAGGCACAATAGCTGAAGGTTTTATGGCTCAAGAGGGTTTAACTTTTTGTTCACGATATTTGGATGAAATAAAGACAGTATTCAATCGACCTAGGCATGTAGATGATAAACTTAATGTTGGATAATCTAACATTGACACTTTGTCTCCACCTTTTGCAAAACCTATCAGTGGTTTTGATTATGTTGCTTAGTTTCCTACAAATAAATTACAAGCACATCATCATGTGCAAACTAATTGTGGACAAGTTGACCAATTTCTTTAGTAAGTGAATTATACATATTGAAATTAGTACTTCCATATATTATTTAATCAATATAACTAACAAGTTATATAGGGAATTTAGATATCACATTAGGAGATAATTGCAAAGTTGTATACAATCTTCTACCAAAATTGATAAGAAAGTTCATCAAGAATTTGTTTGTTGGTTCAGTTGTCGTGTGAATACATATTTGCCCACTAGTGTTTGTGTACTAATGATTTATCAATACATTCTTAATTTAGTTTCTCAATAATTTGAATATTAGTGTTGAGCCTATTGCAAAGAGATCAAGGTTTTGATGATAATAACACAAGAAGAAAAGGTTTCTTATATATTACTTAGGTTATAGATGGTTTCAATGTTTAATCATATAAATGGTATTGAACTGGTAGGAATCATTTAAAATAAATGTATAAGTAATCCAAGGTCTTAAAGGTTGAGAAAAGCTGATTTGAGAGCTTTCTGTAAGTGAAAAGTTGACTAGCCATTAGCCAGTAGTCGACTGGTCACCCTCTAAGATGCCCCTAATCTGTTGCCTGCTTGAGTTTTGATCGATTGGCCACTTTCTGTTAGTGAACAGTTGACTAGTCACAAGCTAGCAATCGATTGGTCACTTTCTTGGATGAGACCAGTTAGTTGTCAACTCAAGCTTGGTCGATTAGGAGCTCCCTGTGAGCAAACAATCGACTGGCCATATGTAAAAAGTCGACTAGTCACACCCAGGTCAAACATTAGTTAACTGCCAGCCTTAAGACCATCAACTGGGAACTCTTTGTGAGTGACTAGTAGATTGGTCAAGAGTGAACAGTCAATGGTTGGGGTCCAGAATTTGAAAATTATAAGAGGGAAAGAGTGAACAATTTACTCTTACTAGTGAATAGTCAACTGGTCAATGTTAGAGAAGCCATGGCGAATTTATAATGGATATGTTTCGAACACTCTCTTTCCCTACTCGTTCCCAATGGATTTATTGGACCTCAATTTATATAAATTCGACCTATGGACTCTGAAACAATAAGAAAAATATTCAAGAGAGTTTATATCATTTGTTTTCATTTACTTATAAGCTCTATATCATCTTAGTGTTTCATTGTATTATCTACTTTATTCAAAGAGTTATTCATCTGTAATTATTTCTTTCTTCTAATAAAGAAGCTAAAGGAGGTTCCTTGAGAGAATCAAGCAAAGAGAGAGCTTAGGTTCAAGGGGAGTATATCATTGAGAGAGTTTTTAAGGAGATTCCTTGAAGGAGTCAAGCTGTGAGAGCTTGGGAATTTATGAGAGGTTCTCCTAAGAATTGTATTGTTTTTCTGAGATAGTGAAAATTCCCAAGAGGTTGCTTAGAAACTAGACATAGGCTTGTGTAGAAGTTGAACCAGGATAAATCTCTGTCTCCATACTTCTCCCTTACTCCTTTTTCATTCTGCATTCATTGTTTGATTTTATCATCTTTGTTTCTAAAGGAGTTTTTCAGTAAAAATTTTAAAACCTAATTCATCCCCCCTTTTGGGTTCCAGTCTTGCTCAACAATTAGTAGGGACTCACTAATGTACTAGCAAGAACCAAATTAAAAATGAAAATTAGTGAATAATCAACTTAATCCCTCATTCATCAATCCATTCTTAATTACTCATTCATTAATTTGAATATTAGCAATGACTCATTAATGTGCTAAGAGGGACCAAATTGAGAATGAAAATCAATGAATAATTAACTTAAGAATAAATTGATAAGTGAGAGACTAAATAAAGAATGAATTGATCATAAATGTTGAATTGAATTAAGAATGAAAATTAATGAAGGATTATTAATAATGAATTGATAAATAATAGATCAAATTAAAAATTAAGTAATACGTGAGGAACCAAAATAAGATTTTTCATTTTCCTTCATTTTGTCCTCTAATAGTGATTTCCTCTTGGAAGTTCATTATTGTCGGATAGCATGCAAGAAGAAGCAAGGAAATTTTGCATTCTTCATATTGTCGTTTAAAAAATTTTGTAAGGCCTATATTGGAGATAGAAGTCATGGGGCCACACCTTGTTTCTTATGCACAAGTAATACCATAGAAAGTAATGCATTTTCCTTGACGCTTTGTGTGGACAATGGGACCAATAATTTCTTTTAGTATGGACATCATTAAATTTGCATGGTGGAGTTGATAAGACACAGACGTTTCCAAAACAAGAAGACGAAGATTTTGCGACTCCCATTACACCGCAAAAAGTGGTGTCATGGCTAGCTAGTTGAGCAGCAAAAGACAGTATATAATTAATTGCAAAATTATTAGAATAAATTGTAGATTTTATTTATTTTCAAAATTCAATCGCTTGAGACAAAAATTTCAGTTCAAAATTTTTAACTAAAATATCATCCATTAATCTAAATTTATATTTTCAGATATTGAATAAAAATTTAAAATTGAAGAGTATTTTATCTAAAAAGTTTTATAATAGACTAAAGTGTATGATAATTTTTTGTTTTGAAAAAAGGTATATCTATAAAAAAAAAATTTCGCGTAATTTCAATAAAACTCATGATATTTAGAGTCTACGAGTTGGGTGATATTTCAAAATATTTATATAAAATTATGCCAAAAAAAAATCTCTATTTATCAGTGGGTGTGGCAAAATTAAAGGATGTCAAATAGAGAAAAATATAATTTTGATAGTTTACTTTTGGCCAGTTTAATGTTTTTTAAAGATAAAAGTATCAAAATTATTCACAAAAAATTAAAAAGTGAACTAATATAGTCTTCTTAAAGATCACTTTAATATTTGGTTATGATCATTATTTTTTATTTTTAGAAGACCATTTTAATAATTTTAATCTATAGAGGATTAAACTGATACTAAAGCCTAAAGTGAGAGACTCAAATTAGATTTTTCTCGTGTAAAATATTTATTGTTATTGCTATTAAATTTTAAAATTATTTTAAAAGACTCAGACCTTTTAATTATTGACATTAGCCTTTAGGCTCACAAATTAGAGTCCTTCAGTATACAAAAAAAATTGATATTTGTATTCTTGAAAAAAAAAAATCTAACATTTAAAATCCTTAACTGTAAGTATTTTAGAATTATCATCATTAACCATAAATTTGCCTTTGCTAAATATTAATGCCTGCTGACAACAAATCTTCGAATCTCTTCACATTTCAGCTTTGAATTCTTACCACAAATTACATCTTAATTATCACCTTTTCTAAGTGAAAAATTTAAATTTTTGTAGTGCGAGACTTATATTGTTATTCTTTGATGTCATTGTCCTTTAGTTTATGTGATCATTTAAACATGGAACTGAGAAGTTTTGCACGGAAATGTAATTAAGATGACAAGATTGTTCTTAATCAAAACACTCCTATTTCATTTACCGTTTTGTGTGACCATTGATTACTACCCATATTATATATAGGCAATGTCTGACCAAAATGCGCAACTTTTGTTTTTATATATATATTTGTTGAATTACATAATTTTTCATGTTAAAAAATATACAAATTCTAAAATTGAAATGTGATCAGCATATTTTAAAATAATTCTAATTTTTAATTAAAAATATGCTAACAATCATTTTAAACTTTAATTCAATGTTATTTATTCTGTATTGAAAACTATAAGTTTAATTTATTTTAACTTTATAAAATTGTCTGTTTTATATTAATCAAATTATATTTAAAAAATAATCACGTAGTCTTATAATTTTTTTGTATTTTCAATTTAATTTCTATAATTTATTCTTAATTAATTTTTATATTTTGCTTACATTTGAGTTTTACTTCCGACCACATAACTTTACTATATTTGTAGACTGAAATGAAATAATTCTCACATAAGCACGTAGTGGACAAGTCAGATCAGAATTTTGTTTATTCCTCACGTCTCTCCCGTCAAGGAGGGAATGTCGGAAGAAGAAAGCATGGACACGAACTCCCTTTTGTCCACGCAAGGTTGGAATCATTTAAGGATTGAAATTGTGTCACGTATCACTTTTTTTCAAAATAGTATTTAGTAAAAAATTAATTTTTATTTAAAAAATGTACGGCGTTTATCCTTAGAAAATTGTAAACTCTAAAGAATAATAATTCTTTTTAGGGCCAACTCATATCATTATAATTTTAATATATATTTAAGTGAAATGTCAATGCCTAAACCAATTGTTAAAGAGATGAACTATAAGTTGCAGGGTCTACCAACTTCTCATCTTAGAAAATGTTTAGTTTTTTCAATAAGATGATGTCATCAAGTAAAATGTAATTAGTGATCCCACTCATAAGTGATTATGAATTTGATTTTATACTAATTTTTGTTTGTGATTTGATGTTTTAATTATTTGTCTGTTCTTAATTTGATCTCTTCATGTATCAGTTTATTTTTAATTTGGTTCTTTACTAATATAAAAATTAACATATTTAATCCCTCATTCATAACTAAATTAAATTAAATGTGTTAATATTTAAATTAGTGGGGGATTAAATTAAAAATTAATTGATAAGTGAGGAACCAAATAAAAATGAAGTTAGTAAGGGATCAAGGCAATATTTTACTCAAAATTATATAAAAAAAAAATCTAAAGTATTAATCTTATTTTTATATATTATAATAATTTTTTTAAAATTAACATTTAAAGCAATGTCCAAAAAAAAAACATGCATCGTCGCGCACAACTGATGCTTCTCATTGATTTTGCTCACCTCATCAGAGATTTTTTGAATGAAAAATTGCATGCTAAAATCCTATAAAGAGGATGAAATATTTATCTTTTTGTTGAAAAATAGCACAACAAAATCCACAATCCATTACCTATAATCACCGTTTGATTGATCTTATTATCCCTTGAATTCTTGAACTGCGTACATAGGAAATTATGGGCAACGCCATTGTAGAAGGACGTATCATAAATCTTAATTGGGGACAATGTTTCAGAAAATAATAGTCCACAACACAAGCATTACAGAAGAAGAGAAATGCAAAGCCATACATAATCAAGTAGGGGACCCGAAATTTTCTCAAACAAGATAATGGCAAAATTTGTCCTCCATATGCCTTTTTTTTTTTTTAACATAGTCTGAGGCTCAAAATATATATCCCCAGTTTAAAAGTCAAAGAAGATGAGATACCACTATGGTATGGGCATTGGGGCATCAAGCTTCTTTTGATTGAGGAGGCCAATTATATATAAATGAGAAAAGGAGAGTTTCAGAAGCAAGACAAAACTCTTATATATTATGTTTTGGCCATTAAGAGATGAAGGTATTATATATATGTCACATTCCAAAACATAAGAGCATGACTGGCATAAGAAACAAGGGAAAATTTTAATCTTGCAAGCCTACACTAGACAACAAGTAAAACTGCATACAAGTTTTAAATACCACATCATTCAATATGCTAATTATAATACCCATTCAATTTAGATAACTAGTCTATATACAATGCGTAAATTTTGTAAAAATTTTGGCAGAATCTCCCCTGTAAATGAGGCATCCTGATATTTTTATAAAGAACCTGTTAGTCAATCCAACAAAATGGTATAGAGCTTTGCTCTCAGCAGTAGCAAAAATAAACAAAATACACTGATAAAGGGGTGGGGATACAAAGCCTATAGTCATCATGATACACATTTAAAGTAAACAAAAGACTATCTACCAAGAGTATAAACATTCCTAAAAGAATATAAACAACAAAAGGAAATGAAATGAAGCAGGGCTCACCAAAAGAAATCAATAATCACTCATAAGCTCCCTTGGGTAGCTCAACAACTCTACAATTTGAGATAATAATTTTTCGATAGATAACATCCCAAAATCAGTAACCAATCAATATATATAATCAGAAAATTAAAGAAAGAAATAGATGAATAAAATGAGATAAAATAATAATTAATGTAAAAGTTTTTAGGAGTAGAAATCAATAATATGATGAACATAGGAATCATCATTTTTGCTCAAATAAAGTTGCATTCAATGATTCGTCTTATTTACAGCAATTAAACTTTTCTTTTCCAAAACTCTTGATAAGCCAGTTAACTTTAAATTACAAGTTTAAAAGTAAAGCCTAAAAATAGTCTATTTCTAAAATCTATTCAAGGGAAGGACTATTGTGGACAAGCAACTAGATATTCGGCATAGGCATATAGTCCACAAGGGTAAATTACAATTGGCAAGGATACACAATCCTCAAGGGTAAGTAACCAATTGGTGTGAGATCACAGCTCATAAAATGATCAATGGCATGAGACCATAAGTCACACAGTCTACCATCCCTCCTATCCATATGTGGTGGTTGTCACACAAGGCTAGAATCTCCAATAACCTTGCTAGTTAGGTATTCCCTACTTACACCAAGGGCTAACAAAACTATTGTTAGCGTCCAGTGTCCTAAACTATTCCTTCCAAACCATAGAAATTAAACCAGCGTGTATGAAATTTGGTGATTTTTCTATTTATTCAATAAATATGGGGTTTATAAATAACCGTACACATAATTTATCAACTATTTTTACCAATTCTATGAACGATATAATTATTTAAATCACTTTTGAAAAACCATCTAATAGGAAATAGCTATATCACATAAATAATAGTAATAGCAATATTAATAAAAATATACTAGTAAAGAAAAGGAAATATAAATTGAATAATGGAGTTAGGAGTGCTATTTGTGCACTTGAATGCCATTAACAGTTAGGCAGCCTAACCTCCCTCAACTCTGATAGAACTCACCTCACTAAGAAGCCCTTAAGTAAGTAGGAAATGATGAAAGTCTAAATCCACACACTCTTGGTATTCATTTTATAACGTAAATCTAGTTTAAAGTGGTATAAGAACTTCATCAATTCACAACTCCTAGATCAAGCTTCAATCTCCACTAGTGTGACATCTTAACATAAAATTAAGGAGTTTCCCTTAATCTCTTCTAATCACCATCCACATCTAGGTTTCATAAGAACACTCACAATTTGCAAGGAGTTGGAATCTTATAAATATGTCCAAGTGAAAACATATGTATTTACACATATTCAAGTATAAATTGAATTTATATTTCAATCATTGCTAAGTTTCAATCCAATTATTCTCTTAAATTTCTAATAACTTAATTAGACAATTATTCATTCCTAACGGATTCTTCCAACATAATTTTTTCTTTCCTTTATACCCCTCCATAACCATGAAAATTCAAGGGAAGTTAAGGACAATAATCAATTCACCTTACCTCTCAAAATGATAACTTCCAATTGCTTAAATCACCTCTCGTTTAATGTTAATTAAAGCCCAAAGTCTAAAAAATTTTGAATTGGTCCCTCAAGGACCCTAATTTCACTATCAATTGGGGATATCCAAAATTATCAAGAAAGGGCCTAAAATCATATTGGGCGTAAAAGGAACAAATCAATTTCAGAAAAATCACTCACTAATTCATGACAAATCAGAAGAAATTTGAAATTTCCCCTATTCTGAACCTAATGCAGACTAAGCAACAATTCATCAAATTTGAAACAAATTTTGTGGTGGTAACACTCAAAATTTAAGGGAAAAGACTAAATCATTTGAAGGAAGAAAAAACACTAAGAAATTTCAAGGATCGCCTTACCATTTTGAGCCAAGAACCTTGCAAAAAAAAAAAAAAAACAAGGACATCACTAAAAAATCGTGATGCCACTAGTTGGATAGTTGGAATAGGGCGAAAATGGTGGGTTTCTCACTGACAGTGTGAAGAGTCACGAGGGGAAGGAGGTAAAACATTGGTGAGTGAAGGCTTCACTACTGTACAAGAGAGGATATTACACAAGAGGGAAGAAGAATGTGAAAAAGCGTAATTTTGCCATTTTACTCTTAAGGTGCCATGTGACTGCAGCATTAAAAATGGGACTAGAAAGCTGAGATTCAAACCTGGGGTCTATTGGTGAGGGAAAGTAAGGCTTTACCACTAAACTAGCCTTCATTCTCAATACAATTCACCACTTCATGTAACCTTATACCTTGCATCACACTTTTAAAAATTTCCTATACTAATTACTTTAAATTTATTCATTTTACTTCATTTCCTGAACAAATAGTTTATAACTTGATTATTAATACCATGAAAAATTATTTTATTATAACTTTTATAATTTTTACATTCTTCCTTACTGAAAGAAATTTGATCTCCAAAATTTTTTTCCATATTCATGTACCTTATTTGTTGAACAAGTGATGGTATTTGGCACACATATCATTCTTTGATTCCTATGTGGTTTCTTCTTGGAAATGGTTCCTCTATAGCACTTTTACTCAAGGTATTTCTTTTAAATGAAGTTTCTTTACTCGTTTATCCAAGATTGCTACCAGTACTTCATGATAACTCAACCCAGCATCAATTGTATCTTTTGCGGCTCAATGATATGTGATAAATTAGGCAAGTACTTCATACCTATAGACACTGAAAGACTAGATGATTATTAGACAAATTAGGAGGCAATGCAAGTAGATAAGTTGACACCAATCCATTCAAGCACCTTGAATTGGCCTATGTACTTAGGCCTCAATTTACCCTTCTTGCCAAATCTCATCACCCTTTCTATACAAGAGACTCAGAGAAATACATGATTTCCAACCATAAACACCAAATCCTTTCTCTGATTATCTACATAAGCTTTTTGCCTACTTTATGCAGTAAGCAGTCTTTCTTTGATTAACTTTACCTTTTCCATTGCATCTTGTACTAAATTTGGCCTTAATATAAGAGCTTTAATTATTTTGAACCATCTAATAGGGGAATGTCATCTTCGATCACAAAGGGCTTCAAATGGTGCCATTTGGATACTGGCTTAATGACTGTTGTTATAAGCAAATTATGCCAAGGGCAAGTAGTTCTCCCAAGTTCCCCTATAGTTCAAAACACATGATCTCAACATATCTTCTAATATTTATTTCGCTTGCTCTAACTAATTATTAGCCTAAGGGTGAAAATCATTGCTTTAATCCAATCTAGTTCCCAATGTCGTTTAGAGCATTACCTAAAACCTAGAGGTAAATTGAGGTCCTTGATCGATATAATGGATAGCGTCATACCATGCGACTTTACATTTTCATTCTCATACAATTAAACATACTTAACTCTGGAGTAGATTGTCTGAACTGGAAGGGAATACGTTGATTTTGTCAATCTATCCACAATTACCCATATTGAATCATACCCTTTCAAGGTCTGTGGCAAACCCATGATAAAATTGTGAACACCCCACCTAAAATAATAATAATAATAATCATAGTAATAATAATAAATAAAATTAAAAATTAAAAAAATTAATTAATTGAAAACAAAAATGCAAAAAGCAAAATATAGAATTAACATGGGATAAACCAAATACAAAACCAAAAATATTAAAAGAGAAAAAAAATGAAAATACATATTTGAAGTAAAGACATGATAATTATCTTGCAAAAAATAAAAATGAATAGAGTTAACAAATTTTTGAATTGATCCAAATAAAAAGAGGAGAGGAAGGCCACCTAATTAAAATAAAAATGAAAATGCAAACTTACTTTCACTTGCTCTCACACACTCTCACTTGCTCTTACACACTCTCACACTCACACACTCTCACTTGATCTTACACTCTCACTCACACTTGCACACACTCACGGACACACACACCACTCTCACACACACTCATAAGAGACAAGAAGGACACAAGGAGGGCTGAAAAGAAAAAGGGGCAAGAGACATGGCAAGGAAATGGGGATTTGTTGCTGAAAAGTGGAGGTGAGCAGAAGTAGAGGCAGGGGCTGTAAAGGAAGGCTGTGTGCACCAAAAAAAGAGGATTAAAAGGGCTGAAAGGGAGAAGAAATGAGGGAGTTTTTCAGGGGGAGACGGATCAAGAAAAAGGAGAGCAGAAAAGAGAAGAGTGCTGGAGGCTTAAACCAAGAAACTGAGAGGTGCTGCTGAACTGAGAAAATGCTGAAAGGGGAACCGAAAAACGCTGGAGGAATTAACTGAGAATAGAGAGCTTCAAGAAGAACACTGGAAGTGGGAACCAAGAAGAGTGCTGGAGGCTTAAACTGAGAATCTGATAGGCGCTGTTGGACTGAGAAACCATCATTGGAGGAGGAAGAAGAAGAGAGAAGAGGTGAGGTGCCGAGAAGAGAAACTAAAGGTGCTGAGAAGAAGAGGAAGGAGAGAGGAAGAAGAGGAAGAGGAAATCCTCTGTTTTGAGCTCCAAAAAACAGAGCTGAACAGAGGAGGAGTTGAAGAGAAGAAGGAGAAAGAAAACATTGAAGATGGAGGCCATCCCGGGAAATCCAACCAATGGGAAATGCTGATAAAAGCTTAAGGTGTGTGAGGAGCTGAGAAGATAGCAGAAACACTAAGAAGAAGAGGAATAAGAGAGGAAGTAAGAGGGAAAGGTATCAAGAAGAAGAAGACGAAGGAAGGAAGAAAGGAAGGTGTTGAGTTGAAGAGAAGCACTCTACCTTTGTTTTCATGCCAAGGAGCAGAAGTTTTGGACCGTGTTGGAGAGCTGTGAGCAAAACATAAACTGAGGAAGGATCGTAGGGAGAAGCGTTCTTTCATCTGAGCAAAAAAAAAAAAAAAAAAACGCTGAAGAGGAAGCACGTGAGGTATGGCTGCATGGTGGAAGTTTTTATGCATGGTTAACAATGTTCATACGTTTTGCTTTAGATCACATTGTGTTTATTTGCCTATGTTTAGTTTTGATTTATTTTTGTCATTTTTTTTATTATTATTGTTATTTTTTTTAATGTCAATGTGAAATTGATTTCGGCTTTACAAATAAGGTTCTATGAAAATCATCATCGTGTGTGAATATTGTTCTCCTTGAGTACTCGGGGTCGTGTGAGATTTTAATCTCCTTAGACCCCAAAATTTAGTACATACTTCTTTAAAAATAATAATAATAATAATGAAAAATAAATAAATAATAATAACATAAAAAAATGAATATGTTAATTAAATTATTTACAAAATGATTAAGTTGGGGTTTTTAATAAAATTTAATTAATTAAAAGTGTCATGTGGGACTCAAGTTCCCATAGGCTTAGGAGAATTGATCTTCGCTTAAATATTGCCAATTTTAGAATTTGTTTTAAAAAAGATATATGAAAATAAAGCTATATCATCATCGTGTGAGAATATTATTCTCCTCGAGTGTTTAGAGTCATGTGAGATTTTAATCTCCTTAGACCCCAAAATTTAGTACATACTTGTTTAAAAAATAAATAATAATAATAAAAATAAATAAATAAATAATAATGATGCAAAAAAAATAAAATAAAAGAATGAATATGGTAATTAAATTATTCACAAAATTATTAAGTCAGGGTTTTATAAAATTTAATTAATTAAAAGTGCCATGAAGAACTTGGGTCTCTATAGGCTTTAGGTAATTGATCTTATTAAAAATAAGACTAAAAGAATTCTAATTTCAAAATCCATAAAAACAAAATCCTAAAAAATTTCAAAATATTTTATTTCCTATTTTTGGGTTCTTGTGTGAGATCGCTCATCTTCTCAGGTACCCAAAGGTTAATTGGTAGAAACTGCATGAGACCTTTAGTCTCTTCAGGTTTTAAAAATTAACATTTAAAATATTGAGATGAATTAGTTAAAAATAAGGGAGTTTGTCCTACTTATTATGTAACTAGAAATCCTAAGAAGATTTTTCATTTACTTTAAGTTTCAAATAAATTCTAATTTTAAGAACATATAAAAAAATCATAAATTCAAAATCATAGAAATATTTTTCCATTATAGTTTAAAGTTCAAAATAAATTCTAATAAATATATATATATATATATATATAAATTAATTAAAAATCCTATTGAGTATAATCCCACTTTCAAGATTAGAAAAGATCCAAAAACCCAAAAAAATATATGAATTCAAAAATTCCAAAAATGGCCTTCCTATAATTTTGTTCTAATTTCAACAATAAATTCTAATTAAAAAAAATCCAAAAATAAGTAAAAACCAAAATCCAAAAAAATACACAAATTCAAAAATCTGAAAAATGATTTTATTTTTGATAATTTTCAATTTTGAAAAATAAATAAATAAATTCAAAAATTCAAAAACATTCCTTTCATTATAATAACATTTCAATTCCAAAAATATAAACTCCCAAAAATCCTAAAAATCTTATCCCATAATCATTTCATTTAAATTTCAAATAAAGATTAAAATTCCAAAAATAAACAAAAAAAATTAAAAAGAGAGAAAATAAAGAGATCAGGAGAGTAGGATTAATCAGGTTGTCGTAAATTAAAACACACAAACCAAAATCCAATTATATTTTGTTTACGAAAATCTGCTTAATTTAAACCCTCCTGTTTTCATCACAAAAATTAAAAATCACCAACTAATAGATATGCCATTTTTGTTGAACTACGTGGACTTTGAGCCCTATCGTAGGGTACGTAGGCCCTAGGCTTTCATCCTAGGTCAAGTCCACCCTTTGTAAATATCTATCTATTTGCCTCAATTATTGTCGTTTTTGTCTTCGCTGTTTAACGGGCATGCATGTCAATAGAGGGTAATTAAGATAAAATTAACGACCATATTCTATTTCAGTTGACTAGTTTAAGGTAACTGTCCTTATGGATGGGAGTTGTGGGGTGCCTAACACCTTCCCCACAATCAAATAGACTCCCGAACTCATATCTGATTTTCAACATTCATTTGTGGGAATCAATTCAAACACTTTTATTTTATTCCACCGAAAGGTCGGTTACGACAAAAATCCATAGTAATCGTTTCTCATTTTCATTTTGGTAACTCTAATAGTTGATGTAAGCTAGTAAGCCTTTGATGCTTGGCCTTGACTTGTTGGCATACCAAGCAAAGGGAAATAAAGTATGATATATCTTTTTTTATACTATTCCACCAGTAAACCTACCTCAAATCTTGAAACACTCTGGTGGATCTCGTGCGTAAGTCCAATGGTGGCATTATATGCCTGTAACATTAAAAAAAAAAAAAGGATTAGAGAGCTAGGATTCAAACCTAGGGTCAGTTGGTGAGGGAAAGTATAGTTTGCCACTGAGCTACCTTCATTCTCAATACAATTCACCACTTTATGTAATCTTATACCTTGCTTCATTTTTTTGAAAATTTCCTAATACTTACTGTGAACACCCCATTCTTAATTACTTAATTATTTAATTAATTGATACATCAATTAATTAATAATTAAGCAAATAAAAATTTTTAAAACGATAAAGCTTCAAATGACATTCTCTAGGGACAAGTTGAAATTAAAGATAAATAATGAGAGATAATTAAATAAACTCAAAATTTAAAAATAAAATTAGCTAATTATAATAAATCAATGAAAAATTATAAAAGATAAAAAGAATATATAAGAAAAAAATTAAAAAAATGATAATAATAAATAAACAAAAGTTAACTAAGAATAATGGTCATAATAATAAAAATAAAAAAAATGATAAATAATATATATATATATATATATATTATAAAATGGCAACTTGCAAGGGAGAGAAAAACGGTGAAGGCGGCTGTGAAAAGAGTGGGGGAAGAAGGCATTGAGGGAGAGATCAGGACTGGCTCTATTAACTGACACTTGGCGAACCCAACGTTGAGTACTCTTCAGCATGACATGATTGAAAATGAGGCACTGGGGATGATCTTTTGGGGCTAGCATAATCATCACCCTGAAGCTAAGACCGAGAGGGAGGAGGAGGCAGCTATGGGCTGAGAGTCAGAGAAAAAAGAAGGAAAGTCTACTTCTTCATTGACAAACGAGAAGAGTTGGCCCTGTCTTCGTCTCCTAAGAGTGGAAGCTTGTGGTAGAACAAAATGAACCTCACACCGCCATCCTTGCAACTCCCAGATTCGTCACGAGCCTGAGCTTTCAGAAGGATAAGCCGTGGATGACACAGCTCACTGCAATTGCCTATATATCTCTGGCTGCCAAAGTGGAAGAGACCCGAGTCCCACTTCTTTTGGACTTGCTAATGGAGGAATTGAAACACGTGTTTAAAGTAAAGACAATATAGAGAATGGAGCTTCTAGTGTTATCAACTGTTAAATGGAGGATGAACCCGTGAGGAACAAGTGAACGACTGCTACAAATTCATATTGAAATATGCTGCCATGAAGACGTTCAAAATCTTAACTAAAATGAACAAAGAAAAGAAAGAGAGCTAAACAAGAGGTGTCGAGAATCCACTAGAAGAGCACTAAGCTTGAGTGTGAGAGAAAGAGAGAAGAACCAACGCTATTGCCCCGGATAAACTTTGTTTTAATGCAAGAGAAACAGAGCTAAACAGAGGCACTTGCAGACTCGGAGAAGATGGAAAGGAGAAAGAAAGCTACTGCTAAAAGGAGAAAGATGGGGGGAAGAGAGAAGACAAGTTGCTGATGTGAGGAAGAAACATGAGGGAGAAAAGTTGAGAAGGAGATCGAAGAGAAGAAAAGAATACAGTGAATGGAGCACGTGCTAGAGAGAGAAAGCACCTTCGAATTTCTTGGAGAGCTATTCATCGGTGTTGGCTGTGTCGATGACTTCTCTGAGTGTCATCCTGTATGTAGCAAGTTGTCTGAAAAGTTTGGAAATCATGGGTTGGTTAAAGCCAAACCAACTGTGTGCAGCCATGCAACACCCCTAAGAATAAATGATGAGATGGATGACAGGGAAGCTTCTAAGAAGAAGCCTAAGGCTGCTGATGGTTCTTTACTATCTAAACATGACCAAGAAAGATGAATGTGCTTACCAGGAGATGATAGCTTATCTTCCTCTTTGTTCAATTCCATCCTCCAAAACAGTTTTAGTTGTTGGTGGTGGAGATGGCGGGGTTCTAAGGGAAGTATCCCGCTACAGTTCTGTGGAGCATATAGATATTTGTGAGATAGATAAGATGGTTATTGATGTTTCTCAGACATTTTTTCAGAGTTAGCCGTTGGATTTGATAATCCTCGAGTACACTTGAATGTTAGTGATGCTGTTGAATTTCTTCGATGTGCCCTTGAAGGAAAGTATGATGCCATCATTATTGATTCATCTGATCCTGTGGGTCCTGCTCAGGAACTTGTAGAGAAGCCATTTCTTGAGATTATAGCTAAAGCATTAAGGCCTGGTGGAGTGCTTTGCAATATGACAGAAAATATGTGGCTTCATACACACCTTATTCAAGAGATGATGTCTATGTGTCGAGAGATATTCAAAGGTTCAGTACATTAAGCATGGGTAAGTGTTCCAACATATCCGAGTGGTGTGATCAGTTTTCTTTTATGCTCCTTGGAGGGGCCACCTATTGATTTTATAAATCCCATCAACCCCATCAAGATTGTTGAAGGTACTTTCAAGCATAAAAGAGAACTTAAATTCTATAATTCACAGATGCACTCAGCTGCTTTTGCCTCACTCACATTTGTTAAGAGGGAGATGAGCTTGCTCCGCGACACACAATCTATGGTAGCCCCTTGTTGATGGTCACTTTGAAAGTATTAGGAATATTAAGATGATATAAGAAATACAAAAGAGAGAGAGAGAGAGAGAGAGAGAGAGGAGGATCCGAGAGAGTTAGAAGAGGCAAATATATCAAACCTATTTTTAGTGGCGGGTAAAAATGCAAATGATCTTGCAAAATATTTTGAAAATTCTTTATTTGGGGAATACTCTGAATTAAGGAGCAGCAAGGGGGTTTGCTATTAGATTCAAGTTAGATAGTCTTTTAAAGCTCATAAAGACTCGTGCTTCTACTGGTCCTAGCTGAAAAGTCTCCTGCACTCCTTAATTTTCACTTGGACCTTGTTAGCCTAGAAGTTGCTAGCAAGATATAATTGAAAGCATTAGTAGAAGAGATGGCAGAAATTAACAAAGGATTACGAAATGTTAAACAGGAGCTTGTAGCATCTGAAAATGACGGCCCTGTGGCTGAGACTTTCCGTAAGACACTGAAAGAATTTGTTGATGGTGCTGAGTCGAGGGTGCCGTGAAGGAAAAGAGAGGGAGAGAGTAAGCTTCTTTGGATTGCTGATGCTTTCAGTTGTCTTTTATCATGCTTATATGTATGTATGTGTATGTGTTTATATATATGTGTGTATATATATAGATACATATTGGTGTAGGTGTGGGGATGCGTCTTCTACTTCCTGAAGTTTGCTTCCTCTTGTGTCTACATGTATATATATGCATAAAAGTATATTATATATGTGTTTATATATATATATATATGCATGTAGATGGATACATATATATATATATATATATTTAAGCGTATTTATACGAATATATGTTTCATTGCTGCCTGATGCTTGCTCTCCTCCTTCTATCATGCTCATATATATACTACATAGATGTTTATATATATATATATATATATATACATATATGTATATATATGTATACATATAGGTATACATATATTATTGTTATCTTTTTGTCGATATGAGATTAATTTTTGGCTTTATAAACAAATTTATGAGAAAGTCATCGAGTGAGAATATTATTTTCCTCGGATGTTTGGGATTATGTGAGATTTTAATCTCCTTAGATCCTTAAAATTAGTATACATTTGTTTTAAAATAATAATAATTAATTATTGATCTTAATTAAACATTTTTCATTATCTGCGAAATTATTGTGTGAGAATATTGTTCTCCTTGATTGTATGGGATTATGTGAGATTTTAGTCTCCTTAGATCCCTAAAATTAGTATACATTTGTTTTAAAAATAATAATAATTAAATATTGATCTTAATTAAATATTTTCCATTATCTGCAAAATTATCATGTGACAATATTATTTTCCTCGAATGTATGGGATTATGTGAGATTTTAGTCTCTTTAGATCCCTAAAATTATTATACATTTGTTTAAAAAAAAATAATTAAATATTGACTTTAATTAAATATTTTCTATTATTTATGAAATTATCGTGTGAGAATACTTTTTTCCTCGATTGTATGAGATCATGTGAGATTTTAATCTCCTTAGATCTTAAAAATTAGTATACCTTTGTTTTAAAAAATAATAATAATGCTAGGATAAATACTTTCATTAAATATTTTCTATCACCTACAAAATCATTGTGTGAGAATATTGTTCTCCGCGAATGCTTAGGGTTGTGTGAGATTTGAATCTCCTTAGATCCTTAAAATTAGTACATACCCTTTTGTTAAAAAAATAATAATGACAATATAAACAATCATGCAAAAATATCTTAATTAAATAATTTTTTAACAAAATGATTAAATTCACTCTTTATAATCATTTTATTTAAATTTAAAAATAAGGATTAAAATTCCAAAAATAAACAAAAAAATTAAAAAGAAAAAATGAAGAGATCAAGAGAGCTAGATTAATCAGATTGTCGTAAATTAAGACACACAGACCAAATCCCAATTTCGTTTTGTTTATGGAAATTTGTTTAATTTAAACTCTCCTATTTTCATCACAAAATTTACAAATAATCAACCAATAGACATGCCATTTTAGTCGAACTACGTGGACTTTGATCCCTATCGTAAGATACGTAGGCCCTAGGCTCTTATCCTAGGTCAAGTCCGCGCTTTGTAAATATCTATCTGTCTATTTTCATTCTTGCAGTTTTGTCTCCTCTGTTTAACGGGCATGTATGTCAATATAAAGGTAATCGAGATAAGTTTAAAAGCCGTATTCTATTTCAGCTGACTGGTTTAAGGTAACCATCCGTATGGACGGGTGTTGTGGGGTACCTAACACCTTTCCTACACTCAAATAGACTCCCGAACCCATCTTTGATTTCGCAGACCATATTGCCTTTTCCTTTGTTTTAAATTGGTTTTCCAAAATTTTCTGTTAAAAATTTTAGTGGCGACTTCCAATAAATTGATTTTCAAGTTTCATTTTGGGAATCAATTTAAACACTTTTTATTTTATTCCGTTGAAAGGTCGGTTATGACACTTACTTTAAATTTATTCATTTTACTTCATTTCCTACCCGAATGGTTTATAACTTAACTTATAAATTCCATGAAAAAACTATTGTATTACCATTTCCCCAAGTATTACAATATATGACATTTCTACCTAAAAGAGATTATCTGGAGTTTCTTTAAAAATTTACTATCCAAATTCTAATGGCCTATAATGAAAAGATTTTATAGATCCAATGGTTTATAATAAAATATAATGATTGTATATGGTTGAAATTAAAACATTTGACTCTATACAATCATTAATTTTAAACTAATAGTCTATATTATGTTGAAATAATTTTAGTGGATTAGGATTAAATTTATTGTTAGAATAATTTTATATGATAATTATTTAGGCAATCAATATTAATCTAAACCAAGAATAGAATAGGTACTTGTTATCATTGTGGGTAGTCTATGGCAGGTTAGATTAACCATAAGCCCATTAGGTAGAGACCCCAACCTATAACCCACTGTTGATCTGTTGTTATCCCATCGAATCATTGATTAAAAGCTGATGAATAGAGTTTAAGCTCATGCAACTAAGTTAATTAGAGGGCTTATTTTATTAAAATAAAAAACCATTTTATATTAAAAATTACTATAAATTGGTGGCTCATTGGACTATTTTGTATGAGGAAACCTTTCTATAAGTAGCAAAGCCCTTTCTTACGGTTTTTTTTTTCTACATCTCTAGCTCTCTTGCTTCCCATAAACACTGGCCAAAATAGGTTATTGATCTTTAGTGCTAATCAATTGAGCCATGGCTAGTACATCTTTAACTCCAAGTTAGATTTTTCTCTTCTTGCAATCTCCCATTTTGAACATTATCTTGAATAATGTTAGTTTATCAAAAGGTATCATAGCAAGAGTTGTAGATTTGCTTGCTGCCTTACTACTATGGATGAATTTGTATATGAACCAAATATTAATCCTAAATTTTTAGGATTAATTTGTTACATATCTTAAGGATTCTTTTGAAATAAAGTTAGGGGTTTTATAGATCAAGAAATTTCAAGTAGAATAGTATTTGATACATGCCCAGAAATAAGGTGAATAGTCTCGGCCTCCATTAACGTATAGCTAAAAAATTTCTAGCTTGAATTACTTGAACAATAGATGAAATTTCTTGGAATAAGTTTAGGTGTTTCTCTAGTCAAAGGATTTTAAGCAAAATGACACCCATTTCACTCCCTAAAAGCCACAAAAATAGTGGCTACCATTGAAGCTAAAAAATGCATAAAAACCTTTGGAATTTTTGTTCCAAATATCTTTTCACTACTTCATTTTTTGGCAAAAAAAGTGAAAGGTTTTGTAGGTCATGAGTTGATGAACCATTTCGTGCTCATTTTCATGATAAAATGCATCAATTTCCTAGGTTGGATTTTAAGTCGAAATTAGGTCAAAAAACCTAATTGTTGACTTGGTTCGAGGTTGAAGAAGACATCTAGGCATGTGGGGGAAAGCCCATGCATAGGCCATGTCTGTGTAGGCGCTTATGCCTCATGCATTGGTCTTTTGGCCCCCAAACTCTCATACTTTAACTCTATGTGCTATTTCCCATTTTAGGTATTTTCAAAATGTTTTGAGACTTAGAAATTGGAGTTTTGAAATTTCTTCAAGATTTAGGGCTTCAAAATATAATGTGATTGCACTGTTTTGATATGGAAGAGTTTATATGAGAACTATACATAGCTAGGAGCAACATATTTTGCTCTCTCCCCTTAATGATGCTTGGAGCAAATAACAGCCTACTCTTTCCAAAAGCTTCTTGTTAAACAGTTGATTCCATTCCTGAATGTCCAGTTTCTTCTTTCAATATTATCTTCTTCTTTTTTTGCGTAATTAGTATTTTTTTTTAATTTCTAATTGGTGTATATATTTGGAGAATGAGTAAATAAATTTTGTTTTGGACCATTTTGGGTCATTTTCACCTAGTGGTCTTGTGTTCACTTATTGTAGGCCTAAAAATAATGGTGTTCCTTTTATGAACCACCATTGTTATGGTTATTGTTCGTTTACTCTTTAAATATGAACATTAATTATTAAGGATGATATTTATTGTTGTAACAATGTACAAGAGTGATTAAATTTTATGTTGACAATTGACATGCCCTATCGATGTGATATTATTGATATAATTTTGTGGATAAGGCCCATTCGCGACTTGCTAGCAACATTCCATTATTTGATGTATTCATGGTTGCTAGTATCCTATCAATATGAAAACCATGGATGCATTTTGTGTTGTTTCTCGTCATGATCAAATCCTCTGGTATACATGAGTTTTCTTGGTTTATTATAGTTCAGGACTTTTAAGTGAGATTATTGTTAACTCTCCAAGGCAAAGCCTTGAGAAAACTTTAATTAAACTAATATCACAATTTTTGAGAAAAACAATCCAAGATTTCATATTTAAATCGAAAGTTTTCAGCTAACATTAGTTTTAGAATGCATTGAAGGATATTTTAGGAAAAAGGATCAAAATGAAAGGATAAGTGCAGAAAATCAATAAGCTAGTGCCTAGACATCATAGAAATAACACCCAGGTGCTAATTTTAGAGAGTCAGCACCTATGCGCTAGAGAGACAGTGCATGGGTTCTAAGTCCAAAAAATTAATGCCCAGGCGCCATAAGAACAACACCCTAAAGTGAATTCAAGAGAGTTAGCATCCAAGCACCAAACGTTGCAGAAGAAGGAAGCATGTCTGGAGAAATAATGCTCAGGCGCTAGTAAACCAGTGCCCGAGCACTAGCCATTTCCTGGGCATTTGGTGCCAGATTTGCCTTGCCTGGGCATTCTACTAAAAACCTTGGTTTCCCCTCATGATTGGGAGCTCTATACTTATACCATACTGCACTGTAGGGTCTCTAAAGCCTATATAAAAGGTCTTGAAGGCAAGCAACATACACCAAGTAAGAAGGAGTGCCTTGAAACACTTGAGGGGAGAGTTGGAAGTTAAGATTAGCTGAAGGAAGGGTTGGTTTCAGAGTAAGGGCTCTTTATTACAGTTTTCCCCCTTCTGAACATCTCCCTCTTCTTCAGCTTCATGTTATTTTTATGCTTTTCCTTGTTATTTAATTTTGTATTCATCCTTATGAGGGGCTAAGTAGTTGTTTTAGGATTTTGACTGAAGCTCTTATTGGGGGTGCCTTGTCAGGGACTTGGCATTAAATTTTACTAACATTATTATTAAGCACTTTACTCTGTAGAATTTTTTTTAGTAACAGGTGTTTTTGTATGCGTATAAGAAGCAAAACAGTGATTCTACCCTTAGACCTTGAAATCAAACGTACGTGCAAAAGAATCAGAAATCAACTAAGGAGTCAATAGAAAGAATCATCCACCATGGCCAATGATAATAGCGGAGCTTTGGATCTAAGAGTAGACACCTATGCCCAAGTTGTCAATGAAAAGTCTGACCTATCTACTCAAAGGAAGGTCATGGATTACGTCATACCAACGTTTGAGGGCATTTAGTTTAGCATTGCCAAGCCAGAAATTAGTAACACCAACTTTAAAATAGATTCTGCTACTATGATGATGCTTACGAAAAACAAATTCCATGGCCTACCCTTTAAAGATCCAAATGCCTATTTAAGATATTTTCTAGAAATATTTGACAACTTCATGGTGGCTAGCGTTTCTTCAGAAGCCATTTGGCTTAGGTTGTTTAGATTTTCTTTGGAGGGAAGAGCCAAAGATTGGTTAGATTCACAACCTAGTGGATCCATAACCACTTAGGCACAACTAGTATAGAAATTCTTGAACAAATATTTCTTGCCTATAAAGATTGAAAAGCTAGTGAAGGGCATATTTAATTTTTAGCAACTTGAATTAGAATCTTTATATGAAGCCTATGAACAGTTTAAGGAATTACTAAGGAAATGTCCTCACTATGGCTTTTCTGATTAGCAATAAATTAGAATTTTCTATAACGGACTGACCCCATCGTCGAGAAACCAGGTGGATGGAGCTGCAAGAGGCTTACTGCTAAATCAATATCCAGAAGATGCATTTGTGATATTAGAAGACCTTACCTTAAATAATTATAGAGCTTATGAAAGAGCTTCCAAAAGAAAGACAACTGTAGTCATTGAAGTAGAACAACTAACAACATTTTTAGCGAAGGTGGTAGTGTAATTTGAAGCAATGAATAAGAGGTTAGACAATCTAGCTCTATGAAGGTAGCAGTAAGCAGTGTATCAGGTGAATATTTTTGAACCATGTGAATATTGTGGGGAGGGATATCCAAGTGCACAATGTCCATTAACTTATCCTGAAGAAACTGTAAATTATGTAGGTAACAATTATAGGGGCAACCAACTAATCTCTAACACATACCATCCTAGTTAAAGGAATCACCCAAATTTTTCTTAAAAAAACAATCAACTAAGTGCACCTCCCCTTAAAACAGATGCACCCCCAGGTTTCCAAAATCATTGGTAGCAATATAATCAGGCTCATGAATCATCTAGTTTTCAAGATTATTGGGTAAAATAGTTACTAATAACTCTAGCTACCACCTTGAAAAATTTGGTGACACATATGGGGCAGCTAGTAAATGCCTTAGCTAGTATACCACAGGGATCACTGCCAAGTAACACAAAACCCAACCCTAGATCACATGGAAAAGAGCAGTGTAAGCTAGTAAATGTCAGGAGTGAAAGACAGTTGATAGAACCTGAACCTAAATAAAATATTGAAGTGTAGCCAACTAAGAAATAAGAGGAAAAACAAAAAGAGGAATTAACTAACATGAAAATAAACATTCCTTTTCCATAGAGATTGAAAAAGAAAAATTTAAACTCTCAATTTAATCAATTTTTAAAAGTGTTTAAAAGTTTGCAGGTGAACATACCATTCGCAGAAGCCTTGGACCAAATGCCAACATATGCAAAATTCATGAAGGACATTCTTATGAAGAAAAGGAGACTGAAGAGCACGAAACAGTGGCCCTAACAAAGAAGTGTAGTGCAATTTTGTAAAAGAAGTTGCCCTCTAAACTCAAGGACCCAAGAAGTTTCACCATTCCATGCTCTATTAGTAATGTTTTCTTTAGGAGTGCATTATGTGATTTAGGAGCCACTATAAATTTAATGCCCCTATCTATCTTTCTGATTTTAGGTATGAGGGAGATCAATCCTACATTTGTTACCTTACAATTAGCTTACCAATCCCTAGTGTTCCCAATGGGAATCTTAGAGGGTGTCTTAGTTAAGGTAGAGAAATTCATATTCCCCATAGATTTTATCATCTTAAACATGGAAGAGGATAAGGACATCCCGATCATCCTAGGTAGGCCATTCTTAGAAATAGGCAAAGCCTTAATTGATGTGCAAAAGGGTGAGTTGACAATGAGGGTGCAAGGCTAAGAGGTAACGTTTGACATATTGAAAGCTATAAAACACTTGAGTGATGAACCCAAATGTATGTCCATAGAAACAATAAAATGCAATATTGAACCCTTAGTACAGGATGTGCTAACTTTGGATGCATTAGAAGCTACTTTAATCTTGATAGATGAGAGAGAGGATGAAGAGTTCTTGAAATTTCTAAACTGGTTGGAATCTAGTCTTAAATTTAGGAAGGTAAATCCTCATAGGGAGCCTTTAGACTTATTTGAGTTTACTATAAAGAGAATGAAACCATCAGTAGAGGAGCTCCCAAAATTGGTGTTGAAACAACTTCCCTTGCATCATAGGTTGGCATTTTCAGGTGACTAATATACTTTACTTGTAATTGTTTATGCATCATTAACATATGTAAAGGAAGAAAAACTTCTGAGAATGCTACGAGAGCACAAAATGACTATTGGATGGACCATTACAGATATTAAAGGAATAAGTCTATCGCTTTGCACACACAAGATCCTAATAGGGGAAGGGAGTAAGCCTAGCATTGAACAACAGTAATGACTTAACCCCATCATGAAAGAGGTAGTGAAAGAAGACGTAATCAAGTGGCTTGTTACTGGAATTATTTATCCTATCTCTGTTATTTTATAGGTAAGCTCAGTACAGTGCGTGCCTAAAGAGGGAGGAATCACTGTTGTGACTAATGAGAAAAATAAGTTAATCCCTACATGCACTGTCATTGGTTGGCGTATGTGCATGGACTACCAGAAACTAAACAAAGGCACTAAAAAGGACTACTTCCCTCTACCATTTATTGATCAGATATTGGATAGACTTATAGGAAAGTAATTCTATTACTTTCTAAATGGATACTTTGGGTACAATTAGATAGCAATTGCCCCTGAAAACTAAGAGAAAACCACTTTCACATGTCCCTATGGCACATTTGCATTTTGACGGATGCCATTCAGAATATGTAATGCACCAGCCACATTTCAAAGGTGCATGATGTCCATTTGTTCTGATGTGATTGAAAATGGGTTGGAGGTGTTCATGGATGATTTCTCTATCTTGAGGGAGTCGTATGATGAATGTCTGGAAGTTTTATCCAAAGTCTTGAAATGCTGCAAGGAAATGAACCTAGTTTTAAACTAGGAAAAATGCCATTTCATGGTAGAAGATGATATAGTATTGGGTCATAAGGTTTCAAATAAGGGACTTGAGGTTGATAAAGCCAAGCTTGAAACCATTGAGAAATTTCCACCTCCCATCTCAGTGAAAAGGTTGTGTAGTTTCCATGGGCATGCTAGTTTCCACAAAAGGTTTATAAAAGATTTTTAAAAAATTTCAAAACCTTTGAGTACCCTGTTGGAAAAAGATAAACCTTTTTTGTTTGATGATTAGTGTTTGAATGTGTTTAATGAACTGAAGTATAGGCTAGTTAATGCACCAATCATCACTATGCCTAATTGATCCTTACCATTTGAAATAGTGTGTGATGCCAGTGATTTTGTAGTTAGAGCAGTACTTGGTTAGAGAGAATACAACATTTTCAGAGTCATCTATTATGCCAACAGGACTTTAAATGATGATTAGTTAAATTACACAACCATTTAAATGGAGCTACTGGTAGTAGTATTTGCATTTGATAAGTTCTGATCTTATTTGATCAGAACCATGGTGATTGTATAAACGAACTATGCTACAGTCAAATGTCATATCAGTAAAAGGGACACTAAACCAAGACTAATTCGATGGGTTTTGTTACCACAAGAAGTCAGTTTAGAAATACATGATAAAAAAGGGTTGTGAAAATCAAATAGCTTATCATCTATAAAGGATTGAAAATAATAATCCCTATTAATGAGAGATTTCCTTGATAAGCAACTGTTGGTTATTAACACTGCCAATGCTTTATGGCATGCTGATATTGTAAATTTCCTAGTAGCTAACAACCTACTAGCATATATGAATTTGCAACAAAAGAAGAGGTTTTTGCATGAGGTGAAGAACTACATTTGGGATGAACCATACCTGTTTAGGCAATATGGGACCAGATTATAAGAAGGTGCATTCCAAAAGATGAGATTCAAAGCGCTCTATATCATTGCCATGCAACTGATTATGCCAGCCACTACAAAGGATGGAAAATTGCCCTTAAGGTCCTACAAGTGTGAACACCCCACCCAAATTAACAATAATAATAACAAATAAAAAAAAATTCAAAAAATATAAAATAATAAAGTAATAATAACAATTAATCAAAACAAAATTGCAAAAGGCAAACAAAATAAAAGTAATATGAAAAAAAAAACAAATATAAGAACCAAAAATGATAAAAAGGAAAATTCAAAATGTATGACAATCATCTTGCAAAAAAAAAATAAAATGAACAAAGCCACATACTTGAAATGGAATTGCAAGACACTCTCACTAGCTCACACATCACTCTCACATGCTCCTCACATGCTCATTTGCTCCTCACATGCTCATTTGCCCTCACACACATGACACACATCATTCTCACACACTCACACTTCCCTCCACGGACACATCACTCTCACACACTCACACTCACACTCCCACATGCTCATTTGCTCTCCTATGATCATTTGCTCTCACCACATGACATACATCACTCTCACACACTCACATTCTCACTCACGGATACCTCACTCTCACACACTCACACTCATACTTTCACACACTCTCATCCACGGTCACACACTCACCACATGCATGCACCATGCACACACATGCACAAGGGGACAAAGGGGGACAAAAAAGCAAATGGGAGTGGTTCTGCAACATGGCAGAAGGTGGGGTGGCTGGAGCAGTGAGAGAGGAGTGTGGCGTGGCTGGAGGTGGCAGCAAAAAGTGGAGACCATGTGCAGCAAAGTGGTGGCTGGAAGTGGCAGAAAAAGCTATGGAAAAAGGGAGCAAGAGGGCAGAAAATGAGAGGGACGTTGGAGCATAAAGAGAGGCAGCAAGCAGAGAAGAGGGGAGGAGAAAAAGAGGAGGCAGCTCGTGGAGAGAAGAGGGAAACCGAGAAGAAACGCTGGGAGTGGCAGCAAGCCGAGAAGAGAACGCTGGGAGTGGGAGCAAGCCGAGAGGAAGGAGAAAAACGCTGGGAGAAAGAGCAACGCCAGACCGAGAAGACGAAGACCAAACCGAGAGAGGGAACTGAGCTGAAGACGAACCAGAAACGAGGCAACAAACTGAGATTCAAACTGCAGAAAACCGGTGCAGAAAACTGGTGCAGAAAACGTGCAGAAACGTCCCAAATCATGGAGTGAAAAGGAGCTGAACAAAGCTGTCCAATGTGCAGGAAAATGGTGGAAGTAACGTCCAAAATTCTGGAGTAAATAGGTGCTGAAGTTCAGACCATCCAAGGGGCAGAAAATGGAGAGTTTGGATGCCAAAATGATGTGCATAAACAAGGAAGTCTGAATCCAAAACAAAGTGGCAGCAAAGGGGAGTGATAGAAGCTGAAACATGGATGAAAAAACTCTGTTTTAAGCTCACAAAACAGAGGTGAACA
This sequence comes from Delonix regia, assembly GCA_037074485.1. Classification (NCBI taxonomy): domain Eukaryota; kingdom Viridiplantae; phylum Streptophyta; class Magnoliopsida; order Fabales; family Fabaceae; genus Delonix; species Delonix regia. Next base: position 6,164,417 of record CM073454.1, on the reverse strand, counting down.
GAGGAGAGCTTAGAAAGCACAAGGAAGAAGAGGAAAAGAGGAGGAGAAGAGAAGCTCTCAGCCTCCATCTTCCAGCCAAGAAGTAGGGACACCTTCTGCAGAGTTTCCAGCGCTAGAACCAACCAGAAAAAAACCAACAAAGCTGTCCAGCGAAACTCCAAAGAAGCTGTCCGTTTTCTGCACTTCCAGCAAGACCAGCGGCTTTTAGGGACTGTTGGAGGTTCATCTTCCATTGTTGGGTGAGGAGGAGAAGGTCCTTCTTCATTGGAGCTCAAAGGAGGAGCTGAAAAACCAGGTATGGCTGCACATTCTTCACTGGCCGAAAATCTGCTGCACGACGTCACTGTTCATCCGATTTCAATCTCATGCATGTGCACTGTTCACACACTCTAATATGCAAGGCTACTGTTCACATGTTTAAATTTGTTTATTTTTGTTCATTATAATTGTTTAGGCATTAGCTTTGATTAAGTATGGCCATTATGTATGAAATTAGCATGTGGGAATTTTGTTGTTCTTGATTGTTAGGATTATGTGAGTTTTTTTTCATCTCCTTAAGTCTTTGCAATTAATCAAATAATTGGAAGACAATGAATACTAATGAAATATTAATGAAATAATGTTGAAAAATAATTGAATGATAATTAATATTGTCATGACGAATAAAAAATTATCGTGTGAGAATTTTGTTCTCCTCGATTACCGGGGATTATGTGAGATATCAATCTCCTTAAATCCCTACAATGAATTGGATAATTAAAAAAGTAATAATGGTACAAATGAAATATTAATGGGGAATGATGGAAAATAAATCAATGATAATTAGTTGAATAATGGAAAACGACAATTAATATTAATGAAATATTAATTAATAAATAATAAAAAAATCATAATTAAATATTCATTCAAATTAACTATTTCCCATTTATTTGCGAAATTATCGTGTGAGAATTTTGTTCTCCTCGATATCGGGGATTATGTGAGATATTAATCTCCTTAAATCCCTACAATGAATTGGATAACTAATGAATATTGTCACGACGAATAAAAATTATCGTGTGAGAATTTTGTTCTCCTCGATTACCGAGGGTTATGTGAGATATTAATCTCCTTAAATCCTCATAATTAGTTGAATAATGGAAAAGCGACAATTAATATTAATGAAATATTAATTAATAAATAATAAAAATCATAATTAAATATTCATTCAAATTAACTATCTCCCATTATTTGCGAAATTATCGTGTGAGAATATTGTTCTCCTCGATTGTGCGCGATTATGTGAGATATTAATCTCCTCAAATCCCTATCATTAATTCCGAAATGACAATAATATTAATAATAATACAAAAATGAATAACTTGACAATATTTAAATATTAACTTTGATTAAATATTTATGTAAAATGGATCGTGTGAGAATACTTGTCTCCTCGACTTCCTGGGCTCGTGTGAGATTTTAATCTCCATAGAACCCGAAAATTAGCGTATGTTTGTTCAAAGACAAACAGATAAACCAATAAATAATAACACTTAAGTTAAATTGTCTACCAATAATAAATAATAATAACAATCAATATTTATCAACAATAAATTCAAAAAATCATAAAATAAAAAAATATATTCATTTCATTATAAATTATGCATTAATTCCCGAAATATAAACTCTCAAAACTCAAAAAAAAAATAATAATAATAAAATCAAAAAAATTTTAAAAAAAGAAAATGTGAAGAGCTCAGGAGAACAAGGTTAATCAGATTGTAGTAAATTAAAACACACAAACCAAATCTCTTTCCCGTTTTGTTTACAATGATCTGTTTTAATTAAAATCTTCCTATTCTCATCACAAATAAAAAAAACCCACCAATCACAAAACATGCCTTTTGGTCGAACTACGTGGACTTTGATCCCCATCACAGGGTACGTAGGCCCTAGGCTCTCATCCTAGGTCAAGTCCGTCCTTTGTAAATATCCATCTGTTTGCATGCATCCTCGCTTATTTGTCTTCTATGTCTAACGTGCATCCATGTCAATAAAAGGGTAATTGAGATTAATTAAAGGTCATATTCTATTTCAACTGACTAGTTTAAGGTAACCGTCCTTAGAGGCGGGTGTTGTGGGGTGCCTAACACCTTCCCCACACTCAAATAGACTCCCGAACCCATCTCTGACCTCGTAGACCATTTCGTCTTCCTTTTTCTTTTTATTTAAATTGGTTTTCCAAAGTTTTCCATTAAAAATTTTGGTGGCGACTCCAAATAAAATTGATTTTCAAAATTCCGTTTTTGGGAATCGGTTTTAAACCTTTTATTCGATTCCGCCGAAAGGTCGGTTACGACAACAAGCTAGATTTTTCTGACCCACATAGTTCAAGGATGCCCCTGGGTTTGCCAATAATTATGATATGTGTCAAAGAATAGGAAACCTTTCTAAGAAGCAAGAAATCTCGTTAAACTCCATCTTGGAGGTTGAACTCTTTGATGTATAGGGAATTGACTTCATGGGCCCCTTCATAAACTCATTTGGTAACATTTATATATTGCTTGCTGTGGATTATGTCTTTAAATGGGTTGAAGCTATTGTTTGCATCACTAATGATGCCAAGGTTATGGTAAGATTCTTGAAAAAGTAAATCTTTACACGATTCAGTACACCTAAGGCAATAAAAAGTGATAGAGGGAAACATTTTTGCAATAAACAATTTGAAATCCTCCTGAAGAAATATTGAGTACTTCACAAGGTAGCTCTAGCCTACCACCTCCAAAAAAATGTACAAGTAGAAGTATTGAATAGAGAAATTAAAACCATTTTAGAAAAAATAGTTTGTCCATCTCGTAAGGATTGGACAGTGAAGCAAGATGATGCTTTATGGGCTTATCGCACAACATATATGACACCTTTAGGCATGTCCCCATATCGATTGGTATTTGGCAAGGCATGTCATCTTCCATTAGAATTGGAACACAAGGCATACTGGGCCATTAAGAAATTGAACTTTGACTTAAATGCATACGGGGAAAGAGGCTCTTACAGCTTAATGAACTCATTGAATTTAGACTGAGTGCATATGAGAATAACAAAATTTATAAGGAAAAAATGAAATGCTGGTATGACAATATGATTCAATAGAGGAATTTTGAAGTTGGGCAAAGAGTATTGTTATTTAATTGCTGCTTAAAGCTTTTTCCTGGGAAATTAAAATCAAGTTAGTCAGGACCTTTCACTGTTATGGCATTGAATCTAAGAAGTTTAGTGGAACTCTTTAATGAAAAACACTCACCAAAAATTCAAAGTGAATGGGCAAAGACTGAAGTCACACTGGGGTGGAACAAATTTAAGGAACTAAGGCACAATCCCACTTGCTTAGTTGTAAACAAAATTGGTAGTCCAGCTGACGACTAAAACTGAAGTGCTTCTTGGAAGGTAACCCAAGCATTTTTCTTTACACTTTTCTTTATGATTGCTTGTTTATCATCTAGAGTCTAACCCAGTTTTGTTTTATTTCTTATGAAGGTAAGCTAAAAAAGGGGATTGTGTGAGGATATAGTGCCCAGCCGTGGACAAATTGGCGCTAGGGCAACATTTCCAGAAAGTTGTCACCCTAGCGAAGAAAAGATAGCACCTAGGCGCCCAATTCTCCAAAAATCATAAATAATAGGTAAAAATTTTAGTGCTTGGGCGTGGACAAATTAGCGTTAGGGCATTAATTCCATAGAGTTAGCGTCCAAGTGATGGATAAATGGCACCAGGGCGACCAAAAAAAAATTCTAGCGAAAAGAGCCTTGGCTCTGTAAACTAATGCCTGTGCAACATTTCTAAAGAGTTGACACTCGGGTGCAATTGGGCCACAGGTGAGTTTCTCTGAGCCATGGCTACCTTTTAGGGCATGCCACTTGATATGATGCCGCATGGCCGATGCCCCCCAGAGTTTCAGAATCTGATAGCGAAGTCCTCGAGCACCTATGCCATCATATATGTCAAGGAGGAGGATTCAGAGGAGACAAAGGACGATGATGGGCTAGACCTCTAGCTAGTTAGGGAAGTATCAGTAGTTTTTATTTTGTCTTAGTTTATTTTATAATGTACTTGTCAGACTTATGATAACTTAGTAGTGAGGGCATTGCATTGATTAGGCCTAGGGCAGCTATAAACAAAACTCAGATGATTATGATACAGTTGCATTAATAGTTAGTAAAATCATTAGTTTAATCTATTTCTAGGAGAATAGCATGCAATATCTAATAATTTCGAACTCACTATTAAAGTATAACAAAAAAAAAGAAGGGAGATTGAATGCATATGGGCCAATTATCTGTAATTATTCTTGTGATATGGAACATAAGTGCTAGGAATAACTTAGAATCAATTGCATGATATAGAGCCTGCTTCTTTCAAAGATAATTCTAAACGATCGAATGCAAGCTTTTTTTATTTGTCACCTTGTACTGCATTCTAGAACTTTATTGATCAACACTTGAAGCACAATTTTAACATATTGTCAGGAACAGGATTTAGGCATTATTTGGATTGATTGAGCCATTTATTTAGCCAACTAGAAATTCTCTCTCCCTAGATTCCCTTTTTGAGCCTTAGCTAAATAATGTTTCTTTCTTCACAACCATCCGCCCATCCACACCAATTTCCCTCTAACTACACTCCAATATCTTAGAAGACATAATAAGATCAAATAGTGATAGGTTAATGCCATAGCAAGCCTTGTAAGAAAAATAAGGGGCAACTAAAGAATGCTATACATGAGTATTGCAAGGCAACGATAGACCTAAATAGTAAAAAAAAGAAAAAAGAAGGTGATATTAGAATGCCCTTATATATTCAAAAAAAAAAAGGTGAGAGAGAGAATTTTTATATCACTGTCTCTAGAATGTTTGCTAGGATATGGATTGAGCCTAGAAAATCCCTCCCAACCTACCCTTACCTAAGCTAGACATTACAAGCTCATAAAGACCTAATGATTCTTGATTATGTGTTTCTCAATGGCAGTACAAAGAGTGGAGTGAAAATTAAACCTATGGAGTAAAGTCTCAAAAGAGGATAAAATATTAATATGTGTTTTTGAAAGGGATGAAAAATCTAGAAGTGAAAAGAATCTATAAATTGCATTCTATCTAAGAATTCAATATGTACTTTGACCTCGTGATCAAGATTAGTGCAGTTTAAATAGCTTATAGACAATCAAATCAACTTTCATTTGTTATACAAAGATAGTGGTGAGAAACATTATTTGACATTGTTTGCTCGAGGACTAACAAAGCCTTGAGGAAATTTTAATTGAACAAATACAACAATTTTTGAGAGAAACAATCTAGGATTTCATATTTAAACTAGAAAGGTTTAAGCTAACATTAGTTTTGGAAAGAATTGAAGGATATTTTAGGAAAAAAGACCAAAATGAAAGGAGAAGTGTAGAAGATCAAAAAGCTAGCACCCAGGTGCCACAGAAATAGCACCCAAGTGCCAATTTTAGAGAGTCAGCACCCTGGCGCCATATAGATAATGCCTGGGCGCCAAGTCTCTCAGGGATCAATACTCATTTCATCATTAACGTATACTTGCATGTGATATTGCACCTCGATTGCAATTTGAATTAATAATTATGGTATGCATTTTATTATACAATTGCATATGCCAAGTTTTGTGATGGAAACATTATTTTGTAATTATGTTTTTGGGACATAATTAGTGTTTCCTATTAGCTTTTGTCTTTCAGTAACTATTAGTGGTAAAAAATTTAAATAGGGTATTGAATCCTATAATATGTACCTGATGATCACCAAAGTGCATTTGGATATACCTAAGCTAACGGATCTTACTGCTAAATCTAGTGTTACTAACAGGGCTTACCATTGATAATAGTATGAGTCCAATAGGATTTTTCTAAGAGTTATGTAGTATACAATTGAGATGACTATCAAACAGAGCATTCCTGACATGGAAGCTGTAGTTGAACATTTGAAAGTGATTAATGAATGGTTCAAGAAATTTGATAAGACTTAAAAGGCTTATTATAACTCTTTGCAAGACAATACTCACTAGGATGGGTTTTCAAGAGTGTATGAGCACATAATGAAGTTTGTTAACTACTATAACAAGCTGAAATCCTATAATGTGGACTATAATGAAGTTTGTTTTCAAGAGTGCATGAGTGCATAATGAAGTTTGTTAACTATTACAACAAGTTGAAATCCTATAATGTGGACTATAATGAAGTTTATTTTCAGGAGTGCATGAGCACATAATGAAGTTTGTTAACTACTACAACAAGTTGAAATCTTATAATGTGGACTTAGATAAAAGTTACTTGGTCTACTGAATTCTTCAATTACTTCATGTTGAGCATGGGATTCTGAGAACCACTTATAATTTGTTAGAGGCTAAATGGACTGTTGATCAGATGATTTCTATAGTGACTTAAGAGGAAGATTTAATAAAGAAAAGGAATTGTCATGCAATCTGTGAACTACATTTCACAAAAGGGAAAGAAGAGAGAAGGCAAAGCTTATTGTAAGAAATCATATGGACCTGTAAGGGCAATAAGATCTCTAATTGCTTTAAGTTGAAGAAGAAGCGTGAGAAAGAAGGTATCTCCTTCTATAATGTCTTTCATATTCTAGTTTCTTTTGAAACCACTTCAGGTTCATGGTTCTTGGATTTTAAAGCAACAGTTCATCTAACTCATTCCTTGTAGAGGCCGATAGGAGGAGCCCATATGAAAGGGAAAGGATGATCCTTAGAATGGAAGGAATTTTAATTGCAGTTAGTTGTACAAGAATTGTAATCGTGTACTTACATTCTAGACATTGTTTGACTTTGAGTAATGTAGTTTATGTATCTTTATTAAGAAGGAATTTGATTTTTAGTTCTAGATTAGACAAACACAATTGCTTTTTCTAGCAAGGAAATGAAAGAATTGATATTTTCTTTGATTTTGTTATTGTTGGATCTACTTCCTTAATGAATAAATTATAACACTTAAATAAGAAAGCAAGTCTAGATTCTTCACTTAGTGCATCAGTTAATGCTGTAATAGGACATAAATGTCAAAGAATTCATGAAAATTCTTTTATGCTATGGCATCAACGTTTGGGTCATATCTCTAGAAAGAGATTAGAAAAGATGGTTAAATAACGAATAGTACATGACTTAGATTTATCTGATTTCGAATCTTGTGTTAATTGTATGAAGGAAAAACTTCCCGCTAGAGCTAGGAGTAAATGGGCAAATATATCTGAGAATATTTTAGACTTGATTGACATGAATATTTGTGGACCTATAACATTTAATGCCATAGGTGGTTATAAATACTTCATCACTTTCATAGATGATTACTGCAAATATGGATGAGTTAATTTGTTACATGAGAAATCTAATTCTTTAGATGCTTTCAAGCCATTTAAAGTTGTTGTTGAGCTTAAATCCAGAAAGGAAATAAAATGTGTTAGATCAGATAGAGATTGTGAATATTATGGTAGGTATACTAAAACATGTAGAAACCTTGGACCATTTGCCTAATTCTTACAAGAACATGGGATTGAAGCCCAGTATACCATATCTAACACTCCTTAACAAAATAGAGTTGTTGGAAGGTGAAATCACACCTTGATGGACATGGTTAGAAGTATAATTAGCCACTCTTCCTTGCTAAAATTTCTATGGGGTGATGCCCTTGAGATAGCGGCTTATATCTTCAATCAAGGTCTTAGTAAATTAGTTGAAAAGACCTATATGAACTTTTCACTAATAAGAAGCCTAGTTTGAATCACTTTCATATATGGGGTGGCAAAGCAGAGGTGAAAGCTTATAATCCTTAACTTAAGAAACTTGATTCTAGGATCGTCTGTGGATTTTTTATTGGGTATTGTTCTAGATCCAGAGGATATAGATTCTATTGCCCTACTCACATTACTAGAGTCATTGAGTCTGATAAATGATTTTATTTTGAGGATGACTTGGATAGTGGGAGTGGTGTTTCTTAGGCTATCAATTTGCATAATGAGAATGTATTGTTACCCTTGCTAGCTTTGTCATCCTATTAATCTTTTTTTTGTATTGGTAGAGAAGACATTCTTATTAAGAATCTAGTCAATCCTTTTTTAGAAACTCATATAGCTAATGTAGAGGAACTGATTATTAAATTGAGATGATCACAAAGGATTTGTAAGCCTACAATTCCAAACGATTATATTGTATATTGACAGGAATTTGAGTTAGATATTGTTGATGACATAGATCCTACCTCTTATGTTGAAGTTGTGTTAGGTCCTTATTCATATAAGTGGTTAGATGCTATGAATGATGAAATTACCTCCATACATCATAAGATGTAAGAGCTTGCTCAATTACCATATGGATGCAACCTTGTTGGCCACAAGTATGTCTTTAAGACCAAAAGTGTAATAACCCAAAAATATATATGTATTAATTTTAATAAAAAATTTAGAAAAATAAAATAAAATTTTATGGACTAAAATGAATGGTGAAAATAGTATTATGGTAAAAATTATAATTTTAACTTTTTAAGGACTAGAATGAAAAGAAAAATATTTTTTGGGATAAAAATATAATTTTAACCATTGCATAGTAACTTACATACTAAATATTAGCAAAAACGAGTGTTTACTGTGCAAATTTTGGCAAAAAAAAGTGGTTACTATTTGCACAGTGCCAAATAGTAACTTAAAAATTACTATAAATAGCATGAATATTTTTTAATTTTCTAATTCAAACTGGAAAGAGAGGTCATGTAAGGAGTATTTATATTTGGGCGAGAGGTAGCTTTGCGCAGACTTCTTTAATAAGGGTTATGCTATAGGAATAGGGGATCTCTACTATTGATCCCTATCGGTGAATGTATAATTAGCAAAGTAATTCTTTTCATTTTACCAAACATCTTTATTATCTTGTCCAACTTTCAATTTCTTTATTTTTAAATGGATTATATATACATATATATATATATATATATATATATATTCTAAAGTAGTCTTTCAAGAGTACATAATGGTACTAGAATCTCATTTAATAGATTGAGTAGAATTAAGACACTAAAATGTAATTTAATAGTACTTTTATGGAGCCTTATGGACTTTGTACAAGTAAAACTATAGCAGGTTGTGCTGTTTAAATGATTATTTAGATCCTATGAGTTCTTTGGCAAAGTAATTTATCACATAACTCCTGAGATCTATGACAGGATTTTACCACTTAAATGGTCACTGGAAAATGGGATTACTATATTTTCCCTACTTAGAACATTTTGGAACATGAACCATGCTAAAGGCTCCTGGATCAATCTGGACTTAGAAAAGTGGAAACTAAATATACAATAAATTTTAAGACATAAAGGAGATTCCAAACTATCAAGAGTATTATTATTATTATTATTATAAATATTATATATATGATTTATGATTTCTATATTAGATAACTGAGGTATAGATACAAATGATTTGAATGCAAGTTCCATTTTAATCCTCTATATTATTATCACTTCATTCTTAATCACTATTTATTTTATGTTATCTTCAAGATTATTTTTATTTAAATTATTTTATGGTAGTAAATATGTTAAATAAAATTATTTGTTTATATATCCTATTTACACTATTCAATGGATTTTATAATTTTAAGGATGAATGAGAATTCATGTAAAAACCACATAGCCGTTAGTAGGGGTAACGACCTCAGTGCACCTTATTGAAATAAATTATTAAGATGTATCTGGTAAAAGGATACAGGAATGAATTATTGGGACGTATCCAATGAAAGGATATAGATATGAGATTTTTAGATGTATTCGGTAAAGGGATATGGGTATGAATTATTGAAACATATCCAGTAAAGGGATACGGATATGAGATATTAAGATGTATATGAATATGAGATATTGAGATGTATCCAATTAAAGAACAACTAACTCCCAAGAGAGGGGCATTAAGGTTCAGTTATTTGACTTTATGAAACTTAAGCCTTCTTCCTTTTTAGGAATAGAAACAGTAGAGGAGCCATAAAACTTTCTAAATGAGGTAGGTTAGCTTTATAGAGCACATGGGTGTTCCTCAACTAGTAGCCTAACTTGGTTTAAAACCATGATGTAAGGAAACCTCAAGATTTGTCTCCTTTGGAATGGGAGGAATTCATACAATTATTTTTAGGAAATTCCTCCCTCAACCTATAAGAGATACAAAGACCAAAGAATTTGTGGCCTTGAGACAAAGAGATGACTAGCTCATCAATGAATATAAAGTGATATTTACTCAATTGTCATGATATGCTCTACACTTAGTAAAAACTGAAGACATGTATACAAAGCGCTTTGTCCATAGGCTTCTAGATTACTTATATAGATCAATAGTCAAACCTCGATATGATCCCTACAAAGGTGTGGTTGATAGTGCATAACTCTTTCAAGCTAGATTCAGAGGTAGTATAAATATGTAGGAGCACCGTAAACGACAAAATATTGAAGGTGATTAAAGTGGCCAACTAGGTCCTGGTGGTAACAACAGTGGTAGAGAGATCAAAGTGAGTCATTAAGGCCATCAAAGGAATTCTCACTAATGGGGAGGTCATAGTGGTCAATCTTCTAGCATTGTGTTGAGTAATGGTAGGAGGCGATCATTTATGTCCTATACCCCTTGCCTCACTTCTAGAAAAATGCATACTAGTATTTGTTTTGCAATTGTATGGGTATGTTACCAGTGTGGTCAACAAGGTCACTTTAAGAAGGATTGCCTTACGCTATATGCATCACTATTTTCTAGTCAAACATCTACCTAGACTGTGCTACAATCATCTTCAATACCAGCACTACCCTTGAGGAAAATTGAGGGTCCTGTAGGTTGGGGATCTAGCAGATCTCAAACTAGATACGGAGGTTCAGGGGGTAGGAATCAAGGATATGTAGGGAGAAGACAAGCCCATGTTTTTGCTATGACCCATCAAGATGCTTAAACATCTAATGCTATAGTTGCAAGTATACTTCCAGTTTGTTCATTTTATGCATATGTTTTATTTGATCCTGGAGTTACACATTCCTTTGTGCTCTCATTCTTCGTACTATGATTTGGTAAGGATGCAACACTTTTAGATACATTGTTAGTGGTATCTACACTCATCGGAGAACCAGCCATCATTGATCATGTGTATAGGGAATATGAAGTCTTAGTAAAAGGAATTCAGTTACTAGTTGATTTAATAGTCCTTGATATGATGGACTTTGATGTGATTATGGGCATGGATTGGCTATCTTCATGCCATGTCATGCTTGAATATCACAACAAAGTGGTGAAATTTAAGCTTCAAGAAGGGTAAAATTTTACCTTTCATAGAGATAAAAATTTATCACATAATAATTTAATTTATGCTATTAATGATAGTAAGTTGTAAGAAAGGGATGTAAGGGATATTTGGCGATTGTTAGAGACATACAAGGGGCAAATGAAAGATTTGAACATGTACCAATAGAGTGTGAGTACCCCAATATTTTTCCAAAAGAGTTGATAGGTATACTTTCATATAGGGAAATTGATTTTTGCATAGACTTGATTCCCAGTACTCAGCCTGTGTCTATACCTTCGTACCGTATGGCCCCTATAAAGCTTAAAGAGTTGAAAGAGCAATTGTAAGATCTTTTTGACAAGGGATTCATATGCCTTAGTTCTTCACTGTGGGGTGCTTTAGTATTGTTTGTGAAGAAGAATGATGGTTCCATGAGGTTGTGTATTGATTATAGGCAATTGAACAAGGTGACAGTGAAAAACAAATATCCATTACCATGAATAGATGAATTATTTGACTAAGTTCAAGGGGCCTAGTGTTTCTTTAAGATTGACTTGCGATCAAGGTATCATCAGTTGAAGATTCAAGGGGAAGACATTCTAAAGACAACTTTTAAGACTCATTATGAGCATTACGAATTCATGGTTATGTCGTTTGGTCTTATAAATGCTCCAACAGCTTTTATAGACTTGATGAATTGAGTCTTTAAGCCATACTTAGATCATTTTGTGGTCATTTTCATTAATGATATCCTTGTGTACTCAAAAATCAAGGAGGAACACAAGCAACACTTGATAATGACTTTACAAACACTGAGGGAAAATCGACTATATGCCAAGTTCTCCAAGTGCAAGTTTTAGCTAGATAATGTGGTTTTCTTAGGGTATACTGTATCCAAGGATAGGATTAGTGTAGATTTAAAGAAAGTAGAGGTGGTTCATAATTGGCCTAGACCCACCACAGTAATCAAGATATGTAGTTTTCTCATGTTAGCTAATTATTACCATGGATTTATGAAGGAATGCTTAACTTTAGTGCCAGTATTGGCTCTTCCTTTAGGAAGTGGAGAGTATATAGTTTATTGTGATGCCTCAAGAGTAGGATTAGGTTATGTATTGATGCAACATGGAAGGGTGATAGCCTAAGCATCTAGGCAACTTAAAAATCATGAACAAAATTATCTCACTCATGATTTAGAAATGGCTACAGCTATATTTGCCTTAAAGAAATGGAGCCACTACTTGTATGGTGAAACTTGTGAAATTTACACTGATCACAAGAGTCTTAAGTATATATCTCAATAGAGGGACTTGAACTTAAGACAAAGTATATATCTCAATAGTGGAATTTTTGAAAGACTATGATTGCAAGATTCTATACCACCCAAGTAAGGCTAATGTAGTTGTTAATTCTTTGAGTAGGAAGTCTATACATAGCTTGGCTCATATAACTAAGAGCAAGAGGTTGATTATGAAAAAATTTCAAAAGCTTATTGAAAGTGGAGTACAATTTGAGATGTCAGGGCTTAGTTCATTGCTGGCTTATGTACAATTTCGTTCCACCTTAGTGGATAAAATTAAGGCGGTAAAAGACCAAGACATTAAGTAAAAGACGATTATGGAAGAAGTCCATAAAGAGAAGGTACAGGAGTTTTCACTAGATGATGAAGGTGTTCTAAGATGTAGTTATAGGTTATGTGTACCAAATGTAGAAGATATACAGAGGAAGGTGATGGAGGAAGCTCATCACTATGTATACACTTTTCATCCAAGTTCCAATAAAATGTACCACAATTTGAGGGAGTTGTATCAGTGGAAAGGGATGAAAAAGGATGTAGTTCATTTCTAGATCCCTAATATGTCAACAAGTGAAGGCTGAACATCATAAACTTGTAAGCTTGCTTCAGCAGATTGAGATTTCAGAATGGAAGTGGTAAATGATCACAATGGATTTTGTTACTAGCTTGCCCAAGACCCTTGAAGGTTATGATTCAATATCAGTCATTGTAGATCGATTAACTAAGACTGCACACTTTCTACTTGTAATGGCTACCTATAGTGTAGCCCAATATGCTAAGCATTACATAGGCATGATCATCTCCCTTTATGGTGTACCAATGTCTATTATTTCTTACTATGGACCATAATTTACAACCAAGTTTTAAAAGTCTTTTCAAGAAGCCATAAGGACTCACTTGGATCTAGGTATTGTCTTTCATCCTCAAATTGATTGACAATCAGAGCGTACAATTTAAATATTGGAAGATATGTTTTGTGTATGTGTTTTGGATCTTAGTGGCAGTTGGGATAAATACTTGCCTTTGATAGAGTTTGCAAACAATAATAGCTATCAATCAAGTATACAGATGGCATCTTTTAAGGCACTGCAAGTCGCCAAGTGGTTGGTTTGAAGTAGGAGAATCTAAACTTTTAGGCCTAGAATTAATTCAAGAATCAGTTGCCAAGGTGAAATTATTTCGCAAAAGGTTATTAGCAGCCCAGAGTATGCAAAAAGCATATGCAAATAATAAAAGGCATGACTTAGAATTCCTAGTTGGTGACCTTGTATTTCTTGCAAATGTTACCCATGAAAGGTGTTTTGCGGTTTGTTATGAAGGGAAATTTAAATTTTAGATACATTGGGCCATTCAAGATACTAAAGAGGGTGGGTACTGTAGCATATCATTTGGCTCTTGCACCAAATTTTGTGAATATGCATCCCAGTATTCCATGTATCTATGCTCCGAAAATATTTACTTGATCCTTCTCATGTCCGTCAACTACAATCAATATAATTAAAAAAGCAACTCTCCTATGTAGAGTAACCTATTGTCATAACCAACAGACAAGTCAAGAGACAGAAGAACAAAGATATAGCTTCAATTAAAGTGGTGTGGCATAATCATACAGGTGAATAAGCAATAGGGGAAGTCGAAGAAGTCATGTGGAACAAGTACCCCCATCTCTTTGTTTCTAACGGTAAGTAGCCTCTCTAAAATTTAGAGACTGAATTTTTTTTAAGGGGAAGAGAATGTAATAACCCAAAAAATATTTGTAAATTTTAAGAAAAATATTAGAAAAATAAAATAAAATTTTATAGGTTAAAATGAAAGGAGAAAATAGTATTTAGGGTAAAAATTATATATTTAACTTTTTAGAAACTAAAATGAAAAGAAAAATACTTTCTAGGATTAAAATATAATTTAACCATTGTATAGTAACTTTCATAGTAAATGTTGACAAAAATGCATGGTTACTATGCAAATTTCGGCAAAAAATGCATTTAAATTTGAGTGAGAGGTAGCTTTGCATAGTGTCAAATAGTAACTTGAAAATTTCTATAAATGACACGAACATTTTCTAATTTTCTCATTCAAACTGAAAAGAGTGGTTGTGGAAGGAGCGTTTAAATTTGTGTGAAAGTTAGCTTTGTAGAGACCTCTTTAATTTGGGTTGTGCTATAGGAATAGGGAATCTCTACTATTAATCTCCATTTGTGAGTATATAATTAGCTAAGTAGCACTTTACATTTTTTTGAACGTCTTTATTATCTTGTCCAACTTTCAATTTCTTATTTTTATATGGATTTTATATATGTATATATATATATATATATATATATATTCTAAAGTAGTATTTTAAGAGTATTGATCTATTTTACACAACAAACTTCCTCATATTATGCCCATAATGGTGGAGGAATCCCATTTAATAGATTGAGTAGAATTAAGACATTAAAATGAAATTGCATAGTACCTTTATGGAGCCTTATGAACTTTGTAAGAGTAAAACTATAGCAGGCTGTACAACCAAAATGACTAATTTAGATCCAATGAGTTTCTTGACAAAACAATTCATCCTATATCTCTTAAGATCTATGGCAGGATTATATTGCCTAAATGGTCACTGGAAAGTGGGGTTACTATATTTTCCCTACCAGGAACATTTTGGAACATAAACCATGCTAAAAGCTCCTGGATCAATCTAGACTTAGAAAAGTGAAAACTAAATATATAATAAATTTTAAGACATAAAAGGGATTCCAAACTATCAAGAGTATTATAATTATTATAATTATTATATATAAGATTTATGATTTCCATATTTGACAACTGAGGTATAGATACAAATGATCCGTAGGTTCTCAAATAATCAAAATGCAAGTTCCATTTTAATCCTTTATATTATTGCCACTTCATTCTTAATCGTTCTTTATTTTATTTTATCTTCAAGATTATTTTTATTTAAATTACTTTATGGTAGTAAACATGTTAAATAAAATTATTTATTTATATATCTTATTTACAATAGTCAATGGATTCTATAATTTAAATGATGTATGAGAATTCATGTAAGAACCCTGTAGTCACTAGCGGGGATAATGACCTTGGTACACCATGTTGAAATGAATTATTATGATGTATCTGGTAAATGGATACAAGTATGAATTATTGAGACGTCTCCAGTGAAGGGATACAGATATGAGATATTGAAATGTATCCAGTAAAGGGATACGGGTATGAATTATTCAAATGTATCCAGTAAAAGGCAGATATGAGATATTAAGATGTATCTAGTAAAGGGATACAAGTGTGAATTAGTGGGACATATCCTGTGAAGCGGTATGGATATAAGTTATTGATATGTATCAAGTCAAGGGATATAGTATGAATAATTGAAGCATAGCTGATAATGGAATATGAGTATGATGACCTTGGTTCTTTCCTTAATAACCGTTTCATATAAAATTTAAAGTTTAGAAATAATATTCTTATTTTATCAACACTTCTTGTTATTTAAAAATTCTAAAGTCTTTATTATTTTCCCTTACTTTGTTACTTATTCACTCACTAAGTCAGTGGTAGACTTACACCTCTCTCTTAAATATTTTTCAAATCAATCAATGCTAGCGAAGTTGCTTTGGGAATTTTCTTATTGTTCAGGCATTTTAGTATGTTGTTATAAGTTAATCACAGTGTATGTTTGACTCCAAGGTGGTGGCTACTAAGTGTCTGTTTGTTTGGGATTTTGTGAAGTATTGTAAGCCTTGTGTGGCCTATTTCCTTATTATACCAAATATATATTGTGAAATTGTTGAATTATATTTCAAAGTGTGTCTAATATGTATCATCGATATTTTTTTTTAGAAAATGTAAACCAAAAATGTTATATTAAGCTAGTTAGGCTAAGTTGATTTAGCCTATGTGCTGGTCACGGCTAATGAATTTGGGTCATGACAAAAGGAAAGGCCTATCGAAAAGTTGAAAGGTATAAAGCTAGACTTGTAGTTAAAGATTACAATAAGAGGGAAGGCATTGATTATTTAGAAACCTTTTCACCGGTGACTACTAAAGATGCCTTTAGAATAGTGATGTCTTAGTTGCACAGTTAAACCTTGAACTTTACCTCATGGATGTCAAAATAGAATTTCTAAATGGAGTTCTGCATGAGGATGTATACATGAGACATCTTGATGGATTTGTTGAATTTGAGAAAGAACACTTAGTGTGTAAGCTAAATAGATCCATTTATGGGCTAAAACAAACCTCAAGGCAATGGTATTTGAAATTTGATGAGGTAATCACTTTAGTTGGATTAATAGAGAATGTTTTCAATAAGTGCACTTATCAGAAATTTAAAGGAAACAATTTTGTGATCCTTATGCTGGATGATGATGACATCCTATTGGCCAGTAACTCAGTGAACTTATTGAATGTGACAAAAAAAATCTTGTCTTGTCCCTTTGATATGAAAGATATAGTTGAAGCTTCTTTTGTTTGGGGAATTCTGATTCACCATGATAAATTTTGTATTCCTAGTTTGTCTCAGGTAACTTATATAGATCGAGTGTTGAAGAAATTTAACATGCATTCTTGCACTCTTTGTGTTGCACTTGTGCAAAAAGGTGAAACGTTATCAAAATCATTGTGTTCTAAGAATGGTAAGAGAGGACTTTAATGGACAATACTTCATATGCATTTGTTGTTGGTAGCCTAATGTATGCTCAGGTTTGCACAAGTCTGGACATTGCTTTTGCTATTGGTATGCTTGGCAAATATCTAAGTGATCTTTAGTGTGATCATTGAAACGTTGCAAAGAAAGTTATGAGGTACTTTTAAAGTACAAAGCATCACATGTTAACTCTCATAAAGTCCAATTCACTTGAAATAGTGGGATATTTTAATTCAAACTATACATCATGTATTGATTATCATAAATTCACTTATGGATACATCTTCATGATGTATGGAGGAGTTGTTTCATGGAAAAGTTGCAAGCAATGACTTACAACTACCTTAACTATGGATTCAAAGTATATTGCTTGTTATGAGGCTACCCATCAGGCCATATGGTTGAGGAAACTAATATCTGGCATGCATATTGTTAATTCTATATCATGACCTCTGACCATGTACTGCAATAGTTCGTCTTCTATTGGCTTTTTCTAGATCCACATGAACTCCAGTCAAACTAAACATTATGATCTTAAATTCTTGTTCTTTAGGGAAAAGATTGCTAAATCTTATACTCATTTTATTCACATATCAAGTGTATGTAGGTTAGCAGTTTCGTTGATGAAAGGCTTGCCTATATGAGTCTTTAAAAGACATGTGACTCATATGAGTATTGTTGAAAAATTTGATGGAGCCTTGATTTAGATGGAGTTTGAGTCAAGTCCTTAGACTTTTGTGGTGTAATATGACACTAAAAACATCATTTCATATTCCATTATGTTCAGATTTGAAACTAAGTCTGTGACAATGTTAACATCACTTGTTTTCCTATCGAATTCAGTTATCTTATATAGTTTCATTTTTAAACTTTGTATGGTTTAGTGTATACACACATTTATGTGTTCTTACAAATATTGGTAGCTTAATTTTGTTGATTGATTGATTGTACTAATAATTGATAAATGCTATCCAAGTAGGAGAATATTGGAATAACTTTAGTGGACTAACATTAATCCTATTATTAGAATAATTTGTTTGATAATTAATTAGGCAATCAATATTAATCTAAACAAAGAATGCAACCTACAATCTACTATTAACCAATGATTATTCCATCCAATTGCAAATTAAGAGCTGATGAAGGGAGTTTGAACTCATGTAATTGAGTTAATTAGAGGGCTTATTTTATTAAAATAAAAAACCCTTTTTTATTATTAAAAGTTACTATAAATGGGTGGCTTGTGACTTTTCCATATTAGAAAACATTTCCATAAATAGCAAAGCCTTCTCTTGTGGCTTTCTCTCTTCATCTCTACCTCTTTTGCTTCCTCATGACACTGGGCACAATAAGTTGTTGATCTCTATTTATTAGTTGAACCATGACCGGATGCTTCTTCAACTCCAAATACATGTGTTTCTCTTCTTGCAAACACCTATTTTGAACATTATCTTGTATAATGTTGATTTAGCATATTAAACAAATTCTACTATTCAAATCAAGAAAGTTCCTGAAAAAAATTGTAGAGAATTAAGATTGCTCTATACTAGAAGTGTTCTACGTTGAAAGATTACCACGTACGGATTCCGCCAACTATGTTTTGATGTGCATGCATCATGCATAAAATATATGGTAAACCCTTGCTTAGCTTAACATTTTGATTATATCAAACTGCTAAATACATCATTTAACATTTTGATTGTATCAAGCGGTGAAAGAGAAAATAATGTGCGCTAAATGAAATTTGTGTTTCGAAAGACTGCAATATAATTATATGGCTCTTCAGGTGATATTTGGAAAGTCATTCTTAAAATTAATTCTAAATATTTAAAATTGATAGACAATAACTTTTAAAATCTCACAAAAAATTTTCGAAAGCTTATGAGAAGGAGTTTTAGAAAAATAGGCCGGCCCCTTAATCGAAAAATCATATTTTTAAGTGGGCCCTATTCTCAATTTCCAAAAGCAGGATTTTGGTTTTTTTTTTCTCTTACAAAATTTTTCTTTTGATCTCTCACTTATTCTAATGCCCAAAATGATCATTTGACTTTTTGAAAAATATCAGACTTGATTCACCACATTTTTTAAAAGAAAATCAAATTTAATTAATTGAATTTATGGTTTATTTGATAGAGAGACAAAAATATGACTTTTTTTTTTTGTAAAATAAGGAATTAAACGTGATATTTGTCAATAAATAGTAGACCATTGGGAATATTATAATAAATAAAATATGAAATTGACAATTTTGTAATTTTTTTCCGAAAATGATGGGGTTGTTAATAACAAAAAGCACTCATGATTACATGAGTTCTAGGTCGCTATTATTGTTTAAACTAGTTATATATGTTAGGTCAGCCAGTTGACCGGACGAACTGAGAAACTTCGAACCAGCTAATTTAGCAAGGGAATGAATGGGTTACGGGTATTGTCAAACATAAGAAAATAATTTTAAAATTAAACGGGTCAATTAGTTTATATATTAATATATGTGATCTTTTTTTCCATGAGTCAATCCGCATCTAGTCTAATTAATATATTTGACTTATGAGTTAGTGGAGACAATTGCACTGTATAATTCGTTTTATTATTACTTTCACGTAATGTGACTTTCTGTGTAATTTTCATAATAAAGAAGATATAAGCATAATTTAATAATATTTCAAGAAAATTAGTATAATTTTTTTCTTATGAATGTATGATTATTTATGAGTAATAGAATGTCTTTGGATAACCCTCCTCAATCCGGATTTCCTGCTATTGGATTTATGCTGTAACTAACTAATGGTTCATGTTAATTTAACAATACCATCTCATGTTTTGTATTTAAAATTTAGAAATTGAAATTGATAATTTAAAAAAAATTAAATTGATTTTTTTTTTTAAATTTTATTTGACTGACTACAAATAATTTAAAATTTTACTTGTTAAAATATAACAATACATATTGTTGATATATCCAACAGAATGGGATCCATTTTGAACCCTTCCTCTACAGGTCGATGGGGAAAGGAGTGATCAAATTAATACTCCCCGCTATCGTGAATTTCTATTTTAAAGATCAGCAAAAGCATCATACAGTATGGGCTTAGTTGTATAGTATGCCATGCATGGTGGATGGGTATTCAAATATATATTTAAAATTTTAATTAACGGCAACCTATCTGCCACGCTGCCACCTTTGAATCCCAATCCACATGCACTCCCACGCGCTGTCCAGTTAGCTACCTACCTACCCGTCTGGTATCATTTCCCCTTCGAATTCAATCCCTATATAATGAACTTCTCTCTCTTACTTTCTCCATCAAATTATCGATCATTGTAATAGCTCAACCCTATCAGTTCGTATACCTAACTCAACTCGATCATCTTCTACAAACCAAATATGGGCTCTAATTCTGATCTTGTGCATGTCTTTCTGGTCTCTTTTCCAGGCCAAGGTCACGTCAACCCTCTTCTCAGACTCGGCAAGCGCTTGGCCTCAAAGGGCTTGCTCGTCACATTCTGCACACCGAAAAGCTGGGCAAAGCAAATGAGGATAGCCAATAATATCTCCAATGAGCTGGCCCCCGTTGGCGACGGCTTCATTCGGTTCGAGTCCTTCGATGATGGCTGGGACGAAGACGAGCCTAGGCGTCAAGACATGGACCAATATCTCACCCAGCTCGAGCTCGTAGGCAAGGACGTCCTCCCTCGCATAATCAAGTACCACACCGAGCAGAACCGACCCGTCTTTTGCCTCATTAATAACCCCTTCATACCTTGGGTGTCTGACGTAGCGGCGAGCCTCGGCCTCCCTTCTGCTATGCTATGGGTTCAATCTTGTGCTTGCTTCTCTGCTTACTACCATTACTACAAAAGATTTGTGCCTTTCCCATCTGAAACTGAGCCCGAACTTGACGTTCAGCTTCCTTGTATGCCGTCGTTGCGGTACGATGAGGTCCCTAGCTTTTTGTACCCTACAACTCCGTACCCCTTCCTGAGGAGGGCCATTATGGGACAGTTCAGGAACTTGGAGAAACCCTTTTGTGTCCTCATAGACAGCTTTGAGGAACTCGAGTACGAGAATGTTCGGTACATGTCCAAGATTTGCCCTATTAAGACCGTAGGGCCTTTGTTCAAGAACCCCAGAGCAGCAAACGACACCGTTCGAGGGGACCTAATGAAGGCCGATGACTGTATCATCCAGTGGCTCAACTCGAAGCCTCCGTCTACGGTGGTTTACATATCCTTTGGAAGCGTGGTGCACTTGAAGCAAGAACAAGTGGACGAGATCGCTTACGGGCTTTTGGGCTCTGGGTTTTCCTTTCTCTGGGTCATGAAGCCTCCCCACAAAGACTCCGGGCTTGGGCTTCACGTGCTTCCGGATGGCTTCTTGGAGAACGTTGGGGATAAAGGGAAGGTGGTGAAGTGGAGCCCACAGGAGCAGGTTCTGGCCCACCCATCGGTGGCTTGTTTTGTGACTCACTGTGGGTGGAACTCATCAATGGAGGCTCTTGCTTCTGGGGTGCCACTACTGGCTTTTCCACAGTGGGGTGACCAAGTGACTAATGCCAAGTACTTAGTGGATGTGTTCAAAGTTGGAGTGAGAATGTGTAGGGGTGAGGCTGCCAATGAGTTGATCAGAAGGGACGAGGTCAAGAGGTGTTTTCTGGAGGCGACGGTGAGCCCCAAGGCAGCGGAGATGAAGCGGAATGCGTTGAAGTTGAAGAAAGCGGCAGAGGAGGCGGTGGCAGAAGGTGGTTCCTCTGATCGGAATATCCAGGCCTTTGTGGATGAAGTAAAGGAGAGAAGCATGGAAATTAAGAAGGCCGTACCCAAGAGCATATTGCGGTGAATTGAAATCTATAAGTTGCAATCTTTGTTGGATTGTTGATTAAAATTTTATGAGACACTAAATTCAAAACTATTTTATTTATGAGTTACTAAATTAATAAAATAATTCAATGGAAAACTAAAATTAAAAAAATTAACACATCCGTACGGGGCTGTTGAGTTTTACTAGATGCTTTTATGAGGGAAATTAAATTAAATGAATAAAAAGTTAAACAAGAGGAATATTTTTTTTGTTAGACATCATTTTTTCTTCTTTTGATGCCTCAATATGCATGGATTCTTAAAATTCTGTTCGGCCATATGTTTCATATTGTATGGTTCAATGTTTCTCATGTACGTAGAAGATTTATCTTGTAACTTAGAAGGTGCTCTTCTGTACCTTCAATTCTTGGTAAGATTCAGTTAAATTATTAGATCATATTTCTTTTAAAACAAAAGTTTTTATATGAACAAAATATATTGGACAATTTGATAAGAAGAGAAATCAAAGTGCATCCAGAGCTGCAATTTGTTAGATTTCCGAGGCGTTTCATACAAATCGAATTGGAGTTTAATTTGCAAAGTTTTATGTTAATGCCTGTACTGCAGTTGTTCTTTCGTTGCCATCACGTTGTTCATCAGCAGGCAAATGACTTTAAAAGTAGATTCAATTTTTTAAAAAAAAATTGATTACCTAATATATTATGAAAAATGTTAATTAATATTAATGTATTAAAGGATTTAGGTATCTTTATAAATTTATTTACTTTTTTATACATAAATTTATTATTTTTTATAATTTAACATATATCAAACACATTTTTATAAGATTTATTTTTAAATAGAATTATATTTTATATTTATTATCAATTTATTTTTTTAAGAAAATGATAACAATGATACATTATTTTAAAACACTCTCGATCGGTATATTAATGAACACGTGATCTCATCTAATCTTATATATATTCACATATGCTAAATTTATTATAATGTACCTATGTCTAACGCTTTGACGTAAAAGCATGGGTACCTTTGTGACTAAAATTTATTTAGATGCAAAACAAAAGTTGATTCCTTTCAGTTTACTTATCTTTAATCAAGTTACCTAAATGAATTCAGTAAATGTAATAAATATTCATTAACCAATAACATTTGTTAGCAAAATAAAATTACCTAACCTTGCTAGTCATTTAAAAGGACTTCAGTGAGACACATCTATTCGGGGTTCAAAATAGATCCCATTTCTAAATTTTTTAAAACCTATATATTTCTTGAAAAGAAGCTTTAAAGCCGACAAATTCATTGAATAGGCGAAACCCAAAATTAAGCAGATTTAGTGTTGCAGACCGGAAAGCATGCGAGCCACGACATTGCAATAATTTTTATGACGTGATGAATTAATGACATTCTTTAATATAAGGTGGTTGTGGAGCAGCTTCAATGGCTCATACTCGAAAACAGAAGAAAACAAAAGTTGTCCATATGGGTATTAATTACAAAGGTCAAACGTCTACGAATCTTTTGAGATATTGTTTTAATATGGATATACATATGTAGTGATTTTTAATTAATTTGATTCCGCGTAATTTGTTTGTTGTATTTTAATGTTTTTCAAAAGTAAAAATGCTTTCAACATCACTTTTCGTTCATTCTCTGTCCATAACTTTCCGATTAAACCAACAAAGGCTCATGTGAACTTTTTCTTATCTTGTGTGCAGAAAAAGGCGTTCAAAGTAAAAACCACAAGTCCAATTAGTTGAGCAAAAAGGAAAGATTGTTTATAGTTAGGGTTGTATAGTTAGTGAGGAGATACACACTTGGGCGTGAAATAGAACATTGAATTTCAATTAGACGATCTACCCTTGTTTATTATGAATATTTAAGGTGCTTCACAAGTCCAAATGCATTATGAAGCATTAAGAGCAAGAAGGCTGAGCCTGAGATCAAGGTACAGGAATTTAAAGATGGGATCAAGGTTGTTGATAAAGGTGCATCTAGAAAGGTTGAATATATAAGTTCCAAAAGTAGGAATGATTATATAAAATATAATTTAAAAATTTTGATAACTAGGGCTTGTTGTGACTAGAAAATATTGACTAGTACTAATATATCTACGTGATAGTATAATAGTATGACATAATGTATTAGTTCAATCAAATCTTTCATAGAGAAAGTGGGAGCTTCACCCATAGTGGGTGACATTTATTGGTGAAATTATTTGATTAAACCAATACATTACATTAGATGTTTCGTAGGTGTGTTAGTATTAGCTAATAATTTTTTTTTTTGTTGTAATCGTGTTATTAGATCAAGGGGTTGGTTCTGTTTATTGAGATTAGGGGTTATTGCAATTAAAAGAAAAGAATGGACGAGAATGTAATATTTCTGAATCTTCCAAATTCATAAAATAAAAAATTTTATTTTTTTATTATATTAGGGAGTATTAAATTAGTTGATTATTGGCTAACCATTTTTTTTCTAGTTTATTAGTTTTCAGAAGTGATGATTTGTTGTTAAGCTAATCAAAATTAATTTGTTACAACTAGTTAATATTTTTGTATCTTATATATATCTTTCATACAAGTGTGAATGGTGTAGAAAATGAGGGGAAAAACCCATTCCCTCAAGCTTATCCTAGAAAGATTGTGGCTCACATTACTAAAAATGAAATGAACAAGAGGCATTGGGCTGAATTCCTACTCACAACTTCATAGCCAATTGTTTGCACAATATCTAAGTTTTGTAAAAATTTCGACAGTCTTTTTCCCAAAAAGGAGACCCCCTAAGATTTTTGTAGTACACTTGTTAGCCCAAAACCAAACAAAGCAAAGAGCTTCTCTCTCATAAACATCTAGTATTATCCAAATACACAAAATGGGTTGGGGGAAATCTACTTGTTGTCATCTAGAATACATCTAGAACAAATATACATCAACCAAACTAGAATTTAACAAAATATACAAAGACGTACGAAAAGGAAGAACCAGCCATCGTGGAACAAGCCGAGGCTCCCCAGGGAAACCTATACCTTATCTTTGAATTTAGGAGGATTATCTAACCAACTATTTAGAAATGACAAATTTCATTCGATAGATAACACTCTAGTGAATGAGTGAATCAAATAAGTAAGGAAATGAAAATATAGAAATTATGATATCGTACTTGATAAGGTAAGGTCATGAAATAATGATATAAGGCAATAAAGTTGTAAACCAAACGTCAAATGTACATCTTACTATTTAAATTAGAGCATATGTAACCTAAGTGAAATCTGGTTAAGTTTCAAAGTAATGTGAATATATGGAAAATTGTTCTTAGTCAAAGCCATAGTTAGGAAGGACCAATTGAAGACATAATACAACTATAGTAGGCATACAACCCTTAGAGAAATCACCATCTATTGAGGGCACACAACCCTTGAGGAAATTCACTATATGTTGGGGGCACACAGTTCTTGAGAGTAATTAACCAAATTGTCATGAGTTCTTTGCTCACACTACATTATCTCTCCTTCCATGTATGATGACTGTCATATGGGACTAGCATTTCCTATCACCTTGTTAGTTGGGTGTTTCGTAGGTGTACCATGAGTTAACAAATCTGTTGTTAGCTACCAATATTCTATACTAGTCCTCTCTAAAGTAAATAAATATTTTGTCTATGGGATTTCTTCATTTATTTAGCAACACTATCAATACCGAACCTCACTAATTTGTATTTAATTCATAAACAAGTTTTTTTCCATATAAATTCCTTATTCCCCTTCGCGGTTACAGTGGAAGTAAAATTTACTCCTTCTAAAGTAAACTAAACAAAATGAGAAGTTGTTGGTGCCTTAAAATATTGAGTAGCTTAGGAACAAAAGATAAAATGAAAGTAAAATATTAATAACAATAATAATAGCAATACATATTAAGCACACTTTGAACACAACAAGAAATATGCAAATCAAATTCAATTCAATAAAGCTTGTGGGTGTTATCTTCTCACCTGACTAGACAAATAAAACTAACTATATCTAGCTATTCTTAAAGCCTTGGTTTTGACACGCCCTTAAGGTAGGTACCTATAAGGTTTATATACAAGATTACATTGATTAACATGGTAGTTTACAAAAGATAGTTTAACTTAGTTCCCGTTTCACCCTAAAGGCTTCACTAACAATAGTTAACTTTACCTCTCTTGAAATCATTCATGGATTTCACATATTAAGTATTTCTGTAATTAGCATAATCATTTTAAAGAACCTTCACGAGCTCCTTTCTCCCAATAGTTGAAATCACCTTCAAAAAGCTTTTGATCTAACTTAGGATTTCATTTAAAGCTTTGCACACAACAAGGTGGATACGGTGGCGAGGGAAAAAGTAATAATTAATTAATTACTCATTTATTTCTTATTTCCTAAGTCCCAATTAGAGTATCCTTGCTTCTAACACGTACACACATATATGTGCCTGCATACACATGTATTTTCTAGAAATTTCTTCATATATATGTTCGCATATGAATTCACCTCCCCTAATCCCTTGCTTTTTTGACATGTTGCTATTTCTCAATCTTTAAGTAACATATGAAGCGATTATTTTTAATAATTGAATACCATAAAATAAATTACAAAGACGATTAATTAAAAGGTTAACTCAACCATCCATCAACAAGCATTCACATCGATAAATTTCCTAACAAGGCAATTGGATTGTTGGAAAATTATGAATCTACCATAACCACTTACCACAGTTGTTTAAGCTTCCTACAACCAACTCAACCACGTCTCTTGATGTATTTGAAGGTGAAGCATAAAAATTTAGCTCAAGGAGTGACATTCACGCATCAACCCATACCTTTCGTGCTCTAATGTCAGCGAGAGAAAGAGAGAGAAAACCTCATGTCGAAAATTGAAATTATTTGACCTAGAATGCGTCGAAGAGTGATAGGAAAAGGATGATTTCAACCGAAAATAGGATTTGCTAGCCAGAATGTGGAGGAAGATGCAAGAACAACATTCAGTGAGTTCCATTTGTGTCAAAAAGAAATTATATGCGTGAAGAAGATGGTTAGTGAAGGGTATTTTTTGTAATTTCGAGATGGGACAAGTGGCACAAAAATTAAAAAAAACATTAAAAGAGCTGGGTTCCTCTCTTGATATGCATGCCAGGCTCAAACCTGTAGCCCTTTGGATGTTTGGAGTTTGTGAGACTAATTAATGACCCAGACTCATTTTTGAGCTTTATTACCACTTAATTTATATTTAAGTCATCATAAATTTTCTTCCTATTTTTCCATGGGATAATTTTATTTTATTTTTTCTTACCTAACATCTACACTCCCTTATTCCCTGTCTAGGCGTATAAGATTCTTAAATAAAGCATCTAAAAGTTGCAATTTCATAGGTGTTACGTGTTTAATGATAGGCAATATTCTGCTTAAGATAGTAATAAAATTCATATTTATATGTTAACCATTACCCACTTTCTCAGTTTCTCAATTTCTATTTTCGATGACCCTCTCTTCCTAGGATTAGAGTCGTCATCGATGTGTAGCCTTATATGCTAAACTGATAGTTGAAACTATATGGCGTTGTCTGCTTTTTGAATGGCTCATGGTAATCATTTTTCTTTGGCCTTACTATATGTGGTAGTGTTTTCATCTTTTTATAGTATAGTTTGAAAGTACAACTCTATTATTATTATTATTATTATTTCCCACGTCGAAATTGCAAGCAAATCTATCCGTTGTTCAACAATACCTTGGGTTATATCAGGGTGGTGTGTTTGATTGTTTGCTTATTCATGTTTTCAAACAAACGTTGTATGGCAGAATTAATTGATTAAGTTAAACCCATTTTGATTAGTGCATTATAATCTCAATTCTCAAAACTTAGAAGCTGGAGTACTCAACTTCCGATGAGTTTGATATTTGTTTGATACTTTGGCATCATAATGATCCAAAACCATTTGCATTATTTATTCAAGGAATGCTAGTTTTAATCTCAGACAAAAGATTTAACTACTTTTATAGAACATCTTTCAGTGACTGGTGTATAGCTGTAAAGTATAAATATCTCTCTTGTCGTGTTTCATTAAAGCATTTGAAGAAAGCAAGAGACATTTTCTGGTGTTACTTTGAGTGACACCGAGCTGAGAGTAGGAAGACCCACTTGGCAGCAAAAGTTTAAAACAACAGCTTGAGCTCACATGGGTAAGAAAAGATCTCAGACATAAAGTTGTTAGTATTATTGGTTCATGTATGCAAAGAGGAAAGGGTATGTGCAGTACTGGCCACTCTCAGAGATCTCCTTCCAAATCAATATGGTTGATAGTTTGTGTCACACCCCAACTTCCAGAGTGCAACCGGCACAGATAACGAAAATAACTCGTCTCTGTAAACCTAACACGATGTTTTCTTAGCTAAATTTTAAATCATACATAATAGAAAGTCATGAAAATTCATTATCAAGTAGATTCACATTCATATATTTTGTAGAAATTTTGGCAGAGTCTCCTTTGTAACTGAGACCTCCCGAAATTGCTACAATTATCTGCCAAAAACAATAATATCTAGAAAAGAAAGCTCAGTTCTTAAATCAATCCAAAGACAACTACATCACAATAGAGGAATGGGGAATATACCTGTGGTCATCCATACTCATTTACAGTATTTACATCTTCAACAATTTACACTATTACAAAAAAAATACAAAACCCCTTCAAAATAGGGAATCAAATCCTCAGCAAAACCAATATGGCTCTTCTAGCCCTCTTGGTTAGTAAACTGCTCTGAGTGATTGCCTAAAATTAAATAAAATATAGACGGGTAGTATTCCAGTAATCAACCATTATAATACCTTTTAACCTAATCAGTTCTCTGTAAATCATCATTTAAAACCTTATCATATTAAGCCATAAACCTGCAATATAACAATAATGGTTATGGATTCATTCCATGGAAATTAAATCGATCAAGGGTACTTAGCCCTTGGATATATATATTTATTGATCGAGGATCCACAGCCCTCAGAAAATCTTTATCATCGGTCAAGGGTACTTAGCCCTTGGATATATATATATTTATCGGTTGATGATCCACAGCCCTTCGAAAATCTTTTTCATTAGTCATGGGTACTCAGCCCTTGAATACTTTTATCATTGGTTAAGGGAACTTAGCCCTTGAGTAAATAAAATCAGACGGTCATGAGGCCCAAGCTCGCGCTATTTAACACATCTGGTATCACTTTTCATACAATCCTCTTTTTATGGTTTTTGCATGGGCATCACATACAAGTCATACATCATAATTCATTTGAAAGACTAACAAGTCTAGCAACTATACTACCATATAACGATATAACAGTAAATATATGGTTGGAAGAGCTACCGCTTACCTGGTGGGTGAAATAGGCTCCTTTCTCTTGGTTATAATATATTTCACCTAATAATTCCTATATCACTAAAATACAATTTCCTCAATTCCCATCACTAATACACATTAATTTAGGCTCATAATAATGCCTCTTAATAAGTTCATAAATGGAAAAGACTTACCAAAAGCAACCAAATTTTTACAATGCTCATAATAACCTATAATGGCAATTCATCACATAATTCCAATTAAGAAGAATTTTCTTCTTTTAATGCATCACATTTCCATTACCAATTTCATGTCCAACTTCCTTATTACCACTAAAAACAAGCCTTAGCTCATATTCCTTGATTCCACCACCTAACTTACTTAGGTTTTTCATCAATTTCAATTCACTTCCTTATAAACTTACTAAATTTTCAATTTCATCCCAAATTTTCATACTTTCACCTTCAACCAAGCCTAGCCATGAAGAACAATAGGATTTCAGTTCATCAACATTAAAAGTGTTCCAATAAGACCAACTTAAACCCATTAAATTCCAAAATTCTACAATTCTCTATAAAACCCCAAAATTTGGAAAATTTTTAGTTTAGTCCCTGGAAGAACCAATAATAAAAACTTGCTTAAAAACGTGTTTCCAAGGCTAAAATTCAATGGGAAAGGGCCAAAAATACATCTTCCATCAATGTTTTCATGAAAAACTGAGCAAAACTCATCAAAAAACTGTTAAAATCCTCTTTTCCTCGGTTGCCAACAATGACCGGCAGAAAATTGGGGCTGTCGCCAGAAACTGCAGGGCGTGGCGGTCAAAAACTCATCATAGGTGAGGGAGGGTGTTAGCTGGAAGTTGGGATGTGGTGGTGCAGGGGCTGACATTGCAAGAAGGCAGAACCGAAATGGAAGAAGAAAAACGCTGTAAAGGAAGAAGAACACGATGGGAAGAAGAAGAAAATTAAGGGCATTTTGGTCATTTCACACTGGCGGACACTTGTTAACACCAAAAACTTTCTGAGGGAGTAGGATGCTGGTCTCGAACCCGTGCCAGCAAGCTCCAGGTGTCATGCCTTACCTCTAAGCCACAGCTCATATCTGATTAATAACATACCGTATAAACTTATGCTTTTACTCTTGCTAATAACAAAAAATTACATCATCCTTAGCAAATGTTATAGTATGATTCCAATATAACATGTCTATGACAACCACATTGTTGGGAAGATGATGAAAATGATACATTTTATTTTATTTTTGGTCAAGAAAAGTATATATTGACTAGTATTTCTATTATTTTTTCTAATCATGAACATGTTTTGAATGTTATAACTAGGGGTAAACCGAAAAGGTTGAGATTATAAAGGCTTTAGTTTAATTCTTTGAGTTTATTATTTATGATGGTCTTGAGTAACATAGGGCCATAAAAGCCCTGGATATGTGCAAGAATGCAAGATTTAGAGAAAAATATCTTTTTGGTTCCTTGTTTATCACAAAATTATTATTTCTATCTCTCACTTATTGTAATTCTTACAATGGTTTCTCAACTTGTTGAAAAATGTGGTACTTGGTCCTTCACTTTTTTGAAAAATATCATATTAATTTAGTCTCTTTGTCAAACCTTAAATCCTAAATCTAAAAGATTGAATCTAGTATTTTTTTAAAAGTGAGGGGACTAAATGTAACATTTTTCAATGATTGGTAGCAACCAATTTAAACATTACAATGAGTGAGAGACCAAAATTATAATTTTGTCATAAGTGAAGGACTAAGAAAGTACTTTACTTGCAAGAATTAGTTTAAACCAAAATATCTAAAGTTCACTGAAGAATTAACTTAGAAAGGTTCACTAAGTGAATTCTGAAGAAGGGGTGAATATGTTATGTGCAAAAAACTGATATCTAAAGCAACCTTAAGTAAAATTACATTTACTTAATCGATTTCAAAACACAAATGATAGCAAATAGATTATTCTTACTCTCAACAAATATAAACAATGATGGCACCAAGGAGGATTCAAGTACTAGTTACTTTGGAATCCTCGATACCAAAATCTGAAGTTAATATATCATAAAGCAGCTAATGCTTCATTACAATTGTGGAGAGTTTTAAAACAGAATATCAAATGACCTGTGTGGACAAGGACATAATGCACTTAATTCAAGCAATTATCTTAGTTCGATCAATGTGACCTGCATTTGGTCTTGTTACTTTTCAAGGGACTTTTTACTTGAATAACTAATTGACTTATAATTAAGAAGGTTTCTCACACTTACCAACAAAATGTTCTCCTAAAATGAATACAAGTTGCAGAATTTTACGCATACTCTCTCTAGACTCCACGCTAGGGAATTAGATAGTAAATAATGGAAATTTTGATCTCTCTAGGATTCTAACTCTAAGGGAATATAATATAGCTTTCTTGAATATTCTTGAAGTTATGATGATCCAAAGATAAGGCTTGTAGGACGCTTAGAGAAATTAGACAGTAAGCTCATATCAAGAGTATATATATGTTTTTAGGCCTCGAGAGATTGAGCGTTGCTTTCATATTTGTGGCTTCCTGTAACACTTGCTAAAGTTAATGCAAAAATTTTTCTTTTAGCAAGAATAAAGGTATAAATATTTGAAGTATGTAATACTAATCAGATGTGAGCTTTGGCTTAGTGGTAAGGCAAGTCATCTAGAATCAAGAGGGCATGGGTTCGAAATATAGCTCCCTCCTCCCTCAAATTTTTTTTGGTGTTGACACATGTCACCCTCACGCAAAATTACCATTTTACCTTTCACTTTCCTTCTTCTTTCCCGCGGCTCTCCTTCCTTTGCAGAACACAAATTTTCTTCCCTCTTAATTTTCGGTCTCTGCTTCATCCACTGCCACGTTCAACCTCTAGCCAACTTCCCCCTTCACTGGCGATGCTTTCTAGATAACCACGGCCTGCCGTTGGTCGAAGACAATAGCTTTTCCAACTAGTTCACGTCACAGCCACAGGCAGCGAGTTTTGCAGCGATTTTGGTGAGTTTTAATCAGTTTTTTTCATGAGAATGATGTTACGAGAAGCATTTTTGGCCCTTTTCCATTGAATTTCAGTTTTGGAAGCATGATTTTAGGCAAGTTTTTTAGAGTTGTTCTGATAGGGACTAAACTAAAAAGTTTAGAAATTTTGGGGTTTTCAGAAAATGCTGAAATCTGTAGTTTAATGGGTTTAAATTAGTCTTATAAGAACATTTTTAAGGTGTATGACATGAAACCCTATTGTTCTTCATAGTTTTACTTGGGTTGAAGGTAAAAGTATGAAATTTAGGACTAAAGTGAAAATTCAAAAAGTTTTTAAGGCAGTGAGTGTAAATTGACGAAAATTCTGGGAAAGGTTAGGTGATGGATCAGGGAATCTGAGCTAGGACTTGTTTTTAGTAATGATAATGAAGTGGCATATGAAGTTTGTAATGGAAATATGAAGAATTAAAGGAAAAAGAAGAAATATGTGATTAATTAATGATATGGGATTATAGTTGCTTTATGACTTTGTTAAGGCATTATAATGAACCTAAATTGATATGTTTAGTGATGGGAATTGAGGGAAGTATATTTTTATGATATAGGAATTGTGGGTGAATTTGATTGTGAGGAGACAAGGTTATTTTGGCATACATCATCCACCAGGTAAGCGGTAGCTTTTCCAACAGAATGCTTACCATTAGATTGTTATATGGTTATATGGTAGCATAATTGTTAGACCTATTAGTCTTTCATATAAATATTGATTTATGATTGGTAAGTGATTTCAATGCAAAACGGTAAAAAGAGAGAAGTGAATAGAAAGGGGTAATGTTTTATTAGAGAATATGTCAGCATTGATATTGAAAAAGGAAACTCATATATGGTAGTTCCTTAGATTTAGGGAGGACACTATAAGACGGATGTTTTAGTGTGCTCTCGATCATACTTGGGTCGTATGAGTGATTTACCCCAAGATGTTGTGTGCTCTTGATCATGAGATGCTGTGTGCTCTTGACCGAGATGAATAACTCGAGGGATACATACCGTCAACCGTATAGGTGATTTACCCCAAGATACTATGTGCTCTCGACAGATGATTAAACTGCATGGGCCATGAGTCCATGACCAATGCTTGATGTCTTTATAGTCCTCCTTAGAATCTAGGTTATGAGCCAACTATATTTTAAATAAAAAGGAAGGTTTTCACATGTCTTTTAACAAGAACTCAAAGGTTGAGTTCCTTTGACTGTTTGACAAAAGTATACATGGGCTAAGTACCCTTGACCGATAGAAAAGATTCTTCGAGGGTCGTGGATCGTCGACTATGAAAATGTAATTTCTAAGGGTTATGTACCCTTGACCGATTTAAATTTTCCATGGAATGAATGTTTATGGCTTAAAGTGTTAAAGGTTTAAATTATGATTTATCAAAATTTGACCGATTTAAAAGGTATTATTGATTTATTACTGGAATGCTACCTGTTTATGTTTTACTAAATTTCAGGCATCCATCCTGAGCAGTTTGCTGATTAAGAGGGCTAGAGAAGCCCTATTGGCACTGTTGACATTTTGGTTTCCTTATTATGTTGAGATTTTTTGTTGTATTTGGTATGTAAATGGTAAAGATGTAAATAGATGTAAATGATATATATGACCACAGGTAGATTCCCCATTCCCCTTGTGTTGTAGTTGTCATTGGATTGAATTGAGAGCTGTGGTTTCTTTTATGTATATTATTGTTTTGGCAGATGTTTGTAGAAACTTCAGGAGGTCTCAATTACAAAGGAGACTGCCAAAATTTCTACAAATTTGATATGAATGTGAATCTACTTGGTAATGAATGTCTATTATGTATGATTGCAACTCAGTTAAGAACCAACTTGTTAGGCTTATAAAGGTGGGCTAGTCTCGTTTTCTGTGCCGGTCACACTCCAGGAATTTGTGGTGTGACACTTCCCTTCCTTTTCAGGTTCTCTAATTGTTCTCTAAGTACATGTTAATGCAACTTCATTCTTTGGTTTGGAAGCAAGATTTTAGCTTCAATATTACTTCTCTAATTCGAGCTATTGATGGAGATATATTACTCATCTTTTGTGTAGCTATTGCTTCTAGTTTTTCCTTCGATCGAGTTCTCACAAATCACAATGGAAAGAACCCATTCTTTGGATTGCGTGTTCCTACTTGTTTAGTCTTGATTTTAGCTTCTCTTTGAATATAAATTAGCCATCAAAGAATCATGTAGATGCTTACATTGTCTTGTTGCTATGATTTTCTTGCAGTAGCTTAGCTGCATGTTGAACAATTTCCCATGTTTTAAATTTTGCAACTAGCGATCTTTATTTGTATTGCTTGAATCTCAGTTGAATTGGTTTACTGCACCTAACCAAGAAAACTTTTAACGCATTTATGTTGATTTCTAGCAAACCAAAAATGAGAGTGATCATTATTTATGTTTTCGGCAGATTTGGATTCTCTTCTTTTATTTTATTTTCACATTCATTTCATGTTGGTCAAATATAGATAGAGAGTTAGTAGGACTCACTATTTAAATGAGTCTCACATATTCAAGTGAGACTACCATTCTAATGGATATGGATATCATCTATTATGTGCATGAAAGAAAGGAAGAAAGGAATTCAAATTTGTTCTCGACAGCATGTGTTTTTTAATTATGACATAATTAATTATTAAATATAAGACAATATTTTATCTTTTTTTAATAAATTTATTTTTATAATTAAATTCATTAATTACTATATGCAAATTTTGTAATAAAATAATTATATCACAATTCAAAAACATAACTTTCATGAGAAAATATGTTCATAGTTAAAAAAGAAAAATGAAATGTTGATCAAATTAGCCATTTAATTTAACATTCATTTTAGGTCAACTAATGTTTTAATTTGAGAAAACTACCATTTTGGTTCCTTGAGCTTTAACTTTGTGACAAATTGATCTTTCACAAATTTGAAGTGACAAAATATTCCTTTAAGAATTTATCAATAACCAAACGAGTTCTTCAATCATCTTTCCTTAGAAAAAGTTAATATGGATTGTTTTCTATTGATGTGAGGCTAGATGCATAGGTAAGATAAGTTTTCTTCTACCATCATAAACATCTCACCAGGTGTGAATCATTTTTAGGGAAGAAGCCATAAATATGGTATATATTTGATAAACAAAAACTCTAAAAAGGCTTCATATTACGGCACGCATGCATCTAGTTTGCACATAAGCAGAAAATAGTTTATCTCAACCTTTTTTATGAAAAAATAATAAAGGGACTTGTTTGATTTACTAATGAATTTATGAGGGACCATTTTGTCACTTCAAATTCATGGAGGAAAAAATTGCTACTAAGTTGAAATGTGATCGACTAAAATGGTAATTTTCTCATTTTAATTTTATAAATTTTAAGGATTTTGTTATTACCCAAGCCATTTAAAAATTATTTTGAAACTTGGGCCCTACAAGCTCTTTATACCTTCAAGGAAATTAGCAACATGAAAATGAAGTCTGCCTCAATAGCTCGAAAAGGCTTCATGAACAAAGAGACTCCCCTCCTTCTCGATGAACTTGGTTTATGATCTATAATAACCTTTAGATTCCTTTCGAATAGTTAGATTGTTCTTTGATATTTAGTGCTTGATTTAATGTTTAAATTTTGATTGTTTTACTTCTTGCATCTTTTGTAGATAACTATATATTCCCGTTTTAAAAAATAAATAATATTTTCATATAAATCACGTTTAACTATAATATATATTGGTTTGTTAACTTATTTATTTGTTTTAATTTATTAACTTAATTTTTTATTTTTAATTTGGTCTTTTTATTTATAGAATACTAAAAATATTTAAAATCATTTTAAATCCACTAAATAAAGTTACAAAATGAATATAATACAAATTGAAAGTTAAGAAAAAAATTGAAACAAGTTAAAAATAAAATAAAGTAAATAATTAAAAAATGAGTAAAATATATTTTTGATCCCTCACTTATAACAAAATTGTCATTTGAGTTTTTCATATGCTGTAATACTCAAAATAGTCTTTCACTCATTAAATTTAGTATTTTAGATTTAGGTTTAGGATTAAAGTAGAGAGACTAAAATGCATATTCTTTTTAAAAAAGTAGGAATCAATTATGACATTTCTCAATGAACCGAGGATATTTTAATAATACAATAAGTGATGATTAAATTAATAATTTTATAATAAAAAGAGACCAAAAATATATTTTTTCCTTTAAAATACTAAATAATAATTCAATCACAAAAGAATAAATTTCGTACACCACACATTTTATATCTCGCAAGAATATCCCAATTTGAATCTTTGTAAGTTCCACGACAGATGCTCTTTTTCTGATCACCTCGTTCAACAATTCAACTTGTCATATTTGAGAACTATAATTCGCATCACGTTCTTGTTTCAGGTCTATTCATGTGAAATAATCATCATAAAAAGCCAAATAAACATTATAAGATTTGAACTTTTCTGGACATATGTCATCACACAATAGAGGTCAATACCTTGAATCATTCGGTATGCTTTGTTGGTCCCAAAACATTGGTCCCTACCTCGAATCAATCGGTCCTACAACCAAGTGCAACCGTCAACGCATTAACAAAACTTTAAATATATTAGGTTAAAATAATATTTAGTTCTTTCACTACATTTAATATTTTAAATTAGTTCTTTAAATTTGGAACCTTTCAAAATGGTCCTTTACGTTTTAAATGTATCTCAAAATGTTCCCTTTAAGTCTATTTTAAAGGACAAATTTATGATAAGTTTGAAACTTAATGAACCATTTTGAAATGCATAAGCAAGAGAGACAAATTAATATATATATATATATATATATATATATATATATCTTCAAATTTTATGATTGCATAAAGAGAAGATAAAAAAATATTATGGTCTCTTAATTAAATTTATTTATCTTTTAAAACTGGCCAATTAAATTTGAAGTATTTCAAACTAGTCTATTAAATTTGAAGCATTTTAAAATGGTCCCTTTAATTTCAAATTCATATAAAATTCCTTCCATACACAGTAGTTGATAAGTTTCCATTTTATATAATATTTTATATCTTATTGGGTTTAGGGTTTAGGGTTTATATAATATTTTATTGGGTTTAAATGTTAATTATGATAAAATTTGTATTAAGAGTGATTGCATGAAATATTATTTTAAAAAGGGCTAAATTGTTATAATTTTGTGATTATTTTTAATTATATGGATTAAATGATATTACATGGATTTGTTCTGCATTGTACGTAGGTTATCTTGAAAAAATTGGAGAAAAAGGAAGAATTCAGCCCAAAAATCCAGTGAATCCAAGACCAAAAGTCCATTAACCCATTGACCCAAATAATCCAAAGAACCCATGACCCAAGATCCATATTAAAAAGGGCTCATATTTTCTCTACTGTGACCGTGTTATTAGATCATGGGGTTGGTTATGTTTTTTGAGATTAGGGTTTATTGCAATTAAAAGAAAAGAATGGATGAGATTGTAATTATTATGAATTTTATTAATTCATATAAAATAAAAATTTTAATTTTTTTATTATATTGGGGAATATCAAATTAGTTGATCATTGGTTGACCTTTTTTTTTTTCTCCTAATTACTTATTAGTTTCTCATGTATAAGTGCTGATTTGAATTTAAGCTAATCAAAACTGATTTGTTATTACTTGTTAATATTCTTGTATCTCATATACATCTTTTGTACATGTTTTGTTACGCCCCAAAAACTCGAAGTGTGACCGGTACAGGAAATGAGGGAAAAGCCCCATTTCTGCAAGCCTACCCTAGAAGATCATGGCACACATTGCTAGAAATGAAATGAACAAGAGGCATTGATTAGATTCTTAATCACAAGTTCATAGCTAACTGTTTGCACAAGTCTAAGTTTTGTAGAAATTTTAACAAAGTTTCCCTTTAAAATGACACCTCCTAATACTTTTGCAGTATATTTGTTGCCTAAAACCAAAAAAAGCAAAGAGTTTAAATCTTAAAAAAAACTAATATTATCCAAATACATATAATGGATGGGGGAAACCAGCTTATGGTCATCTAGTATACATCTAGAACAAATATCCATCAACCAAACCAAAATCTAACAAATTATACAAAGACATACAAAAAGGAAGAACTAGCCATTGTAGAACAAGGTGAGGCTCCCCTAGGAAATCTATACTCTATCTTTGAATCCAAGAGGTTAAATTAACAAGCTATCTGGAAACAACAAATTTCATTGTACAAATAACACCCTAGTGAGTAAGTGAATCAAATACGTAAGGAAATGAAAATATAGAAATTATGACATCATACCTAATAATGTACGGTTAGAAAATAAAGATTTAAGGCAATAAAGTTGTAAACCAAATGTCAAATATACGTCTTCCTAATTGAATTAGAGCATATGTAACCCATATGAAATCTGGTTAAGTTACAAACTAATGTCATGATATATAAAATTGTTCTTAGTCAAAGCCACATTTAGGAAGGACCAATCAAAGATGTAATAAAACTGTCATAGGCACACAACCTAGAAGGACAATCACCAAAGGGAAATCCCCATTTGCCAAGGGCACATAGCCCTTGGGGATAACTAACAAAACTGTCATGAGTTCTTAGCTCATGCTGCATCATCTCTCCTTCCATGTGTGATGGTCATCACATAGAGCAAGCATCTCCTATCACCTTGCTAGCTTGGCATTTCCAAGGTGCACCATGGGATAACAAATCTGTTATTAGCTATCAGCATCCTAAACTAGTCCTCTCTAAAGTAAATAAATCTATTATGCATCGGAATTCTCTATTTACTTAGCAACAATATCAATATCGAACCTTATTGATTTCTATTTAATTCATAAACATGTGTTTTTCTCCATAAATTCCTCATTCCCTTAGATGGTGACAAAATGAAAAGAACTTGTTGGCCACTTGACCTTAAAAGATTGAATAGCTTAAGAACAAAACATAAAATATAAATATAATAATAGTAATAATAATTATAAAATACATATTAAGCTCATTATGAACACAATA
This sequence comes from Delonix regia, assembly GCA_037074485.1. Lineage (NCBI taxonomy): Eukaryota > Viridiplantae > Streptophyta > Magnoliopsida > Fabales > Fabaceae > Delonix > Delonix regia. The sequence goes on along the minus strand of CM073454.1, from coordinate 6,124,924 downwards.
AGAAATTCCCAAATCAAATTCAATCCAATAAAGCTTAGGGATGTTATTTGCTCACCTGACTAGCTGGATAAAACTAACAATATCTAGATGTTTTTAAGGCTTTAGTTTTGAGATGTGCCCTCAAGGTAGGTACCTATTAGTTTATATACAAGATTACTTACATTAACATGGTATTTTACAAAAGACAACTTAACTTAGTTGTCATTTCACCCTAAAGGCTTCACTAATGATCGTTAACTTTACTCTTATTGAAATCATTCTAAAGATACTTCATGAGCTCCTTTCTCCTTATAGTTGAAATCTCCTTCAAGAAAAAACTTTTGATTTAACTTAGGATTTTGAATAAAACTTCACATATGACAAGATGGATATGGTGGTGGGGAAAAAATAATAGTTAATTAGTTACTCATTTATTTCTTCTTTCCATAGTGCTAGATAGAATATCCTTGCTTTTAACACATACACACACACACACACACATATGTTATATATACACTAACTTTTTTGACTTGCTACTACTTCTAAATCTTTAACTAACATATGACATGATTATTTCCAACAATTGAAGACTGTTAAATAAATTAGGAAGACCTTAGTTACAAGGTTAAGTTAACCATCCATTAACAAGCATTCATATTGATATATTTCCTAACAAGGCATTTAGATTGAAGGAAAATTATGAATCCATCTTAACCACTTACCACAGTTGTTTAAGCTTCCTACAACCAACTCTCCCTCATCCCTTGATGTATCTTGAAGTGAAACATAGAAATTTGGCTCAAGGAGTGACATTCACACATCAACCTTGATATGTTTCAAGGAAGTTCAGATTGAACAATCCTAAAACACAATTAAATGAAAAAGAAAAGATAGAACAACTAGCAATCTCGAATGATAAGTTTGCATGCCACACTCAAGAATACTAGGTTTGATTCACCACACTTTAGAATAGAAGAGGGAGAGTGATAAGAATCAGAGATGATTTCCCCACCAAGTTTAGAAGAACTTAGATGAGAAATTCGCATATAAGAGGCTAAGCTAATTTTCAAAGCATTCAAGGTTGTATTTCTCATTGATAACTTCTATATTTATAGCCAAGAACTACCCTTATAGCATAAGTCCAAGATTCATCTAATTCTCACCTAATTTGGAAAAACATGCATAGAAATACACCTAACATGGACTTTTCATCTAATGTAGATCACCTAACTTGTCTAACTTAGACTTTCAAAGAAATATAGCTCACCTAAATTGGACTTTAAGCAATACTTATTTCAACTTACATCACATGCATAATTGACTTTTCTTTTTCAAAATTTATTCATTATAGCATATGATCAAATTGGCCCACTCGAACTTGGGGTCCATATAAAATTGGGCTTGAATCTTAAATGATCTAATTCTATTTTGAGTTGCTAGACAACCATGGCTCGAATCTTTTTAGCTATAGAATGTGTAATCGGCCCAGATGTAACTCCTTTGCCTAAGTCAGCCTGTTGTTCAACTTGAGGCTCATCAAACCTATACCTATTGTGCCTTAACATTGGCAAGAGATTGAGGGAGAAAACCTCTCATCAAAGTATGAAATTATCTAACTTAGAACATGCCGAAGAGTGATAGGAGTGGACGATTTCAACAAAAAAAAAAAAGATTTTTTTAGCAAAAATGTGGAGGAAAATGGAAGAATGACACTAATGAAGTTCCGTTAGTGAAGGGTATGTTTTTAATTTTTGGAAGGGAACATGTGGCATGTAATTAAAAAAAACATAAAATAAAAGGTTCCTCTCATTATGTGCATGTCATGGCTCAAACTTATAGCCCTTTAAATGTTTGGAGTGTGGGGGACCAACTAAGCCAACCTCATATTTGAGTTTTATTCCCACTTAATTTATATTCAAGTCCTCATAAATTATCTTTCTATTTTCCCTTGGATTAATTTAAATTTGTTCCTTACCCAGCATTTACCCTTCCATATTCCCTCATTTTAAGCATATAAGATTATTAAATAAAGCATTTATAAACAGAAATTTTCAAAGATGACACATGTTTAATGAGAGGCAATATTCTACTTAACTACTAGCTCCCAGTTTCATAGTTTCTCAATTTTTTTTCGATGACCCTCTCTTCTTAGGATTAGAGTTGTCCTTTTGAGTGGCTTATGGAGATGATTTTTCCTTTGGGCTTACTATGAGGTAGTGTTTTCATCTTTTTGTACTATAGTTTGAAAGTACAACTTTATTATTATTATTTCCCTCATCAAAATTGCAACCTAATCTATTAGTTGTTCAACAAAATCGTGTTACCTTTGGTTATATTAGGGTGGGGTGTTTGATTGTTTGCTTGTTCATTTTTTCAAACAAATGTTGTATGGCAGAATTAATTGATTAAGTTAAACCCATTTTGATTTATTATAATCTCAAAACTTAAAAGCTGAAGTACTTAACTTCTAACTTAAATTCTAGACTTTGACATTTCTTTCATACTTTAGCATCATAATTATCAAATGATTTGCAATATTTACTCAAGGAATGAAAGTTTTAACCTCAAACAAAAGGTTTGACTACTTTTACATAATGTCATTTAGTGACTGGTATATATGGAAAGATGATTGCGTAATAGGGAAACCATCACATAGATAGTTGTAAAGTATAAATATCTCTGTTGTCATGTTTCTTAAAGCATTTCAAGAAAGCAAGTGACATTTCTGATGTTACCTTAAGTGAGACTGAGCATAGAGTAGGAAAGACCCACTTGGCAATAAAAGTTCAAAACAAAATCTTGAACTCACATGGGTAAGAATATATCAAATGTAAATTTGTTAGTATTTTCGGTTGATGTATTTAAAGAGGAATGTGTATGTGTTGTACAAATTATCACCATAGGTATTACTTGAGGTTAGTCCAACCACAGGTAATACCTAAAGAACCATAGGTACTACCTGTGCTAGTGTCCCTTTGTTGATTTAGTCATTGGCTGTCAGATAGTCATCGCTGATAAGGTAGCTTTTGCACTTATTTCTTTTTCTTTTCCCATTTTCTCAAATGATTTTCCTTTCCCATCTTTCACAAGATTGACCAGCTAGAAAGGCTATGCACACTAGAGAAAGTCTAATGCTGTCATCTTCCAATAAACTCCATCATTGCTATCATCTGCCGTTGTCATTTGTCAAAGTCACTGGTCACTTCCATTAAGGAAGGTTTTTTTTTTAAATGAATTTTTTTTAAATCATTATTTTTTTTTTGGAATATATATTTAGAACTTATAATTTAATTATTGTATGAATCTATGTAATTTTTTTTTCTAAATTTCAATCTTTGTAAAGAAGATTATGACTTTTTGTGTTGATAAGATTTTGTTTTGATAAATATATGTAAGTGTATTTAATTATAGATGTATTGTGTAGTGTTTGATTGGTGTAATGCCAAAATTTGATAGTTTTTTTTGCATCTAGATACTTGGTGTAAAAGTTTGGTGTATTTATTTAATTTTTCTTGTGAGTACATTCTATATAGTTGTTTGTGTATCTAGATACTTAGTGTCAATTTGTTGATTGCTAACTTTTAGGAGATGATAATGTTCAACATTGATTAATGCTACTTGGTTGATAATTTTCTTATATAGTAAAGGATTCATTTGGAGGATTTGAAGTAAGATACAATCTTGTGAAATGGATAAGAGATGAATTAATAGGCCTTAAAATACCTATGAATGCATGGAAGGATTGAATACTTTTTTAGATTTTGCATTTGCTAAACGTAGTGCTAGTGGTAGAATAATATGTCCATGTCCAAAATACAAGTTTAACAAGTGGCTTACTAGAGAAGAGGTGTTATACCACTTGATTGTTAAACCATTTCCAAAATGGTACATTTTTTTGGCTTAGACATCGAAAGATAAGTGTTATAAACACTAATGTTGATGCTTCAATGATACCACATGTGGAGGAAGAAACAATTAATGTCAATAATCCAATATGCATCATCTTATTAACCAATGTGTTTATGATGAAGAAGTATTGTTTCCCCTACCAAATCATACCATGCCCAATGATAGGGTAGAGTTTTTGGAATTAATTAAAGATGGTAAGCAGAGTTTGTATGATGGTTGCTAGAAATATTCAAAATTATTTTTCTTGGTGAAATTGTTTTACATTAAATGTTTGTGTAGAATAATTGACAAGGCAATGTCAATGATATTAGAATTGTTAGCAGATGCCATTAAACAAACTAAAAATTCATCCCTCGTTCTATAAGGCCAAGAAAACGATTAATAAACAAGGGCTTAACTTTACTAAAATCCATGCATGTCCTAATGATTGCATGTTATAATTGGGGGAAGATGCAAAACATGATACTTGTAAAAGATGTAATACATCTAGATGGAAACCAAGGGTTAAGGGTATATCTAGTTACAATAAAAGGCAAAAGAAATTTCCTACAAAAGGTCTGCGATATTTTCCATTTAAACCTTGATTGTAAAGGATGTTTATGCCTTCTAAAATAGCTAAGTATATGCATTGACATGCAGTCGAAAAGAATAATGATAGCACGTTAAGGCATCCAAGGCACTCAGAAGCATGGAAAAGATTTGATATAATGCATACTCAGTTTTCATTAAAACTTTGGAATGTATGCCTTGTGCTAGCCATCAATAGGTTCAATTCATTTGGTCACTTAAGTACTAGTTACAGTATCTGGCCAAAGATACTTATCATTTACAATCTTCCTTTCTAGATGTGTCTAAAATAGAGTTCATTCATTCTTTCAATGATATTTTTTAATATTATCCTATTTGTTATTTATTATAGTTTCTCGTGTTTTGGAGTTTTGAGGTACCAAGTTTGGCATATGAGAGACTAAGGGTGTGTAATTATTGACATGTTTTATTATTATTATTTTATGGGATCAAGAATATGCTATAATTTCTTCGACATAGACAAGGAATTAGAGTGACACTTTGACATAGGTTTTTTAATTATTATTATTATTTTCTTTTTCAAGGTGTATAATGATAAACTGGTATATATCTTATGAAGATAAATTTAGGTGCCTATCAAAGACTAACTAAGATAGTGCTTGTGACGTCATTCATGACATTGATATCTATATAATGGATGAAAACTCAAAAGTTGTAACTAGAGAAAAAAAAAAAAAAAAAAAAGAGAATATGGAAAGAAGTAGCAGAGTACAACGCAAGAAGATAGCCTCAATTATATATATAAACACACACACACACACTCTCCATAAATATGCCACGTATAGTTAATATGACTTGTATTCAGCAAGAGTTGAAGATACCTTCATAGCTTAATTGAAATGAGAACAAATTAAATGGTGTCCCTAATTCTTTTTTCTCTTTAGCTAAGGTGTCGAATTAATTAGATGAGAGGTTTCTGAAAGGAAAAAATTTAGGATTATTTGTAAGAATAGAGTCATTGTCACCAACGCAGAGCACGTATATAAACCAAAAAAATAAATGGCAGACACAACATTAATTAATTAATTAATTATGATCTTTAGTCAACCATAATATCACATATTGTTTTTAGGTTTTTCAATTTCTTTGTTTTATTTGTATATTCGATTTATTATCTTGTTTTCTTGTTCAAGCTATTGGGTTATTGTTGGGACGCTCAGGTGCATCTTCTGTGTATGAGTTCATGCCAAAGGGAAGCTTGGAGAATCATCTCTTCAGAAGTATAAACCGAAGACATGAAGACATATAAAATGAGTGGAAAGAAAATGCTCTGTCCCGTATTTGAGTTTGATTTTTTTCCTGTTTGTTTCTGAGCAGGAAATCCTAACATTGAACCAATTTCTTTGGACGTGCAACTTAAAATAGCTATTGGTGCAGCTTCAGGCCTAGCTTTTTTGCACACTTCAGAAAGCAAGTGATGTATAGAGATTTCATGGCCTCAAACATAATACTTGATAGGGTTAGTTATTCTTTTAGTAGTTGGCCTATTTGCGTTGGTTTTAACTTACTTCTTCCCTGACAGTGGAGAAGATGGAAGCTAAAATAAAGGTACTATCATTTTAGGATTAGTGACAAGTTCATTAATTCAAACGCCTTAATAGCCTCTCGGAGTTGAACTCATGCTGAACTTATATGAAAACTTGCTAGTGTATGATTAAAGTATTAGCTTAAAGATATAATATCTTCCCCATTAGGTTGTTTTAAGCGTTGTTAATTTTGAACATGTTGACTAGTTGAAGAATATTAAACGACATTGTGGACACACAGTATTTGGAGTAACCATATTCATAAATTCTCTGTATCATAGATCACATAATAATCAGATTGTTAACTCCAAAAAAAAAAAAATCAGAATGTCTTTTGTCTCTTATAGAATTATAATGAAAAAATTGCTTTTTGCTATTTATTTTGTTTTCTTCTAAGATAGTTATGGTTCTTTCGAAATGGCTGTGGTTCTCAGCTTTTCAATATTTGTATGTGTGAGAGTTGTGTGATATCAATTTATAGATTACTTACTCAAGTAATTTATTAATATTTTTGTTGAAAGCTCTTCATTTACTAATATTAATTTATTTTTTATGATATATTGAAGACAATGATAAATTGGTTGATAGGCTACGAAATAAGTTAAAGGCGTGTATTTTCTTCATCATATATTATATTGCTACTAGTTTATGGAATTTGATTGAATTCAAAAATAAAATTAATTTTTTTAAATAGGTGCAAACATTAACAGTGATTTCAACAGCTGGTATATAAATCGTAGCTATATATCAAAATACCTGTGATTTGTCTAAACTGCAGCTAAGTCATTTAACCACCGTGGCTTTAGTTATGGTTGGTCCAACCACTGGTAAAACATTTAGTTGTGGTTTAATGTAAAAACCTCGTACCTAAAACCACAATGTATTGTAGTAATGTTTTCTCTATTTCAAGCCTCACACAAAATTTAAAAGTGATGGTCAATTGGTTCAAAAAGGCTACACGTTGATCTTTAATGATGTTAAATGTATCAAATTTGATAAAAATAAAGGTTAGCTTATAACTACTATTAAAATGGCCTCCAACAAAATATTTCCTTTAACTATGCCATATGGACAAAAATACAATATGAAGTGTGAAAACATAAATGAATTGACACTATGGCATTTGAAATATGACCATTTAAATTTTAATGGCATTAAGTTATTTAATAAAAGGGAAATGGTGCTTGAGCATCATTCTATATATTTTGAAAAGAAAATTTGTGAAGGACACATTTTTGGAAAAATGCATAATCTACTGTTCTCAGAATCATTTTGGAGAGCAAAGGCCCTACTTGAGTTAGTGCACACAGATATTAGAGGTCCCTTAAAAACTACTACTCTAGGTGGTAAGAGATATTTTTTACTCTTTGTTGATGATTATACTCGCATGATGTATATTTACTTTATTGAGCAAAAATTAGATGCATTCTCCTATTTCTCTCAGTTCAAAAGCAGTTGCTGAAAAGCAATGTGGCCATTCTCTTAAAATCTTGAGAACGGATCATAGGGGAGAATTTACTAATCAAAGATTTGTCAAGTACTGCAAAGAAAATTGCATCAACAAAGAGCTCACAATTTGGTACACACTTCAGCAAAATAATGTTGCATAAAGAAAAAGTAAAACTATTGTTGAGATGGCACATGCCATGCCGTAAGGCAAAAATTTGCTAGAATTTTGTAGGCAAAAGCACTTAACATAGCTATTTATATTCTCAATTGATCTCCCATGAAAGTTGTTCCAAATAGAACTCCATATGAAGCATGGTTTAAGTGAAAGCTAAAAGTTAATTACTTTAGAATATTCAGTTGCATTACCTATGCTTACAATTCAAAAGGAAGTAGAGAAAAGCTAGACAAGAAAGAAGAAAAGTGTATCTTTATCGACTATGACTATTGTTGAGATTGTTTTAATGATGACAAATATATGAAAAATATGAGTTACAAATATGACAGTAATATGTGCTTAATTGATTAACCATTTGGGCTAACTATTTAGTTTAAAAGTTGAAAACCTATTATATGTAGGATGGTCTAAAGAAGGAAGAGTGGGCATTGAAGTAAAGAGAATGAAATATCAATATCATGTTTCACACAAAGATAGCAAGAAGGAAAGATGCTCTAAGCAATGAAGAAGTTAAAAATTTGAAGCTTAGATGCATCAAGATAGCCAATTGATTGAATAGGTGTAATTATCATAGGTTAAGTATTATTTTGTGAAATTCAATGATTTAGATTTGCATTTATATGCTCAAGATATTTTGGTTCTCAAAATATAAGTTTGGACTTAAAAGATAGTGAGAGATAGATTATACTTTACATTGTTTTTGACCTTTAGTAACTATTTTACTTATATCTCGTAAATCATATGGTATTTTGTTATGAAACTTATTTCATTAGAAAATAAAGTCAATGAGCTTTTCAATGATAGGTCATTTACTTAAAATAGAATTCAAATGAAAAATTTATGACCTTATAAAGTTGAGTTGTGAGATATGAATTCTACATAAAACTATATATTGACCTTTGGTAACTATTTTAATCATATTTCCAACAATATATTGAGTTTTGATATGAAATTTTTTTCAAAGATATTTCCAAAATAGGTCATTCACTTTAAATGGATTTAAAATGAGAAATTTATGACTATTTGAAGTTGGGACTATGTTAATGTAAGTAACCATTCAACTGGTCACCTGTGGCAAGTCAACTGGTACTGTATTGAAAGTGGGCAATCGGTTCATAAGCCCCTAACAATTGACTGGTCTATCCCAAATTCAAAGTAACAGCCATATTTTGAAGAGCACTAGACTAGAAGGCCTCCAACAGTCAACTGGTCGCTTCTAGAAAATGTTTTCAAAAGTAAATAACTGCTTTTTTGAGTATGTAATATCATCTTTAAGAAAGAAACAAACATCATTGAGCCAAACTTGCAAATTCTCTATCATTTGAGTTCTTAGAGCTTCATCTTGTATATCTACTTCTTAGAGAGAGGTTATTTACTTGTATTCCTTGCTTCTTTGAGAAAGAGAAGCTCAAGAAGGTTCCTTAAGGGAATTAAGCAAGGGTGTGCTTGGGTTGAAGGGGAAGTTCCCCTGTTTAAGTGAAAGGAAGAGGTTTTTCCTATGATTTGCAATTAAGGGAGAGGTTCTGCCCTGTTATTGTTGTAATTGATTATTGAGATAGTGGAAAATCTTAAGAGGTTGCTAGGGGACTGCACATAGGCTTGGATTGGAGCTGAACCAAGATAAATCACTGAGTTTGCTTTCTTTATCTCTATACATTTTATATTTTGAATTATCATATTTATGCTCAACATTTATCGTTGATATTACACTTGAAGTATTCATATATATATATATATACCCCAAGCATCTACATTAAGGCTCCGTTGATTCATATAATTGTTACTTTACATCATACTTTTCCAAGCATAATTTAAAACAAGGATTTCTGTAAAGCAATTTTGAAAAGAAATAGATATTTAACAAATTCTCAATTCACCCTCTCTTGGGTGTTGGTTACCTGGGCTAACAACTATGAATCCAAGGGCCATTGTCTCTATAATCCTAATACAAGATGTTTAACCATTTTAAGGAACATGATATTTGATAAAGATGCCAGATATAAATGGTGTAATGAAGTTCCTAATAAAGCTCAGCATCTTAAAGCTAAAAAGAATACAAGAGATGGCCCAGGCCCAAGCACTAGACTATCGCAAGACAGAATAACCAGTCACTAGATTTATCTCCTCTAAGAAAGATGCAATCATTGCGAGATATTTATCAAACTTGTAACATTGGATTCTTATAAGCCACAAAAATTTAAAAAAGTTGCAAAACCACAAGAATGGAGAAAAGCCATGGATGAAGAAATGCATATGATCAAGAACTATTAAACATGGAAGCTTATGCAAAAGCCTAAAGAAAAAGATATCATTAGGCTAAAATGGATTTATAAAATCAAATATAATAACGAATGATGCATCCAGAAGTACAAAGCATGACTCTTGGCAAAAGGATATTCCCAACATCCTGGTATTGACATCAATGAGACATGTACACCTATGGTTTGTACGGAGACAATAAGAATGGTACTTGCTATAGCCCTGTGACTAAAGCTTCAACGTATCAATTGGATGTGAGGTCCACATTCTAGAATGGAGAAATTAAATAAGTGTATGTGAAGCAACCTTAAGTTTACATAGTTCATGGTAAAGAAGATAGAGTTTACCGTTTGAAGAAAACACTTTAAGGTTTGAAGCAAGTGTTGCATGCATGGAATAGTAAAATAGATAGGTATCTTCTCGATCACAGATTCATGAATTGCCAAAGTGAGCCATCATTACATGTGAAGATGCAAGAAGATTATTTCCTTGTCATGTGTCAGTACATGGATGATTCAATTTACACGGGTAATGACATAAGGATGATTTAAAAGTTCAAGCAGGCCATGATGAATGAATATAAGATTATTGACCTTGGCCTCGTGAGAGATTTTCTCATAATGCAAGTTAAACAAAGGCCTAGACAAATATTTATGTCTCAAGAAAAATATGCAGATGATTTGTTAAAGAAGTTCAAGATTAAAGATTGCAAGTTAGCATCCACTTTGATGGATACAAATGAGAAATTATCAAAAAAAGACAGAAAAAAAAAATTAGATGAGACAATTTATCAAAGTCTTGTTGGATCATAAATCTATCTTACAAACACCAAGCCAATTATAATGCATGTGGTCAACATTATTTCAAGATTTATAAGTGATCCCAAAAAGTCCTACTTCACAGCTATAAAAGAATTTTAAGATACATCAAATGCATAAAGAATTTCAATATTATATATAAAGTAGAAGACCATTGTAATTTGGTTAGCTATACAAATAGTGATTAGGCAAGTAATGTTGATGATCGAAAGAACACAACTGTATACATTTTTCTTATAGGTTTAGAGGTGATTTCCTAGACATCAAAAAATAGAAAATAATAGCATTTTCATTTAGAGAAGTTGAATATATGGCAACAATTAGTGTCACATGCAAAGTAGTTTGGCTCAGAAAAATCCTATAGGATATTCATCAACTTGTCAATGCACTAACTATAATATACTATGAGACTATCTCCATTATGTCCATTACAAAGAATTCTTGTTTTTCACAGTCACACCAAACATATTGAAATTCAACATCACTTCATATAAGAGCTCGTGGAATAAGCAAAAATCGAGTTAGAATTTTACAAGACTAAAGATCAAGTTGCAAATATTTTTACGAAGTTGATCATAGTAGAAAATTTTATGAAGTTTAAAGAAATGCTTAGAGTTATGGAATTTTCTAAATTAAGGGGGAGTATTAAAGCTATAATATAAAATGTCCATATCGGTGACTAACACATGCAATGGTGCAAACATAAACTAATTAGTTGGCAACACAATGAAGTGGCTTATGATACATGCAATTATGATGGTAGATATTATGTTAGCTATAATTAATGAAGAAGATTAAATGCCACTTGCCTACTTGCCTATATAAATATATATATATATGGATGGAGAATAATTATATAACATGAAGAAAAATTATTAAATTGCTTTGCATTACTCACTCTCTCCTTTCTATATCTCTTATTTATCATTCAAAATTTTCATATATCATGGCCCATAATAAATTAATTGCAAATCCATCACTATAAAGGCACATTGTCTTATCATATTGCTTAGCTGATCTAGGAACCCATCCAACAATAGAATAAATGAAGTAGGAAGCCAGAGATATAGCATCCTGTAACAAGAGAGAGCATCTCTAATCTAGACGTATGTGTTTCCCTTGGAAAAAATCAAATGACTAAAGATTATCAGATTCCACCATAGCATTCTGAAGATCAAGATCCAATATACATATTATGTATGAGAGCCTAAGTCTCAAACATGAAACTAGATTTGATGCATATAAACCATTACTCATATGCACAACATTAAAAGCTGAATTTCGAATCACCACTCCACTACCACTCATGGTCATACATGAATTCCAAGAGTCATAAATATTTATCTTATACTGCCCAAAAGGTGGTGGCATCCAGACAGATATTGTTATTGTAGGACTTAATTAGTTACATCAACAAAATTAAATAAAATACTTACAAAATTTTAAATGTAGGGACTAAATTAAAATATTTGTAAACTATAAGAACTTAATTATCCATTTTTAAATTATAAGGCCTACACTTAAAATTTAGAAATAATAGGAACCAAAAATATAATTTTTTCCAAAATATAAGAAAGCTCCCAAAATAATAGTAGTCTCTCATCTCTCTAACCCATTATCCTACACCTCACTCCCTTAATACTTTCAAGGGTTTCTTAATGCTCACTACAAAAATTATTACATTCAGCAGTGACTTAGGTCGCTGCTCAAAACCCAAAAATCACCACTAAAAATACTTTGGCAAAAGTCACATCACTGAAGTTTTAGTGGTGACTCTTTGTCCCTGCTAAAAGTATTTTCAATGGCACAAAAATGTCATCACTGAAACTCATCATCGATGACAATAATTGTGGCCAAATGATGCATAAAATTGCCACTAAAGACTAGACATTTTGTTGGCCTTGATAGGTTGTTGCTATCATATTTGGTGGTGACTTTAGTCACTGCTAGTACCTATCTACGGTTGTAACTACACATATTGGGACTAATGTATTTTTATTAACAGTGACTATGGTCACCACTAATTATGCTTTTAGATGGAATTGAAACATTTCAGTGGCATCTATGGTCACCACCTCAATGTAAAATAATAACATACAATGATAATAAATTAAAAGGTAAATAATACAAGCCTTAAGGATGAAAACATTTAAGAGTCCACTTTTAGACAGTATAGAATTAAAAGCATAATCATAAAATTTCATTATTATGAAAAATTGAAAATTGTCAATATCCACTAAAATTTAGCATTTATATCCTATATTTAGAAGTTCCACTTTGACAAAGTATGTATTGAAGATGGACTTTTGGTGGCAACTTTTAATAATCATAGTTAAAAGTTTAATTTTTAGTGGCGACTCTCATAATCGTCGTTGAAAATAAAACTTTTGGTGGCAACTTAGGATAATTTTCATTGAAAGTAAGGAAGTTTTGGTGGCAATATTTCATAATTGCTACTAAAAAATTAGCATTTTGTAGCAACTTTTAGGCATGCCAACCGACCGTGAAACACCACCATTAAAAGTAAAAAATTGTTAGTGGCAACTTCAATAGTCACCACTGATTGTCTAAATTTTAGGGGTGACTTATATAGTTGCCGCTAGAAGTAACGACCTATTGCTAGTGACTTTTAATAATTGTCACTGAAAGTATAGCTTTAAATAACAATTTTCACGCTCACCACTATTGAAAGTTAAACTTTCAATGGCGATTTTTAAAGTCACTATTGAATGTCATCATCGAAAGTCTACTTTTTTTGTAGTTGCTCTTCCAAGCAACCCTTATAATTACAAACAAGAAAAAATTTCAAGGTTTGTAATTTTTAATCACCCAATAGTGTATTTATAATATATAGACGAATTACATTTTACTGTTTAAGATCTTGATCATTATTAATTCTTTATGTAGCAACAAGACATAAAAATTCCAAATTTAAAATGTAAAAGACGATTTTAAGACACAATGACTCATTTAAAACAATACATCAAGTTAAGGAAGAACCATACATAATACTACTTTAACCAGTAAATTAGTGACTTGATGCGTAACTTAAGGTGTAATTTAATAATATCAGATAAATTATAAATATTAAAATAAAATGAAAGGAAAATATTAATTAAAATTATTTAATAATTAATGGACTAAACTCTTAAAACAAGACATTTTTTTCTCGATCATCCTCTATGGCTGGTGAGAATTTCATCCACAAATAACTGGATATTCCGGTCCGACGAACCGCCATCTGCCACTGCCTCTCTTGCCGCCAGTTTCAGCTTTTTGGCATTATTCTTAATCTCCTTCGATCTCGGCCCTCCAACAAGCTCTTCAATAGCTCTTTCCACTTCCTCGGATCCTACAAATCCATCATTATCCTGCTCGAGCCGTACTCCCATGTGAAAAACATCAGAAATAAGCTTGGCATTTGTGGGTTGGTCTGTCCATTGAGGATAAGCAATCATGGGTGTGCCTGCCGTTATGGCTTCTAACATAGAGTTCCAACCACAGTGAGTCAAGAAGCAAGCTATGGCTGTGTGAGACAAGACCTTGGTTTGAGGACACCATGCCACTATTAGACCTTGGTCTTTTGTTTCTTCTTGAAACCCTAGTGGAAGTTGTCCTACTCCTTCTGAGCTTGCTTTTTCTGTAATGACCCAAAGAAAATGGCGTTTGCTTTTCTTTAATGCTTTGGCTATGCTCTCTAGTTGTTTTGCAGATAACACAATGAGGCTCCCAAAAGAGATGTATATAACTGAAGATGGAGATTTATTGCTTAGCCACTCTATGCACGAATCTTGTGGCTTCCATAACTCAATACCAACATCTTGCTTTAGATCTGAAAATAAGTATGATTATTGCTATAAAATAATTCAACATAAATTTTTTATGTCTATGATCTTAGATTTTTATAATCTTCATATAATGTCAGTGAACAATATATCTTCATCATGAACCTTGCAAAGAAAACAATAACGCAAAAATAAAAGCACTGATTAGTGACAATATATATTTTTTGGTCACTACTACGACAATATATTCTAATGAGGTGACAGGTTGTATATATGTTGATTAGACAGAGAAGTTTATGTGATTATTATCAGGAAGGAGGTGAAAAATACTATTTAATTTTTATAGAACAAGATCGTACTTGAATTCGCTTGTTCTCAACTATATTTGGCTCGCTTTCAAACACCTTGGATGAGTCGTATTTTTCTAAATACATAAATCATATAAATTTAGATTTATAGTCCAGCATTCTAAGTAAGCATATACACATTAATCACTTAAAACATTTTTTAACACTTTTTCAATAAACATATATATGGCATGTCAAATTTTTAAAAAAAATTTCAATTAAATGGTAAAGTGTAAAATATCATAATAATAATAATAATAATAATAATAATAATAATAATATTAATAATAATAATAATAGCACATAATAATTCTATTAAAAATTTGGTAGCAAAAAACATAAAATCTATACTAGAATTTTTTTCATTTTAGATTTGTAAAGCATAATAAGATATTTCTAGCATATTCAAAGACAAATGTAAATACTTTAAGTTTTATCAAAAATTGATTATATCAATATAATTTGAGGGAAAATAATGATACTACAATGTATAAAATCAGTAAAAATTTGAAGTCCATGATTGAAATATTGGAGTCCATTAATTTACTCACAAGGTGATAGCAATCCGACCCAATTGGTTAACGTATAAGAGGCCCAATAGAGAAACACTCGAGGATGAAGCAGTTCAGGAAGGAAGACGTGAGCGCCTGCATGGGCCAAGGATTATGTGTTAACAGAGAGAAGGATCACAAAAAGGAACTAGTTGACTAGGGAGTAACAGTTTGGATGGTTCTCTTGCATGGGGTGGTTAAGGATCACATTGCATGAGAGCTTGTATGAGAGGTGTGACTGTGGCTTTACATTCAGGGTCATGTTTATGTATGGGTATCTTGGAGTTTCAAGTGTATACTTATTCCTTTTCCTTCCTTTTTTCTTGATATTCTTCCTAATCTCGAATTCAGAACCCCTACTATATTTCCTTCTTCTTATAATTCAATGAAGTTTTCCATTTGCGTTTAACAATCTGGTGCTTTCATTGAACCTTCTATCGTCATGGCTGAATGGACCCATTTTGCTAAGCTGGATGAGGCTATTCGGGACCATAAGGAAGAACACGTTGAAACACATGAGCAGCGTTGGCTACCCAAGTGGTTATAGATAAGCATTTTTCTCATGTTAAGGCCACTTTACGATCCATAGTGATCATTTTGCATTGGCTGGAGTCTAACCAGGTTCCATAAACACCTTCGTCCCCTTCTAGTTCTGCTACTGCTACTACCCCAGCTAATCCAACTCGTCGTGAACCTGCATTGTTGTGTTAAGACCGAGATTCCCAAATTTGATGGCACTGACATGGAGAATTGTGTCATTACATATGACCGACGCAACTTATAGTTGGTATAAGTGGTTGCATAAGAACAACATGTGATTGGCTTGGCCAAAGTTTTTGATCACTTTAACTTAGCGTTTTGGCTGAACTTTGTATGATGATCCGAAAGTTGCTCTAAAAAACTTAAGCAAACAGGCTTGGTGGAAGACTACCAAGCATGTTTTGAGGAAATCTCTACACAGGTCTTTGGTCTACCTGAAGAATGGATTGTTAGCTTTTTCATTGTCAGCCTTCAGGATGAGTTGCAGCAAGAATTATTAGTTTCACAGCCTTCGACATGTTGTCAGGCCATCTCCTTTGCAAAATTATACGAGCAGAAGTATGCAAAGGGCAGGGGTTCTCATCTGTTTTCTTCATCTAAGACTTTTGGCGAAACCAAGTCATATACTAATTCTTCAGAGGCTATTTTCATGAAACTGATGTTTGTCAATACTTCCACTGCTTCCTCTCCCATTTCTCTACTATTACCTACTCCTCCTAAGTTGACCTCTTTACATGTTCCTTCATCCTCCATCAAGAAACTTACAGTGGACGAGCTCATGACTCGCTAAGACAAGGGCCTATATTATTACCATGATGACAAATTTCATCTCATGCATCGTTGTGAAACCCAATGTCATCTATTGCTTAGCCAGGATGAGTTGAAGGTTTTAACTGCCACTAAAATGTCTCCACTGGACTCTATTCCTACTGTTGACAATGATGACCATGGCCAAATTAGTGACCTTTCACTTGAAATTAGCCTTCATGCCCTGCATGATCATTCTTGTCCTAATAGAATTCATGTCACTGGTAAATGTAATAATATTCTCACACTCATTTTGATCAATAGTGGTAGTACACTTAATTTCATCAAGGAGTCCATGGCACAGAAGTTGAAATTGTAGGCTACACTAACTTCACTCTTCAAGGTGTTAGTAAGAAGCGGGAATGATGTCTGGTGTACTTCTAAATGTGAAGGTGTGGTGTTCTTCATTCAAGGTTTTCGTGTTGTGGTCGATCTTTACGTCATTGCTCAGAATGGGGTCAACGCTGTACTGGGTGCTCAATGATTGAAAATCGTAAGTCCAATATTAATGGACTATGATAAGCTCTTCATTGAATTTTACTCACAAGAAGCCAATGTTCTGCTACAAGGTGGCGATCAATTTTTGCCACAGCCTCTACCTACCCACCAATGTTTGAAAATGTTAAAGGCAGTTTATGTCCACTCAATTTTTTAGTTGTTCATGGTTCCTATTGATGACACAATGGACAACTCCTATACTTCTTCGGCTATTAGTCCACTACTATCTGAGTATGATTCTATCTTTCAGGAGCCCACTGGTTTACCACCTTGCTAGGTCTAGGATCACTGGATTCATCTTTTTGATGGATTTAAACCCATAAATGTTCAACCATACCTTTATCCCTATTTGCAGAAAAGGGAAATTAAGAAGATAGTTGATGACATGTTACAGACAAGGGTTATTCGCCCTAGCCAAAGCCCATTTTCTTCTCTAGTTCCCTTGGTTAAAAAGAAAGTTGGCTCTTGGTGTTTCTGTATTGATTACAAAGCTCTGAATAAGTTAACTATCAGAGACAAATTCCCCATTCCAACTATTGACAAGCTCCTTGACGAACTTGATGGTGCTTAAGTCTTCTTCAAACTTGATCTCAAGGTAGGCTACCATTAAATTCATATGCATCCTAATGACATCTATAAAATGGCATTTCATGCTTATCACAGCCATTTTGAGGTTTTGGTCATGCTGCTTGGTTTAACGAATGCCCTGGCAACATTCCAAGCTATCATGAATGCCACTTTTACTCCTTTTTTACGCAAATTTGTTACATTTTTTTTTATGATATTCTTATGTATAATAGGTCTTTGGTTAAGCACCTAGAACATCTTTGCCAAGTCCAATCAACTTTATAGATACACCAATTGTTCACCAAATGATCAAAGTGCCTGTTCGCTCAATCCGCAATTGAATATCTCGGCCACATTGTGTCGATGGAAGGGGTGCAAGCTGACCCAAAAACGGTCCATGTAGTATTCAACTAGCCGATTCCATCCACTCCTACTCAACTGCGTGGATTTCTTGGCTTAACTAGCTACTACCGAAAGTTTATTCATCACTATGCATATATTGCACAACCCTTGACTAATCTCTTAAAACATAATAATTTTTTGTGGACTGAGCTTGCTCAACATGCATTCACAAAGCTTAAACATCACGTGACCTTTGCTCCTATTTTAGGGCTTCCCAACTTTTCTCAACCCTTTGAAGTCCATACCAATGCCTTTATTATTGCGATTGGGGCAGTTCTGGTTCAGCAACAACATCTATTGGCCTTTTTCAATAAACAACTAGACCCCACTATAAGGAAAGCTTCAACTTATGTCTGAAAACTCTACGCCATAGCTAAAGCAGTTTTTAAGTGGCGCTATTATTTGCTAAGTCATTGGTTTCTCATTGTCACTGATCATCATAGCCTGAAACAACTATTGGATCAGGTTATTCAAAACCCTGATCAATAATATTTTCTTCGTAAACTCATGGGCTTTCAATATGACATCATTTATCGACTGGGCAAATTTAATATTGTAACTGATACTCTGTCATGGTGCATTGAGACAGAGCACACCATGTTTCACATTTCCAATACAAAGTTGGCTGCAGCCAATTCTCGTACAGCACTTACCAGTGACATTTAGGGTAGCATTTTGTCCGAAAATACAAACAATGACACTCTGCTAACATTACACAAGGCCGTTCAAGAGGGTAAATTGTCATCTGAATATCGGTTTACTAATGGTATTCTCTACTATTCTGATCGTGTGTACTTACCAATAGACTCCGCCTTTATTCTGACCATTTTACATGAATTTCATGATACTTCTCTTGCTAGCCATAGTGGGTCTCTATGTCCTTCAAATTGATCTCTTCAATGTTTTATTGGCCCAAGTTGCATAATATTGTCTAGAATTATGTTATTTGGTGCCTCACCTGCCAGCAAATTTAGTATGTTCCTTATAAACCTTATGGACAACTTCAACCATTACTAGTTCCAGTGTGAACTTGGGAGGAAATCACAATGCATTTCATAACTGGCTTGCCAACTTCAAAAGGTCATGTCACCATCTTTATAACAATTGATCATCTAACAAAGAGTGCTCATTTTATCCCCCTTCAGAATCACTACACAGCAGTAGTCATTGTTGTACTTTTTGTTAATCAGGTTATTCATTTGTCTGGTTTTCCAAAAGGCATCATGTCAAATAGGGATCCCATATTTCTCAGCCACTTTTGGAAGCAACTTCTGAAGCAGAGTAGAACACAACTTAAGTACACCATGACCTATTACCCCTAATCGGATGGTCAGAGCCAAGTCATCAATTGTTGTTTGGAAAATTACGTTCATTCCTTCATTCATTTCAAACCCAAGTTATGGTCATCTTATTTTGTTTAAGCTTAGCTTAGCTACAACACTTCTTACCACTCATCTATCAAAATGTCACCTTTTGAGGCTTTATATGGAGTTCCACCATGGCACCTTATTTTCCACTATCACCATGGCTCTACATATACCCTGATTGATTACTTAAACCTAGATAGGGCCATATTTTACAAGTTCTCCAATGCAATTTAGCCCAAGCTTAGTCATCCATGCAAAAATATGTTGATCTTAAATGTAGGCTTAAGGAGTTCAAGGTTAGAGATATGATTTAAGTTAAACTACAAAAAATAGATAGCTCTTAGTTATTGTTCCCCTCAATTTTAAGCTTTGCAAATGTTACTTTGGGCCATACAAAATCCAGACACACGTGGGAAAGGTTGCATATCAGTTGGAGCTTCCATCACATTCACATATCCATTCGGTCTTTCACGTTAGTTTGTTGAAACCTTTTGTTAGGGATCTTACTCAAGTTGCACCCGATGACATTCCCTTTCATGCTCCAACTAATCTTGAACCTTATGCCATCATAACCACTTGTGACGTAGAGCTTAACGGACAGACTGTCACCCAAGTTCAGGTGGAGTGAAGCAGGCTTGTACGGTAGGAATCTACATGGGAAGATTTACGTACCATTCAACAACTCTTTCCATATGTCAACCTTTAGGATAAGGCGGTTGCAGTGGGGGTGGTATTTGATAACAATCCGGCCCAATTGGTTAATGTAAAAGAGGCCTAGCAGAGAGACACTTAGGGACAAAGCAATTCAGGAAGGAAGACGCAAGTGCCTGCATTGGCCAAGGATTACATGTTAACAGAAAAAAGGATCGCGAAGAGGAATGAGTTGGTTAAGGAGTAACAGTTTGGATGGTTCTCTTGCATGGGGTAGTTAAGGATCATGTTTCATGAGAGCTTGTAGGAAAGGTGTGACAGTGGCTTTATATTTAGGGTCATGTTTGTGTATGGGCATCTTGGAGTTTCGAGTGTATACACATTCTTTTTCCTTCCTCTTTCCTAGAGATTCTTCGTGATCTTGAATTCAAGACCCCCACTGTATTTCCTTCTTCTTATAATTCAATGAAGTTTTCCTTTTGTGTCTAACACAAGGTATCCATATCTCTATCATTCATAGTTGATATGACTTTATGGATAGGGTTTTTATGGACCGATTGACCTAGCTAATTCAGTTCGATCATATCAAGGTCAAAATAAAACATTTACAATTTTTACCAGGTTGGGTCACATAACCAAGCCAAACCAAGTCTTATGGTTGTAAAAAGACCTAAGTCGACTTGCCTGATATCATATTTTCATTTTTTTCAAAATTTATTTTATTTTTTTATAATAACTTTATTTAAACTAAATTTTAAAAATATTAATTCTTTCCAAATTTTAATTATTTTTTATTTTAAATCTTATTTTTTTAAATTCCATTTTTTATATATTTCAAATCATTATTTTTTATTTTTTTCCTTAAAAAATTAGTTTTATTAATAAAAAAAGCTTTTTATAAAATAAATTTTTCTAAAACATAGTACATAAACCCAACTCGAATCCAATCAATTATCCCAAGTCTTACAAAAAAACATGGCCTAACCCTGCCACGAACACCCCTACTTGTGGATATATATATATAGAATATGAAAAAGCATTAGTTAATCCTAGTACGTTTAGGTGACAGCTGATTTGGATCTATTAAACGGAAAAGAGTATGGACTATTAAAGAGATGACGTTATTAAGACTTTTACACCATATCAACTGTCACCTAAGTGTACCAAAACTAACTAATATTTTTTCATATAATATACAATAAGATTAAAACATTTAAGTACTTAAATAAAGCTTCATACAATAATATTTGATCATATAAATCCGAAATAACGTGGTCCACGAAAAAAATTTCTTACATTGATCGTCTTCTTCAGAGAGTAAAGATGGAGGGACAAGTGGACCCACAGGTAGAATTGGGCACAGATCAGCCATGGAATCTATGACTTCCTTCTCGAGCCCATAGAACGAATTTGCCAACACCCACTCCAGCTTCTTCATGTTCTGAATCATCTCCGACAACACCTTGGTGAAGCTTCCAAAAGTGTTCGACGGAAGAACAAAAGAAGGAAGGTCCTGTGGTCGCAACAATGGAAAACCTGGTAACTCCACGACCCTCTCAGGGTCCTCAGGAGTGGGAAACTGGTCAAGATTATTGTAGAAACGATAATATATGGCGTAGAGGGCACATGGTTGTATCCAAAGGCAAGCACAGGGGATTCCTGCCTCTGCTGCCACGTCAGCAACCCATGGTACGAAAGGGTTGTTGATAATGCAAGCAAGCTTCTTAGGACCATCGAAGAAGTGGTCCTTGATGAGGTTCGAGAGACTTCTGGGTCCGAATCTTTGGATACTTTCCAAGTATTGGTCCATACTTAATTTCTTGCGGTCCTCCTCGGAGTCAAGGCCGTCCGAGAAGAAGATTACTTGAATTCCGTTGATGGTTACAGAAGCTGGAACCGTGGCGGCGGCGGTGGAGGAGGAGCGAAACAGGCGGTGGTAGACTACTTCGGTGGTGGCGAGGGTGACGTGGAGGCCTTTAGAAAGTAGGCTATTGCCTAGTCTGAGTAAGGGGTTGATGTGACCCTGGGCTGAAAAAGCCACCATTAGCACATGAAGCTCTTCCTTTTCTTCCTTTGAAGCCGCCATGGATAATGAATGGAGAAAAAGGGAAGATTTGGGGGGTGGCTTCAAAATGGCGAAAAGCGAATATATAGGTGAATGTGTTTCAGGTATACAGTAGGATAGGAGGGTTCAGATTTTAATAAACAAAAAGAGGGATGCGGATTCCCAATATTTTTTAAGAAAGTAAAGATGTAATAGTTGACAGTAGAAGAAACGTGTGATGTAATATTTTAGATTAATTTTAATAATTATATATAATAAAAAATTATTAATTGTAATTATATGCAGTTTAACATTTTAATATAATACTTTTAATTTAAATAAATATAAAAATATACTGTCCTGGAGAGAAATGCAAAAAATTTATTTTTCAAAAACAGCGGCTGAATTTTAAAATAAGGGGAGGTTCATGTACAGTTTGAAAATAGATCAAAGGAGGTTTGTATAATTTCAATAATATTAATGGGAGGTTCGTATAATTTACTATTTAATTCACGGTGGATCCCTGGGCACAAATCCATGTTTTATGTACATAGATGTAATTTCCGACAGCATCCTATTACGGTGTTTATATTGCCATTTCAACTTACTTAAGTGATGTGTTTTACGATACATGACACTTACTTAAGTCATAAATGTATGATTAAAGAATTATGAATTATCTGAGTTGTGAATTCTACTCAATTTTTAATTTTTTTTAATATGATAGTGTTACAAATATATATATATATATATATATATATATACACACACACACACGAAAGAAAACGTTACCAAAAATATTACCAGCAATACTGTATTAGTGCAAAGTGAACTTAAATTAGTATCAGGGAATCCATCTTAATTGAAAGTGCTAAGTAATGACAAAATTTGAAGTAATTAATGAAAAAATGTAAATTAACTTAATTATTAGGAATGTATTTAAAGTTATAATCATTTTAAAGAATTGATTGAATTTATCTATTTTTGTATATAAAATTTATTAACTTTTTAAGATTTATTCAACACTTCTTTTTTCAAAAAGATTTATTTTAAATTTATTTAGATAAATTCTTTGATGTATTTCTAAAAGAAAAATTAGGCTAAATACGATAAAACAAATTTAATAATCATTTATGACAAAATTAAGTATCTATCTGCTTAATTTATTTTTTTAAATATAATTAATGCTTTGAAACAAGATAAATCGCATTAATTACACCTCGATCGCAATTTGTGCCTTGCACTACGTGCTTGACATTTTTTTATTTTAATTTTTTGGTTAATCAACGCGTAAAGAAAATTACCATAAAAGATTGATAAAGACCATTACTTTTTGCGTGGGCCCACATTATTGGCAAGGTAAGACTTTGAGTTGGGCCATTATAACCTCTATTGCCGTGAGTAAGGATGTTGAATTTATGAAATTTTAAATCCAGATTATTGACTTAAAATAGTTTTAAAATGAACAATTTTTTATTAAATTGAGACTCATTTAAGTAAAACATATTAATATAAAATTACATAAAAAAAAAAGTAAAATATTTCAAACATTATTAATGTAATTTAAAATTCATAAAATAATATTTAGTTGATATTTTTTATCACTTTTATAATATATTATAATAAATATGAATATACAGGACAGCTAAATTGGGTACAATAAGTGTTATATTATTCAAGTTCAAACTATGAAAATACTTATAAAATTTTTATATCTGAACCGAAATCAACAAATATTGTAAATAATTTTCAAGAAGGTGGATCCCTTTGAATTGTGTGTGTGACGTGCGAAAATTAATTGATCTAAGCGGTGGAAGGCAGCATTACCAAAAAGCATATTTTAATAAAATGATTATTATAGGAATCTTTTCATTATCAACCAAAAAATTAAAAAAAATGCCAAGCACGTACTTGTAGGTGTAATTAATGCGACTCGTTTTGTTTAAAGGTGAGTGGCATTGGTTATATTTAAAAATAAATAAATTAACAATATGGATAATTAATTTTGTTAGATATGTTTTTCTTGCAAAATTTTACTTTTTTGTAATCATATTTAGTGCAATTTTTTTTTATAAAATAGTTGTATCAATCCAATTATTACATAATATATTAGGAGAAAAACACGTGAAAATAATATATTAAAATATATTGATTATATGCTAACTTTAAATAATATATTGTATTTATATTTTAATTTCAATATTTTTTAGATTTTATTTATAAATTCAAAGTTCCTTTTGAATTTTTTAGTTACCTCTCTACTTTTTTATGTTTCAATAACCCCTAAAAGTAAATTTATAAATTATAAATAAAGATAAAATTATATATTTAAAAAAGTATTAAAAAAATAAAAAAAAGTATAAGGATGAATTAATAAATTTACAAACTAATGTTTTCATGAGAGTTATCAGAAAATAAAAAGAAAAAGGTAATAAATTGAAAATTTCAAAATGAGTGGTAAGTTCATAAATGAAAATTTAAAAATATTGAGATTAAAATATAAATATAATAAATTATTGTACTTTAACACATATTACATCAATACAATCATTTTTGAGAATATATCAAAGAATTCACCAAATGTGTACATGTGTGCATGTGCGTGTGTGTTAGGTTATTAAAAAAAAAACTCGGTCAAAATGTCTTAACATATGATTTCTTTTCAACCTCATGAACTTAGAATGACTATGTATATGATAAGTTCTGAATTATATTAAATTGGTGTTTATTTTACTATGTACTTATTATTCATTTTGAGCAAAACCCTTTGGAAATAGTGACCAATTGATATTAGTTGTATATGTTTTATAGGATATATCATTCGGTTACCTTATTGTGATGAGTTAAGTGATTTATTATTGTTTTGGTAATAATTTCAAGAGAATTGCTTGGATTTAAGGAATGTGAGAATTTGGAGTAAGGAATAGGAAACTTAAAATAGCATTGGAAGACTTCTCAAACATAAAAATGTGTTAGGAAGATTATTGAAGCATATGAAAGTCTCAAAGTCGAAAGAAATTGCAGAAAAAATTGAATAAGAGGCATAATCCCTTTTTCTAGGTGCCCAAATAATTTGCTAGTGCACAAAGTAGCCTCTGGGAACCCAAGCATATGAATTTTGTGAAAACAAAATTTTTTCAATTTTTGATGGCATAAAATGGAAATTTTGCTAATTTGAGAAAGAAAAAAGGCAGGAAGGAAGACTAGGGTTCGATTTTATTCTCTGAAGAGTAAAGGAGCTTTCAACTTCTTAGTTATCCAAAGTTTTCTTTTGGAAGGAGAGGTCAAGGGTTAATCTCCTTAGACCATTCTTGGCCAAACCTCTAAGGATTCTTCCATCCATAAAAGTCTCCTTCCGCTCATCTCCTTATCTTATTTTCTCATATTTTCTTGTATTTCCTTAATGTAATATATACTTAAGCTTATTATTGGTTGTTGTGTTAGATATTTGAAAACACTAAGCTGGGATTTCATGGCTTTGTATCCATATATGTTAAGAGAGGTTATTTCTTTCTTTTTATAATTATGGATTGATTCATGAATGTATACTACCTCTTAATTGGGGCTTTTATATATTTTAGTACAAGTTGATTAAATGATTTATATTGTTGAATATTTCTTTAATCTCTTGTCAAAGAGTTGAATGTCCAAAATGTGTTTGATGAAATGTCTCTTTGAAAATTAAGTGTAAATTATCTTAAATGATTGGATTCAACATTTAAAGTAAATTTCTACTTTCATTCTCAAGGTTTTTTTTTTCAAAAAGCTTAATGCACCTTAAGGCTTGTTTTCCTTCAATGATTTGATATGACTTTAAGGAACACTAATGGTTAAGGTAGTGCAATTCTACCTAACTGATTGGATTCAACTTTTTGGTAAGTTATATTTGGTAAGTTAGCTCTTGATCTTAATGAATTCTAGGGAAATTTTCACTTAGCTGATTGGAGTCGAATTTTAAACGAAATTGGAGGAGTTATGATAATCAATAGATTTAGGTTTATCTTTTTAGTGAGTTAATGTACCCAAACATGGAATTAGACTATATGGGTGTCAAGTTAAAAATGAACTTAATAACTTAGTTTATTTACAATACAACCCCAATCAGCTTAATCTGATGTAATGTTTGAAGTTTAGAAGGGGCCCAAGTGAATCTTAAAGTAATCTAGATGTTTAGTTTAAATATATTATTCCTACATCTATTCTTAGTGATTGGATTTATTTGAGCCACTAGTATACATTTGCAAATAATCACACTAACCGATACTTTTTGTAATACCTATGAAATTTTTTTCTTTAAATATTTTAATTAAGAAGTTAAGCTTGCATGAAGCACAATTTGGACTGTAAATCTAGCCTTAACTTCTTATACCCAATATTTTGAACTAGTGATCATAATTTTTTATAACGAAAGGCCAAAACTAGAAATCATGTAGTGCATATGGTTAACATTAAGTGATTCATTGGGATGTACCCAAATAGATGATTTGGTGAAGAACAATTTACCTAAAACCTAAGCCATGGTTGAAGGAAATATTTGCCTGTGTAAACATAAACACACATATCCATGAATATAGTTATGGGAGAAGGTGAGGAAAAAAGAAATTTAGATCGACTTGCTTGGTTTAAAAGCTCGAAGTACAATTGACTGAAGGCAATATAGATTTATTTAACTAAGTAGGTTGATGGTAATTGCTAAGAACATATAGGTATTTAAATTGGTGGTGGATGTAACCAATAAGAGTAAACTTCAATTAAAGTTAAGAATAGAATAGAGTTGATTACGTAGGAAAAATTTTAAGTGAAGTATTCAAATAGATGTAATGGACAGTAAGTTGCTTAATCCAAGACTTGAGTTGGGCAAAAATCCAAGCGTTAAGTTAGACGAGGACCAAGTAGACATAGTTAAAGGAAATTTATTGGGGCCGAGCAATGTTAAATAAAGTTTAAAATATGATAAATTTACTTAAATAAAGTTAATTAAGCGAGAGAATTTATATTATGTGCAAAGAGTTAAATAAAATGGTATACTTGTGACTTAGGTAGAACATTGCACTTCTCTATAAGAGAAATTAGATTATGTCTCACTGACCCAAAAAGATTGACATTGTTTGACATGTTGCTA
The DNA here is from genome assembly GCA_037074485.1 of Delonix regia. Taxonomy (NCBI): domain Eukaryota; kingdom Viridiplantae; phylum Streptophyta; class Magnoliopsida; order Fabales; family Fabaceae; genus Delonix; species Delonix regia. Next base: position 6,097,540 of record CM073454.1, on the reverse strand, counting down.
TGAGTAGATAACATCCCAACATTTTACATGATTGTGTTTGCATATTTCAAACTTTATTTCAAATTCTTTGAAACTTTTAACTTATTTTTTCCTTGAATTTTTATTTTTGTATCATGAAAGGCTTGGATTTTCCATTATTGAATTTCTATGATATTTTAGATTATTAAAATGGGTTTTGAAACGGTACTTGAAATGTATATGGAATCAATAGTTAACTTAAGGTATACAATGTATTGATTATATGATTTTATGTAGGAGTTAAGAGTATAACGTGAAAGCCACTAACTCCATATAGACAATACATTTTTTTGGGAATGGCTAGTTTTGGATGCTAATAACTAATAATAGTTTTGTTAACCCTTAGTGCGCCTTGAAAACACCCAATTAGTAAGGTTATTAGAGATGCTACCCCCATGTGATAGCTATCATACATGGATAGAAGGGATGGAAGATTTTGTGAACTTTTCACCCCAATTGGTTATTTCATGAGTTAAGGTTTCACGCTAATTGATTATTTACCCTTAAAGGCTATGAGCCCTCACCAGTTTGTGATTACCCTCAAGGGTTGTGTTCTTGCTAGTTTATGATTACTTTCAAGAGATGTGTACCCTTGCTTGATTTGTGATTACCCTTTGTGGGTTGTGTGCCTAAGCCAGATTTTTGTTTTGTTCATAATAGTCCTCCCCTCACAATAGATTTCATTAACAAGTGGTTCCTTATCTTTTAACACTAATGCATGATTTTATTTCAAAATTTTACTTTGTTACTGATTGCTTAAATATACATGAATTGGATTCAATATGCCTTCCTCATATTATATATTTACTATTCATGAGAATTTATTTATACTCTTGCATTTTTGCTTCAGTGTATTTAATCCATTTCTTTTAAGGATTTATTTTTTGGGATGTCATTTATTCTGTGGAAATTTGGAATTTCAAATAGTGTAATAGGTATGGATTCAACACTAAAGATGTGAGAGATTTGTGAAGTTCAATGAGACAGGAAATGATTGTGATATTTGATTTTTCTTTAAGTGTGTTATTGAGGACTGTTGTAAATTGTAGACTTTAATTGTAAGTTGTTTCCACAATCTCATATATAACTCCTTAATGACCACAAGCAAGATTTTTCACCCTTTATTAGTTTTATTAAGTTTAATTTTGAGACCAAGGCTCTCTTGTGTGTATTAATTGCGTTGACAAGTGTTTATCAGAATTTCGATAGGGCCAATTTTAGGAGAGACTCAATTAAAATTTTTACAGAATCTAACATTATATATATATATATATATATGCATGTTTAGTAAATTATGGAATATTACCAACATTATATTAGGTGACCTAAGTCAATTCTCACGAATGGCTAGGCTTGCAAAAATGACAATTTTCTCATATTCCATGCCAGTCATGTTCTAGGATTTAGGTGTGACACTTTTGTATAATTTGTATGTTTTGGTAAACAAAAATTTAATCTTAAGAGTAATAAAAATCATACATTATTCTTGTGAGAACAATACTAAAATTTTAAATTCTTTTACTACGAATTGACATATACTTGCTCTTCATGAGTATACACACACAACCACACATGCACAAAAATTTGATGTAAGAACGTATAATTAGCTCGGTTTATTAATGAGAGACATTAAACTGCTGATGATGCCAAAAAATTTTAAACCTATTAGTTTTATTACTTATGTTAACATAGCTAATAATCTCAAAGGACTTTAGTCATCTTTATCAGGGTCCTGATCATTGAACAATGGCTCATATTTCTATTATTTTAAAATTGTTAATTTTTGAAAAGAGGCTTTAATATCAGACCTCCACGTTCATTAAATGAAACTTCAGTTAAAAAGTAAGATTTGACAAAAGCATCTGCCACGACATTCCCATCTCTTTTGAAGTGATGAATAAATACTCTTCAAAGAGAATTGGCCAGCAGTTTCAGTGGCTCATATTTGAATACATATGCAAACAGAAGTCTCGTGGTTCATATGTCAATTATAGAAGTTCAAAGGTCTACAACTTTGTGAGTCATTTTAAATTTGATTCCACACAATTGTTTCTCATATTTTAATTTTATAATTAACTAATTTGTATTAAATATAATATTAGATTTGATCATAATAAATCATTGAATAAAAATTCAATTGTTTATATTTATATTAAATTAATATAATTACATATAATTATATTTTTTATTTATAAATCTATATAATTAAATTTTTATCTAACTATTTATTATAATCAAACATAACCCAAAACATTAAAATCCGGATTGTACTCTGTCAGAGTACTCATGTGAATTTTTTTTATGACATTGCACTGCACATACGGACATTAGCTTTGAGAAAAGTCAAAATTAACAATGTTGAAGAAAATTTGTAATATAATATTAATATTTTAAGAGACGTGCGTGGAGCACGATCCAATTAAATATAATATTTTATCCTCTTTACCAAATAAAAGGAATTTTGAAAAAATTAATCACCTGGTCCCAAAATTTATATCAATATTTAAATTCATCCTTATACTTTATATTTTTCCAAATCACTCATTGTATTATCTAAAATTTACACCATTGTTCCCTACTTATACTTTTGCTGAACGAAATTCATGCTTCCATATCTACGATTAAACTAAACATATGTAGAGATTGCTCCTAAAAAATTGTGACACAGCAATGGGTAATGCAAGATCTTCTCTCTACCACTGTTCTTATCGAAAACGACGTCGTCTAATGCAAAGTTGAATCTCGTGGCTGTCCGGCTGCTCTCGGTTCGTCCAGATCAGACGTGGACGTCCGATACCTTGATGCAAAAAGCACGAAGGAAAGGATAATAGGGTGATTGAGGACTTGGACCGGGCCTAACTGCCAAAGGGCGAATGGAGCAACAGCAACGGCAATTTGGCCCAAATTATATGGAAGTTTAAAATATAAATGTAAATTAAAACCTATCATGTAATATTTAAGAAAACAACTATATATATATATATATATATAAGAAAAAAAAAAATTTTAGTCCCTTACTTTTAGCTAAAGTACCAATTTTGTCCGTCAAAGATGAAAAGTAACAAAATGGTCTTCCAAATATGAGATAATAAATTGACTTAGTTTCTTTGGAGGACCAAATTAATATTTAGAAGATCATTATTTCTTGTATGATTTTATTTTTGTAAGACCATTTTAATATTTTTCATCTTTGGATGAGTAAATTGATCTTATAACTAAAAGTGAGAGACCAAAATTGTGTCTTTCTCTCTATAGAATTGACTTTCTTATAAAGTTGGAACATAGCTCATTTTCTTTTTAGGCTTAACAATTTGGGCTAAATTTTGGATCAGACACTTTTTTTGGGCTCTTGTATGCTTTTTTTTATATTGGATTTTAACAAATGATTAAATGGGTGTTTGGTTTAGTATTTGAAAAATTTAAAAATCTATTTATACATTAAAATGGGAGTTTGTTATGCAAACATTATTCTTTAGTTTAACGTTTAAATTTTTTTAAAATTAATTTTATCCTCCAAAATCTTGTTTATACATAAGTGAAAAATAGTTACTTTACATTGAATGAACTATATAGGTGGCAAAAATTAATTTTTGAACCAAAGTTTCAAATATGAATTATGGTGATACAAAATCACTATAAACCAAAATCAATTTTAAAAATTAAGTTAACCCAAAATTACATTAACTCAATTTCAATCCAAACATGCACTAAGTCTACTTTGCATCCTTGCATTAATTATTTGAAGTACTAGCCAAAGACTTAGGACCAAGGATAGAAGGAAGCAAAATATTTTGAAGTGAATGTCCTAAATCCTGACCCATGACATTTGTTGTCTCTATAAAGTCCCTAAAACGGATTCCGTCCACTTGCGGCGGAAAATTGCATTGTATAAGTTTTATAATTTGTACTGTCATATTAAAGTTTTAGGGATTTACCGATTTTTAAAAGTTACTAATTTTGGCAACTTAATTCATAATTTGGATTGTTACATCTGCACAGTTATAATAATACCGATCATGAGATTCATCTAAACTATAAAAGAATCCAAATTCTTAAAAGTGAGATGGAACATGTTGTAATATTTTTGGGAAGGTAAGATATGTTATATTATTTATATAATTTTAACTATTCATATTTTCTTCAATACTAATTGAAACATATTTGTAATCTTTTTTGTGGCCCCTTTTTTGTTACACTTGGGTCCATCCCTGTGTTTAGGTATGATTTAAATATATTGAAAAACAACTCTTACCATAGTTTGGAAGACTGATGAAACAACTACAAGGTGATTGACAAATTAGGTCATGGAAGACTTTTGTTTTAATTTGATCAAAGATAAAACCCATGAGTTAGTTCTTTTTCATTTTTCTTCAACCAATAAGTCCCTTTGTTAAACAAAGTCGCAGCCACTTAACATACTGGCTAACATCACATGAACGGTTTCTAAATATATATGTGGTCGAGCAGCTAAGTGATGATCAGACTTAAATGTTATTTTCTCCTAAATGATGTTGTTTGCAATCTGTGTCATCATGTAATTAGATCACGTGAGCTTTTAGAAATCAGGCAAAATTATTATATAAGATCATCAATTAGTAGTCACATAATTAAACTCTCATTTATACCATAATAGATGGCATGTTAAGTTTATTATAACTTAACACACACACAAATTATACACACACACACACACCATGGTATAGTCTACTAATAATTAATTGCCATGTGCTGATTTCTTTATAGCATGACAATATAGAAATTTAAATACAGAACCTTTGCCACTAAACTGGTAATAATCTTTTATTATTAAATCATACCTATGATATACCATTTATTCCAATAAGAGCATAACCATTTATTCCAATAAGAGCATAACTTAAAAGAAGAGTTTCATGAATTAAGGTACACCATACAAACTATAACAGTATGTATATATAGGATACTAAGATATTACATTATTCAGAGGGGCCAGGAGATAACTTAGATCTCAACCCTAATGGCCTGAAACAACACACTGATCATGCTTAAACAATAGTCAGAGAAAAGCAAGTAACCATATTGAAATTATTTTGGACGGTTTCAATAGTACACCAGAGTAACCGAGTTTGAACTTAATATATTATAAATTATATCCAAACCTTATATATTAGATCACGCCTGATGGCTTTATTATTACTCCTCATGCAGCCCATTATATAGCTAGGTTCTGCATGCATGCTAATGCCCTTCTCCACCATGGCTAGGACCAGAATTATCAAGTTCTATCTGAGTTGGGAAAACATTCTTAAAATATGCTTGATGACGTTCCACAATATTTGAGCTTGGCATTGAGCTCTTCACATTCTTGTGTGGTGACTCTTGAAAGAGACCCACTGACTCTTCCTTAGGATCAGCAAGCCCTAAACTTTTGATAAGTGATCGTGCCTTGATAGTCCCATGCATGCTCACCACAAGAATGAGAACAAGAAAGAAGGCAAAGGAATGAAGTCTTCCACTTCCAGCCATAACTGCTAGCTAGGAATGTTGCTATGCACGAGGTAATGGGATTATAGATGAGGACTAAAAAAATTGTATAAGATTTTTCTAATTTTGCATGAGGTACGTGAGAAAGACGGAAGCAAGGTGCACTTCTACTTATAGTGTGGTTTTGATAAGACCACTGATTGTGTTGATCACTATTCATAGACGGCACAAGACCGTAGGCCATAATCCACAGGAAAAATTAGGTTTTACGGTGGAAATTTGCTAGCTAGCTTGCCTACATATCTTGAAAGTTTTACTTCTAAATATGGGATAGCCCACCAAATCCAGAGTTAAATGAATGTAAGTTTCCTCGAGTATTGAAATAGCTAATCTGTAAGATATAGAAGATCTTAGTGTAATTAGGAATCAGGATCGTGATATCTAAGTTAAGATCATATAGTAGAGAAAATTTTTCTCTCTGGACGGATCTTTGTGATCTTTAGAACTGTTGAAGTTAGAATGTAACATAAAATGAAAAGTACTGCATTGTATGGCCGACAATACAGTTAAAAAGTCTCCGAATTTGGTCAAAAAAAGACAGTATAGTTTCCCAAGCTTTCTGGGATTCTACATCCCAAGCCTTAGAAAATAGTTAAATTTTGGTTTTTAAAGCAAACCAAACCATTGGAATGGGACCAAAGTCAGTGACACTGAATAGGAGGGTTAAATTAAATCAATAGTTCATGCATGCAAGTGAGTGATGAGTGAAATGGATCACATGGATATATGAACCACACGCTTCCCAGAGTCAACTTCACATACCACTCATAGTGGAAAATGCATATCTCAAGTTCTCAACTAAATAGTGCGATATATTCTCCATTTTTCTAAATCTCTTTGACTTTTAGAGGATATTGGCAAAAATTCTGAAGCCATTAATGCATGAATCAACAGCCTATTTATGTTTTAATTAGGTGCTCAGCATGCATCATTAGGCTGATCATGTCATTGACCCAAGATTGTTATTTACCATACACACACACACACACACAAAATAAACTTCAATTAAGCAGAAAGGGCTATCGATCATCAGAAATAAAGTTCCTTCTTAATTACTTACAGCTTTTTTTTTTTTAATATTTAAATGTAAAGGGAGGATTTTGGCATGGAGCAATTATATGAGCTTGACATGATGGACTATTGGGGAAGATACGTTGGATATTTGAAATGCTAGTCGATCTTTCATGATAATATGGTTATATATGGGCAATTGGCACATTAAACTCAACCTATATATAAACACATATTTATCACAATTCAAAATATCGAAAAAATAGAATGGATGATGCTAAAAGAATGTCAGAAAGACAGGAAAAAATGAATGAGAAAGAAAAGTCACTAGGAGTACGGTTAACACAAGAACTTGGAGTAATTTTTAAGAGTCATTAAACTGACAAAAAATGTGATGATCTTTTGTGTCTGGTAAAATATAGTCAAGAGTCTTTAATGTAAATGACACTCTTCTTATATATAAGTGTTAAACAGGCTTAGAAACTATATTTTAAAACAATCAAAGGCAAAGAAAACCAAATGCAAGCCATTATAATTGTTGAAAACCTGAAGTTTCCCCAAATGTAGTTAATTTGATTTTCAATTTATGGTATGGAATGAATGATTTAAGATAGTACCATAAGCTCATACAAGAAGTTAAAAGTCAAAGTATTTAAGTACTGCGCAAAAGATATGTATAAAAGAAATATTCTTTGCTAACATGAACGGAATTGCATGACATATAAGTCTGATACGCAGAAATCTGTTTTTCTAGAACTGTTAAGTGTGATTAAATTATGATTCACATGGATTTCAATTTGTTGACATCGAATAAAAAGTACTTCTTTTTTTTTTTTCTTTTTTCTTTTTGGCTTTCATATCAAGTGCTCTTATGTTAACCCAACGATAGCAAATGAAAATTTCTATTAAAAAAACTTGATTACATGACCAAATGAACATATATTGATTATTGAAGGCAATATTACATTATCCGAAAAGGCCACGTGACAACTAAAATATATCATCCCATAATTGAGTTAGCACGACCAACTTGACAATGACAATGACAACAAAAGAACCAATGAAAAAAAAAAGGGACAACGACAATAACCTTGTAATTGGACATTAATTAAGCAAAGCAACCAGAACGAATTATTTCAATAAAAAAGGGATTTTTTTCCCCATTTGAAGATCTAATCATGGAGTTCATGGTCGATCTTGTCCATGATGAAGCCCTTCTCCAGGAGGACTTCGACCAGAGTTGTTAACTTCTAGTATTGCTCGAACATTAATGTTCATTTCTATAACCTTCCATAACTGAGCTGGATGACATTAAGCGTTTCACAGCGTTGTGTTATGGCTCTAGAAAGAGACCCTTTGGCCCCTCATTAAGTGGCCTTGCCACCGCATGTAGGATGCACAGCCAAAGCAGGAGAACTACAAGAACTGATTGGTATGATAGAGTTAATCTAGCCATGATTAGTATAGCTAGCAATAAGCAAATATGCTTACAATAATAAGTCTCGAAGCCTTGATGTTGCTAATTATAAGAATGTATGAGACTAGAGCTTCAGCTACTTGAGAAGAAAGTGGTGTGTTGTGTTGGAAATAACTAGTAAATAACTAGTTTGAAAAACTAAGTTATGTATGTGTTAGATTAATTAAATCCAATTGTTCAAATTAAATTTTTCAATATGTTTAAAAATTTAAATATGAAAGGATATGACTTTCATACGAACACAACTCTTAGAATGTATATGACTTTTCAAAAAAAAACTTATGTTTGTTTAAAATTTAAATTTGAAAAAATTACTCTACATACTAATATAACTCATTAGAAAATATATAACTTTTCAAGAAAGGGTTGTATCTACACAAAGTCTTACTATAAATAGGACTTAATTACATATTAGAATTTGATTGATTAAGATTGAAATAAGAGACTGAAATCTCTTTCTCTAAAACTTCTTAGAGAGTTCTTTAGGAGAGATTTCTTGAATTTGCTGTTTGTCAATCTTTGGGGTGCCTAGGATAACTTCTAAGGGTGATTTGTTGATAGCCCAGCAACAAACATAGTAGAGTCAAATATCATTTTAAGGACAGTATGATAATACCACTTTTTGTCACAATCTTCCCTATTTTCTACAATTACTATGTCTAACAATCTTAAGGTGATATTTTGTGGAAAATGAAAATTAACCTAGTCTAGTAGTCTTGGTGATATTTGAAAAAGTTGAAAAAAACCCGGAACTAAGTATTCAATATTACCCCAAGAATTTCATTAAATTGGATTATTTTGATCCAATTGATAACCGAAAGGTGATGGAGTTTTATACAGATTTGTGGTTTTTGTGGATCATGTACTCTAGTCGCGTTCGAGATACTGGGCTGAAATTGCACTCGTATTGAACTAAAGGTAAATCGTAAACTTCAAATAACACCTATGACATAGGTGATTACGGGTGCCTGAAAGAAGTCTTCCAGGCATACCCGGTCAGACATAGCGACAGTATGATACCATTTAAGATAGTTAAGCCACTATTTCACCCACCCTCTAAGCGTAATCCGCTCTAGAAAATCCCGAGCATCTTCGGAACATATGTCATCTGGATACAATTTCCATTCTTTGGGTTCGGAAGGACGCGTGCGAACATGATTTTCAATGGCATGATAAATTGGAATGAAGAGGTATGCTATTTAGTTACAATATATGACGCCTGATCAAATGTGTTGATATGCCTCTTATTATATAATATGATAAACAAAATTGGAGTTTCCTAATTCATTCCCTTGCCGCGCTTTCTTTTTCACATGCCATGTTGTCATATTATTTTAATGTCTTTCATGTGATAATGAATTTGCGTGATTTATATGGGCGTATGTCGAAAAGGTAATGCCAATACTATTTTATAGTATGTTATTTTGTAATGATGGGTGAATTAAAGAAATATTCATGTGTTTTTATTATAACTATTTTGAGTATTTTAATTAAAAAAAATTGAAAACTAATTTTGAAGAAGAGTCTTGGAGAAGAATTGAGATAGTTTATTGTCAAGAAGAATTTTATGTATAGGTATATATCTTATTCCTTTATCTTTTAAGGCTGATAATTTTATATTTATATTTGAGTGTCATTTTATCTAACTTTGTTATAGAAAATTAGATAAGTATTAGACTCAAATAATGATATCTATGTGATTTATTATAATGATGATTATCATGTGAAATTCTAATATCAATTAGAATAATTGATGATTATGTTGTAAATTCTAATTTAATTAGAATGGATGACAGTTTTATTGTGAAATGTTAATTTTAATTCACATTATTATTATTGAATTGACATGATAATGTTAAGATTATATGCTTATCATTTTATTTAAGCATTTTGTCTGTGAATTTTACAAATTGTAAAGTTATTATCAATCTTATCATATCTAGTGGAAAAACTATTTTCAAATAGTACACTAGATAAAATTATTTCTTGTTGATATTGTCTCATGGTTAACTAAGCATAAGGAATGATACTAGATAAGGTATAAATTAATTACAAATTTCTATGCTTAGATATCATGAATAACTATTTTAGAGAAATGAATTTTTGTGAATAAAGGAAGAAGCATCTATAAGTTCAAATAATATTTTGAATATTAGATATTATATTGAATTCAAAATATAAGACATAATAGGGATTATCCACGAAGTTGTTAAAAGGTTATCAAATTTTAATAACTTGGTTTTTAGAGATAAGAACCCTTATGGTATTTTACACAAACAAATCAAATAATGGATAGTCAATTGTTTGTTTTGTTTTATTAATTTATTAGATTCTTGTAGTGTGTAAAATAAAAATTATACAAAAAGTAAATATGTTTCATAATTTACAAACTACAAAACTAAAGTTGATATCCAAGTACTCTAATTGAGAGTTAAGGATTGTCCTAGGATATATTGAAATAAATATGAATCTTGGACTAAAATTTAGGAACTCTCGCATATATTTGGTTATATAAATTTTTAACTAGTTGTATTACTAGTATATATAAAAGATGGAGTCTAAATCTTGTTTTATGTTTATCCATGTATAAAGGATAAGTTTTATTCCTAGATAAGGAGAGGTATATAACTCATTCCACAACATTACTATGAGTTAGTGATATAAAGAACAATGGACAAAGAGGAAAATGATTAATGAATAAGAAAAGAGTTGTGGCCACAACCAAAGCTAATCATTTCTTTGTATTATGTTTATGAACCAGTATATGTCTAATGTATTGTGGATTTTAAACAAACATTTAGACATAATAGAAATATATATTTTTTATGTGATAATGTAATCACAATTTAACATCTTAAACCAATGAATAAATTGATAGATGTGATATCAAAAGGACTTAGAAAGAAATTGTGAAGGAAGTTCAATGGAATGTTATTAAAACCCTTCAAATTGAGTCCCCAGTAATGGGAGTTAACCTTTAACTAGACCAAACCTTGTTTAAAGATTCAATAGGTAAGAAAAAGTTATTAATAAGTGACTAAGTGCACAATAAAATATTTAGCCATTTCAGATTGAGTGCACATAATAAATTAAGTGTTTAGGATGAGTTAAACTCTTAATAGATTTATGAAAGCCTATAAAGATTAAGGCTTAATGGAATCCACCTATGTGAAACATAAGGAGTGGTATTGCTCCTAGCAAGAATTTGGGATTGATTATTAGAAATATTCATGAAAAGCCAGGGTGAAGAACATAGCCATATAAGTGCTACAAATTTTGTGAACTTTTTAAAAGTTATTGATAAGACTACATGTGTGGTATTTCTGGTTTTAATGTAAGAATTGTGGTTCAATGGTTTAATGTACCTATCAATTTGTTAACTTTGAAGTACTTATACTAACGGTAGGTTCAAGTTGAAAGACACTAATATTTATGCATAGTCTTATGGATTAGAGAAAAGACTTAGTTTTCCAAACTAAGTGGGGGATTGTTGGAAATACCTAGTTTGAAAGTTTAATGGCTCAAATTAAATTTTTTGATCTGTTTAAAAGTTTAAATATGAAAAGATGACTCTACATACTAACATAACTCTTTAGAAAAGCTATAAGTTTTCAAAAAAGGTTGTGTCTGTCTAAAATCTTATTATAAGTAGGACTTGATTACAGATAATAATTTGATTGATTAAGATTAAGATAAGAGACATAAATTCCTTTTCTTTCTTTGAAACTTCTAAGAGAGTTCTTTATGAGAGATTTCCAGAAATTGCTATATGTCAATCTTTGGGGTGTTTGGGATAATTCATAGGGGTGATTTGCCATTAACCCTATAACAAACATAGTGGAGGCAAATATTACCTTAAGGACAGTGTAGTAAATACACATTTTTGGGCACAATTTTTATTTTCTATATTATCTACAATTATTTTATCTAACATGTACTTCTACATATAGTTTTCTTCATATGAAGTTTGTCCTAACCAGTACCGAACCATGAGCTATATATGATGTCTTAGATTCTTTAGATTGTTGTTAGATTCTCAGATAGAAATGTAAGATGTAGAAGAACTTTTTCAAAATACCTGAGTTGGTTTTTTACGTAATTTATTTTTATTCAAGAAAGTGATAGTAAATATATAAAAATATGTATTTAAATTTTGTCGGCAAAGGAAAAGTAAGCAATGTATGAGTTATGTTATTAGATAGTCAAATGGGTATTTGTTTCTTGTTTCTCTGATCAATCTGCCAGCTAGTGTCACATGAACTAATCCTTAGAATATAATTCGCCTGTGAAGAGATGTGAGGTGACTTAACAAGGGAAAAGTTATGCTAAATTTACCGAAAGTTGGTTGATCTGATGTAGATTTTGTGTTGAAGTTATCTTATACGACTCTTTTAAGGACAAGGTTCGCTAAAAATAATAAGAAAGTTGCTTCATATAATTAAGTGGCTCATCTTGGTCAAAATAAGACAAAGCTTTTAAACTTTCTGCCATTTGAGTCTCATAATAGTGATAAGAAGATTTGCTTTTTAACCTTTTAAGTTTCAACGCTATGAGGTGGAGCCAATGCATTGACAACAAATTCCATCTAGCTAGTGCTGTGACAAAGACAAATTACACTTTTGGGGTTAGAGAAACTACAACGCGTATGTTGATTAATATAACTTTTTAGGGAATTGTTATATATTATTTTCCCTTTGGAGGAAGAGAATGAATCTAATTGCTCAGATGTCAAGATCATCCATTATATATATTTTGCCTAATACTTTCATTTGACACCAATTATATTTTGGTTTTTTATCTGTTTCTTGACCAACCCCGGGCAATTTCGATGTTCCAAACATTAATCATTTCACACACAAGATGTTAGTGGCTACAGTCCGCTATTTGCAATTTTTATTGGCCAAATAAGAGAAATGGTTATGGCTTAAGAGTTGCATATTTGACTTTTGTCCACTTTTAAATTATTGTTTTAAATTAGAATAATTTAAATTTATAAGTTTCAACAAAACATTGAGATGAAAATTTTCAAAAATATATTTTTAGTAAGCTAATTCTTAATTAAAATTTAATCTTATTTAATTATCTTTTAACGTTAACTAAGTGATAAACATGAATTAAGCCACAAATAAAATTCTTTTCTTTAAACTTTTGAATTAAGCTATCCTTTTTTAAATTTAAAAATAAGGCTAAATTTAAATGAGTATTGTACCTTATATTACTTTACATATTAATATTAACTTCACTATCTATATAAACATGAAGACATTTGTATCTACACACTACTTATATCATGCATAACAAAAATATACTAAAAAAGCTACATTGCTTAACAAATCATGATAATTCAATAAATAACTTAAAAGAGTACTTTGAAGGAAGTAAAAAAAATTTATCTGATAAAATATAAAAATTTATAATTGTCAATTTGCCAAAAAAAAAAAGTATATTTATGGAGAGCATTATAAATAATATTTTAACCATTAGTATTCAAAAATTTTTACAACATTTTTAAAGATAATTGTTCAAGGTTTAGTTTAAAACAACATTAACACTTGAACTTGATTAAGTTGTACTTAATTCTTGTAAAACTACTATTTACAAAAATGTATCAATTGCTTAAACATAAATTCTTGGCTAACGGGAATTTTTTGACATAATTAGAAGTCTGATACGTCGAAATCTGTTTTCCTGGAACTTTTAAGTGTGACTGTATTATGATTCATGTGGAGTTTAAATTGTTGACATCGATGAACACTTTGTTTCTTTTCGCTTTTGGCTTTCATATCAAGCATACTGTTATGTCAACCCAGAAAATTCTATTAAAAAAAAAAAAAACTTAGATTACATGACCAAACGAAATATATTGAAGGCAATATTACATTATTCAGAAGGTCACGTGACAACTAAATATATCATCCCAGAATTGACTTAGCACAACCAGCAACTTGACAATGACAAAGACAATGAAAGAACCCAAAAAAGAGAAGGACAACGACAATAATCTTGAACTTCGACATTAATTAAGCAAAGCAACCATAACGAAATAATTTCAATAAAAATGGTTTTTTTTTTTTGTTGGTCATGACACCATATTAGAACTAAGCAAAACAAATGCATTTTAAAATCCAATTTTTTCTGGTTTAAAAAGGGATTTCAAGGGTTTTGAGAGGAGGCTACCACTTTAGGTCAATATGGAGGTTGAGGGGATAGGAGAAGGTCTCAAGCAGCTCCAATTGCTAGGGGAAAGCTTAGGAACAATACTCTACTTATCATTATAATACTTGTGTGATACATATACTTGCGTGTACATTTTCGTAGTATAACAAGTTTTTGGTACCGTTGCTAAGGATTTGTTTGCTAAGTTTTTGCTAATATTAATACCAAGCTCACTTAATCATAACTCAAGCCTTCTTGTGTTTTCTTTTATTTTGCATCTTGTTCTTGTGTTGGTTTTGTTTTTGTTTGTGTTTTATTTTTATTCTTTTCACTTCCTTTTTAATGATGGATTATCCATGGCTGGTAGAAGGGGTACGAGATATTTGTGGAAGCTTCACAGTCGGAGGATGATTTCAATAGGAATCATGAAAACTTTTACCACTCTTCTTATATTCCTTGTTGGAGTCATGAACAAAATTTTTCTTAGAATTACAGTCAAGCTTCATCATTTGTAATATACCCATCCTACCCTCTCAAAGAGCATAAACCAAGTTTGAAAGAGATGTTTATGCATTACATAGCTAAAACTGATGCTAAAATTCATAAACCTGGCAACTTAGATAGGCCACTTAGCTACTGCGATCCTTAATTTGCATCAAGAGAGTCTTCCAAGCAATATGGCAACTAGTTGTAGAGGAGATGATAAAGAATATTTCATGGATACTACTTTATGCAGTGAAGAAGAGTTACCAAAGGTTTCTAATCAGTTTGAGGGGCAACATGAGCTGAATGTGGATGAAGGTGAGAAGAATATGACTGTTGAAGATAGAGGTTACCGTCCAAGTGGCCATGGCAAGGCAACCTCTTAAAGAACAAGAAATGTATTGCAAGGTGATTTTAATTGACAATGATGTTCCATATGAGTGTAAGAAGAACCATTTAAAGGATCCTCCTATAGAGTTTTTGGTTCTTACTGAAGGGAACCAAGAGGATTTTATTGGGTGTTTAAGGTTTTTGGAAGTTACAACAACTGTTGATGAAGAATGCAAATATGAACTTCCTAATATGCTAGCCAAAGTTCCAATAACCCCATTTATTGACAAATCACATGCTCACAATTGGAAGGAATACCCATTCCATCTGAAGGTTTCCTATCCACGAAAGAAGGGGTGTAAGGCAATTGTGGTTTTCGATGCTTATGATTAGGTTGTGATGTAAAGTTAGGCTGAAGACTATAAAGTAAGTGCTTCTTGGGAGGCAACCCATGCATAAATGGATAAATAATATATAGTAGGAAAAATAAATTTCTTTAATTTTATTTGCTAGCTATTCTAATCCCCATCTTTCTTTATTTCTTTAAGAGTCCTCAAGCATTGGATCCTCAAGTTGATTATTTGTTAAAGTTTGGAAGATGAACTGAGTACCAAAGCATGCACTCAAGGAGTTATCTCAACATAGCTATGACTTCATTTCATTCATTTGTAATTGGACTTTGTATGCTTAAATGTTGAATATCATCCCCTATGCATGCTATTCCAGTTTTAATATCTTTCTCGTGTTGCTGTGAAAAATAAAAATGATTGCTGTAGCTTGACTTCAAAAAAATTACAGGGAGCAACTGGTTTTGAATTTTGCTATAAATTTTTGTGGGTTTGTTTGTCTAGATTTCTAGTTTTAGGCATAAAATTTCAGAACCAACTGATTCATTTGCTCTATGATTTTTGCATGATTCTAGTCAGTGCTCTGTTTTTCTGTACACGGTCATTGTTCTAAATTTAACAATTTACTGAGATCGCATCCGAACGAATTTTTGCATGAAACCAATGCCAATACTTTCCATTTTCTGTCTAGCTTTTAGGAAAATTTGGGTCATATCATTTGGAGTTCAGATGACTTGTTTATGTACATTTGAATACACACTGCTTTGTTTTGGTATGTTGCTGGAATTGTTATTTGAGATGTCACTTGGTGAATTATCCAGACCTAGCATAGTGACTCTCAATTAGCAAATTTGACTTGAACATGTTTATCAGTGTGTTTTGAGGTTCCCATTAATTTTTCATATAGTTTATTGGGCATTTTCTGGGTGGATTTCACCAGAATGTCAACACAACTCAGTTTTTCCACATACTCTACATTTGTCTTGCTTTCTAACATTCAAGGGCTATTTTAGCTGAGCTGTAAGTCATTATGCTTTCATTTGTTTTAGGCTAAGAATGGGGACATTTACACATGGAGGTACTTGGTCGGAGATGCCTCTTGGCCTAGAGAACCCAGAAATAGAGGAAGAGCATACATACATATCATGAAGTTTCCTAATTCCCTCTCTTTTCCCACTTTTCACTTTCAAACATTGAGGACAATGTTTGCTTTTAAGTTTGGGGGTGGGGAACTAGAAAAGCTTTTCAATTTTTGTTTTGTTTTGTGTAGTTTAAGCTTTAATTTGACTAATGATAGTCATATGATAGTGGCAAAATTTTTAAATTTGTTTGCATAAGCTCTGACTCAATCTGATTTTTTTGCTTTGATTTAGCTTGTTGTCCTTGTGTTAGCTTTGCTTCATGTCAAAAACCAATGATGATAATTGTTGTTTATTAGTGGTAGGAAGTTACTTGATAGTTATTCTTGTTCCTTGTTCAAATCTTAATGTTTGCTCCAATAGATTAGACCCATTAAGGTTTGATTCTTTGTAACACTTGCTAAGTTTACTAAGTTCATGTAAAAAATTTTAAATTAGCAAGAATGAGGTATAGGTATTTGTAATGTGTAATACTTATCAGATGTGAGCTTTGGCTTAGTGGTAAAGAAAGTTATCCAAAGTCAAAGGGGTGTGGGTTTGAGATGTAGCTCTCTCCTCTCTCAACATTTTTGTGGTGCTGACACGTGTCACCTCCTCCAACGAAATTTCCATTATGCCCTCCACTATAGCTTTCTTCTACATGCTTCTTCCTCCTATTTTCTGCAGAAAAACACAGCTTCTTTCCTCCTTCGAATTTCTACTTTTTCCTTCACCCACTGCCACGTTCAACCTCCGGCCACCTCCCTCCTTCACCGGCGAAGGTTTCTGGGAGGCCACCGCTTGCCGTTGGTTGGTGACAACCACTTTTTCCGGTGGTTTTTGTGGCATAGTTGTGGCAGTGACTTTTTATTGATTTCGGTGAATTTTAAGTGGTTTTTTTCATGAGAATGATGCTAGGAGAAGCATTTTTGGTCCCTTTCCATTGAATTTGAGTGTTGGAAGCATGATTTTAACTAAGTTTTTTAGAGTTATTCTAATAGGGACTAAACTAAAAAGTTTTGAAATTTTGGGGTTTTCAGAAAATGGTGAAATTCTGCAGTTTAATGGGTTTAAATTGGTCTTATAAGAACACCTTTACAGTGTATGACATAAAACTTTAGTGTTCTTCATGGATGGAAGGAAAAAGTATGAAATGGGGGACTAAAGTGAAACTTTAGAAAGTTTTTAAGGAAGTGAGTGTAAATTAACGAAAATTCTGGGAGAAGTTAGGGGATGGAATTAAGAATTTGATCTAGGGCTTGTTTTGAGTAATGAGAAGGGAATGGAATATCAAATTGGAAATAACAATATGAAGAAGTAAAGAGAATATGTAATAAAGTAATGAGATAGGATTATGATTGTTTTATGGCTTTGTTAAGGCAATATAATCAACCTAAATTGATGTGTTTAGTGATGGGAATTGAGGAAAGTATATTCTTATATTATAAGGATTATGGGTGAAACCAATTTTATAATCAAGAGAGATTAGCACACGTTAGCCACTAGGTAAGCGGTAGTTTTTCCCACTGTATAATTACCATTGTAATTATGGTAGCAAACTTGTTAAACTTGTTAGCCTTGCATATGACCTATGAATTATGATTGATATGTGATGTGCATGTAAAATTTGCAAAAGAGAGTTTTGAATAAAAGAAGGAATGTTTTACTAAAGAATTGATATTGAAAAAGGGAAAATTTATAAATGGCAAGTCCTTAGATTTAGGGAGGACAAGATATGATGGATGATTTTAGTGTGAGCTTGTGACTCACGATTGTATTGGTGATTTACCCCGAGATGTTGTGTGCTCTCGACCAACATGAATAATCCAAGGGATACATACCCTCGACCATATGGGTGATTTACCTCGAGATGCTGTGTGCTCTCGACCGTATGAGTGATTTACCCCAAGATGTTATGTGCTCTCGATAGATGATTAAATTGCATGGGCCACGAGTCCATGACCGATACTTTATGTCTAATAGTCCTCCCTAGAATCTAGGTCCTAAGCCAATGGTATTTTGAATAAAAAGGAAGGTTTTTACCTAACTTTAACAAGTATCCAAGGGTTGAGTTTCCTTGACAGTTTGATGTTAACCGATGGAAAAGATTCTCCGAGGGTTGTGGATTCTCGACCGTGAAAATCATTTAAATGTTTCATTGAGTGAATGTTATTACTTGTTATGGTTTAATGTATAAATTTTTAAATCATAAATTGATTCATTACTGGAAATGCTACCTGTTTATGTTTTAATGAATTTCAGGCAGCCATCCTGAGCAGTTTGCTAATCAAGAGGGCTAGAGAAGCCCTATTGGCATTTTGTTTCTCCATTTTGTTGAGATTTTTGTTGTAATTGATATATGTAAATAGATGTAAATGTTATGTATGACCACAGGTAGATTCCCCATTCCCCTGGGTTGTAGTTGTCTCTGGATTGAATTAAGAGCTAAACTCTCTTTTATGTATAATATTGTCTTGGACAGATGTTTGTAGAAACTTTGGGAGGTCTCAGTTATAGAGGAAACTTTGCCGAAATTTCTACAAATTTGATTTGAATGTGAATTTGTTTAGTTATGAATGTTTGTTATGTATGATTGTAATTCAGTTCAAAACCAACTTGTTAGGCTTACAGAGGCAGGCTAGTCTCGTTTTCTATGCCGGTCACACTTTGGGAGTTGGGGTGTGACATTCTTGCTCTGTAATCACCATCAATTTGGGCTGGAGTTTCCTTAGGGAGTTAAAAAATATCCCCATTTTAGGAGAAGCACTTAGAGAAAGAGGTGAAAGTGCTGAGTCATGACTTAACATATAAGCATTGCTCCTGTCCCTCTCTAGCCACTCTGCTAATGTCCTCTGGCTCATGTGCTACTGGACAACTTACTGCAAATTTATTGGTGTGGCTAGTGAGTTCCCCACAGCCATTTCATCATCACTCACAAGAAGAGAATGAAGCTGAAGCATAGAAATTATGGCAACTGCTTCTCCAGACTTGATAGACAAGCTTTCTACATCAAGATCTTCTAATTTGCTCACAACTGGATAGAATTGTAAAGGGAAGTCTAATTTTCCTGCTTCACTTGCCAAATGAAACCCCATTTGGTCTAACACCTCTTTCTTCTCATGCATCCCTATGATTTTCAAATGAAGAGGCCCTTCTGGTCGTTTCTTTAGAGTCATTAGAAGGTCAATCCATTAGGCAGGCTCAAAAGAATGAAGGTCTATGATGTGAACTAGTTTTTCACCTTCCATGGATTTAACTATGGCTTGGTTTGTGGTCAAGTAAGCTAGTTTCAATAAGGGACAGAGCTCAAATAAGTACTTTTAGACCAAGATTTGTTCTGATGGTAGTGAGGTTTTTGAGGAATTGAGGGCTTTATAGACACCTGGTAAGTTTTTGATTATTCAATAAGCAAGGGCTTCACTGAAATAAGTGACCATTCTCTGAACTGTATCACCATCAGGAGAGGCTAGGTAGGAGATGTACTCTAGGCATATATCTGCATTTTTTGTGCTTTCAGATGCTACACATTTTGCACAGTCAAGAAGGAGGGTGATTGAATTTAAGCCTCCATTGTCCCATCTTAGCTCTCTAAGCCACTGGTATAGGGAACCTATAGTAAGTCCAGAGAAAACTGAGTTAAGATAGGGACTATAAAGGGAGAGATGAAACACAAAATGAACTTCCCATTCTCATCAATTTCACAATGCCCAATAATCATTTTTTTTAAAAAAAAAGGGGGGAAAGATAACACTCAAAGTAAAGTTCCTTAAATATTTGTTATCAAAATTTCCAATAAAATCATAATATGTGAAGAAATTTCTTTTAAGGAATCGAACCAAACAAATCAAATCAAAACTCAAGTAGCCAATTAACTGTAGTTTTATTTTTCCATACCTTTTGAGAAAATTATGCACATTTATGGGCTAGACACTGTTTGATTCCATGTTGTTAGGAGAATATTTTATGTAAATTAATTTGTATAAGCTATCCCAATTCTAGGACTCAAGAACTTATTTTATATTCTCTCAAGGAAAAATCCTTCATGTTGTATGATCTTGAGAGATGATTTAGGCATTTCATTGATGCTTTTGAGACTTTCAAGCTAACCTGATTACATGTTATCCCTTGCACCCTAATTTTGGGCTTTACATGGAAAACCAACTTGTTATGATTTGTTTGACTTACCCACATTGGCTTCACTTGGTCAACCTAAATAACCTATAACTAACCCATTTCAATAGAATTTTTAGCTCATCATATTTTTGTGTTTGAAAAGGAGTTTGTTATGGTTGAATAAGGAAATTAAGAATAATATGTATGTTGTGTTAAGAATAGCAAGAATTTATTACTTTTGTCATCTCTATGGTTTCATGATAAATATATATTGGGAGATTGACAAAGGAATCTACTTCCTGTTGGAAAAGAATGATGAAGAAAAAGAGAAAAAAAATCTAAGTCTTTGGGAGTTAAAAGAAAGGAAAAGTAAAACAAAGAAAAGAAGTGCCAGGTGAGAAAAAGAAGAAAATGAGGGAGAAAGTTCTTCTTTGTATGTGCTTGTATTCAAATTCTCTTGAATTTTTTGCATTCTCCTATATCCATTCTTTCATAGCCACAACCAAAAGCCACACTAAAAGCTTTTAAAGACTGAATGATCAAAAGATTATGTGATCTTATATTAGTGGAGAGGGGATAAAAGGGCAAGCAAATGAAGTTTCTACACCTGAGATTGCTTTTATGCATTTTGAAGTGCATAAACTTGATCTAAACACTTGCATGAAAATACTTGTCTAGCTTAACACACACACTTTAAAAGAATTGGACTAACTTGCATTATATTTTGAACATTGTGACTTGTGTACACTATGATATCATTCTACTGATTATATTTCTAAGGCAACTCTTGAAGGTTTTAGTTGGCATGTTAATAAGTTTGTCTATGGATGGTTTAGCTAAATCTTTCATGTGATTTGTTTTACTTGGGCACGAGTAAAAGTTTAAGTTTGGGGGTGTGTTCACTCTCAATAATTTAATTATTTTGCCATGTTTTTATGATTTGAGAATTTTTTTTTTTTGGGTTTATGTAATAAAAGTAGTGATTTAGCTCTAGTTATGACCAAGTTTAGTTAATATGTTTAGTTATTTTTCTTTAGTAGTTTAAATGTTAATTTTTGGTTAGATATTTAATAATTTGTAAATAATTAATTTCATGTGTTTTTGTTAGGTTTAATGCAAAGAAATATAAGCTGGTGGTGTCTCAAAACTTGATAAATGAAAACCTAGAACAAGGAGACACAAAAAATTGGTTTGAACCCTTTTGCTGAAACTGACACCACAGCTGGTCATGACTTAAAAGAAAAATTTTTAGATAGAATGAAACATCAAGTTGGTCATGATGCCATATTAGAACTAGGAAAAATGAACGTGTTTTGGAATTTGATTCTAGCTGGTTTAAAAGAGGATTTAGAGGGTTTTGGGAGGAGGTTGCCATTCTAGGTCATTTTTGATGTTGAGGGGACTGGACAAGGTCTCAAGAAGCTCCAAAGGCAAGGGAAAAGTTTGGGTTTAAAGGATATTCACCAATTAAATAAGTTTTTCTCGTTCCCTTGTTTCTCTTTGTATTTCTATGCTCATTAGGCATGTGCTTTGTTTTTAATGTTGCTTTATCTAGTATTGATTAGCTAAACTTATTGATTTGTGATTATGATGAACTCTTGTATGTAGAAGGACTCTTTTACTCTTTGTACTTGCAATCAATGATATGATTTGTCCACTCAATCTTGTTCTTAAAGCTTTTAATTGTGTGGAAGCCATTAGATGATTTAGGTAACCTTGATAAACATGGGAAAGGGAATTTTGATATGCCTTAGGACGTTTAGATTGAACAATCCCAAAATACAAGTAAATTAAACAAAAAAGTAATGGAAGAACTAGCACTTTTGAATGAAAAATTTGCACACCACACTCAAGAACACCAAGTTTAATTTGCCACACTCTAAAATAGGAAAAAAAGTGAATGATAAGAATTGGAAATAATTTCACCATTAAGTTTAGAAAATTTTCAGAAGAAATTTTCACATTAGAGGCTAGGCCATTTTTTGAAGCATTCAAGGTTCCATTTCTCATTGATAGTTTTTGAATTTATAGCCAAGATCAACCCTCTTGGCATGAGTCCAAGTTTCACGTAATTACTCACTTAATTTGAAAAATCATGCATAAAAATACACATAACTTAGACTTTTAATTCAATGTAGCTTACATAACTTAGACTTTAACTAATTATTAAATTATTTATTTCAACTTTCATCACATGCATTACTAACTTTTCACATTGCATTCATTGTAGCATATGATCAAATTACACCTTTGGACTTTGGCTCCATATAGAAGTTGGGCTTGGACTCTTAGTGGTTTGATTCTACTTTGAGTTGCTGAACAAGTATGGTTGGAATCTTCTTAGCCATAGAATGAGTAATTGACCTAGATAGAACTATTTGGTCCAAGTTAGCCTTTTGATTAACTTGATGTTTGACATTCTTTTTAGGTTCAAAAGGATTTGTCCTCAAATCCAGTTCTTCTTTATCATCCAAGTATGACATCAAATCTCTTACATTAGATATGGCTGAAACATTGTAATCCCCTAATAAATCAACATTGAAGGCATTGTCATTTATTTTCTCTAGAATCTTGAAGGGACTTTTTGCCTTGGGCATCAATTTTGACTTCCTTTCACTGGGAAACCTCTCTTTCCTAAGATGACTCCAAACTAAACTTGCTTTCTTTCCTTGTTTGCTACCTTTTCATAAGCTGTATTCTTCTTTTCAATTTGGCACTTCATATTTTCATGTAAGGCTTTAATTATTTTAGCCTTCTTTCCATCCATGCATAATCTGTCACATGACGGTATCGGTACTAGATCAAGCAATGTGATAAGATTAAATCCATAAACCATTTTAGAAGGAGAATGCTTAGTAGTAACATGAACACTTATGCTGTATGCAAACTCAACTAATGACAAGCATTCATTCTAATTATTCATATGCTTATTAACAATAGCTCTAAGTAAGGAAGAAAACATTTTATTAACTACCTTAGTTTACCTATCAGTTTATGGATGGCAGGTTATGCTGAATGGCAATCTTGTTCCAAACTTTTTCCACAATATTTTACCTAAAATAATTAGAAACTTGGCATCTCAGTTTGATACAATGCTCCTTGGAATGCCATGTAATCTCATAATTTCCCAAAAGAACAAATCAACTATATGTGAAGCATCATCAGTTTTATGACTGGGAATGAAATGTGATATCTTTGAAAATTAATCCACAACTACCAAAACTGAATCTTTGTCTCTCTAAATCCTTGATGACCAAAGCACAAAATCCATACTCAAGTTAACATATGGTTGATTAGGAATTGGCAATGGCATATACAAGCCATGTGCAACATCCTTCCTCTTTGCCTTTTTGTAAGTATCACAACACTTTACCATTTGATGAACATCTTTGATCATCCTTGGCTAATAGAAGTGTTCTTTGATTATCTCTAATGTCTTCTTTTCACTAAAGTGTCCTACTAAAGCTCCTTAATGTTTTTCTTTTGCCTATAATTCTCCTAGTGAACAATTAGGAATACAAAGTTTGCAACCTTTGAACAAGAATCTCTTATGCCTATAGAAACCATTAGTAGCATTCTTTTCACATGCCAAGTATATATAAGAAAAATTAGGATCTTCTACATATTGGCCTTTTATTAATTCAAATCGTATCAGCTTAGCATTCATCAATAAGATTAAAGCATGCCTTTGTGATAAGACATCTGTAACCAAATTAGCAGTTACCTTTTTATATTTGATCACATAAGGAAATGCCTCTAGAAACTCCACCTATTTAGCATGTCTCTTGCTCAATTTGGTCTTCCCTTTTAAATACTCTAATGACTCATTCTTTGTGTGAATAACAAACTTCTTGGATATCAAATAGTGTTCCCAATTCTATAAGGCTCTAAACAATGCATAAAACTCTTTCTTATAAATTGAATAATTCAAAGTTGCTTCATTCAATTTCTCATTGAAATAGGCAATGGGATGCTTCTCTTGCATAAAAATCATTTCAATTCCTACACCTGATGCATCACACTCAATCTCAAAAGTTATAGAGAAATTAGGGAGTGCTAGAATTGGTGCTAAACATAACTTCTCGTTAATCTTTTCAAAACTTCTCTAGGCAGCCTCATTCTAATTTAAGTCACTACCCCTTTTTGGTGCAATTAGTCAAAGGTGCAAGAATAATACTGAAATTCTGCACAAACCTTCTATAAAAGGATGCTAACCTATGGAAGCTTCTCACTATAGAAATGTTTGTAGGAATACACCACTCCTTGATAGCTCTAACTTTCTCCGAATCAACTTCAACTTCATGCTGACTAATCACAAACTCAAGAAAAATAACTTGGTCTTGGTGGAATTCACATTTTTTTGAGATTGCTAATTAATTTTTCATTTCACACTACTTCAAAGACCTTCCTCAGGTTCTCTACATGTTCTTCTTAACCCTTGTTATAAATCAGAATGTCTTCAAAATAACCCATAACAAAATCTCCAATAACATTCCATAGGACATGATTCATCAAACACATGAAGGAGCTTGGGGAATTTGACAAACCAAATGGAATAACCATCCATTCATACAACCCTTGCTTAGTCTTAAAAGTTGTCCTCCATTCATCCCCTTCTTTCATTCAAATATGATGATACCCTCTTTTGAGATCAATCTTCAAAAAGATTGTAGAGCCATTAACTCATCAAGCATGTCATTAAGCTTAGGGATAGGACATTGGTACTTCATTGTGATCTTATTTATGGCTTGGATGTCCTCACACATTCTTATAGTTTCATCCTTCTTTGGCACTAGCAGAGCTAGTACTGAATAAGGGTTCATTAACTCTCTCACAAAGCCTTTATCTAGCAACACATTTACTTGACATTACAACTCCTTGGCCTCCTCTGGATTACATTAGTAGGTTGGTCTTTTTTGTGAAGTAGTATCTGGAATGAGATCAATTTGATGCTCAATCCCTTTAATTAGTGGTAATCCCTTTAATAATTCATCTGGACACAAGTAAGCTAATTCTTTTATTAACTTCTCAATCAGTGGGGGTATAGACACTACCTCAATTGGCGTTGCTTCCTTCCTTATTAGCATCAATAGAGGATTAACTAAGCACAAAGCTCAACTTCTCCTTTAGTTAAAAATAAGTTCTCTTTTTTCTTCTCCTTCGCTATCTAATCTTTTAGAACTTGATAAGGACTAAGAGGTACTAAGACAATGTTCCTTCCATCCTTGGTAAACCTCTACTATCATATTGCTAAGAACTTCTTAGAAGCAAATGACCAGCATTCATTGGCACCACATCACTTACTACTTTATCTTTGTAAGACTTCCCAATCGAAAATGGTACTTGAACTTGCTTAGTGACTTGAATTTCTACTTGTTCATTCAATCGTTATAACGTGTACAGATGAGGGTGTTTTGTGGTCTTCATGTTTAATTTCTCCACTAATGTTGTTGAAGTAAAATTAGCACAGCTTCCTCTATCAATAATAACGCCACAAACCTTTCCTCCAAATGGTGCATATAGTATGGAAGATGTTTTCATGTTGATCATCATCTACATTAGCTTGTGAGCTTAAAATTTGCCAAACTACAAGTGACTCTCCTTCATTTGCATGCTCTAGAGTGTGTTTGTCTTCTTCCTATTCAATTTCCATTCCGTCTTCACTTTCAACTTCCTCTTGTGCTCCTCAAGCAATCATCACTATTTGATTTGGACATTCAGAAGCAATGTTTCCAAAACCAAGACATATGAAGCACTTAATCTCCCTACTCTTTTTTGAGTTCTTTGCATTAGTAACATTATCCTTTCCTCTAAATGAATCAACATGGTTACTAGAGTTTGCCTCTTCCTTTTGTCATTCATCCCATTTTGAGACATCCTTTGGTGATGCAAAGGTTTAAGTTGTTGCTTGAAACTAATAGATTGTGAACTTCCTAGTTTTCACCTTAACAACATGCTTAATTACATCCTCAAGTATTACATAAGGCTATAATTCCACTTCATTAGCAATTTACTTATTCAAGCCTCCCAAGATCCTTGTAATAGATTGTTCTTGAGGCTCTTGAATCTCACATCTCATCATTAACATTTCAAACTCTTTAACATAATCTTCAACACATATCACCCCTTGCCTAAGAGTTTATAACCAAACGTATAACTCTTACTTGTAATCTTCAAGAATAAAGTGCTTTTACATGAGTAATCTCCTCTTCTCCATCCCTTCTTTATTGTGCTTTCAAATTCTCCCACCATAAATTTACATAATTGGTAAATTCATTGGTAGCTATTTTGCATTTTTTAACTTCTAAATAATTATGGCACTCAAACACCTTCCCCACTCATTGCCACTCTAAGTACTCCTCTGGTGAGCCAGTACCTTTCAATAGTGGAATCTTCAATTTGATGTTGTTTCCCAAGTCATGTTCTTACCTCCTTTGTCTATATGTGTTAACTTCATCTTCTGTTTCTTCATCATGATTGGAATCAATGGAAGTTAGATGATTACATTGTTGTGGATGTTGTTACATAGTCAATCTTGCCATTGCTTGCTTTAGACAAATCAACTACTTTTTCATTTCATGTTGATTTTGTTATATGCCCATAATCTGATCTTGTTTAGTAGAACATTGGTAAGGTTGTTCTCTATCATATTTCAATCTATACACTCTTCTCACTTGTTTCTCTCTCTAACTAGTAAGTGTTTCTCTTTCTATCCACTCTTAGTCAAAGCTTTGATGCCAAAATGATGTACTTCAAGGAAGTTCAAATTAAAAAATCCCAAAACATAAGTAAATAAGAAAAGAGATTGAACAACTAACACTCTTGAATGATAAGTTTGCACCCCACACTTATGAACATCAGGTTTGATTCGCCACACTTTAAAATAGAAGAAGGAAAGTGATAAAAATCAAAGATAATTTCACCACTAAGTTTAGAAAACTTGGATTAGAAATTTGCACATAAGAGACTAGGCCAATTTTAAGAGTATTCAAGGTTCCATTTTTTATTAATGGGTTCTAAATTTATAGCTAAGAACAACCCTCTTGGCATGAGTCCAAGTTTTACCTAATTACTCACCTAATTTAGAAGAACATGCATAGAAATACACATAACTTAGATTTTTAATCCAATGTAGCTTACCTAACTTAGACTTTAGCTAATGATCAGATTATTTATTTCAACTTTCATCACATGCATGACTAACTTTTAAAATTGCATTCATTATAGCACATGATCAAATGGCCCCTCTTGAACTTGGACTCCATATAGAAGTTGGACTTGGACTCTAAGTGATCTAATTCCACTTTGAATTGTTGAACAAGTATGGCTTGAATCTTCTTAGCCATACCATGAGAAATTGGCCTAGATGGAACTCTTTGGCACAAGTCAACCTCTTGATCAACTTGTTGCTCATCAAATTTTCAGCAAGACTATGGATTGGGTAGTGTGAGTTCATAAAGCTTGCCATGTTGAACAGATTGATTTGCTTGTTGGATAGAAATTTACCTACTAGCCTTGTATAGTCACTGTTGGACCCGTTCTTCATTGGGTCTCTTAATCAATTGCATAAGGAATTAAGGATTGGTATAAAGGGAATGCATATTAGTAATGTGGAAGATGCTTATAGGTAATTAAGAGTCCAAGACTAGCAAATTATACCATTAGGTGCAATGTTTAATAGGGTACATTGGATTTCTATGAAATACTAGGGGAATCATAATTCAAGTCTCCCACTTCCAAAATTAGTCTAGAATATTGTTCTCATTTGTTATTTTTATGTTTTCATATTAGTTTTCCTCATTACAATTTATCTTTAGCTTGATTTAGATTAAGGAGCTAATTTTAATACTTTACAATTATCTTAGTGTCAAATCCTTATGGAAACAATACTCTGCTTATCATTATATTACTTATGCGATACGTATACTTGCATGTATGCTTTTTTAGCACAACTATCTCCTTTTAGAAGCATAGGTGTAAGATTATGTATATAAATTAAAATATACATGATTCTTATACAAAATTGACATTTGCGGCAAATATGATCTATATATATATATATATATATATATATATATATTTGGAATTTTTGATTACATGCAGTATGTATGGTTTAACATTTGCGTGGCAGTGGATTAATACTTAACAATTATCTTAGAATCCATGGGGGAATGATATTTTACTTATGATTATATTACTTGTGTGATAGGTATACTTGCCTGTATATGTATCGAAAGCGTACATGCAATGATATACTGTTGATTCAAATAAAAGAATAACAAAAACGTAAAGGAAGTACATAAATTAAGGAACTCGACACAAACTACGCATTATATAACAGTATGTTCGTGATTGCGTAACTAGAGAGAGAGAGAGAGAGAGAGAGAGAGAGAGAGAGAGAGGATACTATAAGATATTACAGTATTCAGAGGGGCCAGTAACTTACGATCACAACTCCAAAGACATGAAAGTTAACACTGATCATGCTTAAACAATAATTAGAGAAAAGCAAGTAACCATATAGAAATTATTTTGGAGGGTTTTATTATTACACCGCAATACCAGAATTTGAACTGAATATTTCTTATAAACTATATCGAAACCTTATATATTAGACCACACTTGGTGGCTTTATTGATTCAGATAAACTAAGATCAGAATGACAAATCTCTTTCTATATATGCGCCAATCCCCTTATGCAGCCCATTATATAGCTAGGTGCTACATGCTAATGCCCCTCTCCACCATGGCTAGGACCAGAATTATCAAGTTGTATCAGAGTTGGGAAAACATTCTTAATATATGCTTGACGACATTCCACAATTTTTTAGCTTGGTATTGAGCTCTTCACAATCTTGTGCAGCGACTCTTGGAAGAGACCCACTGACTCTTCCTTGGAATCAGCATGCCCTAAACTTTTAGTACGTGGTCGTGCCATCATAGTCCCATGCATGCTCAACACGAGAATGAGAACAACAAAGAAGGCAAAAGATTGGAGTCTTCCTGCCATAACTGCTAGCTATGAAGTAGCTATATACGAGTTAATGGGATTGTAGATGAGGACTAAAAATTTTGTCCAGGATTTTTCTAATTTTGCTGCGGTACGTGAGGAAGAGGGAAGCAAGGTGCACTTCTATTTATAGTGTGGTTTTGATGTGAGTACTGATTGCGTTGAACTATAAATTGACGGCACAAGTGACCGCAGGTCATAATCCACATGAAAATTTAGGTTTTACAGTGGAAATTTGCTAGCAAGCTAGCCTACATATCCTGGAAGTTGTACTTCTGAAAATGGGATAGCCCACGAAATCTAGAGTTAAATGGGTTAAGTTTCTTCTGGTGCTGCGCTAACTAATCCATATACGTAAGATATATATGTAGAACATAGGAATCAGGATCGTGACATCAAAGTTATCTGAGTCGAAAAAAAAATTTTACTCTCTAAAGGGATCTTTGTGATCTTTAGCACTGTTGAAGTTAGGAATCAACATAAAATGAAAAGTACTGCTTTGTATGGCCGACAATACAGTTAAAAAGTCTTTGAAGTTGGTCGAAAAGAGACAGTTTACTTTCCCAAGCTTTCTGGCATTTTAGAACCCAAGCCCTAGAAAATAGTAGGAATTCGGATTTTAAAGCAAGCCAAACCATTGGAATGGCACCAAAGTCAGTGACACTGAGATTAGAAATGGGAGGGTTAAATTAAATCAATTGCTTATGCAAGCAAGTGATGAGTGAAATAAATCACATGGATATACGAACCACACGCTTCTCAGAAATCAACCTGACTACTCAATACTCATAGTGGATTATGCATATCTCAATTCTTAGCTAAGTAGTGCGATATATTCTCCATTTCACATGACAAGCCCCCACTTAGGCTTTTCTTTTGTGTCTAGATCTCTGATTTTTACAGAAGATATTGGCAAAACTTTTGAACCATTAGTTAGGTGCTCAGCATGCATCATTAGGCTGATCATGGAATTAACCCGAGTAAAGATAGTTATTTTACCGTATATACAATAAACTTGAATCAAACGGAAAGGGCAATAGATCATCAGAAATAAAGTTCCCTCTTAATAACTTTCGACTTCTTTGTCTTTAAATATAAGGGGAAGGTTTTGGCATGAAGCTATTATACGAGCTTGACAGGATGGACTCTTGGGTAGAGTACGCTGACTATTTGAAAAGCTAGTCCTTGATAATACTAATATGTTCCTTGCACGCTATCAATATATAATATGTCGTTGAGTGCATTGATCAGCAATCAGAACTTAATTATGGTCAAAACGGCAAAGCAGTTACATTAAATGTTATTACAGCTTAAAGTTTTCCATTCAAGATTTTCTGTTCGAACTAGAAGCACACAACTCAGAAAAACTATATGGTAATTGGCACATTAAACTCAACCTATATATAAACACTGGTTTATCAAAATTCACAATATCGAAAAGGAAGAATGAATGATGCTAAAAAAATGCCAGAAAGACAGAAAAAAAATTTATGAGAGAAAAGTCACTAAGAGTGGATTAACACAAGAACTTCAAGTAATTTGTAAGAGTCATTAAACTGACCCAAAAAAAAATGTGATGATCATTTGTGTGTGGAAACATATGTACTTAAGACTAGAGTATCTAATTTAAAAGGCATTCTTCTTATATATGTGTTAAACAGTCATAGAAAATATTTTTAAAATAATCAAAGGCAAAGAAAGCCAAATTCATGCCATTATAATTGTTGAAAACGTTAAATTTACACAAGTGTTAATTTGATATTCATTTTATGGTATGGAATGGAAGATTTACTAGTATTATAAGCTCATACAATAAGTAGAACTCACAGTATTTAAATAGCGCGCGAAAGTTATTTATGAAAGAAAAATTCCTGGCTAACCTGAATTGTTTGACATAATTAGAAGTCTAATATGTAGAAATCTATTTTTTTAGAAATCAAAGTTGTTAAATTCGTAAATCTTAGTAAACTTGTAAAGTGGAATCTTAATATAAACTCTTGTGAGTTTGCTTCTATTAATAAAAATTTATTAAAACATATAATTACATAATTATAAAACAATGTGCAATATAAAATTTGTTTAAATGAAGTTAAGAGAAAAGGCATATATATATATATATATATATACATATATCATAACGACTGATTATAATTAAAATAACAGAATAATCATGGCACATATTATTAGAAAACTAATAAAGTAAACCACAAATTGAGTATACATTTCTTATCTTTTAAAATAAATGGTTTTACATACTTAATTTAAATATTTAATTGCACTCTTGATTTTAAGAATATAAGTGATTTCATTTTATCAAAATTTTATATGAATGTTACCTTATTATTTATAATATTATATAAGTTTCTTTTGTAATTATCTAAACTTTCATTTTGTAAATATTTTCAAAAATAACATCAAACCAATATTATATATACACTTGTTACAACATGAGCCAAAGTTAGAAGTGGCTCAGTGGAGGAGGCACTTTTCAACGTCTATTGGGTTGCGGTTTCTCTTCGGCTCTGGTGGGTGACCGTTTAGCAGAAGGGCCACGTGACAACTAAGTATATCATCCCTGAATTGACCTTGCACAACGAACTTGACGATGACAAACACGATAAAGCAACCCAAATAAGAAAAGGAAAACGACGATAACATTGTACTTATACATTAATTACGCAAAGCAACAGGAACAAAATAATTTCAATAAAAATGGGTTCCCCCCTCCCCCGCTATGAAGTTCCAATTATGGAATTTATTGTCGTAAGAGTTTGTGATAATTAATAGATAATTTTTAAAATATATAATTATATAGATAAAATATTATATATAATAAAAAACATCAAAGGCAATTCAAATTATATCAAGTCAAACAAAATTTATTTATATTTTATAATTTGTAGTGCTTAACATAAACAATTTAACATTGTTATACATAAATAATAATTTAATATAACTAACTAAATGATATTTATTTTATTTTCATTTTAATAAAAACATATTTAATGTAATTTTATTATTTGTATGTATATTCAAATTAGTAATAAAGTAGATTATAATGACCTTTCAAAAAATTAGTTTATCTATATCTTTTTTGGTTTTGGGTTTGAACTCCTATGTTGCTAACTACAAGTTAGTTGATACTAAATCATGATTGATATAGCCAGATATGCTTACACTAAAGTCTTGAAGCCTTGATTTCGTTAATTATAAGAATGTAAGAGACTAAAGCCACTTGAGAAGAGGGTCGTGTGTGTATCTATTTATAGTGTTCTTCAGTTGGAGTTCGTCCTAAACAATACCGAACCATAAGCTATATATGAATCTAAGATTCTATAGATGTATGTTGTTAGATTCTCCATTAGAAATGTTAGATGTAGAGAAACATTTTCGAAATACCTGATTTGCTTTTTTTAGTTTCATATTTTTATTAGAGAAAGCGATATCAAATATAAAAAAAGTGTATCTAAATTTTGTCGGCAAAGGAAAAGTATAGGCAAGTATGAGTTATGTTTTTAGATAGTCAAACAGGTATTTGTTTCTTGTTTCTCTGATCAATCTGCTAGCTAGTGTCACATCTCACATGAACTAATCCTTAGAATATATTTAGCCTTTGAAGAGATTGAGGCAGGGACGGAGCCACAATGTTGTGAGTGTGGGGGCACTTGTCCCCCCTCATATTTGTTTTGATGTTTATTGTATTACATTCTAATTTTATGCCCCATGTATCTTGATTTTTTGAATCTCTAAATTATTGATCTTCAACGATTGGATCATGTTATTATATTTTATTATCGGGCATTTTAATTTGAATTCATTAAACTCACACATATATTAACTATGTAATTTTATATTTAATTTTTGTGTAAACATTTGATGCATCTTTGTAAATAGTAGTTTTACAATAATTAAGTAGAACATAATTAAGTTCAAATATCAAAATGTTATTTTTAGTTAGATCTCAAAATTCTCCCTAAAAAGCTAAAAAAAATTTTAATGTTGATGGATAAAATAATATTTGTAATGCTCTATAAATATATCTTTTACAAATTGACAATTATAAATGTTAATACTTTATATAATAAACTTTTTTACTTCCATTAAAATACTATTTTGGGCTATTTAAAAAACTATCATAATATTGCAAATGATAGTATATTTGGTTTAGTATATCTATGTAATATATTATAGGAATAGTGAGTAGATATATCTTTACAGGTACTTCCGTAATAATATTATTATTAACATAAAGAGTAATATATAGTTCAATACTTATTTAAATTTAAAGTCACTTATGAACATAAGAAGAAGAAACTCATGATATTATAAATAAATTAATCTCATTTAGTTTGATTCAAAAGTTTAAATGATATGGTTTTATTTAAAAATATAATATTAAATTACGTTTTTTCAAAATAAAAAA
This sequence comes from Delonix regia, assembly GCA_037074485.1. Classification (NCBI taxonomy): domain Eukaryota; kingdom Viridiplantae; phylum Streptophyta; class Magnoliopsida; order Fabales; family Fabaceae; genus Delonix; species Delonix regia. Next base: position 6,063,531 of record CM073454.1, on the reverse strand, counting down.
TAAAAAATAAAAAAAAATTCACCCTGACTGGCTCAGGTCTTGGCTCTGCCACTAGATTGAGATGACTTAACAAGGGAAAAGTTACGCTAACTGATAGTTGATCAGATGTAGAGTTAAAGTTATTTATATATAGTTACTTATTTAGTTACGCGTTTTGAGTAATTTTAGGATAACTATAGTAAAAGCACAATCTTAAGAAGAATTGTATTTGTACCATGACATATTTTTAGTAAATTTTGTAGTTGAAAATTGGTAAATTACAAATCATTTACTATTAATAATATTTTTTTTCAACTGTGTATCAGTTCGATTGAATTGTTCGATGTATTGACCATGAATGGGTATGTACATACATACACCTCTTGAGTGCGATGGTGGAAGGTCTTCAACTTCATGCTTCGTGCAAATAAGAACTGACTTCATCCAATTCAAATAAACTCTATTAAATTGACATATTTGGGACAAGTTCGGCGAGTTAATCCAAAATAGAAAGTATGATACCAAAATTGAATATGAGTGGGTTCAAACATACACCTCTTGGACATAGAATTTACCATATAAACAATGTTATTGGATTTGACATTCATTTTTTTTAAAAAAAAAAATCATTTTTGTCTGATTTGTGTAAAAGTTAAAAAAAAATTGTTTTTACATGGGATGAATTGCAATAATGATAGCAAAACGCTTTTTTCTTCAAATAAAAATTACAGGCAAACTTTCATTTAACAACAATTAATTAATTTAGGCACAAACTCTACTGAGCAACGTGTGAATATTTTCTGAGGATTGATCCACCTTTCAAGTTTCTCACGTGTCACAGTATAACTCGGGATGAGAGAGCTTCATTAACGAAACTATATGAATTAAAATATCCCGAGATCAATGAAGTAACTTAATAATTAAATATTTATATTGTACGACAAGCCAATAAATATATTAATTCCTCAAGTTCAAATCTAAAACTATGACTTCTGCATATAATCGATTAGTATGTCAAATAAAATCTTAATAAAAAGTTACAAGAAGAGCTTCAATATCAATTAATCGACACCAGACATACCTTGTATTATAAGGGTACAACGAAAACTAATATTACATTATTGACTATTGAGAGGCCAGCTACGAGAAACAACACTATGATCTGAACTCTATTGACCTGATCAAGATAGACGATAGTAAAATAGTGTTTAAAAAGCATGTAGTTTAGTACTGTATAACAGAATGCCAGGTTTAACTCAAGAATTTTCACAAATTATCCAAACCTATTATTATTAGATCACGCCTAAGGACTATGTTCCATGTAAACTAAGAACAACAGAAAGAAAAACCTTTTTACGTACAAGGGTCTCTCTTCTTCCATATATGCAGCTGGTTATAGCTAGTTGGTGTATGCTAATTATGGCTAGGACCAGAAACATGACCTTCTGTTTGGGTTTGAAAAACTTTTTTATGTGTCTGTTGTTCCCTGGTTGTTGATCTTGGCGTTGAGCTTTTCATAAGCTTGTACTGTGGTGACTCTAGGAAGAAACCCACGATCTGGCACTTCATTAGCGCCATTATGCAACCCTAACTTTTAATTGCTAGTTGTGTCATTATTCCATGCATGATGCTTCGTCAGAAGAGAATGAGAACAAGAAGAAAGAAGGCAATTGATTGATGCTTTTCACGCATAACTGCTAGCATAAAGTAACTTAAGAGTTAACGTGGTCATATTGAGATTTAAAATTGCAAGATTTTGCTAATATTTATTTTTGAATATGTAAGAAGAGAGAGGCAAGGTGCATTGTGTTAACTTTTAATAATTCAATTATTTCGCCATCTTTTGGGAGTATAGTATGATTTTATTCTGGTTTTATGTAATAAAAGTTGTGTTTTATCTCAAGTTACAATAATGTTTAGTTAGTAGATTTAATTAAGTTTTTAGGTTGTTTAAGCGGTAAATTTTGATTAAATATTTAATAATTTTTAATTAATCAATTTCATATGTTTTTGTAAGATTTGTAATGCAAAAAGATATAAGCTGAAACTATTTTGAAGCTCAACCATCGAAAGCCCGGATCCAAGAGATGAAAAAAACAAATTAATTTGTGACCCTTTTGCTAAATATGGCGTTATGACTAACTCTTAGCTATTCATGGCCTGAAAAAAATTTCTACATAGAATGGAATAGCGCCATGATTGATTAAGAGCTAGTCACAATGACATATGGGTAAAGAGTAAAATTGGAGCATCTTTTTGGCGAAAATTTGTTAGTTTAAAGGCTCATTTCAAGAGTTTTAAGAGGAGGCTATTATTCTATGTTCTTATGGAGGTTGAGGGAGCTGGAGAAGGTTTTAAAGAGTTCAAAGACAAAGGAAAAGCTTAAGTTTAGTATATATTCTCCAATTAAATAAGTGTTTCTCTTATTTCATTGCTTCTCTTTGTATTTCTATGCTCATTTAGATGGTTTCCTTTTTTGAATGCCAAATTTTCCTGTATTGATGAGCTAAGATTATTATTTGGGGATCATGATAAACCCTCGTGTAATGCTTATGGAAAATTTTGCAGTTCATGATCTATGTAAATTATTTATATGCGTAGAAATTAGAAAGGTGAGAAAAATAGTGAATATAAAATACATGAGGATTTAATGTAATTATGTGGTTGGCACAATAGTTAAGACTCGTCTTTCCCTCCGCCTTTTAGCGTGTTCGAATCTCAGGTTTATCATATGGCTATATTTTTTCAGATGATGACATGTGGCACTTACTTTGTGAAATCACAAAAATGCTCTACCCATATTTTCTCTCCTACTCGACGTTCTTTTCCACATCGTATGTGACAACTCTGTCGCACATTTGAACACTGCAACTTCCACCAACGACGCCCCCAACTGGCCGTGCTCCTCCAATACCTCTGTCGCCCATTTTCTGTTGAGGATATCGCCAGAATTTGTCCTCTTTTTGGCAAGAGATCATTTCCCATCACTTTTTAGCTTTTGGCGTGATTTTTGGGAAATCTGAGCACAAATTGGTGATAGTCTTTCCAATTTTCATGTGGCTTTTGTTCTTCATCAAAATTTTAACTTTTTCCCTCTGAAATAGGTAGTTAATGTTGAGATTTTGGGTGTCAATCTCTGAAATTGGCTTGAAAGCATCCCTAGGGTTTGGAAAGGGGCAAATTCGAAAATTCCACTTGGATTTGGCTTGCACTTAGGTGAGGGAAGAAGATAGTCTTCAGGAGTTGAATTGTTAAGGTAAGTCTTTTCATGATGAAATTTCGTTGCTTCTAATTCTTTGGGCCACTTGGAATGTATGAAGATATTGAGTTAAAATATGAATGTTTAAATTTGTTAATTTGCAATTGGAAAATGCAAATTGTGCATGAAATCAAGTCCTTATATGTTTTATGGTGATGTATGTGCATGAATAGTAGGAGTGGAATGGGGAAAAGTGCTATGGCATGGATTATAGAGGAAAAAAGATAAAATAACAATGAAACGTGGAAAGAAATTAAATAACAGGAGTAGTGATCTTTCTATTTATTTAATTATATATTGTAGCCAATTATTAGGGGTAGACTTGGTTCGATTTTATATCAGGTTAATTTTTTTGGACCCTAGACCCGACTAGACCCGGTCATTGACCAGACGAGGTCGGGTTTAACCAGGTTTGGGTGGGGTTTGCTTTGGTTTTAAAAAAATATAATAAAATATGAATTATTTTGTGAAAATGATTTTTTTTAAAACAAAAAAAAAAAGATTTGAAAGGAAATAAAATGGAATTTTAAAAAATTTTAATATTTGGAATCAAAATAATAAAAAGTTGAAAAGAATTGATATTTTAAAATTTATTTATAAATAAAATTTATTTTAAATCAAATTAAAAAATATATTATAAAAATTTAAAAAATTTTAAAATAAATATAAGGCCGGGTCTAATGTCACCCCTAGGACCTGTCCGGGTGAAATTTGTAAATTTTTTTATTTGATCCGGTCATAACTTAGCTAGATTTGACCAAGGCGGCAGGTTCACCAAGTTGATTGAGTCAATGCTCACCCCTAGCAATAATGATGAGAAAGGTGGGGGACCTTTCCTTTGGGTATATTGAGTGGTATGGATAGGTGTATATGCATTATTTAATTTTGCTCTATGAGAAAAGTCCTATTTTACATAATGTTTTATATCTTATTTTAGGACTTTTATCATATTTTACTAGTAAATGCATTAATGATGATAAATTTGGGTCAAGCGTAAATGCATAAACCAAAAAAAAGGATTTAAAAAGGGTGTTATAATTTTTGTGATCAATTTGCAAGTATAAAGTTTTGAATTGAATTATTTTACATGGGCTTTTATTTTTATTGTAGGATTTCTTTGAAAATTGGAGAAAGAAAGCAAAGAAAAAAAGAAAAAAATTCAGCCCAAAAAATCCCATTATTACAAAATTCAAAAAAACAAACCTAAGATCCATGAATCCATTAACCAAGACTCCAGACCCATGTATGAACCCACTTCTTCCCATATTCTCAAAAAAGAAAAAAGATGGCACTTTCTACAAAAAAATTGAATCCCAATTTCAGCGTCTTCCTTTCTTCTTTCTCTCCACCTTTTCATGCTATTTTCTCTCTCACATTTTTCACCTGATCTTCGTGCCTCTTTCTCACTTCTTTTTCACGCCTTCTTTCACCTTTTTTCCCATCAGCTCACTCTCACCCATAATTCACCCCCTTCTCATCTCTTCATTTCTTTTCTTCTTCAGTCTTCCTCGTTCATCATCCACCTCTTGCATCATGCTTGAAGAAAAGCAAATTTCTACATCTACTCTAATAGTTCGCTAGAGCTTGGCTTCTTGGAGATGAAGATAGTAGAGTGAGTTCCAAAGCTTCAAAGGGGAGTTCTAATTTCTCAATTTAATTTTCAGATTGTGTAATTAATGTCCTAGTTTTATGATTTTCTTTATCCAATTATGAAACCTTGATTTTGGGTACATTATCCTGGTAAATTGTGGGTAGTGATTTCCAATGTGTGAATGTAATTTGGAGATTGTATGAAATTATTACCTTGAATGCTATGAGATATTATTTTTTATCATATTTATGATTGAATTATATAATCGTGTATGCTTGTATTTGAATGTCTCATTTGAGCATCAATTGAAAAGAGGAACAAGTTGCTTTTATCCAATTTTTAATCACACATTAAGTGGCTTTTATATAGTATCTTAATTAGTGGTTGCTAGCTATGTTAGTAAGAGTAATTACTAAGAAAGAACACTAGACTCAAGTGGTATCTTGAGGTTTTTCCATAAGACTTAATGATGAATTAACTCTCATATTAATTAGAACAAGGATATCTATTATTCAATTTCTAAGACCATTTATCATATACTTTCCAACTCATTTTTATTCACTCATTGTCATTTAAGAAAATAACAGAAATAGTAGCTTACGATTATTTTAGTTTCATAATAGTTGTACCTGATTATATATTCATTTACCATGAAATTTCAACACAATACCTTTGTTTATTGCATGCTTTTGATATTTAGTTTAGCTTAGGATTTCAAATAAAGGCTCTTTGAGGAAATACAACTTAGATTACATTGTTATATTGCATTTAATTCAGTTTAATTTTGACCCTTTGTGACATGGTTCAGTTACTATGTTAATGGAGAAATCATAAAGCTACTAGCAGATTTGGGACCTTTGACAATTCTTGTAGTGATGGTGTTAATTATAGAACTTAGTATGAAAAGGACTGATTTAATGGAGGTGGACTTAACCTTGTTGCTTGAGTTCAAGTGTATAGGATGACAAATAGAATTTTTTTTAAACTATTCCTTTAAGTATGCTAATCTATGCCCTTTGGCAAAGCCAAGGAGAGGCTATTGAATTTAGATATAGTATTTTAATGATCCATCGTATGAATTAAACAGTACCTTGCATTTCTATGTTATAGGGGTTTACTTCAAGAGTTCTTCCTTAAGGGTTTATTATATAGTTGATTTGAAATATTTCTCTAAAATTTCATGTTAGTATTACTTTTATTTATAATTCTCGATTCTACTTATTAAAATTCTTTCACTTCAATGAATTATTTTACAAAGGATTTCGATTAATATCCTTTGACTGATTGGGATGTTGTAGTATGAGCTTGGGACTCACGACCATTTGGTTAGCTTAACCCCAAGGGCTATGTGCCTTCAATCGATTGTGATTACCCCTAAGGTCTATGTGCCCTCAACCAGTAGTATTTTTCCTTGATGGTTATATGCCCTTGATCGAGAATGAGAATCCATAAGTCATAAGCCAATAACCAATGTTTCATGTCCTCCATAGTCTTCCCTTGCTTATGGTTTCCAAGCCAACTATTCTTTTATATTGAAAAAAAAATGTTTTTTAAATATGATTTAACAAAACTTTTGCATACTTGATAAGTTGTGAAATTCCATAGTATTGAATGCTTACATATATTGTGTTTAAATATTGACAAGGGTAAGAAAATAATTTCACTAGATTCATTGAAAAAAAGAGTCTTATTTGACACTTTATTCTTTGTTGTGTAGTTACTTTATTATACGTTTTAGGGATGTTACTTGTTCATTTTCCTTCTTTTCAAATAGTCAGGTAGTGTGGAGCCCAGGATTTGAGGGGAGGTTAGAGTTTGTTGGTGAGCCTCCTTTTGTTTCGTGATGGCCTAGATCTCATATTTTGTAATTCTGTATTATTTTGCTACCGAGACTATGTATATGTCCAAATGACCACAAGCATAGTCTCCATCCTTTATTTTTCTTGTTGATGTACTTTCTGAATTTTGTTGTAATTGAGAGTTAAGCTTTCATGGATACTGGATTGGCAGATAAGTGAATTGTAGAAATTTTAGGAGGTTCATATTTAAGGAGAAGTTCAATCAAAATTTCAACAGAATTTTATTACTATTTATATCATTGATGCTTTCATTAATGGTTGTTAGATTCTAGATGGAATTCTAAATGTTTAATAAAAATGAGTATAGTAATGCATGTTTAGGCTTCTAGGAGTGGGGCTTATCCTTGTTGTCTATGCCATTTATGCTCTAGGTTTTTAGGGTATGGCACCTAATATGTAGTAGGACTCTTTTAATCTCTTTACTTGCAATTAATAATATGATCTGTTTACTTAATCTTGTTCTTAATACTTCTAAGTGTGTGGATTAGATGACTATGGTAATCTAAATGAACTTTCCCAAGTGAATTTATGGCTAGACCATGGATTAGATAGTGTGAGTTCATAATGCTTGCAATGTCGAGCCGATTGATTTTCTTATAGGATATGAATATACCTACTGACCTTGCATAGTCACATTAAGACCTGTTCTCCTTTTAAGTCTTAATAAATTAAATAAGAAATTATAGACTGGTTTATAGAAAATGCCTATTAGTAATTCAGAAGATGCTTATAGATAACTTGAGTGTAATGTTAAAGAAGGTATATTGGATTTCTATTAAATGCTAGGGGAATCATAATTCCAAGGTTCTCACTTCCAACATTAGTCTAGAATTCATTCCTCATTTGTTATTTTTATGATTTTAGATTAGTTTTTTTTTTTGGCTTATGATTTATATTCGGCTTGATTTAGATTAAGATGCTAATCTTAATACTTAACAATTATGTTAGTGTTAAATATTCATGGGAATGAAACTTCACTTATGATTATATTACTTGTCCAATACGTATATTTGCATGTCTGCGTTTCAAAAGTAGACATGCAATGACATACTGTTTATTCCAACAAATGAATAATAAAAATGTAAAGGAACTTCATTAATTTTGGCACACAATACAAACTATGCATTTTATAACAGTATGTGTGTAAATACATACATACATATATATATATATATATATATAGAGAGAGAGAGAGAGAGAGAGAGAGAGAGAGAGAGAGAGAGAGAGAGTGCGAGAGAGGATATTATAAGATATTACATTACTCAGAGTGGCCAGGAGATAACTTATGATCTCAACCCAAATCACCTCAAATAACACACTGATATGCTTAAAAAATAATTAATTAGAAAAAAGCAAGTAACAATATAGAAATTATTTTGGAAGGTTTCATTAGTACACCACAACACCGGAGTTTGAACTTACTATTTCTTATACACTATATCCAAACCTTATATATATATTAGGTCACGCCTGAATCCTGATGGTTTTATTAATTCAGATAAACTAAGAACATAAAGAGAAATCCCTTTCTATATGCATGCATATGCGCCATTCTCCTCATGCAGCCCATTATATAGCTAGATGTTGCATGCTAATGCCCTTCTCCGCCATGGCTAGGACCAGAATTATCAAGTTCTATCTGAGTTAGGAAAACATTCTTAATATATGCTTGATGACGTTCCACAATAATTGAGCTTGGCATTGAGCTCTTTACAATTTTCTGGGGTGGGGACTCTTGAAAGAGACCCACAGACTCTTCCTTAGCATTACCATGCCATAAACTTTTGATAAGTGATCGTGCCATTATAGTCCCATGCATGCTCAACACGAGAATGAGAACAAGAAAGAAGGCAAAAGATTGGAGTCTTCCAGCCATAGCTGCTAGCTAGAAAGTAGCTAATTATACGAGTTAATGGGATTATAGATGAGGACTAAAAAATTGTGCAAGATTTTTCTAATTTTGCATGCGGTACGTGAGAAAGAGAGAAGCAAGGTACACTTCTATTTATAGTGTGGTTTTGATCAGAGTACTGATTGTGTTAAACAATTCATAGGCGGCACAATTGACCGTAGGCCATAATCCACACGAAAAATTAGGCTTTACAGTGGAAATTTGCTAGCTAGCTAGCCAACATATCTTAGAGGTTTTGCTTTTGAAAATGGAATAGCCCACAAAATCTAGAGTGAAATGGGTTTAAGTTTCTTCGGGTGTTGCAGTAACTAATCCGTAAGATATATGTATGTAGAAGATCTTACTGTACTAAGGATCGTGATATCTAACTTATGAGAGTAGAGAAAATTTTTTTAAGGGGATCCTTGTGATCTTTAGAACTGTTGAAGTGAGAAATCAACATGAAATGAAAAGTAATGCTTTATATGGCCGACAATACAGTAAAAAAGTCTCTGAAGTTGGTCAAAAAGAGACAATTTAATTTCCCAAGCTTTCTGGCATTCTACAATAAAGTTGGATTTTAAAGCAAAGCAAACCATTGATGTCGCACCAAAGTCTGACAATGAGATTAGAAATAGGAGGGTTATATTAAATCAATTGTTCATGAATGCATGCTAGTGATGAGTGAAATGAACCACATGGACATAAGAACCACACGCTTCTCAGAAATCAGCCTGACTATAGTGGATAATGCATATGTCAATTCTCAACTAAGTAGTTCGATATATTCTCCATTTCATTTGACAAGCCCCCACTTAACCTTATCATTTGTGTCTAGATCTCTTCCATTTTTCCAGATGATATTGGCAAAACTTTTGAAGCCATTAATGCATAAATTTGTAGCCTATCTATGTTTTAATTAATTATGTGCTCATCATGCAATCAAGTATCATTTGGCTAATTATGTCATCAAAAGACATTGACACAACCAAAAAGGGCTATCGATCATCAGAAATAAACTTCCCTCTTATATACATATATATATATATATATATATATAATATTATTTATTTATATATATTTAATGTAAAGGTAAGGTTTTGGCGATGGAGCAATTATATGAGCTTGACATGATGGACTCTTGGAGAGGGTACGTTGAATATTTGAAATGCTAGTCGATCTTCCGTGATAATACGATTATGTTCCTTGTACGCTATCTATAAATGATATACCGTTGAGTGCATTGACCACTAATCAGAACTTATGGTCCAAACAGCGAAGCAGTTAAATGTTATTGCAAAAAACAGCTTAAAGTTTTCCATTTTCAAGGTTCTTTGATTGAACTAGTAGTACATAACTTAGAGACAACCATGGCAATTGGCACATTAAACTCAACCTATATATAAACACTTGTTGACCACAAATTCACAATGCATAATATCGAAAAAGAGAATGAATGATGCTAAAAGAATGTCAGAGAGACAGAAATAGTCACTAAGAGTGGATTAACACTAGAACTTCAAGCAATTTATAAGAGTCATTAAAGTGACAAAAAAAGTAATGATTTTTTGTCTATGAAAATACTCTAGACTCAAGAGTCTTTAATTTAATTGATATTCTTCTTATTTATAAGTGTTAAACAAGCTTATAATAAACTTATTTTAAAATAATCAAAGGCAAAGAAAACAATTGCATGCCATTATAACGGTTGAAATCCTTAAGTTTACACAAATGTTAATTTGATATTCATTTTATGGTATGGAATGGATGATTTTCTACTAGTACCACAAGCTGATACTGGAAGTTAAAACTTCAGTATTTAACTAGCGCGCGAATGATATTTATAAAAGAAAAATTCTTGGCTAACAGGAATTTTTTAACATAATTAAAAGTCTGATACGTAGAAATCGTTTTCCGGGAACTGTTAAATGTGATTGTATTATGATTCACATGGAGTTTAATTTGTTGACGACGAAGAACGCGTACTTTCTTTTTCTTTTTTGCTTTCATAAAAGTATAATCTTATGTCAACCCAACAGTAGCAAATGAAAATTTTTATTAAAAAAAACTTTGATTACATGACCAAACGAAAATATATTGAAGGCAATATTACATTATTCAGCAGGGCCACGTGACAACTAAATATATCATGATCCCATTCCCAGAATTGACTTAGCACAACCAACTTGACAAAGACAAAGACAAAGACAATAAAAGAACCCAAAAAAGAGAAGGACAACGACAATAACCTTGTAGTTGGGCATTAATTAAGCAAAGCAAACAGAACGAAATAATTTCAATAATAATGGGTTTTTTCCCCCTTATGAAGCTCTGATCATGGAGTTCATGGTCGATCTTGTCCTCGATGATGCCCTTCTCCTGGAGGACTTGGACCAGAGCTGTTAACTTCTAGTATTGTTCGAACATTAATGTTCTCATTTCTATGACCTTCCATAACTGAGCTTGATGACATCAAGCTTCTCACAGAGTTGTGCGATGACTCCAAAAGGTGACCCTTTGGCCCCTCATTGAATGGCCTTGCCACTGCATGTAGGATGCACAGCCAAAGCAAGAGAACAAGAAGAACTGATTGGTATGATAGGGTTATTCTAGCCATGATTGGTATAGCTAGCAATAAGCAAATATGCTTACACTAATAAGTCTTGAAGTCTTGATTTTGTTATTTATAAGAATGTATGAGACTAGAGCTACTTGGGAAGAGAGTGGTGTGTTGTACTTCTATATATAGTGTTCTTCAGATGGAGTTTGTCCTAACCAATACCGAACCAAAAGCTATATATGATGTCATAGATTCTTTAGATGTTTGTTGTTAGGTTCTCCAAGTTGTGTACTACTTGTCTTAGATTCTTGAGTCGTTTTTTTACGTATTATGTTTTTATTCAAGAAATTAGTGATAGCAAATATCCAAAAAATGTAGTTAAATTTTGTCGGCAAAGGAAAAGTAGGCAATATGTAAATATATGAGTTATATTTTTAGATAGTCAAATGGGTATTTGTTTCTTGTTTCTCTGATCAATCTGCTAGCTAGTGTCACATGAACTAATCCTTAGAATATAATTAGCCTGTGAAGAGATGTGAGGTGACTTAACAAGGGAAAAGTTATGCTGATTTACAGAAAGTTGATCCGATATGTAGATTTTGAGTTAGTTATCTTATCTTATACGACTCTTTCAAAGACAAGGTTCGCTAAAAATAACAAGAAAGTTGCTTCATATAATTAAATGGCTCATCTTGGTCAAAAATAAGACAAGCTCTTAAACTTTCCGCCATTTGAGTCCTATAATAGTGATAAGTTGGAGCTTCAAAAGTCAAAACATTCTTGAAGAATATATAGACACAGACACTTAAATCACAATATTGCCAAACCTGTAGTTTCTCGCCATAACTCTAAAATATTATATTATATGTGTCTGATAGATATGAATGTAAGATTCAACGATTTTTAAAAGTGTTTCTGAAATTTAAATAATTACGATAGAACGAAAGGTAGTGACATTCATAATAGAAGTAGACACTCTTGTGTCTGCCAACACTCCAGTCTAGCTGATAATGCATTCTCAACAGTATATACACTGTATACCTTTCTCAGTATCATGAACTCTTCGAGTGATTGAATCATTCTCCTTTTTCCATATGAAAAGTTAAACGTTTGGTTCATAATTAAGCAACCTGATCAAGTAATTACTTTCTACATCTTCTGGAAGGAGCTACCTCATGTAATTTTTCAGACTTTATTGGGGGAAATTTTAATATGTGAAGCCATTCATCTATGATTTAATTAGAGTCCTTATTATGCTGATCTTGAGCCATATGTTGATTGGATTTATTTAAACAATAATGTCTTGGCTGAATATTGGACCAGTTTTGCACAATCAATATTTTGAAGCAAAGCCAACTATCTTTAATTCTCCCTAGTTTAGGACCGAACCATAGGTTGGTAAATTTTTTAAAATATTTATCTGATTTTCTAACAATCACATGACCTATAGAAAAATATTTAAAGCATTACATCACGTAAATCTAAAAGATAAAAATTATTCATTAAATATTTGTATATTGAAGAACATATAATAGTAAATATCTACAAAATCATATTTAAAATTTAGTAACAAACTTCGTAAAATTTATATTGGGATATACTAAAGTAGTTATATAAATGAATAAGGTATTTACATTTTTTATACTACTTTGACTAGCTCAATCTCGATAATTATCTAATATGACTTTCATTTTGAATCTTTTGTGTGTTAGGTATTTTTTCTTTCGACTAATTATGTCAATTTAAACGAATAAGAATTCATTAAGTGTGTCTTTATTTTGAGCATAACTGGTGTAGCTCGTGGTAGGACTTCTCATGGTCATTTAAGTGGTATTGAGCTCGAATCCTAACGAAGAAAAATACTATAAATTAGGAAGTAATAGTGGGTAAAAAAAAAGTGTGTTTCTATTTTATTTTATTTTTTGGTATAATTGTGTCTCTAATATTACCTCCTAAGATCCAGGTGAAGCCAATGCAATGACAACATATTCCATCTAGCTAGTGCTCTCACAAAGGCATATTACACTTTTGGGGTTTGATCAACTAGTAGACATATACTATAAATTATGATGTAATAGTGGTCAAACAAAAAAAAATACATAATGTATGTTTATTAATTTAAATTTGAAGGGAATTGTGATATATTTTCCTTTTGGAGGAAGAGAATGAATCTAATTGCTTAGAGGTCAAGATCACCCATTATATTTAGCCTAATGATAGTTTCATATATTTGACAGTAACACCAATTATATTTGTTCTTTTATCTGCTTCTTGACCAACCCAGGCAATTTTATTGTTCCAAACATTAATCAAGTCAACAGACAATATGTTAGTGGCTACAGTCCGCTGTATATTTGCTACTCTTAGAGCGAGTCAGAAATAGCTATGGCTTATTGGCTAAATTAATTGGTTATGGCTTGAGAGTTGCATATTTGACTTTTGTCCATTTTTAAAGGGTTTAACATTGAAATTTAATTAACAAAATTTTTAGTAAATAAAAAGGGAATTGAATTGTTGACCCTTTACTTAAATCGTAATATATCTAATCATCTGAGTAATCTTCAATAAATTTTTAAGAGAAATTAATTTTCCTTCCATATATATGTTTTTTAAAAAAATTACAATCTATCTCTTATTTAAAGCTAAAATAAAAATAATTATAATATAACATAAGTCACAATTACATAATATTTTAACGTTAATACTCTTATATTTATAGTTTATATAATATACAAAGTATTAAATATATATTTGAAAGATATAGAAACAATTAGAGTTTAGATAAGAATAATTTAAATTTACATTATAAACAAAAAATTCAAATAAAAATTTCAAAAATAATTTAAGTAAGCTAATTTTTTTATTAAAAATTAATATTATTTAATTATCTTTTAACGCTAATTTACTGACATTTTTACATATTCTATAATAGAGGAAAAAATTGTGTAAATAAAGCGTTTAAGGTAATATCAAATTTTGATGTAAATTTTATGGACTCGGTGATATCAATTTTGAATTGGTCCAACTAAGTGATTCGCTTCTCTGTGGTACTCGTCTAGTTTATTATATTGAGTCAAATTTCTTTCCTTACCACTACTTTATTTATTTGCGCATTGCACCAATCTTAAAAAAATTAGAATATTTTTATTGTATATTAATATATTTAAATTAACAGTATTTATAGGTGTTATTAAAAGAATTGAATTCAGTAATATATTATGATATAAAGAAAACAAAATAAATTAGAGAAAGTGTATAAAATTGATTTTTGATATTGGTGAGAGAAAAATGATGACAATAACTTTTTTGGAAGGACACCACCATATGAGTTTTTTTGGGTTTCGAAACAAGTCTCATTATTGCTCTTATGAAGGACTCGTGAATTTCATAAATTGACTCTATCAAATAATTTTTTTTTACGCGTGTTGTAATTATAAGAAGTCGCTTGGTTATTATTTGCTTGAAATGGCGATCTATATCCATAAATAGATGAGTCCTTCTTATCCGCATAATTAATAGATTTATATGATAAAAGGTCATACCCATATTGTTTTTTCATTTTTTTGTTTTGATTTGTTAATGAGAATGATGTATGATGATAAACAATCCAAATCATTAAAAATCATATATCGTTTTTTTTTGTTTTTATTTTAAACCATGACAAGTTATATTTATAGTTTATCATTAAAAAATTTAATAGAAAATTAATTAATTAATTCATTATTATTCTCATTAACTCTAAAAAATATTCAAACTTCAAAAAATTCCTGAGACAATTAATTAATTTCTTAATTTTTATGTCATTCCAATGACTTTAAGATTTCTTAATCTAAGAGACGGTAAATTAATTTATTAATTAGTTATTTCATTTTTTTTTTTTGTTAACTCCAACAAAGTTACACACTTCAAGTAATTCTTAATACATATATGAGAAATATGAAAAGTTATCACACAAGGATTTAAGGATTTCATCAAAGGATAATTATCATTGATCGAACAGTGCTCTCATGTCAGAAAACTTACTTTAGTTATATATAATAACTACCGAAGTTTCTTACTGATCTGAATTACAAAGCATTCTAGTTTTGCATGAAACATAGTGAAGCTTTAGTTTTTCTTAATATAATACGCAATGTACAAAGTAATTTTATTATACTTCATTTTGCTAAAATTTATAGTTATTGGTTTTAGTTACGTGTTTTAAGTAATTTTAGGATAACTTAGTAAATGCGAAATCTTAATAGGCTATTATAACTGTGCTAATTTGTGCAGACTCACGACCCTCAACTAGTAATGATGAAAAAATTTTATTTTAAAAAAAGTTATATATTTCATTTTATAAATTATATTTTAATACTATTTTTTTAAAAATAAAATTCTTTCTTTTAAACTTTTGAATTAAACTAAATGAAATTAATTTACTAACAATATCTCAACTATTCTTTTCTTATATTTAAAGATAAGACTAAATTTGAATGAATATTGTACCATATATTACTTTACATATTAATATTAACTTCGCTACCTATATAAACATTAAGACATTTATATATACTCATTACTCTAATAATACATAACAAAAATATACTAAAAACAAGATATCATTGCTTAACAATACCATGATAATGCAATAAATAGCTCAAAAGTATACTTTGAACGAAATAAAAAAATTATTTGATAAAGTATCAAAATTTATAATTGTCAATTTGCAAAAAAAAGGTATATTTATAGAGCATTATAAATAATATCTTATCCATCAAATTTTAAAAAAATTTTAAGCAATTTTAAAGATAATAGTTCAAGGTTTAATTATAAATAACATATTATTATCTGAACTTGATTAAGTTCTCTATTATTATGAAACTACTATTTCCAAAAACTGTATCAATTGTTTAGATATAAATTAAATATAACATCATGTACATAATACACATATGTGTCTAATGAATTCAAACAAAATATTAAATAAAAAAAAAACATAACTCAATCATATGAGATCACTAATTTTGGTGGT
The DNA here is from genome assembly GCA_037074485.1 of Delonix regia. NCBI lineage: Eukaryota > Viridiplantae > Streptophyta > Magnoliopsida > Fabales > Fabaceae > Delonix > Delonix regia. The sequence continues at coordinate 6,047,378 of CM073454.1, read as the reverse complement.
TTCAAAAAATTAAAACACATGGGGGGATAAAATCTCAACCTCATACCAACGTAGCTCTACCACTGGTGCTAGATAAGTGAGAGGGCTTTTTTCTTTTCCAAAAAATAAGTTGTATGATAAAAAGAATTGCCTTTGCAACATTACTTGTTTTTTTCTTTTTTAAGTAAAGTTTCTTGTTGGAATTTAATGAAATACAAATAATTAACTATAAATAATATATTTTTTTCTTTAACTCTATCAGTTCAATTAAGTTGTTCGATATATCACGAGATTAACCAAAATTACTGTAACACTTGCTAAAGTTAATGCAAAAATTTTTCTCTTAGTGAGAATGAAGGTATAAATATTTATAGTGTGTCATACTAATAAGATGTGAGCTTTGGTTCATTGGTAAGGCAAGACATCTGAAATCAAGAGGGTGTGGGTTCAAGATGTAGCTCCTTCCTCCTTTAGAATTTTTTTGGTGTTGACATAGGTCCCCCCCAGGTGAAATTACGAAATTGCCCTTCACTTTCCTTCTTCTCTCTACTCCATGCACTACCACATTCAACCTCTGGCCAGCTTCCTCCTTCACCAGCAATGCCTTCTGGATAGCCATCGCCTGTAGTTGGCTGGCGATAACAGCTTTTCTAGCGGGTCTTCGTCACAACTAAGAATAGCGAGTTTTGCAGCAAATTTTGGTGAGTTTTAATCAGTTTTTCATGTAAATGATGTTAGGATAAGTATTTTTAACCCTTTTCCATTGAATTTCAGCTTTGCAAGTATGATTTTAGGCAAGTTTTTTAGAGTTGTTCTGATAGGGACTAAACTGAAAAGTTTTGAAATTTTGGGGTTTTCAGAAAATGGTGAAATTCTGCAGTTTAATGGGTTTAAATTGGTCTTATAAGAACACTTTTAAGGTGTATGACATGAAACCCTATTTTTTTTCATGGTTTTACTTGACTTGAAGGAAAAAGTATGAAATAGGGGAGTAAAGTGAAAATTTAGAAAGTTTTTAAGGTAGTGAATGTAAATTGATGAACATTCTGGGAAAGTTAAGGGATGGAATCAGGAACTTTGATTTAGGGCTTGTTTTGAGTAATGAGAAGGAAATGGAATACGAAATTGGTAATGGAAATATGAAGACTTAAAGAGGAAGAAGAAATGTGTGATGAATTAATGTTATGGATAGTGTGAGAAGAGTACATATATTATGGTTGCTTGATGAATTGGTTTAGAGGCACTATAATGAGCCTAAATTGATATGTTTTAGTGTTGGGAATTTAGGAAAGTATATATTTTTGAATGATATAAGGATTATGGGTGAATTCTATTATTTACCAATATAAGAAGACAATGTTATTTTATAATACGTCATCCACTAAGTAAGCGGTACCTTTTCCAACCATAAAATTACCTTTGTATTGTTATATGGTTATATGGTAGCATAATTGCTAGACTGGTTAGTCTTTCACATGAACTATGATTTATGATTGGTAAGTGATATCCATGTAAAATTGTAAAAGAGAGGTTTCAATAAAAAGGGAATGTTTTACCAAAGAATTGATATTAAAAAAGGAAAATTCATGTATAGTAGTTCCTTAGATTTAGGGAGGACACTATAAGATGGATGTTTTAGCATGAGCTTGTGACTCATGACCGTATGGATGATTTACCCTGAGATGTTGTGTGCTTTCGATCGATATGAATAACCTGAGGAATAAATACCCTGGACTGATAGTGATTTACCCCAAGATATTATGTGCTCTCGATCGATAATGAGTTACCCTGAGATGCTGTGTGCTCTCGACGAATGATTAAATTGCATGGGCCACAGGTCCATGACCGATGCTTGATGTCTTTGATAGTCCTCCTTAGAATCTAGGTTTTGAGCCAATCGTATTTTGAATAAAAAGGAAGGTTTTTACATGTCTTTTAATAAGAACCTAAGGGCTGAGTTCCTTTGATCATTTGATAAAAGTATACAAGGGCTAAGTACCCTTAATCGATGAGAAAGATTTTTCCAAGGGCTGTGGATCCTCAACCGTGAAAATTTGATTCCCAAAGGTTAAGTACCTTTGACCAATTTAATTTTCCATGGAATGAATTTTATTGCTTGTTTATGGCTTTAAGTGTTAAAGGTTTAAATCATGATTTATCAAAATCTGACTAGTTTAAAAGGTATTATTGATCTATTATTGGAATGCTACTCGTTTATGTTTTACTGAATTTCAGGCAGCCATCTAGAGTAGTTTGCTGATCAGGAGGACTAGAGGAGCCCTATTGGCATTGCTGACATTTTGGTTTCCCTATTTTGTTAAGATTTTTTTTATTTGGTATGTAAATGGTAAAGATGTAAATAGATGAAAATGGATATGTATGACCACTAGTAGATTCCCCATTCCCCTTGTGTTGTAGTTGTAGCTAGATTGAATTAAGAGCTGAGCTCTCTTTTATAAATATTATTGTTTTGACAGATATTTGTAGAAACTTCGGAAGGTCTCAGTTACAGAGGAGACTCTGTTGAAATTTCTACAAATCATGCATGAATGTGAATATGCTTGAATATGAATGTCTAAGATGTATGATATTCGATTCAGTTAAGGCATTAACGCGTTAGGCTTACAAATGCGGACTAGTCTCGTTATCTATGCCGGTCACACTCTGGAAGTTGGGTTGTGACAATTACACTTGGTTTGAGGCTATGAAACTCCTTGCTTTGATACAAAATAATCAAACATATAATTCTTCTCATGGTACTTGTCAATACTTACCACTATTTTGAGCATTTTTTACATCCATGTAATATGCGAGCTGAGTATATAATAATATAATCATCCACAAATGTTTTAGGTAGTGAAATTTAATGAGATACCTACTTTAATAAGTTTTTGTAAATGGCTATTGGCTTTATGAATTTCTCTTCTTGACGTGGAATTTGCTTGCCTATACTTATCAATTAATATAAACACTTATTATATTTTTTTCTCTCTTTGTCTACATGTTATTGTGTCAAACTAATGAATTGACTGGTAGAGTGTTTCCCATACACTACAAAAAAAGAAATGTCATAGTTACAGTTGCAGCAATCACAACTAAACTATGAAGGTTTAGTTGTGATTTACTTGAACAATGGCTAGTAGCCGTGGTTCAAAACGAACCGTGGCTATTAGCATTGGTTCAAATGAAATCGTGGCTATATAGCCATGCTCAATTTTGACCATGTCTATATAGTCGTGGTTCAAGTGAGTCGTAGCTAGGGTTTTAAGAAAACCCTAATTCGTAGCTCACTTTTCAAACACACACTCTATTTCTTAAGTTGCGAAGCATGGTGTTGGGGGAGGAGAGTTGTTGCATTTTGGTTCATTGAATGCCATTGGTGAGCCTTTGTCACCATCTATCATTGGCAATCATGCCCACTGGTTGATCCTCGGCAGCCGTAGCCATACCGCTGTCCGTCCAGCCCAATTTGCCACCGGTATGGTTAGTTCTTTCTTCTTTTTTTCTTTTTTCTTTTTTTCAGTTTTTTTTAACTTTCTTGGTTAAGGATGAGTTAATCTTAATGTTAGGTTGTCAAATTAGCAATTTTGTTATACTAGAATTAGCCTATAAATATTTCAATAATTTTTACTTTTTTAATATAAAAAATTGTATAATTATTTTTTTTACTTTAATATAACATCTTTAATTATTTTTTTTAAATTTAGCATGCTCAAGTTGTAAAGACAATTGTATAATTTTTTTTTCACAATCAAATATGGTATGCCAATATATTTTGTTTTGTTTTATTTTGGTTTAGGGTGTCATATGTAAAATTAATTGCACATAATTGTTATAAATTTTGATTGTGTATATATGTTTTTTTTTTAATAGAAATTATATGGTTATATTATGAATAGAAATGTAGTATGCCAATATATTTTTCTTGTTGGTTTATGTTGTTATATGTAAATTTACTTGGGTAGGATTGATATAAAGTTTGATGGTTGGATATATGTTATTTTTTGTGAATAGAAATTACCTATGAGAATTGTTTCAACATGTTAAAGATTATTTACTGGACATTTGTGCCATGAGAACTTATTATAATATCAAATATGAGAGTGTTATATACTTGTCTACTCATTTGTAGAAATTATGTTGTAATAATATCAATATTTGATTTGTCTTATTAATTTTTATTGTATGATACTTAATATACCTAATGAGAATTAGTGCTTATAATTTTTTATACGAGATGAACATTGTTGTCAAAATTGCAATTTAACTCGTTAGAATTGCCGATTTTACGATGTTAGGTAAGGATTTCGAGTTAAATCGGATAAAGAATAAGAATTAATGCAAACTTGACCAGAATTGGTATTGAATCATGTAGAATTAGTAGAATTGGACAATTTTAGCAATTTCAGCATATTCAACGCAAAGTGATGCATCCTAGTCTATTTTTTTTTTTGTTTGACATAGAATCTAGGAAGCCCAGCCTAATAAACATATTAGCCTAGGAAAAACACCTAAATTTAAATAAAAAAACTTTGCAACTATTTTTTTTTCTAGTGATGATAATATTAAAGAACAGAGGAAGAGTACTATTGTATTATGGATTATAGACTTTGGATTCTGAAGTTTATTGAAAATTATATTGTAACACTAGTTAATGTAAAGTTTTTCTTTTAGTAAGAACGAAGGTATAAATATTTGTAATGTGTAATACTAATAAGATGTGAGCTTTGATTTAGTGGTAAGGCAAGTCATTTGGAATTAAGGGGACTTGGGTTTGAGATGCAGCTCCTTCCTCCCTTAACAATTTTTTTGGTGTTGACACGTGTCACCCCCAAGCAAAATTATGAGAATACCCTTCATTATATCCTTCTTTTTCCCGTAACCTTCTTCTTCCTTTGCAGCGTTTTCCTTCTCCCTCTTGGTTTTCGGTCTCTGCTCCATCCACCACCACGTTCAACCTCTAGCTAGCTTGCTCCATCACCGTCGAAGCTTTCTGGATAGCCACTGCTTGCAGTTGGCTGGCGACAACAGCTTTTTTGACGGGTTCACGTCATAACCACAGGTAGCGAGTTTTTTAGCGATTTTGGTGAGTTTTAATTGGTTTTTTCATGAGCATGATGTTAGGAGAAGAACTTTTGGGCCTTTCTCATTGAATTTCAGCTTTGGAAGCATGATTTTAGGCAAACTTTTTAGAGTTGTTCTAACAGGGACTAAACTGAAAAGTTTTGAAATTTTGGGATTTTCGGAAAATGATGAAATTCTACTGTTTAATGGGTTTAAATTGGTCTTATAACAACACGTTTAAGGTGTATGACATGAAACCCTATTGTTTTCCATGGTTTTAACTTGAATTGAAGGAAAAAGTATGAAATAGGGGAGTAAAGTGAAAATTTAGAAAGTTTTTAAGGTAGTGAATGTAAATTGATGAACATTCTGGGAAAGTTAGGGGATGGAATCAGGAACTTTGATCTAGGGCGTGTTTTGAGTAATGAGAAGGAAATGGAATATGAAATTGGTAATGATAATATGAAGAATTAAAGAGAATATGTGATGAAGTAATGGTATAGGATTATGGTTGCTTTATGACTTTGTTAAGGCATTATAATGAATCTAAATTGATGTTTTTAGTGATAGGAATTAAGGAAAGTATATTTTGCTGATATAGGGATTGTGGGTGAACTTTATTGTTAAGCAAGAGAAGAAGATAAGGTTATTTAGCGTACGTTATCCACCAGGTAAGCGGTAGCTCTTCCCACTGTATAATTACCATTATATTTGTGGTAGCATAATTGTTAGACTTGTTAGTCTTTCACATGAACTATGAATTATGATTGGTATGTGATATCCATGTAAAATTGTAAAAGAGAGGTTTGAATAAAAAGGGAATGTTTTACTAGATAATTGATATTCGAAAAAAAAAAAAAAACTCATGAATGACAGTTCCTTAGATTTAGGGAGGACACGATAAGACTGATGTTTTAGCATGAGCTTACATACTCACGACCATATGGGTGATTTATTGTGAGATGTTGTGTGCTCTCGACCATGAGATGCTGTGTGCTAAATGAATAACCCGAGGGATGTATACCCTCGACCGTATAGGTGATTTACTCTAAGATGCTGTGTGCTCTCGACTGTATGAGTGATTTACCTTGAGATACTGTGTACTTTTGACAGATGATTAAACTGCATGGGCCACGAGTCCATGACTGATGCTTGATGTATTGATAATCCTCCCTAGAATCTAGGTTCTGAGCCAAATGTATTTTGAATAAAAAGGAAGGTTTTTTGCATGTCTTTAACAAGAATCCAAGGGCTGAGTTCCCTTGACCGTTTGATGTTAACCAATGAAAAAAGATTCTCCGAGGGTTGTGGATCCTCGATTGTGAAAATGTGATTTCCAAGGGTTATGTACCTTTGATCGATTTAAATTTTCCATGGAATAAATGTTATCGCATGTTTAGGGCTTAAAGTGTTAAAGGTTTAAATCATGACTTGTGAAAAACTAACTGGTTTAGAAGGTATTATTGATTTATTACTGGAATGCTACCTGTTTATATTTTAATGAATTTTAGGCAGCTATCCTGAGCAGTTTGCTGATCAAGAGGGTTAGAGGAGCCCTGTTGGCACTGTTGACATTTTGGTTTCCTTATTTTGTTGAGGTTTTTTTTTGTAATTGGTATGTAAATGGTAAAAATGTAAATAGATGTAAATGATATGTATGACCACAGGTAGATTCCCCATTCCCCTTGTGTTGTAGTTGTCTCTGGATTGGATTGAGAGCTGAGCTCTCTTTTATGTATATTGTTGTCTTGATAGATGTTTATAGAAACTTCAGGAGGTCTCAGTTATAGAGAAGACTCTACCGAAAATTTTACAAATTTGATATGAATGTGAATCTGCTTGAATGAATGTCTATTATGTATGATTGCAACTTAATTTAGAACCAACTAGTTAGGCTTATAGAGGTAGGCTAGTCTCGTTATCTGTGCCAATCACACTCTGAGAATTGAGGTGTAACATATATGTTGATCAAATGAGAAATATGCAATATATAAAATATATAAATAAAATAAATATATAATATGAAATATATTTAAAATATATATATATATATATAATATAATAATATAAATAAATAGAATATATGTATATATATATATATATAATATTATATACTTATGTATGAAATGTTATGTGATTTTGTTGATATGGTTTTGTTTAATAGCTATTCAATAACAAGTTTAGGTAAACTTTTACGATTCTGCGATACGATTTTACATTACAATTTCACTCCCTCCTTTTAGATTCTATCTAAAATCACAATTTTGACAACATTAGAGATGAATATATATATATATATATATATATATATTAATTTTACTTGGTTCAAATCTTAGATTTGTTTTATGAGACTTGGAAACTTATTAATATTGGTTTTTGAAATGGATAAGAGTCGGATTAGTGTCAATTCACTTGTAGAATCTGACTTAATGCAAACTTTTAATAACTTACAAGGTGACTTGTTGAGTTTATTAGATTTATGTTTTAGCTAAGAAAAATATGTCTACTTGCTTGTAGATTGGAACTTAGTGTAAATTTAGGTTAAGCTTATATATGATTTAAGCAAATCTGGTTTTATTAACATTTTTAGGGTGAGTTAGGCGAGTTAACTCAAAGGAAAAAGTAGAATACCAACATTGATAATAATAGTTTGTCAAACTCATGAGCTTATTATTCAAGTTTATAAGTTTATAATTATATATAAAAAAATTGATTAAAATCACAAACAAAATAAATATAATTTAGTTGATTATATAAAATGATTATTTATACTGAGTATTGCATATTATAAAATATGAATAACTTTATTTGACTTAGATGATTTAACTTTTATTTGAATAATTTTTTATTGTATATAATATTCAAACTATGTAATTATATGTTTTAATACTTTTTTATTAATATAAATAAACTCTTATAAGTTTATATTTTCTTCTAAAATATGTCTAGACTTACAAGTTTGACAAATTTACTAACCACAAATGGGTTTGAACATACATCTCTTGAGTGTGAAGATGGAACGCCTTCGCCCACGTACTTTGTGTAAATTTGGACAGCATCTAATTCAAATAACCTCAATTAAGTTTTTGTTTTTAGGATGAGTTCGGTGAGTTAATCCAATTTTAAAAATGTAATACCAAAATTGACCACGGTGGGTTCAAACATACACCCCTTGCACACAAAATATAGAATTTAACTTATAAACAATGTTGTTGAATTTGACATTAGATTTCATTTTTAAAATAAATTTTGTCTCAATTGCATAAAAAGTTAAAAAGAATTTGTTTTTACATTGGATGAATTAAAATATTGATAATAAAACTAATTTTTTTCTAAATATAAGTCATGGACAAACTTAAAATTTAACCAAAATAAAATTTGCAAAATCACATTATAATCTAAAGTCAAGTTTGCAGAATTAGTTAATTTAAGCACACACTCTCTCAAGCAACGCATAAACGTTTTCTGAAGATTGGTTCATCTTTCAAGTTTCTCAGAGTCAGTGTCACTCAACATGAGAGAGATGTGTTTAAATCACACGAGATCAATGAAGTAAATTGATAATTAAAGATACATATTGTTCGAAAAGCAAAAAACTATATAAATTCCTCAAATTTAAATATAAAACAACGATTTTTGCATATAACCGGTTATTATTTCAAATAAAAGCATAATATAAAATTACAGGAAGAGCTTCATTAAATAAGGCACACCACACAAACCATGTATTATAAGGGTATAAAGAACAATAATATTATATTATTAAGAGGCCAAGTAGGAGACAACATTATGATCTCACACCTAATGATCTCGCCCCTAATGACCTGAATCAAGGTTTTTAAGTTACTATTGCGGGTGTTGCAGACACAATAATGCGAGATGCGGTCAGTGTGGCCCGTGGCCGTGACGTTTTCTTTACTTAAAATCATTATACCATCTTCCCATAAATTTTATATCCTCCAAAATATATAATCTGGCTAATTAAACTTGTAAAAGAGGTTCGGTCTTCAACCAGAAAGACAACTCAACAAATTAACACTCTGTATTAGGTATCAGGAGATGCGGACCGGAATTTGAAACTATGACCTGACCATGATAGACAGCACTAATACAGTGATTAGGAAAGTATGTAGTTTAGTACTGTATAACAGAATGCGAGTTCGAACACGATTTTTCATAAATTATCCAAACCTCTCATTATTAGATCACACCTAATGACTATATTCCATGTAAATTAAGAACAACAGAAAGAGAAACCTCTTTCAGTATAAGGGTCTCTCTCCTTCCACATATGCAGTTGGTTATAGCTAGGTTATGCTAATGCCCTATTCCGCCATGGCTAGGACCAGAAGCATGATCACCTTCTGTTCGAGTTTGAAAAACATTCTTATACGTTTGATGTTCCTTGGTTGGTGATCTTGGCATTAAGCTCTTCACAAGCTTGTACTTTGGTGACTTTAGGAAGAGACCCTCTGGCTCTACATAAGCACTAGCATGCAGCCTTAAACTATCAATTGGTCGTGCTATTATTCCATGTACGATTCCCTGCCAGAAGAGAATGAGAACTAGAAGAAAGAAAGAAAATGATTGAAGCCTTCCTAGCATAATTGCTAGCTATGCAGTAACTAAAAGTTAATGTGGGTTGTATTGAGATTTAAAATTGCAAGATTGCTAATATTTATGCTTGAGCATGAGCGAAGAGAGAAGGGAGATGCATTGCTATTTATAATACGGTTTGGAGAGCTTTGATTGTGTGGAACTATTCTTTGACAGGGGCTGGTAACGTATTTGTTATTTTTGTAAGTATTGATTTAGTTTGTTATATATTTGTCATTTTTGTTATAATTGATTTAGTTTGTTATATATTTGTTATATTTGTTACAATTGATTTAGTTATGCTTATATTTACCAAAATTTTTAAATTGTTCTAACAATATGTTACAAACGCAATATTTAAGCATAAAAGTGAAAAAGAGGATTTGTGAAGGGTTATAATCAAATAAGAACAGGAGGAAAGTAAGATTTTCCCTGGACTATAAGGAAAAGAAAAAGAGACACATGGGGCACAAAGAGAATTAAACCTTGCCAAAACTATAATTTCAGCCAGAATTATTTTATGCAAAACACGATTTAGAACAAAAAACAGGGGCAACAACAAATAAAAGCATGGCAAAAACTGAATTTTCATCAAAAATCAAAACAAACTCCAGCGAAGCAGTTGAAGCCTAATTATGTTCCTAATTCAATCTTAATGAGATAGAAAAGCCTAATTGGGGAGGAATAAGGGTGCATGAAGATAACGCGAATCGTTATCGACGCATGGAAGAAGAGGTGTCGCGTTGCCATTGGTGAGCAGCGCCTCAGGAGGCTAAAAGTACGGGGATGCTGGAGGCTTGAAGACGCAGTGCAAAAGGAAGAAATAGTTGCAAAAGAAGAAGTAAAGAAAACAGAGTAAGAGACGAGAGAAGGGGAGAATGGTGTGCGGCTTTGACGGAGAAGGAGCAGGAGTTATTAGACAGGTAAGGAAGTTGGATTTTGTTTTTTCATTTTTGAGCAATGTGAAGCTTAAACTGGCACTAACATTCACATCACCGGAAGCATTTTGGATAAATGGCGTGAGGAAAATTGTTCCAACGTGGCCATAGCAGAGTTTCTGAACAGAAGAGAGCAAGAGGCAAATGAAGAAAAGCTTAACTAAGTTTCTAGAAATTGTGTTAAAATACAATGCATTTGTTTTCCTAACTTAAACTTTCTTCTCTTTCACATCTTGAATGCACTTTTAGATGTGACCTTCCTCCGGCTTTGAATGCTTCACACCAATGAGGATGGTTCTAAAATTGTAGAAGACGTACTACTTGATAAACAAACTAGAAGCAAGATTGTGTAACTAAATCCTAAGTCATCAAGACAAGGTAGTTGGAAAGTCCAGACACTGAAGCTGCCGGCAAACAAAGTATGAAAAATGGGACAATGGCTGTGGAAATTTAAGCAAGATGGATGTATGAATTTAGACACCTAAAGGCTGAATGATTTATGTACCAAAATAACATATAAGTTTTTATGTATGGTGGGATCCCACGGGTGCGTTTTCAGTCAACCATATATATAATAAATATATCATTCCTCATATGAAGCCATGATCTTTGTTGCCCAGATAGTTTGAAATTGTATAAGTGTGTGCGCGTTAACAAACTATTGAGGTGATTGTTCATCTCATATTTGGCTCACTTTATTCAGGTAACCATGTTGATTGATCTCTTTAGCTATGTGATGCACTACGAAAGGTACTTGTTGCACTTTCAAAGTATACACACAAGTATATGTGCCGTACAAATAATATAATAATAAGTAAAGTATCATTTTCACAAAGATTTAATAATAAGATAATTGTTAAGTTTTAAAATTAGCACCCTAATTTAAATCAAGCCAAAGATAAATCATAATTAAAGGAAAACTAAACTAAAAACCTAATAATTACAAATGAGGACAAAATGCATGATTAATTTTGGAAGAAAGAGGTTTAGGCTTATGAATCCCCTTGCATTTAATAGAAATCCAACATAAATTGCTAGTCTATGAAGAACGGTCCTAATGTGACTATGAGGCCAATAAGTTTGTCATTTATGAGAGCTGAGCTCTCTTTAAATGATTGGCATGGAATGGCAGGTAGGTTATAAAGCTTTCACGAGTCTCATTTTTATTGGAGACAACCAAAATTTCTATGAAACTAAGTGTTATATCTACTGTTGACTATTAATTAGTGAACATTAAATTTAGTATGTAGCTCCTAAATCAATTTATTTTGATAGATGAACTACATAACATTGGTTTAGGCTCGTAGAAGCGCGATTTTTTCTCATCATCTTCATACTCAGTGCAAATTCAAACAAACTTGCATCTAATTCAAGTGATCTTGATTAAATTGATGTTTTTGGGCGAGTTAAGAGAGTTAATCCAAATAAGAAAGTATAACACCAAAATTGACCATGGGTGAGTTCAAACATACATCACTTGCACACAAAATATAAAATTTACCTTATAAACAATGTTGTTGGATTTGACGTTAGTTCTTTTTTTAAAAATAATTTTTGTCTCGTTTGTATAAAAGTTAAAAGGAATTTGTTTTTACATTGGATGAATTGCAATATTGATGGCAAATTTTTTTTTTTTTTTCAAATTTAAATTATGAGCAACCATAAATTTAACCAAAATCAAGTTTGCAAATTACAATTATAATCCGTAGTCAAATTTGCAGAATTAATTAACGTAAGCACACACTCTATTAAGCAATATGTGAACATTTTCTAAGGATTGGTTCAACTCTCAAGTTTCTCACGAGTAACAGTGTCACTCAAGATGGTAGAGCTTCATTAACGAAACTATGTGTTAAATAAATCAAGATCAGTGAAACAAATTAGTAATCAAAGATATAGATTGTTCGGGAAGCAATAAATATATTAATTCCTCAAATTTAAATACAAAACTACGGCTTTTGCATATAATCAATTAGTATTTCAAATGAAAACATGATAAAATGTTATAAGAGCCCCATTAATTAAGGTACACCATACAAATCTTGTATTATAAGGGTATAAAGAACACTAATATAACTTTATTGAGAGGACACTAGGAGGCAACATTATGATTTCTACCCTAATGACCTGAACAAGATAGACAACACTAATACAATGATTAGAAAATCAAGTAGTTTACTCGTGTATGACAGAATGCGAATTTAAACTCAGGACTTTTAACAATTTATCCAAAACTCTTATTATTAGATACGCCTACCGACTACGTTCGATGTAAACTAAGGACAACAGAAAGAGAAACCTCTTTTAGTATAAGGGTCTCTCTCCTTCCATATATGTAGTTGGTTATAACTAGGTATTGCTAATGCCCTATTCCGCCATGGCTAGGACCAGAAGCATGATCACCTTCTGTTTGAGTTTGAAAACCATTCTTATATGCATAGTTGTTAACTCGACGAGTTTCAACTCGGTTCTAGTCCTAACTCAGCCTAACTCGTGAGTGACTCAGTCTAACTGGCGAGTCACTACCAAGTTGGGCGAGTTGAGGCAAGGCTTGCTTCAAAACGCTTCACCAGGATTCAAACTTGTGTGCGAGAAGACGTCCAACATCTAACCACTTCGCCAAGATGGATATTCAATATATATATGACAAAAATTCTATATATACAAGTCTTGATTTTAATTTAGCCAAATGAGTAAAATCTTTTTTTGGTCCCTCACTTGTAAGGTATTTTATTAATTAATCCCTTATAAAATTTAATTTTCATTTTAATCTCTCACAAGTAAGATATTATTTTAATTTAGTCCTTCATAGAATTTCTTTTCAATTTAGTCCCTTATATGAATATTTTTCAATTTCTTCCTTCACAAATAACATCATTATTGATAATACCCTTCATATTTTTTTATAGTTTGAATTTTATTTTGGCCAAATGAATAAAATCTCTTTTAGTCTCTCACTAATAGGTTATTTATTAATTTGATTCCTTATAAAATTTATTTCTCATTTCGGTCCCTCAAATAAAATACTTCTCAATTGAGTAACTCATAGAATTTTTTTATCAAGTTAGTCCCTCATATATAAATTTTTCTCAATTTATTAATAGTGGTAAACTCTTATGATTCTACGTTACGAGTTTACATCCCCCTCACGAGTCTACCTAGAAGCGCGAGTTTGACAACCTTGCTTATACGTTTAATGTTCCTAGGTTAGTGATCTTGGCATTTAGCTCTTCACAAGCTTGTACAGTGGTGACTCTTGGAGGAAACCCTCTGGCTCTTTATCAACACCAGCATGCAGCCCTAAACAGTTAATTGGTCATGCCATTATTCCATGCATGATGCTTTGCCAGAAAAGACAGAGAACAAGAAGAAAGAAGGCAAAAGATTGAAGCCTTCCAAGCATAATTGGTAGCTATATGAAGTAAGTTTGAGTTAATGTGGTTATATTGAGATTTAAAACTGCAAGATTTTGCTAATATTTGTGCTTGAGTACATGAGAAGAGAGAACCAAAGTGCATTACTATTTATAATGTGGTTTTGAGAGCACAAAGTGTTAGTACTAGCTATTCATTAACGGCAAAAAGTGACCATTATTTTTTATTTTTGTTTTTTATATTTGTTGTCTTTGTCATTATTGATTTAGTTTATTATACTCAATATTTTCTAAATTTTTAAAGTTGTTGTAACAATAATTATTGCTTTGAGATTTCACATTCTATAAATATTTCATCTATTTATCTGCCTATGATACAATCTAATTTTTCTAAGATTCTACACCAATAAGATAGGCCATAATCAACTCTTGACATATTAGGTTTTACAGTTGAAAATCTAGCTTGCCTGTGTGTGTGAGTGTGTGTGTGTATATATATATATGTTAAGTTTTGCTTATTCCGAAATGGGACTATAACTAATTTATTACATATGTTGTAATACTTATAAACACTAATTCATCACATATGTTGAAGATCTACTTGTCACAAGACTCATGATCATGATCCTTGGGTAAAAAATGTAGACTGTTTGTGATACCACTTTTGAATTGTCATAATTCTTTTTACTGTTTGGTCAAAAATTATAATTATTAAAAATTCACTATAAAATAGACATCAAGCATCATTATTTAAACACAAATAGGATAAATAACTTTCGATGTGCCAATAGTAAAAATTTTCCCCAACATGATCGAGAGTTTATAAAGTAAAGCACAATCTAGTTAGCTCAGCATCAAACTAATTTATATATCAAAGTGGATCCTTGTGATCTTCATAACTGTTACAGTGAAGTTATAATTCAAGAGAAAAAGAAAAATGCTTTATATGGCTGACAATACGTTATAAAAAGTCTCTGAATTTGGTCACAATAAGATAGTTTAATTTCACAAGCTTCAGGCATCCTACAAACCAAGCCATAGAAAATAGTTGGAATTTGGAATTAAAGCAAACCGAACGATTGAAAGCAAGAAAGTCAGTTAGACTACGATTAGAAACTGGAGGGTAAAATTATATAGATTGTTCATGCATGCAAGTATGCGATGAGTGAAATGAATCATATGGATATAAGAACCACACATCTCAGATTGATGTCACTTTGCTATTCGTAGTGGATTATAATGCATTCTAAGTCTCAACTATATATGTGCTGTACACTTCTATAAGACATGGACATGTACGTAGTTTTGTGATCTTCCTCCATTTCATATGATAAGCACCTACTTTAAATTATGATAAACAACCTCAATTAATTACTTTGAATTAATTAATTGCTGCTTAAGCTTATGTTTGGAGTCTTCTCTTTGATTTCTTTCAAAATATATTGGCAAAGACGCCCATTAATGCATGAATTTGTAGCTTTCAAGATATTCAATTAAAATATACTAAGTATATAATTTTTTTGTTTAAAATGTTATATAAATTTTACATATGGATGATCCTTCAATTAACATAAACATTTATTATACTAATATAAAAAATTAGATATTTTTATATTTTAATTAGAGAACTTAATAAAAAAAGGTATAAGAAATTGTAATGCTATATATGTGTTGTACGCTTTTGTATGACACGGACATGGGGTTTTGTGATCTTCCTTATTTCATGCAAAACAGGAGCATTTTATGCACAAAAATTTGCTGGATTAATGGCCCATTTCTAGGATTTTGGGAGGAGGCCACCATTCTAGGTCATTTTGGTGGTTGATGAGGGTGAAGAAAGTCCAAAGGAGCTCCAAAGGCAAGTGAAAGCTAGGATTTGAAGATGATTCAATAATTAAATCAGTTTTTCTCTCTTTCCTTTGTTTCACCAGGTGCTTATTCACCCATTTGGATTATTTTATGCTATATTTTCCAAGTTGTTTTATTCATTTGATTATGAGCTAAACTTGTTGGTTTAGGATTATTATGAATTGTAGTATGTACTAAGACACTTATACTCTCTTCACTTGCTATTAATGTGATAAGTCCCTATTTTATATCATATTTATATCTTATTTTGGGACTTTTATCATAGTTTAATGGACTTAAATGAATTAATTATGATAAATTTAGGCTGAGAGTAATTGTAAAAAAAAAAAAAAGATTTAAAAAGGGTTTAATTGTTATAATTTTTGTGTTAATTTGCAAGTCAAAAGTTTTGGATTGAATTATTTTACATGGGCTTGTTGTTTTTTTTTTTATGTTTTCTTGGAAAATTGGAGAAAGAAAGCAATGGGGAAAAAAGTAAAAAATTTCAGCCAAAAAAAGAACCCATTGATGCAAAATCCAAAATGGAAAACCCAAGATCCATGAACTTATGAACCTAACACCTAAGATCCAAGACCCATGTATGAACCCACTTCTTCCCATATTCTCTCTCAAAATAAAAGAAAAGAAAAAAGAAGGATGCCACTTTTCATCAATTTTCGTCAAAAAATTATGCCACTGTCTTCCTCCCGTTTTACATCAAATTTTCACACTATTCTTCATCTTCTTTACATCATCCATCTTCATCATCCTTTTTGTCGCACCCTAAGAACTTGGAGTGTGATCAACACAAAATAAGGAAAAACCCCGCTTCTACATGCCTACACCAATCGTTTCACTGTTAATCAGGAAACATCATATTGAAATTTCCATTTCCTAATTTAGAGTTAAAATTTTTATCAAGGATCAAATTCTATAGAAATTTTAATAGAGTCTTCCTTGTAATAGAGGCCTATCAAAATTTCCAAAATGTGCCTATTAACTCAAACCAATTAACAATAGAGAGAGCTCCATTATCAAGTAAAACAAATACAACTAAACTGGGTGGGGGCCCTTGCCTGTGGTTATTTAGAAACATTTAAAGTATCCATTACACTAATCAATTCCCTATTGACAAAGTTATAGAAAAATTTGCAATGATCTCAGCACAAGTGGAACAATATAGAGGCTCACTAGTAACTTTTAGTCCTATCCTCCGATCCTAAAAGCGACTTTATCCAACTATCTGAAAAGATAAAGGTGAACAGATAGTATCCCAAAAAGATGTAACAACATAATGTAAACAACAATAGAAGATTTAGGACAATAATTACACAATAAACTTGGTGAAAATATGGTCATCATTGTATCAATTCAAAAGCAATAGCTATAAATAACATCCACTTAGAAACTTCACAAACTGTCAAAGCTAGGATAAACCTGGAAAAATTGATAACAAGCTTTTGTTCAACATTAAATGCAAGGAAAAAATTTATTTAGAAATCATAAATAGCAATAAAGAGCACTATCATGGGAAAAACTTGTTTGATGTCGGCACACAGCCCATAGGGTAATAACCAATTGTCAAGACCTTAATACAGTATTTGTGAGTGTGAAATACTACGAGCTATCAAATATCCATGAATCTTGATGAAATACATTTAAATACTTTACATTTTAATATGAAAAATAGTTGGCTTGGAAATCAGAGGCAAAGAGAGGACTATCAAGGACATTAACATCAATCATGGGCTTCTGGCCCATGGAATATCATTATCTGTCAAGAACACACAACCCTTAGGGTAATCAATATCGGTTGAGGGCATATAAGCCTCGGGGTAGTTACTATCAGTCGAAAGCATATAGCCCTTGGGGTAAACTAACCAAATGGTCGTGAGTTGCATGCTTATGCTAAATTATTCGTCTTATACTAGTCCTCCCTAAACTATCATGCATGGGTTTTCTTTCAATATCAACACTACTAGAATAAAAGTTTTTGATATTTCAATTAAAACAATACTTAGTCTACATGTCCCTAAATATTCAATCCTATGAATAGATTCAATCAATTAATAGGACTAGACTATAATCCTTTTAAAACCAAACTTTGAAAAGGATTAAAAAGTGCTTCTTACGTTGGCGTAAGAATGCAAGTGAGTTAACATTTACAATAAGAAACATGTAGATGAGATATTTCATGTAAAGAACATGGGAATGCTATTTCTCACACTACATTAACTTTCATTCAGTAAAAAGAAAATAAATTATATTCCTTTTAAATTCATTTCAGTTACTTTGAATGGAGTTCACAAGTAAAATGGATCAATATATGAAGAAATGCCATCATGAACCTTTAAAGCAATATGAAAATGTAATATACAATAATACTGGGAGTACTATTGCATATCTGGTTAATGGAATAATTCTAGCTATTATTAGCATTTCTCTTTACCCTTGGGGAAGTACTCTCAAAGTAAGTCCAAATAACATAAATGCACTCTTTTATTCAAATAGTAGAGCATTAAAGCAATGTTGTTAAATTCAATATCTTTTTTATAAGCTTAGTTAAAGGCCATTAAATTAGTACACTTAATTGAATCACTTAAAGATAGCATTTAATATCATATACAATTGGGCTCTAACAACAAGGTTAACTTTATTTCCATTAAATTACTCTTACTCATAACTAGATTCTTCAACTAAACACCATTACCATAAAAATGATAAAAAAAAAAGTCCTAAATCTTTAATTACAAGTTCTATGTTTTATCCAAATCAACTCCTACATTCCATAAATATACATGGCTTCATATATCCATAATTGTACAAGAATCCACTCTTATGTACAAGTTCTACAATTCCCAAATCATGTTCTTATGGATCTTAATCCAGCCAACATAACTTCCCATTCTCAAATTCTAATGACTCAATGGGGTTGCAAAAACTATAATTCATTACAATAAAAAATTTCCTTAGTGATTAAACTCCTAATGGTTGAACTCCTTTTCCCAACGATGTCTATTGAAGCCTAAATCTTAACAAATTTTGAATTTGACCTCTCTTGAACCTTACTCACACTGTTATGGAGAGTTTGCTAAAATATAAGGCTAAAAACTTAACATTAGCTCAAAAATCATTGGGGTATAGGCCAAAAATCCATTGAGGCACAAAAGCCTCAAAGTGATTTGTGAAAAAAACTTACCAAGTCATGCTATATTCCTTTCATCATTGTTGCCTTAGAGTCGCATGGAAGAAGGAAGCATTCTCTTCAGTGCCAGTAGAGATTCTGGCTGAAACAAGTCGGTAATTGGCTAGCAGCAATTAGGAAAGGCTGGAGAAAGGATGAACGATTGGAGGAGAATATGAATATGATATCCACATTTCCAACAAAAAATGCACAATATAATATGAATTGTGGGAAGTTAACATAGATGATGGTGAGATGAATATGGTTGTTGAAGATTAGGAGGTTACCTTCCAAGTAGCCATGGTAAGCCAACCTCTTGAAGAACAAGATATATATTGCAAGGTGTGAATGATGTTTTTTATGAGTGTAAGAATAATCATTTAATAGATTCTCCAATAGAGATTTTGGTAATTATTTAAGGGAACTAAGAAAATTTTATTAGTTGTTTAAATTTTTCAAAAGATCTTACATTTGTCTATGAAGAAATAAAATATGAGCTTCCTAATATGCTAGCCAAAGTATGTGTTCCAATGAAGCCATTAGTTGAGGAATCACTTGCATGTAATTAGATGGAACACCCTCATATCTAAAGGTTTCCTATCCATGAAAGAAGGGGAGCAAGGCCATTGTAGTTTTTGATAAGACCTAAGATTCAACCTAGAAAATCACCTCGGTCTTTAGCTGAGTTTGACATGGTAAAACCATGTCTAGAAGATATATATATATATATATATGTGTGTGTGTGTGTGTGTGTGTGAAGGTTTATTATTTTGGAATGAAATCACCTTTACAAGAGAGATTGTGAGAAGAAACAAATAGGCACAAAGCAAGGAATGAATGCAAGCATGAACCATAGGGAGAAAGACAGAGATTGAGAGAGATAGATCAAAGATGAAAAGCAATGGAGGAAATAGAAGAAGGAAAGAGAAAGAGATTGAAGGTGTAAAGAATGAATGAAGTAAAAAGGAAGAGTGAAATCGAAGATCCAAGAGATGCAAAAAAAATTGATTTGAAGCTAGTTTGCTAAATTTCTTGAAAGAGAAGAAAGGAAAATTTGTGGATAAAATTAATGGTTGCCATCATTAGAGCTACTCATGGCAACATATTAGTAAGGAGCAAAATATGAGTGTTTTATGAGTAGAAGTTTTGCTAGTTTAAAGGCTCATTTTGAATGTTGAGAAGGTGGCTACCATTCAAGATTATTTTAGAGGTAGCGGGAGCTAGAGAGGGCTTAAGGAGCTACAAATGCAATGGGAAAGGTTGGACTTAGAGGAAATTCATTGATTAAATCAAAATTTCTCCTCTTCCCTTGCTTTTCTTTGTATTCCTATGCTCATTAGGCTTGTGCTATGTTTTGAATGCTGATTTTTCTTGTATTCATGAGCTAAGATTGTTATTTCAATATTATAACGAACCCTAATATGTAGTAGGACTCTTCTACCTTTTTACATGTAATTAATGATATGATTTGTTCATTCAATCTTGTTCTTAATGCTTCTAAATGTGTAGAAACCATTAGATGATCTTGGTAACCTAAATGAACTTGGGAATGAGAATTTTAGGCTAGATCATGGATTAGGTAGTGTGAGTTCATGAAGCTTGCAATGTTAAGTGAATTGATTTACTTACAGGATATGAATATAACTGCTAGCCTTGCATAGTGACATCTAATTGCATAACGAATTAGGGAATGGCATAAAAGGAATGCCTATTAGGAATTTGAATATGCCTATAGGTAATTAAGAGTCCTAAACTAGCAAATTATACCATTAACCACAATGTTAAAGAGGGTTTGTCAAGTTTTCATGACATGCTAGAGGAATTATAATCCTTAGCCCCTTTGAAAATTACCATAGAATTTTGTCCTCATTTGTTATTTTTATGTTAATAGATTAGTTTTTCTTTGCTTATGATTCATCTTTGTCTTGATTTAAACTAGGGTTCTAGTCATAATACTTAGCAATTATCTAAGTGCCAAATCCTTGTGGGAACAATACTTTATTTATCATTATATTACTTGAGCAATATGTATGCTTGTGTGTACGTTTTCATAGTGCAAAATCAGGAAACAGTAGTAGTAGAAGAGATCGATGATGTCAGGGATAAGAAATGGAGAACAAAGCCAAGATTGAAGAGATCAAAGATGTAGATTAAGGAAGGTAAAGGAAGGGTTCTCTAATTAACAGGTAAAAAGAATATAAATTATATATATCTACATATATACTACCAGGACCAAGCTGAGTAAGATGGCTAAATGGAGTACTCTTGGGTCAGGCTAGGAGAACAACTCGATATGTGCTTTCATTACTTGGCTTATTCATATGTTAACCTAGCTTGATTTGGCTAGGTTAGTCCATGTATATAAGGTTAGTCAATTTACTGTGCAATACTATTTGATTAAAAAGGTTTTATGAGTCAATATTCTCAAGACACTTCCATTGAATATTGAAAATTTTTGAGGAAATATTCAAATACTAGTACACTATTTAATGAATAGTTAGTCTTCATGAACTAACCATCATTAATGTTGCAACTATTATATTAATATGATAAAATTTGTCTTTAAAATAATAGTTTTTAAATTCTAAAATTTAGATCCTAAATCAGCAGTCTCTAAACTAAGAACTCTAAAACTAATTGGGCAAGAAAAGGAAGCCCTTAAACTCCAAAGCTCTAAAAGTTTGCATCTTTAAAAAATTGATTTCGTGCTTACAATGCAAAAACATAAACCCTAAAAAACAAATTTATAGAAATCCAAACCCTAAACACTACAATGATTCTAAATCCTATGGGTCTAAAAGTCAAAGCACAAATGATTTTAGCTAAGGTTTTAAAAATTATTACTTAATAGGTAGTTTAAAATAATGATTACAAATGAAGGAAAAATTGGACTTATGTATATGAATTTTTGTCTTTGCAAGCAGGCCACCCAATTGTTTTTTAAGAAAAAATCATAATTGATTCACAAATTATTAGTCCCACTACGATAAGTTTGTAATTTTTAAAATTTAGAAATACTTAACTTATTAAATTACTGAAATACCTTTTCATAATTTATTAACTTTTTGGTCATCCTTTCCATCTTCCCTGACTGATCAATTTATCTAGTACATCAAATTTTGGCCATATCAATTTATATGAAAATTAATTCACTTCTCATATATTCTATTATGCTTTTGGGAATTTATAATTGTCTGTTTCTTTTTCTCTACTTCTTGGTAGCTAATATCACATTTTTTTTCATTTTAATATCTAAATTTTATATTCATATATACTACAACAGAAATACTATTGTTACTATTACAATTTATTAGCCACTGCTTGAATTGAAAGAAATCTATATATGTAAAAGAATTACTTATATATGTACTGACAATGGTATTATACTATTTAGTATGTAATGAATATAGTAACTAACTCCATATAGCTGAAAGAAAATATTGACGTTACAAACTATTAAATACCTGTTATTATATTATAGTATTCAGAAGGACACCCATAAGACAACTAAAATATCTCAACCATGAATTAACCTAGTACGAAGTTGACCAAACTTGACAACAAACAAATGCAACATGGAAAAGAAATGAAAGAAAAGAATAATATAATGACCAAGAAAAGTAAAGTAACTGTATTGAATGAAGTTAATATAAAAATGAAATTTTCTTCCTAATAAGGTAGCCTTAATCATTTTTCATGCCCTTCTTTAGGGGGACTTTGACTAGATTTGTATGCTTCTAATCTTGAAATGCTACGATTCATATCTCTATAACGTTCCATCATTGAACTCCTTATAAGGATACCCTCTAGCTCTTCAGTTACATCATTATTCAACAACAACTTTGATGTGTTAAGTGGCCTGGTTGCAATCATAGGAAGGAAATACAACCACCTGAAGAGAATAAGAAGCGCTAAATAAAAGGCCATGGATAAGGTTCTTCCAGTTTTGGCCATGATTGGTAGTCGGTAGGTACAAACAAATTAAATATGCTTAATTTTATTGAATAGGCACTTAAAGGCATGATTTTATGAAGAACATTTAAGACTAATTGAAAAGAGAATGATGTGGTATGTGTTGTGGACTTCTATTTGTAGGGTCTAACCAATCAACAAATTTCAAATTAGATAAACCACCATGTTGAAATTTGGTTGTGTGAAATCCAGCCAAGCATTAATGTCATAGAAGATAAACCTCCTTATTGAAATTTGGTAGTGTGGGATCTTGCTAAATATTAAATGTCAAAGTAGGCAAACTCCTTTGTTGAAATTTAGTGGTACTACAATTTGAAGCCTAGCAACATAGGCTAAAATTATTCAAATGTTGGACATGTGAGTTTGAAATATGCATCCTATGCATGTGCAGGTGGACCACTTGTTAAGAATACAACAAAAGGTGTGTTCTCTTACATGACTTAGAGCCTCTATAAATATAAGTTCACTCTTACTCATTTGGATTATCAAGCAGCAAAGAGTTCAGCTACATAGTGAGTGAATGAGAGAGTTATTCTCTAAGTGTGAGAGGAATATAAAGTGTAAGTAAATCCCAAGGAGTTTAGTACTACAATTACCATAAGATTGTAGTATTTGAATATAAGGGATCTCACTAGGAAGCACTATATTTACCGCTTGTGTGTAAAAGTATAGAAAGGATTTTTTATAATTATCCTAAATATAGTAAAGTATTTTTCAGAGTTTGTCTCGTTGCTTTTTCCTCGGTACTTGGAGGTTTTCCACATTAAATTTTGGTGTTCCTTTTCTAGTTGCGTTGCACATATTTTATTTACGCTGTGTTGTGTTATTGGAATATTTAGATCTATCAAGCTTATTTGGTGCTTATTGCCATATTGGCATAATTATAATTTATGTTGTGAATAAATCCCTATAACACTTGCTAAGTAAAGTTTACTAAGTTTATGCAAAAATTTTTAATTTAGCAAGAATGAGGTATAAGTATTTGTAATGTGTAGTACTTATCAGATGTGAGTTTTGGCTCAGTGGTAAGGCAAGTTATCCGGAGTCAAAGGGGTGTGGGTTTGAGATGTAGCTGCCTCCTTTCTTAGCATTTTTGTGGTGTTGACATGTGTCACCCTCACAAAAATTACCATTTTACCCTCCATTATAGCCTTCTTCTACATGATTTCTTCCTTCTCTTTTCTGCAGAAAATGAAATTCTCTCCTCCTTTGGTTTCTGCATTTTGTTCCACCCACCGCCATGTTCAACCTTCGGCCAGCTCCCTCCATAACCAGCGGAGGTTTCTAGGCAGCCACTGCTTGCCGTTGGCTGGCGACAACCACTTTTTTTGGCAGTTTTACGATATAGTCATGACAGTGAATTTTCATTAATTTTGGTGAGTTTTAATTAGTTTTTTTCATGAGAATGATGCTAGAAGAAGCATTTTTGGCCCCTTTCCATTGAATTTGAGCTTTGGAAGCATGATTTTAGCTAAGTTTTTTAGAGTTATTCTGATAGGGACTAAACTAAAAAGTTTTGAAATTTTGGGGTTTTCCAAAAATGGTGAAATTCTACAGTTTAATGGGTTTAAATTGGTCTTATAAGAACAATTTTAAGGTGTATGACTTGAAACCTTAGTGTTCTTCATGGTTTTATTTAAATGGAAGGAAAAAGTATGAAATGGGGGACTAAAGTGAAAATTTAGAAAGTTTTTAAGGTAGTGAGTGTAAATTGACGAAAATTCTGGGAAAAGTTAGGGGATGGAATCAAGAAATTTGATCAGGGCTTGTTTTGAGTAATGAGAAGGGAATGGAATAGCAAATTGGAAATAGCAATACGAAGAAGTAAAGAGAATATGTAATAAAGTAATGTGATAGGATTATGGTTATTTTATGCCTTTGTTGAGGCATTATAATCAAACTAAATTGATGTGTTTAGTGATGGAAATTAAGGAAAGTATATTCTTATGCTATAGGGATTGTGGGTGAAAGCAATTTTATAACCAAGAGAGACGAAGATAATACGTCAACCACTAGGTAATCAATAGTTATTCCCACTGTATATTTACCATTATATTTATGGTAGCAAAATTGTTAGACCTGTTAGTCTTGCACATGACCTATGGATTATGATTGATATGTGATATTCATGTAACATTTGTAAAACAGAGGTTTGAATAAATAGGGGAATGTTTTACTAAAGAATTGAAATTGAAAAAAGGAAAACTCATAAATGGCAGGTCCTTAGATTTAGGGAGGACAAGATAAGACGGATGATTTTAGCATGAACTTGCGACTCACGACCATATTGGTGATTTACCCCGAGATGCTGTGTGCTCTCGACCAATATGAATAATCCAAGGGTTACATACCCTCGACCGTATGGGTGATTTACCTCGAGATGTTGTGTGCTCTTGACCGTATGAGTGATTTACCTCGAGATACTTTGTGCTCTCGATAGATGATTAAGCTACATGGGCCATGAGTCCATGACTGATGCTTTATGTCTGATAGTGCTCCCTAGTATCTAGGTTCTGAGCTAGCCAACTATATTTTAAATAAAAAGGAAAGTTTTTACATATCTTTAACAAAAATCCAAGGGCTGAGTTTCCTTGACAGTTTGATGTTAACCAATGGAAAAGATTCTCCGAGGGTTGTGGATCCTCGACCATGAAAATGTGATTTTCAAGGGTTATGTATGCTTGACCTATTTAAACTTTCCATGGAGTGAATGTTATTGCTTGTTATGGTTTAAAGTGTAAAGGTTTAAATTGATTTATTACTGGAAATGCTACCTGTTTATGTTTTAATAAATTTCAGGCAGCCATCCTGAGTAGTTTGCTGATCAAGAGGGTTAGAGGAGCCCTGTTAGCACTGTTGACATTTTGTTTCTCCATTTTATTAAGATTTTTGTTGTATTTGATATGCAAAATGGTAAAAATGTAAATAGATGTAAATGATATGTATGACCACAGATAGATTCCCCATTCCCCTGTGTTGTAGTTGTCACTGGATTGAATTGAGAGCTGAGCTCTCTTTTATGTATAATATTGTTTTGGGCAGATGTTTGTAGAAACTTCGAGAGGTTTTAGTTATAGAGGAGACTCTGCAGAAATTTCTACAAATTTGATTTGAATGTGAATCTGCTTGGTTATAAATGTCTGTTATATATGATTGTAACTCAGTTAAGAACCAACTTGTTAGGCTTACAGAGGCGAGCTAGTCTCGTTTTTTGGGCCGGTCACACTCTAGGAGTTGGGGTGTGACAATCCCATAGCCTAACAAGTGGTATTAGAGCTTGGTGAAGCTATGATGGGTAGTGTCGTGTAAATTATATGGAAGAATATAGGCACGATGATCTAGCTGATAGTTGCAAATTACTCTATCTGGAAACTAAAGATAGTGGATATCCATTACTACAAGAATCTTTATGATCCTGTAGAGAAAGAGGAAACAAAGCTAGATGATGTCTGGTTGACGAATGATGAAAATAACACTGGAAGGCCATTAGATTAATTAGGCAATGGATAGACATTAGCATGTTCCACCATGTGGCCACAAAGACTATTGCCTATACTCTGTGGAAGAATTTAAATGATCTTTATAAGAGAAAGACTATACAGAATGAAGCATTCACAATTAGAAAGCTGGTGAATCTAAAGTATCAAGATGAAAGATCAGTTATAGAGTGCTTGAGTAATTTCCAAGATTTGGTAAATCTGTTAAATACCATGAAGATAGTGCTGGAAGATGAATTGCTTGGTGGTATCACTAAGCAATTCTGTGTCAAGCGAAAAACTATCTTTAGTCCAAGTCAAACACAATATGTTCATTGAAGAAACTAAAAAGAAAGATTTTAAGATGCATAATTCCTAAGCCCTTGTCATAGAGAATAGAGGAAGAAGTAGAAGTAAAGGACATTACAGAAAATCCAAAGATTGATCGCAGTCCCAGTCTAAAAAAAAAATTCACTTGCTACCATTGCGGTGAAGAAGGACATATCAAAAGGAATTGCAATGCTTGGAATAACAAGATAAGAGAAATCAGAGGAATTAAGAAATAACTGATGAAAAAAGTTTTATAACCTCTGTGATTGAAGGGGAAGTGGTGATACTTTCTAATAAAGAATAAGAGTGCCATATTGTAGATTCATGTGCGGAATGAGTCATTGTGTTAGCAGTTTCATTTCATGCCACTCCTAACATAGAATTTCTTATTGTGTACAAAGCAGGAGACTTTAGCAAAGTAAAGATGGGTAATTATAGTAATTCTAACATTGTACAGGTTGGTAATGTGTGCATTTAGACCAACATTGGTTGCACACTAACATTGAAAGACATGCAACATGTGCCAGATTTACACTTGAATTTGATCTTTGTATATGCTTTGGATCTAGCTGGATACCATAGCAACTTTGGAGATGGCAAATGGAAGCCTTCTAAAGGCTCGATGGTTGTTACATAGGGAATAGTGTTGAATACACTATATAAGACTCAAGTTAAGCAGATTGGAGGATTGAATACAGTTAAAGATAATGCTTCGCCAAATTTGTGGCATAGAAGACTGACTCATTTAAGTGAAAAAAGATTACAGATCTTGGCTAGGAAGTCCCTCATTGCTTATGCCAAAGATACAAGGCTAAATCCTTATGATTACTATTTATTTGGCAAGCATCATTGAGTGTCTTTCAACAAAACATCAAAGCTAAATGAAAATATTTTGTATGGTGTACTCAGATGTATGCAAACCTATAGAAGAGGAGACTCTAGGTGGTAGTAGATACTTTGTAACATTCATTGATAAAGCCTTACAGAAGGTGTGGGCGTATTTCCTAAAGAGGAAGGATAAGGTATTTCAATACATCAAGAGGTTTCATGCCATGGTGGAGAGAGAAACTGGGAAACCATTGAAGTGTCTTCTGACCGATAATGAGGATGAGTAAACTTCCCATGAATTCAACAACTATTACACTAAGCATGGCATCAGGCATGAAAAGACTATTCCGAGCACCTCACAACATAATGGTATGGCTAAAAGAATTAATAGAACCATTATGGAGAAAGTCAGATGTATGTTGAGTAGGTTAAACTGCCTAAGCCATTCTCGGGTGAAGCTGTTCAAAAAATGATCTACCTGATTAATAGATCTCCATTTATTCATTTGGGCTTCGATATTCTTGAGAGAGTATGGTTTGAACATGATATTAGTTACTCTCATTTGAAGGTATTTGGATGCAAAGCCTTTGCTTACGTAACAAAGGAGCAGAGGTAAAAGCTTGATGATAGGGTCATTCCTTGCATATTCATGGGCTACGAAGATGAAGAATTTGGCTACAGGCTATGGGATCCTGAAAAAAGAAGGATTATTAGAAGCAGAGACATAGTATTTCATGAGCTAGAAAATATGTCAAAGTTTGTAATTCTAGAGAAAACTGATGAACCTAGCCATAAGGTTAATTTGACATTAGTCTTTCCTACCATAGAAAATGCCATAAAAGGGAGAAAGTTACATGAAAAACGATTGATGATGAGCTAGCTATTGATGATACCAGAGATGAAGAAGGAGTTGAGTAAAGGGTTAGATAGAGAGTATCGTCCATCCAACAGGTACTTTAGTTTAGAGTATATCCTTCTCACTAATGAGGGGGAGCCTAAGAGCTTTAAAGAAGTTCAAACTCATAAGGATAGAGTATACTAGATGAAAGCCATGCAAGAAGAAATGGATTCCCTATTGAAGAACAATATTTAGGAGCTCAGGAAACTTATTAAAGGAAAAAAGGCCTTGAAGAATAAATGGGTGTTCAGGCTTAAGAAAGATGGCAACAAGCTAGTGAAGTATAAAGCTCACTTAATTGTGAAATGGTTTGGACAAAGGAATTGATTTTAACGAGATCTTCTCTCCTATTGTCAAAATAAGTCCTATTCAAGTCATACTCAGATTAACAGCTAGCTTGAATTTAGAGCTTGAATAGTTAGATGTGATGACTACTTTTCTCCATGGAGATTTAAAGGAAGAGATCTACATGGATCAACTAGAAGGATTTTAAGAAGCTGAGAAGGAGCACATGGTTTGCAATTTGAAGAAAAGTCTGTACAAATTAAAATAGGCTCCTAGACAATGGTACAAGAAATTTGACTCATTCATGGTGGGTCATGGATATACTAGGACTAACGTAGATCATTGTGTATATGTCTAGAAATTTCCTAGCGATAAATTTATCATTCTTCAACTATATATAGATGATCTAGATGGTAAGAAAACTACCTCTAGATTTTTGTTTACTTTTGCAGGGGGATCATTGTCCTGCAATCAAAATTGCATAAATGTGTTACCCCATCCACTATTGAAGCATAATATATTGCAATGATTGAAGCCAAAAAAGAAATGCTTTAGTTGAAAAGAGTCTGTCAGCAATTAGGAATTAAGCATAATAGGTCTGTTGTCCATTGCGATAATTAAGGTGCTTTAGATTTAAGCAAGAATGTGATGCACTATTTACGTACGAAGCACATTGATGTCAGATATCATTGGTTGCATTAAGCAGTGGAGGAACAATAGTTCAAGCTAGAAAAGATCCCCACAGATAAAAATCTTGTAGATATAATGTCAAAGGTTATGCTGCAAGAAAAGCTAAAACTTTATGTCAAGTTGATTGGTATAGATCCTAGATGATTACTTTCCAAATTATTTTCCCCTTTAGTTGGAGGGGCAGAATTGTGGGGACCATCCAAACATCAAATTTCAAATTAGATAAACCACCTTGTTGAAATTTGGTTATGTGGGATCCAGCCAAATATTAATGTCAAAAAAGATAAACCACCATGTTGAAATTTGGTTTTATGGGATCTAGCCAAATGTTAAAATGTTGGACATGTAAAGCCTAGCAACATAGGCTAAAAATATTCAAATGTTAGACATATGAGTTTGAAATTTGCATTCTATGCATGAGCAAGTGGACCACTTGTGAAGAATACACTAAATGGTGAGTTATCTTACATGACTTGAAGCCTTTATAAATAGAAGCTCACTATTGCTAATTTAAATCATCAAGCAACAACGAGTTCAATTGCATAGTGAGCAAGTGAGAAAGTTAATCTTTAAGTGTGAGTAAATCCTAGAGTTTAAGGTGTGGGAAAAATACATCATGGACATTTTTTTTAGGAATCACTTTTACTACTCCTTAGTATTGCAATTATCATAACATTGTAGTATTGAATATGAGGGGTCTCCTTGGGAAACATTATATTTACCTTTTACGTGAGATAGTGTGAAAAGAATATTTTGTAATTATTGTGAATATAGTGAAGTATTTTCATAGTTTGTCCTGTGGTTTTTCTTTCACTACTTATGGGTTTTTCATGTTAAATTATAGTGTTCCTTTTCTAGTTGTTTTGCACATATTTTATTTTCACTGTGCTATATTATTGGTAGATTTAATTCTGTCAAGCCTATTTGGTGCTCATTGCCACATTGGCATAATTATAATTTACACAGTGAATTAATCGCACAGCCTAACATTATTTATAGTGTTTTTCAAAGGGAGTTTGTCTTGAGTGTTGACCATTACCAAACCATTTAAGTACTTATGTTATGAATCTATGAGATGTGATACTAACTCTTTACCAAGGACATATTATTCAGTGCATGAAAATTAAGTTTTGGAGTCAAGGGAAAGTATCTAGGCAAATGTAGAAGTCATGTTTCTAGATAGTCAAATGATTTTTTATTTCTTGCTTCTTTAATCAGTCTACAAGCTAGTGTTACTTAAACAAATCCATATAATATGTTACATCTAGCATGTGACGATGTTAGGTACTTGTTTGGCCAACCTTGTGGTGAGGAGAAGCTGCTTATTTTCTTTTCTTTTTTTTAAACATACTTATTTGGTTGTATTGAAAAGTTTGGCCAATTTTTTTCCTCAGTGAAACTTGCTTATCAATTGTAACAAAAGTAGTTTTCTTTTTTTGTTGTATAAAGAAGCAAATTGAAGCTTCTTAAAAGCATAAGCATATACAAAAGCAAGTTACTATAATTACTTCTAATATCTACACATTTACATCCTTGTCATTTTAAATGATTTAATAGGACTAAGTACATTTTAAAAGAGTTAGGCAAGTTCAAGTTAGCCTTGTATTTGATTTAAAAAAATTTGGTGTAATCAATGTTTTTAGGGAGAGTTAGGTAAGTTAATGTTACGCAACAAAAGTGTACGCACAAGTATATATATCGCAGAATTAATTAATATAATAATAAGTAAAGTATTATTCTCCCAAGGATTTGACACTAAGATAATTGTTAACCATTAAAATTTGCTCCTTAATCTAAACCATGCCAAACACAAATTGTGACAAAAGAAAACTAAAATAAATATAAAAATAATAAATAAGAACAAATTTTAGACTAATTTTGGAAGGAAGAGGCTTAGGATTATGATTCCCCTAGCATTTTATTGAAACTTATCATACCCTCTTTAACAGTGCGCTGAATGGTATAGCTAGCTAGTCTAGCACTCCTAATTACCTATAAGCATCTTTTGAATTACTAATAGACATTCTCTTTATACCAATTCATAATTCTTTATGCAATTGATTAAGAGACTTAGTGAAGTATAGGTCCAAATGTGACTGTATAAGGCCAGTAGGTATATTCCTATCTTACAATCAATCGTTCAACATTGGAAGTTTCATGAACTCACACTACAACCCATGGTATAGTCCTAAAATCTCTTTCCTACTTTAGAGTACCCATGTCATTAATGATGTACATACACTTATAAGCATTAAGAACAAGAATGAGTAAGCATATCATATCATTGATTACATGTAAAAAGAGTAAAATAGTCCTACTGCATACTAGGATTCATTATAATCCTAAATCAACAAGTTTAGCTCATCAACATTTAAAACCTAACATCATCCAAATGAGCATATAAATATGAAAATAAACTAGGAAGAAGATAAAAACTAATTTAATTCGTAAATATCTATCAAATCCAAGCTTTCCTCTTGCCTTTAGAGTTCCTTGGGACCTTTTCCAGCCCTCTAAACCTCCAAAATAACCAAGAATGGTAGCCTCATTTCAAAACCCTAGATATCCCTTCATAAACTAACAAAAACCTAATTCCAAAACGCACTAGTTTTACCTTTTACTGATATGGCGTTGTGATTAAGTCTCACTTGGTCATGTCAACATTCCATTTTGTCCAAAAGAATTCTTTTCTTTTCCTAAGGCCATGACCTACTTAGGGCTTGTCATAGCACCAAAGTTGTAAGAAGGCTTCAATTGAATTTTTGCATGTCATTGATCTAGGTTTTCATTATTCAAGCTTTAAGACACCTCTAGGTTATATTTCTTCACATTTAAACCTTGCAAAAACACAAAAAAATTGATTAATTATGAATTATTAATTATTTAACCAAAATTTAATACTTAAACTACTTTAAAACATAACTAAACCTACCAACAAAACTTTATTGAAACTAGAGCTAAAACAATAACTTCTATACCATAAAACCAAAACAAAATTGTATATGACTCCTAAAAATATGGAAAAATAATTTAATTATTTAGAATAAATGATAAACCCAAAAGAGGAAGTAGAATACCAAAATTGACCATTATTGGGCTTGAACTTACATATGCCTCTTGAGCAAGGTTGTCAAACTCACACGTTTAAGTCAACTTGTAAGAGTTAATTTTGTTGAAATCATATTATGTTAGACCTAGCAACTAACACCCAAAAGGAGGTGAATTGATTATATTACAGAATTTCTATTCTTTTCAAATTTGCTTCATAAAATTCTTTTTTTGAAATATGCTTGAATGAGTTATAAAGCAAAGCATAAATATGATAATTCAAAATATAAAAAGTATAAGTATAGAGAAGACAAACTCATAGATTTATTTTGGTTTGGCATCAACTCAAGCCTACGTCCAGTCCCCAAGCAACCTCTTGGAATTTTTCACTATCTTAATGATCAATTACAACATTCAGGGAGAACCTCTCCTTTAAATTTAATTTCTAAGAAGAACCTCTTCCTCTACCCATGCACTCTCAGCTTGACACCTTCAAGGAACCTCCTTGAACTTAACCAAGGGGAACCTCCCCCTCGACCCAATAACTCTCTGTTTGATTCCCACAAGGAACCTCCTTGAGCTTTTTTCTCTCAAAGAAGAAAGAATTACAGATGAATAAACTTTCTCAAAGAAGTAGATATACATGATGAAGCTCTAAGAACTCAAATGAGAGAGAATATAAAGTTTTGGCTCAATGATGTTTGTTTCTCTCTCAAAGAAAATACAAGTTAAGGATCACATTCTAGCATTTGGTTCTACTCAAAAATATGTTTCAAAGGTAATATATATAG
This sequence comes from Delonix regia, assembly GCA_037074485.1. Lineage (NCBI taxonomy): Eukaryota > Viridiplantae > Streptophyta > Magnoliopsida > Fabales > Fabaceae > Delonix > Delonix regia. The sequence goes on along the minus strand of CM073454.1, from coordinate 6,014,078 downwards.
ATTAATATGAGATATAGCCATTACATACTCAGAAGAGAAGTTATTTATTTTTAAAATTGATGTTCTGCATGTTCCTAGTCAATTGGCCTCCAAAATAAGATTGTTATTTTGAATATGCAATATGTCAATCAACTGTCAAGGGTCTCTCAGTCTATTGCTCTTAGAATAGGACCGATAACTCAATTTCGTACTATCCCAGTTGACTTAACAAAGGGGACTAGTTAACTGGTCACTTATAGTGTCACAGTCGTAACTTTAAATGGTTATAACTTTCATTTTAAATCCATTTTAAGTGCATGACCTATTGTTGGAAATCTCTTTAAGTCTATTGTCTAAGGAAAGAAGTCTCATATCAAAATTCAATATATTATGAGAGATATGATCAAAATAGTGATCAAGGGTTATAAAACAATTTTATGCAGAATCTATATCTCATGACTCAAATTTAGATAGTCAACTTTTTCATTGGAACTTCATTTTAAGTGATTGACTTGAAATCTCTTTGAGTTTATTTTATATGCAAAATAGTGACCAAAGGTTAAAAACATTGTTACGTAAAAATTATATTTTACTATCTTTTAAGTCTAAACTTATATTTTGAGAACTAAATGTCTTGGGCCAATAAATGCAAATCTAAATCATTGAATTTCACAACATAATACTTAGCATATGATAATAATACATATTCAATCCATTGGCTATCTTGATGTAACCAAGTTTTCAAATCTTTTAATCTTTAACTTCTTCAAACCTTAGAGCACCTTTAATGCTTGCTATCTTTATTGATATTTCATTCTCTTCACTTCAATGCCCACTTTTCTTTCTTTGGACCATCCTACACATAATATATATTTAACTGCAAACCAAATAGTTAGTCTAAATGGTTAATCAATTATACACATATTAATATTATATTTGTAACTCATATTTTTCATGTATTTGTCATCATCAAAATAATCTCAATAGATTAATGATTGAATCGATGAAGATATTGATTAATAGTTTAAATTAATTATAGTCAAATCAGTGATAATTACTCTAACATATTTATGTTTTAAAAATGTAATATGATTAATATTAATAACCAAATACTAATAATTTTAAAATTTGAGTATGATATAATTTATTCACTAATAACTATAACCATTAAATATTGTAGTGTCAAAACAAGTAAAAATATTAATATTTTATAAATGTCAACAATTATAAATTTTTTCTACTTTAAAACACACATCAATTAATTAGTATTTTAAAAATAATTAATTTATACTCACACACAAAATTAATAATTTTCAATTAATCAATTTAATATTACTATATCATAGTATAGCGAAGCATGGAAACTATTCAATTTTAAAAAGTAATGTGGGTAAGCCTTTCATTAATTTTAGCCAGGAAAAAATGCCTTTCAAACTATACGATAAGTGAATAAATATAAAATTATGCATATATACCTGTTCGTACAAGGAGCAGATTAGACGCTTGGCTTCCATGTGTTTGAAAATATAGAGCCAACATACCAGGCGAGTTAACTCTATTTTCAAAGAAAACTTGGAGATTTTGTTGTGTTTGGGCAAGTTAGTTTTGAGTTGAAGCATGTTCACACTTGATCCAAGTTAAAATCACTGACTTATAAAATAAACTCATTTAACATGCAAGTTTGATAACATTGCTCTTAAGTGTGAAGATGGAATGCCTTCACCTTCATACTCTTTGTAAATTCAGACTAAATTGCATCAAATTCAAATAACCTCAATTAAATTGATGTTTTTAGGGCAAATTAGGCAATTTAATGCAAAACCAAATTAGAAAGTGTAATACCAAAATTGACAATGGGTGGGTTCAAACATATGCCTCATATGCACAAAATATAGAATTTACCTTATTAACAATGTTGTTGGATTTGATATTAGATTTTTTTCAAAAAAAAAAAGTCATATTTGTCTCATTTGTATAAAAGATAAAAAGAATTCATTTTTACATTAGATGAATTGTAATATTGGTAGGAAAACATTTTTTTACTCTAAATATAAATTACAAGCAAACTTATATTTAACCAAAATCAAGGTTTTGAAATCACATTATAATCAAAAGTCAAATTTACTGAATTCATTAATTTAAGCACACACTCTATCGAGCAATGCATGAATGTTCTCTAAGAATTGGTTCAACTTTCAAGTTTCTCACAAGTCACAGTGTCACTTGAGGTGTGAGAGCTTCACTAATGGAACTAGGAGTTTAAATCACTCAAGATCAATGGAGTAAATTAATTAAAGATATACATTGTTTAGGAAGGCAAAAGAATTAATTCCTTAATTTAAATCTAATACTACAACTTCTATATATAATCGATTAGTATTTCAAATAAAATCATGATAAAACATTATGAGATAAGCTTCATTAAATAAGGTACCCCGCACAAACCTTGTATTATAAGGGTGAAATGAACACTAAAATTACATTATTGAGAGGCCACTCAGAGATAACTTTATGATCTTAAACCTAATGAATTAATAGGATATACAATACTAATACAATGATTTCAAAAGCAAGTAGTTTAGTAGTATATGACAAAATGCAAGTTTGACCTCAAGACTTTTCATAAATTATCTAAACCTCTTATTATTAGATCACACCTAATGACTTTGTTCCATGTAAACTATGAACAACATAAAGAGAAGCCTTTTTTAGTATATGGGTCTCTTTCCTCCTATACATGCAGGATGTAGTGGGTTATAGCTAGGTGGTGCATATGCTAATGTCCTATTCCACCATGGCTAGGACTAGAAGCATGACCACATTCAGTTTGAGTTTGAAAAACAATATTCTTATATGTTTGATGTTCCACGACATGTGATCTTAGGATTGAGCTCTTCTCAAGCTTGTACTGTGGTGACTTTAGGTGGAGACACTACAAAAAAAATGGTTTTTAGCATCGGCCAAAATAAGTGTCTAACATCAGTTATGACTGACACTAAAAGGCCTAACATCGGTTATGAAGGTCGTTATTATATGCAGCGTTAAGACATCTTCTAATGTCGGTTTTACATCCATTAGAATAATCGACATCAAAGAAGGGATGATCAAACGTAAGTTATAACCGTAGTTAGTTTTTTGGACTAACATTGGTTCTCACTATTAAGAAATGAACAAATTTTTAATACATAGGATAGCGTCGATCAAAACTAATGTTAAATGAACTATTCAATTCATGCTTAACAACGATAATAACCGACGTTGAATTGTTAAAACTGACGCTAAATTTGTGCCTGAATTTGAAGTTAACAATGATAAAAATTGATGTTAGAGCTTCTGCTATTTGCATGTTCTAATGACGCTCATGACTGATGTGAGGAAGTAAGATTCAAATTTTTATCATTCATCTTAAACGTTGCATTATTTGTAATCCTGATATGAATACTTTTTGCATTTTCACATCTGAATGTATAGTATGAAATTAAACCTTCACATAATTGAACTTATACACATGAAAATGTCTTATAATAAAGACACTTATATTAAATAAATATCAGTTTACATTAAGCACATACATAACAAAGAAATCTCAACCATAACATAAAAAGTGGTATACATTGTCATAGCAGTCTAGGTATTAAAACAACTATTACAAGAATAAGTCATGGATTATGGCTAGCTCTAGATGATCATCGGCGTCCTGGTAGTGATTGTCCAGCATTATCCGCATCAGGTACCTGAAAGCATTACATTTAAAGTAAAAATTCATGATGATTTAGTTTAATTAATAACATTCTAAGTTAAAATTTGTATTATTTGTGGTGAAGATGGTTCTAATACATGAAGAATCTTAGGAGGTACTTTAAAATGCTTAGCAGAATATTGTAACATGTTAGTCAACTTATTTCTTAATACACTCACCTTATTAGTAGAGGTACTACAACCTTTGGAACTTAAGCTCAAGTTACCAAACCGGCTAATAGGCAATCAAAATGCTTTTGAGGGACCACATGGTCCTAATCCAACACCATGCACTCGCTCAGAATGCTCATTGCCTAGCACTTGCCCAAGTGCATCATCTGAGGAAATTAAGCTAGGGTGTGACTATGAAGACTAAGTATCCTCCCAAAGCTTTTTTGAAATTTGTTCCTATAAATTTAAATACATAATTGATTTAGCAAATTAAAAAATAAATAAATATAAAAAATACATTCCTTACTTAAGAATATGTGTGAAACACTATAGGAAGGAAAGTTTCAACATGGCTATGCCATATGAGAAAGAAACAATAGATAGAGTTACCAATACAATTCTTCTTTCATCATTCACAAAGGTCCCATCTTTCCTTTTGCGAGTGGCAATAAATAATTCACCATGGCTTACTGGTCCACCTTTCTCCAATTCCTATTAACCAAAAGATAAACAGTTGGAGTAATATAGAGCATACATGAAAGTAATAATGTATGCATCAACTAAAATTAAATCACAATTTCATGCTTCTTTCTAGCATAACTCTTGGAACCGCCGATATGAGGAAACTTAAGCTTTTTTATATTTTCCTTGTTTATGTTACTTATTTCTCATAAGTGAAGAAAAAGCAAGTGAGTTATGTAATCTTAACAAATGAAAAAATTATATAGGAAAATTGAAAAAATTACAATGCTTCTCTTATTAAGTCGATAGTCCATAAAGCTATTCCATTGATCTTGAGATATGTTGTTTAGATAGTTGCTCATAATAGTTTCTTTACTATCATTTTCACTAAATTTGGCCCTATATAACCTATTTCTATACTCTTTCCTTTTGTTGCCTAAAGATCTCCAAGCCTATTATAGCCTAAGCCTATTTTGAAAAGCAATCTTTTTTGCATTTAAAAAAATAAAAAATTGTCATATAACCACAAACAATTAACTAAAAATGAAGGTGTCAACAAATTCTAATGTTCCACATTGTACCTTTATGAGTTCTATCATAGCTTTCATGTACCTTTCAGGCACCTACCTCTAGTCAAAGAAATTCAAGGGAATTAAATTAGGATCAGTGGCTAACTTTCCTAACCAAAAGCAAATCAGGCCACCAGCCTTGTCATAACCTTGTCTAAAGGGATTAACTGGACATACTACTCTTTTCCAATTTAGTAGACTCCACATATCTTTACTTTTCATTTGTTCTCCCGAAATTACTCTATTCTCATCTACCATGGAAAATGCACAACATAAATGTTGAGTATTATTACAATAGAATCACTTGATTAAAACTCAGTATTAGTGTAATATAATAACTTTATTACCAATAACATCAACCGTCCAAGCCTTCTCAGAAAGATAATCTATTGTTGCATGTTGCCTAGTAGAAGTTCCAATAGTATTTGTTTGTTGTTGGGAAGAGGTTGCAACACTTGTTTAGCAAAGTGGTTGTGCCTGAGATGTAGGTGCAGAAGCTACTTGGTTATATATATATATATATGTATATATTCTTATAATAACCTAATTTATGAGAAAGTAAAGGTAGCACCAAAAATCCATGGACGTTAATTAGTGAAAGCAAAAGGAGGAAAACAGATTAAAGAATCAAAGCCTTATAGGTTTCTGCACTATTGAAGTCCAATTCTTTACACCAATATTGATTCTCATTTTCATCTTTTCCCATTCAAAACAGAAGAAAAACAATCAAGCTAGCAAGTTTTGATGATAGTGAAAGCTACTTAAGTCAAGGTATAAGTAACTAACATTGATATATTTAGATGAAGAATTAATAGAGGAGAATATAAAAAGTTCTAGTTGGGATTTAGGTAGGTGCAGTTATCAATGCATTTGTTAAGGCAGAAGACAACATGTGTGTACATGTGATAGCTCACTAACTATAAAAAAGCACCAAATTTTCTTGTTTGTAGCCCTTCTACACTGTCTCTTATCAATCACACTCTTATTTAACACTTTCTCCACTTTCTATTCTTTTTTATCTTGAAGCAATGAGATTCTCAATTTTATATGATAGGCCCAATAGATGCTTTGCGTATTCACATTTAATAAAATAACCCATGTAAAAAGTAAACAACTCTGACCTCAATCAGAAGCTTTGATTCTTCAAACTCTAAATTTTTCTTAAAAACATGTACTGCTTTTTAGCCTTTGTCCCTTGTTCTCTTCCTCTTTCAAAATCCTCCAATATCTTTTTTCCACTTTATGAAAGACAAAGGGAAAAGGAAAATTTTAAATTTTGACAAAACTGAATCAATGTGATAGATGAAATGCAAAATCAGCATTGTTATTGAAAGATTTGCACCTTTTTTACTTTAGTATTCACATCCAAAACCAACATTGCTATTAAAAGATTTTCATCTTTTTGACTTTGGCAATATGATTGCTTTTTCCTATCATCCACATTGATACTCACATATCTAGAAAAATCTAATCCACTATTATAAAAGAACAATAGATACAAAATAAGGAAATCAGTACAACTAAACTAAGGACTTAAGAAACTGAGCTTAAGAAACTGAAAAGAGCAAACAAAATACCCATGACACCAACAAGAAAGAGAAATAGAAACAGAGCGCAAAAAATGAAACAGAGACACAAGAACAATGGAGGAAAGCATTCAATAACACACATATAGGTTAGCCAAAACCTTGCCTATTGCTTGCTGCGTCTTTGGAAGTAATTAACAATAGAGAATATTGGATTTTTTATGAGCCACTAGTTACAAATAGCTCGAAGACCACCCACCCTCTGGAATTGCTTCTCAAACTTTTTAACTCATATATGGTGCTATTTGAACAATAACTACCCACCCTTGAAAAGTTACCTACTAGAACAAAAACCAAAATTGTACCCAAAAAAAAGTCAGTACTATTCATTGACAGTCAAAAGAGGTTAAGAACAAGAAGCAAACTAAGAAGCATCGATATTGGTATGCATATCGAATACGATACGATACACAGGATACATCAATTTTTGAAATTTTAAGATATGGGTACAGCAATATAAATAAACAAATATATATATATATATATATATATATATAGTACAAATAAAACAATAAAACACAAAAAAAAAGGCAAGAAAATTGAAGCATAATACTTCAAAATTGATATGAATTAAAATAATATAAATCGATATGAATTAAAAAAATTCAGAAAAAATAATATAATATCTTAAAAAAGTATTAACATATTTGAATTAAAAAATAATGTATAGAAAAAATAGAGCATAAAATCAAAAGATAATGCACTAAAATACGAAGAGTAAATAGGAAAATAAAATAAATCACAAAAAAAGAAAATAAGGCAAAAAAAAAAAAAATAGAGATACAGAAGGATGCAAAATGAACGATAGAGCAAAACCAGATATTCAGTATGCAGAACGAATGATAGATTAGGACCTAGGATGAACAATGAACCAAATAGAAAACAATAGAGATGCAGAAAGGATGGTAGATGAATTGGAAATGGCAAAGATGACAAGCCAGACATGGATGAACTAAAGAACGGCAAAAGAACACAAATATGCTTTGGGTTTTCCAAATTCTTCCCAGTGACACGCATCAAACACATTTCAGCAAAATGGACACGCGTTTGATATGCGTGCTCACATATGATACGGGTATCCATATCAAATACGTATCCAATATGAGTATGTGGCCATTTCTGGTGTATCCATGCTTCCTTGGAAGCAAGACAGCAAATTATTGAAGCCTTCCAAGCATAATTGCCAGCTATATGAAGTAAGTAAGAGTTAATGTAGGTTATATTGAGATTTAAAATTGCAAGATTTTGCTAATATTTTTCCTTGAGTATGAGAGAAGAGAGAAGCAACGTGCATTGCTATTTATAATGTGGTTTGGAGAGAACAAATTGTCAGTACTATTCGTTGACAGCCACAAATGACCATTATTTGTTATTTTTGTTATTATTATTTCGTATGTTTTATATTTGTTATATTTCTTGTCATTGATTTAGTTCATTATACTCAATATTTACTAAATATTTACAGTTGTTGTAACAATAATTATTGCTTCGAGATTTCTCATTCTATAAATATTTTGACTTCTTATTCGCCTATAATACAATTAATTTTTTCTAAGATACTACACAAATCAACTCTTAGAAAAATTAGGTTTTACCGTGGAAAATCTAGCATGTCTATGTGTATATATTAAATTTTACTTATTCTGAAAATGGAAATATAACTTATTTATTACAAACGTTGAATGTTGCAATACTAAACACTAATCCATCACATATGTGGAACATCTTACTGTCGCAAGACTCATGACCCCGATCCTTGGGTCCACAATGTAAACCGCTCGTATTAATGCTTTAAAATTGTCGTAAATTCCTTTTACTATTAGTTAAACACAAATAGAATCATTGATAAAATAATTTTCGATGTGCCCATAGTGAAATCTTCCCCAACCTGATCGAGAGTTTATAAAGTAATGCTCAATCTAGTTAGTTCATCATCAAGCTAAGTTATATATCAAAGTGGTTCCTTGTGATCTTCATAACTGTTAGAGTGAAGTTATAATTCAATAGAAAAGGAAAAGTGCTTTTATGGTCGACAATACGGTATAAAATGTGTCTGACATTGGTCAAAATAAGATAGTTTAATTTCACAAGATTCTGGCATCCTACAAACCAGGCCATAGAAGGCAGTAGGAATTTGGGATTAAAGCAAACCAAACCATTGAAATAGCACCAAAGTCAGTGACACTAGGATCAGAAATTAGAGGGTAAAATTAAATTAATTGTTCATGCATGCAAGTGTTGAGTGAAATGAATCACATGGATATATGAACCACACGCATCTCAGATTGATGTGACTTAACTAGTCGTAATGGATTATAATGCTTTGTCAACTATATGTGCGCTGTACTCTTTTATTATATGACATGGACAAGTAGATTTGTGATCTTCCTACATTACATATGAGAAGCGCCCACTTTGGATTATGATAAACGGCCTCAATTAATTACTTTGAATTAGTTAATTGCTGCTGAAGCTTATTTTTGGCAAAGAAGCCAATAATGCATGAATTTGCAACAAGAGTTTAATTTTATTTTAACTGTCAAGTTTTCTTATTAAAATATAACAAGTATATAATTTTTTAAAAAAATGGTGTACAATTTTACATATGGATGGTTCTTCAATTAACATATACATTTATTTTATTATTATGAAAATTGATCTAATTTTAATATTTTAATTGAAAAACTTAATAATAAAAGTATTTGTAATGCTACATTTCCTCAGGGGAAGGTCTTGGTGATGGACCAATGAGCTTGAGGCCATTGGATCTTGGAGACTAAGATACGCTGAATTGCCAGTCGACTTGTTTGAATATTGATCCACAGTTGGGGCTACCGATTGGAGCAGCAATTGGAAAATATTGACTATAAGATTTTATCTAATATTTCTAAATGCACTAGGTAAAAATTTCTTTTAATCTAATTTTAAGTAAAATTAATATTTTTCTAAAAAATTATTATAATGCCCAATGACATATTGAATAGATGATAAATTGTTAGAAACTGTTTATTTTTTTCTCTACAACATAATAATATTTTGTATAAAAAATTATTTAAAATATTAACATGTGCCATTATGTATAATGATAATTTTTCCAAATAGAAGTAACAATTTTTATTAAAATTAAATTTCCAGATTTCCTAACTAGCCCTGCAGTTGGTGCACCGCGGCATATCATTTTTTGATTTGTTTGAAGGGTTCTGTGAATCAATACTAAGGACACTCGTTGAGTATTGAAAATTTTCGAATAAAATGTTAAAATAGTAGTACACTATTTAATGATAATTAATTGTCTTAAACTAATCATCATTAATGTTGCATCTATATATTCTTTTAATATGACAAAATTGTCTTCAAAATTCTAAAAATCTGAATCCCAAAATGCAATATTTAACCAGTAATACTTAAAGGTTGGCCAAAAAAAACTCTTAAGCTCAAACTTTAAAATCTTGAGTCTTATTATAAAAAAACATTAATTTTATGCTGATAATTCAAAAACATAAACTCTAAAAATCAAATTTATAGAAATCAAAACCCTAAATCCTATAATAATTCTAAGTCTGAATAGTTTAAAATTGTAAAAACCAAAGAGTTGAGGGTGAGGATTTAAAATCCAAAAATTTATTTTTTCAGGGGCAGTAAAAAAAAGTATTGCAATATTAAGGAAAAATTGCACTTACCTTTCCTGACTTTTGTCTCTAATTGCAAGCCCCCCTAATTTAAAAATTGTCACAATCGACTTCGCAAATTATTAGTCCCATAATACGCCCCTTATTTTCAAAATTTATAATAACTTAGTAAAAATACCCTTTTTATAATTTATTAACCTTTTTGCCCTTCTCTTACATCTTTCCTGACCAATCTATTCATCCATAACCTCGAAATTTTGGCCACACCAATTTGTATAAACATTATTTCCTATATCATATATTCGTTGAATTTATACATCTATTTCTTTTTCTCTGCTTTTTGGTAGCTGATATTAGCATTTTTTTTTTTCATTTTAAATTATGAATTATGCGACATCAGAATACTGCAGTTTATGATACAATTTATTGGCTTACTGCTTGAATTGAAATAAATCTGCATATATATTCAAGAATTACTTATATCTGTAATTACTAACGACAATATAGTATTTAATTTTTCAGTATTTGGAGAATATAGTAATTAGCAAATATCTCCACGTTACCAAAAGAAAATATCTCGGCCCCAGAATTGACCCAGCACAGAGTTGACCAAACTTGACGACAAACAAAAACAACAGGAAAAAAAATTGAAAGACTAGGACAATATTATGTCTAGGAAAAGTATGGCAACGATACAGAACGAAGCATTTCGATTAATTGAGATGAAATTTTCTTCTTAATTTGCCTTCAATCAGCCTCTAATCTTGGTATACTGTTATTCATTTCTCTATGACCTTCTGCAATTGAGCTCCTCACACTAATGCCCTCTGGCTCTTCTGTAACATCTCCATGTAGCTCTGATGTGTAAAGTGGCCGTGGCATCGCAGGAAGGAAACACACCCAACAGAAGAGAATAAGAAGAACGAAATAGAAGCCATGGATAGGATTCTTCCAGTTCCAGCCATGATTGGTAGGCATAAGCAAATATGCTTGAATATACTGAAGCTTGAAGGCTTGATTTTGTTAGAATGTTTGAAACTACTTGAGAAGAGAGTGTGTGAAAGTACTTCTATTTATAGTGTTTTTCAAAGGGAGTTTATCATGAGTGCTGACCAATACGAGACCATTTAAGAAGTTATGTTATGAATCTATGAGCTGTGAAACTAACTCATTTGTATTAAAAGTTATATGCTTCTAGAGAGTCAAATGAGTTTCTGTTTCTTGCTTCTTATAATGTGTTATATATCGCAGGTGAAGATGTGAGGTACTTGTTGGTCAACCTTGTGGTGAGGAGAAGTTGCTTTATAAGAGAGAGAGAGAGAGAGAGAGAGAGAGAGAGAGAGAGAGAGAGATATATATATATATATATATATATATATATATATATTTGGGTATATTTAAGAGTTTGGCCAATTTCTTTGGGAGAAAAACTTGCCTCTCGGTAATAACAAAAGTATTTTTTGGCTGTAGAAAGGAGTAAATTGAAGCTTTTTAGAAGCAGAAGCATATGCAAAAAACAAAATATTATTTTTTGAAAATAAAAATAGTCTTACTCGTAGTTACTATAATTACTTCCAATATCTACACTTTTACATACTTGTCCTTTAAAAGTTATGACAGTAAAAAGCACATTTTTAAAAGAGTTAGGTGAGTTAAATAAATTCAGTGTAAAGAGAGTAAAAGAGTCCTACTACATACTAGTGTTTATCATATTTGTTAATCAATAAGTTTAGCTCATCAATACAAGATAAATCAATATTCAAAAGAGAGCTTCATCCAAATGCAAATAGAAATTCAAGGAGAAACAAGGAAAGAAGAGAAAAACTGATTTAACTGGTGAATGTCCTTCAAAACTAAGTTTTTCCTTTGTCTTTAGAGCTCATTGGTGTTGAAATATTAATTTGAAATTTCTAGAAAATTGTTATGGGTTGTTAAATGTACAAGTTCATTGAGTGTGTAATGGAGAGATTCATGTATGGTATGAGTCATATATTTAAAAAAAAAAAAAATGGTGTTAGAACTCGGTATCATATTTTAGAGAAGTTAAGAATGTAGGAAGAGAACAATGAGGATGGTGAAAAAGATGCTGATGAGGATGATGAAGGTCAAAGAGACACTTACAGAATGGAAAAAGTACACACACATCGAACTTGAGTTGACATCTTGTTGAAGAAGAACAATAAACTATTCAAGTTGTCCACATGATTAGTGTTCTTGATGCGAATGAGTAATAGACATCTATCATACCCATGGAAAAATGAGGTGAATCCACGGAAGAGGAGTGCAAGAGTGCCTCCTAGGTTGATTCCCACATTTTTAGAAGTGGAAGGTAGATGAAACTCTAATGAGGATCCCACAATTGATGAGAGACCATGTGGAAGAGGAGTGCTAAGTGAACATTATAAGTGAGTGCTGTGAATTTCGCAGAGAGAGCTAAGGGAGCCTTTAAGTGAATGGTGTGACAACTTCAAGGTAGTAAATGACAATTAATTAAAAGTTGGAGTGAAGAAGGAAATTTTAAATTAAGGGAGAGTGCTAAAATATTAATTTGCAATTTCTAAAAAATTGTTATGATTTACTAAATGTACAAGTTCATTATGTGTGCAAGTGCTTTGTATAGGGAGATTCATGTATGGTATGAGTCATATATTTGGCAAAGTGTGATACATGTATTAAGGTATTGTGATATATGTATTGGGTATTAAGTATGGTGAATGTAAATAGCCACCTAGAGTGAGTATAAATACCCTATATAGTTGATGATTGAAGTCAAGTTGAGTAAGTCAAACAGTTAGAATACAATTGAGAAATGGAATTTCTTGTTATTCTATATAATTCTTTTTCTCCTTTCTAACACTTAGGACCTTCTCCAGTCCTCTAAACCTCCAAAATAACCTAGACTGATAGCCTCCCTTCAAAATCCTTGAAATCCTCTTCTACCCACGAAAATCTTAGTCCAAAACATATTCATTTTGCCTTTCATTGATATTGCATTGTAGCCTTCTTGCAGTTGATCATGGTGATGTTCCATTCTATCAAAAAAATTTCTTTTCTATTTCTAAGTCCATGGCCAAATGTGGGTGGTGTCACTCCTGATAACCTATCGAAAAGTTGAGTGCAACATGTATGACATGAAAAGAAAAGAGAAACAAATTAGTTATCAAAATAATTCAAAAAATCAATTTATTAGGAGTTGCCTCTTAAATTTTTAAAGATAATTTTGGAAAACTAATTTTAAAAGAAAAGAAAATGGAAAAGTGGTTTATAAAAACAAAGATGGGTTCAGGAGTCTATTTGAGTATGGAAAAGATGTGACACCCCACAACACCTATTTGTAGGGATTGTTACCTTAAACTAATCAAGAAAAATAAATGCAAATGGCCTTGGATTTATCTAGATCACCCATATCCAAACACGTGTAACATAAACACTGAAAACAAAATGTGATTAATGAAAATAAAAATGGATATTTACAAAGGTCATACTTGACCTAGGATGAAAGCCTAAGGCCTACATACCCTACGATAAGGATAAAAGTCTATGGAGTTTGACATAAAAATGTGTGGCACTTGGTTGGTGTATTTTATTTTTGTGAAGTGAACAAGATAGTTGAAGTCAAACAAATTTTTGCAAACAAAAGATTGAAATTTGATTTGCATGTTTTAATTTATGAGGTCAGCTTGATCTCACTCTCTTGCTCTCTTCATTTTCTCTCTTTTTAATTTTTTCAAGAATTTATGGAATTTGGATTTGTTTCAATTTTGGAAGAGGGACAAAATTGTCAAGGAAAATGATTTTTCTTTTTAATTTTTTAGATTTATATTCTTTTTGGTTGTTTAAAATAGGATTTTTATTTTATTTTGATTTTGAACAAGGCATGAAATTATCAAAGGAAAATTTTTTTGGGATTTTAGGATTTTGGAATTGTAGTTTATTTGTGTTTCTAAAATAAGGGTAAAACACTTTAATCAAATCTCATTTATTATTACACAAATTATTCTCAAGGAAATTATTAGAAATGTTTTTTTGAATTTTTTAATTTTTTTCTCACAACTTAGAATTCATTTTAGTTTTGTATTTTCTAAAATCAAACATTAACTTTCAAAGTCCAGGGAGGCAGAGGATCTCACATGGCCTTTACTTGTTAATTCTTAAATGTTTGAAGAAACTAATGATCTCACATGATAACTTTTTAGAGAAAAGATAGAATTAAATATTTTCATAATTTAGAAATAATTTTATGTTATTACCATTTATTTATTTACTTTAGAGATTGTGTATTAAGTTTTAAAACCTAAAGAGACTAAGGGTTTCAAACATTCTCTATTCCTTAATTTTTAAGTGTTTGAGGAAACTAATGATTTAACACGACAATTTTTTAAAGAAAAGACAAAATTTATTAGTGTTATTTAGATTTTTTTTTTATTTTTTACAATTGATTATTTATTTTAAAAATTGCATATTAACTTTCAAAGTTTAAAGAGACTAAGGATGCCACATGATCTCTACTTTTTAATTCCTAAGTGCTTAAGGAGATTTAAAAATCTAACACAACAACTTTTTTGAATAATTATTGTAGCTTCGAAATTATTTCTATTTTTGTAATCCTGAATATCATATTATTGAAGGTATGTTATTTGAGGTATTTCTCCATTTAATCATTGCAAGAGGACGAGACAATAGCATTTTTACGGGTCAATATAACACAAATTTCAATTTAGAAATAAACATCATGCAAAAGCAACAGGCACTATTATTTTATATTCCAAAACACCCCCTTCACCAAAAAGAAAAAGACTCATAGTACCATTATAAAAAGCAAATCATCACCTTTCATATTTCGAAACTCAAAGCACCAACGCCAGTAAGACTCTGGCTTCATCATCAAAACACATGAAATGAGAAGAACTTTGAATAAAATTTTTCCAGAGGCAATAAAAGAAAACAAAATGTAGAGGGCAACAATAAGTTGCTCCATTAAAGTATATTACCCACTAAACCCTCTTACAGAAACATTAAGATGCAAGGGCAAAACACTGAGACATACTATATGAAGTTTTAGCTTGAATCAACACTTCTATCATTCTTTCACTTCCTGGTTAGCCACTTCAGCTCATCATCCTTCTTCATTACTTTAGAGGCAGAGTTCAGCCATTGAGAAAGGAAAATGTTAACCACCACCTCTGCTTTTGATCGTTGCCACTGCAGAAAATTGAGTATTTTCCAGGGAGTGATATGGAATAAGATCCAGTTGTATTTATTTTGAATTTTAAATTTTGAATAGTTTGTTTTAATATCCATTAAGTTGTTGCTATTTTCTGTTATATTTTTACTTTCCAAAAGTTTAGGAAAGGGTTGTGATGCTCTGTTCTATTTAAGAGAGTTCAGAGAAAAAATAAAAGTAGTTTTGGTGGCTCCACCTATGTATCCTCTTCTTTCTTCCAACTCTATTTTTTTCTTTCATTTTTTATCAGTGGTATCAGAACTTGTGCATCCTCTTGATCCATTCGTATTAAGAAGCGTGGGATGTGCTGCAAATGGGATACTTGTGTAGCTACTTTCGTATGCACAGGTTCAAGGCATTGATGTATTTGAAACCATCGCTCCGGTTGCACGCTTTGAGACAATTAGAACTCTTATTACTGTCGCAGCAACAAAAGGGTGGAAGCTGTATCAACTAGATGTAAAAATAGCCTCTTGAATGGAATACTTGAAGAGGATGTCTATGTGGAGCAACCCATTAGTTTTGAGAAGGAAGACAGCAAAGTTCGGGTCTATAAATTAAAGAATGCCTTGTATGGATTGAAAGAAGCCCTTGTATGGATTGAAACAAGCTCCAAGGGCATGGTATAAGCATATTGATGAGCATTTTTTGAAGAATGGTTATAGAAAATGCATTTATGAACCGACCTTATATACAAAAAGGGTAGGAAATCAATTTATATGCATTTGCTTGTATGTAGATGATATTATTTATACAGAAAACTCAATTGATCTACTTGAGTAGTTTAAAACTTCAGTGGAAAAAGAATATGAAATGACAGATATGGGACTGATGAAGTATTTCCTTGGATGAAGGAATTTTTATCAAGTAGCAAAATTATGCTCTGGAGTTATTAAAGAAGTTTAATATGGTTGAATGCAAGTTAGCCCCAACTCCAATGTGCACCAAAGAGAAGCTGAAGTTAGATGACGGATCTGGCACTGTAAATGAGCAACAGTTTAGAAGCTTTGTTGGAGGTCAGATGTTCCTCACCAACACAAGACCAGATTTGGTTTTTGCAACAAACTGCATCTCCAGATTCATGCATAAGCCCTCAAAATAGCATTGAGTTGCAGCAAAATGAATTCTGAGGTATGTTAAAGGAACTATTGATTTTGGTTTGCTATACAAGAAAAATGAAGATGCAGAGTTGATAGGATTTTCTGATAGTGATTGGGCTGGTTGTTTAGAGGATAGATGTAGCACAACAGGTTATGCATTTATTCTTGGACAGACAGCCATAGCTTAGGGAACAAAAAAGTATAAATGTACAGCTCTCTCCGCAACTAAAGCAGAGTATGTTGCTATTTCTGTTACAGCAGTTCAGGCAATTTGGTTGAAGAAAATTTTGAAGGAATTTGTAGCGAATTGTGCTGATTCTCGTGTTATTAAAAGTGATAACAAGTCTGCTATAGCCTTGTCCAAGAATCCTCTACAACATGGAAGATCCAAGCATATTGATATTAAATATCATTTCTTCCATGAGAAAGTGGAAAGGAATGATATTTGCTTGGAATACATTTGGATAGATGAACAAATTGCAGTACATTTGAGAAAGCAACTCGGAATGGTGTCAAGGACTTGGATCAATGGGAGGAGTGATGAAGATTATGATCCAAGTCAAACACGTGATGAAAATTATGAAGATATGGAATAAGATCTAGTCGTATTTATTTTGAATTTTAAATTTTGAATAGTTTGTTTTGATATATACTAAGTTGTAGCTATTTTTTGTTATATTTTTACTTTCCAGAAGTTTAGGAAAGGGTTGTGATGCTCTGTTTTATTTAAGAGAGTTCAAAGAAAAAATAAAAGTAGTTTTGGTGGCTCCACCTACGTATCCTCTTCTTTCTTCCAACTTTAATTTTTTCTTTCATTTTTTATCACTTTCTATATCCTTCGTCTTTTCCTTGGTTACCTTCTCCAAGAGCCAACATGAAATGGAGAAAGTTAAGCCTGCCACTTTTCCCTTTTCTTCTTGTCGTATAGAAAAACCAAACGGAAGAGATTTGGAAGCATATGATATGGGCTTAAGTGAGAGACAAGGCATGCCCTTTATTGCTTTTAATTCAGTTTTTGGTTTAACTTCTGCCATCGTGGGAAGGATCAACTTATTTTGGTTCGTCCCCAATTTTTGTTTTTGTAGACTTATAAATTTTAACTAAATTAAATTAACCTTTTTTGTTATTATTATTATTATTTTTATTCTCATTTCTTGTCTTTGTTTGTTTGTTTGTATTTTTTTTTTTTTCAGATATGGTGTTCACGGCTGGTTACAGTGCCAAATGTTGCTGAAAGCCTTCCATCATATTTTTATATGTCTTGGATCAAGGTTTTGGTGTTCAAGTTTTGAGACATCTCTAGCATATATTTCTTCGTGCTAAAACCATATAAAAACATAAACAATTGATTAATTACAATTTATTAAATATTTAACCAAAATTTAATACTTAAACTACTTAATAAACATGACTAAACCTACTAACTAAATTGAAACTAGAGCTAAATCACTAACTTTGATTCTATTAAAACTAAAATGAAATCGTACTTAACTCGTAAAATATGAAAAAATATTTGAATAATTTAGAGTTAATAGTTAACCCAAAGGAGGAAGTAGAATACCAAAACTGACCGTGAATGGGTTTGAACATACGTATGCCTCTTGAGTGTGAAGATGGAATGCCTTTACCGTCAAACTTTGTGCAAATTTAGACTGACTTGCTTCTAATTCAAATAACGTTAATGAAATTGACATTTTTTGGGCAAGTTAGGCTTGTTAATCCATGTTAGAGAGTATAATACAAAAATTGACCATGGGTGGGTTCAAACTTGCACCTTTTACACAGAAAATTTACCTTATAAACAATGTTGCTGGGTTAGAAATTAGATCATTTAAAATCATTTTGTCTCATTTGCGTTAAAGTTAAAAAGAATCTGTTTTCACATTGGATGCATTACAATATTGATAGCAAGACATATTTTTTCTTCAAATATCAATTACGAGCAAACTTACATTTAACCAAAATTAAGTTTGCACAATCATGTAATAATCTAAAGTCAAACTTGTAGAATTAATTAATTTAAGCCCTCACTCTGTCGAGCAATGCGCAAACATTCTCTGAGGATTAGTTTAGCTTTCAAGTTTTTTAATGAAACTATGTGCTTGAATCACTCGAGATCAACAAAGTAAATTAATATTGTTAGGGAAGCAAAAAATATATTAATTCCTCAAATTTAAATAAAAAACTACAACTTTGGCTTATAATCAAATAGTATTTCAAATAAAAGCAAAATAAAAAGTTACAAGAACAGCTATAATTGTCACGACCTGAGCCGGTAAGGCGTAACCGACATGTTAATAAGGTGTCTTTCATTCTCGTTAACCCATCGAAACCCTTATAATGGCAGAACTTATATAAATTTACATTAAATAAGCATAGATCTCATTACTCTCTATACAGATATTTTCTGTCATACCATAATAATACATCAAATATTTAGCTTATATATAAGGAAGTGACTGAAGTGAATTATAAAAATAAGGATAAACATAGCTCTAGCAGTAGGCTAAGCTCACTAAGGAATTAATCACCAAGATTAAAATTCTAAAGGTGGATGTTCTGGTTCGGCGCTAGAATATGAAAAATGTTAAATAATTAGATGAGTGAAAACTTAGTGAGCAAGTAATTCTCATATTGTAGAAAATGGTACAAACTTACAATGGTACGTCTTTAGAAATTTAAAATCAAATATCATACAGTCATAATTTAAAAACATCAAATAGAGAATAATCATTAACAGAATGTATTTAGGAATTTCCTACATAATCAGTCATAATTACATAATACAGAGCTAGCACAAGGCTAGTGATAATAGATCAGAACTTATACTCATTCAACCATAGGCTCTGAGTAAATATCATAATGGCCTTAGGCCTCAAACAAAATATGGCAGTAAGGGTATCATACCCAACCTTATCAGATTACCAATCACAGTGCACTACAGCTAACGTCAAATGCCTTTAGCTACAGGGTTATATTTTGGACACATTCTCAATATTTCCAAAATAATTAAACATCCATGTACAGATATCAGAAATTTCAAAATCATACCATTTTAGAATTTGTATTTGAATATTTCTAATAATTTAAAATTCAGAATCATAGTTCAAAATAATATCTTCCATAATTAGGATTAACTACTCACCTGAGAGGCATAAACCAACCTCCTCCTATCCTTGAATATAATTCATTTGTTGAAAATTTTCTAATCACCTAAAACATTAAATAAACTACTCTTATCATCCAATCCTTATGAATAAATTTAATTATTTGATTCTTTCACATACCTAATTAATTATCTCTTATTCACTTTTATCTAATTCACCTTTTTCTTTTCTAATTTTTTTTTGGAAATTAAATTTATGGGCCACTTTCTCAAATTATACTTTAAAATACTTATGACTTATATTTCATTTTGTTATTCTTATTATCATTATTATCACTATTATCATCATCATCATCATCATTATTATTATTATTATTATTATTACTAGTATTGTTATCTTTATTATTATTATTATCATTATTATCATTATTATTTTATTCAATTATTCCATTATGCACTTATTAAATTTCTAACACCTACCATCACACAAATTTCACTTAAGGGTCATCTAATAAATTCCAAATTTTACATTTAACCTCAGATAATATTTATTGTTATTCAATCAAGTCAAACTAATTTTCCCCTACTAATTTCCTTTCTTTTTCTTCATGAAAAATCTAAGAAAATTACCAAAAATTAGAAATTCATTCTAAAATTCAAACTAAAATTTCCAAAAACTCTAAGTCACTCCCTAGGTGTATAACAAAGTTTAAGGAGTCCTATGAACCTAAATTTCACTAAATTCCCAAATTGCCCTTAGACCCCTAAATTGGGGTTTTTCAATCTAGAAGCCAAAATTCACAATTGATCAATGATTTCAATGGAGAAAGGTGTGAAATTCACCTATGAAGTGTAATCCTAACTCAATTTGAAGCAATCAACCCAAATTAAGCTCAAATTTGTCTCTTTATTTGATGAACAATGCCAAAATTAGGGTTCTCCAATGCTCAGCATATTGGACTAAATTGATTAGTGTAAATGATGGAGAAATGTGTGAAATTACTATAGAAAGTGAAACCATAAGTTTAAATGGATTAAAAATGCACCAAATTCACGTTTTAAAGCCTCAGTTTTTTCACTCTTTAAACTGTTGGAAATTTGCAAAATTTCCAGCCAACCAGTGACCATTGCCAACAGGGAATGTGATAATGGAGCTACAGCTATCGAGAGGAGACGTTGGCGACCCTTCATGGTGGTAGAGTAGCCATAATTTTCTAGTGGAAAATTTACACAGTGATGCTTGTGGGTTACATGATTTTTTGGCTATATTGCTGGTGGTGGAGGCTGCTAGTGGTTAGGCTTAAGTACTGGCTTTGGTTACAATCTCAGATAAAATTTTATCTACATCTATATTTGTTTCTGACTGAGTTTCCTTTTTGAGTATAAATTTCATGGGTATTACAACAATAATTAACTAAACCATACAAACCTTGTATTATAAGGGTATAAAGAACACTAATGTTATATTATTGAGAGGCCACTAGCAGATAAGATTATGATCTCAACCTTAATGATTGGAACAAGATAAACAACACTAGTACAATGATTAGAAAACAAAGTAATTTAGTAGTGTATGACAGAATGTGAGTTGAAACTCAAGACATTTTACAAATTATCCAAACCTCTTATTATTAGATCATGCCTAATGACTATGTTCCATGTAAACTAAAGACAACATAGAGAGAAACCTTTTTCAGTATAAGGGTCACTCTCCTTCGGTATATGTAGTTGGTTATAGCTAGGTGGTGCATGCTAATGCCCTATTCCACTATGGCTAGGACCAAAAGCACCATTACCTTCTATTTGGGTTTGAAAAATGTTCTTATATGTCTGATGTTCCATGGTAGGTGATAATGGCATTGAGCTCTTCACCAGCTTATACAGTGGTGACACTAAGAGAAGACCTTTTGGCTCTTCATTAGCACAAGCATGCAGGCCAAAATTGTTAACTAGTCATGTCATTATTCCATGCATTGCACTCGGCTAGTAAAGACTGCGAACAAGAGAAAAAAGGAAAAAGGTTGAAGCCCTCTAGGCATAACTGCTAGTTATATGAAGTAAGTAAGATTTAACATGGGTTATATTATGATTTAAAATTACAAGATTTTGGTAATATTTATGCATGAGTATGTGACAAGAGAAAAGCAAGGTGCATTGCTATTTATAATGTGGTTTGGAGAGCACAAAGTTTCAGCACAATACATTGACGACCACAAATTACCATTATTATTATTATTTTTTTGGTTATTAATATTTCATTTGCTTTATGTTTGTTGTCTTTGTTAGCAATGATTTTGTTTATTATACTCAGTATTTACTAAAATTTTAGGATTGTTGTAACAATAGTTATTACTTTGAGATTTGTCATTCTATAAATATTTCAACTATTTATATGCCAATAATGTAATTCAATTTTTCTAAGATTCTACACTAATAAGATAGGCCATAATCAACTCATGAAAATTAGCTTTTACAATGGAAAATCTTGCTTGTTTATGTGTATATGTTATGATTTACTTATTATGAAATTAGGACTATAACTAATTTTTTACATTTGTTCAATGTTGTAATACTAAACACTAGTTCATCACATGTGGAAGATCAAATTGTTACATGACTCATGATCATGATCCTTGGGTTAAAGTTGTAGGTCGTATGTGATATTGCCTTTGAATTCTCATAAATTCTAATTATTATTAGATAACAATTTTAATTCTTTATTAATTCATGATAAATAGACATAGAGCATCATTATTTATACAAGAATATGACCATTGATAAAGTAACTTTTGATGTACCAATAGTAAAGTCTTCCTTAACATGATCGACACTCTATAAAGTAAAGCTTAGTCATAACCACAGTACACAAAACTATGGTTACACTGTGTTTTAACCATGATTCACAAAACTATGGTTTAGACATGTGGTTTTTAGGGACACAACAATTAGATGTGGAATGGCTTACCTTTTACGGGTTTTTCAAGGTCAAGTGCCATCAGAGCTTGATGCCTTGTGAACTACAAGAGTAATTTTTCGGAGTTTCTCTAGTTAAATTATATGTTCATTTATAACAAACTTTATATCATTACATCTAACATTTTCATTTGAATTCATGTACTAAGTGATCACAATAGTAGACACATATCTTTAGAGGATGCTACTCATATGCCACATTCTAATACCTTTGATAAGTAATTTTGATGGAATGTATTTATGTTAGTGTAATTAGATAACTTTGAGTACATTTAGATGCACTTTACTTATGTAATTGTACGAACTTTGTGCATGTAAAGGAACTAATGTGTATGTAATTTGTACATGGCATGATTTTTTTTTAAAAAAACTACTATCAGAGGTTAAAAATGCCACTAAATGTAAAAGATGATCTAGCAACACTTGTAATATGTCCTAACTTTAAACCATAGTTAAATTGTGTCATAACCATGGTTTTAGTAAAGTGTGGTTAAACCATGTCTTAATTGTAGTTTTTAATGTCTTAACCATGGTTTCTTAAAAACTGCAATTAAGACATGTCCTAACCATAGTTTTCTAAACTGCAATTAAGTCATGTCTTAATCACAATTTTCTTAAACAGTGGTTAAGACATAGTTTAATTACATTTACCAAACCGTGCTTATGTCCTATCTTAAATATGGTTTTACCCATGGTAGTTGACAACCGTGGTTAAAATCTTCTCCACACATGATTCTACCACGGATTTAGCAACTATGAGTAAAGGGTTTAACCATAGTTATAATTGTGGTTAAACCATAAAAAAATATGGTTAAACCCCTTTTTTTTCTATAGTGTCATCATAAACCCCTTTTTACCCCTTCATCATTGAAGGCAACATTTCATCTTCGTCCCTTCATCTCATAATGCCAGATCCTCTCTCTCTTTTGAACAAAACATAGTTGATGAGAAGAAGAATAGGAATGCAGAGGATGAACAGTGAGATGCCATTGACAACGACAAGAAACACCAACAAATGTCAAGCTAATATGGACAAACAAAGATGATGAAGGGTGACATCTTATTCCTGGGAATCCAAATGTTTCTATTGAGACTTTTGTGGAAAGAGCTCTCCCATGCTACTTTCTTCCATCTCACTAAACATCCATTTTATTCATTCATTCTCTCTTTCCACCACCCTTAGCCACTTCTCCCTCATACCTACCAAAAGTACCTTAAGTGCAATGTTAAATAGGGTATATTGGATTTCCATTAAATGCTATGGGAATCATAATTCTAAACTTCTCACTTCAAAATTAGTTAAGAATTCTTCCCTCATTTGTTATTTTCATGATTTTAGATTAAGTTTTACTTTGCTTATCATTTATATTTGGCTTGATTTAGATTAAGGTGCTAATCTTAATATTTAACAATTATATTAGCATTCAATCTTCCTTGGAATCATACTTTACTTATGATTTTATTACTTATGCGATATGTATACTTATCAAAAGCATACATGCAATGATATACTATTTATTCCAATAAATGAATAACAAAAACGTAAAGGAACTTAATATTTATGGTACACAATACAAACTATGCATTTAATAATAGTATATGTGTAAAACTATATATATATATATATATATATATAGAGAGAGAGAGAGAGAGAGAGAGAGAGAGAGAGAGAAAGGATACTATAAGATATTACATTATTAAGAGGGGCTAGGAGATAACTTAAGATCTCAACCCCAATGACCTAAAATAACACACTAGCCATGATTAAACAATAATTGAAGAAAAATAAGTAACCGGACAGAAATTATTTTGGATTGTTTCATTAGTACACTAGAATACTAGAGTTGAAACTTACTATTTCTTATAGACTATATCCAAACCATATATATATATATATATATTAAATCACGCCTGAATCCTGATGGTTTTATTAATTAAGATAAACTAAGAACATAAAGACAAATCCCTTTATATGTTTTTGTGTGTGTGTGTGTATGAGTGTATATACGTCATTCTCCTTATGTAGCCCATTATATAGCTAGGTGTTGCATGCTAATGCCTTTATTCACCATGGCTAGGACCAGAATTACTAAGTTTTATCTGAGTCAGAAAAAGATTCTTAATATATGCTTGATGATGTTCCATAATAATTATGCTTAGCATTGAGCTCTTCACAATTTTGTGGGGTAGTGACTCTTGAAATAGACCCACAGACTCTTTCTTAGCATCAGCATGCCCTAAGCTTTTGATAATGGTTGTGCCATTATAGTCCCATGCATGCTCAACATGAGAATGAGAACAAGAAAAGGCAAAAGATTAGTGCCTTCTAGCCATAGCTGCTAGCTAGGAAGTAGCTGATTATACGAGTTAATAGGATTATAGATGAGGACTAAAATAATTGTGTAAGATTTTTCTAATTTTGCATAAGGTGCATGAGAAAGAGAGAAGCAAGGTGCACTTCTATTTATAGTGTGATTTTAATCAGAGCACTGATTGTGTTAAAACTATTCATTGGTGGCACAACTAACCGTAAGCCATATTTACATGAAAAATTAGGTTTAAAGTGGAAATTTGCCAGCTAGCTAGCTTACATATCTTAGAAGTTTTACTTTTGATAATGGGATAGCCCACAAAAACTAGAGTTAAATGGGTTTAAATTTCTTTGAGCATTGTAGTAACTAATTTGTATGATATGTGTATGTAAAGATCTTAATGTACTAAAGATCGTGATTTCTAAGTTATAACTTATGATAATAGAGAAAATTCTTCTATGTAAAAGGATCCATATGATCTTTAGAATTGTTAAAGTTAGAAATCAAGTTAAAATGAAAAGTAATGTTTTATATGGTCGAGAATACAATTAAAAAGTCTCTAAAGTTAGTCAAAAAAAGTGAATTTAATTTCCCAAGCTTTATGGCATTCTACAACCCAAGTTTTAGAATATATTATAAAGTTGGATTTTAAAGCAAAGCAAAGCAAACCATTGATGTGGCACTAAAATTAGTGACATTGAGATTAAAAATAAAAGGGTTATGTTAAATCAATTGTTCATGCATGCAAATATGTGATGAGTTAATTGAATCACATGGATATATGAAGCACACATTTCTCAGAAATTGTTGACAGCAAAGTTTTTTTGTAATACTCCTTAGTTTTAGGAACCATAAGAGATTATTTTTGTTATTTTAATGTGCAAAGGTTCTTCTTATTTTATGTGAAGCCTTTTTAGATTAAAAGTGATGTAGTAGTTTTTTACTAGGAATGTCTTGTCACCCTAGGATTTATGGCTTTATGATACAGCTTTGTAATTGTATATGTATGGTGAATATGCTGGGAAACATGTAGAAGCTTTACAACCTACAAAAGAACTCTTTTTGTGTTTATTTTTTCTCCTTTTCAGTCCTGCTCTACCTCTTCTATCTATTTTTAGTTAAAACTAACAGTGGTATTAGAGCTGCTCTGTCTTGAAGGACCTGTAAACCTGAGCTGGTGATTAGAAATGGCTTCCAATAGCGTGATTGGAATAGGACCACCATCTTCGATGGAGAAAATTACCATATGTAGGCTATCAAGATGAAGGCCTACCTCAAAGCTCAAAGCTTGTGGGATGTAGTGGAGACTGATGCTGATTTACTAGCTTTGGTTGTAAATGCCACACTAGCTCAGAAAAAGAGATATTAAGAGGACCTTACAAAGAAGCCGAGAACTCTTACATGTATACACTTAGCATTGAGTGATGCCATTTTCACAAGGATTATGGCTTATGAATCTCCAAAGGAAGCTTGGGATAAGCTAAAGGCAAAGTTTAAAGATAGTGAAAGGTTGAAGACTGTGTAGCTTTTGACCTTGAAGAGGGAGTTTGAACTACTAAAGATGAGGGATGGTGAGAATGTGAAGGAGTATTCCTATAAGCTTTTAAAAGTTATAAATAAAATATGGTTGCTTAGGGAAAACATTCCAGAGTTAAAGGTAGTAGAAAAAATACTGATAAGCTTGCTTGCATGGCTTAAATAAAAAATACCTACAATAGAAGAATCTTGTGACTTGAAGCAACTTTCTATGGCAGAATTGATTAGCAAGCTTTAAGCATAAGAGCAGAGAGCAAACATGAAGGAGGTGGAAGTCATTGAAAGTGCATTTCAGGTGAAACACAAGGGAAAACATTTTGCAAAGGAAAAGAAGAAGAGGAATTATAATAAAGGCGACAAAGGTACTAAGACTAGAAAATTAAGAAAAGGGGTAAGTTTCCACCTTATGGGGCATATTAAGAAAAATTATAGAAAGAAGAAGAGCCAACAACTGGGAAAACTAGAACAATAAGCAAATTTTACTAAAGGCCAAGAGGAAGCTACTGATAGCTTGTTTATGGTATGGCATGGAAAGAGCAACCACAAAAGAGGCTCCTGGTTCATAGATAGTGGCTACACAAGTCATATGGCAATGGATGAATCACTGCTCTATAACTTAGACAAATCAGTAAAGACTAGGTTAGGCTGGGAAATGGAGACTGGTACAAGCTCATAGAAGGGGTTCAGTTGCTAGGCACACTATGCAAGGTACTAAACTTATTAATGATGTGTTGTACATACCATGCCTAGCTCAAAATCTATTAAGTGTAGCTCAAATGGTTTCAAATGGCTATTCTTTATATTTTAAAAGAAATCAATGCTCTATCTATGATTCAAACAATAACTTAGTAGCTAAAGTTTCAATGGTAGAAAAAAAGCTTTCCTCTTGATTGGAATAATTGTTATGAAAGTGCATACTATATATCTAAAAATGACTCTCCCTTATGGCATAGAAGGTATGGGCATTTTAATTTTACTACCTTAAGACATATCCAAGTGATGGGGATGATTAGAGATCAGCCAGAAATACATGTATTTAAGGAAGTTTATGGTTCCTATTAGTTTAGTAAGCAACATAGGGAATCCTTTCATTTAACCTCTTCATGGAAAGCCAAGGAGAAGCTAGAATTAGTGCACACTGACTTTTATGGACCCATGAACACATAATCCTTAAGCAATAATAAGTATTTTGTGTTATTTATTGATGATTTGACATGAATGACGTGGGTTAATTTCTTGAGCAAAAAGGGTCATGTTTTTAATGTGTTTAAAATATTCATAACTATGGTTAAAGTATAAAATGACTATAAGCTAAAATCCTTAAGGTCCGACAATGGAAAGGAATTTACCTCAAATGAGTTTAAAGAATTCTATGCTAAGGAGGGAATAAATCATCAATTAATAGTCAGCTACTATCCACAACCGAATGGGTTATGTGAAAGAAGAAATAGGATAGAAATGGAGATGGTAAGAAGTATGATTACAGATATGAAACTCCTTTTGAAGTTTTATGCAGAGGCAGTGTATACTACTATTTATCTCTTAGATAGACTGCCAACAAAGTTAGTTAAGGAGAAAACCCTAGTTGAAGCATGGAGTGGAATCAAGTCCTCAACTAAACATCTAAAAGTTTTTGGTTTAGATTGTTATGTTCATATTCCTTTTATCAAAAGAAGTAACTTGAACCAGAAATCACTGTTTGGGATTTTCTTAGGCTATGCAACCATGTTTAAAGGCAATAGAATATTCTTGTTAAACGCCCTAAAAATTGTAGTAAGTAGAGATATGGTAGTGGATGAAAATTGCTACTTAAATTAGGAAAAGGATCAAGTGGAGAATGAAGAATTCAATAAGGATTTGTCATTAGACCCTATCTTGCATAAAGAAACTATGACAAAAGATTTAAGTTGAGATGATGATGAGGTGTCAATTGACAATGCAGATTCACCACTTAGCTCTCCAGTTTTCATGACCAAGTCTTTGGCAAAAATATATAAAAATTGCTAGTATGCAGTACTAGAGCTCCAATCATTTGAAGAGGCACTTGAAAATAAGGAATGGAGGTGTCTTATATTGGAGGAGATAGGCATGATTAAGAAAAGTGGCACCTGGAAGCTAGTGAATAAACTAAGTCATAAGAGGGTTATTAGTGTCAAATGGGTGTTTAGAACTAAACTAAACCCAAATGGATCTATCTATAAACATAAAGCTAGATTGGTAGTGAAAGGATATTCACAACAACGTAGTGTGGATTATGGAGATACATTTATTCCAGTTGCATAATATAAAACCATAAGACTAATTTTAGCTCTTGTTGCCTAGCTAAAGTGGTGTGTGTTTCACTTGGATGTAAAATTAACATTTTTAAATGGAGATTTGATGGAGAAATATATGTTAAGAAATCTAAAGGGTTCAAGGAAGAGGGGAACAACAAATTATGGTGTGTGGTATACAAGTGTTAAAGAATGAAACTAAACAAGTTTTTTGTG
This sequence comes from Delonix regia, assembly GCA_037074485.1. Classification (NCBI taxonomy): domain Eukaryota; kingdom Viridiplantae; phylum Streptophyta; class Magnoliopsida; order Fabales; family Fabaceae; genus Delonix; species Delonix regia. Next base: position 5,985,204 of record CM073454.1, on the reverse strand, counting down.
ACAGTGATTACGTTGGGTATCCAAATGATATGAAGAGCACTATAGGTTATGCTTTTTCTATGAGATTTGGTGTACTTTCTTGGATTTCTAGGAAGCCAGATGTGGTAGCTTAGTTAATAGCTAAAGCTGAGTACATAGCCTTAGCCAATACTATAAACCAGGCAATTTGGATTAGGAAGATTTTGTCAGATCTTCACCAAGTTCTGGACAAAGCCACTGTACTCTATGTTAACAAATAGTCTGCTATTTCCATGGTCAAGTATCCAGTCGATCATGATAGAACTAAGCACTAAATGTCAAGTTTCATGCTATAAGGTAGGCAAAAATGGAAGGTGAAGTCAAATTGGTACACTGTAGATCATATGAGCATATTGCTGATATTACGGCCAAGCCCTTGTCAAAGTCTAAGATTCTAGTCCTAAGGTCAGCACTGGGAGTCTTCAAGAAAAATCTTAAGGAGGAGAATGTTGTCAACTAAGATTTTTCTATAAAAATCTTTAGTTTTAAGAACTTTAGGAGATTGTTTTTGTTGTTTTAGTTTCCAATGGTTCTTCCTATTTTTCATGAAGCATTTTTCTAATTGGATGTGATGTAGTAGTTTTTTGCTAGGAATGTCATGTCTCCTTTGGATTTATGGCTTTATGATATAGCTTTCTAATTGTATATGTATGGTGAATATGCTAGGCAATATGTAAAAGCTTTAAAGGCTCCAAAAGAACTCTCTTTGTGTCCATTTTTTCTCCTTCTTGGTTCTACTATGCCTCTTCTATCTATTTTCAGTTAAAACTAACAAAAATAAACCTGACTATAGTGGATAGTGCATATCTCAATTTTCAACTAATAAGTAGAGCGATATATTCTCCATTTCATTTGACAAAGTCCTCCACTTGTACTTATCTTTTGTGTCTAGATCTTCTAGATGATATAGACAAAACTTTTGAAGCCATTATTGCATGAATTTGTAGTTTATCTATGTTTTAATTAATTGTGTACTCATCATGCAATCAAATATCATTTGGCTAATTATGCCATCAAGATATTGGCACAACCAAAAAGAGCTTTCAATCATCAGAAATAAACTTCCCTATTACATATATATATATATATATATATATATATATACATCCACAAGGTTTTAAAATGCGATTGCAGTTATTGTGATTACAGATGTTACTGGTGCTATAATGCAGGTTGTAGTCACTGTGGCTATGATTTTTTTAAGTTATACATAATATCAATTTAATGTATAACTCAATAAATACATTTCTTAAAAGACAATAAGAAAGTCTTTTCTAAAAAATTAACTTAATTTGTAAAAAATCATTAAACTTGGAGTGAAATTATATATATATATAATATAATTAGAATATTATATTAATAAATCTTTAAACATTTTGCTCAATTTTATGGCATGATACGTTCAAACTTCATTTGATTGACTCTGGAAGCCTTAATGCTTCTTTCTTTGTTCCTCCACCTTAGTACCTTTATTCACTGACAAATCTAGTTACAATTTTTACATCACCAATATGGCTCAATTTTGTGTTCGTTTATACTTCTTCCCTCTTCCACATCTTTAACACTCTTCTAGAATATTGTTTAGATGCTGCCATGTGTCGTAGCTCAGTAAAAAGACCAAATTGCCCTTACACATATTCTTTTTCTCCATCGTCTCTTTTCATTCTCTCAGCAGATATCTCTTCCTTTCACGTTTGTTCTCTTTTTTACTGCTCCATCCATTTCTATTGCACTGGCTAGTCATCCTTTGTCACTGGCAACATGTTCCCGACCACCGTGACTCCTTTTCTTCTGGTGAACAGTACCCTTCTTTGCTCTTTGTTCTAGCAGCTGCAGGAAGGTGGTTTTGTAGCAACTCTGGTGAGTTTTTGGTTGGTTTTTCATGGGCATCTGGTGGTTATCTAATTTTCGGTCCTTTCCCCTTAAATTCCTATCCTAATATCATGTTTTTAGGCTTAAATTTTTTAGATTTGTATGGTAACTCCTCTAGGGACCAATCAAAAAATTTTCTAGATTTTGGGGTCAAACATAGAATTGTTGGAATTCTAGCATTAAATGGTTAAGGCTAGTATTTTAGGAACACTATTAATTTTTATAAATTGATGTCTTATTGTTGTCTATGGCTAGGCTTTGTTAAAGGTGAAAGGAAGGTTTAAAGTATCACAAATTGCAATGTAATTGTATAATTAAAGATAAGAAATATAAGGAAGTGAATTAAATTGATGAAAAGTGAGCAAGTCATATGGTGGAATCTAGGAAAATGAGTTTGGTTATAGAGATTATATGAACTAAAGGAAGAAAACTCTTCTTAATTTAAAATATGTGTTCAGTTGATGTTGTTGGTTGGTATGGGACTTGTAGATATTTTGGTTATTTTAAGTCTATTCAATTTATGAATTTGTTAAGAGGCATTGGAATGAGCCTAAATTAAATTTGTATTGGTGATGGTTGATTAAGGAAATTGTACTTGTGTGTTATAGGGGTTATCTTCTATAATATCCCATAACCAAGGAAAAAAGGAAAGTTTATTTAGAATACTTCACCCACCAGGTAAGCGGTAGCTTTTCTAATAGTATCACATGATACATGCAATTGTTTATCAATTATATTAATTTGTAATGGAATTTTTGTGGTTATTGCCCTTTTGTTAACAAGGGCATAGCCTACAGACTTGAACTATGAATTATGTGTGATGTTGCATAACACATATAAAGTGGATATAATATCATAGACAGGCTAATATGTTATTACGATGTGACATTTATGTAGGAACAATTAGAGGGGGATTGTATTGAAAGTGAGTATTAGATGGATTAAACAGCGTGAGTTTGTGCCTCACAATCGTCTGATTTAAATTACCCAAGGGCTAAATACCCTTGACCAATGAATATAATTCCCCAAGGGCTATGGATCCTTAATCGATAAATATATTTTCCAAGGGCTGAGTACCCATGACTGACTTGATTTTCATGGAAGTAAATCTATGACCGTTATTTTATATTGCACAGTTAAATTATTTTTCTCTTGTGTAATTGATACATGTTTATGCCTTATTATGATAAGAATTTAAATGTTGATTAACAAAGAACTAATCATTTTAAAGGTTTGTGCCAACAAGTATAGTAATAGTTATTTGAAAAGTTATTATGAAGTAAATTGCATAGAGCTTTGCATACCTATTTATATTTCCTTTAATTTTAGATAACCATCTAGAGCAACTTCCTGAACATGAGGGTTAGAAGAGCTCTACTTGTACTGCAAATGATATCATTCCTTATTTTGCTAGGGTATCATACTTTTCTAATAATATAATTTGGCCAAAATGTAAATAACTATAAATGTGTATGGATGACCATAGGCAAGTTCCACATTCCCCTATTTGTATAGTTTTATCAGTTACTGGATGATTTGAGAGTTAAGCTCACTTTTTCTAGATTTTGTTTTTATGGGCAGATATTTGTAGTAATTTCAGGAGGCCTCAATTATAGAGGAGACTGCCGAAATTCCTACAAAAATATATGGTTGATAATCTGCTTGGTATTAAGATTACCATGAATTTACATTGTTACATGGTGTGTACATTAGTGTAATCAGTCAAGATACATAGTGATTGGCTTGCAAGATTAGGTCATTCTCGTTATTTATGCCGGTTGCACTTCGGAAGTTTGAGGTGTGACAACATCCTTCCTATAATCTCACCATTGCAAATTTCACTATCCAAATTGATATATCATCTTGCATATGTTCTTTGTGAAAGACAATACCTTACTTTTGTTCAAAGAGTTCCTCTTTAATATCTCAGACACTAGGCTTTCCTCAAAATTCATTCCGTAAAGAAGTCTTTTGCTTCCTTCAATGGTATCAAGGTTGTCTCTTTGCCCCTGACGCTTTTATTCAAATATGAGTAACCTCAGTTTCCTCACTTGGAGATTTTAGCGGGGCTTTTAGCCATGCTCTTCAAGTATGTTATAGGTTGCAGGGCCAACCTAGTTCTAAACCAAGACTAATTGGTAGTTCATATACATGTTAGTGAATTACCCCACAATTGTGACCACATCCGCAATATTGCGGGCCTATTTTGTAATGTGTTCTGCAATGCCAAACCTATATATATATATATATATATATATATATATATATATATATAATGTAAAAGGAAGGTTTTGGCGATGAAGCAATTATATGAGCTTGACATGATGGACTCTTGGAGAGGGTACATTGAATATTTGAAGTGATAGTCGATCTTCTGTGACAATATGATTATGTTCCTTGTACGCTATCCATAAATAAAATACCGTTGAGTGCATTGATCAGTAATGAGAACTTATGGTCAAAACAGCAAAGCAGTTAAATGTTATTATAAAGAACAGCTTAAAGTTTTCCATTTTCAAGGTTCATTGATTGAACAAGTAGTACCCAACTTAGAGAAAACTCTGCTTATTGGCACATTAAACTCAACCTATATATAAACACTTATTTATCACAAACTTACAATGCACAATATTGAAAAAAGAGAATGGGTTATGATAAAAGAATGTCAGAGTGACAGAAAAAATAATGTACGACAGAAAAGTCACTAAGAGTGAATTAACTCTAGAACTTCAAGCAATTGGTAAAGAGTCATTAAACTGACAAAAAAGTGATTATTTTTTGTGTATGAAAATACTCAAGACTCAAGAGTCTTTCATTTAACTGATATTCTTCTTATGTATAAGTGTTAAACAAGCTTATAATAAACTATATTTTAAAATAATCAAAGGCAAAGAAAACCATTGCATGCCATTATAACGGTTGAAAACCTTAAGTTTACACAAATGTTAATTTGATATTCATTTTATGATATAGAATGGATGATTTAAAAGTACCATAAGCTGATACTAGAAGTTAAAACTCAGTATTTAAGTAACGCGTGAAAGATATTTATAAAAGAAAAGTTCTCAGCTAACAGGAATTTTTTGACATAATTAGAAGTCTGATACGTAGAAATCATTTCCTGGAACTATTAAATGTGATTGTATTATGATTCACATGGAGTTTAATTTGTTAACTTTGATTAACACGCACTTTCTTTTCCGTTTCTGCTTTCATATCAAGTTTACTCTTATGTCAACCTAAGAGTAGCAAATGAACATTTCTATTCAAAAAAACTTTGATTACATGAACAAATGAAAATATATTGAGGGCAATATTACATTATTCAAAAGGGCCACGGGACAACTAAATATATCATCCCATTCCGAGACTTGACTTAGCACAACCAACCTGACAATGACAATGACAATAAAAGAACCCAGAAAAGAGAAGGACCCCCTTAGGAAGCTCTAATCATGGAGTTCATGGTCGATCTTGTCCACGATGATGCCCTTTTCCTGGAGTACTTGGACCAGAGCTGGTAACTTCTAGTATCGGTCGAACATTAATGTTCTCATTTCCATGACCTTCCATAACTGAGCTTGATGACATCAAGCTTCTCACAACGTTGTCGACTGCAAAAATAGACCCTTTGGCCCCTCATTAAGTGGCCTTGCCATTGCATGTAGGATGCACAGCCAAAGCAAAAGAACAAGAAGAACTGATTGGCATGATAGGGTCATTCTAGCCATGATTGGTGTAGCTAGAAAGAAGCAAATATGCTTACACTAGTAAGTCTTGAAGCCTTGATTTTGCTAATTATAAGAATGTATGAGACCAGAGCTACTCAGCTACTTGAGAAGAGAGTGGTGTGTTGTACTTCTATATATAGTGTTCTTCAGATGGAGTTTGTCCAAACCAATACTGAACCATAAGCTATTTATAATGTTTAAGAATCTTTAGATGTTTTTTGTTAGATTCTCCCATGTAAATGTATGATGTAGGGAGAAACTATTTCAAAATACCTGCGTTGCTTTTGATTTTGACGTAATATAAATGTATTTAAATTTTGTCAGCAAAGGAAAAATAGGCAATATGTATATATATAAGTTATATTTTTGGATAGTCAAATGGGTGTGTGTTCCTTTTTTCTTGATCAATGTGCTAGCTAGTGTCACATGAACTAATCCTTAAAATATATTTAGGCTGTGAAGGGATGAGAGGTGACCTAACGAGGGAAAAGTTATGCTAATTTACAGAAAGTTGATTCGATGTAGATTTTGAGTTGGTTATCTTATCTTATGTGACTCTTTCAAAGACAAGGTTCGTTAAAAATAACAAGAAAGTTGCTTCATATAATTAAATGACTCTTTTGGTCAAAATAAGACAAGCTCTTAAACTTTCTGCCATTTGAGTCCTATTATAGTGATAATTTGGAGCTTCAAAAGTCAAAACAATCGTGAAGCATATATAGACATAGACACTAAAATCACAATATTGCCAAACCTGTAGTTTCTCTCTATAACTCTAAAGTATTATATTATATGTGTCTAATAGATATGAATATAAGATTCAACGATTTCTGAAAGTGTTCCTGAAAATTAAATAATTATGATAGAACAAAAGATAGTGACATTCATAATAGAAGTAGACACTTGTGAGTCTGCCATCACTCCAGTCTAGCTAATAATGCATTCTCAAAAGTATATACACTGTATATCTTTCTCCGTTTTCCACATGGAAAGCCAAACGTTTGGTTCATAATTAAGCGACCTGAATTATGTACCTTTTACTTCTTCCGAAAGGAGTTACTTCGTGTAATTTTTCAGACTTTATTGGGAGAAATTTTATTATGTGAAGCCATTCATCTATGATTTAATTATAGTCTACATTATGATAATCTTGAGCCATATTTTGATTGGATTTGTTTAAAATATAATGTCTTGGCTGAATATTGGACCGGTTTCTTGCACAATCAATATTTTGAAGCAAACCCAACTATTTACAGTTCCCCTCTTAGCTTTGGACCGAACCATAGGTAGGTAAATTTTTTTAAAATATTTGTCCGATTTTCTAACAAACATATGACCTATAAAAAATATTTAAAACATTAAATCAGATATGTAATATCCCTATTTTAAAAAAATTAATAAAATATATTTATCCCCATTTTAAATATTTTATCACCCAAATCATTCTTAATATTCTCACTAAAATTATTTTATCACAATAATTACATCATTTATCCCCACATAATTATTTTAAACACTCACTCATACAAACTATCCCCACTTTAATTAAATTAATATCCCAATTATTTTTACTAACATTATTTTATTAACCCATTTAATTAAACTAATATCATAATTATACTTACTACTCCCACTCATATTATCTTAATACCCAATTATATTTTAAACACATTAGAAACATCACTCCATCTTTGCCTTCTTCACGCTATAGCTTCGTTCTTTACTATGCTCACTCTTCTGTCAACTTCTAGCCATTGTCACCACCATTGAAGGACTGTCGACAGATGATTGGCACCCCACGAGCCTCACTAGCCATCCCTAACCACCGGCAACCACCCCGCCAGTAAAATTGTTGGAAAATCACGTCTAAAGCTTCTCAAGGTGTAAATTTCCCTCCAGCCAACTTAAGCTTCCTCTGCTCTCATTCCACCTCGCCAGTGACTCCTTTCAGTCACAGCAACACCATCGACCACCAAGTAACATTCCCCGGTGGCCAAATCACCAGAATTTTCTCAAATTTTATAGCAGTCCAAGAAGGGAAATCTGAGCTTCAATTGTTCAAAAATTGGTGTGTTTTAATCCAATTAAGTTTGGGGCTTCATTTTTTGCAATATTTTCACATCTTTCTCCCTCATTTACACTAATCAATTTGGTCCAATTTGCTTAGAATTGAAGAACCCTAATTTTGGCACTGTTCACATGAAAAAAAGAGGCAAATTTGAGCTTAATTCGGGTTGCTTGCTTCAAAATGAGTTAAGATTACACTTCATAGGTGAATTTTGAACCTTCCTCCCTTGAAATCATTGATCAATTTTCAAATTTAGCTTTTGAATTAAAAAAACCCTAATTTAGGGGTCTATGAGCAATTTGGGAATTTAGTGAAATTTGTGTTCTTAGGACTTCTTAAATTTTTTTTTTTATGCATCTAGGGAGTGATTTAGAATTTTTGGAAATTTTAGTTTGAATTTAGAACAAATTTCCAATTTTTAGTAATTTTCCTAGACTTTTCATGAAGAAAAATGAAGGAAGTTAGAAGGGAAAAATTAATATGACTTGATTGGATAACAATAAAAATTATTTGAGGTTAAATGAAAAATTTGAAATTTATTAGATGACCCTTAAGTGAAATTTGTGTTATGGTAGGTTTTAGAAATTTAATAAGTGCATAATAGAATAATTGAATAAAATAATAATAATAATAATGATAATAATAATAGTAATGATAATAATAATAGTAATGATGATAATAATAATAATTGATAACAATAATAGTAATTGTGAACACCCTATCCCTCGTTACTTAATTATTTAATTAATTGATTTACCAATTAATTAATAATTAAAAAAATAGAAAAAATTAAAAATGACAAAATCCTGAATGGCATCTTTAAGTAGAGACAATTTGAAATTAAAAATAAATAATGAAAGACAATTAAATCCACTCAAAACCAAAAAATAAAATTAACTAATTAAAATAATTATAATAAATCAAAGCAAAATTATAAAAATTAAAAATATACAAGAAAACAAAAAATAGAAAATTAAAAAAATCAAAAATTAAAAACAAAAATAATAGTAATGAAAATCAGAAAAAGCAAAAGATACCTTATGCTCCTACAGCTCCTACTGTGGCTATCACGAGATGAGAAAAAACCAGAAACCTACTGGAGGCTACAGGGGAAAGCTGGAAGACTATTGGGTAGAGCTACTAATGCAGCGTTTTGAGGAAAGAATGAGAAAGGGAGCAAGCGGAGACTAAAAAAAGAGAGCAGAAACAAAGTGGAGAGAAGAGGGGGAGGAGGCCACAGACCGAGGAGATGGAAGAAGGAGAGAAGAATGGACACGTAGAGGAAAACCAAGGAAGAAGAGGTAACGGACCGGAAGGTAAGATCATAACCAAGAAGAAATGAAAAGGAGAAGAGACTGAGCTGAAAATGAAGAGGTAACGGATCGGAAAGGAAGAACAGGACCGAGAAGAAATGAAAAGGAGAAGAGACTAAGCTAAAAATGAAGAGGTGATAGACCGAAAGGGAAGAACAGAATCGAGAAGAAATGAAAAGGAGAAAAGACTGAACTAAAAACGAGGAGGTGACGGACAAGAAGGGAAGAACAGAACCTAGAAGAAATAAAAAGAAGAAGAGACTGAGCTGAGAACGAAGGAGAATAAACCGAGAAGGAAAAAGGGAGAACAGACCAAGGAGAAGAAAAGGAGAAGAGACCGAGCTGAGAAGGAGGAAGTGACAGGCCGAGAGCAGCGACAGGCCGAGATAAGAACAAGAGAGAGGAAGCTGAGGAACCTCTGTTTTCGGAGGGAAGAACAGAGGAGGAGCAATGTGAGAAGAGACCCAAAACAAGCAACCTCATTTTTCTCTCTCGTTCTCTCGAGAAAGTTTACAGAAGGGAAGAGCAAAAAAGAGGGCAAATGGCAGGTGCCGCAACATCTGGTGTTGTGTTGAATGGGTTGGGATCTTCCTTCTTGTGTGGAGGAAAGAGGAGTCACTTCCTTTTAGGTGCAAAAGTTGGTGGTGCTGCTTCTGCTCAACTTAAGAAGTCTTGGATCCGTGCCATTAAATGTTGGAATAATTTTAAATTTTATGGATTAGCATTAATTATTTTATTTGATTAGTACCTAATTAGGCAATCAATGTTACAATTTTATAAACTGAGAATGGACTGGGTTTTATTTTAATATGTGTGTGGATAATCGGTGATGGGTTCGATTATCCACAAGCCCACAAAAGGCAGAAACCCAACCCACAGCCCGAGAGCATTAGTAATCATCCCGTCAGATTACTAATCCAAGATTGCTACCCAGAGAGAGAGATTTTATGGGCTTAATTTAAATTTAAAATTGTTTTTTAAAGATTCTGGAGGATTTTACTGAATAATATTAATTAATTATATTGGTTAAATAAAGTCCTATAAATAACAGAATGAAGCCCTAGTTTTGATAACTGACACAAAATAAATTTTACAACTCTCTCTCTGCCGTCAAGACTCTCTGTAAAGCACTCTTGGGTATTGTGGGTTGAACTGATTGGACTCAACCAACATTCGAAGCAACGATGTCGTCTCCATCAGGTCAGACAGTTGAATATATTCTCCCACATTATATTGTTGAATTACTTTTTTTTTTTTATTCCTCTGAAATCCAGTTCTGCTTTCAAATGGTATCAGAGCCTGATTGTCTGATTATAAAATTTATGATATTTTTCTCATCAGACAAAACGTTAATTTACTGGATTATGAAACTGTCAGTGCGCAGAAACATTACTGCATTTGTCCAATTTTTGGGTTAATAATTATCAAACAAAAAAAAATAAAATAAAATTTTTCGACGTATTGTTCTGTGCAACCATCAGATTCGCAAACTCAGGCACCGGTGAGATTTTCATCGGTTGCCGGCAAAAACTCGACTTCACCACTATGCTCATTGGGGTTACCGGCGAGTTCTGACCGTGAAAACACACCGACGGTGAATCACGATCAAGCCGAGGTTCCAATCAACCAAAAACCCACTTTTTCGAAAAACTTGGGTCAGATTCATTCGATATACACACCGGAATCTGGTAGATCGCTGAACGACGAACAAAAGGGCCAAATTTGAAGCCCTAAAACCAAGAAAACCAACGGGTCTGTGATGGGTACCCGTCGGATCTCTGGCGGGTCAAAACGACCCGCCAGAGGTTGAAGAAGAAGCGCGTGGGCAAGCTCCTCTGGCGCGTGATGGCGCGTGTGCCCACACCGTCAATCGGGTCAACTCCAAAATTTTGGATTCGCCTCTACTCGCCCCGATTTAAATTATGGTGAATTTTGTGGAATTTTTGGAGCCCTGTAAATAGGAGTTTTGAAATTTTACAAAATTAAAAGGCTCAAAAATAATATTTAAATAAGGTATTTCGATCCGAGAAAATTTGTACCTAGAATAGATATAATATGGGACCATGTGTTAAAATCACTCTCCCTGATTATGTGCAATTAAATCATAACTGATATTTTATATTAATTATTATGTTTTATTCCTATTTAAGTGTGTACCTGGACTGGGAATAAACCATTGGTGAAATCTATTCTAACTTTGGATCACATACATATAATGGTTGCGTGTTCGCCTATCGTGGGCCCAATCATGGTGTTATGTCTGATTATGAATAAATTTCTTACAATTCTGGATAGTTTAGTTGGCCTCATCAGGGAAGAGTGTGAAAATTACGATGAGCCCATAAGAGAGTATATATATATATATATATATATACATTAATATATGTTATATTGATGATGGATATACCCTATCGGTGTGACGTTATCAATATATATTCATAAGAAATTAATTCATTCACGAATTGTTGGCAGCATCCTATTCTAATGTCTTCATTGTTTCTTATATCCTATCGATGTGGGAATGATGGGTACATTTTGTTATTTCCTTTTATGGCCAAATCAATAGGGCATATAAATTTTCTTTTCATAATCTGTTATAATCCGAGACTTTAAATAGGATTATAAACCACATCTTGATAATACAGTTGCATAAGCTGATTTTGTAAAGGAAATCTTGTTTTATTATTATGTTTCCGGGACATAATTAATATTTCCTTGTTTTGCTTTATCAGCTTCTGTGTTTCAGCAACTGTCTGTGGTGAAAACTCTGAACGGGACGAACTATGATGATTGGTATGAGTCCCTTAATATGTACCTGATAATCTCCAAGGAGGATTTGGCCATAAGAGATCCAAAACCAGCAGATCTCACTGCTGGGTCTAGTGCTGCTAATAGAACTTATCACAAGCAATGGTACGATTCCAACAGGATCTGTTTGACGGTCATAAAATACACTATAGAGAAGACTATCAGACAGAGCATTCCTGAGAAAGACACTGCTGTGGAATACCTTAAAGCTGTGGGTGAAAAGTTCAAGAAGTTCGATAAGACGCAAAAGGCGTATTATCTTTCATTACTAGATAACACTCATTATGATGGAGCGTCTGGTGTACGTGAGCACATGATGAAGCTGGTGAATTATTTCAACAAGCTGAAATCTTTAAATGTGGACCTGGGCGAAAGTTATCTAGTCTATAAAGTCTTACAGTCCCTTCCAGCAGAATACGGGGTCCTCAGAACCACATATAACTCATAGGAAGCTGAGTGGACCATCGATCAGATGATGTCTATTGTAACTCAAGAGGAGGAGTCGCTAAAGAAATCAAATTCACGTGGTCATTCAGTGAACTATGTCTCCCATGCTTCATCAAGTAAGACTGGAAATGAGAAACTTAAGGGAAAGAAATCTGAGAGCAAGCCTAGTGGGAAAAGGTTCTTTGAGATCAAGAAAAACAATAAGAAGAACAAGGGTTAGAAGAACAGATTTAAGGGTAATTGTAATTACTGTAAAAAGCCTGGCCATAAGATCTCAGATTGCCTTAAACTGAAACACAAGCGTGAAAATGAAGGTATCTTTCCTGAAACTGCCCCCTTAGCTTTAGTTTGTCTTGAATCCAATAACTTTGAAACCTCTATGGATACTTGGTGGTTGGATTCTGGTGCAACTGTTCACGTAACTAATTCCTTGCAGGGGCTCAAAGACAGGAGGAGCCCAAATGAGAGAGAAAAGACCATTCTAGGAGTGGAAGGAAGTTCAGCTGCAGTGGATTGCGTAGGAACTGTAGTTTTGAACTTGTACTCTGGACATACTTTAACTTTAAATAACGTTGTCTGTGTGCCTTCTTCAAGAAGGAATCTAGTTTCAAGTTCTGTGTTAGACAAAGATGGATATTCATTTTGGCAAGGAAATGGCAGAATTGATGTTTATTTTAATTCTATCATTGTTGGAACTGCCAGATTATTGAATGGCCTATATTGCTTGAATGCAAATGTCTGTTCAGATTCTACTCCTATGGCATCAATTAATACTGTCATAAGACATAAACGTCGAAGAATTGATGAGAACTCTTCCATGTTGTGGCATCAGCGTTTGGGCCATATCTCAAAAGAGAGATTGGAGAGAATGGTTAGACAAGGCATTTTGCATGACTTAAATTTTTCTAATTTTGAATCTTGTATTGACTGCATTAAGGGAAAACTTCCCGCTAAAGCTAGGAAGAAAGGGGCTAATAGGTCTGAATCTATTTTGGAATTGATTCACACAGACATAAGTGGACCAATTACTCCACATGCTATGGGCAATTACAAATATTTCATAACCTTCATAGATGACTATTCCAGATTTGGCTGGGTTGATCTGTTGCATGAAAAATCTGACTCGCTAGATGCCTTTAAAGCATTTAAGGCTGTCGTTGAATTAAAGTCTGGCAAAGTAATCAAGAGTGTAAGATCAGACAGAGGTGGAGAATATTATGGCAGATATACTGAAACCGGGAGAAACCCTGGTCCGTTTGCTCTATTCTTACAGGAACAAGGGATTGAAGCTCAGTATACTATGCCTGGTACTCCACAACAAAATGGAGTTGCTGAGAGGCATAATCGTACCTTGATGGACATGGTCAGAAGCATGATCAGTCACTCTTCATTACCAGAATTTCTATGGGGTGATGCCCTTAAGACAGCAGCCTATGTCCTGAATCAAGTTCCAAGTAAATCTGTTGAAAAGACACCGTATGAGCTTTTCACCGGTAAGAAGCCTAGTCTGAGGCATTTTCGCGTGTGGGGTTGTAAAGCAGAAGTGAGACCCTATAATCCACAGCTCAAGAAACTTGATTTTAGAACTATTAGCGGATTTTTTATTGGGTATTGTTCAGGATCCAGAGGATGCAGGTTTTATTGTCCCAGTCATACTACCAGGGTCATTGAATCTGACAGGGCCTTCTACTTTGAGGATGATTTAGATAGTGGGAGTGGTGTCCCTAGAGTAATTAACCTGCATAGTGTGGATAACATCCTGCCTATGCCATCATCGTCATCTCAACCAGTAGAACATGATATTGGAGATGACATCTTAGTTGAAAATCCAATTAATCCTATTGTAGAAGCTCCTGTAACTGATATAGGAGAGCCAGCTCTTAATTTGAGGCGATCACAAAGGATTTGTAGACCTGCAATTTCAGATGACTATATAGTGTACTTGCAGGAGTTTGAATCAGACACTATTGATGGCTCAGATCCAATTTCTTATAGCGAAGCTATAACAGGATCTCATTCATATGAATGGTTGGAGGCCATGAATGATGAGATGTCCTCTATGTCTCTCAATCATGTATGGGAATTAACTGAGTTACCGGATGGTTGTAAACCCGTTGGTTGTAAATGGGTCTTTAAAACCAAGAGAGGGGCCAATGGTGAAGTTGAAAGATTCAAAGCTAGGCTTGTAGCTAAAGGCTATAATTAGAAGGAAGGGATCGATTATACGGAAACATTCTCACCCGTATCTACTAAAGATGCCTTTAGAGTCGTAATGGCTCTTGTTGCGCAATTGAATCTTGAACTTCACCAGATGGACGTCAAAACTGCGTTCTTAAATGGTGATTTACTTGAGGACGTTTATATGACACAACCTGATGGATTCACTGAGGCAGGGAAAGAACACTTAGTGTGTAAATTGAAAAGGTCCATTTATGGACTTAAACAGGCCTCAAGACAGTGGTATTTAAAATTTGATCAAATAATCACCTCGCTTGGTTTTACAGAGAACATTGCTGATCAATGTATCTACCAGAAATTTGATAAAGATAATTTCATGATACTCGTTCTGTATGTTGATGATATACTCCTGGCTAGCAACTCAGTAGCCATGTTGAATGAGGTTAAACACGTTTTGTCATGCCACTTTGACATGAAAGATCTTGGTGAAGCCTCTTTCGTCCTGGGAATTCAGATTCACCGTGATAGATCTTGTGGCACTCTTGGTTTATCTCAAGCAACCTATATAGAACGAGTACTAAAGAAATTTAACATGCATACTTGCGCTCCTTATGCAGCACCTGTACAGAAAGGTGAAAAGTTATCTAGTTCATCCTGTCCCAATGATGACAATTCGAAAATTGAGATGAACAAAATTCCATATGCATCTGCTGTTGGCAGCCTTATGTATGCTCAGGTGTGCACACGTCCTGACATTGCTTTCGCTGTCAGTGTGCTTGGCAGATACCTGAGTAATCCTAGTCCTGATCATTGGAGGGCTGCAAAGAAAGTCATGAGGTACTTACAAGGTACAAAGCATCATATGCTTACTTTTAGAAGATCTGAGCCACTTGAAATTGTGGGTTATTCAGATTCCGATTATGCATCTTGTGTGGATGACCGCAAATCCACTTCTGGATACATCTTTATGATGTCTGGAGGAGCTGTATCGTGGAAAAGTTGCAAGCAATCAGTCACAGCTACCTCGACTATGGAAGCAGAATATATCGCTTGTTATGAGGCTACCCGCCAGGCCATATGGTTGAGGAAATTGATATCTGGCATGCATCTAGTTGATTCTATATCACGACCTCTAACCATATACTGCGATAGTTCATCTGCTGTCAGCTTTTCTCAGAATCATAGGAACTCCAGTCGCACTAAACACTTTGATGTTAAGTTCCTATTCGTCAGAGAAAAGATTGCTGAATCTCAGACTCGTTTGGTTCATATTCCTGGTGAACACATGTTGGCGGATCCATTGACCAAAGGCTTGCTCGTAGGAGTCTTTAAGAATCATGTGACTCACATGGGCGTTGTTAAAAATTTTGATGTAGCCTTGGTTTAGTGGGAGTCTGGATTAAAATTCTTAAGGGATTTTTTGAATTGTTATTTGACAATTTTGAACGTTATTTTATGTTCCGTTCAATTCAGTTGATGAAACTTATTTATGGAAATGTTGACATCACTTGAATCCCTATCGGTTTCAGTGATTTTGTGTATGGTTTCTCCACTGAATCTTGTATGGTTTATAAATATACATTCATCCATGTATCTATGTAAACATTATTGCGCCTGATTAACTATTCGTTTATTGATCCAATAATTTAATTAATGCTATCCAAGTGGGAGATTGTTGGAATAATTTTAAATTTTATGGATTAGCATTAATTATTTTATTTGATTAGTACCTAATTAGGCAATCAATGTTACAATTTTATAAACTGAGAATGGACTGGGTTTTATTTTAATATGTGTGTGGATAATCGGTGATGGGTTCGATTATCCACAAGCCCACAAAAGGCAGAAACCCAACCCACAGCCCGAGAGCATTAGTAATCATCCCGTCAGATTACTAATCCAAGATTGCTATCCAGAGAGAGAGATTTTATGGGCTTAATTTAAATTTAAAATTGTTTTTTAAAGATTCTGGAGGATTTTACTGAATAATATTAATTAATTATATTGGTTAAATAAAGTCCTATAAATAACAGAATGAAGCCCTAGTTTTGATAACTGACACAAAATAAATTTTACAACTCTCTCTCTGCCGTCAAGACTCTCTGTAAAGCACTCTTGGGTATTGTGGGTTGAACTGATTGGACTCAACCAACATTCGAAGCAACGATGTCGTCTCCATCAGGTCAGACAGTTGAATATATTCTCCCACATTATATTGTTGAATTACTTTTTTTTTTTATTCCTCTGAAATCCAGTTCTGCTTTCATTAAAGAGCTAGAGGTGGTCAAGGACGGTGGAGAACTTCGCCAACGCCACTGATGACCAGGGCTACCTCGACGACAAGTCCTTCATTATTTGTTTTGTTATTATTTCATTAATATTTTTTATTTTCTTATTTTATTATTTATTTTCATTTATTTATTTATTTATTCATCTATTTTATCTTTTTATTTCTTTTATTATTTATTTCATTTTTATTTTATTTTATTAGATATTTCATCATGTTTTATATATATATATATATATATATGTGTGTGTGTGTGTGTGTATGGCAAGGGACATTTTACCTATATATATAAGTGCATGGAAGATACGTGCATGCAATGCATGGCTTGCATGGGTTGTCTCTCCCATTTTCAATGCATATTGATTTTTTTTTTTTTAATTTGGTTCATTCCACCACTAGTATTATTATTATTATTACTAATCTATTTATTATCTTGTCTTAATTTTCAATAGTGCTACATGAGAATACTAGTCTTCTCAGGTACTTCAATAGAAGTCATGTGAGATTTTTCTAATCTCCTTAAGCTTCAAAGGATAATATATAATTTGGCAAAACTTCAAAACAAAAAATTTATGAGTCATCGAAATAATCTACCTTCACATTTTTTTTATTGAATAATAGTCGCATGAGGTTTTTTTCTCCTCCGGCACCTAGGGAGTAGACTGATGGGGCCATGTGAGATCGTTAATCACTTTGAGCTTCAAAAGTTAACATATGATTTCGAAATAAAAAATCATAAAAATAAAAATCCCAAGAAATCCCAAATAATCTCTTCCATATTTTGGGTTACCACGTGAAATTGTTGATCTCCTCAAACACTTAAAAGTTAATTAGTAGAGACCACGTGAGATCTTAAATCTACTCAAGCATTTATGAATAAATTAGTAGAGGCCGCGTGGGATCTTTAGTCTTCTCAGACCTTGAAATTTAATGTTCATTTTCAAAAATGCAAAGATAACATAAATTCCAAAAATATATAAAATAAAATTGGGTTTATTTTACCGATTATTCATAATTTAAAAATCCTAAGAAATTCTTTCTTCATTATGATCTCATTTTCAAAATTAAAACAAGAATCCAACAATTCAAAAATAAATAAATTCAAAAATCTCGAAATGGTTTTCTATTATAATTCCATTTCAATTTCACCAATAAATTCTATATTTGAAAATTCAAAAAAAAATTTCAAAATTCAAAAATATTTTTATTATAATTTCATTTCAAACTCCCAAAAAAATCCTAAAATCTTTACTCATTATCATTTCATTTAAATCTCAAAAATAAGATTAAAAATTCCAAAACTAAACAAAAATTAAAAAAAGGAAAAATGAAGAGATCAAGGGAGCTAGATTAATTAGGTTGTTGTAAATTAAAACACACAAATCAGATTCCAATCTCGTTTTGTTTACAGAAATCTATTTAATTTGAACTCTCCTATTCACATCATAAAAATTACAAATCATCAACTAACTGACATGCCATTTTAGTCGAATTACATGGACTTTAATCCCTATCATGGGGTACGTAAGCCCTAATCTTTCATCCTAGGTCAAATCCGTCCTTTGTAAATATCTATTTGTTTATTTTCATTATTGTTGTTTTTGTTTTCCTTGTATAACATGTACATGTGCTAATAAAAGGGTGATTGAGATAAATTTAAGATCATATTCTATTTTAGTTGACTAGTTTAAGGTAGCCGTCCTTACGGACGGGTATTGTGGAGTGCCTAATACCTTCCCCACATTCAAACTGACTCCCAAACTCATCTTTATTTTCGCAAACCATTTTGCATCTTTCTTTTTGTTTTAAATTGGTTTTTCAAAGTTTTCTATTAAAAATTTGGGTGGCGACTCCAATAAATATATTTTCAAGATACATTTCAGAAATTAATTTAAACCACTTTTTATTCTTCTTGTTGAAAGGTCGGTTACGACAGTAATGATAATAATCATAATGACAATAATAATAATAATAATAATAATAATAATAATAATAATGATATAAGAATAATAAAATGAAATATAGGTCATAAGTATTTTAAAGTGTTATTCAAGAAAGTGGCCCATAAATTTAATTTCCAAAAAAAATTTAGAAAAAAAAGAGGTGAATTGGATAAAAGTGAATAAGAGATAATTAATTAGGTATGTGTAACACTTGCTAAGTTTACTAAGTTCATGCAAAATTTTTTTTACTTAGCAAGAATGAGGAATACGTATTTGTAATGTGTATTTTATATCAGATGTGAGCCTTTGCTTAATGGTAAGGGAAGTTATCTGGAACCAAAGGGGTGTGGGTTCGAGATGTAGCTCCCTCTTTCCTTAGCATTTTTGTGGTGCTGACACGTGTCACCTCCCCCAGCGAAATTACCATTCTACCCCTCACTATAGCCTCCTTCTACATGCTTCTCCTCCAAAATTCTGCAGAAAAAACGCAGCAACTTCTTCCTTTTGGATTTCCACTTTTTGCTTCATCCACCACCATGTTCAACCTCTGGCCACCTCCCTCCATCACCGGCAAAGGTTTCTGGGTGGCCACCGCTTGCCGTTGGCCGGCAACAACCACTTTTTCCAATGGGTTTTGTGGCATCGTTGAGCAGCGACGTTTTCTTGATTTTGGTGAGTTTTAAGTGGTTTTTTCATGAGAATG
Source organism: Delonix regia (assembly GCA_037074485.1). NCBI lineage: Eukaryota > Viridiplantae > Streptophyta > Magnoliopsida > Fabales > Fabaceae > Delonix > Delonix regia. The sequence continues at coordinate 5,965,836 of CM073454.1, read as the reverse complement.
ATGCTAGGAGAATCATTTTTGGCCCTTTTCCATTGAATTTGAGCATTGCAAGCATGATTTTAGCTAAGTTTTTTTGAGTTATTCTGACAGGGACTAAACTGAAAAGTTTCAAAATTTTGGGGTTTTCAGAAAATGGTGAAATTATGCAGTTTAATGGATTTAAATTGGTCTTATAAGAACAATTTTATAGTGTATGTCATGAAACCTTAGTGTTATTCATGGATGGAAGGAAATAGTATGAAATGGGGGACTAAAGTGAAACTTTAGAAAGTTTTTAAGGCAGTGAGTGTAAATTGACGAAAATTCTGGGAAAAAGTGAGGGGATGAAATTAAGAATTTGGTCTAAGGCTTGTTTTGAGTAATGATAATGGAATGGAATATCAAATTAGAAATAGCAAAATGAAGAAGTAAAAGAGAATATGTAATAAAGTAATGAGATAGGATTTTGGTTGTTTTATGGCTTTGTTAAGGCATTATAATCAACCTAAATTGACGTATTTAGTAATGAGAATTGAGGAAAGTATATTCTTTTGTTATATGGATTGTGGGTGAAATTGAATTTATAATCAAGAGAGACCGAAATAAGGTGATTATAGCACTGTCAGCCACCAGGTAAGCGGTAGCTTTCCCTACTTTATAATTACCATTGTAATTATGGTAGCAACCTGTTAGACTTGTTAGCCTTGCATATGACCTATGAATTTTGATTGATATGTGATGTTCATGTAAAAATTGTAAAAGAGAGGTTTGAACAAAAGAAGGAATGTGTTACTAAAGAATTGATATAAAAAAAAGGGGGAAAATTTATAAATGGCAAGTCCTTAGATTTAGGGAGGACAAGATAAGACGAATGACTTTAACGTGAGCCTGCGACTCATGACCGTGTTGGTGATTTACCCCAAGATGCTGTGTGCTCTCGATCGATATGAATAATCCGAAGGATACATACTCTCGACCGTATAGGTGATTTACCCCGAGATGCTGTGTGCTCTCGACCGTATGAGTTATTTACCCCGAGATGCTGTGTGCTCTTGACTATATGAGTTATTTATCCCGAGATGCTTTGTGCTCTCGACAGATAATTAAAATGCATGGGCCACGAGTTCATGACCGATACTTTATCTCTGATAGTCCTCCCTAGAATCTAGGTCCCAAGCCAACGGTATTTTAAATAAAAAGGAAGGTTTCTTACCTAGCTTTAATAAGTATCCAAGGGCTGAGTTCCCTTGATAGTTTGATGTTAATTGATGAAAATGATTCTCCGAAGGTTGTGGATCCTCAACCGTGAAAATCATTTAAACTGTTCATTAAGTGTAAGTACATATTATTACTTGTTATGGTTTAAAGTATAAAGGCTTAAATCATAAATTGATTCATTACTGGAAATGCTACCCGTTTATGTTTTAATGAATTTCAGGCAGCCATCCTGAGCAGTTTGCTGATCAAGAGGGCTAGAAGAGCCCTATTGGCATTTTGTTTCTCCATTTTGTTGAGATTTTGTTGTAATTGATATATGTAAATAGATGTAAATGTTAGGTATGACCATAGGTAGATTCCCCATTCCCCTGTATTGTAGTTGTCTCTGACTGAATAGAGAGCTGAGCTCTCTTTTATGTATAATATTGTTTTGGGCAGATGTTTGTAGATACCTCGGGAAGTCTCAGTTATAGAGGAGACTCTGCCAAAATTTCTACAAATTTCATTTGAATGTAAATCTGCTTAGTTATAAATGTTTGTTATGTATGATTATAATTTAGTTAAGAACTAACTTGTTAGGCTTACAAAGGCGGGCTAGTCTCATTTTCTGTGTTGGTCACACTCCGAGAATTAGGGTGTGACAGTATGTGAAGGAATCAAATAATTAAATTTATTCATAAGGATTAGATGATAAGAGTATTTTATTTAATGTTTTAGGTGACTAGAAAATTTTCAACAAAAGAATTATAATCAAGGATAGAAGATGTTGGTTTACTCCTCTTAGGTGAGTAGTTAATCCTAATTATACAAGATATTATTCTGAACTATGATTCTAAATTTTAAATTATTAGAAATATGATTCTGAATTTTAAATTATTAGAAATACTCAAATATAAATTCTAAAGTGGTACGATTTTGAAATTTTTGATATCTGTACATGGATGTTTAATTATTTCGGAAATATTAGGAATGTGTAATAAAACCCTATAGCTAATGGCAATAGACATTAGTCGTATTGTACTGCGATTAGTAATCTAATAAGGTTGGTTATTATACCCTTACTACCATATTCTGTTTAAGGCTTAAGGCCATTATGATATTTACGCAGAGTCTATAGCCGAATGAGTATAAGTTCTAATCTGTTATCACTAGCCTTGGGTTAGCTCTGTATTATGTAATTATGACTAGTTCTATAGGAGGTTCGCAAATGTATTCTATTAATGATTATTCTCTATTTGCTATTTCTAAATTATGACTGTATGATATCTGGTTTTAAATTTCTAAAGATATATCATTGTAAGTCTGTTCCATTTTTTGCAATAGAATTACCTGCTTACTGAGTTTCCTCTCACCTCATTATTTAACATTTTTCATATTTCGGTGCCGAACCAGAACATCCACCTTTGGAATTTTAATCTTAGTGATTAATTCTTTGGTGAGCCTAGCTTACTGCTAGAGTTATGTCTTTTTTAATTTTTATGATTCAATTTAGTCGTTCCCTTGTATACTGGCTAAATGTTTGATATATTATTATGGTGTGTCAGAAATTGTCTGTATGAAAAGTTATGAGATTTATGTCTATTTAATGTGAATTTATGTAAGTTATGCAATTAAAAAGGTTCCATCAGGTTTACCGGGATGAAGGACACCTCATCCCTATACCGGTCATGCCCTACCGGCTCGGGTTGTGACAACATAAATCTAAATGATAAAAATTATACATTAAATTTTATTTTTATCAAAGAACATATAATAGTAAATATCTATAAAATTATATTTTAAATTTACTAACAAACTTCATAAACTTTAAATTGGAAGATACTAAAGTAGTTATATAATTGAACAAGGCATTTACATTTTTGGTACTACTTACTAGCTCAATCTCGATAATTATCCAATATGACTTTCATTTTTTATCTTTTGGGTGTAGGCATTTTTTCTTTCAACTACTTATGTCAATTTGGGCAAATAAGACTATTAAGTATGTCTCCATTATTACCTCCTAAGATATGCTTTTAAGCCTTTCAAGTTTCAACTCTATCAGGTGGAGCCAATGCATTGACAACTCATTCCATCTAGCTAGTGCTCTGACTAAGACTGATTACACTTTCGGGGTTTGAGCAACTACATCACGTATGTTGATTAATTTAACGTTGTAGGGAGTTGTGATATATTTTCCTTTTGGAGGAAGAGAATGAATCTAATTGCTCAGAGGTCAAGATCATCCATTATGTTTTGCCTGATAATACTTTGATATATATGACAGTAACACCAATTATATTTTGTCCTTTTATCTGCTTCTTGACCAACCCCAGGCAATTTTATTGTTCCAAACATTAATCAAGTTAACAGACAATACGGTAATGGCTACAGTCCCCTATATATTTGCAACTTTTAGAGCGAATCAGAAATGGTTATGGCTTATTGGCCAAATAAGATAATTGTTTATGGCTTGAGAGTTGCATATTTGACTTTTGTCCATTTTTAAAGGTTTAACATTGATATTCAATTTTTTTTTAAAAAAAATCTTTAGTGTATAAAGAGAGAATTGAATTGTTGACCCTTTACTCAAATCGTAATCTATCCAATCATCTGAGCAATCTTCAATAAATTTTTAAGATAAATTAATTTTTCCTTCCATATATATGTTTTTTTAAAAAAATGACACTCTATCTCTTCTTTAAAGCTAAAAGAAAAATAATTATAATATAACATAAGTCACAATTACATAATAGTTTAACTTTAATACTCTCATCATAGTTGTTAACTCGGCGAGTTAACTCGGTTAACTCGGCGAGTTAACATTTTTACATATGGAAAACGAGTTGACTCAGCGCTAACTCGGTATCTGCATAGACTCGGTTTAACTCGGTCGACTCGGCGAGTCACCACCGAGTTGGACGAGTTGAGGAAAGCTGGAAAACTCCAAAATGTTCTCCCCAGGTGTTGAACCCGCGTGCAACAAGACGTTAGATAACTAACCACCAGGCCATGATACATATTCAATACATATATAACAACCATTATATATATACAAGTCATTATTTTAATTAGGCAAAATAAGTAAAATCTTTTTTTGGTCCCTCACCTGTAGGGTATTTTTTTAAGTTAATCCCTTATAAAATTTATTTTTCATTTTAATCCCTCACAACTAAGATATTATTTTAATTTAGTCCTTCATAGAATTTCTTTTCATATTTTTTTATAGTTTGAATTTTATTTTGGCCAAATGAATAAAATCTCTTTTGATCTCTCACTAATAAGTTATTTATTAATTTGATTCCTTATAAAATTATTTCTCATTTTGGTCCCTTAAATAAAATACTTTTCAATTGAGTCACTTGTAAAATTTTTTTATCAATTTAGTCCTTTACATATAAATTTTTCTCAATTTATTAATAGAGGTAAACTCTTACGATTCTACGTTACGATTTCACGTTACGAGTCTACACCCCCCTCACGAGTCTACCTAGAATCGCGAGTTTGACAACCTTGACTCTCATATTTATAGTTTATATAATACACAAAGTATTAAATATATATTTGAAAAATATAGAATTAATTAGTGTTTAAATAAGAAAAATTTAAATTTACAATAATAAACAAAACATTCAATTGAAAATTTCAAAATTATTTTTAGTAAGCCAATTTTTAATTAAAAATTAATATTAACTAATTATCTTTTGACGTTAATTAATTGATGTTTTTATATATTCTATAATTGAGGAAAAAATTGTGTAAATTAAGCGTCTAAGGTAATATCAAATTATGATGTAAATTTTATGGACTCGGTGATATCAATTTTGAATTGGTCCAAGTGATTCGCTTCTCTGGTACTCGTCTAGTTAATTACATTGAGTCAAACTACTTAATCACCATACCACTAGTTTATTTACTCACTCGCGCGTTGAATGGACCTTAATAAAAATTAGTATGTTAATATATTTTAAAATAACAGTATTTGTAGGTGTTATAAAAAAATTAAATTCAATAATATATTATAATATAAAGAAAGTATAATGAATTGGACAAAAGTGCATAAAATTAATTATATGAGATTGATGAAAGAGAAGTAACAACAATGATCTCTTTGGGAGGACACTACCATAGGAGATTTTTTTTGTCACGAAACAAATCCCATTGTAGCTTTTATGAAAAACTTTAGAATTTCAAAAATTCATGGAATCACATTTAATTATGCTTTTAACTTTTAATGATCTATGATAATGGACGACCCAAATCATTGAATAGATCATATATCGTTTTATTTTATTTTAATTTTGAACCATGTTAAGTTATATTTATAGTCAATTGTTAGAAAATTTAAAAGACAATTATTTAATTAATTCATTATTATTTTCATTGACTCCAAAATATATTCAAACTTTAAAAAATTCTTGATTTGATAAGCAATTAATTAATTTGTTAATTTTTATGTTATTCCAAAGACTTTAAGAATTCATGATTTAATAAGCGATAAATTAATTCATTAATTAGTTACTTCATTTTTTTTTTTTGGCTTACTCCAATAAAGTTACACACTTCAAAGAATTCCTAATACATATATATGAGAAAGACAAAAAGTCATTGCACAAGGAGTTAAGGGTTTCAACAAAAGCAATTTCCCATTGATCAAATGGAACTCCCACATTAAAGGAAGCTTACTTTACTTATATATAATAGATACCAAAATTTTTAACAGGTCTAATTGACAAAGCATTCTAGTTTTGCATTAAATCAAGAGAAGCTTTTTTTTTTCTTAATCTAATATGCACTATACAAAGCAATTTTATTATACTTCATATGGCTAAAATTTATAATTACTGCTTTTATTTACGTGTTTTAAGTATTTTTAGGATAACCTAGTAAAAGCAAAATCTTAGTAGGCTATTACAATTGTGATAATTAGTGGCAGACTCGTGATCCTCAACTAGTAATGACGTCAAATTTTTTTTTTTAATTTATAGTTTTATATTTTATTTTAAAATTTATATTTTGATACTATATTTTTAACAAAAGAAAAAAAATTTATTTTATACTTTTGAATTAAACTAAATAAACTTAATTTATTCACAATATCTCGACTATTCCTGTGAACACCTCACTCATAATTATTTAATTATTTAATTAATTATTTAATTATTAATTAAGTAAATAAAAAAATAAAAATGATCGAAGTTTAAATAATATTATTAGGTGGAGACAATTTAAAATTAAAAAAATGAATAATAAAATAACTTTAAAACAAACAAAATAAAAATCTAAAAATAAGAATTAATTAATAATATTAATAATGAAAAATCATAAAAACAGAAAAATAATATAAACACCAAAAATATAAAATATAAAAAGTTTTAAAAATAAAAATTAATAATGATAATAACTAAAATCAAAAAAATTAAAATTAAAATAAAATTAAAAAATAAAGAAATATAATATAATATAAATAATTCAAAAAAATAAAGAAAGAAGAAGACGTGAAGTGAGAAAAAAAAGAACATGTAGCTGACAAAAGGAGATTACATGTCACCCCTACATGTAGGCTGGAGGAGTAAGACTGCATAGTTGAAGTCTCGAGACAAGGAGGGGAGCTGGAGAGGAATTAAATAGGAAAAGGAGAAGGGAATTGCAGGGGAGAAACAAAAAGAAACCAAGAGTACAGAGGAGGAAAAACTGAAGGAAACTGAGAGAAAACTGAAGGAGAAGTGGGGAGGAACAAAAAGCTGAGCTGAAGCAGAGAAAAAAAAAAGTGGACTGTAGCAGGAAAAACATGACTCAGAGGAAACCGAAGGGAGAGTGGGACTGAGAGAAAATCGAAGAGAGAGTGGGACTGAGTGAAAATTGAAGGAGAAGTAGGGAGGAACGAAAAGCTGAGCTGAAGCCAAGGAGGAAAATTTGAGCTGAAGCAGAAAAGCTACCCTGTTCCGAGCACTGTTAACAGGGGCAAACAGAGGAGTGCCAAGCCGAGGGAAGAGGGAAGAAATAGCTGAGCATATTAGCCTCTGTTTGAACGTCACAGAAGCAGAGCACGTGAGAGGAGTGGAAGCCGAGAGAGTGCTGAATGAAGGAGAGGCAGCACAGCAGAAAACAGAAGCTCTTGGGATCGTTGGGAGAGGCTTGAAGAAAGTAAGGAAAGGAGGTTCAAAACCGGGAAAAGATTCAAGGAGAAAGGTTTGTTCTCCTATTCGTTCACATGATTACTAGTAAGGGAATAGTGGGTTAGTTACAACTCCTATTTTATGGCTTACTGGTGGTGTTCTTCCTAAACTATTTCATAGTTTTAGGGTTTATTTCTGACTCTAGTATGCTTACATCTTTTTTTTTTTTTTTTTTTTTCTGGTATTCATGTGTTGGTTGCTTTTAGTGTGATAGGGTGATTCGATTTGGCGTGGAGGTGTTTACTGGTTGGTCTCCAGGACTTCGATTTTTTTTTTATCTCTTATTCTTGGTTTCTATATGGTGGAATAAAATACATGAATCCACAAAAAAAAAAAATAGTTGTCTCAGTTAGTACTATAGCAGCCCTTAGGAATATTCAAAGTCAAGCAAGACTTACATAGGTCAATCCTATTTTTTATGACCATTTTGATTTGAGCATGGTTAGAAAAGAAAATCCTTTCCAAATTGCGTGAAACTTGATGGAGACATGCCTACATATGTTGGAAAAATTCCTTAGAAACTCCAGCTCAAATCTCATTGGTTTACCCTGTCAAATGAGTAAATTTGAAATAGAACGCTGTGGTATTCTCAATGTTAGGTAGGTTCTGTTTTGGCTCAGAAATCCTGTCATCACTGTTGTAAAAATTTCATAACTTTCCAGATCGAATGTTGAATATGCTGAGGTGTCTTTTACATATTTTCATTTCATTTTGTGGCCGTTGGGTCTGTCAACCAACGCCATTCCTAAAACAGTGTAGAAAATCTCATGATACAGCTCCTACTGTAATAAACTTGACTAAACTTCTTCATACCAATTCCTAAAGGTTTTCTTTGCTATCAAGACTAGTTCCATCTCATTTCAATGGTTTTAGAGTTGAACTTTCAGCCATTAAAATCATATTTTGGGTTTTTTTAAGTGATAAATTATTAGAGTTAAAACTCGCTGCATAATATTTGCATGTGGCTAACAATCAGCTACGCTATATCCCTTCCATTTTACTGCCTGAAGCCTAGCTCAAAGTGTGCAACATTGACATGTTTTACCATTTACCTTCATCATGTTGGACTCATTGGTTGGTTGCAAGCTGATGTTACGATATAAACATATATATATATATATATAAAGGCAAGAGTCCAACAGAGGACAAGAATGATATATATATGCCTACATATGTGTGTGCATCGGTATGTTTAAGGGCAAGAGTCCAACAAAGAACAAGAATTATATATGTATATATGCCTATATATATGTGTGCATAGGTATACATGCATATAAGGTAAAAGGAAAAAAGTGAACCGAGAAGAGGCTGTTTTTCTTCTTCCTGGAATGTCCACGTGCATATCTCACATCTTAGTAAATCATGGCCACATACAAACCTTGCATGTTTGATGGTTACTTGAATGCAAACCCAATATATGTATATGTATATATATATATACATAAATATATATGTGTGTGCATAGGTATATATACAAGGTGGGGAAAAAGGAACTAGTAGGAAGTTGCCTTTCCTTTTCCTAGAAAGTTTGTGCAAGAGCGTCTTATTTTTATTTTTTTATTTTGTTTTGTTTTGTTTTGTTTTTATTGCTTGGTTTTTAACTATCATCATTATTATTTCATTTTTTTTTTATGTCAACATAAGACTAATCTTGGTTCCATAAGTACAATTTTAAGAAAATCATCATGTAAGGATATTTTTCTCCTTGAGTGCTTGGGGTCGTGTGAGATTTTAATCTTCATAGACCCCAAAAATTAGTACATACCTGTTTAAAAATAAATAAATGATAATAATGCAAAAATAGATATTTTAATTAAATATTATCTATTATTACTAAATAATTAAATCGGTGTTTTATAAAAATTAAATTGTTATATGGGACTAGGGTTCTCGTAGGCTTAAGGGAATTGATCTTGTTAAAAATAAGGCTTAAATAATTCCAATTTCAGAATTCATAAAAGCACATGAAAAATAAAGTCGTTTCATCATCGTGTGAGAATATTTTTCTCCTCGAGTGTTTGGGATCATGTAAGACTTTAATCTCCATAAATCCCAAAAATTAGTAAATGCTTGTTTAAAAATAAATAAATGATAATAATGCAAAATAGATATTTTAATTAAATATTTTCTATTATTACTAAATAATTAAATCGGTGTTTTATAAAAATTAAAGTGTCATATGGGACTAGGGTCCCTATAGGTTTAGGAGAATTGATTTTGTTAAAAATAAGACTTAAATAATTCCAATTTTATAATTCATAAAAATACATGAAAAATAAAGCCATGTCATCATCGTGTGAGAACATTATTCTCTTCGAGTGTTTGGGGTCGTGTGAGATCTTAATCTCCTTAGACCTCGAAAGTTAGTACATACTTGAAAAATAATAATAATAGTGATAATAATAATGATAAATAAAATAATAATAATAATGCAACAATGAATATTTTAATTAAATTATTTACAAAATGAATAGGTCAGGGTCTTGTAAAATTTAACTAATTAAAAGGTGCCCTATGGGACTTGGGTCTTCGTAGGTTCCGAGGAATCGATTCTATTAAAACAAGACTAAAAGAATTTTAATTTCAAGATCTTTTAAAAATTTGAAGATAAAATCCCGAGCATTCCCAAATATTCTACTCCATGCTTTGGGTTCCTATGTGAGATCGTCCGTCTCCTCAAGCACCCAAAAGTTAATTAGTAGAGACTGTGTGAGACTTTGAGTCTCCTCAGGTTTCAAAAATTAACATTTAAAATATTGGGATAAATTAATTAAAAAATAAGGAGGTTTTACTTACCTATTATGTAACTAAAAACTTTAGTTCTACTTTAAGTAATATTTAAATGAGTTAAAATTTTAAAAAGTAACAACTAATACAAAGATCATAAATTCAAAACCATAGAAATATTTTTCTATTATAGTTTAAAATTTAGAATAAATTTAAATAGAAAATATACATACATACATACATATATATATATATATATATATATAAAAGAAGAAATTTAATTATTAATTAAAAATCCTGTTAATCATAATCTTACTTTCAAAACTAGAAAAATCCAAAACCCAAAAAAAAAATATAAATTCAATAATTCCAAAAAAATAACTTTCCGTTATAATTTCGTTCTAATTTCAAAAATAAATTCTAATTAAAAAGAAGAATCCAAAAATAAATAAATTCAAAAAATCTGAGAAACGGTTTTATTTTCGTCCTAATTTTGACGATAAATTCCAATTTTAAAAATCCAAAAAAATATAAACTCCAAAAATCCTAAGAATCTCACCCTATAATCTTTTCATTTAAACTTTAGAATAAAGATTTATAATATGAAACTAAAATAAAAAAATTAAAAAGAGAGAAAATAAAGAGATCAGGAGAGCTAGATTAATCAGTTTGTCGTAAATTAAAACACACAGACTAAATTCCAATCCTGTTTTGTTTATAGAAATATGTTTAATTTAAACCACATGTTCTCATCACAAAAAATAAAAATCACCAACCAACAGATTGGCCATTTTGGTTGAACTACATGGACTTTAATCCCTATCATGGGGTATGTAGGCCCTAAGCTTTCATTCTAGGTCAAGTCCACCGTTTGTAAATATCTATCCGTTTGCTTCCATTATTGTCGTTTTTGTCTTATCTGTTTAACAGGCATGCATGTCAATAATGAGTAATTGAGAGAAATTTAAAGCCATATTCTATTTCAATCGACTATTTTAAGGTAACTATCCTTAGGGATGGGTGTTATGGGGAGCCTACCACCTTCCCCACACTCAAATAGACTCCTGAACCTATCTCTAGTTTTGTAAACTGTTTTTCCTTTTCATTTTGTTTTAAATTGGTTTTCCAAAGTTTTCTGTTAAAAATTTTGGTGGCGACTCCAAATAAATTAATTTTCAAGATTCATTTTAGGAATCAAAATTAAACTTTTAATTTTCTCTCCTCGAAAGGTTGGTTACAACAATTCCTTTCTTGAATAAGGCTAAATTTAAATAAGTATTGTACCATATATTAATTTACATATTAATATTAACTTCACTACCTATATAAACATGAAGACATTTATATCTACTCATAACTCATATATTGCATAACAAAAATACACTAAAAAAAAAAGATACCATCATTTATCAACACTATGATAGTTCAATAAATAGCTCAAAAGAATACTTTATTAGAAATTAAAAAAAAATTATCTGATAAAGTATCGAAATTTATGATGGTCAATTTACTAAAAAAAATAGTGTATTTATAGAACATTATAAATAATATCTTATCCATCAAAATTTCAAAAACTTTTAAGTAATTTTAAAGACAATTGTTGAAGGTTCAGTTAAAAATAACATATTATTTGAACTTGATTAAGTTCTACTCCATTATTGTAAAACTATTTACAAAAAAAATGTATCAATTGGTTACATAAAAATTAAATATAATATATATATATATATATATATATATAATACATATATAAGTCTAATGAATTCAAATCAAAAAATGAAATATTAATAAAAAAATAACCTCACTTAAGTTGATATTTTTAGGATGAGTTAGGCGAGTTAATCCAATTTAAAAAATCTATTACCAAAATTGACCATGGTGGGTTCAAACATACACCCCTTATACACAAAATATGGAATTTAACTTATAAACAATGTTGTTGGATTTGACATTAGATTTCTTTTTCAAAATAAAATTTGCCTCAATTACATAAAAGTAAAAAAGAATTTGTTTTTACATTGAATAAATTGCAACTTTGATAATAAAACTCCTTTTTTAAAAATATAAATTATGGACAAACTTAAATTTAACCAAAATCAAATTTGCAAACATCACATTATAATCTAAAGTCAAGTTTGCAGAATTAATTAATTTAAGCATAGAGAATATAACAGTCAAGGAAGACAACACTCTTTCAAAAGATGGTAGATTATTTATACTAAAAGCTCCGTACAAAGTAACAAACGCTTTTGATGGGAATGGTCATCATGCCTTGGTAATTTTTCTTACGAATCTCATTCTTGGAGGTTTTAATAGTGAGGTAAAAATGCAAAGGATTAATTGTATGGAAAATGTTATAACTATGAATGCTACAAAGAACATTGGAAGTCCCAAGTTCATCTTGATCTCAGTTCATGATTACAACTTACCTTCATTTTTGCTGCATTTAACCTATTTGAAGAAATACTTCACTGACATTTTTAAGTTGTAACATAGAATACATGGCCTGGGTGAACTTGTACCAAAAATTTGATGCAAATTTTTACTTCTATAATAGTATTTGATCCAAGAGATGTTAAGCATATTTTTCTTAGGAGAACATCATTGTTTTTTTACTAATGATGGGTGGAAGCCATACTTGTTCTCTTTTGGTACTATTATGTTCTGAACAAATAGGGATTGTTTGCTTGTGGTTCTCTTATTATACATGATAATAGGGACACTTTAATAGATCTTTATAAAAAAAATCATAGTTGAATGGTTGGAGAATGATTTTGCTCCTTGGATTGGTGGACACATATTCTATCCTCCAACATTAAGGTTTATAAGCTCAAGAGTGTATATTGTCATTGCAAAATAGAGCCATTGTACTGATGGTTTACTTCAAAAGCTTGCTAGCATGATTGCCGTGGGAGTCATGTTGGCCTTGTCCCTCTCATTTTTTCTCTATAAGAGGTACGCTATTTTAAGATTAAAACTATGACTTTCTACCCTCTTTGCCTTTGGTGTTGGTCATGGTATTATTAAGTGGTGGATGATTAAAAATGGCTCCACTAGGGCAAATGGATAAGGGTTTGGTAGTACAAGGAAGTTTTAAAGAAAGGAGCTTTCAAAATGGTATATCAAGCTTTTGATATGTTAGAAGTAATTGAGGTTGCTAGGAATCAAGTTATAGTGGATGAACAATTGCATAATTATAAAGATTTGGAACACATATATTCTTAAGTTCATTTGCTGTAGACTTTAAAACATAAAAATATCATTAAATTTTATAATTCATGGGTTGACAAAGAGCATGGCAACATCAACTTCATTACTAAAATTTTTACTTCATGAATATTACGCCAATACTAGAAGAAACGTAAGCATTAGGGTTGCACAAATAACCGGTAACCTGATGAACCTGGCCTGGCCTGGCCGAGTTGGGTCTAAAGAAGCCACCGGGCAGAATGTTGGAAAAGGGGAGGCACTAGGCTAGGCCGAGTCCAGGGGATAGGAAATTTTGTTTCACCCGGCCCAACCTAGTGAATAATATATATTTTATAATTATTGTTTTATATTTTATTCATATTATTTGATTTATTTAATTTTTTGTTAAATTTTGTATACTTTCTTAGTCTCTCTATGTCTGCACTCTCCAAAACCCTCACGTCGCCTCACACTATCTCACACCGTCACTCGCATCACTGCTGTCTCTTTGCCATTGGCTTGTAGTTATCCACTACCATTCGGCCCACTTTGCTTGTCTGCCATCACACGAAGGCGAGTCTGTCTATCGTGAAGCTTGACCTTCAAGCGCTCTCTCAACTCATTCTTAGAGTACATCTTTTCCTATTTGAGTCTCTGTTTCCAGTCATCACTCATTGTGAACACCCCATCTCTAGTTACTTAATCATTTAATTAATGGACTCACTAATTAATTAATAATTAAGCAATTGAGGAAAATAAAAAGGATAGAGGCTCAAATGACATTTTAAAATAAAAGCAATTTAAAATTCAAAATGAATAATGGGAGAATTTAAGGAAAAAAAAAGATAAAACCAAAATTTGAAAATAAGAATTAATTAATAATAATAATAACAAATCAAAATAAAAAAAATCATAAAAGACACAAAAATAGAAAAAAAAATCCAAAAGTAAATATTAATGGTGATGATGACAAAAATTAAAAAACTAATAATAAATAAAGGAAAAAATATATATATGAAAAGGGGGTTAAATTAAAAGTAATCACAGAACCTATATAATACAATACATATTGGCAAGATATGAGGATGCTAGTTCATTTTGACAGTGGCTACAAGTGGGCACTGTTCTACAGGGTGCTATAGTCGCCTCTTCTCCGCAAGTTGCCGTAGCCTACCTAAGGAAGTGACGAGCAGCAGAGAGACAATGATGATGGTGGCCCCTATAAAGGGAGGCCAAGAGCTACTGCTGGAAAGAGAGAGAGCTGAGGCCGAGAGCTGCTATTAGAGGGGGAGAGAAAGAGGAGGAGCTGAGAGAGAGCTGAGGCTAAGAGCTACTGCTGGAGGGGGAGAAAAAACAAAAGAAGCACTGAGAAACGAAACTGAGGAGAAGAACAAACCGAGTTGCAGAGGAGAAGGTGACGAGCTGAGATTGAGCTGAGGCCGAGACTACCCTCCCCTGTTTTGGACGCTATGAGTAGGGATAAACAGAGAGAGAGTGAGTTGAGGGTGCTGTGAAGGAGAAGAGAGGGAGAGAGTAAGCTTCTTTGGATTCTTGATGCTTTCAGTTTTCTTTTATCATGCTTATATGTATGTATGTGTATATGTTTATATATATGTGTGTATATATATAGATACATATAGGTGTAGGCGTGGGGATGCTTCTTCTACTTCCTGAAGTTTGCTTCCTCTTATGTCTACATGTATATATATATAGATGAATAGAAGTATATTATATATGTGTTTATATATATATATATGCATGTAGATGGATATATATATATTTGAGCGTACATATACGGATATATATTTCACTGTTGCTTGATGCTTGCTCTCTGTCCTTCTATCATGCTCATATATATACTACATAGGTGTTTATATATATATGTATATATATATATATATATATATGTATATAGATGAATATATATATATGTGTGTGTGTGTGTGTAGATATAGATATATGCTGCTTTCACTGCGTGATGCATTTCTTGAAGCTTTCTACCTCTCATATCATGCTTATATACATATACATGCGTGTTTACATATATATATATATATATATGTGTGTGTGTGTGTGTGTGTGTGTGTATAGATGTATATATATGTGTATGTGTATATATAGATATGTGATTTTTTTTTCCCTGATAGCTGCTCCCTGTTGCTCTCCTCTTCCATCATGCCTACATTACATGTGTCTACATATATATATGTATGCATATATATAGATGTATATAGGTATATATATATAAGCGTGGGAGTGTTCCATGAGTTTCCTGACCCTTTCATACCTTTCATATCATGCTTGTATAGATATTACATATATGTTTATATATATATATATATGTACATAGATGTATATATATGTATATGCATGTGTGTATATGGGTATATGTTTTTTTCTTTTTTTTCCCTTGATGCCTGCTTCCTGGAGCATTCTTTGTTTCATACCATGCTTATATATATGTTACATATGCATATATATATATATATATATATATGTACATATATGGATACATATAGGAATACATATATTATTGTTATCTTTTTGTCAATATGAGATTAATTTTTGGCCTTATAAACAAATTTCTGAGAAAGTCATCGAGTGAGAATATTATTCTCCTCGGGTGTTTGGGATTACATGAGATTTTAATCTCCTTAGGTCCCTAAAATTAATACACATCTATCTAAAAAATAATAATAATTAAATATTCACCCTAATTAAACATTCTCCATTATTTACAAAACTATTGTGTGAGAAAATTGTTCTCTTCGATTGCATGGGATTATGTGAGATTTTAATTTCCTTAGATCCCTAAAATTAATACACATCTATCTAAAAAATAATAATAATAAAGAAAAAAAATAATATTAAATATTCACCTTAATTAAACATTCTTCATTATTTACGAAACAATCGTGTGAGAACAATGTTCTCTTCGATTGCATGGGAATATGTAAGATTTTAATCTCCTTAGATCCTTAAAATTAATACACATCTATCTATAATAATAATAAAAAACAATCATAATTAAATATTCATCCTAATTAAATATTCCCTATTATTTACAAAATTATCATGTGAGAATATAATTTTCCTCAAATGTTTGGGGTTATGTAAAATTTTAATTTCCATAAACCCTGAAAATTAATTCATACATGTTTTAAAATATTAATAACCATAATAATAACACAAAAATAAATATTTTGATTAAGTTTTTTTACTAAGAGATTAGTTCTTCCTTTATAATCATTTCATTTAAAATTCAAAATAAAGTATTCAAAATTCCAAAAATAAACAAAAAGAAATTAAAAAGAGAAAATGAAGACATCAGGAAAGCGAGATTAATCAGATTGTAAAAAATTAAAACACACAAATCAAATCCCAATTTCGTTTTGTTTACGAAAATCTATTTTTGAACCTTCCTGTTCTCATCACAAAATGTACAAATTATCACTCAATATGAACATGCCTTTTTGGTCAAACTACGTGGACTTTGATCCCTATCGTGGGGTACGTAGGCCCTAGGCTCTTTTTCTAGGTCAAGTAAGCCCTTTGTAAATATCTATTTGTTTGCTTTCATTCTTGTTGTTTTGTCTCCTCTGTTTAACAGGCATGCATGTCAATAAAGGATAATTGAAATAAAATTAAAGGTCATATTCTATTTCAGCTGACTAGTTTAAGGTAACTATCTTTATGGATGGGTGCTGTGGGGTACCTAACACCTTTCACACATTCAAATAGATTCTCGAACTGATCTTTGATTTCGCAAATCATATTGCCTTTTTCTTTTTATTTTAAATTGGTTTTCCAAAGTTTTCCGTTAAAAATTTTGGTGGCGACTCCAAATAAATTGATTTTCAAGATTCATTTTCGGGAATCAATTTAAACACTTTTTATTTTATTCCACTGAAAGGTCGGTTATGACACTCATCGACCACCCTCCGACCTCTATTGCCTACGGAGCCAACTAGGAAGTTGCTCAAGTTGGCCAATCCCCGTGGATATCAGAATTGTGTGCTGGGTTGTTCTTGCCCTTACTCTGTGCTACGTTGTTATTGCTTATTGTGGATAAATTTTAAGCAAGTCAAGGTATGATCTTGTTCTTCCTGGCATCCTTCGTGATTATGGACAGTGTATTGAATTGATTAGTGTGAACTATGAAATAATTCCAACTTCACCTCTTTTCCTAATTCTAACCAATTTTGAACCAATAAATTGTATTTTTTTGCTTAATGTGATAGACTTTTCCATTATGATGGCGAATATCTGTAGTTCCCCTCACTGAATTTACACTTGTATTTATATAATTTTCATTTTAGATGTTCCCATCATTTTTTACTTCCTAGTCATAAATTGGTGCATGAACTCTGCGTACACTGGTAGATCTAGGAATGGAGTTTTATGGTTCTCATATGACATGAGGTTAAAAGAATATGTTTAATTTTTAAATCTTTGAATCTTTTTGTAAGTGTGTGATGACTTCTGAACTTTTATCTATCTCATTTTGTTCCTTATAAAAGGTTTATTAACGAGCTATCTTAAAGCATTTCAATTGATTCGTGAAGGAAAGCACGTGCATTAAGAAAGGCTACTTTGAAGAAAATGTACTCACTGAGTGCTTGAAAAGTATGTATCTGTTGTCTTCTATTGATTTATTCATTCCATGAATTCTAGTTAGGAACAAAGAAGTCAACAATTGTAGAATTTTGAAAATTTTTAACATGCTATGATAGGAAGGTTTGATTTTTACTATTAATTGTTTTGTACTAAATGTGGGTGATGGCTTGTTAGGATTAGGTGTTTTGGTGTTAATTTGTGCTTTCCTTCTTTGATTGCGGATTATGGATTGTTTGGCTTGTGTTTCTGCAGGTTCATTGTTCCTTACTAAAGCTTTGTAATGTTTTGCTGAGTCAATGGTTAGCTTGTTTCTTTAGTCTCTTTACTTTGGTAGGCTCTTTTCATTTTCAAAGTTGTGAAGAAGTGATAGCGATAATTTCAAAGCCTAATACTTGCTTCAATATTAAACTTAAGCTACCCATATAGTATTCTATGTCAGTTTGTAAAATTTTTAGGCTCTAGTAGATGAATATGGGCCATAGCTTATTAGGACCCTAAAAAAAAACACAATTTCTATTATGACCCGATTCGGCTTGACATGGTTGTCTAGGTTGTTCAGGTTAAGCCATGGGCCTAGGCTATTTAACCACCTCAGACAAAATCCCAGGCCAAGACTTAGGTCTAATGCAGACCTGGCCCAACTCGGACATTATGCAGTCCTAATAAGCATGTTGATATGAAAGCTTCAAAGAAATGGTCTAGGAAGATTTTGGAAATGGATATTGAGGCAAACACTATAATTGTTATTGCCAATGAAACGGTTGAAGAGCTTGAACTCAGTTATCAAGATGTTACTACTGTTGCTGAGATGATTGAGTTAGAAATTTGATACCTCATTTCCATTTGGTCTATCAGTGAAAGAACAGTTGTACTTTTAGCAAAGAGTTAGCAGTTTCTGATTGCTATGCTTCTAGAACTGGTGAAGGAGGGTGGGTGATTGATGATATGAATTCTCTAAGCACAAAGCTTAGAGCTCAGAGAGAGAACATCAATGGGATTAAAATGCTTTTTGTTGGAATTGATTTTATTTGCAGCCACGGTTATGCTGGAATGCTTAGATGTGGGAATCACCACCTTAAGTAAAGTAGCCATGTCCCAGGAATAGGGCACATTATGTTCGTTGACTACTTAAATGCTTTTACCACTTCCATACTGCTTCATTTTTTTCTCATCTGCAACAGAAAAAATAGGCCTCCATTTATTCTCACGCTTCTTTACAAATTCTTCCCCCTTAGCCTTGTTGGGATTGTTGTGATACATAATTATGTTTTCACTTGTATAAGCTATAGCTTGTCCACTTTTAGAGCTGTTGTGAGCAACTTGATTCCAACATTCACTCTTTGGTTAGTGGTCACCTATGGAGAAATTAAATGGTAGAAGCCCAAGAAGCCTGATGAAAATCTTGAACATAAAGATGTATATTTCCAAAGCATTAATCGTGACCATTTACTATAGTAACTTTATTTTTTACTCTTGGCATCTATTTCAACCTTGAGGACAAAGTTGTTTTGAAAGGGAAAGTAATAGTACAGAACATAGACCAACAATTAGATGACGCCCAATATCCATGCAAGAATATACAATTAGGCCTATTAAGAGAAACTTTACATTTCTGTTAACTTCTTCCTTATAAGTGTGGCAGTGATGGGTACTGAAAATAGAGAAGAATATTGGCAGAGTTTTCTAACTCTTTGAGCTTTCCTTTTGCTCGAAAAATGGTGTGAACACCCTATCTCATAAATAAATAAATGTGAATAATGAAAACGAAAATTAATTAATTAATTAAATGACTAACCAAAAAACAAGATGAAAATGAAAACAACAAAAATAAATTCATCATCAAATATGAAGAATTTAACAACAATAAAATAAGAGGGAATTATAACATCCTTTTAAATTCACTAGCTAAATAAAGAAATTAATTAAGTAAAAGCAACAAAGAAAAAACCCAATATATATAAATAATAATAATAATAATAATAATAACAATAAAAAATATATAAAATAACAATAACAAAATAACAAAAATGAATCAGAAAGGGACCCAACATTTTGCTGCCTATCACTACACCCTATGTACAATTGTTACAGCAGTTTTACAATGGATAAACTTATGACAAAAATAAGCTTTCTTCATCAACCAAAAGCAAAGGAGAATAAAAGAATGTTTGGGTTGTATGCTTGTAGCATTGACCCTCCCTTCCAATCACTATCACAAGGCAGTCTAAGAAGGGGAAGGCATGAAATAAGAAGACTATAGCACTCGTTTCATTGTCCATTTAGCCTGCTAGCTACACGAGAATGGAAAAGATACATTAGGGAGTTCAAACCATTAAGAAGGAGCAAAGGGACAAGCTTATGTGTTTTTTGTAGTTGGTGAATGTCCTTGCACGAGAATGGGAAGTGGCTTTAATGGATGAGAGAGACACCACAGGGAAGAAATCAAGAGAGTTTTGAGAAAAGTTAGAGATGTTGAAGGATCATGGCTTTGCTTTTGTGCTCTAGAATAGGCATAAATAAGGACCTTAAGGAAGGAAACAAAAAAAAAAGGAGAACACAGAGAGAGAGAAGAATAAGGGAAGAAATGCCCAAGAGAGCTATGGAAGAAAAAATAGAGAAATTGTGAATGGAGGGAGATCTTCAAATGATAGAAGGAGGTGGTGAGGCTCTTTAGGAGTTAAAAAAATGTTCAAGAGAGTGAAAGAAGAAGGAAGGGAATGAAGTACAAAAAAGAGAGCTAAGGAGAGGGAGGGGCAAAAGTGAAAACCAGAAAGAGAGTGACTGAAAGACGAGACAAGAGAGGAAGGTGAGATCATAAGAAAGGGAGGTGAAACATCACTATTCTACCTTCTTGCTCTAGAATAAGATCTCTCCACAAACACGAGAGAATAGAGAGGAAGAGTGAGCTTGCGAGAGAAAGGAGGTGAGATCGAGTGGAAGAGAACAATGTGGAAGTTCTTCTCTGCTCATAACTTCCAAAACAAAAGAGAAACTAATAAAAGATGGGGGGCTCAATTTGAAAAAAGAAAGGAGAAAGGGAGAAGAAGAACAGAATAACTAAGAAAGATTGAGCAGAAGAGAAATAACGGACTCTTGTTGTGAAACCACAACAAAAAAAAATCAAAAAACAAAAAGAATGGGGAGAGCTGAATAAATCCATGAAAAAGAAAAAGAGAGCATAGAAAGAAAGAGGCAAGACTCTAGGTCGAAGAAGATGCATACAAAGCTCTGATTTAGTCTTTAGAAAATTGGGACAAATAGAGACCAAACAAGCTAGCAATTTGATGTTCAAATTTTGTTCAAATTTTTTAGCTTAATATACTTGTGTTTTTTTTTTCTTTCATAAACCCGTATGCTAAATGATGGATCATACTTGGTTGTTTTATTAGGAATTGTCTACCACGTTAGAGAATGTTCAGCGGTGGAATCCTGAGGGTGATAGAGGGTTTGTTGTTTCAATAG
The DNA here is from genome assembly GCA_037074485.1 of Delonix regia. Classification (NCBI taxonomy): domain Eukaryota; kingdom Viridiplantae; phylum Streptophyta; class Magnoliopsida; order Fabales; family Fabaceae; genus Delonix; species Delonix regia. Next base: position 5,944,486 of record CM073454.1, on the reverse strand, counting down.
TTTGCCATGATTGGTGAATGAATTCATTAGACATTCGGATAGATGCTTGCTGCCATGTGTGTTTATTTGGTCTTTGTTTAACCAAAGGCATATGTCTGTAGGAATGATTTACTTTATTTTATTTTATTTATTATTATTTTTTGGTTGATTTTAAAATGAAGCAATGGATTGTGAGTGGTATTTAATATATATGCCCTTACTATGATGTCTTTAAAATGTCTAATGAATAAAAATCCATTTGATAACAATGCATGCATTTATTTATTTGTTTATTTTTTATATGGGGTCTATCCTAAAATTATTGCATTACTTTTGAACAATTATAGTATGTATTTGATGCTTATTTGAGGCAGGGTCCTCTTGTTCTGCATTTTAACGTTTATGCCCTTTTTTTTTCTCTTTCTTTCTTTTAGTGAATATGGATTGAAAAGTGGATGGTGTATGAAACCCTTGTACAACAATCTAGAGAGGGAACAAGGCTGGAGTTTTATTGTTTTAATGTGTTTTGATAATTTACAAATATATTGAGTAGTTGCTTGATCACTAACATGCACTCACACACAATATCCATGGTAAGATTTTCAATTGCACACAAGCACACACTTTCATTTTATTTGTATTTTTTCTTTTATTTTTTGTTATTCTTATCTTAATTTATTTTTATTTTTGGTTTTTGAGTTGTCGTGTGAGATTCTTAATCTCCTCAGGTCTTGAAAGTTAATATTAGTTTTCAAAAATACAAAGACGAAACAATTCCAAAATAAAAAAAAGGTTTGTTTTGCCCATTATTTGTAATAAAAAAATTCCAAAAGTACTTCCCCTATATAATCTAGTCTCTTTCAAATTGAAATAAAGAAACTATCATTTCAAAAATTTTTAAAAAAAAAACATAAATTCAAAAATCCAAAAATATTTTTTTATTATAATTTCAATTTAATTTCAAAATAAATTCTAACCTCAAAAAATCCAAAAAAACATAAATTCAAAAATCTTAAAAATATTTTTTCATTATAATTTATCTTCAATTTTAAAATAAATTTCTAACTTCAAAACTCCTAAAAATCTTTTCCATTATCATTTCATTTAAATTTCAAAACAAAAGTTAAAACTCCAAAATAAACAAGAAATTAAAATGAGATAAAATGAAGAGTGTAAGAAAGTGAGATCAAATCAAGTTTTGTAAATTAAAATACACAAACTAAATTTCAATCCCGTTTTGTTTACAAAAATTTTTTTAGTTTCAACTCTCATGTTCTTTCCACAAAATTAACACCAACTTCCATGCATTCTTATGTCGAACTATGTGAACTTTGATTCCTATCGTAGGGTATGTAGGTCATAGGCTTTGATCCTAGGTCAAGTATGCCTTTGTTAATAATTCCTTTTTCTTTTATTTTATTTTCTTAATTTTTCACTTTTTCTTTGTTTGGCATGTGATTGCTAAGTGTAATCAATATTTAAATTGAGGTCATAGGTGTTTTACATAATCAACTTTGGGTATTCATTCTTAAGAACGAGTGCTATGGGGTACCTAACACCTTCCCCATGCATAATTGTCCCCCGAACTTGGTCCCTGGATCGCAAACCAACTTAGCTTATAAATTGGTTTTTGTTTTTTTAGCGAAAATTAAAATTATTCTTTTTTTCATGCTGGGCGATAACATTTTGAGTGTGACAAAAGGAGTTTGTTTAGTAATTTCTATTAGTCTCAGTGGTTTTAAAATTCAAATCGTAACATAAAGCCTACTTGGGGAGGAATAAGGGTGCATGAAGAAAACACGAGTCTTTGTTGATGCATGGAAGAAAAGGTGTGGCGTTGCCATTGGTCGAGTAGTGCCTCTGGAGGCTAAAAGCACTGGGTTGTTGTGAGCTTGAAGATGCAATGGGAAAGGAAGAAGTAATAGCAAAAGAAAAAGTGAAGAAAATAAAGTAAGAGATAAGTAAGAAAGGGAGAAGAGTGTACAACTTTGATAGATTAGGAGCAAGAGTTATTAGACAAGTAAGGAAGTTGGATTTTGTTTTTCCATTTTTAAGCAATGTGAAGCTTAAACCAGCATTAACATTCATATCGCCGGAAGGATTGTGTATAAGTGGTGTGAAGAAGGCACTTTGTTCCAACGTGGTAAAGCAAAGTTTTTGACAAAGAGAGAAAGAGGTAAATGAAGAAAAGCTTATCTAAATTTTTGAAATTGTGTTAAAATACAATGCATGTTTTCCTAACTTAAACTTTCTTTTCTTTAACATCTTAGTGCACTTTTAGATGTAATCTTCCTTCTGCTTTTAATACTTCATGCCAATAAGGATGGTTCTAAAATTGCAAATGACGTACTACTTGATAAACAAACTATAAGCAACATTGTATAACTAAAAACCCATGTTAACAAGATAAGGTAGTTAGTAAATCCAAATACCAAACAAAGTAAAAGAATGGGACAATGGTAGTGGAAATTTTAGTAGGGTGCATGTGTGAATTTAAACACCTTAAAGATGAATGATTTATGGACCAAAATGACAGATAAGCTTGCATGCATGATGGGATCCTAAAGATAATTACTAAGTTTTAAAATCAACACCCTAATCTAAATCAAGCCAAAGATAAATCATAATTAATGAAAAACTAAACTAAACAAAATAATAACAAATGAGGACTAAATGCATGATTAATTTGGGAAGTAAGAGGCTTAAGCTTAATGAATCCCCTATCATTTCATAGAAATCCAACGTACTTTGTTTAACATTGCGCTTACTAATATAATTTGCTCGTATAGGACTTTTAATTACCTATAAGGATCATCTAAATTATTTATAGTCATTCCCTTTATATTACTCTATAATTCCTTATGCAATTAATTGAGAGACTTTATGAAGAATGGATCCTAATGTGACAATGGGAGGTTGGTAGGTTTTTCATTTATGAGAGCTAAGCTCTCTTTAAATGATTAGTAAGGGCTTGTAGGTAGGCTATAAAGCTTTTAGGATTTCTTATTTTTAGTTGAGACTTTGCCAAATTTTCTGCAAAACCTAATTATATCCACTGTTTACCCCTAATTAGTGAACTTTAAGTTTAGTATGTAGTTCCTAAGTCATCTTATTTTGATAGATGAACTACATTACATTGTTTTAGGCTTGCAGGAATGGGATTTTCCCTCATTATCTATGTTGGTCACACTTTAGATTGGGAAGTGACACCCACCTCCTTACTTTTAAAGTGTAGATGATGAATGTTAAAGATGATAGGGTTGTAGATGATAAAGATTCATATGCAAGCAAGAATACTAATAGTATAAGTTTATCCAAGAAAATTACAAGACATGTAACAATTTGGAACATACCTCTTTAGAGCATGTTTCTCATCTTCTAATTATGGTTTTAAGTGTGAGAAAAAAGTATAACAATGGAAAACATTCAGATTTGTTGACAAAAAATGGTTTGGAGGGAGAGTTATCAAAATTGTTAAGGCTAATAAAGGTATTTTTGTCCATTACAAAGTCATAAAATAACTCTAGGTCCTTTAATGTAATTACAAAATATAATGTCCCTGAGAGTAATTAATTGCAACTTATGGTCCTAAACTGAAATTTTCCATTTCTTTTACCAAAATTGTTACAAAAAAATTCTAGTATTTAATATAGTAGTCGAAATTTTCTAATTAGTTGTATCCCACAAAATACGAATTATTTTGAGAGTTTAATTGTATACACAATTAAGCTTTTTACCTGCCCATGCAATTAAATTTTTCTAAAATTTCTACACTAGCAATTAACATAGGCCATAATCAACTCATGAAAAATTTTGGTTTTACTTGTTCTGAAAACGGGATTTACCACATATGTTGAATGTTGCAATACTAATCACTAATTTACCAAGTTTACAAAGTTTGTGATTATATTTAAGGAAAATATGTCAACTTGATTGTATACTTGAACTCAGTGTAAATTCAAGTTAACCTTGTATCTAATTTAAACAAATTTGGTTTTGTTGACATTTTTGGGGTGAGTTAGGTGAGTCAACCCAAAGGAGAAAATAGAATATCAACACTAACCATGAATGGGTTTAATCATACACACACCTCTTGAGTGTGAAGATGAAACACCTTCATCTTTAAACTCTATGCAAGTTTCGACTAACTTGCATCTAATTCAAGTGATTTTGATTAAATTGATGTTTGGGGGCAAGTTAAGTGAGTTAATTTAAATTAGAAATTATAATACCAAAATTGACCATGGGTGGGTTCAAACATACACCACTTGCACACAAGATATAAAATTTACCTTATAAACAATGTTGAATTTGACATTAGATTTCTATTTTTTTTTAAATTGTCTTATTTGTGTAAAAAAAAAAAAGAATTCATTTTTTACATAGGATGAATTGCAATATTGATAGCAAAGCTCTTTATTTTTCTTTTAAATTTAAATTACAAGCAATCTCAATTTTAACCAAAATCAAGTTTGCAAAATCACGATTATAATCTAAAGATAAATTTGCAGAATTAATTAATTTAAGCACACTCCCTATCAAGCAGCACATGAACGTTTTTTGGAGGATTGGTTCAACTTTCTTGTTTCTCATGAGTCATAGTGTCACATGTCAAAGGACAGCACCTAAATTGATGTATGTTAGGTGGCCAACTAAAGAAAAAGAAAAAAAATGGTAATAGTAGTTTATTCCTCTAAAAATTGCACTAAAGTTCTTCACCCATCACTATAAATAGAGAGCTTCAAAACCTCATTTCTCACAACCAAGAAAGGAGCAATCCTATATAAAGAGAGAGAGTTGTGAGATTAGTGTTCTCCTATTAGCAAGAGATATAAAAATATTGTATTATCCTTGCTATATAAAGAAAAGGTGTAACTCCTACTTATCTCATAATAAAGCCTATTCTTCGTTGACTGTGTTTCTTACACTATTAGGGTTTTCTAAGTTAAATTTTGTGTGTCATCTCAAATTATTTGTTATAGTTTTACTTCTTTCCAGTGTTTATTTTGTCTACATCACGCAAGATAGTAGAGCTTCATTAACGAAACGATGTGTTTAAATCAATCCTGATAAGTGAAATATATTAATAATCAAATAGATATATTGTTTGAGAAACAAAAAATATATTAATTCCACAAATTTAAATGAAAAACTACAACTTCTAAATGTAATCAATTAGTATTTCAAATAAAAAATATAAAACTTTATAAGTGCTTCATTAATTATGGTACACTAACAAACCTTGTACTACTATTACATTATTGAAAGGCCACTAGGGGGCAACATTATGATTTCAACCTTAATGACCTGGACAAGATTGACAAAACTAATACAGTGATAAGAAAAGCAAGTAGTTTACTAGTGTATGACAGAATGCGGGTTTAAACTTAAGACTTTTTACAAGTTATCCAAACCTCTTATTATTAGATCATGATTAATGACTATGTTCCATGTAAACTAAGAACAATAGAAAAAGAAACCTATTTTAGTATAAGGATCTCTTTCCTTCCTTATATGCAACTAGTTATAGTTAGGTGGTACATGCTAATGTGCTATTCCGCCATGGCTAGGACCAAAAGCATGATTGCCTTCTACTTGAGTTTGAAAATCATTCTTATATGTTAAATGTTCCTTGGAAGGTGATTTGGCATTGAGCTCTTCACATGCTTATACTATGGTGCCTTTGGGAAGAGATTGCCTGGCTTTTCATTAGCACCAGCTTGCAGCCTTAAATTGTTTACTAGTCATGCCATTATGCATGATGCTCAACTAAAAAAGAATGAGAACAAGAAGAAAGAAGGCAAAAGATTGAATCCTTCCAAGCAAAATTGGCAGCACATGAAGTAAGTTTGAGTTTATGTTAATTATATTGAGATTTAAAATTGCAAGATTTTGTTAATATTTGTGCTTGGGTATGTGAGAAGGGAGAACCAAGGGACATTGCTATTTATAATGTGGTTTGGAGAGCATAAAGTGTTATTACTAGCTTTTCATTGATGGCCACAGATGACCATTATTTGTTATTTTTGTTATTATTATTTCATTTATTTTATATTTGTTGTCTTTGTTATCATAAATTTAGTTTATTATACTCAATATTTACTAAATTTTTAGAGTTGTTGTAACAATAATTATTTTTTTGCTTATTTTTTCCTCATCCATGAACACTCTCATTTATGTGTGAGCTAGAAAATTCTCCTCCCTCTTTCTTCAACATTTTGCTTTGATATGCTCCTCCACTGTTGCCTCTTTTATTTTTGGCCACCACCAGCAAATTTCCAACAAGATACAAATTGGAAAACTCTAGAATTTCTGGCAATAACATGATATCAACGTAGGGCATAAATCTAAGAGGAAATTTGCCTGATTTAGAGAGTTTACTCTGAATTTCTTAAGGGATTCTCTTCATATGGGTATTTCATCTAGTTCTCTCTTGATTTCAGCCTTCAATTTCATCATTTTGTAGCTAAAATTGAGGATTCCATTTTCCTGCATGAGGAACATGAATGGTAATAGAAAGATTCAAAATTTGTATAATTTGGGTGAGATTGTTGTAAATTTCTTTTGGGCATCACTTAATATTTGTATTTCTTTCAATTCTCCCTCTAATCTAGTGTTCAATTTCGTGGTTTTGCTTCAGAAATCAAAAGCCCTCTTGTGCATGAATAGTAACATGAATAGTGACCAAAATTTAGGGCTCAATTTGGAGTTGTTTAATCAAATTTCTTTATAGGTTCTGATCATAGATATGAGTCTAACATTTCCCCTTTGCCGATTTGATGTTTTGGTTAAAATTTTAAAAATTTTTAATGTTTGATAGTTGAAGTGTTTAAAGTGGAGGAATATGAATATTTCTTGTTCCTCAAACATCATTGGACTATAAGATGAGGGATAAAATTTGTTAGTAGTTTTTGTTTTAAGTGATAAGTTAATTTTAGAATTTTTCTCAAGAGCTATATGCAATGCATTAATTTACCTATTTAGTCTCATTTAATTTTCTAAGTTGTATGTAATAATGTCAAAAAGTGTGTTTAACCGTTGCTAATATGATGAGAGCTTTTATGTCTATTGGAAATAATTCCATTATTAGGCGTGAAAGTGGAAAAGTAACAAACCATAAGGCCATGATCTTGGAATACTTGTGTAATCATATTTTTGGACTTAAAAGGCAATGAAATTGCCAATTGGAGAAAACTTCTATCTTAAGGACATATGGACATTAGTAAAACCTTGGAGAACTTTTCTAAGTGCAATATATATGTATGTTGGTCTTGGTCATTGGTGGAAAAATGAAAATTTTAACATATAAATCATTTGGGTCCTATGCCATTTTTCTACATGTATATGCATGTGTTTGTTAGCTATGGCAATTATAATCATTTGATGGAATATTTGTGATTTTAAAGAAAGGAAACAATTTTAGATAGAGGTCATTTGATGATGACAAATTACTTCTTAATTAGTTTATTGTGGGACTGCTAATTATAAATTTTTTAGAGCTTAGATGATTATAGTGAGGGACATTAAGGTTGTATTTTTATTTTTAGAAGCATAGTGGGTGCACTGTATCTAGCGGGTAGTAAAGGAGACAATAAGAAAATGGGTTATGTGTGCCTTATCTAGGTGTGTAGATTACACTAATTACGTGTATAATTTGATTTACGCAAATTCTTGTGAAAATAATTGTTATTAAATATCTTTGTGCCCAAGGATAAACTCCTTGGAATTTAAAAATATTTCATCATTTATACATCCTCTAAGTATTTGTAAGCTTTCAATCTGATTAAAATCTTACTGAGCATTTGACTACATTCTCTAAATGCCTTAATTACTTTAATTCTACATTTTCTTAAGCACTATGATTATATACCTCTGAATTATCATATTCGATATTTCTAAATCATTCTGATTATGTATTTCTAAATTATTCTAACAGTACAAAAACTAAATTATTCTAATTATGATTTCATAATTCCTCTTATTTGAATCTATGAGTTAAAATGATTCTAGACTTCTGAAATTCTCTATTTGGTAATTTGAAGTATTTTTGTTTTTCATTTAGGAAATACTTTGAATCTTTAATTATAATGATATCTAATTCTGTATGTATATTGTACTGGGATTATGAGAATTGGATACCATTATCTGTCTTTATGCAAAAGTTTGATTTTGAATTTTTAAAACTCCATATTTTGATTATGGATTTACATATGTTAAAGAAATTTTTAGGAATGCATCCAAAATATGACCCTATAGCTAATGGTTGTAGACATTAGTCATAGTGTACTACGATCTGTGTTCTAATACAATTGGGCATGTTGGTGCCATTATGATATTCTGTCTGAGGACTAAGGCCTTGATTCTAATTATTCTGAGCTTGAAGCCCATGACTGATATATGATATGTCATGATTGTGTTAGCCTTAAGCTAGTTATATTATTTAGGACTTTTGATGGTTTTGTTGGATATTCCTAACTATTCTGTTTTGATTTGGTTATTTCTGAGAATTCAATTTTGATTTGGATTCTCCTAAGCATTTTGTTTTATTTTGGATGCTCTTATGTTGCAAATAAATTGATTCATTTTCATTAAGAGTTTGTTTATATTTACATTGTGAATTTCAAGTGAAGATTTACAAAGGCTTTCTCAGTTTGGTATTATTCCTATTAATTGTTAAAGGTGTTCAAAGTTCCAGATAATAATTATTTTATGAAAAACTCTACCATACTTAGTTTGTCCTTCAATTGCATAACTAGTATTATTTGCTCACTGAGTTTTTACTCACCTCTTATTATTTAACATTTTTCTAATGATAGTGCTATTTTGGACCCCTCCCCACTTATGAACTATGGGCTTAGCAGGTATCTTTTAGGTGAGCCTTGCATTATTTGCAAAGGCAAGTCCTTTGTTATAAAGTTTATGTGTGATCTAATGGCTCTTATGTATATAGGCGTATGGTTCTATTTTGTTATTATGGATTATTGCTATCTGTTGAAAATTCCATTTTCTTTTACTATAATTGGATTTCTTAAGTTGTCAAGTGGGCTTACGAGGGTGAGATTTATCTCATTCCCCCTGCTAGTCGCACCCTCATTCATGGGGGTTGTGACATTCCCCAAAATGATCAAGAGTTTATAAAGCAAAGCTCAATCTAGTTAGTTCAGTATCAAACTTATTTATATACCAAAGTGGATCCATGTGATCTTCCTAACCATTACAGTGAAGTTATAATTCAATAGAAAAAAAAATAGTGTTTTATATGGCTAACAATATGATATAAAAAGTCTATGAATTTGGTCAAAATAAGACAGTTTAACTTCAAAAGCTTTGGGGATCCTGCAAACCAAGCCATAGAAAATAGTTGGAATTTGGAATTAAAGCAAACCGAACCTTTAAAATAGCACCAAAGTCAGTTATACTATGATTAGAAATTGGAGGGTAAAATTATACAAATTGTTCATACATGCAAGTAAGCAATGAGTGAAATGAATCAAATGGATATAAGAACCACACACATCTCAAATTGATCATCGATGTCACTTAACTATTTGTAATGGATAACGCATTCTTAAGTCTCAACTATATATGTGATGTACACTTTTGTTTGACAAGGACTTATGGTTTTGTGATCTTTCTTATTTCATATGATAAGCTCCCACTGTGGATTAAGATAAGCAACCTCAATTCATTGCTTTGAATTTATTGCTACTTATGCTTATTTTTGGTTTCTGCTCCTTGATTTATTTTAGTGTATATTAGTAAACTTTGAAGCCATTAAAGCATGAATTTGCAGTTTGTTTTTATCTCAACTGAGTTCTTTGATTAAAATATAATAAATGTTTGGTTTTTTAAAAAACATGACAAATAATTTTAACATACAAATGATTCCTCAATTAATATATACATTCATTGTATTATTAATAATCAAAATAATATACTTTTCATATTTTAATTAAAGAACTTCATAATAAAAGTATACAAATTTGTACTATGCTAAGGTCTTGGTGATGGAGAAATGAGCTTGAAGTCATTAATGGGAGTGCCAACTGCATAGGCAATTGAGAAATCTAAATTATTGAAATATTTTTCAATTTAATATTTTTAAAATTAATTTTTTTGAAAGATTATCACAATATACAAAGACATATTAGTAGTTTAGATTTTTTTTTTTTAAATAACGGATCGCATTTTAACCTATATATGAATTGTTGTAAAATACTAATATCTCTTTGTGTAATATGATAACTATTTTCAAATTGTTTTCATTAAAATTAATGGTCAATTAAGAAATAAATGTTAGTGATTTTAGGATTTAAGTATGATTTCATTTTTGTTTGATGGAATAAAATTATTATTCTAACTATTGTTTCAAGTAAGTTTAGTTACATTTTAAAGTAGTTTAGGTGTTAAATGTTGGCTAAATATTTAATAATTTGTAATTACTCAATTTCATATATTTTTTAGAGTTTTTTAATGCAAATAAATATAAGTCACAAGAGACTTGAAGCCTAACCAACGGAAGCCTGAATCCAAATGAAGTAAAAACAAACAAAGAAAAATTAATTTAAAGCTCTATTGCTAAATCTAGCACTAGGACTAACCCTTAGATGGTCATGGCATAAAAAGAAGCAAGGAAAATTTCTAGATGAAGGCCATCATTCTTGGTCATTTTAGAGGTTGAGGAGGCTAGAGATAATCCTAAGGAGGTCTAAAGGCAAGTGAGAAGCTAGGATTTGAAGAAAATTCACAAATTGGTTTTATAAAGGCTAGCTATAGTTAGGGTTTGGTGGTAATTACTAAAATTACCGTTCTTGCCCTATTTAATGAGCATCCCATATGGATATATTTTATACAATATTTAACATCTCTCACTCACAAATAATGGAAGTGCTCATTCACTCAAAACCTAAGAAACATATTCTCAATAAACCAAGTGAACACTTTCTCATTATAATCTGCGATCGTTCATATAAGGGAAGTAGGTCAAGCAACTAGCATACTACGAGAGCATCAATGTTATACATCAGCTACAAATATATAACCTCTCGTTGAAAATGCACCTACATGTAGATCAAGCATGCATGTACCCTAGATCATATGAAACACAATTAGATATCTCTCAATAATCTCATTTATCATAATATCTTGTATTCACAATCATCACTCACAAGTCATAATTGGTACACTGGTGAATATAGAATAATGAGATTCTCTTTATGATCTTCCTCTTTTCACAATCCTATCAATATAGACTTTTCTAAACATGTCCCACCCGACTAAATCATTACTCATACTCCTTAAGCAACATGCAAAGATAATGAACACCAAGCTATATCTTAAGTACCTGATCAAAGTCCAAGGGTATAAATATGGAGCCAGCGTAAAGGCCTAAGGGTCTCACATAACATAAGTTAAGATAGTACACATGTTAACCCATATAGTCGATACTTGCACACATGGTATGAAACATATGATACAACATTCCTCCTTTTCCCTATGGAGTGTAAGATTATTTCACAAGTAATGATGTACAAATGATATTTTAGACACCATAAGTCCAAAACTGAGCTCCTTGATCTACACAATGTCCTAAACTCACATCTAGCAACTAAGGTTGACAATAAATAATGAACTTATTTCATCAAATCAATCATGATAACCTTATGTTATCAATTGGTCAACTTAAATGATTTTAAGTATGATTGCTCTCAAATTATCCTCATCTCCTTAAATTTAAGTGAGTACTCTTAAAGTAAGTCTCTATAATAAAAATGCAAGGTACTCTTTAACTCATACAGTAGTCATTAAGGCACTATAACTAATTCATTCTTATGGCCTTGGCAATTATTTACACAACATGTACTAAAAACTCATGTGTTACACATCTCTAGATATAGGCTTGGTCAAATGATCTGCCGCATCTCATGCATAGGTATATACTTCACGTTCACAATTTTGTGTGTAACCATGTCCTTCACTTAGTGATATTTGATATCTATGTGTTTGGTTTCACAATGGTACTTTGAGTCTTTGGTATATGCAATTGCAGCCTCACTATCACAATACAATAATGTTGGTTTAGTGTTTCAGCTTTACATAACAAGTGGTTTAAGAACCTCTTTAACTAAATAGCCTTTTGAGCTATTGAAGAAAAGGCCACAAACTCTACCTCCATTGTGGACAAGGATACAAAGGATTATTTCTTACTACTCTATGATATAGTGCCATAATTGAGTAAGAAAATGTAATTGAGATAGACTTTTGTTCCTCTAAATCTCCTCCCTGATTAGCATCAATATATCTTAGCAATCACAAATCTCTATTGCCTTGATATTAGAGTTATAATCAACAGTCCCCTTTAAATTTGTAAGATCCACTTTACTACTTCCTAATGTTTAAGACCTACGTTGGTTTGATATCTACTCACCAAGCTAATTGCTTTATAGATATTAGGTCGAGTAAAGATCATAGTGTACATTAGACAACTAATTGCATTCCCATAAGGAGTTCGGCTCATACGCTTTCTTTTCATGGCAATCTTAGGAATTTAGCAATCAAGGTTTGACTTATGCAGATAGAAGTATCTATATGCTTATAGCCATCCATACAAAAACATTCTAGAACTTTTCTAATGTAATTCTCTTGCAAGAGATACAATAGTCTCTTAAAATGGTTTCTTGAAATGTTAACTCTAAGAATGTATGTAGCTTTACCCATAACGTTCATCTCAAACTGAGATGACAACTAGGTCATTACCTCATTGATGAACTTTGTATAATTTCCAACTATGAGTATGTCATCAACATATAATGTCATAATCACAAACTTATTTTTAGATCTTTTAGTATATATGCAGTTGTCTTCACTCATCACAGTGATACTACTAGAGATGACTAAATTTAAAAAATAAATATACCACTGCCTTGAAGATTGTTTAAGGCCATAAATAGACTTTAATGGTCTACAAACTTTATCTTCTTAGCCTTCTTTAATGAAACCCTCATGTTAATTCATATAAATCTCTTCATTCAATTCTCCATTGAGAATAGCAATCTTTACATCCATTTAATGAGATTCATTATCTAAGCAAGCCATCAACTCCCACTGAACTTTACATCCATTTTATCATATCCATTTAATAGTTAATTCCTTATTAATGTGTATACCCCTTTGCTACCAGTGAACCTTAAATCTTTCTATTATGCCATCAACTATTTTCTTGATCTTGATAACCCACTTGTCCCCAATAGCCTTATGTCCCTCTGGAAGGTCAGCAAGTTCCATCACTTTAGTCCATTTATCCTTAGAAGGGAAAAAAAAAAGCCTTTTTCAAATTTCTTGGCTTGTCTTCATTTTACATGAGCATTGTAAAAAGCTCATCTCTTTCAATCTTATACCCAGTGATGAATCATTTTGCATGAACCACGTCTTAGTTGTGATTCATTGAATCTTACTTCATTGTTCCCATTTGGATTAATGTTACTCCTACTCAGATCAAGAATGATGGTCTCACTCTCACTTGGATTGAGATCTATTTAGTCACTCCCACTTGGAGTAACTGGTTCAAGAACACTTTCATTTGCTTCTAATGATGAAGAAGGTTGCCGATGAGAAACAAATTCATCATCTGTTATAATCCTTCCACTCGAATGAAGTGGTCCTACTGCATTCAGATCCCTTATCTCAAATAATAATAAGTCTTGACCTGCCTCACCCTTCTTAAAATATTCATTCTCTAAGAATATGACATCTTTAGACTCAAACATAGTCATGCTCCCATTGTCTTGTAAACCTATAAACACATAACCTTTTGAGCTTTTGGAGTACCTAATAAAGATACTTTTCTTTCCTTATGGGCCTAATTTGCAACATTTTTTAGAGAAAACATATGTATAAGCAGTACATCCCCAAAGTTTTAACACACTTAGGTTAGGCTTTTTCCCGATCTATAACTCTTATGGAATAGTTGAAACTGCTTTCGTAAGTACATAGTTAAGTACATAGGCTGTAGACAACAAAGCATCACCCAAATAGGTGATTGGCAAATTAGCTTACGCCATCATGGACATAACCATCTCAAAAAGTGTCCTATTCCTTCTTTCCACAGCACCATTTTGTTGTGGAGAACTTAGAATAGTCAACTGATGAACTATGCAAATATCATCAAATAATTCAATGAATTGAGCTAATAAATATTCTCAACCTAGTTTGATTTGAAGAGCCTTAATATTCTCATCTAACCATTTCTCAACTAAGCTTGTATAGTTTTTGAAGTAGCTCAATGCTTTTAACTTAAGGGAAATCAAATCGACATAATTGAAACAAATGTAATCATCATTGAATGTGATAAAATAGTTTGCTCCGTGCCTAGCCCTAACATTCATAGGCCCACAAATGTCAAAATGAACAAATTATAATGGAAAGTCAACTTTAATTGCTTCACCAAAAGGTTTTCTAACAAATTTTTCTATTAAACAAGATTTATAAGTAGACAAATCTACTCATTCAATGCTAGGAAGCAAACCTTCTTTTGCCAACCAATGCATTTTCTGTTAGTTAGTATGAACAAGTCTAACATGTCATATGTTTACATCATGGAAAAAATGACATTATTATTAATATAAGATTCATCTTCCAAATCCATTGAAATAAAACCTCTGGTAACGTAAGCATAACCATAAAAAAATTGAGTTATAACTCAATTTAACATAATTATCATGGAAAAACTTTAAGCTAGTCCTTTTGTTCTTTCCCTTATTCTTTCTCTTTCAATCACATCTTTCACCTGAGGTTGCTATGTGTAACTTAAGTATCGTCTTAGTTTATTAAAGCCTTTCTTCCTTAAGTTTGAGCTGCCTCCAGACATTTTCTAGAGTCATGATTCTATCATTGTGAGTAAGATGCATCTTATTATGCTCCCACAAACTAGGCAAACAACGAATTATAGCTTGTATTTGCTACTCATTTGTTAAGACAATTCTAGAATCCCTCAACTCTTAGATCATGTTTGTTATTAGCCTTAGATGTTTCCTTATAGAATGTTCTTGGTGTTTCATATATGAATCAAACTTGATCATTAGAGAACATAACTTGGATATGGACGTAGTTTTGAACCTAGTTCTCAGAGCATTCCAAAGCCTTATAGCACTTTAGGGGTCCTTGAACTCCATTAGGATGTTGTCATTTGGAATGCACAGTGTCATAACATAATACATAACATCCTCCAGGCAAGTAGTCCAAGTGGTCACAAGAAATTGGAGTCAATCTAGTGATAAAAATGTAGGAAACTTAGTGGGATGATAGTTAAATAGGATAGATAAATTCTAATTTAGTGGTATTGTTCATATAGTAAACTAGTCTACTTTGAAAATTCATAATAAATTTTAGGACATTATAAAAAATTGTGAAGTGTTTCAAGCAACTAGAATAATGACATAGATAATTGTGCACTTAATTTCAATTCAAAATCGTTCATTTGTCCTTACAAATAAATCCATGATCTTGGCTATATGAAATAATATAGAACCAGATTTTTTATTTCTCATATTTGGTGTAAAACCCTCTTAAATAGAATCCAAATGAATTCCATAAAACTTCATTAGTACCTTAGCGGCTTGCAAATAAAATTTCAGCTAAACATTCATCCATCAAGACCCCCTAGTGCCATCCAACATCATACATATTAGAAAACTTTTTTGCATAATTCTTCATACTTTAAGATGCACAAGGGTAGCTAATTAACTCAAAATTTGATGGAATTTGGTATAAATAAACACTGATATATTAAGATTCAGTCTACTAAATCTCATAATTTTTTAAGTCTATCTACTTAATTTTTCACATTTTCTCTTCTCTCACAAAATTATATCTTTATAAAACTAAAATTTGACTAAATGGGTTTCAAATACCCAATTTTGAGTTTGGCCTCATTCAATAATACTTATGCTTAAGAAGCCTTCTATTATATGTCAAAGTTTTCTCAAACTCTTGGTTAGTCATTTCTTCATGCATGTGAAATTTTATACACATACAAAGAAAGTCTTGCACTACATCATCATATTTTTTACATTACATGGCAATACATCTTTGATCCTTGAATTCTTGTTACATACATCAAAATATTATAACTTCGAACTAACCAAGCCTCTTGGCTTTGCTCCTCTAAAAAATCTAAGGCTATTTCCTTTTGATTATCCTTACTAGATCCAGTTGAAATGGTTAGTTAGAGATATGATGAGAGAAAAAGTTTCAACAACTCACTTCATATTCCAACACACTATGGCACATATAAGCAAAGTAATGCACACATCATCGTAACATGAACATAGATTATGAAATTATGTTAGAGTTGACACTTTAAATTTGGTTCACGACCATATCATATTCAATGTCAAGATTAAAGTATGATTGCCATGTCTAGACCCTATAAGCCGTCATACATAACACCAATTGTAAGCCACTAAGGCTCCATGTGAGATCTCATACCATCATACAACAACTCATAGAAACATAAAGTATAAAATTCATCAAGTATGTAATCACTAAGCATAAGCACACACATAGCATATGTGCAATGGAGAAGGAGCTACCTTGCAACTTTAAGTTAATTACTTTCTTGAATTCCCTTGTAATGGAAATATCCCTTCTCTAAACTCAATCCTTGATAGCTCTTTTGGCAATAACCAATCTTTATACATATAGGATTCATTACTATCATTATTATCAGTTTAAATGCTTTGACTATACTTACTTCTCCATTTAACATTCCAAATTGCACCATAAATTACTTAGAAATATCTTATTACGTTACTAGGTGCCAAGAGATCAAAGACCTACTTGGGCAACTTGGTTCCATTTTTTTTCTCCACTTTCTAGCAATAATTTCACCTAGGTCATAAAGAGAAATTTCTTCACCAAAGTGCCCAGATTACAAATATGGTGAGGAAGAGCTAAAACTTCATGATCTTAGCCATGGAGTATCTATTTCAGTTTGAATTTTCTATAAATTATTTTAGAAATTCTTATAAAAAAGGTTACCCTTTCTTTTGCTTCACTTTTCTCTACTTGAATCCACTAAATCCTTCACTACTTCTAGGCCAAAATCCACTATAAGAGAAAATATTTGGATCATTAGATAGCTCTAAATGAGCTCTACAACTTTTCCTTCTACTATAAGTGCAAAAAATAAGGAAATTACCTTGAAAAATTCACTTATATGTTTCTCTTCTACCATTTTCTCCACCATTTTTGCAGCCTAATTTTCTTTCTTGGTCATGCATATAATGGGGAAGGGTGGGTGGAAAAGTTAAAAAAAAAAAAAAAAAAAAGATTTTTGAAAATTAAACATTTTACCCTTCATTCATACTTTTGTTCCTTTTAGTGGTATTTTCTAATCCAAAATTAAGTAATATTCTCTAATCATGATTTTTGGATGCTCTGATAGTTTTAAATTTAAATCTTAACATGCCTTGTAACTTTGCAAAAAATACACTTTTACCCCTACTTGTAAAGTATGATTTTCAATGTTAAACAAATTAGCATTTCAAATTTAATGAATTCACGTAAAGGAAAAACATTAATAATATTTAACACTTGTTTAACAAATAATATGTTAAACTAATTAACATACAGATAAATCATTTATGTAATTTCAAACTAATTAACATTTAACAATAAACAAGTTAAATCAATTAACACATTTAATAGAATAAACTTATAATGTTAAACTAACATTCATCGACATAATGACTAAGGTAGAAATTATAGTTTTAACTTCTTAGAAAATTATCAGTAGAAACACATAGTTAGTGTCGACAAGGTATAAGGACTAAATGTAAAGGAGAAAATAATTTTCAGGGTAGAAATTATCATTTTAACATTTTTATCAAGGACTAAATGAAAATAAAAATATTGTCATGACAAAATTATTGTTTAAGCTTTCTATAAAATTCTTCAGCAGAAACATGTCGACAAGGCATTTTGCATAGTAACAAATAGTAACTTGAAAACTTCTACATAAAACATGAACGATTCTTAATTTTCTCATTCGAAATTAAGTGAAAAGAAGAGAAAGAAAGGTCATTGAAGAAACGTTATGTAGAAAATTTGTTTTTGAACTTGTATAAGAGGTAGCTTTATGGATAGTTGTAAGAATAAGGGATCTCTATTATTGATCCCTATCAGTAAGTGTATAAATTGTAAAGTAGCACCTTTCATTTTACTTCATGTATATGTTTCCTTAACCAAGCTTCATTTTACTTATTCCATGCTTTGCTTCTTATAGGGGGAATAAATTTATGATTTTCAAACTTTTCAACTTTATGTATATATGATATGATATGTATGAATATATAATAACACAATGATAAATGAGATTACTAAACTATATAGGCTATTGCTATTGTGAAAGGCACTTTGTACAAGAGAAGTGAAAAGTGTAGATCATATTATATAAATTAAGGAAAAAGTATTATATGCAAGGTGAATGTTAGAATACCAAGAGTTGTGAAAAAAAGTATTAAGAATATCAATAGTGTGTGCTAAAGATATTGTTGTGTTGGAACTCTGAACTTTAATTACTCCTTTAAAATCATTCTTAAATTTTGTGATGACATTTTTTTATCTTAGTTTATCTTCTTTTGAAGTATTATTTATTTATCATTGCTAATTATTTATAATATTGTTACTTTTCTTTCCTATAAATTGTTAATAATTACCCTTTTATTTCATTGCATCATTGAAACTATTTTTTTTATTCGAATTTAATTTTTTTTTTAGAATATGTAATTTTCAACTTTGTTAATTTAAATATCATACGAATTGAATTTAACTAATAAATTAATAAATATAAATACTGTTTATGGAATAAAATATGAATTGAAGCAAATTATTATATAATAAAAATGTTATTAAATATATAAATATTTAATATGTATTTGTTGTTTTATATTTGCATATATTTATTTATTTTGTACGTTTATTACTTTATGTTACATATTTCATATACGATAAATTTATGTACAATACATATCCAATTTGTATAGTTAATTTATTTTTCAAATTATTTGGTCCCTAATTATGTGAATGTTTTAATTTATTATTTAGTTATCAAATTATATTTAATTAACGTATATACTTAAATACAAATATATGAATTTAAGAAAAGAAATTCAATGCCTATTTAAGAAAAAATATTCAAAAATTCTCCGCTAAATAATGTTCAATTTTAATTTTTATTCCCGAATAAACCATTAATTTAATGAATACTTAATTAGTAATATTTAGGATTAATGTGTATTTTGAATTTAATTTTTTTTTATTTAGAGTATATTATTTTCAACTTTGTTAATTTAAATGTCATATGAATTGAATTTAACTAATAAATTAATAAATATAAATATTGTTTATGGAATAAAATATGTATTGACCAAAATTATTATATAATAAAATTTTTATTAAATATATAAATATTTAATATATATTTGTTGTTTTATATTTACATAAATTTATTTATTTTATACGTTTAATACTTTATGTTACATATTTCATATACGATAAATTTATGTACAATACACATCCCATTCGTATAGTTAATTTATTTTTCTAATTATTTGGTCCCAAATTATGTGAATGTTTTAATTTATTATTTAGTTATCAAAATATATTTAATTAACGTATATACTTAAATACAAATATATGAATTTAAGAAAAGAAATCCAATGCCTATTTAATTTAAAATATTCAAAAATTCTCCACTAAATAATGTTCAATTTTAATTTTTATTACCGAATATACCATTAATTTAATGAATAATTAATTAGTAATATTTAGTGTTAATGTGTATTTCAAATTTAATTTTTTTTATTTAAAATATGTAATTTACAACTTTGTTAATTTAAATATCATAGGAATTGAATTTAATTAATAAATTAATAAATATAAATATTGTTATGGAAATAAAATATGTATTGAAAAAAATTATTATATAATAAAATTTTATTAAATATATAAATATTTAATATATATTTGTTGTTTTGTATTTACATATATTTCTTTATTTTATACGTTTAATATTTTATGTTACATATTTCTCATATGATAAATTTATGTACAATACATATCCAATTCGCATATTTAATTTATTTTTCTAATTATTTGGTCCCTAATTTTGCCAATATTTTAATTCCTTATTTAGTTATCAAATTATATTTAATTAATGGATTTACTTAAATACAAATATATGAATTTAAGAAAAGAAATTTAATGCCTATTTAAGATAAAATATTCAAAAATTCTTCGGTTAATATTGTTCAATATTAATCTTAATCACCAAATATATCATTAATTTAAGGATTAATCAATTATTAATTAATAGCATTAATGTGTATTTCGAATTTAATCTTTTTAATTTAAAATATGAAATTTACAACTTTGTTAATTTAAATATCATAGGAATTGAATTTAATTGATAAATTAATAAATATAAATATTTTTTAAGGAATAAAATACGTATTGACCAAAATAATTATATAATAAAAATGTTATTAAATATATAAATATTTAATATGTATTTGTTGTTTTATATTTACATATATTTATTTATTTTGTACGTTTATTACTTGATATTACATATTTCTTATACGATAAATTTATGTCCAATACATATCCAATTCGTATAGTTAATTTATTTATCTAATTATTTGGTCCCAAATTTTGTGAATGTTTTAATTTATTATTTAGTTATCAAATTATATTTAATTAACGTATATACTTAAATACAAATATATGAATTTAAGAAAAGAAATTCAATACCTATTTAAGAAAAAATATTCAAAAATTCTCCGCTAAATAATGTTCAATTTTAATTTTTATTCATGAATAAACCATTAATTTATTGAATAATTAATTAGTAATATTTAGGATCAATGTGTATTTCGAATTTTTTTTTTTTTAGAATATGTAATTTGCAACTTTGTTAATTTAAATATCATACGAATTGAATTTAACTAATAAATTAATAAATATAAATATTGTTTATGGAATAAAATATGTATTGACCAAAATTATTATATAATAAAATTGTTATTAAATATTAATATTTAATATATATTTGTTGTTTTATATTTACATTTATTTATTTATTTTATACATTTAATACTTTATGTTACATATTTCTTATATAATAAATTTATGTACAATGCATATCCAATTCGTATACTTAATTTATTTTTCTAATTATTTGGTCCCTAATTTTGTGAATGTTTTAATTCCTTATTTAGTTATCAAATTATATTTAATTAATGGATTTACTTAAATACAAATAAATGAATTTAAGGTAAGAAATTCAATGCCCATTTAAAACAAAATATTCAAAAATTCTTCGGTTAATATTGTTCAATATTAATTTTAATTACCGAATATATCATTAATTTAAGGATTAATCAATTATTAATTTCAAGCACTAATGTGTATTTCAAATTTAATTTTTGAATTTAAAAAATGTAATTTACAACTTTGTTAATTTAAATATCATAGGAATTGAATTTAATAAATAAATTAATAAATATAAATATTGTTTATGGAATAAAATATGTATTGACCGAAAATATTAATTTTAATTACCGAATATATCATTAATTTAAGGATTAATCAATTATTAATTTCTAGCACTAATGTGTATTTCGAATTTAATTTTTTTAATTTAAAAAATGTAATTTACAACTTTGTTAATTTAAATATCATAGGAATTTAATTTAATTAATAAATTAATAAATATAAATATTGTTTATGGAATAAAATATGTATTGACCGAAATTATTACATAATAAAGATGTTATTAAATATATAAATATTTAATATATATTTATTGTTTTATATTTGCATATATTTCTTTATTTTATACGTTTAATACTTTATGTTACATATTTCTTATACGGTAAATTTATATACAATACATATCAAATTCGTATATTTAATTTATTTTTCAAATTATTTGGTCCGTAATTTTGTGAATATTTTAATTTATTATTTAGTTATCAAATTTTATTTAATTAACGTATTTACTTAAATACAAATATATGAAATTAAGAAAAGAAATTCAATGCCTATTTAAGATAAAATATCCAAAAATTCTCCGCTAAATAACGTTCATTTTTAATTTTTATTGTCGAATATACCATTAATTTAATGAATAATTAATTAGTAATATTTAGGATTAATGTGTATTTCGAATTTAATTTTTTTTTATTTAGAGTATATTATTTTCAACTTTGTTAATTTAAATGTCATATGAATTGAATTTAACTAATAAATTAATAAATATAAATATTGTTTATGGAATAAAATATGTATTGACCAAAATTATTATATAATAAAATTTTTATTAAATATATAAATATTTAATATATATTTGTTGTTTTATATTTACATATATTTATTTATTTTATACATTTAATACTTTATGTTACATATTTCATATACGATAAATTTATGTACAATACACATCCAATTCGTATAGTTAATTTATTTTTCTAATTATTTGGTCCCTAATTATGAGAATGTTTTAATTTATTATTTAGTTATCAAATTATATTTAATTAATGTATATACTTAAATACAAATATATGAATTTAAGAAAAGAAATTCAAGGCCTATTTAAGATAAAATATTTATTCAAAAATTCTCCGCTAAATAATGTTCAATTTTAATTTTTATTACCGAATATACCATTAATTTAAGGAATAATTAATTAGTAATATTTAGTATTAATGTGTATTTCGAATTTAATATTTTTTTTATTTAAAATATGTAATTTGCAACTTTGCTAATTTAAATATCATAGGAATTGAATTGAATTAATAAATTAATAAATATAAATATTTTTTATGGAATAAAATATGTATTGACCGAAATTATTACATAATAAAAATGTTATTAAATATATAAATATTTAATATATATTTATTGTTTTATATTTGCATATATTTCTTTATTTTACACATTTAATACTTTATGTTATATATTTCTTATACGATAAATTTATGTACAATACATATCCAATTCGTATATTTAATTTATTTTTCAAATTATTTGGTCCATAATTTTGTGAATATTTTAATTTATTATTTGGTTATCAAATTTTATTTAAATAACGTATTTACTTAGATACAAATATATGAATTTAAGAAAAGAAATTCAATGCCTATTTAAGATAAAATATCCAAAAATTCTCCGCTAAATAATGTTCAATTTTAATTTTTATTGCCGAATATACCATTAATTTAATGAATAATTAATCAGTAATATTTAGGATTAATGTGTATTTCGAATTTAATTTTTTTTTATTTAGAATATGTAATTTTCAACTTTGTTAATTTAAATATCATAGGAATTGAATTTAACTAATAAATTAATAAATATAAATATTGTTTATGGAATAAAATATGTATTGACCAAAATAATTTTATAATAAAATTTTATTAAATATATAAATATTTAATATATATTTGTTGTTTTATATTTACGTATATTTATTTATTTTATATGTTTAATACTTTATGTTATATATTTCTTATACGATATAGTTATGCACATTACATATCCAATTCGTATATTTAATTTATTTTTCTAATTATTTGGTCACTAATTTTGTGAATGTTTTAATTTATTATTTAGTTATCAAATTATATTTAATTAACGTATTTAGGGTTTAGGGTTTAGGGTTATATACAAAATTATATATAACTAATTTTGTATGTTATGTATATATATATATATATATATATATATATATATATACTAGATTGTTTTATTGAGAACCTTTGTGAGAGCGGAGCTCTTTATATTTTTTGTATACGTGGCTATCTGTGGAAATTTCATGAAGTCCATATTTTAGGGGAGACTTTGCCGAAATTTTCACATATAAGTCATGTAATGCATTAAATATTTATACTTACTTTTTATAGATTGTATGTCTTAACTAATTTATATGATTTCATATGCCTTATATGAAAATTTGTGATTAATTTGATCAAGTTGTATGATTTACAGTTAGTTCACAGAGGTGAGATATGCCTTACATTTCGTGCCAGTCACATCTCCTGTTTATGGTGTGACAAAATTGATGATCCTATACTCAAATCCAAGTCCTCATCGAATCATCTCAGCAATCACCAATATATTTCTATGTAAACTATATTAACTTGATGTTAGAATTGAGAGCACGTGGTTTGAATATAAATGCTGTTAGGTTATCAAGATCAAGTAATTGGTGAAGCCATTAGAAAGAGGTTTATGTACTCCTCTTCATGTGAGTAAATACTACTAATTATGGTTGTTTACTATATTTCAAAATTCTCTTTTGAGAATAAGTGTGCTTATACTCTCTGATGCATTAGGAACAACCTTTCTATGATTGTTTCTTTCTCAAGAATTATTTGGTTGCTTCAAATCTCTATCGAACTTTATTACTAATTTTCTTTTACAAGAGTATTTACTATTATATAATGATTTAAATATTGTATGACTTATGAAATCAGTTAAAAGGGGTGTATTGTATTTCGTTTTGAAATTTTTTGAATAAACTAGTTATACTGAATGATTGTGACTAATTTATGGCTTTTGGAAAATTAAAGTTTTACTATTGGAGTATATTAATATTGATTTTCACAATTATGAAGGAAATTGTTTTTTAGGAATTTCATCTAATAGAACCTTGTAGTAATGGTAATAGATGTTAGTCTTGGTATATCATGAACAATGTTACTGTACTAGGTCTTTAAGTCATACCATCAACTGTTTGTTAGCCATCTTATATACAACCAATTAGTGCATTGACTATTATTGCTCGCAAATACTAGTAACTAATCACTAATTCACTATTTTTTTTTTTTAGATTTTTTTCACACTTGAAATTTCTAAAATTCATGGTTTTGAATGCTCACTTGTGAACACCCCACCTAAACTAACAATAATTATAATTATAATAAAAACAATTAATAATAATAATTATAGTAATGATAATAAATAAAATTTAAAATTTAAAAAATTAATTAATTAAAAACAAAATTGCAAAAAGAAAAAGATAGAAGTAACATGGGAAAAACCAAATATAAAACCAAAAATATTAAAAGGAAAAATTCAAAATATATATTTGAAGTAAAGACATGATAATCATCTTCCAAAAAAAAAATGAATAGGGTTAACAAATTTGTGAATTAATCCAAATACAAAGAGGAGAGAAAGGCCACCTAATTAAAATAAAAATGCAAACTTGCTCACTTGCTTTCACACACTCTCACTTGGTCACACTCATACACTCCCACTCCCACATGCACACACTCACGGACACACACACTATTAAGAAACAAAAGGACACAAGGAAGGCTGAAAAAGCAAAAAGGAGTAGGAGACAAGGGAAGAAAAGGAGGGTTTGTTGCTGAAAAGTGGGAGGGAGCAGAAGCAATGGTGGTGGCTAAAAAGGGAGGCAGTGTGCATCAAAAAAAGTGAGGAAGAGAGCAGAAAAAAAAGAAGAAGGCTGGAGGCTTAAAAGGCAAGGCACTATTAAACTAAGGGAGGAAAGGAGAGGAGAAAAAGAAAGAGAAAAAAAAGGGAGGACGCACTGCTGAAAGGAAAGGGTGGCTGGAGGAGAGAGCGAGAAACTGAGCAACAGCAACAAATGAGCAAAACCGAGACCAACCACAAAGAGCAAACTAAGTGGAGAGTTAGGAGAAACCGAGAGAAGTGAGAGATTTGGGGGGGACCGAGAGGTTAGAGAAAGGAAACCGAGGAAAGAAAAACGAGAGCTACTGTGAGAAACCGAGCTGCAGAAAGGAGGCTGAGAAATCGAGCAGCAGCAGAGAAAAACGGGGAAACACACCGTGAATTAGTGAGGGACTGAGCTAAAGCCAAGTAGAAGCAAAACTGAGCTAAAGCCAAGAAGCATTCGAACCGAACAGAGGCTAAAAGTAGCTAGAGAGAAGAGAAACCAAGGAGCACCAATAACAGAGCAAACCGAGGAGAATGAATACCTCCCCTGTTTCAGACGCTGTGAACAGAGACGAACAGAGAGAAAGTGAGCTGAAGGTGTCTGCCAGGTTTCCTTAGTTTGCTGTTCCCATTTCTGGTTTTTCTGTCTTTAGTTTTGTTGTCGAATCTATCATGAATGCATGTAGAAGATTGGCTATTATCTATCCTTGTCTGCTGTTAGGTTGCTTTTGACAGAAGATGAGCAAGAGCGCATCAACGTATATATATATATATATATATATGTATATGTCCACGTATGTTTTTGCATCTGTGTGTTTCGGTGTATGAGAACAAGAAAAAGAAAGCAAGGAGGAAGGCAGCAACGTATATATATATATATATGTACATGTCTACGTATATTTCTGCATCTGTGTGTTTCAATGTGTATGAGAACAAGAGAGAAGAGAGAAAGCAAGGAGGAGTGCATCAACAATATATATATATATATATGTCCATTTGCATCTTGTATGTTTCGATGAGTATAAGAAACAAGAAAGAAGAGAGAAAGCAAGGAGAACTGCATCAACATATATATATATATATATATATGTATATGTCCACTTGCATTTGTGTGTCTCGGTATGTATATGGGCAAGAAAAAAAGAAGAACAAGAAAGAATGCATTGGTGCGCATCAGTGTGTATATATACATATATATATGCTCATATGTATGTGTGCTTAGGTATATATATATATATATATATAAGGTGCAAAAGAAAGAATGAATTGAGAAGAGGTTTTTTTTTTTTGGGATATCTACAGGTATATGTATATACATATCTATATATATATATATATATATATATATGTACATGAATATATGGGTGCATGCATAGTTAAACATACATAAAGTAAGGAAAAATGAACCAGTAGGAAGTTGTTTTGTTCTCATTTTTGTCATATTTGTTATGGTTGTGTTGTTTTGTTTTATTATTATTATTATTATTATTATCATCATTATTATTTCATTTGTTTTTATGTGAATATAAGACTAATCTTGGTCCCATGGGTAAAGTTTTATGAAATTTATCATGTGAGAATTTTGTTCTCCTCGATTGTATTGGATTATGTAAGGTTTTAACCTCCTTAGATCCCTAAATTGGTACACATTGGTTTTAAAAATAATAATAATAAATAAATATTTACTTTAATTAAATAATTTCTACTATCTATGAAATTTTTTGTGTGAGAATTTTGTTCTCCTCGATTGTATGGGATTATGTGAGGTTTTAACCTCCTTAGATCCCTAAATTGGTACACATTGGTTTAAAAAAAAATAATAACTAAATATTTACTTTAATTAAATAATTTCTACTATTTATGAAATTTATCGTATGAGAATTTTGTTCTCCTCAATTGCATGGGATTACGTGAGATTTTAGTCTCCTTAGATCCTTAAAATTATTACACATTCGTTTTAAAAATAATAATAATTAAATATTGACTTTAATTAAATATTTTTCATTATTTACGAAATTATCGTGTGGGAATATTGTTCTCCTTGATTGCATTGGATCATGTGAGATTTTAATCTCCTTAGATCCCAAAATTAATACATTGTGTTTTTTTTTTTAAAAAAATAATAATATAGAATCATACAAAAATAAATACTTTAATATCCTCCATTATTTGCAAAATCATCGTGTGAGAATATAGTTATCTTTGAATGCTTGGGGTCGTGTGAGATTTTAATCTCCATAAACCCTGAAAATTAATACGCACTTGAAATAATAATAACAATAATGATGATAACGCAAAAATAAATGTCTTAATAAGTTTTTTTATTTACAAAAGAACTAGTTCTTTTTTCATAATCACTTCATTTAAATCACAAAATAAAGATTAAAATTCCAAAAAAGGGGAGAGAGAATGAAGAGATCAGGAGAGTGGGAGTAATCAGGTTGTCGTAAATTAAAACACATAGACTAAATTTCAATCCTATTTTGTTTACGAAAATCTGTTTAATCTAAACCTTCCTGTACTCATCACAAAATTCACGAATCATCAACCAATAAACATGCCCTTTAGTTGAACTAAGTGGACTTTGATCCCAATCACAGGGTACGTAGGCCCTAGGTTTTCATCCTAGGTCAAGTCTGCCCTTTGTAAATATCTGTCTGTTTGCTTTCATTCTTGTTGTTTTGTCTCCTCTATTTAACGGGCATGTATGTCGATAAAAGGGTAATCGTGATAAATTTAAAAGCCATATTCTATTTCAACTGACTAGTTTAAGGTAACCGTCCTTATGGATGGGTGTTGTGGGGTGCCTAACACCTTCCCCACACTCAAATAGACTCTCGAACCCATCTCTGACTTCGCAGACCATATTGCCTTTTCTTTTTGTTTTAAATTGGTTTCCCAAAATTTTTCGTTAAAAATTTTGGTGGCGACTCTAAATAAATTGATTTTCGAGTTTTATTTTGGGAATCAATTTACACACTTTTTATTTTATTTCGCCGAAAGGTCAGTTACGACATCACTAGTACTTTTCAATTTGTAAAGCACATTTGCTTGCTATAAACTTGTAATTTTATACGGATTCATATTTCATTGGCTTGAAAATATATATGGTTTATTTGAAATGGCCAAAAGGTTGTAAAAATCTCTACCATTCCAGTCTGCTCTATCCTTAGTATAGTTAGTGGTATTTGCTCACTAAGTGTTGTTATCCACTCCTTATTTCTTTATGTTTTTTTTAGAGTAATGTTGCCCTAGACCTCCCTGTGCAGCATAGAGTCCTGTTTTCTATATTTAAGTGAGTCCTGCATTAACTGCAAGGGCAAAGATGATTCTTTTGTGTAATTGTGATATATTTTTGTACTCTAGTAGCTCCTATAGTCATAAGCAAGGAATTTGTGAATATTATATTGCATATTTGGGATTGTCCGCTGATTTTTTTTTGTAAGAATAGAGCTCTCTTTCTTTTTGTTTTGCAAGTTTGGGTTGTGAAGAATTATAGAAGTTAGGAAACTATAACACCTTAGGTTTTTTCTTTTAAATAATTTATTTGGGTTCAATAAAAAAATTCAAAGAGGAAATGTAAGGATTATTTAAATTTAAGTTGATTAACCATATGCCTTGAGTTTAAGGTTGGCCTAATGGTTAAGCTTCACCTAAATTTCTCACTATGTCAAGGTGTCAAGACAACACACCACCCTTTTAGGCATTTTTTTGTGCTTGACACATGGCTCATTAAAGGGTGAAATGTCAAAATTGCCTTTCTTTATTGTATGCAAATGCAAACTCGCAATGTAAGTGAAGCTTCTCCCTCCTCTCTCATCATTTATACTCTGCCTTCCTAACCCTCTATTACACCCCCTCTACAACTTGTTGCATTCATGGTCATGCAAGAATTCGTGTAAGTTTCAGTGCCAACCTCATTCTTCTCTACTTAATGCTAAGGCTTGGAGTGAGAATGATTTTTAGCATTCTTAACAAGGATTTCATTAAATTAATGTGTGCCTTTTGTTACATACTAAATCTTCAGCCTTTCCCCCATGATTTATAAGTCTAACATGTGGAATTTGATCTTCAATTTGCAAAACTCCCTTGGCTACACAAATAGGATTCAAAAAAGGGTAAATTTTCAAATTTCTTCAAAATTGACATGAATTGGTGAGAGATTTTTGAAGTTGATTTGTGAATTTTACACCTAATGGTTTTTTCATCCATTTCCCTCTCTCAATTTGAAGTTTACATAAAGAATTCTAAGCTAATTTTGGAAATCCCTAATTAGCAGGGTGAATAGGATCCTTAAGGGACTAATTTGTAATTTTTGAGACTTTAGACTTCAATTAACGTAAAAGAAAAAGTGATTTAAGCAATTGGAAGATTTCATTTTGAGAGGTAAGGGGAATTGATGATTTTTCTCAATTTTCCTTGAATTTTCATGGTTATAGAAGGGTGAAAATAAAGGGAAAATATGTTAGAAGAACCTATTGGTAATGAATAATTGTGTAATGATGTTCTTAGAAATTTAAGAGTGGAATTTGTTTTAAAAGAATAACTAGATTGAAACTTAGCAATGATTGAAATAGTGAATTCAAGTTATACTTGAATGTATGTAAGAATAAATGTTCTCACTTGGATATATTTATAAGATTCCAACTCCTAGTGAGTTGTGAGTGTTTATATGAAAATTTGATGTAGATGGCAATTAGAAGAGATTAAGGAAAGCTCTTAAATTCTACATTAAGATGTTAAATTTAGTGGAGATTAAAGCTTGACTTAGGAATTGTGGACTGACGAAGTTCTTATAACACTTTTTAACAAGATTTATGTTATAAAATTATTACTAAGAGTGTATGAAATAAAAAGAGGAATTAATTTAAACTTCCCCTTACAATTGTTTATTAAACATCCATTATTTCTTATTTACATAGGAAGTTCTTAGTGGAGTGAGTTCTACTAGAGTTAAGAAAGATTAGGTTACCTAATAGTTAACAACATTCAAGTGTGCAAATATAACATTTAACTCCTTTATGTGATTTATATTTTCTTTCTTTTACTAGAATAATTTTATGATTAGCATTATTATTATTTTTATGTATGGAATTGGTAAAGACAATTGAGAACTTATTTATACAATTATATATAATTGCCATATTTGTAGATTATATGCACAATCACCATATTCCATACACAACGATTTTATTTCCACTATTTTAGAAGGACTAGTTTAGGATGCTAGAAGCTAACACTAGTTCTGTTAGCCTTTGGTGCACCTAGGAGATACCTAGCTAGTGGGGTTATTGGAGATGCTAGCTCTGTGTGATGGCCATCACACATGGATAGGAGGGATGATAGATTTTGTGAGTTGTGGTCTCATGCCAGTCATTCATTTTATGAGTTATAATCTCACGCTAGTTAGTTAATTTCCCTCAAGGATTGTGTGTCTTCTCCAGTTATGATTGAACCTCATGAGCTGTCAGCCCATGCCGGATATCTAGTCTTTTATCCATGTTAGGCCTTCCCTCTAACAGATTTTAGAAACTAACTATTTTTATGCTTCATGGTCAACCATGACATTGGAAAAAGAAAAGTTTAACTGCTTTACAAGTGAGATGATAATCTTTATGTTCACCAAATAGCTTATTTATGCTCTAGAAAATTTTTATGTTATTTGTTGTTTTACTTTACTTCATTTTAATTTAATTTCTTTCTTTAATTGTCCTATTATATATTAATTAGTTACTAATTTGGGGGTGTTATCCATTAGTAATACTAATGTTGTCACAAATACTAAAGTTGACCAACCTGAAGGAGTCGAGGAGTTATCGTTGACTCCATTTGGTGAGACCTGTATTGCCTTATAAGGGCAAGTCCTTTTGAGTTGCATATTTTTGGATTGTAAAGTCAAATTTAAACTCCTTTGATTACTCTAGATGTATATCTAGATGATCACAATTTGTGTAACCTCACCCTTTTCTAGTGTATTTTTGTTTTGAGAATGTATCTCATCATTATTTTGATTAGTTGGGCTAACAAGTACTTGTAAAAATTTTAAGAGGTTTAAATTTTAGGGGAAACTCTATCAAAATTGCTATAATACCCAAGCTTGGTGTACATGCTCATAGTTAATCTAGCAAGAATGTTTAGTATGTTATTTATTGCATTATTAAATTTTTATATGTGATTTACGTCCCTTCCAGTGTGGGCCAGTATGATCAGGTTTTTCCTAGTTCTCTTGTGCTAGTTGCGCTCTTAGGTTTTGAGGTGTGATTGTGACTATCTTCATTTCTACATGAAACTATTGTAGCAAATTATAAGTTTACGATCGATTGATAGTAATTGCATCAAGTGTTATTTGATAAAATTAGTAATTGTCATTACATGTAACTATGACATTAAATTGATTAGGTTGTCTGAATTATTTTGGTTCATAGAGATAGGGTTTACTTCATCCTCTGTGCTTATCACGATTCTTTAGCTAGGGTTGTGACATGTAATTCTTCTCTTGGTACTTATTAATGCTTACCATTGTTTTGAACATTTTTTAGATGCATGTAATATGTTAGCTGAATATACATAATCATTCATAAATGTTTTAATTACTGAAATTTATTGAGATATCTACTTTAATAAGTTTTTATTAATGACAATGGCCTATATGAATTTCTCTTCTCCACGTGGAACTTGTTTGCCTATACCTAACAATATAAGCACTTATTTTATTTTTTCTCTCTTTGCCTACATGTCATTGTGTCAAATTTATGAGTCAATGACCTAATGAATTTTATAGAGTTTACCATTTATATAAGGAAAACGTATCAATATTTGCTTGGAAACTTATACTCAATGTTAACTTAGTTTAACTTACAAGTTAACTTGTTGAGTTTACCAAGTTTACAATTTTATCTAAGGATATATTTTCAACTTACTTGTAGACTCAAACTTAATGTAAATACAAGCTAACCTTGTATCCAAATTAAATGAATTTGGTTTAGTCAGCATCCTTTGGGTGAGTTAGGTGAGTTAACCTAAAAGAGAAAGCAAAATATCATAACTGATCATGAATAGGTTTAAACATATGTACACCTCTTAAATGTGAAGATGGATCACCTTCACCTTTGTACTCCATGCAAATTCGGATTGACTTGCATTTAATTCAAATAACCTCGATTGAATTGATGTCTTTAGTGAGATAGGTAAGTTAATCCAAATAAAAAAATGTAATACCAAAAATTGACCATTGGTGGGTTTAAACATACATCCCTTGGACATAAAATATAGAATTCACCTTATAAACAATGTTGATGGATTTGACATTAGATTTTTTAAAGAAAAACATTTTGTCTCATTTGTATAAAAGTTGAAAAGAACTTGGTTTTACATTGGACAAATTGTAATATTGATTGCAAAACTCTTTGTTTTTTTAAAAATACAAATTATTGACAAACTTACATTTAACCAAAATCAAGTTTGAGATATCATGTTATAACATAAAGTCAAATTTGTTGCATTAATTAATTTAAGCACACACTCTATTCAGCAACATGTGAATGTTTTATGAGAATTGGTTTGACTTTCACATTTCTCACAATTCACAGCGTCATTAGAGATGAGAGAGCTTCATTAATGAAATTGTGTGTTTAAATCACTCGAGATCAATGAAGTAGATTAATAATTAAATCTGTATTTTTTGGGAAACAAAAAAAATTTATATTAATTCCTCAAATTTAAATTTAAAACCATGACTTCTACATATAATTGATTAGTATTTCAAATGAAAGCATAATAAAAAATTACAAAAAGATATTCATGTTATAAAACTAATGAAAAATAAAGGATAGAATAAGAAAGAAAATTTAGATGAGAAATGAAAAGAGTATTCTCATTCACTTCTTAGTACATCATCCTTAGTACATAGTCCTATTTATAGGGCTTTGGTCCATAAAGGTTGACCTATATGTTACATTAACATAATTACAAATTAATCTACATAATTGACAATAATTTGGGGGTCATTGGGAATATGAACCCAAAAGGGTCACTCTTTGGGGTTTATAGATATCCACACAATCAAATGATTTATAACGCTCCCCCTTGGATGTCCATCATTAAAACCTTAATAGGAAAATTCCAATGGGATAAAAACCTAGTGAACGAAAAAGAATACACAATATTTGTGATGCTTATTATAAGCTGCCTTGTTAAAAAAAACCTTTCCAAGGAAAACCTAGTGGAACAAGACCTTGATTAAGGAAAAATAGTACAACACGTCTTTTACTCCCCCGGATGATAACATCATTTAATGTCTTTAAATCGTCGCTTCCCAATACTATTGACCAACTTCTCAAATGTGATTGTTGGTGATGCTATAGTGAATAAATATACTTGATTGTCATATGCACGAATCGGTTGAACATTGTCATTCTTCTGAAGATCATTAATAAATAATAATTTTGTTGAAATATGTTGTCATATCTCCTTTAATGTACCCTCCTTTTAGTTGATCTCTACATGCTGCATTATCTTTGTATTATATTGTTGGAAACTTTTCTCTAAGAAAAACTACACATCTTCTAGATATGTTAGGTCACTGGCTTAAGCCATTCATATACTTGAACTGCCTCATGTATCAATTCAACATGATATGATGAAATAGTAGCTAAAATTTATCTTTCTAAAGCTTTAAGACATAGCTGCATTCCTACATATATATATATATATATATATAAACTTGTTTGCGATTAAGTTTTATAGATATTAAACAAATATCTACATCTGCATAGTCCGTTAATGGAGATCTAGAAAATTTGAACAAAATAAATTAATATTAATAGCTCAAAAATATGATATTTAAGGATCAATAAATTATTTATCATCTTCTTGAGATTGGAATGAATCTTTATTTATATCAAAAAAATCTCACAACCATTGGGGTACTTAATGGATGTGCTTCATCTATGTAAAGTCCCCTTTCAATTGATGCAAACAAATTTCATATGTTAAGTGCTCAATCTATAAGTTAACATATAACTTTTTTTTCTAAAAATTTTCATTTTCAAATAATGTATTGCCCTTGAAAATTCTTCTAGAATTCCATCAATCAATTTACAATGATAAATAACTAATTTTCAAGTTCCTTTTAGAAAGCATGGGCAAATGCAGTCATTTATGATTTTCTTTCAAGAATTTTACTTCTTGTACTACAAATGCCTTTCATAAGTATGTCAAGAGCTTGAATTTCATGCTTCAAGTATCTCAAATCCTTCAGGGATTTTTATCTACATAATATCATGTAATAATTCTTATAAGTAACTTGTAATCACATTTGTTAGACTTACAATATATAATTCATGCATTGTCAGACTAAGTAAACATATGCACCACAAAATAATATATTCTCATAATTACATGCTTGGTTTTCTAAAAATTCTGTGTAATAATCTATGATATATCATTCTCATTTATTTTCTCATGATATTAATTGTACCCCACTGGCTTTACACCTTCAAGTGTTTAGATTGAAAATCGAATTAACTTTCACATATATTATTGCATCCTTCTACTTTGGTCAAGTACTTTTATATCTGCACTTCTTAATAATTTATAATCATCACTTAATTCCATAATATTATGCATTATATTATTATGTTGTCAACAACTATTTCTTTCCAAGTTTCATACTTTCTCATAATGACATAATTTATTGAGATCTCTTCACTTACTACTTTCAAGTACCTGAATCTCTTCTAAAGATTTAGTTATGTCAAGGTCTCTTTAGAAGTACCTGTCTCATTGATTTGGCCATCTTAATTATTTACTCTTTTTCATTTTCCAAAATTATCATGGAACTAGTCATCATTATAATTAGAGCATTTGCAACTGATAAGCACTTTCATCACCCCATTTGGGTTAACAAATGCCTCTGGTAGATCATTTGCTAACTTTTCAATGAACATTTTAATATTCACTTGTGGCATGTGAAGATCACAAAACAAAATACTAATGCATGCTATATAATATTTTTTTTCAGCTACCTATTTTCTCCCCCTAATTTTGAGATAACCAAATAATAATGGTCAAAACAATGCCACAAATATATCTCCTTTAGATATTCATTCTAACATTTTCTTTTAATGTCAAATGAGGACTCATCTTTGTACATTGTGGTTGACAAACAAACTTATCAATTACACATTCAAAAATTCATAAATGGGTAATATTTTGGCACATAACCCAAAAACTCAAGTTTTTTAGGGAGATTTTTCAAATATAACTTGTTGGCTTGATGCGTATAGTAAGCTCTCAAAATAATTATAGAACTTTGTGTTTACATAAGAATTGGTCTAAAAGAATAATTGGAGGCATCAAATAAATATTCTATTAGACCATAAAAGTATGAAAACATGGGCAATTTAGACTTCTCAATAAATATCCCAATAAACTTTTAATCATCAATTGTGATATAACTTCACCAGTACTATTAATGAAAAATTTCCTCATTGTATAATCAGAAAATTGTGCACACATATTCTTGCAAACTTCAGATTACAAGTTGATAACAATGATATAAACATTCTAAAGATGCATCTATTCAAAATATTTTAAAAATCAGTATTGAATGAATGAGCTCATTAGCAATTAAATATATTTCAGATATACAAGAGATATAATCGCAACATTAACTGATGATGGTCACATGACTAATTTGCCCTTAAAACAAGTAATATAGGAAAATTCATTAAATAAAGAATCTTCAGGTTTTTTAGTATAAAATATGTAAATTCTCAATCTTATTCACATCATTGACTCGGTATGGCCTAACCGGTCATGCCAAACATCTATAAACTCCTAGTTCACTTTCTTATATGATTTCATTAAATTCGTATGATATCATCTTTGGGGGAAGATCTACATCTTTTTCAAAATCCCCATCCATGTTTTTCACAATAAATCATTTTGAAATAAATTTCTTAATAGATTTCATTTAAAATCTTAATTAGAACTATGTTTGTATAATACATGGTAAACATAATCACTCTTCACGAACTTTATTTTTTTTTTCATGAAATTGTGCTTTTATTGCACTTCAATGATTACCATTGGATTAGTAAAATTCATTTTAAGCAGAGTGATAATTTCTCTTTCATGTGTGGACTTAAGCAATAGACTAATGCATTGGTGGATCAATTCTTTCACAGAAACACAAATCCATCACAATAAGACTAAATGAAGTTTGTGATTTAAACATTTGATTTTAATATCATATATCACAATTTCAAGTTTGCTATAATAATGTTCTTTCCTTCCAATTTGGTATTCACAAATACCAAAAAATTTGACATACAATACTTGTGTCTTCATGCTTATGTCCACAAACTTTGATAACATCTTATATTCATGTGAAATCTCATTAATGTTTCTCATTATTCCATTTCTGGTGGAAATTATGACAAGTCTTCATTGTATCATCATCCATGGTCAAATATAATGAAATATGGACATTTTCTTTGAGAAATATCTATGTGTAAATTATGATGTTCAACATTATTTGCTTAAAAATTTAAGGAAAAACAAATTCATTCTCTCTTGCTTATTACATATTCATTACATGGAATATGCAAATAAAAACCTATATACCAATTTGCATTTGGAAATTGGTGTAGCACAAATAATGGATAGTCTTGTGATATAATACATTATTAACTTTTGGAAATATGTATACTAAACTTTCATTATCGATATCCATACTATACAATATTATAAAAAATAGATATAAATAAATTCAATAAATGTATCATCATTTTAAAATTGTTCTCATATTACTCACATTCTTTTAAACATATTTGATATTAGTAAGAAATAAAATAACACATAAACAAGTAATAAAAACACACACTTTTCTTAATACAAGTGTCACAAATGTGCAACTAAGGTATTTTTTTTAAATGTTACATGTAAATATTTATTATAAGTAGACAAGAAGTTGCAATTGACATTTTAATTTGTAAAAATTTATTATAATTAATCCATTATTTATGCATGACTAAGGACATGAATAATATGTGAGAAGTGTAATTAAGATAAAATTCTCATAAACTACATAAATTGTCATAATAAAATATATTAGAATAACAATATCTCCATTAGACCTTTTATAGCCTTTTAGGCTTCAAAATAACTTTTGGACTTTTCATGTGACTTCTAGTCACATTGTAAATTGTAACCACTAGCCATAAAAATAAGTTTATGATATATTAATATCCATAGTAGGTTACTTTTAACACCCTTTTGGATCATGGTTCATAAATGGTCAATGCTACTCATAAACATGTTGAAATTGAGAGTTTTCAATACCATTTAGTGGCATGAAATACATAACCGTTAGGGCTATAGTAAACAAAATTTATAGCTACTTTGCATCCTCTCTAGTCATCAAAAGATGATACAAATCTTCTATGACCATTATCGGCTTTAAAATGACTGAAAATGATGTGGCTATTAGCCATTCAATCATGCATAGCCTTTTGATTTTCAAGACATTTTCTAAGATCAAATTAATAATCATATTACAAACATAGATAAATATATTGAATCTATAAATAATATAGAGCAAGAACAAAAGTTCTTACCTTCTTACCTTGTGATGACAAGAAATTCTAATGGATTGACCATCCACCAAAATAATTTTCAATAATTTTTCAATAAGTATTATCAAATGGATGCATGACCATGTATTTAGGAAAAAGATCATAAGAAAAATTCTTTGTCAACATGTATAATACATATTATTTATAAAACTAAATCCTAAATGAATTCGACCATTATAAGATCATTTCAACAATATAATATCTTAATCAAATAGAGAGATAAAGAGATTACCTCAAATCAAATAAGAAATGAACAAATTTGATTTGAAATGTGAACTTGGAGTAAGATTGTGTTGATAACGTGTTATAAAACTAAAGAAAAATAAAGGAGAGAATAAGAAAGAAAATTTAGATGAGAAATGAGAGGAGTATTCTCATTTACTTCTTGATACATCATCCTTAGTACATAGTCCTATTTATAGAGCTTTAGTCCATAAAAATAAACCTATAGGTTATACTGACATAATTACAAATTAATCTATATAATTGGCAATAATTTGGGGGTTATTAGGAATATAAACCGAAAGAGTCACTCTTTGGGGTTTATGGACATCCACACAATCAAATGATTTATAACAATTCATTAATTAAGGTACACCACACAAACCATGTATTATAAGGGTATAAAGAGCACTAATAATACATAATTGATAGGCCAGCTACGTGACAACATTATGATCTCAAACCTCATGAACTGAGCAAGATAGACAACACTAATACAATAATTAGAAAGAACAAGTAGTTTTACTAGTACTACCGTATGACAGAATGCGAGTTTGAACTCAAAGACTTTTCACAAATTATCAAAAACTCTTCTTGTTAGATCACACTTAATGACTGTGTTCCATGTAGACTAAGAACAACAAAAAGAGAAACCTCTTTCAATATAAGGGTCTCTCTCTTTCCATATATGCAGCTGGTTATAGCTAGGTGGTGCATACTAATGCCTTATTCCGCCATGGCTGGGACCAGAAGCATGACCTTCACCTTCTGTTTGAGTTTGAAAAACACTCCTATATGTCTGATGTTCCACGGTAGGTGATCTTGGCACTGAACTCTTCACAAGCTTGTACTGTGGTGACTCTAGCAGGAGATCCTTTGGCTGTTTAGCACCAGCATGCAGCCCTAAAATGTTAACTGGTCGTGCTATTTTTCCATGCATGATGCTCAGCCAAAAAAGACTGAGAACAAGAAGAAAGAAGGCAAAGATTGAAGCCTTCCAGGCATTACTGCTGGCTATATGAAGTGACTAAGAGTTAATGTGGGTTATATTGATAATTAAAATTGCAAGATTTTGCTAACATTTATGCTTGAGTACATATGTGAGAAAAGAGAAGCAAGGTGCTTTGCTATTTATAATGCGGTTTTAAGTGCACAGATTTTGTTGAACTGTTCATTGATAGTGGCTGGTAAGGTATTTGTTATTTTTGTAATTATTAATTTTGTTCGTTATATATTTGTTATTTTTTGTTATTATTGATTCAGTTTATTATATTTAAAATTTACCAAATTTGTAGATTTTGTTTTAACAATACTTATTATTTTAAGATTTTTCATTGGATGCATACTTCCACTATTTGCCTGCCCATGCAATTAATTTTTTCTAAAATTCTACACCAATAACATAGGCCATAATCAACTCCGGAAAAAACAGGCTCTACTTATTCCAAAATTAGGAATATAACTAATTTACCACTTATGTTGAGTGCTGTAATACTAATCACTAATTTTATAACACATGTGGGAGATTCAATCGTCACACAAGACTCATGACCATGATCACTAGTTCAAAAATGTCATAGAAGGTTTTAAATATTATATCAAAAATTAGAATTCTTAATTAAATTCACTACAAAACAGACATCGAACTCAATATAATTTAAGCACAAAAAGGAACATTGATGAAATAGACAACTTCTGGTGCGCCAGTAGTAAAATCTTCCCCAAAAGAGTTTATAAAGTAAAGCTTATTTCAGCGTCAAATAAGTTTATAAAGTATAATTCTTCAGTTAAACTATACACTTATTATACTATTATTGAAAATTATACATTTATAATATTTTAATTGAAGACTTGATAACAATGACATGATGAATTACACTTAAATTTAATCATATATTTTACATGTTATATTTCTCAGGGAAGGTCTTGGTGATGGAGCAAGTTTGACTTTATTCATTTGATCATGGTGATAAAGATAAGCTGAAACGCCTGTCGATTTGTTTTAAGGATTATGTGAATCGATATTCTAATTAACGACACTCGTTGAATATTAAAAGTTCTTGAAAATATTCAAATAAAATTGCACTATTTAATGATTAATGAGCTAGCTCTCTTAAACTAATCATTAATTTTGTAACTTATTTTGATATGAAAAATTTTTCGTTGAAATAATAATGTAATTCTAAAAGTTTTTACCCTAAAATTGCAATCCGTAAACTATTAAACCCTTAAACTCTACAACTCTAAAATCCTAAGTCTTAGAAATTTAAGCACTAATATTAAGCTTAAAATCCTAAAATCTCAACGCCAAAAATCAAAATTATATATAAAAACAAAACTCAAAAGTACCCTAAAATGATTCTAAATCCCAGAAGTCTAAGACTCTAAACACAAAACTTAAGGGTTAGGATTTTAAGAATTATTACTTCAAGGTAGTTTAAGAAATGATTGCAATATTGAGGAAAAAGAAAACTTAATTACCTATTCTGATTTGTGTCTCTTATAGTCCCCTGTAATCTAAATAAAGTCGCATCAACCTAGAACTTATTAGTCCAATTACAATAAGCCCCTTATTATCAAAATTTAGAAACTTTACATATCCAAAATTAGTAAATACCCTTGATATTGTTAACCCTTTTATCCCCTCTTCAGCTTTCCCAATCAATCTATTCATCCATATATAACCTTCGAAGACTGGCCACACCCATTTATATGAACATTAGTTCCTCACTGCCAAAATCTTATATATGTAGTCTTTGAGCTTTTGGTAATTTAAAATCATCTATTTCTTTTTCTCTGCTTCTTCCATTGTTAGTTGATATTAGCACTTCTTTTTTCTCATATTTGTTTATGAAGTATGCTACAACAGAAATACCGTAGTTTCCATTTCAATTTATAGGCTACTGCTTGAACTAAAACTTATAGAAATTGAAGAATAATCAAGAAATATTAGTTATATATGTAATGATAATATAGTATTAAATTTTTTCAGTATAAGAAGGATATAGTGAATATTTCCACGTTACCAAAAGAAAATATTGACGTTACAAACTACTTAAATAGCTGCTATATTGCATTATACTATTCAAAAGGAAGCCCATAATCAAAAGAGTTGACCAAACTTGACGACAAACCAAAACAACAGAAAAAAAAAAATGAAAGACAAGGACATAAAGACCAGGAAAAGAAAGCAACTATATAGAACGAAGCATTTCAATTAATTGAAATAAAATTTTCTTCCCAATGTTGCTTCAATCACTTATGCCCTTCTCCAGGCGGGCTTGGACCAGTTTTGTCAGCTTCTAATTTTGGAATACTGTTATTCATATCTCTGTGACCTTCCATCATTGAGCTCCTCTCAAAGACACCCTCTGGCTTTTCAGTAACATCTCCATGCAGCTCTGATGTGTAAAGTGGCCTTGACATCACAGGAAGGAAACACAGCCAACAGAAGAGAACAAGAAGAATTAAATAGAAGGCCATGGATAGGGTCCTTCCAGTTCCAGCCATGATTGGTAGGTATAAGCAAATATGCTTAATTATATACTGAGGCTTGAAGGCTTTATTTTGTGAAGTATGTTTGAGACTACTTGAGAAGAGAGTGGAGTGGTCTTCGGTGTGTACCAGTACTTCTATTTATAGTGTTTTTCAGAGGGAGTTAGTCATGAGTGTTGACCAATACCGAACCATTTAAGTAGTTATGTTATGAATTTGTCATCTGTGATACTAACTCTTTGCTAAAGCCATAAAGCATGAAAATTACGTTTTGGTCGAAAGGGAAAGTATCTAGGCAATGTAAAAGTTATGCTTCTAGATAGTCAAACTCAAATGAGTTTTTGTTTCTTGCTTCTTAATTTGATCAGTCTGCTAGTTAGTGTCACTTGAACAAATCCATATGATATGTTACATTTAGCGGG
The DNA here is from genome assembly GCA_037074485.1 of Delonix regia. NCBI lineage: Eukaryota > Viridiplantae > Streptophyta > Magnoliopsida > Fabales > Fabaceae > Delonix > Delonix regia. The sequence continues at coordinate 5,902,245 of CM073454.1, read as the reverse complement.
CGAAGAGATGACAAGTACTTGTTGGCCAACCTTGTGTTGAGGAGAAGTTGCTTCTGGTTTTAAAAAATACTTATTTAGGTATATTGAAGTGTTTGGCCAATTTCTTCTAGGAAAAACTTGCTTCTCAGTAATAAGAAAAGCAGCTTTTTTCGCTGCAGAAAGACGAAAAGTGGTGCTTCTTTGAAGCAGATGCAAAAGCAGAAAGTCAACTTTTGAAATAAAAAGTAGTCTTACTCATAGAGTCATAGTTACTGTAATTACTTCTAATATTAATATCTACACTTCCTTTTACATGATTTGAGTCATCTGACAGCATAAAGCACATTTTTTAAGGAGTTGCCAAAAAATTTGGATCACCTATTATTGTTGCAGGCGCTAAAATTTATTTTATAATTTATTTTTTATTGCACATAGTTAATTTTAAATTATTTGTCAATATTTATATTTACAGTACCTATTGTAACAGGAAATGATCTAAACTCGTTGCCAAGTCCAAACTACATCTCAAATAATAGTAGAAGTATATATCAAATAATTTAGTCAAACGCAAACTAGTTCTCTCTTACTTTACTTCTTAAAATAACAGAATTTCACATCAATTATCCAAGCTCTTAATAAGGGATTGCGTTAAGCAAAAGTTGATTGATCTGACGTAGAAATTCCTGGAGAGAAATCAAGTTGATTGATCTGGAGTATATAATTTTGGGCTGAAGTTAGCTTGTACGACTCTTTCAAGGCAAGGTTAACTAAAAATAACATGGAAAATTTGCTTCATATGTTTAGATGAAATGGCTACAAACATGGTTCCCAGTCAAACTTATGCAATTTGATTCCTATATGTGGTAGTGGAATTGTGTGGAAATTTTGAACTCAACCTTGAAGTATGGATGACAATGACATATAGAAACTGACATAAAACATAAACATAAATATTGGGACATGATCAAATTTGAATTGTCCGTACTTGTATTTTGATATATACTACAAAATATAGTTATTTTCTTAAGTATTTATGCTTTATATTTAAAAACAACAATAGGAATGTTGTTTTATCTTAGGGTGCATTTAGTATGCTGGAAAGAGCATATAATAGAAAGGGAATGAGAGAGGGAAATTTTTTGGATAGTTTGTTTGGTATAATGTGAAGGCTTCCCACCCCTTTCTTCCAGAGATTAGATTCTCTCACTTGTGGTAATCTTCATTCCTTTAAACAATCTATGGAATGAAGCTCATTTCCAAGGAATTATTGAAAAAAAAGATAAAACTATCCTTGTTCTATGTAATAGTGTTCCAACAATGTCGTCAAAATAAAATAAAATAAAAAGAAAAAAAAATTTTGATTAGGCCAAGTCAGGGCACATAATCAAACCAAGTTAAATTCTGGGTTTACATATGATCCAGCCTGTCTCGGTTATTATTTTTATTTTTCCTAATTTACTTTTATATTATTTATAATAAATTTTAAAAATATTAATTCTTTTTAAATTCTTATCACTTTTCATTTCAAATCTTAATTTTTTTTCCATTCCAATGTTTATTCACTTAAAATTTTAAACTTTTTCTTTAACAAATTTGCTTTTATAAAATAAAATAATAAAATAGACCCAAGTTAGCCTGTGTTCACTCCTACAAGTGAGATATTACTCATTTAATCGTGTTTTGTTTGTGGTGTGTTTTAAACATCTCCTCCTTTCCTTTCTAATCTCCTTCTAATCAAGTACAAAATCTTTTCTAAAAACTTATTATACTCTATTACATACCTGACGTACTTTTTGCCTTCATCATTTTATCCTATTACTTTTTATTCCAATCCTTATTCCCTTTTCTATTCTAACAAAAAATATTCCTACATACCAAACATAGCCTTAGATGCAAAATGAATAATTGTATGTAATAAAAAAATAACACAACCAACACTTCTGTAATTTATAGCAAGTGATCTAAAATTGTTAACATGATACTCATGTCAGGCATCCATCATACCAGTCCAGCCCCTAGTGCATTATCAACAGTATATACACTTTATACCTTTCCCAGAATCATGAACTCTCATAAGTCATTCTCCTTTTTCCCTATGATATAAGCCAAACTATTGGTTCAGAGTATATTGACAGACATTAGTAAGTGAGCCAATTATGCTGCCTTGGAGTTTTATGTTGATTTGATTTGTTCAAACATTAATGATGTCTTCGCTGAATATTGGACCGGTTTCTTGCAAAAGCAATATATTCAACACAAGTCAATTATTTATAATTTACCTTTTATTTTAGGATATAAATTTTTTTAGATATTTGCTATTAATTTTTTTAATAAATATATGACACGGGAAAGAGATTGTCTTCTTATTGAAATGATTGTCTTTCAATTCGCCCGTCATTTTACTAATGCACTTCATATAAATTAAATTCTAATTCCGTGATACTTGAGCAAGTCATTAGCCTTGACATTTTTGTTACAAACTATCGAACGGTCTATATATTTAGGTTATTCATTCTGAGTGATTTTCAAATTTAATCTTTTGGGTATTAGGTAATTAATTCTTTGTTGGTCACTAATGGTAACTACTTGGAACAACTTGAACTATGATAAAAACGGATCTTACAATACTAATATGTAGTAAATGAAATCTAACCACAGTTACAGTAAATAATCTTCATTTATTGGATCAAAATTTTGGAAATTTTGTGGCTGTCATTAATTTTTTAAAAAGTTACCTATTTTAGTTCTTAAAAAATTACCGGAATTTTTTTTTTTAATTATAAACCATTGAATTTGCATAATTGTTTAATATACATGAACCCTCAAAATGCACTATTATAGAGAATCTGAATCTAAACCCTTAATATGTGAAATAATAGATTTCCAAACTTAGGTCTCAATAATTACCTAAAGTTTGCTTTTAGCCTTTGAACTCTTCCTGATCTATTCAGGTGGAGTGAAAGCAGATTGACAACACATTACACTTTTGGACTTGGGGCAACCAAAGCATATATGGATGGTCATACATTTTCCTTTTGGAGAAAGAGAATGAATCTAATTGTTCAAAGGTCAATATCACCCATTGTGTTTTGTCTAGTACTCCATATGACAGCAATTATTGTTCTTTGATATGCTTCTTCACCAACCCATGCAACCTCACTACATCTTCTATGTAAGATTAATTACATAGAAGATCATTAATGCACATAAGGCCAAATTTATACAAAGAAACGTACGTGTAAACTATGTATTACATTGTCCTTGAGATAATATGTACTCCCATTATATTAATTACTGTGTTTATATGACAAATTACTTTTTGGATTAATTCTAAGCATTTAAAAATTAATATATTACAATTTTTAGAATCTCTTCTCAAAAATTTTTTAAGAGTTTCTAAGTAGGAATTTTTTATAAAAGAAATAAAATATGGTTTTGTTCTAGCCAAGTTATAAATTATAAATCTTAAATTCTAAACTCTTATTAAAAGTAAAACTCTGTATTGAACAGCCTTTTATGAAGAATTATAGTTTTCTAAAAAAGTTACACTTGTTTAAAATTTAAACAAACTTAAATGAAAATGCAAAACAAATTAGAAATTAGAGTCTGGTAATTTAACCCTAAGATATACAATATGTTAATTTGTGGCTTACATTCCTCTATTGCAATTTCAAATAAGAAATGTTTATGGGTTGATTTGCATATGATTGATACATGGTCAATTTTAAAAAGGTTTAAGTTTGAAATTTAAAAAAAAATCATTTAATTTTAAAAAGGATTGAATTGTTGATCCTTTGCTCAAATCCTAGTCCTCGTCCAGTCACCTCAGCAGTTTCCAATAAATAATTTTAATGTAAAATATACAAACTCGATGACCATGTACAATTTTGAACGGAGAACCAAGTGATTCATTTTTCTTTTGATACTCACCAAGTGTACATATTAAATATACATTGATTCAGATTACTTGCCTTACATAATTTAAAATATTTTGAATAAAATAACTTCTATTAACTTAAATACCTATTATTTTTAGCTTGATAAAATTTAAATATTTAATACCTGACCAATATATTATCCAAATTCATCCTAAAAGTCGAGATTGAATATGATTATTGATCCCCAAAGGCCGAACTTGAAAAAAGAAATAAGCCTTATAGAACCAGGCCACATCTAGGTTCAAATTGTATAATTGGGCCGACCCCATTTTCCATATTATGTTACAAACTATTATTTATAATAATATACTATATACATTGTATTTTTTTAATAAGATTTTATTTACGTAAGAAACAGAATCCTAAGTTTACATGAAAAAATAATAATAATAAAAGGTTTAAAAAAACATATAATATCAAATGTATTTTTATTATATTTACAAAAATATAAAATTTCTGTTATAAAAAGATTGGGCTTGATTGGGCTTCAGCTTTAAAATTTTAACCAAGTTGGGCTTAGACACATGCAGATTGTAATTTGAAACTTGGTTGACTTACTCTTACAAGAGCTGTCAGACACAATTAGGATTTTAAATATAAAAGTTTTTTAAGAAATTGAACTCAAATTCTAGAAAAGAGATAATCGGCTTGGAATTCTGTTCTAAAAAGTAATTTCCCGATTTTAAATGTGAAAAAAGCTATTTGAAAGTGTTATTTTCATCTGTTGTTCTTAGACAACTAAAAAGTTGCATTATACTTATGAAACAAACACCTTGATAGAATAATTTTTATGAATGACATTATAATATTTTTGAAAAAAATAGAGGATATCATGAGAGAAATTTTTTTATCCAAAACAGATTTTTTCTCAAATTTTATTTTTAGAAAAACTCTACATAAAAACAAAAGATAAAATCAAACCGGCCCAACATCTTCTTATCAATGAGTTAAATTTTCGATTAATTAGATTTAGCAGCATCTAATTGCAGCCAAGGGAACAAAATTCGTATAAAAATGTATAACAATTCAGTCTCTGGTAGTCAGTAATTTCCTTCGGCACTGTACAAACTAAGAACCCAAAGAGTGTGATTATCATAAAGTAAGAGACACTTAGTTCTCAGTGCCCACACTGAACCAGAACTTGCCATTTTTCCAAGCAGGCACCAAATTCTGAAAAACATATCTTATAAAAAACAAATAAATAAAGAAAAAATGTATTTTTAATTATTCACTTATTACAAAATTATTATTTTAGTTCCTTATTCATTGAAATATTTAAAGTAATTCTTCACTCATTAAAAAATATCATATTTAGTTTTTTACTTTTTAAAAAATTATTCAATTTAAGCTCTTTACTAAATCTTAAACCTTATTTTTAAAGGATTAAATCTGGTATTTTTTTAAAAAGTGAGGGATCAAGTATCACATTTTTTAATAAATAAAAAAATATTTTAAACATTTCAATAAGTGAAAAACTAAAATAATAATTATATAATAAATAAGAAACTAAAAATATATCTTTCTCAAAAGGTAAATAAATAAGTGAAAAATGTCATTTTTGCAAACCTAACTCCGTTGATAGTATCTTTTGAGAGATCTACCCCAAGAGATGTGGCTACTGTCTGCTACTTGGCTTTTCCAACAGTGAAAGTTTGGCATGATGAGAAAATTAAAATACTGACATATCACAAATATGGACATATAATTACTATACAACAAAATTAGAAGTGTTTATATATATATATACACATATCCGTCACAAATTTAAAGGATAGAATTGTATGATTTCTTTTTAAAGTATTTGTAAACAAAAAAAAAAAAGATCTGAGAATATTCGGAGTATTATTAAGCCATTGTTGGCCGCTTTCATAAGCAACATATTGCCAGAGTAGGGTTCATGCACGGTACAACAATTTTCTTTAACAAACTAAAACTTCAAAAGGTCCAAAATTGAGAATATTAGTGACATCTTTTGGGTGTATCATAAGTAATGTGGTACAAAAAAGACAATAACACATATACAGAACATTACACTAATACAAATACTGTGGCACAAAAAATTACGAACATTTATGTACAATATTTGGTGAATAGTGGTATGAGGCATGCTTCAGTATCTCTTGTTGAATGAAATAGTATCCAAAAATATGTGTTTATTACATCATCTTTAAAGTAATATTTGTCTCTATTATATTTGCAATAGGGTTTATGACAAATGACTCCTATTTTAAATCTGTCTAGATTCTTATTTATGGCAGGAATATGTTTAAATACAATTTTCCATGAAGGTTGTATTTTTTTGAAAATGTATGTCTGATCAAACTTCAAACAAAAAGTTATGACTATCGAAAAATATAAACATTTTAAAATTTAAATGAAAATAAATAAACAAAATAGTTTTTTATTTAAATAAAATAAATAATTAAAATTATAAAAATTGTACACTAATTATTTAATAGCACTTATTTTTTCTTCAATTTTTTAGTTTAATATGTGATGTGAACAATCATATATATGGGTTTCAAAACCTTTAGATTTATTCAATATAAGGCTTGAAAATCTATTACCATAATTACGTACTCTTTAACTTAATTTTTCAAAGTGACTATATATGATATATCTACATATTTAAAATCAATCCTTAGAAGAAATATATTATGGATGTGACAAAATTGAAATTATTCTTTCTGGCTTTTATGTAATTGTGTCAACATTAATAAGAGGATTTTGGAACTACATATATAGAGTGGCCTAACTATATATGCCAATACTTAGGACTTGAAGTTGATTACTAAAATCTATACAGTTCACATGAATAACTCAGAATTTAATGCCCATGTATTATAATTCGTTGTCAAAACATAGAAGCATGGGTTTGCTATAAATCAACTATTCAACAAAACTGTACCCAAAAGAGATTTCAATCCGTGCATGTATATATATGTTAAAGCATGGGTTTCACTTGAACCATTGAATTCTTAGGTGTCGTGAACATTAAGCAAGACATAGGAAAGATCAGGACTTGTACACTTATACTTGTTTTTGTGTTGTCTATTTATTATCATCATCATCAATTCATAATCTATTACTAATATTACTATTATCTACTATTGTTATTATTTAGGGAGAAGAAAATGTTGCATTAGGCCGTTGTAAAATTTAAGAGAGCTAGCACTGAAGGGTAAGCAACATATCAGCTTGCAGGTTGGTTTGGTATTTTGGTTTGCACTAAACTGGTTAGTGAAATTTAATATTGACGTCGAGTGATTTAGAAAAGTATGCTCACGAGTCAACTTAAGATTGGACTGGACATCATATATATTAATATGGATATTTTGATACCAAAATTGAAATTTTTGTGAATTCAATCAAATAGGTGAATTTTTAATTCGGTCATTCACGAATTCTGAATTTTGTCACACAATCATTCATTAAAATATTTGTAATGTTATCCATATCTTACAGGTATTTTGATAATTTATGGGCAAAATTAATTAAAAAAATCATTTGCAGAGGGCTAAATATATAGTTCACCCATCCATTACTAATCAAACTATTAATTCCCCTCTATAATTTATAATATTGCATCATATCTAATATGAATTTTGACATGCATATATCCAGCACTAACCCAATACTTTTTCAAAAGTGTTCATAGCTTCCAGCTTCCACATGTGTAGTCATCACTGGCCCAACTAAGCTAGAAATTAGGAGATTACTGATATGGTTCAATCATAAGTCTAAAGCTTGGAGCGTTACTATCTTAAAGATCACATCAACTATAATGCCCAATTGATATATATTTTCTTTTTTCTTTGGCCAAAAGATGAATATCATTTTCAGTCATCTTTATTTGGTATACCTTCCATCTTAACTTCATGACCCTATGGGAGTGCATGCCTCTTCGTTTCTTCTCCATTCTTGAAAGCGTTTTCCTCCAAACAATTCCTTCCCATATAAAAGCCATAGATGGACTCTTATAATTAGTTATTGCAGACTCAAATATTTCTTGTGCTTCTTTGATCTTCTCTATGGGCAGGATTAAACAAAGATCTTCCTCTTTCGGTTTTGTTATTCTTTTATTTTTATGCCTTCATCATGAGTTGATTTCTGGAGTTGCAGCTTGGTCATTGAAGGTTTGGAAGTGGGATACTTCTCCTGAGGAGATGGTGAGAAACCCTAATATCGCAAGAATGACTATTTGGACTATGAAGAACTCAGGGCCAAGCCGTAGTGGGGAAGGTCATAGGTTCAAGGGTCCCCAGCTTAATCCCTAGCATAAGGCCCTAGTTAAGAAGCATAGATAGACTCAGATATATATGAACTAATTGGAAAGGGGCTTATAGAACACGATAATTATGTAGTGTTCAAATATAATTTAGATATGAGATGTTTTATTTTTGTGGATTTGATGTTCATCTAGAAACGTTATTTTCTCTTCGAGCCAAACTTTCATGTGAGGAAATGTTGATAAACTTTAAATATTATAATTAAGCAAATACCTTTAAATGTCAGAATTTTGTTTGAAATCTCTTTTTTTTTTGTTGGAAGCTAGAGAAAGTTGATGTCAGAGAAGCACATAGAATAAACGGATTGGCTAAATTAAAGAAAAAAAACAAGATTAAAAAAAAGAAATGGGGCAAAAGTTCACTTTTCAGTTATGAAATTCTAGTCAAGTTTTGTTTTATTCTAGAAGTTTATTTTGTTTCAACGTGGCTCTTAATGGTTCAGAAAAGGATTCAATGTCGTCCTTTTCCTTATCCGTAATCCATGCATACTCAAAATTTACATAATTGTCAATTTCGATCGATAATGGGATTCAAGTGAATTGGACATATAAACTTCATGAATTTTTTCCTCCCTAACAAAGGTGCAAACCCAGATGGATATACAAAAATTTTGGGTGTGTTAGTAATGTTTGAAAGAATCAAAATGATGTACAATATTCTAGAGTTGATTATTGGGCCAGGATCATAAAAATTGGGCTGGATTTTGGTTGAAATGAAGAGCCCAAGCCCCATTTCTATTCAAGCTTTTTTATTTGGACTGTTACCCTTCTTTTTGGGGTTGGTCCTATCAAGCATGATGAGTTTCTGACCCATAATCAAGTCTTTATGTTACTTAAAACATGGAATGAACTATCACTACAAAAAATGGCTTCTGCGATGATTTTTTAATGACTTTTGTGAGAGTTTTGACCGTTATATAATGGTTCTATAATAGTCAATAAAAACATCGCAAAAATTACTATCACAAATAAAATAATGAAGTAACATCCCTTAACTCACTATATGTAGGATTGACAGAAGTGTAAATAAATGTAGAAACCAATGAATATGATAAATATTTTGATTCTAACTTTAACTATCCTGTAACTCTTTAACAAGGACTTAATAACAAGAAAAAAAAAACATAATCATTTAGTCTTGTATATGTCCAAATTATCATAGATAGTAGTTGTGGTTACAATACATTAAGCAATATATAAACAATTAAGAACTCTAAATATTATACACATCACAATTCCCATAATATAAGTCTTTATGTAAATAAGAACTTCTTAATATGCTAATTCCTGGGTTCCACTTCGTGATTGAGTTTCTGGTTACTTAGAAATAGATATACATAAAAACATGAGATTTTGTAATCTTAGTTGTCAATAGCTTAATAAAAACATTCTATTTCTAGCCCTTACACATCAAATATACATAAATCATACAAGAGAAGCTATACACATGATGACATGCCGAGAAAACCTTTTATTCCACCTTTAGGCCAAACCTAGTGGGCCCTATATGAAAACTTTAACACTTCACTATCCTATATCAATTCAGGGTTTCATACTACCTCATAATGTAAAGGCTAATCACAAGGGGAACTTTGTGACACCAAACTTGATGGGTGTCTCCCTACTAGTATGCATATGCCAAACATATAAAACATATCACATGTACATAGTTATTAATAAATAGAACATTTCAAAGAAAAGTAAAATGTTCAATGGAGAAGCTGAAAGCTACCTACTTGAAACTAACTTTTTACCTTCTGTTATATATAAGCTTCTAAGACACTAGGGTATCTTATCTATCATATCAAATGAATTCTTAATAATGTACTCCCATCTAAAACTCTAAAATTGGTATCTCTAACATCTCCTTTTATTTAATTGCTTTCCTTTAGAGGTTACTTTAATTTTTAGAAAATACAATATCTTATTAGAAATTTTTTATTGCAAAACACATAAATAATGTCCTAACTGTAAATAATTTATATAACTAACTAATTAAATAATTCCTTGCAAAAAAAAGGAGTAATAAGATGAAATTGATTAAACAAATATACATCTAATAACTTACATAATAATTAAACGTCTAATTAAATAATTAACTTTGACATTTTATAATACCCATACAATTTAAATTTAGCAATTAGGTATCCATGGTAATCCTCTTCATGCTCACTAACGTGTGTGTATATATATATATATATATATATATATATATATGTATATAATATTTATTATTCTATCTATTTTTTAGAAGCATAATGATAAGAAAAACTCACCAAATTCGTGCACGAACAGATTTTTTGGGTGCAAAAAAATATAATTGGTTTCGGTTCCGTTTAGCTACTTTTCTCCTTTCTTTCTGCCTTGTTGACTTCTCCACTTACTACCCAAGTATTCCCAGGTATTTTGGTGTCACACACAGCCCCAAAACTTGGTGGAAAACCGCTGGAAGTAGCAACGTAACATACACTGTTTTCATGTCCGAAAACAGAGTCTGAGTTACACTTCCGTCCAGCTACTTTTCTACCTTTTTTTTGTTTTCCCCTTTTTCTCCCTTGTTTTCTTCCTTACTTAATACCTAACTTCATCCAGCATCTAAACGCATCATTCACTGCCCAAAAACATTCCAGAAATTTGCTCAAACTCCCCCAACATCACCACATTATATCAATCCGAAAACCATAACGTTTTCTTTACTTTTTTCTGGTTTTCCAGTTCTGTTTTGGTGTCCATTCCCTCCAGCCTTGCCTCCATTTTAGAGAGGAATATCACCCCTCAAAGTACTTCAAATATGAAGCAAGTTTGGCCTCCAAAATCATCATTACAAGCACTAGCAAGTTGCTCAATTTACTGCTCCATGTTTTTTCAGGTGTGTTTGGTGTCTAATTTGTTTTCTATTGGTTTGTTTTGGTTTTGGTTGGGTCTTTTCCAATTTATTTTACTCCTTTAACCCTTCTCAGCCTTGGGAACCCCCAACGGTTGCTTGACACATGATTGAGCGTCATTACATTGCCACTTAGTGGCCGGGTTCTTGGCCCTATAACATCCCACTTGCATTGTGTTGGAAGGTTAGACACGTCTCTAACCAACCAGGCAATAAGGGAGTAGGTTGCATGATGAATTTTGGCCACCCATGCTTTTTAGTTGGTCCCATTAATTCTTTTACTCTTGAAGTAGTGCCTCCAAACAAATACATGTTCCTTTGTCACCTTATGCTTTTGCTTATTTTATACTTATCTTATGGTATGTGTAAGCTATCATTAGGCATGACTATTTATTCCCTATTTTCTTATGCACACATATCTTACCACCTTGCTCTTTTCTTTAGTTTTGGTCTAGTATTTCCTACTAATTAGGCAATGAAACCATAATTTGTTAATTCCTTAAAAGTAAGTGGCCTTATGATCGTATTATTTGATATGGATTTTTAATACTTTCTATCTAATTAGGCCAATAGCATACTAATTTAGAGTCATTTATACCTTTGTCTACCGAATTAAGTCTTAATGTCTACTTGGAAATGTAGGTAGCTACATTATTTGATATAGGGATTTAGTTACCTTTACAGTTACTTGTAAAATCTTCATTATTTGATTTTAAATTATGTTAATGCTACTTCCTGACCAAGTTATGCTTTACCAACTGTGCTTTAGTTTACTAATCAATTTGACTATAATGAAATCATAATTTGATTTAATGAAATCATAAATTATTATTATTATTTTTTCCTAATTAGGGTGAATATTCATAGTAAACTTGGCTTAATCTTGTATGAACATATCATATTATCTTATAGGAACTTATACCCTTTAACATGTTAATTTTGAATAACACTTTCTTCTTAGATAATCTTATTGGTTAATCTAAGCTTAGTTTAAATGTCACATAATTAACCTAAAAATGTCTTTAACGAAATATAAGGAATCTTAAGCTAATTAAGGTCATATAAAACTTTCAACACATATAGGCCTTATTTCATTTGTATATATATATATATATATATATATATATATAGCTTATAGATCTTGAAATTGACTAAATCTTCATTCACAATATAACATATTAAACTAATTTTAAATTAAAGAACTAATAACTTTGGTGACTATAAATGAGTATATAAATAAATATAGTCTATCATAGAAGTTGCTAGGATCCTTGTATATTTATTTAAAATTGGAAAATATTTCTAAAACTATTCCTTTTTTTCTTACATCATCGACTTTTTATGGGTAATACAAATGACATTTTTCATTAATCTTTATAGAAGTCATCACGATGGCATGTCCTTGTAACGATCAAGAAACCCTTGTTAAAGTCATCACATAAACACATTATTGCAAGACTCAAAATAAGTGTTGCAGTGTTATAGTTTTACGATAGTTTTTCTTACCCACTTAATCACATGTCACTGCAACGGTTAAAAAAAAGTGTCGCAATGTCATAGTTTTGCAGTAGTTTTTTTGACCGTTACAATCACATGCCACTACAATGGTTAACAAAAACTATCGTAATGACTCATATTTGTGATGGTTTTGACAAAATAGTAGTTGATGGTGTTATATTCTCTGTGGCACCATGTTAAACCATTGCTGATAGGTTTTTTTCTTTATATCCTACTTCAATTTTTTGTGACAATTTTTTTTAATAAATCACTATTATGTAAGTATGATAAAATACCAATAACAACAACACAATCTAATATTCAAAGCCAACAAGGCCTACTTGATAATTAACTATAAACATAATTACATACAAAGTTGAACATAAAACCATAATCAACTCAAAGGTGAAGAGTCATCGTACGAGGAGTAGTTGAGGATTTTCTCAAAGAGACTTCTCATTGATCAAAAGGAACTCCCATATTAACGGCGACGTACTTTACTTATATATAATATATATCGAAGTTTCTAACACAACTAATTGACAAAGCATTCTAGTTTTGCATGAAACTAATTGAAGCATTTATTTATTTATTAATATAATAAGCAATACACAAAGTAATTTTATTATACTTCATGTAGCTAAAATTTATAGTTACTGGTTTTAGTTGCGTGCATTAAGTAATTTTATGATAACTTAATAAAAGCAAAATCTTAATAGGCTATTATAACTGTGCTAATTAGTGGCAGACTCACGGCCCTCAACTAGTAATGATGCAAAATTTTTAATTTTCAAAAAATGTTTATATTTTATTTAAAAAATTATATTTTAATACTATATATGTTTTAAAATAAAATTCTTTCTTTAAAAATTTTGAATCAAACTAAATGAAATTAATTTACCAACAATGTCTCGACTATTTCTTTCACAAATTTAAAGATAAGGCTAAATTTAAATGAGTATCATACCATATATTACTTTCCATATTAATATTAACTTTGTTGTCTATATAAATGTGAAGACATTTATATCAACTCACTACTCATATTATGCATAACAAAAATACACTAAAAAAAGATACCATTGCTTAACAATGCCATGATAATTCAATAAATAGTTCAAAAGAAATTAAAAAATTATCTGATAAAGTATCAAAATTTATAATTGTCAATTTAAAAGAAAAAAGTTATATTTATAGTGCATTATAAACAATATCTTATCCTTCAAATTTTCAAAACTTTTAAAGCATTTTTAAAGACAATTTCAAGGTTTAGTTAAAAATAACATATTATTATTTGAACTTAATTAACTTCTATTCTATTATTGTAAAACTATTATTTACAAAAAAAAAATGTACCAATTGTTTACATATAAAATAATATAATATCATACACATAAGACATATGAGTCTAACGAATTCAAATCAAAATATCAAATAATAATAAAAAAAAATAACATAACTTAATTATGTGACATCACTAATTTTGGCGGGTTCAAAAAATTAAAACACATGGGGGCATAAAATCATAACCTTTTACCAACGTTGCTCTACCACTGGTGCTAATTAAGAGAGAGGTCTTTTTTTTAGCCAAATAATAAGTTGTATGATAAAAAGAATTGCATTTGCAACATGACATGTCTTTTTTAGAGAAGTATGTAATTGAAATTTAATAAATTACAAATCATTTACTATAAATAATTTTTTTTTAACTCTTTATCGGTTCAATTAAGTTGTTCGATATATCGAGATTAACTAAAACTACCCTTGGTTTGAGGCTTTGAAACTCCTTGCTTTGATCGAAAATAATCAAACATATAATTCTTCTCATGGTACTTGTTAATACTTACCACTGTTTTGAACATTTTTTGGATCCATGTAATATACTAGCTGAGTATATAATAATATAATCATCATAAATGTTTTCAATAGTGAAATTTATTGAGATATCCACTTTAATAAGTTTTTATAAATGGCTATTGGCTATATGAATTTCTCTTCTCCACGTGGAATTTGCTTGCCTATACCTACCAATATAAACACTTATTATATTTTTCTCTCTCTTCGTCTACATGTTATTAGTGAATTGACTCGTTGAGTTGATCCCATTGAATTTTATAAAGTGCAAAATTTATGTAAGGAAAACGTGTAGATTCACTTGTAAAATCTTACTCAATGCAAACTTTGGTGAACTTACAAGTTAACTTGTTGAGTTTATCATATTTATGATATTATCTAAGAAAAATATGCTAACTTGCTTGTTGAATCGAACTAAGTGTAAATTCAAGTTAAGCCTGTATCTGATTTAAACAAATTTGGTTTAGTCAGTGTTCTTGGGGTGATTTAGGCAAGTAAACTCAAAGGAAAAAGTAGAATACCAACATTGATCACAATGGATGTCAAACTCTTGAGATTATAATTTAAGTTTACAAGTTTATGATTACATTTAAAAAAACAATTAAAATGAAAACAAAATAAATATAATTTAGTTAATTATATAAAATGATTATTTATATATAACTATATTAAAATATTTATACTGAGTACTTCATATTACAAAATAAGAATAATTATATTTGACTTCATATGATTTGAATTTTATTTGAATAATTTTTTATTGTATATAATTTTTTAACTGTGTAATTATATATTTTAATAATTATTTATTAATAGAAATAAATTTTTATAAATTTATATTATAAGTTTACATTTTCTTTACGGGTTTGTCTAAATTCATAGGTTTGACAAATTTGTTGTCCTCAAATGGGTTTGGACATACACCTCTTGAGTGTGAAGATGGAATACCTTCACCATTGTACTTTGTGTAAATTTGGACTGCATCTAATTCAAATAAACTCAGTTAAGTTGATGTTTTTGTGATGAGTTAAGCCAGTTAATCCAATTTAAAAAGTGTAATGCGAAAATTGACCGTGGTGGGTTTCAAACATACATCCCTTCACACAAAATATAGATTTTGACTTATAAAGGATGTTGTTGGATTTGACATTAGATTTCTTTTTTAAAATCAATTTTGTCTAAATTGCATATAAGTTAAAAAGAATTTGCTTTTACATTAGATGAATTGCAATATTGTTAATACAACTCCTTTTTTTTTAAATATAAATTATGGACAAACTTAAATTTAACCAAAATCAAATTTGCAAAATCACGTTATAATCTAAAGTCAAATTTGAAGAATTAATTAATATAAGCACACACTCTATCAAGCAACGCATAAACTTATTTCGAAGATTGGTTCATCTTTCAAGTTTCTTAGAGTCACAGTATCACTCGAGATGAGAGAGATATGTGTTTAAATTACTCGAGATCAATAAAGTAATTTAATAATTAAAGATATATATTGTTCAAAAAGCCAAAAAATATATCAATTCCTCAAATTTAAATATAAAATTACGACTTATAGCCGATTACTATTACAAATGAAAGCATAACAAAAAATTACAGGAAGAGCTTAATTAAATAAGGCACACCACACAAACCTTGTATTATAGGGTATAAAGAACCCTAATATTAAGAGGCCAACTAGGAGAAAACATTATGATCGCACCCCTCATGACCTGAACAAGATATAAAGCACTAATACAGTGATTAGAAAAGTATGTAGTTTAGTACTGTATAACAATGTGAGTTTGAACACAATTTTTTACTAATTATCCAAACCTCTTATTATTAGATCACACCTAATATTAAATTCCATGTAAACTAAGAACAACAGAAAGAGAAACCTCTTTCAGTATAAGGGTCTCTCTCTCCTTCCATATATGCAGAGCTAGGTCATGCTAATGCCCTATTCCACCATGGCTAGGACCAGAAGCATGATCACCTTCTGTTTGAGTTTGAAAAACATTCTTATACGTTTGATGTTCCTCAGTAGGTGATCCTGGCGTTAAGGTCTTCACAAGCTTGTACTGTGGTGAATCTAGGAAGAGACCCTCTGCCTCTTCATTGGCACCAGCATGCAGCCTTAAACTATCAGTTGGTCGTGCCATTATTCCATGCATGAAGCTCTGCCAGAAGAGAATGAGAACAAGAAGAAAGAAGGAAAATGATTGAAGCCTTCCAAGCATAATTGCTAGCAATGAAGTGACTAAAAGTTAATGTGGGTTGTATTGAGATTTAAAATTGCAGGATTGCTAATATTTATGCTTGAGTATGTGAGAAGAGAGAAGCGAGATGCATTGCTATTTATAATACGGTTTGGAGAGCTTAGATTGTGTGGAACTATTCATTGACAGGAACTGGTAACTTATTTGTTATTTTTGTAATTATTGATTTAGTTTGTTATATATTCGTTATTTTTGTTATAATTGATTTAGTTATACTTAATATTTACCAAATTTTTTAAATTGTTCTAACAATATGTAACAAATGCAATTTTTAAGGATGAAAGTGAAAAGAAGATTTGTGAAGGGTTAAAATCAAATAAGAACCAGAGGAAAGTAAGATTTTACCTGGACTATAAGGAAAACAAAAAGAAACACTGGGGCACAAAGAGAATTAAAACTTGCCAAAAATATAATTTCAGCCAGAATTATTTTCTGCAAAACACGGTTTAGAACAAAAAACAGGGGCAACGACAAATAAAAGCATGGCAAAAGTTGAATTTTCACCTAAGACCAAAACACACTCCAGCGAAGCAGTTGAAGCCTAATGAGATGGAAAAGCCTAACTGGGGAGGAATAAGGGTGCATGAAGAAAACGCAACTCGTTGTCGACGCATGGAAGAAGAGGTGTCGCTTTGCCATTGGTGGAGCAGCGCCTCAGGAGGCTAAAAGTTCTGGGTTGCGGGGAGCTTGAAGACGCAATGGGAAAGGAAGAAGTAGTAGCAAAAGAAGAAGTGAAGAAAACAGAGTAAGAGACAAGTGAGAAGGGGAGAAAAGTGTGCGGCTTTGACGGAGAAGGAGCAGGAGTTATTAGACGGGTAAGGAAGTTAGATTTTGTTTTTGAGCAATGTGAAGCTTAAACCAGCACTAACATTCATATCGCGGGAAGGATTGTGGATAAATGGCGCGAGGAAGGAACTTTGTTCCAACTTTCTGAGTAAAGAGAGAAAAGTTAAATGAAGAAAAGCTTATCTAAATTTCTGAAAATTGTGTTAAAATACAATGCATTCGTTTTCCTAACTTAAACTTTGTTTTCTTTAACATCTTGAATGCACTCTTAGATGTGATCTTCCTCCTGCTTTGAATGCTTCATGCCAATGAGGATGGTTCTAAAATTGCAGAAGCCGTACTACTTGATAACAAACTAGAAGCAAGATTGTATGACTAAAACCCATGTTAACAAGACAAGGTAGTTAGTAAGTCCAGACACCAAACAAAGTAGAAAAATGGGACAATGGCGGTGGAAATTTGAGTAGGATGCATGTGTGAAATTAAATACCTAAAGGCTGAATGATTTATGTACCAAAGTGACAGATAAGCTTGCATGCATGATGGGATCCCAAGGGTGCATTTTCAGTCAACCAAATATATAAATATATCAATGCTCATATGAAGCCACGGTCTTTGTTGCCCAGATAGTTTGAAATTGTGCTACTAACTATTGGGGTGATTGTTCATCACATAGTTGGCTCATATTTTATAGGTAACCATGTTGATTGATCTTTTTAGCTTTGTGATGCACTACGAAGGGTACTTGTTGTACTATGAAAACATACACGTAAGCATATGTGTTGCACAAGCAATATAATGATAAGTAAAGTATTGTTCTCACAAGAATTTGGAACTAAGATAATTGCTAAGTTTTAAAATCAACACCCTAATCTAAATCAAGCCAAAGATACATCATAATTAATGAAAAACTAAACTAAACAAAATAATATCAAATGAGGACTAAATGCATGATTAATTTTGGAAGTAAGAGGCTTAGGCTTAATGAATCTCCTATCATTTCATAGAAATCCAACATATTTTCTTTAACATTGTGCTTAATAATATAATTTGCTCGTATATGATTCTTAATTACCTATAAGGATCATCTAAATTATTTATAATCATTCCCTTTATACTAGTCATTAATTCCTTATGCAATTAATTAAGAGACTTTATGAAGAACAGATCCTAATGTGATAATGGGAGGCCGGTAGGTTTTTCATGTATGAGAGCTGAGCTCTCTTTAAATGATTGGCACGGGCTAGCAAGTAGGCTATAGAGCTTTTAGGATGTCTTATTTTTAGTAGAGACTTTGCCAAATTTTTCACAAAACCTAATTATATCCACTGTTCACTCTTAATTAGTGAACTTTAAGTTTAGTATGTAGTTCCTAAGTCAATTTATTTTGATAGATGAACTACATAGCATTGTTTTAGGCTTGCAAAAGTGGGATTTTTCCTTGTTATCTATGTTGGTTGCACTCTAGATTTTTGGGATGTGACACCCATCTCCTTACTTTAGCTGTCTAGACGATGAAAGATAGAGATGATGGTGTTATAGATGATAAAGATTCATATGCAAGCAAGAATACTATCCAAGAAAATTATAAGACATGTAAAAATTTGGAACATACCTCTTTAGAGCGTGTTTCTCATCTTTTAATGATGCCTTTGAATGTGAGACGAAAATGCATAATGGTGGAAAGCATTCATGTTGACCAAAAATGGTCCGGAGGGAAAGCTATTAAAATTGTTAAGGCTAGGGGTATTTTTGTTCATTGAGAAGTCATAAAATGACTCTAGGTCCTATAATATAATTACAAAATATAAGGTCTATGAGAGTAATTAATTGCAACTTATGGGCCTGAACTGAAATTTTCCCTTTCTTTTACCTAGGATGTTAAGAAAAAAATTTAGTATTTAATATAGTAGTAGAAATTTTCTAATTAGTAGTATGCCGCAAAATACCGATTATTTTAAGACTTTTCACTGTATACACACTTAGGCTTTTTGCCTGCCAATGCAATTAATTTTTTCAAAAATTCTACACTAGTAATTAACATAGGCCATAATCAACTCATGAAAATTCTGGTTTTACTGATTCTGAAAATGGGACCTTAACTAATTTACTACATATGTTGAATGTTGTAATTCTAATCACTAATTTACCAAGTTTACAAAGTTTGTGCTTTTATCTAAGAAAAATATGTCAACATGATTGTAGACTTGAACTCAGTGTAAATTCAAGTTAACCTTGTATCTGATTTAAACAAATTTGGTTTTGTTGATATTTTTGGGGTGAGTAGGCGAGTTAACCCAAAGGAAAAAAAATAGAATATCAATACTGACCATGATTGGGTTTAATCATAAACACACCGCTTGAGTGTGAAGATTGAACACCTTCATCTTTGCACTCCGTGCAAGTTTCGACTAACTTGCATCTAATTCAAGTGATTTTGATTATATTGATGTTTTGGGCCGAGTTAATCTAAATTTGAAAGAATAATAGCGAAATTGACCATGGGTGGGTTCAAACATACACCACTTGCACACAAGATATAAAATTTACTTTATAAACAAAGTTGTTGGATTTGACATTAGATTTCTTTTCTTTTTTTTTTTAAATAAAAATATTCTTGTCTCATTTGTATAAAATTTAAAAAAAAAAAATTTCTTAAATTGGATGAATTGCTATATTGATAGCAAAGATCTTTATTTTCTTTTAAATTTAAATTACAAGCAACCTTAATTTTAACCAAAATCAAGTTTGCAAAATCACGATTATAATCTAAAGTCAAATTTACAGAATTAATTAATTTAAACACACACTCTATCAGGCAACACGTGAACGTTTTTCTGAGGATTGGTTCAACTTTCTAGTTTCTCACGAGTCATAGTGTCACTTAAGATGGTAGAGCTTCATTAACGAAACTGTGTTTAAATCAATCAAGATCAATGAAATAAATTAATAATCAAAGATATATATTGTTCGACAAGCAAAAAATATATTAATTCTACAAATTTAAATACAAAACTACAACCTAAATGTAATCAATTCGTATTTCCAATAAAAAATATTAAAAAGTTATAAGAGCTTCATTAAATAAGGTACACCAACAAACCTCGTATTATAAGGGTATAAATAACACTAATATTACATTATTGAGAGGCCACCAGGGGGCAACATTATGATCTCAACCCTAATGACCTGAACAAGATAGACAACACTAATGCGATGATTAGAAAAGCAAGTAGTTTACTAGTGTTTGACAGAATCCGAGTTTAAACTCAAGACATTTTACAAGTTATCCAAACCTCTTATTATTCGATCACGCCTAATAACTATGTTCCATGTAATCTAAGAAAAATAGAAAGAGAAACCTCTTTTAGTATAAGGGTCTCTCTCCTTCCTTATACGCAACTAGTTATAGTTAGGTGGTGCATACTAATGCCCTATTCCACCATGGCTAGGAGCAGAAGCATGATTGCCTTCCGTTTGAGTTTGAAAATCATTCTTATATGTCAGATGTTCCATGGAAGGTGATATTGGCATTGAGCTCTTCACAGGCTTGTACCGTGGTGACTCTGGGAGGAGACTGTCTGGCTTTTCATCAGCACCAGCATGCAGCACTAAACTGTTTACTGGTCGTGCTATTTTTCCATGCATGATGCTCAGCCAAAAATGACCGAGAACAAGAAGAAAGAAGGCAAAGATTGAAGCCTTCTGCTAGCTATATTAAGTAACTAAGAGTTAATGTGGGTTATATTGAGAATTAAAATTGCAAGATTTTGCTGACATTTATGCTTGAGTACATATGTGAGAAAAAAGAACCAAGGTGCGTTGCTATTAATAATGTGGTTTGGAGAGCACAAAGTGTCAGTTTCATTGATGGCCACAAATTACCATTATTTGTTATTTTTGGTATTATTATTCATTTGTTTAAAATTTGTTGTCTTTGTTATCATAAATCTAGTTTATCTCAATATTTACTAAATTTTTAGAGTTGTTGTAACAATAATTTTTTTTTTTTTTTGAGATTTCTCATTCTATAAATATTTCGACTATTTATCTGCCTATAATACAATTCAATTTTTCTAAAATTCTACATGGGTAAGATAGGCCATAATCAACTGTTGAAAAAGTGGGTTTTACAGTGGAAAATCTAGCGTGTCGATATATATATGTGTGTGTGTGTGTGTGTGTGTGTGTAAACACTAATTCATGATCTGAAGTTCGTCAAAAGTTCATATTTCATCACATATGTGGAAGATCTAATTGTCACAAGACTCAGGATCATGATCCTTGGGTCAAAAATGTAGATTGTACGTGATACCGCCTTTGAATTGTCATAAATTTTTTCATTGTTAGATCAAAATTTTGAATTCTTAATTAATTTACTATAAAACAGACATCGAGCATCATTATATAAACACAAATAGGATCAAATATCAATAACTTTTGAAGTGCCAATAGTAAAAATTTTCCCCAACATGAACGAGAGTTTATAAATTAAAGCAAAATCTAGTTAGTTCAGCATCAAACTAATTTATATATCAAAGTGGATCCCTGTGATCTTCGTAACTATTACAGTGAAGTTATAATTCAATAGAAAAAGAAATGGGTTTTATATGGCCGACAATACGATATAAAAAGTCTGTGAATTTGGTCAAAATAAGACAGTTTAATTTCACAAGCTTCGGGCGTCCTACAAACCAAGCCATAGAAAATAGATGGAATTTGGAATTAAAGCAAACCGAACCATTGAAATAGCACCAAAGTCAGTTACACTAAGATTAGAAATTGGAGGGTAATATTATATAAATTGTTCATGCAAGTAAGCGACGAGTGAAATGAATCACATGGATATAAGAACCACACGCATCTCAGATCGATCATCGATGTCACTTAACTATTCGTAGTGGATAATGCATTCTCAAGTCTCAACTATACATGCGATGTACATTTTGGTATGACATGGACATGTGGTCTTGTGATCTTCCATATTTCATATGCTACGCCCCCACTTTGGATTATGATAAGCAACCTCAATTCATTGCTTCGAATTTATTGCTGTTTAAGCTTATTTTTGGTTTCCGCTATTGATTTCTTTTTAGAGTATAGTAAAACTTTGAAGCCATCAAAGCATGAATTTGCAGTTTTTTCTTTTATCTAAACTGAGTTCTTGGATTAAAATATAATAAATGTATGGATTTTTCAAAAAACATGATAAATAATTTTAACGTACGGATGATTCATCAATTAATATATACATCCATTATATTATTAATAACCAAAATAATATATTTTTCATATTTTAATTAAAGGACGTGATAATAAAAGTATAAAAAATTGTACTATGCTATTCTTCCCCCAGGAAAGGTCTTGGTGATGGAGCAATGAGCTTGAGGTCATTAATGGGAGTGCCAACTGTATCGGCAATTGGGAAATCTAAATTATTGAAATTTTTTTAATTTAATATTTTTAAAATTAAATTTTTTGAAAAACTATCACAATATACAAAGACATATTAATAGTTTAGAGTTTTTTAAAATAACGGATGGCATTCTAACCTATATAAGAATTGATATAAAATACTAATATCTCTGTGTATTATGATATTTTTTTTCAAATAATTTTTATTAAAATTAATGGTCAATTAAGAAATAAAATTAGTGGTTTTAGGAGTTAAGTATGATTTCATTTTGGTTTTTTGGAATAAAATCAGTATTTTAACTCTTGTTTCAACTAAGTTTAGTTACATTTTAAAGTAATTTAAGTGTTAAATTTTGGCTGAATATTTAATAATTTGTAATTACTCAATTTCATATATTTTTTAGAGGTTTTTTAATGCAAAGAAATGTAAGTCAAAGGAGACATGAAGCTTAAGTGCTTAACCAATGAAAGCCCAAATCCAAATGAAGTAAAAAAATAAAAAACAAAGAAAAATTGATTTGAAGCCCTATTGCTAAATCTGGAGCTAGGATTAGCCCTCAACTGGTCATGACATAAAAAGAAGAAAGGAAAATTTTTGGATAAAATAAAATGTCACCGTGACAAGCTGAGAGTTGGTCATGGTGACATATATGTAAGGAGCAAAATGAAAGCATTTTATGTGCAAAAATTTGCTAGATTAAAGGCTCATTTTGAGGGTTTTGGGGAGAGGCCACCCTTCTAAGTCATTTTGGAGATTAAGGAGGCTCGAGATAGTCCAAAGAGGTCCAAAGGCAAGTGGGAAGTTAGGATTTGAAGAAGATTCACCAACTAAATTAGTTTTGCTCTCTTTCCTTTTTTTCTCTTTGTATTTCTTCATCCATTTGGATTGTGCTTTGTTTTTCATGTTGTTTATTCTTTTGATTATGAGCTAAACCGGTTGTTTTGAAATTATAATGAATCCTAGTATATGGTAGGACTCTTATACTCTCTTTACTTGCAATTAATGATATGATTTGCTTACTCATTCCTATTCTTAATGATTCTAAGTGTGTGGAAACCATTAGATGATATGGGTACCTAAATGAACTTAAGAAAGGAAATTTAGAGGTAGACTCTGGATTGGGTAATGTAAGTTCATAAAGCTTGCAATGATAAGTGTATTAATTCCCATGTAGGATAGGAATATACCTATTAGCCTTAGATAATCACATTAGGACCCATTTTTCATGAAGTCTCTTAATCAATTGCATAAGAAATTATGGATTGGTATAAAGGGAATGCCTATCAATAATTTGGAAGATGCTTATAGGTAGTTAAGAGTTCTTGACTAGCAAATTATACCATTAAGCACAATGTTAAAGAGGATATGTTAGGTTTCTATGAAATGTTGGGAGAATCATAATCATAAGCCTTTTACTTCCAAAATTAGTCTAGAATTTGCCTTAATTTGTTATTTTTATGTTTTTAGTTTACTTTTCCTTCATGACAATTTATCTTTGGCATGATTTAGATTAAGGTGCAAATTTTAATGCTTAGCCAATAGCTTAGTACCAAATCCTTATGGGAATAATAATTTACTTATCATTATATTGGGTGTACAATACATATACCTTTGTGTATGCTTTGGTAGTGCAACAAGTTTTAGGCGTCGTTGTCTAGGATTTGTGTGCTAATTTTTACTAATATTAATACAAAGCTTAGTAAATCTTAACTCAAGCCTTGCTTGTGTTTTCTTTTGTTTTTCTTCTTGTTTTTGTATTGGTTCTTTATTTTGGCTTTGTCTTGGTTTGTGTTAAATTGTTATTGCCTTTTCTTCTCTTGTATGATGGAATATCCATGACTGGTAGAAAGGATATTTGGTGTGTATGAACTTGATAGAAGGAAGGATAAGTTTGAGATGCACACTAGTTTAGATACTCTTGCTAAGACCCCTAGCGTTTGTTTGTAATTTGTGATATTTGTGGAGATGGTCACTTCAAAGAGCAATGCCTATAATGTGGAAGGTGCATAGTTTGAAGATGATTAATAGGAATCAAGATAATTTTTAACACCACTTTTATATTCCAAGTTAGAGTCATGAGCAAAATATTTCATGCAATCATAGTCAAGCTTCTTCATCATTTGCATTATACCTATCTCACCTACATATTTTGAACTTTAAACAGGAGCCCCTGTTCAAGAGCAACAACTAAATTTGAAAGAGATATTAATGCAGTATATGGATAAAACTAATGTTACAATTCAAAATCAAGTGGCTTAGATAAGCCACTTAGCTATTGCACTCCATAATTTTCCTTAAGAGAGTCTTCCAAGTGATATGATAATTAATCGTGAAGGAGATGATAAAGAACATTACATGGATACTACTTTATAGAGAGAAGAGAAGTTACCAAAGGTTTCCAATCATTTTGAAGGGCAACATGAGCTGAGTGTGGATGAAGGTGAGATGAATATGATTGCTTAAGATTAGGAGGTCACCTTCCAAGTGGCCATGGCAAGCCAACCTCTTGATGAACAAGAAAAATATTGAAAGTTGGATATAATAAAGAATGATGTTTTTTATGAGGGTAAGAATAATCATTTAATACATCCTCCAATAGAGATTTAGTTCTTATTTATGGGAACCAAGACAATTTTATAAGTTGTTTAAAGCTTTTGGAAGCTTTTACAATTGTCAATGAAGAAATAAAATTTGAGCTCCTTAATATGCCAACATAAGTGTGTGTTTCAACAAAGCCATTGGTAGAGGAATCACATACTTGGAATTAGATAGAACACACCCATTCCATATGAAAGTTTCTTATCCATGAAAGAAAGAGAGTAAGGTCATTGTAGTTTTTGCTAGGACCCAAGATTCAGCCTAGAAAATCACCTTGGGACTTTTGCCGAGTTAGACAAGGTAAGACTGGGTCTAAAAGAGAGAGAGAGAGAGAGAGAGAGATATATATATATATATATATATGTATATATGGATTAATGTTTATTATTTTAGAATCAAATCATCGTCGTTAGAAAGATTGAGAAAAGAAATAAATGGGCACAAAGGAGAGAATGGATGTATTCATGAAGCACATAGAGAGAGAAAGAGAGAGAGAGAGAGATCAAAGATGAAAAGCAGTAGAGGAAATGGAAGGAGAGAGAGATTGAAGATGTAGAGAATGGATGAAGTAGAGAGCCAAATCAAAATTGAAGATGCTAAAAATAGACCAACAAAGCACTAATGTAGAGCAGAAGACAAGATTAAAGATGAAGAGCACTGTTTGGGTATTAATTCTCAATAATTCAATTATTTTGCCATGTTATAGGGGGTAAAGTATGATTTTGTTTTCGTTTCATGTAATAAAAATATTGTTTTAGCTCTAGTTTCAATTCAGTTTAGTTAATAGGTTTAATTATGCTTTAAAGTAGTTGAAGTGTTAAATTTTGATAACATATTTAATAATTTGTAGTAAATATTTTCATATGTTTTTGTAAGATTTTTAAAACAAGGAAATATAAGTTAGAGGTGTCTTAAAACTCATCTAAAGAAACTTGGATCCAAGAGATGGAAAAAAATTGATTTGAAGCCTTTTTGCTAAAAAATAAGAAAGGAAAATTTTTGGACAAAATGAAAAGACACCATAACTAGAGCTAGTCATGGCAACATATCAATAAGGAGCAAAATAAAAGTGTTTAATGTGCTAAAGTTTGCTGGTTTAATGGCTTATTTCAAGGGTTTTAGAAGGAAGTTGTCATTATAGGTCATTTTTGGGTTTGAAAGAGCTAGAGAAGGAGTCAAGGAGCCCCAAATGGAAAGGGAAAGCTTGGGCTTAGAGGATACTCATCAATTAAATTAGTTTTCTCCTCTTCCCTTGCTTCTCTTTGTATTTATGTGCTTATTAGGCTAAGGCTCAATTTTGAATGTTAATTTCTTGTATTCATGAGCTAAGTGTAATAACCCAAAAATATATATGTATAGATTTTATGAATAACATTAAAAAAATAAAATAAAATTTTATGGACTAAAATGAAAGGAGAAAATAGTATTTAGGGTACAAATTATAATTTTAACTTTTTTAGGGACTAAATAAAAATAAAAATATTATTGAGATAAAAAAATATAATTTTGAACATTGCATAGTCACTTGCATAGCAAATGTCAACAAAAACACATGGTTATTGTGTGAATTTTGGCGAAAAACGCATGGTTACCATTTATACAGTGCCAAATAGTAACATGAAAATTTCTATAAATAGCACAAACATTTCTTAATTTTCTCATTGAAACTGGAAAGAGAAGTCATGGAATGAGTGTTCATATTCGTGTGAGAGGTAGCTTTGCAGAGACCTCTTTAATTCTAACTGTGCTGTGGGAATAAGGAATCTCTACTATTGATCCCTATCGATGAGTGTATAATTAGCAAAGCAACACTTTTCATTTTACCGAAAGTCTTTATTTTTGTGTCCAACTTTTAATTTCTTTATTTTTATATGGATTATATATATATATATATATATATTCTAAACTATTCTATTAAGAGTATTGATATATTTTATACAACAAACTTTTATATATTATGCACATAATGGTGATGAAATATCATTTAATAAATTGAATAGAATTAAGATACTAAAATGAAATTTAATAGTACCTTTGTGGAGCCTTATAGACTTTGTACAAGTAAGACCATGGTAGGCTGTGCCTCCTAAATGACTATTTAGATTCTATGAGTTCCTTGACAAAGCAATTCATCCCATAACTCTTGAAATCTATGACAGGATTATATTGCCTAAATGGTCACTAAAAAGTGGGGTTGCTAGATTTTCCCTGCCAGGAACATTTTGGCAAAAGAACCATATTAAAGGATCCTGGATCAATCTAGACTTAGAAAAGTGAAAATTAAATATACTATAAATTTTAGTCATAAACGAGATTCCAAACTGTCAAGAGTGTTATAATAATAATAATAATTATTATTATTATTAGAAATATTATATATAGGATTTATGATTTCCATATCTAACAACTGAGGTATAGGTACAAACGATTTGTAGGTTCTCAAGTAATCTGAATGTAAGTTTCATTTTAATCATTTATATTATTGTCACTTCATTCTTAATTACTCTTTATTTTATTTTATCTTCAAGATTATTTTTATTTAAATTACTTTGTGGTAGTAAATATGTTTAAATAAAATTATTTATTTACATATTCTATTTACGCTTTTCAATGGATTTCATAATTTAAAGGATGAATGTGAATTCATGTAAGAACCCAATAGCTATTAGAGGGATATAAGTATGAATTATTGAGCCATATCCAATGAAGGAATACAGATATCAGATATTGAGATGTATTCGATAAAAGAATATAGCTATAAGATATTGAGATGTAATTAGTAAAGAGATACGGGTATGAATTATTAGACATATCATGTGAAGGGATACAGAGATAAGATATTGAGACGTCTCCAGTAAAAGGGATACAATATGAATAATTAAAACATATATGGTAAAGGAATATGAGTATGATGATCTTGGTTCTTTCCTTGATACCTGCTTCATATAAAATTTAAGGTTTAGAAATAACATTCTTATTTTATCAAAAACTTGTTATTAAAAATCCTTGATACACCTCTTTCTTTAATATTTTTCATATCAGTAAGTGCTAGTGAAGTTGTTCTGGGAATTTTCTTATTGTTTAGGCTTTTTGGTATGTTATTCTGGGTTAATCATAGTGTATGTCTGATTTCACGCTGGTGGCTATTAGATATAAGTTTGTTTGGGATTTTGTGAAGTATTATAAGCCTTGTGTGAGCTATTTTCTTATTATACCAACTATATATTGTGAGAAATTTAGTTTATTAGTTTAATATTATTGTGAAATTGTTGAATTATGTTTCAAAATGTGTCTAATGTGTATCATTGATATTTTTTTAGAAAATGTAAAAAAGAAATGTTATCTTAGGCTGGCTGAATTAAGTCAATTTAGCCTATACGCCAATCACAACCAATGAATTTGGGTCGTGACACTAAGATTGTTATTTTACGATTATGACAACCTCTAATATATAGTAGGACTTTTTTACTCTCATTATTTGCAATTAATGATATGATCTGTTTACTTAATCTTGTTCTTAATGCTTTTAAATATGTTGAAACCATTAGATGATTTTGGTAACCTAAATGAACTTAAGAAAGAGAATTCAAGACTAGACCATGGATTGGGTAGTGTAAGTTCATAAAGCTTGCAATGTTGAGTTAATTGATTTGCTTGTAGGATAAGAATATACCAACTGACCTTGCATTGTCACATTAGGACCCGTTTAAGTCTCTTAATCAATTGCATAAGCAATTATGGATTGATATAAATGGAATGTCAATTTGTGAGTACCATAATTTGTCTCAAAATTTTAGAAAATATTAATAGTTAGAAAAACTAAAATAAGATTAGGGCCTAAATGTCAAAAATATAAAAAATAAAGATAACAATAATTAAAAAAATGCCAAATAAAGAAAAATATTTTCAAAAAAAAATGAAGAGGAAATAAAGGAAAAACAGTAATGAAAAATACAAGATATAATGATTAAAAAATTAAAAATTTTAACATGAATTTTAAACAAAGATACTCTAATTATCTTTCAAAATAAAAAGAAAAATCAAGTAAACTAAGAAAAAAGAGAAAGCAAAAAGTAAAATAAATAAAAATTCAAAGGAGCATGTGAGATGAAGGAGAAGATCATCAAAATTTTAAGTGAAAACCAAAAAAAAAATAAAAAAGGAGAACGTATTAAGGACAAAATCAAAAGGCAGAAAAAAATAATAATAAAAGAAGTGGTGCAAAAAGAACAAAATACTAGAGGATGATATACAAAGAAAGAAAAAACATGATGGTCAAAGATAGAATGCAAAATGATATTGTGATGAAGCAATATTAGTGAATTGGGACATAAAAAATCTAAAGAAAAGAAAATGAGCTAGCATGTGAAGAAGCAAAGGGAAAAGTAAGCAAAAGGAGAGAAAATGGGGGACAATGGTGAGTTGGATGGTGGTTGTGGATGGGAAAAGGAATAGAAAGTGAGCTTATTTTTTTCTTTGAAGAGGGAGGAGCATCAAAGAAGGAGAAAGGAGAGAGGAAGGGAAGAAGAGACAAGGCTAAAAAGAAAGGTCTTAAGATACTAAAGAGATTAGGGAGAAAAAGGAGAAATGAAGAAGAGACAAGGCTAAAAAGAGAGGTCTTGAAATGCTAAAGAGATTAGGGTAAAAGAGGAGAAAAGAGGGAAGAAAGGAAGAAGAGACGAGTAAGAAAAAAAAAGGAGAGATCTTGAGAGGCTAATAAGATTAGAGTAAAGGAGAGAATAAAAGGAGAAATAAGTAGAAAAAGAATAGGAAGGGAGCTTGAGTTTTCTTTATAAATAGAGGAGAGGAAGAGAGAAGAAAGGTGGACCAAGGCTAGAAGGAGAGGTTTTGCGAGGTTATGAAATATTAGAGTGAAGAAGGCAAGGAAGGGGTAAAGAGGCTAAAGGAGAACATCTAGGTAATCCTTTAAGACTCCTCTTCAATTTTGATCTCTTTGTTTCAAATTCTTCTCTTGATGGTTGAAATTAATATGGATGATGTTAATTAGTCACCATTGAGTTGTTGGTGTGGCAATGATTTTTTATATCAAGATGTTTGATAAATTGCTTTGCTCACCTTAGATATCCATTTTTAAGTTCAATGTAAATTTTTGCAAATTTTCTATTACTTCATATGACGTCATTTTACCTTGAAATTTAGTATCAAAGTTACTCATATATGTGATTCTTGATGAATTTTCTATAGATTTTTTAGCTAGGATGGGTAGTGGAAAAATGGTGAACCATAATGCTTGTCCTGGACATTTTATTTTAGCAAATTTTACCATGGGTCAATTTGTTGAATTTTCTGGTAATCACCTATACATTCTTTTATGCTAGAATTTGGTGTAATTGTCATTGTTGTGTCATTTTCATTGTCCAATTTTTCAAGGATTTATACTGACCAATTCATACGCCATTTGTATAACCTTGCACACATAACTCTCTAACCTAATATTTTAGGTATGGTGAAATTTGTGGATTTTTTGGGATTGATCTAGATGGTATCTTGGGCTAATTTTTGGGTATGTGAACCCTTTATATGTCTAGTCCATATGATAAATTTGTGTTAGGGTTTTTCTTTTGGGATATAGACTTTGCTCCTAACCATCATACATAACTCAGTAAATAGAGAAAATAGAATAGCGAAATTCACTCTTGCTTCATTTTGGTGTGCAATTTTAAGATGAATTTGGGTTTCTATGATGACGTGCATGGCTGTCCACCTTAGCTAACATGATGGTGGCACATGGAGTTTACTTTGGTGTGAGACCTTGGGCATAATTGTGTCTCTTATGGCGTCTATGTTATTGTGACATGATAAATCTTTGAATTGCTTAATGTTGGTGATGTTTAATGTGTGATCTATTGGCTATCCAAATTATATGAATTATGGTGTGACTTAAATTTGAGAATCATAGCTAAGAGACATTCAAATCAAGGTACAAGGGACATAAGCAAGGATGACATATTGGAAGACTAGTAACTTTAAGTTATCAAATTCCTTTAGGCTTAATTGTAATTGATGTATTCTTGGTCCTTTGTAATCACTGTGTAATGAATATGTAATTGGACACTTACACATACAAACACCCATGAATATTTTACTTAACACCTACACACACCCACACTATGGATGATTGTTTAAACACCCACACACACCAAACACCAATTGTTAGAATTTTGAAAATGTGTCATGTGAGGTCTAACGCTTCTATAGGTAGTCTCTTTTGGTTCCCTTGTCATGTGAGGTCCAACACCTCCATAGACATATATATTACAAACATTTATCTTTTTCTTAACATTAATGTTACTATGTGAGACCAACGTCTTCATGAGTACTTAATGATGCATTAGTGTTGTCGTGTGAGACCAATGTCTTCATGAGCACCTAATGATTCATCAGTGGGGTCATGTGAGATCCAACAACTCCATAGGCATATCCCAATACTGGTTGAATGCATATAAAATGATTTTAGGTTCCAACGACCCTTCGTTAATTGTTTATGTTTTGAATAAGTTTTGGGTTCCAACAGCCTGTTACTCACGCCTTTCAAATAATCTAAATTTTAAAATAAAAGATATTTTCCTTTTTTTAAAATAAAGCATTACATTGGTTTTGTAAATTAAAACACATTGACCAAGTCTAAATTTCGTTTTGTTTACAAAAATTAATTTAATTTTTTCTATCTTGTTCTTTTCACAAAAATTAAAAGATACCAACCAAATGTCACGCATTTCTTCATCAAACTACATGTGCTTTGATCCTCATCATTGGGTATGTAGGCCCTAGGCTCTCATCCTAGGTTAAATCTACCCTTTGTAAATATACATCTATTTGGTTTCAGTGTTGTTGCTTCTATCCTCTTTGTTTAATGCGCATGTGTGTTAGTAAGGGTGACTGAGATAAATTTATGGTCATATTACAGTGATTTGACTTGAAAAGTTTAGGGTAGTCATCCTTATGGATGGGTGTAGTGGGGTGACTAACACCTTCCCAACACTCAAATAGACTTCTGAACCCATCTTTGGTTTCGTAAATCACCCTTTGTTTTATTTGGTTTTCCAAAATTTTTCATTTAAAAATTTTGGTAACGATTCTAGTGAATTAATTTTTAAGATTCGTTTTGGAATCAATTTACATCTCTTTTTATGCCTTTCCACTAGAATGTTAGTTAGGACACTATTAGTAATCTAGTAGATACCTATAGATAATTAATAGTCCTAGAATAGCAAATTATACCATTAAGTGCAATGTTAAATGGGTTGTGTTGGGTTTTAATGATATGCTAGGGGAATCTTAATCTTAAGCCTCTTCCTTTCAAAATTACCATAGAATCTTGTCCTTATTTATTACTTTTAGGTTTTTAGGTTAGTTTTCCTTCGCTTATGATTTATCTTTGGCTTGATTTAGACTAGGGTTGTAATCTTAATGCTTAGCAATTATCTTAGTGTCAAATCCTCGTAGGAACCATACGTTACTTATTATTATATTACTTGAACAATACATACACTTGCTTGTATGCTTTCATAACATGACGTCGAGTAACAATAGGAACAGTGAGAGATCGATGATGAAAGGAAAATAAATAGAGGACAAAGCTAAAATTGAAGATGCAGATTAGGGAAGGCAAAGTAAGGGTTTTCTAACTAATAGGTAAAAGGAATAAAATTATATATATCTATATATACTACTAGGTTCAAGCTAGGTAAGATGGCCAAATCAGGCAATCTTGGGACCCAGCCCAGATTTGGTCGAGGTAGTCCAAATATATTAGATTAGTCAGGTTACTATGCTGCCCTATTTGATTTAAAGCTTTTATGAGTCAATATTCTTAGGACGCTTCTGTTGAGTAATGAAAATTTTTTATTGCGTACATTATTTGATGTTTAGTTAGTCTTCTTAAACTAACCAACATTAATGTTGCAACAATTCTTTTAATATGATAAAATTGTCTTTAAAATAATAATTTTTAAATTTTAAAAAATTAAACCCTAAATTTGTAGTCTCTAAACTATGAACTTGGAAATTGATTGGCTAAGAGAGGAAAACCCTTAAACTCCGAAGCTATAAAATTTTACGTCTTAAAAAACATTGATTTTATGCTTATAATCCAAAAACGTAAACCTTAAAAATCAAAATTATTGAAACCCAGACCCTAAACACTACAATGATTTTAATTCCTAAAAAATCTAAAATTCTAAGCACAAAAGATTTTTAGAAAAGGATTTAAGGTTTTAAAAATTATTACTTCAAGGGTAGTTAAGAAAATGATTGCAATATTAAGGAGAAATTGGGCTTGCCTATCTAAATTTTTGTCCTTACAAGCAAGCCCCCTAATTGATTTTAAGAAGAAGTCACAATTAATTCACAAATTACTAGTCCCATTACAATAAGCCCATTATTTTTAAATCTAGAAATACTTTACTTATTAATTACTAACCTTTTATGATTTATTAACTTTTTGGTTCTCCTCTTAATCTTTCCAAACTAATCTATTTCTCCATAACCATCAAATTTTGGCTACTTTAGTTTATATGAAAATTAGTTCACATCTCATATACTCAATTGTTCTTTTGGTAATTTATAATCGTCTATTTCTTTTTATCTACATCTTAGTAGCTGATATCACTTCTTTTTTTATTCCTTTTAGTTTATGAATTATATATATATATATATGCTACAATAGAAATCTTGTAGTTTCTATTACAATTTATTGGCTATTGCTTGAATTGAAATAAATCTATATTTGCAAAAGAATCACTTATATATTTAATGAAAATAGTATTAAATTGTTTAATATTTGAACAATATAGTAAATAACTCCACATAACTGAAAAAAAATATTGATGTTACAAAAAATGCTCAAATTGTTCTTGTGATGGTTAAAAAAGTATTGTCATTTCATGGTTTTGTGACTATTTTTTTATTGTTGCAATCACATATCTCTGCAATGGTCAAAAACAAAATCATACATAACCCCTAAAATGATGGCTAAATAATTCAATTATTTAAAGCTAATAGCGAACCCAAAGGAGGAAGTATAATGCCAAAATTAACCATAATTTGGTTTGAACTTACATAGGCCTCTTAAGTGTGAAGGTGGAACACCTTCACCTTCGTGCTTCATGCAAATTTGGACTAAATTGTATCAAATTCAAATAACCTTTATGAAATTGGCAGTTTTTGGGCAAGTAAGGGAAGTTAATCCAAAACCAAATTAGAAAGTGTAATACTAAAATTGACTATGGGTGGGTTTAAACATACACCCCTTACACATAAAATATAGAATTTACCTTACTGACAATGTTGTTGGATTTGACATTAGATTTTTTAAAAAAAAAAAAAATCATATTTGTCACATTTGTATGAAAGTTAAAAAGAATTTGTTTTTGCATTAGATGAATTGCAATATTTATAGCATAACAAATTTTCCTTCAAATATAAATTACAAGAAAACTGAAATTTAACCAAAATTAAGTTTGCCTAATCATGTCATAATCTAAAATCAATTTTGTAAGATTTATTAATTTAAGTGCACACTATTGAGCAATGCATGAATGTTCTTTGAGAATAGGTTCAGCTTTCATGTTTCTCATGAGTCACAATGTCACTCGAGTTGAAAGAGCTTCATTAACAAAACTATATGTTTAAATCACATGAGATCAATGAAGTAAATATATTAATGATATACATTATTTGGTAATAAAATATATCAATTCCTTAAATTAAATATAAACCAACAACTTTTGCATATAATCGATTAGTATTTCAAATAAAAACTTAAGAAAAAATTACAAGAGCTTCCCTAATTAAGATACACCAAACAAACCTTGTATTATAAAGGTAAAAAGAACACTTAAATTACACTATTGAGATGCCACTAAGAGATAACTTTATGATCTCAACCCTAATGACCTGAACAAGGTGGACAACGTTAATACAATGATTAAAAAGCAAGTAGTTTATTAGTGTATGATAGAATGTGAGTTTGATCTCAAGACTTTTCATAAATTTTCTAAACCTCTTATTATTAGATCACACCTAATGACTATGTTCCATATAAACTAATAACAACAAAAAGAGAAACCTTTTTTAGTATAAGGGTCTCTCTCCTTCCATATATGCAGTTAGCTATAGTTAAAGGGAGCATGCTAATGCCCTATAGCACCATGTCTAGGACCAAAAGCATGACCACCTTCTGTTTAAGTTTGAAAACCATTCCTATATGTCTTATGTTCCATGGATGGTAATCATAGGGTTAAACTCTTCATAAGCTTGTACTATGGTGACTCTAGGAGGATACCCTTGTTAGACTAAGCAACCAAAACCTAAGAGGGGATGAATTGGGAGTTTACAAAAATTTTAGTTCTTTTTTAAATTCCTTTACAAAATACTTGTTAGAAAGATTACTAGGAAGAGTATGAAGTAAAACAACAATTATATAAATCAAGGAAAGATTTAAATTAATGCTTAGAGTATGTAGATTAGAAATCTCTGTCCCAATAACAAAGTATTCAACAATATGTTGTTTAACCTTATTCATAATCTTGTTTCCATGTTAGTTAGAACAATCATACAATCACTTTAATAATTGGACTACTTGAAGTAAATATAAAAAAATATATCTAGCAAGAAATCACAATACTTTAAATAAAATATTAACAACAAAAGTGAAGCATAAATATGACAATTCAAAATATAAAGAGTATAAAGACAGAGAAAGCAAACTCCAAGATTTATCCTATTCGGCTTTAACCCAAGCCTATATCTAGTCCTAAAGCAAATACTTAAGATTTTCTACTAACTTGCAATTCGTTACAAATCTTTATGAATACTCCCTTTAAAACCAAACTCTCTTCAAGGAAAACCTTTCCTTGAATTTAATCTCTCCTCAAGGAATATCTTTCCTTCAATTAATTAATCCTTGGAAGAAGTAAATACTCACAACAAAAACTCTCAAAAGAGCAAATAACATAATTGAAGCTCATTAGTTGAAGAATAAGCAAGAATAGAGCTCTTTGAGAATATGGATCACTCAATATGTTTTCACATTTTTTCTTGTGATTTATGAGCTCTTAAGACATGTATTTATAGTCCAAGGAAGCAAGAGAACCATTTGGAGCGAAGGAGAAGTTCAAATTTGTACAACTTGTTTGTTGGAAGTAAGTCACTCCATTTGTTGACTTTATGGTCATCATTTATTTTATAGCCACATCTTTCGATACTCATAACTCCTCAATTTTAACTTTATTTTCACCAAATTATATGTTGCCAAAAATCTCTATAAATCTATTTTCTATGATAACAAGTTTCATTGTAAAATTGAACTTGTTGAAAGAATGACAAAAGGTCTAATAACAAATTAATATACATAGCCACAAATTGAGATGCTTATAACTTCTTTATTTTAAATCACTTTTATGCATGTGATATAAAAAATGAAAATTTGTATGAGTCTAGTTTCATGTAAAATAAACTTCATTTCAAAATTCTTACTGGCTGATATGATATTGTTGAAACTATGCTAAAGGTCAAGAAAAAGTGATATATCCATACCTAAAACTTTGACAATCATAACTTCTTAGTTTAAACTCTATTTTAAGCATGTGATATATGACTTGAAATATGTTTAAGTCATTTTTCATATGTGATAAGTTTCATGTCAAAATTCCCTCTGATTTATGTGATATGATGAAAATAGTGATCCAAGGTCCAAAAATGACTTTATTAAAATCCATATCTCTATTATCATTTTTACTCAAACTTATATTTTGAAGACCAAAATGTATTAAGCCAATAAATGTAAGTTCAAATGAATTTAACAAAATAATAATAAACCATGGTAGTTAGTCCAACTCATAAGCTAAATACTTGGTCAAATTCATATACTCCAATATGCAAATTTTAATAACAATTAGTAGAATATTAACATTTTTACCATGTGTATGAAATTCCTATAAGTATTTATGTTAAGTTTTACTTTTTCTAAAAATGGGACTACAACTATTGTTTTAATTGAAAGAAACATAAAGGGAAATAAAATCATATGACTAAAGGAGACTTATGAATTTCTCCTTAGTCGCAAAAGCTGGATCTGAGATAGACTAGGATCATTGACCAGTTGAGATACTCATGATATACTAGTGGTATCTCGAGGTTTTCACAATCTAAATTTCGTCACTCAACTGCAATACTATGGCAAGTGTTTAATTCAACGTGTAGGGGTCTCTCTCTAGACTGAAAGGATTGATTAGCTTATTGTATATCAGGTTTGTTTTTAACAAAGGGCTAGCTTGGGTTTAATGATTATCCTCAAATTACCATTTTACCCTTATTTAATGAGCACCCCTTACGAGTGTATTTTTTATGTCCTTCTAGGTGGTCAACAAGTTCCCAAACATTGTTGATTCTCATAAACTCCATTTCTTCTTCCACAGGTTCAGTCTATTTATCCTTAGAAAAGGATAAGAAAGCTTCTTTTAGATTTATTAGCTCATCTTCATTTTGCAAGAGCATTACAAAAAGTTTGCTACCTTTAATCTTATATCATTGGCTGGGAATCTAGTTACATGAACTATGTCTCAGTTGTGATTTGTTGAATGTTACTTTGTTGTTTCCATTAGGATAACATTGCTTCCACTAGGATCAGGAACAATGGTCTCACTCCCACTGGGATTGAGATCCATTTTGTCACTCCCACTTGGAGCAAATAGCTTAGGAACCTTTCATTCTTGAAGAATGTGACATCTCTTGACTCAAATTTAGTCATGTTTTCACTGTTATGCTAACTTACAAACACATAACCTTTTGAGGTTTTTGAGTATCTAATAAAAATACTTTTCTTTCCTTTAGGGCCCAATTTGCCATATTAGTGAGAGGAATCATATGTATAAGTAGCACATCCCCAAGGTATCAAAATACTCAACATAACTCATATAGAGTTATTGATACTAATTTCATAGGCACATGGTTAAGTACATTGGCTACAGACAACAAAACATCACCCCAATAGGTGATTGGCAAATTATTTTTCACCATCATAAACCTAACCATCACAAGTAGTATTCTATTCCTTCTTTTTACAATACCATTTTGTTGTGGAGAATTTGAAATAGTCAACTAATGAATTATTCCTTTTTCTTCACATAATTCATTGAATTAAGTTAACAAATATTCTTGGCTTCAATCAATTAGAAAAGCCATAATCTTATTATCTAATTAATTCTCTACTAAGTTTATATAGTTTATAATGCAATTCAATGCTTTTGACTTATAAGAAATCAAATAGGCATAGCCAAAACGAGTGTAAATAACAATTCTCTACTAACTTAGAAATAGTTTGCTCCTTGCCTAGCTTAAACATTCATAGGCCCACAGATGTTTGAATGAATTAATTGCAATGGAAATTTGGCTCTAGTTGCTTTATTGAAAGGCTTTTTGGCTGATATTCTTACCAGACATGATTCACAAGAAGAAAAATCTATTCATTCAATCCTAAGAAGCAAACCCTTTTTTGCTAACCGTTGTATTCTTTTTTCGCTAATATGACCAAGTTTAACATGTCATATGTTTACATCTTGATCAAAATCATGTGTAGAGGTAAACATGGAAAAACTGACATTATTAATAATATAGGATTCATCATCCAATTCCATAGAAATAAAACCTTTGGTTACATAATCAAAACCATAAAAAATTAAGTCATTATTAAA
The DNA here is from genome assembly GCA_037074485.1 of Delonix regia. Classification (NCBI taxonomy): domain Eukaryota; kingdom Viridiplantae; phylum Streptophyta; class Magnoliopsida; order Fabales; family Fabaceae; genus Delonix; species Delonix regia. Next base: position 5,863,020 of record CM073454.1, on the reverse strand, counting down.
TTTAACACAATTGTCATGGAAAAATAAATCATAGCCTAGCCTAAGTAAAACCAAAACTAAAATAATATTTTGATAAATTTGAGGCTCATAAATGACAACATGTAAGATCATATCTCCACCACCATGTAGGATGAACTTGCATGTTCTGATCCCTTTGACAATGACCTTAGTATTGTTGCCCACATATATCCAAAATGCTCTATATGGAATTCACCAGAAATTAACAAAGGCTTTTCAGTCTCTCGCTATGTGGTCCATGCCTTTTGAGTCTACAATCCACACAAGACAAGATTCAATTAGCGTAACAGAGCTAGAAACACTGAGTTCACTAGAATAAGCAATACATCTTACCTTTCTGGAAGACTCAAGGCAATCACTCACATAATGACCCTTCTTCAAGCAATTGTAGTTTTTAATCTTTGCCATATTCACTTTTCGCTGCTTATTTTTTACTTGTTAATTTGTCTTTGGCTTTTCTAAGTTGAGTTGGTCCTTTGTTCTTTCCCCAGTTCTTTCTCTTTAAATCATATCTTCCACCTAAAGTTGCCATATACAACTTAGGTATTGGCTTCGCTAATTTAAGCCTTTCTTCCTTGAGTTCGAGGTGCCTCCGGACATCTTCCAAAGTTGTGATTCTATTATTATAGGTGAGATGCATCTTCATATGCTCACACAAACTGGGCAAAGAGTGAATGACAGCTTGAATTTGCTGCTCATCAATCAAGACAATTCCAACATCCCTTAGCTTATTGATCATGTTTGTCATTAGCCTCAAATCTTTCTTCATAGAATGTTTTAGGCATTTTTTATATAAATCAAACTTGATTGTTAAAGAAATCAACTTGGATATAAACTTAGTTTTGAACCTCATTCTCAAAGCATTCAAAAGCCCTATAGCACTTTGGTGATCCTTGAACTCCCTTAAGATGTCATCATCTGGAACACTCACCCTAAGTCAAGTCCGTCCTTTGTAAATATTCTTTTTTCATTTATTTTCTTTTAATAATTTTTACCTATTTTCTCCTTCCTTTTGCACTTGTTTCAATGAGGGTAATCAAAATAAAACCATGACCATATTATGTTAATTTTGCTTTACTAGTTTAGGGCAACTGTTCTTACAAATGAGTATTGTGGGATGCCAAACACCTTTGCCACACTCTAGTAGACTCTCGAATCGATATTTGTTTTCTTTTAAAAATTTTGATTGTAACTCCTAAATAAATTAATTTTTGAATTATCTTGAAACCTAATTTATTTCTCTTTTCTTTTTATGCCATTTGCTTCATGCTTAACCTTATGACATGTTGTTAGGTGTGACAAGAAATATTTATCAAATAATTTAGTACACACAAACTACTTTCTCTTACTGTACTTATAAAACTCCATTATCCTAACTCTTAACAAGGACTAGATTGCGTCAAGACAATATTTATTGATCTAATGCAGAATTTTAAGCCAAAGTTATCTTGTACAACTCTTTCAATACATGGTTCACTAAAATTAAGCAAAAAGATTGCTTTATATGTTTCGACTAAACTTGCTAGTCAAACTTTTGCAGTTTGATTCCTATATGGTATTGGTGGAATTGTGTGGAAACTTTCAAACTTATCCTTGAAACAGGGATTGCAATGACATAGACACTGACATAAAACATGAACATAAATATGTGACATGATATAATTTGATTTGTCCTTTGGTCTCTCACTTATGATTCAGTTTTAATTTGGTATCTTACTAATATAAATGTTAGCATATTTAATTAGTCCAAATATAGTTGAGATTGTAGTACAAAGTAAATGTGTTAACTTTCTTAGTCGTATGAGACCAAATTGAGATCAAATTCATAAGAAGAGGACCAAATTGAAATTGAAAACTAGTAAGGGACCAATTGAGACTAGACAAATAATTGAGTGACTAAAATAATATTTGACTATTTTTTTTACTGAATATCCATACTTTATAAAAAATACAACAAAGTCGTTATGATTGAATAGAAGACAATGTAACATTAAATTATATATATTAGAATACTAAGGGTAAGTAAATTCATATATATCCACATGAATGAACAAGATACTAAAGCCACATTTGGTATGCATAAATATTTTTTTGTTCGAATAGAAAAAGAAATGAGGAATGAAATGAAATGATGAATGCCACAAGTATGTTTGGTATGTAATAGAATAGAATAGCCTTTAAAAAAGGGGTTTTTTTTTTTTGGTTTGAAGGAGATTGAAAGGGAAAATATGGGGAACGTCTAAAAGATACTCAGATAAAACATGATTAAACAGGCAGTGTCTCATATGTAGGGGTAAACTTGGGACCTGGTCCGATTTTAAACTAACATCTTTTTAGAGACTCATACTCAGGTGGGTAAGTGACAGAGGCCAGGGCTGGGTTTTTTTTTTTATATAGAAACAAATTTTTCATTAATAAAAACAATTTTTCAAAAGAAGAAAAATTAAGATTTCAAATGAATAAAAATGAAATGCACAAAAAATAAAATTTGGAAAATGAAAAGTGATTGAAATTTGAAAAGAAATAATATTTTAAAAATTTATTATAAATAAAAGTAATATATATGAGTAAAAAATTAAAAACAATAACTAGCCCGAGTTGTGTGTGAACATAAAACCCTACATAGTCTTGTTATGTGACATGACCTGGCTTGATAAAATTTACAAAGTTTTCTTTTAATTTTGACCGTGTTATTGCAGCATTGTTGCTTGAAACAAGGGTAGTTTTGTCTTTTTTCATATTTTTTTGAAAAAGAGCCCCATTCCATAGGTCTTCTGAAGATGAATTTAATCTTTTAATAAAAAAAAAGAGTAAGAATTTTTTTTCAACATACCAAACAAACTATTTAAAGAAATCTTCTCTCCTGTTCTCTTCTCATCTTGCTCTCTTGTGCGTACTAAACGCCCTAAATGTCGGGCTGCCATCGTTCCAATGCAGCCTGTAATGCATCCTCAACAGTATATACACTGTATGCCTTTCCCAATATCTTGAATTCTTAAAAGTCATCCACTTTTTTGCATTTGATATATATACATATATATATATATATATATACATATATATATATATATATATATATATATAAGCCAAACTTTTGGTTCAGTGTATAGTGACAGACATTATTATGTGAGCCGAATTATGCTGCCTTTGAGCTTTATGCTGATTTTGATTTGTTCAAACATTAATAATGTCTTCGCTGAATATTGTACCGATTTCTTGCAAAAGCAATATATTCAAGCAAAGTAAAATATTTGTTTTAGGATATATATATATATATATATATATATATTAAGTATTTGCTATAAAAATTTTTAATAAATATATGACATGTGAAAGGGATATATTAAAATATCCAATCACATGTTTTCAAACTATAAAAGTTATTTTTGGCCTTCTTGTTGAAAAGATTGTCTTTAAATTCGTTCTTTATTTTACTAATGCTTAATATGAATTAAATATTTTAATTCCGTGATACTTGAGCAATTCTTTAGTTGAACAAGGCCTTGACATTTTTGTTACAAACTATGGAAAGGTCTATAAATATATTTTTTTAGGTTGTTCATTCTCGGTGATTTTTAAATTTAATCTTTTGGGTATTAGGTAATTAATTCTTTGTTGGTCCCTGACTGTATCTACTTTGAGATTTTAAAAAATTGTTGATTTATGTATTTTTTTATAATAAATTATTAGATCTGTATGGTTGTTTGATGTGGATCATCAAATCTATACTATTATATCTAGTAGAAAAAAAAGTTTACTACTATAAAGAATCTTGGCTCTGAAATATTAGAGTTCAAAGTTTAAATATCATCTTAATTAAGCCTCAATAGTTACCTAAAATTTGCTTTTAGCCTTTGAACTCTTCCTCAATTCATGTGCCGCCAAAGCATATTGACAACACATTATAATTCCCTTTAATGCTATGACTAAGGCGTAATTCACTTTTGGAGTTGGAGCAACCAAAGCATGTATGGATGGTCATACATTTTCCTTTTGGAGAAAGAGAATGAATCTAATTGCTTAAAGGTCAATAACACCCATTGTGTTTTGTCCAGTACTTCATATGACTGCAATTATATTTTGTTCTTTGATCTGCTTCTTCACCAACCCATGCAACTTCACTATATCTTCTATGCAGAATAAAATAATTAATGCACATAAGACCAAATTTGTACAAAATGCGTGTAATATGCATTACATTGTCCTGGTGATAATATCTACTCCCACAACATTTATTGTTGTCTGTGTACGAAGAATCACTCTTCGGATTAATTTCAAACATTCAGAGATTGATAGATAATAACTTTTGAATTTTTTAATAATTATTTAGATTTTCAAAGTTTGAATTTTTATAGGAGAAAGAAAATATGATTTTGTTCTATTTCTAATTGATTAGATTCGTATTTATAGTAAGATTGTATATTGAACAACCATACATTATTGAAGTTTCTAACAAATCTAATTGGCAAACACATTCTATTTTTGCATGAAATAAAGAGTAGATATTTTGTTTTGCCTTCATATCATATGCAATATATAAAATAATTTTGCTATACTTCATATAAGAAAAATTTATAGTTACTGATTTTAGTTATGCGCTTAAAGTAAAATTAGGATAACTATAGTAAAAAGCAAAATCTTAAAAGGCTATTATAATTTTGCTAAGAGAGGGTTTTTTTTTTTTGGCAAATATTAAGTAGTATCTGCCAGATAAAAAGAATTGCATCTGTAACATAACATAACTTTTAGGACCTTTTGAAGTTGAAATTTAGTAAACTACAAAACCATATATAAATAATATTTTTTCTTTAACTCTGTATCAGTTCAATTCAAATGTTCGATATATCGAGATTAACCAAAATTACAGCTTGGCTTGAGGCTTTGAAACTCCTTGCTTTGATCGAAAATCATCATATATATGATTTTTCTCTTGGTACTTTTTAAAACTTGCCACTGTTTTGAACATTTTTTAGACGCATGTAATATGCTAGCTGAGTATAAAATAATACAATCATTCATAAATGTTTGAGGTAGTGAAATTTATAGGCTATATGAATTTCTCTTCTCCTCGTGGAATTTACTTGCCTATACTTAAGAATATGAACACTTAAAAAAAATCGTCTCTTCATATCCACATTAGCTATATGTCTCATGTTAGAGAGTTTCCAATCAATATTGTTAAACCCATGAATTTAGATAAATTTATATAAGGAAGAAAGATTTGTAATATAAACTTATAAGAGTTTACTTCTATCATTATATAATTATTAAAATATATAATTATATAGTTTAATTACAATATACAATAAGAAATTTAATCAAATACAATTTAAATCATACTAACTTTAGAAGAGATTTATCAACATTCCATAACCCATGGCATTCAATATCATATAATATTTAAATATATTAATAAAACTATTGAGAGAGTACAATCTTAGCATAAACATATAGATCGTGGTATATCATTTTAGTTGTTTGAACTTAGTTAACTCACCCAGAATCATTGAGTTTAAACAAGTCTGAACAAGTCATGATGAAGTTCAGCGGAGTTTACCATGATTCTAATTCTACATGCGATTGAACACGCTTTTCATGTGTAAAAATATACACTTCCTAAGTTTACTAAGTTGACTTGTAAGTTTGACAACATTATTTACAGTTATACAAATGAACTATATCAATTCACTTGTAAACTTGTACTCAATGCAAAGTTAACTTACAAGTTGAACTGTCGAGTTTAACAAGTTTATGATTTTATTTAAAGAAAATAAGTTAATTTCCTTGTAAACTCAAACTTAGTGTAAATTCATATTAACCTTGTATCTTATTTAAACAAATGTGGTTTCATTAGCGCTTTTGAGGTGAGTTAGATGAGTTAACCCAAAAGAGGAAGTAGAATATGAAAATTGACTTGAATGTTTTTGAACATACATACACCTCTTTAGTATGAAGATGAAATGCCTTCACCTTCCTATGTCGTGCAAATTTGATAGAACTTGCATCTAATTCTCATAGCCTTGATTAAATTGACATTTTTGGGGCAAGTTAGGAGAGTTAATCCAAATTTGAAAGTATAATACCAAAGTTGACCATGTGTGGGTTCAAACATAGACTCGTTGCGCACAAAATATAAAATTTACCTTATAAATAGTTTTGTTGGATTTGATGCTAGATTCTTTATAAATCATTTTTGTTTCATTTGTATAAAAGTTAAAATGAATTTGTCTTTGCATTTGATAAATTCCAACATCAATAGCGAAAATTCCTTCTTCTTTTTATTTTAACAAGTATAAATTATTGTCAAACTTACATTTTACCAAAATCAAGTTTGCAAAATCAGGTTATAATTTAAAGTCAAATTTTCATTCTTAATTAATTTAAGATCATACATTTTCTAAGGATAGGTTCAACTTTCAAGTTTCTCACAAGAAACAGAGATGATAAAACCAAACAATTAATGCAGAATGTAAAAAGAGTAAGGGAGAAGTATGAACACAAAGATTTATCCTAGTTCGGCTTTCACCCAAGCCTACGTCCAGTCCTCAAGCAACCTCTTGGGATTTTTTACTATCTTAGAAAATCAATACAATTCCTAGGAGAACCTCTCCTCAATTCCCAAGCTCTCACAGCTTGACTCCTTCAAGAAACCTCCTTGAAAATTCTTTTAGGGGTATGCTCTCCTTAAACCCAAGCTCTCTTTGTGCTTGACTTTCTCAAGGAACCTCCTTAAGCTTTTCTCTTAGAAGAAATAAATAATTATAGATGAATAACTCTCTGAATTGAGTAGATAATACAATGAATTACTAAGATGATAAACAGCTGATAAGTAAATGAAAACAAATGCTATAAACTCTCTGAATGTTTTTCTTGTCCTATCAAAGGTCTTAGGTCGAGTTTATATAGATTGAGGTCCAACAAATTCATTGGGAGTGAGTGGGAAATCAAAGAATTCAAAATATAGCCATTATAAAACTGTTATAACTTTTCTATCACTAACCAGTCAACTATTCACCATTGACTGGTTGACTGCTCCTTCATTCCCTCTTATAATTTTCAAATTTTGGACCCCAATAGTCGACTACTCACTTTGGACCAATCGACTAGTCACTCATAAAAAGCTCTCAGCCGATTAACTGATGCTTCATCTGGGGGTGATTAGTTCACATGTGGCCAGTCGATTGCTCACTTACTGAGAGCTCATACTTGATCACGTTTGAGCTGGTAACTGACTGGTCTCATCTAAGAAAGTGACCAGTCAGCTACTGGCTTATGACTAGTCGACTGTTCACTCACAGAGAGTGCCTAGTTGATCAGATTTCAAGCTAGCAGTAGATTAGAGCTTCTCTAAAGGTGACCAGTCGACTGTTCATTGACAGAAAGCCCCCAAATCAACTTTTCTCAACCTTTAATACCTGAGATTAATTTTCCTTTCATTTAAATTGATTCCTATCAGCTCAATACCATTTGCAAAGGTTCATAGGACATGATTAAACATTGAAAACACTAAGAACCTAAGTAATACATATCAAAAGTTTTCTTATTGTGTTGTTATCAACAAAACATTGATCTCTCAATGAATGGGCTCAACAATCTCCCGCTTTTTTATGATGACAACCCTACAAATGTTAGTTCTTCACAAAGAAAAGTTTTCAAGGTAAAATCCTTTGTTTTTATGAAAGTTTTAATAAGTTCACTTTGTTTAACTTTCACCTCTTTTAGTTTCCTTGTTTTATTTAGTTATTTTCAAGTGATAAATACATATTCAAATGATAAAAACAAATACAAGCAGCCATATAACTAAAATAACCACTTTTATTGAATTGATAATCATAGCGGAAATAAGAACTATATGGTTTAATGAAAACACAATGAAAGCATAACAAACTAACAAGAAACATAACTTAAGTACAAATAAAATTCCTAAACTTAAACTTAAAAATCCTAAACTCCTAATTTTTCTCCCCCTTTGTCACATCAAAAAAGGAGGAAGAGAACCAAACTATCTCTTAAATGCCTAGAAATTGGAATGCTGCTCATGGTAAGACTCAATGCACTCGAGCCTAGCATTCATAGCTTCTACTATCTCCTAAAGATTCTACATCTAAAGGCTAAAGTTGTCAATTTTCTAGTACAATGCTCAAATCTCAGCCAAGAGAATAGGCTCTGGAATCATCACAATCTCAGGTAGAGATGTAGTGTAACCCATGGATGTATGAACGTTTAGTGATGGAGGCATAGAAGAAGTAAGAGAAGGGGTATGAAAAGATGGCCCTTCCTTAGTAAGAGCTATGCATAAAGGTGGAGAAGTTAGAGGAGGTACATAAGCAGTAGGTGAAGGAGGTGGCCTAGACACTTTTTGGGATTTCCTAACCCATTGCACCTGTGGAGTCTTAATGAACCCCATCCGCTTTAAGTTATTCTACCTAATCTGAAGAAGGGATTCCACCTCATCTTTTATAGGCAAAATATCATAATGGCGAAGGATAGTAGCTATGATGGCTGCAAATGGCAGTAGAGAGGACCTCTTCTTTTTGCATGTCACCATCTTTTAAGTAATCAGCTAAGAAAGCCTGAAGCTTTCCCCATCTAAGATGCACATCATTATGAACATTTTGAGCTCACATAGGTATGCAAAGTTGCCTGACTTGTTAATCAGACAATGCGCGATGATGTAGTGCAGCAGCCAATTCTCTAATGACAGGTCATTAACATTGATGAGAGTGTTTAGATTGTCAATGACAGCCTCACTTTTTTGATTCATGATCTCTAACTTATTATAACCAGCCACAGTCATCAAGGAGTGAAGATGATAAGTGAAATATTGTTCGGTTAGTGTGGGAAGGTTCAGAATATCAGCTAAGGTCTCATCACCAAATATAATCCCTAAACCTTTGACCTCAATAGCTTTGATTTACTTCTAACACAATTCACAATCAAGATGAAAGTACTTGACTGTCTTTGATAACCCTAGTTAAGAACAGATGCTGTAAGGTACAATCTATGTTGTTATACAAAGACATAAAAGGGATTAGGTCATTTTAACCAAGACTATATGAATTTGACAGAAATATATAGGGAATTTGACAGAAACATATAGGTAATAAGGTTTCTAGGTTAGCAATTCAATCATTAATCAAATTGAACTATAAATTGTAAAAGAAAGCAACTCTGCATGTGGTAAAAGTTGAAATCCTAGGTTTGTTAGATAGTTTTAATCATTTTACATTACACTTTTTGCTTTATGCTTAGTTATTATTATTCCTTACATAAAAAGGGCTTAGCAATAGGTAATTAATTACAATTAAGACCATGTGTCTAAGGGATCGACACATTACTTATCATTATACTACTTGTTAATCACGTACACTTGCAAGCAAGCATTGCATTTAATAATCAAGCTAACAAGTTTATAGCACCATTGCCAGGGACTTGGCACTTGATTCTTCTAAAACTTATTATTAAGCACTCTTAATCAGAGGTGTTCTTCTTTTTCAGGTGTTCTTGTTTGCAAACTAGAAGAAAAGTAGTGGTTTTGTTATGACAGATGATAGCAGTAAAGCACATGGTTCAATGGTTAACAAACAAGCCCAAGTTGTCAATCAGGACATCGATCCACGATTTAGATTTAGAAAATATGGAGCTAATGAGCACTTTAATGAATTACTTAGAAAATATCCTTACCATGGTTTCTTTGAGCAACAACAAATTAGATTCTTCTACAATGGACTGACTATATCTTCATGGCACCTAATGGATAGAATTGTTAAAGGATCCTTAGTAAACCTGTATACCCTAAGGATGCTTTTGAGATACTTGAGCATGTCACCTCAAACAACTATAAAGCATATAGGAAACCATCTAAAAAAGGCTAGCTATAGTGCTTAAGGTGGAACAACAAGTAGCACTCTAAGAAAAGGTAGCAGCTCAATTTGAAGTGATGAATAAGAAATTGGACAATGTACCCTTAGGGTGACAACAGAACAACCACCAAATACATCAGGTAAAAACTTCTAAAACCTATGAATTCTACGAGGAGGGTTATTTTAGTGCACAATGCCTACTAATATTCCTATAAGAAACAATGAATTATGTGGTAACTTTAGAGGAAACCAACTTGTGTCTAACATCTATAAACCTATATAAAGGAATCACCTTAACTTTTCTTGGAAAAACAATCAACTAAATGCACCTCCCCTTAAGCTAGATGTATTCTAAGGTTTTCAAAATACCAATAGACAATAGCAAGACCAACAACATTAATCATCTAATTTGCATTATAATTAAGTGAAATAGTTGTTTATAAGCTAAACTACTACCTTAAAAAACCTAGAAACACACATGGGACAATTAGTAAATGCTTTCACCAATAGACTTCAAGGAACCTTACCCATTAACACAGAACATAACCCTTGGTCATAAGGGACAGAGCAGTTTAAGGTAGTCGCTTTTTAGAGCAGAAAACAATTAGGTGAACCTGAACCCAAACACTACTCAAACCTACGAAAAAATGAAAAATAAGAAACTGATAAGCAAAAAATAGAAATTGTGAAGAATAATAATGAGGAATTATCTACTAGTAAAAAGAGAATTCATTTCCCTCAATGGTTAAAGTAGAAAAGTTTGGCCTTATAATTTAACTGATTTCTTGAAGTGTTTAAAAAGTTACAAGTAAACATTCCATTCACAGAAGCTCTAGTGCTAATGCCCACATATGCCAAGTTTATGATGGATATCCTAACTAAAACAAGGAAGCTGGGGGAGTACAAAATAGTAGTACTGATAAAGGAGTTCAGTGCAATCCTACAGAAAAAGCTTCCCCCTAAACTTAAAGATTTAAGAAGCCTCACCATTCTTGTTCCATAGGTAATGTATTCTTTAGTAGAGCTTTGTGCGATCTAGGAGCAAGTATTAATTTGATGTTTTTCTCCATCTTTCAAAAATTAAGCCTAGGGGAAATTAACCCTACATCAGTTACCATACAATTAGCTAATCGGTCCTTAGTGTTCCCAAAAAGAATCCTAAAGGATGTATTGGTTGAGGTAAAGAAGTTTATATTCCCTGTATATTTCATCGTACTAGATATGGAAAAAGATAAGGACATTCTAATCATCCTTGGTAAGCCATTCTTAGCAACAAGTAGGACTTTAATAGATGTACAAAAGGGTAACCTAACTCTAAAGGAGCAAATTAAGAGATAACATTCAATGTACTTAAGGCAATTAAACTCCCTAGTGAAGATGCAAAATACATGTCAATAGAAACCTTAGACTACTTTACACATCACATACTTTAGAACTTACTCTATTTAGATGCATTAGGAGCCTCACTAGTCCTAATAGATGAAAGAGAAGAAGATGAATTTTTAAAATTCCTTAATTGGTTAAAGTCTGGCCCTATATATGGAAAAGTTAGACCCCATAGGGAACCATTAGACTTATCTAAGTCAACACTCAAGAGGCTAAAACCATTAGTAGAAGAACCCATAATGTGGAACTAAAACAACTTCTTTTTCACTTTAGATATGGATTTTAAAGAGATTCATCTACTTTACCTATCATTGTTTCTGCATCACTAATATTAGTGGATGAGGAAAAGCTGTCAAGAGTAATCAAATAGCTATTGGATGGACCATAATAGATAATAAGGGAACTAGCCCTTCTTTCTACACACACAAGATCTTAATGGAAAAGGGAAGCAAGCCAAGCATAATGCAGTAAAGAAGACTTAACCCTATCATAAAAGAGCTAGTAAAAAAGGAGGTAATCAATTGGCTTAACGCTAGGATTATTAATCCCATTTCTAATAGTTTATGGATAAGCCTAGTATAATGTGTGATCACTATTGTGTCATATGAAAAACATGAACTAATCCCCATACACATTGTCCCTGGTTAACGAGTACGCATGGACTATTAAAAACTAAAATCAGCCAAAAGATAAGACCATTTTCCATTGCCCTTCATTGATTAAATGCTTGACTGACTAGCAGGTAAGAAAATTTATTGTTTTATGAAAGGATATTATGGATATAATCAAATAGTTTTTAATCTAGAAGACAAAGAGAAAACTACATTCACGTGCCTATATGGTACCATTGCATTTAGAAGGATGTCATTTGGACTATGTAATGCTCTAGCCACCTTTCAAATGTGTATGATGGCCATTTTTCTAATATTATTGAAAATATGTTCAAGATTTTTATGGATGAATTCTCTATTTCTGAGGAATCCTATAATGAATGTCATGAAATTCTATCTGGAGTTTTAAGATGCTGTGAAGAAACTAACCTTATTTTAAATTGGGAAAATGTCATTTTGTGGTAGAAGAAGGCATATTGTTAGGCCATAAGGTATCATATAAGGGACTTGAAGTTGATAAGGCCAAGCTTGAAATCATTGAAAAATTGCCACCTCCCATCTTAGTAAAAAGGGTGCATAGGTTTTTGGTCATGCAAGGATTTATAGGAGGTTTATGAAGGATTTCTCTAAAAAATTTTAAACCTTTGAGTATCATATTAGAAAAAGACAAACCTTTCATAGTTGATGAACTATGCCTAGATGCCTTTAATAAGTTAAAACAAAGGCTAGTTACTACACCTATTATTACAATGCCTAATTAGGCTTTACTATTTGAACTAATGTGGAATTCTAGTGACTTTGCTATAGGCATAGTACATGGGCAAAAGGAAGACAACATATTCAAAATGATATAATATACTAGCAGGACCCTAAATGAAGCACAGTTGAACTACATAACCACAAGACAAGAACTGCTAGCAATAGTATTTACTTTAGACAAGTGCTAATCATACTTCATCATAATTAAGGCAAATGCATACACTGGCCACTAAGCGGTAAAGTTTTCAATCAACAAAAAGGATATAAAACCTAGGCTTATTAGGTGGGTCTTGCTGCTACAAGGATTTGATTTAAAGATCCATGACAAAAAAGGTTAAAAAAATCAAATAGCAAATCATTTATCTATATTAGAAAGCAGCAGTATTAAACCCACTAAAATCCTTATTAATGATAACCTCTCATATGAGAATCATTTACATGTTGAGTCTTTCATCACTCCATGGTATGCTAACATTGTAAACTTCATCACAGCTAACATTTTACCTACAAATCTAAACTTATAGTAAAGGAAAAGCATGAGGTAAAGAACTATCTTTGGGATGAACCATACTTGTTTAGACAGTATGGGGATCAATCAAAAGGACATACATTCCAAACGAAGATATTTAGAGTGTTTTGTACCACTAGCATTCAATCGACTATGCAGGGCACTACAAGGGACTAAAAGCTACCTTTAAGGTTCCACAGACAAGGTTTTTTTAGCCTATGCTCTTCAAGATGCCCATGAAGTCGTGAAAAATTGTGATAGATGACAATGAATAGGAAACATCATGATAAAGCAAGAAATACCACTAAATACAATACTAGAAGTAGAGATCATCAATGTCAAATGAATTAACTTTATGGGTCCTTTTATCAACTCATTCGACAGCTTTTATATATTTCTTGTAGTTGATTATGTTTCCAAATAGGTTAAGGCTACATTCTGTACCGCTAATGATGGTAAGGTTGTGTTGAAATTTTTATAAAAACAAATTTTAACATGATTCAACACATCTAGGGCAATCATTAGTGAAGGAGGGAAGCACTTCTACAATAAACAATTTGAAACCCTCATTAAATAATATGGTATACACATTAAAATAGCCCTAGCTTACCACCCAAAAATGAATGGACAAGCTGAAGTTTCAAACAAAGAAATTAAAACCATTTTAGAGAAAATAGTTTGCCCATGTCATATGGATTAGGCAACAAAGTTAGACAATGTTCCATGGGCTTATTGAACAACATTCAAAACTACTTTAGGCATGCCCCCTATTAATTAGTGTTTGGCAAAGCATGTCATCTCCCATGTAAACTTAAACACTGGCCCATAAAAAAATTGAATTTTAACTTGAATAAATGTAGGGAGAAGAGGCACATGCAACTTAATGAGCTCACCAAATTTCGTTTGTATGCCTATGGAAACAATAAAATTTACAAGGAAAAAGTAAAACATTAGCATGACAACAAAATTCAATGGAAAAATTTTGAATATGGTAAAAATTATTACTCTTTAGCTCTTGTTTAAGACTCTTCCTAGGAAATTCGAAGTCCATATGGTTTGGACCTATCACCATTGTGGTTGTTAACCCTTAAGGCACGTTAGAATTACTTAACAAAAATTCCTAGCAGACTCTCTAAGTAAATAGACAAAGATTGAAGCTTTATTAGGGTGGCACCGTTCTAAGAAACTAAGCGATAATCCCACTCACTCAATCATTAAGGGAATTAATAGTCTAGCTAACAACTATAATTGAAGCAATTCTAGGGAGGAAACCCAGTTCTTTCTCTTTTCCTTTTCAGCTTTTCTTTTCTATTATTTTCCTTTTCCATTGGAAGCTCACATAATTTTTTAGTATGTGTATGTAGGAAAAAGCCAATGAACCAGGTCCAAAGTGGAATGAAATTTTACAAAATAGTGAAGGTTCTAGCGGCTAGCATTAGGAAACCATCACCTAAGTGCCAATTCTAGACAGATGTTGGCCAGACACTAGGAACCAGGGCCAGGGTGCTAAAATCTCCAGAAAAGCTACATAATTTTGATGAAGGTACAGTGCCTAGGCACTAAAAATTAGGACTGAGGCACCATTTCTAAAGAGTTGGCACCCAGGCACTAATCCTACACCTAAAACTAACAACCTAGATTTCCTAAAAAACCACAACGCCCAAGTTCTAAGTTAACCATGCCTAGGCACCCCAGGCGCTAGCTTAACCATATCTAATGGCCACTTTTAATATGCTTGAGTACGCTAGTACTAAAGTTAGAGCGCCCAGGTGTCACCTTGAAAAATAAAATTTTAATATTTAAAACTAGCATTCTGAGGCATTTTCTTTCAAATTTTCACTACCCCTCTCCCTTAGAACACCTTCTTGACCAAAACCCCTCTTACCCATACTCCAACTTCACCAACAGTAGTTTTTGTGATAGAATGATGCGATTAAGGCCTATATTGATGATTGTGATTAGTTTCTTGATATGTATGTTGACATTGTATGATTTAATCAGTCATTTTGCACCATTCTTCATTAAGAAACTTTATAGCACCAATTTTTAACACCTTAGGCTAGCTTAGGTTAGTTTTACCTGTTTTATGCCTTAGGAATATGAATATAGCCAAGATTACACATTTTAATTAATGTATTTTGTGCATTATTGATGATTTTGACCACAATTGGGGTTCTCACATGCAAAACTCATAAGCATTATTCTTGGATTGTTGAGAAAATGGTTTAATGACACACATACTTCTATTTCTCTTTGATTTTAGGTATAATGACACCGAAAAAGAAGTTAAAAGGTAAGTTATGTCAGTCATTTTATGACACTTGCTTTTCTTCACGTGAGGCTATAGAAAGATTCCAAAACATCATTGCAAACAAGAAAACTAGTAAAGGAAGGAGGAAATTAGGTGGATGGAGACGTTGATACTACTATTAGAGATGAAATACAAAGAAGAGTCTAGGAGCGTTTTTGTAGGCGACTAGCAAGAGCTATCTTGCCTATTGTCTAGGAATTTTATGTTAACCTTCCAGACTGAACAGATGTCAAAGTATTGATGCAATGGAAGTGAGTATCAGTTGAAAGAGATGAAATTAGCAGAATATTTAGTCAGCTAAACATCAATCCTGATGAATATTCCCAACTCCTATAAGAACGCATGGATTTAGATGATTAAGGAGCCAGTTATTCAATGGTGACCGCCATTAGGTCATCCAAAAGGAAAAACATATGAAATTAAAGCAAGCTAGTTAACATTGGTTAAACATCTATAGTTCAAATTCTCAGTCTCTAGAATCTTTCTCACATAGCATATCATTGAAGTAAGCATAAATAGAGCCATCCTACTCTACAGTGTTATCACAAGGCAGTTACATAACATTAGGGCATACATGTTCAATAGTATGATTTAGGTATCAAGGAACATCATGGACAACCTTTGGTATCCATCATTGAACACTAAAGTGTGTAAGAAGGAATGAGTGGGAACAATGAGAGGAAATGTTAATGTCGTGCATTGAATTGAATGCATTTGCCTCTAAACTATGAGGAGGCAGTCTAACAAGAGGCCTACAGCCCCTCGACCACATGTAACCGCACCTCCAGACTTGAGTCATTTGACTATGGGAGAGCACATGGCGAGGTAAGAACGGTTCAATGAATACTAGGGGAGATTCTATGTACAATGGCTAGTTTACAAGGAATGCCCCTGGTCACCTTTCGGTCAAGTCACCACCTCTACCTGAATTAAGCCACATGATTGGACACTCTTCTGGCACCTATAGTAGTACAATTGTGGAAGAAGAGCGGTCCAATGAATAAGACTTAGAAAAGATAAATGACAATGAAAAGCCAAAGATTTAGCTTGGTAGAGGAGTACTAGTTACTTTTTTTTATCTATCTTTTGTTCCTTTATATGGGTAGTGTTAGGTTTTATAGTGAGGGCACTGCTTGGTTTAAGTATGGGGGAAAATTCACTCATCAATATGCATAAATAGAACTCTCTGTATTTGCAATTCAAAATCAATAAAGTATTATTAGTCCCTTCATTTAATGATAGCATATAACTTTCCATTAGAATCACAGAAAATAAGACATTGAACGCATATGGACCATTTATTTATTTTTATTCTTGTCACAATGAAGATAATACTATGAAAACTTGGAATGATTTATATGAAATTTAACCTTCCAAGCTCAAAGATAATTCTAAACATTTTAATGTATACACTTTGATTTATTCCTTTTTTTATTACATTCTAGACCCTATTTGATCGCCACTTAAGGTACAAATTTATGAGAGAATACAAGCTTAGAAAAAAGATTTAGGCATTTGTTGGACAAATTAAGCCATTTTCAAGCCAACTTAGAAACTTTTAAACCCTATATGTCCCCTCTTATGCCTAAAATAACCTTTTCTTTCTCTTAACCACTTATTCACCTAGCCATACTAATGAACTCCCTCATTACACCATACATATCACATAATCATAATAGGGACTTATGATATCATGTTGAGAATGTAGACTGAACAATTTATGAATGCTTAAAAAATTGATAAGACTACTGCACACAAGTATTGCAAAGCAGGAAAAAAAAAATTGCAGAAATAATCATGGAAAAAAGTAAGAGAGAAAGAACAAAGAAGATGGGAGGGGAAGCAGAAAGAAAATAAGTATATTTCCCCTAGCTAAAAAGAAAGGCTGAGAAAAAGTAAAAGTTTTATCCCTAGATATGCTTGTGGTAAGGTCAAAGCCTAAAATTCCCTTCTCATCCACTCTTACCTAAGCCAGACATTACAAGCTTAGAAAGACATATTGATTTATGACTTTGTGTTCCTCTAAGAAGAGTAGAAAGTGAGGAGGAAAATATGCCTATGGGATAAGTTATAAAGAGGATAAATCACTTATGTGTATGTTTAAAAGGATAAAAATCTAGAGATAGGAAAGATCTAATGATTGTATCTTATCTGTGAATTCAGTGTTATTTTTTTGTTATTAGCTAAAAGGTTTGTATACATCAAGCAATCCATGGATGTTATGAATAATGAAAAAGTTTTGAAGTTATGACTAAACTCTATTTGCTCACGGACTTACAAACTCTCAATTCTAGGGGTGTGATAAGTCTCTTTCAGAGAGTTATCTAGGGCAATTTTTATAACAAAAACACTTGAGTTTTAATAAAAACTCACTAGTTTTGAATAAGATTTATCTTAAACTTTGAAGTTTGTTATTGACCTTCAATATACAAAGATTATAGCACCCAGGCAATAAGACTCCAACACCCAGGCACCACAAAGTAACACCCAAGTGGCAAAACCAGTATGTTAGCGCCCAAGTGCCAAAAGCAAAAGAGAATCAAGTTTAGCCCAGAGAAATGATGCCAGGCACCAAGATTCCAGTGCCTGGGCACTAAGTCCAAAGAGTTTGTGCTGAAGCACTAGAGTTCTGTAGTTTTTTAGTACCCAGGCAATAAAAGCCAGTGCCTGTGCACTAAAAATAGAGAGTTAGCGCCCAAGCACCTGAATGTCATCATTTAGGCATGCTTCCAAGAAACCTAGTTTAAAAATTATAGTTTTAGTTAAGTTAAAGATGAGTATTTATAAAATAAAGGAATCTGTTGTAGCAGTTGATGTCAAATAATTTTAAAAAATCTATACACAATTCACTTTTAATATGTTTAGTAAATATACTCTATTGTATTAATTTTACCTTGTACAACTTAACACTATATTAATTATAAAACCTCCCTTGCCATGATTAAACTTGACTGTATAAAGATTTTAAGAGTTGTAAATAATCTATTATTGTTTCAAATTGGACAAATTATTTAATTAAATTTTCAAATTATAATCAATAATATATATATATATATATATATAGTTTTATTGAAAATGTCATTAGTTTATGAATACTAATTAAAAATATAATTGCAAAATGAACAAATGGTAACTTACTAGTTTCAACAAGTGCTTAATTTAATATGAATTAGGTTATGTATTATGATAAGGTCAAAATTAAAATAAATAAATCACTAAATATTAAAGTAATATTTATATTAAATAATTTTTATGTTAATTTTTTATTTTAATGAAATAGTAAAAAGGGGGTAGAAGGTTGATTTAAATATAAAGTATGTAAAACTAAAGTCTAAAGATGAGACCGGCACAATCAATCTCAAGAGTCTTAAATTTTGACTCATACACACACTCACACATATATATTAACAATTAATCCTTTGATTTAATAATGATTAAAAATGAAATTAAAGTAGAAAAGAGACAAATAGACTGTTAAAATATAAATTAATGTAAATATATAACTTGAATATGAAGCTGGTAATATTAGTCTCACATGTCTTATGTTCCCTTTGGTGCCTTTGTTCGAATCCCCGTGGCTACACTTCAGGAAATGGCCAATTTTTTTAAAAGCTACCATGTGTCATAGTGTGGAAAATGGTCAATTTCAGTAAATACTATATCTCTCTTAAATCATTCACTCATTTGCTGCCTTTCACCTCTGGCTAGGGCTTGTTGGTTTGGTTGCTCCCTTTCTATGTTATCATCCATCGAAGGAGTTGGATAATTTATTCTACACTTACTAGTCACACTAGTGCAATTATACCCTAAAGTGCATTAAATTTGGATGATTTAAGAGAGATATAGTAATTACTGAAATATAACTATGCTTGAACTAATCATTACATTGAAATAATGAACTGGTCATGGGTCAATGGTTAATTTGACTATAGTTGAACCAAAATTGAATTGCTTCATGTAAAGAAATTATAGAAAAAATATAAATATATGCAATATTTTATGGTTAAACTAATATAGAAAGGAATCATTTTAGTCTCACACTTTATGTATTAATATCAATTTAGTTATCTATAAATTTTCAAAATGTCTTTTCTAAGATTTTAAAGTCATTGGATCCAAGTCCTTCTATCTTGACATTAAGTAAGTGAATAACTATTTTGTTTTAGTAATTTTTATATTTTTAAAAGACAATTTTAATACTATTAATTTGTGGAGCATTAAATTAAGACTTATGTAAAAAGTAGGAGACTGAGATAAAATAGAGTTAGAAGAATTGCTATGAGATGGTCTAGCTAAGCTGGTCTTGATGAAGCTATATTAATTAAAGGTTCCAAGTTTGAATCTTGGCTTGCCCTCTTTGTGATAAACATATGATTTTTCCTACTTTGACATATGGACATGGAGTGAAATGACAAAACTACCTTTTTTCTATAATATCTTTTTCCATCATTTTTTTCTTTTTCCCTTCCATTGTGTTTTTCTTCTTACCTATATTCTTCCTGTATGTGTTTTCTGGCATTCAAACACTACAAAAGAATAGAGTTGTTGCGACACCACTTTTGCGACGGTCAACTCTGACCATTGCAAAACATTTCCACAATGACAGTGAGAGGTAACCATCATTAATTTAGCCATTTTACGGTGGTCATTTCAAGCCATCATAATAATTAGTCTTAAACCCTTGCTGTCCATCGCAAAATTGAGTCCTAATGATGGGCATATTTGACTGTCGTAAAGACAATCTTAAAGGAGGTGTGTGTTGTTTCCCTTGGTTATACGATGGTTGTAATAATCATTGTTAACCATCATAAAGTTATGCCTTTACGATAGTCAATACTGACATATGATATTTCACTTAAACAAAACTTTCAAATGTGGGTAACACTTACATGGACGATTAATGACTCCCTAGCTTATGAGATGTTATTAGGATAGATGACTGCTGGGAAACTATCCTGCCCTATATACATAGAGAAATTGAAGCCATTCACTCTCAAGTATGGTTGAAAAACAACTTTCTTTGATTGCCACCTACAATTATTGCCAATGGATCACCTGTATAGGAGAAATAAAAATGTATTTTTAAAGAACAAATAAGAGAAATCACCACCTCCCCTATCGTTAGATGGTAGGCATGTATGGGAGAAAGTATGCAATCTTCCCAAGGCCAATGAATGTGGATAACTTCAAACAATTGCAAAATACAGGGTTTCTCATAATTGGACAAGATAAAGTATTTTTTGGAAGTTGCCATATTGGTCAACAAATATGATTCAACACAATCTTGATGTTATGAATATAGAAAAGAACATATTTGACAATGTGATTAACACCATCATGGATGATAAGGGGAAAATAAATGACAATGTAAAAGTGAGGATGGACATCCAAGAATATTGTCGGCAATGAGAATTAGAACTTGTAGACTGTGGGGGTAAGTTGTTCAAACCTAAGGCAAATTACACTCTTAATAGTTTGCCAATGGATCAAGAACCTAAAATTGCCAGATGAGTATGCTTCTAATATTAGTCGATGTGTGGATAGCAAAGAAGCTAGACTCTATGGATTGAAAAGTCACAATTGTCATGTATTTATGGAGCGTTTGTTTCCTATTCATTGCCTTACCAAAAGTTGTCTGGAATCCACTAACTGAGCTTAGTCGATTCTTCATAGACCTTTGCTCCACCACATTGCAAGTGGATCAATTGGAAGTGATGTAGCATAACATAATTCTTTCATTGTGTAAATTGGAAAAGCTCTTCCCCCTAGCTTTTTTGACTTTATGGAACACCTACCTATACATTTAGCATACAAAGCTAAGGTTAGAGGACCAGTTTAGTATCGATGGATGTATCCATTTGAGAGGTAATGATCATTCATCATTGGTATTATTGGGATTAATATATGCTGCAAAAGGTATAATCTAACACTTTATTACTTACTTACGTAGGTTTCTCCGTACCTTAAGGAAAGTTAAGAACAAAGCTCGTGTGGAAGGGTCTATATGTGAGGCCTATATAATTTAGGAGACAACAACTTTTTGCACACATTATTTGGAGCCATATATTCACTTTAGGATAACTAGACTACCAAGAAATGATGATAAGGGTGAGTCCCTTATACCCTTAATTTCTATCTTTAATTATCCAGGTCATCCAAGTGGTGTATGGAAATCACGTTTTCTTAGTGATGCCAAATTTGTCGTGGCCATAAGATACATGCTCATAAATTGTAATGAAGTGCAACCTTATTTAAAGTAAATGTTACCCAACCCTCACATAATATTGCACTACACACAATTCATATGTACATTAATAATCCAACTTCGCAATGCAGCTTGTTTATTGAAGGATTAACTAATTCAATGCCTCAAATCATGAATGCTGATGTGGATTACCATATTGAAGTTGAGTTTCCATCATGGTTCCATGACCATGTAAGACGTTTTAGACTTCACATATATTGAATTTTAACCTCATTTTCAATATGTCAATCACTTTATACATTCTTGTTCAATAGGTTCACAATCCTGCTAACAATGTTAGGGATCCTTTCTTGCAAGACATTGCTCGTGGGCCAAAGAGGAAAATTCAAACATGGCCAATATATTTTGTTAATGGTTACAAGTTCCACATACATGCGATGAGCCATTATAAATCTATGATTAATAGTGGGATTTGCATTCGAAGAACTGACTATGGTGAATCAGAATGTGATTACTATAGCATATTATAAAAGGTTATAGAGCTAGAGTATACAGGGTTACTAGTGAAGTGAATTACTCTTTTCATGTGTGAGTGGCTTAATCCTACCCCTAATCACAGTATTAGGGTTCATGAATAGTATAGAATTACCGAAGTTCAAGTTTCAAGGAGGTACAATAAGTATGATCCATTTATTCTAGCTCAACAAGCTAGACAGGTGTACTATTTATCATATCCAGTAAATCATGAAAAGGCTGACTGGTTAGCTATCACCATGATTAAGGCCAAAACTACAATTGATGCCCCAAGTACAACAAAACCCAAGATTGGTGCATTTCCAAGTGATAGGCTAGAAATTGTATTGTCCCTAGTCAACCAAATGATGAACTTTCAACTTTACAAGATAATAAAGGTGGCTTTAAAGAAGTAAATATAATTTTGATAAATCAAATGGTCACTGAGAGTGAATATAAGACTATAAGTGAATATGAGACTGAAAGTGAATTTGAGTCCTTGTCTTATTCATCTGATGAAGATGAACATGATGATGTACAAGCACCTAACTATGATGCCTCAAGTGAATAATATGTTTGAAGATGGTAGGCCAAATTTTTCATATAATTGTATACATGTAATTTTTTCGTCATACATGCTTGTATTTTATGCTCAATTTTATCTACTTCTTCCAAAGATATATATATATATATATATGTGTGTGTGTGTGTGTGTGTGTGTGTGTGTTTATGTCTGTGAACAACTTTCAAATTATTCTTATTCATGTGTAGATGGCAAAGGATCAAACTGGTTGAGGTTGAGGATGGGGTACTTCTTTTATCATCGTCAATTGTCTAGTGGTTCATCATCTATTCCCTCCATTCCTACAACTACTAATCCAGGCATACCATCTTCCTCTTCTCATAGGATCCACTCGGCCTCTTCTTCTAGGATGCCATCTCCATCACCTTTATGTATTGGATTTAAGGACCAAACTCTTCCACCACCTCTACTGGGTATCAATAATCCACAAGACCTTCCCTATAGTGAGAGCCCCTAAGATATGGTATCAAGTGCTAGCACACAGATTCCTTTCAAACCATAAGGTTGAGATCCCACTGATGGTTGCACATGGATGTACCCTGACAACCATACGTAAGTTTCTTTCTTCTTGCATTGCATTCTTTTATTTCATGTATGACAACAATTTTAATGTTGATGTTAAAATGCATAGATTCAACCCTATTGTTAATGTTATGCCAGAGTTTTCACATATTATTCAAGGAAAATTTGAACATCTATGTTACAATTGGGGAACAACATCTCGAGAGGTTAAGGAGATGTGGTTCAACAAGTGGCCAGTACATATATCAATTATCTCTTCTATTTATCTTATGTTCATTCATTGATTCTCTTTTTGCAATGTCTGTGTAGAAATTGTATAAATGGCTTCCAAAGTATGATGGCCAAATTAAGAGGAATTGGTCTATAAAGTGTGGGGAGCGACTCCAGACATGATATGTAGAGCTCGTGAGGATCTAGCGAAGGACATTAGGCCCAAATGGATCACAAAGGATGTAATGAATCGCTTAATTGAATTATAGGATTCATATGCATATAAAGAGAAGTGAGAGGTTGCAAAAAGGAATATAGCATCTCTTAAAGGTGGGATATTACATAAAGGTGGTAGCATTCTCACTTCGAAGCACAAAAGGAGGTTGGTAACTGCTTCTTATTCATACATCATTTAGTCAATTATATGTAATATCTACAAATTCTATCGTTTATTTTAACATATCATTTTTTAACATGGGTTTTCCCCTAAATTTACAGGTGAAAACACTAGGAAAGGAACCTATGTTATTTGAACTTTTCTTAAAGACATAGCAAGATCAGAAAAGCAGGGGGTTTGTTAATCATCAGGCAACTGAAGTATATATGAGTTTATTGAACTAATTTGATTTTGTAGGCTGATTATATGGATGAAATCATCAATATCATCTTAAGGGTCAACAAAGGTTGCAACAAAGTTAAGCCAAGGTGAGGAAATGGCCCTATGGTTGGAGTTTGTAAGAGGTAGGAACAAAAAGGGTAAGATCTTTGATAGAGTTTGAGGCACCAGACATAGTTGCATTTAGTTCCACTCCCTACTTCACTATGCCATCAGGACTGCATCATGATTTTGAGGATGAGTTGCAGCAACGTATAGATGCTACCACTACTTGCCTTAAAGGCGCTATCTCCCAGCAAGCTCAAGTCATTTCCTAGCAAGGTGATGTCATTCAAAGACTAGTTCATGAGCTTAGGAAATAAGGTCTTATATGCAACTTCCACATGTTCAAGAAGACAAAGCTACTGATGTAGACATGCTAGCCCCTTATCATCACTCACAAATTATACTATCATTTTTTAAATGTTTGTTAAAGGACTTAGCCATTTTGATAATTACATTAGGATTTATTTGATATTTATATTATATTGGACTTTATTGTGGATTTGTTTAATGTATGTACTTTAATATTAATATTATGACTACTTATGTATTTTAGTCCACTAGTTATCTTTATCTGTATTCAGGTGTGCAAATGTCCAATAGCAGTATAATGTTAAATAGGATATTTAGAGATGGATTAAAGACGGATTAGGGATGAAAAAAATTCTTAAATTGCAAATTAGGGACAGATCATGGACAGTTCAAGGATGGACATCTTTTTCAAATTGTAAAATAGGGACAGATCAGAGATGGGTATATTTCCAAATTGCAAAATAGGGATAGATTAGGGTCAAATTAGGGATAGAATAGGGATGGGACTTAGGGATGGATTAGCATTATGTCCCAAATTAAGATGGAGTTTAGGGAGAGAATAATTCCATCTCAATTTGGGACGGATTTGCCACACAAAATTCAATCCCAAATTGGGAGGGATTTGGGACGAAAATTCTGTCCCTAAATTGGATTATCGTATTTCTAATTTAGAGACGAAAAATCTTTTTAGGACAGATATATCCTAACTATTTTTTTTCTTTTAGTGTAATCACTAATTTTACAACATATGTGGGAGATTCAATCATCACACAAGGCTCATGATCATGATCACCAGGTCAAAAATGTCAAAGAAGGTTTTAAATATTAAATCAAAAATTAGAATTCTTAATTAAATTCACTACAAAACAGACATTGAACTCAATATAATTTAAGCACAAAAAGGAACATTGATGAAATAGACAACTTTTGATGCGCCAATAGTAAAATCTTTCCCCAACAAGATTAAGAGTTTATAAAGTAAAGCTTGTTTCAGCTATCAAAGTGGATCCTTTCTATATAATTTTTTAATGAAAAATTATGTATGATTTTTACAGCTATATAATTCTTCAGTTAAACTATACACTTATTATACTATTATTGAAAAATTATACATTTATAATATTTTAATTGAAAACTTGATAACAATGACATGATGAATTACACTTGAATTTAATCATATATTTTAAATGTTATATTTTTCAGGGAAGGTCTTGGTGATGGAGCAGGTTTGACGTTATTCATTTGATCATGGTGATAATGAGAAGCTGAAATGCCTGTCAATTTGTTTTAAGGATTATGTGAATCGATATTCTAATTAACGACACTCGTTGAATATTAAAAGTTCTTGAAAATATTCAAATAAAATTTCACTATTTAATGATTAATGAGCTAGCTCTCTTAAACTAATCATTAATTTTGTAACTTATTTTGGTATAAAAAATTTTCTTTGAAATAATAATGTAATTCTAAAAGTTTTTACCCTAAACATGCAATCCCTAAACTATTAAACCCTTAAACTCTAAAACTCTAAAATACTAAGTCTTAAAAATTTAAGCACTAATGTTAAGCTTAAAATCCTAAAATCTCAACGCCAAAAATCAACATTATATATAAAAACAAAACTCAAAAGTACCCTAAAATGATTCTAAATCCCAGAAGTCTAAGACTCTAAACACAAAACTTAAGGGTTAGGATTTCAGGGTTTTAAGAATTATTATTTGAAGGTAGTTTAAGAAATGATTGCAATATTAAGGAAAAAGAAAACTTAATTACCTATTCTGATTTGTGTCTCTAATAGTCCCCTCTAATCCAAATAATGTCGCATCAACCTAGAACTTATTAGTCCAATTACAAATAAGCCCCTTATTATCAAAATTGAGGAACTTTACATATCCAAAATTAGTAAATACCCTTGACATTGTTAACCCTTTTATCCCCTCTTCATCTTTCCCAATCAATCTATTCATCCGTATATAACCTTCAATGATTGACCACACCCATTTATATGAACATTAGTTCCTCACTGCCAAAATCTTATATATTCTTTGAGCTTTTGGTAATTTAAAATCATCTAATTCTTTTTCTCTGCTTCTTCCATTTTTAGCTGATATTAGCACATCTGTTTTTCTCATTTTAGTTTCTGAAGTATGCTTCAACAGAAATACCGTAGTTTTAATTACAACTTATAGGCTACTACTTGAACTAAAACTTAAAGAAATTGAAGTATAATCAAGAAATATTACTTATATATATAATGATAATATAGCATTAAATTTATTCAGTATTAGAAGAATATAGTGAATATTTCCACGTTACCAAAAGAAAATATTGGCATTACAAACTACTTAAATAGCTGCTATATTGCATTATACTATTCAAAAGGAAGCCCATAAGACAACAGAGTTTACCAAACTTGGCGACAAACCAAAACAACAGGAAAAAAAAATGAAAGACAAGGACATAAAGACCAGGAAAAGTAATCAACTATATAGAACGAAGCATTTCAATTAATAGAAATAAAATTTTCTTCCCAATGTAGCTTCAATCACTTATGCCCTTCTCCAGGCGGGCTTGGACCAGTTTTGTCAGCTTCTAATTTTGGAATACTGTTATTCATATCTCTGTGACCATCCATCATTGAGCTCCTCTCAAAGACACCCCCTGGCTTTTCACTAACATCTCCATGCAGCTCCGATGTGTAAAGTGGCCTTGACATCACAGGAAGGAAACACAGCCAACAGAAGAGAATAAGAAGAACTAAATAGAAGGTGATGGATAGGGTTCTCCCAGTTCTAGCCATGATTGGTAGGTATAAGAAAATATGCTCAATTATACTGAGGCTTGAAGGCTTGATTTTGTGAAGTACGTTTGAGACTACTTGAGATTTGAGAAGAGAATGGTGTGGTCTTTGGTGTGTACCAGTACTTCTATTTATAGTGTTTTTCAGAGGGAGTTTGTCATGGGTGTTGACCAATACCGAACCATTTAAGTAGTTATGTTATGAATTTGTCAGCTGTGATACTAACTCTTTGCTAAAGCCATAAAGCATGAAAATTACGTTTTGGTGGACAGGGTAAGTATCTAGGGAATGATATAAAAGTTATGCTTCCAGATAGTCAAACTCAAATGAGTTTTTGTTTCTTGCTTCCTAATTTGATCAGTCTGCTAGTTAGTGTCACTTTAACAAATCCATATAATGTGTTATATTTAGCGGGTGAAGAGATGTTAAGTACTTGTTGGCCAAGCTTGTGGTGAGGAGAAGTTGTTTATTTTTTTTAAAAATATTTACTTGGGTATATTGAAGTGTTTGGTTTATTTCTTTTAGGAAAAACTTGCTTCTCAGTAATAACAAAAGCAGCTTTCTTTGCTGCAGAAAGAAGAAGAGAGGAGCTTCTTTGAAGCAGAAGCATATGCAAAAGCAAAAAGTTAACTTTTGAAATTAAAAAAAGTCTTACTCGTAGAGTCATAGTTACTATAATTACTTCTAATATTAATATCTACACTTCTACATACTGTCCTTTTACATGATTTGAGTCATTCGACAGAGTAATGCACATTTTTAAAGGAGTTGCCAAAATATTTGGATAACCTATTATCGTAGCAGGTGCTTAAATTCATTCCCTAAGTTATTTTTTATTGCACATAGTTAATTTTAAATTGTGGTTTATCGCACGAGGTTATTATTTACATTTACAGCACCTATTGTAACATCTAAACTCGCTACCAAGTCCAAACTACATCTCAAATGTTAGAAGTGTTTATCAAATAATTTAGTCAAACGCAAACTACTTCTCTCTTACTTCTAAAATAACAGAACTTCACATCAATTATCCTAGCTCTTAACAAGGGATTGCGTTAAGAAAAAGTTGATTGATCTGATTTAAAAATTTGCG
This sequence comes from Delonix regia, assembly GCA_037074485.1. NCBI lineage: Eukaryota > Viridiplantae > Streptophyta > Magnoliopsida > Fabales > Fabaceae > Delonix > Delonix regia. Next base: position 5,834,668 of record CM073454.1, on the reverse strand, counting down.
GAGAGAAATCACGTTGATTGATCAGGAGTAGAATTTTGAGCTGAAGTTAGCTTGTACGACTCTTTCAAGACAAGGTTCACTAAAAATAACAAGGAAAATTTGCTTCATATGTTTAGATGAAATGGCTGTAGACATGGTTCCCTGTCAAACTTAAATGCAATTTGATTCCTATATGTGGTAGTGGAATTGTGTGGAATTTTGAACTCAACCTTGAAGTATGGATGACAATGACATATAGAAACTGACATAAAACATAAACATAAATATTAGGACATGATCAAATTTGAATTGTCCGTACTTGTATTTCGATATATACTACAAAATATAGTTATTTTCTTAAGTATTTATACTTTATATTTATAAAACAATAATAGGAAATGTTTTTACTTCGGGTGCATTTGGTATGCCAGAAAGAGCATATAATAGAAAGGGAATGAGAGTGAGAAATTTTTTGGATAGTTTGTTTGGTATAATGTGAAGGCATTCCCACCCAAGGTTTAAATTGAGGTTGCGATTACAGTTGCTGTTCCAGTTGCGTTGCGATTTTTGCTATTGCAGGTGTTGCGGATGTTATAATGCTGATTGCAATCACTAGGGCTGTGATTATTTTTAAGAGTTACACAAAACATTTAAAACATTTCTATATATATAATTATTAATGTATCTTTTCCTTTTTCCAATGTCATATAGTTCCATTAGGAATTTAGATATAGTTATTAATTAATTAACTACATTAATTAAGTAAACTATTTTATCTTTAATAAGTTTGAAAATGAAAAATTTTTCAAAAATTTTGTTGTCAAATTATGGGACTAATTTAATTTCAAAATATAGGCAACAAAATCATTAGATGAAATCCAAAAATTTGAACTATTTAAAAATACAATCAGTTTAATATATCTCAACATGATTATATTGTATTAAAATAAAAGTTAAGTTAGAAAACTTTACATTCAAAATCCATTTCCAATTTCTCAATTCCAAAAAACGTGTCCCTTAGTCAAAAGACGTTTGGACTTTCCCAATCACTCTTTTCATATTTCGGTGTCTTCTATACTATTGAGCTTCTACTATTACAGCTTCTTCTTCGTTCCAACTCGATGTGAGTCTGTACTGCTTCTCAATCTCTATTTCTTTCCATGCTTACCTCAGTCCTGTTGCTTTCTTCTCATCCCTCTCACTCCAAGTCTCAAGTCCAACACCCCACCCACGTCTAGGAACGAAACAGAACCAATCCATCTCAGAAACAATAGAGATCAATATCAGGAACTGAAGCAAAAAACGCAACAAAACGGGATTGTGGCCACACCGGAGCAGTTTTGCTGCTGCAACACTATTATGTTGCAGCGCAACAGGGTGAACAGCAATTGCCCCGCAATCGGATGCGGTGCAAGCCGCATACGATGCGGCCACAATTTAGAACCATGTTCCCACCCCTTTCTTTAAGATACTAGATTCCTTCGCTTGTGGTAATTTTCATTCCTTTAAACAATCTATGGAATGAAGCTCATTTCCAAGGAATTATTGAAAAACAGACCAAACTACTTTTGTTCCAAGTAATAGTGTTCCAACAACATTGTTAAAATAACAAAAAAACAAAAAACCAAATTTGATCGAGCCAAATTAAGGCACATAATCAAACCAAGTTGATTACTGGGTTTATACATAACTTACCCTGTCTCGGTTATTATTTTTATTTTTCTTAATTTACTTTTATATTATTAATAATAAATTTAAAAATATTAATTCTTTTTAAATTCTAATTACTTTTCATTCCAAATTTTAATTTTTTTCTATTCCAATGTTTATTCATTTAAAATTTTAAACTTTTTCTTTAACAAATTTGGTTTTATAAAATAAAACTTAAAATAAAATAGACCCAATTTGGCCCATACTCACCCCTACATGTGAGATATCGCTCATTTAATCATGTTTTGTTTGTAGTGTGTTTTAAACATCTACTCCTTTTCCTTTTTAATCTCCTTCTAACCAAATACAAAATCTTTTTTAAAAACTTATTCTATTCTATTACATATCTAACGTACTTTTTGCCGTCATCATTCTATCTATCCTATTACTTTTTATTCCAATCCTTATTCCCTTTTCTATTCCAACAAAAAAAATTCCTACATACCAAACATAGCCTTAGATGCAAAATGAATAATCGTATGTAATAAAAAATAACACTACCAACACTTCTGTAATTTATACCAAGTGATCTAAAATTGTTAAAATGATACTCATGTCAGGCATCCATCAAACCAGTCCAGCCCCCAGTGCATTATCAACAGTATATACACTTTATACCTTTCCCATAATCATGAACTCTTATAAGTCATTCTCCTTTTTCCATGTGACAGAAGCCAAACTTTTGGTTCAGAGTATATTGACAGACATTAGTAAGTGAGCCAGGTTATGCTGCCTTGGAGCTTTATGTCGATTTGATTTGTTCAAACATTAATTATGTCTTCGCTGAATACTGGACCGGTTTCTTGCAAAAGCAATATATTCAAGACAAGTCAATTATTTATAATTTCCCTTTTATTTTAGGATATAAAATTTTTTTAGATATTTGCTATTAAATTTTTTAATAAATATATGACATGTGAAAGAGATTATCTTCTTATTGAAAAGTTTTTCTTTAAATTCGTCCTTTATTTTACCAATGCACTTCATATAAATTAAATTAAATTCTGATTCCGTGATATTTGAGCAATTCTTTACTTGAACAAGGCCTTAACATTTTTGGTACAAACAATCGAACGGTCTATATATTTAGGTTGTTCATTCTGAGTGATGTTCAAATTTAATCTTTCGGGTACTAGGTAATTAATTCTTTGTCGGTCACTAATCGTAACTACTTGGAACAACTTGAACTATGATGAAAACGGATCTTACAAGACTAATATGTGGTAAATGGAATCTAACCACAGTTACGGTTACATAATTTTTATTTGTTGGATTAAATTTTTAAAATGTTTGTATCTGTCATATTAATTTTATAAAAAGTTAACTATTTTAGTTCTTAAAAAATTATCGAAATTTATAATTATTTCAATTATAAACCATTGAATCTGCATCATCTTAACGTGAGCCATCAAATACACTACTACAGGGATCCTGAACCCTTAATCTGTGAAGTAATAGATTTTCAAAGAAACGTCATCTTAGGCCTCAATAAGTTTGCTTTTAGCCTTTGAACTCTTCCTTATCTATTCAGGTGGAGCCAACGCTTATTGACAACACATCAATTCCCTTTGGTGCTATGACGAGACGTTCTACAATTTTAGAGTTGGAGCAACCAAAGCACGTATGGATGGTCATATATTTTTTTGTTTTGGAGAAAGAGAATGAATCTAATTGCTCAAAGGTCAATATCACCCATTATATTTTGCCTAGTACTTCATGCGACAGCAATTATATTTTGTTCTTTTATATGCTTCTTCACCAACCCATGCAACTTCACTATATCTTCTCCGTAAGATAAAATAATGAGCAGAAGATTAAATTTCTACAAAGAAACGTGTGTAATATATATCACATTATCCTCGAGATAATATCTACTTCCCCTATATATTTGTTGTTGTATGTATATAACAAATTACCTTTAGGATTGATTTTAAGTAGTCAGAAATTGATAGACAATAATGTTTCAAGTCTCTTTTTTAAAAAATTTTGGAATTTCAAATTAGAAATTTTTTTATTGGAGAAAAAATATGATTTTTTTTCTATTTCTAATCTGTTAGACTATCATTTATGGTAAGAGTTTGTATTGAACAATCTTTTATGAAGAGTTATATTTGTTTAAAATTTAAACAAAATCAAATAAAAAAATTAGAAATTCGTGTCCTCTAATTTAACCTTAAGATAATATACAAGATCTTAATTTGTGGCTTACAGTCGTCTATTGCAATTTCAAATAAGAAATTATTATGGTTTGAGTTGCATATAAATGATACACGGTCAATTTTTAAAAGATTTAAGTTCAAAAAAAAATTCTTTTAATTTGAAAAAGGATTGAATTGATGATCCTTCACTCAAATCCTAATCCTCCTCCAGTCATCTCAGCAGTTTCCAATAAATAATTTTTATGTAAAATATATAAACTAGATGATCATGTACAACTTTGAACGGGACGAAGTGATTCCTTTTTTCTATGATACTCACCAAGTGTACATATTAAATTTACATTGAGTCAAATTACTTGCCTTACATAGTTTAAAATATATTGAATAAAATAAATTCTATTAACTTAAATACCTATTTTTTTTAGCTTGAAAAATTTTTAATATTTAATACCTGACCAATATATTATCCAAATTCAACCCTAAAAGTCGAGATTGAATATGATTGTTGATCCCAAAAGGCCGAACATGAAGAAATTTATAAAGCTTATAGAGCAGGCCACATTTAGGTTCAAATTGTGTAATTGGGCCGACCCAATTTTCCATATTATGTTACAAACTATAATTTATAATAATATAATATATATGTTGTATTTTTTCAATAATATTTTTTACATGAGAAAAAAGAATCCTAAGTTTACATGCAAAAAATAAAAGGTTTAAAATAACATATAATATCAAATATATTTTTAATATATATATTAAAATATCAAATTTCTGTTAAAGAGATTGGGCTTCAGCTTTAAGGCTTTAAACAAGTTGGGCTTGGACACATGTAGATTGTAATTCAAAACTTGGTTGACTGACTTTTAAAAGAGAATTACCCCCAATCTATCATATACAATTAGGATTTATATAAAATATTTTTAAGAAATTGAACTCGAATTCTAGAAAAGAGATAATGGGCTTGTTAAAATTCTGTTCTAAAAATTAATTTCGTATTTTTTAAAACGAAAAAAGTTATCTGATAATATTATTCTAATCTATTGATCTAGAAGTCTAAAAGACAACTAAAAGTAAATAGAGAATTTCTTTTCAATAATTTGATCCCTAATACTTTTAAAACTAAATGGAAAATGAAACAAACACCTTGATAGAATAATTTTTATGACTGACATTATAATAATTTTGATAAAAATAGAGAATATCTTGAGAGAACAATTTTTATCCTAAACAGATTTTTTCTCAAAATTTATTTTTTAAAAAAATTCAACATATAAACAAAAAATAAGATCAAACCGGCCCAATATCTTCTTATTAATGAGTTAAATTTTTGTATAAAATTTAGCAGCATCTAATTGCAGCCAAGGGAACAAAATTTGTACAAGAATGTATAACAATTTACTAAACTAAGAACTCAAAGATTGTTGTTATCATGAAGAGACGCTTAGTTCTCAGTGCCCACACTGAACCAGAACTCGCCATTTTTCCAAGCAGGCTCCATATTCTGAAAACATATTCTTAAATAAATAAATAAATAAAGAGAAAAACACTTTTTTTGCTCTTAACTTATTACAAAATTATTATTTTAGTCTCTTGCTTTTTGAAATATTTAAAAAAATCTCTTACTTATAAAAAAAATCATATTTGGTCTTTCATTTTTTTTAACAATTATTAAATTTATTCCCTTTACCAAATTTTAAATTAAATCTGATTTTTTTAAAAAAAATGAGGGATTGATTATTATTGGGGAAGAATTTCAAATATTTTAATAAATAAAATATTAAAATAATAATAATACGATAAGTAAGAAATTAAAAAAAATTTTACTTTAAAATAAATAAATAAGTGAGAACGCCATTTTTGTGAACTTGACTCCAGTGGGTGATAATATCTTTTGAGAGATCGATTCCCACCAAAAGATGTGGCTGCCGTCTGCTACTTGGCTTTTCCAACAGTATTTTAATTTTCTCCTGATACCAAACTTCACTGTTGGAAAAGCCAAGTAGCCGACAGTATATATATCCGTCACACATGTCAAGAATAGAAATGTATGATTTCTTTTTAAAGTATTTGTAAAACAAATTAAAAATAAAACGATTTATGAGAATATTTTGGAGTATTATTAAGCCATTGTTGGCCCCTTTCATGAGCAACATGTAGGGTTCATGCACGGTACAACAATTTTCTTTCACAAATTAAAACTTCAAAAGGTCCAAAATTTTGAGAATAATTGTGACATATTTTGCGTGCATCAAAAGTAATTTGGTACGAAAAGACAATAACGCATATACAAAACATTACACTAGTACAAATATGCTCCTGGATCCGTTCCTGTAAGAGTAGATCCAATAATTTATTATATTAAAATAATAATATTTTATTAATTTAATATTAATAAAATATTATTATTTTAATAATATAAAATTACAGGACGACTCCAGTTACTAGAGCGAATTCCAACTCATACAAATATTGTGGCACAAAAGATTAGGAATCTTTATGTACAATATTTGGAGAATAGGGGTATGAGGCATGCTCTTCCACCATATGCAATAATACAGTATATGTTTGTTGAATGAAATTATTGGTGATAAAGTAGTCCTAAGAAACTTATGTTTATTACATTGTTTTTAACATAATGTTTGACCCTTTTACATTTGCTACGGAATTTATGATAAATTATTCTTATGAGTTATTCAAAACACTAAGTGTTATGTATTCAGCAAAGAATGAGCTCACGAGTGGAAATGACAACAAAACAAAGGAACCCAATTCAAGTGAGGCTGCTGAGAGAGCCCAAAACCATCGACTTGCAAGGTAGAGGAAAGGACCATACTGTGAAAAGGATTGTGTTACTATTGCATGGCCGATGGTGGAGGAATCTTAATGGCAATATGATTAGAGCGTAGTTTGTTAGAGGCTAGTTTGTCTTTGTGCGACAGTGAGAGAATATAAGTAAGTGTAATGCTTATCTATATAGATATATTGAATGAATGAAATATCTCTTGCTTGAAAAGAGAAACCTTTGTTCTTTCATTCTCTAATTTGTGACATTTTGGTTCTTTCATTACTCCCAAAATGGCAAAAGGGACCAGGCTACACAAGCTCAATAAAACTTGCAAAGATCTAGAAACAAGAATGGTGAATATGGAGTAGTCGTTACAACAAACCAACAATATGTCAAAAAGATAAAGACAAATTTGATAGCTACTTTTTTACAGTGAAGAAAAGATGATAAAAATTTTGTTACCACTTTTTGACAAAAATAAAGTTGGTTGAAAATTGGTTGTCACTTTTGATAAAGTGGAAGATAAAGTTAGTAACTTTTAACAAAGTGGAAGACATAGTTAGCACCTTTTGACAAAGTGGAAGATAAAGTTGGCACCTTTTGACAAAGTGGAAAATAAAGTTGGCAACTTTTAACAAAGTGAAAGATAAGGTTGACACCTTTTGACAAAGTGAAAAATAAAGTTACTACCTTTTGACAAAGTGGAAGATAAAGTTGTTGAAAAATTTTGAAGAGGATACCTATAAATATAGCCTTTCCCTTTAAGGTTTGGCATTAGAGTGTGAAGAGTTATAAGAGTAATGATATCTCCTTTATTGAAATAGTTAGTAATTCCTCCACTTGTGAGAGAGAGAGAGAGAGAGAGAGAGAGAGAGAGAGAGAGAGAGAGAGAGAGAGAGAGAGAGAGAGAGAGAGAGAGAGAGAGAGAGAGAGAGAATTATGTGTTTTTATTATTTTTAAGAGAGAGAATTTGATTGTTCTCTCCTAACTTTCAAAGAAAGATTATACAATATTTTGAGTTATTGAAGGTCTTTCCCATTCTTATACGTGGTTTTCCCTTACTAAAGGGTTTTCCACGTAAATATCTTGTATCAATTCTTCTTTTCTCATTCTTTAATAGTGTTGTCTAGTGTCGCGATTCTAACACAATATGATAAGACAGCTCTTCACCAAATGTCCACCCCCATAGTCACCTTCCTCTTCAACACCTCCAGCAAACCTAGCACCCCAACATAAACAGCGAGGAGCTCTACTACAGAACCCTGACTTCACACTAACCAAAGGGATGAAAACTAATATTCCATATTTTGATGGCATTGAAACAGAGAATTGGGCTTTAAAATTCAAGAGTTCTTCGACACCTACAATACCTCAACTGAGCATTGAATAAAGATCACATCATTCCACAAGAGTGGACCAACATATGCATGGTACAAATGGTTGGCAAAAGAGGACCTCATATTTACATGGAAGGCCTTTTTGAGCACTTTGTTACTGTGTTTTGGTACCACATTGTATAAGGATCCTTGAGGTGCATTGAAAGACCTTAAATAGGAAACAACTGTTGACGATTACCAAGCAAAATTTAAAGCTCTAGTGACTCGGGTTCAGGGACTTTCGAAAACTTAGTTCATTGGTTTCTTCATCTCTAGTCTCAAACCCCACCTTTGTTCCGAGCTTTTTCTAGCCCAACCCAGACTTATTTTCATATTGTGTCCCTCAACAAGTTCCATGAAAAGAAACACACCCAACTCCATAACACACTCCAATACCCTCTTCTCAAAACTGACATAAAAAATGACTAACCCCACTTCTGCGGTGCCTTTAACCTTCCAACCCCAAATATTGACCTTAGCAAACATTAGCCAAGCCACCCAACCCAAAACCACAAACAAGATAGCTACAACACCATACAAGAAATTAACTGTTAACAAAATCAAGCAAAAGAAAGAAAAAGGGTTATGCTACTACTGTGACACCAAGTACACTCCGGGCCATAGATGTGCAAACACGTTATACCTTCTACTGGAACAACAAGACATTGATGAACTGCTCACCACTGCCTCTAACCCAGACACAGTAGCTCATATAAAAGAAGAATTTCCAATCGCAGAGACCACACTATAAGTAAGCTTAATGGCTCAGCAAGGGGAATTTCACGCCTCTACCATCAGGTTACCCTATTGTAATGCAAAGGTATGAGTTCGAGGTAGATCTGCATATTCTCAACATTAAGGGTGCTAATATAGTTCTTGGCATGGACTAGATGGCAACATTAAGACCATGCATGATGAATTTTTAGTAGATAACAATGTCCTTTACTCATAGACATAGAAATGTCACTTTACAAGGACAAGCACCCATTGGCATCAACGCTCTCACTGCTGCACAGTTACACAATATGATTGTGAAAAACAATATTTCTTGTTGCTATATGCTTATTTCCCCCACCTAAACTACCAACTCATTAGTGCAACAAATTCCTCAACCTATACAGTTGCTATTGGATGGGTACCAACACATCTTTGTAAAACCCAATGCTTTACCACCTCCAAGGTGAGTGTAGCATCGTATACAGCTAAAACCAGGGACATCACCGGTGAATGTCAAGCCTTATTGATATCACATTTTCAAAAATTAGAAATGGAGCGAATGGTGCAAGAGATGTTAGATCACGGGGTAATGCAATGAGTACTAGTGTGTTTTCCTCCCTTGTACTACTAGTAAAAAAGAGAGACGGATGCTGGAGGTTTTACATTGATTATCGAGCTTTGAACACCATCACCATTAAAGATAACTACCCACTACCAATCATAGACAAAATCCTAAATGAACTATTAAGAGTAATAGTCTTCTCAAAAATGGACCTGAGGTCAAGGTACCACCAAATACTCATGGCCATGAAAGACGTCTCAAAGACGGCTTTCAGGACATACCTCGGGCATTACTAGTTCTCCCTGATGCCTTTCGATCTCACCAACGCTCCAGCCACCTTCCAATTAATGATAAACAATAGGCTTCCTGGGCTTGATAGGATACTACAGAAAGTTTATAAGGGGGTTATGTTACCATAGCATCACCACCAACCTACCTACTGAGGAATGAGGCTTTCCAGTGGACGAGTGAAGGAAATACAATGTTTATGATGTTAAAACAAGTGATAACTTGAGCACCTATGTTAAGGCTTCCTGACTTTTCCAAGAAATTCAGCATCAAGACTCATGCATCATAAACAAAGATCGAAGCTGTCTTACTTCAAGAAAGGAACCTCATCACATTTTTTTAGTAAAAAGATAAACTAAATAATGCAGTCTAGCTTCACATATGTACGCAAATTGTTTGTTATCACCTAGGTCATAGCCAAGGGGAGGCATTACCACTTAGGGAGGCATTTTATCATTTACACAGACTATAGAAGCCTAAAAGATCTCATGAGTCAATCAACATAAATGCTAGTGAAACATCTTTTTTTATCCAAACTCTCAAGATACAACTACAACATCATTTACAAGCCAGAGAAGCAAAGCACAGTTATTGTTGCTCTGTTAAGGCAATATGAAGATGATAACAATTAGATAGTGATGTTGCATAGCATTACTGACATACACATACAGGTCTTTGATATACAAAAACATGAAAACTTGACCAATGCATAATTGTTAACTATCAAGGAAAACATTGACAAGGGGAAAGAAGAAGAAGAATTCTAGATAACAAGGGACTACATCAACTATAGGAACAAACTCTTCATTCCCAAAAACATGCCACTAAAGCTCTATTTGCTTCAAGAATTGCACGAAACACCCTTAGAAGGACATTCAAGGTCCATAAGACATACATAAGGCTAGCAGAATCCTTCTATTAAAAGAACATAAGTACAAACGTTAGGGAGTTCATTAAATAGTGTCACACATGTCAGATGACAAAATATGTCAATACCAAATTGGTAGGACTGCTACAACCATTGCCCCCTCTAAAATCCTGTTTGACAGGCATTATAATGGATTTTGTCATTGGGCTCCCACTATCCAAGGGAAAGACTTTGATACTGGTGGTAGTTGACATGCTAACAAAGTATAGCCATTTCGTGGCCTTACCCACAGACTACAATGCTACTCTAGTAGCCAAGGTATTCTATGATACTGTGGTTAATCTACATGGATTCCCTTCATCCACCATCACATATGAGAACCCTATTTTCATTAGTAAATTCTGGAAGGAGATGATGCACAACAACGGCACAACATTGAAGTTCATCTCAGCATATCATCCCTAGACCAATGGTCAAAGTGAGGCCTTAAATTAATGCTTGGAACATTATTAATAAATCATTTATGGCAGACTCACCATGAGCATGCAAAAGTAATTAAGTAAACAAACTCCACAAAAGCTGGCCAAACTTTACCTTGGGCCTTACTAGGTTATTAAAAAAATTGGGGAGGTTGCCTATGAAATATAACTGCCTGAAAATAGCCACGTGCACCTAGTATTTCATGTCTCCAAGCTTAAAAAGCTTCACAAGGATCTTTTACAAATGATGGCTGAAGCCATTGAACTTTCTCAATCTACATAAAACGAAAAAGAACTAGTGGCCATCATTAATAGTTGAATGACGCTGTTGGGAAAGCCATAAGTACAGGTCGAATAGGCAGGAGAATCAAGAGGCGATGCCACGTGGGAATCAATTGACTAACTGACCCAACAGTTTAGCCACATCAACCTTGAGAACAAGGTTGTCTCTGAAAAGGTGAGTTGTGTCATGTATTCAACAGAGAATGAGCCCATAGGTGGAAATGACAACAAAACAAAGGAGCCTAATTCAAGTGAGGCTGCTAAGAGAGCCTAAAACCATTTAACTGCAAGGCAAAGGAGGGGACCATATTGGAAAAAGATTACATTACTAATGCATGACTAATGGTGGAGGAATCCTAACAGTCATATGATTGGAGTGTAATTTGTTAGAGGTTAGTTTGTCTTTTTAAGGCAAAGAGAGAACATAAATGAGTGTAATGCTTCTGTACATGGATATATTGAATGAATGAAATATCAAGAGCCCCTGTTGCTTGAAAGGAGAAACCTTTGTTCTTTCTTTCTCTGATCCGTGACACTAAGAGATTTATAAATAGCAACTTCTAAAAATCTCTTTGAAAAGTTTTGGAATAAATAAAGTAGAAATTTTGAGAGAAGAGGAGTATTCTAATTTTTCTATTTTTTTGTAATATACTTAAATTCTTATTTATAGTAAGAATTTGTATGAATATAACTTTCTATAAAAGATTATATTCTTCTAAAAATATATATCTGTTCAAACTTAAACAAAAATAAATAAACAAAATTATTTATTTATTTACATGAAATAAATAATTAAAATTAAAATTAAAAGTCGTGCATTAATTATTTAATAGCACTTTTTTTCAATTTTCTAATTTAATATATAATGTGGACAATCATATATATAGGCTTTAAAGCTTTTAGATTTATCTAATGTGAGACTTGAAAATCTATCAGCACAACCATATATCTTTAACTTAGTTTTTCAAACTAACTATATCTAACATATGTCCATGTTTAAGATCAATCCTTTGAAAAAAAAAAATAGAATTATTATGGATGTGTCAAAATTGCAATTATTCTTTGTGGCCTTTGTGTAACCATGTGAGGATTAATAAGAGGATTTTGGACCTAAATATATAGAATGGCTAACTATATATGTCAATACTTAGGACTTGAAGCATATTAGTTCTGAAATCTATATAGTTCACATGAGTAACTCTAAATTTTAAAGCCCAAGAGAATGTAAAAGACATATTAAGAGACTAAATTGATCATAAATTATAGAGCTTTTAATGATTGTTGAATGTTAGATTTTTAATTAGTTTGTTATACAATTAATTTTTCAATTAGGTTGTTAAAACAATAAGATTTTTCAGTTGGAATGTAACTACCCTGTTGTATAAATACTGAAGTTGATTGATGAATGAATGAGATGAAGAATCTAAATAATTTGCAATCATTTTCTCTCTTCTTCAACTCAATACAAAAGAATTTTCAAACTATTCTTCTTCTTTTTCTTCTTGAACTTACATTTTAGGAGACAAGTGTTTCAACTTCATCCTCAGGATCCTCTGCATTTGTTTCAACAATAGTATCAAAGTTGTAATTGATCTTACAAGGAAACTTTCAATGCACAAAAGACATGACATCCAACAACCTATCGTTAAATCAGCTTATAATCTTCATTGGTGAAAATTATCACATTTGGTAAGTGAATATGTAAGCTTTCTTGGAAGCTTATAACCTCTGGGACACTATGACTATAGACAGACCAATAACTCCTCTACCAACCAATCCTACCTTAGCTTAGATCAAGCACTACATTGAAGAAATGATAAAGAAATTCAAGGCGAAGTCATTTATTCAAAATTCTGTTATAGATAGTGTGTTCTACAAGACCATGGTGTGTAATACAACGAAGGAAGTATGGGATAAGTTAAAAGAAGAATATCAAGGTAGTGATAGAATATGCCAAATGTAGATTTTGAACCTCAAAAGAGAATTTGAATCCCTTTAGATGCAGGAGGATGAAAAAATTAGCAAGTAGCTAATCAAATCTCTTTGATTGTTAACAAAATACTTTTTGGTGAAAAGTTTGTAGACAAAATAATTGTAGAGAAAGTTCTTGTAACCCTTCAAGAGAGATTTGAATCCAACATTTCCTCTCTTAAAGAGTCCAAGGACTTAAGCAGAAACTCATTAGCTGAACTAATGAGTGCTCTTCAAGCACAAGAATAGATAAGGACTCTGAGATTAGACAGGGTCACTAAAAGAGCATTTTTTGTGCAAAAGCCACGTCATAGTAAAGGAAAGCAGTAGCCCCACAAGAAGAATAAGGGCAATCATGACAATGGAAATAGTAGTGCCAATTCAAAGCAAAAGTCATTTCCTCCTTGCACACATTGTAATAAAACAATGCATTTGGAAAAGTATTGCTAATGGAGACCTGGCACTATGTGTGGTAATTGCAAATAGATGGGGCATATGTCCTAGGTCTACAAATCTAGAAACAAAACCTCCAAAACTTTACAAGCACAACTGACAGATGTTATTGATGCATAAGAGGAACAGCTTTTTGCAATATCCTACTTCTTAGTAAAGGTCTCCTCTGATGCTTGGCTCATTTATGGTGGTTGCACACATCACCTGCGTAATGATATTGAGATGTTCAAGATTCTTGATAACACTTACAAATCCAAAGTAAAGGTGGGAAATGGAGAATATGCAAAAGTCAAAGAAAGAGGTTTAGTGGTTATCTCAACAATCTCAAGTATCAAAATTATCCTTGATATTTTGTACATACCTGACATCAGCCATAAATTGTTAAGTGTTGAGCATATGCTTGAAAAGAACTACTCCATACACTTTAAAGATCACAAGTGCACTATTTTTTTATCCCTTTAGAGCTGAATTATTCAATGTCAAGATGAACAATACGACTTTTGCTATGAACTAGGGGAAAATAACTGAATAGGCCTATATCAGTCCTCTACAGTTAGTTACAAATCTGTGGCACAAAAGGCTTGGTCATATCAATCAAAGAAGCATTGCAAATATGAATAAGAATGAGTAAGTGAAAAACATGCCTAAAACCATGTGTGATGAAAAGGATTGTGAGACTTGTCAGCAAGGTAAGCAAATAAAACTACCATTTCTAGCAAAACAAGCGTGGAGAGCTAGTCTAAAACTTCAACTCATCCATACTAATGTGTGTGGTCCAATGAAAATAAAATCTTTAAATAGTATGCACAATAATTGAGGAGGAGTTGGTTTGAAATCATAAATGAGTTCCATTAATCAGAAGTAAATCAATGGCTTCTTGAACAAGCAACTAGAATGATCTTTGTTGTCTACATCTAGGTTCATGTTGTTACCTAAAAAAACACATTTCATAGCTACTAGAAGAGAGTTAAGGTACACTAAAGGAACAAGCACACTTGAATTTTCTTACAAAAATCTACAAAAAAGACTTTGAAGCTAGTGGGCAACTCTAACATTGATTGGGATGGCAACATTGATGATTGTAGAAGCATTTCTAGACATTTATTTTTGTTCAGCAAAGACTTTTTCAACTAGAGATCAAGAAAACAAGAAACTACAACTCAATCAACAACAAAAGAAAAATATATTACTACTATCTTTATTAAGAACCAGGCCAGCATCCTACGGAACATGCCAAAAGACTTAAGGTATGAACAAACAAAAGCCACCAAAATCATGTGTGACAATGTTTCAACAGTTTTAATCTCAAATATCCTGTGTTTTATGGTCAAACTAAGCACATCAATTAAGTTTCATTATATTAGAGACTAGTGAAGTGTTGCTCATTCATTACTCATCTGAAAACCAATTAATTGACATTTTTTCCAAGTCATTACCTAAGGAAAGATTTGAAGATTTAAGACATAATTGGTGTCTATCACCGAAATGCCAATGAGGAGCGTTAGAATAGTTGCCATTTTGTTGGACAATTATTTTCTAGTTGTTTGTTTGATAGTTTAATATTAGTTTTTTAGTTAGTTAATATTATATTAGTTGGTTATATAATTAATTTTTTAGTTAGGTTGTTAAAACAGTTAGAAATTTCAATTGAAACGTAACTACTCTCTTGTATAAATACTAAAAGCAATTAATGAATGAATGAGATAAAGAGTCTGAAGAATTTTTTTATCATTTTCTCTCTTTTTCAACTCTATACAAAAGAATTTTTGAACTATTCTGCTTTTTCTTTAACTTGTTTTTTAGGAGATGGATAATTTAACTCCATCCTTAGGATCCTTCGCATTTGTTTAAGCAATTTTGAGCTTCTGATTTTAATTTCCTATACACATCTGGACGGCATCATTTTGGAGGCAAAGGTATCTCTGAATCTGTTCTCCCACTCCAACCACGGCCTTTTCTTCCATTGCTGCTTGCTTTGCCTTTCCAGTTAATTTGTTGCTTCTATATCACTTTCACTGTGTCACATTTTGCCGACGTACTTCACTGTTTCCATTTTCCCCCTTCTCTCTCTCTCTTTATTTCCTATTGTCAACTTTGTGGCTTGAATCAAGAGTCAAAACATAGAGGCATGGGTCTACTTCAAACCAACTATTTAGCAAAACTGTACCCAGAAGAGAAATCGATTCGCGTATGTATATATGTTAAAAGCATGGATTTCTCTTCAACCTTTGAATTATTTGGTGTCGTGAACATAAAGCAAGGTATAGGAAATATCAGGACTTATAATTGCTTTTGTGTTGTCTATTTATTATTATCATCATCTATTATTATTATTATCTATTACTATTATTAGGGTGAAGAAAATGTTGCATTAAGGTTGCAAATTTTGTGACAGCTAGCACTTAAGGGTAAACAAGTCAACTTAAGAATGGAGAGTACATCATATCAACATGGATATTTTGATACCAAATTTGAAATTTTCATGCATTCTAGGTGAATTTCAAATTCGGTCTTTTATACAAAGTATCATTTTAATTTAGTCCATCAATCATTAAAATATTTGTAACGTTATCCATATATCTTATCTTCTTCCCTGTATATCAAACTTAGTAGTTTGCTTATTGGACATTACCTATGTATTTAATTTGGCACTGTTAACTCACTCCTCAAAGATTAAATGATTTAGCATATCTAACTTAGTTGATTATTAGATTTGGCAATACAAATAGAATGGAAGGCAACATGACTGGTTTCTTGATAATTGAGCAAAAAAAAAAAAATCATTTGTACAGGGATAAATATATAATTCACCCACATCAATTACAAGTCAAAATATAACTTCTCCTCTATAATTTAAAATATTGCATCATATCTATGAATTTTGACATGCATGTATATATATCAAACTAAGAGAAAATTACTATCTTGATCCATCATGTTTAAACTTGGGAACAATTTGGTCTTTTATGAATTTAGAGTGACAAAATAACCCCTCAAAAATTTATAAGTGAACCAAACAAGTTTCTTTATCATCTTTCTATTAAAAAAAAAAAACCTAAGGTAGACTATTATCTACTATCGAGGAGGCTAGATCTACATGTGAGATAAGTTTTTTTCCATCATTGCCAATAGCTCACCCAGTGTGAAGTATTTTTAGGGTTTCTTCAATCAAATATGCATCTACATGGCTTCTTCTTTTAACTTGATCAAAGAAACCTTAAAAATTCTTTACACTTAGTGAAGTTTTGATAATGGTGGCAAAAATACTTAATCCAAATGTGCATTTAGCCTCCACATTAGTAAAAAATAGTCTACTTTAACATTTTTTTTAATCGAAAGATGATAGAGGGACTTGTTTGATTCACTGATGAATCTTTGGAAGACCATTTTTTCATTTCAAAATTATGGACGACCAAATTGTCATTAAATTAAAACATGAGGGACCATAATAGTAGTTTTCTCATCCAATTAACACAATACTTTTTCTAAAGTATTCGTAGTTCTAGCTTAAAACCCTGCCACATCTGTAGGCCTCACTGGCCAAACAAGCTAGAAATTAGGAAATTACAACATGATTTAATGATAAGTCTAGCTTGAGGCATAACTATCTTAAAGATCACATCAACCGTAAAGCCTAAGATCAATATCATTTTCAGTCATCATCATTTGGCATACCTTCCATTTGTTACTTCATGACCCTGTAGGAGTGCATGCCTCTTCGTTCCTTCTCCTTTCTTCAAAGCATTTTCCTCCATACAATTCCTTCCAATATAAAAGGACATAGATAGACTCTCATAAATAGTTGTTGCAGACTTAAATATTCCTTGTGCTTCTTTGATCTTCTCTATGGGTAAGATTAAACAAAGATCTTACTGTTTCGATCTTGTTATTGTTTTATTTTTATACCTTCATCATCAATTGATTTCTGGAGGTGCAGCTCGGCCACTGAAGGTTTAGAAGTGGGATACTTCTCCTGAGAAGATGGTGACAAACCCTAATGTTGCAAGAATGGTTCTTTGGACTATGAAGAACTCAGGGCCAAGCCGTGGTGGGGAAGGTCATAGGTTCAAGGGTCCCCAGCTTAAACCCTAGCATAAGGCCCTAGTTAAGAAGCATAGATAGACTCAGATATATATGAATTAGTTGGAAAGGGCATTATAGAACACGATAATTATGTAGTGTTCAAATATAATTTAGATATGAGATGTTTTATTTTTTTGGATTTGATGTTCATGTAGAATCGTTATTTTCTCTTTAAGCCAAACTTTCATGTGAGGGAATCTTGATAAACTTTAAATATTATAATTAATCAAATGCCTTTAAATGTCAGAATTTTTTTGAAATCTTTTCTTTTGTTGGAAGCTAGAGAGAGTTGAGGTCAGAGAAGCACATAGAATAAACGGATTGGCTAAATTAAAGAAAATAAAAACAAGATTAAAAAAAAAATGGGGTAAAAGTTCACTTTTCAGTTACTGAATTCTAGTCAAGTTTCGTTTTATTCTAAAAGTTTATTTTGTTTCAAAATGGCTCTTAATGGTTCAGAAAAGGATTCAATGTCGTCCTTTTCCTTATCCCTAATTCATGCATACGCAAACTTTACATAATTGTCATTTTCGATCTCTAGGTATACAAATCTTAAATTAATATTGTTTACGTTTCTTTGAGATAATCTCCATTTGAACTTTCAATACATTGTTATCATTATTATCTTGAAAAGCAATTTTCTCCACAAATATTTCTGGACTTGACCTACATGTTTTGTTTAGGTAGAATTCATTTTCCTATGCGCCAATAGAATTTAGAGAAATAAAAAAGACTAAATTTAATTTGCATATTATATTTAATGCATAAACTACATTAATTGCAAATACCAAAAGTTTTTGGACTACCTATAAATTTAAATCGCAATTATATAATGCATAAGATTAATTCACATATTATTATCATTAAAATTATGAATCTTGTATTAAATCTTAGGGCTAAAATCACTAATTAATGTTGAATTGTAAAACATATTGATCTATTAATGATTATATCGTAAAACATATAGTTTATATTTAGGAAAAATTACCAGTAAATATTTTTTCTTAGAAGGTAAATTATTAATCTTATTCTAATCATTATAGAATCTCATTTTTAAATTTTTTAAATTCATTCCAAATTACTTTTGTTTAAGTTCATGTTTCATGATATATTCTTTTTCCTATAGTACTTCATGTGCATAATGGCATTAAAGAAAAGAAAAAGATATATTAACTACTTGCATTGGCATTAGATATTACTCTTTATATAAAGATATTGGTTTAATTTTTTCATCCTATATTACTATAATATGGCATTATTATAACTTAGGAATCATCATACTCCAATCAATTATCAAGAAAAAATTGAAATAACTGTATAATATTGAAGTGAATTCTACTAAAACTAATTTCACTCTCCCAATATATATTTATAGAACTTTTATTACTCATACAAAAAATGGAACATGCATACACAAAAGCCTATAGAATTTAGAGAAATTATAAAGTAAATGGACCTAATAATCAGATTGTTTCTTGGAAAATGAAACTTTGCATTAATTCAAAGACATGTAAAACTATGACTCTTGATAACATCTATGTTAAAAGAAAAAGAGTTGTTAAATATAACACTAAAATTAATACAAATAATTATGTTAAAGATAGTTAAAGAGTCATTGCACATAAAGTTGAAGTTTAATCAATCGAAACTTTCGTTACTCAAACGAAGCTTTCAAGTTAAAGGAAACCTACTTAACTTATATATAATAAATAATATATTAGTGTCTACAATGTACACTTGTAATACACAATATTTTAAAAGAAAAAATATATGAAACCCTATCAATTTAGGGGCTTGTAAAATTCAACTCTAAAACTTGATAATTAACTCCAGTGATGGATTAAAGGGGTGCGCAAGAGACCGTCCTTCCTCTTGGAATTTCTAAATTTTTATTTTTATATGTAATTTTACTTCAAATTTTTTGTTTGATTTATTAATTCTAGGATTTCGACCCTTACAAAAAGTGATGAAAACCAAAACTACATAACTCAACAATATTTTCTATTTTTTAAGCTTTCACCCTTGAATAATACTTATTTTTTCTAATTTAATAGCTAAAACAGAAAACATTTAGTTTCCTAATTTAATAGCCAAAATAAACGAGACTTAGTTTCTTAATCTAATAGTCAAAAAAAAAAAACTCAATTTCCTAGTTTAATAGCCAAAACCAAAAAAATTAGCTTCCCAAATTTGCATCATTCTTAAAAGGGTGGTAGCGCCAACATGATATTGAATTCATCATTTATATTGTAGTATTGCCAATTTCATCCTTATGGTGTGGCCTCTCTTCAAAAATTTAAATTCATCATCATCTATATTTTAAAATTTTTATTATCATCATTTAATTGCAATTTTATGAGGTTATTAAAATGGAATTTTATTCTTGTGTTGGAGAGTTAAAGAAAATAAAATTTTTAAGTTATGCTTTCAAACCGGAAAGAGCTCAAATTAATAAAATATATTGCTACTTGAAGCTAATAAAATCTATGATGTGATAACATACTTTTAGTTTACATTCATCTTATATTTTATGATTGAGATTTTAAAAATTACTAATGATTTGTGTTAAATTTTGCACCATAAAAGATATACCGAATGCAATGACATTAGTATGATCCTCATAGATGAAATCCTTTACTTGAGAAACTAGAGTTATTTTGCCAAAATCATAATATAAAGATTCAATACTTGTTATTGATCAAGGTCAATCTCGCAATCGAAAAAACAACCTTACAATTGAATATTTTCTTTCTTTAATTGTAAATTCATTATTGCATAAATGACTTTAGAATGAATGAATTTACAATGCCTGATTTAAGAAAATAAAATGATAATTTAAGTTAATTTCATATTTTGCATATTTTGTGTAGAATTTTTATGATTTATGAAATATAAATTTTTGTTTGTAGAATATTATGAAGTACCAAATTACTCTTAATTTTAGTTTTAGTTTTTCACCTCCTGAAAATCAATTCCAAGATAAGTCCCCAATCAACTTGAACTCATTAATTCATGCAACTTGGTCCTTTTGTTAGCAGATAACGGAGACATTAAATATTTGGATTCTTCATAATTCCATACTTTTAGGGGGAGTTTTCTGAAAAAGAAGCATTTTTATTTGCTAAGCAAGTCTTTTAGAGATAATGTTGCAAGCTATTACTCCACATGGTGGGGTTTCGTTAGACATTTGGACAACTCAGAATTGCATTCTGTATCTTGTCTTATTTTAAAATTACGAATGAATATTCATTTATTAATTTTGTTATGTATGTATATGTGTTCTGTGACTCTTTAATGTCAAAGTCGGCTTCTTAATCTACAAATTCTGTGGGCAGCAGTTGTAACTTCTGAATCTCTGTTTCTGAAATCCTGCAAGGGAAGAAAATATGGAAGCGTTTATTTTAAGCATCAATTCTATGCTTAGGAAATATGCTACAATCAGTTAATAAGGGCTGTATACTCTATAACATTCACTAAAGCCTTCTCATGTTGATGCAATCAAGCTGAATACTCTATAACCCAAGTGGCTGCAACAGGTCAAAAGTGCCCACTGGAGTGATCGGATTTGTCTACTGAAGTACATGTTCAAAAAAAAAATCTACAAGGATTGAAGCCACTCAAAAGCACTGCAAATTAGTAATTCAATTCAGAAGTAATATCAACTCATCATGAAGAAAAAAAATGTAAAACAAAGCAATGGCAGGCACAGTCAACACTTACATATAGAAGAAAGGACAATGAAGACACCAATGGGATACAGAAAAAAGGTGGTCCTCTCCATAAAGGGAAGAACTGCAGCCAGAGAGTATCTTTTAATCAATATTATCCACTCCCAATTAAAACTAAAAGCTTCAAGGTATGGGAATCTAGTTCACCAAAAACATAGTAAAAGCCACTTATTCAGAGCGTTGTCTTTCGAGTGCTACAATTCTAGGTAATATAATTCACTCCCAATCAAAACTAAAAACTTGTTATGGGAATCTAGTTCACCAAAAACATAGTGCAAGCACTTATTCAGAGTGCTACAATTCTAGGTATGCATTTCCCTTCCACACATATAAAATGGATTCAAGAGTTTAAAACACCAAAAAGGGAGGAAGTGGATAACTCCCGGTTTCCAAGTCAACTAACCAACTCACTTCGCTGGTCTGGAATAACCATCCACTATTAATACACATCAGCAAAAAGTTAATTTAACTCCAGCAGCAGATTCTTAATTGGTATACGGCATATCTTAGAGTCTAATTTCTTACTGTTACTATAAGGTATAGTAGAGTGTAAAAAGCCGCAGTCAAAAATTAGTTTAAAATGACCGCACGCTGTCCAAAAGTAGTGTAAAATCAGTTACTGCATCTTTATTAACTGTAGGTGATTTGGAATCTATTTATGGACTATCAGTTAAGTTATGAGCTAGCTAATCAATTCTGGCACACCAAAACTTGGAACTTATGAGAAGAACTATGCAATAAAAAATGCTTAAACCATAGCATATGACATGTCAAGAGTATATTAGGCAAGAATCAACATGGATTCACATTAAATGAACAATAGGTCCCAGCATCTAAAACCTTGATGACACCATTTTCCACACAATGGCCACACTAACTATATACTAACAAGATACTATGAGATCCAAATATTAAGAGCCCCTATACATCAAAAACCTGCAAAGATAGTCAATAACCTATTACCTATGCAACAAAAAGAAAAATGGGATTTCTTTTAGCAGGATGTGGAAGAGAGACTATAACCATCATAACCTAAGAAATTGAGATAACGATAGTATGAAGCACCCATCATAAATAACAAATTTGACAGCACTACCAGAATGAAACCATAAGCCACCAATAAGGGAGATACAAAATAATGGACCACTCTCAAAAAAACCAGAAAGCAGTATTCAGTACCACTGTAACACAGCACTCAGTGCTTGCAAACATTGTAACAGAATAATACTACCAGGAGAATAAGTTATTACCATATAGTAGAACAAACATTGGGAAGAAGGAGTTGCAATGCACATCAAATGCATACATCCTTAATTAAAATGCCCAAAAAAAAAAAAATCAGCCGTTGGAAAATAGTCAATAAAATTGTAAGAAGTTTATAAATACAACCCCAGATTTAGCTATGGAATAGAACACTTTAAAGAAGCATGGCCAAATAATTTTTCCACCTAACCATTGGACATACTCATGAAATTGAAACTGCTGCCAATTAAATTCTCCAACCATAATAGGAAGCAGGAAACATCATTTTTGAACTTACCATTCAACTCGCTGCTCAACCACATAACTGTTTGGAGCCTTTTCTCGAAGATCAGCATTAGTCAGAAACCTGGAGGTCACACAGTTCCAAAGAATACAATACTGCTGGTAGCAAGAGCAATTGATTGAGAAGAAAAGGATGAAGTATTTATTATGGCAAGTAGTCCTCACCAACAAAAAGTTGCCAGAAGTACTCCAGTCATCAAAAAGTGGAAAAGTAATGCTGCAAGAATGATAAAAAGTGTGTGTGCAGCACTATGGCCATACCTAAAAAGATGGGGAAGATGCATCATATAAAAGCTAGCAAAGGCTCAAAGGGTCACTTACTATGCTGAATAATGTGAATTATTGTGAATTCTACTAAGTTATCTAAATATGATGAACCACAAGGAGCAAATGTAGGAGAAACTTACGCTGCACATTAAGCCAAAGTTGCCATAGTCAAAAGAAGGCTGCAGATCACAACAAAAGCAGGGTCGTCATGTGCCCATTGATTCTTGGTTTCTGAAATCTGAAAAGTATAAGAAAAAATGATTAATTTTTCTTTCTGAAATGATTAATTAAGCTTTTGTAAAATAAAGATATTAAATATATTAATTTATAAAACATATGGCTTCGTTTTTTTCCTGAAGATTCATATACTATGTATCACCAACAAGTAGAAGTGCAAGCCCAACAAGATGCCAAGAAGTTCTGCAGGGTTCAAGTACAGCTTGTTTGGCAAACAACTTTAGTTTCAATATCAAACAATCCACCACCCGCAACCCAACTTTTAACTGGTGCTCAAAAACAACCTTAGTAAAAGCAGCCTTAACACCAACTCTGTAAGCATCTTCATTTATAAACAATGTGAATAGTTATTTTATCAATTCTTAATCCAACATTTGATTGAGTCTTCTAATCATTGATAAGAAATATTAACTTATCAAATTCATAAAATGCATTAATAACATTTAAGAGTTATGAGTAATGAAAATGATATAGTTCAGCAAGACACCATACAGTTGCTTTTCATTTCTAATGACAATATATTTTATCATAAACATAGATTAGCCCATAATAATTACTCTCATAACCTCTGTCTTAAGACGAAAGCTGAATTTGGACCAACCAGTGTTGCAAAGATATGCACTAACTAATTAAAATCAACAAGATATTCATCTGAAGTGGACTTACGTTTGTGATATTTAATATGCTGATAGCTGCATCCATTCACAGGTCCATATCAAATGCACCAAACAGGCCATCAAAAAAGTGGATAATTCCAAATTGTGCACACATACACACACGGGTGAGTAGAAACTCAACCCAAACCCATCGTAATATGCATATGTGTGAATATAATGCAACTTTTCCTATAAGAGCATACTGTGGTTGCCATATCATCATTATAAACAATATGGGAGTATAGGTGAAGCATTTGCCAAAAGGTATATTCAATATCCATTTGTTGCCACTAAAATGAACAACATAAAATACAATGAGAATAATAAATCAAGCGATCATTTCAATGGACATTACAGAGAACAACATGAGATACCGTTAGAGCTCAAGACTTGAAGCTATTGTATATATTGGGTTTTCATAACAGTCAGTTATGGAGGAGCACAAGGTCCAAGTGAGTGTTGATTATAATAGGATTCACCAAAAACAATTCTGATACTAGTTCATTTCTAACAACAATTGGCTGATCATATGCTTGAGAGGCTTACGAGTATGATCATTTTCCATCAATGTAATAATTGTTTGGGGGGTTATCTCATCCTAGATCACTGTTATTCGAGAATACATTGATAGAACATGATTTGAGAAAACATGTTTTCCTTTTATCCTTCATCTTAGGAGCAATTATAGGACTAGTTTTCATCATACATTTAAAAGATTGAAGCTCTGATTGTAGGCATTTAGTTCATTGCCTTTTCTGACTCATTGTACAGTGTATTCATATAGCTCATTTTGCTTGCACAGAATTAACATATAGCAATACAAAACAGTTTTCTCTCATTCTACTAGGTCTCATTCATCTCTTTGTTTTTTGGATCTGGTATCAGAGCTCCTTTGCTCCTTTCCGATCATTGAACAGTGTATATATATCTCACTTTGCTAGTACAGAAATCACGATAGCAATACAAAACAGCTTCTGTTGTTCCATTTTGTCTCACTCATCTCTTATTCTGTTTTTCAGTTATACATGTCATAAAATAGTACATGTGAAAGGTAGATTAGGTTCTCTTAATAATGGAGGAAACCCGAGCAAAATAAATATCACGAAGTTAGAAAGTTACCAAGTTGAGGACTTGGCAAAAGAAAAGTAATAGAAATCTAAAAATCAATTCACAATCCACTTGGTAAGTTGAGGTTAATAAATAAAGAAAGAAAAATGAAAATGATGATATGTGCTGAGCTCTCTAAAGGAAATAAATCATTTACTTATCTAAGAGGTAAAAAGATTAGTAAATGTTCCAGTAATCGATTATAACTGTCAGATCCAACCCTAGTTGAGGCACAATGTGCCTAAGAACAGAAAGGATTTAGTTTAAACTTATCATAGAACTTACTATGGACCGTAAATGAAATACTGAAACGTACCTATAAGCTATAACCCAAGTATTTACGTCCGCAAAAACCCAAAACCCGAGGCTTTCTTTAGTGGGAAAAGTCAGGATTAGATCTTCCTGTGAGAAGTTAGAAACTTACATATCAAAGTTCAAAATTCACACAATCCGTGAACAAGAGTTTATGAAATAAATGAAGAGCACGTGATTTAGATAGTCAAGTAGAGCAGATCCATAAATACAGTGAGAGAGTTAAAAACCATAATAATTCGGCGGAGGTACTGAAGCAACATGGGATTTGCTCGTGAAGAAGAGAACGAGGGGCGTCAGCGATCTCCTTCCTTCTCGCACAGCTCAGAACTTTTTTGGCTGAGAGCCGAAATTGTAAATTATAATATGTAATAATCTTTTATGTATATATTTTTATTTACAAAATCAAATAAATTTAGATAAGATTTTTAATATAATTATAAAATTAATTGTATTAATACAATCACTTAAAAAAATATACGTGGCAAACATGTCAAAATATATTAATTATATATTAATTTAAAATAATTTATTATATTTATATTTTAATTTTAATATTTTTTAAATTTTATTTATAAATTCAAAATTTTTTTAAAAAATTTTAATTTATTCTCTATATTTTTAGTCCAGAGTAACCTCCATTAAAAAAAATTAGTTTAAGAATTAAAAATAAGAATAAATTAGGGATATGAGAAATTATTAAAAAAATCAAAGGAATACTAGAGTGAGTCAATAAATTTATAAACTAACTTTTTTGGAGTTATAGAGGGGGCAAATTAAAAATGTTAAAAATATTAGGCTCAAATATAAAATTTAAATAATATTGGTAGTTAAAATATTAATACAAGATATTATTTTAAGTGACACAAAATTAATATATTTTGACATATCATTGTTACGTATCTTTTTTTGTATATTACATAATGATTAGACTAATATAATCATTTATATCATTGTATTTGTAATTCCTCAAAAGAAAAAATTTTATTGTAAATTAAGAGGGTCGAGGCACTAGAAAGAAAAGGAAAAAATACTTTAAAATATTAGAAAAAATGAAGGTCAAATAATGAAAAAAAGAGAAAATAAAAATAAAATATATAAAAAGGACTAAAAAAAATTGTGATTTTCACTCTTTCAAATTTTAGTTTATACTAACATATTAGTGTAAACATACACTAAGGGAAAGGATGAAAAAAATTATTGCTAAATATAAGAAAGAGAATGGAATAAAGAAAATTTAAGAAGGGAAATTTGAAAATTTTCTCAAATGAAAATAGGGGCCAAAATGAAAACTTTTTCTTCTTTTAGAGGCCAAAACTGATTTACACATATTATATATACATATATATAGTGCAGGGACCAAAAACCGCTGAGCCTCGAACCACGAACACATGTAATCTGATAAGATCACACTAGAATGCTGCACATGTGACCAGCATACACACATGCGTCTCGGTTGGTTGATATTTTAGGAAGGTTTAGAACACTAATTAAGTAATATTTATTATATTATTGGTATTAATAATTTTTGTGTTTATATTATTTTTATGATATTTAATTAATAATTTTTTTAATTTTATTTTTATGACAATATTATTTTTTATTTTTTTTAAAAGATATAATTATTTTTTAAAAAAATTATAATAAATTTTTATATATTCATACATCTAAATAATATCTCTATATTATTTTTTTAATGTCTCATAAAACTTCGTTTAAAGAGATTAGTTTTAAAATAAATAAAAATTACTTTTAAAAAATTAAGGATAATATAAAAATACTATTTAGATTAGATCTATGTAAATATAAAAATTATTAGAGATTGATAATAAATTTTTAAATAAAAATTAATTATATCTTTTGTAAAAGATAAAGAGTAATATTTTCCTAAAATCAAAACTAAAAAACCATTAATTGAATACCATGAAAAATAGTAAAAAAAATAGTAATCATTGGTGACAAGGGGTGTAATCACTACAAAAAAAATTTCATTTTCCAACAGTTACATTGTCGTTCTTTGATAGTCAAAAGTGTCAGAAAATACAAGTCATGACTACGCCAGCTATGTAAGCATTGGCACTTAATTTTTGGCAGTCAAAGTCAAAATTGACTACGAGAATAACTGCCGATTTATCTGAACTGGTGACACTTATGCATTTTTCAACGGTCACGTGAGCTGCCGAAACCCATTATTTTCCGATGGTTACAACTATTTTCTAACGGCATATGGAGAACCCTGTCTTTAACCTTACCTGCAGTTGTTGTTTGTTTTTAAACAGTTTGGTAACCGCCAATAAGGCGTAAATTGATTGTGGGATTTTTTGATCGTTGGAATTGGATGCATTTTCTGACTAGTATTTAACCAATGGAATTTGCTACAATTTTCAATGATCAATTTGCTTCATTCTCCGACAATTACTTAGCCGCCACGATTTTCAACTTGAATTTTTTTTTTCTTTTCTGACTTATAATTGATAAATTTGGTAACCTGATTAAACAATGATAACAAAAGAGATTTGCAATGTACAAAATCAACAATAAATAAGCTCTAAATCATCTTGTAAACATGATACTTTCAAAAAGAGTACAATATATTAAGTCCTTAGAAAATCTATAATAGTTGCATCAAATTGGAGTGATATTTGTAATTGGGCATAGCATTGTTTAACTAAAAATTTACAGATGTACAAAACATCATAACTTGAAAACAATCTCTAACTATCTGGTGCATGGCTAGATGAAGATAATGAAGGTGGATGAAATGCATCTCCCTTCAAAAAAAAAAAAATCATTGTCACATAAATTGAATGTATATATATTTAGTTATAAAACAAAACAACACAAAAGCTTAAGACTCAACCACCAAAATTTGTACTTAAGGCACAAGTACTGAAGTAAGCAATGGTGGTGGTAGTGACATTTTTATAAACTCCCTTGAAGATATATTGCACACACTATTGCAATATGTTGATTTGTTCATCTTTAGATTGCAATCGAGACTTCAATTCAGTGACTTCGCTGGCATGAGTATCATCAACAACATCAAACATCCCATTCGGATTTATTTTGTGCCAAAAATCTGGGTAGGAGTAGGGCCAAATCCTAGGCCTCAAACCCTGCCTAAATACTTTGGGCCTAAAACTTATGCAAGAGAATTATGCTGACTAATTGTTTACGATGAACCTTGTTGGGTCTCAAGATTTAAAAGACTTTCCTACAATTAAACCAATATATATATATATATATATATCATAATGACAAAAACACTATTAAAGTAAAATGAAGTAAACATTTAAAACTTACGCTAACAACCCTTGCTTCATCACTAATGAATGAGTTGTTGTTTACCCTCTTGTGCGTTTCAATGTAGAAGGCACCCCAACTCACAAGTCTACCAAACTCGGTTTCTTAAAAAGGATTGAATATATACAGTTACTTTTACATCTTTCAAAAACTGAACACTTATGTATAGATTGTTAGCATCTCATGTCTCTTGCGGGCAAAGCTTTTGGATCCTCTAGTGTGCAAAGTTACCATCTTCTATCGATTTGTAGTATTTGTTTCAACCATTTTCTGCAATCCAAATAAGAAGTGTCAGTAGCAAAGCAATTCGTATATAGTATAAACTAAGTTTATCTTTACCATTGTCTTTGTATTTAAGCGATAATCAATAAAGGCCGCCCATTGCTCTTATGGAATCTATCCAGGATGTGCTAAGATATTTTCTTCTCAGCTTTGTTCAGTTTTGTAGAATTCTTTGAGCAAGCAAGAGTGGTTGCCCTTCCAGTGCTTTGAAACACAACTTCTTTCCAATAGCATTGTCAAATTGAAATTTTTCCTATAGAGCACAACACGTAGCTCTAATTAAATGACATACTAATTTATTAACTCAAACAAATGAAAGAAAATGCAAGACTTATTACCTTTATAATATCATTATATTATTTCTCCTTCTTAGCCTCAGGGATCATTTTCCAATTAGTATAGCTAATAATGAACCACCTGGGATCACATGCCATTGACCCTATAAAACCTTGCAGTATGCCACTAGCCTTGCCTATGGGTTGGTGTGACGGATTGAATGTTACCACTATACACTCACCACATGGCATAACCCATAAGTCTTTCACCTTCAACTGAGCTTGTTTCACAACACCTTGACCATCTAGAGAAAAAACGTACACCAGCAAAGTTAGACACAACTTTACAACTTGGAATGTTAAAAGCTACATGAGCTACTAGATTGTTGAGCATGACTTCTTACCCATCACATCGACTGCCCAAAACTTGTTAGATTATCGTGTATGAGCTGAAGGACATCTTGTTGGTTGTGGTTGAAGCTGGGATGGTTGAACATTGGGTGATAGATCTAGAGGAGGTGGTGAAGGTGCTGAACTTGATTATGGTTGAGCCAAATCGACATTAGGCACAGAAGCTGCAGTATTAGGTGATGGTGTAGATAATGCGTCTGACATGTAAGCCTTGTACCTTTTAGCCCTTGGCATATCTGAGAGGCAATTAATGTGATGACCACTACTGCATAAGAGATTGAGATTTAAGATGAGGATTATACATTTATGAATGAAAAAACATGGCAAAAAGATTGAGAAACACATGTGAGGCACAATTTCCATCATAGAAGAGTTTTGCCTGTACCATAACTGGCATCAGATTTTTAGCATAAAGTTCCACAAAAGAGAACAGATTTCTCCACCCAACAGTAAAACCTTGCCCCACCATTTCTTAATAATACCCGTCATAGGGTGGCCATAATTTTCAGGTTTGAGGTTTCACTGCATGTTACTAGTTTCAAAATATTTTACTAGTTTCAGATGTTAGAATATCTAACTGTATGCTAGAATATTTTTCTACATATTCATAATAATGGGTCCCTTTCCTGTATGGGTTACCTAACTATATTTTTCAAAGTAGTAGGGCATGGGGGTAGTGGGCAGAAAATACTTTAAGAAACTAAACAAACAACAGAAAAGCCATAAACACAAACAACAACATTCCATGTTGGCTGAACTGATCACAGTGAATATGAGATAAGAAGAACATTCACTATGTATCTTGGTAGAATAAATAGTCTTATACCATACAAGAAAGCCATAAACCCAAACCAGATAAGTGAGATCCTCATTGTAAGAAATTTATAGAATATTACCTTGGATGGAGCTACAAGAATTCGATCCTTCACAATTCAATTATGACTTGCATAAAATATAATTGAATCCTAACAATTCATATGAAGCCACGCCAATATAATTCACTAGCCTGAAAAGGAGGAACATATAACTATTCATTGCTGGCTTAACAAGTGTCTAGCAGTTATAATTGATGGTTGGAAAAAAAAAAGCATAAATAAACAAATAAAGCAGACATAGACATACCACATTATTTAGAGGACAAATATAGCTGAATTATTGTGGCATCTCTACTTGATTGGAGCAAAACTAAAATGGAGTAATTAGTACAGTTATGTATTTAGAAAGCAAATATAGCAGATACCAAAAATCTTGATATGAGGCTTGTAAAATCATCTACATGTCAGCCAAAGCAGATTAGCCTCTATCCATAATGTTTATCAACCTTGTCTTACTGAAATAAGCAATTTTATCACAGACATGTCCACATGCTTGAAAAGATAATAGTCTGCATTATTTTCGAACAGTGGGAGGTTTGAAACAAGCTTCTCCTTCTACATTTTGTTTGAGAGACCTAATTGTGTGATGATGAATTATAGAACATGATCAACTTATTACTATATTCTTATTCAAGACCCTAATCAAAAAATATAAAAACTATTATTTTAATTTTTAAACAAGTCGGCACAAAATGCCATAAGTGATCTGAACTCAGTATAAAAAACAAAAAATATATAAATCCATAAACCATAAGTAGGAAATTAATGACCTTCTGGATCTTTATTTTTTAAAGTGTAAAACTTGTAAAGTGTCATTAAAATTAAAGAGAGTGTGACACAAAATGGTGAGAGTATGTATGGATATCTACTACTAGAATAAAGTTGATATAACATGCATTGAAAAAATGAACAAGATTACGACAAATTCAAACAATGAGTCCTTTTAGTTGGCCAAATAATTCTTCTCTGACTCTTCTTGACCAAATCATCTACCATATACAAAGAAAATGGTTGAGTGCAATGCAGCATAAAACATACGGAGATGTTATTTTCAGTTCAGAAAAATAAAATTAGTATTATGATTGTAGAGGATCAAGTGCACCATATAACATACATAGATGCTATTTTCAATTTAGAAAAATAAAATTAGTATTATGATTGTAGAAGATCCTGATTCGACTTTTCTAATTTCTGCTTCTTTCTTCAACCTTTTTTTCT
Source organism: Delonix regia (assembly GCA_037074485.1). Lineage (NCBI taxonomy): Eukaryota > Viridiplantae > Streptophyta > Magnoliopsida > Fabales > Fabaceae > Delonix > Delonix regia. The sequence goes on along the minus strand of CM073454.1, from coordinate 5,802,737 downwards.
ACAGAAGAAAAAAGTACACAAAGAACATCCAAAAGAATTTAATTTCACAATCATATATAGTTATAATGATTGTTGCACACCTTTTTGAGCTATTGCAAACAGGGTATATGATGTGCCATAATATTGTCAATTTATAAGAAATGTATGCAAATGGACTTAATATATAAATCAGATTAAATGTTGGGAAAAGCCTAAACCTGAGGTGTCGTATGGTAGACAATTTAATTATGTGTCGCTTAAATGTTACTTTTATATAATATCATGTTTAGAATTTTGTATCAATAAATTTTCAAGTATATGGAAAAATTAGGATAGCCAAGAACCACTTATTTTTTAAGGGCTTCACTATAAATACCTTAGGATATCCATTAGGTATAAGAGACTTTACCCTCCGTTCTTTTTTTAGTAACTATCCCTAACACTTGCTAAAGGGTATATGAAAAGGAAGATCAGCATTAAAGTTCAAAATAAGAAATCAAATAAAATCATTAAAATATAATAAAAAGAATTGGCAGATGACAAAAATAAAGTTAATCAATGTTTATTGTGATTAATTTATATATCGGAATAGCAAAAGAAATACACTTATAAAAATTTATGGAAGAGTGCACTTTTTTTTGTTAAGAAAATAATGATTTTTCATTTTAATGAAAATTTTAAAATGTTTTCATTCGAGTAGACAAGATTCAAACATAAAGATATGTATTGTCGTGTTTTCATAGCATGATCAACGTGTGTGAATTAAAATGTGTTCTAGCTTTTAGTTCTTGAAGCATATCTTTAACCTTCTAAATTCTGAAATGGTCTATGGGATTCACGTTCTAAGTTGAGGAATATTTTTGCTATATGTGAAAGTTGCAGTAAATCCATATTCAGTCAGAAATTTATTCTAAAACATTTAGTAATTACTCGGATGATCATACCTTGAATAATCTAGAATTATATGGGTATCAGAAACTGCCACAGACCAACCTGAGGGATCATTTCAATCTAGATGAATAGTTTACTTAATACTACTTGAAATGAATCGAGCTGCTAAGTGATACTTCTGCTCAATTTAAAACAAGAAGTGTACGCAGTTGAAAAGGTGGTGGAAATAGGGGAAGTGGAGAATGTTATTTTGTAATTATTTTTAAACCATTTTTTAAATTTCTGTTTCAGAAATACTTTCTTCAACCCTATCTTTTCACTATTTTATTTAACACAACTGCACTACTATTTAATGAAATTATTTTAATATATTATAACTATTCAACCGCTGCTGTAAGATAACAAGGACTTGAAGAATCATCTTCACATGAAGATTGATTCCAGGTTTTATTTCAATTGTCATTGGCATCTAAGGAAGCTATAGTTTTTTTTCCGAGGGGTGTAAAAGAAATATTGTTGGAGAATGAATAGAAGTGCAACTTGGAGGAGGGAGAGAAAAATTGAACCAAACTAAGAACACAACAAAGATAGGAACAAACTGAAGGAGCTCATAAATTAAGCAGAGCTGACCAAAGTGTTTGCATATTTGAAGTAGAAACTGTCTGAGAACACCAATATGCAGGGATCCAAAGTGAGTTTATAAATATAACTCTATCCCATAAAAATAATTGAAATTATCCCATGAAGGACTTCTAGTACAAAGTCTTTTGATGAGAGGATTTGATACATGTAATCAAATGGTCAGAGAATAATGGAGATTATAACCATTCAATCCAATTTTCTTTTCTTTCTTATGATTGCATCCTCTCCAAATCAGGCCCATTACCACATCATGAAGACATTAACTTGAGTTGTATGGAAACACAGCATATTAATCAAATCAAGGAAATGCCTAATAATGTCAGAAATTTGATTCACTCCAATATTACATGGTGTTTCGTTCACTGGCCAAAATTCATCTCTAGCACTCTATGAAAATGCAAAAGAATGTAGCAGTTGGATAGAGACCCTAAAACTATGAAGTTCTGCAGTAAAAAGAATGTGGATTTTCCAAATGCTAATAATACAATACTGGATAGATTTAAATTTTACCAGATGATTGTGCACAAGCTAATGCCAACTACGACATAGACATACCATCAAATTAATCCAAGCAAGGAAAAAATGATCACATGTTGCAAAACAAGCTTATCTCTTGTTGCAAAATCTTTTCTCTACATCCCTTTCCCTACTGAATGGAACAAACTACATGCACAATCAGAGGTTTATTAGTCAGTTAGCAATACAAAAGACATGTGAATGTTAAATAGATCAACAGGTAGCAATAAAATTTTATTATGACCATCTTCTTTTTAACATGTACCATAATATTAAGAAAAGCCTCAAAAAGTTTACATGTAAGCATTAGACAACAACCTCAAAGAGTATCTAAAATAGCATCACTATTGCCAATCAATACAAAAGGGTTTCCTTGTTACATGAGTTGGAAACATTAAATCATAACAAATAAAATTATGCTAGCATATCCCTTTCTATCATCTACATCCCCATATGACACCAAAGTGATATGTTTGGCATCATCATTAGCCCTTGCTAGTTGAATATTGGTAGATTCATTAGGAAATAGGTTTCCCAAGTCTTGTTCAAGATATGGCACACTGCTTAAGAGACCATCTTCTTCATCCTCACCCAACTCAAATAAGTCTGTTAGTTTCAAAAGTATAGGGACACACCAATCTTTATCAAATTCATCTTCTATGTAATATGTAATACACCATTTGAGCATCTGAGGCTCAAATATAAGGTTTATCATCCTCATACTCTTCGGTATGAATCAACTTTGAAAAATTGACATCATTAAATCCAAGCGCATCCTTTTTAAATCCAATTGTTGTTATGTTAGCTTACTTACATTTGAACATCATCACTGTGAATCAACTATAATAGTTTAACTCTATAATGTCAACTAATCTCCCATAATAAGGGACAGATCCAAATGTAGGATTATTACCACTCATGCTAGCATAGCTATTGGTTTCAAAAGTACCAAACACTCCACTATTTTGTGTCTTCATCCCTTGCTCACATTCCATAGTGCAAAACTTGAAACCATTAATATTATATGCATGAAATCGCCTAGCTTGAATAAGTGCGCCTTGTGCAAGATATATGAGATCATTTGAATGAATTTCATTTTTGTCATTCATAACCTAAGATGAGGAACTTAATTGCATCAAACAATTGGTAAAGTAATATTGTCATAACTACTAAAAATGGTACTCACTCTCAATTGAAACCAATTGACGAATTCCATATGAATTGTCCTTTGAATCACTTACGCAGAACGTGTCTGGTTCCTTAGTCTTCTCTTGGTTAACTCCTTACATTAGTTACACAAGTTAAGTACCAACAAAATAATAATAATAATAATAATGCATTGTTCTTAAAGTGGATGAAATATTGTACTTATTCAACAAATCAAGTAATAGGTTCACAGTTAAACAGCACATGTTAATGCACTTGGTGCATCTTCATAGGAGTGAGATTGAAATACTCAGCATGTCCCACCAGTTTTCAAACTTACAGAAACATAGATTCAACCTGATTCATCCCACATCCACTAGGTTAATCATCAACTCACCTATCTTGATTAAACCTCATCTCAATCCCATGCAAAGACCTATATGAAAAGGTCAAACACTCTTATGCTATATACCCTTCCATTATAAATCCTTTGATTGAGCGCTATTGCACACAAAGGATTTCAAATGTCCTAAGTACCTATAAATTTACAATTATTACCACCACAATGTAACACAAATGAGTTGTCACAAACTTTCCTTGATTAGGATTCATTACCTCTCTATTGGATACATTCATCGTTAGTGTACAGGCCATCTATGCTTTGTTTCTGTAGTCAAATGAACAATCAAGTGCACCATCCCCATAAAGAATGAAGGAGGGAATAACATTTCCAAATGGCACAAAGTTAAGACAACTCGCCTTTGAAGCTTGTCAAGTTCACTTGGGATCAACACTTTTCCACACAAGAGTTTAAAGAATGAGAATAAATCCAACAACACTGCACAAATTTGGATAGGCAACAATTTTCTTATTGATATAGACAACAACTGCTCTATGAGAATGTGACAGTCATGACTCTTTAATCAAAAAAATCTTACGATTCTTTAGATCACAACATTTAGAAATGTTACTACAATAGTCATCAAGCATCCTCATGTTCTTTAAGGTCATAAGAAATTGTGCTTTCTTTGCATTTGGGATTGGGTGACAAGTAGAAGGAAATTGTCCATTGTCATCTGGCCAAAGATCTGATCTAATGCCTAAATGAATTAGGTCTTTTCGAGCATTTAGATGATCTTTTGTCTTGCCAAGTTCATTTAACAATGTATATAGTACATTATCGCATACATTTTTTTCAATGTGCATCACATCTAGGTTATGGCATATTAAGTTAAACTTCCAAAATGGAAGTTCATAAATGATACTCTTCTTTCTCCATTGCTAAGAGTCACCTTCAACATTTTTAACACGTGATCTTTTTCCTCCAAACTCCACCTCTTGACTTTTGCCATACACAACATTAATACCTTCCACTTGCTTCAATATTTCTAACATTGACAATAACAATGAGGGATACCTCAACTCAGTATTGCCATCAAATCGAACTCGATTTTACCTAAACCTATGTCTAGCTTCCAAAAATTGATGGCCCATAAATGCCTATTTCTTACTATAAGGAAGACAACAAGATTTAGCATCAAAGATACAATGGGAACATGCCATCCCAATTTATGTGTTCCAACCAAATAAGGACCTAAGTCCCATGAAATCACTAATTGTCCATATAAATACTGTTCACATTGTAAACACTAGATTCAATGTTGAATCCTATGTCATTTTCTTAAATCAACAGTCGGAGATACGCATCTATATCACTACTTGTCATTTTCTTACCTGGAATGATCATTGATAGAATAAAATAAAATTGTTTCAGACAAATCCATGGAGGCGAGTTATATGATATAAGCACAACTGGCCATATAATGTAATTAGTACTCAATTTACCAAATGGATTAAAGCCGTCACTAGCAAGGCCAAGTCTCACATTGCATGGATTTGATGCAAATTCAAGATACATTGTATCAAATGCCTTCCAAGCCTTGAAATCTCGAAGGTGCCTCGTGAAATCATTACCATTCCTATCAACAGCATGCCACCTCATGTCATTGGCAATTTTAAATGACATGAATAACCTTTGTAAACATGAATTCAACGGAAAATATCATAAAACGTTTACTGGTTGCTTCTTTTTCTTCTTTCCCCCACTTCATTTATCTTTCTACCTAGACATGTGACAAACTTTGCATGTTTCCCTTGTTCCATCATCTTTCCAATACAACATGCAATAATTTGGATATGAGTCAATCTTCTCGTAGTTAATCCCCAATTTGTTGATTATTTTCTAGACCTCATTAAAAGACTTCAGGATCTTTTCATTCTCAAACACATCTTCCCATAGCTTTAATATCATAGACATTGCTTTGTTAGTCACACGACATAAGCACTTAATGTGGTAAAGTTTGATTAAAAATGACAACTTCGAATATTTTGTGCCACATTCATACAATTCTTCATTACAACCCTTAATTAACTCCTCAAAATCATTATGTTTCCCACTTTCACCTTGTTTCATACAGGCATTGTTCTCTGAGCTTCGTCTATAGAGTTAGGCAACATAGAAGATAACTCATATCTGTGCTGCATATTGATCCCACATGTGTCATAAAGCATATCATGCATCGAATCTGCACTATTTAAATTGTTCTCACAAGGAATCATGTCATGCTGGACATTGGAGGCTTCTTGGTAGTCTATACCCCTTGTTTCCCCATGACACAACCAAAAAGTATATCCTACTAGAAATTAAGTACACATCAAGTGATCGTATACTACTTCCCTTGTCTCCATTCGCCTAAACCCACAACGACGACATGGACACTTTATTCTTCCATTACTAGATGAATTTGAAAATGCAAAGTCCAGAAATCCTTCCAAACCCTCTGGATATTGAGGTGTATTGCTCGGTTTTATGATCCAAGACTTATCTATAATCAAGCCTACGAGGAGAAGTCTTGGACATGTATCTCTAATAAGTTTTGATCGATGTTTCCTATATGCGACCAAAGTAAGAATATCCATTAAGGGTTAATTAGAACCAATATAATCAAGTTGGTTCATAACACAAAATTGTGTTCGTTGCTCATTGGCACTATATATGCAATTGAGAAATATAGTTCTTCATAAACCCAATAAACTCAAACAGTACATATTTGGTCGTATTTGCTACCTAGCATGTAGTGATTAATTTTAATCAAGGACCAATTGAAATTATAATTCAGACCTCAAGAGAAGATACCTGAACTAAATCATATAGATTCAAGATACTTGACAATTCTGACCTCTTTAATGTATTCTCATATGCAGTATCAATTTTCAAGAGGTAGGAGAATTAATGACAGAGACATTGGATTATGAATTAGAAATTATTCAAAGTTCAAACAACACTTAGTTCTGGGGACTTCAATTTGAGCTGATTTTATTTGTTCCACAGCAAATGAAAATATATGAATATATATATATATATATATATATATATATATATATATATAACATATTCAAGCATAGAATAAAGAGAAACAGAATAAAAGAGCTGATTGTATACATTCAGATGTTGGGCTCACTCTTACAAAAAATATACAACTTCATTGGCAACTTAGTACAGTATTTTCAGCTCCAAAGTATAACAAAAAAATGCAGTAACATATGCAAATTACACCCAAAAAAATCTCAATTTTTTGTAGTATCTTTAAGTGAAAATTGATGTGAATCAGATGGAATTAATGGCAACCTTATTAGCTAAAGCTTAAATAGGTCCATCTATGATGTGTGTTTATAATTTCTTCTTCTTCTGTTTTATTTTTTTTTCTATGTTCACAGTGGTCTTACAATATTTTACTATGATGAATCCCTTAGGAATTAACTATGGCAGAAAACCAGAATGCTCAAAAACAGAGACACAGTAATATCTAGGCATAGTAATGTCTAAAGCTAAGTGTATAGTGTATCAAAAATGTGGTCCTCTATTCACAGACATATTGCTGATATATGTTACCACACGATACTTAAATAAAATAAAATTTCAAAAGTCCTAACTTTATCATTTAAAATTTTGACATTGTTCCAATTATTTAATTATTATGTATGTACATATACAAGTTTCAACATTTCAAGCAAGCTTCCGCAGCACGTGCTCAATTATAAATATTTTTATTATAAACAAAATGGTGCAAATTATAGAGATAAATGACCAAAAAAGAATGGACAATAAATTTCTCCTAAATTAAGTGGTCAATGTCTTTCTATTCTTGCTTTCAAAACACAAAGCATTGACCAACACAAGTCTTGAATCCAACGTATAATAGGATCTCAAGCCCACATTCCATTTAAAAAAGGACAATTCTTATGTGTACTTGGTGTACATAAATTCATGCCAGTTTGCTTATTTTCCTTTTGCTCTATTATTAGCATCCTTAAAAATGACCCTTTCGATAAATTTCCAGGGTCCTTTTTACCACTACATGATGGCCTTGCTAACTCTCATCATCTTTTTGCAGTTGCTATTTGACTAATACCTCCCTCTGTCCAATTACTAAGCCAAACAACAAGGGTTGTGGCCCCTCTGCTTGTTCCTTTCTCTTACATTTACTAGGGGTCTCTCTTGCATGCATTAGCTACTGTTATTATGTAAGTAGACGACATCAAACAAACAACTATGTTACTTCTCTATATTAATTTGTGGATGGAGGTGAGTCCAAATGACAAAATTGAAATCATTTTAAAATAAGAAAAATCAAATTAAAAGAAGCAAATCATATATAGAATTTTCCTTAGTAGTAGTTATATAATGAGTTCGGATCTCCTCTAATAATACTAAAAAATACAAAATATTTGTTTTTATAAATAAAAACATATAATATTTTAGATTTTTTTTTTCATACATTATGATATCTAGTTAAAAAATAATAAATTATAAGATATACAAAATAAACTGTGAGATGTTAAAAACAATTAAACCTTTTTATTTCCTCAACTAGATATTATTTTCTATAAAAAAAAATTAAAATACTAATATATATTTATTTATAAAAATAATTATTTTATATTTTTTAAAAATATATTTTATAAAAAATTGAGGGCCCCACTTATTGGAGAAAATCCCCCCAGTAGTACTGGCGGGGATCCTTACTCAACATAATAGTTTTCTATTGGACCAATGCTATTCAAACTTCACATGAACTCTAATATCTTAAGAAGCATGTGTATTTGAAAGCCTTGAAGACAAAAATTTGACTCATGGAACTCCAGAATAAAATGTTGGGTACTAATTCATTGCTTCATGTCCTTTTAAATCAAGGTTTGCTCAATTGGCAGAAATTGAATGTTTATTTAACACGCATTGTGTCACAGAGTTCTACATCAGATAGTTAACTGAATAGTGGGTTCAATTAATGCAAAAGGCAGAAGTAGGTTTACACATATATAATATTCTGCCTCAAAATGCTTTGTCTTTGGTTTCAAACATGAAGGAATAATACTTTCTATAATTAAAGAACCAAAACCAAATTTGAGAAACACATAACCAAACCCAGGGAAGAAAGACATAAAAACCTGCCCTGTAAAAGCATTTCTCACTAATACTTTCTATATGGTTTTCTAAACGGAATCTATTGCCTAAGAGCACTAAACTCAACTAAACTGAACCTCATTTATATTCTATAGTCTGCTCAAAATTCCCAGATAAACTAATATTACAACACATGTGATTTTCTTTATCTGTCTCCCAAAAAATGAGTTTGGTTCCACCTCCTAACTTGCTATAATGCATATTAGCCTTACATTATCTGAAACTCTAACGGGGTGCATGAGAACCGACAAGCCAACTACTCAAATTTGGAAGAAGGCTTCGGCAAAAGACACATTGAAATGGAAAACACAATCACTGTTGCATTTGTTTCAACTTACACAAAAGGATGTATAACCTTTACATTACTCAGCCATCCAACATCTAACCTTTGCTCACATAACATTTGAATGCATCCCAATTTAACTCTTTCCAACATTAACTTACCATCTTGTCTACCATTGATACGTAACCAAACAAATACATCAAAACCCAGAAATTTTCATACCCATCTCCGAAGCGTTCAAAGCCCAACATGCATAATGGAACCAAAAGAAAAACCCAGTGCAAGAGACTAACTTGCCGAATGGATTGCACACTATCGTCTTGCTCAAAATCAGCTTTTCCAAGCAAGATACTTCGACTGCTTCAAATCGCTTGCCTTAATCCGTCGTATTGCTCATATGGGTTCGCAAGATTCAAGTCCCAGAGACACAAACCTGCGGATATAATCAATCGACGACTAGGGAAAAAAAAGGGAGCGAAAATAAAAAACAGGAGCAAAATTTATCGCCAAAAACTCCGGCGTCCACCCACCCGACAGGAAATGCAAGCCACCGTCGAAAAAATGAATAGGAAAAGAGGGGAAAGGGGTTTTTATGTTGATCACTTACCGACGGTACGATAACGCGCCAAGAATTGACAAGAAACCGCCGAAATTTGATTCAATTATCGGCGGCCTGAACTATTTTTAAATGCCGCCTGTAATTGAGCATGTACCGGCAGTTTTGAAAAACTGCCGGTTCATGACCGCCAGCAAAACGTGATTATCTTGTAGTGAATAAATATTCATTGACTAATGTCTTAGAGTATTGACTCTCAAAATCTTTTTAGAACTCAAATGTCTCAAAATAATATTTTTAAATTTTATTTTATTTTAATATTCCACAAATTAAAAATATCAAAACTATCATTTATTTGTTAAAATAAAATTCAAAATAATTTTTTAATTAAAATTATAAAAATTATTTTAAATTAAATCTTAAAAAATAAATGATCATTTTAAAATTTTTAATTTATAAAATATCTAAGATTAACTTTAAAAATAAAAAATGAAAATAGTATTTTATTTTTTTATTTCTTGAAACTCTTTAACTCTTCCCCTTTAATTCCATTTATTACATTTACAGCTAAAGGTTGGGCGCTTTACTCAGGTGGCTTTAGTTAAGACACAGTTGACACACTTTTTGTCTGCATAAAATAATATAAAATAAATTATGAATTTAGTCTCGAGCAAATAATAGCTCATCAGTTTGTTTTTTCTAAAAAATGAAAATGGTTTAATTTGCTTTTGTAAATAATTTTCAAGCAAAATAATTGTAGATAAATTTCTCTTAATTGATAAACTAGAATTTATGTGACTATTTATTCAAAACTTAAATTTACTCATATGATATATTCCCTTAAAATGGCATCATTTAATTAAATTTTTTAACAAAAAATCATTTTGACAATTACATGACTTTATGAAGTTCGCCTAAATGACACCATTATAGAATTCTTTTGAAAAAAATCAAGTCATGAGTTGGGAGTTACGCTAATTCTGGTTTATTAATTGGGAAGATTTGCATATCGAATGAATTAGTTTGAGTACCAAAAAATTTGTCTCGAGACTAAATTAAAATTTTTATTTTTTTAGGAATCAAATTTCAAAAAAAAATCTTTTAATGATTCAATAACAATGCTATGACTAATATTAGAATAAGACGAGTAGGGATTCTTTTTTGCGATTTCTATATTTTTCTGGAGTAATAAATTTAGGTTATTAAATTTTTATCAATGATGTAAATTTGTTAACACAAAATAGTGCATATTTTATAATAAAATTGTAGACATTAAATAAAAACTTAACTGCTCAAACCGTAAAATGCAAGTAATCCTAGTAGATAATTTTTCGGGGGATTGGGTTGTCTATGGTTCAATACCTAAGCTCCTTAAAAGGCCCATCTGCTAGCTGGTAAAAACGAGTTCTCTATTATGGCAAGAATATGAAGGTTTAGGATTTAGACACTAAGTATTATTATATAAAATTTAATGATTTAAATTTTGTATAATTGTATACAGTCATATTTATTTTTTATAAATTTAAATTATTAAAATTTTATATAACAGTTGAAAATAAAAATATAATCCCTGTATTCTTATCAAAACATGAAAGAATCTAAACTCCATTTGAAACTATTCAAATTTAGTGCTGTAGTTTGTGTGTTATATTCATTCACCCGGGTATGTTAAATTTTGATAACAATTATACTTCGTTGACATGCATATTAAAACATTACTCAAATATTTATTCCAGATGGATGAATTTCATAAGTTTGGAGCTCCTAAACTTCACGAAGCTGTTTTCTTAATTTTAAGATTACTTGTATGATATGAATTGAGTGTATGTCAATATTGAGTTGTTTCTGTCTTATCAGCCATTCAGTTCGAGTTGATAAAAGTAAGTCAGTATGCTGTTTTGTTCATGACAAGAAGCATTATGTGTTTTACGTTAATTTATGAACAAAATGGAATGAAAGAATGTCATTAAACGTATTTTAATGAATTAAAAAATAATTTAAAATACAGATATTTATTACTAATAAGTACATATAATCGCGTATGAAAACTATAAAAAAAAATCAGAATAATTGAATTTATCGAAGAATAGATTGTCATTTTTTGTTGGTATTTAAAATTTTTAATGTTTAATTTTGACCACATGACAATATTCTTCTTTAACGGTGTCATCATGGTAACACATTAATAAAAGTAAGCGATGTGGCCCAGTGGAAAACCAATATGGCCATCAATTGTCTATTTGTCATTTGACCGTGCATAAACATGAAACATTTTTTTAGGTTACCCAATTGTAATTATTTTTAAAATAACTTGTTATATTTATTTTAAAATTTAACAATAAATATTTAAAAATATCCATATGAAACGTGGGGTTTGATATAAGGAAAATAAAAAAAAAAACAAAAAAACAAAATATTTTACAAGCTACTTTATTCAGTTCGGTTCAGCTAAGGCAGGAAAAAGACTGAAAACTAACCTTGTCAATTTAGGTAAATAAATAACTGATTTGAGCTTTTTTGGGTTTGTATTTAGACTGATTAGTTTGATTTTATAAACTTAGATAGTATTCTGTAATTTACTTTGTTTGATTTTATTAATTTGGTCCTGAACAGTTCTTCCAACGGCAACAACCTTATCAATATCGTCAACGGCGATCGGCACAACCAACCAAACAAAGCGTTAAAAGTTGTACGTCCAGTACAATCTCCGTACTTTTATTCCCTCTTATCTATTACTCTCCTTTTTTTCCGTCAGAAAAAGTAAATTGCAAATTAAAAACGTGTTCCCTTTAAATGACTAAATCAATATTCGATTCAATCCATTACAAGTAAATTACCTATATATTCCCAACATTTCATTTTAAAAGAGGAAATTCCTGAAACAACTACCAAAGGAAAAGTTCTTCCCAGAAAAGAATAATAAAAAGATAAGATATTGTTTAGTTTAAAATCAACTTGCTCATATGTCATGTATAAAGTGTCATTTGATACTTCATGGTTGTTATAATGATAAACAAATTTAATTTCTATAATATTTACCGATACAAATTGAACAACAATCAAATTATTAGTTAATATAATTTTTACATAAATATTTGCATCAAATTTAAACTGAAAATATCCTTAAATGTTTATATAATAATGAAATAAATATAATAAAATTTGAAGTAGAGACTTGTGCTCCAATTAAAATTGTAAAGACTTAATTCTCAATCATTCCTGTTGGCGTAATTTATGTTAAAAAAAAATTTATTTAAAAAGTAAATTTTGTTATTAATGTAATTCAATGGCTTTTTTGAAAATAAAAGTTTAAAGGACAAACAAAACTTATTTGTATTAAATTTTAACTGAAATATGGTAAAATTTGAATCAGAGATTTGCGTTCACATTAAAATTGTAAAGACTTAATTTTGAATCATTGTGTATGCGTAATTTATGTTAAATTTTTTAATTTAAAAATAAATTGTTAAATTTAATTAATTGATTTTTTGTAAAAATAAAAACTTAAAAGACAAACAAAATTTTAATTAAAAATCATGTCAAACAAGTAAAATAGCTCGCGAAACAAATTGTACACAAACTTTTAAACCCCTCATCATCACACACAGGTTGAAAGTCACGAAAAGGCAACTAATTTCAGAAAGAAAAAAAATTTTAATGTCTTGGCCAAAGTTTTAAAACCATGTTTGTTGAATAAACATTCAACACTGATTTTGAATGAGTTCTAGTTCTATCATCTCTGTATGTACAGTCTCAAAATTACTGTTCTCTTCGGAGCAAAAGAACAATCACCTGAGTAATTGAAAAGATCCTTTGCTTCCACTCCAACACAAGACTGATATAATCATATGTATATTTCCTCCGACGCTCTTCTCTCTGAAAATCCAGTGACCACTCATTGCGCCGCCATATAATTTTTCACCTCATTCCTAATCATCTCCTTCATCACTGACAGTAATTCTGGCCCAAACGTCGTCAATCCACTGCACTTCTTCTCCGACGATAATGATATCGATACAGATAATGCCTTCTCATGGTCTGCCATAGCTCCTGAATCTTTGAACCTCCATAACTCGTTCGACTTGGCTCCAGGAATAGACAGAGTGAGTTCTGTGGACGGCTCGTTGTTGAAGATCGTACCAGTTATCGCCACAGGCCGAATCAGAGTCGAAGAATTTGAGACTACCTGTAGACCTGAATCGCTCACATCAGATCCAGATTGGCTACTCGGACTGTAACATTGGCCCGCTGAAACCGACGGAATCGCCGGAGATCGATCGGCGGTGGCTTGTTTCTTTGTCGGTTGGAGCGAGGGACTTTCGCTGTCGCTGATCAAGGACGAGTACTTGCGCTTTAAGGTCGAGTTCCAATGGTTCTTGACGGAGTTGTCCGTACGGCCGTTGAGGAACTTGGCTATGGTGGCCCACTTGTTGCCGTACTTGGCGTGTGCCTTGCCGATGATCTCGTCCTCTTCGAGAGTGAAAGCACCGCGATCCACCTCCGGCGAGAGCTGGTTGCACCACCGTAGCCGACACGACTTGCCGGAGCGGCCGGGAATCGCCTTGCTAATCGCCGACCAATTTCGAGCGCCGTGCCGTTCCACGAGCATCTTCAACTTCTCGTCCTCCTCGGGACTCCATGGACCCTTGACCCGATCCACATCTCCCTGCAACGCCTCCATTGTCCAATCTTGATTCCTCGTTTGTTGATCACCACTAAGCAAAAACTATAAAAGACCAGAATCTCCGATAAACGAATAAAATTAAATTAAAAATATTTCTGATGAATATTTGAGATTAGAGAGAGAGACGGTGCAGAGGAAGATGTCCCTGTATGTGAGAGTGGTAGAGGGAGAAGAGGAGTTGGAGGGGCTTTATAAAGAGAGGGTTGTGGAAACTGATCCAGCCGGTTAACTAAAACAGGTAAGTAACGATATGTTAACCGGTGGTACTCGGTTTCCGGTTAGGGTAGTTTACAGCTGTATAACCACCAATTTTTGCCACGTCGGCGACGCATGTTTCTGAGAATCCAACGAAATTCTTGGCGAATTGTAACTCACTGGAAGTTTGTTGGAAGCTACTGAAAGGAAAGAATTTGCATCATTGTATATTGGAAAAATCACAAAATTTTGAAAACTTAAATTCTAACCGTTAAATATATATATATATATATATATATATATATGTAGTGAGACAGAAGAGGAATAAAAGTATAAAATTGGTTTTCAACTATATATTATGTAATAATTTGATTTTTTATAAATTAAATGTAATAAATTAGTTTTTTATAAATTTAAAATTATATAAAATTAATTTTTTATAAATTTAAATTTATAAAAAATTAATTTCTTTGTTTCAACTAATGAATGACTAATTTTGTATTAATTATACTATTAAATAATTAATTTTAAAAAATTATCAAATCAATCTTTCACTCTTATATTTTAAAATAATTTAATCACTTACAAATATTAGTAACAAATTAATTACTTAAAAATTATATTTTATACAAAATTAATCCCTTATTATTTTAAATAAAAAAATTAATTTTGTATAAATTTAAATTTATAAATAAATAATTTATCACAATTAATTTGTATGAAAACAAATTACCACAGCCTAAAAATAAAGAATTAATTTTATACTTTTTTTTAATTAAATTATAATAAATTAAATTATTATAAAGTGTAAACATAAAAAGAACAATTCAATAGTTTTTCTTGCGACCAAAGAGATAAGAAGGGTTTTAGTTTTCACAGTTGGAGATAAGTTAGAGTGGGGCCAGGCTGAAAGGCATTACGTGAAGGATTTTGGTTTGATTTTGAGAGGGCAGATATAAAGATAGACATAAAATGGGATTTTTTGAGATGCACGGAAGTGATGACGTGGAGAGGAAGATAGGAGCGGAACATAACTGACATGTTGTCAGTACAGCTGGAGGTGGAGAGTAGGGACGACGAGGTTGTAACGGCCTGATGGCACCGACACGAGGCGGTCACCGACCACATAATTTTCCACAATTTCTTTTTTCTTTTTCATAATTTTGACGGAACCGCTCAATTTTGAACTGCCAAAACCAACTCCTACTGCTCTTTTTCTTCTTGCTACAAAACCAATTTCCTCAATTTTGAAATTCCTCTCTCCTGTTATAACTGACATAAAAGGAAATGTTCGTTTTAATTTTTTGACTTTATTTTGTATTTTAAACTAGTCATTACGTTTAAAGTATTTTATAATGATCACTTAAATTTTAAATTTATTGTTTCAATATTTAAATTACTAAACTTTTTGTCTATTTAACTACCGCGCTAGTTACCGTTATTAATAACAGCAATTAGTGAATTAATGAAATTCATTAAAAAAATATTTTCTTGCTATAAATTTAAAATTTTAAAAATTATTTTACTCTTTTAATGCTTTTTTTAAATTAATTATTTTTCTACTCAACGGTTTAAAATATCCTACGTCTTTTTCAGTTAAAAATAAACTATATGTCTTCCGACTTCCCTCCAAGGAATTTTTTGTCCTATATTAATTAAGTTATATTTCTATTTCCATTCTTTAAATTTATTCATTATTACGATTCAAATTTCAAGTTTTCATCCTGTTAAATTAATATTTTAATTTTAAATTTATATTATACATTTCCTGCATCATTAACTCAGCTATATATAGATATGGTCATTTCTCTCATTTAGTTATTTCACAAATCATAGTTTAAGAATAAGGTGTGAAAATATAATTTTATTGAAAAATTGTAAATTATTTTATATATTTGATTAAATATTTTATGAAGTTAACCATTCCAACACCGTCATGTCTGCCTTCGTCGGAATCTTACCGTAGTTTGTGTCCAAAACAACAGATAAACGACAATGTCTTTCTTTAAGCAAACACATGGTGGGTGTGTGGAGAATAATGGCCTTCTTAAGAAGTGTATTTGACTATGGTCAATTATCGAACAAAATCACAGACTACTGTAATATAATAGCAATTAGCACATGATTCGGAACCATCGAGGATGTTTCCTCTACAAATTTAATACATACTTATCTCTCGTTCTCACACCCCAATGACTGCAACTTCGAGCGTATTATATAATCCATCATCCCACATGTTGTGGCATTCATTACCTCTACAAGAGGTAATAACATAGTTCGAGACCTAGAACTAGGTGAAATTATTAAAAGCAAAAATTTATATGCAATTATTTTTGTCAAATATATTCAATTACTTATATTTTGATGTATTGTTATGTTATTTAATTAACACATAAGAAGTATTTAATCTACCAATAATATTATAACATGTGCATAGTTATAGTAGATAACTATCTTATTTTTAAATTAAGTTATACATTATTATTATTATTATTAATTCATTAAATACTTATCATATTATAATTGAAAAGCAACATAATAAATATATAAAAAATTACACATAAGTCCAATCCTTTATTAAAATTTAAATTATTAGATGAAAATGTAAATATTTAAAATTTAAAAAAATTTTAAAACAATTAAATATTTATTAAATTTTGAATTAATAGATAAAATTTTATAGGCCTATATTTTTTAAATGTAGAGAATTTAAATTATTAAATGTAGATAATCCAAATCCAATCATTCTCATTCTTAATCCATGATGCAGTTTCTCTCAAATAAAAAAGATAGTTATTTGAGTGAGAGTTAATCATATAATTGAATGAAATTTTCTCACATCTCACCTAATGGTAAATGTTTTAAGTGGTTAATGTAACCAAATAAAACTAATAAATTAATTAAACAAATCAACTAACAAAAAGAATAACCAACTAACCTAAGTGTCTATGACTAGCTCTAACTACATTTGACAAATTCACAACTTAAAACTCCAACAACCTAATCAACTACCCTTACCTTGCCTAAGACACTAACAAACTAACTAATTTGCCAAACTAACCTTGTAACTAACAATATGATTAATGAATAACTAGTTTATTAGTACCAACGGGCCTTGAAGACCTAATAGGCCCAATATTACAATTGGGCTGACCTACCAATGAATGGGCTAAGTCCAATTTACCACAAACCTCAATAACTTCCTTTGCGCTTGTCCGTACTAGAATAATGCTTACCTTTTATCCAAAAACAAGAATGCTCACCCAGGAAAGACCACGTATGAATAAAATGTATATGAATGTAGATCCATGAGATGCTGCACCATAAAACTGTACCGCATCTCTTGAACCGAACTAGAAATCACTACATGTTCCGTTATCAGACCCCATATAATTATAAGGAAAAATTTTGTATACATATATTTATATTTCTATTATAATACTTTTTAATTAATATATATAATTTTTTAATTATATCGCAATATATGTATAAGTATTATAAATAATTATATAATCTTTAAATTAAATTGTATACTTTTAATAATATTATTGATTAACTTTTCATATATTAATTGAAATATTTGATATCAAATATATAAACAAGTCTAGTCTTAATTCCGAATATACTACTAGACAGACTATCAAGTATACAAAGGGCTTGGACTTCTTGCTTCTTAATTATGCACCATATATAAGATAACATAAGGAATGTCTATAAGTTTTCTCATAATATTAAATTCACTAAAGATAGGAAAAGTTAAATCAAATTAAGTTCCAAAAGTTTACAAAAAAAATATAAAGATACAAAAAATTACTTATCACCATCCACCAAATTAAAGCCGTGTAACAATTTTTTTTTTAATATAAAAATTCCATTCTCATTCAAGAAATTTATACGACAATTAGCTTCGTCGTTTTGGACATAACATTTGAAGAAAAATTATAATTTGCAGTCCATTTCATAATAACTTGATCTATAATAAAATCCTTAATAATCAACAAACCTTTGTTGTATGACTAAAGATTTATAAGGGATTAATAATAAGAATCAAACCAAAAATTTTATGGCAAACATAATTTTGTACGTTAAGTCACCGCTTGTTAAGTAATGTGATTAAGGGCAATTGAGGTGATGATCTTGAGAGATCCCACAACTATATCTTTGGTAGGTAGCTATCTTACCATAATACACAAAATGCTTAAACACAATAGGCACCCACAAAATTTATTCGTTTTGCCAAAGAAAACTAAATATTTGGTTAAATGTTAATTTAAAAAATGATCTAACATATTATTTTTGAATAATAACATGACAAGTGTTTAGTTATTCCATAATATTATAATATAATTGTTGCAAATAATTATTATATTTTTAAATTATATTATATATTATTATTAATTGATTTAACGTACTTTATATTCTAATTGAATATCTGCATAACAAAAATATAAAAAATTATATATAAATTTAAAGTTTAGAGTTTAATTTTTATTATTTTTATTTGGAAAGAGTTCTTATTTATTAATACTAACATTTTATTTTTAAATATACATCATTGTGATTTTTAATATATAATCGGATACAGTATGGACCGGATTCTCTCCTATGTATAACATAGGTGGTATCTATTTCCAAACAAAATAATTATAATACACAAATAATATTAATATTTTTTTTCTTAAATCTTCAACTCCAAATCGCACATTTACTTTTGGACTAAAAATCACACATTTTATACTATAATTTTCGTCAACTTGATGGCATTCTATGTATGCACTAACTGTATACTAAATTATATATGAAAATAATAATGATATTATTAAAATATTAAAAGTAAAAAATTAATATTATCTTTCTCAATTTGATAATTTTATTGAAAAAATTCATATTTAAATAATTTAAATAAAAAAAAACAAAAAAAAACGCGGCCGTTCACAAGACCCAGAAGCAGGGACAATCCATTATCGATTCGGCGATTGTCCCTTCATCGCTTTTGTACAGTAATTGCAATTAGAAGGAAGTGGGGAAGAGCTCCTTGGAAGTTGGACAAGACCTATTCATCAATTCTGTGAAGCTTGATGCCCATTTTTCACACAATCTGATATTTGAACAGAAATTTGGGGATTTTCTTGTGAGCTGAAAAGTTAGGGTTTTGGGGGATCCAAAAATGTCGACGGGCAAACCCAAAGACGCTGACCTTCAGTTGGTTTCAGTACCGGATAAGTCGAAACCGCCGCTTCCGCCGGGGGCAGCGGCATCCAATGCACTTGTAGAATATACTCCGGTTGCTTTAAAGGAGGAAGAAGAGGACTTGGAGATTAAGCTCCGAAGGATTATCGATAACGTGCCCGTGCGTGTCAGCAACACGTCTGGTAGTTCTGCCGGTTCTGGCTCCGGTGACTTTCATCAGGTAAATCTTTCATTTAGTTTTTTGCTTTTCAAAGCAAAAGATGATCTTTTTCCAGTTATGCCTTTCGATGTCTTTCTTGTGTACTGTAACTGGTTCTAAGAAAGTTTAGGTTTAATTGATAATGGGAACGAATATTACTGCCAGCAGTTTCTTGGGAAGTAGAATTAACATCACAGTGCTCATAGTCGTGTACCATTATCCAGGCTAGCATGTCCTGCGCTAAAACTCCAGGTTGATGGCATATATAATTCACCAAATCTGTAAATGAACCAATTAATTGTAAATACGAAGGAGCATCACGCTCATTATGCCCTATGATAAATTCTATTGTACAGATCATAAAAGCAAGCAATAAAAGGTGATGCTGCAATTGTATTATAATTTTGATCGTCGATGAGGACTGAGATATTGGTGATCAGGGGGATGCATTGATGGAGCACACAATGTAAGGGAGTTTTAGAAAGACACTGTATTTCAGTGTAAGTTTTATGAACTAAAAAGAGATTGCCACGTGATTGAGGATTCTAAAGGACATGGTGCTGCTAACAATATAGTCCCGTTTGGCCGTTAAACTTCAAAGTATAGGTTTTACTTCAAAATGTTGTCCAGGAATGATAAACAGAATGGCAACGATGTGGAGTTCTAAGGATAGAGGTGAACTACCATATAGGATGAACTAACGATAGTTATGCTGATTGGAAACTGTAGGTGACTTTTATAGAGTTCGAATGTAGACTTATTGGGAAAAGCACTGATCTTTTTTCTTTCAGATGGGGTGCTTTGTTTTGGCCAGGGCCTCTTATAGACAGGTTCTTGGTTTCGAAACTGAGAATTTAATGTGTTGGTAATTGGATAATGTATCAACTGGTCTGCACTTTGAATGAATAAGGGAGTAGTAACGTTGCTTGTCTTATGCGTTTGTCAGTACTCGTATAATGGCACATTAGTGTTGGTAAGTCATTTTTTGCAGCAGCAGTAAATCCTTCCTTTTGCCTTGCCTTTGGATTCTCATGTGACATTAAATCTTACTTTAAATTAATCAACAGATGATATATGAGGAATCATGGATAAGCTTCATAGGCTCTCTGTTTTCTTAATTCTTGTACTATTATATTTTTGTCTTTAAATCTTACCATGTTTGATCTTGTTACACAATAGAATACTTTTTGTATGGACGAGACAGTGGATTCGGATAAGATTATAGTTACTTAATTTGATCCATTGAAGTATAGTTGTTTGGTTCCGTGATTTCTTGAGCTCTGCTGGTTTGGATTTGTTTCTAAAATGTTTGAACTGTGAAGGCTGTTTTAGTTAGGGGTTGATACTCAATCTCTCACCAAACCAGATCAGACCCTGAAAACGGTAACTAGACATCTTTTGACTTTATCACTAATTGGTTGATATATAGTAAATGTTGGCATGCTGATCCACACCTACATGATACAGCCACGGATGCATTGGCATGTCATACTCTAATAAATATAGAACATAACATGGCATGGTATATATATCTTGTCATATGTGTTAATATTCAGTTCCTAATTCTTGTAACTTTTCATCTAGTGATCCGCTTTGAAAGAAAAACACAACCAACATTATCTTATATTTTAAGTATCGTACACTGTTATTTCCCCAAGAAATCTACTAAAGGAAAAGATGTTTAAATATAGTATTCAAATTATTCAGGTACAACATAAGAAGGAAAGAGCTACATTATTCAGATTTCCTTGTTTTGGGGGCGAGCTGTGTCCTGTGCATGTTTGAGCCAAAAAATATAATTTTTTTTATTCTGACCTGTCTGTCTGTGTGTCAAACAAATGTTGGTAATGTGTCTCAGACGGTATTAGTGTTTGAGACACTTGGCAATAATTGTGTCTGCGTTTCAAGAATTTGCACTCTATTCAAGTAGTTGCATTAAAATGCTTCTTCATGTAGTATTTCCTTGACAGATGTGTATGCGAGTAGTTTGTTATGCATCAAATTGTTGGGAAGGCCGGAAGGCAATAAATATATTCTGAATGTTTTCTTCTTGTTTTACTCAAATTCCTCTTCCAACAGTATCGGCAGATGAGACGGAAAGAGCAAGATAGACTTGCTAGGATGGAAGCTGACTATCAGAAAAGGAAAGAATTGGCAGAGTTTCATTTGAGAAGGGAGGAAAGATTAAAAGCCGCTGAGGAACGGACAGCAAAGAAGCGGTTGAAACGTCAAAAGAAAAAGCAGAGAAGGAAAGAGAAGAAGAGCAAATTGAATGCTGGAGAAGAGCAGCAACAGAAGGAAGAGTCATCAGATGATGGGGACTCTGATAATGAGGAGGAGGCAACATAATAAAACAAGCCTTGGCTCTAAAATTTTGTTTTAAGCTACCTCTTTTATGGGTATATTCATTTAGACGCAACATAGTCATGGTACTTGATTGAGGGGTGGGATTCCTGCTTCTTATTTTGTACTTGTGAGGTGCAATCTTTGTAAGATTAAGAGCTACCCATGGGACTGACCGTTTTCTTTCTCAATCTCCCACTTCTCCAGCATAAGGACTGCTTTCTATTGATTCAGACACATGCTTGATGAAGCATTTAGTGAACAATAGTGGTTTAATAGGAAACGATCCTCTGAAGTAGATAGAGTCACAGGGAGAGAGACGATTCAAATAGGTCCCAAATCGATGGGCCCTTGCCTTTTTCTGTAGAATTTAATTCTGGTTTACATGTTACTAGCGAGAAGCTTGTCCTCTTCTCTATTGATGTTTGTGGTATTAGTTTCTTATGTTTCTATTTTTGTTATAGGAGGTGTCCAAAAAGCTTACCGAATTGAGTAATTTTTAGTAGCCTTGAGATGAAATTTGATTACACGCGGCATGGACGTTAATGTGCGCCATTTTAGCAATAGAACCAAAAATGATTATATAGTTTCTGGATTAAATTAAGCGAGAGACTATAATAATTCTCTCAGATGAGATTTGTGGATAAGGAGTGTTCATTGATTTGCATCGAAAGTCTTTCGCTTCCCGGTAATCTTAGTTACTTGTAATTCTTGGTTAATAGTTCTCTTTAACTGGCGTTTTCCGAGCTAACATGATATTTGTTGGTAAAACATCAAACACATGGGTACTAGAAGGTTTAAAGCTTACCAAACTGATACAATATTCTTCATACGTATGATATGTCTTGGGCACTAGAAGGTTTGAAGCTTGAGCAAAATCATGAATTCAAGAAGGTTATCTTTAAAAGTGATTCGGGGCTTATGGTTGGAAGAATCAGGAACCGGCATAGCCACAATGCAGATTACAGAACTATACAGTATCTTTGCTTCTTTGAGAAATATGATTAATGGGAATTGGGAGATCCTCATTCAACATCGGTTGTCGGATGCCAACATGTGTGCACATTACTTTGCCATTCTTGGTTTCTCTGACGAGCTAGGCAAAGTTGAGCATGAGCAAGCCCTCAGGAGGAGTTTGGATCTGCTGCAACCTAAGTTAGATAACTATATCCAGTAATATAAGAATAGTTGAATAGAAATTTAATAATTTATATTTTTCTTTATTGAAGATTGCATATGTTAATTAATAATTATGTGCAGTCCTAAATTACTTTTTATTTTTGAATTTGAGCCAATAAAATTTTATTCAATGGTCCACAATTTATTCTCACAAATTCTCTAATAAAATATATCGAAACTAAGACATTTCAAAATAATACCTAATAATTGTCACCGAAATAAAAAAGAACAATGGAATAAAAATAAATAAATAAAAGAGTATAACACAGAAGATAGTGATAATATCACTTAGAATTCTTGATGAAAATACTAAACTCTCTCTAAATAATAATTAGAACAATTCCTATATAATTTCCTTTATGATAATCTTAATTCTAATACCATTTAAGATAAATAACTTAATAATTCTGAAAACAACTCATACTGTCATAATATCTTCTGAAAATAAATATTTCAATGTATTTTGATTCTAGGTAATATATTAGATTGAAGTTTCTAGTTAGCAATATACAAGTGCAAAATATGGGGAAAAAAAATACAACCTAACTTAAAATATGTTTTATACCAAGCAACTTTGTTATAAACAATAATTGTGTAAAATGAAATATACTTTAATATCAATTATAATGATACAAAGTTTCTCTTTTTCCCATATGAACTTATCCAAAATTTAATTAACGCTTGGTCATACTAGTTCAAGAGAAAGTCTTTAACCAAGGAGTTTATACAACTTTTTAAAATTATATTATTCACAAAATACCAAATTATATACTTATCCATAAAAGAAGTACTTTATTAAGTAAGAACAAATAAGCAATTGTTATTCTTAAAAAAGCAAAATATCAAACCTTGCCAATTAAATACCTTAAAGTAATTAATATATACATAATACAAGTTTCAAACCTTTGCATCTGTATTTATTATATTAGGAACAAAGTAAACACTTGCAAGAATAAGATAATATTTCTATAATCACATTATTTTCAAATAGTGGCATTTTGATAATTATCAAGTTAAGATCACGTGCCCATATGGATTCAACGTTACTTTGTATGAAAATTTTTCATGTTTTACCAATTCTTCCATATTTCAACTTTAATTTTTGTTTAGTCCCTAAGGCGCTATTTTCAACTATTTGCAAGAAGAATATATCTTTTTCAAGTAGGTCCCTCCAAATGATGATGTATAAAATGCTATTTATATATTTAACCCCTTTATACCTTGAATTTTCGTTTGAGTCCTTAACTACTATTTATGTATATTTTTGGTAGTTATTAGCCACACATATATCTATAGAACCCTATTTCATTAAACTCTATCATTTCTTATTGTTCTTAAATTACTATGGCATATACTTCCATTCATAATTCAAAGTATATTCCCATACCCATCATGAAGAGTCAACTATTTTTCATACAAGCCCACTATAGTCAAAAGTTATACATTAGTAAGTTATGATCTTTCAACATGAGTGACATATTACATAAAAGTTAAGTACATCTCCCAACCTTCAAATGTACAACAAAACATTTACTTATGGCAAAATTATAATATAATACATTACAAAAAGTAGAACCTTTGCCATCTTAGCTACTTATAACATTACTTTCTTCTACTATAAAATATTCATAGGCCTAAAGAATGCAACTAGAGACACGTTGGACGTTGTTTCTCTAGCATTGTAGTATTCTCCAACCATGAGGCTCCTAATAGTGATCTTGGTGAGAATCTCTCCTCCCACATCATATAGCATAATGGTAAATGCCATAGAGTAAGCATTAGGAAAGCACAAATCTAAATACATTAATTAAAGATATTTTGACCTGAAATTTTTATGAAATAAAGGAATGAGAATTCAAGAAATTCTCAATAGTTAAACATGCTCATTTTCACCATCTTAGGCAAAGATATAAGATGTGTAATCAAAATATAAAATAATGAGCAAGAATATCACATAATTATAGATCCAAAACTGCCACATGTATGCCAAAATATTTGTTTTCAAAGCAAATAATCCCATTGTTCAAATGCACCAATGTGCCACCACCATGGTAAGAATACACAACCAAATATCAATGATTAAAATTGAGAAGTTTAAGCAAGTTACCTACCTTAATCAATAAGAGTTTTCTTCCTTGAAAAACTCACCCAAGTCTCAGCCTAAGTAAGACGAAAAGGAGAAAGAATATGGATTATAAGCTCACCAATACTAGAGTACTAAAGCATGAAAGAAAGAATAAATTATTTATCTTATTTGACTTTCTATGATTTCTTCTTCTTGGTCAAGCTTTTCCCTTTTCCTTTTTTCTCTAATACTCCTACCTTTCTCTCAAGAAGTGCTACGTATAGTGGTGTGAGGAGAACAAAGCTCATTTCCACCGCCTATGGTTCTTACATGGCAAATAAAGCTTACATTAGGTGTCACTTTCTCTCTTGAACACTTGTCTAATACTTATTATTACTCTTGCTACCTTGCATCATCTTAATCTGCCACTTAGTCCTAATTAATCATGGCATCAAGGGTTCCTTAATCTTAATTTGTCTTGCTTTAAAATTTCTAATAATGTCATTGGTTGAATGATAATCAAAATGGCTTCCAATTTGGTTCCTTTTTAACTAATCTTTTTCCATGCTAATGCCACATGCTACACCCAATAATTGTAGTATAAATTTTGGCATTTTACCCTTTGATTTTTTTCTATTTAAATTTTGACCCCTAACCTAAAGAAATTTTTGCAATTTAGTACAATGCTTTATTTTACATTTCTTAATTATTAAGAAAACTACATTTAATGTTTTCTAATTTTGTTAATGTTCTAAGTAGCTTCTTAATTACTTCTTTATGCCTTACTAAAAATTTCATTCAAGATTTTATGTAAAAAGTTATAACAAATTTTTAGTTTAGTCCCTAACTTAAAATTTTCTTTTCATTGAAGGATAGGGATTAAATTAAAAATAAAAAAATTTCAAATGCTACCGAAATTGATCCACACATACTCTATTAGTTATTGAAAAAATATTGATTAGTCTTGACACACTTATGTGATAATTAATTTGGTATATCAATCTAAAAGAAATATTCCTTTAATAGTCTCTTCTCTTTATTTAAAATAATTTTATTAAGATTAACATATTAAATTAGTTACCATATAAGTGTAGCAAGATGAACTAATATTTCGTCTTAAATATCTCCTTATTTATTTGCTAATATTTTGGAGAGATACATGCCCCGTGTAATATCATACTAGTCTTTTCTTGTTAGCCTTTTGACTACATATTTTACAAAACAAAAAAATTCAAAAGTTACAAAGATATGATTGGTTGAAATATTTACAATACACAATAATATTATAAAAAATTAAGTGAAGTTCTTATCTATTTTGTGATAAATAAAGTAAAATATTTTTCTTTTTCGATTTATAGGATCAGATAACTTTGTGTTATAAGTTTACAAGAATTTGCAATATAATTGTATATATTAATGGCAATTAGATGTCGTTGAATACATTTAATTTTTTTATAAATATATAAAGTAAATTGATACAAGATAAATATTGAAAAAAAATAAATTATCTTTAAACTTTCAGATAAAAAGCACTTTTATTTATAAATAATTTTCTGTGGCGAAGAGAGGGTTCAAAAAAAATAACAGACGATAGGATGGGATATTTAAGCGAAAATTATATAACGTGTAATTATAAAATGTGTGTGTGTCTATATATATATATATATATATATATATATATTACTTTAAGTATTATTTTTTATGGACTCACAATTTTAAGTGCACAATATATCTAATATTAATGTAAAAATATAATTGTAATACTATTATTATTAATATTATAATTAAATATATTTTTACATTTAAAATTATGAATAAAACAAATATTTTACTGTTATTTTAATATATCACTGACTTTTTTAATATATTTTTCTAATTTTACACGTTTAGATTTTAGTACGTTCGGGTACCGATACGAGCTAATGTGTGCTAACCAAAGGATGCCATATCTAAAGTAAGTTTGCAGAAAGTTTACAGGAAGGGTAAAAGAAAAAAAAAATTAGAAAAAACTATCCCAAAGTTATTATATTTACAATATGAGCTCATTATTTATTTGATTTAATCTGTTGCCCAAAGTTAATGAAATTCAACAAACTTTAGTCATTTTGATTTTAAATCTGAACAAAATATATTTTCTTTTCTCATTTTTACAAGAATACTTGCAATATTATAGAATTAATAAAAATGATATTAGAGTCCAAAAAAATGGAGGTAATTAATAAGAACTGTTTTTTTTTAGTGAAAAATAAACAGTATTCTAGAATACTGAAAAAGAATGAAGATAGTTAAAAAATAAATTATAAAAAAATAGATTAAAGCTTAGAAGTAAATAATAAGATAAATATTAAAGTTTGAAGAAGGAAAGATAAAAAAAAAATTAAATTTTTTCAAAATAATTTGTCGAAAGACAAAGAAAATTTAAAAAAAAAAAATTGCTAAGAGACACAAGAGTGGGTCCACAAGTGTTGTGAGAAAATTCCGACCAAAAGTCGATCAGAAAATTCCGACTATTACACAGTCAAGAAAGACTTAATTCTCCTATAAATTCAAATTGACTTAAAAATAATTTTATGATAAAA
Organism: Delonix regia; assembly: GCA_037074485.1. Taxonomy (NCBI): domain Eukaryota; kingdom Viridiplantae; phylum Streptophyta; class Magnoliopsida; order Fabales; family Fabaceae; genus Delonix; species Delonix regia. The sequence continues at coordinate 5,774,766 of CM073454.1, read as the reverse complement.
TAAAAATAAATAAAACATGTAGATGTTTAGGACCAATTTTTGGTCGAAAATATCCGACTCACAATTGGTCGGACATCTGCAACCAAATTGTGGTCAGAAATGTTCGACCACAACTTAAGCTTGCTGGGAAGGTTTCACCCTTCATAAATTTTGTATAAAAATATTTAGTTATTTTTAAATAAATTTTGAAATATAAAAATAGCATATATAATAAATTTTTGTAATTTCATATTTACCATATAAATTTTGTTTTGATTAAAAGGTTAAATATATAAAATATAGGGCTAATATTTAAATTTTATTATTGGGACTTATTATATATATATATATATATATATATATAAAGTGAGATTATAATGTAATTTCAGAAAAATTTATCTAATACTTTAGGAACTTTTTTTAATTTTATCATTTATGTGCTCTTTTTAGTACATGTAGGACGTGGCTTTAAGATATTAGTCCACGTAGTGAGAGCATCGATACCTTCACATTGAATACACCAAAAAATTTACTTTAACTTTTTTTTTTTTCCTAAAGTCATATAGGTGTCTCAACAGAGTGGATTCTCAGTTATTATTGTGTTGTGCAATTTATTTCATGCGTATTATAAGATTAAAATTTAAAATTATATACTGTCAATATTAAACGCATACAATTATTTAAATTTACTTGAAATTATTAGATTTATATACTTTCTCTAATATTAATAATTAAATACACGTATTACTCTGGAAAAAAAATCTAATCCCTGCATCAACTCTAAAAGGGTTTTGTTTGAAAATTCACAAGGAACTTAAAAATGAAACTCTTACTAAAAGAAGACCTAGCTTCTTGTAGTATTACTATTAAAATCGAGTGGGAAGGAGGGCAACTAAATTTTTAAATAACTTGAAAAAAAAAATCACATTTTTCCAATGCGGAAGTTTATTTTATTTATTTATCAAATGATCAGATTCGGATCAAGACACTGCTACTTCCGATGTCACATGAAAGGATTCGGTTTATATGCTAATGAAAAAAAAAAAAAATTCCCTTAATAGTTGGTTAGTTAATTCGCGACTCCTGGTTTGGCATCCAAGGATTCTGCCTGCAACTTTCAAACACTCATGACTTCTCACGCCTCAACTGAAAGAAATCAACAAAATTTTCAAACGTTTCTTTGAACTTTTCCTAATACGATTTGCGTTCATTTTGTTCCCTCCGTATTCTGCTGAAACCCTAACTGCCATGGGAGAACCTCAAACCCATCACCGGATATCCGTTCATCAGGCTCTCGGCGGTGGCTTAGGTATGATTCTATGAGTTCATTCATGAATTAAATCGAATCGAATCTCAGTCTTCATGGATCCATCAGTGTTTTTGATGTTTTAACTTCGTTGGTGATAGATTGCTTTCGGTTAGATTTTGCATTGTTCTTGTTTTCTTTTCCAGCAAATCGGAGTTGAACAATATGGATTGATTTGTTTTTTCTTTTCCTCTCTTTTTTATTATGGTAGTTGCTGATGTGTTGCTATGGAAGAAATGGTATGGAGGGGTTGTGGTACTGGTCTCTGCGACGGCGTTGTGGTTGCTATTTGAACAAGCTGGATATAATTTGTTGTCATTTGTGGCCAACGTTTTATTGCTGCTTGTTGTGATTCTCTTTTTCTGGGCCAAAGCTGCTTCCCTTCTCAATAGGTATTTCACGTCCTTGCGATTCTTAATCTTCATAATTTTAGTCTTGGATGATTTACTTATTCGAATCAATATGAACTGGTTGCAACTTGCAAGTATCATCTATGAGCGAGATTATTGTGGAGATATTTAAACTGTAGATGAGTTAAGTGCTATTTGGTTTTTAGAAGAGAACATATATTTTAAAACAAAATGTGTATGGATGGTATCTAAACTGTGAGGATAGCTAGTTAAGTCGTTCAAAAATGCATACGAAACGTTTACTGGCAATTTTACTTTCTTAAATTGATCTTGATCTATGTTATACAGGCCTCTGCCCCCTCTTCCTGATCTCAGAATCTCGGAGGAGTCTATTGTTAAAGCTGCGGATTTACTGCATATTTGGATCAATCGTGCTTTGTCAATCGCACATGACATAGCAATTGAGAGAAAATTGGTGCTTTTCATCAAGGTCTTGGGCTGATCTATTTTTTCTCATTTTTGTGTCAAATGAATTCGATAAGTTAAGCTCATCTGGTATAGACTTTTATATTGACATTTATTTTTTGCGAATTTGGAGAATCAGATTGCTGCTGGATTGTGGGTTATATCTTTTTTTGGTAGTCTGTTCAATTTTCTGACTCTGATCTATTTTGGTAAGTTCTCTGCTTCTGTAGTTTCTACACATTACTTTTTATGAAATTTTCTCAATATTAATTTACTTATAATATTCCATATAATTTTCTTGATAGGTGTTATCCTTAGTCTGTCATTTCCTCTGTTGTATGACAAGTATCAGGACCAAATCGATGATAAGCTGTACACAATGCATGGGATTGTTCAAACACAGTATAGAAAGTTTGACGGCAATGTTTTAAGGAATATCCCAATACCTTCAAATAAAGCAAAGAAGATGGAGTAGGTAAGAATGTACTGTCAACTAGTGTGTGCGCTCTTTTCTGCATATGATGTGGATAGTCACATTCTTGAAAGTTGAAAGTAAATCTTGTATGTTCATATTTGCAAGCTATTTGTCAATTAAGTAATGCAATGTCTATAAATGAGAAGATGGCACCTTCTGTCAAATTCATTTATAGTTTCTTATTCAGCATTAGATGGGCATTATTGATGCTCCCGCATCATGCTTAAATAAAAAGTAAGGGAGTAATTTTCTCTTTCTGTAGACCTTCTTTAACTCCTCTTTACATCTGCTAGTAATGTGCTGCTTTCTGTTGATTACTTCTGCAATGTTACCTTAACTATTAATAAATTATCAGCATAAGCGATCAACTGTGATCAAAATATATCAACTTAAATAGCATGTGTTTCTAGCAAGCATTGAAAGGTGTAAAAGAGGTGTAAAAAGGTATGCAAGTATCATTAGTTGAGAAGAAAATGGAGCTATGTGCCTGTAAATGTCTGATTTGGTATTTTCTGATAGCTATATGTCTCATGTGTAACATTATACATTGTTATTCTTATGCAATCTTCAGCTACCTTTGCTAATACTGAATATAACAGACGTTTATATGTATTTTTAAATAAAATAAAATAAAATCTGTGATAAATTCCAATTGCGTCATTCTGAGAACTGGTTCCTGCCACTTGGATTCTGCTTTAATTTCTTGTGTTCATCAAAATTCAGGGTGCAAATGGATCAATGAAGTTTAATTGGGGGCGTGAAATGGATGCTTGCAATATGAATTCTTGAGGTTACGAGTTTCATAGGATGCGGTTTTTATGTCGGATCTGATGGTATAGTAATACTTGCGAAGCAGGATTGACCAGAAGCTTCTGCACAGGTCATTATTAATCTTCTCTTTTTCCATCTTCCCTCGGGAGATGCTTCGAATGAATTTTGATCAATTGGCGTTTTACCCTTGTTATGCTTCACTTACCACTTGATTGTGAGAGAGAGGGAAGGGAAAAGAAATTCTTATATGCTGGAAAAGGGTATTTCTGTTTCCTAGGATTGTAACATTGCATGGATTTGGCTCAGGTAACGATTTTGATTGGGTTGATATTCCTAGAAGTATTTTATCACCTGCATGAAGTCTTTAATTATGTGTTCACAAGTAGAAAATGCAACACTGAGAACGGGAAAGGTCACCATAACTCAGGCCACTTTTTGTGCAATGTTTCCGCAGTTAACGATATGCTTGCTGCTAGGTGTTAACTATGCGAATACCTGAAATCACAAGTTTCTGACATTGATTACAAAGCAACGCGCTACCAAAACAATGGTGGTCTACCATTATTATTGACATGGAGATTTCCTACAGAGAACATTTATTGTGAGGATCATAATATCGATTACTTGGCTCATTGAATTTGTTTAGTACATGTTTCAACCAAATGTCATCTTCGAATTGGGATACAATCTGATCTGAGTAGGTATTTTATGAATATATAAGTGTTTTATGGGCGTTGTGATTGTTATAACCAACATATATTACGCATTTAGAGTAATTTATGGTAATTTACGGACTTGCATGAATAATTTAACTAATATGTTTTGTAAAAGTAGTACAAAAACAACTAATGTGCCATTTGAAGTATTGCATATTTATACGTACTTTCTTTATATACATCTATAAATTGATTTAATAAATTAACCTATTTGTACAACTATAAATGATCATCTAATGGGAATTCAATAAGTGCCAACTCTTTCAAGGATGGATTAGTTCCTTATGTTATTTTTTATAGCCTAAAGAATTTGAATCTCCCATTTTTTAAGGATTTTGATAGTCAATCTCGGTGTATGACTGGTGAATGGCTCATTCTTAACAACACTAATTGTACTCGTCATTCATCTTGAATGCTTACGAAGTTGATGAAATTTTGTTTGAGCATCAAATATGCTGAATTGGCCGCTTTGCGCCCATCTTGAGTTCAAGAAGGGTAAGAATCTCGTGCTTTCATATTACATGCAGTTCCTAATAGCCTTTAGTATGGATAAATCTTGAGATTTATTGATGACAATTGACAAAGCCATAATGACGTTCGAATTTCTAGTTGAACATATGTACAAGTGCACAGATACAATGCTCATCAGTCACCACGAGATTGCACTCCTATTCATTTTAGCTCTAAAAACATGTTCTGTTATTTAAAATTAAAATACAATGCACCAGATCAATCGCCTAAAAAGAGCATCTTAAAATGCCTGCTCTCGAATGATTTGGACAAGGATGAACACAATTCATTAAGGAAACAACACTTCAGAATGAAGACATACTTTGATTGTAATTACATCAAACATGACATGAGTCAAGCCTCACGCAAGCTTGGGGATTGAAATTGTTTCTGAAGTTGGTGATGCAACTGAACGCAACAACTCCAGCGAGAAAACAAGCCCGAGGAAATGAGAAAGGACAGTGTTTGCTGAAGCCTGTGAATCAAACAAGGATTATGACGGTGTAATAACAGAACTCAAGTTACCAATTTAAGAGATCCTCAAGTTCTTGATGACTAGTTCTGGCCCAAAAAGAAAAAAAGTTCTTGATGACTAGTTCGAAAAAGGCACCGCTCAAGGGATTAGATCATTAGAGTACAATAACATATCGCTGGCACCCTATAAATCAGGGTTGGCTATTGCCAATGATGAAACAGGTCAAGAGAAGTACTTGGTATTCATCACACACAATGTTAATTGGAATTTAATTGTAGCAATCTAAAATGATTTCAAAGATCACATGCATGAAAGGGGGGGGGGGGGGGGGGGAACATTTGTCACTTCTCACAAGGAAAATATTGTTGAACACCATTGCATCAGGTCCACCGACAGATTCAAGAATATAATTTATGCTGTCTAAGACATTTAAAGTCATAGCATTTTCAATTATCAGAAGCCATATGCAATTCATAGGCCCTATATTAAATGTATCTAATACAAAAAGTACTATTTGTCATAGGTTCTTCACATTATGAATTTTTGCTCTCAATTGATGCTCAACTACGCATATACAATCCTAAATGACAGTGAACCATGCATGTTTCAAAGTTATTTTTTTCTGAAAAAAGGAAAAGAAGGAGGTAAAGAAATGCAATAATACATTCCAGAGAAGCGTACAGGTAGACTGCTCTAAATTAAAACGAGATGTCTATCTAGTGGAAGTCCAAAATGAATACTCAACTTCTAAGAAGTTAAGAAGTGTGGAGACCAATGTGATGCAAGAGGGTAGAAATTTAAGATTACGCTGAGAATAAAACTTTGTTTTCTGAACAGAGTACAGACTTTAGAGATGAAATTGCTGTATCATGTTAATAGATTCAAGAATCCGATTTAAATTTCCGCACCTGACTCAAGAATAAATCCCACTAAAAAATAAACTACAAACTGCATTTGTAGAAAGGATTCTTGAGATCAAACCAATATGTCATACCTGCACTAAAAAAACATCCAGCGCTAGGACAGGGCTGTAGCCAGGAGACATTCCCGAGTAATATGGGTTGGCTGAGGAAGTGAGAGCCTTTCCAACCAACACTCCAACTGTGGCTTGCATGCCAAGAATAGCAGCACCAATACCCAAAAGGTTCAACACTATACCATTTTTCAAGCTTTTCACAACATCAGCACGAGCAGGGGCCTGAAAGCACAAGTAGCAAGTGAGAGTACCCAATAAAACCTCACTAAACAGAGAAGGAACACTTTAAAGTTCCATCTATAACTAAAATCCTAAGTTAAAAAAATATGTGATTACAATTACAAAGGATAAATATTAGTGATCTATCCAGAAAGCTCCATTTCAAATGCTATTATTTTTTTTTTGAACAAATCGCAATCAATTAGTTATGGATACTATCAGCCATGAGCAAACAGTAACTGCACATTAAAATTATAAAGATAAAGAGCTGTATTAACTGTTTTATGGAGCATCGGTAGTCATTTCATCTAAAGCTTCATGAGCTCATGAGCTCTAGAAAACAACAAAATTTATGTCAAGGATACTGCCGGTGACTTCTTGATTTTCTAAGCAACAGTTACAAACTTTGATAGCGTTGGGATCACGGGATGCATTTATCCTTCTAGGCATGAACTAAGAACGTTAAATAGGGTTGGGGAAATTATTCTTATAGAAAGACTTGGAAGTTAGCTAATGTAGGTATTGACAGATTAGCCAGGACCAATGATTAAGGCTAATCTACCTTCTTAAGTTCTTAGTTCTTTAGCATTTTTCCTTCTTTACTTGCTCGAAGAGGATCAACTAGCAGATGCCAAGATGAGATTGACGGCAAAGATGTCCGTGTTTTGAACACAGAAAAGGAAAGGTTGAGTAATAATACTTCTAAAGTTGGAATTAGTAAAGAGCTATAAGAAACTGCGGGAAGGCATTGAACCAAACTCCAAAGTAGACAGTAACAGTATTAATGACAATTAAAAAAAATCCATGAACAAGTAGATTTGAAACAATTTTATATAACTGAGTGGTACTGACACTAGCATTCATTCACAGGAGAGATATTTAGCAGAAATTAACTTCAACCTTAAGCAATTCAAAAGCAACTCAACACTATTAATATAAACACAGTACCTTCGTAGGCTCATTGGCAGTTCTTCGAAGCTTATTTGATAGCCGAATATATCCAAATGACCAAAACACAGAAATAAAAGCAGCCGCTATTCCACCAGAAGTAGCATAAAACGTTGCCGGTGATGTAACCTTCCCTGTGATAACAACGGAAAATGACAGTATGACTGCTGCCACCACCGTGCAGACTAGCTGACCCCAAAATCCTAAAGTACCCAAACGCTTAAAATACCTCGCTGTCTTCTCTAATCTCTTTGAAGCCTACAGCAATCAAATAAAACTTATGCTGATATTATACATAATAAAATAAGCTGTACCAATGCGAAGAACGAAAATTCAACCAAAATAATAATAATAATAATAATAACACTTCCACTGCATTTCCAAGTGCATCAACTTTAAGTCATAAACTAAACTGAATAGAAGGAAAACTTAATTAACTGCAGTTACGGGAGACATTTAAACCTGGAAAGGAAATCAATTAGGTCATAGTATAATTCAGAACCATGCAGCAACCAACTCATTGAGCACAGTAAAGGAAATCAAAACCCCACATTCGCAATAGAATGACAAGAAAGAGATAATACTTGAGCAAGTTTTGCTTCTTCTGATTCATCATTGGACGGAGTGAAAGCTTGAGAACCTTGGGAATAAGCCTTTGCAGAGGAGAGTTTCGTTGGTCGATAAAGAGCGCCAAGAGAGGAAGCAGGAGAAGAAGAAGTAGACGATGACGATGTCAGAGGGAGAAAAGATTTAGCAGGGGCGAGAGATAGTGAGGGTAAGGAATTTCGCCGCCAAATTAGACGGTGGAGATGAGGAACCGAACCGGCAGAAGCTTCCGTCGAGTGCGACGGAGCCACCGTGAAACTGTCGGCTGCTCCCGCCGGCAGAAGTAGCGTTTGCATCACTACAAGTGAGAGCAGGTAAGGAGTAGATCACTTCCGGGAGCCAATTTGATGGTTCCTGTTCTGATTCTTCGGCTTCTCAGACTTCCGAATTCGGAATCTGAATTGGTTGTTAACTGGGCTGGGCTGTGAAGAAGAAGAGAAGCAAGCCAATACCGATGAGGCCCATGAAGCCCAAAACTCCATAAGCTCTAGTTCATTTTCTTGAGAAATGTTTGTATATATGGCATGTGCGGAAACTCACTAACTAAAATTTCGTATCATAGTAGGCCTTATGATTACATACTAAATCCTGATTGTTTGATGTATATATACTTGACGTACGCAAGATAAATTCTACAGTCTTTCAATCTTACAAATGATTAAATCCATTAAAAAATTTATAATAGTTTCCTTTAGTGAAAATATCGCTTTTGAAAATCATATTGAAGGACTAAATCATATTAAATTATTAAATAGTATTTCTCTCTCTTTTTTTTTTGTCTATTATTTATGTAATTGTTTGTACTTTTAAGTTATATTTGAGAGTTTAAAAAAAAATAAAATATAATAATTATTAATAGAATGACATAACATAGTATGAAATAAAATAGAATGACTTAAGTATATATAATATTTAAAAATTTTAATGAAAAAATAGATGGATTCTTATTATTTTTATTTGAAAGTTATAATAAAATAAATAAAATAAAATAATTTATTAATTATTTTTTAATATTATTTCTTATAATAAAAATATATTACTAATAATATTATCATTGTTCAATATATCATATAAAATATAATAATATTTTAACTTATTAAATCACTCTCTTCTATTTGTAACCCTTCAATTCAGGAAAATAGAACAAAATGATAATTTAAATAGCTAAAGAGGGTTTTAAAAGTTCTCTATTATCTTTTTATAAAAATACTTAAATATATATTTACCTCAATTTAATTATTTCACTATTTATTACTCTTTTTCTAACCTTTATTTAAACATAACCTTAGTTTCGAGAGGTATAAAACCAGGTTGGCGGCTGGCGAGGAGACAATAAAGAATCCGTGCAATTCAAGTGGGAGACTAGTGAATGGATTTTGGTGAGAGAATGAAGAAGGATATACTTTTTGAACGATGATGAAATATAATAGAAGAAAATACACTCTAAAGACTAATATCGGACAAAGTAGAGATCTATGAAACTTTTAAAACAGTGAGGATTTGTTTCGCAATAATTTTCAAAGTCTTTGTAAAAAAGAAAAATAAAGGTTTAAAAGTTTTAGTAGAAAAGAAGAATACAAATATACTTGTTGCAATAGATTCCAAAGTTTCCAACGGGAAAAGAGAAGAAAGGTATATCAATTTTAATAATTTTCGAAGTGTCAATAAGAAAAAAGAGGGGTGCCTAATATTCTTATAAATGGACCCCACCACGATATGCCCAATATTGAGATTAATTATGACTACGTAACCATGGTTTTGGAAATTATCAGTTAACGAAAGTTTACAATTTTGTACATTAAAATATTGTTAAGAGGAAATTTACAAATTTGTCCATTAAAAAATTGGAACGAATTGCTTTAGTGGACATATCCCTATGATATCGTGGAAGTAGGTCTATTTGATGGACTAAATTATGATAAATTCTTAAGTTAATTTTCTTCTTTTTCTCTATTTTTATTATTTGTATGATTGGTTTCAGTGTAAGTTTCAACATATTTCTCATATGTAATTTATCAACTTACATAAGCATTCATATATTGATAAAAAAAAATGATAAATAAAAAAAGAGCACCATAAACAAAACGAAGGTAGGGCACTAGAAATTGGGCTATTTAATAACTTTATTTTATAGAGTTATTCTAATATTGTTTTAAATAAATTTTGAGTTATTTTATTTTAATTTTAGTTGATTTTGGAGCAAAAGTCACCTTTAGTCTTAGTTTTAATTTTAATTTATTTTCATCCTATTTTATTGTTTTTATGTCTAATTTCATGCTAATCATATTCAAGATAGATATTGGAATCATTTGAGAGTGGAGATAACTTTGGAGTGGCTTAAAAGTGATGACAACAAATTAATGTTCAAGCTAGAATAGTAACACCTAGGCGATATAATCTCAGGTTTAGGCAACTTAACAAATTAAATTTTATGTAAAATACATGAAGTTTTGTCTTTAGCACAGTTTTGTTGAAATATACAGTTTTACCTCTTTTAACCTTAATTTTGGCCCATAAAATGTGAAAACAAAGGGAATGCAGTAGAGAAGGACCCGAAGTGCCTCTCTAGCCTTTAGAGAGCAATAATTGATGGAATTTCATAATGGGGTTAAAGAGAATTGATGCTAGAAAATTGCTACTGCAGAATTTTCTTTCTTCATCGTCTCTTTAATTATCTTTATAATGATATTCACTTCTAGTATTGATTTTGATATGCTCCTTGACACCATAATGAGCTAAATTCCTTTTTTAGGGTTATAATTAATTCTATTATTAGGGAATTGAAGTTTCTATTTCCATATTATTCTATTTTTAATTGAGTTATTTGTTTTTTCATTATTATTCTTGAAAGTTAATAACTTGGCCAATTATTAATGACAAAGGCTAAAAGAATTCAAAATTACTTTAGATTTTAGATTTGGGAAGAATAGCCTTTGCTTGAATTAATTCACTATTATGGGTTACTTTAATTTGTAATTAGGATATGAATATATCTAAATAACTTATGTCGCTAAATTGAGTTTTTTTTTTTCTTTTAGCCAGAGTAGCCATATTGGGTTGGAATTCAAGTATTTTAATCTATTTTCATGGGCATAATAATATAACTCATTAGGTAGTTTAAATTAGTCCTTTAATTGTTTGGAAGAGAATAAAAGGAATTTTAGTTTCCTACATTAGTAATCAAGCTCAATTGGAATAGTTGGGATGGGAATAATCCAATTAATTTGGCATTAGAAGAAATTGTAATTCTAGGCTCATTATATTGATAATTTTATCCATTTTAATTGTTTTGGGATTTGATTTTGATTTATTTTAATTTTTTAATTTCATTATCATCAAATTGGATATAATTGAGAATAATAATTGGTTATCAATGTTACAATTAGTGTTCACTCTTAGTGGAAATGATCTTATACTTTATTCCTTGTGTCAATACTAATACTTGTGTGTGCAATATTTAGGCAATATTATTTTAAATATATATATTTATATAATTGCAATTTGCAACATCACCAAACACATAAGCATAATGCTAGTTTTTGTTGGCTCCTATGTGAATGGTCAATAACTTATGTTTGATGGATGACAATAACTAAAAGGTCCAAGCCCACTCTATTTGCTGATTAAAGGAAAAATGGCAACTTGAATATTTGAAATGACAGCAAATAAAAACAGTTAATGACAACATGTAAATCTTAGATCTACACATGTTCAAAATTAGAAAATCCAACACTTTAATGTTATCTGTATTTTAGCAGCCTTTTCCTCTCTCTAGTGTCTTTCCATTATTACTATTTATTATTATAACAACTTTTTTTTTTTTTCTCTAGAGCTATTCTTTAGATCTAGAAAAGGAAGTCATCCACCATTCAAATTCCACATTATTCCCAAAGCTAAAATGGCGAGATTCATGACTAGAATTGGAGATCAAATCTGAAGCTTTAATGGCATCAAACGTTCATTTCCCATCAAGATATATATAAATAGAAGCTGATTAATATATCTGAAAGTTTCAGCTAGAAAACATAGAATTCTTTTGTTACTTGTTTCTGGTTTTTATCTTTCTAAATAAAAGCATAAAGAGAGTTTTATTTGTAAACTCATTCTTATAAGGGTTTAAAAACTTCATTTATTTTCTTTTTGAGCTTTTGTAATGACCGAAGAAAAGTGAGTATTTGAGAGTTAAAAAAACTTTGAGATTAATTTAAGGCAAGTTAAGAACCTCTAGATAAGTTTAAGATGAATTTGGAAGAACCTTATGTTTAAAAGTATAAGATGAAAATTCTTGGTCGTTGTAGAAGTTGTTAACTTAGTGAAAATCCATTCAATGAATTAAAGAGATTGGACGTAAGCATTGATTTTGCCAAACTCGGACAAAGCCTTGTGTTGCTTCTTTAATCCTTAATTTCAAGGTCGTCAAACTCGTAATTCTAAGTAAATTCGTAAGAGAAAAGTAGACTCATAACGTAAACTTATAATGTAGAATCGTAAAAATTTACAATACTAGCTATTAAACATAATTATATACTATAAATATATAAAATTTCATACATAAATACTTATTTCATGTCCATAATCTATATTCTATATTTTTTATTTAAGTCAATATATAAATTTCAATAAGCTTCATAATTCATTATTCATAATAAAATAATACTCATTTAAAATAACTAAGTCTCAAATAAAAATAATATATAAGTTTGCATTAGATAAAGAGAAATTCTAATTTCCTAACCATTATAAAAAAGAAATAAAAAATATATAAATTGATCTTTTATCACAAATTAGCTAAACAGAAATCATAATTTCCTAACTATATATGCATCAAATTTCAGCAATTTGCGTTAACAATATATAAATTCTTCATTATTTTTGGGTAACTATATTAAATAATTAATATTTAAATTTTTTACTATGTTAAAACTTGATTGGTTTAGATTGAAACATAAAATTATTAGATGTTCAATATACCAAGTCAATATAATCATAGCTTAAAAAAAATGGAGTCAAACATTACATATTGTAGTAATTATATATAATGTTTTGCAGATGAGTAATAAAAATGACTTTATGGTTGAGTGGCATGGAATGCTATGATCAAGTTGAGGGAATGCAAGTTCGCTTTTGACAAGTGTGTTTTTTTAGAAAAATCAAAGATGAAGATTTAGACGAGTCAATTCAATTTGTTTAACTCAAAACGTAAACTCAGTGAGTCAATTAAGTTGACTCTCAAGTTTGATAACACTGTTTAACTCTACATTTATGATTTATTTGATTGCTTTATGTTATATTTCAAAACTTGCTTCTAAAAGATTTAATCAATTGTATTTTGAACACAATAAACTAGAATTGTCAAAACAAGCTTAAGCCACTGGGGTTTATACCTGTTTAACCCATTTAATAGATTTGTTAAATTGAGGAGTTCCATGAAAATTCTTTTAATATACTTATATAAATTTAACTCGTTCAACTCACGAGTTAAATGAGTTAGTCTACAGGTCACATTGGCTAACCGTATTTTTGTTTTTTTAATTTCAATCTTCCAGCTACTATTACTACTCAATTACACGTAATATTCAGCTAAGTACTACTACTTAGACATTTAAAAGGAAAAAAAATGGAAAAAACTCTTAAGTTAATGTGATGTCCTGATTGCTGAAGGTAAGGAGGCTCTCATCTCTGAATCTCTCGACTCTCGTCTCTCTCTCTCTCTTGTCTCAGTGGCTGCCTTTCTCTCTCTGCATTTTACTCACCTCACGATGCACAGTTGCATGCCTTAAACTGCCTTCTCCCTTCTCAGCCGTGACGCTACCGCTGAAGCTCAACGCTCGCCGCAATTGATGCTTGTTGGTCGCTGGTTGCTCAACTCGATGCTTGAGCCTCGCTGCTCACTGGATTCGATGCTTGCTCAATGCTCAATACTTGCTAGACTTTATGCTTGCTCGATGCTCGCTGCTCGCTGAGACCTGCTCTCTGTTGGCTAACCCTCTGCCTCTGTTCGCTGCTTACTGGTGCTGGTGGTTTTTCGTTGTTCCTTTGCTGCACTTCTCTATTCGCTGACCCTCTGCCTCTGTTCATTGCTCGCTAGTGCTGGTGGTTCTCCGTTGTTCCTTCGTTGCACTTCGTCCCTCAAGTGCTTTTTTGCATATTTCTACTGATAATTTCTTATCTAATAAATTCTCCTCCTTATTGTGTATCCGCGAGAGATATCTCTATTAAATACAAGCTAAAATCGAATTTAATGGAAGACGTATTACTATTGGTGTAAATATTGGTCCAGCCAACCTGATTTAATTCAATCATATCAAATTGGGTTATAATTAGGTCAAATAAAAAGATTGTAACTTTTATCAATTTAGACTGAGTTCTAAAAATAATATAAGAACTGGCTTGATATTTATTTTTAAATTTTAATTTTTATAATATATTTTTAATTTAATTTAAAATAAATTTTATTTATAATTAAATTTTAAAATATCAATTCTTTTTAACTTTTTATTATTTTTTATTTCAAATCTTAAAAATTTTTTAATTTCATTTTATTTTCTTTCAAATCTTATTTTTTTTATTTTTTTGTTAAATTATTTTCACAAAATAATTCATATTTTATTTTTTTAAAAAAAAGAGAAAACTTGATACAGACCTAGTTTAACCCGGCTCGACCCGGTCAATAAACGGGTCTATGGTCCAAAATATTAACTTAGATATAAAATCAGACCAAGTCTCAGGTTGGTAAAATAGTCAATCTGTGCTCACCTTTACCTATTATGTTGTGTGCTCACCCTTATTTATTATGTTGCTTTCCTCTTCTTCTCCTTTGAAGAGTTAACCTTTTTGCACTTTTTTATAATTGTTTGTTTATTTATTTTTTTGTGAGTTAAACAAGTCAATTCATTTAAATCATTTAGTGAGTTGAATTGAGATTTCTAACATACCCTTTTATGGATGAGTTAAACAGGCATTATCCATTTTAACAATTCTACAATAAATTATTTTATCAATTGTTCAGTGGACTATAATATTTTTATTTGACTAAATTTTCAAACAGCATTTTAAGGAGTAAAAATTTTCAATTATTTATTTACCTGCTTCATTATGTTATACTATGGTTATTTTTCATTATGCTTCTCTACTAATCCTAATTAAAAAATAACTACATTGGACTTAATCCAAAATTCATGTCAAAGATCATCATTATTAACTAGTAGGGATTTGTGATTCATTGTAAGAAAGTAGTACTTTTAGTACAAAATAGAATTACACACATACTGTACAAATAAAGGGGACAAAGACTACCGTTATAGAAGAGTACCTTGTTCGTTAAGGTTTTCTGTTGGTGCTTTCAAAGTCTGAACGGATTATAAGTAAAAGAGAATATGAAGGGATTTTAAGGAGCATGTCAGTCTATTGTTCCTTTGAACGACTTTTAGCAAAGAGGAATAAAGAAAAAATAATAAAAAGCAAGGTCCATTCGCTTTGGAATATTTACTCCTACATCAACGTGTAAGTCTCTTTTTTTCTTCAACGAAAGGACGTACAAGACATACAACTTTCCTCCATGGTAATGTGTCTAAAGGCAAAGGATCCTAGGATAAATTAATTTGTTGGTTCTCTTATTTTATTTAGTTATGATATTTAGAATTATTTCTTTTTTAATATATAACCATATGCACAATTATCATACAAGAAAATCACTTTCTGAAATTGGTTCTTTTAATTCTCCAACCTTATATCCTCTTACGCACATTAAAACTAGGCTTTTTTATACAGTACAAAATACTATCCATTAACATCTCTTGACACCAAAAGTAATACATCTCTACACTATAACTATACTTTCTTTCAATAAAATATTATAAGCATTGTGTAGAGTTCTCCCACGTAACCCATAAAATTCTTTTATTGATTAAAATTGTGGGATATCCCGTATTTATATAAATGTCAAAACCTAAACCAACTAAAGTATTTATTTTCTATTATATTATTTTTTGTTAAATTAATTAAATTATTAATTATGTTGTTATTTTAATTCTTAATTAATATATTTTATTATTCTTACTTATGTTTTTTATTAAAATTATTTAATATTAATAAATTGATCATTTATTTATTAGTGCAATATTGTATTTAAATAAACATATTAAATTACAAGTAAATATGATATTTAAATTAAATTAAATATATTAACATTTTTTCAAAATTTAAAGTAAATGAAACTAATGTTTCTAAATTGAAAATAAATAAAACTTAATATTTTGTTGTTAGTTTGTAATGGTATCATCTTCAATTGTTTATTATAAATAAAAATATACTCTTTAGTAATTTTAAATTACATACCAAAGAGGGGATAGGGGACATAGCCCAAAGACTCAGGCAGTTGGAGCAATGAATCAATGATAAGTTAAGAAATTAATAATTTAATTTTTTTTAGTTTGTAAAATTAAAAAACGTATATCTCTCTTAAATGATACATATTTTAAATTATAAACAAAATATGGTATGATTAAATCAAAATTAAACATATGAATTGAAGAACATGAAATTATATTTTACTATTATTAGAGTAATATTATATGCTGACTTTCCTTTTAGTTTGTATAAATTCAATTTGATACCTTTAGTTTCAAAATACTATAATTGATTTTCTCAAAATTATGTATTGTCTAAAATGTTAACTTCATTAATAAGAAATAAAATAAATATAATTCGAGTTGAAAAATAAAATTTAAAAATGAAAATATTAAGTTTAACTAAATTTTGAAAAAAAATAATATAATTTAATAATAATATTATTATTATCATTAATTATAAGTAAAATCTTTAGTGTACTCATAATTTTGAATGCATTCAGTTATAATATATAGACATAATTGTAATATTACAATTTTTTTGTTAATAATATTATAATTATGTTTCTACATTATAATTGAATATATTGATATATTTAAAATTATGAGTGCATCAAAGATGACACCTGTTTAAAATTTTATTTTCTCAATACACCTTTTTTCATGAAATTGATCAATGTTGAGATAAAGAAGTTGCAAGTCTTGTGATTTTGAAAAGCTAGCTAAGAGGAACATAAAATCCTAAATTTTATATCCTAAACCTGAATCTAAATTCTTCACAATCAAAATTATGCAATTAGAGTGTGAAAATTACAGTACTATAAGAAAGAATTCATTTTATAACATTAAAAGCTGACTTTAACATTATAAGTAAATCCAACTTAAATTTATTCAACTGACAGTTGTGGTTTTGCCCTAACTGCTGAAAACATCTATTTCAGCCGGTGTTGATGACAATGTTTTTAAATGTAAGATACCTATGAAGTTGAAGTTGTCTCTACTCTCTCCCACATTCTTTAATATATATATATATATATATATATATATATATATATATCTCTTCCTCTTGGACAGCGTTCTGCTCAGATTATGCTTTCAGAGTCTCATGTGAAAGTTGTCTCTTTTCGGAAATTACAAGCATACTCCTGAACATGATCTTTAAACTACACTTTTTAAAATTACCATCCTGTATTTGCGTGCTGAAACAACTAGGTTAAGCTCGTGATTGAGTATAAAATATGGTGGTACCTTGGGATTTAGATTAATTTTCTGTATGTTCATATACTATAACCAATATATAAATATGTAAAACTATAAGCTAGAGGTGAATTTTATTGAACACTTTGAAATTCTTTGGGAATTTTGCTTGTGAAATTAGCCAATGAAAAGCTCTGGTCCGAGTTTCATGGGGCAGTTAGACCTAAATCCACGGTGTTAGAATGAGCTGTTACATGCTTTTTTTTAACTTTTTGAAGCTATTAAAGTCCATTATAGGGCAAATCAATAAAGGTATAGAGACAGAAAAGTGGATCAGGTTTCAGTGAATATAATAATAATAATAATAATGATGATGATGAGCAAATTAATTAAAGGGATTTTGAAAAGTTCAAGAGAAGTTGAACTGTTCAAGTAGGAACCTGTGAAAGCACAGAAACACCTGCCCTTGACTAGCCATAGATATAGATATAGCTACGGCGTCTCCTTGTGGTGAAATGTTTGTTACCCAGTGAAAGTGATTTGCTTATATAATGGAAGTGTAAATCTGCGCATTTCACATCTCAAAGGCAGATGTATCCAAATGGTGATTAGCGACTTTGGTGCTGCATGTTTTTTAATTTATTTCATTTCTTTACTAACAAAATAATTGTGCTACGTATTCTCCGTCATCCTCCTCGTAAAATATTCTAAGTTCAGGCTATTCTTTCCTCGTAAGTTGATAAACACGTATAAAAGAGATAAATTTGTAAGGTAGATATATAATATAAACTTGTAAGAATGTATCTGAATTAATAATAATTACTAAAATATATAAGTATAAAGTTAAAATATTATATACAATAAAAAATTATTTAAATATTATTCACATTATATTAAGTTAAACAAATATCCATATTTTATAATCTATAGTATTTAATATTAATATTTTGATAAAGCTATACATAAATAATTATCTAATATAACTAATTAAATAATATTTATTTTATCTTTATTTTAATAAGTATACATTTAATATAATTTTATTATTTTTATGTTTATTTAAATAGTAATAAAGTAAATTACAATGC
The DNA here is from genome assembly GCA_037074485.1 of Delonix regia. Lineage (NCBI taxonomy): Eukaryota > Viridiplantae > Streptophyta > Magnoliopsida > Fabales > Fabaceae > Delonix > Delonix regia. The sequence goes on along the minus strand of CM073454.1, from coordinate 5,756,337 downwards.
TTTTTTGAAAAATATACTTGTCTATGATCTTGTAAGTTGAGTTTTAATCTTTATGTTGTTAATTATAATTGAAGTAATACTTTTTTAATAAATAAAATTATAAACTTAATAAATTTGATAAGATAACTTACGACTTGTAAGTTTATTTAAATTTTTACTGAATTTAAATCTATACGTAAATTTACTCATTTTTTTAAAATATAATTATAAACTCGTAAATTTAATAGTCATTAGTTTTAGAATAAATTATATTTTTTTTTTTCTAAAAATATTGAAATTACATTATCATCTCTTCTATTATGAAAATGTATACTTTCCTCTTGAAATCAGTAGATATATTCCACTAGCCTTCCCAACAATAAAGAAATGAATTTATAATTAAACCAATTTTGATTAGAATCTCTTATTTCTATATTATATAATGTAATATGTTTTTAACTAATATAAAAATAATTTTAAAAATTTAGATTAAATTAAATTTATACTTTTCAATAGAAAATAGATAACATTGAAATAAAAATTTTTAAAACATCTTTTTTGAATAATTGATATTTTAAATTTTAAAAATTATATTATTCTTGAGAGCACTTTGGTCATAATTTACTCTTAATTTTGTAATATTGTAAAATGAATAAGCATAACATGTGACTCGCACATTTTAAATGATACATTTTTTAACTAAATATTAAGAATATCTTTTCATCCAGTTGCATAAAAGATTAATTCCTTTTGAATAAGGAACAAAACGAATAAAATCCTAACCAAATAAATATCTCTTAAAAAATAACACACTTTAAAAAAAAACATGGGAGCCAAACTTCAAGTAAGCAAAAACAAATCCAAGTTGAAAAAAAATAAAATAAAATGCCCCAACCTTTTTGGATGCCATGAGTTGAGCTTATTGTCCATTTTTGCCTCTCATATACAAAGCATCAACTAGTGATTTATATATTTGGCCCTAAATCAGACTATACTAGTGGTTAAATAATCACTACAAATATATATAATCTCACAGGTTTGCACATGCTTTATTTAATGATACTTTATATTCAAGTTGTAACCAACAAAAAATAAAAGTCCTTAATCTAAAAGCCGTTACCTCACTGTTACCATATCACAGAGAGACAAAGGGAGTGAGAAAATTATCATTTTAGTCTCACATTTTAATTTAGTGATATTTTGATTTTTCACAAATTTTTAATAACCAAATGATCCCTTAAAAAATTGACAGTAAATCAAACAAGTCCCTTTATTATCTTTCTATTAAGAAAAACTAATAAGGTGGATTGTTTTTTTTTTTGCTAACGTGGAAGTTATGAGATAAGTTCTTTTTTTTTCTTTTCACCATCGTCAACGACCAAGTGTAAAACATTTTTAGGTTTTTTTCAATTGAAGGTAATAGAAGTAGTTATGAATATGATACAAATTTAATAAAAAAAAACCCTAAAAGTGCTTTTCACTTGATGAGCTGTTGGTGATAATAAGATAAAAGCGTATCCCAAGTGTACATTTAGTTTAAACGTTAGCAAAAAATAATTCACCTCATCATTTTTATAATAAAATAAAAAAAACTTATTTGATTTACTGATAAATTCTTAAAAAATTATTTTGTCACTCTAAATTGGTAAAGTGTCAAATTATTAGTAAATAAAAATATGAAAGACCAAAATAATAATTTTTTTTTAAAGTTGTTATTGTTAGATACCATGCTAACAAAAAGGAAAATAGAATGAAGAACCACTTTTTTTATTTCCCATTCAATATCCAGTGCAACTGCTTTGGCTAATTTGGATCTGACCAGGGCCGCGCACTTAGATATAATGAGTGAATCTCCTAGCAAAAGTTTATTACATCCACGAAAATTTGAACTTAGAAAACTCACTTAAGCGGAACCGAACTGCTTACCAGACCAATTGGTAAGGAAGAATCACTTTAACTCCAATGAATGTCATTATCTAATGAATTTTACCTTTGAAGGTGATGGAATCCCCTGCACACTTCTGCATGTTATGGGCTTTAACTCACATGGGTGTCTCCTAGCACCAATTAGATTCCTCTCTATTTTCTTTTGTTTGAGCATTCTTTAATTATATTTATAATAAAATAAAAATAAGTATGACAATCTATTTGAAAGACTTTTTAAGTATTTAACTTTTTTAGAAAACAAAGCTCCTATTTCTGATAATTTTAAGAATAATAAAATGGCGTTTTCTGTGTTTAATTTATTAGAAGGGCCGTGACACTGTTGTAATGATACTAAAAATGAAGTAACAATTGAGAGTAAAAAAAAAAAAAAAAGACAAGCGCAATTTGAAAAAAATTGAAAAATTTATTTTTATAAAATTAAAATAAAGAATAAAAACAAAAAATGTTTTGTAATTATTTTCTAGATTTCACACACTGTTTTGAGATAAAAGTACCGTTTAAATTCATTTCTATTATCTTTAGAAAGAAGCCCCTTTGCTTTCTCCTACCTTTTCCTTTGCATCCTTTATTTTCGTAGTACCTTGTCTAATTTGCCCCTTACATTCTCTCCGCTCACAAAAAATGTTTCTCCATTAATTGATTTAAAATTCTCTTTCGCTGCTTAAAGATTTGGTGAACAGAACAAACAAGTCGTAGTTGGTCACCACGTCTCCTTCCATCTTAAGCTTCTTGTTCTAAGCTCTTCTTCTTCTGCCCCATGAACTCGTACCATCATCTCAAGGAATCATGAGCCTCTACTCCAAGAACCTCCATTATTTCTGGTGTAAAGTTTCGTTCTTTCTTCTTCTTCTTCTTCCTCTTCTGCTTCCTTCCTCTGCTCTTGACACTGATGGGGTTTCTTTACTTTCTTTCAAATACTCCATCCTCAGCGACCCATTATCAGTATTAGAGAGCTGGAACTACAACGACGAAACCCCATGTTCGTGGAATGGAGTCACCTGCGACGAAATCGAAAACCCAGGTAACATGTTCAGAGTGACTTCCTTGGTCCTTCCCAACAGCCAGCTTCTGGGTTCGATTTCGGAAGAACTAGGGAGAATCCAACACCTTCGACATCTCGATTTGTCCAATAATTTCCTTAATGGGTCTTTCCCCATTGCCATCTTCAACGCTTCAGAGCTTCAGGTTCTTTCTCTAGCCAACAATATCATCTCCGGTGAGCTACCTGAGTTGATCGGCGAACTGAAAAGTCTTCAATTTCTTAACCTTTCCGACAATGCTTTTGCTGGGTCGGTCCCAGAAAATCTCACTGCTTTGAAAAATCTGACCTTTGTTTCACTTAGAAGCAACTATTTTTCTGGTCATGTTCCTAGTGGGTTCAATTCTGTACAAGTTTTAGATCTGTCTTCGAATTTGCTTAATGGTTCTTTACCAAATGACTTTGCTGGTGAAAGATTGAGATACTTGAATCTCTCTTATAATAAGATTTCAGGAATGATTCCTCCTAGATTCGCTAGACTGATTCCAGAAAACTCTACTATTGATCTCTCCTTCAACAATCTAACAGGACCAGTACCAGAATCTCTGGTTCTTTTGAACCAGAAAGCAGAGTCTTTTGCTGGAAACGGTGATCTGTGTGGGAAGCCTCTGAAAGTCCTATGTTCTATTCCTTCTACACTCTCTACTCCACCCAACATCACAACATCCTCGTCGTCAACACCTGCAATTGCAGCCATACCCAAAACAATCGACACAAACCCAGAAACAAACACAAGCACAACAACAGCAACCCACAGTGAGTCACCAAGTGGCCTAAAACCGACCACAATAGTAGCCATCATCCTTGGAGATTTGGCCGGTATAGCCATCATAGCCATGGTCATTTTCTTCGTCTACATTCAGAGAAACAAAAGAAACAACGCCAAAACAAAGGAAGATGATCCATCTTTGAGAATTTCTAAACTTCATTTTTCCTGCTTGAGAACCAAAGAAGACTCAGCTTCAGAGGAAACAACTGGGTCCGACAGCGACCATGAGAGTACTAAGATTGACATGACAACCTCGAATCTTCAGAAAGAAGTGGTTCTTGTAACACTAGACGAAGAGACAGAGCTGGATTTGGAGACTCTGCTTAAGGCTTCAGCGTTTGTGTTGGGAACGAGGCGTGAGAGTATAGTGTACAGAGCAGTGCTTGAGGATGGGAGGACTTTTGCTGTGAGAAGGATTGGGGAGTGTGGGGTTCAGAGAAGGAAGGATTTTGAAAACCATGTGAAGACTATTGCTAAGATTCGCCATCCCAATTTGGTTAAGGTTCGTGGGTTTTGCTGGGGAGAAGATGAAAAGCTCGTGATTTGTGATTATGTCTCCAATGGCAGCCTTGCTAGTAGCTTCTGTCACAGTAAGTTCACACTGCCTCTGCAACTTCTCCAGTTTGCTCTGGATTTTCTTTGGATTAATTCTTGGAAATTAGTCAAGTTATAAAGTTATACTAGTTTTAACAAGTTAAGTAGAGGTAAGTATCGTGAAAATCAATCTCAGTTTTCATAAAATGCATTAATTTGATTCAGTTGTGAGCTGGTGAACCTTTTTCACTGATTGATATTGGAGGAAGTTGATATGTGTGCATAGTTTTGTTATAATGGGGTAGGTTAGATGACGCAGGATCAAATTTATCTGTTTTTTTCAAAGAATTAGACCAAAAAATTTTTTAGGAATATGTTATTTCACTTTTTGAAAGATGCATAACATATAACTTTTTTTTTTTTTAAAACATAATTTATATGGGCATGTTTGGATATATTATACCTTAATTGTTTCAAATAAATTAGTGGGTTTAATGAAATTTTGGTTAAGGAAAATATTTAAAAACTAATTTATAAATCATTCAATTATATTTATTTTTAGTATAATTTCCAAACAATGGTAAGAGGATTTCCTCTCTTTTTCCATTGAACTTTATGAACAATATAATAACATATAAATTTTAATTTTAATTTTTGTCTTTCTATTTTATTTAATTATAAAATTATTCTCTTCTAAAGTCCCAAACTTCAGTGACAAGCTAAAAATTGTTCCTAAATCTTTACATTTTCCTAATTATTGCATTCATTTCATAATAATTATGTAAGAGATTTAGTTATCCAAATAATTGAAAATTTATTAATAAAAAACACTATATATATGTGTGTATATGTATATTGTATTTTTATGTTTTATATATAGTACATAAATTTTTAAATATTTACATATTACAAAGGTTCTAAATATTTAGAAAATAAAGTTACATATACCAAACTTGACTTAAAAGTAATGGAAAAATAATTTTCAGGGAAGAAAATGATAGTTTACTTATAGTTTGTGTAATTTCTCATTGATATTCAGGAAGAGCAGGGTGTTCTCCGTCGAACTTGCCATTAGAAGTGAGGTTGAAGATAGCAAAAGGAATTGCAAGAGGCTTAGCCTTCATCCACGACAAGAAACATGTTCATGGCAACATTAAACCAAGCAACATCCTATTCAACTCAGAAATGGAACCCATAATCAGCGATCTTGGGCTCGACCGTCTCAGACCCGGTTCATCCTCGGCTCGGTCGTACGCGAACCGGGGAAGCCAACCCGTCCTCCCTGGTACCGGTTCATCCAGTGGCACCCACCAACTATTGGCCTATCAAGCACCAGAGTCTCTTCAAACCGTCGAACCCAATCCCAAGTGGGATGTGTACTCGTTTGGGGTTGTGTTGCTGGAGCTTCTGAGCGGTCGGGTTTTCTCGGACCGGGAGTTGGACCGGTGGGTGAGAGCAGGCGGTTCAGTAGAAGGGGAAAAGAACTGGGTTTTGAGGATGGCTGACGTGGGTATCAAGGGCGAGGTGGAAGGCAGAGAAGAAGCCACGTGGGTGTGCTTCAAGTTAGGGTTTAGTTGTGCCTCTGTTAGGCCACAAAAGAGGCCGTCCATGAAAGAGGCTTTGCAAGTCCTGGAGAAAATCCCTAATTTTTCATCATAATGATGTATTTGGGACCCATTTTTAAGATCGAAGCTAGTATTTGTTATATGAGATTTATCATTTTTCAAGGACGTCAAAATGTATTTAAAAATTTCTAGATATAAGAGAAAAATTTGCATTTTATCTCCAAGTTAAGGTATGATTATAAATTAGTTTTAATACAAACAAGTTAAATTTTAGTTAAATTTGAGAATTATGTGATTTTGACTGTTTTTTAAGTTGTAAAAAGAAAATATTTTTGTTCAAAAAATTGGTCATGCTTCTACAGTAAATTTTAGGTGGTGTCTTAATATGTTTTAAAATTTATGTATTTATTTTGTAAGTAGTTCTCAATTTATGAGAGTAAAATAAGTTTTTCCATGATAAATATTGAGAAAAAAAAAAAAAGAAATTTTTTGTATTGCCTATATCTCAAATAACGTAGAAATATTGATACATATATCAAACTAAGATATTTTACAAATACTTTTTTAAATAATATAATATTTAACATACCCACATATGAAAGACAAGAAGCCATGTTGGTGTGACTTAATTTAATAAAAATTCTGTGCTTATGGTTTAGTCATGCATACGTTAGAAGAATATGGAGGAGAGAAGAAAGGAGTGAGATGTAAGAAGAAATAGTAAGAGAAGGAGAAGAAGGGTGGGAGGAATCCTCTCCATTTCAAAAAATAATAAATAAAATTTTATTAATAATCATGGGTATCCTATTTATTAATAGATAATTTTTAATAGGATAAATTAACTCAAAAAATAAAAGTTAATGGATAGAAGAATAATATAAGAAGAAAAATATTAAATTGGTCTTTTATTTTTGTACTTTATAATAATTTAGTTATTTTACAAATTAATTGTGATAAGTTCGTCTTTTAAAAATATTATTTTATACAAAATTAATCTTTATTAATTTAAATGGAGGTATTAGTTTTATATAAATTTAAATTGATAAGTAATTAATTTATCACGGCTAATTTATAAGAGATTAAATTGTCATAAAATGTAAAAATGAAAAACTAATTTTGTATTTTTCTCATAAAATAAGCGCACAAAAAGATAATGATTAAAGCTTAAGAAAAAAAAATTAAATTCAAAATAAAATATTCAAATAGTTTTAATTTTTATATTTATCTTTAATCAAATAATTATTCTTTTTCTTAACATTTTATTCCTATTCTCCATTAGAGACAGTTCATAGAAAAGCTTAGTAGTTATTAAGAAAAGTTATTTTTCTTAAAATTCCCTTTCCTAAAATAGTTATATTGAAAATAATAATATTTAAATAGTTCAAATTTATTATTTTTATTATAATTAAAATTAATATTTGCTTCCTATTCTAAGCTTTACAAATCATTGAAAAAATATTTTTCATAATATTTCTTTCCCACCCGTGATTAGAGACCGTGAATAAAGGAGGCTTTCAAATCATTGAAAAAAAATCCAAATCTATCACTAGAAGAAGATGTATTTGGGGACCATTTTAGGGATGAAAGTGATTAGCTTTTTTCATATTATATTGACTTGAAGGTGCATGAAGAAGAAAGGAAGAGATATGGAATTTGTTTGGTAATGAGCTTGCAAGTTTGACGAGTGAGTGAAATGCTTAGTTGTCTGCATGGATAAAGGTGGAAGGTGGCGAACGTGTGGGGGCCTCGGTAACACAACGTTGGTTTGTATTAGAGTTATGTTGGAGTGATTTTAGACTAATTTAATTTTTTTAAAAAATTAATTTTGATACACATAATTTTACATAATCATAATTTATATTTAAAAATTATTTGATAATGTGAAAGTATATTATTTTTATTTCTATGTAAACAGGTGAAAAAAAAATGAACATCACATTGAAATAGAATTTTTGACAAGACAATTTTGTATTTTGGTGTGTGAATAAGTTTTAAAAACTTTCAAATATAAAATCAAACATACTATAAGACTTTCATCCATGATGCATTAGGCGAACAAATCCGTTGGATTTTTTAAAAAAATGTGTGACCTAATGTTTTATATTAAAAAAAAAATTGTATAAATGTCACCATTTAAAATAAAATTTAATAATCACATACAATTAAAAACTTTAATTTTGACCATTTTAAAATTTAATTCAATCATTTACATTTAATAGAATTCATAACCTAATGGCCAGAGGTTCAACCTCTAATGGTAGAGGATCTAAACACCATCCATATCCTCCTTTTTTTGTTTCCAATGAATTATATGAATGTTTTTATTAATTTTACTAAAATTATATTACTTTTTAATTTTTAAATATACACATATTTTTCTTAAGAAATTTATTTATATTTTAATCTAGTTTAATATCTTTTTTTATTTATTAAAATGATCTTCATTAACTTAAATACATATTTGTTATTTTAAATTTTTTTAAATAAAGGGTATTTAAGTAAAAAAATTAGACTACCGTATAAAATAACATTTTATTTTGAGTAAGGTCTATGTATATTTTAAAAATATAGGAAAATGTTTGCAATTTTAATAACACTTTTAAGGAAGTATAAATAATTAAGTTTTTTTTTTCCGAATGGTATAGCGTGCAATTAATTTAAAAAAATCAACATTATGGGATTTTATGATGCTTATTGTTTTTGCATCAACCATTTTATTTATAAAAGATAAGTAAGTAAATTAAATGTTTTTAGCTCTACTGCAAAAGTATATAGTCTTCAATCGAGTCTTTTTTAAATAGTTTTTAGCTAAATAATAGAAAATCATGGCTCTTGATAATAAGAAATAAGGGGAAAAATGGAAAATTAAATATATTCAAAATTAATTAGTATATTCAAAATTTGATTTTTAGTCTATCAAATTAAGTAAACTAATTAACATCTTTGTATTCTCACATGTAAGGATTCAAACCCTCCTTTCCAATAATCTGATTTCGTGATTACCCTCTCACAACACTTCCCGGAGACTAATCGAAGAACATTGGTTTTACTCTTATTATTTATTAATTATATCTCAATAGTACACGACTGTTGGGAAAGTGATCGCATTATTCCTTCATGGAGGGCTACCCAGTAAAATATTTTTTGGTCATTTACTTAGTATAAAATTACTATTTTAATTTTCTACTTATTAAAATGTTTAAAATAATTTGTTCATTTATTAAAAAAATATATTACTTGATCCTCTATTTTTTAACAATATGTTAAATTAAATCCCTTAAATTGAGAATTTAATGTTTCACAAAGAGATTAAATTTAATAAAATTTTTAAAAATAAAAAATTAAATGTAACATTTTTAAATAAATGATGAATTATTTTAAATATTTTAATAAATAAAAAATTAAAATAATAATTTTATAATAAATAATTGACTAAAAATATATTTTATTCGGACTACTCATTTCTCCTAACGTGGAGTTTATTTGGAAATTTTAATGGACCTATGGGCTCGGATTATGTTTTACTGTTACCATCTTTAATTCATTACAGGCCCAAAAAGTTTTTTACTCTTAGTAAGCCCAATGAAGTTTTCTTTTTGAGAGTTTAGGTTTAGGCTCTTAGACTAAACAAAACTACTAGAACTTATCTTCTAGCCATTATAGCCCATTGGCAAAACACACAAAATGAAATTAAATGAAAATAAGCTTTTGCATTAGCTAGCTGAATATTTTTTGGATTAAATTTAGATACAGTTTTTTATATCTTAATTATTAATCTTTTTAATCAATATATGACAAGTATATATTTAATGAGAAAAATACACTTTTTGTCCTCCACCTTTTACTTTTGTACCATTTTGGTCCCTTATATTTGTTGAAAGCTAAATTGGTCACTCACAATTTGATATATGCCATTTTTAATCCCTCGTTTAAAGTTTACATTACTGACAATTTAAAAATTGAGAGACTAAAAATAATATATATCAATTTGTGAGAGACTAATTTAACTCTAACAAACATAAAGGACTTAAATGCACAAAAGTGAAAGTGGAGGACCACAAGTATTTTTTTTATATTTAATAAATAATAAAATAGAAATTGTATAATTTGATTAGAAAATTATACAAATATTTATAGTAACTATACGCATATCATGATATTAATAAAAAAATCATATACTTACTATCTATTAATCAGACAATAGTATAACAAAAATATAAAGAATTGTATATAATTTTTTATTTCCTTGTCAGGTAAGAAAGAAACATCGAGCGACTTAGAGTGGGGAAAATTACAAATATATAGAGATAAGTTTTTTTCTTTGGAAGTTCATCCCAATATTAATGATTAAAATTAATGCCATGCGTTATTAATAGTATTTTGTTGGATTTGTTAAAATTAGAAATGAGATCGTTGGAAACTTGGACTATGAGTCTATAACCACTAAGTGTGGTCTAATAATGACTGGTGTGAAAAAGGTAGCTAAAAATCTCAAATTCGAATGTGGTGTACAAAAGAAGAGATCCAAGCAAAGCTGAAGAATAAATGAGAGAGGCAAGAGCTTGCAAAAAACGAGCTCGGGTTTTCGGGTTTTCCCCAGTAATGGGAAAATCTCCAATAGTTAAAAATAATAAAATAATAATAAAAATAATGTTTTATTAATATTAAATTAATAAAAATATATTAAATTAATAAAAATTATTTTTTATTCATAAACAGTAATTAAAGAATTTCCGATTATTGAAAAGGATTCACAGGCGCTAAAAGCTAGTTTTAATATTAAGGTGTGAAATAGTTTTTTAATCTTTTATCTATCATGAAATAAAAAATATCAATTTTAATATTTTGAATTTAGGATTTAAATTTTGGTGAAGGAATTAAATTTAATAATTATTTTTAAAAATAAAACTAAATATAATATTTTTTTAATATAAAAATATTTTAAATATTTTTATAAATGATAAAGTGAAAGGTAATAAAATATTTTTGGCCAAGTGATTAAGTCACTGACTCACTGAAGATGGTTTAATGATTATTTCGGCGATAACGGCTGCTTTGAAGAAGCACAATCGAATCAATAATTTTGAAGTGTTTGTGTATAATTCAAAGAAGGCACCAGACATTGAAGAAGCCAATTTCGTTACTCAGTCATAAGAGACACAGATTTAAGAGTTCAAAGTGATATTAAAGAGTATCACTTCAAAGATAAGCCAAAAATTTTTCAAGTGTAAAAAATATATTTATGATATTTTACTTATTATAAAATTATTATTTTAATTTTTTATTATTAAAATATTTAAAATAATTATATATTAATTAAAAAATATTAAATTTATATTTTATTTTAAAAAAATTAAATTAAATTTTTTAAATTTAAAATCTAAAATTTGATTGAATGATTAAATTTAATAATTTTTTAAAATATACTGTACTACATTTTCAAATGTAACCTCACCAACGCAATCAACCATGCAAACACTGAATGGCAAGTATAACCTCACCAAACCTAAAGACATATGCTAGGTTCATGGGCCCCACGTGGTTTATGCGATACTAGATACTTTACCACTGAGATATTTTGTCTTTAAAAAAACTATATTTGAAATTAGAAATTTAATATATTATTTTGAAAGATTATGAAATTAAATTTTATATTAAAAATTTAATAAAAAATCATAGGTTATGATTTTGAAATCATCTTGTGACTTTATCATTGTTATTTGAACACTACATGTTAAATTAAAAAAAATAATAAATACATTAAAAATATTTAAACGTAATATTCATAAAAAATGAATATTTTAGGTTTTTATTTTTTGATTGCTAATTTAATCATTCATAAATTTGTAATGTAAAAATAGTAAAAATAATTTTTTAAAATAATTATAATTGCCTCACTTCTGATTTAATAAAAAATATTTTTAATTAATATTACATTTTTAAAAAATTATTTTAGTATTATATCTTGTAGAAAGACTAAATTAGAATTAAAACAAAAAGTGGAGTGAATATAATGCATTTTTGTTCATTGATTCACTGGTAATTTGCCACGTGACAAGGAGCGCGTGATGATCCTATACTGTGCTTGGATTCAACTTTCAATTCTCCCACCTACCATTACTAACCTTAGTCGCTGTCATTTTGTTTTTTCAGTTGTATTCATCTACTCACACGCCTGTGTGTTTGGGTATTACATTTATGTATCATATTATATTTTATTTTTTTGATGAAAAAAATTATATGATCTTTTTTATATATTTATATCAGATTTTTTGATCAATTAATAATGTTTTGATAATTTTTTATGTTTCATTTATTTTTTTATTAACATTGTTAACTTTTACATTTTAAAAAAATTATTTACATGTTATTAATTAATTAAAAAAATCTGACATAAATATATAAGGAACAATAGTTAAGTTTTTTTTCAAAAGAAATATTACAATGTACTAAAATAATAAGAAAAAAATTAGGATATTTAAAGCAATTAATAATTCAATATGTTTTATGGATTAAATTATTAGCTTACTTTATAAGTTATTACAAAGATATAACCAATGTTAATTAATGTTATATTAATAATTAAAAATGAAAAATAATAAAATTAAGTTAAGAGTGATCAACCAATTGCGATGGTTTTATTTGTGAGAAAAACATATATTGAATAAAGGATTATTTATTTCAATTTGAATATCTATTTTTTGGACAATAATTTGATTTGTTGATGATAATATTATAAAATTTAAATAAGTAAAATAAATGCATAGTTTTTTTTTTCTTATGAACCTAAATAATTGCTTATTTTTCTTTCAGAGGCCGGGTCTACTAATATATAATCAGACAAAGTACAAACAAAAATGTTTATCATGGTTAAGAAACTTATCTCATTCATTCTTCACAAAGCGGATATACAAAAAATGTGATATTTACAGTATATTGATATAGTATTAATGATTAGATAGACACATTTCTATTCTTTATATAACAATTAAGAATGGAATTAATACTAATATACTAGTACATTTTGATACCCAAAAAGAAAAATTTAGGAAAGGGGGATGCATTTTTTTGTCTTAAAATATATACGCTTCAATTATTTAGCATTTAAATATGATTTCTCATTAAAAACTTCTAACTTATTATTCCTTAATTTTTAAAACACATGCATTTATCCTGTCAGGCACCAAAGAATAATGAGTCCAAAAGTTTTAAAAATTAAATTGTGTAAAAAATAAATTTTAAAATCAGATAATTAAAATATGTCAAGTTTATGGACTAACACAATAATTACCTAATCTTATAATTAATTGTGCTAGATCTTATATGCTTTTTTATCCTCATTTTCTTCGGGTTGATATTCATTCATCACATTTAAATTTGATCATAATTTAAAAAGTTTATCCAATTCGATAATCCAATCCAAAAAAATAAAATTCGAATGAAAAAAACCTAAATTAAAAAACTTGATTTATAAAATAGGTTGAACTTGGGCTTTTTATAAAGATCGGCTTAAGTCCAAAAAGTTTGAATAAATCTTTTTTAATTAATCTAAACTTATTATATAAAAAAAATTTAATATAATATGACATTTAGATAAATAAAAAAAATTAATATTTTTTATCTAAAAAATTTATATTAATACAATAACTCATTTGTATTTATAATTTATTTATATATAATAATAATTATTTATGTTATTTATTTTAAATATTAAGTAACAAATTAATTTAATCATTATTTAAAAAGTTTGATTAACTTTATAAGTCTAATTCAAAAAATATGAATAAAAATTTTAATAAAACAATTCAACTAAAACATAGACTTAATTATTTTAATCCGAATCTAAATTTAATTTTTAAAAGTGGTATAATTACGTTGTCACTCTCTCACAAACCAAACTCAACCGAACCTCACTCCTATTCCGATATTACCCTTCACTTTGTAAGCCCTATTTTGAGCTTACTGATAGAAACTTGCATTTCCTCGTCCTCCCATTTGTCCTACTCTGCTAGCTTCCCTTCAAAAGCGCGTGCAATTTCACGCTCCTTCTTAACTTCGCACATCACCTATAAAATTCATTTCTTCTCTCCCTCATTTTTGCACACCCTCCTCGTTCGGCGCTGAGTGGTCGAAACTGATTCCCAAGTTTCAAACTTTGACACCAATTCAACGCAGTAATGGCTACCACGGCTGCTTCACGAGCCCTTCGTATCCCATCACCTACAAGCTCATCGCTTTCTCTCTCCTCCAAGCTCCCTCTATCCTCCGCCTTCTCCGTCTCCCTCCGGCCTCGTCGCCGCCATGGTGCGCGTCCGATTGTGTTGGTGGTCGCGGCGAGTCTCGATGCGAAGCCAACCGTGCTTGTGGCGGAGAAGCTTGGCGAAGCTGGGCTTAAGCTGTTAAAGGACTATGCTAATGTCGATTGCTCCTATAATTTGAGCCCCGAGGAGCTCCGCACCAAGATCTCGCTCTGCGATGCGTTGATTGTTCGCAGTGGAACAAAGGTTACGCGTGAGGTATTTGAATCATCTGGTGGAAGGCTCAAGGTGGTTGGGAGAGCCGGTGTTGGGATCGATAATGTGGATCTGGCGGCAGCTACTGAGCATGGGTGCTTGGTGGTGAACGCACCCACAGCCAATACGGTTGCAGCCGCCGAGCATGGGATCGCGCTCTTGGCTGCTATGGCTAGGAACATTGCTCAAGCCGATGCGTCTGTGAAAGCTGGTCAGTGAATGAAATGCTTCTATGTGTTAGTTAGACGTTGATTTTGGCGTTTGTGACTCTTTCGAGCATTTTATGGAATACCTATGCTTGTCTAACTGAACATTTCGTTGGAAGCGGTTAAAGATCCTATTTATTAATTAAGTTTTGATTTTGTTCTTTTATAAAGTGCTTTTATGAATAATTTTAGTGTTTTTCTGTTTGCTTTTACTGACTCGAATGTGTATAGTGAATATGCTTTTCGATGCCAATATCTTTTTGCATTTCAAACCAGGAAGTGTTTTCCTTCCATTAATCTTCAATAAAATATTTCCCGCTACAATGTGTCTGTATGAATAACTTTTTTGTCCTTTTGCTGAGATCTGCTTGGTTTCTTCACTGACACCAAGAGAGTTGATATTTTTAACTCCGATGAATTTTTCACTCCAAGGACCGGTTTCCTTGGTAGCTAGATATATGGAATGCATTTGCCTCTTAAGTCTTACCAGTTCGCACTTGTTGGAGGCAATGAAATGAATGCTGCTTGGTTTGTCTATATTATGTTCTGTTCAGGTAAATGGCAACGAAATAAGTATGTGGGAGTATCCCTTGTCGGCAAAACACTTGCTGTCATGGGATTTGGGAAGGTTGGTTCTGAAGTTGCTCGCCGTGCCAAGGGGCTTGGGATGCATGTCATTGCTCATGACCCATATGCTCCAGCAGATCGTGCTCGTGCAATTGGTGTTGAGCTTGTGAGCTTCGATGAAGCCATTGCTACTGCAGATTTCATTTCCTTGCACATGCCTCTTACTCCTGCTACATCTAAGGTTCTCAATGATGAGACTTTTGCTAAGATGAAAAAGGAAGTTCGAATAGTAAATGTTGCTCGTGGAGGAGTCATTGATGAGGAAGCTCTTGTTAGGGCTCTGGATGCTGGAATTGTAGCTCAGGTTCTTGCCAATCCCATATTTGAAAGCACCACTAATCTACTGTGGACTGTGGAGAGAAGTAAATAATTATGTTTTGGTTTCAGGCGGCACTTGATGTTTTCACAGAGGAGCCACCCCCAAAAGACAGCAAGTTGGTTCTGCATGAGAATGTTACTGCAACACCTCATCTTGGTGCTAGTACCATGGAAGCCCAGGTTTGTTGAGCGACCATTATGTGCTCAAGTTCACTACCTTCTTCCCTCATCACTTTTTAGTTTTATAGCCTTCAAAACTGATGAGCAGGAAGGCGTGGCTATTGAAATAGCTGAAGCTGTTGCTGGGGCATTGAAAGGGGAGCTTGCTGCTACTGCAGTCAATGCACCAATGGTTTCCGCTGAGGTACTGTTGGAAGTTCATTTTTATCCTTTCCTTTTCAAGATAGACACAACCTTAATATGAATTTTGCAATTGGCCCTTTCCTTTGTACTTTTCCATGATAGCATATGGGTTAATAAATGCCTTCTAACTTGAAGTGCTAAATCCCATTCGGTATAAGATACAACTCTGTTTGAAATTTGTATGGGTAACTTTATTTAAAGTTTGTAGAGGTTATTGGGATTTCAAACATGGTGCTCTCTTTCTTTCAAAAACTTAAAAAGTGCAAGTTCTAATTGCTTCTTGTTTAAATGGTTTGAATTGATTCATTGATTCCTAAGTTTGTTTTGAGGACGCTGGTTATACTAACTGGTTATACTGAAAATTATCTGAGGTATTACTTGACTAGGTGTTATGTTATTTGAAATTCTGGTGTCGATAAAATGAGCCATTTGAACTTTATTTACAATATTAGCTCAAGTATGTGGCAAAGCTAAGTACAGAATGGGTTAACTTGTATTTTATTTCTTCCTGAATGCAGGTTATAACAGAGCTGAAGCCATTTGTTGATCTTGCTGAGAAATTGGGTAGACTTGCTGTTCAGTTGGTAGCAGGAGGAAGTGGTGTAAAAACAGTGAAAGTGACCTATGCTTCTGCTAGAGCTCCGGATGATCTTGACACTCGGCTTCTCCGTGCCATGATAACCAAGGGTCTCATTGAGCCGATATCCAGTGTCTTTGTGAATTTAGTCAATGCTGATTTCACTGCTAAACAAAGAGGGCTCAGGATAGCTGAGGAGAGAGTTATTCTCGATGGCTCACCTGAGAATCCACTTGAATTCATCCAGGTCCAGATTGCTAATGTGGAATCTAGATTTGCCAGTGCCATATCAGATGCTGGCGAAATCACAGTCGAGGGTTGTGTGAAGGATGGGATCCCCCATCTGACAAAGGTAGGATCTTTCGAGGTAGATGTGAGCTTGGAAGGTAGCATCATACTTTGCAGACAGGTGGATCAGCCAGGTATGATTGGAAAGGTTGGAAGCGTTCTGGGTCAGGAGAATGTGAATGTTAGCTTCATGAGTGTTGGAAGGATTGCTCCACGAAAGCACGCTGTTATGGCAATTGGGGTGGATGAACAACCTTCCAAAGAGACTTTGAAGAAGATTGGAGACATTCCTGCTGTAGAAGAGTTTGTTTTCCTGAAGTTGTAACATGAAGTAGTTGATTGTTTCTGCTTTATTCTGTCTTTACTTCTAATTTTGTTGGGCATGACTACCTGATGTGCCCAGTTTTGATACAGCATGAAATGAGAGTTGTGGTAGTTTTAGTGGGGTGGGGAAAAGAATAATTCAGCCTTGCGTTCAGTATTGAGGTTTAGTAAGTTTCTCATTCAACTTTCCAATTTTCTGTGATTCGATAAACAATAACGTTAGATAGCTACATAGCTTTTATTGCTCAAAAGTTCCTTTGTCTAGTTCAGTGTACTCTATGAACTCGCTTAAACTCATTATATAGTGAGGGAAATGATCTGGTAATCTACTGAGTAATGAAATGCAGTTGCCACGTGACACTGCAAAGAGTTTATGAAACTTTCTCAAAGCTGATAAGTGATGTTATCTCTTTACACTGTTATTCTGACTACTTTTTATCGGCTTCTCAAACAATCAGCTGGTAAGGAAAAATCAATGTCAGTAAATATGTTTAAAGGTATATTTTAGTCTGCAAAGTTTATTGTTAAATAAAACTTCATATCCCTCAACAAATGAATGTAAATATATTTGATTCTCCGACTTTAAAAATTAAACAACACTATCCCTTTACATAAAAGAAATTAATTCTACTCTTTCATGTTGTCGGTAGTCACTTAACTAATGACATAGCCCTGAATTTTGATAGCATAACATTGACAAAGACTCATTTTCTACGCGACAATCCAAGTGGACTGGAAATTTCAAGAAAGATAACGTGCAGTGAGTATTGACCCAGCGTCTGCTCGGATCTCAATCTTCTCCTGTAAACATCATTTACAGGAAAATCTCATGTGGATTGATAGGCACTGTTCGATTGATCCAATTGTTCCGTTGTCGTCACATTTTCACTTCTTCGAATTGTACCATTTCACTTTACGCTTTTACTTTTTAAAAAAAAATTGAAGCCTCAAAATGACACCGTTTTAGTTGGTCTTTTTTTTTTTTTTTTTAAGACAGTTTGCAGGGAGAGAGGCTTTCTTTCATCTGTGTCAAAACTGCGAACTTCATCCACGTCTCCTCTATTGGTTTGGCCTGAACCCTAACTTCGCCGGTCACTTCCTTCCTTCATGACCTTGCTACAGGCGAAACAATTAGAGGAATTGCTTCGACATGAAGGAAGGAAGCAGCAAGCAAAGTTAGGGTTTAAGCCAAACAAATTGAGGAGACGCTAAAGAAACTCACAGTTCGATGCAAATGAAAGAAAGCCTCTCACCCTACAAGCATCTTTTTTATTTTTATTTTTTTAAAAAAGAACCAACTATAACGATGTTGTTTGAATTCATCGTTTCACTTAAATAAAGCGGGTGTGTTTTGAGGGTTAGTGAAGAAATAGGGACAAGGGAACGGTTGGATCAATTAGACAGAGCATATTAGTTTACATGAGATTCTCTTGTAACTGATGTTTATAGGAGGAGATCAGGATTTGCATTTGCTCACCTTGGAATCATCCTTTCAATTTCCTTTCCATCAAATTTCAGTCAATTTTAAAGAGAGATAGAGACAGAGTAAGTGAATATCGTTTTGTGAGTAAGGTTTACCACTCATATAGGTTCTACCCATTGTGTTTATCTTGACAAGATATTAATAAAAAGGAATTAGAGAGAATCTAAATTACTTTACCATGGTGGATGCATTGATCCGTTATTTTGTAGTGTAATAAATAAATGTTGCATTGTTCATTTAATACAAATCATGGTATTAAATTTTTGAACTTGCTTGATTTTAATTTTTAAATTTTAAATATAAATAATTAAATTCATAAAATTTATTTAATATAAACCATCAAATCTCCATAATTTACGTTTACCATAATAAATTTGGATTCTAAATTGTACATTAGGTTACTGAACTTTTGTTTTAAATTGGAATTTATACACTAAAATAGGTTAAAAACGCTTCAATTTTTTTCATCGGAACACCCTTTTTGATCTTTTCACACTTCATGGTTTTTGTCATGACTGGAGAAACCATGTATTTGGAGCCAATTACATGACACCTCAAACAAGGAAAAATATTAATTCAAACCTATAACTTGGCATATGATAATAATCATTGATGCTTGATTTGAAGTCGTCCAAAGTTTTGTCATCATGCTCGTGTTCATGTCACTTGAACAATATAGCATGCAAGTAGAGTATATATAATGAGTGCTTTTCAGTGTAGTCAATATCAGTATGCTTACTGCACTGAAGTGCACTCAAAATACTCTTGGATTTCTTAAAACTGTGAATGATAGTGAGTGGCCTGAATTTTATATATAGCATGGGGATGATCTTTCTAGAAATTATTTATTCACACTTAGATGTATATTGTAGCAAATCAGTAATATATTTCTTCTGAGTCAACATCGAAGTTGTATCATTGATCCTTATTGTTTGTATTCCGAGAAAATAGCTCAATTCACTAAGATCTTTCAAAGTGAATTCATCATTCAGTTGCTTCTAGAGTTGAATAACATAATCCATTGAACTTTTGGTCAACAAAATATCATTCACATACACCAATGCATATATGCAGCAATGATTAGATTTTTGTCCAAAGAGAGATGGATCGCATTTACTTGAAAGCAAACCCAAGTTTATGTAGTGTAGCTTTTAGTTTTTCAAACCAAGCCCTCAGGGCTTGTTTTGTTTGAAGCTGTAAAGAGCTTTATGGAGTTTACATACTAAAGTTTTATCTTAACACTTAAAACCTGGAGGATGAGTTATATAAACTTCTTCTTCAAGTATTCCAACTAAGAATGCATTATTCATATCAATCTTAAACACTTTCCAACTATTAGAGAGCTAAGGATAGAACAATGCGAATAGTTACAATCTTAATACCAGGAGAAAATGTTTCTGTGTAGTCATACCCATGCTCTTGATGAATAGCCTTTGCTAATAGCCATGCCTTGTATTGAGCTATTGTGCCATCAAAATTTTCTTTAATCTGGAACACCTAATTGCTTGTCTACTAGGAGCTAAAGTCACCAAATTCCAAGTTTTGTTCTTGAGCAATGCTTGATATTATGCAATCATAGCCTCTTTCTAGTTAGAATTTTGTAAGGCTTTAGAAGGACCTGTAGGTGTGAGCTTTGTTAACAATACTTTAGGCTTAAAAATGCCATTTTTGGCATGAGTTATCATTGGATGAAAGACTTAAAGTTGCGTATTACCACTTCGTAGCTGCATATGACCACTACTACTTAGACTATATTGTTGTTGAACTATAACAACATTAGGACTAGAGCATATGACCACTACTACTTAGACTATATTGTTGTTGAACTATAACAACATTAGGACTAGACTGTTGTTGTGCTCAAAATTGTGTTAGGACCAATGGCAGGCATAGAATGTTGTAGATCAATGTGATAATGAAGCTTTTATGTCTTGTATCTATGTGGAGTTTAGTGAATGAACACAAGAAGCAGATGTAGTTATATGAGCAAGTACTAATTAAATGCTATTTTCATAATTGTAAATATTAGAGATAGTAGGTATGATGATTGTGGGAAAACATGGAACACTCACAGATAAGTTGAACTAGGTTGAGGCTTAGCTTTATTTTTGGTAGGAAGATTATATTCATCAAATTAAATATCTTTAGAAATGAAAACTCACCCACAATTGTATAGACATTTGTATCCTTTGTGAGTGGGACTATATCTTAAGAAAATATACTCACTGGATCGAAAAGACAACTTGTGAGAGTTACATAGTCTTAAGAGAGGATAACATGCATATCTAAAAACTTTCATGAAAGAGTGATTTGGAAAAGTGTCAAAAAGTTTATAAAAAGGTGTATAATGATTTATGACAGAAGTATGAAGACGATTAATGATATAGACTGTTGTAATGAATGCATCCTCCTAATGTTCTACGGCTAACCCAACATGAGATAGCAAGGATATGAATGTTTCAACGATATGTCTATGTTTTGGCTCAATGTTCCCATTTTGCTGGTGAGAATAAGGACATGTGAGTTGATGAATGATGCAATGTTAAAGTAAGAATCAGGAAAAATTATGAAATTCCCATCCATTATCAGATTGAAGGGACTTAATTCTATGATTGAGTTGCAATTCAACCATAGTTTTGAAATTGACAAAAGCATTTTAGGCATCAGACTTTTGTTTAAGAGGATATATCCAAGTATGTCTAGAAAATGCATAAACAAAGGTTATATAATACAATGACCCATGAGTAGACCTACAAGGTGTAGGCCCATAAACATTTGTATATATAAGCTGTAATGGCTCATTGTAGACAAACATGGAAGAAAAAGATGGAAATTTATTACTTTTGCCCTCACAGAATGCAACACCAAAAAACTTAAAATTTTTATTATTGATTTCCAGGTTACAAGATTTCAAAACATCCTGTACAATTGAAATACTAGGATGTTCTAACCTTTGATGCCAAAGAAAAAGATCTAAACACATTTTGGAAACAATATTATTTGACTTGATTAGGTTTGTTTTATTTGATGAAACCAAACACTAATTTGTAGATGAAACAGAAGGAATAGAAACAAGAGGAATAGATATGGCATTTAATGCAGGAACTAAAAAAATTGATGTTGAAAGACTTGGCTGGAAAATAAAACCATGAGCAGATTGCACATTCATATTGTCGACATAGTAGAGTACATCATATGTGACTTTATTTTCTGCTAGAAAATGATTAGAAACCTAAGATTTTACACAAAGAGTCAACTCAAAATTGAAAGTAAAAACCATTATCTTTGGCAAACTTGGAGACATTGATAAGATTTTTGGTTATGCATGGAAATGTAGTAGATTATTAAGTTTAAACAAAACACAAGGATTAAATGAAAATGAGATTAAGGAGTTTCCATGTTGTGAGATTAGCAACCCTAAACCATTAACAATATAGACCTACTTTCTACCATTGTACTTGTTTCCATTTGTTACATTTTCAGCATTAGGATTCACATGTGATGAAGCTTCAGAATGAGGATACCAATTTGTATCATAATGATAACCAGTGATGTGACTAGTATTATGCTAAGCTTGATGCAAGAGATTGTGGCACATGCTGAGTGATATTCTAAGGTACACTAGCTTGAGGAGATTGTTGATATGTGAGATTAGCTTGATATTGTGACGCCACACTAGTTTGTGAGAATTATTATAATGAACCCTGAGGATTACCAAACTATTGGCTAATGAATTACTTACTATAAAATTGTTGCTATGGTTGAAAATTAGAGTCTTAGCTATAGTAACATGTAGATGCAGGATGACAAGCCTTGTTGTAAACTTGGCACACTACATTATATCTTCTACCTCTTATTCGAACTCTGCCACAATTTATAGGAAACCATGAAATGGCTTATTAGAAGAACTGAAATACACATGATGCATTGATGGATTAGAATTAATCTGAGAAGACTCTAATTGTTTGAGACTTGATTGAGTGCTAATAAGATTAACAGAAATATTCTTTGAAGTAGAAACAACTTTTGCATGCTTTTCAATCCTGATTTCCTGAGATAATAACAAAGACTTTATTTCACTAACAGAATAAAGCTCCTTTTGTGCATTCACCAACGTGATAAACGTCTCATACTTCTTTGGAAGACCTTCAAGTATAATTACGATATGTTCCTTTTTAGAAATAGGATTACTAATGGAAGCAAATGCCTCAACTAAAGCTTTAATTTAGAGAAGGTATTATATGATAGTTGGAGATCCTTTTAGAGTACTTTGTGATTCAATATTGTGAACACTGCAATTTGTCCGAAAAATATAGAAAATAACAATAACTAGAAAAAAAACCAAAATAATTTTAGATAAATAACTGAAGGTTTCAAAAAAAAAATTGAAAATTCAAAAAGATTAAAATAAAGTTATTTAAAAATTCTCCCAATTAGAGGAAAAATAAGATCAAACAAAATTAAAAAAACTAAAAAAAGTAAGTTTCTCATGAGACACGTGTTAATGTAAGGATAAAATAAAACAAAATTAAAAAAAATATAAAATGAAATAAATTCAAAAATTAATAAAATTTTGAAAAAAGAGAAGGGATGGAATATCACATAAGAGTGTTACACTTTTCTTAGACATCATATCTTGGAAATGTGCTTGCAAAAGAAAAGGGGAGAGTATAAAGAATGTACTAGAAAATAATGTGTTGAAAAGGAATCAACAACTACAAAGGGACAATTGGATAAGAATGGAAGGGAGCTGGAAAAGTTACAAAGAGAGGTCTAAAAGGAGGAGGACAAGCAAAAGGAAGAGAGAAGGGGAACCATTTTCTAGAAGTGAGTTGAATGTCATGACTTTTTTGTTTTGGCATCGGAACCCAAGGTTTACACACCCTTATACATAGAATAGGATAAAGAAGTGTGAATATTCCTTGAATATTCTTGTGGATATTCCTTAGATATTTTAGGTTGTAGATATTTTAATGGAGGGTTATGTAGAATCAATCTCCACCGATAGATTAAGTTGATCACCATCGTCCATTGAAGAGGTAGAGGTGTATAAATAGGGGTAGGAACTCTCATTTGTAAATCATCCAAGCTTTAAGCATTCAAAGAGTTCTAAGCATTCCAAAGAGCTTTCTTACGTTTTCTCTTCTTTTCTTAGCCATTCTAGTTCATTGAGGTAGGCTGACTTAGCTACCACAAGAGGCGGAAGGCTGCACGTGAGCTTGTTAAGGGAACAAGTATGTGACATGAAGGAATAATGAGCTCTGATTCTAGTGTCTCTGATAGGGGTTGAACAAGGAGGTAAGAAGGCCTGCACCTATGAGTAGTTAGTTCAAGACTTCTCTTTTATTTATGGTGGCCATGGTTTTATTTTCATTTTTTTTCTTTGTTAACTTTTGACTTCCAAATTTTATTTATAGTGCTTGAGTAAGTATTTTCTTTAGACGAGAGAGTTCAGGTAAAAGGGACGAAGCAAGAGAAAAGAAGGGAGAGCGTAGACATAATAGAAAAACAAACAAGAAAGAATAGTTAGAGCTTTAGGAGAGAGAATGTAATAAGAGTAGTAGGAGAATGTTTGAAAGGACAAAAGAAAGGACTAAAAAGACAATAAACAAAAAGAGAGAAGTGGATGAAAATTGGTTGAAGTAGAAAGTTGCTATGTTTTCAGCTACAGTAAGTTGGGGAAAAAGAAAAGAAATGGATTGAGAGCATGACAAACAAGGAAAAAGAAGAGAGAATGAGGAGTATATGAAAGAGCTGAATTTGTGTGTGTGTGTGTGTGTGTGTGTGTGTGAGAGAGAGAGAGAGAGAGAGAGAGAGAGAGAGCATTTTTAGAAGGATGATAGGAGCTGAAACTCGAGAACAAAGGGAGTTGAGTATACTCTCTTTAAGTCATCTTCTGTCTTAAGCATCATTCTATGGTTGGATAGTTCCCTTTGAATTTATAGAAAACCACGGGTATGTCGTTGCAAGGTTCATTTAGTTTTTCTGTCATCAGTCTAGAAGTAGGTTGTTACATGGTTTCCTTCCTTTTTCCTGTCATGGACGTCAAAGTATATTATTGCATGAGTTCGTCCTTTTTGTTGTCATGAACATCGTCCATTTACTTCATAAAATCACTCTAATTTTCTATCAAACTTTGTTCATTTACTGCATAAGCTTTCCATAATCTTCTGCCATGAGCTTCAAGGTAGGTTGTTGCACTTTTTTCTCCCCATTCTTTTTGCTATCATTAAGCTTGTTTAGTTGTTGCATATTTTCCCAATTTAGCTCGTTTAGTTACTGTATATTATTCCCTGCTTTTGCTGTCATATATGTTAGTTAGGTGTTGTCTATTTTCTTAGTTTTTTTTCTCTGTCATGGGTTATTCATGTGATTGCATAATAAGTCTCTATCTTGCTGACATGAGCTCATGAAAATTGTTATTTATTCCCTCTCACTTTTTTGTCATATTGTGGTTTAGTTGCTGCATATTTCTTTTTATTGTTATGCCGTAGAAACCATGTAGGTTGTTATATTGCCTCCTTATAATATCATTGATATCTTGGTTTACGTGGCTGCGTTGTTCTCTTTTCAAATTAAGAAAAATAATCCTTCTTAGTAAAAATTCTTTTGTGAATTTTTTTTGTTTTATTTTCAAATCTTGATATTTTGAAATTCAAATAAAGCAATTTAAAATAAATAAAAAGGTCTTTTTTTCTCTTTGATTATTTCCAAATAAAGCATTGAGTTCAAAGTTTCTTGGTCTATTTTGAAATTCATTTTTTCTTAATAATAAAAACCAAAAATATGTGTTCACTTTTTCATAGATATTTCAATTTAGATACAAATAAATCATGTCTTCAAAAAATAAATAAAAATATGGAGAGCAAAAGAAGTGAGATTATACCAATTTCGTAAATTAAAACTACAAATTTCAAAATCATTTTGTTTGCTAAAATTGACCTAATTTCAATTATCTTTGTTCTTCTCACAAAATAAAAAATTATTAACCCATTGACACACCTTTTTAAATGAACTATATGGATTTTGATCTTTATCGTAGGTTACATTAGCTCTAGTTTTTCATCATAGGTCAAGTCCACCCATTGTAAAAATCTATTTTTTGTTTTCAATTAATTTCAATTTTATTCTTAGTGTGGGCAATTTTGAAATAAATTCAAGGTTGTATCTTTTACTTCGTTTGACTAATTTAAGGTAACTGTTCTTATGAATGAGTGTTGTGGTGTGTTTAACATCTTCCCTATACTCAAATAGATTCCTGAACTTATCTTTGGTTTTGCAAACCTCCTTTTTGTTTTTATTTGGTTTTCCAAAAATTTTTTGTTTAAAAATTTTAATGGCAACTCTTATGAATTGATTTTCAAAATTTATTTTTGGGAATTAATTTACATCTCCTTCTTACCTTCTTTTTTCTTTTTTACTTTCCCACCTGGATGTCGGCTATAACAGTTTGATGATTCCACTGGAAACCATTTGAGAGTCAAGCCAATTTGATTAGTTTTGTGAAGTGACATGGCCTTTCTTTTATTTTTGTATTAGGCATTTATTTTTACTTTGATAGTCCATTTCTTTCATTGTTGCATGTCAATTCATTTTCTTTGCTTATAGGTAGTATGTGATCTTTTTGTTTGTTTAATTTCTCCATTTGCTTATGTGTAATATGCTTTTGCATATTGTTTATTATTTATTCTTGTTCTTATTTATTTGTTATCTATTTATGATATTTGTATGGATAGATAACATATGGAATAAACCTTAGGTAGATAGCTCTTTTTTGTTGATTATCTGTTATTGGTTTTTGCTTCAGCTAATTTGCTTAGCATATGAGGGTTGGGTTAACTTTAAGATTTCAAGTTTGTATGCTCTCCCCATATACGATTGTTGACACATCTAACCTCTTACACTTATTTTGACTCTATACTAGAGTCTTCATTTAACCTAAATTGGTAGAGGTTTATATTGGTCTCCCAATGAAGCTCATATTTTAAGGTTACCAAAAAGACCTAACTTAGATTGTACCTCGCTATGTGTGCTTGATTTGGGTAGGGCTTATCCCTCTTGTAGTCAAGTACATATATTTAGATCTTTACTTATCTGGTGGAGGCAATCGAAGGGCCTTTGTTCTATTAGGAGAATAGAACAACCTGGAATACCTTGCATGTAGTTAGAAAGCCTAGTAACTAACCCTAATAGAGCTTTATCCCTTAAAAGTCTTACTTTTGCCTAGGATCCACCAAATAATAGGCCAATGGAGAGCATCTTTTATTTTATTTTATTTTTTTATGCATATGTATTATTGCACTCTTCATGGCATCAACATTCATTCTAAAAAAAAGAAATGGACATCAAGTGTTTTATTTCATTAATGTTGTTAGGCTACTTAAATCTTCTTCTTTTACATTAAATCATTTTTTAGAGAGTATTTTTGAAAGAAAAGTCTGTTATATTAGCCCAATGATGCATTAATTGGTGATTTTCAAGAAGTATATTAGTGAATTACTGTTTGACATGAATAAATAGATAATTTTAGCATTGTTAGAGTAGGGGTTACTCCCTCTTAAAGTTGATTGCTAGCTTCTTCATTGTCAATGAATCAATAACGTGTTTGGTATATAAAGAGCACAAGTATGTCAATACTAGTAATTCACTAGTCAAGCTTTATGAAATTAGACGTCTATAGTCTTTACCATATATTGACCACATTTTCTTTTATCATTACAGGTGAATTCCAATTATCATTAAATGGCATAGTGGACTTGATGGAACAAGAGGGTACACATGCTTTCTAGAATCTCATCTTACTGGAGTTGCACTGACTGCCTAGAGAATTAGGATAATGGTGGAAGTTGAACTAATAAAAAGTTTGGTTGCCTTATGTAAGAAGCTCAAAGGTGGTCAACTTAGAGATTTCAAGAGAGATTATGGAGATATATTAGATTTGTTGTCAATTTTAGTGCAAGCAAGTTGTCTTATGGCCTTAGTACAATATTAAGACGGTCCTTTGAAGTGCTTTACCTTCCCAAACTTTCAAATTACTCCTATCTTGAAAGAATATGATGGATTGTTGAATATGCTTGTGAACAAAAACATGTTAGTGTATTCTTATCTAGGAGATTTACTATCAAAGTAGGTTATAGCCTAAATTTTAAGAGAAGAGCCTAATAAGGTTCGGTTGTATCACTCAGGGGTAACATATGGGATATCAAGGAAATACGTAAAGGCTTTGCTAGAAAAGTTAGTTAAAAGGGGAAATTGGAAAGTGTTTAGAAGATTGCTTGCCTTTTATGTATATGGGTTAGTGCTGTTCCCATTGGCTGTAGGAATGACTAATTTAGCTGCGACAAGTATCTTTTAGATAATTGAAAATTATCATATTGATCCACTCCTAGCGATATTTGTTGACACATTCCTAACCTTGAGTTTTTGCCACCAAGAGAAGAAAGGAAAGTTAAAGTGTTGTCTACCTCTCTTGAGCATATGGATTATTAATTATGTATACAGGAAGTAGTATTAGTTGGATACATGGCTAGACATGATTCATTATTTGATGTAAGATTACAATATTTGTGAAGGAGCAATTTTACAGCAAACAAATGAGACTTATGATGAATGGACCTAAGAATTTGAAAAATTGCATGATAATGAGGTTTTGTGGAAGTTAGCTTTGTGGGATTCCAAAGAAGTTATATATTGTTGTGAAAAATTTCCAAATGTTCTCCTCATGAGCTCTCGTGGATGTATCAACTACAACCTAGTTATGGCCTATATGCAATTTGTATACAAACAAGACGTCCCAGTTGAGAACATGATAAAGCAAATTTACTTTTATTATGATGGTGCTTCAACAAAAGAAATAAGTCAAGAAATCAAACATGCCTAAGACTTGATCATGTGCAAAGGCAAAGCTGAATTAGGGATACGAGTTATTGTAACTACAGGAGCCTATCACAACTAGTTAAAAGGATGGATAAATAGGGCTAATCTTGTTTTTGCATTACCCTACCCATTGCTAAGTACTGATATGAGTGAAGTCAGTGAAAGCTTAGCGAAGTAGTTAGAAGATGAGAAAGTGGAATTGAAGGGTTTAGAAGAGATGGGAAAGAAACTCTTAGAAGGCTTTACTCGCTAGAGAAGAAAATAGGGCTCGAATGCAAAAGCAGATTGAACAAAGGACTAAAATGGATAGGATAAGAAAGCTGAATGCTTGATTAAAGAACATCACTAAGGAACCCTATGAACAAGTGCAGGAGATTGAGAGAAAGGCATACACTTATCAGACATGATTATTAAAAGTAGCCAAAGAAAAAGATGTGTTGGAAAAATAAGTGGATGAGCTAAAGTTGACTTAAAGTGTGTCTAAGAACATTAGTATGCTCACTCAAAAACTTGAAGATAAGACCAAAGGATTAATTACTGCTAAGGGAAATAATGCAAGGAAGGTGCAATCACTAATAGATCAACTTAATCAGCAAGTTGAGATAGCATACTATTGGGAGACACGTTACGAAGAACATATTGCTGAGAAGGAGATGTGACTGTATCGCTTCTAAAGGCTAATATTATTCGGCAATGATATGCTACCAGAATTTGCTAATGCTTTTCAATGGGCTAAAGGACAAGCAAATCCTTTAAAGACTCTAACAACAATAATTGTGTTTTTCGATTTATGCCAAGATCTTATGAGCATGTTAAGGAAGATAATGAGGAATTAGATGACTTTATTGTTCTTGCTTTATGTTGTAATCAAGTGTTATATTGAACATTTGAATGATGAAATACAACATTATGTGATTTTGTGGCATGTGCAGATTAAACATAAGCAAATGAACATTTACTCATTTGTTATATTAATATTAACCATAATTTCCTGAGTGGTTTAATAAGAGCCCTTGGAGAATTAAGGGGATCCTAAGGTTCCAAGGTGACTATACCAAAAGACACAATAAAACATTATCTTAAATATTTGTTTTTAGTTTTAAATATTTTTTCTCTTTCTATCTAACTTTAGGCTCAAGCAACCATTGCTCCTTGAAAGAACCTGCCTAACTCTTCAGCTTAAGTTTGTAACACTTTCGCTTAAGCAAGAACCATGGTAGCTAAGAACGGTCAAGCAAGAATTGAACAAAGATTGGAATATGTGGTGGCAACGTTGAAGGTCCAAATGAGACTTATACAATCTCAAATGGTTAAAATGTTAAAATTATTGGAAAACATGAGTACAAGTGTTGCTGCTAATGCCATACCTGTTGTTGCTCACCTTATGGATGCTGAACAATATAACTAGGCTATGAATACTATGATGGTTGCTGTAGTTGCTAATGGCCCACCTGTTAGAATAGTTATAGAGCCTAATCCTAGCCACCCATAATGAATAGGCTTTCAAATCCTGTGATTCTGACATGGAAGGGCCAATGATGTTAAGAGTAGAACCAATAGGGAGTTTATACTTATGATCTCCTTGGGATTGATAATACTGCAATGTTCACTAACCATATACTGCATAACACTATTCTTCCTAAGGCAGATAAAAGCGATGAGAAGAAGGAATGAGATGAAGAGATGTTAAAATTGAAAGATAGAATTCATGCTTTGCAAGGGTTAGAGGATTGGAAGTTGGTTGAGCTAAATGAGTTATAATTGACTCCTGAGATACCAGTCCTAAAGAAATTCATGGTGCCTGAGTTCACTAAATATGATGAAAGTGGAGATCCAAGCTTTATTTGAAGTCTTATTATATCAAGATATCAGTCTGGTCAAAGGATGAGAAGTTCTTCATTAACTTTTTCCATAGAAGTCTGATTGGGTCAGCCTTGCATTGGTTCATGAAGCTGGACCATTTTAAACTGAAGAGATGGAGGTACTTAACTAAAGTATTTATTAGGCAATACAAATTTAACTTAAACACTACCCTTATTCATGAGTAATTAAAGACCTTGAAGAAGAAGGGAACTAAGTTGTTTACAAAATATGGATAAAGATAGAGGGCAGTCATAGTTGAAAGCTGTGCTTATACTTCATTAGGACTTTAGTGGATCCTTATCATAAATACATGCTTGGCACACATGCGCATGACTTTACTTACCTGATTAAAGTAGGAGAAAGAGTGGACGCTAATGTGCAAGAAGATTTGCTAGATGTTATGCCTTATGAGATTAAGAGGAGCACAAACAATAAGAAGAAGCATAGGGAAGTGAATAATGTTCAAGCGATGCATTCCCAATATCATGGCTAGTATCAATAATACTATCTTGGCTAGTAGTATCTTATCAAACAAGGGGTCATGCTCAAAACAATCATTATAATTCATCACCTTTAACTTAACAACAGTACGTAGATGCACATAACAACATCTAGTCGGGCCAATAATAGTATATAAATGCACAAGGCAAAGGACTAAGACCAAGGCAACAGACTTGTGATGATAGGTTATTATTAGACTTTAATGTTACCAGGTCTGAACTCTTCCATAACTTAATAACTAAAAGACTTACGGGCCTTAAACCATTAAAACCACTTCAGCCACCATTTCTCGCTTGGTACAATCCAAATGCTAGTTGCGAAAATCATATTGGGGCAGTTAACCATGATTTTGATAAGTGCGATGTGTTTATAAGACACATCTTAATGTTGTTGGACAATAATTACATTGGAATCAAGTCAAGTAATGATCCACATATCATTAATAATCCATTGTTAGAACATAATAACAAAAATCAAATTGCAATGATAGAGAATAATCCTATTTCCTTAAAGGATTTAGGTGATATACTATGCAATATGAGGTAACTATATGAATATTTGGTGAGGGCTAAAAACATATTATCTTCAGAAAGAAGGTGGTTGAAGATAAAGAGCTGTTAAGTAGTTATTGCGAATTCCACCAAGAGAATCTGGGGCATAACATCGAGGAATATGCCCAATTTAAGGAATAAAGGCAGAAGTTAATGATGCTTGGAGTGGTGAATATTTGAGCCAAAAAGGAAAAAGTCAATGAGGATGTATGTGGTGTAAACGGAGAAAAAAGTCCTTGTTGACAATCAATAGATTAGTTTACGAGGTGAATAGATCTATGTTAACTAACAATAATTATGGGCTAAAGTATTTATTGATGAAGGAACGACACTTAATGTCTTACTGATGTCTACACTAGGATAGTTACTAGTTAAAATGTCTCATATCGAGCAAAATGATTGGTTGTGAGGGCCTTTAATGGAACATGAAGAGAGGTGGTTGGAAATATCCATCTCCCACTTGAGATTGGTATAAGTACCTTTACTTTGGAATTTTAGGTTATGGATATTGATACTACGTATATAATGCTCTTGGGGTAACCATGGATATATGTGGCTTATGTTGTCCCTTCTACCCTGCACCAAAGGGTTAAATATATTAAAGATTGAAGGCATATTACAATCAAAAGTGAAGAAGAATTACTTACTTGTAAGCTGAGCAATAGGAAGCTTATATCAAAGCTTTGAAGTTGTCAAGGCACTTAGACCTAACAAGGATGTGAATCAGGTGCTAGCAAAGATTATAGAAAATAATGGCTTAAAGATGGGAAAAAGGCTAGGTGCCAAACTTTAGGGAATAAGGGAAACAATCAAGCCGTTAGAGAATCTAAGCTATAAAGGGCTGGGATATGAATCTTCCTTGGAGACCCTTATTTCCAAGCAATTGAAGCTAAATAAAGGCAAGATGCAATTATCAACTAAAATTCCACATATTCGTGAATCTTTCCCATCTTTATCTGAAGTGATTAACACACACAACTTAGTAGCCATGATGCGTGAAGATGAAGGAGAATCAAGGAAAGGATTTTGGATCCAGCTAGATGTCACAGGAGAAAGACTCGACAACTGGGAATGTGAGACAACTCCAGATGTCATGTCTTTAAAGTAATATTTCAAAGTGTCATTTAAGGACTATGTCTTATGTTGAACGAATTATGCTTTGTTAATGGAATGAATGCATTTTCTTTTATCAAATATGTGTCTTTTCATTTTATCAACATTATTCTCTTTTGTTTCTGTATTCATTTTTACTGAAATTTCACATTATCTTCCAGAAAATTAGAATTATCGAAACTCCTGTCCAACGCAGTGGTTCCCAACCATCACTTGAGTGACCCATATATTGCAATGGATATGCATGATTATGAGATTGATGATGATGAAGGGGCATCTTGAACCTTTGCTAAAATCATTGAATTCTTTGAAACGAGGCATAATTCCCCACAAAGAAGTTACAGAATTGATTAACATAGGAACTTAAAAGAATAAAAAGAACTAAAAATAGTTGATAATCCTGAAAAGGAATAAATGATCAGTTTGTTTTGGAATATATGGATGTGTTTAGCTGGTGATATCATGACATGCATGGTCTTGACCCAAATATTACTACCCACAAAATTTCTTTATATCCCAATATCACACTTTAAAAGCAAAATTTAAGGAGATTAAGCCCACAAATAATACTAAAAGTTAAAGAAGAGAAGGTCAAACAATGGGAGGCTAGTTTTTTTGAAGTGGCCAAATACCCACAATGGGTTGCTAACATAGTCTTGGTACCTAAAAAGGATGGACGTTTCTGAATGTGTGTGATTATTATGATTTAAATTGTGTAAGTCTGAAATATGATTTTCTGTTACCACGTATTGATGTACTCGTTAATAATACTACAAAAAGTTACCAGTTTTCATTCATGGATGGGTACTTTGGGTATAATCAAATCCCAATCCATCCCAGTGATAAAGAAAAGACTACTTTTGTTACTCAGTGGAGAATATTTTGTTACAAAGTGATCCCTTTTAGGCTAAAAAATATAGGTTCAACCTATCAATTTGCCATGGTGGTACTATTTCATGATATGATGCACAAGAAATAGAAGTATATGTAGATGATATGTTTGCCAAATTAGCTAAAAGGGAAAGCCATGTTGTTATGCTCTAAAAGTTGTTCAAATGTCTACGAAAATATAAGCTACGATTAATCCCAATAAATGCATATTTAGAGCTCTATCAGGAAAGTTATTAGGATTTATTGTTAGCAAGAGGGGTATGAAGGTGGACCTCGATAAAATCAAAGCAATTTGTGATATGCCACCACCTCGATCTTGAAAAAAAGGTACAAAGTTTCCTGGGACACTTGAATTACATATCCCAATTTACTATAAACCTCACTACAACTTGCAAACTGATATTTAAGCTACTATGAAAAAATCATCCTGTAGTGTGGAATAAAGATTGTCAACAAGCATTTAACAAGATTAAATAGTACCTTTTGAATCCTCTAATTTTGGTACTGCTTACACTAGGATGACCTCTGCTATCATATTTGATGATTCGACTAAAGTTAATGGGTGGGTGTGATATTGGGACAACATGATGAACCAGGGTGGAGAGAGCAAGCCATTTATTACTTAAGCAAGAAATTCAATGATTGTGAATCTTGGTAGTCACTGATTGAAAAGACATGTTACAAATTAATATAAACCACAAAGAGATTAAGGTAATATATGTTGTATCATGTTACAGGGCTAATCTCTAAAATGGACCCAATTAAGTATATTTTTGAAAGTCCCCATATATCTTGTCAAGTCTCGAGGCGACAAGTGATACTTTTTGAGTATGATATAAAGTTTATGACTCAAAAGTTTGTTAAAGGAAGTGTCATAGTTGACCACTTGGCTACATGCCTCCTAAAGGATTATTAGCCTCTAGATTCCAGTTCCCAGATGAAGACATTCTTATAATGGATGAAGAAAAGTGAGAAGAATGTATTTTGATGGGGGAACAAATGTGCATGGAATAAAGTCATGTAATAATCTTATTCACAATACATGAACACAAAGTTAAGAGATATTAACATAAAAAGATCTGACTTGATGCTGAAGATGACATAGTGCAGTCTTACAGAGAGATGTCAACCCACAATACCCAAGAGAGAGATTTTAGAGTAGGTAACCACCAAAAAGAGTTATCGTTGCAATTGAAATTAGGGCTTATATCAAAATAACTTATTTTAATAATAATAATTAATTATAATGTTAAAATAAAACCCTATGATATACATTAAAATAGTTTCCTATTTCATTATTTAAAGAAAGGAAGTCCATTAAATCTCTCTTAGTAATTAACTCTTAATTAACAATCTAATGGGATAATTACTAATGCTCATAGGTTATAGGTTAGGTCTTTGCCTAGTGGGCTTGTGGATAATCTAACCCATCACTAATTACCTACAATGAATGTAAACTTAATCCATTCTTAGTTTATCAATTATAATATTAATTGTCTAATTAGTCAAAACAAGAGATTAATCTAATAGCATAATTAATGTTAATCCATATAATATTAAAATGTTTTAATAATCTCCCACTTGGATAACAGTAATTAAATTATTAGGTCAATCAACAAATACATAATTAAGCAATTAACATTTACATAAACATATTGATGTGTGTATATTTATATACCATACAAAATTCAAAAATGAAACCACACACAAAAATCACTTAAACCGATAGGGAAACAAGTGATATTAACATTATCATAAATAAGTTTCAATATTTGAATAGAATGGAATATAAAATGACATTTAAACTGTCATATTACAATCTAAAAAATTTGTTAAGAACTTAACTTAGACTCCCACTAAACCAAGGTTATGTTAAAATTTTCAACAACACCCATATGAGTCACATGATTTTTGAAAACTCCTACGAGTAAGCCTTTGGTTAATAGATTCACCAACATATGTTTACCAGGAATGTGAACCAAATGTGTCTGAGATTCAGTGAACTTTTCTTTGACAAATAGGAACTTAACATCAAAATGTTTAGTGCACTAGAGTTCCTATGATTATGAGAAAAGTTAACAGCAAACAAACTAACGCAGTATATGGTTAGAGGTCGTGATATAGAATCAACCAAATACATGTCAGATATCAGTTTCCTCAATTATATGGCTTGACGGGCAGCCTCATAACAAGTGATATGCTCTGCCTCCATAGTTGAGATAGCTATTACTAATTGCTTACAACTTTTTCATGAGATAGCTCCTCCAAACATCATAAAGATGTATCCATAAGTGGATCTATGATCATCCATACAAGTTGCATAGTTTGAATTGAATAACCCACTATTTCAAATGGCTTAGATCTCCTAAAAGTAAGCATATGATGTTTTGTACCTTAGAGGTACCTCATAACTTTCTTCACAGCCTTCCAATGATTAGGACCAAGATTACTCAAGTATTTACCAAGTACACTGATAGCAAAAGCAATATCAGGTCATGTGCATACTTGAGCATACATAAGGCTGCCAACAGTAGATGCATATAGAATCTTATTCATTGTAATATTTGAATCATCATCTTTGGGACAAAATGATCTAGACAACCTCTCACCCTTTTGTACAGGTATAACATAAAGAGTGCAAGCATGCATATTAAATTTCTTCAACACTCGATATAAATAGGTTGCCTGAGACAAACAAAGAGTGCCACGAGATCTATCATGGTGAATTTGAATTCCTAAGATAAAAGAGGTTTCACCAAGATCTTTCATGTCAAAGTGGCATGACAAAACATGTTTAATCTCATTCAACATAATCACTAAGTTATTGGCCAACAGTATGTTATCAACATATAGTAAGAGTATCACGAAGTTGTCTTTGTCAAATTTCTAATAGATACATTGATTAACAATATTCTCTGTGAAACCAAGTGAGGTGATTATTTGATCAAACTTCAAATATCGTTGTCTTGAGACTTGTTTAAGCCCATAGATGGATTTATTCAATTTGCACACTAAGTGCTCTTTCCTTGTTTCAGTAAATCCATAAGGCTGTGTCATATAAACATCCTTAAGTAAATCACCATTTAAAAATGTTGTTTTGACATCCATCTGATGAAGTTCAAGATCCAACTGCACAACAAGAGCCATTACAATTATGAAAGCATTTCTAGGAGATACTGGTGAGAACATTTTTGTATAATCGATCCCTTCCTTTTGATTATAGCCTTTAGCTACAAGTCTAGCTTTGTATCTTTTAACTTCATCATTGGCCTCTTTCTTAGTCTTAAAGACTTATTTGCAACCATCTGATAACTCAGTCAATTTCCATACATGATTACGATACATAGAGGTCATTTTATCATTCATAGCCTCCAACCACTCAAATGAATGAGAACCTGACATAGCTTCATCATAAGAAACTGGATCTGTGCCATCAACAATGTCTGACTTAAATTCCTACAAGTACACTATGTAATCATATGAAATTGTAGGTCTACAAATCCTTTGTGATCATCTCAAATTAACGATTGGTTCTCCCACATCAGCTATAGGAGCTTTCACAATAGGATCAATTGGATTCTCAACAAAAGTGTTATATCTAATATCATGATCCATAGGCAGAGATGACAAAGATGTCATAGGTAAGATGATATCCACACAATATAGATTGATTACTCTAGGAACATCACTCCCACTGTCCAAATCATCTTCAAAATAGAATGCTCTATCAAATTCAATAACCTTGGTAGTATCATTAGGACAATAAAATTTACATCCTCTAGATCCTGAACAATACATAATGAGGAATCCACTAATAGTCCTGGAATCAAGTTTTTTGAGCTGAGGATTATAGGGTCTTACCTTTGCTCTACAACCCCATACGCGAAAGTGCCTTAAACTAGGCTTCTTACGAGTGAAAAGTTCATATGGGGTCTTTTTAACTGACTTACTTAGAACTTGATTTAGGATATAAGTTGCTTTCTTAAGGGCATCATCTCATAGAAACTCTGGCAATTAAGAGTGACTGATCATGCTTCTGACCATATCCATTAAGCTGTGGTTACGCCTTTTAGCAACTCTATTTTGTTGTGGAGTGCCAGGCATTTGCTTCTGTAAGAATAAAGCAAAAGTTCCTGGGTTTTTGCTTGTTTCAGTGTACCTCCTATAATATTCATCACCTTTATATAATCTTACACTTTTGATTGCCTTCCCAAACTTTAATTCAACAGTAGCTTTAAATGCCTTAAAGGTATCCAATAAGTCAGATTTATCACGCAATTAATCAATCCATCCAAATCTAGAGAAGTTATCTATAATGGTTATAAAGTATCTGTAATTTCCTATAGTAGCAGGAGTAATTGATCCACTAATATCTGTATGGTTCAATTACAAAGTTGACTCAGATCTATTTGCCCCTTTCCTTCTAGCTCTAACAGGAAGTTTTCCCTTAATGTAATCAACACATGATTCAAAATCATAAAAAATTTAAGTCATGTAATATTCCTTGTTTAACCATCATGTCTAATCTCTCTTTAGAGATATGACCCAAATACCGGTGCCATAACATAGAAGAGTTCTAATCAATTCTTTGGCACTTGTGTCCAATAACAACATTAATAGATGCCACAGAGGTAGAATTTGAACTAACATTTGCATTCAAGAAATATAAACCACTCATTAAGCTAGCAATTCTAATATTGACTAAATTAAAGAAAACATCAATTCTATGATTTCCTTGCGATAAGGAATATCCATGTTTGTCTAATACAAAACTAGAAACCAAATTCCTCCTTGAAGAAGGTACATAGACAACATCATATAAAATTAAATTTTGTCTAGAATACAAGTTCAAAACTACAGTTCCTATGCAATCCACTATAGTTGAACTTCCTTCCACTCCCAGAATGGTCCTTTCCTTCTCATTTGGACTCCTATTGTCTCTGAGCTCCTACAAGGAATTAGTTACATAAATAGTTGCTCTTGAATCCAACTACCAAGTGTCTATAAAGGTTTCAAAACTATTGGATTCAAGACAAACTAGAGCTAAGGGGGCAATTTCAAAAATGATACTTTCTTTCTCATGCTTGTTCTTCAGCTTGAGGCAATTTGAAATCTTATGGCTAGGCTTCTTACAGTAATGACATTCACCCTTAAATGTCTTCTTCTTCTTACTCTTTTTCTTTTTATTGTTCTTCTTGAGTTCGAAGAACTTCTTAACATCAGCCTTGCTCTCATGCTTCTTTCCCTTCTACTTCTCATTTCTAGCCTTGCTTGATGAACCTTGAGAGATGTAGTTCACTAAATGATCACATGAACTTGTTGTCTTTAATAACTTCTCCTCCTGAGTCACAATGGACATCATCTGATCAACTGTCCATTCAGCTTCTTGAGAGTTATAGGTGGTTCTGAAAACCCCATATTCAGCTAGAAGAGACTGTAAAACTCTATAGATGAGGTAACTCTCACCCAAGTCTACATTCAAAGACTTTAGCTTGTTGAAGTAATTTACCAGTTTCATCATATGTTTATATACCCCAGACAGTCCGTTGTAATGAGTGGTATCCAGTAAAGAAAGATAGTAAGCCTTATGTGTCTTATCAAACTTCTTGAACTTCTTACTTATAGCCTTAAGGTATTCAAAAGCAGTGTCATTCTCAAGAATACTCTATCTAATGGTCTTCTCTATGGTGTACTTCATAATTGTTAGACAAATTCTATTGCATTCATGTCATTGCTTGTGATAAGCTCTATCAGCAGCAATAAACTCAACAGTAAGATTTGCTGGCTTTGGTTCTCTCATGGCTAAATCCTCTTTAAAGATAATCAGGTACATATCAAGGGACTCATGCCAGTCATCAAAGTTAGTCCCATTCAGAGTTTTCACCACAGATAGTTGCTGGAACATAGAAGCTGATGCAACAAAATTAGGAAACATTAATTATGTCCCACAAACATAATTATAAAACAAGGTTTCCTTCACTAAATTCAGCTTATGTAACTGTATCTCAAGATATTCATTATAATCCCACCTAAAGGTTCTGGATTATAACAAATCAAGAAAGGAAAACTCATGTGTACCACAGATTTGACCACAAAGAGAAATAACACCAAAATGCATCCACGGTTTCCATATCGATAAGATATAAGCAACTATGAAAGCAT
This sequence comes from Delonix regia, assembly GCA_037074485.1. Classification (NCBI taxonomy): domain Eukaryota; kingdom Viridiplantae; phylum Streptophyta; class Magnoliopsida; order Fabales; family Fabaceae; genus Delonix; species Delonix regia. The sequence goes on along the minus strand of CM073454.1, from coordinate 5,716,848 downwards.
TAGTTTAAACAATGATGCTAACCAGTCATAAATATACCTAATTCACAAAAAAAAAAAAATTAACAGTGTCACATTGATAAGGTATGTCCATTGTCAACATAATATACATACACTCCCTCTAGTAGACTTATCATAATATTCAGACTCATCCCTAATAATGACAGTTAAATTGTCCTTAAATGTAAGGAATGAAATAGCAAACATAGTATATGTTGTTAATAAAAGAAACACTATCATGATTGGACCCACGATAGGCGAGCACATAATCAATAGGTGTATGTGACCTAAAGTCACAACATATTCCATACGTAACTTATTCTTTAAGATATATGCCTAAATTAGGAATAAAATCCAACAAATAATACAAAGAAATTGATTTTAATTTATTCACACATAATCAAGGAGAGTGAATTGAATATGTTGTTCTTCATTATGTCTAGTCTGTATCAAAATTTTCTTGGGTAAAAATACCTAAACTACATACTATTTTAAGGCCCTAAAATCTTCAAGAAATTTAAAATTCCTATTTCCAGGGCTCAAAAAATTCTGAAAAAATTACCATAATTTAGAACAAGGCGAATGGAGTTGAACTGTGGAAGTTTAGGGCTCAGACCTCACATGCCATCACGAGCCTCTGCTATGTGTGGCCATCATCTTTAACCTCTAGCGAGTTGATTCGACCTGTTAGATGACCCGACACAACCCAAATTTTGGCTTAATAAATTATAGCATTTTAGGCGTCAAAATAGGCATCAAAATGATCGTTAATTCATGATTTACGAATCCTTTATGGTGATTTTGGCTAATTAGCTTCCATTAGAGAGATTTTTCATTTGAAATAAGGTAGGGTTTCGGTGACCACGGTTCGAAAACAGAGGGGTGTCGACAACGTCAATCATCGTTGACTTTTTGATGGGATAATTACTAATGCTCTTGAGCTGTAGGTTGGGTCTCTGCCTAGTAGGCTTGTGGATAATCCAATCCATCACTGATTACCCACAATAAATATAAACCCAATCCATTCTTAGTTTATTAATTATAACATTAATTGCCTAATTAGTCATAACAAGAAATTAATCTAATAACATAATTAATGCTAATCCATATAATATTAAAATGTTCTAACATAGAAATGGTTTGGGAGAGGTTAAAATATCTCTAAAAGGGAAACAATATCCAATAGCAATCAAACTAGACTTAGAATGCACAAACAATATGGTAGAATACGAAGCTTGTGTTAATGTCCTGCAAGTTGCAATAACATTGGGCATTAAAGATCTAGTTGTTTTAAGAGATTTTGCTTTTATAATTTATCAGTTGAAAGGAGAATGCCAAAATAGAGACCCAAAGTTAGTCCTATATCAAAAGTTTTTGACCAAGTTGATTGAAAAGTTTGAAAGGATTTCTTTCATGCATATGTTATGAGACAAAAATTGGTTTGTTGAAGCTTTATCTACTTTAACAATATGGTGAAGCTAGACTATGGAGTACATGTGTTACCAATACAAATTAAAACTCGGAGTAGCCTTGTGTATTGCATGAACATGGCTAAAGGTGTTGATGATAAGCCATGGTTTCATAATATAAAGACTTACATACAAAGCAAGCAATATCCAATTGGGTTAGTTGAAAATGATTAAAAAGGTCATTCGATGCCTAGCAAAGTATTTCTTCCTAAGCAGGGAAGTGTTATATAAATGATCATGGGGAGGAACATTGCTTAGATGCGTTAATTCAGTTGGGGCCAGAAAAATCATGCCAAAAGTATATGAAGGAATTCATGGAATACATGCAAATGGGCACAACATGACCAGGAAAATTCAACAATATGGATATTTTTAGCTGACCATGGGGAATGACTACATGGATTATGTCAGATAATGCCATAAATGTTAAATATACACTGATAAGATCAATGTTCCAACGTTCTCATTGCCTAACTTTGTGTCACCATAGGTTTTCTCTATATGGGGAATTGATGTGATAGGTTTAATCAATCCAAAAGCCTTAAATGGACATTGCTTCATTCTTGTGGCTATCAACTACTTTACCAAATGGGTAGAAAACACCATAATTCTGCCTTATATTGTCCTTAAATGAATCTTGCAGTCAAAGCTAATAATGAAAACATAAAAAAGATCATTGGGAAAATGACCATCACATACAAGGATTGGCATGAAATACTCACATATGCTCTTCATAGGTACCGTTCAATAGTATGTAAATCAACTGGGGCAACACCATACTCCTTGGTGTATGGAATGGAGGCGGTGACAACAATAGAGTTTGAAATACCTTTTCTTCGAGTTTTGATGGAATCCAATGTTGATGAAGGAGATTAAGTCAAAACTTGATATGAACAATTGAATGTGATTGAGGAAAGACAATTAGTGTCTATATGCCATGGGCAATTATATCACTAAAGAATAGCAAGGGCTTTCAATAAAAGGATTCATCTAAGAGAGTTTAAACAAAGAGAGTTAGTGTAGAGGAAAATTCTCCCAAATCAAGAGGATATCAAGGGCAAATGGTTACCTTTTTATGAAGGACCATATGTAGTAAAGCAAGCATTTTCAGGGGGTACACTTGTTCTAGTTTACATGGATGGAAAGGAGTTAGGAAGACTAATTAATTCAAATACAGCAAAGAAGTACTTCACTTGAGTAGGAAAAAAAACCAGAAAACCAAGGAAAGAGAGGGAAAGAAAAAGTAAAGTTAGAAGCTTAAAAAAAATAAAAAAATAAAAAAGAAAAAGAAAGAAAATGTTAAAGCCCATTAAGTCAAAACTTGAAAAAGCAGCTTAAATGAGAATGGGGAGAACAAGGAGAATGTTCAAGGGAGAGGTCTGGAAGAGTTTTAAAAAGGCTTTTCCTTAATAGCAAATCAACTTGAGACCTTGTTATCAATCAAGTCTTACAAAATGCATGTTGTAAGAAGTGAGTCTATTAAGCATGATTACGAAAGCCATGGTTGAGGACAACTCTATGCAAAGTTGTTCATTTGACCTTTCATTTTGGTTTTTCATTCGGTCAATATAAGTAGTTTATTCTTTTAATAAACTCACTTATTTTGTTTGCTTCTTTAACATTCATTTTGACCTTTTTAATTTCATTCCATGGGCAAAATATTTTTTAGTCGTTATGATACTTTGAATTATTGTCTATTGATAAGCATATTGATATATTAACAATACCTAGTTTAGTTTTTTTAGCTCATGTGACTCTAAAAGTTTATCTAATTCATGCTCTCAATGAAGAAAGTAATACATCGGTTCTAAACTAAAATAATAATAGTAGTGAGAAGTCAAAAAATCAACAAAAGGTGCATCGTTTTTTGGTTCCACAAATTGTATCAAAATAAGATATGCAACTCATTAAAATCTTGGCTGATTAAAGCAAGACAATGTCTAGAGTGTTAAGTTAGTAGTTGACAGTTAGATAAGTTCTTTCATATGGGGCAATGAAGCTTAGCCTAAAAAATAATATTCGGCATAAATAATACTAAAGCATAAAAAGAATTTCACATGTAAAAAAAAAAAAATCAAACTACGAAAAAAAACCAAATAAAGGAATGTTCAAATAAGTATAGTTTCTAAAGTATTCAAGTTTTTAGGGTGGCTAATAGCAACATATGCCTATTCCCCAAAGGAATAGCTTAGTGCTTAAACTAATATGGTTTTCAGCATATGCATCAAAGCATCTCACATATGCACAATCATTGTTATCGAAGTTCTTGCTAGAAGGGATTACATTCCTGTTCATCACACAACCCTTATTTTCTTTTAAAATCCTGTATAGTGTCCAGGTATCTTTCAAAGTCCTATATTGTATCCAAACACCCATTCAAAGTCTTGCATCATGTCCAAGCACCCTTGCCCAAGTCCTACATCATATCCATGCATCTTCCAAAGTGTTGTATCATGTCTAAGCACCCTTTTTAAAGTCGTGCATCATGTCCAAGCACCTTTTTCAAAGTCTTGCATTATGTCTAGGCATCTTTCAAAGTTCTGCATCATGTGCAGGCACCCATATAAAGTCTTGTATCGTGTCTAAGTATCTTTCAAAGTCTTGGATTGTGTCCAAGCACTCTTTTCAAAGTCTTGCATTGTGTCCAAACACCCTTTTCAAAGTTCTGCATCATGTCTAAGCTTCTTTTAAAGTCCTACATTTTGTCTAGACATATTTCAAAATCCTACATTGTGTCCAGGCATCTTTACAAAGTCTTGCATCATATCCAAGCACCATTTTCCAAGTCCTGCATTATGTTTAAGCACCCTTTTCCAAAAGTCTTGCATCATGTCCAGGTATCATTCAAAATCCTGTATTGTGTCCAGGTAATTTCCTTTTCTGCAAAAATCCTATATTATGTCCAGGAACCTTAATTTATATTTTGCAAAAGCCCTGCATCATATCCAGGCTTCCCCACTTGTTGTTTGGGTTCAGCATTGAGTTTAGATACCTTTGTACATTTGCAATCATGCTTTCTTGTTAAGCGTCCTAGTTAGACTTTGTACCACACTCACAGCATTGAGATTCTCATTACCTTCTTGATACACTACATGTTTGTTGGTTTTTCCTAAAAATGAAGTGCTCATCTTTAGTTCTTTCCTTCGTTGAAGATACCCAAAATGCCTTTAGGTCCACTTTCAACAAAGAAAATAATTAAATAGGGGTAACTCCATGCACTTCATTCATGAGGTATTTCTATGTTAGTAAGGTTTCCCATATTTCTCTCATCCTCGAGTATTATCCATTAGAATGGTTTGACAAGGATATAAGAGAATTGAGGCAATTTTTTCTTAAAAAAATTCATAGGAATAGAAGAATATTTTCTTCTTTTATATAAATAGAAGTAGATTTTTGATTGGTGGCTTTGTACCCCTTTGTTGAACAAATTACAAGTTTATATCTTTACTTGTCCATTAGGCAAGTATTTTCAAAAATTGCATTTTCTCTGTACTCAATGACAAGTAAAGAGGAGAAATTGTGAACAATATAATTTGTCTAAATTTTTTTTAAAATAACAATAATTAGAAAAAAAAAACCAAAATATAGAAAAAAATTCAATTAAAATAAAGAAAAAAGTGAATAAAAAATTCAATGGAAGACAAAAGAAAATAAAAAGTAATAATTTCGGATAACTAAAGGATTAAAAAAAATGATAATTGAAAATTAAAACAGATTAAAATAAAGTTATTTAAAAATTCTCCAAATCAAAGGAAAAATAAGATAAAATAAAATTAAAAAAAATAAAACAATAAAATTCTAATGAGATACATGTTAATGTAAAGATAAAATAAAACAAAATAAAAAAGAATATAAAATGAAATGAATTCAAAAATTAAAATAGATGAAAAAAGGGGGTAGGGAAGGAATATCACATAAGAGTGTTGCACTTTTCTCAAACATCATATGTTGGCAATGTGCTAGTAAAAGAAAAGGGGGGAGTACAACGAATGTGTTGGAAAATGATGTTTGAAAAAAGGAGCAACAACTACAATAAGACAACTGGAGAGGAATGGAAAAGAGCTGGACAAATTGCAAAGAAAGGTCTAAAAGGAATAGGACAAGTAAAAAAAAGAGAACATGTAACATTTTATGGGAGCAAGCTGACGGAATAATGAGCTTTTATTCTAGTGTCTCTAACAGGGGTTGAAAGAAGAGTTAAGATGGTCTGCACCTATGAGTTGTTTAGTTCAAGGCTTCTCCTCTTTGATTTATGGTGGCCAAGGTTTTATTTTCTTTCTTTCTTTTGTTGACTTTTTACTTCCAAATTTTGTTTATGGTTTTTGAGTGAGTATTTTCTTTAGATAAGAGTTTTGGTAAAAAGGTTGAAGCAAGAGAAAGGAAGGGAGAGTGGAGACATAATAGAAAAATAAACAAGAGAGAACAGTTAGAGCTTTAGGAAAGAGAATATGAAAAGAGTAGTAAGAGAATATTTGAAAGGACAAAAGGGAGGATAGAAAACACGAAAAATAAAAAGTGAGAAGTGGATAAAAAGTGGCTAAAGTTGAGAGTTGCTTTGTTTTTAGCAATAGTGAATAGGGGAAAAGAAAAAAAATGGACTGTGAGCATGACAAAGAAGGAAAAAGAAGAGAGAAGGAGGAATATCTGAAGATTAGAAAAAGAGTTGAATTTGAGAGAGAGCATTCTTAGAACGATAAGGGTAGCTAAAACCCGAGAATGAAGGGAGTTGAGCATACTCTCTTTAAGTCACATTTTTTCATAAGCATCATGCTATGGTTGGATAATTTCTTTTGAATATACAAAAAACCATGGGTATGTCATTGCAAGGTTCATTTAATTTTTCTATAATAAGTCTAAAAGTAGGTTGTTGTATGGTTTCTGTCCTTTTTGCTGTCATGAACGTCAAAGTGTGTTGCCACATAAGTTCTTCCTTCTTGTTGTCATGAATGTCGTGCATTTACTTAATAAAATCTCTCTAATTTTTAGTCAAACTTTGTTTGTTTATTGCATAAGCTTTCCTTAATCTTTTGCCACAAGCTTCAAGGTAGGTTATTGCTCATTCCTTCCCCCCCCCCCCCCCCCAAATTTTTTAACCATCATAAAGCTTATTTTGTCATTGCATATTTATCCAATTTACTTAAGTCTCACACGGCAATACTAATGTCTCATTAAGTGCTTATGAAGATGTTGGTCTTACACGACAACATTAATGTTAAGAAAAAAATAAATGTTTGAAGGATGTACTTGTGGAGGTGTTGGACCTCACATGGAAAGGAATTAAAAAAGGAAGTATCTATGGAGGGTTGGAACTCATTTGACATATTTTAAATGAGAGTACCTATGGAGGTGTTGGACCTCACATGACACATTTTTTTAAAAAACTAAGCGTTGGTGTCTGGTGTGTGTGGGTGGCTTATTAATTATCCATAGATGTAGGTGTGTGTTAGCGTTAAATAAAACATTAAGGAGTGTTTGTGTGTATGAGTGTCCAATTAAATATTCATTATTACATAGTCATTACGAGAGACCAAGAATACATCATAAACAATCAAGCTCAAAGCAATTTGATAACTTAACCTTACTAGTCCTACCACTAATTTGCCATCCTTACTTGTGTGTCTCTTTGCACCTTGATTTGAATGTTTCTTAGCCATAATTCCATATCATTTTGACAACCAATAAATCATGCATTAAACATCACTAACATTACACAACTCATAGATAAATCATGTCACAATAACATTGACACCATAGGAGACACAATTAAGTTCAAAGTTATGCACCAAAGTAAACCCCATGTGAGTTAGATAAAATGGACATCCATGTACATCATCTTAGGAGACAAAATTCAACTCAAAATTGCACACCAAAATGAAGTAAGAGTGAGTTCCACAACATTTTTTTTTTCTAGTTGCTAAGTTAACTCCAATTTACCCTATAAATTAGACATATAAAGGGTTCATATATTTAAAAATCAGCTCAAGATGCTTTCTAGATCAATAACAGAAAATTTACAAAGTTAACTATACTTGAGTTGTCTTGTCACAGAGTTGTGTACACAACGTTGTACAAATGATATACCTATTGATCAATATAAATTCTAAAAAAAAATTCAACAACAACAATGACATACCTGATGACATGTATACCAAATTTTAACTTGAAAGGATATACAGACACTTCCTAGAAAATTCATCAAATTGACCTATGGTAAAATTTACTAAAATAGAACATGTTCAGGACAAGTACTAAAGTTCACCACTTATTCCACTACTCTATTTTCTCTAATTGCTCAATAATGTATGTTAATCAATGGTAAAGTGTTATATCTCAAAAGAACCCAACACCAATTTATCCTATAAACTAAACATATATATGGTTTACATACTTGAAAATCAGCAAAAGAAACTTTCTAGATCAATACCAGAAAATCCACAAAGTTGACTATACCTGAATTGTCTAGTCACATAGTTGTGTGTACAAAGTTTTACAAATGGCATACCAATTGGTCACTATAAATTCCAAAAAAAATTCAACAACAACAATGACATGTATACCAAATCTCAACTTGAAAGGATATATACACACTTCCCAGACAATTCAAGAAGTTGACCCATGGAAAAATTTGCTGAATCAGAACATGTTTAGGACATGCACTAAAGTTCACCACTTATCCACTACCCATCCTAGATAAAAAATTAGGGAAAAATTCATCAAGAATCTACACATATGAAATAACTTTGACATTATATTGCAAGGTAAAGTGACATCATATGAGATACCATAAAATTCACAAAATTCACATGAGCCACATTGAGCCTAAAAATAGATATGTGAAGTGAGCAAAGCAATTCATCAATCATCTTGAGATAAAAAACCATTACCATATCAACATCTCCATGGTGACTAATTAACATCTAGCCCATGATAATTTCAGCCATCAAAAGAAAATTAGAAAAAAAGAAAGCAAAATCAAAGAGAAGTATGAAGAATTACCTAGAGTCCTACCTTACCCTCTGTCCTCCTTTCTTGCTTCCTTCACTTTAATATTTCTAAGCCTCTCAAAACCTCTCTTTCTAGCCTCGTTTCTTCTTCGTTTCTCTCTTCCTCTCCTTTCTTTTTAAAGAAAACTCAAGCTCCCTTTCTATCCTTTTTGCTCTTCTCAACCACCTTACCATTCACCATTTTCTCACCTTTTGCTCACTTTTCCCTCTTGCTTTATTTCACATGTTCCCTTAATCTCTTTTCTTCTTTCAATTTCATTATTTCATTTTCCCTCTTCCAGCCTATTAATTTCTTACATGTCCTCCTTTATTATTTTTTCAACTTAATTAAAGTGAGTAGTGATTGATTTTCTCCACACATTATCTTGTAGTATATTTAACTCACATGCTCTCTCTTAAACTTTTATTTTTCTTCTTAATTTGAAGACAAGTTGATTTTTTTTCCTCTCTTTTTTAATTTTCTTATTGAAATATCCTTATTCCAAATTTTATTTTTTTTTCCAAATTTTTAAATTTCATGCTTTATATTATTGCTTTCCATTGTCTCTCCTTTATTTATTGAAATTTTTTATATTTTCAATTTTTTCTTTTTTTTATTATTGTTATTTTATTCATTTCTTGAATATTTTATTTTCCTTTTTTTCCTTGATTATTATTATTTTTTAAAATTTTCTGGAAAAATTACAGTGTTCATATATGTCAATTCATGACAAGTGTTATGCTAATGAACTTTTGCTCGCGTATGCAATTCAAAGAAGTCCTTTATACGCTACCATGCTTGGTGAGAAGGAGTACATCCAACAAGTCTGGTGACCATTCTTTCAGCCATGGAGGACGATAACCATGACAGGAGCAGCTGATCTTGTCGTTCCGAAGCATGAAACTCATTTGAAGCTTTACCACATTCTGCATCTTCAACAGAAGAAAATAATCTTGGAAATTTCTCTCAAAGAATAAAATCTTGCAAGTTATGTCCACAATTAGCTGCCAAAATCAACTATCTCCATAAAAGGTAGTTTTTGTGATCAAGCTCGACTGAGATATTATGAGAGAGAGATTGGGGAGTGAGGTCCATATAATACAAATGGGCCTTACTGCCTCTTTTCTATTTCGTTTTCAAGAGGTTCTTGTTTTTTTGCCTTCCATAGATAAAAGTTTATCTTTCGTTTTTTATTTATCATAAAATTATTATTTTAATATTTTATTTATTAAAATCTTTATTATTTATTAAAAAATATTATATTTAATTAATTCTTCACATTTTTTTAAAATATTAAATTTAGTTTCTATATCAAATTTAAACCTTAAATTCAATAAGTTAAATATAATATTATTTTAAATGAGAAATTGAGTATAATATTTTTAATAAATAAAAAACTAAAATTATAATTTTGTGATAAGCAAAAAATTTAAAAATAATGTTTTACTCCCTTTATGTGTTGAAGACTTGAAGAAATATCCACCTAACAAAATCAACAATGTCTTAAATCATTGAAATTTTATAAAGACATTCCTCGGTTGAATTCAAAAGCTAACTCAACCATTGTACTCCAATAAAGATGATTCTTTTATAAGCTTTTTAATTTGATAGATTAAGATAGTAATAAAGAAATAATATATATAAAAGAACGAAAATATAAGAAATAATAAAAATAAAAAGGAAGAAAGAGAAAAGGATAGAATAGAAAAGAAAGAAAAAATTGATTAAATATCATGTAATAACAAACAAACAAAAAAGCGAAAACATGTTTCAGTCTCTTAATTTTATTTATTGTTTTAGATTAGTTTTTAAAGTTTGAATCAATTAAAAATAATTTCTTTAGTTTTAAACTCTTATCAATTTCCCTTATATAATGTGCCCAAGAAACACATGTAAAATTAATTTAAAACTTAAGTCGAAACATTTTAAATTTAAAGCATTAATGTAAAATAATAAATAAAGTTAAAAATCAAAATATAATTTTTAATATCTTGTATTATGTATTTTTTTCTCCCATCCAAAAAGGTTACCACATGTTATGCACATATTAGCATATTTTTATTTAACGCATGTAAGGATGGCAAAAGATTAAATTTAGATTCACAACTTTAGGGTTTAAAGTTGATAGGTTATGCTTATATGATGATTTGTATTTACTGAATTCACCAATTTGACAATTAACAATATGTATTTAAAATTAGAAATTGAAATTCGTAATTTCTTAAAAACAATAACTTTTATAAACTGGACGTGTGTTAAAATGAGTCAAATTTTGATTCAAAAATTAATATTAAAATAATTAAGGAAGGACATGAGTCATGTTGGCTTTGTACAAGTTTTGGACCTTGACAAGTTTATGACTAGGTATTTTATTTTAAATTTATAACAAATATATTAAAAAAATTTATCCTAAATAAAATAAAATATATAATATATTCACACTTTTAAATATATAAATAAAATATATTATAAAAAATAAAATTGACTTAGCTTGATTCAATTTCAAAAAATTAGTGATCGGCCAAGTGTTCAATATCAATTTATTTTAAAATGTTTATATTATTTTATGTGTTACATATATTTATTTTAATTTTAATATTATATTTTTTTGTTTATTATTTATTATATTTTAAAATATTAATTTAATCAAATCTTTCTCTTGTTAGTAATTTAATAATATAACTCACTTTTTAAAAATTTGCCAATTATAATTATATTGATAAAATAATTTAATTTATTGTCGCGGTACTTCAACAATCCATTTCAAAAAATTCAGCATAATCAAAGACACAGGCCTCCTCGGTTCTCCTCAAGCCTTCACCGCCGCGCCGCCATTTTCGTCGAAGTATCCACCAATTGCCGTTAACCCAGCCACCCGCTCCCGCGTCCCTCCATAGCGTCCCAGATCGCCGGCGACGTTAGAACAAGCGGGCAGCCAGCTAGCTCATCGTCCTCGACGGCCCGCTGCAGTCTACCAAGAATTAGGGAGGAGAGCAATTTAGCATCTGTTCCCTCCTAAAGTATTAGCTATCCAGTAGCCACCATCTTCTCCACAGCTTCGTTCAAGGTTGGTATTACGACTTCACTTGTTCCGTTCGAAAAGAAGCCTGATAGTTCATACACAATCTGAAAATTACAGAGGCTAGGGTTCATGATGAATTGCATGTGAATTTAAGAGAGAGTTAGTATCATTTGTTGCTTTAGATTGGGCTAGGGTCCAAGCCCTGTCCTTCCTGGCCCATTAACAGGTACATTATAATTTTGGGGCAATGTTTTCTCAAAAGCCGTCCACTAGAACTTCACTGAAATAGGCTCGAGCTGCAAAACACCATTTCTCTACTTTCCCCACTAGACAACCATTCTTTTACCTTGTTTTCTTTTTCCACTTTCTAAACTCCTTTCCTTTTTCCCTCACTTTCTTTCTCATCTGTTTCAAGGGAAACCTGGAATGGAGCAGAGGTTGGCTAATTCTTTGCATTTGACGATAAATGAGAAGAAGTTCATTGAAACAGCTCTGCTTTCAGAGCTTCGAGTGGATGGTCGCCGTCCCTTCGACTACCGTAAGCTCACTATCAAGTTTGGCAGGCAATTAAATTTCTTTCCCTTGCACGCTCTACTCTGTTCAGAGTTTTTCATATTTGATCCATTTCTCATACTGCTAAATATTTTTGTGGGTTGTTGCAGAGAGGATGGTTCGTCTGAGGTGCAACTGGGGCAGACCCACGTGATGGGCTTTGTGACAGCTCAGCTAGTTCAGCCTTACAGAGACAGGCCCAATGAAGGCACTCTTTCAATCTACACTGAGTTCTCGCCCATGGCTGATCCTTCATATGAGCCTGGTCGTCCTGGAGAATATGCTGTTGAATTAGGGCGAATTATAGACCGTGGTTTGAGGTGATTTTGTTTTTCTTTTAGTTTTCACCTCTCATTGTTCAGTAGTATCTTTTCTGATCTCATTTGTAATTGATGTAAGGAGGGAGTGATTTGTTTTAGATGTTAAATCTTGTAAATGAATTAGATGGTCTTTTGTTCCATTTTTGTTATGGAAGCTTATGTGGAGAAATAACCTCTTCTGAGTAAATTATAAAACATTTTCTATTTTGCTTATAGTCTGCATATACCTATCTGAAGATTCAAAGTGAATCTGCAGGCAAAGCAGAGCTGTAGACACAGAATCACTATGTGTTCTTTCTGGGAAGCTGGTGTGGGCCGTTCGAATTGATATCCATATACTAGACAATGGAGGGTGAGCTATAGTTTAATATTCTTTGAATATTGTCAGCTTTGTTCTCCCTTTGTTCTTCACCATACATGTTAGTAATTTAGCTGAATCAGCTCAACTAAGATTTATTTCGGACTGACTGGAGATGCTAATGCTATGTGTACAATTCTTTTGTTGGGAATAGAAACCTTGTTGATGCTGCCAATATTGCTGCTTTGGCTGCTCTCTTGACATTTCGGAGGCCTGAATGCACATTAGGAGGAGAGGATGGTCAGCAAGTGATTGTGCATCCACCTGAGGTTGGCTTCTTTGATTTAAGAATAAATATTCACTTCTGGAAACGTTTAATGACCTGCCTTGTTTGTTATTTTGATAGGAATTATGGTTTAAAAATCCCAGTTAGTGGGCAAGTTTCACTTTGACAGTAATTTATGATCTTGCAACATTCCAATTATTATTATTATTATTTTGTCCAAAACAATCCAATTTTTATTTAGTTGGATTGCATTGTTGAATTATCCAAGAAAGCAGGATACTCATTTGATTTTTCAGTTGGAAGTATAATTTGTATAAATACTAGCATTTCTTTTGTGATTCTTATAATTTGTTGTTTGATTACAAAACTTTACTTGAACAAGCTTGTATCATCCTGATTAGAAAGAAAAGCGTAATTGAGTTGGGTTCCAATATAGTATATTAGCTTAAGGAGGCCAATGCTCCATGAATAAGTACCAGTTATAGCTCTTTCTATGTGCCCTTTACTGTAGTACTGAGCATTAATTGACAGGTCCGGGAGCCACTTCCTTTGATTATACATCATCTTCCTATAGCTGTGACCTTTGGATTTTTCAGTAATGATAATATTATGGTATGATTTTTTTCTCTTCTCACTTATGTATGCATTTCTTGAGGTTCATTCAACACGAGTTTCTGTCTGATTTTAAATGGTACTTTCTAGGTGATAGACCCAACCCACCATGAAGAGTCTGTAATGACAGGGCGAATGACTGCTACGCTCAATGCAAATGGTGATGTTTGTGCTGTTCAAAAGGCTGGAGGGGAAGGAATCTTTCAGCGGGTGATCATGCATTGTCTGCAACTTGCTCATGTGAAAGCTGGTGATATTACAACCAAGATAAAAAATGCAGTATGTTTTCCATTTATGATGCATAAGGTTTTAGGAATTGAGTTGGTTTGAAATCATGACCCTTGTTCTGTTAAATGCTAAACTTGAATGGTGCCAAATTCTTTATGAAAGTCATCTGAAATGTGGCCAATGTTGATACAAGATACAAGGTCTTCAATACGGCTTATGACGTTGAAGGTCATGTGCTTATGTGGATAGCTGGTAGAGTATTAATTGTGGAATAATGTGTCTTTTGTTTTGGAGGAGTCCACCCAAAATTACAAACCAAGTTTATTGGATAATAGATAGTATAAGGTAAAATTACTTTGACGTGTCAAATTATAAGATAGGGCATAAAAGGTTTTGCTGTTAGTGAGGACAGATATCTAAAATCAATGTGCAAATTCAGGTCTGCATGAACATTGAGAAGTAAATTGAGACTTTTGTTACTTCATGTGACTAGTGAGGCTTTTTCCTATGTAGCACTTCTATTTTTATAGGCATGTCACCTATATAATGTATATTTCTGCTGATTCCTTTCTGTTATAACTGAAACTGGTATAGGTTGATTCATACAACACAGAAAGGGCACTACGGAAGATTAAGCGTCGCTCTTCTGCTGCCTTAGATGTAAGTGGTTCTGCTGTCAAATTAGAGGAAAAGCAAAGTCAGTCAGATGGTAAGAAGGATGATTGTCATGTAGGCCAATTGAAGTCGAAGGATGAGGGAAGTTCTATGGAATGTGATACCAAAACACCTGGAAAAATACGAAGTAACGTTAGGGATGAAGTCTCAAAAAATTTCATCGGGGGTCCCTCAAGTTGGTATGATATCAGCCTATCCAAGAACTAATGGCTTCCTTTTTTTTATTGGGTTTTTGTAATGATTAGTTGTTGGCATTGTCATTTTTGAGTGTGGTCCATTTTAATACTGCTAAACTCGTTCTTCCATATATGTAAAGATGATTTAACAAAAAATTTATGTATTCAATAATACCAATAGTTGCAGTGTGGCACATTAAATTAAAAAGTGTAAAGAAATATTCATAAATAGTATAACCAATTTAGACTGAAGACTAAGTATGTCCAAAATTGTGTAAAAAGAAACTAATGGAATAGTTTGACAGTGATGGGCCCATGGTTTTCTAGAGGGCTGAGTGATTTTGTAAAGGGGAGGAGAATAGGGAGACTTGATGAGGTGTATATGGGAATGGGGAAATGGAGGGAATGTTGTAACTAACTAGTCACATGGGTTTTGAGTTGGAGGAGAGAGAAAGTTAGGCTGTTAGAGGAGTATATCAGAGTGGTTTTCCCTTTTTGTTGGGCCCGCCCGGCCGAGGAGGTAAGGAAGAATTCAGTATTAGCTTGCGAGAGTCTCTGGACTCTCGAATACCAGAGGAGTGCCTTTTCTTATTTCTATCCTTACGTTTTCATGCTGTAATCCACCTACTGCTACTGTTCTATGGAATAGTTGCAGACTACTTTCATAAATAATACCAGTGAATTAGTCTCATTCCTAAGTTTATTGTGCTGGGTCTCATCAGACAGGAGAGAACTCTTAATATATACTTAGAATCCTCTGCAAATGAGGTCCTGAGTTCAGTCTATATCAAGAAGAATAGAGATAGGTTGGTATTGTGGGGGACTTAATCAAGTGATATCTAACCTTTTTTCCTTCTCTTCCTCAGGGATCCATACTCCGAGGGTGTCAATTTTGATAATCTTAGAGCTTCTCTAGCGTCACGTGGTAATAACTTTTGTTTTCAATTCTATGTGCATGAAACTTAAATATTGCACTTCACTTTTTCTTTCATCCATTATGATCTTGGCAGTGATATGCCTTCTTATTGGCCCTTTTACACTTACATACATACATACATACACATGATTATTTACGTAGTGTGTATTGATCCACTAGCACCTGCCTGCACTTGGGGGTTGTTCAATTATAAGTGAAACAAAAAAAAGCAACGCTAAACTCTCATGTTTTTTAACAAAATTAATTTGATTAAGTGTTATATACTTATATTTCATAAAACAATGGCACTTTAACTTCGAAATTTTGGGTAACATTGTTTATTTAGCTGTTTGGGTGTTTGGAGTGTAATGGTTCTTTAGGGTGGTTTGCTTACAGATGCTACGAGAGATTGGAAAGATGTTAGTGCTTTTAGGCTTTCCTTCTGGTGTTCCTTTTCATTTTTGGAGGATTCCTTGTCCACCTTTATGCGATTCTCTTCTCTCTCTAATAATTTTGTCTATCTTTAATAACAGAACCAATATTTCTTCCGATGTTAGTTTTGGCTGTTTGGCTAATATTTTCAAAACCAGGCAGTTGGTGAACTGGTTGTGGGAGTGGTTCACGGCTGTTCATTTTAGTAGCAGAACCAATAAGAGGTGAAATGCAAACTGTGCAAGCCAGTATGGTTCATCATTTTTTTGCTAAATGGCTTTAAGGTTTAAACCAAACTTGTTGACGGATTTGGGGGGGTTCTCTCTCTCTCTCTCTCTCTCTCACACACACACACACACACACATTTGAGTTTAGAGCCAGGGTATGAAAAGCTAATCAAATCCCATGGCTGTGGGTTGAGTCAATTATAGGAGTGGTAGAGATATAGAGAACACATCTTAGGACTAGGGCTAGTTGGTTAAGACACATAAATATCTGAAGATTTTTGTGATTTAGGAATGTTATTGTGATGATGATTTATTATATAGTTTAATATGTCTTGCTATAAAATTTGGAAGATAGGATATTGAGATGGATAACATATCTAAATCTTGAGATAGCGGTGCTAAGATGTTGAGAACCAGAAAAATTTGATTAAGCAATGTGAAATGTTTGTTGTCGTTCATTTATTTTTTGGTAGGAATTGCTATTCCAAATTTAATGGTTTAAAATTGCTCTTTCAGATTCAAGTTAAGTGTAAGTTTTAATTCTTTGTATTTTTAGCATAATTGATCTGTTAAATTCTTTTTCTGACTTATGTCATTTGATTGAATACTTTTTGTCTTGTGGTAATACTGTAAAAAATTGTTATGTTGTGTAAACCCATCAGTAAATTGTCATAATCTTCTCACAGAAGAACTCATCTAGGCAATAAAGGCGAGGCCTGGGGCGACTGACTGAATGGGCATCCCTTGAAGTGTAAGAGGAAATGGCCCCTTCTGTTGCAGTGTTGCCTGACCTTTATTGCCTAGGCAAGCTCCTGGAGTGGCATTGACTACAATTGGACAAATTAATGTTATCAATTAATTGGAGAACAAGAAATTATTGTCTTATATAACTTGTCAACATTGTCAGCCGACAAAGTACAAACTAAAGCTTTTAGAAAGAAATCAGCGCTTGTACACAGCATATGTATATAAGTCTTATGATGAGATAGATACATAATCTTGCTGTAACTTTCCTAAATTGAGCAGGACAGTCAACTGCTAGCAAACAAAAGTATTCAAGAAGCGAAACAATGTCTACTGAAGCTAAGCCAGAGGATCCACCACAAGATAGTAGATCAGATTCTTCAACAATTGACACAACCCCAAATACCGTGCAAAAGATTGAAGGTATGACTCTGAAAGATGCAGTGAAGCCCAAGAACAAGAGAAAGAAAAGAGCTGTTTCCAATCATGAAAGTTAGATGAGCCGTTGTCAGTTTATGCATTACCGCTGACCATGTACATTGTCTAAACTGTATGCCTGGGAATTTTTTTTTTTTTTTTTTAACCGAGGGAATGTAACCCTGAAGGATACATTGAAAAATTCCAATGGATAATGAAGGATTCTTTTTTTTTTTTTACTGTGATCAAAATTTAATGCTTCACACTGAAAAATGTCATTATTCAATTGATATTATGATGGAAATCATTGATTGGAATTCTCGTTAATCACTGTAATTATTAGTTACTCCTAGGAATTAAACACATGCTTTATATGTTTCATCAGTCCCTAATTGTTAAGGATTTGCCTCACATTTAATGTCTTTCCTAGAGTAGTATCTCCTATGTACTATAAATAGCATGTATTCTTTATTGTTTTACAGATAGAATTTCAGACCCTTTGTCATGGTATTGTAGCTTTGTTCTCTTTTAAATCCGTTTGACCTTCATTACCTTCTTTTTTTTTTGGTCTGTCTGTAGCCTTCGTTGCTATTGGACATCACCTATTGCCTTTGTTTCTTATTCCCATTTGATTGAAACACCTTAGAGATCACAGAGAACTCACCAACCGGCCTTCCTTGGTTGACGGGCCTCTACCAGCCACCGCACGCACCTTCGCCACCACAAAGTCTCTGAAGCAAGTTACGCGCATTAGCATGTGAAGGCGCGTGACATCCTCTTCAACACTGATGCCCGTAGCACATGCCAAGGTTTTTACAGGTTAGCCCAAGTGTCCTCCTAACATGTTTGGGAATTGTCCATGGTGTTTCTCTTATTCATTTTTCTTTTTCACCTCCTTATTCGCTGTTCTTTGTCTCTGTTCAAAGTAGTTGCTATCCTTTTGCACTCTATATTATGTTTGAGTTTTTCGTCACCAACACCGCCTCTGACCTAACTATTGGCGATCACTCTTCTATAACGGGTGAATTGCTAAATATTCTAACATTGTACAAGTTGAATGGAAAAAAAATCATTTGAAGTAGTCTCAACTGGTTCATAAAATTTTTAAAAGGACGAGGCAAGCTGTGTCTTTTGCTTGGTACCAATCCTAAACAAGGAAATCCCAATTGTGATGCTTGGGATGAAGCAGATTCCATGGTAATGTCCTAGTTTTAAGAATTTCATGTCACCCGTGATTAGTGATACCTGCATGTTCATGGGTTTAGCTAAGGAAAATTGAGATAGAGCCCAAATTTATTAAAAAAAAACCAAATCTCAAACACCAAACAAGGAAACCAAACCATCCCCGAGCGTTGAAACAGTAAACAAAAGAAGAAAACGAAAAAGTCTCACATTGAATAGTTAAACGATGAGAGAAGTATAAGTGTTGAAATCAACCTACAATTTAGATAAAGTTTAACTATCAATACTTCAAAAAAAAAAAATCTAACAACTCTTTTGTTCTAACTTAAACCAAAACCCATAACTCTTTGACTAATAAAATTTGTTGAGAGGGCTTTGGCAGGAGATGAACCACTCTAGTCTTAATTTATGAGTTCCTTTCAGGGTTGAACGTCGAGTTTGATGCGCGGTCAAAATGTGAAGTTCAAATGGAAAATGAGGCACAGTATTATTCGGCCCTGCATTATGCGTTCGCTTGTGCGTTGAGTAATTATTTCTCACGCAACTTTTCATTTTCCAGGGATAAAAATTCTCAGAAGTGTGAGAAAAGAGTCGAAGTTCTGGTATAGTTTCCCTCATACTCGAATGTTTGCACTAGAATGTTGGCTTGGGTAATTCCTTACTTACAGCTAAAATTTTTATTTGTCACTGGGTGGATCAAATGTTGCTCCATCATCTTTAGTGACTGTAAGTAGTTCTCTCAATTCATGTCAGTCATGTTTTGAACTAGGCTGTCAGGAAGATAGTGTATCTACCCCACTAATTTGCAAAAGTTCGTGGTTAATGCCAGAGTAAACTAATTTTTTGGTTTAAAAGTGTTATTGAATTTTTTTTTTTTTGGGACCCCTCGCTGAAGTAAAAATTGTTCCAAATCTTTGCTATCTTGAAGCTGAAGCTGTGCTGCTTTATTTTCTTAGAACATGTGACTCACTAATAACTTGAATGAAATGACCTTGCATTTATTTTATTGCGAAAAAGTGTCTAGCTACCATTGAATTTATTGTGTCTTTTGATGTGAAATTTTTTTTTTTGGGGTCCAATATAAAATGTGGAGGATGTTAGTTAATCTTCACGTAAAATGAGGAAGCATATCCTTATAGTTCAGAATAAGTATTGAACAACTTGGGAAGTTATGCAGCAACTAGACGAGCCTGCAGCACTTCAGCAACTGTCATAATTTTATAAGATTTTGCGTTAAATTTTTTCATGACACTTTTTTATACTCTTCTAAATTAGCTCTTAACCTTCGTTACGTAAGCCCTTCTCATGTCAATGATGAAATTCCTTGGCATTCAAGTAAGCCCTTCTAAAGTCCCTACAAAAAATTGTTTGCCGCATCGTTGCTCTAGTCAGATTTACCAACTACTCCAGTCCATGCTAGACAGCATTTCTGCCATTCAGCTAATAGAACTTTTCTTACACATTCTTTTTTAATTGATCCTAGTATATTTGTTGTACAATAGGAGATTTGGTTTATCTATCACCACTTTTAAGAGATAAATATGGTGTCCCATAAGTATCAACATTCTATTGTACATTTTTAATAATCATAAAAAAATACCTTTTGATCCTATATTATTAAATTTAGTTTATTTTAGTTTTTCACCAATTAAAAATTTTGAAATAATACTTTATTTTTAAACTTAGTCTCATTTCGATCTTTCATAAATTGAAAGAGTTAAAATAATCCTTTACATATCAAAATCTAACTTAAATAGTCTCTATTTAAATAAAACTAAATTTAAAATTTAAAAGTAAAAATTATTTTAAAAAATTAAAAATATAAACAATTAATATACAAAATTATGAATGATTAAAAAAATAAAAAAAAATTTCGGTACATTCACAATGTTAAGTGCATCAATACACATAATTATAATATAAAAATATAATTATATTATTACTATTTTTTAATTAATATTATTACAATTATATTCTTATATTATAATTAAATAAATTAATACATTTAAATTTGTGAAGGCACAAAAAATGACACCTTAAAAATATTATTTAACTAATTTTTAAGTTTGGGACATCAAAGTTATCTGTGAGCCACTTTTAACGCCAATATCTTACTCATTGAAATTCTCTTATTTCTCAGAGCGATATTCTTAGTGATCGTTTCATTCCCCCCCCCCCCCCCCCCCCCCTTTTTTTGTTTTTTTAATAAAAAAATTCATTTATTCATCTCATTCTGAACCAATAGGAGAATACTAGCTACCTATACCCATTTTTCTTTGAAGTATTCTATCTTTTTATTTTCTTTTCTCCTTTCCTTCTTTCTTTTCATGTTTCTCTTCTACCTTCCAGTGCATTTTACTCTATATAGCGAAGACAACCCATGCTCCGCTTGACCAAAAATGAACTAACATCCACTAATCAACCACTAGGAAGCCATTTCAAATGGGCCAAATCTTCAATAACATGTTTGGTATGTTTGAATCAAGTGGAGTGAGTGAGAACGGGAGCGGTAATCAGTATATTACAGTGGAAATCTTGAGACAGAAAGCAATCAACACTTTGGGAGAGTACTAACACATGCTAGAAAATTACGCCAGTTCGGCTGTTTTGAAGGAAGATTTCTACTTCTGCAACCCCCCATTTTTATGCAATATTGTCTTCCCAACAGTTTCGGGATCTCCATTTTTCAACAAGCAAAGCAACTCTTCTAAAGACATTCATTCATCATAAATAATATGCTACGGTGACTTCGGAAGACATTGATCAAAGAAAAGTAGCTGAATTCACTCGAATTTCCTGCGGCCATAAGCCCCTTCTTCCCACCCTCATTGTTGCAATGCAGTTAGTGTATTTCCTACCAGTTCTGGGGATCAACGACTTTGACATCAACAAAGGAAGTGGGGAAATCAGAAATTGGATCTCAAGAAAGAGGATACTAAATGGAAAAGCATATATGCGAGTGGAATTATTCATTATGCCTGCACGTTGAACATCTTACCTGCTATCAGTAGCATTCATCACTAGTTGAGTTCAACCAACAGCCACAAACACACACAAGGACTTTTCCATCTCAACTTTCTTCATCAAGTTAAGCTTAATAATAAACCGAGTCCTGAGACACCTTGGCCACTAAATGCATAAATATATCACTAAATCAGAAAAGGTCATATGTCCCATTCACCCTTTAAAAATCACATGTTCCTACCTGTTTTTGGGATCAAAATTTTCAATATCAGCAAAGGAAGTATATGAAATTGTCATACACCAGTTGTGGTTATTATTTATTCTGCACGCTAACATTTTGCCAACTGCTGGTATTCATCACTAATTGAGTTAAATTGACAGCTGTAAACACAAGCATGTTTACATTTCAACTTTCTTCATCAAGTAAAGCTTAATTAATAAACATTAGGTTCCAAGCAACTTTGGCCACCAAAACTTAATACATTAAATACATCTCTATATTAGATAACATACATGTCCCATTCACCCTTTACAATCTGCGTCAAGTTCTTAAAACTTCAAATCATAATATTTGCACGGAAATTAGTTATATGAAAGTTAAAAGAAGAAAGAAAATGAGCAGCACAAATTCACATGATTGAGTCCCACCTGTCCTTTTTCCATCTATCACTCAACATCTACCTACTCGGCTTATCATCAGATTGTAAAGTTGGACAAAAACAGAACATAAGAAAACCACATATTTTCCAATTTTGCACTGTGTATTATCAAAAGCAGTTCAAATATTGTACTCATGACTTGTGAGCAAAAGCAAGCTAAGCCCAGGGTAAACGAACCATATCAGAATTGCCAGAAGAATTACCTGATAACTGAGATGCTACTTCATATTCAGCAACTAATTTAGGAGCCACAACAGAATTCAGCGTCTCCGACTAAGAGACTTATTATGCAAATCTAGCAAGCCTTGGAGAGTCTCCAAAGACCATGCCTCATCAGTTTGGGCATACACTTTTTGATTTAAAGAATCTATTATAATGCTGACATTACCAAACCCATATATTTGATGACCATTGTGCATTCTACCAGGTTTAAGCTTGAATAGCAAACCATGTTGTTGGGCATGAGCCTCAATGACCTCCTTCAAGCTCATATCTTGTATACCAGCCACACCATCCACATGGGCAGCACCACCCAAGCCTGAAGCAGCTTGGGGTTGAGCATGGGCTGCTGCTTTCTGCTGAGCCTCAAACTGCCTTTGCTCCAGTACCCTAAGATAGCTGATATTTTCTTTCAAACCAGGCTGAACCACCTCCATACCTTCAACAGCTTGGTTCATCATATCAAGACCGCGATTAAGCTGATATCGAATGCTTTCATTAGCTAAAAGTTCCTTAGGGATAAGTTCTTTCCAGCCCAAATACCATTTTGTAACTTCTTCAAAGTTAGGATTTGAGCACAACCAGTGATACAAAACTTGAAGCCACTTGGTGAAGAAGAACTTCTCCATTATATCAACCATCAGATGAATCGGAATAGCAGAAGCCCAATTCATAACCCAATAAAATTGATCTAGTTTCTGATCTGCTGGGTTCACTTGGAACTCTTGCAAGACAAGCTGCAACTTTGGCACAATAAATCGAAGCATAAGCTGTTCCCAACTTGCTGAATCAAATACAGTCTTCCAAGGTGACAATATAGCATATGCAGAACCATCACTTGGGTGCCAGGCGCCAAGAACAGTACTCAATTTGAAGCGTATCATTTGGTACATGCCCTCTAACTTGTGTCCTAACAAAGGTAACCATGGATGCATCCAAGTGTGGATAGGAATTGTCTCACGATGTGGTTCCCATGTATCTACAGCACTTGACAATTTTGGCATGACTATATTGTCCAATATGGAAGTGAAAACTGAAGAAGGAAGCAACCTTTCCCATGATTCCAAAAACCGTAACATGGGCTCAGGATCCCGTGCCTGCCAAGTATTGATACCAGAAATCCTGACTGCAGGTAATACAACTTCAGAAATCAATTGAGTATACGGAGATGTTACATCCCAGATATCAAGGTTCTCATCTCCTTGAAGCAATAACTTCCACAGTGATACCAACTCCAACCCATGTGATGGATTTTGAAGAGGATCCCATCCTTGGAATACTCTAATAAACAAAGGCAAAGCATATGAGCATGCAATACATGACAAGTTACACAACTTGTATCCATCAGCATATCTTTTCCGCAGGTCACTAAAGCGCAGTGCAAGCAAATCCAATGTCAATGTCCCCATGGAGTTCTCTTCTCCCACACGGTCCAATACACTCGCTATTTCCTCCAAATTTTCCAGCTGCTTCTTTTGGACTGCTACCTCATTTTCTAACTTCTCTTTCTCTCTTTTCAAGCTAAGTGCTGTCTCCCTCTCTCTCCTCAAATTTCTATCAATCTCTTGGATGTCTGCTTCAGCCAACCTAACAATTAGCCCAACATTATGCTGAAGCTCTGGCATTGGAACATCATTTTCCTTAGCCTTTTCCTCAGCATTCAAATCAGACAAATTTGTAATTACCCGAACCTGTGGCCCTCTCATATCAAAAACTTTCTGAACAACCTCTGAACCCTGTTCTTGCTTGCTTGCTAACAACTCCTCAGCAGTCATATAATCATCCTCATCTTTCTTCTTCTTTGACCTTAATTGCTTTGACCATAACCTTTCCTTTGCTCTAACAACTGAAGGTTGTGTGACTCCGGGCAATGTCTTCTTCTCAACTTGCAAACTAGGCAAAGGAGTAGTTTCCTTGGAATCGTTAAATCCAATGCCCGTATTCTTAACCCTCATAGTGGCCTCAACAGGAGCTAAAATACCTTGCTCATTCTTCCCAAGACCACCTCCTTTATAACCCATCTTCTCCAACAGCTTCATTCCAATCCCCTTAGTATGCTTCTCAAACTTCCCAACATCTGTAAATCCATCTTTAACTTGAGTTTGACCTTGAGCTCTCTTCTTTTCCAATTTTTCTCTCTCCCTTTCTTTCTCCCTTCTCATTGCTCCCTCCTTAATCTTCTTTCCAAATGCCGTAGGCAGAAAATTATCATCATTATTCTCATCATCAGAAGTGTTTTCTTGATAACTAGAATTGAAACCTAAACCAGATCCAGAGGTGCTAGTAGTTCCTGCACCAAGACCAATACCTGGCCTATCCTCACTAGCATAATTTTCTTTTTCACTCTGGTCTTTAGAATTGTCATCAATATCCTGATTAGGCATAAAAGTGCCAGTAGAGACAAAATTCACAGGCTTGGTGAGGTCAGGCTTCTTAGATAAGTCACGATCTTTTCTCCGTTTTTTGTTGGAGTAATCATCATCATCATCTTCATCAGAGTCTGCAAAAATCCCATAAAGAACATCTTCTCTAGTTTGAGTACGTTTTTCTTTACGCTTTCGATAGTAGAACTCCCCACCAATCCATTGGCCATCTTCAAAATCATTGTCCATCCCAAATCTCTCCATCTCTTGGTACTCATCCATGTTTATGGGCAGAAAACCTAAAAGAATTATAGAAGGAAGGAAAAAAAAAAAATTATATTAAGACATACAAAGATTAAACAAACCTTGATCATTCTAAGTTTTTCATATGATTAACACAACCAAATTTGCTTGAACTGCTTACATACACCTTTCTTATCCTAACAAGAACATGACCATGGTTTTCAAACTAGCAAGTTTAAGTACCATATGTGACTAAACTATTGAAATATAAATTTCCATCATATCTAAAATGCATTACAAAGAACAAAATTTGAAAAAATATAATCTTCAAAGCACATTACCCATGAAAAAAGAAAATTACTTATTAATGAACATTTGAGTTTGACAAGAACAGAGCAGAGCAATAAAAAAGAATGTGACTCTTCAAAGTTATGATGGTTATTTGGTGCTAGTTATTACCTAGTAAATAGAAGAAAATAACTGTTATGAGACACTATATAGTACTCCCATTGGTAAACTATTTGCAGCATAAATTTCCCTTGGCCGATCAGCAGCTACTTATGAACTTCATTACAAAACATAGAAATTCAACCCTCTCACCCTCTCCTACTTTGCAAAACCATAAGAATAATGACATGTGGACCAAATCTGAGTGGGGACTCGGCAGTGTGAATCAGGAGGCTTTTTATAATTAATAATTATGTGAGTGGGTGCAAGTGTGTTCTTTTTCATTTGTGATGACCAACCTCCTGCAGCTTTCAGAGTTTCCGTAAAAGAAGGACCAGAAGACTGGAAAAGAAAACAGAAGGAAGAAAATGGAGGAAGATGGAGATAGCAGTAGGTAGAGCTTGGAGCTTATCTATCAGAGATTCAATGGGAGCAGCAGCAGCCACAGAGAGGAATTACATCGACCAGGCCCATTAATACAGGCCAGCCGGACCACCCAAGTTGCCACCATGGTTGCCCTCAAAGTGAGCCGACACAGGTTGGTCCCTATTTCAATGGACCAATCTTAAAGGCAGCAACCGCCCTAGAAAGTTTTCAAAAATAAATATACCTAAAACACTCTAAAATAGCAACATAAACCTACCTATTAAATGAAAAAAAAAAAATGAAGATAAATTGAATAAATGCTTCTAACAAAATCAAAACACAAGTAAAGAATGAATTTAGCCAACAATCCGAAAAGAGGACCTAAATTTTTATGAAATATATGTCTGGTTCACTCTTCCCATAGTTCCTCTTTCAGTCTTTCTGTAAAAATAAGTCCAGTATAAAGGAAAATTTCTTCTAAGTGAGAACAAATGAACCAAATCTGAGCATCAAGCCATCAAATCATCCTAAACTTGTGCTAGTATCATCTAATCTAAAAGCAACCAATGATACTAATCCTCTCTTAAATTCACATGCAATTCATCATAAACCCTAGCCTCTGGAATTTCAGATTGTGTATCAACTATCAAGCTTCTTTTAGAATGGAAAGAGTGAAATCGTAATACCAACCTCGAATGGAGCAGTGCAGAAGATGGATGGCCACTGGCTAGCTAAAACTGTAGCAGGAAAAAGATGCTTAAATCCTCTCCTCCCTTATTGTCGGTAGGCTGCAGCGCGCGGTCGAGGACGATGGGCTGGCTGGCTGGCTGGCCCGTCGGTTCTCACGTCGCCGGCGAGGTAGGACGCTGTGGAACGACGCGGATGTGGGTGGCTGGATGAACGGCAATCTGTGGGTCCTTCGACGAAGAACGGCGGCGCGGCGGTGAAGGCTTGAGGAGAACCGAGGAGGCTTCTAGGTAGCCTGTCGGTGATTACGCTGAAATTTTTTTTGAAACGGTTTGTTAATGTTACAGTACCATAATATTATTCGTATGCATAAATAAGTTTAAAACTTTTCATTTTTATTCGATTAGAATATAGAAAATCAAACGACGATAAAAATATCAATATTGAAATTAAAATAAATATATACAACACATAAAATTAAAATAAGTGCAGCAGAATAATAGAAGAAACGAATTGAAAAAATTATGGTTAAAAATTAATAAAGACTAATATGTTAATTTTATTTTCAGAAAGGACATTTTGTCCTTTTTTTTTTTTTTTTTTTACTTTTTTGGGCTTTCACTTGTGCTTCATAGTAGAAGCAATAAATTTTTTCTTCCCTCCTCATAATAGAAAACTTACTCTTGATACTACTTAAAAGTTGGTTTGATAAACTGTCAAATACCCCCCTATAGATGTTAATGATAAATACTTTTTAAAAGAGAATTTGACAATTAAACCATGCTAATTAGTGAAATTTTTGGTATGATAATTGCTTCTTGAATATGGGACTCATTTTTCTCTTATATTTAGAAATCTGTACTAATTGTCTTTGGCTCTTCAGGATATGAGTGAGGTAATCTTTTTATTTTTTATTTCTTTTTGGTCAAATATGAGTGAGATAATCTTACTGGTATGAGTTTTGACAGTATAATTTGTTTTGAACCTACGAAAAATATTAAAATTGTAAAGCCTACATAAATAAATGTATAGGTGTATATTTAGATTAGAGTTATAAAAGTAATTTTGGATGAATTTGATTTTAAAAATTAATTTTATTCAAACGTAATTTTGTATAACTGTAAATTATATTTGAGAATTTTTATTTGAAAATCTAAGTTTTATTATCAATATAGCTTATCCAATATAAAAATAAGTTTTTTTTTTTTTTTTTTTACTTTTGTGCAATCAAAGATTTAAAGGTTAAAATTGATTTTGAAAAAAAATCAAATGATAAATCAAATAAAAATATTCATAAAATAAACTTTCATTTTGATGTATAAACAAATTTCGAATCTCTTAAATACCAAACTAAACAAAGAAGCTGCCCATGGCAAGAAAAAGAAAAAAACAGAGCCTCTAATTAACACCATATGGCTTTGTTGAAATCTTTCAATGCCTATGGGCCAAAAAGAAAAATTCAGTTCCTAGTGTACTGTGAATATGTGGAACAAATTTTGTATGCCAATGTGTTCTTACAGTAGGTGCAGTTATGCCCTTCTTTACTCTATGAAGCTCATGCATCATTTTGCAGCTTTAGGGACAAATCATAGAAATCTTGGTATAATACCAAGCCATACAAGATATTGTCCTTACTTCTTGCACTTCCTTCTTTTGCATGCCTCTAATAGCACTTACAATACCGTGGTTTAAGCCTGAGGTATTATGCTATATTGAACTATTTTCTATTATTACCTCTAAGTCTCTGACTATATCAACAACCGTATTCACTAAGAGAAATGAATTTTTATGTTAATCTTCATGTGGTTGATTTTGATTTATTTTGAGGAATGAAGAGTTTCTTGGGGATCTTTTGCTGATGCACTTGGTTTCAGAGAGAAAGCATAAGGAGAAAAATAGTCTATGAGTACTATATTTTGGTTTTTTCTTTCTCTGTTCAGATTTATACTACTACATAATAAATTAGAGGAAAAAATCCTTCTAATTACACAACGTTTATTTTTCTCCGACTGCATAGTATTAATTTCAAAGGATTTGGACATTAATTGAATAAACAATTAATTTTATACTCCATCAATTCAGATTCAAATACAAATAAGTAAAGTACAAAATTAATTGTTCATTACATAGTTATTAACTAATAGTAGAAATTTGACTCATAAAAAGTACAAAATAAAAGAGCAAAACATGAAAAAGAAAAAGCAGCAGCAACATAACAGAGAATCTGTGTCTGTTTAAATGTTACTTCCGATCTACAATTCAACCCTTTGCGGAGCCAACTAGATTCCTCATTACAATTATGAAATGTTAAAAAATCTCTTGCAAAAATTATTATGTAATATCGAATTGTAAAGTATATCGACATATCATACTATTATTAACAACGTAATATAAAATCTGAATAAAATCCTAAATTTTTCCCACATGTAATCTATTTCTTATGAATAATGATTGACTCTTGTTTGATGAATCAGTGAATCCAACTTTATTGTCTTAAGCATCCTAAGCACTCGATGAGTCTACTCATCAATAACTTGGCATAGGAAAGAGTGATCTTATGGCCGTTTCTCTTATTCTACAGTATACATCTAAGTGTGAATACATAATTTCTAGAAAGAAATTCCCCATGACATAAAATTCAGATCAGACACAAGCATTAGCAATTTTAAAAAAATCCAGGAGTATATTGAGACTCAAAAAAAAAAAGAAAAACCTTGTATGTGTTGTATATTCCATGTTATAGCAACCTAAAATCTTCATTAACCTAAACCTCATGGCGTTAATTTGGAATACACCAGCTTGAGACCAAGTTTGCTGTTCGATTCAGAAATGATGAAGAACTTTATGAAGTCTGAACTCCCAATTTATGAACCTGAAAGGAAAGGAACTTCCGCTAGAGTTGTGGGTAGGGAGATGTGGAGGCTATTAGCTGCTATATAGGCAGCAATCCCAGCTGCATAGCCTGCAAAAGCGAAGCCACTAATCTGCACAAAAGAGATGAAGGGCTTCAGTTACTATATTCAAACTAACAATCATTGATTCAAGGATTTCATATGTAGTGTAGGGATGGCAATAGGACGAGGATAATGGACAAATTTCCCCATCCCTATTTCCCTTGAGGGTGTAGAGGCTCACAAAAATCCTTATATTTGTAAGGTTTCATTAAAAAAAAAAGAAAAAGAAAACATTGAAAAGTTTAAAATATAATCTCAGATTCTAGTAATTTTAAAATAGAGGTTCCCCACAAGGTAGATGTATGAACCGGATCCTTGTCCCCATCCTATATTCTCAAGAGGGATCTCTTCATCCCCACTTCGATGCCAACAATCCCATGGGAATCCAGACAAATAGAAAGAATTAACATCCTCAATGCAGAAAGGCATATACCTTCCGTAAGTACCAAAAAAAGTCCACCTTTTCCATCCCCATGAATGCAACTCCAGCAGCTGAGCCAATTATTAGCATTGATCCACCAGTACCAGCACAAAATGCAACCATCTGCCAAAACTCAGAATCCTGAGGAAAAGAGGAGAGATCATACATTCCCATTGTTGCAGCCACTAACGGAACATTGTCTATTATCGCTGATATGACTCCAATGGCGCTTGCAATCAATTCAACATTTGGAATATGAGCATCGAGGTAGTTTGCTATTTCCCGAAGAATCCCTGCTGCCTCGAGGCTAAAGAACAAGAATATTGATTTGATTCAGTACAGCAAGTTGATATGAGTAGCTAGGCACATAAAAGGGACATATAATTATTTTCACATAGGAAGAATATATAACCTCAATCCACGCAAAATATTAAGAAGACTCAGCAGTTATTATGATGCCAACGATACTTTAAAATGATAAGTGATAGAAAGAGGTCATATGGCTCATATCTCATCTCATAAAACTAATAAGTACGTGCATTGAACTCTTAAATTTGGAAAATTCTATCTTGAAGCAAATGAAAGAGTGAATCGTACTTGGCTACAAGCTAAAATATTGAGAGATGTTAAAAGAAAAGTAATATGAAAATTGAATATTTGTCCCTGACACTGGCAGTTAAATTGCTAGACCATAAATTAAACCTATAAAAGGGCTAGTAAAGGTAACAGCCCGGAGAACAGCAAGCTCTTGCTGTTGCAACTTGTGACCATGGTCTTATTAAGGCAGAGCCCAGTGAACGAAAAACTAATAAAGTAAGAAAAGTTCTTTCAGAAATCAATACCATAACGGCAAGATTACATCCTTCCTCCTCAAAGGGGCATTAATGTGATTCTTGATTGTGTTTCTTACATATTTAAGTTGATTAACACATGGACATTATATAAAGCTTACCTTAACATAAGTTATAACTTTCATTTGCTCACTCACCTACTAACTGATAACAAAATTCCAAGAAAAAATAGTGCTCCTTGAGTATCTATTCTAGACAAGGCTTGCGGTACTTTTAGCTTCTGCCTTTCAGATTCGCCATAATGAATAGCATCAGTAAGGATCCAAAGAACGCCAAGTCCAAGCAACATCCCCATGTAAGGAGGTAAACCTGTGAGGGCCTTGAACACTGGCACAAACACCAAAGCTCCTATACCCACAGAGAAAACAAGCTGACCTCGAGGAGCCATCTGTTCAGATGCCAAGACATTGGGAGAATCCTGTCCCTTCCCATTAACTTCACTGATCAGAAGAAAAAAATAATATCAGAATTGTTATTTGTTAAGGTAAATCTCACTATTGAAATCAAATTTCCTGGACTACTTCTGCTTCAAGAATACCTAGTCAATGACAAAAGAGCTAGAGGGAGAGCTAGAGAAATGACCGAAGGTACAAACAACCCCTGCAAACAAAGGAAATGAAATCATGGATTCTTTAATTATCCTACATAACATAATTTACATGACTGCTGACCCTTCCTCTAAGTCAGCACTTTATACAGGGTGCAGAACATATGCACTGAACTGAACCTAGGTATTCATGCAATCAAAGAGTGGAAATAGGAAGAGTTTGTGTTATGAGTACAAGTCTAAAAGGAGAGCCTATAAAAAAAAAAAATCCTAGTCTATTAGATGGGAGAATCCTTTAGATTTATAAGCTCATTTCTTAAGTAAGACTCCGATATGGGATTCATAACAATTTGACAAAAAAAATCTACAATTTGGTCACCAAATAATGTACATTTGTAGTCACTACCTCAGAAGTCACCAGTTCGAATTCATTCTACAGAATAACTGATTTCAGGTCAAACTATGCCATGATCCAGACTAACATATCAGAAAGGAAGATATTGCAAGGAGATAACCTTCATGGTTTGCAATGTAGATATTTGACCATGTATCCACAGCATAGTCGTAGTAACATCACCAATAGGAGTCCAAGCACCGCCAGCATTTGCAGCTATAACAACAACAGCTCCAAGAATCCTGTCAACAGAATCCAAGTCAGTAAATCTACCGGATGGCTTGATATAAATGGGAGTTTTAGAGGAGAATGCAACTAGCAAACAACTGATTAACTTGTCTGCTCTGACAAAGATAGTAAAACTCAGAAGCATGCTCTGAAAATGATAATTTACAAATAAGAGTGAAACTCAGAAGCATGCTCTGACAAGAATAGTTACACATGAGTGAAGCTCAGATGTGTTAAATATGGAAATAACTTAAGTCAAATTCTGGGGAGACCAAACCCGCTGACTCACAGCTTTATTTAGTTCCACTCCTGCAGTTTGGAGGTGACAATGGCCGCACGATAGGAATTATGCAAGCGTTTGTTGTAGCATTACTGACAGTGTAAACAAGCTTTCATTAAAACTTCCTACTAGGGATTTGGAGATAATCCTATATTTTTATTATGACTCTTGCTATAATAATTTGGTTATTATTTTCTTAAATTCCAGACCAAAATAAAGAAAAAAAAAAACTGGTTATAATTGAAGCAATTTAATCACTAAGTCTCTAATAAGTGGAGAATGCTATTAAATGCAAGCATATATAATTCAACCCCCAAATATATTTGTATCAACAAAAATTTTTAAAGAAAAAAAAAAGGCATCACTAATGCAGAATTCCAATTAAATCTGTCATAGTTTACGTCAATTATTACATTTTATAAATAGAAAACACTGGCAGAAATAACTAACCACACATCCTTTATGGAAGAGATTTTTTCAAGATCTCTCAACTGGTTGTACTAAGATTCTTCACATGAATGAATAAATTAAGGCCAGATGCTAAAAATTTGCTGAGGGTGGGTGGAGGTATATCAAGCTTTAGAGCTCTAACAACCAAAACTCAGGTTGATACGAATGTCCTCATTCATTCATGTTGTGGTATTTAAGTAAAGCTAAGCATATTTAATACACAGATGCATGGAAAAGAATTAAACTGAAAGTAACTTAAAAGGATAAGAGCAGAATTACAACACTGTCAGCATGAAGGCACGTACTTTCGATACTCTGATGGAGGTACTAGTTTACGCAATAGGGAAACCATGACTATTGTAGATGTCAAGTTGTCTAGAACTGAACTGAGGAAAAAGGTCACAAACCCAATCTGCAAGTTCAATACCTATATGTCAAATTTTATTGATTGAGACAGAGCAATGAGATGTTGTGTTACAAGAATTTGGAGACACAAACTACTAAAAAATTTAGAATTAGGATAGAAAAAATAACAGTACTCATTTCAAGTAACACTTTTCCATTATCATAGCCTGTTAGATAGGTATATTGGCCATCTCTATTATAGACAGCTGATTTCTACAGTGTCGCATTACATATTGCCTTTCTATTATTAAAAAATTTATTCATTCCTCTAGGATATTAACATTGGAAGGTTCACTGTCATTGATGCATTGCCTAAATGGTAACCACACAACTTTGAAAGGAGGAGGATTTGAATATAATCTCCTTCTGCTGTCTATGTCATTTAATCATTTAGCCAAGACAAAAAGAACATTTGAGATTTCAACTCAGTCATATTTGCAGAATAAATCCAAATTTGAAAAATATCTACTAAAATCTAATTTTTATTATGGGCAACTATGCAGAATAGAGCACTCACCACCCAAAGGAGAAGCCGTGGCTTCCGAGTTGTTATATTGTCAGTAACCAGCTTAAATCCTTGATGAGCATCAATTATCTCAACAATGGTCATTGCGCCAAGCAAAAAAAACACTATTTCACTGACTTCTGCAGATGCTTGTGTCAACTCTGAAACAGCTATATCAGTTGAAGGAGCCTATAGACAACCAAATGGGAAAAAAAAAGTAGGTGCAAAAATCTAATCAATAAGGGTCAAATAAGGACTGAATTATAGATATACCAGCTGGCAGATTAGAGGCATGATAAATGTCAATGAGAGGAAAGAAAGGGAGATGGGGAGAGATATAACTAGTGGTAACCAGTATCTGTGACTTAATAGATCAATTGGTGAATGGTGAACTACATCCTTTTAAAAGAGGTTGTACAACTATAAATCTAGTCCTCCAAATTTGATGCCATGGGAACATGGGCAACTAGAAAGGCCAAACAAAAATAATATTATTTATGTGATACTTATATTAGAGAGAGTAGCAATAGGGGTCACTTGGTAACATTTAAGCTTGTCACAAGCAACCTATTTGCTATTATATTAATCATATAGTTAAAAAACTATGATATTGTGTTGGAACCCAACTGTATAATGCTATTATTCAATCCAAAAAAGAGCTGTCACTCCTGGTGTGGGGATGAAGCTCTGGTAATACAATAGAAAAAGAAAAAAGTATGCTCTTCCCAGCTATTCGAAAGGCCAGAATCCCTCCTAGCTCACGAGTTCTTTCCTACCCTCTCTCACTCCCTTCCCACCAGAAAATCCTCTCCAGCTCACACACCTTTGACCCAATCCGTTACACTAATAGTTTACCCATCCTTTCTCTCTTACTCAGCTTTCCCTCCATGTGCCTTTCTGTTTCTCCTCCTATAAACCAGACCACCAACAACGGGCCCATTAGTATTCAAGAATCGATCATTTCCCTCCTCTGCAAGAGGCACCTTGTCCTCAAGGTGAAAAGCAAGGAATTAGTTTTTAATAAGGTATGCACTCTCCTAAGTACTTTCAAAAGCAGGGAGATGCTTCCACTAAATCAGTACCTCCAAGCTTCCATCAGTAAGAGTCCTGGTCTTAAGTACCTTCTCGGGCATCACTCGCAACTTGAGTTCCTCTGACAGGAAAAAAAGTATATCTTGTGTGGGAGTTGTTGGGTGTAATGATTTTTTTAAC
The DNA here is from genome assembly GCA_037074485.1 of Delonix regia. Lineage (NCBI taxonomy): Eukaryota > Viridiplantae > Streptophyta > Magnoliopsida > Fabales > Fabaceae > Delonix > Delonix regia. The sequence continues at coordinate 5,682,116 of CM073454.1, read as the reverse complement.
TGAGACACTTAAACACAGGGTGGATTCTAGTTGTGGCAGGTAAATCCAATCTATAAGCTACCTTTCCAATCCTTTCCACCACCGTGTAAGGTCCATAGAATCGAGGTGCTAACTTCTCATTAAGTTTTCTAGAAAGAGCCCTCAATTTGTAAGGTTGAATCTTGAGAAAAACTAAATCTCCCACTTGAAATTCCACCTCTCTTTTCTTTGCATCAGCTTGGAGCTTCATATAGTCCTGGGTCTTCTCTAAAGTCTGATTAAGCTCTTCTAGCACATTGTTACACTCCCTTAACTGAACATTAATGTCCTCCACAGCTGACTGATCATCGCCCCACTTGAACCACAAGAGGATCTCTTCCATACAGTGCCTTGAAGGGTGTCATCCCTGTAGCCCTGTTGAAGGATGAATTGAACTAATATTCTGCCCATGCTAACCACTTACTCCATAGCTTAGGTTTGTCTCCAGTAAAGCATCTCAAGTATACTTCAAAGCTCTAGTTTATGACCTCAGTTTGACTGTTTGTCTCTAGATGGTAGTCTGAGCTATATTTAAGCACTGTCCCAGCAATCTTGAACATCTCTTTCTGGAAAAGGCTGATAAATACCCGGTCTCTGTCTAAAACAATGGATTGGGAAATCCATGGAGCCTCACAATCTCCCTAATGGAAATTTCAGCCACCTCTCGTGCAGTAAAAGGGTGAGACAATGCAATAAAATGGCTATACTTTGTGAGTCTGTCCACAACCACCATTATAGTGTCAAATTTAAAGGACTTGGGTAAGCCTACTATGAAATCCATACTAACATCCTCCCAAACATTTTGAGGGATAGGTAGTGGCTGAAGTAAATCCACCGGGCTTAAGGATTGATGCTTATTCCTCTGACATTTATCACAATGAGCCACATAGTCTTGCACTGTTTTCTTCATTCCTTCCCAATAAACAACAGTAGCCAACCTTTTGTATGTCCTCAAATACCCAAAATGGCTACCCATAGGTGCATCATGAAAGTCCTGCAATAATGCTAGAATTATAAGTGACTGTTTAGCACCCTGTAGGCTCCACTAACAACTTTGATTTCTGAACTAGATGCTCAGAAATAAAGTTATGAGTTGCTCCACCATCAATAAGTATTAAGACTCGTTCCTCTTTCATCATTCCCCACTTCAAGGTTCTGGGACTCATTATCCCCACCACTGAGTTCATTGATAACTCCATAGCCAACATCTTTTTTAGTCCCTCCTTGACTTCTTCCTTGTAGCTGATTCCTTCCTTGTTACTGGTTTCCTCCTCCTCTGTCATAATCATCATATGCAATTCCTTCCCCTTGCATTTGTGGTTCGGTCCAAATTCTTTCTCACATTTAAAGCAAAGCCCAAGCTCTCTCCTCCTATCCACCTCTACCTCAAATAAACATTTATAACTCCCACTGCTCTGAGATGATGTCGTAGGAATCACATGGGTGGTGACCCCTTTGTAGCGCCACTCTTTTCCTTATAGTTTTTAGTGACTCCTGTCACTGATGGTGATCCATTACTATTGCCAGTATAAGTGACTGGTGTAGTACTTGAAGATTTGGCATTACTCCATGTCCTTCCAGTCCAAGTCTTCACTCCCTGAACGCATCTCTTATCTTGACTTTTCTCTAGGAAAAGGATTCTGCTTTCTATCTGGAAGGCAAGATCCATTAGTTCTAGTAAATTCTTTGGTTGCAACATTCTTATCTCTGCCTTAACGTCATCATAGAGGCCATTCTTAAATGCTGCCATCAAGACTTCATCTGGCACGTCCCTCAAAGGAGCTGACACCAGCTCAAACTTCTCTCTATAATCACTCATAGGACCATCTTGCTTTAGTGACATAAGCATTTCATAGCTGTCTCCCATTTGATTGTAGTGAAATCTTGCAAGCACCTCACGTTTAAACTCCTTCCAACTTCAAATCGGCACCTTGGTTTCCATCCACTGAAACCAATTCAGCACTTTGCCTTCCAAGCTCACCGCTACAACATCTAGTTTCTCTGCATCGCGCACCCCATTCACCTCGAAATATCGTTCAATTCGAAATACCCAACCAATAGGATCATCACCATTGAACAAAGGCATTTCCATCTTGCAATATTTCTGTGGCTCCACTTCACCTTCACGCAACTCCTACACAACTCCATTTTCTCCACCACTCAACTCACCTAGAACCTCTGCTACCTCCTTTCCCTTCTCAGTCCTGCTAAGTGCTAGTAATGCACCAAGCTTATCGCAGATGTCTCTTAACACCACCTCGAACGACGACATCCTCTCATTTATCTCACAAATTCTTTTCTCTAAGGAATCAATTCGTGCCTCCATTCTCATAGCTACCATGCCTTGAAATGCCGTTCTGATACCAGATTTGTTGGAACCCAACTGTATAATGCTATTATTCAATCCAGAAAAGAGCTATCACTCCCAGTGTGGGGATGAAGCTTTGGTAATACAACAAAAAAAGAAAAAAATATGCTCTTCCTAGCTATTTGACAGGCGAGAATCCCTCCTAGCTCATGAGTTCTTTCCTACCCTCTCTCACTCCCTTCCCACTAGACAAACCTCTCCAGCTCACACACCTCTAACCCAATTCGTTACACTAACGGTTTCCCCATCCTCTCTCTCCTACTCAACTTTCCTTCTACATGCCTTTTGATTTCTCCTCTTATAAACCAGACCACCAACAGCGGGCTTATTAGTATTCAAGAGTCCATCATATTGTAACTAACATCTCTTCACAAATCAATCTTTTTTCCAACAACAATTTCCATACATTAATAGACAAAATGCTTGAAAAGTTTTTAATCCACAAATCAAATACAAAATCTTTAGGTAACATTATCCAAAGTGCTGTATGGTGGAAACAAATGAAGAAATTCCATCTAATTTTTATAATTCTGTCAAAGAGTTCTGTAAGTTGTTCAATCAAAAACAGTTTGTCAATGGATACCAATTGCAAGTTTTTGTATAAACCTAAAAAGGGCCATATGATATCCTTTACCATATTAATGAAAAAAGTACAATTAAAATCATGGAACTTCTATTCATTCATAAAATAATGGAACTCCTAAATCTCAAAAGCAGGACAGATGAGTGTATGCACTGACTAATCAAGAATTCACTGATAACCTTGAAACACAAATGATGGACCTTACCCCAATACTCCGTATCACCCAAAGGCTTACAGCCATCAAGAGTCCTACTCCACTTTTATTAAAGGCTAGAGATTCTTCAAATATGATGCCAGCATACCCTATTCCAAATAGTAATGCCATAGCACGATCCTGTGATTTGAGGTCATGTAAAGCTAATAGAAATTAGACTAGAGCATATTTAGAAACCTTTTCCTGCAATGCAGGTAATTTATTATGAAGCGTACAGAAGTAAATTCATGTAACAGGACATTCATGGACCTGATTAGCAGCTACCCAAGAGTGGTTAATTGCTACTGTTCCTGTTGCAGCTGCAGCAAATATTGCAAGAGCTTTAAGCGAATCAGTCTTGGACTGGTTTGTGTCTTCAAAATCTTGTGAGGTAGTTTCATCAAGTGAGCATAAGGGATCACAAGTTCCAGGTTCTGGCGTCAAGTCCTGATAAGTGATAACATTCTCAAAGTAATGCTATGTGCAGTGCGAGCATTAGCAAACAGGAGGCAAACACTAGAAATTTTGCACTAATACCACGGTGCACCTTTTTTCCATAATGCCGGCAACAATAAGACTAAAACATGGAAAGTAACCAGTTGAATACCGGAGAAAACTTTTAAAGCCAAAACACTTAGGTACAAAATGAAAACATGACACCTGCATATTTTGACAGCAACATGTGATTAGGCCTCTTAAAAAAGTTTCCACGTGTGATGTTTTCATCGAAGTATTGATAACAAACATCTAACGACTTGAGATTTGGACTTAAACCTCCCGTCCCTCCCTACCCAAATTGGAAATCCTGAAAAAAGCCAGCCCAATAAACATTGCAGCATTGAAGTAGAGAAACGTCTTCCATACCAAAAAAAAATCGTTATCTACATATGCTATCAGCAAATTTTCCAAAGAGAACAATTGGATGAGATCAAGCTTTCAGTGTTGCCAACAAAAATGATATATTCGAATTCATAGACTAGCAAACTCATTGAATGGGTAATCTGATAACTTTGTTATATAGAAGAAGACGAACCTGAAATTGTTTCTCGGAACTTTGTGGAGCCTCAGGCGGTTGAAACGAAGAAGTAGGACCTCTAGCCTTGTCTTCTGCCCGTGCCAATACATGATTACCAACCAACCTGAGAAGTCTAAATCTACAAGAAGACAAGCCAGAAAAGGGTCGATATGATAGTGAAGATTCGACAGGGCGAGGGCCATGAATCGAAGAGTGAACTGGGAGATTCCGCAAATGTTGGGATGGGGGCAAGTAAGTCCCAATTAAAAACGTAGCCATTTGTGCTGTGCAACTGTAGTTGAAGTGGCTAGAGCAAAGGATGAAGAAAACAGGTGCATTTAAAGGCAAAATGATGATGGGTTTATTCAGGAATGGTAATTAAACTATGGAAGTGAAGTTCTTTTCTTTGAATTTGTGTGACTGTTAATCGTTAATTCAAAGCAAACTAAAATTGTCCTTTAACTTTACTGAAAAACATTTTTAGTGATTTTTTTATTAGTAGTAAGTATTTTGTGCCTTTACTAAAAAGATTTTTAATTAATACACGATAAATGAATTATTAATTTATAATAATATACAAATATATAATTTAATTTAAAAATTAGACTGTTTTTAAACAATTATACACATTTTATAATATTTTTTAAAAATTTATATACTCATCATATTTTAATTAAAATATTAAATAGAAAAAAATATAAGATTATATATAAATTTGGTTTTGCTAACCAAGACACTGATTAAAAAATATTTATTACACACACTCGACACCAATAATTATTGTTCTTTTAAAACTTTTCATAGTATGCAATTAATAGCTTCTTTAGTTTTATTTGAAGGATAATATTATCTTTTATTTTTTTTCAAAATATATAATTAATCTCTTTTATTTTTAAAATTTACGACCAACCTCTAACAATTTTTATATCTACATAGATATAAATAATATTTTCACATCATTCTTAATTTTTTTTAAAAAAATAATTTTTATTTATTTGAAAACTAACCTTTTTAAATAAAATTTAATGATATATTAAAGAGTAATATGAAATTATTATTTAAATGTATAAATATATAAAAATTCATTAGAAAATGATTATAAATTGTTTTTAGGAAAAAGAGATTGAATATATCTTTTAAAAAGATAAAGGGGTAATATTGTTCTTAAAATAAAACTAAAGAAACCAATAATTTCATGTCATGAAAAGTTATGAAAAACATTAATTATTGATGTCAATAAGTACAATAAATATTCTTTAACCAGTTTCTTAGGGCGCTAATTAGCAAAATCCTATAAATTATAATCAAATAACTTATCATCTTATCACTTGTTCTATCTATTTCAAAAAAATATATATAAATATACTGTGAAATGTTACACTCAAAATGATGGTTATAACATATTGTGCGTGTTATGTAATTGGACAACCTTAGAGTTTCTGTAATAAGGGATTCGGATCATTAAGTTAAGTTTTTAAATTATCTGTAGTAATAAAAATAAATTTTCAAAAATTATTAATTTTGATTTCTTAACTTTAGATATAGATCATCAAATTTTGTAATTATTTTAAACTATATTGATATTATTATTATTATTATTTTGCATATTAGTTTTAAACAATTGATCACACATGTTTGCACAAGTAATATCAACATTTTTAACATTTTGTATCGTCTATAATATACTGATTAAAATAAAAATATTTTACATTGAAAAATAGTTGATAAATTAATCTAAGCATTTATTTTGTTTAAATTAAAATTCTTTTAAGAAATATACAATAAAAAGTATATAAGTAATGTAGAAATATGAATATTTAAATTGACAACATTAGATGGAGAGAGAGGAGTAGTTTACATGTTTTGTAATTATTGCAAGTGAGACTCAACAATAAACGGAGTTACAAGCAATTATTTCAAGATAATTTTGTTATTATAGTGGTTTTGTAATTACTGCTCAATCTCGATTTATCTAATCTGATCTCTATAAGAAGTTTTATATAAAGCAAACTTGATAATTTGTCCAATATGAAAGAAATAATACAAACAAACAAAAAAACATACCTCTAGCTATGGTGTCAAATAAAAAATGTCATAATAGTCAAAACAATTAAATGAATGCTTATGAACCATAGTTTTTCACTTTCAGATAATGGTGTATAAATTGTAGGTTGTTAGAAACCAAACTGATGGACCCATATATATAGGTGAGCGTTGGATGGCTTCATTCCATCAATAAAGCCATTTCAACATTCATTAAAGGGGGAGGGGGGAAATAATATAGCAATGAAGTTGAAGATTTGAATACATGAAACAAACCTCTTAATGTAGAAGATGAAATTGTTAAACAGATGAAAAAGACATTCTCCTATTTGGCTCATAATACTTAATAATTTTAATGTCTACGACTATATTTATTCTAAAAGAGAAAAGTTAAATACACAAATTACAGTGGTAAGTCCATTATAAATAAGTGTTAACTTTCACGTATCGCAATATATGCCACTTTCTTAACTTACAATAACTTAATGAATAAGTGTTATACTTATTTTGAGTCTTTTTAATATTGTTTATTCTCTAAATACAACTGTACACACAAAATGAGAAAAACTACTTAAATTAAAATGAATAAAAGTTTTATTACAAATGATGATAATATTTACATCAAATACTTAGATAGCCAATTACCTCAAAGTTATCAGTTCATTAATACATTAGCATGTAATTTCTAATACCTTTGAGATACATTATAACCTTTTTTGCAATTTGCCAATGATCTATTCTTAGATTACTTTGATTTCTACCTAATATTCAACTACAAATGCAATATCAAGTTTTGTACAAATCTAAACATATATAAGGCATCTAACAAGTGAAGCATATGGAATATTGTGCATTTATTCCCTCTATAGATTGGTTCAAATTGAACCTATCACCTTTTAGAACAAGTGTTATGCTTGATAAGCAATCTTTCATTTTAAGACTTTATTAAAATAGGTTTTTTGCAATAAACCCAAAATATATTGAGTTTTATTTCTATGGATCTTAATGCCAATGACATAAGATGCCTTATCCATTTCTTTCATATCAAAGTTATTAGAGAGAAATTGTTTCACCTCGTATACCTTTATCATTAGTTACAAGTAATATGTCATCTATATATAGGACAAGAAATCATATTTTACTTCCATTGACCAAACATTGATCCATGAAATTCTTCACGAAATTTTATAAAGTCAAGATTTAGATGCTTTGATACCAAATATAAGAACTTTCACATAAACAAACTTGTTAGTTTGTCCATAATGAAAGAAATAATGCCAAAAAATTATACCTTTAGTCATTGGTCAGATAAAAAATGTCATAGTTGCCGAAACTTTTGGAACTAAATATGGATGCTCCATGCCTTGATTTATCACTCTCAAATGATTGTGTGTGAGCTATAGGTTGTCAAAAAACTTGAACCAGGGACCTATATATATAGGTGAGCGCTAGAGGTCTTTATTCCATTAATAGAGTCGTTTTAATATTAATAAATGGAGGGGAATAAATATACCAATTAAAATTGATGATTTAAATGCATAAAATGGACCACTTAATACATAAGATGAAACTGTTAGACTTATAAAAAATGACAATTTTTTCTTATTAGGTAGAGTATGAATGACATGACACTATCACGCACCATGCATAAAACAATAGTAAAGTTCTTTAATACCATGGACTTGAAAATTATGGTTTAAACAAAACTACCTAATTCGGTTAGTGTTTTTAATTGACTATTAATTTATTATATACGTATATACATTCATTTTTCACTACTGTGAGGCCTAAAGTCATACAAGAGTATGTCCTAAGTAGAGCGGTAAATACTTTCCATTACAAATTTTCTACTCACATATATCTTTCTTTTGCTAAAAAATATAAACGAACAAAACTACTTAAGACTAGTTGTGTTTGGCTTTAAAAATCATTGTTAAATGTAGACAAATTCATCTATTAATTTGGATGTTCCTATAAACTATTTATAAAATTTTAAAAAATATAATATAAAAAATTAATAGTATGTATGAGTTCACTCTTTTTCTTTTTTAACATTTTTTTAGTTATTCTTCTTTATAAACCCTTGAAAAACATGTCAACAAAAATTTGGTGAATTGATCAGAATCAACCAAGGGAAAAAGCAATTCAAATAGTTAGAACCGTGCAAAATATATTATTTTCAAACTTAGACATTGCACATTTTGTACATGTAAATTTTCTTCTTAAAATTTTCAAAAATCATATTTCTTAAACTAAAAAATAAAGTGTAATTATTGTTAATTAAAAATAATTAATTTGAATTATGTTATAAATTATTATCTGTGAATGTCCACAACCTTTGAATATCCCCATGCATATCAATGTGTATACAACCTTTGGCATTCCAAACCTAAGCATTCTCCATAAATGTGTATACAACCTTTGGCATTCTTTATAAATGTGTATACAATCTTTGGCATTCTCCATACATAAGAATGAAATCATAATCCTTTAATTTTTCACATGTACATTAAATACACACCCTTGAGTTCCCATACATTGTAACCCCTTCAGGTCCCCTAACCTATAAATAGAGGCTTTGTGTGATGAGATGAACAACACTTATGAGTTAAGTAAAAGAAACACTATCTTCCCTCACATTTCTCTCTATTTCTTTCAAGTATCTTATTATAGAAATACTTTTACTTTTACATATTTTACAACACGTTATTAGCACAAATCTCTTCCGATATGAGTTTTGGGTAATTGAGGTATTGTTCAAGGTATATGAAATCACTTCACTTTCTATCTTTACATGCTCATGATCCACCATATGTATAATACATAATCTTTTCTTTCATATTCAAATGAAATAATAAACATTCTTATGTTCTAATAAATTCTATTTTGTACATGTTATTTGTTAACTCTCTAAGGCAAAGCCTTGAGAAAACTTCAATTAAACAAATATCACAATGTTTTTAGAAAAACAATCTAGGATTTCATATTTAACTTGAAAGTTTTTAGCTAACATTAGTTTTGGAAAGAATCGAAGGATATTTCTAGAAAAAAGACCAAAATGAAAGAAGAAGTGCAGAAGATTAAAAAAAAAAAAAAACAGCTCCTAGGCACCACAGAAATAGTGCTTGGGCACCAATTCCAGAGAGTCAACACCCAAACGCCATAGAACCAGTGCTCAGGCTCTAAAATCCAGAAAATCAATACCTAAGTGCCACAAGAACAGTGCTCAAGCGTGAATTCCAAAGAGTTAGTGCCTAAGTGCCAGAAAAGCAATGCCTAAGCATTAAACGCTACAAAAGAAGGAAACATGTCTAAAGAAATAGCAATCAGGTGCTAGTCATTTCCAAGCATGGTGCCCAGGCTCTAGAATCTCAGTACCCATGCACCAAAACCATAGAGTTGGTGCCCTAGTGCTAGATTTGTCTTGCTTGGGGTGCGTCGTTAGAAACCTTAATTTCCCTTGATGATTGGGAGCTCCATACTCGGCCCATACTGCACTATAGGGTCTCTGAAGCCTATATAAAGGGTCTTGAAGGCAAGCAGCACACACCAAGCAAGGAGGAAAGCCTTGAAATACTTGAGGAGAGGATTGGAAGTTAAGAATAGTTTAAGGAAGGGTTAGCTTTAGAGTGAGGGCTCTTTATAAAAGTTTTTTTCCCTTTTTGAACATCTCCCTCTTCTTCAACTTCATGTTATCTTTATGCTTTTCCTTATTATTTAATTCTGTATTCATGCCTATGAAAGGCTAAGTAGTTGTTCTACGATTTTGACTGAAGCCCTTGCTAAGGATGCTTTTTTGCTTACTGTTATTACGGTTTTTCATTGTATGAATGATTGTTTATATTCATCCTGTAGTTATTATTTTCTAAGTTTAATCATCTTAGGAAAGAAGATAGAATTTATGTCAGCTTGACAAAGTTACCTAAATATCTAAACTGGATGTATATAATCACTATTTACATAAATGCAATTTGTAGTTAAGATGGAAGTACTTAATTATCTGTGATAATTACATTTGGGTCTTGGATTGATAAGGTTATTGTCCCAGCTGGTTTCCATAAACATATAGAAAACTAAAGGGAAGGATCTTAGCTTGTATGTACTTGAAAAAAAGCATATAAGAAGGACAGAATCCTAGGTTAGCAATTCATTTTTCAATTAGAATAAAGTAATAACCATAACAAAAAGCATCCCTACATATGGTGAAAGTTCAAAATCCTAGGTTGTTAAAATTTTGTATTAACCAACATTCAAATTTGTCTTACATTTACTTAACCAAATCTTGATTACACAACTTGAAACTTCTGTCATTCAACATTGAACCCAAGTCTTTAAGGGATCAATACTCATTTCATCATTATATTACTTGCTGACCACGTATACTTGCATGTGATATTACACCTCAATTGCAAATTGTATCAACATTTATCTCTTAATACAAGCATATTCATATATTGATGGATATATGTTGTTTATATATAAAAGTGCATAATTTCTACTATATACACATAAATTGAATATATTTTGTTATCTATTCATAACCTTTTGTTCTCTTTACCATAAGAATTTGATGAATATATTTGTTGTTCTAAGTTAACCTTGCCCTATAATATCATATGTATTAGTTCTGAAAGCATGTTTATCTAACAAAGATATAGATAACTCATACTTGTAAGTTTCATGTATGTTTATATAGTTACAATATACATGGTGTTTAATATATGTATCAATTACTATTAATATTGTGTACTTATTAAATCAATCATAATAAAATAGTTGTTATTATATTGAATATATATTACATATAGGAATCATATCCGTATTCCTTAATGAGTTCATTGTTTTCTTACAGTATTTATCATGACAAATCTCGCAAAACTTGAATTTGTGGCCCTTGACATATTTGGCAAAAATTATTTGTCATGGACGCTTGATGCCAAAATGCATTTGAATGTCATAGGTCTTTGAGAGACAATCAAAGAAGGAAATGAAGCATCAAACCAAGAATGTGCTAAGGCCATGATTTTCATACACCATCATTTGATAAGGGATTGAAACTGTAAAAGATCCCTTTGTTTTGTGGCAAAGTTTGAAAGAGAGATATGATTATTTAAAAATGATCATTCACCTAAAAGCTCAATATAACTAGATGCACTTGTGATTGCAAGATTTTAAATTAATTAGTGAATATAACTCAACAATGTTAAAAATTAGGTCTCAATTGAAGCTATGTGGAGAAAATATTACTGATGATGATATGTTAGAGAAAACATTCTCTACTTTTCATGCCTTTAACATGCTCTTGTAGCAGTAATATCAAGAGCGAGGATTTAAAAAATATTGTGACTTGATATCATGTCTTCTTATAGCTAAGCGAAATAATGACCTTTCGATGAAAAACCATGAATCTCGCCCGACTTGTTCCATTTCATTCCCTGAAGTGAATGTGGTAACATCTAATGGTCATAATCATGGCTGTAGTCATGGACGTGGCTGTGGATGATATAATTGTAAGCAACGTTGTGGTCATGGTAATGAAAAGTCACTAAGTAAGGGGAAGCACCATAAAATAAGAATGTCAAGAAATCTAAAAACTCATACTATAGATGTGGCATGAAAGGACATTGGTTACGTACTTGTCATACGACTAAACATCTTGTTAAACTTTACTAAACTTCCCTAAAGGAAAAGAAAAATACTATAAAGGCAAATTTTATCGATAAAGATGATGATGCCCACCTTGATGAGCCCTTGAGGATAGCCTATTTGGATGTTGCAGACTTTATTGACTCGACAGAAGGCAATACAAATACTTATTTTAATGTTTAACAAATCCATGTTTAAAGTTACTTTCTTTTATTATATTGCAATTTGTGTGTCTTTTCTTTTAATTTGTTAGTGTGCTATCTTCTATGTAACCCAAGAACTTATCATATCTATCTTTTTTTATGATATCAAGAAGTATGGACATTACTCATTTGTTACAAGACTACAAAAATGTTGATAAAGACATATGCTTAGCTAATTGTGTAACAACTCACACCATACTTAGAAGTGAGAAATATTTCTCATCTTTTATTAAAAAGGAGGCAAAAGTGAATACAATATCAGGCACGGTTAATATAATTGATGGCTCTGAAAGAGCCACTTTTGTTTACCTAATGGAATAAAATTTGTTCTAAAGGAAGCTTTGTTGTCAACTAAATCAAGATGGAATCTTCTAAGCTTCAAAGATATACACTTTAATAGTTTTCACATTGAGACAGTAAATGAAAGTGATAAGGAGTATCTCCATATTACTTTGGTTGTCTTAGGAGAAAAACGTATATTAGAAAGGTTGCCTGCATTATCCTTTGACTTGTACTACACATGTATTAGTACAATTGAAGCATATGTTGTAGTGAACTAGAAGTTCACTAATTCAAAGAATACATTTATAATTTGGCATGACTGGATAGGCCATCCCGATTCAATAATGATGCAAAGAATTATAGAGAACTCAAATGAACATCTGTTATCAAATGAGTTCCCCTGTGTTGTATGTTCTTAAGGAAAATTGATTATAAGGCCATCACCATCAAAAGTTAGGATTGAATCTCCTGCCTTTCTTGAATGCATTCATAGGGACATATGTGGACTTATAGCTCCACCTTGTGGACCATTTAGATACTTTATGGTATTGGTATATACATCTACTAGATGGTCACATGTTTGTCTATTATCAATGTGTAATATGGCATTTGCAAGATTACTTGCTTAAATAATAAGACTAAAAGCTTAATTTCCTAGTTATCTTATTAAGACAATTCGTCTTGAAATGCTAGTGAATTTACATCCCAGCTTTTAAATATTCTTGTATGTCAATTAGGATAAATGTGGAGCATCTCGTTGCACATGTACACACACAAAATGGTCTTGCAGAATCATTCATTAGATGCCTTCCATTAATTGCTAGACCATTACTTATGAGAACAAAGCTCCCCATTAGTGCATGGGACATGCCATTTTATATGCTACAGAACTTGTACACATTAAGCCAACTATGTATCATAAGTTATCCCTTATGCAATTGGCTTTGGGTCAAGAGCGAATATTTCTCATTTGAGGATTTTTGGGTGGCAATTCATATTCCAATTGCTCTACCACATAGCACAAAAATAGGTCCTCAATGAAGGTTGGGAATATATGTTGGGTATGAGTCCCCTTCAATCATTAAATATCTAGAACCCCAAATAGGAGATATGTTTACAACAAGTTTTGCGAATTGTCATTTTGATGAAAATAATTTCCCAGCATTAAGAGGATAAAAGAAACAGCTAGAAAAACAAATTACATCAAATGTATAATCATTACACCAGTTTGATCCTTGTATGTAATGTGAACTCAAAGTTCAAAGAATAATTCATTTGCAAAATATTGCAAATCAATTGACAGATGTATCCACCGACCCAAAGAAAGTGATGAAGTCACATATTCCAACTGAAAATGCTTCAATTCATATTAAGGTCCCTGAAGGACAACCAAATACCATAACAAATTAGTATAAAGCATGCCTAAAGCATGGTAGACCAATCGGTTCCAAAGAAAAGAATCCTCGAAAAATAAAAGAAGCAAATCAACAAAATGATCAGATTGAGGAAATAGATATTTCAAATGATAAAGTAGGCATAACTAATAAAAAATCTCCAGAAGAGATTCAGATACCTGAAAGTGAAGAAAATAAGGAGATCTCAATAAGTTATGTCGATACTGGAACAATATGGAACTGATCTGGAACTATTATCGACAACATTTTTAGATATAATGTAGCACTAGAAATTGTAAATGAAAATGAGGATCATCAACTTAAATCCATCGAAGAATGTCAATGTAAACAAAATTAGCCAAATTGGAAAGATGTGATCCAAGCTTAATTACATTCACTTATAAAACATGAAGATTTTGGAACTGTAGTTCAAACACCTAATGGTGTAAAACCCATTGGGTACAAATAGGTCTTTGTGCAAAAAGGAAATAAGAAAAATGAAATTGTGAGATATAAAACACTACTTGTGTGTTTTTCACAAAGGCCAAGAATTGATTATAAGGAGACTTACTCTCTGTGGCAAATGCAATCACCTTTAGATATTTGATTAGACTAGTTGTTTATAAAAAGCTTGATATGCACTTAATGGATATTGTTACAACCTACTTATATGGATCACTTGATAATGATATATACATGAAAATTCCTAAAGAATTTAAGATACCTGAAGCATATAATTTGAGTGACCAAGGAATATACTCAATTAAATTGCAAAGATCTTTATATGGATTAAACAATCTAGGTGTATGTGGTATAATCGCCTTAGCAAGTATTTGCTACAAAAGGGATACAAAAATGATTGTATTTGTCCATGTGTTTTTATAAAAAAGTCAAGATCTGATTTTGTTATCATCGCAGTATATGTTAATGATTTGAACATTATCGAAACTCCAAAATGTCTTTCAAAAGTAGAAAACTTTTAAAAGTATAGTTTTAGATGAAAGGCCTTAGAAAGACAAAATATTATCTTAGACTACAAATTGAACACTTAGAAGGTGGAATATTTGTTCATATGTCAACGTATGTCAAAAGGATCTTTAAGCAATTTTACATGGACAAGGCATACCCATTAAGTACACTTATGGTGGTTAGATCGCTTAAACTGACAAAGGATCCTTTTCGACCTCATGAGGAAGGTGAAGAACTTTTTGGTCTTGAAGTACCATATCTTAATGTTATCAGGGCACTAATGTATATGGCTAATGGCATAAGACCGAATATAGTATTTTAGTAAATTTGCTAGTGAGATATAGTTCTTTGCCAACATAAAGACATTGGAAAGGAATCAAACATATTTTTAGATACCTCTGAGGAACAATTGATAAATCTTTATTTTATTCAAATAAATCTAGTTCACCATTAATTAGTTATGCATATGCAAGGTATTTGTCTGATCCACACAAAGGACAATCCCAAACAAGCTATTCGTTTACATTTAGTGATACAACTATACTTGGCACTCAACAAAACAAAATGTAGTAAGTACTTCATCAAATCATGTGGAGTTGCTTGCAATTCATGAAGTAAGTTATGAATATGTATAGTTAAGATTTATAACTCAACACATTCATGAATTGTGTTGTCTATCACTCAATGAAAAGGCCTCAATGACATTGTATGAAGACAATGCTGCATGCATAGCCTAACTAAAAGGAGGATACATCAAAGAAGACAAGACAAAGCATATCTCACTGAAGTTCTTCTTCACTCATAATCATCAAAAAAATGGTAAGATTGATGTTTAACAAATTCGTTTAAGTGATAATCTAGCATATTTTTTTACCAAGGCATTACCAATCATAACATTTAAGAAGCTAGTTTACATATTAGAATATGCCGATTAAGGGACCTTCAATGATGCTACAGTAAGGGGGAGATACACATTGTACTCTTTTTTTTCTTAGCCATGGTTTTGTCCCACTAGGTTTTCCTGGCAAGGTTTTTAATGAGGCATCCAATAATACGTATCAAGAATTATACTTATTGTGGACATTAAAGGAGGAGTGTTATAAAATATTATATGTGAATGTCTATAACATTTGAATATTCCCATGCACATCAATATGTATACAACCTTTAGCATTCCAACTTTTGACATTCTCAATATAATCTTTGGCATTCTCCATACTTAAGAATGTACTCATAACCCCTTAATTTTCCATATGTACATTAAATACACACCCTTGAGTTCCCATACATTGTAACCCCTTAGGGTCCTTTAGCCTATAAATAAAGACTATGTATGATGATATGAACAGCACTGATGAGTTAAGTAAAAGAAACACTCTCTTTCCTCACATATTTCTCTATTTCTTTCAAGTATCTTGTTCATAGAAATACTCTTACTTTTACTTATTTTACAACAAATAATATGTTTTACATTCTTTCTAGAAAATTTTATTTCTTAAAAAGATTATCTGAAAATTAAATTACTTTTTGGCCTCTTACAACAAAGTAATCTATATTTATTTTTATTAAAAATATGTTTTTGTGTTAGTTATGAAACAAAACAACAGTTCAAAGCAATATCAATTTATGGAAGGCATAGTTTCACAATTTTTATTTTCTGTCTCTAGAAACTTTATGCTCATTAGCCTCCCTCATGTCTTTCAAACTGCCAACTGCATGTAGGAAAAGCTATCTCTTTTTTACTCCTTTGCCCTTCCTATTTCCCTTCACGTAGTTGTATGTTGGGTTCATGACTTGTATTGTAGGTTTTGGAAGCATCACACTTTCCCCACTTTGGGACTATAGAACTTGGTGTTTAATTCAAGTAATGCTCTCTTTCCTTCCAAAATTTCTAACTCTTTTCCTTTTTAAATTTCTTCTTGTAGCAATCTTCCTTTTTTATTTCACTATTACATATGTTTAGGAATTCTAAGTTCTTGCCTCTTGAAAGACAGATCTTGGCTATTTAGAATCCTCTTTTCAATCAAGGATATGCAATGAAAGTTGGCTTGTGGATTGCAATGGTTTAAGAGTAGTTTACTAGGTCCAGATTCCTTTAAATCATTGATCAACCAAATAAAAAGATGGTAATTTTAGATTATCTCGAAGTGGCCCTTTCTTAAAAATCAATACTCTTTATCAATATCGAAATTCTGAAGCACCTGTCTAGTTACTATTTTCATATATCAAAAAAAATTCTTATTAATTGTCTAGGCACAATGTTACACGGTGCTTAAATCTTTCAGGATGAATTTTGGGTTGTTAAACAGGAGAACAACATTTACATCATTGAATTCCAAAACATAGAGGATCAAACATTCATATATGAAAATGGTCCTTGGTCCATTCTAAAATCTCTGCTTACTGTAGAAAGATGGCGCCCAAATTTATTACTTTTAAAGAAATAATAAAAAAAATCTCCCTAGGGGTTCAATTATGAGGTCTTTCCTTAGAATAGCTGAATGAAAAAGTTGTAGAATTATTAGGGTGTTGTGTAGGGGAATTACTTGAAATTGATAGAGGTTTGCAATTAAATAAATATCTTCATTTTCTTAAAGCTTGTTGCCTTGTTGTTCATAATCTAGCTCTCCTCATGCTTATACATTTAAAGTTAGATAATGGGAGATTAATATGGTTTTTTAGAAATGCATACAATGCAGTCATATTGGACACATAGCAAGAGATTGTGACTAGCCCACTCCACAAGTCGTAGTAGCTCGGGATGCCTCAAAGCAACTCATCAATGGTAAACTTGATTTTGGTTCTATTTATGACTTTTGATTTCCCCTGGTTCTAAATTATTCCTTTTCCTTCAAGAAGAAGCATTCATTTCATAATTCCACAAAGATTATATGGATTAAAAGCAGGGATCATAGTTACTATTATATTCATAGGAAGGAACTAAAGACTTCAAAGAACAAGAAACAAGACCTAGTAATCCAAGTAATTTTATGAGTATGGCACTTGGCTCTTTCTCCTTAGCTGCTCATAATGACATAAATAGCGCTCACATTGATAATCAATATCAAAATGATCTTACCAAACCTTCCTTTAACTTTCAAGATGTGAATGAAAATGAAAATCTGATTAGACACATACACCACGATCATGCTTTTAGTTTTCTAACTGATTTGGTTTTATCTGGATCCCCATTCTTGATTCCCTTAATATTGCATGCTGATGTCCTTAATAGTTATTTTTGCATGGGCTTTGATTCTGATAGTTAGTGTTTGACCTTTGACTACTTAATGGTTAACTTTAACTTTCAAATAACCAATGACTATGGTCTCAACCCCATGGATGTAGATATTGTAAGGAATATCCCTTTAACTGCTCTAACTACAAAGTATGAATATTCTTCCCTTTTACAAAAAGAAACAATAGAGGGTGAAAGACATGCTTCAATAAACATCTTAACTAAATACAATTTTAATGGCTGTACATCACCATAATTTTAGCTCTTTTTACAACTTGGCATAAGTTTTTTACCCTTAAGTTAGTAATCGATTCTTACCAAATAAATGCACATTTTTGCTTCCTTATTTGTAGAATTTTCACTTACTATGGTAGCTACTAAATCTCAATTTAATTGGTGGAACTTCCTTCTATGATAGTGAAATTTCTTAGCAAGTTTTGCTATGTTTGGCCATACTAATTGAAGCTATCTACTAGTCTTCCTCTAACCTTTATTATATACCAACCTTCATTAATCCTTCGGTCTGGTCTCTCTTTTATGGTTTCTTCACCTTCACTTTTTATTACTATCTAATCAAATAAAGTATGTTACACTAAGAAAGAATCATTCAATATATGAAAACCACATACTGCTTTTAAGTTTCTATTCATTCAAATACTAAAGACAGAATTTTGTTGCTATAATATTTTAACCAAAAAAAAGAGAGAGAAAGAAAAAATTCTATTTAATAATGTAATTCTTATGGAAATATTTTGTAAGTAGTTTTATTAATCAAAGGGATGAAGTAACATAATTAAAGAAAAACATGATAGTTTAAATAGTTGAGTAAATGGAGATTAAGGAGAGCTCTTATATTAATTCAAATAGCATTTTTCATGAGACTTAGGTAGGCTCAAGTGGCTAAGCCTTACCCATGCATCCAAAAGGGCCTGTGTTTGAACCCCACCCATATGCATCAAATTAGAAATTTTTTTTCTTAGGCTACCACGTGTCCTTTGAGAAAGGAATTTACTAAAATACCCTTCACTTTCCTACCTTTTTACACTAACTCTCTTCTTCCTCGCATGTAGAGCTCTCTAACATGCAAGAAGAATTTTGCATCGACCCCTTTGCATTTCACTATCGATTTGGAATGACACCATTGCCTGCCATCTTTAACATACTCGGAGCTGTCGTTGATGAAGGAGAGTGTGGTAGAACCTCAAAAACTCCAGCGAACATGACTGCACTATTTAAGCTTGATTTAAGTTGAAATTCTCATGATTCAGGTAGGTTACTTTGATTTTGGTTGAAGGATTTGCTTTATATTAGTATTTTTTCTAGTTCTTTAATGATTTTACCACCCAATTTTTAGTTATTATAGCATAAATCAAAAATCCCTTTTTTAGGTATGTGAAAGGCATGAACAGTGATAAGATAGCTTGAAATTGGCATGATTCAGGTGTGATTCCTTCAAATTACATTAAGGTTTTACTTTAGAACATCGTTTCGTGTAGTTCTCCATTGATTGGAGTGTTTAATTTTGAGAATTTGCTTCTAAAATCAAACACCTTCTTGCACATGAACGATAACGTGAATAGTGACTAAAAATTTGAAATTTGAAATTGGGGCTTGAATTGGAGGCATTATTTGAAATTTCTTTGGGGGTTTTAATCTTTGGTAAGTATCTAACAATTCCCATGTGTTAATTTGATGATTGGATTGCTCAATTAAAAACTCTTCTTTCTTGGTAAGGAGTTGAAGTGTGTAGGGTGATGATATGTGAAGACTTCTTAAATATCTAGTGTTATTGGATCTCAAGGAGATGAAATCAAGTTGTTAGAAGTTATTGTTCGGAGTGGTAAGCCCATTTGGGAAACTTTTCTTAAACTATCTTAAATTTCATTGATGTTACAGTAAGTTTGATGAATGGGAGTGCATTGGAAGTATTATAATTAATGAATAAATTATTTTGGTTATTATTAGTATAGATTTTGACCCAATTGGTAATACTAGACAACTTAAGTGCTATAAAAGGTAATGATTGAGCTAATTGGGCATTAGTATTGTATTGGAATTTATAACCAAGATAATTATAATTGGCAAGTGTGTTTAATGTCATTTTCATAATAAGAAACATCAATGTCTTATGTTGGATATAATGCAAGTAATGAGGAGTGAAGTTGATGGAAATTATGTGAACTAATGAGCATATAAGCATTACTAAAGACATTGGAATATTTTCAGTGTAAATTAAATAAGTTGGCTATTTGTGAAATGAAACTGTAAGTTTATGGACTATTTGGGTGCCCTGAAGTTTTTTCCATATATGTATTAATTATGGCAATTAAAATCATCAAGAGAAATAATGGTGACCTTGGGGAAATGAAATAAAGTACCATAATGGATTTTAAATGCCAACTTATTGTGGAAACTTGTTAAAATTTATTTAAGATGTTGCTTAGCATAAGACATTAAAGGTCTATAATTTGTTTTTAGGATCTAAGCAATTGCACTTTGTCAAACGAGTAAGGAAGTGAGTTGTGTGAGCTTTAGGCCAAGTAAGTAGATAATGCTAATTAAGTGTATTTTCTAATTTATGTAGTTTCCTTGTAAAAATAGTTGTTATTGAATACCTCAGTACCTTTGGACAGACAAACTTCTTGGAATTTAAAATTTTCATTAATTTTGTATTTTATGAGTATTTGTAAGCTTTAGATCTAATAAAAACTTATCATGTATTTGACTAAATCTCCTAGATGTCTGAATCTCTCTAATTCTGTATTTCTGCAGTACTCAAATTCTTTTTTTTTTTTTAACCATTCTAATTATGCATTTCTAAATTATTTTGAATTTGCATTTTATAATTTCTCCGTTTATGTAATTTCAAAATTAAAAAGTTTACTTGTATTTGGAATTAGCAAGCAATTGATTAATATTTTTTACTTTCCCAAAAAGTAATTTGATTTTGTATTTATAAAGTATTCTGATTCTGTAACTTCAAATTACTTTGATTCTATTTCAGAATAAATTTGATTCTAGATTCTCTAAACTACTATGATATTTAGATAATCTGAATGCCCTAGAATTATAAAATACTTTCATTATTTAATTATGAAACATTTTGATTCTGCATAAATATTGTACTTTGATTTTGAGATTGTGAATTACTTTTATCTATCTTTGTGAACAAGTCTGATTTTGGATTTTGAAGTTCTGATTTTATGATTACGATTTTATGCATGTTAACGAATTTTCGGGGAATTTATCCAAAATAGGACCCTGTAGCTAATAATAGTAGACATTAGCCGTAATGTACTACAATTTGTATTCTAATACGACTGGGCATGTTACCAACATTATGATATTCTATTTGAGGCCTAAGGCTATTATTCTGATTATTCTGAGCTTGAAGCTCGTGATTGATGTAACACCCCTCTTACAAAGTATAAAATTTATTATGAAATTTAGTTAAAATTATTATGAAAAGAGAATTAAAAAAATACATTAGAATATCTAAAACATAATAATATAATTATAGAGAATAAAAGTTTATATATAAAATTGTTCATACATCCGTATAGATAATTTAACAAAACTGGAGAAGGGGTATTAGACCTATATCTAGTAAGATTCATGCCCTTCTGTAACATGAACATAAGTGGTATGGTGCGTAAGGCCATATCATATCTTGCAACGATGATCTTAATAATAAGCGCTTTCCAATTAGTATGAATAATACTCATTTTGCATGGACTTCAAGAGAAATTAGGTAATTCACCATATAAAATCATCATTAATAAAACAATGATAATAGTTTCTCAGTAACATAAAAAAGCATATATGATACTTGAAATATCCATGAAATATAATATGACTATAAATTATGATCTTTATTAAATATGTATGGATGTCAAATATCATAACCTACAAATATGCATTAGCAAACATATGGCAAACAGAGGTAGACAATGTCTTCAACCATTAAGCATTGGGACATTATATCTGAGTTATTCGAGTTTTACGAAACCCCAACATATGACTGTCATACCCAGGCGATCGAGTCTCATGAACCCTAGCGTATGACACCTAACCGACAAGTGCAACCCTACCTTTAGCTTAGGCGTCCCCCTGTGGGTACCTAGGACAAAGTCAGGCAATATAATCTTTATGTTAATATGTTACCCAAGCCATTATGTGGTCAAGATTTCTTTTATAATCCTTTAAGCACTGATGTTCTTATGATAGTTAGGAATCCCTTTAGTGTCAATTAAATTCAAGACGTACCTAGCAAGGATACATTCTTGTCATATCCAAAAATTTTTAAGACTATTTAGGTGGCACAGCTTGCCATTGATTTTAGAATTCAAGTTATGACCCTAGAAGTATAATAACACCATTTCCTTGTAATCATTTAGACAGTATGACCTGCCATAAATTACAGGATTAATGGGGTATAATACCTTGCTAAGGAACTCATTAGGTCCATAATATATATTAAGGCGGCATAACTAGCCATTACCAAATAGTTCACAATATATAATTTAAGGTGGCAAAGCTAACCATTATCAAATGGGATTCCAAACTATCAATAAGTACATAGTGTACAGGAATAGTTTACTCTCACAAGGAATAGTTCTTTTCTCAAATAATTGTATTGTCACCCATCATACAAAGTTGAAATGCATAACAACATAGGCAATTATAATGCATGAATAACAAAATATTCATATAAGGATATATAATGCACAACAAAATTCACATATCAAAATTCTTATCAAAGTTATTATGGCTTACATATTATTTCCCTGTATATTTCAAAATATCTACCTAGCCTCACTCTTCTTTAATTTTACCTTTCTTAGACCTTGAATGGGCTCATGGAAGGTCATGGTAACAAAATTTCAAGATAAATGACTATAAGCCAAAAATGGATGACCATGAAGACCATTCAAGAAGAAGAAGGAAAAGAGAATAAGAGAAACTAGAATATGCTAAATCATGTTACCTGGATACGCTCTCCTTTTTCTTTTTTTTTTAATAATTCTCCTAAAATTGCTCCCTTCCTCTTTGCTTCCTTCCTTCTTAATCTAAGTGAGGAGTAGAGAGGTGAAAGTAAGAGAAATAGGTATGGAAGAAATGTAGGGAATGGTGTGAAGAAAATGGGTAGGGAGTAAGGTATTTAAAGAGAAATCAATGGCCAGGATTTAACCACTTATTTTTAATATAACGGTCGTGATTCAATCTCAAATCATAATTTTCTAAGATATAATTATGGTGTGGCCCCCATGGATATCTAATATTTTATTATGGTGTAAGCCCCACATGTTAAGGTAATGTCACATGTCCTTCCGTATGAATTTACCATTTTACCCTTGGCATTTTTTCAAAATGACTATTTTGTCCTTGGCCTTGTAAATTTACCATTTTGCTTTTAGCATTTTTCAAAATGATTATTTTGCCCCTATGCCTTAAAACTAAGCTATAGGTTATTTTCTTTAAATGATTTAACAAGACATATTTATTCTTGTTTAATTCTTTCTTGTTTCCCCTAAATAATTTAGCTTATATTAAAAATCATTAAATTAGGGATGTTACAACTGACATCTGATATATTTTGATTATGCTAGGCTTAAGCTAATTCTGTTTTCTGGACTTCTGATGGTTCTATTGGAAATTCCTGAGGATTCTATTTGATTTGGATATTCCTGAGCATTCTAATTTCATTTGGATATTTTCAAGTATTCTGTTTTGATTATGATACTCTTATGTTACAAATAAATTGATTAATTTTCGTTCAAGATTAGTTTATCTTTTTGTTTAGGTTTCATGTGAAGATTAACAAAGTTTTCCTTATTTTGGTACTGTTCATATTCATTGTTAAAAGTGTTCAGATTTGAAGAAAATAAATGGTCGTGAAAAACTCTACAATGCCTAGTTTGTCCCTTCTTTTAAATAATTAGTATAATTTGTTTACTTAGTTTTCACTCACCCCTTGTTGTTTTACCATTTCATATAGTAGCACTGATCTGGGTCACCCATATATGGAGTATGAGTGTAGCAGGTGCTTTCCTTTTTGCTAAGCCTTACATTGTTTGCAAGCGCAAAAAACATTTTATTTGTTGCATAACCTATATTTGTATTCTAGTAGCTCCCATATACAAAAGAAATGGTCTCACTTTGTTATTTTGTTTTATTGATTGTTTATATGTGTTAGTTGTTAAGATAGCTCTTGTGGTATATTAAACTTCATGTTGTAGGCAATTCAGTATGTTCATATTTTAAGGGAAACTCTATCAAAATTTCTACACAAGATTAAAATTGATTCTTATAGTTATACGTATATATTCTGCCTTAGTTCCACTCATTTGTAAATCTTATTTGTTCAAATGTTGTCTAACTTCTGAAAGGTGTCTAATAGCCTTACAAGGGCAAGAATTATCTCGTTTCTCGTGTCGATCACGTCCCCATTCATAAGGGTCGTGACAGTTCCATTGGATGTTTTCTCCAATGATGTCAAGCAATATATGTTCTCTCCTTTTCTAGCGAGAACTCATCATGTGCATTGATACTCTCAGGTTAATTTAAGTGTGTTTCAATCATATGGAATGAATCTACATGTTATTCCAATGAAAAAAAAATAAGGGAATGCCTAGCACACTCTTCAACTTGGGTCACACAAAAAGAATAAGTTAGATGGTTGCATAGATTGGGATTCTTCTTTTTCTGCCCATTCCATCATCGTCTTTTATCTACAGCTAATCTAGTGTCTGTTGCTAATGATGTTGGTCATCAAGTTAATGTAGATATGATCACCAATGAGAGTTGCCCTAATTTCTTACTTTCTCATACTACTACAATCTGTAATAATAATTCTCTCTTGCCTATTAAAAACGGTAAAAAATTAATGGATTTTTAGGGGTTTCATCGAAAGAAACTTAAAATACAAATGCAATTTATTCGTAGTACTCCATCTTCGTCTTCAAGTTTTTACTATATTGATATAACTGGGCATACTGCTCTTTCTCATTGGCCTCTGTCACTAAATGAACCTAACGTGAAGTTCTTCTGTAATACTAGTTCTCTCTTGGCTACTAAAAATATAAATGATTAAGGGATTTTTTGGGGCCATTTTGATTTTTAAAGTTAAAATAAAGAAGTATCTTTTAGGAAAGGATTAAAAATGTAGCATGACATATGTCAAATTCGTGGGTGATTATGGGATATTTTAATCGAGTACATCAACTGAACGATAAGTTTAGCAATTGCACTACGATTCCTAGGGTTTTTGAATTTCAATCTCTTTGTGAGAATTGCCACTTGATTGATATACTTCTAATAGGTTAGTGGCTCACTTGGTCAAATAAGATGAAGGGACACAAAACTGTCTGGTAAAGGTTAAGCAAGGCCTTGGGTATAGCATTTTCCATTCTCTTCTTTGACAATTCTGCTTATTGTTACTTTAGATCATTCTTTGCTTGTTCTCTCTTACAACGTCAATGGTCAATTTAAATGGAGATTTTATAAATTTGAGTTGTTTTGGTTAAAATTTAATTAATGTTGTGATTTAACCGAGCAAGCTTGGCAATAAAATTTTGTTGGATCTTCAGCATTTGTGGTTTTTGAAAAACTCCAATCCAGCATGATGATTCTATAGCATTGGAATAAGAACACAACTACTTATATTCCTACTAAAATTGCTAAACTTGAACGTGATTTGCAAAATTTTCAACTGAACATCTCTAGCCTAAAGTTACTTCAAGCTGAAAGAGAAGTTAAAAGTAAGTTAGTATTCTTTTATGATTGTGATGAGATGATTCGGACTCAGAGGCCAAGATAGACCTAGCTTATACATGGGGAAAATGATGCAAAGTACTTTCACTCCTTAGTAGGGAAAAGAAAACCTTTGAAACTATTTACCCGTCTTTAGAATCAACAAAGGATTTGGGAAGACAAACAACATAAACTTGAAAATTAAGTGATTGGTTATCTCAAATATGCATTTTCAACATATGACTACTTAAATCAATAAGATTTGCTAAGCTTTATTGAGACTCTAAATGTTCCTATTATCTCTGATGTTGATATTGCAAAACTTGAGAGGCTTTTCATTACAAGAGATTAAACTAGTTATTTTTAGCTTTGCCCCTAATAGTGCCTTGAGACCAAATGGTTTTAATGCAAATTTTTATCAAGTATTCTGGGATATTGTTTAATGAGACATTATTAACATGGTTCAATCTGTTTATGAAATGTGCTTCCTTCTCAAGATCTTTAATGAAACAAATATTGTTATAATCCCTATGACAAATATGTTGCAATCTATGAAAGACCTTTGTCCTATCAATTTGTACATTATTATTTACAAAATTATCTCTAACTTGTTATGTGGTAAGCTCAGTTCCATTCTAAATGATTACATTGCACCAAATCAAAGTGCTTTCATAAAAGGAAGGGTCATCTTAGATAACATAATTCTAGCTTAAAAAATAATGCATCAAGTCCATTAATCAAAGGGAAAATTGAAGAGATGGTGCCCTTAAATTGGATATAACTAAAGCTTTTAATTCAATCTCTTAAAGCTTTCTTCAAAATATGCTAACTATAATAAGATTTCTAGCAAAATGGATTCAAATAATAATGCAATGTGTCAATATAGTAAGCTGTCACGTACTTATGAATGGTGTTTCTTCAAAGGCATTTTATCCATAGCATGGGCTTCATCAAGGAGATCCATTCTCCCTTTATTGGTTCATTGTGTGCTCCGGCATTCTCACCTGGTTAATTATGAAAAAGAAAAATTAGGGAGTTAGAAAGATATTAAAATTTGTTGCCAAGCAGAGCCTATTTCTCACCTCATATTTGCTAACCATACTATTCTCTTCTTTGATCCTCCCTAGAAACATGTAATCATGTTAAAGAAACACTGAATCGCTTTAAGGATATATTTGGTCTTCTTATCAATTACTCAAAATCTCAATTGGTCTTTAATCTGAATACACCATACTGGTTTAAAAAGCTGATATCGAGCATTTTAAATATTAAATATGCTAAAAGGCTAGGTAAATATCTCAGTACGTGGTTTGGTATAAGCAAAGACAAGAACCATATTTACATGAAAATGATAGACAAAATTAATAAAAGGCTTTAATCTTGGAAATCAAAATTGTCATTGCAAGTTGGAAGAATCACCCTTATCCAATTTGTTTTGAATTCTAGCCTCTTCATTTTTCTTGTTTTAAACTCCTTAAAAAATAATGCTCTAAATTGAGCTAAAAAAAAAAAAATTGGGGGTTCAAGAATAGGCAACCTAGACTGTACTTAGTAAGTTGGAAGAAAGTCTATAATCCTAAGAAAAATGGAAGATTGAGAATTTGACTAACTCATTCTTTCAACCTTTTTGTAATGGCGAAACAAATATGGAAAATGATTATTTTAAATAATTGTTCTTTATTTACGAAAGTGATGAGAAGCATACACTACGATGCTAAATGACCAGGAATAATTCTTAATAGAGCAAACTCCTCATGGATGTGGAAGCGCATTTGACAATCACAACCTTTAATTATCGATAGGTTAACGTATGGAAAATGGGCATCTTATACCCCTTAATCCCCACTTCTGGTGGTAAATGTAGTCAAGTCCTTCTGAAGGAATCTTTATAGTTTTTTACCTTATCCTGCATAATATCTTGGAATTAAACATTCAACTTGTAACTAACCATTATAGCAATGATATAATGAATCAAATTCTTAACATGTTATCTACAACTAGTTAAAAATATGCTTTAATTTAGACAAGAAACTTTTTTGGAAATTATACTTTGAAAGATGATTGGAAAATTCTTAACACTGATCATCTTAGTAGAATGCCATCTTATTTTTATGCTTGGAATAATATATGGAAGGTAAAACTTCCTTTTCAAATCCTTACCTTCGCTTAGAAATTAGTTTCTAATACACTTCCTATCGCTGAAGTCTTTGAACAACATCATATGATCTCCAATCATACATGTCTATTATGTGACAACGCTCTTGAGACTATAAACCATGTTTTCACACAATGCCCTTTTGCTAGGACTCTATGGTTTGCAAGAACCCTAACTATTGGAACATATTGCTTACTAGAACAATATATTATCTTTTGGCTTCAAGCCTAGTTTAGTTAGTGAAAAAGATGGTTAAAAAAATCATATATTTATAATAATTTTATTTAAAAATCATATAATTTTCATATTTATTGGAAAATCTTGTAATAAATAGGATTTTTTTTATTTTGACACTAACGTGTAAAATAATAATGAGTTAGATTTGTCGCAGCTAAAAGTATTATACCTAAATGTAATAAAGTATTCTTTTATCCCATATATACATACATATATATATATATATATATATTAAGAAAATATGATTATGTGGAGTATATAGATGCAACTAGTAGGCTCTAACATAACAATCCAGATATTCTCACATTCTGGTTGGAACATTAGGTCATGTTTAATTATGATGGACCATTAGATGGAAATTTAATGGTCCAGATTTACAAATAGAAAATATAACTGCAAACAGTTATATTAATTTAACATAAATCTAGACCATTAAATTTTCATCTAATGGTTCACTATAATCAAATATGACCTTATATTTCCACCAAAATATAAGGGGATCCAAATTTCTAACTTAAGGAAGAAAAATGATGGGAACGATGTTACCAGGAGAGAGAGAAAGAGTGCCTCTCATAAGTGTTATTCCCATTGTTTTCTTTCTTAAGGTTACATTTCGATGGATGACTAATTAAGGAGTGGTAAGGAGTGAAATGACTAAATTAGAGTAAAAACATGTTTAAAAGTTTCTTTTGAGATATAATAGAATAGATTAGAGGGACTTTAAGGCTACTCCTTACTATCGAAAACCTTATTTTTGTTGTCCCTCCAAATTGGAGGTGAAAAAAGAATGAAAGGACCTAGTAATATAATTACTTTAATATCTTCCTTAGCTAAAAGCTTACAATACTTGGATTTTATTTATAAGGATAATATTATAAAAATACTATATAGGTCATTCTATTCTATTAATGACAATCCTTCTTACTTTACCAAACAAAAAAATACTTAAACTTCCAAACAAAAAAATAACACATATCTTGTCATTCTACTTTTTACCATTCCCTTTTATTATTAATAATTAAATTCCATTATTTTCTAAATTTCCAAACCTAACCTAAAATTGGAGTTCAATGATCATGTGGGTGTTTTTTTTTTTTTTTCGATAAACAACGGGACAATAAGCCTAAGAAACACAACTAGAAAGAAACAACTCTAGAATGACAAACACCGTGCAAGTTAGCAACAATAACTAAAGAAGCAAAGTTAGAAACATGATCAAAATATGTAAATGAAGGAACCTGTTTATAATGATGCTTTGCAAATGCATTAACAGCGAAATTAACTTCCTAAAAAATATGAGAGATTTAGATAAACAAATCTATATCTAGTTAGTATCTAATAACACGAACAAGATGGAAGTTTCCATAACTATTATATTATAGATATCACATCATCCTAACCATACTCAAAGAATCAAGTTCGACATAAATGAATTGGTATCTAGCCTCAAAGCACATTTTAAGCCCATAGCGGAGTCCCCAAAGTTCAGCATTAGTGATTGTGCAATTATTAAGGTTAGTACTAAAGCCTTTTATAAATCTACCCTTGTTGTCTCTTAATATTCCTCCACAAGCGGTAATACTATGATCTAAATAGAACCATCTGCATTAAGCTTAACAACGTGATCAGGAAGAGGAACCCATTGAACTTATTGAATAGTGAAATCATTAACAGTTCATTTGACAAGCTAGAGATGGGAAGATGCACGGTGATATTCCAAAACCAAAACTGTAATGTGCCTCGGAAAACTAGCAAGCTCAACATTAACTCCCTCTATTTCTTATGAACAAATTTCTACACAAATAATTGGGAACGCATAGAGCCAATTCACCCCATTAACAAAAGGAGCTCTCTTGTTTAGATTTGTTTCCAACCACTCATGGAGGCCCCCTTAGAAAAGAAAAACTAAATAAAGAGAGATAGGTACAATGCTATTCTACACCAGAACTATGGAAAGACAATCATGAATAGTGTGGAGCACTGTTTCCTTATCTGAGCCACAAAGGACACAAACTAGAGAAGTGGCTAGAAATCGATGATAACAAGCTCTATTCATAAAAAGAACTTCATTAGCAACAAGCTACATAAATGCTCAAATACGCTAAGGAACACATCATGTGGGTGTACTCAACATGACCAATACAGTGGATTCTTTCTTAAAATAATATGTAGGATCACTTGAAGTCATCACGTGCTATCCCACATTAAAAAAATATCAAAAAACACTCTATCTACTTTAATTTTAGAATAAAAATCCTAATAAATATGTGCATAAGTGTACATAAAATACCTCTACCTAATGTATGCACTCCTCCTTCTGACTATCATCGTTCTCGCTCTTCTTTACCTGCTTGGACTTGCATTGCTAGCTCTACTTCACTTAGGTGAAACCATAGCCAAATCTCTGTGAAACATTATAAACAAGCAAAGCAACTAGGTCGTGGTTTTTCATGGACAAAAAGTAGTTCACTTAGCTCAAATCCTTCCTCAACATCTACAGAATCTTCAAATGGCAAGGGATCCTTCTGGCTTCCCAAATCTAGTGCTTACTTTCAATTCAACAAAGAAGTAATTAATCATGCATGCCAGTATTGGAGTACTTGCATCCTGACTTTCTTAGTCGATAAAAAAACCATCTCAGTGCATTGGTTAAACCATGCCCTGCAAGGTGCTTGGTACCTACAAGCTAGCTTAATAATAATGGGAAGAAAGCGCCGCATCTACTTAATAGAATTCCAAAGTGAAGAAGACCATAATCTCATCCTCCACAATGGCCCTTGGTTGATAATGAACATATTGTTAGTGGTGGATAAGTGGAAAGCAAACATGATTCTTAAGGAAATCACCTTGCATCGCATCTCCATGTAAGTTTAGTTATGGGGCTTGCCTCTAGAATTCCATAATAAAGACACTACTAAGATACTTGTACTCATTGTAGGCAAACTGAATGAAGTGGAAGGTGGCTTCCTCGTTTCAAAGAACTTGAGGTTCATTCGGGTTCAATGCTTAATTGATCAGTCCCTCCCTCTCTTGTTGGCTATAAGAATTTGACTAGATAAAAGCCGAAGGGTTTGGCTAGAATGTCACTACAAATAATTCTTTAGAAAGTGCTGCCAATGTGCCAAGATCGGACATACAGCAAAAGAATGCAACTAGACTTCATAACAAGTGGTGGTTGACCAAGCATCCCAACATGCATCTATACTGAACAAATTCGATGTAATATACAGGATTTCAGATTCCCATTGGTCTCTAAGCTATCCATTGCATTTAAGAAAAAAAGAACTACTCAAAGCACAACTAAGGCTAAATGGCAAGTTCATGCAACTAGTTGCTATTACTATGTTTACGGCAAGGAACTTAAGAGCTTTGAGGATGAAAATAGTGCACCTCCTCCACCACCCAATCTTTCATTTTGGAGAAAACACTGCATATTGATAACATCTGTTGGACTCCCCTCAACACCTATTCTGTTACAGAGTTTACTAATATTTCATTATGGAGAAAACACTACATCTAAAAAGGAACCTTTTCCACCTACGAATAAGGATAGTATCTGACTTAATGGCTAACACAGGGGAGGAA
Source organism: Delonix regia (assembly GCA_037074485.1). Lineage (NCBI taxonomy): Eukaryota > Viridiplantae > Streptophyta > Magnoliopsida > Fabales > Fabaceae > Delonix > Delonix regia. The sequence continues at coordinate 5,650,438 of CM073454.1, read as the reverse complement.
GTTAACCTCAATAATCCACCCTCGCCTCATTTTCCATCTATGGCCGAATTAAACCACAACCTCCAAAAGAGGAAAAGAAAGAAACTGGAGCCCCAAGAAGAATTAAAACTGTTCAAAAGGCAGAAGATGGAAAATCCTAATCCTAACAAACTAGCATATACCAATTTACCCCCATCAACATCCAAATGGGTCTGGCAAGCTAACCCCTCAAAGCTTCCCTAGACGCCATGATTTGTTTAAGCTGGAATTGTTGTGGCTTTTAGAAAACTATAACAATTCACAAGTTATGAAAATTGTCATGTGAATACTCACCCACTTTGATTTTCCTAGTCGAAACCTTAGTTGATGTATCCTACATTTCTAATCAAATGAAAACTTTTGGCTACTTAAGTGTTTTTGGTTCAAACCCAATAGGGAAAATTGGAAGTTTAGCCTTAGCAGTGCGCAATAACTTTGCCTATAACATCTCAGATTACACCAGTAATTGGATTCACATTTTAATGTCCATAAACAAATGTCAAATCTACATCATATTCATTTATAGTCACCCCAAGGTTAATCAAAGATCAACTATCTAGAATTGGATTTCCTACACAGCTGTAGCATCTCGAACCCATGGATCATCCTAGGGGATTTCAACCACACATAACTCTGCATTGACAAGCTCAGCTCTATCATATCAATGTCAGGTGCAGTAGACTTGCCTATGCTCATGGATAAATGTACTCTCATTAACATCCTTCCCTATGGTCAATAGTTCTCTTGGACCAACAATTGAAGGAACAATGATCACACTATATGGGAAAGACTTAACAAAGTTATATGCAATCCAGCCTAGATCACAAGCTTTCTTGGTATAACCTTTACACTTCTCCCTCTTGTCGTTTTAGACCACAGTCCAGGGTTGCTCAAAACCGATCCCCAAAAAATCTTAGCAGAAGGCACCACTTCATATTTGAAAAGTTTTGGACATCCTATAAGGAATGTGGGAACCTAATTGGTTGCTCATGGAATTCAAATGTCAAATGTTCTTTGGGTTTCTCCCTACATAGTAAACTTTGCAGGACTAAGGAAACCTTACAACAATGGAACAATAAGACTATTGGCTTCCTTCCTAGAAGAATAAAAAACCTAGAACTACAATTGCAATAGCAGCAAAGGAACCTATAGAATATGGATAAGGGGCAAAGGGAACATAATCATATAAGCTAGTTGGACTTGGAAAGGGAAATGAGGCATGAACTTGAATTTCTGTATGACTGCAAAGAGATGCTATGGGCACAAAGAGCTAGGCAATCTTAGATAATTCATGGGGATCGAAATACAAAATACTTTCACACTCTAGTCTCAAAAAGACAAAGCAACAGAAAAGTCGTTCAGCTCAAGGATGAAATAAGGAACTGGTCAGAGGAGGAAGGTAAAATACTGGAGCAGATTCACAATAATAGTTCCCCTATTGAGTTACTCATGAATCTCAACATTCCAACGCTTTCTGTAGAACATATCCAAAGACTTGATAAGCCTATAGAAGAAATCAAAATCATAAAGGTTATTTTTTAGCTCAACCCTAACAGTACTCTAAAGCTGGATGGATTCAACGCAAAGTTTTACCAACAATACTATAGCATAGTCAAGCCTGATATGACAAAAATGGTCAAATCCTTCTTCCAACAAGGCCACATGCTTCGCTGTCTAAATCAGACCCATCTAGCCCTTATCCCCAAACATCATCCTCCGCAATCTATTAAGGACTTTTAGCCCATCAGCCTCTACAATGTCTCATACAAAATAATTGCAAAAGTCCTGTGTCATTGGTTAAAAGACATCATTGTGGACTACATCTCCCCAGCTAAGAGTGCTTACATAAAAGGAAGACTCATCTTCGACAACATCATCATTGCCTTAGAAGCTCTGCACACCATCAGATCGCGCAAAAGAACAAAAAAGAAAGAATGTGTCCTCAAACTAGACATCTCTAAGGCCTTTGATAGTCCCTCCTAGTCCTTTATTGAGGTAGTCCTAAACAGAATGAACTTCCTACCCAAGATGGATCAGGTTAATCATGGAATGTATAACCACAATCTCTTATCAGGTACTGGTCAACCATGAAAAAGTTCTGTGCATTTACCCCAGAAGAGGACTTAGACAAAGTGACCCACTTTCTCCTTACCTATACCTCTTTTATGCAAACATACTCTCCTGCCTGATAGTAGTAGAAGAAAGCAACCAAGGTTGGAAGGGTGTCAAAATAGTAAGGTCTACCAATGCCATCTCGCTTCTTATGCATACAGATGACACCCTCCTCTTCTTTGAAGCTAGTACCAATGCCTGTGCCACTGTCAAGTCAACTTTATACAACTTCAACAACATGTTGAGACTATCTATTAACAAAAGTAAGTCCTTTAATTTTCAGCCCCAATACCTCTAGATGCTTTAAAAAATTCCTCACTAGAACCTTTGGAGTCAAACACTTAGAACAATTGGACAGATATCTAGGACACTACATAGACCCAAAGGCAGGGAAAAAATAAACATTCCAATAAATAGTTGAAAAAGTCAATAGGAGACTCCAGACTTAGAAAGCTAAGATGCTTTCCCAAGTTAGTCGATTGACATTAATCAAATTAGTAGTTAACACCTCCATCATCTACAGCCTCACCTGTATCCATTTGCCAAAAAAATATTGTGCTCAAATTTACTCCAAAATTACCAATTTTTATTAGGGTACTACGAGTCAGAAACTAAAAACCCATTTAGCTAGCTAGAAAAGACTGAGCCTACCAAAACAACAAGGGGGTCTAGGGATAAGAAACACACATCAACTAAACCTAGCTTTGCTAGCTAAGCAAACATGGAGAATCCTTAACACTCCCTGAAAGTCAATTCTTTCACGATTACAAGCCAAAAAATACTTTGACTGGACAACTGTTAGTTTCAAAACTAGGAACTCCACCTCCTGGATATGGAAGGGAATAGTCAAAGCACAGCATATCATCATCGAGAAGCTCAAATGGTCGATAGGAGATGGAAATTCCATTCTCATTCCTAATAGACTTAGGTTCACCTTCAAGGAGAACGTCAAGCCTCGAGAAAATCTGATAATAGGTGACCTATTTAAGTCAAACAATTCAGGGTGGTATACTAATACCCTGACCACACTCTATAACCCAAGAGAAATCAAGGTAATCTCAACCTTACCTTTCTCAATTCTAGGCTACCAAGTCTGTCACTCATGGATAGGAAGTAAGACAGGAGATATACCATAAAAGAAAGTTATCAACTCCAACAAGATCATCACTGCAATCCCAGCAACTTCACACAATGGAACACCCTTTGGCGGCTTAAACTACCTCACAGGATCTTTAACTTTATCTGGAAATTAGTCTAAAAAGTAATCCCAATTGGAAAAGTCTTAACAGTCCATCACCTGAATGTCCCAAATATATGCCTCTTTTGTCACCAAGAAGCTGAAACGATCAATCACGTCTTCCTTCAATGCCACTTTGCCAGAGCCATATGGTTCGCAAGCCCCTTAAGTTAGAGAGTTGAAAAATATCAGGATCAACACGTCATACTATGGCTGCATCACTGGCTCAATATACCTAAGGACAAGCTTAAAGCTCTTGACTCCATAACTAGTCTCCTCATTATTTGCTTATACACAATTTGGTGGACCAGAAACAAAATCCTGCATTCTAACCTTAGGTCATGGCCAAACACTGCCTTGCAGGACAAAGAGAAAAATGCACAGTGTCAATCACTCTAAGAGGTTACAAGAGGATTTCAAAAGTGTTAATAGGGCCTTAGATACCACAAATAGCATTAAAAGGAACTGGATGGCAAATGACTAAAATATTATTCTTTGGTCAAAGAAATTTAAGAGGACTAAAAATCATTGCTTTACAATTTTCCTAGATGGAGTATATATGAAGGATTGGATATGGAGATCCACACCAAAAGGACAACCAACTCTTATTGGGTTACAAAATAATAAAAAGTCCTCCTTTGAACCATCAACTTTGACCTTTGCCAAATTTCAAACCTCAATTGACAAAGGCCTCCAAATAGTTTTTACCAATACTGCCACTTATCAGCTACCGCACAGAATTTGGGACAATAACTACTACTTCTGTTAACTTTAGCCATGACATTATTAATCTTGTCGATTTCTTTGCAGGTCCATTGTTGGAATAACCCAAAATTAAAAAAATGTACATAAAATTTCTTGGTAAAGAAATTTACTTATTTATCCACAGAATGTTCCGTTCGATTCACTCCGCCGGTCAAAGACGAGGAAAGCAAAGTGCAGTGCCACTTCCAGTGACTCGGTGACTGAGGATAATACTGTGATTTTTTTATGCGCGAAGCAGTTTCCATTACTCTTCCCATGGCCATGAATTCTCTATCCCCACTTGCGTTTGTCTGCGCCTTGGCCCTCGCGATCTTCCTCCACTCCCTAGCTGCCTCCGCTACTACTACGGCTTACCCCTCTGTCCCCGGCACCGAAACCGTTGACTTCTCCATCGCCGGCGGCGACACTGGGCTTGTTCCTCCGCGCCGAGAAGTCTACGATAGTGGCCGAATCTTCGATATCACTCACAGGTACGTCCCCGACATGCCAGTCTGGGACTCTAAAGATGGCCTTGGTCGACATTTCCTCTGGCTTGAGAAGAGCATGAAAAATGGTTCTCGCGCTAATAGCTCAGCTATGAAGATGGGGGTTCACACAGGTACCCATGTCGACGCGCCAAGCCACTTCTTCGACAACTACTTGGACGCCGGCTTTGACGTTGACTCGCTCGATTTAGAAGTACTTAATGGTAAGAATGGTTGTGGTTTTTGTATCCTTATGCTTCACTTTGTTTGCTTCTTCTCTGGGTGATGATGTCTTGTTATAAGTGGAAAGTTCCAGTTTTTTAGGATGTCCCTTCGGGTGTACAGTTACTGATTATGTTAATTCCATGTGTTCGATGAAATCAAAATGGATATGGTTCGATATCTGTCTGAAATTTGGGGGTAGTTTTGCTATTGCTGTATTACATGATCTCACAAACACCATGATGGTGCTGGGCTTCCTCTCTTCTTGCAGGAGCGGATGGTTTACCACACTTCACATACACTGTACCACTGCCTTTTTTATGCTTTTTTTTTTTTTTTTTTTCCTGATCTTTCTTTTAGATTATGTGAAAACAGGGTAGTACAATGGGAATATGGGAGGAATGTAAATATTGTAAACTTGAATCCTAACAATAGTCCAAAGTCCATCTGTCCATAACCGGAGAGAAAGCAAAAAAAAAAAAAACACACACACACACACAATAAGGAATGGTCTTGCGGTGTTTGTAAATTGAGTTCTTTCTGGCATCCAAACGCGAGAGAAGAGTTTATTTCCTACTTTCTTGTTATCATTCTTACTATTTGGCTCTCCTTATTTTCTTTTTCCTCACCATGTGTTGCTGAACAGAGGCTTTGTAATATAGAGTATGGAGCTCTTAAGTTGCTAGTATGTGCATCAAGTTTCGCAAGGTGAATAGTGGCAAAAGCATTTTGCTAGGGCATGCTACTAGCCTCTTGTAGTTCTATTATTATTTTTGTATAATTGGTTCTAGATTCTGCCTGTGTGCTTGAAAGATTTATGGAAGAAAATATGCAATTTGGCTCAGCCAAAGCTTAAAGTAGGAATATCAAATTTTCCTCACTATTATATGTTAGTTAGCTTCAAGAATTTGGAGCTGCTGCTTGAGGAAGAAAATTGGTTTGAGCTATGTTTGGGTATCTAAAATCCGTAAATTAACCAGCAAAGTGGTAAATGTTATATATGCTGTTGGCTGTCTCAATGTTTAACATTGTCCTTTCTTACTGAATTAGTGACTGATTTTCCCTTATGAGCTCACAGTCAGAACTCAGATGCTTTATCCACCTTCAGTTTTGGATTTGCTGGGGCTCCTCGATTTGATAGGATTTTATTTTTGCTTAAACACGTAGGAAGATACACATTATTCCTTTCTCCTTTTTTTTCATTTCATTTTTTGGGATATCTAGATTGTTCATGTTGACATTGATGCTGACAGATAACCTTTTTCTGTCTGTAGGCTATGTTCTATTGGTTGATGTTCCAAGGGATAAAAACATTACTGGTAGGTATAACGTATGAATTCACTTTTTAAGACTTTTTTATGTTTTCTTTGTTCATTGCCGCACATGTTGATCAGAGTTTGTAGTCCACTTCGGTAAAATTTGCCATCTTTTATGAACACAACATTCATTTTAATTGCTCTGATTATTTCTGGGTACTGAAGCACCTATAAATTAACAATTATTTAGATATGTGAATGTTAATTTTTCAAACGTATCAGACTTTTTGGTTGATAACTAAGGAAAAAGGGTTACAAAATTATACATATTTTAACAATGATGCTCTCAAGCATGGTGTTTAGGGGATGCTTTCTTGTATACAACCCATTTTCTTGGCCTTTGCTATTTTTGGTTTTATGTTGTTAAACTTTTCCCATACTTGTTTAAAATTTCCTGTGCGATTTTATCTTCCTCAATGTTGGTAGATTAAATTACTACTTTCCTCTTTTACAGCTGAAGTCATGAAGTCCTTGGATATTCCTAGGGGCGTACGACGTGTGCTTTTCAGAACATTAAATACTGACAGGTTACTTGTATAAATTACTTGTTTTGTTATTGCTCTAGGATTTTTTTTTTTGTTGGTCTACCATAAATGTGCATTGAATATATTGCTTCATTGATATGTTTAATCAAATCTTGCTGTTTTGACCTTGAAGATCTGAAATAGAATCTCATGTTGCCATCCTTTAGCTTAGTGATAGTTACTAGCTCATCAGATACCACATGTGAACTAAAACTTGTTAAAATGTTAGGCGGCTTATGTTTAAGAAGGAATTCGACACAAGCTATGTAGGGTTCAAGGAGGATGGAGCAAAATCGCTAGTGGAGAACACTGACATTAAACTTGTAGGTGAGATATAAATCTTTTCAAAATTTTGGGCTACTTCTTCTCAGGGGCATATTCTTTGTCCTTTTTCTTGAGTCAAATGTCTGGAGTCCATGTCTAGGTTTGCAAGTGTAGACAGTACACTTGTTTCTTCTTTAATCTGACTGTACACTGCGTTCTGTAGATGCCATGCAAGGTCATATAAATATTTGGTCTATTTTATTATTTTCTTTTCCTTTCTTAATTAGGATGGCACTACATAATTGTAATGTGGGTTTATTTACTTATACAAGTTTACCTTATCACATTTTATTTGTTCCAGTCGTATCATTTGTCTTAACTGACCCTGTCTCCTTACTGATTTTTGGGCATGTAGGACATGCACTTTTAAACATTACAAAGTTACAATTGTCTTTGTGTAATACTCAATACATTGTTATACTCCTAAGTCCTAATTTAGAGTGGGTAGTGGTTACTCTTAATTTTGCAATAAAGTAGTCAACTTACAGATGACTTGATTTTGTACAGTTGTACCCACTTCATTCCTTGTGGTACAAATTCATATAATATTGGCTAATGGACAAGGTTCATCTGTGGACTGTTTTTGGTGCACCAGCTTTTGCATCTATAGTGTCAAACATTAGTCAGCATTGCCTCCCTCCATTCAGGCTTCATTGAAGATGATCAATTCCCAGCCTCAATTGTTTAGTTCAGCAGTCTACATTTTTGTATCCTGTTTTCAATATGTATGTTGAGTCATGCCCGTAGCTCTTTGGCCTTATACCACATTACTACTAGTATCTCTACATAATGGAAGTGATCAGTGCATATTCACTTTATTAACTACCTTGAATACTATGACAAATTTAGTTACATTATGATAGACGACCATCAATATTTTTTTTTTTTCCTCGTCTTTTAAGCAATACTAAATACTTTATATATGTGTGTCTGTGTGGGTGTAGATTCAATGATTTAAAATTCAGTTAATGAAAAAATAATAATAGGTAGGGCTTATATTATGTATTTCCTAGTTACAGGACAACATTCCTTCTCTTTATTTTTCTCCCCTCTTAAATTCTTTATATGCATCTTTCCTTTCTCTACTGATTGAATTTTATTTCTTTTACTATGAGAAAACTTTAATGAAATGCCTCTGCTGTTCCAATTGAGGGTTGTCATGTTTTTATTTTCTTCTCTTGCAAAATTTCTTGCCAAACCTAATTTACTTTACTTGATGCACTGTAGGAATTGATTACTTATCTGCTGCTGCTTATGTTCACTCAGTTCAATCACATCGAGTATTTCTGGAAAGCAGAGTAAGAAAGTGTTTGTTTTAATATGCAAATTCATTCATTATCCAGCTAATCATCCATCCCTTAATTTATTTTCAATACAAAGAAAACATTGGGTCTCCTGAGTCAAGTTGGTGGACCATTTAGATCTGGTTGCTGACCTCTTTATAATTGGTAGCATAAGTTGTTCATCAAGTTTCATTGACAAAGCACTTTTAAAGTTAGTTTACACATGTTCAATTTTCCCTATTGATTAGTTCATAATGATTGCTTGATTCAACTTCACTGAGTGTCTCAGCCTCAATTCATTTGCTTGGATCAGCTGCAGGCTGATGAACTAAATCCCAAGTTGCCGTACATTTACTTTATCTACAATTTTGAGGAAGTTGTTGTCACCTCTAGACAAATGACTTTTTTCTTTAAATCTTGAAAGATAACTGTAGATTACTAGATACGATTTGAGAACATGTTGCTATTATGTTTGTTCAAATTTTTCTGTATTGACAAGAAAAGAAACAGTTAACTTGGTGCTTGTATAGGACCTAGCTTCAATTAGCAATGTGCTAACAACCCAAATGCTTCAGGAAATCATTCTTGTGGAAGGCTTGAAGCTTGATAATATCCCAGAAGGAATATATATGCTCAACTGCTTGCCCCTTAGGTTGGTTGGTTCTGAGGCATCACCAATACGATGCATTCTGATCAAATAAAATGTCCAGGTGAGTTTGAGGTGGCCAAACCTGGGTTTCTAGTTGTATGTTATGATCACATTCGTGCTTTTCATCCTCCACGTTCACTTTCCAACTTGTTTTTCTACTTTTCAGAAAAACCTTAGTACAGTTATCACACCTAGTCTCTCAGGTTTTTTAAAAAATATCAAGTCTCTTAGATTTAGAGTTTAGACTTTAGAGTTTGATAGAGGGACTAAATTTGATAATTTTTTAAAAAGTTGAGGACCAAGTATGAAATTTTCCAATAAATAAGTGACCGTCGTAGACATTTCAACAAGTGAGTGAACAAAACGATATTTTTCTCTTTTCTTTTTGGATGAAATGTGCAATGCCTTTGTTACCAAATCAAATGCTGATGCAGAATGGTGAAATTGGTGCAGGAAACAATGTAGCACAGATGGCTGAGTTACATAGTTATTGTTGGTGTTCAGATGAAGCAGGATGATGCTGGATATGTTGAATAATGAATTTGGAAAGTACTAGATGGAGCTCATGGGTACAGATATGAAAACTTTCCAACATGTTTCATTTTTCTTTTTTTTTGCGAGTAAATTAAGAGGTTGCTGACATTAAAATGCAATTAAGTTTGTCTGAAACTTTTTCTACGGATTGCCTTATTGGTGGATGGATGCTCTAATGTTTATGCTCTAATTGACAGCAGCCTAGGTGGTGTGCCCTGTAGCAAAACATTCTTCGTAATAGTAGAGTAAATTTTGTAGATGTGCTTTTAAAGTTTGGTTGAAATTATATATTTTTCTGAGTACAATATTTTTTTGTCTCTTATTTATTAAAATATTCAAAATAATTTCTCGAAAATGTCACATTTGATCTTCAATTTTCAAAAAAAATATCAAATTTAGCTTCTAGGGTTTTGATTGAGGGATTAAATTTGATTTAAAAAATAATAATAAAGTGGGGGATCATTCGACATTTTTTAACGAATGAGAGATTATTTTAAAGATTCTAACGAGTGAGGAACTAAAATGATAATTTGTAATAAATAAAAGATCAAAAGATTCTCATTTTTCTATTTTAAAATATATATATATATATATATATAATTTTTCCTAAAATAAAAAGTTATTTTATACTTTAGTCTAGAATAAATCCAAATGGGAATGTGGGGCGCAGTCATCTTCTTTGTATATTTTAAACTTTAACTTGTATTTGTAATTTTATTTTAGTTTTTAAATTTAATTTTTTAATTTATAAAAGTTCATCTTATGTGGATTTTAAAAATATTTCACTTAACGAATTGAATACTTTTGTCCCATTGAATTCAAATTCTAGATTTGTCTTGTTTACTTTAATCCAATTTAGAATAATATTTTATCAACGTATTTTCTATTTAAAAATATTTTTAGTTAATATATATGTATGTAGTATTTCAAAAAAAATCTATGTATATTCTGAAAAGAGGGGACAAGTCTATGTATTCTGTCATTGGGAGATATGTTTTAGGGTTCTTATAATTTTATAATATAAAAGGTTATATAGATATAATACGTAGTATTATATTATTATAATCAAGATGGATCATTTATTTGATAAATTTTAGTTCAACTTGATTTTTATAATAAGATTTAGATGCTTGTTTTTTTTAAAACCAAGGTTGGCCCTTGAATTTAAAAATGGAGCTTCAGTCTTGATGTTCGTTGAAATTCTAAATGCAGATAAATTTAATAAAATTTATATTATTAAATAAAGATTTAATGATATTATCACCCCTTCTCTAATGCATGCTATAAGATGTAATTGATTTTAATAATGCAAAGGACAATTTGTGCATTTTCTCGACACATCACAATAGACCCTATTTCAAAATTCAAAGTTATTTTATTTAAAAAATTTTCGACAAGGTTAATAATATAAATAAATTAAAGCAATTTAACTTTTTGTTAAATTATGTTTGATTTAGTCTTTTATAAATAGTGTATTTTACAATTTAATCTTTCATGAATTGCATTATTAATCTAATCCTTCAAAAATAGATATTTTTTAATTTTATTACTTAAAATAAAATTATTATTAATAACATCTTACTGTCAACTTACTATGTCTGATAGTTATAATGACATATAACATAGTTTATGATAAATTAAATATTAATTTTATTAACAGTAAATTAATAAAAAGATGTTAATAAAATAATTTTATTAAAAAAAATAAATTGACAAATTTTCAGCTGTTTCTAATCAAATTGAGAAAAAAATATACGAGGGACTAATTTAAAAATAACCTATTTGTAAAAGATTCAGTAAATAATTTATTTTGTAGAAAATAAAGTGCTTAACTTCAATTACCATATTGTCCCCAAGCGTCTTCTAAATTTTCGGAAATTCCGTTAACGCAAGGAAGAAGCCGCTCTACTATTGCAGTACCATGCAGTCGTTTGTGGAGAGCAGAGAGAGTGAGAGCAATGGAGGGAGTGTCGTACGCGCGCATGCCGAGAGTGAGAATTCGGGAGATGAGGGACGACTACATGAAGTTCGAGCTGCGAGACACCGACGTCAGCATCGCCAACGCCCTAAGGCGCGTGATGATCGCCGAGGTGCCCACCATCGCCATCGACCTCACCGAGATCGACGCCAACTCTTCCGTCCTTACCGACGAGTTCATCGCCCACCGTCTCGGCCTCATTCCCCTCATCAGCGACCGCGCCATGTCCATGCGCCTCTCTCGTGACTGCGACGCCTGCGACGGCGACGGCCAGTGCGAGTTCTGCTCTGTCGAGTTCCACCTCAGGGCCAAATGCGTCACCGATCAAACCCTCGATGTTACCAGCAAGGACCTCTACAGCTCCGACCCCACCGTCGTCCCCGTCGAGTTGTCTGAATCCATTCCCATGGATTCCTCTGATGCTAGCATGAGGCCTGACTCCAGGTATTCATTATCTCCCCATTGCTTTGTTGTTTTCCTCTCAGCCATGGATGAATCAATATATGAAATGTTTTCCCTTTGCATTTCTGGTTTCTTTTTGACTAATAAAGCTAATTCAATTCCACACTCTTTGAGTAAAATCTAAATTTGGTCTTGGTGTTCTATGCAATATTCCTGGCCATTTATGAGATTAGGTCTTGGTATTGAATGAGTATATTTTTTGTCATTAATTTTTATTGTTCTAATGAATTTGTTTGTGTTAATATAGAATGAACACTCGTATTTAAATGCCATGATACTGTAGAAAAAATTACATATATACTTTAAATTTATTTTACATTAAAAAATCTAATATTTAATATAGTTTTTCAACTTTGTATATGGTTGTTTTTAAACTAATCGAGTCCAAATTCTCTACATATTATAAGAAATATAAAAATCCAATTATTAGTATTTTAAAAAATACATAAACTGATAGTTTAGATCAATCTTAGTAATTATACACAATCTAAAATTGTGATCCAACAGTTTAAATATAAAGAAATATGCAATCCGAGAGCCAGCAATTCCTTTTTACGAACTGTAGGAAATCCAAGCTCTTACTAATCATGCATCCTCAATTCCTCAATCTGAGCAAATTCAATTTTGGTCTTGGTGTTCTTTGGTTTATTAATGTTGTTGACTAATGTGGAATATTAGCTAGTCCAGTCATTGTGTTTTAACTCCATAGAGAAGGGAGCAATAGTGCTGAACTTGAACTTTTGGTTTAGAGCATGACTCTGTGCAGTGAAGATGATGAATAATTGGAGTTGATTTGAGTTGTATTCAGGGGGATAATGATTGTGAAGCTGCGACGTGGACAAGAACTGAGGCTGAGGGCAATAGCAAGAAAGGGAATTGGCAAGGATCATGCAAAATGGTCGCCTGCAGCAACTGTAACTTTCATGTATGAGCCAGACATTCATATCAATCATGAACTGATGGAAACTTTGACACTCGAGCAGAAAACAGAATTGGTTGAAAGCTGTCCTACTCCTGTCTTTGAAATCGATTCTGATACCAAACAGGTTGGTACTTGGTATCTTTCTGGTAAAATTTTCATGAACTTTTCACTGTTCTTGTTTGTCGTAAATTACAAAAATTGTATTTCTACTTATCTAGTAGAGACATTACTAATTTACTCTTTTGACTATAAAAAAAAATGTGAGGATATGAGCAGTCTCCACTGATGAACAGGAGTTAGGCAGAGCTAAGTTATTATAAGATTTGGGATTTGATCTAGTTTTATATCATGTCTTCTTTTGAGATCTAGTCCAACTTGGTATTGGTCAAATAAGTAATTGGTTTGGGCTAAGTTTACATATTATTTTTAAAATTTTTTTATAAAATCAAATTTTTTACTAACAAAAAATAAAATTTAAGATTTGAAATGAATAAAATATAAAATCAAAAAAATTATGATTTGAAATGAAAAGTGATTAAAATTTAAAAAGAATGAATATTTTACAAATTTGTTATAAATAAAAGTTATTATAAATAAAATAAAAATAATAATCAAGTCAAAGCAGATCTAGTGTAAATCTAAGACCTAACCCAATCTGACTTAATAAAATATACAAATTTTCTACTTTAACTAGGCCAATGGACTAATAAACACTCCTAATCTTCACTCTTTAGTGCATCCTTAATTAGATCTTAATGAACTACAACTCCAAGGAGTGAATCTGATTTCAGTTTGCTGTCACCAACCTGTACAATTTTTATGGAAGGTTGATGCCTACTTGCCCAGAACTCAATGACTCGAGTCCTTGATGATGTTTTATGAATTATCGTTCTTATTAGGCATTTAAAAAATAGTTAAGACAGCCACATGAGTTATGAGTATATGTTGGAATGTATTGCATTAATGCAGTTTATCATAACTAAATTCCATCCTTTAATAAGGTTGTGGTGCGTGACCACGAGGCATACACCTTTGACGAAGAAGTGATCAAAAAAGCAGAAGCTATGGGCTTCCCTGGGCTTGTTGAAATCAGTGATAGACCAGATAGTTTCATATTTACAGTTGAATCCACTGGAGCAATCAAAGCCTCTCAGTTAGTGCTGAATGCCATCGAGATCCTCAAGCAAAAGCTGGACGCAGTGCGACTATCAGAAGATACAGTGGAAGCAGATGACCAATTTGGTGAATTAGGTGCACATATGCGAGGAGGATGATCTAAATTATGAAGACGACTTGTCAATTTATTTTGGCTTGTTTTTAGAAAGGCAGCGTAGCTGCTCAGTGCTCAAATCTTAAAAAATTTTTGGCTCTCATGGGGGGATATGTTATGAAATTCTTTTCTTTATTATATGATTTTGTAATTGTGATTTGGGAATTTTAGTCAACTATTTGAGGTAGTTAGGGTTAATTATCAATAATTTAAGGATTTTAAATAGCCTTTTGAACCCTAGTAATTGTATTTCATTAATTTTTTAATTCATAGGGTCTATAAATGATATTTAATCATTTGTGATTTCAATTGTAATTTTTATCAATTTATATTTATTTGTCATATTTAACGTTTAAAGATAAATAAAAAATGTGCTGCTTTTAGCTCAGACATATTCCTAGTATATAATACTTATTGTGTCAGCCCAAATGCAACATAATTTTACGAATAAAATTTGGGCCCAATATGCCCCCACATTAAAATGTTAATTTCCAATCGTGGCTGCATAATACAACTTATTGAATTTGAGTTTTATCCCATTTTATCTCTTGTAGCCGCACATTTTGGATTTCTTTGATGTCTTCAACATAAAATGATCACAATATGATATATTATATCAATTTTATGTATAAAGTTGGGCTGTGAGACCCGTTTGTAAAAGCTGAGCCCAAATGTAGACCCCTTTTCTTGTCCAGGACATTTTCGGCCCAAGAATCAAGCCCAAGCCCTAATTTTTCAGGACTGGACTCAGATAATCCAACAGCCCGGCTACTAAATACATTCCTAAACGGGAAAATTACTATATTGGTTTCTTAAATTTTAAAATCCCAAGGATTGAAATAATAATTTTTTTCATTTACTGAACTATAATATCTTGAGGTTATTGCTTTCATTTTTTGAGTCTTTTCTAACTTCACCGGTAAGCAAAATTAGCCAATACTATTGTAATTTGATTCTTTCATTTTTAAGAAAAAAAATTAATGAATGGGAAAATGGCTTGACAAAAACACTGTTTGCTTGAATACTAACTGAAGAAATATTTAGATACCATATAAAGTATGTACATGCAATAAGCAGATTTTACCTACATTCGTTAGACTAATATATCGAAGACTAAATCCTAATCTTAAACCATTCCATTTTTATGCATTATGTAGTACTAATTAAGGCTCTTTCATAGTAAAGAACCCTTCTTTTTTATTTAAATTGAATTGAACCATCTGTCTCTGCGCCTACCTGCTGTATTGTATCAGCTGCTTCGTTGTAGTTTTGTACTTATCTTACTGCAATCACTTTTATCTATTTTCCTTTGTTATTGTTGAATGTAGACAACTCCAAGAAGATGGAGGGACGAGGGGTTGATCCAGACTTATCTCTTTTGCTTTTCTCTTTTCACACAAAAGCATCATGCATGGCTATCCAAACCAAGACTTGCGCTGACCCACCCAGACGCATTGACAGTTCAAAATGTACCATGCAATGAGTCACGGGTTGTATCTTCTCTGTATAAATGTTGGTCCTGCAATAATATTACCTGCAGACGCTAGTATAGAGACAGAAACACAAGCAATGGCTAGCTGCTAACTTCATATAGGACCAACATTAACCCACATGGTTAACTGGTTCGACAATCCTAACAATGCTTACAAACGTACGTAAAGCCTAATGTTGCATGAAGGTATAAGTGCCGAACCTAAATATATACTGTGAGTTGGTCAGATGTTAACGTGAGAATGAAAGAATATGTTGCATGTACATACCATTCTCATCCCTGTATTATTTCACTCATTTAGAGAATAATAAAATAAAAAATGAAAATAACTCTCTACTTTCACTGTTGAATTGATGGGATCCAACATTAAAACCTTATGCAGATGTTGTGGATCAATGCCTCCATGCTCACACTGACACAGACACAGAGTAATTGCTTGCTTATCTGTTCACTGGTTTCATTTATTATTTTTCTACTTTGTACAAAAAGCAGCAGTCTTCTCATCTTCTGTACGAGATGCTTTGCTCGATAACATTTATTACCATGGAATGTGGCTTTCCACCTGTGTACCTATATAAGACATGCACAGTTTGTTTTCTGTATTTCTAGGGTTTGCTGATTGTCTTATACCAAAGCATTTGACCCAGTTTACAGAGTAATCGCTGGGATGTCTATTTATTACTTATTACATGTTCAACTAGCATCTGTTTAAAATTTAAACCTTTGCTGGTACTTCGGGAATCACTCTTGGCCGTTGAAAGATACCCAATTCTTTGTCCATACGTAGACTTGGGACATCAAAAACACTTCTTGTTCTTTTGTTATGACTAGCATCAAAGTTTTCTTTTTTTCAAAAGTTACTTGATATTTGCATTAGACCACCTTGACATATTACTGATCTTGCTATTATGTTTATTATGTATTTAGCGCTTCTTAAAACATTTTTTTTCATATATGATATAACACGACTATGTGTCAGGGCCCCACATAAAATTACTTGGGGTCCCACTTACAAAGAAATTAAGAAACTTGAAGGAATCTCCCATAAAAATTGATATTCTGGGGACATGGTTTGTCTGATTAGGTAACGAACCAAACAGTCATTAATTCTTGTACTCATCGGTTCATTTAATATGTTTCCAGCTGCAAAAACTTCCGTACTGAAATTATCAAAATAATTAATAACAACAACATAATGTCATTTCAAATTTAATGATTGACAATATTCAACCCATGATACTATACAACACTAAACTTTAACTCACGAACCTTTAGTTTAAACCAAACTTGGTGTATCTTCGCATATTTGATCAAACACAATAAATTAAGAATACTCACAAAGCATGTTATTGATTTTACTTCATATGGTTATATTCTTTGATTATATAGCATAGCAATTATTGGACCAACCATAGTTTAGCTTATCATGTACGTACAGTTATATCTCTAAGAAATAGGTGGATTCTGTTATATAAATTAATTTATGTATTAGTATATATAGTTGCTGGTATAATATTTTTTTAACCTATTAGTAAGAGGCAGTTTCTGTATTACAAGTACATTGAGATGTTTGTAGTAGTATCCTTCTGAAACACCGGTAAACATGATAAAAAAAAGTAATAATTAATGCTCTTGGATATCATATACAAAATGCATTTATAAAAAATGCTCATTAAATGAAGATAAGACGATAATTTTAATAATTACTACTAAATATTAATCATATTTAATCTTTTATAAATAGGTAAGCTTGATATACAATAACCAAATTAATTTTAGAGAAATCCATATATTCTCAAGTAAAACACCTATTACAGTATTGCAATTAATTGAGTGAGGGAATATAGGATGTGAATACACTAAAATGTCTCCAATATAATATGAGTATCTCATATAATCAATTATCTTAATCTTAATTAGATCCAACTTCCACTGCAAATAAGAAATCAATAAATCACCAATGAATTTAATTTAATTTTTCTTTTTATGTTTTTCTTTCAAAGATAATTACATTCTTTGATGAAGAAGTTAGTAGTTGATTATCGACAAATTGAAAAACTATTACATGACTTTATGTTCGATGTTACCAGTATATAAAAGAACATATATATGCGTGTGCTATATATATATATATGAGTAAAAGCTAAAGTATGGTTGGTACGTATTTGTTTTGTCTATGTTTAAAATACGAAAGTGACAAGTTTAAATACGATAAATATATAAGACATAGGCTGCTGAAAAGTGTAAGAAAAAAGACAAGAAGATGAGTAAGATTTGTGTGATAATAATTTGAGTCACGCGTCAGATGTGGAAACGACAGTTGACGCATGTTTTATGGGACCTTCATTCTGATCCATTGGAGCCATTTTGAACACTTCGTGTTTGAGACATCTATGCACATGGATCCTTTGCTGTTTGATTTTTCAACTAAGAGTTGGTGTTAATTTATTCTTAGATCAAGTTTTTGAATTATAGTAATTAGATTAAATTTTAAATACAATCTATTAGATGTTATTTAATTCAATATAGATAGTTAAATAATTACAAAATTTGGATCGATACAGGCTACAACATCATTTGTTATAAGTTATAAATTGTCAAATATATAATTGCATATTGTGAATCGTTGAATTTGTAGTAACATTATGCGATCATCATCAATTATTATAATCCAACAACTCACAACGTATCAATTATTATAATTCAACGACTCACAGCGTATAGCTGATATAGAGCATTGTATGCAAACTTATGTTTTATACATAGTTGTCAAATTCGCGAGTTTATTATTCAAATTTATGAGTTTACGATTGCACATAAAGAAAATTAATCAACTCGTTATAAACTCAAACTTTATACAAATTCGAGTAAATTCGTGAGTTAACTTACCGAATCTACCAAATTTACGATTTTAACATGTCAACTAGAATGTAAAATCAACAACATAATAATTTAAACCTAAAATTAAATAAGATATAAACAAACTTCTTTTCTAAAAAGCCTTTATAATTTATTTTATCACAAGTTTAAATATGTATAAAAAATAATAAAATTACATTTAATATGTACTTATTATATAAAATAAAATAAATATTATTTAATTAGTTATATTGAATAATTATTTATGTATGAATATATTAAAATATTCATATTGAGTATTACAAATTATAAAATATGAATAGCTTTGTTTGATTAAGTATAATTTGAATTACATTTTAATAATTTTTAAATGTATATGAAATATGATATTTAAACTATAAAATTACATGTTTTAATAACTATTTATTAATCGATATACGAGTTTACATTACGAGTTTATCTCTCTTTTACGAATTAGTCTAGACTCGCGAGTTTAACAAGTTTGGTCTTATAACAAGTAATGAGCAATAGCAAAACATTTGGATTGGACATATATACATCTACCAAGTTGGAAATATCATTGTTAACAACTGGAAGAAGTAGCAACTTCCTTACGTTCTAGAGCGAAAGGAAGAAAAAAAAAAGATAAATAAATTAGACAATTTTTACTTTGTTAAATTTATATAGATTTTTTCTAGTTTTAAAATGTATGTAAATTAACATTCTTTAACATTAAAAGTGCTAAGTTTTAGTTCAATTTTAAATTTTTTTACTAGAATATCCTGCATTAAGTTCTGTGCATATTTTTAAGCAAAAAATTTTTTAAGATTTATAATTTGAAAAAAAAAAAGGGAATGAATATATATATATATATATATATATATATATATAAGGCTCTTGAAAATAACATTTCTAAAATAATTTTAAGTCTGTGTTTTCAATATATTTTTATAAAAATATAATATGTGATAAGTTTATGTATGAAAATTAATAATAAATTTTGGAGTTCTAAATAACATCTTCATGTTATATATTTTTTAGATAATTTAATAATAAGTATTGAAAAATAGCATCCATATTGTGTCAGTTTGTCAAATATGATTAAACAAATCTCTTAGTCTTTATATTTTCACTTATTTTATGATTTAATTCTTATAAATTAAAAATTTATAATTAACTCATTATGTTTTAAAATTTTACTTTAGTCCTTATTGTTAAACTTCAACTAGTCTTCTATATATATATCAAATTTTGCTAACGTAGCCAACCACTTACCATCTTAATATTACAAAGGTACGAACCTAAGTTATTTAATATAGATGACATGTTTATGTAAATAAATATTATTTTATTTTCCATTTTTACTTCTATTCACATAAATTACACATATTTAGAATATTAAAATAGTACATAATTCATCACATCAACAGAATTTAATAAAATATTAGACAAAAGTTTAACAATAAAAACTAAATTAAAATATATAATTTTAGAAAAAAAATAAATTACAACTTTTAAAATTATAGAGTCTGAATTTAACCAAATATGTTGAAAAGTGATCATATATGGACTGTATTGTGATTTGCATTTTTTTTTTTTTCTTCAGCTAACATTGAAGACTGTAGATTTACCCAGTCTCTGATTAATTATTATATTTATTGAAAACAAATGATATAACATGAGAACTACAAAGAATAGATATCATTAGGCTAAAAAGGGAAATTTCTTTTGTGATTTTTGGACTAATTAATTTCAACTGAGGCAGGTAAGCCATGAATGTTTCTTTGAAAACTGTCCCCTTGGCCCTTGGAATTTAACAACTTAAATGCTTCTGAAGTGTTTGGTTTCAATCTTCAAGTTGATTTTGCATATAACTGGGAAAAATTTATACACCATAAGATGTGACATATTACCTTCTTCTGATATTGACTTTATCATGGAAGACCTAATGATTTTTTCCATGCTTCATTTTCAATTGGGTGAAAAACACACCAAGTTTGAAAGTGTATGGGGAATTAGTAAAGACTGTTCTTCCCTATCATGCCTGTTTGGATTGTTATAATATATAATAAAATCTTAAATTTCAGTGAGAAATTAACTAAAAGTTTATAATCCAAGGTTTTTTGGTTAGATATCAGTGAAAGTATTGAGAATATCATGCATTTTTTTACATAACTTCTAGTACTATTTTTGAGAGGTTATAAAATAATAAATAAAATAAAACAAAATGACAAATAAAATAATAGAATGGTAAAGAGCGAAATAATAAAATAGGAGTTATTTTATTATTTAAAAATTTAATGACAGAAAATAATTATTAATAAAATAAAATAATTTATAACTTTTTTAATATTATCTTTATAATTAAAATGTGATTACAGTAAGTTTTTTATAAAAAAAATTATAATTGTAATTTTATCACTTAATCATTCTACTTCATCCTAAACTCTTCAATTTAAACAATAAAAATACTAAAATTTTGGGTGACAAATTAAAGTCATGAACTCTGATTTATCTTTTCATTCTATTATAAAAGACCTCCTCAAAGAATAATTCTATCCATTTTCACTATTTTAATTATTAATATTGCATGTGAGCAATAATAATTTGGGAACAGAATAATTTACTAACAATTAACAGTAAAAAGAAATGTCTAGTTTGATGTATCAACATGTTACTTAACAAATAAAATTAATTAAATAGTGTAAATGTGTATGATTTAGGTTTATGTGTAGGTACAGTAGGCTTTCAACATTTTGGATTATCTACATTTAGAAGAACCACTAGTTATAAAGCAGCAAAACATATATGGTCTCTTTCTTCTAAAAGCAAAAACATAGTAAGCAGACAATACGTAGTTAATGTTTTATAATGCTGCTTATGATGTTGTTTTCCATATAATCCAGAAAATCCTTTGCAGATATGAGAGATAGAGATGGAAGATGAGGGGTCCACAGACATATATTATTATCTTTTTGTGTTCTATCAGGCTTTACAGCTGTGATAAGCAGGAAAAGGGCAGAGGGAAATTTTATATTGGGAGGATTTTATTCCCAATTTTAATTTGTGGCCAAAAAAAAGTCCCATTTGAATTTGATATTATTTTAATTAATGAATTAGATGTTGACAAGGGAGATTCATAGGTTTTGGTAACTTTGAGCTTCTACTTAGAAAACAAATTGTTTTGTGAGTATAGTTATAAATATATTGAATTAATATGAGACGATTTTTTTAAAAAAAAAGTATAATTAGTTATTCACTTTTATATTTTAAAATAATTTTTTATAAATTAATTTATCACAAATTCAAATTTGTACAAAATTAATTTATAATAAATTAAATTTTATAAAATATAAAAATGAAAAGCCAATTTAAAAATTTTTTGGATATTTTTTTCAAAATTTACAAAAAATCATTCAAATAATTCAAAAATACTCTTTGACTCACTAAAAAATTTGATATAATTTTTATTCTAATCAAAACATCACAAATATATGATTTTATAATAATAATATAACAAATTTTTTATACTTGACAAATAATCATATGAGTTTTTTTAAAAAAATTTTAGACATATTATAATTTATTAAAAATTACTACTAAAAACATAAAAATTGCACTAAATATAATTTTTTTAAAAAATAAAATGACAGCAAAGGATGAGAGAGAAATAGTAGGTCAAAAAAGGAAAGATCAAGATGAGGAAGCGAAGCACAAAAGGCATCATATTATTCTACAATTATTGGTGTGGGACTAATAATCTAATGGGCCTTGATCCTTAGGAGCAAGTTGCTTCCTTTTGGAAAAACAACTCGCTCTCTCTCTCATGAAGTTATCATCACTGACATGCATCTGCTACTATCTACAGTCAAGTCAACCATTCTTAAAGTGAAATATAATATATATATATATATATATATATATATGTATGTATATTAAAAGAGCCGAAGACAATATTCCCATAAAATCAAAGATTACCTTTTTTACATGACAACATAATTTATAATTAGTGGGTACTTTGTCAAAACAACCACTAATACTAATTTTTTTAAAAAAAAACTCTTAAGTATGTATATTAAATTTTCATGTATTTCAAGATTTATTTATAAATGAATTTAGTTTGATATAATTAAAAATTTTGTTATTATTTTCATTTTCTAGTTATATATATATATATATATATATGTATTAATTGTGTGGTTTATATGAGGATAAGGATAGGAATTACGAAGGGCAGTTGGACTCACTCTACTTTACTTGTTTACTGTCCACAACTTTTAGGATTTAATTCGCAAAGACAAATAACGATTACGGAGATTTTTTACACCTTTGGTTTTTTTAGTTCCTCCAAGAAAAATTATCAAAATGTCTCAGTATAACGTGTGACTAAACTTGATGATTTGGTCAAACTTTTATAATATAGGCTTATTTAAATAAAGTTTGAACTTGTATTTTAATTAAATTTTTTAATTTAAGTCTTTATCCATATTTTTAGCTTTGACCTATCAAGTAGATCAAGTTTTTTGAAATCATGATTAAATCAATTTGTTACATGATATTTGAGATAAATAATATAGTTAATTATTATTATTATTATTATTACTTATATGAAATGAGTTATTGTATTAATATAAATTTTTTAAATATGATATATTAGTTTCTATTTTATTATTAAGATGTTATGTTATATTAAAATTTTGTAAAATAGTTAATTTTTTTATTAAAAAAATTCATTCAAACCTTTTAAGTTCGAGTTAAATTTTAAAAAAGTTTGAGTCCTACTCATTTTACTTATCAGACTTTTTGTATTTGACCTTATTTTTTTGGATTAAATTTATTATGTTGGATATACTTTTTAAGTTATGATTATATCTAAATATAACTATTTTGCTTCAACTAAGTTGAAAAATAAAATATTTGAAGTGCCTTTAAATTAGTATTAACACTATCTAATCATAGTAGTTTGAAAACTACATTATTCTCATACTTGTGAAAGGAAAATATATATATAAGAAAGTGGAATGAACTTTATTCTTTTTTTTTTTAAGTAACTTTATTCTTATTTACACACAAGAACAAAGACATGAGAGAGAGAGAGAGAGAGAGAGAGGAAAAAAAAAAAAAAGACCAAAAGGTGAAGCATGCACTATAGTCAATCCACTAAAATGACCATCATGAATCTTCCCATTTCCAAAAGGAAAAGAGGGAGTAAGAAAAACAGAAAGTGAAAAAGAAAATCCCTCGACAATTTAGAGAAAAGGAAACAGATTTGAGGAATGTCACCCACATGGGGTCTCCTACCTTTATTATTTCTTTTTAAAAGATTGTGCACTTAATCATACTTAGTCTAATCCAACTAATTTCTCACAATTAGTAATTAGAGATTAATTGCATATTTACTGAAAAGTTGCTTTGAATTGGCTGTAAAAAGTGTTTACCCATGTTCTTCCCATTGTTGTTTCCTTGTCATCAGTGCTAACACAAATGTTTAAAAAAAAAATTTCTAAGCTGCTGATCAATTGAGCAAGAGTAATTTTACAAGAGTTTAATTTTTTTTTTCCCAATTGATTATATATATATATATATATTAAATAATTTAGATTTATATTTTTGAATTGAAAAATATAATATGACAAATTTTATACAAGATTTTTTTAAAGAAATTACACAAACTTCATCTCTATTTTAAACAATATAAATTTTAGTCCAATTTTTTATATTTTAATTAAAATATTAGTCATAAAATGTTTATAAGACTTATTTTAGTTTTAACACATGAGATCAAATTAATGAAAAGTATTTTAGTTAGAAAATTTAAAATTGAATGAAAGAGTAGCGTAATATTTTTAATTTAAAAAATTATATTTATTTTAAACATAAAAAAGGTCTATATAACTTTAGTAGGATTGGTTTCTATAATTGAATTGCTTTCTTCAATAAAAATATATGACCTAAGACTTTTCCACTTAGTGACATTCTTTAATACAATAACTAGGAAAGGACTCATTTTTTTAATTTTAGTTGTGTTTGGATGCTGTGATATTCATTTCCTCTCATGTTTCTACTATATTAGAAGAACAATAGACACAAAATAGATGTGCGAAGGATAGATGAACATAACTTGGCTCAACTTGATGAATCCAGCCACCTTAATCATATTGGACTTGGTTAAATTTGGATATAATTAGTTTGGACCAAGGGACTACGTCCATCATATGAAACTTGATTCATAAGCTGAGTCTTAGAGCAAGATATAGAGTTGGCTGGATTAGGTTATACATAATTTTTTTTTAAAGAAATTATTTTTAATTTGCTTTTGTTTATTTTCTCCTTTTTTTAAATTAGCCCTTTTTCAAAAATAGTTACTTTTTTCCATTTACATTAAATATGAACTATTTTTATTAATATAAGACATCTTATTTATTTAATAAGCTAAAATTATTAAAAAAAAAAAATGGCTTGATATGACCAAATCCAATTACAAACCAAATCTAACTAAACTAACTCCAGAACAAGCCAAAATTATTAGCCAAATGTCAACCCTCAGCTAGGACATGAGGTGACCAAAATCTTATTCTATATTTAATAATTAATTAAATCTTAAGTAAGGAATAAAGTATTCCAAAAGATATAAAATAATTGAAGATGGATCCTAGTAGTCCTTTGCAATGGGAGACTTGAACCATTCGATTTTTATCTAATAGCTACCTAGAATGCATCACCTAATTTCTTAATTTAATTTCAATAATTCATTTTTTGAAAAAAATTATTATAATACATAAAGGAGAATACAATTATTTTGGTCTTTCACATTTTGGTTATGTTTCAATATAGTCCTTTACATTTGTTAGGTCTTAGAGGAATTTTCAACATTTGTTAAGTCTTAAAATAGTATTCCACATTTTCTAATGTTTAAAAATTTAGTTTCTTTATAGGTATCCGCTTACCAAATACTAAATTCAAAGGTAGACAAATGATATTGACAAAGTGACCAATTTTTTTAACATTAAAAAAAATAAAGAATTATTTTAAGATGAAATATGTGTGAGTGATCAAATTAAAATAATATCAAAATAGTATATTTTTCATACACAAAGACACGCTATATTTTATATTTTAAATAAGAATTGAGAATTGACAAAATATAAATATAAATATTAATATCACAAAGTCTTTACCTTCTAATTAAGACGTGGGCGTTAACATCATTGAAATTTGAAAATGAAGATGCTAAACATTCTTCCTTCTTTACCTTACCTCTTACCTCTTTATTTTTCTGCAACATCCCCAAGAAAACAAAAACAAAAAAGAATACAAAGGCACCATGACAGGTTGCGTCAAAGGAGTAATCATTGTCACAACATGCAAATATGAAGCATTTATTTATTTTTACTTTTTTTCTTTTTTTTTCGGTTTGGTCATATGTTTTCAAGTGGAGTTGGTAATAACTGCGACAAGGACCCCATTGAGTGCAGACAAGGCGATGGGTTGCTGTTGTTGTTATTGTTGATGAAGAGAGAAGATGAAGATGACGAAGAAGAAGGCTCTGATTCCCAGGAATGCTTGGAACCTTCAGATATAAACGCAGCGTCCATTACGACGTCGCTTGGGCTTCCACGGATGATGTCCTCATACTTTCTCTTCCTCCTCTTGCTTTCCCCTTTTTTCTCACAGAATTCCAATATTGCTCTGTAACACTCTTCTACTTTCTCCTGTTATCACACAAAATAATTACTATCCCATTATCATAATCATGTCCTTATCATCTCCTTTATTATTAAAGCAATTATTAAATAAAAATTTAATTATTCAAATTTATATTAAATTAATATAGTACTTCATACAATTATATTTTTATCTGTAAATTTAGACTATTAAATTTTTATTACAAGAACACAAAGAGATTGGATTATAATTAGTGTTAGGTAAATTACATGTATGTAATGGTTTAGTTTAAATTATGTAGGTCTTTTTACTTTAATTTAATTTTTCATTTTTTTTCTAAAATACCCTGCACGAAAACAATACGTAAGAGAGTATTTCAATAAAGAAAATATATATTTATGTTAAGGAAGAATATTTTGGTAAAAAAAACCTTTAAAATTAGACAAGTTTAGTGTAACTCAATTTTTTTTATAAAGCCTTATGTAATTTTTTAAATAAAAAATATAAATGCGAATATCTCTGCACTTAAACAACTTGGCCATTGAAAAGTACATCTCCTTGGGATTTAATCTTTTAAATTTATTTATAGATATAAATTAATCTTTCAATATATATAGTTAGTTTTAAAAATAAAATAAATACACGATTTAGTATATTGAAGGCACTAAGTATAACAAGGAACAAATTATGGGACTAACTCGAAAAAAAGAAATTTAAAAGTCAAAGCACTAAAACTTACATCTTATACTTGTATAGTATAGTTATATATTCTATCACTTTTGTTTCAACCCATTAAAGATTTTGTTTCTCCGAAAATTGTTATAGTGTTATTTTAGTACTTTCAGAATATGGAATTAAGAAAAGAAAAAATAAACTCTTGAATTTCAAAGTCATGGGAAAATATAATTTTGAAGGAGTAAACTGATATTGGGCCATATTTAAAGGACCTAAGTAAAATTTTACGAAAAAAAATACACATTGGTTCCTATTTTTTACATAATTTTTATTTTGATTCCTTTTTAAAACTAAAAAATAGTCTCTGTTTATTAGAAAATGTCATTATCTATTTTTTTTTTAAAAATAAGATGATACTTTTATAATAAGTGGTAGAGAACAATGCATTTTTCTAAAATTTTTACAGTGAATTTAATTTGAGAGACCAACGAGATAACAAAGAAACAGAACAAGAACCACAAACCTTGCTAATTTTAAGAACATCTAGAAGCTGTCTTTTATATTCTGCTCCATCGTAGTGTTCTATCTGGTCTATCACACGCATCATTGTCGCAGTGGCCAGCACAGAAGGAAGACAACCAACGAATCTTGAATCTACAGACACAGTACATCGTTGTTTAATGTTCTTATTTATTGTTCCCATCGGAAAATTTGAATTTTTTTTTTTCACTTTTTTATGCTTACCTGAGAGTGCAGATAGAAGAAGATCCTCGCATCGCTTGAGAAATTGCCAGTGAAGATGTGTTTTCAACCCTAGCCTCCTTATGATGTGATCTAGAAACGATAATGGCGTCACTGGGTGCATCTTCCACTTGAGGGTCGAAAGAACCAGAAGCTCCATTCTCAGAATCGTCTTGACGTCGAACACATACTTCGTATCCTCCACCTTAAACACAACCAAAAAGGAAAAACCAGATCTGTCATGTCTTAGAAAATGAAACCCACAACAACGAAGAAAAGACAAAATCAGAGGTTGTGTTTTTAACATACTTGGAGGTCTAGAAGATGAGGGAGTTGGGTCTCTTCAACCTTTGCTGCTAAAGAGAGGCAAGTGACAGCCACAAGCTGGATCATCCATGGCTTCTCTCTTTGAAAATTGAAGTTCGAAAGGAATCTATCGAAGTAATTTATGGCCAGAGTTGAAGTGAGAACAGAGAACCCATAATGGGCATTCACTTTCAGAACCCATTCCACTGCGTCACGACGAGCCAGTGAGAGAGAAGAGTCTGAAAAACCCACATTACCCAGACTGAAGTAAGCTTCTTCCTGTAGTTGTTTTTGTTCTTTGGAGAAGAGAGAGATCAGCTCTTCGTCTTCCCAGAACAAGTCTTGCTCCAAGAAAAGCAGAGGAAACAGAGGAGTATCAGTTCTTGTTAAGTCAGTTTCATGCGATAGCTCTCCTTCATCCTGTGCTGTTTCTTCTTCTTCTTCATCTTCTTCCCATCTGGGTTCATGACAGTAGAGAGAATCAAGGAGAAAGGAAGAATCTTGGAGGCGTTCATTGTGATGATTGTGGGAAGCCATCTTCTTCGTAGGGGAAGAAGAGGGTGAGTTGTGATGTGTGGTAGGGGAGGGTCATCGTAAAGAGGAAAGACAGAGACTCAAAGCCATCGCTGTGTTCTGTGTGTAATGGAGGGGTGCAGAAGCAAGGGAGGGTAGGGGAAAGCAGATAAAGAAGAAGAAAAGGTATTGGGGAAGAGAGACTAGATTGACTGATGTTTCAGCTGAGAAGGTTTTCACGTTTGTTTTTTTATAAATATTGGCTTGGACAAGAAAAGAAAGGGTCAAATATAGTAGAGGATTATAAGTTTGGGGAATAGGGTTTACAATATTTATTATTTATTTATTTATTATATTATAATTTACAATATTTACTAGGAGTGATTTTACTTTAAAATTAGTTTTTAAAATTTAAAGATTACTTTTTTTTTTTGAATTTTAAAGAATTTTACTTTAATTAAAGAGTTTAAGGACAATTTTCTTTTGGAATATAAAATTTTCATTAGTAAATTTTTTAAAATAATTTAAAAATTAAAGGTCTTGTATAATAAATATCTTAAATTTATTCAGGCTAAAAAACATATCTTAAACTTATCATTTTCCTTTAAAAAGTTAGATCTATTTCTTATTTTGTAGGTGCTTGTTAATACAATTAAAATGGAACAAATTTATAATTTAATCAAGAGAAAATTCAACTAAATTAAGAATATTTAACTAAATTATATTTGATACCCTTTGTTTTGAAAAAATATTATTCAACTCCCTCAATATTTTGATATATATTGCAAAACGTTTATTTTAAATTTGTCTTTTATTAAAAAATAAATTTTGGCACAATGTAATGAACTGTAAATTTATCCTTAATATGATAGTAAAAGAAGTTAAGTATTTTATTTTTTTTTATAAAAAAACCACATATACTAAATAGAAAGTTAACTTATTGAAGGGGAAAAAAAAAAGTTAAAAAGGGAGTTGGGTGTAATTTTTGAAATAAGAGGGGTATCATTTGTAGTTTAGCCAAATTTTTTATTAGTGTAATTTACTCTTTAGTCTATGAAGGTTTAACTTTTGGATTTACTTTTTTTTTTTCTTTTACATGAATTAGTCTTCCAAAATTTGTAACTCATTATATTTTAAAAAAATACAAAACACGAATTTGTTGTACTACTGCAAAAAAAAAAAAATTGAGAATATTTTATTATATGTTTAAGTTTATAAATCAAAGTTCAGTTTAGACTTTAATTCAGGGTAAATTATACAGTTTTTCTCATTTTCTGCAGCTGTATGAATTTAAAAAAACAAATTCACACGTTTATTATTTTTATCAAAATATGTTATTAAAAAAAAGTTAATAAACTTCTTAGAGCATGCTCAGGTATCCTCTGCCCTGCTCTGCTATTTATTATTCTCTCTTGTTTTCTTTTTGTTTTAATCCTTTGTTTCTGTTCTTTTCTTTCGTTTGTTTCTCTGTTTTTCCTTGATGGGCTGTCTTTCTGATCAGTTAATAGCGACGTTTTTGGCCCATTTCATTTCTAGCCCATCATTTTCTAAAACCTGTTAAATTCTTTTGATATTGTAAAATTTTGAAAAAAAAATTTATTCTCATCCAGACTTATCACTTTTATTCCTTTTATATGAATTAATAGATTTAGTTTAATTTGAAGGATTACATATAGAATTATACTTATGTGTAGTTTCTTATATGTTTGCTAAGATGTGGAGTATATGGTTAATCAATAATAATATACAAATTTAATTTAAAAATAATACATATAATAATTGTACATGTATCATGATATAATTGATTAATTATACACTTCTTGTACTTTCATTGAAAAATAACATAACAAAGATATAAGTAGTTGTATAAATTTTCTCCTTACACATATGGTAATAATTTCAAAAGTAAGAAATTAAAACTGACAAATTTTAATAAATAAATGATTATTTTAAAAATTAAAATAACTAAAAAATTAAAATGACAATATAATGATAATTTAGAGAAAGGTAGAATGAGCTTCCTTATTTTAAAATGTTAACAGACTATATTGACTCAATTTATATTTAAAGAAAACATATTGAAATTTTCACATTAAAATAGGAAAAAGAATATAGAATTTACAATAGACTTGTCAAATATGTTTACATTTACTTTTTACAACACATAACAACAAAATTTATATACAATTTTTTATATCTTTGTTATGTTGTTTTTTAATTAGAACTATTTATTTTTTTAATTATAGTATATTATTATAGATAACGATATTATTTTCAAATTAATTTATATATTGTTATTAGTGTATCAAACAATTAGTGTGCGTTTGGATTAAAGTTAGGCAAAATTAATTATGGACCAACTTAATTTTTAAAATTAATTTTGATTAAATATAATTTTATATAATTGTGATTTTTATTTAAAAAATTTTATATCAAAATTAAATTTTACCATTAATACAATTCATTAAACACAAAAAACAACCTTTTTTTTTAGTACAAACAAAAATTTGAAGAACAAAAGTGATTTTAGAAAAAAATCAAACATCAACCTAAATAAAATTATTTATAAGATAAACTCTCGTTTGAATTTACAAATAAACTTTTAAATATTTTAAACCTTAAATTTTTTCTTTTGGTCCAAAAACACTAAATTTAATAAACGATTAGCTTTGTTTTAATAAAAAATAATATAATAAAAGTATAAGAAATTAGGTGTAAATATATATATATATATATAAAAGAAAGATGCTATAATTCTAAGAGGATGTGCTAGACCACATGGATAGTGGCATACCTAACATCGAATTTTCTGCTTCTTGCCGTTTTGTGATCAAATTTTGAGTACTTAAAAAGTATGAAATGAATGCTTCTTACGTATCAAAGGGACATTATACAAACAACAAATACATCTAAAAGACCCAGCACATAATTGCTAATTCATATAATTTAAACAACTTTGATTTCGATTTTGTGTTTGATTTTGTAAACGTTACCATTGAAGATTTTAAATTTTAAAATTATTTTAAATAATTTAAAAATTAATCTTTTACTATGAAAAATCCCGATCTAGAACCTTAGATTTCATTACAATTATTATGTCTTAAAAAAATAATTGAATGAGTAAAATATTATTTTTATTTTTTCCTTATAAATTTAGTCTTAATTTGATGATTCACTTATAAGTTTAGTGTTAATTTAGTCCCTCGTTAATATAAATATTCACATATTTAGTCTACATTTAATGTCACTTTTAATGATAATAAAATTGTCTCCAAATCTAGATTTCCCGTGGAGATTGTCCTATCTTAATACTCGCATTTAGAAAATGTTTTTCGGTTGAAACGAGAATGAGAAGAAAACTTTCTTCAAAAGAAATTTGGAAATAAAGACGAGGATCATAGTCCTTCCTATTAGATCTACGTCTTGTTAGAATAATTTTAAAATTTTATGGATTAGCATTAATTATTTTATTTGATTAGTACCTAATTAGGCAATCAATGTTACAATTTATAAACTGAGAATGGACTGGGTTTTATTTTAATATGTGTGTGGATAATCGGTGATGGGTTCGATTATCCACAAGCCCACAAAAGACAGAAACCCAACCCACAGCCCGAGAGCATTAGTAATCATCCCGTCAGATTACTAATCCAAGATTGCTATCCAGAGAGAGAGATTTTATGGGCTTAATTTAAATTTAAAATTGTTTCAAAGATTCTGGAGGATTTTACTGAATAATATTAATTAATTATATTGGTTAAATAAAGTCCTATAAATAACAGAATGAAGCCCTAGTTTTCATAACTGACACAAAATAAATTTACAACTCTCTCTCTGCCGTCAAGACTCTCTGTAAAGCACTCTGGGGTATTGTGGGTTGAACTGATCGGACTCAACCAACATTCAAAGCAACGATGTCGTCTCCATCAGGTCAGATAGTTGAATATATTCTCCCACATTATATTGTTGAATTACAATTTTGATTCCGCTGAAATCCAGTTATGCTTTCAAATGGTATCAGAGCCTGGTTGTCTGATTATAAAATTTATGATATTTTTCTCATCAGACAAAACGTTAATTTACTGGATTATGAACCTGTCAGTGCGCAGAAACATTACTGCATTTGTCCAAATTTTGGGTTAATAATTATCAAACAAAAAAAAAAAATATTTTTTTTCGACGTATTGTTCTGTATAACCATCGGATTCGCTGACTGAGGCACCGGTGTGATTTTTCATCGGTTGCCGGCAAAAACTCGACTTCACCACTATGCTCATTGTCGTCGCCGGCGAGTTTTGACCGTGAAAACACACCGACCGTGACTCGCGATCAAGCCGAGGTTCCAATCAACCAAAACCCCATTTTTTCGAAAAACTTGGGTCAGATTCGTTCGTTATACACATCGGAATCTGGTAGATCGCTGAACGACGAACAAAAGGGCCAATTTTGAAGCCCTAAAACCAAGAAATCCGACGGGTCTGTGATGGGTACCCGTCGGATCTCTGGCGGGTCAAAATGACCCGCCAGAGGTTGAAGAAGAAGCGCGTGGGCCTTGCCCACGCGCTCCTCTGGCGCGTGTGGGCGCGTGTGCCCACACCGTCAATCGGGTCAACTCCAAAATTTTGGATTCGCCTCTACTCGCCCCGATTTAAATTATGGTGAATTTTGTGGAATTTTTTGAGCCCTGTAAATAGGAGTTTTGAAATTTTACAAAATTAAAAGGCTCAAAAATAATATTTAAATAAGGTATTTCGATCCGAGAAAATTTGTACCTAGAATAGATATAATATGGGACCATGTGTTAAAATCACTCTCCCTGATTATGTGCAATTAAATCATAACTGATATTTTATATTAATTATTATGTTTTATTCCTATTTAAGTGTGTACCTGGACTGGGAATAAACTATTGATGAAATCTATTCTAATTTTTTGGATCACATACACATAATGGTTGCGTGTTCGCCTATCGTGGGCCCAATCATGGTGTTATGTCTGATTATGAATAAATTTCTTACAATTCTGGATAGTTTAGTTGGCCTCATCAGGGAAGAGTGTGAAAATTACGATGAACCCATAAGAGAGTATATATATATATATATATATATATACACATTAATATATGTTATATTGATGATGGATATACCCCATCGGTGTGACGTTATCAATATATATTCATAAGAAATTCATTCATTCACGAATTGTTGGCAGCATCCCATTCTAATGTCTTCATTGTTTCTTATATCCTATCGATGTGGGAATGATGGGTACATTTTGTTATTTCCTTTTATGGCCAAATCAATAGGGCATATAAATTTTCTTTTCATAATCTGTTATAATCCGAGACATTAAATAGGATTATAAACCACATCTTGATAATACAGTTGCATAAGCTGATTTTTTGTAAAGGAAATCTTGTTTTATGATTATGTTTCCGGGACATAATTAATATTTCCTTGTTTTGCTTTATCAGCTTCTGTGTTTCAGCAACTGTCTGTGGTGAAAACTCTGAACGGGACGAACTATGATGACTGGTATGAGTCCCTTAATATGTACCTGATAATCTCCAAGGAGGATTTGGCCATAAGAGATCCAAAACCAGCAGATCTCACTGCTGGGTCTAGTGCTGCTGATAGAACTTATCACAAGCAGTGGTACGATTCCAACAGGATCTGTTTGACGGTCATAAAATACACTATAGAGAAGACTATCAGACAGAGTATTCCTGAGAAAGACACCGCTGTGGAATACCTTAAAGCTGTGGGTGAAAAGTTCAAGAAGTTCGATAAGACGCAAAAGGCGTATTATCTTTCATTATTAGATAACACTCATTATGATGGAGCGTCTGGTGTACGTGAGCACATGATGAAGCTGGTGAATTATTTCAACAAGCTGAAATCTTTAAATGTGGACCTGGGCGAAAGTTATCTAGTCTATAAAGTCTTACAGTCCCTTCCAGCAGAATACGGGGTCCTCAGAACCACATATAACTCACAGGAAGCTGAGTGAACCATCGATCAGATGATGTCTATTGTAACTCAAGAGGAGGAGTCGCTAAAGAAATCAAATTCACGTGGTCATTCAGTGAACTATGTCTCCCATGCTTCATCAAGTAAGACTGGAAATGAGAAATTTAAGGGAAAGAAATCTGAGAGCAAGCCTAGTGGGAAAAGGTTCTTTGAGATCAAGAAAAACAATAAGAAGAACAAGGGTCAGAAGAACAGATTTAAGGGTAATTGTAATTACTGTAAAAAGCCTGGCCATAAAATCTCAGATTGCCTTAAACTGAAACACAAGCGTGAAAATGAAGGTATCTTTCCTGAAACTGCCCCCTTAGCTTTAGTTTGTCTTGAATCCAATAACTTTGAAACCTCTATGGATACTTGGTGGTTGGATTCTGGTGCAACTGTTCACGTAACTAATTCCTTGCAGGGGCTCAAAGACAGGAGGAGCCCAAATGAGAGAGAAAAGACCATTCTAGGAGTGGAAGGAAGTTCAGCTGCAGTGGATTGCGTAGGAACTGTAGTTTTGAACTTGTACTCTGGACATACTTTAACTTTAAATAACGTTGTCTGTGTGCCTTCTTCAAGGAGGAATCTAGTTTCAAGTTCTGTATTAGACAAAGATGGATATTCATTTTGGCAAGGAAATGACAGAATTGACATTTATTTTAATTCTATCATTGTTGGAACTGCCAGATTACTGAATGGCCTATATTGCTTGAATGCAAATGTCTGTTCAGATTCTACTCCTATGGCATCAATTAATACTGTCATAAGACATAAACGTCAAAGAATTGATGAGAACTCTTCCATGTTGTGGCATCGGCGTTTGGGCCATATCTCAAAAGAGAGATTGGAGAGAATGGTTAGACAAGGCATTTTACATGACTTAAATTTTTCTGATTTTGAATCTTGTATTGACTGCATTAAGGGAAAACTTCCCGCTAAAGCTAGGAAGAAAGGGGCTAATAGGTCTGAATCTATTTTGGAATTGATTCACACAGATATAAGTGGACCAATTACTCCATATGCTATGGGCAATTACAAATATTTCATAACCTTCATAGACGACTATTCCAGATTTGGCTGGGTTGATCTGTTGCATGAAAAATCTGACTCGCTAGATGCCTTTAAAGCATTTAAGGCTGTCGTTGAATTAAAGTCTGGCAAAGTAATCAAGAGTGTAAGATCAGACAGAGGTGGAGAATATTATGGCAGATATACTGAAACCGGGAGAAACCC
This sequence comes from Delonix regia, assembly GCA_037074485.1. NCBI lineage: Eukaryota > Viridiplantae > Streptophyta > Magnoliopsida > Fabales > Fabaceae > Delonix > Delonix regia. Next base: position 5,614,863 of record CM073454.1, on the reverse strand, counting down.
TGGTCCGTTTGCTTTATTCTTACAGGAACAAGGGATTGAAGCTCAGTATACTATGCCTGGCACTCCACAACAAAATGGAGTTGCTGAGAGGCGTAATCGCACCTTGATGGACATGGTCTGAAGCATGATCAGTCACTCTTCATTACCAGAATTTCTGTGGGGTGATGCCCTTAAGATAGCAGCCTATGTCCTGAATCAAGTTCCAAGTAAATCTGTTGAAAAGACACCGTATGAGCTTTTCACCAGTAAAAAGCCTAGTCTGAGGCATTTTCGCGTGTGGGGTTGTAAAGCAGAAGTGAGACCCTATAATCCACAGCTCAAGAAACTTGATTCTAGAACTATTAGTGGATTTTTTATTGGGTATTGTTCAGGATCCAGAGGATGCAGGTTTTATTGTCCCAGTCATACTACCAGGGTCATTGAGTCTGACAGGGCCTTCTACTTTGAGGATGATTTAGATAGTGGGAGTGGTGTCCCTAGAGTAATTAACCTGCATAGTGTGGATAACATCCTGCCTATGCCATCGTCGTCATCTCAACCAGTAGAACATGATATTGGAGATGACATCCTTGTTGAAAATCCAATTAATCCTATTGTAGAAGCTCCTGTAACTGATGTAGGAGAGCCAGCTCTTAATTTGAGGCGATCACAAAGGATTTGTAGACCTACAATTTCATATGACTATATAGTGTACTTGCAGGAGTTCGAGTCAGACACTATTGATGGCTCAGATCCAATTTCTTATGGCGAGGCTATAACAGGATCTCATTCATCTGAATGGTTGGAGGCTATGAATGATGAGATGTCCTCTATGTCTCTCAATCATGTATGGGAATTAACTGAGTTACCGGATGGTTGTAAACCCGTTGGTTGTAAATGGGTCTTTAAAACCAAGAGAGGGGCCAATGGTGAAGTTGAAAGATTCAAAGCCAGGCTTGTAGCTAAAGGCTATAATCAGAAGGAAGGGATCGATTATACGGAAACATTCTCACCCGTATCTACTAAAGATGCCTTTAGAGTCGTAATGGCTCTTGTTGCGCAATTGAATCTTGAACTTCACCAGATGGACGTCAAAACTGCGTTCTTAAATGGTGATTTACTTGAGGACGTTTATATGACACAACCTGATGGATTCACTGAGGCAGGGAAAGAACACTTAGTGTGTAAGTTGAAAAGATCCATTTATGGACTTAAACAAGCCTCAAGACAGTGGTATTTAAAATTTGATCAAATAATCACCTCACTTGGTTTTACAGAGAACGTTGCTGATCAATGTATCTACCAGAAATTTGATAAAGATAATTTCATGATACTCGTTCTGTATGTTGATGATATACTCCTGGCTAGCAACTCAGTAGCCATGTTGAATGAGGTTAAACACGTTTTGTCATGCCACTTTGACATGATAGATCTTGGTGAAGCCTCTTTCGTCCTGGGAATTCAGATTCACCGTGATAGATCTTGTGGCACTCTTGGTTTATCTCAAGCAACCTATATAGAACGAGTACTGAAGAAATTCAACATGCATACTTGCGCTCCTTGTGCAGCACCTGTACAGAAAGGTGAAAAGTTATCTAGTTCATCCTGTCCCAATGATGACAATTCGAAAATTGAGATGAACAAAATTCCATATGCATCCGCTGTTGGCAGCCTCATGTATGCTCAGGTGTGCACACGTCCTGACATTGCTTTCGCTGTCAGTGTGCTTGGCAGATACCTGAGTAATCCTGGTCCTGATCATTGGAGGGCTGCAAAGAAAGTCATGAGGTACTTACAGGGTACAAAGCATCATATGCTTACTTTTAGAAAATCTGAGCCACTTGAAATTGTGGGTTATTCAGATTCCGATTATGCATCTTGTGTAGATGACCGAAAATCCACTTCTGGATACATCTTTATGATGTCTGGAGGAGCTGTATCCTGGAAAAGTTGCAAGCAATCAGTCACAGCTACCTCGACTATGGAAGCAGAATATATCGCTTGTTATGAGGCTACCCGCCAGGCCATATGGTTGAGGAAACTGATATCTGGCATGCATCTAGTTGATTCTATATCACGACCTCTAACCATATACTGCGATAGTTCGTCTGCTGTCAGCTTTTCTCAGAATCATAGGAACTCCAGTCGCACTAAACACTTTGATGTTAAGTTCCTATTCGTAAGAGAAAAGATTGCTGAATCTCAGACTCGTTTGGTTCATATTCCTGGTGAACACATGTTGGCGGATCCATTGACCAAAGGCTTGCCCGTAGGAGTCTTTAAGAATCATGTGACTCACATGGGCATTGTTAAAAATTTTGATGTAGCCTTGGTTTAGTGGGAGTCTGGATTAAAAATTCTTAAGGGATTTTTGAATTGTTATTTGACAATTTTGAACGTTATTTTATGTTCCATTCAATTCAGTTGATGAAACTTATTTATGGAAATGTTGACATCACTTGAATCCCTATCGGTTTCAGTGATTTTGTGTATGGTTTCTCCACTGAATCTTGTATGGTTTATAAATATACATTCATCCATGTATCTATGTAAACATTATTGCGCCTGATTAACTATTCGTTTATTGATCCAATAATTTAATTAATGCTATCCAAGTGGGAGATTGTTAGAATAATTTTAAAATTTTATGGATTAGCATTAATTATTTTATTTGATTAGTACCTAATTAGGCAATCAATGTTACAATTTATAAACTGAGAATGGACTGGGTTTTATTTTAATATGTGTGTGGATAATCGGTGATGGGTTCGATTATCCACAAGCCCACAAAAGACAGAAACCCAACCCACAGCCCGAGAGCATTAGTAATCATCCCGTCAGATTACTAATCCAAGATTGCTATCCAGAGAGAGAGATTTTATGGGCTTAATTTAAATTTAAAATTGTTTCAAAGATTCTGGAGGATTTTACTGAATAATATTAATTAATTATATTGGTTAAATAAAGTCCTATAAATAATAGAATGAAGCCCTAGTTTTCATAACTGACACAAAATAAATTTACAACTCTCTCTCTGCCGTCAAGACTCTCTGTAAAGCACTCTGGGGTATTGTGGGTTGAACTGATCGGACTCAACCAACATTCAAAGCAACGATGTCGTCTCCATCAGGTCAGATAGTTGAATATATTCTCCCACATTATATTGTTGAATTACAATTTTGATTCCGCTGAAATCCAGTTCTGCTTTCACGTCTTTGCCAATTCTTAATAAATAATATATATATATATATATATATTATTTTTTGTATTTTTAGTTATTTCTCTCATTATTTATAATTATAATAATTAAAAGTACAAAAATAAATTTAAATTAAAAAATAATTTCATTAATTAAATATTAGTTTTCCACTCTTTTGAGACTTGAACAACATAATAAAATTACTTTTAAAATATCTCATAGTATTCGCATTGTAATGAAAAATAGAAGGTGAATATTACAAAAAATAATATTAATTATTTTAAATTAGAATTATGGATAAACATAAGAATTTATATTATTTAAATGATTTTATTTTAAATTTGATTATCTTTTGGTTATACTTTTTTGTTTAAAATAATTACTTTATTAAGAGTTATCTATTGTAATTTATAGAATTTGTTGTAAAACTTGTTATTTGAATATTTTAGTTTTTATAAATTTAATAACAGATTTAGACAACATAAACAAAGACCTAAATTTTAAATTTAGGTTTAACTATATATATATATATATATATAATTTTTCAATTTTTGATTAAAAAAGTAAAGTTCCTATGAAAATTAATAGAGATTCGCATCATCGAGGGGAATGAGAATTGGGGATTTCCCTAAAGTAGAAAATGAAGATGAGAATGAGGAATATAATTGATGATGTGAATGGGAACAAGGGAGATATTTCTTACCCCGTCCTGCAAAATTGTTATATCTAATTTCACTTATGAAAGACTAAATGTATTAACTCTTATATTAATAAATGATTAAATCAAGACTAAATATTTAAGAGAGATTAAATTAAAATTAAAAATAAGTGAAAAATTAATTAAAACTTAACTAATAAATAAAAAGCTAAAATAATGTTACACTTCTAACAATTAAACTTACAAAAACTTGAATATCAAATTTTATGAGGCACATGACTATTGAACATCGAAACTGAGATATAAATAACCTTGCACTATATATAACAATTGAAAGAGACAATGTGATGCATCATATAGTTCAGATATTAATATTATAGTTAAAATTTAGAAATGAAAGAGATAAAGTATAGGCGGCAAGGTCTACAAAGAAAAGCTAAAGGCCATGCAGGCACCTAAACAATAGAGGAGTAGTAGACGCACTTGTAGTCTTCCCTTTGACGTCCACTTTATATCACTCTTTACTTCTTTCACACCTTCGTTTTTCTTCATTTTCCCTCCCTCCATTTCTTTTTATTTTCTTTCATATAGGATCGAATCTCAAGTGAGGTTAATTTAGGCCCATTTCATGTTAAAAAGAGAGTGAATGTGAAAGGAAATAAGACTAAAAATGGGTATGAATGTTGATATAATAGAATTTTATAATCTAAAATCTTGTTTGGTATGATTAGTTAAAAATGAAAATGATATATTTTTTTTGTTAGATGAGTAAAGGCCAAAATATATATCCCTTTTGATCAAAAAAATAGATCAATTGAGTTGCAAATATTGCTCACTCACAATTTAAGAGTTATAATTGACTCAGAACGACGAATTAATCAACCAAAAACGTAAAACAACAGTGAACTCAAATGACAAATGAACACTGTAATAACAGGGCATGATGAGATATGCGAGTTGCAGACATTGCCCTTTCATTGTAGAAGACTTAGATTGACGAGTTCATTATAATTATATAAATTTAATTTTAAATTTGATTTTAGGTAAAATTAAATGTAGGATATTGATGTATAATTAAAATTTTTATTTGAAAATCATTTTTATCAAAGTAAACCCTATTTTATTATACAAATATACTCTTAAACTTTTTTGGTTAATGGATTTACTTAATTTGTAATTCCTCAAATATTACTCAATTTAGAATTGAGATAGCTACAAAGTAAGTATAATATATATGAGTGGTGAGACTCACTTAAAGATTTTAGACATAATTGAATGGTAAATTTCACCCACTTTATATCTAACTATTCTTATATCTTTTTAGATTTAAAAAAATGAAGAGAGTAACAAAGTGAAAGAATGTGCTTTTGGCACGCAAATCTTAACATGCTTAGTTATCACTAAATTGAGATTGAGAAAGAGCATTTATTCTTACGTGTCCAAAGATCAGGTCATAATTGTTTTTGGACCATCTCACCTCCCACTTTTTGTCCATTTGAAGGCCCAAAATATTTGAGGGAAAAGTCATATTTTGGTCCCCCACTCAGAGCTTTAGTTCCATTCTGGCCCCTCATTCAATATCAATCCTAAATCAATCCCCCACTTAATCATTCTTTTCCCATTCTAGTCCCTCTGTGTAGTAAACATTAGATGCTTGCTTAGGTGTCTATTATGTGCTTAGTTGGAACATCTTTAAAATGAGATGGAAAACTATGAAGTGATGTGGAGGGCTTTTATGACCAAAAGGAATCTTTTAACAAAAAATAATAAGAATAACAACACAACAATCAGAAGACCCTATCGTGCAGGAAGACTTAGGGCGTAGGTATCTCTCCATCATCCATCTATACTCACATGCTTGGATAGAAGACCTCAAATCAAGTTGGGTTTCGAAAGAACAATATCTATCGGCAATCTTGACGTTGGTTGTTAAAGGAAATCCATTAGCGGTGGATAGAATCGTGGCAAGGGAAGCACACCTCCTTTTGTTTACTTCAGATTCTCATCCATTTGATAGAGATTCTTCCCTTTACTCTTTTTTCCACTCTATAACTTCCTCCCGTGTGGAATATGGAAAAATTTAACGAGTTTTTTTTTATGATTGAAAAAATTGATTTTTTAAGAAAAAGGTTCTATGCTGAGAGTCAATTACTGATAGTTGATGTTTTCCTTTACTGATAGCCGATTCTACCAAAGAACATGATTATGTTGGGGGTTGATTTTGGCAATAGTGGATTTGCTTACTACGTTGTGGGTTGATTTTAGTGATAGTGGATTTGTTAATTTTGTTGTGGGTTGATTTAGTTAATATTGTACATTATATAGAAATGCATAAATTGATTACAATATCACTGATAAGTGTTGAAATAGAAATAGCTAAATTCATCTGTTGGATTCTTTACATTGAACATGATTAGATTTATCTTATAGATCAATCATGATTTCTCTTAAAAATGGTATAGGACACAATGAAGAACTAGTAAATGTAGATTTGAGCATATGAGATGTCAAGGGTATATAAGAATCTTGGGAGGAAGTTCATGGGAGGACCCAAGAAGGATATTTAGAGGACGTGTGGAGGACCAAGAAGATTCATGCAAATGCAAATTTGAGGCAAATTAGAGAACACAATGAAGAACCTTGAGAGAAAGTTATGTGATTTTGGTTTTATGTATTAATAAAATGATAATGTAAGCTCTGGTAAGTAGGATTGTAAGGTGACCAATAGTGTGTTTAGGATTGTATGTGGTTAGGACAAGATAATTGAGTGGGAGATTGACTTGAGATTGATACCGAGTGAGGGGCCAAAGTGGAACTAAAGCTTTGAATAGGGAACCAAAATAGGATTTTTTTTCAAATATTCAATATACAAATATAAAGTTATCTGATAACAAGAAATATTTTAAAGATTAAATGAAAAATATTATTTTGAATAAAAGGACTTTAGTAATAATATATTTGAATTAGTCTTTGAGAAATTTAAACATATTATATAAATTCACATTTTTTTTGCAAATATTATCTGCAAAAAAGAATTTTTTTTTTTGCTTTAGATAAATTATATTGATGTTTAAACTCGTTATTTTGATAATTTTAAAACATAAATTATTGACATACAAACGCATTTTAATTAAAAGTAAATTCACAATTAACCTCAATTTAAAATCAAATATGTGCATCTCCAATTCAAACCACAATAACATTTTCTTTTCAAAATCTCTCGAACTAAGATAATTTTAAAATACAAAGAATATGTTACTTTAAAAATTCTGAAAGATAAATTGAAAATCTTTTTTAATTCTCTTTCTTTATCAATAAGTATAAAGAGAATGTTTCAATGAAACTTGTCTTTTCCCCTTTCATCCCTCTTATTAATAACTAATTTACTATTAATCCCTTTACTCGGTTTACTGATAACTCAATACTTAAATCAACAATTATTAATATTTAATGCAGTTCTAATAATTATATATATATATATATATATATATAATTTTGATTACATATAGCATATGAGCAAAAAAAAAAAAAAAAAAAGCAAGGTGTTAGATGCTAAATAAGTCCGTTTTGAGTCCTTATCAAGGATCAAACTTGCTCAAAATGACCTAATAAAGTACCAGCTTCGTCCCAACATAAAGCAAATTCTTCTTTTTTTCTATGACATCATCAACAATTGCATCTCAATTCCTTTCCCCTCCCTTTTACATGCAACTAACCAACAATTCTTTGTCCATGGATCCATTGCAATATAATTCTACAGTGATTTTTATTTAATGATTTAAATTTTTATAAAAAATTAATAATTTATAATATTATATTTGAATAACTAAATTTTTATCTAACAATTCAAACTGTTAGAATATCGTATAATATCTAGGGAATAAGTCTGTTAAGATATTATACTATGTGCACCCATAAGAGGTACTCATTAAATAAGGGTAAAATAGTAATTATAAGAATTTCTACTAAACCTTAATTAGAGAGTGTACAATGAAAATAACTCATTAGAGAGTGTACAATGAAAATAACTCATTAGAGAGTGAGATTTGAGACGCTTTGAGTAAAATACCTGTGAGTATTCTACAATCACATTTGAGAGAGGATTTAGGCTATGAAAACACGAGATACACTCAATACATTATGGATATCTCATTCAATCAATGATCCCAGCTAGAGATCAATAAGCTTCCACAATTAGGAGATCAATGTAAATCTCCTACTTTGAATCTATGAATATATTTATGTTTATTTTTTTTCCTTCATTGGTATCAAAGCAAGTAGGCTAGTTTTCTAATCAATTATATACTTTATCGAGATCTATGTTTATTTGGGGCTATCATAATTTTTATAAAAAAAAAAAGAGTTTTTTTTCTAATGAGTTTTTTTTTTTAAAGAAGCATCTTCTTCTTCTTCGAATACTCGCAGTCTCAATGGGCAAGCATAACTGAAAGGTAGCTTCCCATTTTTCTTCATGCCGCCAGCAACAGTCCATAAGCTAAACCTTTGATCGTCGGCACCCTCCAAGCTCACCATTGCTCTCTGCTGCAATTAACACCTAGTGTCTTTGTTTGCGGTCCTTATTACCGCCAACGACCATACCCCAAAAGAGGGAAGCTACCGGCAACGTGCCATGACCAAGAAACAACGAATACTGAGAGTCAATCGTCCCTGTCGTCACGAGAGAGAGAAAGGTTGAGAAAGAGTGTGACTCTCTCTACCTTGTAGCTGGCGGCATTGGCCGCTACACTCTCCCAACTGGCGAGCTATGACGGCGGCGATAGGGAGAGAAGAATAAGAGGGAAGAAGGACGAAGATAATGGCTGGCAAGGACGAAGATGGAAGCATGGAGAAGAAGAAGAACCTTTTTTCTTTTGCAATGGATGTTTTATTCGAAAATTAATAATATATATTTTAAATTCAAAAATGTCGTATACCCTAAATTTTTTACCTGAGAACCCTAAAATTTTTTTTCAATGGGTTTATAAAGTTCAATTTGGGATCATTGCCTAAATTTTTTATTTTGGGCAATTTAAAAAAAAAAATTAAGGAAATTTGAGCCTTTTAAAGAGTTTTTTGAATGGCTATGTGGCCTATCCAAAAATATTTAGAAGCCTAATTATTAAATCCTTAATTAATAAACGTCAAGACATCTTCAAAAATATAAATTGCGTATTTATATTTTAACCTCAAATAAATGCAATTATTTTTTGTGAAAAATCAATTTTTATGTCCCAATAAATTTCAGTTAAGTAATATGTAATTATTTGTCATTATGTTAATTAGTTTAACATTTTTTTTTATTTTCTTCCAATAGAAAATTTAGACATATAATGTTAATTAGCTTAACATTATGCGTTTAAATATGTTAATTAGTTTAACATGTTTATTTAATGAACGTTAATTAATTTAGCATTACATAATTAATTTATTAATGTGTTGATTAGTTTAACACATTAGTTAACAAATGTTAATTTGTTTAGCATTTGAAAAATCATGATTTACAATTTGTTTGTAGCATGATTAGGACACTTAGTTGTGTTTTGATTTCGTTAATTTACACCTTGCATACAACCTTAGGACAATAATTGGCACTTCATGTTCTTTCGACTTCGGGTTATGTATAGGGTTAATTAGCTTAATCATATGATACTTAGTGTCATAATTTGTAAGCATGTAGAACATTGAATCTTGCATGTTTTTAATTAACTGATCCTAATTCAAATCTGTCTTTCTTTTTATGTAAAGAATGACTACGATTTCTAAAAGTATTGTTGCTGAGCTTAACAAGAGGTTGAAGCTAAATAACGATAATTATGAGATTTGGACTACGAAAGTCTAGTATCTCTTGGAAAAGCAAGAGGCTCTTGAGGCTCTCAACAATGTCATGGAAAAGCTAGAAGCTGGAAACACGGCCCAGCATAGGCGGGACCGTGAAGCTTATGATGCTTAGAAGAAAAAAAATTTCATTGCTCACATTACGTTGCTGAGCACTATGGATGATGACATCCTAAGGGAGTTCAAGGACCACCAAAGCGCTATGGGGCTTTGGAATGTTTTGAGAACGAGGTTCAGAACTACGTCTATATCCAGATTACATTCTCTCACGATCAGATTTGACTCATATAAGAAACTCTAAGAACATTTAATGAGAAAATATCTGAGGCTGATGTTAAATATGATCACTGAGCTAAAAGATGTTGGAAATGTCTTAACAGACGAACAACATATCCAAGCAGTCATTCGATCTTTGCCTAGTTTTTGGGAGCATATGAAGATGCATTTCACCCACAATGATAGAATCACGACTCTAGAAAATGTTTGGAGACACCTTGAACTCGATGAGGAAAAGCTTGAATCAGTCAAGCCGATACCTAAGTTGCACATGGCAACTTTAGGTGAAAGACGTGGTTCAAAGAGAAAGAGTTGGGGAAAGAACAAAGAACTAACTCAACCTAAGAAAAAGCCAAAGACTAATTAGCAAGGCAAAAAGAAGCAGTGGAAGGTGAATACGGCAAAAGTTAAGTGCTTCAATTGCCAAAAGAAGGGACACTATGCGAGTGATTGCCCTAAGCCTTTCAAAAAGGTAATCTACACTGCTTATGCTAGTGAACTTTGTGTTTCTAGCTCAATTATGCTTACTAAATTTGGTCCTGTATGGATTGTAGACTCAAGAGCCACGGACCACATAGTGCGTGACCGTGATGCCTTTGTTGACTTCCAGCGAGTTCCTTATGGAGCATTTTGGATATATGTGGGCAACAACACTAAAGTTGCTGTCAAAGGGATCAAAACATGCAAGTTAGTCCTGCATGGTGGTCGAGACCTGATCTTACATGATGTCCTTTATACGCCTCAAATTCGTTGGAATATTATTTCAATTTTGGTTTTACTTAGGCTAGGCTATGAGTTGTATTTCCATGACAATTGTGTTAAATTGAGTAATGACTCAGTTCTTTATGGTTTTGGTTATATAACTGGAGATTTTATTTCTATGGATTTGGATGAAGAATCATATAATAATAATAATGTCAGTTTTTCTATATTTGCCTCTATGCATGATTATGCTCACGATATAAATATATGGCATGCTAGACTAAGTCATATTAACCAACAAAGAATGCAACGGTTAATAAAAGAGGGTTTGCTTCTTGGCATTGAACGAGTAGACTTGTTTAGCTGGAAAATCTGCAAGAAAACCCTTCAGTAAAGTAACCAGAGTTGATTTTCCACTGCAATTAGTTCATTCTGACATCTGTAGGCCTATGAATGTCAGGGGTCAGCACAGAGCGAATTATTTTATCACATTCATTAATGATTATACTTGTTTCAGTTATGTCTATTTGATTTCCCATAAGTCAGAAGTATTGAGCTACTTCAAAAACTATATAAACTTAGTTGAGAATCAATTAGACAAGAAGATTAAAGCTCTTCGAACCGATCGAGGCCGAGAATATTTTTCGGTTCAATTTAATGAATTATGTGATAAAAAAGGGATAGTTTATCAGTTGACTATTTTGAGTACTCCACAACAAAATGGTGTTGCAGAAAGAAGGAATAGAATGCTCCTTGACGTGGTTAGGTTTATGATGGCATAGACTAATTTGCCAATCACCTATTGGGGTGATGCATTAATGTCTACAGCCTACGTACTTAACCGTGTGCCTACGAAATCAGTTACAACTACTCCATATGAGTTATGGACTAGGTGAAAGCTTGACCTAAGTATTTTGAAACCTTGGGCTGCCTATACACATGATTCCTCTCACAAGTATAGGAAATTGGGCTGGAGATGAAAGAAAAGTATCTTCATTAGATACTCAGAAACCTCAAAAGGTTATGTGTTTATAGGTCAACAAGACAGTGGGAGTGTGACTGAATTCGAATATAGAGATGTCACATTCTTAAAGAATGAATATCCTAAGAAATGTGAGATACGTCAAGACCTATCTTTATTTGAAATAGAGGATCCAAACGCACTAGGACTACTTTATTCAAGTGGGAGGATTATAGCAAATGATAAATTAGTTTCTCATCAGCAACCTTCTTCATCATTTAATGCAAATGATAGTGTTCCTCAACCAATTGCTCCAAGTGGGAGTGACCAAATGGAACTCATTCCAAGTAGGAGTGAGACCAACGTTCTAGATCCGAGTGGGAGTAATATTGATCCAAATGGGAACAATGAAACAAGACACATTGAATCACAATTGAGATGTGGTTCACATAAAAAGACTCATCGCCGTCGATATGAGATTGAAGGTGGTGAACTTTTTACAATACTCCTACAAAATGAAGATGAGCTAAGAAATTTAAAAGAGGCTCTTTTAACCCCTTCTAAGAATAAATGGACTAAAGCTATGGAAGAGAAAATGGAGTCTATGAAAATCAACAATGTTTGGGAACTTGTTGATTTTCCAGAGGGACGCAAGGCTATTGGGAACAAGTGGGTTCTCAAAATCAAGAAAAGAACCGATGACACAATTGAAAAATTTAAGGCTCAACTAGTAGCAAATGGGTATACACAACAAGAAGGAATTGACTATGAGGAGACTTTTTCTCTTGCTGTACAATTGACCTGTGTCCGCTTACTTCTAGCTATAGTGGCGTGTCTGGATCTTAAAGTACATTAGATGGATGTAAAAACTTCCTTTCTTAATGGATAATTAAATGAAGAGATTTATATGGAATAACCTTAGGGTTTCATTAAAAAGGACCAAGAAGAAAAAGTTTGTAAACTTTTGAAATCTATCTATGACCTTAAACAATCTTCAAGGCAGTGGTATATTTGTTTTCACAATGCAGTCATCTCTAGTGGTTTCACTATGATGAGTGAAGACAACTGTGTATATACCAAAAGATCTAAGGACAAGTATGTGATTATGACATTGTATGTTGATGACATACTCATAGCTGGAAATGATATAGAGCTTATGATATGGAACTTATCAATGAAGTAAAGACCTAGTTGTCATCTCGCTTTGAGATAAAAGATATGAATGAAGCTGCATACATTCTTGGAATTAAGATTTCAAGAAACCGTTCTAAGAAACACTTGTATCTCTTGCAAGAGAATTACATCAAAAAGGTTTTAAAAAGTTTTAGTATGGAAAGTTGTAACCCTGTTGACACTCCTATCAGCATAAGTCGAACCTTGAGTGCCGAAATGCGTCCTAAGACTACTATGGAAAGAGAGCGTATGAGCCGAACTCCATGTAGAAATTCAATCGGTTGTCTAATGTACATTATGATGTGTACTAGACCTGATATCTGTCAAACAGTTGGCTTGGTGAGTAGATATCAAACCGACCCAGATCTTAAACATTGGGAAGCTGTAAAAAGGATCTTAAGATATTTGAAAGGGACTGCTAATTATGAGCTCTGCTATCAAGGTGGCAGAGATCTACAATTAGAAGGATACACTGATGTTGATCACGGAAAGGACTTGGATGAGCGAAAGTCCACCTCAGGATACGTTTTCTTGCTTAGTGATGGCACCATATCATAAAGTAGTAAGAAACAATCCTGTGTATCCTTGTCCACGATGGAGGCAAAGTTCATGGCCTTATCTTCAGCAGCCCAGATTGCTGTTTAGTTGAAGAGGTTCTTGGATTAACTGTTGTGCAAAGCGGAAAACACTGAACCAGTGTTAGTGTACTATGACAGTGAGGCTACAATTGCATACACCAAGGATCCAAAGTACCATTGCAAAACTAAACACATAGATATCAAGTATCACTATGTGAAGGACATGGTTACATGCAAGACTGTGAACATGAAGTATGTATCTACGCATGAGATGCTGGCAGATCCGCTGACTAAGCTGATTTCTAGAGATGTGTTCATGAGACACACTAGGTCTTTAAGATTACATAGATTTTAGCATCTTCATTTGTATTTTTTTTATTTTTCTATTGTTCACAGACAGAGATATTTTGATGTTCTTTAATAAATCAATAAAATTTGATTTCCATTCTTACATGTCTCTATTTGAATGTTGTGTACATTCTTATTTATTATTGAGTATGTTGGGTAGACAAAAGGGTTAGCCTTCTCACATAGGTAACTGTCTCAGTGTCTTTGTAACATTAGAGATGAGACAAGATTTTAAGAGAAATTATCAGGAGGATAATTTGAGAGCAATTATACTTGAAATCATATAAGTCGTCTGATTAATGATATAAGGTTATTAAAATTGATTTGATGAAATAAGTTCATCATTTCTAGTCTACCTTAATTGCCATATGTGAGTTCAAGATATTGTGCAGATCTAGGAACTCAATTTTAGATTTGTGGTGTCTAAAATATCATCTGTACAGCATTATTTATGAAATAAACATACACTTCACGGGAAAAGGAGGAATGTTGTAACACATGTTTCATACCATGTGTGCAAATGCTAACCATATGGGTTAACATGAGTGTGATCTTAGCTTATGATTGTGTGAGACTCTTGAGCCTTTACGTTGGCTCCATATTTGTACCCTTGGACTTCGATCAGGTACTTGAGATACAACTTGGTGTTTGCTATCTTAACACTTGTCTAAGGATTATAAGTAATGATTCAGTCTAGCGGGACATGTCTAGAAAAACGAACAAAGTTTGTATTGATAGGATCGTGAAAATAGGAAGATTATGAAGAAAATTTCATTATTCTGTATTCACTGGTATGCCAGTTATGACTTGTGTGTCATGATTGTGAATACAAGATATTGTGAAAGATGAGATCACTGAGAGATATATAAATGTGATTCTTATAATCTGGGGTGCATGCATACTTTATGATTTATATGCAGGTGCGTTTTCGACCAGAGGCTATATATTCGCAACTGATTTATAGCATTGATGCTCTCATAGTATGCTAGTCGCACGACCTACTTTTCATGTATGAACAACTGCATATTATAAAGAGAAAGTGTTATTTTAATTTACCGAGAATATGTTTCTTAGGTTTAAAACGTATGAACACTCCCATTATGTGTGAGTGAGAGATGTTAGAATATCGTATAATATATAGAGAATAAGTCTGTTAAGATATTATACTATGTGCACCCATAAGGGGTGCTCATTAAATAAGGGTAAAATAGTAATTATAAGAATTAGTACTAAACTCTAACTCTAGCTAACTTTCTATAAATATGGCTAAACTAGTGTATGAAAATAACTCATTAGAGAATGAGATTTGAGACGCTTTGAGTAGAATACCTGCGAGTATTCTGTAGTCGCATTCGAGAGAGGATTTAGGCTGTGAAAACACGAGATACACCTAATACATTGTAGGTATCTCATTCGATCAGTGATCCCACCTAGAGATCAATAAGCTTCCGTAATTAAGAGATCAATGTAAGTCTCCTACTTTGAATCTATGAATATATTTATGTTTATTTTTTTTCCCTTCACAAACTATTACTGTAATGTAAAATTTCAAAAAAGTGTTGCAGTGAATCCAATATATTTGTTCTTCTAATCACGATTAATTCTTAGTCATACTGTTATCTTCTTGCTACCCAAGCATTAGTTTGTATATTGGATTTAAAATTCTCTAAAGTTTTTTTTTGTGTAATTTTTTAAATTTAAAGGAAAATAAAAAAATTGAATTACAACCACACTTTCTCTTTTATATTAATTTTTAATTTGTAATAAAATTTTGAGAATTAATTCTTATATATCATGTTTAGCATAGTAAGAATAGTCCAGTACTCTAAGCTCTTCATGCTCATTCCCTTATAAGGATTCGAGGTCAAAATCACTTGGATAAATGTGAAAAACCGTATCATCAGA
Source organism: Delonix regia (assembly GCA_037074485.1). NCBI lineage: Eukaryota > Viridiplantae > Streptophyta > Magnoliopsida > Fabales > Fabaceae > Delonix > Delonix regia. The sequence goes on along the minus strand of CM073454.1, from coordinate 5,599,249 downwards.
CTTCTTCTACTGTGCTCAGAGTAATTTGTAATAATATGTGAACTTTAAAGTCTCATATCATAAAAAGATTGAAATAATCAATGGTATAAAAAAATCATTTATGAAGTTTAAATATATATAGAGTTGAATGATTAAGCCTTTAGCAAAATCAAATTATTTTAGTTTTAAGTTTTAACAGATAAATGTCTTATAAAATAAAAGCCTACAACTATTAAATTAGGAAGTAAAGTTAGACAAAAGAGAAAAGAAGTGAAATCTTTTAAAAACCATAATATTGCTCTCCTTCTACGTTCTACTTCTGTTTAACATATCAAAAGGATATTACCAAGCAGTATTATAATTTGTCACAACTAATTTTATTTATTAATATCAAATCACAATTGAAATCAATGTTAATAAAAAAAATATGAAAAAACAATAGTGACTCAGAAGTCTTTTTTCTTTCTTTAATAAAAGACGTGACTAAGTCGCTAGGGAAATTTCCCAATGCAATAACCATAGCTTTTTCTTTTAATATAAAAGAGTTGACTAAGTCAGCCCAGACCTGACTAGGTCTTTTTTTTTAAAACAAAGTTTTTTTAGGTCATCTTTGATATTTTATTAATTCTATAGACGCCAGTCATTAATATTAAGTTAATGCCGATAAATATGCAGTAAAGCGACGTGGAGATCACGTTGTATATGGGGATTTTCAATTTTCTCCTTCATTTTCTTTCAAATTGTATAGAGACTGACACAAATAGAATAAAACTCACTATTAAACCTTCCATCTTCAAACGGAATTTACTGTTTAAATACATTTCATTTTGCATATATTTTTAAATTGACAGAAAATTAAAAAAAATTAGGAGTGTTTTATTAGATCAAGCGACTGAAAGATTTCAAATCATAGGTAATGCTAAATGCCTAATTAACTTTCTTAAGAAAAATTCTTAAGCAACTGGAAAAAAAAATAAAAACTAAGGACCATCACAATTATTAGTTGGCATTATATCTACTTCTAAATAATAATTACATATTGATATTAAAGATTATATATAAAAAAAATTTGTAATTCTCACACAAGTATAGAGTTCGGATCCTTTCGGATAATTATCACTGTAGGTTCTACAATAATAAATATTGATCATCCAATTTATTTAGTAATAAATCTTAACCATCACTTTAAAAAAATTATTTTTTATCGATTTTGGTTAATAAAACTTATTAATTTCGATAATTCAACTTTAAATGAAAACAATTAGATATTCTGCAATATTTAATACTAGCAGTCACTAATGCAAGGGATTCACTAGCCAAGTATAACCTAAACTTTCTTTCATCAAGGGCTACCTACAATACCTGATGAAACCTTTATTTTTATTTTTATTTTCCGTAAAAGGATAAAAATCGAAACTTTTAAGCAAGGGACAACCAAGTTTTACATTGCAGAATGATCTAAAGTCGTAGATCTAGAACTGAATATGAAACAACGTCATAATATTTGCCGGGTCTATAGACAGTTTCAGAAACTTTCAGGGGAATACAGAGAAAACGAGCATTGGAAACTGATCTACAAAACTGCCATTTTGTGATTAAATAATATTCTGATAAAAGTGAACACGAAAAGCCTAGTCATCAGATAACTGCTAGATCAAGACGAAGTCTACAAAAGCCATATACATATTGCTTCCTAGCTTCAGACTTGACTAATTACAAACATATCTCAATATGGTGGTGGAGGGTATATTCCAGGATAAGGACCTGGCAGCAAAAAAACAAGAAAAAAACAAAAACACTGATGTTATAATAGAAGGTGAGCAGATGAAAATAAGTAATAAGAAGAATAAGAAATTAAAAATGCTTAATTAATTGACAGTTTGGTCCCTGAATTGCTAATCTTAATAGCTTTAGTCTTCAAGTATTGGTCAATGCATGATTTAGTATTTGATAAGAACAAACTCGTTTTACATTAATTCTACTGTCATTCGGCCATTAGACAAAAGGACTAATTTTCATTAAGCTAAATAAGTCTAACAATATATGAAGCAAATTGTTAGTTTAGTCAAATTAAAATTAAAAAGCATAAAAGATTACCAGGAGCGTAATATGCAGGGGCTGCATGAGACGGGGGATATGGAGGTGGAGGATAAGCTGAAGGATGTGGTGGATATGGATGAGGAGGATAGGCGGCGGGAGGAGGAGGAAACATTGTTGGTGGTCCAGGTGGATAGGCAGATGAATATGATGCATAGTTAGATGAAGCGGGGTAAGCTGTGGAAGGTGGTGGAGGATAAGATACTGCTGACGGCGGTGGAGGATAAGAAGCAGGAGGAGGTGCAGAATATTGGAGGATACTGGAGTTTTGTGGTTGCACATATGGGGGTGCTGATGGAGCATAGCATGAAGCTGGTTTCTGCAATAATGATCCAAACACATACCTCATCAACTGATGAAACAATCATGCAATTGTAAATGAAATCATCAATTGCTTCTGAATTAATTAGCACCAGTCATCTGAATAATACATAATGAGAATGAAGCTTACTTTGGCGTTTGCATAATGCAATATGAGTTTTACTTCACCTGCATGTCTGCCAAAAGAAAACAATAGGTAGTTTAGAGGTCTGAAAGAAACTTCAGCCTATGCAAAGGGAATTTTCTACAGCTACACCCAGTAAGCAATAGCATCAGGCAATCCTACAAGCTAAGCTTCAGAAGATGAAAAGTTAGTAGGGTGTTATTCAACTTCAATAAACACACATAGGGGAAATGGGTTTCTATTACTCTAGGAAGCTCCAAGGGCAAGAAAAATGATATGAATCATGAAATGCAGGATGCCGCTGTTTTTCATTCTGAAAATTTTGTTCAATTTGAATGCTTCATGTTTATGTGACTATATAGTTGACGTGACCAAGATATCAAGGCATTCTTGTGTAGGCTTACCAATTAATATCCATCATAAAAGTAATTTTTTTGGTTGATTCCCACTCATTTGTAGTAAAAAATTGATGTGGTAGAGTGAGTCTACCCAAATATAATCCCCATATTATCCACCTTAAATTTGTTTAATTAACTATTGAAACTTCAAAAACTGAATGGCTATTGCAAAACCAGCTCACTTCAAGGACAAGCAGTACTCTGAAGCAATGCTCTAGCCTTATAAACATTCATTGTATGTGGTGAAAATTTCAACTTTTATAATACATTTTTGCAACTTTAACGGCGGACAGTTGATAGATGTGAGCATTACTTACAGGATAGAACAGTATGAATGTAAGTCATAAGTTGATGCAAAAGAGCAAAAATCAACAACTCTGTGACATTTTTCACTGTATTTACCTGCCAGTTTTCGTTTGAAGAGGCCAAGAAGCGTCATCAAAACCTTCTGAAAGAACCTTCTGCAATTGAACCCTGAAACACCAAATTTGAACCCAATCTCAAATGTGAGCCAAAAGGGTATCTAAAACTTCGAAGCTTATAAGTGAAGGATGAAGTTTCAGAATCTGAAATTACTTTCCACGGCCGATGAAATCATCAAAGGTGAGTGTATTGCTGTTCCAAACCAGCACGTTAATTTCCCTAAGCCCTTCAATCAACGAAATGACGAACTTCTCTTGAAACGTGGGATTTTTTCCACCGTCTGCACAAGTAAATGTTCAGAAGAACTCATCTTCAAGGAAAATTAAAATTTCAAATAAGCAATTCAATGAATGCTCTACGTTAGTTGTTTTGACATTTTTGCTCTAATCTTTCAATTTTCCACAAAATTACCTAATTCATATACAAGTCTATACCTGTGCAAGTCCTAGTTCTAAACTTGGTGCTAGCATATTCGAGACAAACATAGGGATCTTGCCTTGAAATCCATTCCGTGTCCTTCAACTTGGAGCATCCTACGACTGCATCGACAACGACTCAGACAAGACATGCCATTTTTCTATCAATGAAATATGAAATTAAGAAAAAAGAGGGGAAATGGCAAATCACTATACCAGTAATCTCAAGAATCTGGCCTTGGATTCCAGTTACCGACATGGACGAAAAAAGGGGCTTTCTGATTGAGATGGGGTTCGATGTTTTGAACTGAAAACTCAAGCTTTATGATATGGAAAAGTTTAACAATGTCGAATCAACAATGGTTCTCATTCTAATAATATATAGGAAAGACGGGGGAGATTATATTACCAGTGTTATTAGGAATCAGTACTTCACGCGTTCGGAAATTGAGAGAGCTCCTTCTTCAAGCAAGAACTGTTCCTTCTGGTTTCTGGGTTATGCCCATTGACCTTCGATGAATATTCCTATTGTTCAGCTAAAAATGAAACTAAAGCGCGTGGGGAGGTTGCAAAGGAATTACGTCCAAAATTTTGGATAATTGATTTGAGGCCATTTAATGTCCAAAAATTGAATTTTCAGAAGTTTGGTCTATTCCATGATAAACAAATTGGGTCCATATGCGATTGATGACCACTTCCAGAAAAATCTTTCGTGCACGATATATTGAAGTGTCAAAATTAATTGTAAGATATATTAAGCCCCATAAAATTTAACATTAGTGTGAAAAACCTAAAAATTATTTTTTTTGGGAAAAATTCACCATGTGATCTCTATATTTTATATCAATTTTTATATAATTCTTATAATTTTTTTCTTTCAAATTACTTCTCATATTTTCTTAATCATTTGATGATTAATCTTTGTCATCCATCTCCATTATAATATTGTCTAAATTTTAGTAAGATGTTTAACGATAATAAGGTGTTATGTACACGTAGAGCTTAAAATGTCAATTTAGCAAATGATCGTTCATGATGAATATTTGGCCATTATGGGATTTTAGTTCTAAAATTCCAATACTGTCTATGGTTGACAAACGGTGAGCCAGAAACACTGTAGTTTGCATCAACTTGACAAAAGCTTTTTCTTGATAAATATTTCAAATATCAAAATTTATTTATTTATTTTTTCCAAATAAAAATTTTTAACCCCATATATATGTGAGAGCTCAACACACCTCATCAAAATTCACACAGTATTATAATAGAGATGAATGACACAGATCAATTTTCAAACATTTAAAAAGTATAAAATATAAGGGTCGCATGATCAATATTTGTTTAATTTTTAACACTAAAATCCTTGGACGTTTTCTTTGTTATGGGTTTTTAGTGTTCTAATTCAAGCTTTCTGAAAGGAAGAAAAATTTAACCCTTATGATTTTTAGAATAATTTTAAAAGTTAAGATTTTTTATAATAAATATTTCAGATTTATAATCTTTAATTATAATTTTTTGTAAATTTTATAAGTGGGAATTAGATCATAATTGTTTGATATACTTACAAAAATTTATCGACATGCCATTGAAAAGACATTTTTCATACTTTCAATTCAGAAGTGGCTTTATATTTTATCTATTAAAATAAATCATAATAACATGTAAATAAAAGTTTTAAGTATTAATCATTAACTTTTAATAAATTTATAATGCACAAAAATTTTCATTTGACGAGTTATTAACATAATACTAATTTACAAAATATTTTATGTCATTTTTTACTAAAAATATTATAATTAAATGATTAAAAATTTTATCTCAAAAATTGTAAAGTTGACATATAACCCTAAATATGATTAATAATAGAAAATTTTAAATTAAATAAAATCAAGTTATCATCTTTGATACAATTACAATTATAAAATTGATTGTATTAATATAATCACTATAATTCTTTAAGTTTTAAATTGTTTTAATTTTGTCCCTTAAGTGCGATAGATGAAAGAAATTCGAGATAAATTTAAAGCTTTGGGTACAACTTTGAAATTGTTCAAATTTAGCGGGCCAATTTGAAAGGTTTATTATTATTTTTTTTTTTGGGGGCAAATTGGAAGGCTTTAAACTTTAATGATGAATTTGAAATGATAAATAAAAATCAAAGGATCATAATATTATTAAGGACCAAATTTGGACATCATAAAAATGAAATAAGAAAGTAAAATTTGAGATAAAATTAAGAGAACAAATTAAAATAAATTAATTTAAAAGATGAATGTAAAATTTAAAGTAAAATTAAAAAAATCAAACTAAAGCCAAAATTAAGAGATAAAAGTAAAATATAATATAAAGTTAATAAAAAAAATTAATATATAAAAATAAAACTTTAAATAAAATTAAAATATTAAAAGTGTATTTTCACTTGTTGTCTAGACGAAGTAATGATATTCCAGGAATACTCGTATCTTTCAACTAAATTGCCTCACACTCACTGGACATATGACCTTTTCTCAACGGACTTTTTGCTCTCCTTTTGTAATCCCAATTGCCCAATATGCAGAAGAGTCTTTAATCTTCTTTCTGTAAGAAACTTAAAGACATTCAAAACACGTAAATGACATTCAAATTCACACAGAAAATGCGAAGGAACTCATTTCCAGTCATTTGATTCCAAAGAAACACGTTTTCCTTCCAGAGGATGCTTCTGCGCTCTCAATTTCCCACTTCAATACTGTATGTCAAATTCTTAAATACAAAATTGTTCATCTACTATTGTAGTTGGTGATAATTTAGTTTTTTATAAATTAATTGTGAAAAATCATCCACTTATAAATTTAAATTTATACAAAATTAATTTCTTATAAATTTAAATTTATACAAAATTAGTTCCTTAAATTTAAATGTGTATAGAATTAATCCTTTCATTTAAATTAATAAAGAACTGATTTTGTATAAAATAAATTTTTTGTATGATTGATTTATTACAATTAATTTGTAACAAATTATTTATTAGAAAGTGTAAAACTGTGAACTAATTTAACTTTTATTATATATATATATATATATATATATATATATATATATATATATATAATTCCAGGCTCATCAAGGAAGACCACTACTAATAGGGTGGAAAGGATACGTGAGACTACCGAAGGTATTAAAATTAAGGTATGTGAAGGTTTAGTGATATTCAGTCTTTTTTTTATTTAGGTAAACAACATTTTATATTCAATATATTTGTCTTTGTTATTTTATTCTAATATTTAAAAAAAAAAATTGCACTCGTTTAAAATTTTAAACATTATAAACTGTTAAATTTTTCATACTCATTTGGAGAAAGTAACATCTTATACAAACAAAAAGATTAAAAAACATGTCATTTCATTTTTTATATTTTGACCTATTTTTTTTAAAATTAATACTTATAAATAGAACTGAATAAAAAGATTGCTGGGGATCCATTCTCCAGGTCTAATGGAGTTCACAGCAAGCAAATCATTCTGTCAACTACCTCATTTTGTTTGCTGGGGTATCAGAAACAGGCAAGAGCAAGACATTCATTTTCTACTATGCTGGATCTCCATGGAATGAACTCCACACATGGAGTATGCTTGAAATTAATCGTATAAATAATTCAATTCTTTTGGTTGGATTTTTGTTCTATACTGCTTCCGATATTTCAAATTCAGAGTCTCTCCTTTCTGCAATTCTTTTACACACTAGCCATGTACCAATTCTATAATTCTAAAATTCCTGCTCTCAAAAAACAAAGAGTAAAAGAAGAAACAAAACGTTAACGGTCATAACTTTCGGAATCTTATTCCAACTTGTGTGTATCAAGCCAGCTAGCCATAGTCACATTTAGCAATACAAAGTAGAGTCAATCAAATGAAATGAACATTCTGTAGTTGATCCAACAGGTAGCACGCAATATATGTACAGATATTGGATTTAAAAGGAAAAGTAACACTCTACTTCACTCACTTTCGTAGTCTTCATCATCTCCAAACGTAAATACAGAAGCATCTGCAGCCATCGCCTTGAATTCACTTTCTGAGCTGGGAGCGTCGACATTGGACACTGTTCTTGCATCATCACTTTTTGGCTTACCAGCACTATGAACTGGAGTGACGCTTGTATTTCCCAAGGAAACTTGTTCCGTTGCATGCGTCAAACTTGTCATCTCATTCGAACTTTTAGACTCAGAACCAGTAGTAGAATTAGTAACTGCTTCAGAAGCTGCTTTTGCCTGCCTGCTTCTAGAAGAATTCGAATCCTCTGCCTCGCCATCTGAAAACACATCATCTTCTTTATCATGATTCTTCGACTCTTTGCCTGAATTGGGAGCTGTGGTGCTTGCATCAACCGGGGCAGGACTACTACTTGACCTCTCATCTGATTTATTGGTAACAGTTTCAGGTTTGGACGTTGTGACATTGCCATCATAATCCACCAGCACAACCTCAACCAGAAATCCAGGTGAAGGCAACTTTCTCTGCCAAAAGCCGGTAAGAATAGAATTGAATAAAATATCTAATTATCAAAAACCAAGGGTGAAGCCCGCTGAACAGCAGCCAGAGCATTCTTTACTATTAAGATCAAGTCTTGAAAACAAAAACATTTTAATCATGGGAAAATGAGAGGGGTGTCATCAACAAGCTGTCATCACAGAAAAACCATAACGGCATACCTTGTCAAAACCATCAAGATCGTTAGTGTTCAATACTTTCCTATTTTCAGTCATAGTTGTATTCAACCAACTGCAATAGAAAATAGGATGACATTTCAGTTTCATATAGGATTTCCAGCAGAAGCATTTTAAGATTTATGCAAGGTATTAATGAAATACCAGTAAAAATCTCCTTGACGATCATGAAAATGAATTTTGAAGTCTCCAGCCAACTCTGTAAGACCAGGCTCCCCTGGCAAAGCAAAGACCATCACTCCCTTCTTTGGGGCACTAAACCAAAAATCTTCTGGCTGCAGAAGCAAATAGTAAATGCTGTGTTGAGAATTTACGCCACAGAAAAGAGAACTTTGATAAGACAACTTATATCAACATTCAATATGCTGACACCAAATTAAACAGACGCACATTAAGATCCTTGGTTCTTGGATGCTTTTTGGTTGAGAACAAAACACCTGCATGTTAGAAAAGCGTTAGAGCAAAACAGAAATTGACTTGAAAAGAAAGAAGTGGCTTCTATACTTTTTTTTCTTCTTTTTTTTTTTTTTTTCCCCTTATGGGTTTGTGGCCGGGGGTTGCTAGGTCTTTCACAGGTTGGTATTTCACATTCCATAGTCCACCAACACAGTTGCTAGAGATCTTGTAGTTCTTCCTGCTTTTATCTTAGATTTATCTCCTACAAGGCCTGGATCTAGTTATAAGATCAATTTGTAGAAGTGGCATAACAACCTAACAAGACCATGCCTTCAAACAAAATGCCCAAATGTTGATCATAGAGCTAAAACCTATATTTAACAGACCATGAAACAATATAACGACAAACTAATAATCTAGAGGAACAGAAACGAAATAATAAACAATGCAAAGATTAGTAAACAAGTCAAGAAAATCAAGTGAAAAATTCCATCACTCAAGCATGCAATGCAACAATTAAAATAAATGATGTTACGGACTCAACAACTTCATGTCAAGCACTTTAGAATGACAGCAGCATAAAGAAAATAATAGAAGAAAATCAAACACACCAGTATGATCTGAGACAGTTATAGAAGGCCTGATCCAGTAAGGGCACCTGTGAAGCCGGAATCCCCGAAGCATGCACCTGCCCAATATACAATGTCAGCATGTGAAGACTGAGGTAAAAATTTAGTCACCTCATATCTAGCCCAGAACATACCTGCGAGCTGGAGGATTTTCGCCATTGAAGTAAGTCAAGACACGTTCAAAATATTTGACATACCTCTAAAGAAGACAGAAAGCAAATCACATCAGCGCAAGACATAAAAAGCTACAGTAGTTGTAATAAGTCTGAAATCTCTGATATTCATATAATTATCACACTGCAAAGCAGAACTCACAATCTGACTAGGCAGAACAAGTCCTTTCCCATCAAAACACCTTTTCTGATTGTAATAGTCAATGGACTCTTCAGCAGTTGGAAAGAACTGCAGTACATTTGATTTATCAACTCTACATATTCTGAGAGACATATTCAAACAAATATTGAAATTTCAACCATGCATTCTATTTTCAGGAAAATACTTAGAAAATATCACCTTCAAGAATAATAGAAGACTAGAAATCATCAAACCGGTCCTTGCCATTCCAGCTTTACAGTGGACTACCACAACATTCTCAATATCTTGCTTCAACCATGAGTAAGCACTTTGACAAAATGATATAATCAGTTGCATTGGTGGGCAATTATGGTCGTCAAACGGAAAACTAGCCACCTAAAGCAGGAATTTTATATATCATATACATGATGTAAAATAAAGTTTAATAGAAATAAATTATAACTTGAGAACCTAATATTCAATAGTTAAAGAGACATAACACAAATAGTCTAGCGTGATCTATAAAAGTGCATGTTATTTAATTAACAGATAGTATGAATACTGTTGATAAAATTGTAGACAACAGCTATTGCAAAATATGGACAAAATTAGTTTGCTCTGCTCAACACATCCAAATAAAGTAGAAATTCTTAAGGAGAACAGGCACTAATCATTAACAGACTAAAGCTTAACTGATGTAAACGAAATTGATAATTTTTGGAACACACCTTCCCCTCAAACAATGATGCATCATACAGCCGCTCAGAACATAGATTGTATACTTTGTATTTACCCTGGAAAAAAAAGGTCATACGAAAAACAAGTAAGGCACCATAAAAAAAAGAGAAACACAAGAAATCAATTTGAGTAAGATGGCCTCCATGGAGTTATAACTTGTAATCAAACTAAATAATATGTAAGACATGTTGCAAGATAGCATAAGAATTGTGTAAAACAGATATGACCGCAGCCCAAAAGCTTCTAGAGAGCTTCCGCAATTCAGTCGTTTCTTCTGCTATGCATGCAGAGAGAATCAGAGAATAATATATACAAATCAAACATAAGTCAAAAAACATGTAGAATATGTCCATAGGTAGCATTCAGTTCCTAGAAACCAATTTAAACAAAACCTTCAGAACAAAGATAAATATTTCATACACATTCTTAATTATGCCATGCAATAATTGATTTTGTATTCCAAACCACACAACAAAAGACGAAGCATAATAACTTCTAACTTAATGAGTTAGAGTACGCATTGGAACCTTATGATGAGTCTCAAAAAACTTGATCACTTCTTCCATATGATTTCTGTAAAACCCCTGCAGTTAATATATAGACAACATGAATAATGATACTCAAAATGAGAACGACAACCAAAACAAACTGCTTGCTAAATTAGACAACTCACCTCTACATAACCAAAGAACCCAGAGCTCATGTCACCAGCAGGGAATCCCATAGCAATAATATTTTCTGTGATATACGTCATATCTAAATCAAATCCTCCCTCCTGGAAAATGAGTAAGTGGATAATTGCATATTTTAATTTACAATGGTTCTTCGTCAAGATAAAAATTAGATTGAAACTTAGTATATTCACTGAAATAATTATACTACAAAAAATGTCATAATATCTTGTTAAAAGAAACTAGAATGTTCATCACACAGAATACTAAATTAGAGGCAAATTTCAATATGGACCAGGTAACCATCTGCAACCATCATAGTTCTATAATTCGAAAAACGGCCACCATATTTATACAATATGTAGTTAACAAGCTTGGATATATGATATAGATAACCAAATATCTTAAAATATTGTCAAGTCCAATTCTTCTGAATAAATAATATTCATCACACTGCAACAGAGATCTATGAATAGGATCCAAAGATAAGCATAAAACCTCTTGTTAAAGAAAGGGAAGGCAAAAGAGAACCAGAAATTAAAAGTCATCCCATTAGGAGAAGAACAACAAATTGTTAGAATGGGTAAGAGTTTATGATTTAGCGACCTGCGAGGATAATCATAAAGTATTAGAATAATCAAGAACAGCACCTGGTAACGACGTTTATTCTGTGAAACAACATGTCGGGCCCTGACCTGCACAGCTTTCACGGCATTCCTAGAAGAGTCAACCAGGCCTTTTGTGATGCTTTCAATCAAATTAGACTGAGCAGCAGTTTCATGGGAATTGTTATCTGACGGAGATGATTTTGGAGACAACCGCGATGCTAGATTACTTGTAAAGCGTGCAAAAGTTGATTTCCCAGAATTTTCACTAGATGAGTCATCTTGAGAGCCAGAAAATGGCTGGGGAATTTTCAAACTTTTGGCCCAAGATGATATGCCAGTGGGCGAGAGTCTAGGCGATGTCTCATCGGCAGAATTATCTAGCGCAGAGACTGCAGAAGCAGAAGCTTGTCTTTCGGGATCTTTAACAGAAGGTGAAACAGAGTGATCTTTACTATGAGGCAAATTAGAAGTATCAGCAGACACTGAATCCATTTGACTGCAGATATATCAAAAGCGTCCTATGCAGAAGTTGGAGATCTTGACGCTAGGTATCGCTACGGCATTTGTCAGGCTGAAGCTACAATACAATCAACATCAGCGTTGATAGAGGCAGACTTTCGAATTTTTGCCCCGCCAATGCACGTTACTCGCACAGCCAAAGAGGAGTTTCAAAATCTGGAGCCAAACCTTGAAAGTGAGCACAGATATTCGGGCAGAAAGGGCCGAAATATCTTATAGAAGTAAAACCCTATGAGAATTTTACGAAAAGCTTACCAAATCTCGCCCAAAACCAGTGAAAACGCAAAGAAATCTCGCCGGAACCCTAACTAACTTTCCGTTTAATTGACGCCGGATTCCGCCCGGGTTGGACCATAGACGATACTGGGACGTCAGGATCTCACCGGCGAAGGGAGGGAAGAGAACAGGGCCGTGGACGTGAGAGTGAGAGAGAGAGAGAGAGAGAGAGGGTGGAAAGTCACGAGAGTGAGGAGGTGAGAAGGAAGAAAAGAGAGGAGAAAAAATAGGGTAAGGGTTATTTTTGTAATTTCAGTAGCAAAGGACCCGTCTCAGTGTCCAAAAAACGATGGACGAAGAGTAAATTCCTAAGTTGCTCACACTCGAGTTTAGGAAACAACCATTTGTACCAACTTCAATTTCAACTTTTGTAGCGAATTATTTGATATTTTACTTGCCTTCATTTTGTTTCTAATTGTTTTCTTTAATTACTCTAGACCTTAGTTCTTAAATTTTATTTGAGGTTTTATTTTAATTTTATTTTTTAATTTTATTTTAAGTTTTATTTTTATTATTTAAATACATCTAATTCTAATTTAACTCTTTGATTTTATTTTTATTTTTAAATATATTTAATTTCAATATAGTCTACCCTTTAATTTTATTTCATTCCAATTTCTCCTTTAATTTCACGAAATTACTCACTCATTTCTTTTCCTTTAATACCATTGTACTAAAATGCTTCAAATATTTATTAAGAGTTAAATTGTTAGAAAACAAATTTGGCTACCAAGTATTAATGAATTTGTTTTATGGAAGATTAAAATGTATAATTGAATATCCAAATGAAAATTACTATATTTCATGGTGCTTATTCATTTTAATAGATAAATAATAAAAATATATGATTAATTTTTTAAAGTTAAGGGTCAAACTAGAAAAAAAAATGAAATTAAAGGACAAAAATAAAATTTGAGATAAAGTGAAAGGGCCAAATAAAATTAAGAGACAAAGATAAAATTTAAGTTGAAGTTAAGTGACTAAATTGAAACCAAATGGAGTTATGAAACAAAAGTAAAATGTAAGATAAAATTAATGAATTAAATTATAACTTAATAAATTAAGTGATGGAATGAAAGTGAACTTGAAGTAAAATTAAAAGATAAAAATATTTTTTTTTCTTATTTTAAAATTTTACACTTGTCCCACTTGTATCCTCTCTCCTTCCCCATCCTTAAAAACTATAAAAAAAAATTTCTTAATTCAAGACAATATATATAATAAGTGAAATTTCCATAGGTGATACAATTATAGTATCACCATAGAGATGGGGCTGGGCTTAATGGTTGTGTCCAATAGTTGTCTTGGTGATTTTATACAAATTATATTGCCTCAGTTCACCCTAATTTCCAACTGTTCCTTCTTACCATGGGATAGAAACCACATTTTATGCGTTAAGACATTCAAAAACAAATTTGTCTACGTGTACTCCATAAAATTTTGACCCTCTGTTAATCCAAAAACAAGAAGAAAATCGAATTATTAATATAATGAAATGACCAAAGTTGCTGCACAGTATATATGTTATGCAACAAAGGATTAGCAAATGTTAAAAAATCGTATAATATATAAGATTTAAATATGTTAAAATATTATATAGAGTTTAGTCATAAAAATATGTTCATTAAATAAGAGTAAAATAATAATTATAAGAATTACTACTAAACCTTAACTCTAATTAGTCTTTTATAAATAGGACTAGAATATTATAGGATTTATAACTCATTAAAAAAAGATACTTGAGATGCTATGAGTGAAATACCTGTGATTATTTTGCAGTCGTATTTGAAAGGAGATTTAAGTTGTTAAAACTCAAAATACACCTAATACAATATAAGTATCTCATCTGATCAATGATTCTAGCTAAAGTTTTATAAGTTTCAGCAATTAAGAAAAGTATGTAAGTCTCATACTCTAAATTTATGAATGTATTTATTTATTTTTTATTTCTTTGAATGAAAAAAAAAATCAATAAAAAACTAAAAGATTTTAATGTGGAAAAACTATACATGTTGTTCAGCTTAAGATCCATATTGCAACAATTTCATATCTAGAATGAGAAGGCTATCTTACCTAAATGCAAATAAAAAGCATGAGAAGCAAAAATAAGAAGCAAATTCAAGGCAAGGTGGAAATCGATGCAGTGGATTTAAAAAAGGGTAAGTGAAGGAGCTGATTAGGAATAAAGTTCCAATCCTGTACAATAATTTTTTTTTAATTTTTTGTTTTTTTTTTTGTTTTGGGTGCCTGATTAGGGTATGACAAGTAAGGAATTGACAGGTGCGTCACCTCCCATGCATTGTTTGGTCAACAAATGGAGAAGCATTGATGAATTTAAGAGATAAGTATGACGAAAGAAACTTGTAATCCAATCGTGTCCAAATACTGACTTGAAGGAGAAAAAAAAAAAAAAAAGATTTTTATCATTGAACAAAATCTTGTTTAAAATATTATAAAGAAAGTATCTAATTATTCTAGTAATAGTCTTTATACATATCCTAACTAATAGACCTGTTATTTATTATAAAAAAGGCCTGTTATTTCATATTAAAAAATCTACTTTATTCAAATTAAAGATAAAAAAGAAAATGCTCATTTTATAGGTGAAACCATCAACATCTAAGTTTAATATAATTCCAACAGATGTTAAGGATGGGCAGGCGTATGATGGGCTTGTTAGGACCATTAAAGATGGTAAATTTTGCTGCCTTGATTTTGTTAAAAGTATCCATTAAATTAGAATTTACTTACAGCAAGTTGGTAGAATATTTTTTACATATTAAAATATATAAAAATAGAAATTAGGATAAGAATAAGAATGAGAAAGTTATTAATATATTATGAGCAATGGAAATGCTAATGTGTTGCAGGGAGAAATTTACCACCATGTATTGCCAAATTCCATCCATTCAAAAGGGAACAGAATTGCTTCATATTGATGGAATGATTATTCTTCATTACCAAACACGTTTCCAGTGGAATCATGTATGCATTTCCCATTTCATTGTTTGGATTGCCATATACCAATCGGGACCTTAATTAGAGATGTGAATTTTCCTTTCACACCATATGGTTATGCAAGTATAGGCATGAATGATCATTTAAGAAATATTTGAAATGAAGAGGGTTGGAGGGCATTTAGTGTGTAGCTAAGTTTGGAAGGCGGAGGTAAAAAAATTTGGAGTGATGTTTTGCAACTTCCAAAGGGATAGTCTTAAATTAAAAGGTGTTAGCATTAGTTGGGGGATTTTGAGTCATACACATTAAATTTTTTGTCTTAAAATGCAAAGTATTACAATCTAATGCTATAGTTTAAGGGAATTGGGACCAACCATTCGGATTCACCTATAATTTAAAAAAGAAATTTGTCACAGGAAATCGAAATTAATGATTCCAATTTCTTGCACAATTTCTTTTAGAAAAAATATCAAGACTTGAAAAATTACATTGCGAGTCCTGTAAAATATTTTTGACAAATTGAGGGACTTGGAAAAAAATCACTCCAAGTCCTTTAAAATTAAAAAGAATAAAATTCAATGAGATTCCTTTTTATTTTGTTTAATTTGTTTTTCGTGTAACTCTTTAAATAATTTCACATGAAAGAAAAAGTAAAATTAATACAAAGAAAAATATTCTATTATGTAGTGAAGAAGGGAAAAAAGTACATATGTGTGAATAATAAAATGCAAGTTGAAAAATATGAAAAGTAAAAAAAAAAAGTAATAAACATATTAAATAGGTTAGAGAAATGATACTAGGAAGTATATATAATCTAAAATATATGTCATGAGTACAAGTTTTTATGCAAAATATAATAAGAATAAGATATAAATGCCTATTTATCAAAATAATGGTTACCAATTCCACAATAAGACATTCTCTTTATGCTTTGCGGTTGTCGCCGCTCTGATTGTACAACTTCTTCTTCTTATTGTTCTTTTTTGTGTGCATCTTGTTATGTAATTGGCGGCGTATTTAAATATAAAATCGGGGATTGAACTGGAGGAATTGGCTATTGTGGTGTGAAGAACCACTGCTAAGATGAATCACCAAATTTAAAGAAGGTATGACCATACTTAGCGTAAATGTTAAGTAAATGTCAGAGGGTACCTACTATGGGGTGAATAAGAATAGTAACAATGGAGTGGGTGTGTAACTCAATGTCGTTGGAGATGGAACATAATACGATAGTCTGGTGCAATCAAAATTATCATATTGATAGGTGGTTGTAAGTGTGGAAAATAGTGTTAAAGTCTTAATGTGGTATAGTTGTGGTGGAAGAAGTAAAAGATATACCTTTAACAATTGTGAATGCAACTGTAGCCCCACTTTGACTATATCCTTGGCCTTTCTTAATAACAAGTGGTCATCAAAATAATATGTACTCATGTGCCTGCTTATGGGGCCTGCCTTCTGGTTTGTATGATCACTCGGGAAAGTCTAGAGGTGGTGATGTTGGCTGGTTAACCATTGAGAAACGTTACTCCCTGAGCGCTTTCAAGATGTTTTAGCAATCCTAGAATAGTCCCACGAAATTGGCAGTACTTTATTGATAGAGGTCCATGCAAGTTCAACTTATAAAGGTCCTCGGCAATGTTAACTTGCAAACAAAGGCATATAATTAAAATTTGAAGCAAAGTGAATGTTGAAAAAAGTGAAAAGATTGTATGCTCGTAACACTGCTTGCAAGATGGATCCATTGACGTGTACATTACCAGTACCACCATATGTATGCTGAATTACGATTAGTGGGAGCAGTAACCATAAGTGCCTGCACCAAAATGTCTCACCATTTATCCTACTTGTCTATAAGTTATACATGCTCTTTTTGCCAATTTTTCATGATTTTTCCCTTCAATTATAATGTGTGGAAGAAAACTAAGTTAACTAGACTATTATGAATGAATTGTTGCTAGCCAAATTGGCGAAGGATGTTATTTGATTGATGACATTCAATAATATAAAAGCATATTATGGGCACCTAAGCCATCTATATATCGGGGGATGCCAAGCATTACTCTGAAATTAATGCTCAAACATTATCTGGTTGATAAGGTTGCCATATAATCTGTCAATTTCAACATTAAGGTTAACCACAGTAAATTACAAGGAAAAAAAAGTGGATACATTTACAGAAGTATTGTAACAAACCTTATTGTCCCTTATCTGGTCTAGGAACATGGTACTAACACAATGCTCGTTCTCTAGATCAAAGAGGGAGGCCAACGTTCCTCCACCTATGAAATTGGGAAAATATATATTATATGTTGTATATTGTAAGTAAAGATATGATGTACTTATGCATACCTGAAGCTCAATGGTGGGATTAAAGCGTAGACATCAATGCAAGGATCTGGGATAGGTGGTCTCTCTAGTACAAGCATTGGAAAGTGATCACATGCTTATATATGCAACAGAGTTAAGCATCCACCTATGCCACACTTCTCAAGATTCATAGAATGACAAGGCTCCCGATACATGAGTGCTAAAACTGCAGATACTGAACCACGTTGATCAACCTCTTCTAAGTTTAAGAGTAAAGGGAAGTACATTAAGTAAACCCGGTAGGATGATCTAATTAGGAAAATAATACCCCTTATAAGCCTAAGGATATATACACATGCAAAGCACTAAACTTGCTTGTCATTTGCATCATTAGGGAGTTGATTAAAGTGTTGTACCAATCACATCATGCTTAGTCGTTGCCCATCAAACTAGTTAGCTAGCGGTCTCACTCCAAGTAGCAGCTCACATACATCTGGCCATATATAGCTCGTAGGTCCCATGACTGGCAATCCCTTACAAGTTAACCCAATTTGCATGGCAACAATCCTTTAGTGTTATTGTGCACTCCCCACGGGTAGTGTAGAATGTGAGTCTCTCGTCGCCATTGCTCAACAAGGACTGATACTAATGCTTGATCATATTCAATTTGACCAAGTCAAGACACACCATAGAAATTGGCTTGGTGAAGATAGTTTACCATGGCCACAGATAGGTCAAATAGTTGATCTACATGTAAAACACGTCGAGTACAAATAAGTGGATCTCCCTGCACAATGAAGTACACGTTATGAACAATAAAACATAAATTATGAGTTAATCAATTTAAAAAAAAATGCCATGCATATCCAAGCCAATGGCCTATGAGATGTGTCATGTCTGAAGGTACAACAGAGACGGGTCCTTTAGTCCAAGATTAATAACTTTTTACTGCTCGGCCATTGATTAATTGTGAATGCACATTGTCAATTAAAATGAATATACGTTGAAACACTGTCCAAAATGCACAAATGGAAAGAAAGAAAAGTACGAATATACAACACATAGTAGGTAAATAAAAATGTTATTAATTTGTTTAACACATACAACATAAATGCTAACAAGTTAATGGGCCTATTCCATGTACTATTAGTTGGCGTGGCGGTAAGGACAAGTGGCGCAATTGTGTCTGATTTGCTTGCACAACCTGCATTTGTTTGGTTCCCCTAGCATTCTCTAATCCATTTCGTTGTATATTGGCTAGACTTAGGTCATCCTTTCTCTCATATCATTGATGGGTCGAGCACTAACTTTGGTCCATTAGGTTGTGGCCAAATTTTTCTATGCTCCAAGTGGGTGGAACTTATTGATGTATGGATTACACATCATCTCCAATCAAAATATGAGATCAACATACTGACATCAGTCAACTGCTACTTTTGCACAAGTAGCAAGAACATGTTAGTGTGGGAATTTTTCAATTTGGAATTCCCCACAATCACATTGTTAATCATTGAGGTTTACTTTACAATATCAACCGTATTGATGATTTTGACAATCATATGGTTCCTTTACTTCAAAAGAGGCATTATGTCGGTTAAATGCAAGCAGAAAACAAATAGTAGCCACACACGAATTTGCATTCATCCTATTGTTTAGGGTCTCGCTAAAGACTTGTCCTGCTTGTATTTGCGCATGCACCTTTTCTACATGCTTAACAAAGTACTTATTCACTTTGTATAAATGGCCTTTACCAACCTAGTTATAAGCAATGCCCTAACACTCTTGAATACTCTACTTATGCTTTCAGTAAGGTTAGTGGTCATATGCCTGTACCCCTCCACATTGTACGCCTTGGTCTATTAGTGTTTGGGGATGTCAACGATCCATGCACTAGCTTGTTGGTGTAAAAGGGCAAACTCTACCAATTGTGTGTTGACAATGTGTTGCCCGTACGCAATCCAATATTTATGAACTTTTCCTTCAACCATGTTGTCCCAAAATATTTGTTAAGGTTTCTTTCCATTTGATGAATACAAAAGACATGATAAGTATACAGTGGTTGCCACCCAATCCATAGGTTCAATACTGCAGCTAAAATTGATGAGTGCTAATATGAAATTAAGCATATCCCTTGTTTCTTTTTTACCACGTCTTCATAGATTTAATAGAAACCATGACCATGCTACTCGGGTATCACCTTCCACAATTGCAAATGCAAGTGGCACAATATTCCTATCTCCATCTTATGAAGTAGCCATTAATAACGTTCCTTTACATTTCCCACTGAGGAATGTTCCATCAATTTGTGGAATCGACTTTAAGTATTCAAATGCATTAATGCACGGTTTATATGCCCATAATACACATCGAAACATTATTGTATGTTGCCCTTCCAAACTATTCTAAAGATAATCCCTGCAACAAAATTATATATATGACCCAGTCATAAAATGTTTCACATCTGCTAGCCACTTTGGCAATAAAACATATAAGTTTTCCTAATTACCAAACTCCAAGACCATCGCCTGATGCTTTGCCTTCCATGCTTTTCGGTATGAGACAGTATCACCAAACAAGCTCTTTATCCTTTTAATTATCTGAGACACCGATACATCTGGTCTATATGTCACAATCTTAACAATACATGATGGGATGACATCAAAATCTAGCTACAAATGATCTTGAGAAAGGGAAGTAGTGATGCATGTATGTGGTCCCTTATATTTTGTTATCAGCCACT
This sequence comes from Delonix regia, assembly GCA_037074485.1. NCBI lineage: Eukaryota > Viridiplantae > Streptophyta > Magnoliopsida > Fabales > Fabaceae > Delonix > Delonix regia. The sequence continues at coordinate 5,578,650 of CM073454.1, read as the reverse complement.
GATTTCTCCTTTCCTTTTTACATGTTCTAACCCTCCAGTTACAACTGTCTCTGTAACTTACACATTAGTATTCTTTGTATTTTGCATATGATTGGTACACCATAAAGGAGTGGTGTGCATGCGTAGAATACAGTTTAATTGCATGCCTTATAGTCAACTTATTTGTATATTGCAATTTGACATACAACTTAATGTTATCCAACACACCACCTGTTCCTTGGAAATGATGATCCATGACTACCTCTATATTCACTTATGAGAAAACTATTGTTGTGGGATCTTGATACTCATTTATGGGCAACACCGGCATTGGATTCAGAAGATTTCCTGTGTGATTGCCATCATCATCCAACTTATTCTCCTTGTCAACTTCATCTAACTCAAAAACATTATTGTAATCCTTTTCATCCTCAACATCATTAGTTATATCATTTACTTCAATTGGTGGATAGGGTGAACTAGTGTTGGGGCAAACTGAAGGACCTTATCTCATGTAAGAACCGATAAATGTTGTTGGATCATTTAGCTCATTGAAATAGTTAGAAAATGGTTGTGTATCTGGAATATAGTCCTCCACTACTTGGCGTTCCATGTTAATTGCTTGATCGAAATCGTGACACTACACGCCACATGTTTTGCACATTAAAATCATCTTCCAAGTTACTTGTGAGGTACCATGTTAGGTTGAGTAGTGCTACGTACCTATATATCAATTGAGACACAAACTAATTTGGAGAAAGTCGTAGCTTCTGCCTAACCGCCCGTTTTTAGTCCCCTAAACTAATATTTGTGTCTACCGTAAGCATATTTACATTGGTGCATTCAAACGTCGTGCCTTGGTTATTTTCGTAAATTCTTCCATTTGCATATACACATACAAGTTTATTCATATTTTACATTTCTTATCCTCCAATGCATATTCGTTAATAAGACAATTACTTAAGGCACATTATAAATATTAGAAAATATTAAACTTTAATACTCTTGAGTTTAATATATATTATGATCTCTTCTTCTTTTAGTCAACTATAGTAACCTAGTATTCTACTAATAGATGTGCAATGACATAATAAAAAATAAAATTTAATCAATTAAAATTAAATGATCAAATATTAAATTTCAATTTCATTTCATTATAATATTCAATTCCAATTTGTATAACATTTCAATATAAAAATTATATTACAAGTACAATTTTTTCCATTATTTTTTAATTCTTGACTTAATAAAACATACAATTTAATTTCTATCGAATGCTAAATTAAAAAAATTCAAAAATTTATAAAATAACTAAATTATAAATATATTCTCAATATTTCAACCTAACTAAATTATAAATATACTCTCAAAATTGTAAAATACTTAGGTCGCAAAAATATTCTCAACATTATAAAATAACTAAATTACAAAAATATCATCAACATTATAATTTAACTAAATTACAAAAGTATTCTCAAAATTAAAAAATAGCTAAATTACAAAAATAATCTCAACATTATAAAATAACTGCATTACAAAAATATTCTCTACATAATAAAATAACTAAATTAAAAATATAATTGCAACATTAAAAAATAACTAAATTACAAAAATATTCTCAACATAATAAAATAACTAAATTACAAAAATAATCTCAACATTATAAAATAACTAAAATACGTTTAACTACTATTAGATAGACCTGATCATTCATTGAAAAGTCCACCCAACCCGATAGGCCCGACCCGAAAAAATGGATAAATACCCGGTTAATAAAAGTAAGGCTCGAATTTTTAAACCCAAATAAAAAATAAGCCAGGTTTGGGCTCTTTTTAAAGGTCTAACCTTGCCTGAATTTTATATATATATATATATATATATATAATATTTTTATCAAATTTTTTGACATTACATGACAGTTTTATGACATAAATTTTGTTGATATTACATGATAATGGATTATATATATACATTTAATATTTCTATTAAATTTTATGAATGATAATTATTTCTTTTAATTTTGCTAATATAATTTTTTTAACAAATTATATCCATTAAACTTTTTTATATTGTAAATTTTTTTATTATGGAAGTATAAAACGGGTCAAACCAGGCTTTTGGGCTTTTTTATCGAGCTCAGGCCTAGACCCAGGCCAAAATTTTGAAAAAAATTGGGTCTAAGCTTAGGCCCGAGCTCAAAAAAAAATGAGCCCGAATGTAAACTAGACCTGTAATCAAGTCTACTATTAAATTATGTAGTTTTTAATAATCTACATAAATGTTAGTTAGTGTTAAAAAAGTAGCATAAAATTTATTTCCCCACATTGTTCTTCATTTATTGACCTATCCAATAATTATATTTGTTTATCTATATTAATTTTTTATTAACTAAAATAGGTAACACTAAAATATAATCAAGATTTCTTATTCACCTATGTAAATAGAAATTTAGTATTAAATACCTAGTTGTGAGCTCCACTAATCTAGTATATACATTAATAATTATGTACAACATTCTAAAAAACATCTAATTTATTCTTCTTACCTTAACAAATTAAAAAGTAAATATAACAAACATTTATTCCAAAAAGTTATCTAGACATACATCTATAAGAAAATAAATATATCAAAATAAAATATCATATGCACCTTATAATTAGAAGGAAATAAGATGGGGTTGAAAAAGTAACTTTGGCCACCAACAATTAATATCAGAAATGCTTGGCCCACTTAGGCAAATTCAACCAAATTTTTTCACCCTTTACCAGCAAACCAACGAAGTAGAAGGAGAAAGGTAGGTGAATGAAGTAGAAAGAAAAAGGAGAAGAAAAAGAATGGATGAAATGTGGATTTGGAGGGTGGACCATTTTATAATCCTTCATGCAATTGTCAAATTTTTGCCTCCCAATTCTGCATTGAAGTGTCAGGTCTTTCTGGACAGTCAAACTGAAGGGTCACATATTTTTCCAAGTCAGTCTCTCTCTCTCTCTTTCTCACACACACACACACACACACATATTTTTTAAAGGGTCACATATTGAAGTCAGTCCGTGACCCGATGCACACTGCTGACTTAGAAACATTGTTTTTAAGTTAGCTTGATTAATACTTTTTCTCAAGAAAAAATGGGGAAGCGGAGTGATTTGCTACAATTCCCAATCCCTAATTTATTGGGACTTAACTCATAGTTCGAGTTCCAATTTTTTGTAGTATTGGGATGTAATATTTTTTTATTTTCTTCATTTTAAAATAAAAATATTTTTTAATGTGTGCAGACGAAAAAACGGAAGTTGGTTTTTGTATCATAAAACAAAATGGGCATTGACACCTCCATTGACAGATTCATGTTATTAGGCCCAGAAAGTTCTCTTCCTTCCACATTTGGGCTTGCAACTTAAGTGTGGATTTTTAACATATGGACCCAAATTGAAAGACTTGGCCTAAACAAACAATGGTCTTAGTAAGAAAGACTTAGGCCTATAAAGATAATTCTTATTTTCCCAATAACATCAACAACGTCACAACATGATTCTTTCTAAGTCATCATGCTATATCTTTCAATTTGCCATGATTATAAAATGTCTGACATAATTTGAATATAATATGTCTTGATCCAACATCTTCATCGTTGCCTTCCTCTAAATTTCCTCGAAGCTACAATCTCATTCGGTATGTTTTCTTTTTTTTCCATCCTTCTCTCTTCTTCTTTTATTGATTATTTTATCCGGGTATCTTTACTTTCCCCACACTCTGTTGCGGTTGCTTAGTGTGCTTGACTCAATCTGATTCATACTGGGTATATTAATATAGATATGATGGCTTTAAATGTTATGGTTGCCTGACTGATATATGTTGGGTATATTGTGTGCTAGGTAATCTAAGTTCTAGCATTTAGTCCAAATGATGCATAGTATCTGTTTGTGAAAATGCCAAATCGTACCATTTTCAATTCTCTATGCAACGATGTTGGGTTTTCCATGATGCTTTCTTACAGCGACCCTCAAAGCTTAAAATCGTGGATTAAGGTTTAAGATGTATCACAATTCACAAGCCTTCTTTTCAGATGGAGCTCATAGTTACATTCGTATTCTGCTAAATCATTGGAAAGACAAGACGATGAATTTCGAGTTCTTGAGAATCTTCCAAAAGGCCAAAACTACACCAAAATAGTGGGTCTGACAAGATTTGTAAGTGCCAATAGTTCATATGCATATTGACTTATTTAATAAAGGATATAACAGCGAAATTAAAAATTTTAATCGAATTCCATAATTAAATTGTATTCCAAACAATGGAATTAATTAAATTCTATACATTAAAAAATTTATTTCAAACAATGGAATTCCCTTATTGAAATCCCTATGGAGACTAGAGCATGACCTCTGTTCGTCCAAAGAGAGCCTTGCATTCTAAGTAAGGTGATCCTCCTTCCATGATGTTCTTTCCTCAGTGGCCCTCTTTGCCACCTCTGAGTCCTCTGGTCCTCCAGCTTATTTCTCTACCCTCTTCACCCACCATAAACCTAGTCACTGCTTTGGTTATTTCTTCATTCTTCACTGTGACCTTTGCACCTTCTGTCCATCTAGACCATTTCCGGCCATCCCCTTACTCCAATTTTTAGAATATCTGTAATTAGTATTTCATTGCAGAACTGTTCTGCATAAAGTGGCCATGTGGTCATAGGCAACCCAGAGGCCATTGCTTCTAGTGTTGAATTCCATCCACAGCGAATCATAAACCCTCTAACAGTTTAATGATCCAAAATAAGGATTTGGGGTGCCCACCCCCTCATGATTAACCCCTTCCCTTCCATCCTCTTCTCAAATCCTTCTGCTAGCCATTCATCTTCTTCACTAGTTTTCATTCTTTCTTCACTAGCTGGATAGAGTTCTGACCAGAAGCTTCAATACGCCCAGCAAGCTTAGTTAGCTGAGCAGCTTTATAATGGTAAACGCTTCCAAAACATATAAACAGAGCAGAGTTTGATTCCTTAGAGTTTAGCCATTTCAAGCAATCCTGCTTCTCATTAAAGTCAGAATTTCGTCTCTGAGCTTTATCTACGGTGCTTCTATTACAAGGTGAAACCGGACCAGTTTGTCATGCTTTTCTTCCCTATGCATGTCTATACCGACCCGAGTTCTCTGGTTCAAGCCGGTGAAAAATGTTTACTGTAATGTTAGACTAAATTTAATTATTTTTTGTGTATCAACATTAATCCTATTATTATATTAATTTTTTTAGTTATTAATTAGATAATTAATATTTATTAGTTTAAATCAAAAATGAATTAAATGCATGTTGATTATAGGTAATTAGTAATTAGTTGAATTATTTACAAATTTATTGGGTAAAGATCAACCTATAACACAAATTAATTAGTGATTATCCTTTCATATCACTAATTGAGAATTAATATTGATAAAAACAAATTAGGCTCACATGAATAGGTCTTGTTAATGAATTTATTTTATTAAATATTGAAACCTATTTTATTATTAAATAAAATATGACAAAAGGGTTTTTGAGATTATTAAGACTTTTCAATTATTTGAAGCTTTAATTTTTTTTTTTCTGTGAATTTAGGCATTGTGATTGCTCTTTCTCTACTATTATATGTTGAAGATCTTTATTGTCTTCTAATTAAATTATTTTACCTTTTATATCTCCCAACATACTTATATATGTTATTGTTAGCATATAACCCTAATAGCTCTAGAGCGCATTTTCAGCTTCTTCTTTGAGGAAATTTGGTAGCTCAAGTTTAGTTATTTTTACTTGGTGTGGAAAAGATAGGCACTATAAAGGTTTCTACTTCAGATGCTGCAGATTTATAAGGTTCATAGAATAGCACCTTAAGCTGTCAAAAACAGAGAGCGAAGCAGCTTGTCCTGTGAAAAACTATTCTTGGAATCCTGATGATCCAGAGGAGGTGAGGAAAGTAAATTAATGACAAGGAACAAAATTGAAGATCAATGCAATTTTTAATAATCAAGTAATAACGAATATCAGTGACTCGATGCATACTTAGAGGAAAGATGTGGGATAACAGCCCGAGGTCCAACAAAATAACATAGTAGCTTCTCCCATTAAAGACTATTCTTGGAATCCTGAGGCAGTATGAAGAGTTCTACACTTCTAAATAGCCGAATCAGGGTTTAGTGTATTTTAGTTAAAAACATCTAAAATTAAATTAAAGTGTAGTACAACTTTTACTTTTAAAAAAGAAAGTATATATATTTAAAAAATAAAATAAAGTTGTGTGTAATTTTAATAAAACTCTGAATATATTTTACTGTTTCCTTCAAAGAAAAAATTGTTGATAAGTATCGTTTACTTGTACAAGGTTGAAGCATATTTCTATGCTAGTGTGGTTGAAGATGGCCAAATTTTGATTAAAAAATGAGTAAAATGGGCAATTTGGTTTAGAATCATGAGCTCAATCCTTTGCTTCCTTTGGGCGAAGTCTACAAATCGCTACCTAAATGCACTAATAATATTTTATGGTCTCATCTTACCCTTTATCTTCTTGTGTGAGAAGCAAGTGCTAGCTTCTCAATTCCATGAAACTGTGACGTATGAAGCATTGTCTTGATTGGATCAATCTTCCACATAATTTATAGTTAATTTGAGCATAAGCAGAACTCTAGAGGGTAAAAAATTTACATCAAGCTCATTTTAACATATAAAAAAACCTGAGATTGTCCTCTTGTCGGCTTAATTTAATATGTAGTTTTATATTTGGTTCCTGTTAAAATTCTTGTACAGATGGTCACTGATTTTTTATTATTTCTTTTTCATTGAAACTCTTGTTTAATAGAGTTAATAGTATATTTGGTAAGAACGAAAATAGAAAAGCCATTTTGCTCATTTTCACTTTTGATGCATACTAGGAAGTCAACATGATATAAAGAATGAGATTGTATTTATTATCTGAGTTAAATTCTTTTAAGGGATCAATTGAGACTAAACCATTTAGAAAGAAAAATTTAGAAATGTGTGAGAAAAGTTGTGTTTTCCCAAATTTCTCTTTTATTTTTCTTTTTAAAATTGATAGTTTCAATTGATCACTTAAATTAAGAGAATTTAAACTCAAGTGATGGATAATATTTCATTTTGACATGACGTTGACTTTCGGTGTGTTTCAAAAGTGAAAATGAGATTAATCAAGAAGAATAAATTATAAATGTCTTTTATATTTTCATTCTTACCAAATATATACTACGAAATCTCTATTATATCGTAGGCGAACAAGTGTTTCAATCAAAAAGAAATAATAACAAATCAGAGGCCATCTGTACAAGATTTTCAACAGGAATCAAAGATCATATATCCCCTTTCAATTGAGCTAATCTTCTAAAATGCTTGTTTCAAGTTCAATGATTAATGCTAGTTTGATATTCATTAGTCTAATTCAAAACGTGCAATGTTATTGGTTGCTCATTACATCAATGTCTCACCTCGTCTTGTCCTTTGTTTATTTTGTCTGTAAGGAAAAGCTTGATTATTGGCTCCATTCATTTACGCACAGTATCTTTGTTTAAAGCAAGATTACAAATTCATGTCATCTCATCGAAGACAGAATTGCCAGCTGAGTTTGTTTTCTCTTCACATAACTACATACTACAGTTGGATCCCTTCATTCCCATGAAGATGGGACAACAATTGACATGAAAGTTGCAGAGACTATTTACCAAACTGTACATCTTACTATTCATATATTGTTCGTATTTCTTGTATCATATTATACAATAGGGCGTTGATTCGTCGATTGTTTATATTGAATTAGGTCAGTTAAGTTAAAATAAAAAATTATAATTTTATCAAGTTGGGTTTTGGACCTTATAAAATTTATTCAGACTCAGCTCGGTATTTTTTTTAAAATTTATTTTATTTTATTTAAATTAAAATTTTATAATATTAATTTTTTTTCAAATTTTAATATTTTTTAATTAAATCTCGATTTTTATTTTTAATTCCATTTTTATTTATGTCAAATCATAAATTTTTATTTTTTTAAAAAAATTAGTTTTTATTACTCAAAACATTTTTAATAAAATAAAAATCTAACCCAGTCACTTAGACAGGCCCAGAATCTCTAAAAGGAAATAGAGGCAAATTTTGCAAAAGATTGACTTGACCCGTATTTATCCCTATCATATGGCATGTAACTTTTAGTTGGCAGAACAAAAGGGTTATGCATATTCGAATCTAAAACAAATAAGCTATAGCTTCTTGCCTTCTTAAATTTAAGCATCCCATTTGTTATGCTCTTATCTTACTCCCTTTTATTTCTCTATTTCGAACATTATATATGTAGTCCAAATTCTCATAAGCTTTTAAAAATAAGTTAAATTGCATGGCCTATAGTTGAAGAGACGGAGATTAAGGGCATGTTGGGTTTGAAAGAAAGGTGTGATATCAATAAAAAATGACTGAAGGAATAGGTTGAATGACATGTTCGATTGAAGAGAATAGATTTCCATTGAAGAAAAGTCATTCTTCAAGACTTCCCTTTTGCTTTCCTTTGAGTAGGTCATGAAAAAGGATAATTTCCATGGAATGGAAGGGTGTTTATTTAATTTTCCCTCCAACAAATACAAGTTGGTGTTTATCCCTACTATAAGTAATTTAGGTAACTTTATTTTTGCAATAAAAATATAAAAACTGAATGTTTTTGAATTATTACTCAATTAATAAATTAAAAAGAGAAATGTTTTAACATTAAGAATTAAAACATTTTTGGACAAAAATAAACATTAAAATAAAATATGGATTATTTCAATATTTTATAAAATCAAGAGTATTTGAATCATTTATAAATTTTTTTATTTTTATATTTTCTCATTTAACAATCATAAAAACAGAATCATTTTTTTTCATATCATACCAAATGTCATTATAAATCTTAAAATTTTATTCTATTAATCTCTATTTTAATTCTCGTTTCCATGTAATTCTTTCCATAATAAAAGCAATATTCAATAAATCTTCCAAAACATATATATATATATATATATATATATATAGTAGAAGATTATGCTGTATTTTTATTTTTTTTTTGTGAAACTTTTGATTCTGACGTTAAGTGTCCTGCATGCTCTCCCTTACAAGTTACTATGCGCCCGTGAACGAGCAGTGCCGTATGAAACTGGAGTGTCAAGCTTCCCTGGATTTATTTGTCTAAGGGTACTGGGACATGTTCATCAATTTGGTATTGATAATGATAATCCTATAATGTAATTTAACCAATGCTATAAAATAATCAGAATTAATCTTTTGTCAGCCATTTAATAACTTGTGAAAGTATTATGAGTATATGAAAATTTTAAGTTTCAAACTTTGAAAAACTTATTTATAAGATATTTAGATATACTAAATATCAAAATATAACATTAATGTTTGTGTATGTCTTATAAATATAACAATAATAGTTTTTTAATGAATAAAACACATTTTGATCCTACGCTTTGATTTTAGTTTTGGTCTTTCATTAAATTTTAGTCTTAATTTAGTTGTTTATTTATGAGTTAAGTCTTAATTTATTCCTTATCAATTTTTAATGTCAATTTGGTTACTCACTTATAAGTATAATATTAATTTGATTCTTCATTAATATAAAATTAATATATTTGGTCTAAATTTAGTTAAAAATAAAAAATTAAATAAATTAATTTTTATATTAGTAAAAGATTAAATTAAGACTAAACTTATAAATAATAAATTAAATTAAAATTAAAAATTAGTAAGAGATTATATTGTGACTCATGGGGACCAAAATAATGCTTTATTCTTATTTTAATATATGTAAAGCTTTACTTTTTATTATAAATGAATTTTTATTTGGTACTTGGGTATTACAATTTCAGGAAAACAAAAATACCAGAATATTGGATAAAATATAATATCCCTGTATATAAGCTTCAATTATTGATGTGTCGCTCTCAGAAGACAGTGTAGGAATTTGAATGGTATTAAGTGCAAAAAAGTTGACAACTGGCTTAGAGTCCGAACCTTAATAATTGTGCTGCGTGAAAAATTGTCGGCAATTTACCAAAAGACTGCTTTTAATCAATTTTTTATTTATTCATTGTTTAAAGATAGAATTATTAAGCTGTTAATTTTTTATTTTGTAAATTCTTTAGTTTCGATAAATATTATTTTATTTTATTTATTCATTGTCTAAGGTATGTTCCCAGTTAGGCTTCAATTATTGAAGTCTTATGAAGAAGAAAATGAGGGAATCTCATCACTATTTTTCGTCTAAACATCTTTAAGTCAATCAACCTGTGGGGTTAATGCATTGTTCTGGAGTCTGTTTTTTTTTTTTTTTTTATGATAATAAAATTTATAACTTGTGAGGACCTACCAGAACAATCAAATAAAAATTAGAAATAAAAACTCAATTTTCATGGAAGCTACTTTCCAGGAAAAAGAAGAAGTAATTTTCATCAAAGCAAACGAATGTTGACCATACAGACAATCTCTTTCACGCCAGTCACCAAGACTTGATTAGTTCTTTTCCTTCAAACTAACAACTTAATAAACATTCAATATTTAATTAGGTCCTTCTTTTATGTCAGTAGCACTAAATTGACAAGACTAAGTTATTTGATTTCAAGAAGATGTGATTACATGTATCAAAAATGATTTTGAATTAAGACAACTTATTTGGATTAGAATATAAAACATATTTAACCCGAGGAGCTCACAAGATCTCCAATTAGACAAGAAAAATACATTTTTTTATTTATTATAAAATTACTATTTCATACAATCGTTGATTATGATATCTAAAATAATTTTTTTTGTTAAAAAATGTCACATTCAATAATTCATTTTTTTTTTAAAAAAATTTAGCCTTAAAAAAGTGAGATTAATAGAAGATCATTTTGAATATTATAGTAAGTGAAGAACAAAAATAATAGTTTTGTGATAAGTAAAAAAATAAAATAATTTTTATTCTTAATTAGACTTTTGCTTCAATTAGACTATGAGAGAAATTATATTAAAAAATATATGATATCGTGTTTCAATCTAAAATCTCATAATATTAGATTTATTAAATCTATTTATTTTCAATGTAAGATTTGTCACTTATACTTAAATTGATTATTGTTTGTATAAGACCGAACTCATAAACTACCCAAAATATATGGAATTTGCCGTAAATTATTGTCGAAACACCATAACCAAAGAAAATCCCAAAAATACCCTTGTATAAGTTTCAATTATTGAATTATATCCCCACAAGAAAGTGTAGAAAATTGGATGTCTATGCAAATAATTAAGTTGCCATTAGAGCTCTAATTAATTGACAAGTGCCACATAATATGCTTCACCTTCAAGGGCCATGTGATATTCTTCACCTTCCAAGTGCAATGTAGTTGTGGACTACATTGCATGTTTTAAAAGTCGTTTTAAGTCAATACATGCGTTGGAATGCATTGTTTTTTAGTGATGGCTGAGAATTAATCTTATAAGTTGAGGGCCTACCAAAATGGCATTTTCCCCATATTTATTCTTGGGACACAAATTTGAGAATGGGCAAAGATATGTTCCTCTCGGAAAGTGAAAGCCCAACAGAACCTTTCACAAACTTTGTTCCTAAACTACAATGTTTGGTACGGAAAAAATGAAAAAATATTTTTAAAGGCATTTTTCACTATTTGGGTTAAATATAAAATTTAAAAATTACTTTTTCTCAACTAGTAATTTTTTAAAAAATTATATGAAATTTTCATATCTTTGTTATGTCATTTTTTTAATAAAATATGATATGTCTATAATTATCATATAAATTTTGAGTTAAATTATATATTTTTATATTATTATTAATTAACCATACATTTTCCCCATATTTATTCTTAGGACACAATTTAGAGACACCACGTGGGCGAAGATTTGTTCCTCTCCGAAAGTGAAAGCCCAACAGAACCCTTCACAAACTTTGTTCCTAAACTACTACGTTTGGTACGGAAAAAATGAAAATATATTTTTAAAGGCATTTTTCACTATTTGGGTTAATTATAAAATTTAAAAATTACTTTTTCTCAACTAGTAATTTTTGAAAAAATCATATGAAATTTTATATCTTTGTTATGTCATTTTTTAATTAAAATATGATATGTATATAATTTTTTTTTAATAATATCACGATATGTATATGATTATTGTATAAATTTTGAGTTAAATGATATATTTTTATATTATTATTAATTAACCATACATTTATTATGTGTTAATTAAAAACATTAATAGTAAAAATATAATCCTTAATTTAGACATTTTTTCTTCCATTTTGTCTTATTAAGAGATAGAAATTTAATCTCAGATTTTATTAGTGTTTTGTTTCTAAATAAATAAAACTGTGCTACATGAAAAATGATTATAGACCATTAGGGGACATCTTTGAAGTATTAAGAAAAAAGAAAAAACAGTTGAGAATATATTCTCTGGTTTTTAAAGTTAATAAAGTATTTGCAAATAGTACAAAATTAAAAGGAAAATATGTCTCTTTCTATATAGTCGTTGAATTGTCAGACTCGTTTAGTTTTAATTCTCCAAAATTAATCTACGCTAAAGAATTTGTTCTGAAAGTTCACGAATTTGATACATATGATTCCTTCTTAATTTCAGACATATTAATCATTTGATCAAGACAACTAAAATGATTAAAACAACCAACCTCCAACAGATTTATTATTTTTGAGAATTAACAGTTCCATTTACTAATATTTAAAAAATAAAACTAAATTATCCTAATAACAACAACAATAATAATAATTTAGCGGCAAAAATAGTTGTGTTTCCATCATGCACTTCCAACTCGTGAACTTTGACTTCTCGAACTCCATAAATTGCATTATCTTCCACTTGCTCAAGGAATCACGAGAGCTGGCAAAATGAGCCCCATCTCTTTCTATGTCGTTTCAATCTTACTATCTTCCTTCTTGCTTCACTCTCATTCAGCTTCTTCTCAAGAGCTTGCTCGCTCTGAAAGAGAGGCATTACAGATCGTCACAGGAGGAGGAGGAGACGATGACTACGTCCCTGCTCCTTCCCCTGAATACCAATACCCTCCCGCCTACTGCCCTCCTCCGCCGCCGCCAAAGCTGTCCCGGCTGGAGAAAGCACGGCGTGTGCTTCTGAAATTCGCCACCACAATCGACGACCCCAGTTGCTTTACCAGCGACTGGAAGGGTCCTGACCCCTGTAAATACAATGGTGTTGCATGTGCTTTTTATCCAAAATCAACAGAGAGAGCAGTTTCTGGATTAGACTTCAACCAAGCTGGCTTGTCTGGGCGTGGAGGTACGAAGTTGAACCTCACAGACATCCTGGGAATTCCAGAATTGACATTTTTCCATGTCAACTCCAACAACTTCACAGGAGCCGTCCCTACAGGAATCACAAAGTACCCATATTTCTTTGAGCTCGATTTGAGTAACAACAAGCTTGTGGGTAATTTTCCACGGGAAGTTCTTGCTTCTAAACAGCTAATTTTCTTAGATCTCAGGTTCAATTCTCTCACAGGGCCACTCCCACCAGAGCTCTTCTACATGGATCTCGACGTCATCTTCATCAACAACAACAATTTCTGCCAGAACCTCCCTTGGAATTTCGGGTTCACACCTGCTAGATTTCTCACATTCGCCAACAACAAGTTCACAGGGCCAATCCCCAGAAGTATAGGAAAAGCAGCAGAGACTCTGACGGAAGTACTCTTCTTGGGAAACCAGTTTTCTGGGTGTTTGCCTTACGAAATTGGGCTCCTAAAAAAGGCTGTAGTCTTCGATGTGAGCAAGAACTCATTGACGGGTCCAATCCCATGTTCGTTTGCTTGCTTGGAGAAGATTCGCTTCTTGAATTTGGCAAACAACAAATTCTACGGCCCTGTTCCGGAATCAGTCTGCGAGCTTCCTGGAATTCGCAATGATGGGAATCTATCCCTGTCGGGTAACTACTTCACCGCAGTGGGACCCGAATGTTGGAAGCTGATAAAGTCGAAGGTGCTTGATGTGAGCATGAATTGCATCAAGGGGCTTCCAAATCAGAGATCGCCACAGGAATGCCTTGAGTTTTTCGCTTGGGTGAAGCCATGTCCGAATTTCTGGTCCTTGACTTATGTTCCATGTAAGAAACACTATGCCACTACCCAACAAACGGCTTCGCTTCCACCCCCTGTGACTTACAAGTCTCTGGATCCGAAACCGCATCGATTGTGATAAATATCAGTGAGCCAAAGCTAATTGGTGATTGTGACATTTCGTCGAGCAGCTAGCGTGCCTATTTACTGTTTCCATTGTTCGTGGCATAGACGGTGAAGGATCTCTCTCTCTCTCTCTCTCTCTCTCTCTCTTGCCTAAGAATCTGTGATTAATGAATAAGCACTGTTACCCAATTCGACTTCTTTCTGAAGTATAAGATGTCAATTTTATGAATTTAACCGAAGCTGAAATTGATTTGGCAATCGCCTGAATGAGGTATCATTGAATGTGAAGATATTATCTGTAAGTTGTAAGTCGATGATTACTATGTTTGGGCTTTCGCATGAATGATAACTAATTAACCATGTGGGGCAAAGGAAAATCCAAAAAAAAAAATTCATTAGCTTTAAAAAGAGGAAAAGTATTAGATCCGTATATTACTTTGGGATAATTTAATTTGTTATAAATTAGTTGTAATAAATTTATATTTTAAAATTTTTATTTGTACAAAAATAAATTTTTATTAATCTATATATAAAAATAAATTTAAATTTATAAAAAATTAATTTGTGATAATTAATTTATAAAAGTTTAAATTGTTATAAAATATAAATATTAGAACCAATTTTATATATTTTTTCCTTTACAATCAATCAATAAAATGTTCACAAATTTAATGTTCAAGTGATGGGATACGTTGACAAATTAATTATAATACATTTTAATTATAACGTTTAAGTATTTTTTGTTAATTTTTTTGTATTAAGAGTGAGTATACTATGAATTCAGAATATTATATATTCTAGTTATAACGCAATAATTATTAAATATATATAATTTATTTTATTAAATAATTTTTTAAAATAGTAACTTATTTAATAATTATTAACTCTTAATAAAATAAATGTAATTTTTGTATAACTTGTTTAATAATTATTATATATTATATCATAAACAGAGAATATGGTACATATCCTCGAACCGCAGTATCATTTTTCTTTCATTAAACATTGTAAAGATATTTTTTTGAAACACTTAATCAGATAATATAATATTAAAAAAATTCAAAAACTAGGAAAATCATATCTAATTTTGTGTTATTAAAAACTCTTTGCCTCAATTAGTTGCAGATTATATGGTCTTAAGGAATTTCATGTAATATCTGCATGAAAGTTTTCTCCTTTTCCCTGCAAATCAAAAGAAGCAAGATAGAAAATTTAGTAAGATACTTTTGGGGGGTGAGAAACTATATAGAAATTTAATCCTTCCCCACTTGTCTGTAGAAGAAAAAAAAAATCAATAAAAAATTATGTTTTAGTGGTCGAAAGATGCAACAGTGGATTTTCTTTATTTGCTTTGAAGTTTTTTTAATAATAATTGTACAAAAAGAAGCAGGCAAGCTTTTGCAATTTACTTGATTAATTAATTTACATAGTTTGGGACCACCAATCACTGTGGAAGTTGTGCCGCCAAAATTTGTTGTTTTTTTTTTTTAATAAATGTGATTGTTAAAAAATATGGAAAGTGTTTTCTATAATCATAAATTATTGAAAAAGACTTTCCATTGCCTTTTTTTATTAAAAAATAAATTACTCCTTTGACATTTATTTTAAAGTAAAGAGGGAAAAAATTGTGATTTTAGTGACAAATTATTCCTAAAGTTTTGTCTGAATTAAATTTTTTAGAATATAATTTTAAAATTACTGCCTTTCCCATAAAATTTTTTAATGCCTTCACTCCAAAGGTGCTCCTAAAAAATTGAAAATTTCTTATATGGGTAAAAAAAAAAAAAAAACACACAAACCAAGAAGCCCCAATAATTACTTGATGAATAATAAATTAAGCTTGAGCAATTAATTCAAAAACACAGTCCGTCAGTCTTCCTTTCTAAGTAATATCTTAATTGCTATGTTTAATACACAATTAGTGTTAGCTAGCAGACCTTAATTGACTGAATTTAAAATTATTAATTATAATATATACTTGAAAACTTCTAAACCACACACCTAACCCAATAAATCTGTCGTTGACAAAACAAAAACAAAAACAAAACAAATATGTCGTTAATAATTAATGGAGAAATATTATTACATTTAATTTTATCCTAGGTGTCATTTTTGTCTAGTTTCATTTAATTTCAATTCGTTTCCATAGCTTCCCCGTAAGTTTTATTTTCACTTTTTAAAGTATTTAACTCCAATTTAGTCTTTAATTTTGCCTTATGTTTAATTTTATTTTGTTCAAATCTAGCCTTAATTTTTTAAAAAATATTCAAATAGTTTTTTTTTTCTCTAACACTACCAAATTAAATTTGATAAAATATTTAAGCTTTATATGGATTAAGAGTTAAGACAACTGATAAATAAGTTTGGCTAGTAACACAGAAATGAAGAAAGAAATGATAAATGCAAATTTAGTTCTTGAGCGAGTACCAATTAATTTTATTTATGAAAGAATAAAATATAAAATTGAATCTCTAAATTGAAATGAATAAGTTTCATGGGGCTTAATTACTCATAAGAATAAGAATAGAGAAATGAGAAAAAAATCGAAAGGAGAAAAAATTAAGTACTTTGAAAATTAATATATCAAATTAGAAATAAATAAAATTAAGGCATGAAAGTGAAGCCAATGACAAAGCTAAGGAATTAAATGAGAAACAAATAAAATTAAATAACAAAAATGACACTTAAAATGAAGTTAAAAAATAAATTAAAACTAAATGAAATAAAATAGATGAAAATAATTAAATTTGAAGATAAAATTAAGGGATAGACATATACTTTTTTTTTCTTAATAAAATAACATTTCTCTAAATAGGGGAAAGGTGTGTTTCTTGAAGCTATGATAATTTTCATGTTGGCAAAAAACCATGGAAGATGGAGGCCCATTATTAGTGCAGTGGCAAAGCAGGAAGAAGTGCTTCACTATCAAATATTATATGAAGGACACTATAAACTTAATGGGCTACTTCTTCAAACTCCCATTATCAACCATCCACCAATTAATTCCTTCTGATTTATTAGTCTCAAATGCATATTCATGTTGAGTTGTAATTGTAATTAAATCTGGTATAAAAATTAATTAAAATAGAAAAATATTAAAAAAATTTACTTATAAATCCAATATTTTATAATTTTAAATTAAGATATAGTGTCAAAATAAATTATTTTAAAAACATATGTATCCGTGGGAATAGTTCGAAAAACTTGTAGGATATTTAAGAACAAACGATTTTTATTGAAAACATTCGTCTAATGAATTTCCTAAAAACTTCTATAATAATTGAAATATATAAAATTGTAATCAATCAAATATTGCAAAGCTTCGGTATCTATCACCGGTCAGAATTAGACCATAATGGAACTTTGGTTTGTAAGAAAAATATTGAGAGAATAGATTAAATCACATTTTTGGTGCTTTCAGACAACTATATATCCATTTAATTTTCACCAACATTAGTTAAACATATAATGATCTCTTGGTTGAATCAACTCTAGTAGAGATAAATGGTGACATAGATAGGTAAGTGGTGAAATTGAGAATCAAATCATACTCTTAAATATTACATTAATGGGGTGGGCATGAGTGTAGCAACACAGAATGGTAGAGAAGGAAGTGGGGTGTGATGGTGATGCACAATGAGAATCACAGACCTTTTATATGTGTTCATTTAGGTACTGTGAATTTCAGCAATCTTTTGTTACAGCTTCAATCATAAGAATTGAAATGAAAATTAAAAAGAGAGTATTGAATTTGAAGATAAGAATTGGTGCATTAAATATTTAAATTGTTGAATTAGGTGCTCCCAAGAGAAATCTCATCCACCAATATATATAAAAATAAAGAGGGTATTTTGTCTTTATTTTTGCTAAGTCGTGCACGTTTTTCTTCCGTGAGAAAATGTGGATAGACCCATGTAGAGGAAGTTATGTATAGGACAGCGTTAGTAGTAAGATATTTAACATTTTAATAAGACTTGATCTTCCTCTATATATATAAAAAGAAAAGTGAAAAATATCAAATCGGTCCACATTTTTATGCTTTTTGACAATTGGTCCCTTCAAAAATAATTGTGATAAATAATTTTTTTAAAATAATATTTTATACAAAATTAATTTTTTTATTAATACAAATGGAGAAACTAATTTTGTATAAATTTAAATTTGTAAAGAATTAATTTTGTATAACTTTAAATTTTGGAGGGACTAATTTGTTTCAATTAATATTTTAGAAATCAAATTGCACAACATATAAAAGGTGAATGACTAAATTTATATTTTTTTATAAAAATATTTTTATATTAAGATAAACGTGGGCAAGGTTTACACAAGATATGGGATCATCGTGACTAATAAGTGGGTCAGATCGGTCTTTTTTCATATAAATTTTAAAATTATAATAAATATTTTTTATTAATAAAATGATTTTCTCTAAAATAAAAATTTTAAAAAATTAATATTTAAAATAAAAATGTAAGATTTGGACTAAAAAATAAATAGGATGTAAAAAGAATTAATATCTTAAAAAATATATCATAAATAACATAAAAAAACATTAAAAAAAATCGATCATGTTTAATTTAAATTAAGTTTTTTGAACTTTACCCAATTTAATCCAATATTATCAAACCGAATCAGGTTGGGTTAAATTTATGGGTTGTGAACCTCCATATATATATATATATATATATGTATGTATGTATAGATCATATTTTTATAAAAATATAAATTGTGTATAATTATCATAATTATTACTCTTTTTTTATTTTTTATGAGTGACGACAGGCACAAATGCTCTATTTCATTGGACACTTAGTGGTGTTTAGCTAAGATTGCGTATGGTAGGCCCAAAATGATTTCATTCGGGCTGTTGATATATCTATGTTTAGGGTCTCCAACAGAATAAGTCTGATTAATATTTTTATGAAAAAAGAAATAACATTTTTTCAAAATCACCAAATAAATTTGGCCAAAAAAAAAATACTCCAACAAAAAATTTAGTCTTTAGCTGATCTCAACGATACCCATAACTAAAATTAAAACATGACCAAAAAAAGAAAAGAAAAAATTGCTTGATGAAGCAGTAAACAATTCATTTGGAAAAGAATAAAGTGAACTTAGAGCATATTTGATCTTATTTAATATTTTGATGTTCTAGATATAATTTTGTCAAATTATTTTTTTAAAAAAATGGAAATTTTCAAAAATTTTTAGAATAAAATTATCAATATATTTTTTGCTTTCATCACTATTACTACAATATTATTAATAAAATGCATTTTCTTCATTTTTTTTGTCTAAAAAATAAAAGATCAGATTTAATTCTTTAAATTATTATTATTGTTATTATATAAATTCTTATGTTTTAATATTTATAATTAAGATATTATTTTTTAGATTCAAGTAGGTGTTAACGGTCACTTTGTTGGATATTTTCCTTATCATGCACTAATTAAGACTATATTTGAATGGATGACTCGGGAGTGAGTGGTAAGGAATAAAATAACTAAAATAAATTAAATTTATGTTTATATTTTTTTAAAGTAGAATGAGATGGTAAGGGAGAGACACTAAGGCCTTTCATTGTTATCCAAAACTACAATTTTCATATCTCTCCAAATAAGAAAGTCAATAATGGAATGAATTAGTTTAAAAAATTAAATTACTAATATACTCATAACTTATTAATTATAATTACAGTTATAATCAAATGAGAAAGTCTATTATTTTCATCATTATCATCATGCCTCTTCCATAATTGAATAGTGACAACGTTCTTTCACAATTGAATAGTGATAGCATTGAAATCTTTTCTTATGGTGCATATATCATGAATATTTTTACTACATGTATCTTGAAATTGTTATCAGAATTAGGAGATAATAATAGTGATTTCTCAGGCTAGACATTTACATAGTTTTTATTCTTTTTTTCTCTTGATTTTTGTTTTTTAATATTAAAGGCCAATATTCTTACTATCTTTTTGGTAACTTTCATTGAATGACCAACCTAACTAAAAATATAATAAATATATAATTTTTAGTGACAATTGAATTATTAAATTCTACAAAATCCTTTCAAGTTCCATTTAATTTTTTTCTTTATGAATCCATTGCAATAAAAGAAAAATACAACAAAAACATCTCTCTCACACACAATTATAATATTATGTATAATGAATTTAACAATAAAAATATTTTTAGTAATGTGTTTGTTTTATATGAGCAATATTAAAAAAAATAATTTATAAGTTATTCAATTCTATTCATTTTATTATAACTTTTAAACAAAAGTTAAAAAAGTCCCTCATTTATCTCATTAAAACTTTCAAACAATACACCAGCTTTAACCATTTTATTCTCTATTTCATTCTATGTGATTCTATTAATGATTATTCCATTTCATCATCTAAAAAATTCCCAAACGTAACCTAAGAGTCACTAAATTTGGCCCAAAAAAAATACTCCAACAAAAAATTTAGTCTTTATCTGAGCTCAACGATACCTAGAACTAAAATTAAAACATGAACACAAAAAAAAAAAAAATTGCTTGATGAAGTAGTAAAAAATTCATATGGAAAAAGAATAAAGTGAACTTAAATCATATTTGATTTTACTTTTTATTGTGATGTTCTTGATTCAATTTTGTCAAATTATTTTTAAAAAACTTGAAAATTTTAAAGAATTGTTTAAATATAAATTATCAATATATTTGTTCTGTTTTCATCACTATTACTACAATATTATTAAGAAAATGCATTTTCTTCATTTTTTTGTCTAAAAATTAAAAAAATCAAATTTAATTCTTTAAATAATTATAATATAACATTTTTTAGTATTTTGAATTAAGATATTATTTTTGAGATTTAAACAAGTCTTAACCCTAGATCACTCGAATGATAATAAGGAATATTACCACTAGGTCCTGTTAGAGTCACTGGAATTGATCAGAATTGTACACACAATCTTTCAAAGTGCTTACTTTTGTGGGTTTCAATGTTCAAAACGCAATTCATATCCTCCCCACTCGTCCTTGTTCGTGTTGTCCTGCGCCACAACGTCATTTTCTTTCCATGGAAAAATTATGAGCAACACAAATTATCATTTACTTGCGTGTTAGATTTTCTTTTCTAATGATTAAAATCGTAATGAAACTAGGGTAGCTCTACTATGATACACGCCTCCTCAAAAAAAGATTTGAATTTAATATATTTAGAGAAAAATATACAAATCTGATAGTTGAAATTGAAGGAAATGCATGATCTAACAGTGTGCAATTTCTTTAAGAGATTGTAGAGAATCCGAACCCCTACAAAAATTAGTATACAGGTAAAGCCAGTAAAATTCAAAATTTAACTATAAAAGTCTTATTAGTTTTTTTTTCAAAAAATGTTTTCCTGATATCTCATTTATTACAAAATTGTGATTTTGGTTCCTTATTCAAAATAAAGCTCGAAATAGTCTTCCATTATTAAATATGTAACATTTGATCCACCATTTTTTTAAAAAAAATATCAAAATTTAGTCTTTCTACTAAACTCAAAATTTTTAAATTTAAAGAATTAAATTTGATATTTTTATACAAAGTAAGAGACTAAATATGATATTTTTCAATAATGAAAAGATTATTTTAGACATTACAATGAGTGAGAGACCAAAGTTATAATTTTGTGATTAAAGGATTTAAAAAATATTTTACTCCTTTTTTTTTTAAAATATGTGTTTATTGGTGATGAGAAAGATTTTGGGTCCAAAGTCCAATTTATTAGTCAGAACTAGCATTTCGAACAAGTGGGCTAAATTTAATATTCCATATGATAAAATTTGAATCTTCTTCCATGCAAGATATCATCATGTTTTTTTTTTTTTTTAAACTTTAGCATCATAACTTTATTACGAATTTAAATTGAGTTCAAGTATTACATCCCAGATGTGAAAATCTGTGAAACAAATAGAGTCGCGTGCTAAAAAATGAGCCCCCCTGTTTGACATCTAGGAACCCATTTTATAATGAAATTATAGCAATATCTGAGAATGTCTTTACAGTCTGGAACCACTAGACCTTCCTCTGTGTTATTGACTTCCTCTAATACTATTTCAGTGCAAGCTAGTTTCACGTTTGTGTAGAAAGTACCTCTCTCTATCAGTTATTTTTTGCCCACAACAGTACACTCTGAATTGCAATTGGCTTACTGGTTTTTAGGTTAAAATTTCCTCTTGTGAAGTGTGAGATAGCTTTAACAAAAGAATTATCACTCTTCCTGTAAATGGAACCAAAGCTTGTTAGACCATCCCACTCAAAAGTTGTAGCATCTATATTACACATCCAATCTATTACATTTTTGGCTTCAGAGTTGCTGTCATAAGGATCAACCATTGCATTTTGAGGGGACATACCATCTACTACAGGAAGAGACATAGATCATTCATGTAGCCAATCTTTTAAGAGTTTTAGTGCTTCATGAATTATAGTTCTAGATTGCTTGCATATGTTTTTCCATAAATGTAAGTTTTTCCCCTCCTATATGCTCCATGTTATAAAGCAGAGTTCTTTGATTTGATGCTTTGGTAATATATTGCATTGAGTTTTAAACCAATCTTGGAAGGTTACTCGTTCTAGTGGGATGTGGTAAGACTATAGCTCCTAGCAATCCTAAGCTACTTTGCACTATAACAATACATGTTTCACTATCTCTTTGCTTCACAATGGACGCATCTCACAATGACCTCTACACCTTTCTTGTTCAAGTTGCTCTTAACAAATAAAATGCCCCTACACTTTCTCTAGATAAAGTTTCATACCTTCGGAGGTATATTTAATCTTCATACGAGTCTCCATGTATATGAGTTGCAGTTGTTTTGCATGGGTTGACATGTAGAGTGCACAACATGGTAACTAGTTATCATTTTGTAAGATCCTTGTTCATTATAGTGCCAAATTAACTTATTGTTTCTATGGGAAAGACAAGATAGAATGCTAAGTATTAGAGTCATATCTTCATATGTGAAAAGAGAGTTGAGTTTCTCTAAATCCTATCCTTCTCCATTAGCCTTTAGTAATTCCTTTACCCTTGCTGAATCGTTGCCTTGTCCATGATGGTTAGAGACCATAAACCTCCCTTCTCTAGCAATCCAAAGGTCACTTCATATTCTTATACTCTCCCCATCACCCATTATCCACCTTATTCCCTATTGTAATAGGCTGCATGAGGAAAGGATGCTCTTCCATGTGAAGCTCGAGTAAGGAAGTATCTGAGCTGACTAGAAGTCCTCCATTGGGAAATATTTAGACTTGAGGATCTTGAAGGATAGAGAATTTGGGTTTGTCATTAGACGCCACCCTTGCTTTCCTAACATAGCTAGATTAAAACAATAAAGGTGACGGAAACCTAGTCCTCCTTCCATCTTCCTAGAGCACATGTTCTCATATGATAGCCATTTAATTCCTTTATTGTTTTCATTCTTGCTACCCCACCAAAAGGAATTCATTATCTTCTAAAGTTCATCACAGATGCTAATTAGGATATGAAAAACACTCATACAGACAGTAGGAATTATTTGAGCCATTGACTTTATCAACACCCCTTTGGCTGCCCTTGAGAGAAACTTATTCTTCCAATTCTGTATCTTTCTCCATGTCTTATCTTTTAGGAAAGAGAAAATAGCCTTTTTGCTTTTACCTATTAAGGAGAGGAGCCCAAAGTACTTTCCGTGATTGATTAGTGTATGGATTCCTATAATGTTGCAAAGGTTTCTCCTTTCATCCTCTGACACATTTGTGCTAAAAAAATATGCTAGACTTTTGGAAGTTGATAGATTATCTAGACGCAGCCTCGTATGTGTTTACGATATGCTAGATGACCTATCATTCTTGTTGATCCGTCGTGCAAAAAAAGATAGAGTCATATGCAAATAGTAAATGGAAGACATTAGGTCCCTTAACACTCGCTTTGCAACCGTGAATAAATCCTTTAATTTTTGCATCCCTTAACATAGCTTAGAGTCCTTCTACATTAAGTATGAAGAGATAGAGAGAGAGCTAGTTCCCTGTGATGTGAGATTAGTCCTACTTTCTTGTCGTTGAGGAGAAAAAAGTATTTGACATTACTAATACACATCATTATCCAAGTCATCCATTGTGCACTTAAACCCATCACTAATATGGTAGCCTTCATATATTTTGAGTCATATGCTTTGTGAATATCTATCTTTATAGCCACCACTCCCTTTTTTCCTCTCGTTTTCTTCTTCATGGGATATCATCCTGTTAGATATTAATAATTTAGAAAGTGTGAGACACAACAGCTCATTAAATTCATGTTCAATAAAATAACATCACATACCATACACTCAAATAACTAGATTTAAAAATGTAAAAATAAGTAAAATATTATTTTGATAATTCATTTATTAATTAATTTTTAATTTAGTTTCTCATTGATTTTCATTATCAATTCGGTATTTTGCTTATCAAATTTATTTTTAATTTAGTCCCTCAATAATTGATCCATTCTCAATAATTGATCCCTTACTAATTAGTTTATTTTTAATTTGGCCCCTAATATAAATGTTAGTACATTTAGTCTAAATTTGGCTAATAATATGTTAATTTTTAAATTCGTAAATGATCAAATTTAAAATAAACTGAAAGTAAGAGAATAAATTAAAAATCAACGAGAAAATAATGTCTTCCTCGTGTAATTCTAGTACTCTCGATGAAGTAATCCTTTGCAATTGCTTACGAAATGCATGGCCTGTAGTTGGATTGGTAAAAAAAAGAAAGTTAAGGGTTAATATTAAAAGCAACTTCTAGTGGTAGGATGAAACGTTGAAAGCTCTTCAGTCTATTTCATTCCAATTATGCGCTGTATAGCCAGTACTGCAGAAGATACGTTGTTAATTAAATAAAGACACTTTCCTGTACCCTTAAACGGACTACTCTACGTACAGATATCAATATTAGGCTAAGGCTGACGTCTGTTTGAGACGTATTTCCTATAATTACATTTACTTAATCATACTTTATATTGCTTACCAAATCTCCTTACAGTAACACAAGTTCTTGGTGAGACAATAAAGTAAGTGGAATTAATTAATGGGTCGGCAACAATCATTGTGAATGTTCTAATCCCACTATCAACAATGTGAAATGAGAACTATGCGCAATTAAACTTCATCATGGAAGCCCACAAAACCAACAGCATCCTCCTCCACTATATAAAATCAATAGTAACGAACGTTAATTCCTCATCTTCCTCAAAAATGGATAAACACACACACTTACCTTGTTACACAATAACATTAATCTTCATTTCTCTTCTGTTATGTATCCCCACTGTAATCTCCCAAATCATCCCTGAGTCTCCCTCTCCACCCCCATCATCATTGTCTCCGGTAATCCCTGAAACCTTAAACTTTATAGACCAGAGACTCGCCTTGGTCTACTCAGTTATCCAGAACTTCAAGAACATAATAACCTCGGACCCATTTGGTGTGACCAAAACCTGGGTTGGTCCCAACATTTGCAACTACACAGGTTTCTACTGTGACAACCCTCCCGACAATCTCACCGCCGTCACCGTCGCCTCTGTGGACTTCAACGGGTTCCAGCTGGCGGCTCCGAGCCTCGACGGGTTCATCGACGCGCTGCCGGACTTGGCTCTGTTCCATGCGAACACCAACAACTTCTCCGGGACGATATCGCCGAGAATAGCGGAGCTGAGGTATTTGTATGAGCTTGATGTGAGCAATAACTTGCTGTCTGGGACGTTTCCTGAGGCGGTTCTAGGGATGCCCATGTTGTCGTTCTTGGACATTCGGTTCAACTTCTTCTCCGGCAAGGTTCCGCCGGAGATTTTCATGCAGAGCCTGGACGTGCTGTTCATCAACGACAATAACTTCATCCAGAGGCTTCCCGATGACTTGGGAGACACATCGGTGCTTTATCTCACTTTGGCTGATAATAAGTTCACCGGACCGATTCCCCGGAGCATCGGAAGAGCTTCGGACACTTTGCTGGAGGTGTTGTTCCTGAACAACCAGTTAACAGGTATTTACTGTAACATTCAAGTGATTATTAAAACAAAATTTTATTAAATAATTATATAAAATATATTTTAGTTAATGATTAATAAACTATGATATTTCTAAAAATGTATAATTATCACTTCACAATATTAACTCTATTAATCAATACATAATTAACAAGATATGTCACCTGATCTAAAAGCCAATACATACGACCCTCCATTTAAAAAAAAAAAAATTAATAACATAGATATTTAACTGATTTGTACAGGGGAATTTTGTAGAGCTGTCAAAGTAGGCCAACTCAACCCACCTGAGTTGATCCACCCGAGTTGATGGGTTAAATAGGTTAGCTCGTTTAACCCACTATAAGATGGTAGGTTAAAAATCTCAATCTACCCCACCTGGTGGGTTAAGCGAGTTGACCTGTTTAACCCACCAAAAAATTAAAAAAATAAAAATAAAATAAAAAATTATAAAAATTCAAATGTTACTTTCTTTAAGTATATGTCTTAGTTAATTAATCAATTTCTATATCAGTATAAACAACAAAAAAAAATTAAATAAAAAGCAAGTTTCAATGAATTAAAACAAATAGAGTAATCTAATAATTCAATAATTCATTAATAATAAGAATATGATTATGAACAGAATATTCAAATCTGGCAAATTACAAAATAATAAAGATAATACAACACATACATTAAGGTTAATTTTTTTGAATAGAAAAGTGTAGTGGATTAGAACGTTGGATTGAATGAATGAAATTTTTTTAAAAAAAGAACAGACAACCCGTTTAATCTGCGAGCTGATTTGTTTAACTCGCTGGTTAAACGGATTAAGTTGATAGAAGTATACTCAACAAGTTTTTAAAAAAACCCTCAACCCAACCCATCTCTTAGGTGGGTTAAATGAGTTCCATCCGATGGGTCGAACTCATTTTGACGGCTCTAAAATTTTGGCAAATTCATGTACATAATTAGTAACTTCACCTCATTACATTTAATTTAATAACTTAAATCACCCAATTACACCCATAATCTCACCATTAATTTTCTCACAAATTGGAAAACAAATTAAGTAATAAAATCGTTTAAATATTTCTGTAAGCATTTTTATTACAATATAAACATAAAATATGACGTGATAATAGAACAGATTAACACACTATAAAAATTGAGTTTACACTAAAAGAATAAATTTTCATTTACCCAAATTTTTTATTATATGTCAAAAGAGAAAAATAAAGTAACCCCTTATGACAAATTACAGGTTGTCTTCCTTACGAGCTAGGGTTTCTAACAAAGCTGAGACTGCTGGACGCCGGCAAAAACCTCCTGACGGGGCCGTTGCCGTGCTCGCTGGGGTGCTTGGAGGCGGTGGAGCAGCTCAACCTCGCTGGAAACTTGCTGTACGGCCAAGTCCCGGAGGTGGTGTGTGCACTGAAGAATCTGGTGAACCTGTCCTTGTCGGATAATTACTTCACAAGGATAGGACCATTGTGCTGGAAGCTAATTAAAAGAGGGGTTCTTGATGTGAGAAAGAACTGTATTTTCGGCTATGGGGTTGGCTACCAGAGACCTTTTGAGGAGTGTGTGCGATTCTTCTTGCACCCAAGGCCTTGCTTCCATGCGGCGTCGTTTAGCTTCATACCTTGTAGGGTTCCTCCATGGAGGCATCCTTGGGTTAACCATACGCCTCACAGGCATTTGCTATCATACTCTGCTCTTTCCAGAGATAAGAGAGTAGTGTTGTAGCTTACAAATATATTGAGTTGATTAATTATTGTTTTTGATTGACAAACTTTTTTATGTAATATTTTAAAGTATAATTATTTCAAGTTAATCTTAATATGAAGTTTTAATTCCTTTTTTTTTTTTTGTATAAAATGACTTTTTAATTACATAAGATTATAAAATTTAATATGACAATTTAAATCTCTTACCACACTATTAATTATAACAAATTAGCATAATTTTCACTCAACCAAATTTGCATTATTTGCCTTACATCTAGCATGATAGTGTATGTGCGACACCACACTGTCAAGATATTCAAGAGTATTGAATTTTCAAAAGGATAATAGACTGAACTGTAATAAATATTTGCTAGTGCCTCGTAATTTTTCCTTCTGTAAAATTAATCATTTTCTTGAAAAGTATATATATTTTTTGGTAAATTAAATCATAAGCTTACTAATGATAAAGTGGAATTATACATGGATTAATTCAATCATTTACGATCAATTCTAGTCTAGAATAGACTTCTTTAAATTAAGTGGTGAAATTGTCAAGTAGATCGATTGATTAAGGTATGCTTGTGAACATGTCAATATATACTACATTGCATTAAATGAATAAGAAATATGAAATGAGGCACTGTTTCAAACCTGAAAATATTTTTCTCATACCACTGATGCTAATGGGTTTGTTTACTTCTAATACAAAATTAAATAAGTTTTTTAAAAAATATAATTTTGGTCCTCTAAATAAAAAAAAAAAAATAGCATTTCTAAGAAACTAATTTAGTTCACCTTTTTTATTTTTATCATACATATCATCTTTGGAGAACCAATATTATTTTGAAACCGAAAGTATGATACTAGAATTCCACTTTTCTCTAAATGAATTATACTTCATGCGGTTAATTTTATTATTTTGAGATGATATACGAGTGTTTATTTTTTATACTTTGATTGTCTCACTTTGTAATAAGTTGAGATACAATTTTTTTTTAAGGAAAAAAGAAACATAGGAATCAATCTTAATATGAAATTAAGATTGATATGACGTCCAGATGATGTGAACAGGTTAGAATCTGATTAACCTTAAAATTCAAACATGGCCTCCAGCCTAAAAATATTGTGGGAAAAACAGTGATTAAGTGACATGGAATGTCAAATTGAAATAGCAATTTTAGTTGTGGGTGTGGTGGTTGGAGTTCTAAGCTCATCAAATATATCCATTATTAAAATCTCGCATGCTCCTTTGTGCTCCCTAGCTTTATTAAAAAGTCAAGAATAAGAAAGCTACATGCATACAAGTCTTTTAAATTAATTAATTAATTAAATCCTACGTTTGATTTACGTCATGCTTTGGTCTTTTTTTGCAAAATATTTGACTAACATTTATAAACGGTTTCTTTGTTCATTTTGTTTCTGATTTCAGCTAATCAATTTGTTATAAAGAAGTAATTATAGATCATTCGTAAGAAGTATCAAGTTTAAAAAGAGAAGTTAGAACCAATATGTTGGAAAAAAGTGAGACCTTATTAATTATTATCTTATATTTTAGATAATAGCATGTTCGTTTATTATGATATAATTAATTATTAAATGTAAATTAATATTTTATTAAATTATTAATTTATTTAACAATATTTAATTTAATTAAATATATTTTGTGTGTATTTTATATTTAATAATATTTGATAAGCAGTGTTATGATTAGAAAACATGATGTTTCCATAAATATATGAATATTATTCTATTTTTTAAATTATAATTGAATTTAGTAATAATTTCGACTTAGTGATACTATATTTTTTTTTTTTTCGAATTGAAGGTTCTACTTCTAATTTTATTAAGTCAATAATAGTTAAAAAATACTACTAACTAACTTTTGCTTGGGGAAGAAACTTATATACTATTCCTTATAAATTTATATCAAGTTCTCCCAATTATGTGGACAATTGTTTAAAATGTGAGAGTTAACAATATTAATAAGTAAATGAGATGTAAAAATTATTCACATGTCATTAATTGATTGGAGAACTTAATATAAATATATAAGAAACAACATATAAGTTTTTTCTATATTATTTATCTTTAATGTACTCCTTCCAATATTTGATATTCTAACCATCTAAGTTGACCAAAAGTCAAATCAATTTTGATCTATCGATAGTTCATTTGTAATCTATTATCTTCTAATTTTTTTCTAAAAATATATTTTCTTCTATTATAATTAATTATTATTAGGGGGGAAATTGAGCGGCCTTGAAGGTTTTGTGGTCATGTCATTTTCTTTTTGGGCCTTGATTCCAATAGTAACAGGGCTAGAAACAAATCAGGCCTAAACATTGGTCAATAGGCCCACTAATTATTAGTTTTTCAGAAATATATGTCAAGTGAAAATATCTACTCCTTGTACACAGACTCCTAACGATGAAAAAGGATATAATTGTAACTACATGTTCGGTTTGGTATTTGTTCCTTCTTTTGGCCAACTTTCGGTTTTGTATTTGTTGGAAAGCCTCTTCAGTGCTTACACAAACACCTAAAAACTTGGGTTTTCCTTATAAGGCAATTTAAATGAACAATATTTGTTAGATATATTCCTATTTTAACTTGCAAATAGATTTTTGAGTATTTTTAAACTTTAAACTAAATACACTAATAGTTTGTAATGTGAAAGGTTCAAAAGTTCATTTACAAATAAGATTTTCTTTTATGTTGGATGATGTTACACCTCAAACAAGAAATATAATTGTCATGAAGGGTGTGACGTATCTCACCTTCACAAATCAACAGTAAATCATACAGTTTGATCAAATAATCATATATTTCCATACATGGCATGCAAAGTCATACCAATTAGTTAACATATACAATCTATAAAAAGTAAAGATAGATATCTAATACATTATATGACTTTTGTATAAAAATTTTGACAAGAGTCTCTTATAAAATATGGACTTATGAAAGTTTCCATAGATAGCCACACATACCAAAATGTATAGAGCTCTACTCTTACAAAAGTTCTTAATCAAACAGACCAGTACATATAGAAAACATACTAAACTATGCCAGTGACATATGGAGCTAATAGAGTTCAACACATACACTATTTTCAACAACAAAAAAAAATTTACTTTTGCCCTTGCAAACAATGCATGGCTCATCCAAAAGAAGCCTATCATGATGCTACACGACGGAAAAAAGGTCTATGCTCAACACTGCTATATGAAAAGAGTGTAGAGAAATAAGGGTGAGTGATAATCACTCAATGAGTAAATACCCCTGACTATACTAGAAAGGAAATAGACGAGGATGATAGAATTTTTCACAATCATTTTATTGCTACCTTTAATTCGTATAACAACCCAAGAACTAAAATTATTGAAATCAAGTAAAACATAAAGCATATAATAAAAATTCCATGCTTTATATTAATCAAAGACATTTTTCAAAAATAGAATATATTGATAAACATTTATTAACCCTAAATTTTCAAAATATTATAGTGAAAAGACATCCCATATAACTAAACATTAAAACAGTAATCATATGCTTGTTATTGTTAAGAATAACAGTACAATTCAATGATCGATAGTGAGCAAATTAGCTCACGAACAATCAGTGGAATGACATCAATGCCCCAGTACAATGATACAATTCATAGTGTATCATAGCTAACACCTACTGCTGTTAACTATACGGTTTTGTATGAGGTGAAATTTCCAAAAATAACTTTTTCCATAACAGTGAAAATCATTACTAATATACTTAAATAATAAAACTCAAATTTCCAAAAATTAAATAATAGACAAAATCTTTCAATAGAACCAGTTTATTCCAAATATTTTAAAAATGAAACATAATTTATATTCATCAAGAGGTTGCAAAAAATCAAATAGTATTTAAATTATTATATAGAAGTTAACATAATGGTAAATGAAACTTATAATAAAATCCAATAAAATTATGAATAAATCAAAATAATTCTCAAGAGAAAATAGTTATCTTAGGAAGCTTGTTCTCAAGGTACTAGGGTGTTAAAAATACTAATTCACAAAAGAAAATTTAGAAGTATAGAAAATAAGTATAGTTAGTAATATCTACTCACCTAAAGAGGATTATACTAACATATTCCTAATCGTATTTATAATTCCCTTGTTGATATTGTCCTAGACACCTATGACATTAAATAAAATACTCTTTACCTCCATTATCTAGGAATAATTTTAACCATTTAATAATTATATCTACCTATTTATCTAGTCATTCATTCACCCTTAACCCATAATATACCTTCTATTATAAAAAAATTTCTCGGATCTTCAAATAGACTCTTTGTAACTTCTTCAATTTCAATTGCCTCTTTTACCTCTCAAAATCTTAAGAAATTAAAATTTTGGCCTACATTCATTCCAAAAATGCTTATGGCCTTTAATTTTTATTTAATATACTTCATTATACATTTATTAAAATTCCAATAACTCACCATCAACACCAATGTTACCTTAGAGATTATTTAATTAAATCCCAAAATCCTTCATTCAACTTACATTATCATTCAAGGCTATTTAATCAAGCTATACAAGGTCTCCCATTCAAATTTTCTCCCTTTTTCTGTATGAAAATCTTGAAAGAAAAAGAAAAATTAGCAATTCAATTTGTAATTTATAATAAATTTCCAATAGTCTTAAATCACTTCTAGATGCTTAATGCTATTAGAGAAGCCCAAAAATTTAAATTTCACATCCTTGCAAGATTACATGTACACCTAAAATTTAGGGTTTTCAATCCTTAAGTTAAAACTCACAATTGATTAGTGATTATAGAGGAGAAAGGTGGGAAAATTACCTAGGAGGTAAAGTGCCAACTCAATTTGAAGCTATCATCCCAGATTGAAAGGTGCAAAAATTACCTAGGAGGTGCAAAAATTTTTGAACAGTATTAGGAATTTGGGGTTCTTTGATTTGGAGCTATTTTGATCAAATTAATTGGTAATTATGGTAGAGAGTTGGTCAAAATTCACTAAGAAGCTAGAATCCTCAGCTCAAATGATGAAAAATGCATCAGAATTCAAGCAAGAAAGCTAAATTTTCGTACCTTCTTTGTTTGTCGGAATTATCATCGCTTTTGGCCAACTGAAGGCTGGTGGAGGACACCTTTAGGTCAGAAAGGATGCTAAGACGCTAGACATTGACCGAAAAGCTTCAACAACGTCAGAAAGTGTTTGAAAATGTTGAAGGGGGGCACAGTAAAGGACGCAGAGAGGAAGAATAATAAGGAAATGAGTTAAGTCTGAAGGAAAAATAATCTACTTACGGCATTTTGGTAATTTTCTAGGGATCGCTTATCAATATCATAACAAAAATATTGAATATACCTACTTTAAATACTCTCAGATTCAATTATAAGTATTAGGATATGCATAAAGTTCAAGTACCCATGCTAACTTCTAACTTGGATATGATATCGTCAAATTTCATATTTGATACTTCTTAAATTTCCTCTTTCAATGTTTTTTCTTCATTAAAATGTATATATATATATATATATATATATATATCAAGTGTATTCTCTTCCTAGCTCTTAAGACTAAAATTAAAAATTAAAAATTATTATTATTATTAATTTTCACCTAAAATATATTCTTTTATATATATATATATATATATATATGTATATTATTTTTTTAATATTACATATGAATTGTATTACTGACAAAACTTGATTTTGATATGAAAATTTTTAAACATAATTTATGGTTATATAAAATCATGTTTGACTAAAATCAATTTTGAAAATCAAATTGATTTAAAATTACATTTTCTCAAATCCAATCCAAACCTACACTTGTTTTGTGTAGTATTGAAATTTCTGTTTAAACTATTTTAATTTTCCAAATTTTTATTTTATATGAAAATAAAGAAATTATCTTTTTACATTAAATAAAATATATTAATAGCTAAATTAATTCTTAGTTTAAATTTTTTAAAATTTAAAACATGATTATAAAAATTGCTTTTAATTAAAATCTAATTTATAAATTTTATTAATATAAAATTAAATTGGTACAATTCTAATTTAAATACATTCTTGTATATGAAATAATACATGGACAAAATGCAATTAACTGAGAATGGATATTTTTAAATAATTAATTAAACAAGCTGAGTATAATCAACTATTTTCACAAGAATATTGAGAAAATTATTTTTTTATTCTTCACTTATTAAAAAATTATCATTGTAGTCTCTCATTAATTGATATGCTAAAAATAACTTTTTAATTATTAAAAAATGTTACATTTGATCCATCATTATACCAAATTTAACTACTTTATTAAATTTTAAATCTTAAATATAAGATATTAAATCTAATATTTTTTTAATAAATAAAAAAATTAAATGTAATATTTTTTAATAAACGAAGAATTATTTTATATATTATAATAAATACCAAATTAATATGAAAAATTTTGTAATAGGAAGGAACGCTCTACCCGAGAATCGGAGCAAGAAAACTCGGAAGCTAAGATTGAGGCGGAAACTGTGCCTGTCTCACTCTCATCGGCGTAACGCACGCTATGCTCTTCCTTTACGCAGTTCAACACTTCAACTTCTAAATTCCCATTCACATACACATGCTTGACCCCATACGAATTATGTTTTCTAAATTGTGTGAAGAGAATCTTTCTTTTTTTGATTGACCAACAAATTAACTTCGAAGATTCTTTTTATTGATTAATTAAAAAAATGTTTAAGAAAAGCCTTTTAACCGGAGAAGAGACTCTAAAATTTTACGTGAGAAATTGCGCTGTTAAATTTATCACCAAATTCAAAGCTTTTAGTTTGACATTACGAACAAAGAGACATTTTCTATCTTTGATCCTTTTTTTTTCCGGTAGCTGGTAAATTTTACCCTCAGCGACAGCCGTTGATCTGTTTGGTTGGTGGGAAAGCAGAGGAATATGATAGAGACTCAGATTTGAATACTGGTATTAATTCGTCACCTTGCTTAATAAATGAGGCGAAACACACCGTTAAATTCAGGGCGCGGATTAAATTCTTTCACGCATAATTCTCCAAATAGTTAAGATTCCCACTGAACATACACTTTCCCGTACATTTTCTCAGGAAACAAACAAGCAGAGAATACAGTTGATAAACACAGTAGACAAAGAGAAAATGGAAAGCTCCAAAGCTCGATTCCCCATTGTTCAGTGCTTTGGAATTGGAGATATTAAAGCCACTGTTCTAATCTCTAATAATTACACTTCTTTCGATTAAAATAATAGAAAGTAAATTTTGCAGATTCCAAGGACTCCCGTCTTGATTCCTTAATCATTCATCTTCTTCATTAACACATCCTGGGACGATGGCAGTGATGATAACGACAATGGGGATCTTCGATTTCCACAAAACTCTGAAACTGCGTCATTCTCTCTTTCACTTTCCACCACGAAATGGCCCAACGAGTCCACAGTCTCCACCTGATTCTCCAGGCAGAGAAACTCGTCGCTGTAAATCCTCTCCACTTCTCTGTTCAAATCATGCACGAAAACATGGGTTTTCGTTCTCCATTCTCCCCCACCGGCGTTCTTACTCCGAGCCAGCACTGCCGCCGTGAAGATCGCCGACATCCTCCCGGGCGCCCCCGGAAAGTACCCACGTGGACCGTCCACCAAAATCACATCCCACGGGATTTCATAAATGTGGTTCGGCAAATCGTTGATCGCGAGCTTACACTCCCAGAACAAGAGATTCTGAACCGGCCTGCAATCGCTCTTGAACTCCATTCTCGCCTGCAAAAGCAGCTTCGAGTACTCGCTCACCTCGGTGGTGAACTGAACGTCGTAAGCTTCGATTCCGGGGTGGGACTGCTCGAATTTGGAGATCCGATACTCGTTCTCATCGAGCAACACAGTGCGGCCATGGTGGTTCAGAGCGAACCAGAGAAGAGACTCGTGGGTGAGACCGAAGACGAGGAAATTGGGATTTGGGATGTCAAGCAGAGTGGTCGCCACGGCGTAGAGCTCAGCCGCAGACATGGGATGAGCTTTGGTGGTGACATTTGTGGAGGATGCGGCGTAGTGAATAAGGGCTCTGGCGACGGTGGCTGGAAGAGGTGACGTGGCGGCAAAGGGATGTTGGGAGGCAGCGGCGGGAATGGTGGTGGTGGTGGTGGTGGTGGTGAGGACAGTGAGAGTGAAGAGTAAGGTGAAGAATGTGAGGAAGAAGAGAAGGCATAGTGGATGATTGTTGGTATGCTTGTGAAGTGAAGAGTGGAGAAAAATGAGATTGGTGTTTGGATTATTGTTATTGATCTTCATCCTAGACTCTGGGAATTGTCTTGTTGCACTTTGAAGGTATGAACTTGAGAGAGAGAGAGAGAGAGAGACTGAGGAAGTGAAAACTGAAAATTGTTCTTTAATACATTTATAATTTATATGAAAATTATGATCATGTACAATTATTTTTAATTTTATTAATGTGTGCTGTCTTTAATTGTAGCTGACAAATAGTAATAAATCCAGATTCTCAAATCCTATATCCAAATTATTCTTTACATACACTCTATTCAATGCTTGCAGCGAAGTGCGTGCAGTGAAATAAATAATAATCAATGACATTTATTAGATTCAATTCAAATTGATGGACTTCTGTAATAATTGGTGTTACAATTTTGACACTCAATATTTGCTAGAAATTTTGCATATGTAGGCCAATATGAAATTGGTATTGAATATATTTGGGTTAAATTAATATGAGGCTCAATCTAACAAATTGAACAAAATAATTTAAATTTTAGTAAGATTTAATAATTGAAAATTATATTTCATATGCTAAAAACCTCGAGCATGTGCAGGAGGCTAAGCTTTTAAGCTTTTTGTAGCATGACCCACTATAAGTATCTTTTATGATCTAAAGAGTTCTTCAATTCTAAAGAAGATTTATTAAAATTAACTTACAATTTTGAGTGTCATTTTTTTTTCTATTTAATATCTTTATGCTGTCAAAAGTGAAATGGCATATATAACATGGTGTTTGATCATAAATCACAAGGAAGGCATAACATGAGAAACATGAGGGAAGAAAAGAGGGTCTCTTTGGATAAAAATATGACCCAAGACTCAGAAACTGAGGAGTAAATGAGACAGCCGAAATTGTATTGTTCAGAAGGCTTCGGTATCCTATCATTTTAGCATGTGTTGTGGCCTTTTGCTTTTACCAGTTTCAGAAGCAAGTGGCAGTGAGATTATATATATGCAATGAATTACATCTTCAAAACCAAGACCGACATTATTGCTTAATTCTGACACTATAATTAAGCTTATAAGCACACTCAAACTCACATGACTCTTATTTCTCAAGCCTCATTAGTACATGATTCCGTTTAAGCCATTTCTACCTGTTTATATGGGTACTCGAATTGTCCCCATGTGGAGTGGCTTTTGTGAGTGGCCGTGAGGATAACGTTTCATCCAATTCGAAAGAGTTTCTTAATTGTGTTTGGGAGGTAGGAAGGGCGGAAAAGGAATTTAAAAAAAAATGGTTAAAGGATCACTTAGTCATGTATTATGGTTCCAGACATAGCCTAAGTTTCATCAATTTGAAAATCCTAAGACTTGTTTGGTTGCTAGAATAAGTTAAAGAAATAGAATGGAAGACTCTTTTGGTTGTTAGAATTAAGGCGAGAGAATAGGAATAGGAGATACTCTCATTCTCATATTTTGTCGACAGATTAGATCCTTATTCTCATTTCTTAGAAAGTTTGTTCTTTCTCATATAAGGGAGAGTTCTCTTCCTAGTTAAAATTATGGAATGAGATTGGTCTTTTAGGAATGAAAATATGTTTGATAAAAGTGTCTCAACTTATAATAATTTTTAGACAAAAATATTCTTGTGATACATCAAAACCCTAATTTATTATTAAATTATTATTTTTAATTTATTAATTTATTATTAATATTATTTATTATTATTAATTTATAGAATATATATATTATTATATTAATATATAATTAAATATACATTAATATATAATTATATTATTAATTAATAATTCAAAGATTTGTCCACTTTTTTAATTTTAATTTTATGATAAGAAATAATATGGTAAAATATACACACTACCTAATTGATTTCTATGTATAATTTATTAACCAAACGAAGTAAATGGAGATATGTTTATTCTTATTCATTCCCAACCAAACAAAATTTTAATATTTTCATTCTCACTTTCACTCCTACTCTTATTTCCATTTCCATTCTCATTGTATTAATTTTAACAACAAACAAACCTTAAATTTCTTATCTGGATCTTTATTGTCCAGTAAGAGATGTTGTAACTTTTATAACTTTGGTTTAAGGGTTTTGCTAACCAGTGCTAAGGGGCATTTATTATATCTATATACACCAATAATTATCGCTTTTTATTTTTATGGTATCCAATTAATAGTTTCTTTAATTTTGTTTTATGATAACATTACCCTTTATCTATGTTAAAAGGCATAATCAATTTTTTTTTAAAAAATATATAATCAACATTTAATGAATTTTTATATATTCATACATTTATATAATATCTCATGAAAATTTCATTTAGAAAGATTAGTTTTAAAATAAACAAAAACTATTTTTTTAAAAAAATTAAAGATAATTTATATACAGATACTATTTAGATCTATGTAGATATAAAAATTGTTAGAGATTGATTATATATTTTTTAAAATAAAAGGGATTGATTATGCCTTTTGAAAAAGATAATTAATAATATTATCATAAAAACAAAATTAAAAAATTATTAATTGAATGTAATAAAAAGTAATAAAAAAGCCATAATTATTGGTGTAAGTGAGTGTAATAAATGCTCTTTAAAAGGCATTAGTGAACAAAATCTTTGGTTTAAAAGTATTCCAGAATCTAGATTTATCAATTTCAGTTATAGGGGAGACGTAAAGACTAACAGAATTCTAGCTGAGTGATAGGTTTTACTTAAGTAGTGTGACTTACTTACTTTTTTAAAATTGAAAGAAATTAAAAAAAACCTAAATTAAGAAAAAAAAATTATTAATTTATACTAATACACCTATGTATACATAGCTGAGAATGGTAAGGTAGTTGAATCAAATTATTATACTAGTATACTATTATCAACTGTTATGTTAATGCATTAATGCCAACCAATATATTTTGAACCTAAAGGATCCAATCTATTTTTAAAATAAAAATAAAAGGGATTGATTATGCC
Source organism: Delonix regia (assembly GCA_037074485.1). Lineage (NCBI taxonomy): Eukaryota > Viridiplantae > Streptophyta > Magnoliopsida > Fabales > Fabaceae > Delonix > Delonix regia. The sequence continues at coordinate 5,539,451 of CM073454.1, read as the reverse complement.
TTTTGGAAAAGATGATAAATAATATTATCATATAGATAAAACTAAAAAAATTATTAATTGAATGTAATAAAAAGTAATAAAAAAAGCCATAATTATGGGTGTAAGTGAGCGTGATAAATGCTCTTCAAAAGGCATTGGTGAACAAAATCTTTGGTTTAAAAGTATTCCAGTTTCTAGATTTATCAATTTCAGTTATAGGAAAGACGTAAAGACTAATAGAATTTTAGGTAGGTTTTACTTAAGTAGCAAGACTTACTTTCTTTTTTAAAATTGAAAGAAATTAACAAAAATCTTAAATTAAGAGAAAAAATATTAACTTATACTAATATGCTTATGTAATAGATTATTATACTAGTATACAATGTCAACTTATGTTCATGCATTAATGCCAACCAATATTTTTTGAAACTAAAGGACCCAATCTACTGAAAAATAGTCCACCTTGTGATGTGAGCCCAGGAGTATAACTTTTAATTTAGATAGAATTTATAATATCTGAACGAAAATATTATTTATAGTCCAAAACTACACTAATTAATCGCATAGCCTAATTAAATCAAATTTTTTGACACAAATCCGGCCATTTTCATGACTATTTAAGCCATTTTTAACTTTGTTATATGAGGCATTTTTTTTATTTTATGATAATTTTAAAAATTAATTAGGGCATCATTTAAATGTCCTTTTCAACCTTTCGTATTGCAGACTTTGAATAACGAGAATTTCGAAATTTCTCTCCAGCTTTTTTCGCTAGGAATTTTTCTATTTTCATGTGTTTCGCTACTTCTTTTGCAAGTTTATTATCAAAAACTAGCCAGACAAATTACATAGAACTAATTAGAATTTATCTGACTAATATAATCATCAAATTCTACAACAACACGATCTAATTAAACAAACTAAAGTTGTAACCAATATTAAATATTTTAACGATGTAATTGGTCTCTCCTAAAAGATAAATAAAAAAACAAACTACAATATTTTGGAAGCCCATGTGATTTTAGTCTGAGATATTTTATTATGTATTTAAATATTAAAATTTAAAATTTCAGGAGGCAAAAGTTGAAAACAAGTAAAAGTTTCAAGGCTAAAAATCTTCGCAATTTTCTATCTCAAAATTGAAGATAATTAAGGGAAATTCAAATTCACCAAAAAGGTTCAAATGGTCAATTTATTTTTCACTGATGGTTATAAGCAAACTTACATAAAAAATGATAAAATGTTTAATATGTTATAAAACTAATGAAAAATAAAGGAGAAAATAAGAAAGAAATTTGAGATGAAAAATAAGAGGAGTATTCTCATTTATTTCTGGGTTTATTATCCATAGTATATAGTCCTATTTATAGGCCTTTAGTCCATAAAAGTAGACTTATAGGTTACATTGACATAATGACAAATTAATTTATATCATTGGCAATAATTTGGGATTTATTGGGAATATGAACCTAAAAGATCACTATTTGGGGTTTATAGATATCCACATAATCAAATGATTTATAACACTCTTCCTTAAATGTCCATTAACAAATAATGTGCCTCATTAAAACCTTACTAGGAAAAACCCAATAAAATAAAAACTTAGTTAGGGAAAGAGAATACATAATATTTGTGACGCTTATTGTAAGCTACCTCATTAAAAAACCTTACCAAAGAAAAAGAGTATAGCATGTCTTTTACTCGCCCTGATGATAACATCATTTAATGTTTTCGAATCAATGCTTCCTAATATTGTTGACCAATTTCTTAAATGTGGTTGTTGGTGATGCTTTGGTGAACAAATGTTGCAGATTGTCACATGCACAAATCTGTTTCACATTGTCATTCTTTTTAAGATCATCAGTAAACAAGAATTTTGTTAAAATTTATTGTCCTATCTCCTTTAATGTATGATCACTATGTGTTGCATTATCTTTGTATAATATTGTTGAAAACTTTTCTTTAAGAAAAATCACATATCTTTTGGATATGTTAGGTCACTGATTTAAGCCATTCATATAGTCAGATTGTCTTATATATCAATTTAACATGATATGACAAAATAGTAGCTGAAATTTATTTTCTAAAGCATCATGACATAACTATATTCCCACACACATATATAAAAAACTTGTTTGGAATTAAACTTATATATATATATATATATATATATATATATATATCAAACAAATATTTGCATTTGCATAGTTAATTAGTAGAAATCTAGAAAATTTGAACAAAATAAATTAATATCAGTAGCACAAAAATATGATATTTAAGGATCAATGAATTCTTTACCATTTTCTTGAAATTGTAATGAATCTTTATTTATATAAAAAAAATCTCACAACCATTGGAGTACTCAATGGATGTGCTTCATCATATGTGCTTCATCTATGTAAAGTCTCTTTTCGATTGATGAAAACAAATTTCATTTGTTAAGTGTTTAATCTATAAGTTGACACATAACTTTATTTTCTAAAAATTTTCATTTTCAAATAATCTATTGCCCTTGAAAATTCTCCAAGAATCCTATCGTCAATTTACAATGATAAATACCGGTTTTCAAGTTCCTTTTAGAAATCATGGGCAAATGCAATCATTTATGATTTTCTTTCAAAAATTTTACTTCTTGTATTTACAAATACCTTTCATAAGTATATCAAAAGCTTGAATTTCATGCTTAAGGCTTCTTAAATCCTTCAAGGATTTTCATATACATAATATTATGTAATAATTCTTGTAAGTAACTTGTGATAACATTTCTAAGACGCACAATATATAATTCATATATTGTTGGACTAAATAATCATATCCACCACAAAATAATATATTCTCATAATCATATGTTAGGTTTTCTAAAAACTTTGTGTAATAATTCATAATATATCATTCTTATTTATTTTTTCATGATATCATTTGTACTCCATTGGCTTTACACCTTCAAGTGTTTAGATTGCAGGTTTAATAAACTTTCATATATTAATATTTTTATGTCCTTCTACTTTGGCAAAGTACTTTTATATCAGTACTTCTTAATAATTCATAATCCTCACTTAATTCCATAATAATATGCATTGTATTATTATGTTGTCGACAACTATTTCTTTTTAAGTTCCATATTTTCATGTAATGACATAATTTGTTGAGATCTCTTCACTTACTACTTTCAAGTACTTGAATCTTTTCTAGAGATTTAGTTATGTCAAGGTCTCTTCAGAAGTACATTCCTCCTTGATTTGACTATATTAATTATTTGTTCCTTTTCATTTTCTAAAAATTTTCATGGAATTGGTCATCAATATAATTGGAGCATTTGCAACTAATAAACACTTTCTTCACCCCATTTGGGGTAACAAATGTGTCTAGCAAATTATCTGCTAATTTGTGATATGTGAGGATCACAAAACAAAATACTAATGCATGCTATATAATATTTTTCTTCAACTACTTATTTTCTCCCCCTAATTTTGAGATAATCAAATAATAATGGTCAAACAATGTTATAAATATATCTCATTTGGATATTCATTCTAACATTTTCCTTTAACATCAAATGAGGACTCATCTTTGTGCATTGTGGTGGATAAACAAACTTATCAATTGCAATTCAAAAATTCTTAAATGGGTAATATTTTGGTACATGACCTAAAAACTCAATTTTATTGGGGAGATTTTTCAAAGATAACTTGTTGGCTTGATGCGTATAGTATGCTCTCAAAATAATTATCAAGCTTTGTTTTTATATAAGAATTGGTCTAAAAGAATAGTTGGAGGCATCAAATAAATATTCTATTACACTATAAAAGTATGAAAACATGGGAAATTTAGACTTTCCAACAAATATCCAATAAACTTTTAATCAACAATTGTAATATAACTTTGCCAATATTGTTAATGAAAAATTTCCTTATTGTATTTTGCAAACTTCAAGTTGCAAGTTGATAACAATGATATAAACATTCTAAAGATGCAACTACCTAAAATATTCCAATAATTAGTATTGAATGAATGAACTCATTATCAATCAAATATATTTTAGATATACAAGAGATATAATCGCAACATTGAATGGCGATGGTCAAATGACTAATTTGCCCTTAGAACAAGTAATATAGGAAAATTCGAAAAATAATGAATTGTCAGGTTCTAATTAGTAAAAAATCATGTAAATTCTCAATCTTTTTCGCATCATTGATTCAAGATGGCCTAACCGGTCATACCAAACATCTATAAACTTTTGATTCACTTTCTCATTTAATTTCATCAAATTTGCATGATATCATCTTTAGGGAAAGATATATATCCTTTTCAATATCCTCATCCATGTTCTTCGCAATAAATCATTATGAAATAGATTTCTTAATAGATTTCATTTAAATCTATATTGGAACTATATTTGTATAATATATGGTAAACATAATTGATCATTAAGAGCTATATTTTTCCTCATGAAATTGTACTTTTATTGCACTTCGATGATTATTATTGGATTAGTAAAATTTATTTTAAGCAGAGTGATAATTTCTCCTTCATGTTTGGACTTAACCATTAGACTAATGCTTATGTGGATCAATTCTATCACAAAAACACAAATCCATCACAACAGGATTAAATTAAGCTCGTGATTTGAACATTCGATTTTAATATCATATATCACAATTTCAATTTTTCTATAATAATGTTCTTTCTTTCCATTTTGGTAATCACAAATACCAAAAAAATTTGACATATAATACTTGTGTCTTCATGTTTATGTCTACAAACTTTGATAGCATCTCATTCATGTGAAATCTCGTTAATGTTTTTCATTATTCCACTTTATGTGGAAATTATGACAAGTTTTCATTGTATTGTCATCATGGTCAAATATAAGGAAATATTGACATTTTCTTTCAGAAATGTCTATGTTTGATATATGGTGTTCAACATCATTTGCTTAAAAATTTAAGAAAAATATATATTCATTCTCTCTTGCTTATTACATGCATAATCATTGCATGGAATATGCAAACAATAACCTATATACCATTTTGCTTCTAGAAATTAGTGTAGCACAAGTAATGGATAGTCTCATGATATAATACATTATTCATTTAAGGGAATATGTATACCAAACTTTCATTGTTGATATCTATAGTATACAATATTATATAAAACAAATATAATAAATTCAATAAATGTATCATCATTTTAAAATTGTTCCCATATTGCTCACATTCTTTTAAATATATTTGATATTAGTAAGAAAAAAAATAACACATAAACAAGTAATAAAAACACACACATTTCTTAATACAATTGTCACAACTGTACAACTAAGGTATTTTTTTTTTAAGTGTTAAGTAGCCAAGAAGTTGCAATTGACATTTTAATTTATAAAAATTTATTCTAATTAATCCATTATTTATGCATGACTGATGATATGAATAATATGTGAGAAGTGTAATTAAGATAAAATTCTCACAAACTACATAAATTGTTATAATAAAATATATTACAATAACGATATCTTCATTAAACCTTTTATAGCATTTTAAGTTTTAAAATAACTTTTGGACTTTTCATATGACTTCTAGTCATATTGTAAATTGTAACCATTAGCCATAAAAATAAGTTTATGATATGTTAATATCCATGGTAGGTTACTTTTAACACCCTTTTGGCTCATGAGTCATAAATGGTTAATATTGCTTATAAACATGTTGAAATTAAGAGTTTCCAATACTATTTGGTGGCATGAAATACATAGCTTTCAGGGCTGTAATAAACAAAATTTATAGCCATTTTGCTTCATCTTTAGTCATCAAAAGATGATACACATCTTTTATAAGCATTATACATTTAAATATAAATTTGTTGGCATTAAAATAACAAAAACTGATTGGGCTACTGGCCATTCAATCATACATAGCCTTTTGATTTTCAAGGCATTCTTTAATATCAAATTAATAGTCATATTATAAAAATAGATAAACATATTGAATCTATAAATAATATAAAGCAAGAACAAAAATTCTTACCTTCTTATCTTATGATTGACAAGAAATTCTAATGGATTAATCATCCACCAAAATAATTTTTAATAATTTTTCAATGAGTATTATCTAATGGATGCATGACCATGTATATAGGAAAAAGATCATAAGAAAAAAATTCTTTGCCAACATGTATAATATATAATTTTATAAAACTAAATTTTAAAATGAATTCGACTATTATAAGATTATTTCAACAATATAATATCTTACAAAAATAAAGGGATAAAGAGATTACCTCAAATCAAATAAGAAATGAACAAATTTGATTTGAATTGTGAACTTGGAGCAAGATCATACTAATAACGTGTTATAAAACTAATAAAAAAAATGAGAGAAAAAGAGAGAAAATTGAGATGAGAAATAAGATGAGTATTCTCATTCACTTCTTGATTCATTATCCTTAGTATATAGTCATATTTATAGGTTTTTAGTTCATAGAGGTAGACCTATATGTTATATTGATATAATTATAAATTAATATACATGATTGACAATAATTTGAAAATTATTGGGAATATGAACCCAAAAAGTCACTTTTTTGGGTTTAAGGAGATCCACACAATTAAAATAATTTATAACATAATCATTATTATTCTTTTATTTTCTTTTTTGGGTGACATATAAGAAGGAGCCAAAGGATAAAGAAGACAAATTTACATGAAACCAAATTGGGGTTAGAGCAATTTGTAACAATGAAGCTGCCGCGCAGCTAAGAGGCAAGCAACTTAGATAACTTTATTATTAGGAAATCTAATAATGAGACGTGTAGCATTTTGCTTCTCAATAATAAATTAAAATAGTAAAATTGCATTTTTGATTTTTTAATTTGATTTTAAATTTTACTTTTATCAATTAACTTCACTTAGATGTAATTAAGTCCCTTAATTTAAGGTTTACTTTCTTTCCTTAATTTCATTTGATTCTAATTCAGTTTCTAAATTTTATCTTAAGTTTTACTTTTATCTTTTAAATTCATTTAATTTTAATTTAGTCTTTTAAATTTACTTAAATTTTATTTTTTTTCTCTTAGTTTTATTTGGTTGAATTTAACCCTTAATTTTATAAAAACTACTCAATTTTTTCTCTAGTACCATCAAACTAAAATGATTTAAATATTTAGGCTTTGTGAAAATTTAAAAGTTAAGATAATTAGAAGAGAAATACGATTACAAAAGCAAAGATGTAAAATAATGATCTATCTAGTATCAAGCAGTTCAGTTTGTGAAAAAGAAAAAAGAAATAGAATTAAACCATCATATTCATATAAAAATTATTGTGTTTTAAAGGGTTTACTCATCAATATTAATAAATGAAAAAAAAATAAAAAAATGAAAAGGGAAAATATATTTAAGAAGTTCTCAAAAAGTTAGGGCCAAACTAGAAGAAAATAAAATTAAATGACAAAAATAAAATTTAAAGTATAATTAAAAGATCACATTAAAATCAAATAAAGTCAGGAAATGAGCGTAAAATTAAAATTAACAAAGTAAATTGAAATTAAATAAAATTAAAAGACAAAAATAAAATATAAGACTGTGTTACGGAACTAAATTGAAATTGAAGGACAAAAATAAAATTTGAAGTAAAATTAAAGGATAAAAAAAAGTTATTTTGCCATAAAAATATTGGAGAGTAATGGCAATGTTTAGCTAACAGTAGAATATTAAACTGCATCAGCTTCCCATACAGTGGAAAGCGGTCTCATTCAGACCGCTTATCAAATTGCTATTTAATTGCGGCATGATACAGATCGTCACAATTAATTTTTTTTTTCAACAATAAATATTTTGAGTTTTATATGTCAGTCTGACAATAAGAATTAAGAAATGCCATTTGAAAAGAATAATGTTGATAGCGATAGCGTAATATAATCAAATCATAAAAAATATTTAACTTTACTTTTTCGTCAAAATCAAATTATTGTTTCATTATTCTTTCTGAATGATTTAATTAAGATTAATATATAATATCAATTGTAACATAAATATATTGATATAGATCAGTATTTTTTTATGTGTCATTTTTTTGTATATTTACAATTTTAAGTATACCAATTTTTCTATTTATAATGTAAAAAAATAATTATAATTTATTATTATAATTATATCCTTACATTATAAATAGATGTATTAGTATACTCACCAAATATTTTATCATTTTTTTATTATATGAAACTAGACTAATATTCTTTCCAGTGTGAATTAATATTACTGTAATATGATCTAATCATAAAAAATATTCAACTTATAATTTGATCCTTAAATTATTATCGTGATAGGAACTTCACAATATAAGAAATTCATTATTCCATCTAAATTCACGTTACATTTTTAATTTAGCATATTTTCATTTTAATTTAATACATAAATATAAAATAATTAAATTAATAAATTTAATAAATATTTAATATTTAATTTCAAATAATATTTTAGTAATTAATAAATGGAAATAGAATATAATAGAAAAATAATATATATATATATATATATATACATGTAAAAGGAAATTCAATATTAAAAACTGGCCAACAAGTTGGCTAGTCACACTGGCAACAACTATTTGAAGTCCAACAAAAATACTAATAGTTTAATTCATGTGAACTTTAATTCGGGAAGGACTTTACGTCTAGTATTTAGTCAGCTCAAAAGAAATTTATCTCATGTTTAAAATATTTTAGACTTCATCGTTAAACGAAATTTCCTACCTCTTATCTTTCAATTAAAAATTATAAAATCCCAGGTATTTCTCTATACATAGGCAAAGAGACATCAAATAGATTCATATTCAATCCTTTTCATTCCTGTGAATTACATGACTTCTCCATCGGCATCTTCAACATTCTCTGAAAAATCAAAACTTGCTAATACTGAAACCAAACAACACATGGCTAGTGGAAATCAGAAACTGCACATATTCTTCTTCCCTTTCCTTAGTCATGGCCACATGATACCTATGGTGGATATGGCTAAACTCTTTGCTTCAAGAGGCGTCAGAGCCACCATCGTCACCACCCCTCTCAACCTTCCTCTGATTTCCAGATCAATAGAGCAACACAAAACTCTTGACGATGGCGATCGCATCAACCTCATATCGATCCCATCTCCATGTTCGGAAGCTGGCTTACCCGAAGGCTGCGAAAATGTTGACGCAGTCTCGTCCTCTTCTATATTAACCACCTTCCACAGAGCTACTGCGATGCTTCAAGAGCCTCTAGAACAGCTCCTGCGAGATGAACACCCAGATTGCCTTATTGCTGGCATGTTCTTCCCGTGGGCGACAGATTCTGCAGCCAAATTTGGGATTCCGAGGATTGTGTTTCATGGGACTGGTTCTTTTTCTTTATGTGCAGCTGGTTCTGTGAGACGGAACCAACCATACAAGGAAGTTTTGTCTGATTCAGAGCCCTTTGTAATTCCTAATCTGCCCGGAAAAGAGATTAAAATGACAAGGATGGTTTTGCCTGTTTACGTCAAGAGCAACGACGACACTCCCATTTCGAGAATGTTCGAGGCATGTCGTGTGTCAGTGGTGAGAAGCTTCGGGGTGATTGTGAATAGCTTCTATGAACTCGAGGGGATCTATGCAGATCATTATAAGAAGGTACTGGGAAGAAAAGCATGGCATATAGGCCCTGTTTCTCTGTGCAACAGAGACAATGAAGAAAAAGCATACAGAGGAAAACAACCCTCCATTGAAGCACAAGAGTGCTTGAAGTGGCTCGACACGAAGAAACCCAATTCTGTTCTTTATATCTGCTTCGGAAGTAAAACAAATTTCACCGAATCTCAGCTTAAAGAAATAGCCATGGGTCTGGAAGCTTCAGGGCAAAATTTCATCTGGGTTGTGAGGAAGAAAGAAAAAGAACAAGAACAAGAAGGGGAAGATAGAGACGATGAATGGCTTCCGGAAGGATTTGAGAAGAGAATGGAAGGGAAGGGGTTGATTATAAGAGGATGGGCACCACAAATGTGGATTCTGGATCACCAATCCACTGGTGGGTTTGTGACACACTGTGGGTGGAATTCAACGCTGGAAGGAGTGAGTGCAGGTGTGCCCATGGTGACATGGCCTGTGTCTGCAGAACAATTTTACAATGAGAAGTTCGTGACCGAAGTACTCAAAGTTGGGGTTCCTGTGGGAGTTAAGAAATGGATTGTTAGTGTGGGAGATTATATAGAAAAGGATGCGATTGAGAAGGCAGTGAAAGAGATTATGGAAGGAGAAGAAGCAGGAGAAATGAGAAACAGGGCAAAGACACTTCGGAGGATGGCGAGGGAGGCTGTGGAAGAAGGAGGGTCGTCTCACTCTGACTTGAACTCTCTGATTGAAGAGCTTATGGGATTTTCAAAATGAACACGATTCTATTTTTCTAGTTCGATTTGTACGTATTAAAGGTATTTTTAACTTTCGCGAAGTCACCGTAGTGTTTGGATCAGCCTTTAGGAAGAACGGTGGTTGTGCGCCATAAAATCCACTTGTGAATTTCCCAGAATAGCTGTTAATTAAATATACGTAGAATATATGATAATTGTGTTTAAAAACACGTGTAAATCGTACTCCCTTTCAGTTGTTAATTGTCTTTCCTATTGCTGGTACAGATATATTGCAAATCACACCAAAAAGTTTATTCTAAACACCTTGAGATTTATAGATCGTAACAACTTTTGAAGTTTTACAGCTGAGATTTTTTAGAGGAAAGGAAGATATGAAAGTTTTTTTTTCTTATCATTTCTAATTTGTCATGTTGTTATTTATAATAAGAATATAAAGAGTTATGTTTTTATAAAAATATATATCCATATAAATTTTAAATGAAAAGTGGTGTTTGTCTGAAAAGTATATACATATAAAGTTTAAATGTAAATAAATAAATAATAAAAAGTAGAATAAATTAGAAATAAAAGTCATTGGATATGTTTTAACCCAAGGCACATGTAAATATTATTTATACTAAACGCTTCATACTTTCTTTGAAGTTCAAATTTTAAATTGTTATATGACTTTCGTTTATATACAAGGATAGATTTAGAACTTGATTCTAAGATAAAAAAACAAATAGGAGTAATTTGGTACATATTAACAAAAATTCATATTTGATAAATCATTAAATCTGTCACAATCCAACAAAGATGAGTTACTGGCATAGGGAATGAGATAACCCTCATCCTTGTGAGCCTAACAGACATATCAAAGAAAACAGAATTTAGTTGAACATGTTGAATCTTCATCCAATAAATCTAAGACAGAATACATCCATGTATATACCATTAGAATCATTTTCCTTCATATGTAGAAACTTTAGCAAAAACTTCCTCGAAATTTCTACAATAAATAATCTTATATACAATAGAATAAAGACCTCTGCTCTCCAATATATACACCAGACAACATAATCAATGTAGATACAAAATAGACAAGATACCTATATGCAAGGGAGCCACTAAGTTCAATTACAAATTTACAACAAGAGCATCCTGCCCTTGCAAATAAGCAAGGCTCACCAAATGATAAACACCTCGCATGCTCTTATTCAATAAGTGGGTGTTCTGAATCGATGTTGTGATTTGAAAAAATGTTAGATAACGTGTGATGAGTGAAAATTTAATGAGCATGTAATACTAATTATGCAAAGGAAAGGACAATCTAGTAGCGGTAGAGTTTTTGAAAAATAATATATGTTATTTTAAAACCAAACACCTTCCATGGTTAATACAAACAATACAGATTGTGAAAATTGTTATAATGTTTTTTAAAGGCATCAACAACGAAAATATAGAACTAGTTCTAAATGAAAATGAATCAATACATTTGCAACATAAGGATATTCCAAATCCAATAGAATGTTTGGGAACATCCTACCAAACCATCAGATCCTAATAACAAAACTTGCTTAAGGTTAGTATAATCAGAATATAGCAAATATCAGACACAAGCTTTCAATTTTAGAATATTTAGAATAACAGCTTTGGCCTCTGACAGAGTATCATAATAATGGCATCATGCCTAATCATATTAGAATATATATCATAGTATTATATGGTTAACGCCTACTATCGTTAGCTATTGAGTCTATATTCAACGTACTTCCCAACTTTCTTAGTAACATAAATTCATAATTAGAAAATCATAATTTCATAAATTCAGAATCAGACTTATTCTTAAAGACAAATAAAAGTAATTCAAAATTTAGAATCCTAGTACATGAATAGAAAACCAAAGTATTTCTAAGTATAAAATAGAAAAGTTTAATAGTTCAACACTATTTTAACTCAAAAAACTCAAAATTAAAGAAAGTCATAAATGCAAAGCCATGGAATCCATAGATCCAGAAATTTTAAAGTTTTCAGAGCATGCAAATGATATTTATAATTCTATAAGCTTGACCTAAAGCACTAGGAAGTTCAAGAAATAGTATTTTTTAAAGGAAAGATTGCATAAAATAGAAATATGCATAAGTAGCATTGTCTATTTACCTGGATAAGGTACACAACTCACTTCCTTATCAGTCGGATAAAGTGCAACTACTAAGACCCTAAAATCTGAAAATACACCTTTAACATCTTATGCTAGCAAACATCTTAACTTTGGTAAATTCTAATGGAAATTTCCATATCAAATTAATTACAAGTGAATTGGCATTTTCAACTGTTTCCATATTTTATTTCCTTTCATTACGGACACCATTATTCCCTTTAATGATGTTAACTCCTATAACTAGTACATATATACTCTAGGTTTATAACTTCAAAATTTCCTACCCTCTCCACTTTAACTTTCCATTAGTAGAATTATTTCTAACATCAGACATTGATGCTTCTTAATATACATCTGACATTAGACACACTTATCAATTATCGACATCTATATAACCAATTCCAAATTAATACTAGTACCAACAACTCATTTTATTACTTTTATAGTCCTTAAGTTATCTAACATTTCCAAATGGATCAAACATTATACCAATCATAACCAAAGTAACTATTTAATAATTATTCAAGAACCAAAGTAACTACCATGAAAGAGGGGTTTTTAATTTAGTGATCAAAACATAAAATTAACATGTGGGAATTGTTGGAATCTTACTCAAGATGAAAACCCCTAAGGAAATTTCTTAATTTGCATCAATCTTAAAAGAGTGGTGTTGCCATTATTAATACATGATTATGCCTAAGCCAATTCTATCTATTCACTCACAATACTCGAATTGTTACCATGTTGAATGGCTTTTACGAGTGGCCATGAGGATAACATTTCTTTTAATTCAAAACAACTTAATTATGTTTTAGGTTAAGAAGGTGGAAAAGCAACTTTTTAAAAAAATATATGGTTAAATGATCATCTATTATGGTTAATTATATGGTCCAAACATGGCCTAAGTTTGGATATATAACCATTCGAATTTGGCCCCCTCATATTCCGCCTTCATTTTTATTATGTATGTGTGAGATAGACATAAAGTAGTCTCCACATCTTTAAGTAGAGCCTATTATTCAAGTAGGACCCACTCACTCTGTGTTTATTGCTTTCTGACATGACAATATAATATAAAAGGAACATAACTAAGAAAACTAAATATGAATGCTTCTAGGCCTTAACTTCTCACTCTTAAAGATGGTGTCTAAGTTCTATAGGTCATTAGAAACCAAACCAGGAATCCATATTTATAGTAAAGCCAAAGGGGACCATGCCATTAATGGTTCCCTTTACAATGGTAAGGGAATGAATACAAATGAATGCATCATTAGAAGATGAAAAATATGGTCCACTAATGACAAGAGGAAGAAACAAACCTGAATGACTAAAAATCGACATTCTCCTACATGATCTACATCACTTAATAATTTCAGTATCCATCGCCATGTATATTCAAAATAGAAAAGCTGAATGCTCAAATCACAGCGATAAGTCCTATATAAGTGAGTATTACCTTTTGTGTATAACATTGGATGTCGCTTCCTTAGCCTACCATAACCTAATGAATAAACCCTATCCTTATTCTAGGTCCTTTTAATATTGTTTATTCTCTAGATGTAAATGTGCACATAAGATGAGAAAAGACAAACTCAAATATAACAAATAAGAGCTTTATTACAAATGATCATAATTAAATACTTAATGAGGAACCAAGTCTCATTCTTACTACATGATCCTTAAACTTTGTAGGTGACATGCATTTTGTTAAGGAATCATCAATCATCAACTCAATGCTTATGTGTTCAGTGGTAACTTTATTTTCCTTGACATATTGCCCAATGGCTAAGTACTTAATGTTAATATGTTTGCTTTGACTATGACTTTTATTGTTTTCAGTAAATAAAATGTAGTTGAATTGTCATAATATATTATTAATGACCTTGAGATGGAATTCGCAATTTTAAGTAATAAAGCTCTTAAGCTATACACCATGTGATGTTGCCTCAAAACAGGATACAAACTTAGCCTTCATGGTAGAAGTAGCATTTAAGGTTTGCTTTATGCTTATCTAGGACATAATTGCACCAGCAAGCATAAAGATATAATTGAATGTTGATTTTTGATAGTTAATGCAATAAAAAAAATCCTAATCAAACTAGCCAACTACCTTAGGTTCTTAATTCACTTGTACATTAACATGTAACCTTTGATACTTTTGACATACCTCATAACCTTCTTTGCAGCCTCTAGTGATTCATTCCTAGATTACTATGAAATCTGCCTAACATTTAGATTGCAAATACAATGTTAAGTCAAATATATACCTTAGCATATATAAGAATTTCAACAACAGAAACATATGAAATATTATGTATATGTTCCCTCTCTATATCATTTTTTGGGCATTGGCTTAAATTGAACATATCACCTTTCACAATAGGTGTTATACTTGGTGATCAATCTTTGACCCAAAATCTCTCTAAGACTTTGCTAATATAGGTTTTATGTGATAAATCCAAAATATGTTGAGTTTTATCTCTATGGATTTTAATGCCAATGACATCAGATGCCTCACCTATATATTTCATATCAAAATTCTTAGAGAGAAACTGTTTCCCCTTATACAGCAACCCTTTATCATTGGTTTCTAATAATATGTCATCCATATATGAAACAAGGAAATATATTTTACTCCCACTGATCTTCTGTTATAAACATTTATTCATAAAATTCTCCATGAATCCAAATGAGGAGATAACTTTATGGAACTTATAATACCATTGGCGGAAGGCTTGTTTCAATCCATATATAGATTTCTTAAGCTTTCAAAATAAATGTTAAGCTAATAAGCAACTCAATGAGATCCTAAACTTTATTGGACGCTATAAAATCCATCTCATTCTTCATAGCATTAAGCCACAACTCATATTCTCAATAGTTGACAACTTGAGAAAATGTATTAAGATATTTTTTTACTCCTACATTATAGTCATATTCTTGTAGGTACACAACATGGTCACTAGGAATTACTAACCTCCTAATCCTATTTGATTTACTTAATGCTAAGTCAACATTATCTTGGAGAGCATGTTCATCAACTAGTTGTTTAACAGGTTCTGGTGACTATTCTTCAACTGGATAAACTTGGTGATGACCAACAATTTATGGTTCCTTAGTAATTGGTCATTCGAAACCTGTTTGTACTTGAAGAGTATGAATTATGACCAATTTATCACTTGATGCAGAAGCTTGAGCTTCCAAATGATCATTCATAAAATCTAAGTTCCAAGTTTGATCACTCTCATTGATCAAGTCATTCTTAAAAAGTTTTTCATTTCTAGATTCTGCAATCCTAGTGCTATGTAATGGACAATAAAACCTATATACCTTAGGGAATTTAGCATACGCAATAAAGTAGACATTGATGATCATTGGGTCTAGTAAATCTGCACCTCAGACAACGATCCCTAAATGCACTGTCTTAAACTTATTTCCAACCTTTCATTAATTCAAATAGTGTCTTTTCAACAACCTTAGTTAGAACTTGGTTAAGTATATACACAACTATTATAAGGGTTTCAATCCACAAGGATTTAAGAAGCTTAGAGCTACTAAAGACATTTCACACCATGTCCAACAATGTTCAATTTTTACTTTAAACTACACCATTCTAGTTTAGAGAACCAGACATAGTGTATTGGGCAATAGTCCTATGATCTTATAGAGATTTTACAAATAGACCAGGTGCATGTCCATCTTCAATGTATTTACTATAGTACTTACGACCTTTATTTGCTTTCACTATCACAGTTTGTTTACCATATTGTTTGTTTTCTTCTATTTTAAAAACCTTAAAGGTATCTAATGCCTTATTATTGTCATTAAGTTAATTGAGATACATATATTGTGAGTAATCATGAATAAAAATGATAAAATATTTTTGATTGCCTAGGTCCATGTTTAGACTACATATATTTATATGTATTTCTAATAAGGTAGAACTCTTCTTAGCACCTTTCTTAGTCTAATTAGTTTGCTTACCTTGAAAGTAGTCTATATAAGTATAAAATTAGCAAAGTTAAGAGTATTTAATACTTATTCCTTTACTAACCTTGTGACCCTTTTGCTTAAGATACGAGCTAGCCTATGGTGTCATAATATAGAGGAATTTTCATTAATAACATATCTTTTTATACCTATGATATAGAATCATGCACTATATCATGTGATGAATTGTCTTGTAATTGAATTCAGAAAAGACCATAACTAATTGTACTATTTTCAAAAAGATTAGATTTATAAATTAACTTTAACATATCATTTGAAAATTTATAGGAATACCCTAGTACAAGTTTGGAAATAGAAATCAAGTTTATAGAGAAACTTGATACATAAAAGGTCTTATCCAAAGCAAAAGAAAGCTAGAATTGAAGACCAATTTGTAAGTTCTTATAGTTTCAACTAGTGAGCCTATCTTGTTGCCTAAATAGATGTATTGTTTACTTCCCTTTGGCTTCCTTTAGTGTATAAAACCCTATATTAGATTCATAACAAAAAAGTGAGATTTAATTACCTTTCTTCAAGTTAAGCCTTGAGTTTGTTGTGACCCTTCATTATGCGTCCTTTCTTCTTACAAAAAATAAAAAAGATAAAAGCTCTTGGACTCCTTTATAGTGTCACCTTGGATGAGTGTTTTGGCTTTCCATTTTCCCTTGGCTTGTTTCTTATATTTCCACTGAGTTGTCACATGTGCACTCTCTCCTATTTCTGTTATGAGCCTTTTGTCCTCTGGAACACACATGGTCAATACTTCATTGATTGACCATTTTTGTTTATGTGTGTTGTAAGAGATTTTGAAAGGTCCATGTTAATAAGGTGGTAGAGAATTTAGAATATAGTACACCAAGAAATAATTAGGAATCTTAACCTTAAGTGTCCTTAATTGAGCTACTATATCCCTCATTTACATGATGTGTTCTCACACACCCCTTCAAGCCAGTGAGCTTCATAGTGGAATTTTTACATTATGGTACCTACTAAGGCCTTTTTAGAGGATTCAAATTCTTCATCAATGACCTTTATCAAGTCATAGATGTTTTTATGCTCTCCTATTGATCTACGTATATTAATAGAAATCATTAATTTGATGTACATCATGTTGAGACAATTAGATTGCTCCCAACATTCGTAAAAGTATTTTTCAAATGTACTGCTAGTATCAATATGTATAGGAGGCTCATCTTTTCTAATGACTTAATCAACATCCATCCATCCTTGTTGGAGAAGAATTTTTTCCTTTTGAATCTTATAATTATCCCCATTATGTTCAGGAACTTAAAAGTTAAATATGTTGAATGGTTGTAAAGCTGCATAAAATTACATGTTTATATCAATCTTTGTGGCAACTTTAAAAAATCCATATAATATGTTTTATCAATGTAAAACATGTAAATTAAACACGAGCTTAGTAGCAAATAAAACTGCATGTGGTCTAAGTTTTATTTAATTATGTTGATACACAAAATTATAAGGAAACTAGCAAATAATGAAGTCCACAATGACAAGAAGAAGATGGTGCGGGGGTTCAATAGGTTGTTGGAAACCAGAAGTAAGGACCTATATTTATAGTCGAGTTAGAGGGAATCATGTCATCAATGATTACTATTACAATTGTAGTGGAATGAATATAAAGGAATGCACCATGAATACAAATAAATTAACAAATGGAAATTGAAAAATAAAATGCAATGATGGCAGAAGAAGAAACGTAACCCAACGACTAAAAAATGACAAATGACGCAAAACGAAAACTTGTGCTCTGTCCATTTTTTTTGAGTTTGAAAATCTTACCCAAAGGCTTGCAGTCATAAAACTTTAGAAATGGTTCTCTGCAGTTGAGAATCTAGATGTTGGTTAATTTGATAAATAATATATTGTTGGATAAAAATTTAATAGTTTAAATTTTAAAAAATTGTTAAAAATTATTTAATATATTTTAAAATTTGAAACATTAAATAAAAATTTAGTGGCCTAAATTTCATCAAATACAAGGAATTTGAATTCTTAAATATAAAGAATCCAAATCCCATTAAAATCCAAACAGGCAATATGAATTTTAAGTAGCATAACTTTTGATTTGGGTAGAACTTTTCAATTTATAATATCTCAAAAGAAAAGTACTATTTTGGCTATTTAATTTTTGTATTATTGTAAATTGAGTCCTTTACA
The DNA here is from genome assembly GCA_037074485.1 of Delonix regia. Lineage (NCBI taxonomy): Eukaryota > Viridiplantae > Streptophyta > Magnoliopsida > Fabales > Fabaceae > Delonix > Delonix regia. Next base: position 5,520,786 of record CM073454.1, on the reverse strand, counting down.
AATTTAGAGTACCCAAATAGTTTTTTAAAAATTTAATATTAATAAAATATAATCCCTCATTAAGTCAATCATAATCTTTTTGAGTAATTACTTTTAATTATTATTAAATTTTTGAAGGCCTATTTTGACATTATAAATTTATAAAAGATCAAATTGGCAGGGTCATTTTCTCAACAAAAACTTATATATTTAAGTCCAAACTAATTAATGGCACAGCCTGATGGAATCTAATCTTTGGCACAAGTCCGGGCATTTTCATGACTTTGAAGCCTCTAGTAACCTTCAAACGCGATGAATTTTTTTTTAATTTTAATTTTAAAAGTTAATTAGGCAACGTGTAAATGTCCTTTTCAACCTTTTGTATTGCAAGACTTTGATTAGCAACATTTTTTTAGGTGATATATAATAAGGACCCGAAGGATAAAAAAGTCAATTACATAAAAACAAATTGGGGTTAGATCAATTTGTAACATGGAAGCTGCCACGCAACTAGTATTAAGAAATCAAATAATGAGACATGTAGCATTTTACATCTCAATAATTAATTAAAATAGGTAAATTTGCACTTTTGATTTTTAATTTTACTTTAAATTTCATTTTTGTCCCTTAACTTCACTTAATTCCAATCAAGTTCCTTAACTTCACTTTAGGGTTCACTTTTGTCCTTTAATTTTAGTTGGTTCTAGTTCAATTTCTAAAGCTCACATTAAATTTCACTTTCATCTTTAAAATTTATTCAGTTTCAATTTGATTTCTTAGCTTTATCTTAGGTTCTATTTTTGTCCCTTAATTTGTTTTTTTTTTTATTTTAAATTTGGCCCTTAATTTTATAAAAGCTACTCAGTTTTTTTTTCCAGCACCATTAAATTAAAATGATTTAAATATTTATGCTTTATGAAAATTTAAGAGTCAAGACAATGAGAAAAGAAATTGCACAAGGAAAGCAAAGATAAAAAAAATTGTCTATCGAGTATCAATTAATTCAATTTGTGAAAGAATAAGAGAAAGAATTGAACCTCTGTATTCATATAGAAATTACTGCATTAAATAGGGCTTACCCATATCAAAGTAGATAAATGAAAAACATAAAAAAGAAAAGAGAAAAAAATCACTTGAGTTGTCTTGAAAATTTAAAGCCAAACTAGAAGAAAATAAAATTCAGTGGCAAATGTATAATTTAAAGTAAAGTTAAGGGACCAAATTAGAACCAAATAAAATTATGAGATAAAAGTAAAATTTAGGAGTACATTAAAATCCAATGTAATTAAAGGATGAAATTGAAACCTAAGATAAATTTAAGAGACTAAAATGAAGCTAAATGAAGTTAATTAAGGTAAAGTTACTAAAATGTTAGTAAGTAATCTTTAGCTAACAGTAGAATATTAAACTTCATCATCTTTCCATACCATCTGCAGTTAACAGCGGCCTCATTCAGACCACTTGTTAAATTGCTATTTTATTGCGGCATGATACAGATTGCCACAATTAAAATTTCTTTTTACAATAAAGATTGAGTTTTGTCTGTCTACCACACAATAAAAATTAAGAGATAACATTTGAAAGGAATATATTGATGGAGAATTTCTTTATTCAAAATAGAATGGTACCCCACCCACTGGGTTGGCTCAAGCTGGTTGGTAGTTGACATTTTAAGTTATGTTTGGATGAATAACTTATTAAGGAGTGACAAGAAATGGAATGACTAAAATATATTAGACTTATGTTTAGATTTTTTTTTTAAAGGTGAAATAGAGTGACAAGGGAGGGATATCAAGACTCCTCATTGCCATTCAAAACCCTAATTTTGGTAGTGCTCCCAACCATGGGAATTCAAGGATTGAATATTGTCGTTTAAAAAATTAAATTACTAATATACTTATATCTTATTACTAATATACACATAATCCACGGATGACTATTTTAATTGTTACAACTTTATCTAATTTTTATCATTATAGTCATGATCTCTTTTTTTTTACTTAAAATTTCAAAATAAAAAAGAGAGAATGAGAGAATCTACAATGTAGATTAGTTCATTCTATTTTTTCATTTTTTTGTCAATAATTTTTCTTTTTGCCTTTTTAAGTTTGTCTTTTAAAATTTTTTGAAGCAACATATATATTTTGTAATAAATGTATTAGACAAAAAAAAAATGGACATGATAAGTAGTAAATAAAATAAAAAAATATAGATAAGAGAATAATGTAAATTGTGTAGTGAACAATAACAAAATTATTAGTCATGAGTTTATGTTATATGGGGATAATATTGGAAAAAATAATTAATAAGTTATTCTATTTAATTTATTTTATTGTAACTTCCAAACAAAATTGATAAATGTCCCTCCCTTACTTCATTAAAACTTCTAAACAACATATATACTCAAATCATTTCTCTCTATTCTATGTCAGTCCATTGATGATCACTTCATTCTATTCGCCCTTAAACTTCCAAACATAGCCTTAGTTTGGTGAGATGGTATTCTAAATCCAACCCATCATGTATACAGGCCAAAAAGTTCAAAAAAATTGTAAAAAAAAATTCTAAATAAAAATTTTTAATTATCAAGCTAAATATTTAATTATAATATTAAAAAAATCATTGATGTTGTTTACGGTGGACCAAATATTAAATATTTAAAAACAAAACAAAGGATAAAAGCTATTCAAAATTATGTAATGTCAAACTTTCATAAAAGAAAATTCATAAAATCTCATGAGTAGATTAACTTCCAACCCACCAAGCTAGACTGTTTAACCCATGAGTTAAGTGGGTCAAGTTAGTTTAAGCCACATATGTTAAATGATATAAAAATTACAACTTAACTCACCATTTTGGTAAGTTAAACATATTTGACTAGGTAAGTCTATCCATTTTAATGACTAGAATTGTAAATTCTAAATTTAATATATCAGTTATTTATAATGTTATTCATAATGTCGTAACTAACATTTCAGCAAAAATTAGAAAAAAAGACTTTAAATTGATTCCCAAGATGCATCTTGAAAATCAATTTACTAGAGTCGCTACCAAAATTTTTGATGAAAAACTTTGAAAAACCAATTTAAAAAAAAAAAAAGCAAAGTAGTTTGCGAAAATAGAGATAAGTTCAAGAGTCTATTTGAGTGTGGGAGAGGTGTTAGGCACCCTACAACACCCGTCTAGAAGGACAGTTACCTTAAACTAGTCAAATGAGATAGAATATGACCTTAAATTTATCTCAATTACTCTTTATTGACATGCATGCTCGTTAAACAGGGAAGATAAAAACAATAATGAGAGCAAACAAATAGATTTTAATAAAAGGGCAGACTTGACCTAGGATAAAAGCCTAGGGCTTACATACTCTGTTAATAGAGATCAAAATCCATGTAGTTTGTCCGAATTCGCAAATAAAATGGGATAGAATTTAGTTAATGCATTTTAATTTATGAAATCATTTTAATATCACTTCCTTACTCCTTTCATTTTCTCTTTTTAATTTTTTTTAGATTTTTCAGATTTTTTGGATTTTATTTTTAGTTTTAAAAAAGAGATTATAGTGAAAAGCATTTTTTGGGGATTTTTAACAACAAGCAAAACAAACCCTCTTTCCTTATTTTGGAATTATGCCATTTTTGTATTTTGAAAACAAATATTGACTTTTAAGGCCTGAGGGGACTTAGAATCTCACACAGTCTCTACTAGTTAAGTTTTGAGTGCCCATGGAGAATAATAATCTCACAAGGCAACTCCAAAGTAATAATAATAAATTAAAATAAAAGGTGAACTAAAGAAAATAATCTTGTAATTTAGACTTATTTTTATTTAATTGTTCGTCATAAAAAAATCATACATAATTTTCAAGTCTTAAAGAGATAAAAGATCTCATGTGACTTATACATTATCATTATATTTTTTAATGCCTAAGGTGACATGTGATCTCACGCGGTAGTTCAAAATACAAAAGAAATTATTTGAGATTTCTTAAGTTTTTATTTTATTTTTATTTTTTTGTGACTTCTATTTTTGAAATCATATGTTAACTTACGTAGCCTAAGGAGATTAGTAACCTCATGCGGCTTCTACCAGTAGTTTTTTTTTTTTATAAAGGAGCTTTCATTATACATCATATTAGATGCATAACAGTATAAGTCAAAAGGAATATTTGTATAAGTGAAAACAAAATCAATTGAATTGTATTATGTTGGGTGTAAACCTAAGCAGTCTATCCAAAGCTTGAGATGTGAACTTCCTAGCAAACAAATGATAGACATTAGTAGTCTCCCCACTGCACTCACATCTACTTCCATGTCTTAGCCTCTCCAAGAAATCATAGGTTATATCCGTTCTCATGTACCTCGATAGGTGGGGACCACCTTTGGACCAATCAACCTAGGTCAAAGTCCTATTCAAGTTGGTCTTCCAAAACTTGATACTAACCAACATAGGCAAGTAGTGCTCATCCCTATAACATGAATAGTTACAGTACCTATTGAACACCTGAAAGTATCGCTGGTCTGAGACTATTTCAATGGCTAGGGCTCGATTTATTTGGAACCACTGGGACCCCTTTCTCCACTGGTTTAGCCTAACGAGTGGCTTCATTCTGGGGCTGTAACATCCACTTCCCACTGCACCGGATAAATCATAAGCTTCCACGTAGGTTTTGGTAGAGTTTATGAGATAGGTGTAAATGGTAGAGAAATTGAACAGAGGAATACATGACTCTGAGAAGAGAACGAAATGTTGGTTTAAGAAGTCAAGCAATGTATTGGCTAGTAGGCATCTGTCTGCCTTAATCATGTTAAAGTCTCCCCATCTTACAAGATCTTAATCTAGCTGAGAAGAGTACTTTGGTGGACAAAATCCTGCGATCACCGAGCAAAAACTGATTCATAGAGAAGGGCTTAACTTCTTTTGTAGAACTTATAGCACATGAAACCTAGGCCACTTCACCCTATTCTAAGTCAAAGCTCCAAATCAAATGTTCATGTACTCCCCATAGTAGAGAGTCAAAAGTGCGAAGCTCCTACTCTACTTGCTCCACCCTTGAGGGTCAATTAGGTTATCCAGATCGCTTTTTAGGAACATAGTCCTCTAATGCTTCTTCCATGGTTGTATCAGATAGCTTTTAACCTCAGCTACACCAAAGTCTCCTTGAATTCTGCAATTATGGATGGAGATGGTAGTGGGCTCGTTTAGGTTGTCTTGGCCTTGCGTAGTGATGAAGTTAGATTAGTGCAACATGGGCTTCCAGATGAGGATGTCGCAGTTCTCGAAGATGATGATGGCATCACTAAAGATGAATTCAATGGTGTTAGAGATGATGAAGTCTCTATAGAGCCGGCAGTTGAAGTGGACGTAGGTATCTTGGTAGCCTCTAAAGCTGCATCGTGTTCTCGAACGTTAGGTCTCTTACCTAGCAGTCCTCCTCTGATATATCAATAGTGGTAAAATCGATGGTGGTAGAACCCTGGATGAATCTTTTGTTGCTGGTGATTACAATTCTGTCCATTCCATTTTTTATGAACATCTTGTTCCTGAGCTTGTATCTGACCTCCACCTTCTCATTGTACACTCCTACTTTCGCGTGGATCACCACTCTTTCTCCACGCCTCTCCTTCTCTCTCAATTTCTCATTCTTCCCCCTAGGTTCTCTCCTCTTTCTCTTTTTCTCTCTATGTATGGTGTCTTAGAATAGAGCTCCTCCTATCAAATGCTACTCAGTCTCTCCTTTTTTCATGACTAAACACCCCCCTTTTTTTGTCCCTTCTAGTCTTTTTTTATCAGAGAAAAACCCTTCCACCAAAATTTCCTCTCCCTGAGCCTCTCTACCTCGTCTTCTTTATCCCATGTATTCCACTGCTCTGATCCTAATCATGCTATGTTGAATAGGGTAGCTTCCAAGAGGTTTTGGTGGTAGAGACAAGTTTGTCTTCTCCTTCATTTTGTTTTCTTTTATATATATATATATATATATATATATATATATATTATATTATAATTTTTACTTTGATTTATTATTATTATTACTATTATTATTTTAATTAGCTAATCTTATTTTTGGGTTTTGAATTTATTTAATTGTCTCCCATTATTTATTCTTAATTTCAAATTGTCCCCACTTGAGGATGTCATTTAAGACTTTGTCATTTTTAATTTTTTTTATTCGCTTAATTATAATTAATTGGTGAATCAATTAATTAAATAATTAGATAATTAGGGATGGGGTGTTTATAGTTGCCCCTCGTTGCTTATCTCTTAGGTTAGGGTAATGAATATTGTGAAAGGATAACCTAACTTAAGATCAAGAAATGACGTGAACACACGATTCCTCATGTTAGGGGAAAACAAGTGAAATGGGATCTCATATGAACTAGAGCCTGGACGAGATGGTAAGTTGCCTAGACATTATGCAGGACTTTTTGAAAGAAAATTGTTTGGACACGATATAGGACTTTTAACAGAAATGGTCAATTGGTTGGCCACGATTCAGGGCCTTTATAGTAAGATAAATTACCTGGACATGATGCAGGACTTTTGATTGAAATGTAAATTACCAGGACACGATGTAGGACTTTTAATAGAAATGGTAAATTGCTTAGACATGATGCAGGGTTTTTTGACAAAAATGTAAATTTTCTAGACATGATGCAAGACTTTTGACAGAAAATTGTAAATTGCCTAGACATGATGCAGGGCTTTAAACTGAAAGTTGTAAATTGCCTGGACATGATGCAGGGCCTTTGTAGTAAGATAAGTTTCTTGGCCACGATGCAGGGCCTTTGCAGAAAAGTAAATTGCTTGGACATGATGCAGGACTTTTTACATAAATGTAACTTGCCTAGACATGATGCAGGGCTTTTAACAGAAATGTAAATTGCCTAGACTCGATACAAGACTTTTGACAAGAATGTAAATTACTTGGACACGATGCAGGACTTTCGACAAAAATGTAAATTACCTGGACACGATGCAGGGCTTTTGACAGAAATGTAAATTGCCTGGACACAATGCAGGACTTTTGACAAGAATGTAAATTGCCTGGACATGATATAGGACTTTTGAGGAAACGTAAATTTTCCTGGGCACAATGCAGGACTTTTAAGAGAAATGTAAATTGCCTAGACACGATATAGGATTTAAAATGGGGTGCCTGGACATGATGCAGGACTCTGTAGGAATGTAAATTACTTGGACATGATGCAGGACTTTAAATGGGGTTTGTGCTGCATGAGAATGTGATTCCGCATGGCTTGTGCTTTGGTGACTATGCAATATGATGCATGTCCTCTCATAAGATGCAGATGCAAATGCTTGATTTTTCTTATTTAAAAATTTAGATATTTTATGCATGGTGTATGTATGCATGTAGGATGCATGATGTATATGCTTGTTTTCTAAAAATTTTGAAAATTTTAGATTCTCTATGCATGGTGTATGAAACAATGGAGTGTAATGTATGTACACATACTGAATACATGATGTATATGTAGAACACAATTTCTTTTTTCTATCAATACATGATTTTATATGTAAAATGTAGTGTGCATGCAAAGTGGAAAATTGTTCCTTTTATGAAAGATTAAAATCAATAAGGAGAAGAAGAGAGCTTCTTACTCCTTCTAATTTTGAAGTATATTTTGAGAATGTGGGAAAGCAATGTGAACACATGATGCTTAGACGTCCTTAAAATTTGTAAATGGTTGGATTCCCTTGGTCATCTGCATATGAGAGAATTCCTTTTGCTTATCCCTTATTTGCCTTAATCCAAAGATTCAAGGTCATGGGAGCTTCGAAAGTTGTACTTTTTTTTATCATAGATGATAGATTTTAAGCATGTACATCTTATACTTGAAGCAAATCTTAGCATGATAGGGTTTAAATAAAAACACAACAAAGTTGAAGCTTCAAATTTGACCAAAACATCATGTTCTATTTGGATTGCCTTAGACATGATCCTAAAGTCTCCATGTGAATACTTCTACTAGTATTGCTTAAAAGGTCAACACAAAAATGGGTTATGGTTTGATTTAACAATCTTAATACAATCGTATGTTTAGGAGTGCTAAGCTACATGTCCTTGAAAGAGGCAGATTGCCCTATTTCGAAAGGACATCAAATAGAATGTGCAAATGGTCTTAATGATTTATGGTAAAGTGATGCCAAAGAAAATGACATATGAAACCAGGAGAAGTCTTAGTTCCAAGCCAAAGGTATGCAATATGATGGATTTGACAAGCAACAGAATGCCCCAATTTAATGCAATATGGGAAATGATAAAGCATAAAAGCTTGCCTGATGAATTAAGGTAAGCAATGGAAAGAATATCTTATTAAAAGATACCTTAGTTCAATGCATGAGGCATTCTTATTGAAAAATTTTCATTGATGAGAAAATGTTCTATTTTGAATATGGACAGTCACCCTAATTCCTTTTTATTAATTGTCTTTTGAATTTTGAATTTTTTTTTGCCCCAATATATTTCGAACAAGCCGTACCTTAGCAAAAGGACTTTCAAAGGTTGAAGGGTGGCTATGATAGTTGGTTTTTAAAAATGGTATTAGGCTTAAAATCCCTCACCCTTCACTTTCACCGTGGATTTTCTAGTCTTATCTTCTAACATGATTCTTATATTCGAGATTCACTTTAACTAGAGAAGATACTTTGGGGTTGTGATGGGATTTAATGAGGGATAATTGAGGCTTAAGAAGAAAGGATGTAATGGCCCAAACATCGATGTAGGGTTGCGATGAGAATTTTACTTTGACAACCCTGTAGTCTTGGCAAGATCCATTAGCTCTTCATGATTATGAAAAAGTTCTCTTTGATGGTTGTACTATGTTTTTTTTCAAGTGGTGAATGAACCCTTTTTTTTTTTACAATCTCTTTTCGTTTTATTAAATAAGAGATTCCTCTTTGAAGATCTTGCTCTCCTACCTTTTTTATTATCTCTATTGTTGACTTTTGTGCACTTTGCTCTTTCTTTTCCTTCAAAGAAAGCTTATTTAAAGACAAAGAGTGCTTTCATGTATTGGATTCTCATCGCTTCTCGGGTAGAATTCAAGTTAGGAATTTGAAAAATTTTGAAGGTTCAAAGCAAGTGGCAGCTGTTAATCAATGTTTACATGAGGAAAGGAAATTGATCATCTCTTGATATTTAAATCTTGGTACAAAAACCTCTTAGAGACTGCCTAACCCAAATGTTCTTTTCCCTACTCAAGTTCGATTAGGGTGACCAGGGGTAACTTCTTTGCAATTAGGGAGACAAAGAATGCCTCGTATCCTTGGCATAGCTTGTTCATGGAACATGCACTACCTTTGTTGATTTTTTTCTGAAAGAAATTGAGGCTTTAAGATTACATTGCCTTCAAATTTCACTATTTTCCTAATCAATTGAAAATTTTCAAAGGAATCACTTGACTTTTGTCTTTTATGGTTCCTGATCATTAAAAATGGAAAAGTACACCAAGAAGATGGGCATTAACAACCTTAATGAAATCAAAGGGTCCACCAACACATGACTATAAAATTGATAATGTTAAATAACATATGGTCCAATGATGCAATTAGCTTGTACTTCGGCTACACAGAATAATATTGAATGAACAAGCATCATCTAATGAAGAAATCATATGAAATAACATTGTTGTTATCTTAAACAATTCCTTTGTCAAGTAAGCAACTAAGCTTGAAGATTTTCCAATTTTCCATATCTTTTCTCAATTTGCTTAAGATGACAATGCATTATTTCCACAGAGCCCAAGTGTAAAGGTAGGGTTCACAATTATAACTTAGTCCATGCTATTGGAGTCGGTTATGTGGGAGTTTAGATGGAAGGCAATCAAGGTAACCTTTGGCTTTAATAATGACAAGCTCATGGTAACTTGAGATAGATCTGTGGGTGCTAGTGGCTTTCGGAAAGATCTAAATCCCAAAACTTAGTGGGGGCATGATGGTGGGTGGGTATTACTTAGCCAAAACATGAAGTGGCATGGGAAGTTAGGGATTGATCACATGGTATTTCATATCATCATTAGTAGCTTGATCATAACTCAAGCCAAAATTTCCATTGCAAGTGACCAAAAGAGATCTTGTTTTTCTGATTCCTATATTTTCAATGCAAAACATCATAAGTATGCATGAATGCAATTTTATTTTATTTTAAAAGAATAATTTAGTAAATTGATCATAATGAGGTTGTAATGCATTCTTTTGACACAAAAATGGCTTTTCTTAAAACTTCTATTCCTCAAGTTGCTTACTGTTTCACTAGGAAAAGGGAAGTGACAGATAGCTCATAAAGGAATTAGGACCTTACAAAACTAACATTGAGAAGAATTTAATAACCAAAATGATCTTGCAGGCTCGGTAACCTATTTAGAAAGGTCATATCGCGAGTCCTTTCATTATTGGTTACTTTAGTTTCCTTTCATGGTGATTAAGTCATATTGATCTTGACATGAAGTGTGTCGAAATGAAATCTTCCACCCTTTCTAAGAGCCTATTACTTCAAGGGGAGATAGACAACCATTAGCTAACTTATAGACAATATTAAAATGTGGGTTCATTTTATAATCCATATTAATATAATGTCTAATTCAATAGCTAAATGTCATGGTCTAAAGAGCGTTGCCTATATCAAATCAAAATTTAGAGGTTGAACATTACCCACTGGTGTTATTACTCCTTGTAAGGGCTAGAGGCTCATATGGTTAACCACTATAAAAAGGACACAATGATCTTCAATTAGTTAATGGACCATTAATTCTAATATGATACATGTATTCCTTAGGGAGCTTATTGATCTACAGGAGGCATGTGTTTCCACATATCCCTTAGGGAGCTTATTTATCCATATGGGGTATGTGTTGAGCAATCACTTCAATAGGGGATGAATTCCTACACAATTGATGCCTAAACTCTCAATCAAAGGGCTAATGAATTTTGCTAATGTATCGGATATAGGCATGATTATTTTAGCTTAAATGTTGTTGGCATTCCTTTAATACCAATATCTTGGAGCGGAAGAATATTCTTTATACGTTTTCTAAAGATTTCCTTTGACAGTCAAGTCATAAGAAATATGTATTTCACCCACGATTAAAGACTATTTCAAAACTTTCACCATGACATGGCATCCATTTAAGGGTATAATAATCATTGTTTAGATTTAGGGGACATGAATATGATTATTACATCGTTAGGCTTGATCGTAATTCTTAAAAAAACTTCCTCCCCTTCTGAAGACTTATTTGCTGTACAAAGGGAAAGTAGCAGCCATTACTTTGTAAGAAAGGAGGTATCTACGCGAGTAGTAGTGACATATTTATTTCCAACCAAGTAATGCCTGCATCAATTAACTAATCCCTTTCGTGTAAATAATTTTTGAAAAAGGGATTAAAATGTTCTTAATGGTTTTTCTTGTAACCAAGTACTCCTGAAGGCGATTATGTTGAGAATAATGCAAGAATTTGATCCTTTAGAATTTGGGAACTTTTACAAGTAATAGTTGGATATTTTACATATTGTTACCTATTACTCACCAACAGCCTTGTTGATTCATTGGGAATAATAGGTTTAGTTCTTAACCCGTGGAGGAGGAGGCCTTCACATGGGCGAGGCTTAATAAAAATAAGTGAACCAGATAATCCACTGATTTACTATTTTCACAAAATATCATCAATTTCTAATGGTTCATAACCCCATTGATACAACATTAAGTCAAACTAACCATGCGTAAGAAGCCTTCAATTTTAGCTTATTTCATTTAGCTAATAATATATTGAATGGAGACATTGTGACAATTAAAACTAAATAAAATTTTTTCAAAACAAAACATGATTATGCTATGAATGATATGACAACATATAGAATAAGAATGAAAATATGCTCTCTTGGTGTTCTAACTCGGGTCAACCAAATATGGGGTGATGTTACCCTAAAGATGGCAGGCTCTCAAAATGTTGTTTATGGAGTTTAGTCTATTAATGTGCATGATTTTGAGGGTAGGTCTAATATCTTAGAGGATTATCGGTCCCCAAATTGCCCCCACCTAAAAGAGTGAGGATCTTGTGTCGTGAACTAGACCAAAAGAGGACAAAATCTCACTCCAGTCAAATCCATATAATGAGGTACAACCAGAGTGAGGTTTTCATGGTAATCTCTGGGATTGGAAAGCTTCATAGGAAAACCCATATAAACCTCTGCTATCCTAAGGTAAGCAAGGACCTAGGTATAAAGCCCAAAAAGTGTGTAAGATAGGATGTTAATATGCTTAGTGTGAAAGGGGAACATACAAACCTTTGAACTTATAGTCTATCTAAACCTCATTTGTCGAACAGATAAACTACAAGAGAAACAAAAAACTTACAATACAAATAGGAGTCATTTACCCTAAGATTTTATTCCACATGTTAGCTATTCTAGCATATGTATTATAAATAAACAAACAAAACTATATGGCAAATGAGAAACTATAAGCATGTTATATGACTAAAAGGAAGATATATACGTACACAAATAACAAGAATAAATAACAAATAGATAGGAACATATAGGCATATCATTTGACCACATGAGATAAATAAACAAGAAAACAATGAAAAAAAAACAATTAAAACAAACAAAAAACAACAAGGGTAATCAAGATAACAAAAAGCCATGTTATTTCAATTGACTAGTTAAACAGCTTGACTCTCAAAGTGTCCCTAGTGGAGTCACCAAACTATCATAACCAAACTTTCAGCAAAAATTAAAAAAAAAAAAAAGACTTTAAGTTGATTCCCAATATGAATATTGAAAATCAATTTACTGGAGTTGCCACCAAAATTTTTAACAGAAAACTTTGGAGAACCAATTTAAAACAAAAGAAAAGGAAAAGTGGTTTGTGAAAACAGAGATGAGTTTGAGAGTCTATTTGAGTGTGGGGAAGGTGTTAGGCACCCCACAACACCCGTTTCGAAGGACAGTTGCCTTAAACTAGTCAAGTGAGATAGAATATGACCTTAAAATTATTTCAATTACCCTTTATTGACATGCATTCTCGTTAAACAGGGAAGACAAAAACAATAATGAGAGAAACAAATAGATATTTACAAAAGGATAAACTTGACCTAAGATGAAAGCTTAGGGCTTACGTACCTCGTAATAGAGATCAAAGTCCATGTAGTTTGTTCGAATTCGCAAACAAAATAGGATTGAATTTGGTTGATGCATTTTAATTTATGAAATCGTTTTAATATCACTTCCTTACTCCTTTCATTTTCTCTTTTTTATTTTTTTTATTTTTTTCTGATTTTTGGATTTTATTTTTAGTTTTAAAAATGAGATTATAGTGAAAATCACTTTTTAGGGATTTTTAACAACAAGTAAAACAAACCCTCTTTCTTTATTTTGGAATTATGCCATTATTATGAAAACAGATACTGACTTTCAAAGCTGAAGGGACTTAAAATTTCACATAGTCTCTACTAGTTAACTTTTGAGTGCCCATAGAGAACAATGATCTCACAAGGCAACTCCAAAGTAATAATAATAAATTAAAATTAAAAGGCGAACTAAGGAGATAGTCTTGTAATTTAGACTTATTTTTATTTACTTGTTCGTCATAAGAAAAAATCAAATTTAATTTTCAAGTCTTAAAGAGATAAAAGATCTCACGTGACTTTTACATTATCATTATATTTTTTTCAACGCTTGAGGAAATACGTGATCTCACGTGGTAGTCCAAAATGTGAAATAAATTATTTGAGATTTCTTAATATTATTATTTTTATTTTTATTTTACTTGTGACTTCTATTTTTGAAATCATATGTTAATTTTCATTGGCTAAGGAGATTAGTGACTTAACGGGGCTTCTACTAGTTAGTTTTTCTTTTCTTTTTTTTTTAAAAAAAAGAGCTTTCATTATACATCATATTACGTGCATAGTAGTATGAGTCAAAAGGAATATTTGTGTGAGCATACACAAAATCAATTGAATTACATTATGTTGGATGAAAACCTAAGCAGTCTATCCAAAGCCTGAGGTGTGAACTTCCTTGCAAACAAATGACAGACATTGGTAGTCTCCCCACTGCACTAACATCTGCTTCCATGTCTGAGCCTCTCCAAGAAATCATAGGTTATATTCGTTCTCATGTACCTTGACAAGTGGGGACCACCCTTGGACCAATCAACCCAGGTCAAAGTCCTATTTGAGTTAGTCTTCCAAAACTTGATGCTGACCAACGTAGGCAAGTAGTGCTCATCCCCATAATATGAACGCTTGCAGTACCTCTTGGACACCTGAAAGTTTCGCTAGTTTGAGACTATTTCAATGGCTAGGGCTTGGTCTATTTGGAACCACTAGGACCCTTTTCTCCACTGGTTCAGCCTAACGAGTGGCTTCATTCTGGGGCTGTAATGTCCGCGTCCCACTGCACCAGGCAAATCGTAGGCTTCCTTGTAGGTTTGGTAGAGTTCATGAGATAGGTGTAGATGGTGGAGAAATTGAACAGAGGAATGCATGACTCTGAGAAGAGAATGAAATGTTGGTTTGAGAAGTTAAGCAGTGCATTGGCTAGTAGGCGTCTTTCTACCTTAATCATGTTAAAGTCTCCTATCTTACAAGCTCTTAATCTTTGGCCGTAAAAGAGCACTCTGGTGGCCGGAATCCTACGATCACTGAGCAAAAACTAATTCATAGAGAAGGGCCTAACCTCATTTGTAGAAGTCAGCACATGAAACCCAGGCCACTTCACCCTATTCTAAGTTAAAGCTCCAAGTCCAGTGTTCATGTACTCCCCATAGTAGAGAGTTGAAAGTACAAAGCTCCTACACTACTCGCTCCGCCCTTGAGGGTCGATTAGCTCGCCTAGATCACTTTTCAGGACACATAGTCCTTTAATGCTTCTTCCATGATCGTATCAGATAGCTTTGAACCTCAGCTACACCAGAGTCTCCCAAATTCTGTAGTTATGGATGGAGATGGCAGTAGGCTTGTTAAGGTTGTCTTAGCCTTGCGCGGTGACGAAGTTGGACTAGTGTGACATGGGCTTCCAGTGGAGGATGTCACAGTTCTAGAAGATGATGGTGGTGTCGTTAAAGATGAATTCAATGGTGCTGGAGATGACAGAGTCTCTATAGAGCTAGCAATTGAAGTGGACGTAGGTATCTTGGTAGCCTTTGAAGCTGCATTGTGTTTTCGAATGTTAGGTCTCTTGCCCAGAAGCCGTCCTCTCATATACCAATAGTGGCAGAACTGATGGTGGTAGAACCCTGGACGAATCTTCTACTGCCGGTGATTACAGTTTTGTCCATTCCATTTTTAACGAACATCTTGTTCCTGAGCTTTTATCCGACCTCTACCTTCTCATTGTACACTCCTGCTTTCGCGTGGATCACCACTCTTTCTCCACGCCTCTCCTTCTCTCCCAATTTATCATTCTTCCCCCTAGGTTATCTCCCCTCTTTCTTTTTCTCTCTATGTATGGTTTCTTGGAACAGAGCTCCTCCCTTTGAATGCCACTCAATCTCTTCTTTTTTCATGACTAAACACCCTCTTCTTTCTCCCTTTTGGTCTATTTTTATCAAAGAAAAACCCTTTCACCAAAATTTCCTCTCCCTGAGCCTCTCTGCCTCGTCTACTTTAACATGTGCATTCCACTGCTTTGATCCTAATTATACTATGTTGAATAGGGTAGCTTCCAAGAGGTTCAGGTGGCAGAAACAAGTTTGTCTTCTCCTTCATTTTGTTTTCTTATATATATATATATATAGTTTTTACTTTGATTTATTATTATTATTTTAATTACTTAATCTTATTTTTAAGTTTTGAGTTTATTTAATTATCTCTCATTATTTATTTTTAATTTTAAATTGTTTTTACTTGAGGATGTCATTTGAGACTTTGTTATCCTTTTTAATTTTTACTATTTACTTAATTTTTAATTAATAAATAAATTAATTAAATAAATAATTAGATAATTAAGAATGAGGTATTCACACATAATATCAATGAAAAAGCCATGCATTTAATGTCTTGATGGATGTTAAACAATATAAGGATCTTTGGGACAGGGATCACCCCTTATAAAAGGCAATTACTATAGATTTTCCTTGCAAGCATTTGTGTCGTTGGATTGATTGAGTGATTAGTTTCTCACCATGTTGTTCATTTCCACTCAAAAAGCACTTATTCACTTGGAACGATATGTTTTGAGTCTTTTATTTTTGAAAATGTGAGTTCCTCAAGACAATGTCGCTCCATCATGTTTTTTATTTAAGAAAAAAAATCTCCACTTCTGACGGCATCACTTGGCTTAGTAAGGAAGTATTTTTTATAATTTTTTATTCTAAGCAGGCGTTCTAGCACTACAAATTTGTAAAAGATTAAATTGATACTAAAACAAAAAATGAAAGACTAAAATAATATTTTTCTCCTATAAAAAAAATGACAACTAGAATTGTATGGAGTATGATGACATTTATCCCTTCTGCGTTGTTTGATATGTTCATTTTTTACAATAGTGATGGAAATGGTTAACTTGTGCTTTCACGCAATCTTCTACCAAGTTTGTGAAACCTTCAAAATTTCACTACAATTGGCTGACGTGGAATTTATAACAAATGAGTATATGAAACAGATTAATCATTAAAAGCTTTATCCGACAACCTAATTTTTTTTTATAGGACACATCATTTAGTTCAAGTGAGGCAAGCTTTTATAATATGGCCCCAAATTAGACCCCTCCCCATTATATCATTTACACTCAAACTAGTTTATTTGCCTACATATACAGGCTTTTAAGAAAATTAGTCTATTCTCATATATGTATGTTGTCATTAATAGTGACTATTTAGCCTTACAAAATAATAATGGTATGATTCAACATAAACTTAAAGGTAATTCTATTTATAGCATTTAGTTATTATAAGAAAAAGAAAAATTAATATTAAGTCCTTATACTTTACTTTAATTTTTAATTTGATCTTTATAGTTTAATTTGATCATTGTGTGGACAATGATGTGGCATATATCTTGAACCCTACAGCCACGTGATTAACACAGCAACAAATAACTGTGGGAACAACGGTTAATACAGCAAAGAAGGGTGGGTCAATTTATTACTTTCTTTCCACTTTGAAAATTTTATGGCACGTTTAGTTTTAAGAAACTTTTGTGACGAAATATAAATGAGAATAAAAATGTAGAAATGAATAGAAAAGGTAAAGAAAAATAAGTGCGTTTGGTTATATTTAAAAAGAAATGACAAGAGTATAAATCAATTTGTTCGATATGAGAAATCAACCAAAGAAGCGAAAGAATTGATAGGAAAGCTACTATATTACTTTGAACAAAAAATTCTTATTATAACAAATTCTAAAATATAACAATTATTAAATCTTAGAAATAAAAAAAATTCTAAAAAAATAAAAGATATAAAGTAAAGAAAATTATGAAAATATATAAATATGTATATAACTTGGATTATATATATTAATATTTGATAGAATTTCCTATTTTAAGGTATGTTATATATTAGAATATTCAAAATTAAAAATTAAATATTTTCTAATTTTAAATTATATTCATTTCATATTTTATATATTCTATTATTATTATTATTATTATATTTATTATAATATTTATATATTATATAATACTTAATATAAATGTAATAATATATTACTAAAAAATATATGACATCTTCTTAATTAAATTATATATATATATATTAAAAAATAGATAAAAAGCAGCAGAGCACATCTCCCACTATGCTTTCTTCTGCAACTTTTCCTAGGTGGCTTGTCTTCTTCTCACCTATCGTCTTCTTCATCTTCTCTGTCCCTATTAGTCGAAGCAGGCAGATCAAAAAATTGTTGTGTTGGACTAGTTCTTGCAAATGAAAATTTCCTCTTCCAGTGTGGAGCGGTGCGAAGTCATCCTCTAGTGTATTGAAATGGTTCTTGCATATCAAAGTCTTTAATGGTGGGATTGAGTTAATTGCTTCTCGTCACCCAGTGCAGTTCAAGAGAGGAGACGGCGATTACTCAGCAGCAGTAAAAAGTGACATGATTATAGTACGATCTAGGGGTAATTTTGGGCTCAACATTTGGATTACCAGGTCAAGAGCAACTTTCCATCAGTATCAGGTGGGAAACCAAATTCCTTTACTTGGAGGAAAGAGGTTTCCAGAGGTAAAAATGTTTCCTTAAGCTTAATGTAAAGCAAACATAGGAACTGGAATTCTTTTTCAATTCCAAGACCAACTTTATTTCATCCAAATGCGGTGTTACTGTTCAATTTAGAATTGGTTTTGAGTCTTTGAAAAGTACTAATTTTGTTGAGATTCGTTTACCATAACTACACCCTCATGACCTATCCCACTTGGAAATGGCTTGAGGTCTCACCATCCAAACCCAGCTTTACTTTTTCATTTAAATTAATATTATAGACTATAGATAATTTTGGTTTGGAAAAAGAAGCTGCTTTATCTTGTTTCATACGTATACGCAAAATTTATATAAGTAGATATTTAAATTTTGAAATTATTTTAAAAGGGTTTTAAGCTAAAATTCTTGGGTCTGAAAAGAAAGCTTAGTCTTTAAATCTTTCAAAATTATTTTAAAATTTTGAGATCATTGCTAATAAATATTTTACTATAAGTTTTTGTTTTTGTTTTATTTTTTTTCCTTAAATAATCCAGTCTATTAGATAATTTTTAGTCTCTAAGTCGTATAAATTGTATTTTGGTAAGGAATAGTGCTTTACAGAAATGATTTCACTGTAAATTTAGTATCAAGACTTGCTTTGTGGGTCCAAGCTATAAGTATCGTGCAGAGTCACAGTTGTTTATATGACCTTGTCACGTTGCTATTTTTCTGTGGATCAAACCCTAAGATACCAATTTTAAATGTTTGCAATGAAGCCATTTCAGAATTGGCAAAGAAAGAAAGATTTACAGCATTATCTTTTTGTAGGCCCTACCCATATGTTAGGAAACAACTAAATTTCATTTAATTAATTAATTTTACGTCGCATAAATCTAAATTTCAATCTTCTTATCTCACCCTTAACACTTTCAACTTATGAAAGAGTTGACAAGCAATCGAACCACCATGAAAGAGTTGTTGCTGCGTTTTCCACCTTCCCCGCCCTTCCCTTTTACTGCATTAGCCACTCTTCTCACACTTATGTGTTGTAGTGTTGATCACATGGCTTCAGGGGGTCAAAATATATGCCACATCAGCTCTGTCATTCCTGTTGTCCAGTTTCGGATAGTGTTATAACGGCAGGGATCATTTCTTAAATGATTGTAAACTGTAGGCAGTGGTTTGGAAAAAAATTAAACTATAAGGACCAATTTGAAAATTGAAGCCAAGTACGGGACCAAATGATGAAGTTTTCCAAAAAAATAACCATACGTTCAAAATGTACGAAAATAATACCTTTAAGAGAAAAAAAAAAAAGCAAATCACCATGTTCAAAGAATTGTCCTTCCCACACTTCTCAATTTATAAATGACAAAGCCGAAGTATCTCTCCATCCTAAGTCAAAGGGATATTAAGATATTAAGATAGACCCAATCCTAGGACCTAGACCATTCTCGTGGCTTTACACCCAAACGAAATCATCACTCTGACAATTTATGCATTGCAGTCATAATTGTCTGCTGCATCAAGTGGGTGCTTGCATAATCCTACTTCAAATATATATAATTAACTTCTTCTCCATCATCCTCATCTTCTTCTTCTTCTAATTTCTTTGGAAAATCAAAACTCGCTGACCCAGAAACCAACACATGGCTAGTGAAAATCAGAAACTCCACATATTCTTCTTCCCTTTCCTTGCCCATGGCCACATGATACCTATTGTGGATATGGCTAAACTTTTTGCTTCAAGAGGCGTCAGAGGCACCATCGTCTCCACCCCCCTCAACCTTCCTCTGATTTCCAGATCAATAGAAGAATCCAAAGCTCTTGGCCATCACATCAACCTCATATCCATTCGATTCCCATGTGTAGAAGTTGGCTTACCCGAAGGCTACGAAAATGCCGACGCACTTTCTTCCCCTTCTATGTTTTCCCCCTTCTTGAGAGCAATGGCGATGCTTCAAGAGCCTCTTGAACAGCTCCTGCGAGAAGAACGACCAGATTGCCTTATTGCTGGCATGTTCTTCCCGTGGGCGACAGATTCTGCAGCCAAATTTGGGATTCCGAGGATTGTGTTTCATGGGACTGGTTCTTTTTCTTTATGTGCAGCTGGTTCTGTGAGACGGAACCAACCATACAAGGAAGTTTTGTCTGATTCAGAGCCCTTTGTAATTCCTAATCTGCCCGGAAAAGAGATTAAAATGACAAGGATGGTTTTGCCTGTTTACGTCAAGAGCAACGACGACACTCCCATTTCGAGAATGTTCGAGGCATGTCGTGTGTCAGTGGTGAGAAGCTTCGGGGTGATTGTGAATAGCTTCCATGAACTCGAGGGGATCTATGCAGATCATTATAAGAAGGTACTGGGAAGAAAAGCATGGCATATAGGCCCTGTTTCTCTGTGCAACAGAGAGAATGAAGAAAAAGCATACAGAGGAAAACAACCCTCCATTGAAGCACAAGAGTGCTTGAAGTGGCTCGACACGAAGAAACCCAATTCTGTTCTTTATATCTGCTTCGGAAGTAAAACAAATTTCACCGAATCTCAGCTTAAAGAAATAGCCATGGGTCTGGAAGCTTCAGGGCAAAATTTCATCTGGGTTGTGAGGAAGAAAGAAAAAGAACAAGAACAAGAAGGGAAAGATAGAGACGATGAATGGCTTCCGGAAGGATTTGAGAAGAGAATGGAAGGGAAGGGGTTGATTATAAGAGGATGGGCACCACAAATGTTGATTCTGGATCACCAAGCCACTGGTGGATTTGTGACACACTGTGGGTGGAATTCAACGCTCGAAGGAGTGAGTGCAGGTGTGCCCATGGTGACATGGCCTGTGTCTGCAGAACAATTTTACAATGAGAAGTTCGTGACCGAAGTACTCAAAGTTGGGGTTCCTGTGGGAGTTAAGAAATGGATTGTTAGTGTGGGAGATTATATAGAAAAGGCTGCGATTGAGAAGGCAGTGAAAGAGATTATGGAAGGAGAAGAAGCAGGAGAAATGAGAAACAGGGCAAAGACACTTCGGAGGATGGCGAGGGAGGCTGTGGAAGAAGGAGGGTCGTCTCACTCTGACTTGAACTCTCTGATTGACGAGCTTATGGGGTTTTCAAAATGAACACGATTCTGTTTTCTAGTTCGATTTGTACGTATTAAAGGTATTTTAACTTTCACGTAGTCACCGTAGTGTTTGGATCAGCCTTTAGGAAGAACGATGGTTGTGCGCCATAAAATCCACTTGTGAATTTCCCAGAATAGCTGTTAATTATATATACATTCAATATATGATAATTGTGTTTAAAAACACGTGTAAATCGTACTCCCTTTCAGTTGTTAATTGTCTTTCCTATTGTTGGTACAGAGATATTGGGTGGAGGGCCATCTTGGGCTGTGGGGTTAGGACGAAGAGATTCAATAACAGCAAGCAAGGCTGCAGCGGAACAGCAGATTCCCTCACCATTTGAGCCTATTCAAAACATCACTGCCAAGTTCGCTTCTAAGGGTCTTGACTTCGTGGACGTCGTTGTCCTTTCAGGTTCTTCTTCTTCTTTTTCTTTCTCACTTGGATTAAAAATTATATGGATGTACATACTTTAAATAAGATATTCCATTTTGGTTCTCTATTTTTTAATTAATTTTATTTAAATTTTTTGTAAATTAAAATTCTCAAAATAATTGTCTATTTTTAAAATCTGATTCAAAGTAGTCATTCCTGATCTGTCATGAATGTGTTATTTGTTTATTAATTGGAGAGAGGGACTACTTTGATTAGATCTTGAAAATGGAGGGTTATTGTGAAACTTCAAATTTGTGGAAGACCAAAATTAAACAAAACTAAAAAATGGATGATTTTGACACTTTGAATTCATTAAGGACCAAAACTAAAACTAAGTTAAAAAATGAATAGTCAAAATAGTACTTTTTTCCATAAATTTTATAAAATTTATTGTGCTTCAATGTCTTTGGAATCTAGTATTCACTAGGACAAATTTACGATTTGAAATTTTCTAGAGGAAAGGAAGATATGAAAGTTTTTTTTTTCTTTTTATCATTTCTAATTTGTCATGTTGTTATTTATAATAAGAATATGAAAGGTTATGTTTTTATAAAAATTTATATCCATATAAATTTTAAATGAGAAGTTGTGTTTGTCTGAAAAGTATATAATATAAAGTTTAAATGTAAATAAAATAATAATAATAAAAAGTAGAATAAATTAGAAATAAAAGTGATTGGATATGTTTTAACCCAAGGCACATGTAAATATTATTTATACTAAACGCTTCATACTTTCTTTGAAGTTCAAATTTTAAATTGTTATATGACTTTCATTTATATACAAGGATAGATTTAGAACTTGATTCCAAGAGAAAAGAACAAATAAGAGTAATTTGGTACATATTAACAAAAATCCATATTTGATAAATCATTAAATCTGTCACAATCCAACCAAGATGAGTTATTGGCGTAGGGAACGAGATAATCCTCGTCCTCGTAAGCCTAACAGACATATCAAAGAAAATAGAATTTGGTTGAACATGTTGAATTTTCATCCAATAAATCTAAGATAGAATACATCTATGTATATACCATTAGAATCATTTTCCTTCATATGTAGAAATTTTAGCAAAAACTCCCCTGAAATTTTTATAACAAATAATATGATATACAATAGAATAAAGAGCTCTGCTTTCCAATGTGTACACCAGACAACATAATCAATGCAGATACAAAATAGACAAGATACCTGTATGCAAGGGAGCCACTAAGTTCAATTACAAATTTACAACAAGAGCGTCTTGCTCTTGTAAACAAGCAAGGCTCACCAAATGATAAACACCTCGTATGCTCTTATTCAATAAGTGAGTGTTTTGAATTGATGTTGTAATTTGAAAAATATTAGATAATGTGTGATGAGTGAAAATTCAATGAGCAGATAATACTAATTATGCAAATGAAAGGACAATCTAGCAACGATAGAGTTTTTGAAAAACAACATATGTTATCTTAAAACCAAACACCTTCCATGGTTAATACAAACAAGACCTATTGCAAAAACCATTATAATCTTTCTTAAAGGCATCAACAACGAAAATATAGAACTAGTTCTAAATGAAAATGAATCAATACATTTGCAACATAAGGATATTCCAAATCCAATAGAATGCTTGGGAATATCCTACCAAACCATCATATATCCTAAAAACAAAACTTGCCCAAGGTTAGTATAATCAAAACATAGCAAATACCAGTCACAAGCTTTCAAGTTTGGAATATTTAAAATAACGGCTTTGGCCTCTAACAAAGTATAATAATAGTGGCATCATGCTTAATCATATTAGAATATAGATCGTAGTGTTCTACGACTAACGCCTACTATCATTAGCTATTAAGTCCTATATTCAATGTATTTCCTAACTTTCTTTTTAACATAAATTCACAATTAGAAAATCATAAATTCATAAATTTAGAATCAGACTTATTCTCAATGACAAATAAAAGTAATCCAAAATTCAAAATCCTAGTACATGAATAGAAAACCAAAGTACTTCTAAGTATAAAATAGAAAAGTTTAACAGTTCAACACTATTTTAACTCAAAAAACTCAAAATTAGATAAATTTAGAAATGCAAAGCCATGGAATCCATAGATCTAGAAATTTCAAAGTTTTTAGAGCATGCATATGATATTTATAATTCCATAAGCGTACCCTAAAGCACCAAGAAGTTCAAGAAATAACATTTTTTTAAAGGAAAGATTGCATAACTAGCATTATCTACTCACCTGAATAAGGTGCACAACTCACTTCTTTATCAGTTGGACAGAGTGCAATTGCTAAGACCTTACAATAAGAAAATACACCTTTAATATCCTATGCTAGCAAACATCTTTACTCTAGTAAATTCTAATGGAAATTTCCATATCAAATTAATTACAAGTGAATTGGCATTTTCAACTATTTTCATATTTTATTTCCTTTCATTAAGGTCACCATTATTCCCCTTAATTATGTTAACTCCTATAACTAGCACATATATACTCCAGGTTTACAACTTCAAAATTTGCTACCCTATCCACTTTAACTTTCTGTTAGTAGAATTATTTCCAACATCAGACATTTATGCTTCATAATATACATCTAACATTAGACACACTTATCAATCATCAACATCTATATAACCAATTCCAAATTAATTCTAGTCCCAATAGCTCATTTTATTACTTTTATTGCCCTTTAGTTATCCAACATTTCCAAATGGGTTAAACATTGTACAAATCATAACAAAAGTAACTATTTAATAACTATTCAATAACCAAAGTAACTACCATGAAAGAAGGTTTTTAATTTAGTGATCAAAACATAAAATTAACATGTGGGAATTGTTGGAATCTTATTCAAGATGAAAACCCCCAAGGAAATTTCCTAATTTGCATCATTCTTAAAAGAGTGGTGTTTCCATTATTAATACATGATTTCGCTTAAACCAATTCTATCTATCACAATACTCGAATTGTTATCATGTTGAGTGGCTATGAGGATAACATTTCATTTAATTCAAAACAACTTCTTAATTATGTTTTGGAGTTAGGAAGGTGGAAAAGCAACTTAAAAAAAAAAAAAAAGGTTAAATGATCATCTATTATGTTTAGATATATGGTCTAAACATTGCCTAACTTTGGATCTGTAACCATTCGAATTTGGTCCCCTTATGTTCCTCCTCCATTTCTATTTTGTATGTGTGAGATAGACACAAATTAGTCTCTACATCTTTAAGTAGAGCCCACTACTCAAGTAGGGCCCACTCACTTTGTGTCTATTTCTCTCTGACATAACAATATAATATAAAAGGAATAAAACTAAGAAAACTAAATATGGATGCTTTTACACCTAGCTTTTCATTCTTAAAGATGGTGTCTGTGTAGGTTGTTAGAAACTAGACCAGGAATCCATATTTATAGTAGAGCCAAAGGGGACCATGCCATCAATGGTTACCGTTACAATGGTAAGGGAATGAATACAAATGAATGCACCACTAGAAGATGAAAAATAAGGTCCATTAATGACAAGAGGAAGGAACAAACCTAAATGACTAAAAATCGACATTCTCCCACTTAGTCTACATCACTTAATAATTTCTGTATCCATGGCCATGTATATTCCAAATAGAAAAGCTAAATGCTCAAATCACAGTAATAAGTCCTTTATAAGTGAGTATTACCTTTTGTGAATAACAATGCATGTCGCTTCCTTAGCTTACCATAAGCTAATGAATAAACCCTATCCTTATTCTAGGTCTTCTTAATATTGTTTATTCTCTATATATAAATGTGCACAGAAGATGAGAAAAGACAACTCAAATAAAATAAATAAGAGCTTCATTACAATTGATCATAATCAAATACTCAATAAGAAACCAAGTCTCATTTTAGCTACATGATCCTTAAACTTTGTAGGTGACAAGCCTTTGTTAAGGAATCATCAGTCATGAACTTAATGCTTATGTGTTCAATGGTAACTTTATTTTCCTTGACATGTTGCCAAATGACTAAGTACTTAATGTCGATATGTTTACTTTGACTACGACTTTTATTGTTTAGTAAATAAAATGTAGCTAAATTGTCACAATATATTGTTAATAACCTTGAGATGGAATTTGCAATTTTAAGTAATAAAGCTCTTAAGTCATACACCATGTGATGTTGCCTTAAAACAAGATACAAACTCAGTCTCTATGATAGAAGTAGCAGTTAAGGTTTGCTTTATGCTTATCTAAGACACAGTTGCACCAGTAAGCGTAAAGATATAAGTGAATGTTGATTTTTGACAATTAATGCAACATAAAAAAAATCCTAATTAGACTAGCCAACTACGTTAGGTTCTTAATTTGCTTATACGTTAACATGTAACCTTTAATGCTTTTAACGTACCTCATAACCTTCTTTGCAGCTTCTAGTGATCCATTCCTAGATTACTCTAAAATCTACCCAACATTTAAATTATAAATACAATGTCAGGTTGTATATAAATCTCAGTATACATAAGAATTTCAACAATAAAAGCATATGAAATATTATGTATATGTTCCCTTTTTATGTCGTTTTTTAGGTATTGGCTCAAATTGAACATATTACCCTTCACAATAGGTGTTACAATTAGTGAGCAATCTTTCAACTGAAATCTCTTTAAGGCTTTGCTAATATAGGTTTTATGTGATAAATCCAAAATACGTTGAGTTCTATCTCTATGGATTTTAATGCCAATAACATAAGATGTCTCACCTATATATTTCATATCCAAATTCTTAGAGAGAGACTATTTCACCTTATATAGTAACCCTTTATCATTGGTTTCTAGTAATATGTCATCCATATATTGGACAAGGAAATATATTTTACTCCCACTGACCTTCTGTTATAAACATTGATTCATAAAATTCTTCATGAATTTAAATGAGAAGATAACTTCATGGAACTTATGATACCATTGGCGAAAGGCTTCTTTCAATCTATATATGGATTTCTTAAACTTGTAAAATAAATGTTAAGCCAATAAAAAACTTAATGAGATCTTAAACTCTATTGAACGCCATAAAATCCATCTCGTCCTTCACAGCATTAAGCCATAACTCAAATTCTCTACAGTTAACAGCTTGTGAAAATGTATTAAGTTATTTTTTTACTCCTACATTATAGTCATATTCTTGTAGGTATACAACATGGTCACTAGGAATTATTAACCTCCTAATCCTATTTGATCTACTTAATGCTAAGTCAACATTCTCTTTGAGAGCATGTTCTTCAACTAGTTGTTTAACAGGTTCTGGTGACTGGATAAACTTGGTGGTGACCAACAATTTATGGTTCCTTAGTAATTGGTCATTTGATACTCATTTGTACTTGAAGTGTATGAATTATAACTAATTTATCACTTGATGCAGAAGCTTGATCTTCCAAATGATTATTCACAAAATCTAAGTTCCAAGTTTGATCACTCCCATTGATCAAGTCATTCTTAAAAAAATTTTCATTTCTAGATTCTACAATCTTAGTGCTATGTGATGGACAATAAAACCTATATCCCTTAAGGCTTTCAACATACCCAATAAAGTAGCCCTTGATGATCATTGAGTCTA
The DNA here is from genome assembly GCA_037074485.1 of Delonix regia. NCBI lineage: Eukaryota > Viridiplantae > Streptophyta > Magnoliopsida > Fabales > Fabaceae > Delonix > Delonix regia. The sequence continues at coordinate 5,493,536 of CM073454.1, read as the reverse complement.
GTAAATCTGCACCTCAAACAACCATACTTAAATGCACTTATGTCTTGAACTCATTTCCAACCTTTCATTAATTCAAATAGTGTCTTTTCATACGACCTCTATTTGCTCTCACTATCACAGTTTATTTACCATATTATTTCTTTACTTCTGCTTTAAAATCCTTAAAGGCATTTAATGCCTTATTGTTGTCATTAAGTTAATTGAGATACAAGTATCATGAGTAATTATCAATAAAGATGATAAAATATTTTTGATTGCATAAGTCTATGTCTAAACTACATATATTTGTATGTATTTCTAATAAGGTAGAACTCATTTTAGCACATTTCTTGGTCTAATTAGTTTGCTTATCGTGAAAGTAGTTTATACAAGTATAAAAATTAGTGAAGTTAAGAGTATTTAATACTTATTCCTTTAATAACCTTGTGACCCTTTTGATTAAGATACGAGCTAGCCTACGGTGCCATAATATAGAGAAATTTTCATCAACAACACATCTTTTTATACCTATGCTATATAATCATGCACTATATCATGTGATAAACTATCTTGTAATTGAATTCAGAAAAGACCATAACTAATTGTACCATTTCCAAAAAGATTAGATTTATAAATTAACTTTAACATATCATTTGAAAATTTAAAGGAATACCCTAATAGTACAAGTTTCAAAATAGAAATCAAGTTTCTAGGGAAACTTGGTACAGAAATAGTCTTATCCAAAAGCAAAACAAAGGTAGAATTCAAGACCAATTTGTAAGTTCCTATATTTTCAACTAGTGAGCCCATCTTGTTGCCTAAATAGATGTATTGTTTACTTCCCTTAAGCTCATTTAGTGTATAAAACCCTATAAGGTATTTGAAATATAGATTGTAGAACTAGAATCAATCCACCATGTGTTATTATTAACATTTACCATATTAGATTCTTAAAAAAAAAAAAAAGTGAGATTCAATTACCTTTCTTCAAGTTAAGCCTTGAGTTTGTTGTGACCCTTCATTATGTGTCCTTTGTTCTTACCAAAAATAAAAATAATAAAAACTCTTGGACTCCTTTATAGTGTCATCTTGGATGAGTGCTTTGCCTTTTCATTTTCCCTTGGCTTGTTTCTTATATTTCCCTTGAGTTGTCACATGTGCACTATCCTGTTTTTGTTATGAGCCTTTCCTCCTTTGGAACACATATGGTTAGTACTTTATTGATTGACCATTTTTGTTTATGTGTGTTGTAAGAGATTTTGAAAGGGCCATGTTAAGGTGGTAGAGAATTTAGAATGAAGTACACCAGGAATTAATTAGGAATCTCAACCTTAAGTGTCCTTAATTGAGCTACTATATCCCTTATTTACATAATGTACTCTCACACACCCTTTCAAGCTAGTGAGCTTTATAGTGGAATTTTTACATTAGGGTACTTACTAAGACATTTTTAGAAGATTCAAATTCTTCCTTCATCAATGGTCTTTAGCAAGTCATGGATGTTTTTATGCTCTCCTATTAATCCATGTATACTAATAAAAATCATGAATTTGATGTACATCATGTTGAGGTGATTAGATTGCTCTCAATCAATGTCCATCCATCCTTGGAGAAGAATTTTCTCTTTTTGAATCTTATAATTATCCCCATTATATTTAAGAACTTGAAAGTTAAACATGTTGAATGGTTGTAAAGCTACATAAAATTACATGTTTAATCAATATTTTAGACAACTTTAAAAAATTCATATAATATGTTTTATCAATATAAAACATGTAAATTAAATATGAACCTAGTAGTAAATAAAATTACATGTAGACTAAGTTTTATTTAATTATGTTGATACACAAAATTATAAGGAAACTAGCAAATAATAAAGTCCACAATGACAAGAAGAAGATGGTGCGGGGGTTCTATAGGTTGTTGGAAACCAGACGCAAAGATCCATATTTATAGTCAAGTTAGAAGGAATCATGCCATCAATTGTTACCATTACAAGGATTGGGGAATGAATATAAATGAATGCACCATGAATACAAATGAATTCACAAATGAAAATTGAAAAATAAAATGCAATGATGACAGAAGAAGAAACGTACCCCAACGGCTAAAAAGTAACAAATGATGCAAAACGAAAACTTGTGCTCTGTCCATCTTTTTTTGACTTTGAAAATCTTACTCAAAGGCTTGCTGTCATAAAATTTTAGAAATGATTCTCTGCAATTGAGAATCTAGATGTTGGTGAATTTGATAAATAATGTATTGTTGGGTAAAAATTTAATTATCCAAACTTTAAAAAATTGTTAAAAATTATTTAATATATTTTAAAATCTGAAATATTAAATAAAATTCAGTGATCCAAATTCCATCATGTACAAAGAATTTGGATTCTCAAATATAAAGAATCTAAATCCCATTAAAATTTAAACAGGCAATATGAATTTTAAGTAGCATAACTTTTGATTTGGGTAGAACTTTTCAATTTATAATATCTCAAAAGAAAAGTACTATTTTGGTTATTTAATTTTTGTATTAGTGTGAATTTGGTCCTTTATAAATCTAAAGTATCAAAATAATTTTTAAAAAATTTAATATTAATCAAAAGTAGTCCCTCGTTAAGTCAATCATAATCTTTTTGAGTAATTACTTTTAATTATTATTAAATTTTTAAAGGCCTCTTTTCATATTACAAATTTATAAAAGATCAAATTCGCAGGAGAACAAAAATGGTCATTTTTTCAGCAAAAACTTTTATATTCAAGTCCAAACTAATTAATCGCATAGCCTGATGAAATCTAATCTTTGGCACAAATCCGGGCATTTTCATGACTTTTGGAGCCTCTAGTAACTTTCAAATGCGATGAATTATTTTATTTTATTTTTATTTTAAAAGTTAATTAGGCAACGTGTAAATGTCCTTTTCAACCTTTTGTATTGCAAGACTTTGATTAGCAACATTTTTTTAGGTGATATATAATAAGGACCCAAAGGATAAAAAAGTCAATTACATGAAAACAAATTGGGGTTAGATCAATTTGTAACATGGAAGCTGCCACGCAACTAGTATTAGGAAATCAAATAATGAGACGTGTAGCATTTTACATCTCAATAATTAATTAAAATAGGTAAATTTCCACTTTTGATTTTTAATTTTACTTTAAATTTCATTTTTGTCCCTTAACTTCACTTAATTCCAATCAAGTTCCTTAACTTCACTTTAGGGTTCACTTTTGTCCTTTAATTTTAGTTGGTTCTAGTTCAATCTCTAAAGCTCACATTAAATTTCACTTTCATCTTTAAAATTTATTCAGTTTCAATTTGATTTCTTAGCTTTATCTTATGTTTTATTTTTGTCTTGTAATTTGTTTTTTCTTAAAATTTGGCCCTTAATTTTATAAAAGCTATCAGTTCTTCTTTTTTTTTTTTTTTTCCAGCACCATTAAATTAAAATGATTTAAATATTTATGATTTGTGAAAATTTAAGAGTCAACACAATGAGAAAAGAAATTGAACAAGGAAAGCAAAGATAAAAAAAATTGTCTATCGAGTATCAATTAATTCAATTTGTGAAAGAATAAGAGATAGAATTGAACCTCCGTATTCATATAGAAATTACTGCATTAAATAGGGCTTACGCATATCAACGTAGATAAATGAAAAACATAAAAAAGAAAAGAGAAAAAAAATCACTTTAGTTGTTTTGAAAATTTAAAGTCAAACTAGAAGAAAATAAAATTCAGTGGCAAATGTAAAACTTAAAATAAAGTTAAGAAACTAAATTAGAATCACTCAAATAAAATTATGAGATAAAAGTAAAACTTAAGAGTTCATTAAAATCCAATGTAATTAAAGGATGATATTGAAACCTAAGATAAATTTAAGAGACTAAAATGAAGCTAAATGAAGTTACTTAAGGTAAATTGCTATTTAATTGCGGCATGATACAGATTGCCAGAATTAAAATTTCTTTTTACAATATAGATTGAGTTTTGTATGTCTGCCGCACAATAAAAATTAAGAAATAACATTTGAAAGGAATATGTTGATGGAGAAATTCTTCATTCAAAATAGAAAGGTACCCCACCACTGGGTTGGCTCAAGTTGGTTGGTAGTTGACATTTTAAGCTATGTTTGGATAGATAAGGAATGACAAAGAATGAAATAACTAAAATAAATAAATTTATGTTTAGATTTTTTTTTTAAGGTGAAATAAATTGGTAGGGGAGGAATATCAAGACTTTTCATTGCAATCTAAAACTCCAATTTTGGTATTCCTCCTAATCAAAGGGTCAATGATGGAATATTGTAGTCTAAGAAATTAAATTATTAATATATTCATATCTTATTACTAATATACCCATAATCCATGAATAACCATTGTAATTGTTACCACTTTATTTAATTTCTATCATTATAGTCATGACCTTTTCTTTTTTTTTACTTAAAATTTTAAAATAAAAAAAAGAGAGAATAAAAGAATCTACAATGTAGATTAGTTTATTTTATTTTTTCAATTTTTTTGTCAATATTTTTTTTTTTGGCTTTTTAAGTTCGTCTTTTAAAATTTTTTGAAGCAACATATATATTTTGTAATAAATGTATTAGACAAAAAAAAATAGACATGATAATTAGTAAATAAAATTAAAAAAATATGGATAGAAAAATAACATAACATTATATAGTGAACAATGACAAAATTATTAGTTATTCGTTTATGTTATAAGAGGGTAGTATTGGAAAAAATAATTAATAAGTGTCTTTCTTTTTCTTCATTAAAATTTTTAAACAACATATATACTTAAATCACTCCTCTCTATTCTATGTCATTTATTAATGATAACTTCATTCTATCTTTCCTTAAACTCTCAAATATAACTTTAGTTTGGTATGATGGCATTTTAAATCTGACCCATCAAGCATATGGGCCAAAAAGTTTAGAAAAATTGTAAAAAAAATTCTAAATAAAAATTTTCAATTATCAAGCTAAATATTTAATTCTTATATAAAAAAATTCATTCATATTGTTTATGGTGGACCAAATATTAAATATTAAAAAACAAAACAAAGATAAAAGTTATTCAAAATTATGTAAGGTCAAACTTTCATAAAAGAAAATTCATAAAACCTCATAAGTAGATTAACTTTCAACCTACTAAGTTAGACTATTTAACATTTAAGTTAAGTGGACCAAATTAGTTTAGCCATTTATGTTAAATGATATAAAAATTACAACCATTTTGATAGGTTAAACATATTTGACTAGGTAAGTCTATCCATTTTAATGACTGTAATTATAAATCCTAAATTTAATATATCAGTTATTTATAATGTCATTCATAATATCAATAAAAAAAGCCATGCATTTAATGTCTTGATGGATGTTAAACAATATAAAGAACTTTGGGACAGGGATCACTCCTCGTACAAGGCAATTACTGTAGATTTTCCTTGCAAGAATTTGGGCCGTTGGATTGATTGAGTGGTCAGCTTCTCACCACGTTGTTCATTTCCACTCAAAGTACACTGATTCACTTGAAAGGACATGTTTCGAGTCTTTTATTTTTGAAAATGTGAGTGGCTCAAGACAATATCCTTCCATCATGTTTTTTATTTGAGAAAAAAAAAATCTCCACTTTAGACGACATCGCTTGGCTTAACGAGGAAGTATTTTTTATAATTTTTGATTTCTTATGCAAGAGTTTTGGCACCATAAATTTATAAAAGACAAAAAATAAAAGACTAAAATAATACTTTCCTCTTATAAAAAATGACAACTAGAATTGTATGGAGTATAATGACATTTATCCCTTTTGCGTTGTTTGATATGTTCATTTTTAACAAGAGTGATACAAATGGTTAACTTGTGCTTTCATGCAATCTTCTACTAAGTTTGTGAAACCTTCAAAATTCACTACAATTGGTCGGCGTGGAATTTATAACAAATATGAAACAAATTAATCATTAAAAGCTTAATCCGACAACCTAAATTTTTTTATGAGACACATCATTTAGTTCGAGTGAGACAAGCTTTTATAATATGGCCCCAAATTAGACCCCTCATCATTATATCATTTACGTTGAAACTAGTTTATTTGCCTACGAATATACGAATATAGACTTTTAAGAAAATTAGTCTGTTCTTATATATGCACGTTTTCATCAATAGTGACCATTTAACCTTACAAAATAATAATGGTATGATTCAACATAAACTTAAAGGTAATTCTATTTATAGCGTTTAGTTATTATAAGAAAAAGAAAAATTAATTATTAAGTCCTTATACTTCACTTTAATTTTTAATTTGATCCTTATAGTTTAATTTTTTTCAAACTATTCCTTATAATTTATAATCATTTTAGAAATGGTCCGCCATTATAATACAGTCCAAAGTTGGATGACGAAGATGATGAAGTTAATGTGGTCGGCTTGTGTGGACAATGATGTGGCATATATCTTGAACCCTACGGCCACGTGTTTAACACAGCAACAAATAACTGTGGGAACAACGGCTGATACAGCAAAGTAGGGTGGGTCAATTTATTACTTTCTTTCCACTTTGACATTCTTACAGCACGTTTGGTTTTAAGAAATTTTTGTGGTGGGATATGAATGAGAGTGAGAATGTGAAGAAGAATAAAAAAGGTAAAGAAAGATAAGTATATTTGGGTGTATTTAAAAAGAAATAGAAAGAGTATAAATCAATTTGTTTGGTATGAGAAATCAATGGAAAGGAAAGAATTGATAGGAAAGTTACTATATTACTTTGAACAAAAAATTCTTATTATAACAAATTCTAAAATATAACAATTATTAAATCTTAGAAATAAAAAAAATTCTAAAAAAATAAAAGATATAAAGTAAAGAAAATTATGAAAATATATAAATGTGTATATAGCTTGGATTAGATATATTAATATTTGATAGAATTTTCTATTTTAAGGTATGTTATATATTTGAATATTCAGAATATTCAAAATTAAAAATTAAAAATTTTCTAATTTTAAATTATATTCATTTCATATTTCATATATTCTATCATTATTATTATTATTATTATTATTATTATTATTATTATTATAATATTTATTATAATATTTATATAATATATAATATTTTATATAAATGAAATAATATATTAATAAAAAATATATAACATCTTCTTAATTAAATGATATAAATATTAAAAAATAGATAAAAAGCTATAGAGCATGTCTCCCCCACTATGCCTTCTTTTGCAACATTTCCCAAGTGGTTCGTCTTCTTCTCACCTATCTTCTTCTTCATCTTCTTTGTCCCTATTAGTCGAAGCAGACAGATCAAAAAATTGTTGTGTTGGACTAGTTCTTGCAAATGAAAATTTCCTCTTCCAGTGTGGAGCTGTGCGAAGTCTTCCTCTAGTGTATTGAAATGGTTCTTGCAGATCAAAGTCGTTAATGGTGGGATTGAGTTAATTGCTTCTCGTCACCACAGTGCAGTTCAAGAGAGGAAAGGACGATTACTCAGCAGCTGTAAAAAGTGACATGATTACAGTACGATCTAGGGGTAATTTTGGGCTCAACATTTGGATTACCAGGTGAAGAGCAACTTTCCATCAATATCAGGTGGGAAACCAAATTCCTTTACTTGGAGGAAAGAGGTTTCCAGAGGTAAAAATGTTTCCTTAAGCTTAATGTAAAGCAAACATGAGAACTGGAATCCTTTTTCAATTCCAAGACCAACTTTATTTCGTCCAAATGCGGTGTTACTGTTCAATTTAGAATTGGTTTTGAGTCTTTGAAAAGTACTAATTTTGTTGAGATTCGTTTACCATAACTACACCCTCATGACCTATCCCACTTGGAAATGGCTTGAGGTCTCACCATCGAAGCCCAGCTTTACTTTTTCATTTAAATTAATATTATAGACTATAGATAATTTTGGTTTGGAAAAAGAAGCTGCTTTATCTTGTTTCATACGTATACGCAAAATTTATATAAGTAGATATTTAAATTTTGAAATTATTTAAAAAAGGGTTTTAAGCTAAAATTCTTGGGTCTGAAAAGAAAGCTTAGTCTTTAAATCTTTCAAAATTATTTTAAAATTTTGAGATCATCGCTAATAAATATTTTACTATAAGTTTTTGTTTTTGTTTTATTTTTTCCTTAAATAATCCAGTCTATTAGATAATTTTTAGTCTCTAAGTCGTATAAATTGTATTTTGGTAAGGAATAGTGCTTTACAGAAATGATTTCACTGTAAATTTAGTATCAAGACTTGCTTTGTGGGTCCAAGCTGTAAGTATCGTGCAGAGTCACAGTTGTTTATATGACCTTGTCACGTTGCTATTTTTCTGTGGATCAAACCCTAAGATACCAATTTTAAATGTTTGCAATGAAGCCATTCCAGAATTGGCAAAGAAAGAAAGATTTACAGCATTATCTTTTTGTAGGCCCTACCCATATGTTAGGAAACAACTAAATTTCATTTAATTAATTAATTTTACGTCGCATAAATCTAAATTTCAATCTTCTTATCTCACCCTTAACACTTTCAACTTATGAAAGAGTTGACAAGCAATCGAACCACCATGAAAGAGTTGTTGCTGCGTTTTCCACCTTCCCCGCCCTTCCCTTTTACTGCATTAGCCACTCTTCTCACACTTATGTGTTGTAGTGTTGATCACATGGCTTCAGGGGGTCAAAATATATGCCACATCAGCTCTGTCATTCCTGTTGTCCAGTTTCGGATAGTGTTATAACGGCAGGGATCATTTCTTAAATGATTGTAAACTGTAGGCAGTGGTTTGGAAAAAAATTAAACTATAAGGACCAATTTGAAAATTGAAGCCAAGTACGGGACCAAATGATGAAGTTTTCCAAAAAAATAACCATACGTTCAAAATGTACGAAAATAATACCTTTAAGAGAAAAAAAAAAAAGCAAATCACCATGTTCAAAGAATTGTCCTTCCCACACTTCTCAATTTATAAATGACAAAGCCGAAGTATCTCTCCATCCTAAGTCAAAGGGATATTAAGATATTAAGATAGACCCAATCCTAGGACCTAGACCATTCTCGTGGCTTTACACCCAAACGAAATCATCACTCTGACAATTTATGCATTGCAGTCATAATTGTCTGCTGCATCAAGTGGGTGCTTGCATAATCCTACTTCAAATATATATAATTAACTTCTTCTCCATCATCCTCATCTTCTTCTTCTTCTAATTTCTTTGGAAAATCAAAACTCGCTGACCCAGAAACCAACACATGGCTAGTGAAAATCAGAAACTCCACATATTCTTCTTCCCTTTCCTTGCCCATGGCCACATGATACCTATTGTGGATATGGCTAAACTTTTTGCTTCAAGAGGCGTCAGAGGCACCATCGTCTCCACCCCCCTCAACCTTCCTCTGATTTCCAGATCAATAGAAGAATCCAAAGCTCTTGGCCATCACATCAACCTCATATCCATTCGATTCCCATGTGTAGAAGTTGGCTTACCCGAAGGCTACGAAAATGCCGACGCACTTTCTTCCCCTTCTATGTTTTCCCCCTTCTTGAGAGCAATGGCGATGCTTCAAGAGCCTCTTGAACAGCTCCTGCGAGAAGAACACCCAGATTGCCTTATTGCTGGTTCGTTCTTCCCATGGGCCACTGATTCTGCAGCCAAATTTGGGATTCCAAGGATTGTGTTCGATGGGACTGGTTGTTTTTCTTCATGTGCAAGTGATTCGGTGAGACATTACCAACCCTACAAGGATGTCTCGTCTGATTCAGAGCCCTTTGTGATTCCTAATATGCCCGGAATCGAGATTAAATTGACAGATATGGTTTTGCCTAATTACGTCAAGAGCAACGACGACAATGAAATATCGAGAATGATTAAGGCAGGTCATGAATCAGAAGTGAGAAGCTTTGGGGTGGTTGTGAATAGCTTCTACGAACTTGAAGGGATCTATGCGGATCATTACAAGAAGGTACTCAAAAGAAGAGCATGGCATATAGGCCCTGTTTCTCTGTGCAACAGTGACAATAAAGAAAAAGCATACAGAGGAAAACAAGCCTCCATTGATGCACAAGAGTGCTTGAAGTGGCTCGACACGAAGAAACCCAATTCTGTTCTTTATATCTGCTTCGGAAGTAGAACAAACTTCACCGAATCTCAGCTTAAAGAAATAGCCATGGGTCTGGAAGCTTCAGGGCAAAATTTCATCTGGGTTGTGAGTAAGAAAGAACAAGAACAGGAAGGGGAAGATAGAGATGAAGAATGGCTTCCAGAAGGATTTGAGAAGAGAATGGAAGGGAAGGGGTTGATTATAAGAGGATGGGCACCACAAGTACTGATTCTGGATCACCAATCCACTGGTGGGTTTGTGACACATTGTGGGTGGAATTCAACTTTAGAAGGTGTGAGTGCAGGTGTGCCAATGGTGACATGGCCTGTGGCTGCAGAACAATTTTACAATGAGAAGTTTGTGACTGAAGTGCTCAGAATTGGGGTTCCTGTGGGTGTTAAGAAGTGGATTGTTAGTGTGGGAGATTATATAGAAAAAGATGCCATCAAGAAGGCAGTGAAAGAGATAATGGAAGGAGAAGAAGCAGAGGAAATGAGAAACAGAGCAAAGAAACTTGCGAAAATGGCGAGGGAGGCTGTGGAAGAAGGAGGATCGTCGCACTGTGACTTGAACTCTCTGATTAAAGAGCTTACGGGGTTTTCAAAATGAACAAGCAAGTGTTTTTCTACTTCGATTTGTATGTAATAATGGTACCTTTGAACTTTTACCAGATCTCTCTGATGTTTGAATAAGCGTTTATGAAGAACGATGTTTTGAGTTTGTTCGCAATAAAATGTATTTGTGAATTTCCGAGAATAGCTTAGTTAAGATCCAATTTTGCCAAAAGTCACTACATTAGCATAACCTTAAAGCCTGAATCCTCTATTTTGGTATAAAAATGAGATTATATTTAATTATAATAAATTATTAAATAAAAATTTAATGGTATATATTTATATTAAATTAATATAATTATTTGTAGTTATTTTATCTATAAATCTGAATTATTAAGTTTCCATCCAACAATTCATTATAATTAAATATGACTCTATGTTCCTACTAAAACTCTAAGTTGCTATTTTTCAAGTTAAGTTGCTTACTCAGAAAATCATTGCAAAATTACATTAATGGATCATATATTGAATATATTTACTAGGTGAGGACGTTAAATTTTAAAATATGTTAAAAAAATTTAGGACTAAATCTTATTTATTTTAAATGATCTTATTTGCAGATCCATTAGTTATGTATTTGAACATCAAGTTTTAGGGCAAGGCTAAAATTTTTTAAAGTAAATAACGTTGATCCAAGAGTTTTTTTAAAAATAGTTTTAAAATTTCATATCATTTATAATAAACAAAATTATCACTTGAGTAAATTTTTTAAAATTGTTAGCTTACCAAGTAACCTAAAATACGTTTTTTTTTTTTTTTTTTAACTTTTTTTAAGAAAAGAAGATATGTGAGAGCTAATGATAGTATTACAGCATCTCATTTTATCTAGCCATAACCGGTCAAAGGCTCAAAGTGTAAAGAAAGAAGGCTAAATTATCAATTTGGTTCTAATATTTGTTTTTTATTACATGATAGTCCATTATCATTTTTTTAAAATTATTCTATATTTGAAAAATTAAATATTTAAAGAATTAATTTAATAATTTTTATTTTTTAAGGACTAAATTAATTTAATGAAAAAAAAAGAGACTAAATATATATTTTTCTTATTTTATAAGTTGTTTTTTGTCAATAAATAATAAGTTGTGATATAATTTAACAGCCCAATTTAAACATTTTTTAATGCTTTAATTTAATTATAAGAAGATCAACGTTCAGCATTGTTGAATTTTTGAGGAATTAATTTAATATTTTATATTTTTTGCACTAAATATATATTTTTTTCGTGTATCAATATTAAATTCTTACTTCAAAGTGTACAGGTCAAGTCAATGGTTGATTTCATTTCTAAAGAGGTGCTTGTATAATAGACTAGTATACTCTATCCAATCCAAGGGGTTTGTTGCCAATTCGGATTATCTTTAGTTATTAAAATTTTTTTAATAATTGAAGATAATAAAAAATTAATATTTTATTAATATGAAATTAATAAAATATATTAAATTAAGAAATAATAATGTGTTAATTACCTGCAATTACTGAAAACTGAAGGTGATTCATTTTGATTTGATGCTATATATCATATAGGAATAGGACAAAATGCATTGCGTCATGAAGTACGTAAAAAAGGCAATTGCTTATGTCATGAATGGAGCATGCCATGTCCGTATAATGTTTCTCCTTTGGGTTAATTAATTTATAGGTTCCGTTCTTGAATGTCTTAGGCATTGTTTCAATATTATTTATTATATATAATAAATAATTTATAATGAGAAAAGTATTACATTGATTTTTTATTTTTATATTTTATAATAATTTAATCTCTTGTTTTTAAAAAATGACTCTTAATTTATTTCATCTTTGATTTTTATAAAAAAATAATTTTCATTGGTTTCTTGGCCATCACGTTCAATACTTGCCAATCAAGGCATACCGAGACCTAGTAAGAGTGTTCAAAGGCAATTGGACTGGAATTTGACTCGGTTAAAGATTAGGATTAAAAAGTATGTCAGGAGATCTAATCTGATTGGACATAGTCTAATAAATGGTTATGATTAGGTTAGGTTTAGGGTTTAAGTCTATATTTTTTTATTTAAAAAATTATTTTTAATTAATAAAAAATAATTTTTTAAAATAAAAAAATAAAAAATTAAGATATGAATGTAAAATAATAAAATGAAAAATTCAAAGGCATGCTTTTATATATATATAAAATCTGAAATATTCTAAGCTAAAATTAAAGGTATAAGATTTGGATTTCACTTGACTTTAAATTAAGTTTTTTTTTAATAGATTTGAGATTTGATTTGATTTAATTTTAGTTCAGAAAATAATTAGGTCAAATTAGATTTATATATTATTTTTTTAAAAAATTTTATTTTATAAAAATAAATTTTTATTAATAAAAAATTTAATATTTGAAATGAATAAAAATGGAATAAAAAGTTATGGTTTAGAATAAAAAAGGTAATTAAAATTTAAAAAATATTAATATTTTAAAATTTTATATAAATAAAATAAAAATAAATTTAAAACATAAAAGCAATAACTATGCTCGGTGTGAACTTAAAACCTAGCTCATTCTAGTTAAATTTATAAGTTTTTTTTATTTTGACCCACCTCAACCAGCGTGATATGCCCAAATTGAATCGAACCAATCATACCAATGTACACACCTAGTTGAAATATGTTATCTGATCATTAATAGTTTATGTTGCATTGAATTAGACAATCAAATTTCTTTAATAACAAATGTATTTAATAATAAGAGAATAAAAAGCCTAAGATTATAGTAATAGATGAGATATCTCAATATAAATTAGAGGTTAAAATAGTATTATGATCCTTTAATTTTATTTATTACTTTAAATTAGTCCAATAAATTAGAAGCATTTTATAATTATTATTGAAGTTTTAAATTTTTCTTCAAATTCCTCCTTTAAATATTTTATATTGGAGGAATCCTTTTGAAATACTTCAAATTTAAAGAATCAATTTTAAACATTACAATTTTAAATGATCAATTTAAAATAATAAATAAAATAAAAGCATTGTGTTACTATTTTATTATTTTTCTTTTTTTATTCTTCTCTTACTCATTTTCTCTTTGTCCTTTGTTTTCCTTCTCTCACATATGTTCTCTAGCAAAATGGATGTCTCAAAATTTTTTATATAAAAAAGATTACTTAACCAAGATATTATGAGAAATGTTACAAAAGTCTAGATGATTCCTCTCCTTTATTTCACTTGTTCATACTCTACTATATTTCATATCTACCTCTTTCTTTATTAATTCATCATTGTATTGTGTAGTTTAGTAAAGTGAAGGAAAGTGATAGAAGCAAATGAATATTTTAGAAGTTTTTCATTCTAGTGGTGAGAAAATAACATTAATAAAAAAATAGAATGTTAAGAAAGAGAAATAAAAAGAAGAAGGAGGGAAGGGAAGAAAATTAAAAATAAAAAGAAGAAAAAATTAGTTAAATATCACGTAATAATGAAAAAAATGTTAAGATATATTGTGATTCTCTTATTTTATTTATTTCTTTAGGTTATTCTCTTGAATATTTTAAGTATTAAAAAAATCCTTCAAATTTTAAATTCATCCGAAATTTCCCTTCTAGTTTTTTTTTTCTTTTAAATTTCCAATATAACTCAAAGAATTTGTTGTAGGGATATAACCATTAGCTGGAGAGGCCTTTGTTTTTCAATTTAGATTTGTTATGCTCAGTATAGGATGTATGAATCAAATGATTAGTAATAAAAAAAATGTATAATATGATGATTCAAATCAAATTTAATAACAGCATGTGATCTAAAATTTAAATTTAACAATTTATATTTAGAAAATTGTGTAATCTAACAATAAATAATTTAAAAAAAAATTATAGTACAATTGAATTAAGCTAAACTATTTACTTCAGGAGACCCATCATTGGGGAATCCAATGTCTTATGATAACTTTTCTTAAGAAATTTAATACTGGTTAAAATTAAATTATTGTTCAAATATTTACTTAAATCTTTAAATCTATGTCAGAGCTTACAATAAAGAATATGCTATCGGTTAGAGGTATATAATATTTAAATATCTGTTATTTCATTCATCATAGTATATCACAATGATATAAGTGTTCTTTCATTCTTAATCTTGATATGTGAACTAAGACACCCACAAATCAAGAATGAAAACAACAATCTATTATTGATACAAATGGAAACACAATAAAAACTATGTTGAATTTTGAAAAAGCCATCATTGAGAAAAAGACCCGCGCTCTTGAATCAAAGCATTCAAGTCCAAGTAAGATGATCCGCCTTCTTCCACAGCCTCCCTCGCCATCTTCCCAAGCTTCTTTTCTCTGTTTCTCATTTCCTCTGCTTCTTCTCCTTCCATTATCCTCCTCACTGCCTTCTCAATGGCTTCCATTTTAACACTATCTCCCACCAATCTAACCCATTTCTTCACTCCCACGGGAACCCCAATTCTGAGCACTTCAATCACGACCTTCTCATTGTAAAATTGTTCTGCAGAAACAGGCCAAGTTACCATTGGTACGCCTGCACTCACTCCTTCCAGCGTTGAATTCCACCCACAGTGTGTCACAAATCCACCAGTCGATTCGTGATCTAGAATCAGCACTTGTGGTGCCCATCCTCTTCTAATCAACCCTTTTCCTTATATTCTCTTCTCAAATCCTTCTTGAAGAAAGTCTTTATCTTCTTCTTCTTTGTCCTTCTTGCTTCTCCCAACAACCCAGATGAAAATTTTCCTAGATGCTTCTAAACCCATCACTATTTCTTTCAATTGAGATTCACTGAAGTTTCCTATGCTTCCGAGGCAGATGTAAATAACCGAATTGGGTTTCTTCGAGTCAAGCCATTCCGAGCATTCTTGTTCATCAATGGAAGCTTATTTTCCTCTGTTCACCTTTTCTTTTGTGTCTCTATTGCATAATGAAACAGGGCCTACATGTTAAGAGGTCGGCACCATTTAGGTGCATGTTGAGTATGTTCGATGGCCAATAAAAAAAAGGAAAAACTTTTTAATCAATATTTTTAGTTTAATCTTTTAAAAATTGTATTAAAATTTTTTATCCATCCTTATAAATAGAGAGAATCAAAACTTCATTTCTCACTGTCAAGAAAAAGAACAATCCTATATAGAGAAAGTTATGAGATTAGTATTCTGTTAGCAAAAGATATAAAAATATTATATTATTCTTGTTATATAGAGAGAAGATGTAACTTTTATTTTTCTCATAGTGAAACACTTACTTCCTTGTCTATGATTTTTTACTCTATTAGATTATTCTTGCTATATAGAGAGAAGATGTAACTTCTATTTTTCTCATAGTGAAACATTTACTTCCTTGTCTGTGGTTTTTTACTCTATTGGAATTTTTTCACGTAAAATTATGTGTGTCATCTCAAATTATTTGCTATAGTTTTGCTTCAATCTGATGTCTATTTTCTCTATAATTGGTATTAAAGCCTATTTGGGTGTGTTATTATCTATTTATTATATGCTTTATGATTGCCACTGATATAATGGATCATCTACATAAAAAAATAAGTAAGATTACTTTCGCCCATTATAAGATATTGGATACTATTCAAGTCTATGGTGTATTATTCATACGTACAGTTATTATTCATAAAAAATGGGAGGAGTTATTTTTGCTCACGAATAGACTGTGATTAAAGCAATAATGGTGAAATTTGATATTGAAAAGTTCAACGGCAGTAATTCCTCACTATGGAAGTTAAAGATAAAGATTATTATGAGAAAAGATAATTGTCTTGTGGTTATCAGTGAAAGACCAATAGAATTTATGGATAAAAATAAATAGAACGAGATTGACAGGAATGCAATTGCGAATCTTCATCTAGCACTTGCATATAAGATATTGTTAAACATAGAGGAGAAGACAATGACAAAAGAAATTTGGGATCATTTGACCAAATTGTACGAGGTCAAGGCACTATACAACAAAATTTTCCTTAAAAAGAAAACATACACTTTGCCAATGTTCGAAACTACTTCAGTGACAGAACACATCAACACTCTAAATACTCTATTTTCTCAACTCACATCGTTGGGTCACAAAATAAAGGTGAAGGAACATGCTAGAATTCTACTTCAAAGTCTACCTAATTCCTATGACTAACTCGTCATCAACCTAACCAATAATGTTCTTATGGACTACTTGGTTTTTTATGGCATTGCACTGACTATTTTGTAAGAAGAAAACTGATGCAAAAACAAGGAAGATAGGTTGATTTGTTTACTACAAGGATGACAGTGACAAGAGGAAGATCAATAGAATGTGGCTTAAGTGAGAGCCAAAATCAAGATAGATCAAAATCGAAAAGCAAGAAGAATATCAAGTATTTCAATTATAATAAAAAAGGACACTAAAAAAATGAGTGTTAGAATTTGAAGAATAATATAAAGGCCAAAGGCAAAGATACTGAGTCGTCAAGTGATCAGGGATGCATTGCAAGTACCTCAAATGATAGAGAAGTCTTATACAACAAGGCAACAACAGTTGCTAATGGCAGAAAAATGTTCAATGATATCTAACTTGTAGACTCAGTAGCAACATGGCATATGACCTCACGGAGAGAATGGTTCCACTATTATAAACTTGTCTTTGGAGGATATATGTTTATGGGAGATGATCGTTTCTTAGAGATTGTTGGAATAAGCTCCATCAAACTAAATATGTATGATGGTACGACTTGCACCATCTTGGAGGTTCGACATGTGAAAGGTCTAATGAAAAATCTATTGTCATTAGGACAAGTTAATAGCAATGGGTATAAAACTCAGGTATAGGATGACATTCTGAAAGTCATTAAAGGCACGCATGTAGTTATGAAAGCAAAAAAAATAGTGGCCAACTTATATATGCTTAAAGAAGAAACACAACAATAAGGAAGTCTTAATTCAGCAGCTGAGGAATCAATGATATCGTGAAACCGAAGACTTGGCCACATGTTAAAACGTGGATTGAAAGTTCTTACAGAACGAAATTTTCTTCCCATACTCAAAAAGGTTTCTCCACCTTTTATGAGCATTGTGTTACAAGTAAACAACATAAGTTGAAATTTAACAACTCTAAAGAAAAAAGTAAAGCTATCTTAGACCTAGTGCACTCTTATGTTTGGCAAGTACCGGTCTTACCCCTGGGAGGAGCAAAGTATTTTGTGTCATTCATCAATGACTATTGCAGGAGATGTTGGGTGTATCCAATTAAGTAAAAGAGAGATGTGTTTATAATTTTTAAAACCTATAAAACGCATGTGGAGCATGTATCAAAGAAAAGGATCAAATGCTTGAGATCAAACAATGGAGGATAATACACTAGTAATGGATTTAATACTTTTTATCAACAAAAATGTACCAAATGGCAATCCATCATGACGCACACTTTACAACAATATGGAGTGGCAAAGAGGATGAATATGACTTTGTTGGAAAGGACAAGGGTAATGTTAAGAATTGCTAGATTAGCCAATTTATTTGGGTAAAAGTAGTCAAGATAACTTATTACGTGATCAATCAGTCACTATCAAATGCAATTGATCTGAAGACCACAACAGATATGTAGACTAGGAAGCCAACTGATTATATAAAGCTCTATATGTTTGGAAGTCTATTATATGTGACGTACAATGCCTAAGAAATTAAAAAGTTGGATCCAAAATCTAGAAGTTGCTTATTCTTAGGATATACTGATAGAGTAAAAGGGTATCGTCTGTGGGATCCCATTAACTATAAGGTTATGGTAAGCATAGATGTCATCTTTCCTGAAGAAAAATAACATATATATAGAGGTAATAACATTTCAAAAGAAATAATAGAGACCACTATAGTGCTGATTGAAGGAGAAGAAAATAAAACTGAAGTACCAGCTTCTTCTGAAGCAGCACCAAAGTACGATAAATAAGAATAATCTGAACTTGTGACTCCATAAGTTTGACGATCAACTCGAGAGAGGAAAGAACTGGTTTGACACTCAAATTACATTATAGAAGAAAATGTTGCATAACGTCTACTCACAGAAGATGGAAAGCCTTTAAGTTTTTGAGAGGCTATGGAAAGCTCAAAAGCTTCTCTATGGTTAACAACAATGCAAAAAGAAATTGAAGCCCTCCATAAAAACAAGACATGAGATCTTGTTCTACTACCAAAATGACGAAAGGCCATCGGGAACAAATGGATGTACAAGATCAACAGTACTAGTAATGATCAAGTTGAACGATATCATGCTAGACTAGTAGTAAAAGGATTTGCTGAGAAAGAAAGCATTGATTAAAATGATATATTTTCTTTAGTTGTTTGACTCACAACAGTTTAAGTGTTCTTAGCAATGTGTGCTACACTTGACTAATATCTAGAGTAGTTAGATGTAAAAACTGCATTTGTTCATGGAGATCTTGAAAAAGAAATTTATATGCTCCAGCCATAAGGTTTAAAGAAAAAAGAAAAGAGAACTTGGTTTGCAGGTTGAACAAATCTCTATGTAGTTTCAAACAGATGCCAAGATGTTGGTATAAGATATTTGATCCCTTCATCATGAGCTTTAGATATAACAAACTTAATACAAACTCTTGTGTATATATCAAGAGGTTTAACATAAATGATTTCATTATTTTGCTAGTGTATGTAGATGTCATGCTAGTAATAGGCCCCAATAAAGATTGCATCAATGAATTGAAGACACAATTGGCTAGGAAATTTGATATGAAGGACTTGAGATTGATAGACAAGATTCTAGGGATGCAAATTCACCGTAACAGAAATAATAGGAAGATTTGGCTTTCTCAAAAAAATTATTTAAAAAAGATCTTACGATGCTTCAATATGCAAGATTGTAAGCCAATCTCTATCCTACTTCCTATTAATTTCAAGTTATTCTCAAATATGAATCCTAGCAGTGAAGAAGGGAGGAAGG
This sequence comes from Delonix regia, assembly GCA_037074485.1. NCBI lineage: Eukaryota > Viridiplantae > Streptophyta > Magnoliopsida > Fabales > Fabaceae > Delonix > Delonix regia. The sequence continues at coordinate 5,473,942 of CM073454.1, read as the reverse complement.
AAATGTCTCGAGTATCATACATATAAGCAATGGGTAGCATAATATTCACTATGATTTGCCTAAGACTAGACATTGTACAAGCAGTAGGATTGGTTAGTCGATGTATGGCGAATCTTGGTCGAGAGCATTGGAATGTTGTATAAAGGATTCTAAGATACATTAAAAGGACCACAAATGTTGCATTGTGTTATAGAGGATTATATTTCATCATCAGAGGCTATACAAATTCAGATTTTGCAGGTAATTATGACAATAACAAATCCACTAGTTCTTATATGTTTACTCTTGCAGGCAAAGCTCTAAGCTGGGTTTAAAAATTACAACTTATTATGGTCACTTCAATGAATGAGGCAGAATATATTGAGCTACATAAGCTAGCAAAGAAGCAATTTAGTTGTAGATATTATTAGAAGAGCTTGGCTACAATCTGAGAAGATTATACTAATATGTGATAATCAAAGTGCTCTCCAGACAAAACACATACGAATTCAATATCACTTTGTTCAAGAAAAGGTGGAAGAAGAAAGTGTAGATATGTAGAAAATCCATACTAAAGATAACCTAGTAGATGCACTAACAAAATCAGTGAACACTGACAAGTTCATATAGTGTAGATTTTCTATTGGCGTAGCAAAGACGTGAGCAACAAAAAATGGCAAGGGAAAAAGAATGATGTAAAGATTGATTGATTCTCAATCAAATCTTCTAGTGGAAGATTGTCAAAGGGCAACATCATTTAGTCGTATGTTAAGTATATTAGGTGGCTAACCAAAGAAAAAGAAAAATTTTATTTTCTATAATTGTAGTTTAATCCTCTAAAAATTACATTGAAATCCTTCATCCATCCCTATAAATAGATAGTTTCAAAACCTCATTTCTCACAATTAAGAAAAGATACAATTTTATATATAGAGAAAGAAAGTTGTAAGATTAATATTCTCCTATTAATAAGAGATATAAAAATATTGTATTATCTTTACTGTAGAGAGAATGTATAACTCCTATTTTCTTTATAATGAAACCTTTTTTTTTCTTATATATGATTTTTCACTCTATTGAGATTTTTACACATAATTACAGTTTTGTTTCCCTTCTTATATCTATTTTCTTTACGCTACATGCCATGCTTTTCTTCCATGTGACTTTTGGTACTGATCTGCGTAGACCTGCTCCAGTTCGTAGAAGCTATTTGCACCACCCCGAAGCTTTTCACCTCTGATTCTATACTTTCTTTGCGCATTATCGTCAGTTCACTATCATCATCGTTCCTGACAAATTCCAGCAAAACCATCCTCGTCATTTTAATTGCTCCGTAAGTTGGGGATCACAAAGAGATATGAATCATATGAAACATTCTTGTAAGGCTGGTAAAGTCTTTTGCATTCATTGGCAAACAGAGAGAAAAAACCAACCCCATGAAGCACAATCCTCGGAATCCCGAATTTGGCTGCAGAATCTGTCGCCCAGGGGAAGGACGCACTGGCAATGAGCAATCTGGGTGGTGTTGGAGCCAGAGTTGGTCGAGAGGCTCTTGAAGCATCTTCGTTGCTTTGAAGAAGTTTACAAATAAGGATGGGGAAGGGATTGAATCCACAGTTTCGCAGCCTTCTGGTAACCCGGCTTCGGCACAGGGGAATTTGATGGTTACGATGTTGATGTTGGGATTCGCAGGAGTTTGGGGTTTTCCTATGGTTCTTGAAATAAGAGGGAGGTTTAGTGGGGTGGTGACAATGGTGGCTCTGACTCCTCTTGCAGCGAAAAGTCTCGCCATATATACTGTTGGCAAGATATGGCCATGACCAGGGAAGGGAAAGAAGAATATGTGCAGTTTGTGATCTTCGCAGTTCATAGTTCTGGATTAGCGAAGGTTTGATTTATCAGTGAAGGGGTAGTGAGAAATAAGAAGAAGTGCTAGTTTCACGGTCAGGGGCTCATGGCAAGTTCAGATCTTTCATATAAGGGTAGGCGAGAAATTAGATGCTGGAAGCTTTCATAGAGACAGGAGTTTTGGCTTTTGACACGTACGATGTTCTTTCTGGAGGCATTAATTGCCTCAAACCCCATGCCATCATTTAAATTTTCAACGTTTTTGAATTTTTTAAAATTCTTTTAATATCAAGAGTGGTCTTGGAAGGAGCACTATTGAATAGCAATTTGGAGAACTTTTTTAGAACAACTGCAGCGCTTCAAGTTGCTGCAGTTTGTTTTTAAAATTGTAATATACATTAGTATAAAAATATATTTTTGATTTCTCACTTATTTAAAAATTATCATTTTAATCCATCATTCATTTAAATACTAAAAATAGTCATTCACTAATTGAAAAATATTACATTTAGTTTTTTATATTTCAAAAAATTATTAAATATAATTTTTTACTAAACTTTAAACTCTAAATCTAAGAAATTAAATTTAGTATTTTTTTATAAAAGTGAGGAATTAATTGTGATATTATCAAATAAGTAGTGGACCATTTTAAATATTTCAATAAGAGAAAAAAATAATAATTTCATGATAAATGAAGTACCAAAAAGTATATTTTACTCTACACATTAATGTTAAAAAAATGCTATTTTGGTCATTATTTTTGTGTCTTATGCCAATTTGGTCTTTTATGAATTTAAAATGTCAAAATAATTCCAAAAGTTTTTTAATATTTATCAAAAGTAGTCATTCATTAAGTTAATTATAACCCTTTTGAGAGACTACTTTTAATTAATATTAAAATTTTTAAGGATAGTTTAGGCATTAGAAATTTTTAAAAGATCAAATTGACATTAAGATAAAAAAGTGAGAGACCAAAATAGTCATTTTCTCCTTGTTGTTTTACAACTCTAATATATAAAGGAAACTACCAATTTCTTTCGACTCCTTTCATTGTTATTTGCCATGCTTTTGTTACATTGTTATTAACCATAATGATAAATTGCCTTGGCACTAGAATTTAGTGGAGGAGAAACGATGCCTTTTGCTTAGGGAATGGACCTTCGTTGTATTAGGGATTTTGTTCAACAAATGCCAGTCATGTTTAATGGTTTGTCAGTGAGGAGAATAAGAAGGAAATTTCTTCATCACTCAATTTATATACGTAGATCACTCTTAACGCGTGCCCTTCATAGTTTCAATTTTAGTAGTTTGCTCACTCTAATTTTCAATAGATAGTAAATAGCCTCTTCCAATCAAATGTTACAAACTTCGACAAGAAGTGTAGTTATTCGTAATATTCAAAATATGAGAATAATTTCATCTATTACCAGCTTGTTGTATTAAATTAATAAGATTAAAATAGTATTATGATCCTTAATTTTATTAAATTTAAAATGTTTTAAAATAATTATTTAAATTTAAAATTCTAATATATTATTGTCATGTGTAATATTCAAGAAATAAATTTATATTTTATAAGATGATTTTAAACCATTTCAAAATCAATAAAGGAAAAAATCATAATGTTCTTTTAACCTATAATTTTATAATGTAAAAATGATCCTTTAAAAATTTCAATATTAATTAAAAATTGTCTTTCAAATATTAGAGTTGGTTTAACGAAAAACTACATTTGATAAAATTTAAATTTTTTAGAGATTATTTTGATATTCTTAATTTATAAATAACTAAATTGGTTTTGAGAAGAAATATGAAAGATCAAAATACTTTTTTTTTCCAACACTATTGTATATTACAATTTTAAAAACAAACTGCAGCGACTTGAAGCGCTGCAATTGTTCTAAAAAAGTTGTCAAGTGAAGACCGCCATTGATATTAAAAAAAATTTAAAAGAATTCAAAAACACAATGATGGAAATTTAAATGACGACGCAATGAGATAATTAATGCCTTAGAAGAGTTTTTTTTTTCTACTTTATTTAATTTCATAATAAGTTATGAATTCTATCCTTCCTTGTGTAAAAAACTCTATTATTATTATTATTATTATTATTATTATTATATTTTGAGTAAATTATGATTTTAGTGCTTATAATTTAATCCAATTTATAATTTGATCCTTATTGTTTAAAAATTTATAATTGAATTTTTATAGTGTACAAATATTTAATTTAGGTTTTACTGTTAAAATAGTATTACTATTTTATTAAATTTTATTGACGTTACTAAGTATATACTATTTTAATTACACCTATTTATGTTAATAAAAGAGTTGAAACTAAGATAATAAAACAGAATTAACTTACATTGACAAAGTATTAATAAATGTGTATGACACTAAATTAAAAATTTCTAAACTTTAAGAGTTAATTACAAATTTTTAAACAATAAGAATTAAATTAAAAATTAAGTAAAAATATAAAGCCAAAAAGTATACTCTTTCCTTAACTTTCTATAAATTAAGTATTCTTAGAAACATTTCTATTTGTATATATCCATATTATTGTATATGTATATGGAACTTTAATATTTTTCATTTTTAAAATTAATATAAAATAAAAACAGTGTGTTTAAAAAGATATAAATATAAAATATGATTTGAAAAATGTTAACATAAATATATTAATTGGTTAATTTTTGGTTGTATTCAACATTTTGGGAAGTTAAACGTTAATTTTATTTGAAAAGAATTATGTTCAAGCATCATTTGTTAAAATATTATCTTAATCTTTTAATAATCAATACTGCATTGAATTAGCTTATCGATAACTTTTAGGAAAAGGATATAAAAAGAAGAAAGGAAGAGTTTCATTGGGTGAATTATATTAATTAATTTGAGTTTTAATGAAATTGTATGAACTATATGAGACGCATTCAGACGAATCTCAAACTCAACCGTGCAGAGTAAGGAGACATTGTTGAAGTGAACTTGTTCACGTCACTTGTTGATTTCATTATTAATTGTTTTTGTATAATCGAATTGAATATTGTGTTTGCCGCCAAATATTAATCTAATATTCAATCTTGTTCTTCTTCAGGATTTGCATATATCTATTTAAAATGATTTGTTTGGTTTATGGAGTATTTAGAGTTGTTAAAACTGGTTAAATTGGATTCTTGTAGCCCATTATTTTAGTAATTCTGATTGAAATCTTTTAGTTATTTAATATAAGTTAATTAAACTAATTCGATTCGCGAGATTTGACTAGGTCGGTGGGTTGGAAAATAACACCAATTGAGAGATTTTGTAAAATTCTTTTTACAAAAAGTTTAATATTTCACAATATTAAGTGATTTTTATCTTTGTTTTGTTTTTATAAATTTAATATTTGATCTAATGAATAAATTTTATATTAAAATTAATATTTGAGTTGACGATGGAATATTTTTATTTCATGATTTTTGTGTAAATGATTTTTTTCATATTCTCTGATGGATTACACATATTAACTCATTTGATTTATCTTAATTTAGTGAGTAAATATACTAAAGTCGACCCTAATCCTTAATTAAGAAATTATAAATCTTAAATTCTAAACTTATTTTAATAGTTCTAATTTTTTCTTTGGTTTTTGTAAAAGTTTTATTTTCAGTAATTTCTTAGCCATCACATCAAGACTTTGAAGGAAAGGCATATTGGCATTGGTAATAATTGGAAATGATGAGATTGGAATCCTCTACTACAATATGTGGAAAATAGAGAGCATTCTCTCAACAAAAATGGACATTTAATTTTTTATTTTAATTTTAATCTTCTCTCTATTACGGCATTGTCTCGTGTGAGTGTTCTCTGTTATCTACATATTAGGAGCTGAGGATCTAGATTCAGGAATAGTGATATCTAAGACATAGTTTATTTAAAACTATGCAAGTAAAAAAATTTTAATTCTTTAAATTATTTTTATCACATTTTAATTATATAGTATATTTGACCATGGAAATTTTATTTTTGACATATTTTTTATGACTTCTTACTCTCTCTCTACCTTAGTATTCAATTACTATGAGTTCCATCCCCTCTAATAATACTGAAGTGGTATTTCTATAATAAAAATTTAGAGTTATTGAATTTAAATCCAATAGCCTTAAATTTTTTATAAAATATAGTTTTAAAAAAGTAGAAAATAATTATTTTTATAAATAAAAATATATTAATATTTGTATTTTTTTTATACAAAATGAATAGGCTTTAAAATATACAAAATAAATTATAATATATTAAAAATAGTTCAGTTTTTTATTTTTTTAACTAGATATCATTCTCTATAAAAAATATTTTAAATATTAATATATATTTATTTATAAAAATAATTATTTTTTGTTTTTTAAAAAATATATTTTCTAAAAATTTAGGGTCATTACATCTAAATCCAATAGAGAAATTAGTGCTGGATAAATATCCCCTTCAAATTCCATTCATTATAAATTCACATCTTCTGTGGTTTTTTTTTTTTTTTAATTCATTGTGTGTGCTCCAGGGGTTTATATTTATATTTACACATATAATCAAGATCGTTTTTACCCTTTAAATTTTTTTAATAAATTTCACAGCAAAAAATTTATTAATTTTTATTTTTTCTATAGAAAAGCAAAAGGAGTTCGACAATTAAAAGTGGGGGGGGGGGGGCGGCTCATTGAGTCTTAAAATCGCGAGTTCAAAAGATCAGAATGAGGAAAGGAGTTGACGAATATCCCAAACGATGACCCCTTCAGTATCTAAGCATGTCGGAAAAAATATTAATTAGTTTTGTATATTTACGTGGTAATTAATTTAATGTATTAAATTTAATAAATTAATTTTTTTAATTGTCTCATTTTTATTAAATAATTTTATTAAAATTAATATATCAAATCAATTATTACGTAAATAAACTAAAATTAGTAATATTTTATCCAATATCTCTTAGTTAGATGATGCAGCAATTTAACTTGAGCAGAGAACAGCCGAAGGTTGAAAGAATTTGAAGGTATTCAGTTAAGTTGAGCTACCTGCCAATCGCAATGAGAGAAAGAATCTTCTGGCAGCTTCTGAAAATAACACACCAACCCTCCATGCTAGGATACTTAGGAGGAAAATCAACTTCTTTATTGGGTCCCAAAAAAAAAATTAATACAGCTTCTTTTAAAAAAAAAAAATTGGTCGTGGGATCTCCCAAACAAATATAGATCCGGCAATCCATTTAGATCCCGCGATCCATTTAGAAGGTTAAAATGAAAAGAAAACAATGGAGGATTTCAATCTACAATAAATATTAGCTTCAAATTTTATTATTTTAAATTAATCTTTTAAACTTAAAACGATTTAAAATAGTTATTTAAATTTTAAATTATTTCAAAAAATCAATTTTCAAAAAACTTTTATATGTCAAAGTTGTTATAGAATCTAAGTGTTCTTGTGAATATGATAGAAAGCTACCAATAAACTTGATTATTAGGCTAGATTTTCAAAAATTGAGCTTGAATACGAGTTCAAAAAAGAGTCTGAGTCATATTTTAATTGAACTTTTATTTATATTTTTTGGATCAAATCTATCAGGTCAATCAAACTTTTTAAAGTCATAAGCAAGTTAATTTATTACTTAAGATTTAATATAAATAATATAGCTAATTGTCATTATTACTTGTAAAATTATATATAGGAAAACCATAAATACAAATGATTTGTTGTATTGACATGAATTCTTTATATAAAAGATATTAATTTTTATTTTTTTACTAAGATGTCACGTAACACTAAATTTTTTTTAAATAATAAATTTTTTCTTATTAAAAAAATTCATTTGAACTTTTTAGACTCTAGTCGGGCTTTACAACAAGTTTAAACCCAATCCATTTTATAAATCAAGCATTCCTAATCAGGCTTTTTTCGAGCCAGACTTATTGAGTCAAACTAATTTTTTAAGTTATGATCAAGTCTAACAACCAATTATAAACTTGGCCGAATGGTTTGCTTTATGAAGCCATATAACATCTGTAGGAGATCCAATATCTTTTTTTTTTTTTTTTACTAATTGAGTTCTATATAAATTCATGCAAAACCCATTAACCATAAACTCTAGAGGTATTGTATAAATTGGGAAAGATCTAGTAAGAAATAAAGATGGATGCGTATAATAATCATGCACATATACAATACATTAATGTAGAAGTGTTTCCTTAATTAACATCATAAATCATTGAATTTTCTTTAATTCAACTCATGATAAACATTCCCTACCTATTATGCACGTAACTACTTTTAGGGTTTGTTTGGTATGTAAAAAGAAAGTAGATGGAAAAGAGAATAAGAAAGAGAATGAAAAACAAATAAAATGAAATAGAATGGAATGTTTTGATACCAAAACCTGTTTAGTATGTTGGGAATGGAAAGGAGAATGGAGTTGTAAAATTTATTTGGTATGGTGGAAATAATGATAGAATAAGAATGATAATAGTTAAAAAGACTAAAATGTCCATATGCCAAAAACATTAAATTAATACATCTAAAATTATTTTTAGGGTAGTATTAATAAAAAAATATTAATTTAAGTATAATAAATATTTTAAAAATATTAAAATATTTATATTATTCTAAGTATATATTTATTTTTCATGTGATAATGTGTGATGTAAATGGAGGGCAACACTGTACATATATTTAACTTTCATTTCACTGACCACCAATTCCATCAATTTTATGATAGAAAGATGCGAACTCCAATTGCGGGAACTGGAAAAACTGATGGAACATAATTCTTGCCAACCAAACATGCTTTACCGAAATTCCATCCGCCTCTCCCTTTCCCTTACTGGCAACTCCAGCCTACCAAGCACAGCCTTAATCTACTTTCATGTTGCATTTTGTACTAGAAAAAAAAAGATAATGGGAATATTTTTGTTTAGCATCATAAGATGCAATTAATTATTAAAAAAGAGCTTAAATTTTGTAATTAATCAAAGGATCTAAACTCATTTTATGACTTTTAATAGACAAAAATACCCCATAATATAATTAATTACTTGTTAGTCCAACCATATGCAAAATTGAAATTGATGTAATAATATAAAAACATTTAGTAATTAAAGTGAACGTAATTTGTAAGAAACAAAAACTATTGTAGTAATAATATAATTAATTACTTGTTAGTTTAACCAAAGTTAACACTAAAATAGATGTGGTAGCAAATGCAAAAATATTTGGTAACTACAGTAAACATAATTTATGGGAAAAGCAAACCATTGTAGTAATAATATGTTATTGTTTGTTGAACCAATTAAAAGTAAAATTGTGGTAACAAATGCAAAAACATTTGACAACCACATAGAATGTGATTTGCAAGAAACCCAATATGCTTTTGAATCAACAATACCAAGATAAAATCTCATTATAATGTTTTGAACAAGGCAACATTGTATCGCACAATTTAATATAATCAAGTTAATTATAAATGAGACATATTAAGTTTACTAGTGTGATTAAAGTTTGTTACCATTATGTTTCATTTATATTGCTTTACTTGTTTTCATTTATTACAATATAAATTTCTTACCATTGAGGGTACAAGTGGATTTTACTATTTTTACTTGTTTAATATAGTTAGCAGTGACTTATTTTAACCCTCATTTTGATTCAATTACACTAAAAAGTAAAAGTATGTTAGAATGCTTTAAACAATGTAGTATTATATAATTCATTTTATACAAATCAATTCTTCTAAAAAAACACACACAAATTTCAATACCAAAGTTCGTGTTTGTATTTATTATGATCTTGCTTTGTTAATATTACCTTCCTTGCTACCACTTGTTACAATGAAAATTTCTTACCACCGAGGTTTTTCTAATTTATAAGTAGGGATAGATTGAAGGGGGTGTAGGGGTACGATCGCCCCTTTTTGGATTTTTAAAATTTTAACTTTTATATATAATTTTATCTCATATTCTTGAATTGAATTTTAAATTCTTAAGAGCTTACCCCCTTGGATTGTAAGAATTTGTCTTCCTTAATTCAAATATTTGATCTAAAAAATTTCATCTCCTTTATCATCAAATTCTAGATTTGTCCCTGTATTACAAGTATGCTTTATTATTATTACATGTTTAATGTATTATACAGTAACTTCATTGATTTTTTGTTTTCTTTCCTATGCAATAAAGGGTTTTGCATATTAAGATATAAAATGGCTTTTCCACCTCCTTCTTTAGCATTGTAGATGATGAAAGGTAGAAATCATGAGCTATTGATGATGAAAATTTAGAAGCAAGGAGACATACTAACATTATAGGTTTATCTAAAAAAATTATAAGACTTGCACATATAAAGAACATACCTCTTTAGAATTTGTTTCCCTCTTCCAAAATGTGATAAAGTTTCAGAATGAAAGAGGAAAGCTTAAGATGGGAGAAAAATATTGAGACTTAATGAGAAATCAAAAATAGAATGATAGTTTTTAAAATTATTAAGTCTAGGTGTATTTTTGTCCATTGATAAGTTATAAAATGAGTTGAGGTCCTTCAAGGTAATTACAAAATTTAAGGTTTTCTTTAGTAATTAATTATATCTTATGGTCTTAAACGGAAATTTTTCCAAAGAAATTCCAAAGAGGAAAATATTCTTTTGGTCCTAATTCTTTTTTTCAATTTGGATCTTTATTTATTAGTTTATTTTTAATTTAGCCCTTCATTCATTTTCAATCTCAATTTAGGTTCTCACTCATTAGAACTTTACTACTTTTGGTCCTTTACTTATAATACCATTATCAATTTGGTCCCAACTAATTTAGACTAAATGTTCTAATGTTCAAATCAGTGAAGGATCAAAAGTAGTAATATTCTTGTTAGTTAAGGGCCAAATTAAAAATAAAAATATGTGAGGGACCAATTTAAAAATTAACTAACAAGTAATGGGTAAAATAATATTTGACTAAACACTAAAAAGGTCTCACTCAAATGACACACGCATCCATACTGAAGAGTATCCTTACTTCAAGTACTAGTGTTTTTAATAAAATAATTACAGTTAGATCAAGTTTGTAAATTATTTGTAGTCATCAAATAAAATTTTAAAATATTATTGATTTTGGTAACTAGAATATGTTGGCAAAAGTTAGAGGAACCAAACCACATCCCTACAACATGAGTAAATTTTCAAAATGTACAAAATAAAAATATGAGCTTTACTCAGTAAAATAACTTATCTAAACTATAAACTTTTCTTTTAATATTTCAAAAAAAATTACATGAATCAGGTACCATTGATGCTGTTAGACCAACGTTCCAAGACACTACTCATGGAACATGGTATTTAAGGGAGAAAGAAAAAGAAAAAGAACAAGAAGGCGAAGATAGAGATGATGAATGGCTTCTAGAAGGATTTGAGAAGAGAATGGAAGGTAAGGGGTTGGTTATAAGAGGATGGGCACCACAAATGTTGATTTTAGATCATGAATGGGCTGGAAGGAGTGAGTGCAGGTGTGTCGATGGTGACATGGCCTGTGTCTGCAGATCAATTCTACAATGAGAAGTTGGTGACTGAAGTGCTTAGAATTGGGGTTCCTATGGGAGTTAAGAAATGGATTGTTACAGCGGGAGATTATATAGAAAAGGATGCGATTGAGAAGGCAGTGAGAAGGATAATGGAAGGAGAAGAAGTAGAGGAAATGAGAAACAGAGCAAGTAAACTAGCGAGGATGGGAGGGAGGCTGTGGAAGAAGGAGGATTGTTTCACTCTTGACTTGAACTCTCTGATTGAAGAGCTGGGGTTTTCAAAATAAACAAGATCACGTTTTCTAGGTAAATTTGTATCTAGTAAATGTAGCTTTTAGCGTTTACAAGATCACTTTGAAAATTATATGCGTCTATATTTTAAATGAAAAGTTGTGCTTTTTGAAAATTATATACATTTAAAGTTTACACAGAAATAAATAAATAAATCCAATTCACCTTATTAGCCTGCAGTAAAGAGAGTAAAGGGGATGTGGGATTTCTCTCCTAACTAAAGGAGATTTGACCAATTGTTAGAAATTTTATGAGGGAGATTAAAAATAAAATGATCAGATTTGACGTGAAATCCATTAATATGCATGCAGTCTCTCTATGGTCGGAAAAAACTATAACTCACAATAGCTAAAGAGTGGCAAAATGGGTTCTTAGTCTAAAAGTGAAACCCTAACTTGTATACATAGGATAACTAACTCCAGTTTCGGTCTATGAGTTGGGACCTCTCCCAATATGGGTTTATGGCCCCAACCTATATGACCCAATCTATTTAAATAATACCAAATACCAATAATTAATTATTTGATATTATTTAAAGTATAATATATTAATTAACCTAGTAATTAATTAATGCTAATACACATTTTAATTAATTATTCTAACAATCTACCACTTGGATAGAATTAATTAATTGTAAAGAAAAACAAGAGTAGATCAAAATTATATTATGAGAATATTAAATAATCAATAGGCACTATAATAAGAAAATTAAAAAATGAAACGACGTATTAAGAACAATGAATCTAATAAGAAAAACAATGTTATGGATGCTAAAGTTTTAATTATTTATTAAATGGAATAGTGTGAACACCCAATCCCAAAAAATAAATTAATTAAGAATAATACAATTAATGATTAATTAATTAATCAATTATTAATGCATTAATTAAACCAATATAAAAATTAGCAAACTAAAAATGAAAAAAATTCAAAATAATAATAAAAGTACCATTAAAAAGGAAATTGAAAAAGGAAAAATGAAAAATGGCTAATAGGGAAGTAAAAAAAAAAACAGACTATAAGGAGCAAATGACAAAATGAAAAAAATATAAAAAATAAGGACAATAAAATAAAAATAAAAATAAAAATAAGGAAAGAAAAATAAAAAATAAAAAATAAGAAAAAAATTCACAATTAAAAAAAGGAAACAAATCAAAAATAAAAAATAAGAAAAATAAGAAAAAAATTAAAAATTAAATATAAGAAAATAAAATAAAAAATTAAAAATAAGAAAAGCAAAATCAATCTAAAATAAAATATCAATAAAAAAAAAAATGAAGACATTGTGTTAATCAAACTAAAGAAGCAGCAAACCAAAATAAGAAGAAGCAAACAGAGGTAGAACACCTTCAGGCATTCCCTGCAGCACCCATGAACCCACACCATCTATGCAAAGTTAGTCATTTCAGGTGAATGGGGGTAGAGGTATTGGGGAGTATTAATGGAGAAGTGATAGGAAGGAGAAGTCCATGGCAAAAGACTAAAAAGAGGTATGAAGGAGGCGGCAAAACAACTAAGCAGAAAGGGATGTCTATGACCTATCTTATTTTGGTTGCACTTTCCACTTTTCTCTTTTCTTCGCAATGTTGCTCACTTGCTTCACATATCTAGATTAGGCTTTCTAGTGTCAGTTTTTGGGTGGGCTAAGAGCATTAGGGAATTTATTTGCTCTTATAAGAAATTGGGATGTGGTTTGCACATTCAGATTGCTCAAATTCTGATACGGATTATGCTCCATCTCATGCTTGGACTTTTACTTGCTGCACCCTGTTTTTGTTGAGTTAGTGCACTTATTTCCTGAGATCAACCCATTTGGTGACACATTTGACTTAGATATACATTTGAGTCACACACAAGCATAAATAAAAAGCTCAGATGCTAGTAGTTTGTATTCCATTTTATATTATTATTATTATTATTATTATTATTATTATTATTATTATTATTATTATTATTATTATTATCATCCTTTTACAATTGTGGTATTATGGTATTTTATCTCGTCATTATTCTTAAAATTGTCATGTAAGAATGTTAATCACTTCAAGTAATTAGGAATTAATGAGTAAATACGATGTGAGATATTGAATTCCTGTTAGGTTTTGAAAGTTACTATAGGAATTTTAAAATAAATAAATAAAGGAATAGTTCTTATTATCCACCTTTCTTCTAAAAAGTTATCGTGTGAGATTATACGTCTCTGCAGGCACTTGGAAGTCAATTGGTAGGAGTCGTGCAGGATTTTTTGTCTCCTTAGGCTCTAAAAAGTTAATATATATTTTTCTTATAACAAATAAATAAACAAGTGAATAAATAAAAACAATTTCAATTTTCAAATATATTTATTTTCATTTTATCTCTCCTTATTTCCTATTTTATTCTATCTTATTTTTATTATTTAATTTTTAAAATCACTGTGTGCGATTATAAGTCTCCACAAGTATATAAAAGTTAACTGGTAGAAGTCGTGTGTGACCTTTTGCCTCCTTGAGCTTTAAAAGTTAGCGTGTATGTGTGTGTGTGTGTATATATATATATATATATATATATATATATATTCTTATAACAAATAAATGAATAGGTAAAAAAATAAAAGCAATTTCAATTTGCAAATATGATTATTTTCATTTTATCTTATTGTACCTTCTATTTTATTATGTTTCTGAAATCACTGAATGAGATCATATCTTCTCTTGGAAATTTAGAATAAAAATTCCAATCGCAAAAATCTTTTAAAATAAATATTAAAAAAATACTAAAAATCCTTTTCTATCATAGCTTGATTTTTGTTTTAAATCCAAATTCCAAAAATAAAAATTCAAAAAATAGATAAACTGAAGAGACAAATGAAATGAGATTATGCAGATTTTGTGAATTAAAACACATGACAACAAAACTCCAAATCATTTTGTTTATAAAAACATGCTTGATTTCAATTATTTTTGCTATGTTTGCAAAATTTAAAAAAGTACAACCCACTAACACACATTTCTAATCGAACTACATGGACTTTGATCTCTATTGGAAGGTATGTAGGCTCTAGGCTCTCATCATAAGTTAAATCTACCCTTTGTAAATATCCATTTTTTTTCCTTTTTTTTCATTTATTTTCTTTTAATGCTTTCAATTTTTGTTTTCTCTTTTTGTTTTCATGTGTTTTAATAAGGGTAATCAAAATAAATTTATGGTCATATTCTGTTAATTTTATTAGAATAGTTTAGGATAACCATCCTTATGGATTAGTATTGTAGGATGCCTAACACCTTCCCCACACTCAAACGGACTCATAAAACCATCTTTGTTGATGCCGATCACCTTGCCTTTTCTTTTAATTCACAAAAAGATTTTCCAAAGTTTTCCTTTAAAATTTTAGCAGTGACTCCTAAATAAATCGGTTTTTAAAATTGTTTTGAGAGCTGATTTATTTTTCTTTTCTTTTCGTGCCATTTGCAACACACTTGACCCTTCAATAGGTTGTTAGGTGTGACAAATAGTAAATAAATATGTCCAAAACATTTAAGATGTCGGGTTACATCACAAAAGCCTTTTAAGGATTCAATTCTGACTCCTACTAGACCAAGGTTACATCAATGATTAAACAAGGCCCATATGAGTAAAATGAGATAAGTAAAATTTAGGATAAGTAAAATTCAAAGATGAAATAATGAATCATGAACATCGAATCCAATAAGGAAAAACAATGTTATAATTTTCAGTAAAGATTCAATTATAAATTATATCCAAAAGATTTGGCACAACTAATAACATTTGATTTGATAAGGGAACAAATGTTATAAATGGCAATATACACCAACATGTCCCTTAGGAACATAACTCATACTCTCACTAAACCAGGACATCAAAATTCAAAATACCCAAGAGTTACAAGTTTCTAAAACTCTAATGGGTAAGTCTTTGGTTAATAGATCACCTATAATATTTAATATAAGTAAGAGATTCTCAAATCTTCTCGTTGACAAATGGGAACTTGATATCAAAATTTCAATGTCACGAGAAGTCTCGTAATCTTAAGATAAGCTCACAATAGAGTCATTGTCGTAATAAAATGGTCAAGACTAAAAAAGAACATGTGCACAACAAAAATGTACTTCTTTGACCACATTGGGCATTGCAAAATAAGCAACATATTCTTCACTTATATATAAGCTAGCTATAAGTTCTATTTAAAAATTATCGATAAAAAAAAACTGTTCAAAAATATCATCAAACTATGCATAAAAATGTTAAGGTAGCTATAAGTGTTTTCATGACACTTTCTAATATGATAGGTCCTTTGAAACATTATAAAGATGTATACAAAAGTTGAGGCAACTATAAGTTTTAATTTGACACTTCACCAAAAAATAGTTACTCCCAAAACATATTTAGATGTATATACAGAATTGATTTTAAGTGATCAATCAAATCACATAATCTAAATCCAAATAATTAATAATCATCAGTTACTCAAATTCACTGTAACATAATATGTGCTTCTTAATACCTTATAGGTATGACACAACTATTTAAGCAGCTATCCAATAATCCAAAGTAGAATTACTTAAGTATATACCAAGCACACTATAGCCCAAGCTATATTTTTACAAGTGCTTACTTAAGCATATACCAAGCTGCTAACAGCAAAAGCAAGTGGAAATCTCTTTCCATCTTAGTATTCGCTTTGTTACATTAAGGACTAAATAGATCTAAATGACCATTCTCTCTCTAACCTTTCTAAATAAGTGAACTCCAAAAGGAACAATATTGCCTTTCAGTCAGTGGGAGTTCCTTAGAAACCATAAGACCTATGAGGATATAAATAACTTTTTGGAATACAAAAAGACCTCACCAAGTAAGCTCTATCACTACAAGTGTTATATGTGAATGTTATCCCTTAAAACAAGACTAAAGGACTTAAGCTCCTAAATAATGCACATGTGTTTCAACATATGATCTTTGAACACTAAACACTCCTTTAAATAGAGTATTTTAAAAAAATTGGAAAAGGTCATGACCCTCTAAGAGGCTTATTAAGTTGTCTAAACCTTTTCCTAAGTGGCTTTCATACATTCTACTATGATTTCATAAATACCCAACACACGCATTCCCATTAGGTGGTATCACAGTTTAAGAAAGACACTATCAAGAATAGGGAAATTGATGTTCAGTGTGGTAAGTGTATCCACCAAAGGGCCAGGGTCATCAATTGAATTTCCAAAATATATTTTTAAGGATTTTTCAGGTTATTATAGTTTGTCTCACTAAGACTTTTCAGTATTGATAGTTGTTGGAATATAAGAGTTGAGGTTACAAAATTTAGGAAACATTAATTATGTGCACATACAAAACCATAAGGCAAAGTTTCCTTTAAAAGACCTGGCTTATGCCACTATATTCACAAGATTGTTTATCATAATCCTGCCTAAAGTTCCTAAATTACAATAAACCAAGAAAACTTATTACATATCAAAAGGCCCATATTATCAAATGTCTCTCACATCTCCATACCAATTGGGTATGAGAAATATAAAGACATCAATTTAATTAGATCTTAATAATATTATATTACATTGTCAGTGCTAAAGTGATAAGGTGTATCCAATATCTATTGCCAATGCAATTAACTTAATAGTAATAATACAATATTTATTGCAATAAATGCCTCAATCAAATCAATAAAAAACAGCCTTACAATCCCATAATAGGTGAGCTCATAATCACAAGGTGTTGATTGTCAAAGTGATCTTCACAGTAGGTGAAATCACTGTGCCAAAGAGCAAACAAACATCAACACTTTGGATGTCATATTATTTAAAGGATGCATGATTAACTATCAAGATTACAAAACAAATCAAGCTATCAATCTCTAATTGTGTTTAAATTAGAGAACAACCCAGAAGAGGTATATTACAATTAAGTTTTGAAAAATTGCCTAAAATAGTTATGAATATACTTTAGGACAAAATGAACTACACATTTTCTTCATTAAGTCGTTTATATGAAGCCATAAGCCAAATTTCTAAAAATAAAATAAATGACCCAAGTTGTAAAAGTTAATGAAAATAATGGAATTTAGGCCAAAATTTAGACTGAATCACCTTTGCCAATTTACTTAGGCGTTAGGCTCTGAACAAGCTTTTTGAAATGATATTATAAGCCCACAAATTCTATTTGTGTTGAAAGTTATAACTATATGAATCTAGGCTTCTTGTTTGACCATACACTTAAGTTTATGATTGTCAATTTGGCCCAATTACTTATTCAAAAAACAAAAAACTCATGTCACCCATGATAGATGATTATGATGCCCAAGAAGTTTGAAATAACTGAAATAATGACTTCTATAATCGACTCTAGTAATGGGCTGTGAGTTAGCGTCTCTCTAAATGTGTTTACGGATAGCTCAACTTATAACGAGCTATCCAATAACATGACATAATCCATTTAAATTATGTCAAATACCAATAATTAATTATTTGATATTATTTAAAGTAAAATCTATTAATTAACCAAATAATTAATTAATTTAAATCATTGTAATGAAGTAGGGATATGCTAATGTATTGACTTATATCTATTAGAACAATTAATTAATGTAAATCTATTAATTAATTAATTATTCTTATAGATACAAGTCAATACATCAGCATATCCCTACTTCATTACAATGCATTATTTGTTAGCGAACTATGCATGTTCTCACTTCCTGACAAACTTGCCCCTTTTGTGAAATCGTTACGCTTCCTGGGAAGTTTTCATTGGCACCTACTCTCCCTCGTGACTCCAAGTGGCATTTGAGCTGACTGGGCTTCCTCCATGTGCTGTGTTATGAATATGTCTTCACAGTTCAGGACAAACAAACTTTATAATATGGTCCCAAATTAGACCCCTCATAACTCTATCATTTATACTAAAAATTGTGTTCTTACCATGACAAGAATTAGTTGAATGGAGAAAACGTCTACGTAACCTATAATGTGATTTATAAAACACATTTCTTTGAAGTGGAAAGTGAGTACAGTTATAAATGATATCATGTTGTTGAATGAACAATCTATATATATATATATAACATTCTTTCATAGAACCAATAATTTTGCTAAATGGATACAACCTAGGAATTGGCAAATAAGAATCTGCAACACAAGTGCCATGTGACATAGAATACTGATAATGCAAATTTGAAAAATTTGTAAAAATTCCCAAAAGTTAAATTGATTTCATTGGGCCTCATATCAATTTTTTGTTGAACCCCACACTAATTTTTGTTAACAAATGTACCTATAATTTTAATATTCACAACATTCCCCCATACATTAACTATGCTTTCTCAAAACCACATTATTATCATATTCAGGGGCTTTACATCCAGTAATGACTTCATTTGACACTCATTCATATTCATATATAAATAAAATTTTACAAACAAAATGCTCAACGATAAGCCAGATAACAATAAAGTTTTCAAATAAAATTACATGAATATTGACTGGTTATGATGAGCAGTCAACCATTGTAATGAACAGTCAATTGCCATGACAAGCAGTCAATTGTTCATAATGAACAATCAATCATTTATGATGAACATTCAACTGTCATGATAAGTAGTTAATTGTTTATAATAAATAGTCAATCATTTACTTCCTAGAACTTGATTTTCATGCCCCTAAAGACATCTTCCACTAAAACTCTATAGAGATAATTATCTTATATACCTTCGACAAATGGAGCATTAATTCAAATGTAAATGTCAAATAGGTTATGCATGTTTACGGATCTTAAGGTTCAAATGAGACAGATTATTACATTACCAATTTCTAAGGGTTCATATAAATAGTGAATATATGTGGATTTTATTTAAAAATGTTGAGATTTATTGGCTACCTTGTAAATAAATTTTGTTAGGGTTCATTTGCAATTTATTGTGGGCTAAAATGCAATTTCCTCAAATACATTACCATTTTTTACTTTTTCCATAGTTCCTTTCCAGTTAGCTAATTGCTCCATGTGGTATCCACTTGGTTATCTCCTATTGGCCCACATTAGATAGTTTCCATATAACCAAATTATGGGTTGTATGTAACAATTTTCTATAAATGATTCCCCAAGTAGGATAGTTTATACCTCTGAACAAGTTTAGTACAAAAAAACTTGTCGAACAAGTAGATAATTAAAATGCATCTAGCTGAATTCATTGTTGGTTACATAGTATTTTATCTAAACGAGCCCAAATGATACTTGAATCTTGTCAAATATTGGTCTAAGAGAACCATTGACCTTTAGGCATAATGTTAATTAAGCAATGATAACTTTGGTTTTATCCTTAACTTCTATCTTTAAAAGCAGTTGTTTGCAAACAAAAGTTTTTATGAATTTCAAGTTTTTGCTTTTAGCATTGCAATTTTGATTCTAAGTTAGTAAACTCTTTTATCCTAACTTTGAGTGCACTAAATCTAAGTGTTTTACTAAATAATATCATATTTAAAAGCCTAATAGAAGACTTGGATTTTGATTTTGAAGAAGTGTGTTTTGATGGTCCAATGCTCAAGTAACCAAAGCAATGGTCGAGCATTCATTGTTATTCAATTTGTGCATTATGGTCAACAACTGCTCGAGCATCCAATCCAATGCTTGAGCATCCAATGCAGCCTATATTTTCTATTATGGTCACTTAATACCTGGGCATCCAAAGCAATGATTGGGCCTTCACTATTTTCTGACATGTGCTAAAATTATACTATAAATAGAATCTTTTCACTTTCTTGGGTAACTTTTGGAAAGGGATAGCCAAAGTTAAGCTGTGAAAGGAAGAGAAGAATGAAGAAAGTGGATTCCTAAGGATTTTAGAGCACTACAATTATTTTAGGACTAAGGAGACCGTAGAATTTTCTTATCTTTTCTTCTTCTACCTTTATTTTTGTTCTTTTAATCATGTATAGCTAAACTTTTGTAACTGGGATGAAGATGTAACTTGACTTATATGATGTTTTCATATTTTTCTTGCTTAATACAAGTTTATATTTATATTAATTGAGTGTTTATCATGACTCTTAATGTTTTCTTTGACTTGGCCACTCAATGGTTGATTAGGGTTCATGTATAGACTTGGGCAATTCATGTGTTCTTGCTAATGTGATAAACAACATAATCTAACCTATCTAAGGATAGATGATGCTTGATTATATGGTTCTTGCGAAATTTTCTTTCTCCTTGGCAAAACCTTTTCTAAATGACATTTGTCTAAGGAATTAGAGAATTTCATTTAGTTAAAAGACGGCTAGCATTCCAAAAGATTTTTAAGGTTTAGGTTTAGGGTTTGACAAATGTGAAATGTATACTAGATTATAAAACAAATTGAATATTAGAAATTCAAATGAGCAACCTAATTTTTAAAAGAAAAATCTTTTAATTCGGGTTAAACCCAAGTTCATCTTTCTATCATTTATACGAAAAATAGTGTTATAGCAATGACAAGAATTAATTTAATGGAGAAAGAAAAAACCCAAGTCCAAGTAACCTATAATGAGATTCCCAAAACACAATTCTTTGAAGTGGATGGTTATAAATGATATCATGTTATGGAATAAACAGGGTGTGTGTGTGTGTGTGTATATATATATATATATATATAAAGGTGTTATCTTTAGTGCACTCTCAATTTTAAGTGCACCAATGCACTCAGTTATAATGTAGGGACATAATTATAATATATGTGGTGCACTCACAAATAATATTACAATTATTTTCCTACATTATAATTGAATGCACCGGTGCACTCAAAATTGTGAGTGTACTAAAGATTTTACCATATATAAAACATTCTTCCATATAACTCATAATTTGGTTGAATGGATATAGTCTAGAAATTGGCCAATAAGAATTAGCCACACAAGCGCCATGTGGCATAGAATGTTGACATTGCAAGACATTTGAAAAATTACAAAAATGCCTAAAAGCTAAATTAATTTCATTGTGCCTTATATCAACTTTGAGTTGAACCCCACACTAATTTTTTTATCAACACATGTGCCTTTAATTTTAATATTCACAACAATCCCCCATGTATTGACTAGGCTTTCTTAAAGCCTTTTTTTTTTTTTGATCATATTCAAATATAACCCATAATTATTAGGAAGTATATGTCTAATAAAAACTTCATTTGACATTCTTTCAAAATCATATATAAGTAAAATTTTTCAAATTTAATGCTCAATGTCAAGTTTAAAAATTTTCTAATTACATGACTATAAATTGGTCATGATGAGCAATTAAATATTCATGATAAGCAATCAACCATTGTGATTAATAGTAATATGTTACATGAGCAATCAACCGTTCATGATGAACAGTCAATCATCATGACAAACAGTCAACCATTTATGATGAACAATTAATCATTTATTTCCTAAAACCTGATTTTCATGCCCCTAAAGACATGTTCAACTCTGACTCTCTGGAGATAGTTATCTTAAATACTAACAACCAATAGAGCAATATTACAAATGTAAATGTCTAATGAGTTATGCATGTTTAAGGATCTTAAGGTTCAAATGGGACAAATTATAATGTCACTAATTTATTAAGGTTTCATATGATAGTCAATATTTGAGGATGCTATTTGAAAATATTGAGATTTACTTTCTACCTTGTAAATATATTTTTTAAAGGGTTCATATGTAATTATTGTGGGTTACAATACAATATCCTTAAATACATTACATTTTCTACTTCTTTTCATCATTTTTGCCCGGTTGCCAATTACTCCATGTGGTATCTACTTGGCTATCTCCTATTAGCCCACCTTGGGTTATTTCCATACAACCATATAATAGGCTGCATGTAAGAATTTACCATGAATGATTCCCTTTTGTTCTTAAAAGATAATTCATTCAAAAAAAAAAAAATGAAAGAACCAATAACAAGTGTAACACTTACTAAAGTTGGCATGTGTGCATTAACTAGTTATTAAAGGTTTGTGTTATAGTTATATAAAATGAAGTAAAATATAGGAATAAATATAACAGATTTAGTGATAGTATAAACTAAAACTAAGTGTGTAAGAGACTTGCAAGTGAGTTTAGTTTTGTGGAAAGGCACAGTTACCCTAACCCTGAGGTTAGGGGGTTCAAATCCATGCTTCCTACTCCCTTACAATTTTTCTCGTTGCGCCACTTGTCTTTAACAATAGGAGATTACAATTTTTCACTTGTTTTATTTTTTTTTCTCCTTCCCTGATCTTTTCTTCCTCTGCATCACATGTACACTACCAGCCCCCATTCCCTTCTGCGCTTCTCGACCTCCCTCACTGGCATTGTTACTCGTCGTGCCTTAACCACCGTTAACATGATTCTAGCCACCGCTCATCATTTTCCAGCAAGAAACATCTCCTTTTCCATTTGTACACTTTAGCAGTGAAAAATAAAGTGATTAGAGGAAAATGGGTTAGAACCCTTCCTATTTCTCATGGGGCTTTCATTTTTCAATAGATTTTCATTCTTCCCCCTTAAATTGTGGTTGTAACATTGAGTTTTTAGGCTCTAACTTCTTAAATTTGAATGACAGTGTGTTAAGGTTGGTTTCGAGTCAATTCGAAATTCTCTAGTAGGATGTGGCTTGCATTCGACTAATGAGAAGAAGGAGACTAATCTTAGGAGTTGGATTATTAAGGTAAATTTTACCATGATGATATTTTATTGCTACCAACTCATAAGATCACTTGGAGTGTATGAAAGAATTAAATTATGATAAATTGGGGTTCAGATTAAATGATTAGTAATAAGAAATACAAAGGGTAAATGAGAATAAGTTTTTGAAAGTTTTGTTTGTATACATATAGTGATGTATATCATGAAGAGCAAGAGTAGAATGGAAAAAGGCTATGACATGAATTTTAGATAGGAAAGTCACGAAATGTGGATGGGGATTAGGTAATGGAATCATGTTTTTTTGTTGAATTTTTTTAATATGTGTTATAGTGAAAATAATGAGAAAAGGAAGATAACTTTCCTTTGAACGTGTAAGTGATTTATTCAAGTGAGTTTTGCATTAAATAATGTTAAGTAAGGTAGGAGAAACCATAAAAATTGAAATTAAAGGCTTAGATGTTCTTTACTTTTTTATAATGATGATATTCTTTTAGAGCCCCTTACCTTGAATAAGTAGATTAGTAAGGCGATGTTAACCTTGTATTTGAGCTAAATGTATAGGATATCAAATAGAACTTTAAGTTATTCCTTTTGACAGTGTAAAGTCCACAACTGTTTATTAAACTAATAGATAAGATAATGAAGTTGGATATAGTGCATAATGTTGACTCTATAAGTTAAAGGTACCTTGCATTTTTATGGTATAGGGACTTACTTTATGAATTCTTCCCTAACGTTAGGAGAGGAGGCAAGATTAGTTAGATGAGCAGTAACACTCCTAATAGTGTTATATGTTCTACTTGCTTAAGTGATATTTCTTTATATATCGCTTTAAATGTTTATGTTTGCATTCCTCCACATGCAATCTACTAATTGTATTGATTTACGAAGCTCTAGATTATTCTCCTTAATAAATCATAACTCATGTATGGAATGATACAATTGGGAAGAGAAAATATTATAGCATAAATGTGATATAGTACTGTGTATGGAATGATTAGATTTGACTTGGAATCCATTGATATGTGTGTAGCCTCTTTGTGGTGGGAAAGGATTATAACTCATAATAGCTAAAGGGTGGCAAAAAAGGTTCTTAATCTAAATGTGAAACCATAGATGTAAGTTATAAAACATGTAATGCCTTTATTATTGACAAAAATAATATAAATGCAATTTGTTGTCATGTCAATAATAGAGCAGGAATTTGTCTGTTTCCAAGCAAGTATCGTGCCCCTACTTTTATCAAGAACATAAGTGCCAACAGCATTAGAATAGCCTTAAGGTCTTATTAGCCACGATATTTAATCGAGTTTAGTTTTAGATAGGAATACAAAACATGGGGAATATTTACAAAGCAAGTTTTGAAGGCTTTGAACTAATGTGGGCTTACCTAAACCATGATAGCCCTAACATAGTATGTTCATGGTTGTGGGGAAGCTTTGTATCGGTAAATTCTCTCACCCTTTCAGCATCACTCATCTATTCTTTTGACTCTTCGGTAGTTTCTGGGACCGTCTCAAGTCTTGAATTGAAGCTAATCTTCTTATTTTTGTTTAAACTTGAAGGTCCAACATCTTCTGGAAGATTTCTCCTATGTTACATTTCTTGAAAGGTAGAAATTCCAGGAATTTAAAGGAATCTTTGATGATTGTCATGGAAGACTAATCACAATGGTTATTTAAAAACTCACTAACCTTATTGCCTTTTTCGACCTCAGACCATTCTCTATTCTTATTCAAAACACAACACTTCTTGCCATTTAGAGTCAAGCCTATGAAATTACAAAAAAAATTGTTCAAATTTAATGAATGTAAATATTTTGTTACCAACGCTTAGTAAGATCATGTATCAGGGCCGTCAATCTTTGTAGTTTGCAAGAAACTTTTGATCACTATAATGGCTTTGAATATGGAATGCTTTAAGATTTGGAAAGATTTCCTCATGAATAAGCAACTTAACATATGTTGCATGAATTGCAAAGCAATATCTTCTCCACTGATGCATAAAAGATTTAAAAGGATTTAGGAAAGAACTTGAGTTTTTATGTTTACAAAGAATCCTTATGGGCATAAAAGGCTCGTCAATCTTGGCTTGTCTATAGAGATAGGAACACCAAGTATTTTCACACCCTGGTGGCTAAGCAAAGAATGTGCAATCAAAGTTCTCTCACTAAAGATGATCACAAATGTTAGATAAAGGATCTAAACTCATTGAAGATATGGCTCTCTCATATTTTAAGGGCATTTATTGTTTGGCTATTCAACCTGATCTCAACTTTCTCATGGAATCTATTACTTACATTAACACTTCTACCCTTTTATCTTTTTATACTAGCTTACTTGACCAGGATGTTTTAGTTAATGAAATCAAATCAGCTGTATTTGGCTTAAAATCAGATAGTGCTACTAGTCCTAATGGTTTTCATGCTCTATTCTATCAAACTTACTATAACATTGTTAGTGATGATATTATTTTCATAATTAAGTCTTTTTTCATGAGGGGATATCTTCTGAAAAGCTTTAATCATAGTTTTAATGTTTTAATTCGAAAATGTGATCATCTTCACTCCTTCAAATGTTACTGACCTATATGTCTGTGTAATATAATATATACAATCATCTCTAAAATCCTTTGCAATAGGCACAAATTGATTCTTCAAAACCTAATTCCCCTCATCAGAATGTTTTTCTTAAGGGTTCTAATATTAGATAATATCTTCATGGCCTCAGAAATTTTGCACAAATTTCACCATGCTAAAGGTAAAAGAGAGAAATTGTGTGCATTGAAATTAAACTTAGCAAAGGCCTTTAGTCAAGTTTCATGGGAATTTATAGAAGCTATTCTTACAGAATGGGTTTCCCTAGCATGTGGATCCAATACATCAAGCAATGTGCCTCATCTATTAACTATCAAGTTCTAACATCAAGTTATAATTAATGGCAAGTCGACCCCTTTATTTTCTTCTAATCGTGGCATTCATCAAGGTGACCCCCTTTTGTCGTACCTTTCATTGTATGTGCCAACATTCTCTCATGTTTAATCTTGGAAGCTGAAAGCAAAAAATTATGGAAAAGAGTTAAGATAACTGGAGTTCTACACCTCTCTCATACTTAATGTACGTGGATAACACCTTTCTTTTCTTTTTCTATGGTAACGTGATACATGTTGTATAGTTTAAAATATTCTCCTTCGTTATTGTTAGCTTTCCGAGCTTGAAATTAACAAATTAAAATATATTTTGTTCTTTAGTGCTAACACCCTTCATCTTTTTATATGGTTTCTATCAAGTAGTTGGGGTTAAATTCAGCAGCTAAACTTAGTACATACCTGGGAACATAGAGTAATGCTGGTAAGGAGAGAAAACATATCATGAACTCTTTGGTTGATACTATCAATTCCAAATTCCAATCTCGGAAAGCTAACCTATTTTCCTAAGCTGGAAGGATGACCTTTATCAATTCATCCATTAACTCATCATTGACTTATCAATTATTTTTTGTTAAGCAAAAAAAGAAGTAGCACAATAAAATTAACTCATTAATTGCGATTATATTTTTGTAGACAAAGTTCTAATGGTAATCATATTTATATGCTTAGTGTTAAATCTCCAAAAGAAACTTAACCATAACATATTTTACAACAGAATTAACTAGTCTACAAAGCAAATTCAATAATTTTGGATGCATTTTGGCCTAGACATGTTATCCCTTAGAAACTTCATTCAATGCCATTTTTTTAACTCTTTTAAAAAGATGTTTGGTAATAAATCTTCATGAAATTGAAGCCAGAGCATCCAAGAATATAAAAGGAAAGAGAAAACAAGAAAACTAAGAAGGATGGTCCAGTGCCTAGACATTGGAATTTCACTGTCCAAGCACCAAAATGTGGAAGCTAGAAATCTAGGTCAAGGATTCAGCGCCTAAGCACTAGAAAAGTAGTGCCTGGCAGAGAATTGGCATCCAAGTGCTAAAATCCCAATGTTCAAGCACCAAAAGTTATACGTTGAAAAATCAAAGTTAAAGGACTAGCGCCCAAATGCTAGAAAAGCAACACCCATACACTAAAATTTATAGATTGCCAGTGCCCAGGCACCAAAATTCCAGTGCCTAGGCACCAAAAATAGAGTGTTAGCACTCAAGCACTAGAAAACCAATGCATAGGCAAGCTATTAAAAGACATAATATTGAAAATTAAGGTTTATTAGGATAAGATTGATTTTCTAAGATAAGATAAACTCTTAGGGGCTATAAAGGCAACCAATAAGAGGCTTTAGGGTGCTGCAAAGGACACACCAAGCTAGAAAGAGTTAGAGATAGAGGTAAGAACAACATCAAGTAGGGTTTCAATAAGATTAAGAGAGAACTTAAGTAAAAAGGAGTAGTAACTCGTTTAGAGTTGCGCCTTCTTTCTAGTTCTCTTTCTCCTTTTTTTTTTATGTATTTTTTCTTCTTGATTTTATGTTTTGAACAATGTTGATGCTTGGCCAGTAGGGTAGTTTTAAAATTTTGATTAAACCCTTGTATGGATTGTTTGTTGTTAACATTTCATTTTTTATTTAATTTTGATTTAAGGTTGTTTATGCTCATGCTATGATTATTACATTATAAGCCTAATGCTTAGTCACTATTTACTTTAAGACGTTTAATGCAATTTGCAGTCAAAACGAATTACTGTTTGTGATAACCACACATAGGGTTAGGGTTTATAGGGTTGCAATCTCAGTCGATGCTTATAAAGATATGGAACTAGAGGATTCAACCTTGGCTATATAGGTTCGACAAAACCATATAAATAATGAAGGATCTTAGGTTAACAAACTAAGTCATTCATTAATCATAAACTTAATCATTAAAAAGAAGCAACTCTACAAGTGGTAAAGTCAAAGTCATAGGTTAGTCAATCATATAGTTAATCGTAATTAATTGATCATTTTACCTTCTTTCATATTCTAATCATTCAACTCAATCACTTATATTAAAGGCTTAGTACTAGGTAAATCAACTAAAATTAGGCCAGTCTCTATGGGATTGATATCCTATTCATCATTTTATTACTTTCTAACCATGTGCACTTGCATGTCTTGCAATTGTCCTACACACTTAGTTAGTATAAACTTTGTCAACTTAAATTTGAGGGTAGCCTTAGCTCTTGTCCCATTAAGTTATTTAATAAGGCCTTGCTAGTTAAGCAAGTCTGGCATAGCCTTAGCTAACGTTTCAAAAAGAACCTTATGATCAAGACCATAAGAGAGAAATACATCTCATATGCTAATCCATGCACCTTTATCAAATGCCTTAACTTTTCATGGATTTGGAATGGCATAAGGAAATTAGAGGAAGTAATCTTAACTTAGTTAAGTTGTTGAATTGGATCAGTAACCTTTATCCCCATCAACCACTAGTTATGGTGGCCTATGTAGCTAGGTCTAGAAACTAATGTCTCACATGTCTCATACCATATCCTACATCATGATCTTAAATGGAACACAGATCTTATCAATTACCTTTATTTCTCATGTTAGCAAACAGATTTTTTCCTTATATTTCTATGCTATAGGAATCCCTAATCCTTTAATTTAATAGGGGAATCCCTTAGGTACTTACTCTGTTAAAGCTAGTTACCAACAACTTTTTTCATGTTCTTTACCTTCAGTTAACTACTAGTTCTCTGCCTAAAAGGAACTTCACTATCTTAAACTTCCTTTAAGAATTATGATATTTTCTTATAGATTATTAATTGATTTTCTTCTTTTAAGAAGTAATTTGATTCGTCATGATGTCCCCTTTGATCCACTCTGCCCTCTCTACTTTGAATATGAAGAGACATCAAATCATCTATTCCTTAAGTGTCGCTTTGCTCGTGCTTTCCAATTTGGTTCTCCCTTGGGGCTTCGTGTTGACTCCTTTAATAAGCCAAATATCGCTGGATGGCTTTAAAGTTAGTTCTCCATGGGTAAATCACATCTTTCCTAACTTGAAGGCCTTACTCACTGGATAATCATCAATCTCTTTATCATTCAAAACTATCAAAATCAAACTATTCAAAAGGTACAGCGAGCTTGCACGGGATAGGTTATTGCCAAGATAAAACATACTTACAACTATTGAGTCCAAGCAAGATTTAGGCATTCTTCCTCTTAGAATCCTCAATTTCATGATGTGAGCAATAGTTTCTCTTATACGCTTACTTACTCTTCAGGTTAGAGTATTACTATTTAGTGGAACTGTAGAAATAATTTATATATTATATTATGGATTAGCATTAATTCATTATCTAAAAAATTTTGAAAGTTACTTAATTAATCAATTAATATTGATCTAAACCTAGAATAGATTGGGTTTGTGTTAGTTATGGGTAATCAGTAATTAGTTGGATTACCCATAAGCCCATTAGGTTGAAACCCTAACCTATAGCACAATGTTTGTCTATAATTATCCCATTAAATTACTAAATAAGGGTTAAAATTAGATTTTCAAGCCTATTTTTATTATGTAATTATTATTTAAGAGAGTTAGAAAATTGGGGTTAATTTATGAATAAATAAATTAAATTTATTTATTATTAAATCATAAGATAACTAATGCTTTTTATCATGCGTCAACCCTAATCTTATCTATCTCTCTTAAATCTCTCACTCTCACACTCTCTTTGGACTACCTTTTTTCTCTCTAGCACATAAGTATTATAAGTTGTAGATTCTCTATTGTGATTTCATCTTGTTGATTAACTATGGCTTAAGTTGGGTCTTTTTACCATCTTATTTGAACATAGATTTTAGTTTATGATTTTTTTAATAGTAGAAAATGATCAACGGCCAACCTTTCTTGTCACTAGTGTCTCCTATTCAAAGGTTTGCATCTTAGACTGTGGCACTGGCGTAATACCTGCAAGAATTGTTGTAGCCTCTCATTCCTTCTTGCTCTTAGAAAAGTCATTTAATGGATATCATATTTGGATAGGCTCCCTTCCAAAGACTACCATCTTTAACTTCTCTTCTCGTACAAATTGACTTCAATCTTCTTCAAACACCAATTACTTACTTACTTAAAGGATTCAAGAATCGTCAAACAAGATGTGCACAACATGATTTCCTTACTCATCTTTTCATCCTTTGGCATCTTAAATCCCATTTATCCCCATCATTTCCCCTCTTATCCTCCTTAGTTGGTTTTTTGCTTCTTTAATATTATTTTATACCCAAAAAAAAAAGCATCTAATGAACTATAAACAAAATGTCCATTATCAAACTCTACATTCTTAAATGAATTAGATTATTCCAGAAATACCAAATTACATACAGAATACAAAGATATTAGAATAAAAATTAGGAAATTTATATATGACCTGATATAATGCTAGAATCCATTGATATGTGCATGCATAGAGGAGAATCACAACTCATAATACCCAACCATAGCTAAAAAAAGGTTAGTTAAAAATGAAACCCTAGCAACTATATAAAGTAACCAAGTCTAGTAATGGGCTGTGAGTTGGGGTCTCTCTTAATATGGGCTCATGGATAGCCCAACCTATGACGAGCTATCTAATCACTTGACCTAATCCATTTATATAGTACCAAATACAATAATTAATTATACGTTATTATTGAAAGTATAATATGCTAATTAGCTTAATAATTAATTAATGCTAATCCACAAATATATTAATTATTGTAACAATCATCCACTTGGATAGCATTAATTAATTGTTTGACAAAAACAAGAATAGATTAACATTATACACCAAGGATATCAAAATAATTAATAGCCATTGTAATAAGAAAACTAAAAAATAGAATGACAAATCAAGAACATCAAATCTAATAAGGAAAACAATGTTATAAATTCCAACAACATCTCAATTTCAAATTAAATGGAATAGTGAATAAAATATGTCCTAAAATAATTTAGCTTAACTAAGAACATTAAATTTCGATAAGGAAAACAATGTTATGCATGCTAATTAGGTTCCATAATTAAAATGGAATATCAAAACATATTACATATATAGCCATAAATATGACTTAACCAAAATAAAGAACGCTGAAAAAATTCATCAGGATTATAACTCAAGTTCTCACCAGACCAGGGTATCATTAAAGGATTTCATAAGACCCATATTAGCTATAAGCTTTTGGAAAACTCCAACAGGTAAGCCTTGGTTAATGGATCTGCCATCATAAGCTCCATGGATATATGTTCAATCCAAGTCTAAGATTTAAGAATCTTCTCTCTGACAAACATGAGTTTAATATCAAAATGTTTGGTATGAGTTAAATTCTTATGATTGAGAGAGAAGCATACAGCTGATGCATTATCACAATAAATGGCCAAGGGCTGAGATATACTCTCAACAATGTGTATTCTATAAATGAACTTTCTTAGCTATATGGCTTGACAGGTAGCCTTGTGAAAAGTGACATATATTGCCTCCATAGTTAAGGTAGATATGATTGTCTATTTAACATTTTTCTATGAAACAGCTCCTCTAAACATCATGAAAATGTATTCAGAAGTAGATTAAATCATCTATACAGTTAGCATAATCTGAATCTAAATAACTAATGATTTGAAAAGGATCACATTTCTTGTAGGTCAACAAGTAATCTATAACACCTTGCGAGTATCCCATAACCTTCTTATCGGCTTTCCAATGATCCTAAGCAAGATCACTGATGGTATCTACTAAACACACTAATAGTAAAGGCTATATCTGGATGGGTACGTACTTGAACATACATTAAGCTGCCAACAACAGAAGCAAAAAGGCGTTATGATCTGGATAACCTCTCACCTTTTTGAACAGGTGTCACACAGGAGGAATAAAAGTGCATATTGAACATCGTAAGCACTCAAACAATGTAAGTTCCTTGAGATAAATTAAGAACACCATAAGACCTGTCACAATGGATTTGAATCCCTAGCACATAAGGGGCCTCACCGAGATCCTTCATGTCAAATGAATAAGAAATCATGTGTTTTGTCTCGTTTAAGAGGTTAATACTATTGTTAGCTAGAAGTATGTTATCAACATATAACACAAGAATAATAAAATTCTGATTAACAACCATTTGAAAGATACATTGATCAAAAAACTTTTCAATGAAACCAAGGGAAGTCATAACTTCATCAAACTTTAAATACCACTGCCTTGAAGCCTGTTTCAACCCATAGATGGATCTTTTCAACTTGTACACTAAGTGCTCTAACCAGATACTACAAAATGGTCTCGTTGAACCATAAAAAACATCTTCAAATAAACTTCCATTCAGAAAAGTAATCTTAATATCCATCTGATGAAGTTCTAAATTAAATGAGCAACATGGGCCATAACTATTATAAAGGCATCTTTAGTATATACTAGTGAGAAAGTATCAGTGTAACCAATATCCTCTCTTTGGTTGTAGCCCTTAGCACTGAGTTTGGCTAAGTTTTCCTATTTCACTTATGGCCCCACACTTGGTCTTGAATATCCATTTACACCTAACAGCTTTACATCCAACTAGCAATTTTCTGTGATCCTAGACATGATTATCATTCATGGAAGACATCTTATCTTTAGTGGCTTCCAACCATTTACATGAGTTAGAACTTGCTATTGCTTTCTCATAAGATGATGGGTCAAAGATATCAATTGTATCAAATTTGTGTTCTTGCAAGTAAATTATGAAATTGATAATTTTTTGGAATAAAGTTATTCCAATCATTTTCATACGCATTCATTGCGCTACCTTGTTGGTTTTAGTTTAAATTTGATTTTTTTTAATCAATTTAAGAGTTGTCTTTGGTAGTTAGGTTCTAGGTTATTTAGTATTGATTTATGTTTATTTGTTATATTTTAGTTATTTGTGGGCTATTAATGTGATTTTATATCTTACCCAAGTTGTTAAAAGAAAAAAAAAAAAAAGTTTTGACATCAAGTAGGTGAACACTCAACTTTAAAATAACTTTTGGGTCTTAAAATGTCAAAATTTGGAGATTGTCATTCAAAAAAAAGTTGTAGAGCTCATCGAGACCTTTCTAAGAAGTGATAGTTTGGTAAAATATGATGTCAAAGCACAAAGTTAAGGCTAAAATACTGAAGCTGATCTAGGTCTAAATGAATATACTATAAGAAATGAAGGGTAGACTAGTCTTTTGGCATTTGGGGGCAATATAAAACATTTTTCTTTGGGTTTCTTGGCTAGAGAGGACATTCTGAAGCAAAAGGAGAAGATTTTCTAAGTTCTAAGCATTGAGCTTTATTGGAGGAAGGCAAATCAAGAGGATTTTCAAGAGTAGAAGCCAATTAAAGCTTCAGAAATAGAGTTCTTCATCTATTTCTCTTCTTTTTCTCTTTTCATTTTTATGTTTTCTAAATTGTTTTATATTGTAATCATGGGTATGCTTGGCTAAGCCTTTATTTCTCTAATATTGTAGACACTATGCATGTAGATTGTTGAAATTTGTTACTTTTTTACTTGAATTTCATTGTGCTTGAAGTTATTCAGTTCAAACCTTATTTGTTCCCTTGTTGACTGGCCACCAATTAAGGTTTATGTTGAGGATTTGAGGATTCTTGAAAGAGAAGCCCAAATTTAGTCATAGGATTGAATATTGCATGATTAATTTTGAATTATTTATTGAATTTAACTTAAATTGCCTTTAAGATAGACATATATCCATTGCACATGCGAAGTCGTAATTAGTTATACTTAATGCATCTCTCTAAGTAGTTCTCATAGAAATATAGGAAATTAAGTTAGAGTGAGAGAATTTATAATGGATCAACAGATTAATATAATGATGTTAGAGGCTAAGATTACTTCATAAATCAATGAGTTTAAATTAAGATAGTAGCTAATTTACAATTAAAGTGCCTTGGTAATCTATAATCCTAAGGAAGCCTTTTGCATTGATTTTCATAACATTTAGAGCTTTGCATAATTTGATTTATTGCAATTACTTTGCTTTTAGTTTGAATATTTGACTTCTTGGATTAAGTAACTGTGTACGTATTAGTAATTAATATCAGTATTAACTAGAAATTCCCTGGGGACAATACTTTTCTCACTCTTTACTACTTGTAAGTGGTGTATACTTGCATTGTGGTAGTTTGCTCATAACAGAAATCACTTGAAATTGTAGGTTTATAAGTCCTCTATGATCTCCTCAATGGAATAACTTCATCAATCACAACAATTCTCTCTACATTAATAGATTGTGTTTCCTAATTATTCCTTTCAGATGGATCAAACACTGAAGAAAAAGGTAATATAGGAAGAAGCATAACTGCTCTCCTCTCAAAGGTCAATGACATGGGGCACCAAACTCCCATTATCCAGATGATCCTCAAAATACATAGCCTGATCAGATTCCATAACCCTAATAGAATGAGTGGGATAGTAAAACTTATTTCTTCTAAAGCTTGTGTAGCACCTAATAAAGAAACCACTAACTAATTTTGCATCTAGTTTCTTGAGCTAAGGATTATATGTCCTTATCTCTACCTTATAAACCCACACATAAAAATGCCTTAAATTAGGCCTCTTTCCAAACATCAATTCATATGGAGTTTTGGGAACAACTTTATTAGGAACTTGATTAAGTATATAAGTGGTAGTTTTTAGCGCCTTGCCTCATAGAAACTCTAGCAAGGATGAATGACTTAGTATGCATTTTACCATATCTAACAAGGTGTGATTTCTCCTTTCAGTTATCTAGTTATGCTGTAGGTGCCAAGCATTGTGTATTGTGCCTCAATGCTGCACTCTTGTAAGTAAATGGAAATAGGGCCTGGTTTTTTACCTATCTTTGTGAATCTTCCATAATAATTTGCACCCCTATCATATCTTACCCATTTAATATGTTTTTCTGTTTTCAATTCAACAACTGTCTTAAATGTCTTAAATGCTTTTAAAGAATCCGATTTATCATGCAAAAGATCAACCCACCTATTCCTGGAGTGATCATCAATAAAAGTGATATAATATTTGAAATTATCTATAGTAACAGGGGTCATGGGTCCACAAATGTCCATGTGAATTAAATCATGTATATCCTATTACCTATATACCCCTTTACTCCTGGCTATAGCAGGGAATTTTCCCTTGACATAATCCATACAAGAACTAAAGTTAGAGAAGTCAAAATTACACAAAATATCCCTTTTGACCATCCATTTCAACCTTTCCATAAAAATGTGACCCAATCATTTATGACATCACATTTAAAAGTTTTCATGAAGTCTAATATATTTGTTACTGACAACAAAATTAATAGTAAAGCTACTAAGATGAGCAGGTTCACAATTCAAATTCAACACATATAAACCATTACTCAAAATAGCATAACCAACAATTGTTGAATCAAAATAAATAACAATCTTGCTATTGTCTGCTAAAAAGAATAACCAAATTGGTCTAATGCATAGGTGGAAATTAAGTTCTTCCTTGAAAAGGGAACATAAACAACAATATTTAGTTCCAATGTATGTCCAGAAGTCAAACATAAATTAATAATTTAAATCAGGTCCACTACTAGTGCTGCTCCATCAACACCAACGATTATCTTTTCCTTCTCACTTAGCTTCCTCTCATTTTTAAACCCCTTCCTTTTCTTGCTTGTTCTTAAGCTTGAGGCAATTAGCTATCTTGTGACCCAATTTCTTACAATAGTTGCACTTACCTATAAAGGGCTCCTTTTTGGGTCCCATGTTATTATTACTATTATCATGTTTCACAATCTTCTCATCACCATTCTTATCATCAAATCAAGGTTTGGGCTTCTTATTCTTGTGAAAGTTGACATTTGATTTACTACCTGACTCATGAGATAGATGATTAGCTATAGGGGTGATAAAGTTGCCCTTTTTCATATAATCCTATTCTTTAGAAACAATGATTAGTCAATAGTCTATTCACTTTGTTGGGTATTGTAAGAAGTCTTCAATACTTGATACTAAGATGGAAGAGATTCTAAAATATGCTAGACAAGAAAACCATCTCCCAAATTAAGACCAAAGGATTTAAGCTTGTTATAGTAATAAAAAAAACCTTCATAATGTGTTCACGAATGCTAGATACTTCATCATAATGAGTGATTTCCAGAAGGGAGAGATAATGACCCTTTTATTCTTTATCAAATTTCTTGAATTTTTCCCTAACAATGTTCAAAAAATTCACTATGGACTCCTTTTTTGGAATCCCTTGTCTAATGGTTTTATTTATGGTGTACTTCATGACTATCAAGCAAACTTTGTTAGAATTATGCCATTTTTCATAGAAAGTCTTTTCGCTCACAAAGGAAGTACTATTCAGTAAATTAGGTGCTTTAGTCTGAAGAATGATGTCCAACTGTGTAATGGCCAAATACATATCCAAAGACTTATTCTAGTCATCATAATTTGTAAGGCTACATATAATACCTAGTAACTCAGTAAACTCGGCTCAGCCTGATGAAATCAAGCCAGGTCACTAAAAGGAAGAAAGCTAAAGGTAGAGAAAGGTTATCAATAAGGCATCAGGCTGGGTCCAGGTATAGGGTGAGCATTTTTGCCACTATACCCTGCCCGAACCCAATATGTATATCTTCTTTAGATTATTTACCTTTTTCCTTTCTATCTATTTCATTGCTGAGCTACTCCTATGCCTCGCCCCTCTTTCTCTTCTTTCTCTTCTTTCTCTTAGGTCTGTCATCTTAGTTGTCCATGGCCAACATTTAGTATCCCTTCCTTCATAGATCACTCATTTACTCAAAGCCTTGCCCTCAAACAGAATCAAAGTTATAGATCCACTACTGGTGACAGTGCTCTTCCTCTGCATCAAATCTAATCTAATTGATGTCTTCTGATTGCCTTTCTTCATTGGTGTCCTCTATTTGGCTTTCTTCTTCAGCATTTTCTACTTGACCTTCTCTAGTGACCCTCTAAGAATCGATGGACTACATTTAATCTTATAAACAAATTTCCATATCTAGTGTTTTCCATTCAGCCTTCTATTATGAGTAAATCTCTATGACTTCTTTCTTTTCTTTCGTACTCATCTTTTCTGTACATCCTTCTGTAAGCAACCCTTTTTGTTGTTGTATGTTCTATAGTCTGGTTTTAATGTTTCTTTTACTTTGTGTCGATCTTAGTTTGTTCAAAGTTTGTTTCTAGTCTTTTGTAGCTATGTTTGTCTTTCCTGTTCATAATAGAAGTATATTTAAAAAAAAAAAAAAGGAGAAATTACCATTCTAGGCCTTGCTAACTTAGCCTGATTCGGAAGATATTAACCCGACACAATCTTTATCGATCTTACAGGCCAGGTCTCAGTTCCATACATGGCTTGGCCCTACTAGAAGTTTGTGAAGCCTTAATAATTTGTCTCATTCAAAGTTTTCATTAATAATCATTGCATAGGCACAAAAGCCGAAATAAAAACTAATACAGGGAAACATGAATTATGTGCGCACATAGCCAAAACATTGGTTTCCATAAAATCCAATTAATACAATTATTAAGACAAAATAAAAAAGTTGTGTATTGTGATCCCGCCTAAAGGTCCTAGATCACAACAAATTAAGAAAACTCATTAGCGTATCAAAGGTCCATATAGGAATAGAGAAAAGAAAAAGAAAAAAATGTCTGATATTTTCTCATACTGATAGGGCACAAGGAAAAAATTAAGACATTAATGTTAAACATATCGAAGAAATAACAAGTTACATCAACAATGCTACACCGATGGAGCATATTCACTACCTTTGTATTTTATCCAATATCATTTTGTGTAAATAAAAAATAGCACATACATGATTTTTAGCAATTATACAAATTAATGAACAAATATATAAATAAATAAAGACAACTATGAACACTCCTATAACCCGGTTCCACGATAGGTGAGTACACAATCACAAAGTGTTGAACACCTTATCAGTATGATTAACATGACTAAATCTCACAACTTTCATACAATTATTGAAAAATTGGGTCAAAATTAACATCCATCATAATAAATAAATAAATTTGCATAAAATTAACTGGTATAATGCTAGAATCTATTGATATGAGTATGCCCAAAGAAGAATCATAACTCACAACACCCAATTGTCGCCAAAAAAGGGTTGGATTAAAAATGAAATCCTAGCCAATATAGAGTAACCAATTCTAATATTAGGTTGTAAGTTTGGACCTCTTTTAATATTAGTCTATAGATAGTTCAACCTATCACGAACTATCAATCACTTGATCCAATCTATTTATACAGTGTCAAATATAATAATTAATTATATAATACTATTCAAAGTATAATATGTTAATTGTTCTGATAATTAATTAACAGTAATTCAAAAATTAATTAAATATTCTAACAAAAGATTAAATGAATCTGATATAATCTTCAAATTCTACAAAAACACCGTCCAATTGAACAAATTGTAATTAATATTAAATATCTTAATGATGTAATCGGTCTCTCCTTAAAGATAAAGGAAAGACAAATTGAACTACTTTTGCAAAAGTGTAGTGGATGAAAATTAATTCTTAAATTCATCACTTATGTCACATAATTAAAGAACCACTATGTTCAGCTGGTATATAATAGCAATGAAAGACTGGAGTAGCCGATAAAGCAAGCGAATCACTTTTTTTTAATCCCAATACCGTATTGTTGCAAGTCACATGCTCCAACCCTTTGTTATATAACTCCTTTATTATGTTGTTTTTTTAATAAAAAAATATTAGAGTCAGGTGTTTACAAGTTTTTTTAAAAAAAATTAGTCCTGGAATGTTTTAAATTTTAAAAAATAAATCATAAATATTTTAAAATTATGATCTTCAATTATAACTTTTTTCCTAATCTATTTGACTCCGTGTGTCATCATTAATCCCAATCAATTATTTCAAATTACTTAATTGTCAATCACAAAAGATTCAATTCAATATAATAGTATAAACAGTTTGATTGATAGACCTATGCCGGTCTAGTGGCCTAATTAATGGTTCACCACTAACCCAGAATGATTACAAGTACTAAGTAATTAATGCCTATCATAAGACAACTCAGATAGGTTATTATACATTACCAACAATATATTAATTTGGGAAACCTAAAAGCCTCTATTAGGTTCTTCCCAAAAAAAAAAAGTCTCTTTTAGGTTGTCAGCGTTCATTGCAGACTTATATTTTGGACGAAATTTTTATTTTAATTCTTTATAAATAAAATTACTTTAATTTATTTTTATATATAATTTTTATTTTAATTTAATCCTTTACATTTAAAAAAAATATCTTTATTTATATATTCATAAATTTGCAGCATATAATTGTCAATACAATTTTATTTTTCATGAATATTTTTATTTTTATTCATCACATATAAAATTATTTTAAATAATATTTTTTAAATTAATATATTATAAATAATACTATTGATTAAAAAAAAAAAAAACAAAGTATCTCTTCATACCAAAACGAAGAGACGTTAAATATATCCGATTCCATCGATTGAAGTCAAAATTGTCTGCTGCATTAATTGAATACCACCACTATCATATTAATTTCTCCATAACCGTCGTCTTCTTCATATTTCTCTCAAAACTCAAAACTTGGTGACCCAGAAACCAACACATGGCTAGTGAAAATCAGAAACTCCACATATTCTTCTTCCCTTTCCTTGCTCATGGCCACATGATACCTACTGTGGACATGGCGAAACTTTTTGCTTCAAGAGGCGTCAGAGTTACCATCATCACCACCCCACTCAACCTTCCTCTGATTTCCAGATCAATAGAAGAATCCAGAGCTCTTGGCCATCACATCAACCTCATATCCATTCGATTCCCATGTGCAGAAGTTGGCTTACCCGAAGGCTGCGAAAATGCCGACGCAATTTCTTCCCCTTCTATGTTTTCCCCCTTCTTGAGAGCAACGGCGATGCTTCAAGAGCCTCTTGAACAGCTCCTGCGAGATGAACACCCAGATTGCCTTACTGCTGGTTCGTTCTTCCCATGGGCCACTGATTCTGCTGCCAAATTTGGGATTCCGAGGATTGTGTTTCATGGGACTGGTTCTTTTTCTTTATGTGCAAGTGATTCGGTGAGACAATACCAACCGTACAAGGATGTTTCATCTGATTCAGAGCCCTTTGTGATTCCTAATCTGCCTGGAATCGAGATTAAATTGTCAGGGATGGTTTTGCCTAGTTACGTCAAGAGCAACGACGACAATGACATATCGAGAATAATTAAGGCATGTCAAGAATCAGAAGTGAGAAGCTTTGGGGTGGTTGTGAATAGCTTCTACGAACTTGAAGGGATCTATGCAGATCATTACAAGAAGGTACTCAAAAGAAGAGCATGGCATATAGGCCCTGTTTCTCTGTGCAACAGAGAGGACAAAGAAAAAGCATACAGAGGAAAACAAGCCTCCATTGAAGCACAAGAGTGCTTGAAGTGGCTCGACGCGAAGAAACCCAATTCTGTTCTTTATATCTGCTTCGGAAGTAGAACAAACTTCACCGAATCTCAGCTTAAAGAAATAGCCATGGGTCTGGAAGCTTCAGGGCAAAATTTCATCTGGGTTGTGAGGAAGAAAGAAAAAGAACAAGAACAAGAAGGGGAAGATAGAGACGAAGAATGGCTTCCAGAAGGATTTGAGAAGAGAATGGAAGGGAAGGGGTTGATTATAAGAGGATGGGCACCACAAATGTTGATTCTGGATCACCAATCCACTGGTGGGTTTGTGACACATTGTGGGTGGAATTCAACGCTGGAAGGAGTGAGTGCAGGTGTGCCAATGGTGACATGGCCTGTGTCTGCAGAACAATTTTACAACGAGAAGTTTGTAACTGAAGTGCTCACAATTGGGGTTCCTGTGGGTGTTAAGAAATGGATTGTTACAGTGGGAGATTATATAGAAAAGGACGCGATCGAGAAGGCAGTGAGGAGGATAATGAAAGGAGAAGAAGCAGAGGAAATGAGAAACAGAGCAAAGAAACTTGGGAGGATGGCCAGGGAGGCTGTGGAAGAAGGAGGATCGTCTAACTCTGACTTGAACTCTCTGATTAAAGAGCTTATGGGGATTTCAAAATGAAGAAGATCGTGTTTTCTAGTTCGATTTGTATGTAATAATGGTACCTTAAAACTTTTACAAGATCACTTTGACGTTTGAATAAGCGTTCATTGATGTTGAGTTTGTTCGCTATAAAATATTTTTGTGAATTTCCCAGAATAGCTTGGCAGGAAGACCCAATTTTGCCAAACGCTATTACATTAGCATGTTTCTGTTTTCAGGTTAAGTTGCTCTCTCAAAAATTCTTTGCAAAATTACATATATGGACCATAAATTGAATATATTTACTACGAGAGGACCTTAAATTTTAAAAATAGGTTAAAAAATTTTTAGAACTAAATTTTATTTATTTTAAATGATGTTATTTTAAGATCCAATGGCTACGTATTTGAACAACAACTTTTAGGGCAAGGCTAAAAATTTTTTAAAGTAAAAAACATTGATCAAAGAGTTTTTTAAAAATAATTTTATAATTTAAGATCATTTATAATAAGCTTATTAATCTCATGAGAAAATTTTTAGCTAGTCAAGTAACCGAAGGTTGACTCTTGCTTTTTTATAAAAAGAAAAGAAGATATGTGAGAGCTAATGATAGTATTACAGCATCTCATTTTAAAAAATTTAACATGAATTCATAGTAATTATATCATTGTATGGTTGATTAATTTACTCCTTCAAAGAAATAAGTACATATTGTTAAAGTATCTTTTCTTACCTACTAAACCAATCGATTTGTGTTTCAATGCAAGTCGAGGACGTAACAATTTTATTTGTATAATTTTTCTAAAATGTAAGTGAGAAAATTTTGACTTATAATTCCATGACTTCATATAAACTTACATGGCTTGAATTGGAGCATGCCATGTCCTCGTAGGATTTGGATTTTATATATTTTTGTATTATCTATATTTAAGATTTAAATTATTAAATTTTTATCTAATAATTTACATTTTATATTTGAGATTTTCCAATATAAAAATAATTTTTCTTCCTCTTGACAATTGTCCTTTGTGTCATGTTTAAAAATTCGGATCCCCCAAGTATTATTGGAGTGGCCTGTTTTCTGTAATAAAAAGAAAACCATTAGATTAAATCAAATGACCTTCAATTTTTGTATAAAATATATTTTTAAAAAATAAAAAATATTTTTTATAAATAAATATATATTCATATTTTAAATTTTTTAATAAAAAATTATATATAGTTAAAAACTAAAAAATTGAATTATTTTTAATATCTCACATTTTATTTTATATATTTTAAAGTCTATTATTTTTTAAGTAGATATTATTATGTATGAAAAAAATAGAAAAAATAATCTAAAATATTAAAATATATATTTTTTTTTATAAAAATAATTATTTTTTAATTTTAAAAAAATATATTTTATATAAAAATTGAGAAGCATTGAATCTAAATTCAACATCCCTAGTATATTATTTGAGAGATAAGCACCCTCTAATTATTGGAGGGATCCGCGCACCATGTTTAGTACAATGACATTGGATATATTTATTTATTTATTTATTTATTATTATTAGAGACACTCTATCCTCAATTTTTATAAAATATTAATTTTCATGGTTTTCTTGGCCATCATGTTCAACACTTACCAACAAAGGCATACCGGCGGCAACACCTAGGCAAGGTATATTTAGGATATTATCAACTTTTTATATATTTAGCTGGCGAAAGGAGTTTTACCTATTCTTAATAATACCACATTTTTATTTAATCTTTTGTTTTGTTTAAGACCAAAGTCCAAACGACGTTGCGAGATCTAAATGTGTTAGGTACAGTCCCATTTATACTTTCTTTAAATATAAAATAATAGAAAAATAGAAATAAAATAAGCATTTGAGTTACGTAACGGGTTATAGTGAGACTAATTAAATAGTACAACTTGTTCATTTTATGTTTATTTTTTAAAAAATTATCAAAAAGTAAGGTAAGAAAAAAAAAAGATTATGTTTGGGAGTTCAAAAATAATAAAATGAAATAATAATAATGGAAGTAAGTTGAGTGACAAAGAATTGAATAATAAAATATGTATCACCATTTTATTTAAAAATTTAATAAAAATAAAAAGACAGTCATTAATCAAATAAAAGAACTTACATATCAATATTATATTTATAAATAAAATGTTAAAATAATAAATTTTTAATCAAAATAAATATTATAATAATTATATTACTAGAATCTTTTATTTTTTACTTTTAATTTAGAGGGACAACTAGATGATAAAGAATAGCCTTAAAATTTTTCCTTAATTATTTTATTCTATCTAGATAAACTTTTAAACATGCATTTATCATAATTTAATTATTTTATTTTTTGTCATTTTTTTTACCATCAATTTATATATCTAAGTTCAAATT
Source organism: Delonix regia (assembly GCA_037074485.1). Lineage (NCBI taxonomy): Eukaryota > Viridiplantae > Streptophyta > Magnoliopsida > Fabales > Fabaceae > Delonix > Delonix regia. Next base: position 5,430,241 of record CM073454.1, on the reverse strand, counting down.
CAAATTCCCAAAAAGTTTTAGATATAAATTTTTTGAAGTTAAAAGAAAAAATAATCTCATACACCAAATTTATATATAAATATATAGAGAGAGAGAGAGCGAGAATGAGAGTGGGGAGGCGTTCGAATCCAAATACAGTGTACCTCGTTTAAGTATATAATATTTCTGTAGTGTTGGATCTCAAGAAGGTGCTACACCTTCAATTTTGGTCAATTATTTTACTGTTAAACCTACGACAAACCGAAGCGGTGTCTCTTAATTGGCTGTCAATGTGCCTTGTTTGTCAAAATACTGTCAAAGGCATGCTTTTCTATATATCTATATATATATATATATATAGTAACTATCAAAGTGAGCCAATCCGACCTATCTGAATTAATTCATCCGAGTTGGTGGTTAAATGACTATAAGGTAGTGGGTTAAAAATTTTAACTCATCTCACCTGGTGAGTTAAGCGAACTGACCCATTTAACCCATCAAAAAATTTTTAAAAAAATAAAAATAAAATAAAATAATTATAAAAATTTAAATGTGATTTTTTTTTAAGCATATGTCTTATTTAATCAATCAATTTATATATCAATATAAATAAATAAATAAAATAATTAAATAAAAAGCAAGTTTAAACGAATTAAAACAAATAGAGTAATCTAATAATTCAATTATTCATTAATAATAAGAATATGATTATGAGCAGAATATTTAAATTTGGCAAATTACAAAATAATAGAGACAATACAACACATACATTATGATTAATTTTTTTAAATAAAAAAGTGTAATAGGTTGAAGCGTTAGACTGAGTGAGTGAAAAATTAAAAATAAAAAAAATAGGCAATTCATTTAACCCGCAAGCTGGCTCGTCTAACTCGCGGTTTAAACGGATCGAATTGATAGAAGTATACAATACAGGTTTTTAAAAGAACCCCTTAACACAATCTACCTTTTATGTGGGTTAAACAGGCTCGATCCGATGGGTTGAACCCGTTTTGACGGTTCTAATATATATATATATATATATATATGTAAGTTAAAATATGTTATCTGACTTAATAATCTATGCTGCATTGAATTAGACTATCCAATTTCTTTAATAACAAATGTATCTAATAATAAGAGAATAAAAAATATAAGATTATACTAAATAGATGAAAGATCTCAATATAAATTAAAGGTTAAAACAGTATTATGATCCTTTAATTTTATATATTACTTTTAATTTGTCCAATAAATTAGAAGCATTTTATAATGATCATTTAAGATTTAAATTTGTCTTCAAATTCCTCCCTTAAATATTTTATATGTGAGGGATCGTTTTAAAGTGTTTCAAATCTAAAATATCAATTTCAAACGCTGCAATTTTAAAGGACCAATCTAAAATGATCAACAAAGTAAAATCGCTATGTTATTATTTTATCATTTTTCACTTGTTCATACTCAACTATATTTCATATCTACCCGCTTCTTTATTAATCCATCTTTGTACTGTGTAGTTTACTAAAGTTAAGGAAAGTGAGAGGAAGGAAGTGAATATTTTATAAGTTTTTCATTCTAGTGGATGATGCCATTGGTGAGAAAATAACATAAATAAAAAAAAGAATGGCAGAAAAGAGAAAAAAATAAAAAAAGAGGAGGGAAAAAAAGAAAAAAAAAATAGTTAAATATCACGTAATTCTAATTTTCTGATTTTATTTATTGTTTTGGATTATTCTCTTGAATTTAAGATGTTTCAAAACAATCCCCTAAATTTTAATTTCATATGAGGGTGAACAAATTTTTTGGCTCAAAGAGGGCGCCAAACTTGTCTAATTCAAGATTATCGAAATATCAAGCATTTTCACCCACTACAAAAAAATGAAGCATTTGTTATGTTAGTTATAGCATTAGCAGCGATTTCAACTGCTGTTGAAGGGATTACCTGCGTTTACACATACCGTAGTTAAACCCCAGGGTAGCTAAATACTTCCAAGCAGCACAAGTAAATGCAACATTTTGCTACGGTTTACAAGATAAGGAAAACCAATTCTCAAGAGATTTAGTAGCGGTTTGCTACGGTGGTTTGCTGCAGTTTTTGTAAACCACAACTATATCATGTTTAAATTGTTATTTTAATTAAATTCTGAATACTTATAGTGGCAGTGCAACTGTCACTGATGCTCATATTTTTTAATAAATATAATTAAATATGAAATTTAATTTTTTTTAATATCTGTTTATTTCACTTTCAATCAATAATCTCATATTCAAATACGATAATATTAATACTAACAATCCACATTGTCACTAAATAAAAAAAAAAAAAAAACTTCATTCAATAAAGTTCATAGAGTGCAACACCAAAATAACTTAGTACATAAAGTGCAATACTAATATAACACAGTTTATAAAGTGCAATATCAATATAATATAGTCCTAATGACATTCTAATATTACTAAATCTATAGATTTTCTTCATCAAAAACATATGGAGAATAATATTCTACACTCTGTCAATGTCCACTTGCTTGATTAGGTACCTATTTTGGAGTACAAGAAATAATAAGACACAAGTAGAATGTATTCCAACTTGTAACTAGTTATCTAACATATAAAATAAACTATAATGTATATATTAAAAACATTGCCAGTGCAGTTTGGAATGCATCAAGTTTAGAAGGCAATTCACCCTAAAAATTTGGCATGATAAACCAAGGCATCAACATTTTTATTTTGATCTTGTAATAGTTAACGTTGATCTTGGATTTGTTGACTTTTGAGTTTGTATCACTGATTGCATATAAATGAACTGACTTTGCAACATCATATTGGAAGGATAAGATGAGCTTGCTCCACTGCAAGAATGAGAGGTACGTCTAAACACTTAGGATGGATATGGACCTAATCTCAATCCTCATACATGACTTGCATGCTCTTGGCTTCCTAAATGATAAGCTAAAGAATCCTCAGTGGAAATTTCTTAAGACATGAACATGGAGTTAAATTCATGGGTGGCAATCTTTTCCTACATAGGAAAAAAAAAAAGTGTTTACAAGTAACTCAAATGCATCAACCTAAACATTTCTACAACAGAATTATTTCATCACAAATGAAATGGAGTACATTGATCTAGTCAAATCAAAGCATAACCCACTTCATTTTCAAAACAAAGTATAGGAACATTTATACTTATTATTCTAGCATCGTCATTTATGTAATACCCATCAGCATATATTGTTGTTCATACTTCTCTACTTACTAGACGACCTAACTCTAACCCCTACAATTGAGAAATATATAATAACACATATGTACATTAAAAAGAAGAGTGCAACATAATCACTAAAATTAATAATACTATATCTGCCTTTTTGCATGCTAAACTCTTTGTTCCACCTGTGTGAGGCATAAGTTTCTTATTTCTATTATCTCTATTTTTTTTAGCATTTTCCTATTCATAATGAAAAAAATATATATCCATACATTATAAGCAAAGTTGAAAAGAATTTATTAAAACAATATTACTTGTTACCTTAGTCTTTGAGCTGAGACAATAGTCAACAAACAATGCACAATGATCTTTATCAATTTAGTAATCAATTGTTCTCAGTTGCTAGTACCATCTTTCCTACTTTGCCATAAATCCTGTATTCTACCTTCCACTCTTGTCCAATAGATTTCAAAATATAGTTTTTGTACAATTTAGTGCTAACTACAAATTTTGCCTTCAAGGTAAAAGAAATATTGTTAGTAATTGTACATCTAAAAACGTATTTAGTTTTAAAAGAAGACAAATATTACCTTAATAGTATTTTTGTAAATATTATCCTTATACTCCATTGGAAATTTTTTTTTTTCAACTAAGATAATTGATAGGTGATAATAAACCTAGAGGGAGTGAATAGGTGTATTAAAATTTTCTTCTTAAATTCTATTTGAAAAATATAGTTAACTAAATATTTTACAATTCACTAAAATAACTAAAGAAATAGTTAATTGTGTTTAATTAACAGTTGATTGAAAAATTTCAAAGGCAGGATCAAGAGAGATAAAAAAAAAACAATTAACTATAAATTTTTAGTAAAATGAATTTCTCAAAAAATATAAGAAATTAAAAAAATGATTAATTTTAAAATTTCTAGTTAAGTAAAAATAACTAAAAAAAAACATAGATAAGGGACAGAAGAGCAAATATAGAGATTTATCCCTTGACTCTTTCAAGGGATTTTCAACTAGAAAATAGTAACCTTTACAAACTCCAAGAGTTTTCAAGTGCTCACTTTTAAACACAAAGTTTTCAAGTTGAACCTCAAATTATCTGGAGTAGTTCACTCATACACACTCCTTTTCTTTATCAAAGGTAGAGGTTCAAACAATGAAGAAAGATATGATTTTTGAACCTTTATAAAAGTAAGTTTACATGAATAGTTCACTAGATGCTTTCACACAACAAATAAAATCAAAAACTAATCTCAAGAGATGATGGAAGTTAAATATATTAATGAGGGATGTCTCTCCTTTTTTTTTCAAGTAGCAACTTTTCTCTTTATATATCCTTCTAAAATCTGTCCTTGGAGATATATGTGTTGTAGATCTTCATCTTCAATGCTCTTGATATGATTTCTTCAATTTTCTTTTGTAAATCTTGTATGAGTAGGTGGATTTTTTTTTACTTAGAAATGAGTTCATAATTTCAGTTTGGTATGGCACTCCTTTGAAGAACAAGAAAAGACATTGGAGTGTTGAACAAGGTGGAGATATAATTTTAAAGAAGAAGAAATGATGAAGACTCTCTTTTCTTCATGATGTGTTGGCACTTTCAAACAAAGAAAGGTAGAGTAAAAAGATAAGGTTTGAACTTTAGTCACTTTTCCCTATCCTTCATGTGTTGTGTGTTGAAAGTGGGGTTCCTATGAGCTTGCAAATTTGACTCCATATTAGGTAGCTTCTAATAAGAAAAAATGGGGCTACATAAAGGAGAAATGATTTGCAAAAAGATAAATGTGTTGCTAGCAAAATGGGCTTGATTTATTGTTCTCGTTTGGGTTTGTCATAAATCAAACTAGGATTGGACTTTAGTTTTTTGTCAGGCCGACAATCTCCCCCTTTTGATGATAACAAAACTAAATGGAGAAACCACAAGAGCTCCCCCTAAAACCAAGATTCTTATTCTCATAGAAAAAATATATGACAACCACCACAATGAAGATATTCAAAATCATATAGCAGTGATAATTGAAAAAACTACAAAAGCTCCCCTTAAAATTAAGATTTTTATTCTCACATAAAAAATATATGATAGTCACTACAATTAAGATATTCAAAATCATATGAAAGTGGTAATTAGTCATAATAATCATATTTAATAAATATCCAACCACAGTAACATTCAATCAACAATCATCAGAATCAGTAGATGTCTAAAGGTAAAACAGACACATAAATAATAGTGAAAACAATTAGCTGAGAATATGTAAATAGTAAAAAAAAAAATATATATATATATATATAGTAAAAAAATAGATAACTAAATTGCCTTTCCCTTTTTTCGATTACTCAATAGGAGGTTCAATAACAAAAATAAGGGCCATCAATGGTCAATGCCAATCCATTCAGAAGAGGACCTAATCAACGATATGCTTGAAAGAGCTATTGCAAACCAATATGGGATTGAAGGACTATTTGGTATAGCTGCTCAAATTTCTAAGTGATTTGGGTTTCCTTTTGTTTCATACCAGCCTTAGCATCTTGCAATTCAAAGTAAGTAGCTTTTTAGTGCTAATTACTTGTCTTAAAATGTCCTCCAATGATAGCAAGATCTAACTGCATCTCATTCATCTTCTCGTGCATTAATTCCATATAAATAAGCATTTGTTTCAAAGGCTGGACATTCAAATGTAAAAGGTGGTGGTGGAGCTTCAGGCGCACTAGAATCCTTAAGAGCAATAAATGGATGAGTGACCTCAATGTCACACAATGTTGTCCATTCTCCATCCACTAGTTTGAACTACATCAACTTAAAGGATGACACATTATATGGGGCAATGAATTAACCCCTTGAACCCTGCAATTTGTCTATGGTAGGCGGGAAGAGGCATCTAAGTGAGTGTTATTTTTAAGCATATATTGCAATATCTAATAGTGAAAGTTGATGGGCTACTAAGCATAAAGGCAAAATAACATAAGTAGTTCTCTTTTGTTCAGCACCTTCAAGGATCTGATGCAAGGAAAAAAATTATCTTCTGACTTATTTGACCTGGAGAAATAATTATTTGCATAGTGTACAATGTTTTTGGACCATTTGATGGATGGACATTTTTTAACTAAAAAAATTTCAGTTAACTTCAAATATTGTAGTTAATAGAAAATATCAAATAATCATAATAATAACTAATTGATTCACACACAACGATCATATGATAAGATGACAAGTAATAGAGGTAAAACGAAAGAGATTTAAGAAAAAAATAGTTGACTATAAAAAGATTAGGGAAACTTATTTTTCTTTAAACTCAATTTTGCCTAGTTTAAAGTGAAGATACTTAAACTTATCTTCATGTAGAGGCTTAGTAAAGATGTTAGCAAGTTAATGTTCAATTTGAACATAGATTACCGTTATGTTTCCTTGTTGCACATGGCCACAAATAAAATGATGAAAAACCTTAATGTGCTTTGTTCTTTAATGGTAGATAGGGTTCTATGTCAAGCATATAGCGCTTGTATTGTCATAAAATATAGAGTTTTGATATATAGACAGAGAGTAATATTAAAGTTGTTATTTCATCCATAAGAGTTTAGAGCCATATATTAAGCCTTCATAATGAATGAACCAAGAGACTAGGGTTTTGCTAAGTATTTGGCAAGTTCCACTATGTTTTTTTTATCTAATTTATCACCTGCAAATCAAAGTGTGCATAACCAACTAATTCAAGGTTATTAGTTCTTGGATACCATAGACCATAATCTTGAGTTCCAACTAAGTATCTAAATATTTTCTTAATGGCAAAAAAGTGAGATTCCTTAAGACTATTTTGATATCTTACACATTTACAAACACTATTCATTATAATAGGATGGCTAGAAATTATACAAAGAAGGGAACCAATCATACCTCTATATACTTTTTAGTCAAAATCCTTACCATTTTCAAATCTGAATCTTTGAAGCAATTCCTTTGCATATTTAGCTTGATTAATAAAATTTCCTTTTAGTTTGCTTGATTTGCAATCCAAGGAAGAAAGTCATCTCACCCATCATGCTCATCTCAAATTCACTTTGCATTTAGCTTTGAAAATTCTTTACATATATCATCATTAGTACTTCCAAAAATAATTTCATCAATATAGACTTTTACAAGTACAGCTTCTTTGTTAGCTTTTCCAATAAATAATGTAATGTCAACATTTCCCCTTTTAAAACCGTTACAAGTAAGAAAATTGTTTAACTTCTCATACCAAGCTCTAGGAGCTTACTTTAAGCCATAAGAGGCCATTGAGAGTTTATAAACATGGTTAGACAATTTTTCATTTTCAAAACTAGGGGATTATTTGGCATACACCTCTTCATTTGTAAAACCATTTTAAAATGCTTTTTTGACATCCATTTGGTACAATTTAAAATTTATGTAAGAAGCGTAAGCAAGCAACATTCGAAAAAATTCTAATCTAGCGACTGGAACATAAGTTTTAATATAGTTTATACCTTCTTATTAAGTGTATCTTTGAGCCACAAGACAAGCTTTGTTTCTTATCATTTTACCTTGCTCATCTAACTTGTTTCTAAATATCTATTTCATTCCAATTATAGAAGCCTCCTTTGGTCTTTCAACATGAGTCTTGACTTCATTTCTTTTAAATTGTTTTAACATCTCTTGCATGGCCAAAATCCATCCTTAATCATTTAATGTTTCATCTACTATTTTTGTCTCTATTTAAAATAGAAGTGCTAAGTTGTTATTTTGCCTAAATGACGATATGGTCCTCAATCCTTCCTTTGGTTCTCTAAGGATGAACTGTATAAGATAGGTGGATGAATGATTCCATTCCCTTAGAAGCCTCTATTCTATTCTAGAATTTTCTAATTAAGTAGAATCTAGTTGACTACTTTTATTTTCCCGTTGATTGTAATTTTGATTGATAACAGTGTTTTCATTTTCCTTTAGTTCAAATAGTTTCTCTTGAGGCTACTAACTTAGGTAAGGGACAAAGATAGTAGCAGATTCTTCTTCTTCATCTATGACTACATGTTTCTTAGGAATTGTGTTCACATCATTAAATACTACATGCATAGATTCTTCCACTACTAGTGTACGCTTATTATAAACTTTATATGCTTTACTAGAAGAATAATAACCTAGAAATACACCTTCATTACTACGAGCATCAAATTTTCCAAGGTTGTCCTTACTATTGTTGTGAATGAAGAACTTACAACCAAAAGTATGAAAATAACTTTTATTGGATATTCTTCCCTTCCAAAGCTTATAAAGTGTTTTCTTAAGGATTGGTCTTATCAAGCAGCAATTCAATATGAAACAAGCAGTGTTTGTGGCCTCAACCCAAAAGTGCTTGGAAAGATTATTATCAATAACCATGGTTCTTTCCATAGTTTGTAATTTTCTATTCTTTCTTTCTACCACACCATTTTGTTGTGGAGTTCTATAAGAAAAGAAATTATGGATGAATCCATGCTCATTGCAGAAATTTTCAAAAAGTTTGTTTTCAAATTCACCACTATGATCGCTCCTAATACTTGATATTAAATACCTTGTTCCTTTTGAACTTTCTTGCAAAATGTTTCAAAGAATTTGAAAGTTTCATTTTTAAGGCTTAGAAAGTATACCTAAGTGCGCATTGAATAATCATCAATGATAATAAAAGCATAAAACTTGCCTCTAAAACTTCAAGTTTGAGTAGGTTTAAACAACTCTATATGTAACAATTAGAGTGGTCTAGAACTTGAAACACATTTTTTTGGCTTGAAGGAAGACTTAATTTGTTTGCCAAGTTGACATACATGACATATGTGATCTTTTTTAAAATTTAATTTTGAAAGACCTTTAACAAGGTCAAGTTTCGAAATTTTTGAAGCAAGATGCATATTAACATGGCCTAGTCTTTTATGTCACACCCAAGAATCATTATAATGGATGAGAGACAAGTAACATTTTTAGTAGATAAATCATCTAATTTTAAAATATAAATGTTGTCACATAATTGATTTATACTAAGAAGATTACATTTAAGCCTTTTTACATGATACACATTTTCTATGCAACAATTAGGAAGTAATTGTATCTTACCTACTTTGACAATTTCACCTTTACCATTGTCACCAAAGTGACCAAACCTCTAACCTTCTTTAAGATGGATACAAACTTGGATAGGTCACCAGTCATATGCCTTAAGCAGCCATTGTCCATGTATCATTAATTTCTAGAGATTTTTCCTTTGAGACAAACCCAGAGAAAAATTCACTTTGTTTAAGGTACCCAAACATGCTTGGGTCCTTTCTTGTTAGTGTTAGCAATTGATGTGCCCTTAGGGATCCAAATCATATTGCTTTGATGTTTCTTATAGTTATAACAAGGATGACCTTTTCTTTAACAATACAAATAGACAGCATTGGAGGAAGTATATTTAACAAAGAAGTTTTTATATCATTTTACATTTTTGGTTTTATCAAAACAAGACTAGTTTTGTCTTTCCCAAAATCATATTTAAATTTTCTTTTCCTTTGACAAAATTTGCCAAATTTTTAGTTAAAGTGGAGACTTTAAGGTGCAAATCCTTTTTTTCACTTAAAGTCTTTTTAAGTTATATTTTCAGAGATTAAGAATTTTTCTCAAGCTCTTGTTTAGCTTGTTCCAAATCTTTATATTTAAAAAATAGTTTATCAAAATCATCAAACATTTCATTTAAAGTATTTTATAATTCTTCTTTGGAAAGTTCAAGAGTTACCTCATTTTCAATCATGACCATGAAATATAGGTTAGCTATCTCTTGTTCAAGCTCCTTTTCTTCTTCAACTTCATCATCATTCCACACAGCATGCGCTCATCTTTTGTTTGATGCTTTGCTGAATTTCTTCTTTAAGAAAAGACAATCTGATCATTTGTGACCATTCTTTCCACATTCATAGCATGTTACAACATTCTTCCTTTGTTCTTCTTTCTTAAACTCCTTTATTGGAATTTTTCTTTAATTTTTTATAAGCTTGCCTTTATGCCTAACATATTTTTTAAATTTCTTCAAGAAAAGGCTAAGTCTTGTGGGTCTATTTCGCTTTCATCATCTTCTTGTTGTTCAGATATTGTTGCAACTCTTAATGCTAAGTTTCTTTCCCTTTTGAGTTGATAAAGTTAGAGATAGTTGTTTTGATAAGCTATAAGGATGCCTCTTAATTCTTCATATGTCAACTCATTGAATTTTAAACTACTTTCTATGTTGTCAACTATGGATTTCCAACTCTCAAGAATACATCTTAGTACTCATTTTACTATCTTGTGATTGGTATAAGACTATACAAGTAACTTTAGTTGTCCAATGATTTTTTTTAAATTGATTGAACATCCAGTGGCTTTATTCTCCTTTATTTTGAATAGCTCTAGTTCATATGAAAGAGTGCATATCTTGGAATCCTTTACATTGGTTGTCCCTTCATGTATGACTTCTAGCTTGTCCCACATCTCTTTTGTTGTGTCACAAGTTGAAATCTTGTCATATTCTTCACCACTAACAGCACAATAGAGAATGTTTATTACTCTAGCATTTACTTGAATTATCTTAATGTCATCATCATCATACTCATCTTCAGGTTTAAGTTTTCCATCATTCATTTTAGGAAACTTTGGGCCTTGCTCAATGACATTCCATAATGGATAATCAATGGCGTGTATAAAGATTTTCATTCTGCCCTTCTAGTGCGTATAATGATTTTCATTGAAGTTGAGTAGCTATGTAGTTGAGTGCCCTTCACTAAAATAAGCTCCCTCAAAGTGTTAAGAAGTTATTTTCTATAAAAGAAATGATCATTTAACCTAGCTGTTAAGCACAAATCAAGTGAGACCTCGACTCTGATACCAATTGACAATACACCTACAGAGGATGAATTCACTGAAAAACTAAAGAAATAGTTAAATGTGTTTGATTTACAATTAATTGAAATGTTTTAAAGGAAGGATCAAGAGAGATCAAAAAATAGTTAACTTTAAATTTTTAATATACTAAGTTGCTCGAAAAATAAAAGAAATTAAAAAAAGGTTAAATATAAAATTTCTAGTTAACTAAAAAAAGCAAAGATAAGGGATAAAAGAATAAACGCAGAGATTTATCCCAATTAGGCCAAATCAAAGCCTACTTACAGTCCCTTTGACTCTTTCAAGAGGTTTTCTACTAGAAAACAGCAACTTTTACAAACTCTTAAGAGCTTTCAAGTGCTTACTCTTAAACACAAGGTTTTCAAGCTAAACCTCAAACTATCTAGAGTAGTTCACTCTTACACACTCCTATTCTCTCTAAAAGATAGAGGTTCAAACAATGAAGAAAGATAAGATTTTTGAACCCTTATAGAAGTGAGTTTACATAAAAAGTTCAATAAAAGCTCTCACACAGCAAATAAAATTGGATACTAATCTTAATAAATGAAGGAAGTTAAATATATTAATGAAGGATGTCTCTCCCTTTTTTTTAAGTAGTAGTTTTTCTCTTTATATATCCTTCTAAAATCTACCTGTTTGAGATTTATGCACTACAGATCTTCATCTTCAATGCTTTTGATATGATTTCTTCAATTTTCTTCCATAAATCTTGTATGAGGAAGTGGATTTCTTTAATTTAGAGATGAGTTTATAATTTCATACTTATTTTGACACTCCTTGAAGAATAAGAAAAGACATTAGAGTGTTAGAGTAGGTGGAGATACAATTATAAAGAAGAAGAAGTGATGAATGCTCTCTTTTCTTTATAATGTGTTGGCACTTTCAAACAAGGAAAGGTGGAGTGAGAAGATAAGGTTTGAACTTTATCACTTTTCACCATCATTCACGTGTTATATGTTGAAAGTGGGATTCCTATGAGCTTGCATATATGACTCCATATTAAGTAGCTTCTGATAAGAGAGAATATAGGCTATATGAAGGAGAAATGATCTGCAAGAAGATAAATAGGCTGGTAACAAAGTGAGTTGGATTTATTTTATTCATTCGAGTTTGTCAAAAATTAAACTAGGATTGGGCTTCAGTTTTTTTTTAGGCCAACACTAGGAAATAATTTGAAGTCTCTACCAACAAACCCTAGGAATCTATTTGATAAACCACTTTCATCTTCTATATGCTGACAATTAGGGTTCCATTTCAATACAACTCACTCACCACAGGGAAAATGCCAAACATCATTATATGTTAAAGTCCTTGGCTTTACCATGACATAATCATCTGTTAACCTAAGTTTAGTACATGAAATTGATTGTATTCAAGTAAGACACATCATAAATTTATAACATTAACAACAACAACAAGCTAAACTCTTCAGCATGATGGTAGATGTTATGACTGTGAAAATGTTTTATTTGCCTCACTATCATTGTCATGATCATGATATGCAACACATTTATTTGGAAATGGAGTTCCTTTATGGGTCCTTACCTCAGTAGAGTGATCAAGGTGCTAAGGGCTTGTCTTGAAGAGCCTCATTCATATGGAAAATGATCATTGGAATTTGTTCCACAAGAATGGCTTGAACTACTCATCTTGTCCAATAAGTATTTCATCTTCAAAATTCTTGCAAATACTAAAGTTAACATCAATTACAATAAAGGCATAAAAGGTAAATACAAAATAGAATTGACATACAGTTATGCAATAAATTAAGAGATGTATGAAAGGCAAGACATAATGTAATATGTATAACTAAACACCTTGCCAACAATATGTTTTCCTCTTCTGGAAATAAAACATCTAAGTCTTGTGATTGATATGGCTCACATTTGTAATATGTATTGTCACGTTTATCACCCATTTCATATAAGTCATGTGGTTTGAGATATATAGGTATACTCTAATTCTTCTCTAACACATCTTATATATAATAAACCATTTGAGCCTCTGAAGCTTGGATGTATGGCTCATGGTCTTCATGCTCATTGATATATATCAATCAAGTAAAATTTAGAGATGTAAACCCTAAGTCATCAACCACGATCCCTCTAGAATTAGTTGTATTGGCCCACCTATATTTAAAAATAGTAACTGTGAAACGACCATGTTAGTTTGGCTCAAATATAACCATCAATTTCCCATGATAAGGAACACCATTAAAGTGCATATGGTTATCACAACTACTTGCATAACTCATTGTTTTGAATGTGACTGAAGACTTTATTATTTTTCTTATTCAACCATTAGTCTCGTCCTAAGATACAAAACTTAAACTCATTAACATTGTATTTACTATAACACTTTTCACAATCAATTGGTCTTAACGTTAAAATCTTTAAATCATCTAAATAGGATTATCCATTGTTATATCCTATCTAAATAAAGAAAATTGACAACTTTATTATATACTAACTTCTAAGGTAATGAAGTTAAAATATGCTTACTCAATGAGAGAACCAATCAACAAACTCTTTATGAACTCTCTTGTCAATCTCAGAAGAAGACCATGTATGACTTCTTAACTGTCTCCACAAGTGCCTCATAAATTCCCTACACAATGTATATGTGAATATACTATACGAGATGGTTATTTTTTAGTGATAAAATTTTATATAATTAACGTATCGAAGGAAGGGCTCAACTTCTTTATAATTAGTCATCACATATTAATGTGCTTGCAGTTTTCCATCACAGTAGATTGAAGCAAGTATAACCACTAACAAGTTTTCTAATGGGTGGAAACAATAAGGAAAAATCTTCGATCATCAACTTAAATTGGTCGATTGAACACAATTTCAATCCCCTTTAGATATCTTGGGCAAAAAGTTAAGACCTTCTGGGTTATGTAACCTTCAATTGTGGATATCTTAGGCAAAGCCTTATTACTATATAAGATTTTAATTTTCCTGAATACCTTATGGACACAAACATTATAAGCCAAATTTTCAAAATTGTATAACATATAAATGAAGGATAAAGTTTTATCTACTAACCTTTCTATTGGATACATCCATCGATATTAAACAAGGCCTCATAATTTGGCTTCATCAACTAAGTATATAATCAAATGAACCATGACTGTAAAAAAGGAATGGGAAAAACCATTTCTATATGACATAACGGCATAACTACTTTATCTTGAAGTTGGTTAAGTTTATGTAAATTCAACACCTTATTACATAAGTGTCTAGAAAAAGAATACAAATCAATTAGAATTGCATATACTTGCTTAGTAAGTGTTGCTCTCATTGCAAGAGGTAAAAGTTGCTCCATTAAAACATATGAGTTATGACTTTTCAATCCCCCAATCTTTTACTATTTCAAATCAATGCATCTAGAGATGTTGCTTGAGTACCCTTCTAGCACAATAATATTCTTTAAAATCTTTAGAAATAGGTACTTGTTTGCATATGACATTGTGTATAATGCAAGAGGATATTTACCATGTTCGTTAGGACAAAGTTTTGGACATATACCCATCTCTTGTAAGTCTCTTCCTACCTTAATGTGACCTTTTGATTTTCCAACATCATTTAACAAAGTGAATATGATATTGTCATATAATTTTTCTCAATATGCATGATATTAAGACAATGATGCAATAAATTTGTCTCCTAACATGAAAGTTTGAAAAGATACTTTTCTTGCACTATTGTTAGGAGCCTATCTCAAAATCACCACATCCACGAGATCTTTGACTATAACTTTTAACTACCACCTTTTTTCTGAATGTAACATTAACATTCTAAACCTGCATTAAAATGTTTAAGCCACTAATTGTAATAGTTGGATTTCTCTTTTCTACTTTTCCATCAAATTGAGAGCAAGTTAATATAAACTTATGACCTTGATTCAAAAAGCATCAACGACCTATAATGCACCACTTCCAACTACACAGAAGCCATATGGGAGTTAAGTCAAAATTATAGGATGGACAAGCTAACCCAATATGTGTATTCCATACAGAAAATGTACCAAGACTTGGAAAGTTACTTATAGTCCATAACAAAGCTACACGCACATTGAACTCTTCATTACTATATGAATCAAAAGTTTTAATACCAACATCCCACAATTCTTTCAACTCTTCAATTAATGGTTGCTAGTATATATCTATATCATTTCTTGGTGCTTCTTTACCCATGATGATTATTGAAAGAAGGAATGAACTGTGTTTCATACACATCCAAGGAGAAAGATTATAAGGCATGAGCATTACTGGCCAGATGATGTAACTAATGTTTAAGTTTCCAAATGGATTGAATCCATCGGTGATTATGCCAAGGCATATATTCTGAGGCTCTATAGCAAATTGAGGATGAATAATGTCAAATTTTTCAATGCCTCAGAGTCCCTATAATGCCTTAACATGCCATCGTTACTATTTTATAGAGCATGCCATTGCATATGCTCAGCTATCTTAAAAGACATAAACATAATAGAAAATATCTTAACACTTTTTCAGGTAACTTTTCTTGCTTTTTACCACTAGATATACCTTTACCACTAGTTCTCCACCTAGATATATTGCAATTCTTGCAAGTATCTTGTTTTGTATCCTCCCCCATATATAACATGCAATCATTGGGACATGCATGAATTTTGGTATAGTCAAGTCCAAGTTTAGCAATAGTTTTCTTGGCCTCATGAAAAATACGTGGAACGTTAGCAATGTCAAGTGTCTATTAGCAACGCTAATATCATAAACATTGTCTTGTCAGTTACTCTACACATACACTTTATGTGGTACAATTTTACCATGAATAATAACTTTAAATGTTTTTCACACCCTTCCTACAAACTTTGTTGTTTATCTCTAATTAATTCTAAGAACTCTACACTTTCATTAGTCATAGTATGATTTAGTGGTGGTGACATTACTTTATCATTATCCATGCACTCATTGTTTGGGTGATGCCCAAAGGTACAATGGACAAGGTCATTAACATTAATCCTTTCTTCAATCACATATGGTATTATAAGAGTTTCAATTAAAGTATTTACACTAGTTTTCTCTCCATATCCAAGTGAAAATGTGTAACCTTTAAGGAATGGTTTAATGATCAAGTGATCATAAACTTCTTCTCTACCAAGCCATTTTTTGAACTTACATTCTGAGCATGGATATATTATTCTATCCTCAACACTACTATTAGCAAATGCACAGTCTAAAATGCTATTCACTCCTTCCAAATATTAAAGAGTATTTCGATGCATGTCAATCCAACTCTTATCAATTTCAAAAGACAATACTTATATGTCTCCTCTTATCCATTTCAAAAGACAATATTTATATGTCTCCAAGTCTCCTAAGATTATCATTTTCTATACAAGAATAATATAAATTACATAGCATTAATCAACATTGAATAATAACTATATAGACATATATGATTCCAAAAAAATTTTAGATTTACAATAATATGTATTTGTACAAATCTTAAACTCTTTGATATGTCAATATCATTCCTAAACATTTATATAAATTACAATTATGTAAAATTATCAACAACATGGTCATACAAACAAGATGGTCATCCTAAAACATGGTCATGCTAACATGTTCATTACAACATAATAATAAAATTATGCTACATTTCCAAATATAAAAAATTGACAAGCTAAGTTTGGAATATATACATGATTATATAAACTTATTCTAGAAAATTTGAAATACTAAAATGGCAACAAAAAATTTGTGAAGTAACATTTTTTAGTATAACAACAATTATATCATTTTTACCATTTATTAAGGAATTTGGAAACAAAGCAAATAATATATAAAAATGTAATAATATTTAAAAACAAAAACAAAACAAAACAAAACAAAAACAACATACCTGAAACTTGCCAACGACAGGTTGCTTTAGGCAAACGGGTGGCGACAGAGGGGGTGCATCAACAAAGAGCTGCTGGATGACCGATGATGTTCATGGGCTACACGGTGACAGGACAAGAGGATGATGGGGGGACATGATTCTCTTCTTCACGTGTTTCTCCGGCAACATTCCAGAGAGTTCATGGCAGTAGAAGGACGAGAAGACTCAAGTAACCAAGTCTGGCATGCAATAGTGGGGCGACAGTGGCTTTCTGGTGGTTGTAAGGAGGTAAGGCAAATTCTTTTAAATGGCCAAGGGGGACGATTAATCTGTTAGGGCCCTAACAGTGGTTCATTTCAAATCAAAACGAACCACAACTAATTAGTTATGGTTCTTTTAAACTATCACTAACTAACTGTGGTTAGGACCCAATTTTGGTGTAATTACTTTGCTTTTAAACACAAAGCCTCTAATCATATTCTTTCCCTAAAAAATGACCAAGTTGTTTGGATTGAGAATTAAGAAAATTTTGAAAACCTGGCTTCCAATTATTTAAATTATATCTTCTCCTATCCTAAGTAGCTAAATGTTGATCAAATCATATATAATCTTCAAGACTATCATATTCCTCATTTAAGACCCATTTAGATGGGGTTCACAAATGAGGATATTAAAAAAGTTATTTTTGATCTCCCTACAGATAGTGCTCCAGGTTAAAATGGCTTCATTGCTAGATTTTTCCAAAAGCATTGAAGTTTTATTGAAAATGATATATGTACAATGGTCTTCTCTTTTTTTAAGGTGGTTATTTGCTTAAAAGCCTTAACCGCACCTTTATTATGCTTATTCCTAAAGTGGATCAACCTCAAAGCTTGAAGGTCTTTTGCCCCATCTCATTTCGTAACGTGATTTATAAAACTATATCAAAAGTCCTGTATCATTGCTTAAGTCTCGTACTTGATGATGTCATTACACCAAATCAATGTGCTTTTATTAACTCTTGGATCCACTGTAGTTACTGCAGCAGATTCAGTAATTAAATAATATAAAATATTATTATTTTATAATATTAAATTAATAAAAATATATTAAATTAATATATTGAATAATATTATATTAGAGATCAGCGAATCAGTGCTCCTTTTATTAAGGGGCATGCAGACAATATCCTCTTAACTACTAAAGTTATGCACAAGATTTGGCAAACTAAAGGAAAAATTAAATGTTGGTGTGCTCTTAAATTAGACATTTCAAAAGCTTTTGATAAGATTTCTTGGAACTTTCTTCTTGCTGTTCTGAAAATTATGAACTTTCCATCTGATTGGATCTAGTGGATTTTTCCATATGTATCAAGTTTTGATGAATAGATACCCTTCAAATTGTCTTTTCCCCAACGCGGTATTAGACAAGGTGATCCCTTCTCCCCACTTCTCTACATCATTTGTTCTAATGTGTTATCTAGCCTCATCTACCACGAGGAACAATAAGGAATTTGGAAAGGAATCAAAATTTGTAGAGATTCCCAAGCTCTATCACACTTAATGTATGATGATGATACAATCCTTTTTATGAAAGCCAATGCCCCTGTTTACTCCACAGTTAAAGATACATTGGATCATATTAGTAAATTATCTGGCCTTTCAATAAATTTTTCAAAATCATTCATGGTTTGTTTTCAGTCTAAACAGCCCTCGTCATTTCAAGAAGATTTTGGCAGGCACTTTCAAAGTTAAATATGCAAACGAGTTGCGTAGATATCTTGGTTCATGGATTGATGTTGATAGTCGGAAAACTAACAACTATAAAGACATCATTGACAAAATGAATAACAAACTTGCTTCTTGGGAGACTAAGCTGCTATCTCAAGCAGGAAAGCTTACTCTTATTAAATTAGTACTCACTTCAAGCTTAGTCTATCCGCTCTCCTATTACTATCTTCCTAAGAAGTATTGTGCCATCATTGATGCAAAAGTAGCCAATTTCTTTTAGGGTTATTCACAGCTCCCCTCGAATGAACTTAATGAAATGGCAAAATCTTTGCAAACCAAAAAATTTAGGAGGGCTTGGTTTTCGATCCTCTCATCCTTTTAATATCTCCTTGCAAGCAAAACATATATGAAGGATTATAGATCTACAAAGCCATTCCTTTTTCTCAGTTTTTTAAGGTCCAGATACGGTCATCCAGATTTCAAAGGTATCCCTTGGAATAAGTCTAATACCTCTTAGATCTGGAAAGACATATTTAAATCCCAAGATCAAATTTCAAAGAGGCTTTGTTGGCAACCTAGTAAAGGTACCGATTTTCCTATCACCCACCCTTTGTGGTGACACATGCAATCAGATTGACCTAACAACATTTTACAGGTCTCAAATCTTATTCTGCATAGCTCTTTTAAATGGAATGAAATTCTTATTCATGGTCTTTACAATGAAGAAATTGCTAGGAAAATACTTGCAACTCTTTTTTCCTTTATAAGTCGAGCAAATCTCTTATCTGAACTGGAAACTAATCTAGTTCTTTTGTTGTGAAGGATGGTTATAAAACCCTTTGTTTTGACTTTGAGCAAGTAATAGTTGGTCCTGTTGCTGAATGAGAGGCTCTCTGGCGCATTAAGCAACCCCATAAAGTCTTACTTTTTGTCCGACGGTTTGTTTCTAATGCTCTCCCTTTGGGTGATACCTTAAACTAGCATCATTTGAATGTGAAATCAAAATGTTGCTTCTGCTTTTCAGCCAGGGAATCAGTGAATCACATTTTCATTACCTACCCTTCAGCCAGAGCTGTTTGGTTCGCTCCACCCTTTTCTTTTTGCACTGATCTTTTTGTGAATCCAGACATTGGTACTTTGCTTAACAACTAGCTAAATCAAGGCCAAAAACATAATGCTCAGTTTGAATTCTACACACAAGTACTTCTCCTCACCCTATATATCATCTGGCTCATTCGCAACAATGTAATTCACAAAGGGGAATCCCCTGACCCTATCAAAGCGGTTTATACTCTTAATCGTCTTTTTAGTGAATATTGATTTGCCTAAACTAATGCAACTATGACTTATGATCATCCCCGTCAACAACATATGCAACAAATTCGACCCTCAAGAGTACCTTCGTTCAACAAAGGCTGGTCTATTACTTCATCTATTAATAAGAGATGTAGAAGTATCCCGCATGTAGGGGCCATTTTCCATATATCTTTTGATGATTGTTTTATCCAATACTGGGTCATAAGTAATATAGAAGGCAAGAATAAACAAGTTTTCTTCCTCAATGCCATCAGGGAGTTATTGCTTTGGTTGAAGTTTATAAATACTTGCCCCTCGTTTCACTCACCTTCGGTGCAACTTTTTCTGCCTTTGATTCACTGATATAATCTCCTCCAGTCGCGGTGCAGAGTTAGCAGTGACATTAAAATGATTTTACAGGACGTCCATCTTTTAAGCGGGAATCTTGCTTCAACAGTTCTGGAATTGCTCCTTCTGATACCTCACTTTCCTGTAGTTCTTGTTGTCATAATTTTTTTCCTCCTTAGACTGCTTCCTTTTCTATTTGTCTTCCCCATAAAAAAATATATATATATATTTCTTTTCTTATCTAGTCGAATGAGGGTCATATAAATATGCTACAATTCAAATTTGCTGGGTTTAGTGCGAAATATATGGATCCAACACATAACATTGAAGGAACCGTATAGTTTAAAGATTCAAATTAAATTTGGTGATCATATATAATTAAAATATTTTAATATTTGACCGCACATAATCCAAAATTTTAATATAATAATTTAGATCTAAAGAATTGTAAACAATTCCTTTTAAGAAATATAGCAAATCCAGACTAAGCTAAACTATTTACTTCACGAGGCCATATAGCATCATTGAGGGATCATTTCTCTTAAAAATTTAATGCTTATTAAAATTAAATTATTTTTTAAATATTTACTTAAATCTTTAAATCTAGGTCAGAGTGAACAATAAAGAACCGCCGTCGTCACTAGTAAGTGATCCATAATGTTTAAACATGTGTTATTCCATCCGGTAAATCACGAGGATACAAGTGTTCTTTCATTCTCAAAATTCTTAATCTTGATATGTGAACTAAAACACCCACAAATTAAGTATGAAAACAACAACGGATACAAATGGAACACAATAATAATCTTGTTCAATTCGGAGATGCCATCAATAAGAAGACGACCCAAGCTCTTGAATCAAATTATTCAAGTCCATGTAAGATGATCCTCCTTCTTCCACAGCCTCCCTCGCCATCTTCCCAAGCTTCTTTGCTCTGTTTCTCATTTCCTCTGCTTCTTCTCCTTCCATTATCCTCCTCACTGCCTTCTCAATGGCTTCCATTTTAACACTGTCTCCCACCAATCTAACCCATTTCTTCACTCCCACAGGAACCCCAATTCTGAGAACTTCAGTCACAAACTTCTCATTGTAAAATTGTTCTGCAGACACAGGCCAGGTCACCATTGGCACACCTGCACTCACTCCTTCCATGGTTGAATTCCACCCACAGTGTGTCACAAATCCACCAGTGGATTCGTGATCCAGAATCAGCACTTGTGGTGCCCATCCTCTTATAATCAACCCCTTCCCTTCCATTCTCTTCTCAAATCCTTCTGGAAGCCATCCTTCATCTCTATCCTCTTCTTCTTTGTCCTTTTTGCTTCTCCTCACAACCCAGATGAAATTTTGCCCAGATGCTTCTAGACCCATTGCTATTTCTTTCAGCTGATATTCGCTGAAGTTTGCTATGCTTCCGAAGCAGAGGTAAATAACAGAATTGGGTTTCTTCGAGTCAAGCCATTTCAAGCATTCTTGTTCATCAATGGAAACTTCTTTTCCTCTGTTTGCCTTTTCTTTTGTGTCTCTATTGGATAACGAAACAGGGCCTATATGCCATGTTTTTCTTCCATGTACCTTCTGGTACTGATCTGCATAGACCTGCTCAAGTTCGTAGAAACTATTCGCAACCACCCCGAAGCTTCTTGCCTCTGATTCTTTGCATTCTTTCCACATTCTCGTCAGTTCACTGTCTTCATCGTTCCTGACGAACTCCGGCAAAACCATCCTCGTCATTTTAATTTCTCCGGGTAAATTGGGAATCACAAAGAGCTCTGAATCAGATGAAACGTTCTTGTGAGGCTGGTAGAGTCTTATGCATTCAGCTGCACACAGAGAGAAAGAACTAGTCCCATTAAACACAATCCTCGGAATCCCGAATTTGGTTGCAGAACCTGTCGCCCACGGGAAGAACGCACTGGCAATGAGGCAATCTGGATGGTGTTGGAGCAAGAGTTGTTCAAGAGGCTCTTGAAGCATCTTCGTTGCTCTGAAGAAGTTTGGATACAGGGATGGGGAAGGAATTGAATCCACAATTTCGCAGCCTTCGGGTAAGCCAGCTTCGACACAGGGAAATTTGATTGTTTCGATGTAGATGTTGGGATTCACAGGAGTTTGGGGTATTCCTATGGTTCTTGAAACAAGAGGGAGGTTTAGTGGGGTGGTGACAATAGTGGATCTGACTCCTCTTGCAGCGAAGAGTCTCGCCATATCTACTGTTGGTAAAATATGGCCATGACCGGGGAAGGGAAAGAAGAATATGTGCAGTTTGTGATCTTCGCTATTCATAGTTCTGGATTGGCCAAGTTTTGATTTTGCAGAGAAGGGGTAGTGAGAAATAGGAAGACAAGGAAGAAGAAGAAGAAGAAGAAGAAGTAGTAGTAGTTTCGCGGTCAGGAGCTCAGGGCACGGTCAGATTTTTCATGTACGGCTCGGCGAGAGATTAGAAGATGTTAGAAGCTTTTATAGGAACAGTGGAAACAGTGGAATTGATATAGCTACTGTGCCTTGTGAGGAAATGAACCGTTTCTTTATAGAGAGATTAAGATTAATTGTTCTATTTTATTTAATTGCATAATATTTTATGAATTCTATCCTCCCTAGCATAAAAAAGTGTATTATTATTATTATTACTATTATTATATTTTGAAAAAAATTATACTTTCACTTCTTATAATTTTATTTAATGTATAGTTTGATCTTTATTATTTAAAAATTGATAATTATATTCTTATAATTTATATATATTTTAATTTAAGTATCATTTTTTATGAAACTAGTTGCACCGTAACGTACTTAAAATATATATATGTGATAACATATCAAAATATATTAATTATATATTAATTTAAAATAATTTTTTATTTATATTTTGACTCTAATATTATTAAATTTATATATCATCTTAATGAAATTATATGAAGTATATTAGACTCGATCAGACGAATCACAAACTCAACCGTGCTGAGTACGGTGACAATGTTGAAGCGAACTTGTTCACGTCACTTGTCGATTTCATTATTAATTGGTTTTGTATAATCGAATTGAATATTGTGTTTGCTGCCAAATATTAATCTAATATCCAATATTGTTCTTCTTCAAGATTTGCATATATCTATTTAAAATGATTTGTTTGGTTCATAATGGCACACCGTTTAAAGTAGTTTAAATTGGTTTAATTTGACTCGTTTAACTTATTTTAATTTATTAGGTTAAATCTTTTTAAATTAATTTGGTCCACATAGTCCATAAGTTAAATATGCTTGTTGAATAGGTCAATCTAATAAAAAGATTTTGTAAAATTTTTAAAAAAAATTTAATATTTTATAGTCTTAAATAGTTTTAATTTTTATTTTATTTTTAAATATTTAATATTTAATCTACAATGTAGAAAATGAATAAATTTTTTATATTAAAATTAGTTATTTGATTTCATAGTTAAAAATTTTTGTTTTGGGTTCTCTTTTTTTCAATAATCTATTTTTTATATTTTTTGGTTGGCTACATAAATTAACCCATTTAATCAAGCACAATTTAGTGAGCCTAAATATACTAATTACAATCTATCAAGTGAGTTAACATAAACTAGTTTATTTAACTCATCAATTTGAATAAGCTAACCATTTTGTCAATTTTAAAAGTATCATAACCCAATTCGACTAAGTTAATCTAACTCAACTCACTTATATCGAGTCAAGTTAAGGTCAGGTTATAAATGACCTTGGGTCAAGAAATCAAATCTCTTATGTAAGACCTAATCTTAGCATAAGTATAGACTCAACTTGATCCTGTATAATTTTTTAAAAATAAATAAATTTTTTATTTTTAAAACTTTTATTTATTTTTTATTGGTCCTTTTTTATAAAACAGCTTCTTATTTGTTTCTCTTTATATATATATATATATATATATATGTGTGTGTGTCATTTTTATTAGCATAGAATATCATATTTGTTAAATATAAATTATATTTTTTTCTTAAAAATCAATTAACAAAATTAGTAAATAAATAAAAAAAATTAACTCCTTATAAACCAACCAGACGTGACCTGTCCCGATCACAAGTATGAGTCTAAGTCAAAAATATTGACCAAATGCGACGGCTAAAAATCCAGCCTACCCTAACAGTTTAACACCCTTAGAGAACCCTAAATTCATCTTTGGATTTTATAAAATTTTAATTTTCAATAATTTCTTGGCTATCGTGTCAAGACTTGGATTGAAAGGCAGATTGGCATTAGTAATACCTGGGAATGATGATATCTGAGGCATAATTTATTTAAAACTATGTAAAGGAGTAAAATTGTGTATATATTTTTTAAAATTATTTTTATCCCTATTAAATTGTGTAATATACTTGACTATAAAAAATTTATTTTTGATATATTTGGGATGACTTTTGATTCTCTTTCTAGCCCATATATATATAAATCAAGATCCTATATGTTTTTTATGTAAATTTTTATAAATTTCGCAACAAACAAATTATTAATTTTTAAAAGTTTACCACAATAGATGTTTACAGATTTGGAAGATATACAAAAAATACAGGCCCATTAATACATCTACATATGGATTTTTATCTATGTTTCGAGAGATGTTTATATTCAAAAAAATTGCAATATAGCATTCCTGGCATTGGCCAGTAATACAGCTTCCCTCTAAAAAAAAAAAATTAAAACAGCTTTCTTTAGAGAAAAAATAATGGGTTTAAAATAAAAAGAAAACAGTGGGGGATTCCAATCTACGTTAAATATTCAAGAAGCGACATGCTTAAAATAGTATTTAGATCCTCCAAGCTTATTATTTTAAATTAATCTCATAGATTTAAAATGTTTTAAAATAGTTATTTATATTTTAAATTCATTTTAAAAAATTATTTTTCATTTTTGTGCTTATTATTTAACGATAACATAGCAAAATAATCAGCATTTAACTAAATAAAAATAAAAAGGAGACTCTTTGACTTCTCTTTAATTTGTTCGTGGGAGAGAAGCTACTCTTTTACTTATTTATATTGTTTTGTGTATGATTCCTCAAATTGTGGGGTTAATGACATGCTTATGATCTATTAAAGTCATAAGATGGAATTCTAATGTTGTGATGACAATATGTTGGCAGTAGACCTAATTATAATTTAAAAAATTTGCTCAACTCAATAAGTTTTAATTCAAAAAAACAAAGTTCAAATAAAAAAATCTAATTAAAAAAATTATTTTGTAAAACGGGTTAGGCTAAGTTTTTTTTAAACTTGACTCAAGTCCGAGAAGTCTAAATTAATTTTTTAATAAAAAAACTAATTATTTAAAGAAAACTTATTATAATATTACATCTTGGTGAAAAAATAAAAATTAATACTTCTTATCTAAAATATGTATGCTAATATAACAACTTATTTATATTTACAACTACCTTATATAAAATCATATAAGTGATAATAACAATTAGTTATATTATTTATTTTAAGTCCTAAATAACAAACAAATTTAATTACGATTTAAAAAAGCTTACTTCACTCTATAGAATTAACCCAAAGAATATAGATAAAAGTTTGATTAAAAAACAATTTCAAACTTTTTTTAGGCTGAATTTAAATCTAATTTTTAAAAATTTGACTTGATAATCAAGCAATGGTTAGATGATCCAATAAAAAGAAGATGAGGTTTGGATGTGTAAATTATGGCAAAGCTGGAGGATTTAAAAGTGGTCTAATAAAAATGACATATTAAGTCCCCTAATTTAAAATATATTATAATCCTATAATTTTACTTGTTGGTTCAAATTATTCTATTGAATTTAAAATGTTTTCATTTTTTCCAATTTTTAAATTCCTATCAAATTCTTTCCATACACAAAACACATCACTTAAGAGTATGATTGGACCCATGGGCAAGGAGAGAGTCACGATGAGTGAAATAATTAAATTAGAATATATGCATATTTAAAAGTTTATTTTGAGATGAAATAGAATGACAAACAAAAAATTTTAAGACCTTTTCGTACTAACCAAAACTTCATTTTTGTTTCCCTCCAAATTGAAGGGTCAACAAAGGAATGGACTGGCTTGATGACGTAATTACTATAATATCTTTTTTTATCGAAAATCTTACTTTAATAGTATTTTATTTGCAAAATTAATATATAAGTTACTTCATTTCATTAATGATAATCTTTCCTCCATTTATTAAATTTTGAAACAAGGGTTGAACATATATTTTGTTATTTCACTCTTTACCACCTCACTCCTTACATTATTAGTCATTTCATCTCATTATTTCCTAAACTCTCAAACATAGGTTAAGGGACAAATTTGATACTTGAAAAAATATTTTTAAACACATCAAATTTAAGGGATTAATTTAAATGATAAATAAGCTTGGTAACCAAGATATTATTTTAACCAAAATTAAAACAGAAATAATGTATATGGGAAACTTCCGGTCATCATCTTACGTTTGAAAGTAGACTCTTATTACAAACAAATACTCAGTCATTTTCTGTTTGGCCTCTTCTAATTTATCTTCTTCAAAACATCTAATAGAATTCAAATATGTTGTAAGGATATAATTATAAGCATTACTCATTAATAGATTTTATTATCAAGCTGGGCTTGAATTTATATATTGTAGTTGAGCTTTTTTCATTTAGACTCTTATTCATATTTTTAAGACCATACTATCAAGCCTTTTAAAGTTATAATTAAATTAATTTATTACTTAAAATTTGATATAAATAACATAGTTAATTATTATTATTTGTAAAATTATATATTAAGAAGTTATAAATACAAATAAGTTGTTATATTTACATAAATGCTTTAAATAAAAAGTATTAGTATTTTTTTTTTTACTAAGATATTATATTACAATAAAATCTCATATATATATATATATATATATATAAAGATCGTATATATTTTTTTTATGTAAATTTTTATAAATTTTGCAACAAACAAATTATTAATTTTTAAAAATTTACCACAATTGTTGTTTACAGATTTGGAAGACATACAAAAAATACAGGCCCATTACTACATGTACTTATGGATGTTTTAAATTTTTAAAGAGAGGTTTATATTAAAAAGAAGGAACATTTTTTGCAATACAGCATTCCCACTAAAAAAAAATTAATACAGCTTTCTTTAGGAAAAGAATAATGGGTTTAAAATAAAAAGAAAATAGTGGAGGATCTCAATCTACGATAAATAATAAAAGAAGCGACATGCTTAAAATAGTATTTAGATCCTCCAAGTTTATTATTTTAAAATAGTTATTTATATTTTAAATTCATTTTCAAATTATTATTTTCCATAAAATCTATTTATGTCTTGGCTGTTGTGGAGTCCAAGTGTTTTTATGCTTATATTTTAACGATAAAATAGCAAACTAATAAGCATTTATCTAAATAAAAAAAAAAAAAGAATCTTTCGCTTCTCTTTAATCTGTTCATGGGAAAGAGAAGCTGCTCTATTACTAATTTATATTGTTTCGTATATGATTCCTTAAATTTTCGGGTAAATGACATGCTTATGATCTCTTTCAGTCACACGATGCAATTCTAATGTTGTGACCACATTAATAGGCTTAATCATAATATAAAAAATTTATCTGACTTAATAAGTTTGGTTTAAAAAAAATAAAGTTGCAAAAAAAATTGATTAAAAATGTAGGTTTTGTAAAATGAGTCAAACTTAAATTTTTTTTAAAAATTTAACTTGAGCTCAAAAAGTTTGAATTAATATTTTTTTAATAAAAAATTTATTATTTGAATAAAAACTCAGTATAATGTGACATTTTGATAAAAAAAAATAAAAATTAATACTCATTATCCAAAGTATTTATGCCAATCTAACTAATTTATTTTTATTTACAATTGTCCTATATATAATTTTATACATAATAATAACAATTAGCTATATTATTTATCTTAAATCTTAAATAGTATATAAATTTAATCATGACTTTAAAAATACCTGTTTAGTTTGATAGGCATGATCCAAAAATTATAGATAAAAACTTAATTAAAAAATAAGCTCAAGTTTTTTTAAGATTCAAATTCAAACTTAATTTTTAAAAGTCTAACATGATATTCAAGTATAATTCACAATGGTTGGTTGCAAGATTTGAATGCATTAATTATGGCAAAGCCAGACACATGGGAGGATTTAAAAGTGGCCTTATAAAGATGACACATTAAGTCCCTAATTTAAAATATATTATAATCCTCAAATTTCACATTTTGGTTTAAATTATTTTCTTAGATTTAAAACGTTTTAAATTTTTTGTAATTTTTAAATTCATATCAAATTCTGTTTGACCTCTTATCATTTGTCTTCTTAAAAATGGCCAATTGAATTTAATAGAATTCAAATATGCCTTAGGGATATAATTATAAGTATTACCCATAAATAGACCTTATCATTTGGCAACTTTTAAAAATTGAAATTGAATTTGAGTTTAAAAAAATTTGAGCCCGTATTTTAATCTAATTTTTTAATTGAAGCTTTTATCCAATTTACTCACTCGAACTTGCTTCAAACTCGTTCTAACTCGCAACTGACTCCTTTAAACTTGGTGAAATTGGTGAGTCAACTACGAGTTAGATGAATTGGCTCAATTGGTCTTCATCTCTTATTTTTCTAAATGCACTTGTCAAGGCTAAAACCCACATCCCCTCTGCTTGATCCCAACACTCCGTGCCACTCAGCCATGAAGTTGTTTTTGTTATCTATATGCGAAATGTTATATATAATTACTAGAATATGTAATGTTTGACTCCATATTTTCTTTTTTAAGCTATAATTAGATTGACTTGATATATTAAACACTCAACAATTTTGGGTCACAATTTAAACTAATCAAGTTTTAATATAGTAGAAAATTTAAATATTAATTATTTAATATAGTTAACCAAAAATAATGAAAATTTTATATATTGTTAACGTAAATTGCTAAAATTTGATGCATATATGGTTAGAAAATTAGGATTTCTCTTAGCTAATTTGTGATAAAAGATCCACTTATATTTTTTTTATCTCTTTTTTATAATGGTTAGGAAATTAAGATTTTTTTTTAGCTAATGCGAACTTATATATTGTTTTTAATTGAAACTTAGTTATGTTAAATGAGTATTATTTTATTATGAATAATAAATTATGAAACTTATTGAAATTTATATATTGACTTGAATGAAAAGTATAAAATGTGGATTATGGATCATGAAATGAGTATTTATATATGAAATTTTACGTATTTTTATTATATAATTATGTTTAATAATCATTATTGTAAATTTTTACGATCTACATTACGAGTTTACCTTTCTTTTATGAATTTACCTATAATCGTAAGTTTGACAACTTTGCTTAAAATAAATAATATAGCTTATTATTATTATTAGTAAAATTATATATAAGAAAATTATAAATATAGATGAGTTGTTGTATTGATATAAATTCTTTAAATAAGAGGTATTAGCTTTTATTTATTTACCAAGATATTAAGTTACACTAAGTTTTTTTAAAATAATAATAATTTTTTTAATAAAAAATAGTCATTCAAGTTTTTTTATTCACATCAGACTTTAAAAAAAGTTCAAACTCAATCCATTTTATAAATTGAGTTATTTTAATAAGATTTTTTTTATTTAAACTTTATTTTTCTCATACCAAACTTGTCGAACCCATGGAACTTTTAAAATTATGATGAACTATGAAGTTAGCCGCACGATTTATACATAAATTCATGTAAACCCATGAGACTCTAAAGGGACTGCATAAATTTGGAAAATTCTAGTAAAAAAAATAAAAACGAACGCTTATAATACACACGCACACACACGACACATTAACGTAGAAGTGTTTCTATAATTAACATCATAAATCACGGAATTTCTTTAATTCAACTCATGATAAACATTCCTCACTTACTATGCGCACAGCTACTTTTAATCTTTTTTCACGCTGCATTTTGTAACCCAAAAAAAAGTAAAATATTATTTTTAATATTTAATTTTTATGTTTAATTTAGTTGTTTATTTATTATTTCATTTTAATTTATTTTTTATTATTAATTTGGTGTCTCATTCATTAGAATCATATTATTCTTGGTTCCTTACTTATAAGCTCATTTCAATTTGGTCCCTTATTAAAATAAACTAAATATGTTAATATTCAAATGAGTGAGCCGCCAAAAATATTAATATTACGACAAGTGAACAATTAAATAGAGAATGAAAATTGGTGAAGAACCAATTTAAAAATAAATTAATAAATAAGGAATGAAAACAGTATTTTACTCAAAATAAAATGTCTCACTTAAATAGCACCATCCAAATTGAAGAGGGTCACAGTAGGTGTTTTTATCAAAATAATCATTGTTAGATCAAGATTATAAACTATTTGTAGTTATCAAATAAAATTTAAGATGTTCCCAATTTTAGTAATTAAAAGCTGGCAATTTCACTAACTAAACTTCAAAATACAAATCGTCATATGATGTTGTTGATTTAATATAAATTATTGGATGACTACAACACAATAAAAAGACCCAAATCACATCCCTACAACATGTATAAAATTTCAAAAAGTTTAAAAATAAAAATATGCTCTTTACTCAGTAATATAATTAATCTAAACCATAAACTTTTCTTTCAATTTTTCTAGGCAAAAGTACATGAATCAGGTACCTTTAAGGCTGTTAGGCCAAAGTTCCAAGACACAACACATGGTACATGGTATTTAAAGTTTAAACATCTGTTATTCCCTTCAACATAGTCTAACTTATTGATATATCACCCTAGTAAGTGTTCTTCATTCTCAATCAATGTAAACTAATACATCCACATATTAGGTACACAATAATAATACAATATATTGTTGGATACACATGGAAGCACAAGAACAATCCTTTTCAATTTGGAAAGCCATCAATGAGAAGGAGACCTCAGCTCTTGAATCAAATCATTCAAGTCCAATCCTCCTTCTTCCACAGCCTCTTGCTATCTTCCCAAGATTCTTTGTTCTATTTCTCATTTCCTGTGCTTCTTCTCCTTCCATTATCCTTCTCACTGCCTTCTCAATGGCTTCCATTTTAATGTCATCTCTCACCAATCTAACCCATTTCTTAACGCCCACAAGAACCCCAATTTTAAGCACTTTAGTCACAAACTTCTCATTGTTAAATTGTTCTGTAAGAACAAGCCATGTCACCATTGGTACGCCTGCACTCACTCATTCCAATGTTGAATTCCTAGTGTAGATCTGCTCTTATAGAGCAGTTTTACAAGAATGAATCCTATAAACAATTGTAGTCATTCGCACGATCTAATAGCCTTTATGCAACCATGCAATACACCCCTTGAAACGTACCATTTTGAGTAAGTGAAATGGTGCATTTCAGGGGAGTTTTTTTTTTCTCTGTTGCTCTAAAACAAGATCGTCTGGGGTCTATTGCTCTAACGAGTTAAATGCACTATTTTACTAAGATAAAACAGTGCGTTTCGAACCCAAATTTTTAGTGCCAATGTCTATTGAAACGACATCATTTTTGGGGTTTGGTGGGATGTTGCAGTCATCTTTTTTCACTTGCTGCATGAGAAGACCCTATGCCATTCATAACAGAGACCCATTTTGCCACCATGCTCTGCTCCATTCTCTAGCCCTTTGACAAGGAAGAATACAACGTCGTAAGTGTGTGTTATATGGTGACCCATTACAATGTAACAAGGCATCTGTTCAATGAATGCCAGTATGAATACATAAGTTAATATGGATGTTTTCAAAATGGAGTTTTTATGTTGAATGATTCTACCCAGTTGAAGTTTTAGCCTTTAAACTATAAATTTGTGTATCTGAATGTGCAGAAGTAATATTGAATATAAACCAAATGATCATGATTATAAAAATGGGTGTATTTATGAAAATGGGGGGTAAAAATGCAGAAAAAAAATAGAGGGAAGGAAGCGGATGGATTTATTTTTTAGTTTTTCAATTTTGTGTTGGCTCATGATGAATTAGATATTATGTATACTAATAAATATTCAAATAGGAATATATTGCTTTGTTCACTGTTTTACTGTTATTTTATAATGCATCTGTTAGAGAAAAGAAGCAACTGGATTTATTTTTATTCAAATGCTGTAAGTTGAAGTCCCTATTGACTTACAAACATTTATAACCAAAATGAGTACATCTGCACAGCTATCAAATTGTCACTCTTATTTCCTTGGTGATTATTGGTTTATTTGTAATGTGTAACCTATAATTTGTATGTGGCAGCAACTAAATGAGTTGTTTGTTGATTTAGAATGTCATATTACATTGGCCATTCATTGACCTTAGTATAACCATTTTACTCCTTTAAAGATGTTCACTTTGAATTTTGTTACATTTGCTGTTATCTAGGTAATTTTTTTGTCTGATATGCCAATTTGTTTAATTCTTCTTACAATATAAATTACCTATCCACTTAACTGTTATATTTTATTGGTTCATTGTTAATAATTAAAAAATCTGTTGCTTTATGTTAAATAGCAATGATATGCCCCTGCTTTAGTACTTGAACTGCATGATTGGATCTGTAGGTAATATTTGGTTGGAAAAATATAATAAGCTAAGATGAAGTACATTTAAACCTAAATAACATTTTGTGCAAATATAAAACCCAAACAACATTGGAGAAAAGCCTAAGATATTGTTGATTTGTCCTTAAGTGGGAACATAATTCCCAAGGGTGTTAGTATGTTGTAGTTAAACTCAAATTAATGGAAAGTTGTATTTCACACCTCCTGTTAGTTCCACTTTTGATGACAATCAAATGGTAAGGTGTATTATGCCCAATATACTAAAATAATCTCAACTCATTCACACATGTTGACATATTCTAGGTAAATGTTTTTATGCTAGAAAAATGGAGCAAAAAAGAACACGACCACAATTCACTATATAAATGCCATTCAAATATAAATTCAAAAAAAGGAAACCAAATGAGATGCACTAAATAACGAAAAATGAAATGGAATAGAATTCCCTACATGTTACCCCTCAAATAGTATTCCTTTTTATATTGTCATGTTTTTTCAATTCAAAAATGAATTAGTAATTGGTTTTACTATTGTGGACCTCATTTTTTATATTGTCATGTTTTTTCAGCATCTTGTAAGTCAGCTATTAACGATGATGAACTCTAAGCTTAGGATTGGTATGCAATTTGGCAGTGCATAGGATGCTTGGTAGTTTTGGATTAACAACGGTAGGAAGGTGGGGTTTGGGGTGAGAAAGCAATACCTTAATAAGAATAAGAAAGACGAATCAATGACTTCTTACAAATTCATTTATTACAAGTAAGGAGTTTGGAAATTAGACAAAAGAGACAAAGTAGTTGCGAACCCCAAGCTTGAAACCAAAACTAATTGTGATGCCCAAATCAACTTTGTCACAGTCAATGGAAAATTGATGATCAATGAGCTTCATAACCACCCTCTGCAACTTTTAGAGACAACACATATGTTAGTCTTACAATGAAGATATCTAAAGTTCAAGGACGTGAAATTGAAATGGTTAAGGACTCTGAATTGCAGCAAAAAGCGTCATTTCAGTTGATGAGCACACACACAGGAGGTAGAATCAATCTTAGGTTTACTCAATTAGATGTGAAAAATTATTTATGATCAACAATGTAGCATCACATGGTTTATAGGGATGTTGGTTGTCTTCTGCGATATTTCCAACGAGAGTTATTGGAAAACTTATCCTTTTTATATGCCTATCAAGTTGATGCAGATGAGCAAATCACAAATGTTTTTTGGGTTGATGCACACATAATTATTGATTATGGATATTTCGGTGATGTTGTTCCCCTAGACATAACTTACTGTATAAATCGAGTATATAGGTCACTTGCCTTATTCTCTGGATTCAATCAATATAGGCAGACAATCATGTTTGGTGCTACACTATTGTATGACAAGACAGCTGATCATTTATATAGCTATTTAAGACCTTCTTAGAAGCTCATAGCCAGGAAAAGCCATTGAGTATATTCAACAACCAAGATATTACAATGACAAAAGCTTTAAGCGATTAAAGTGTGTTTATATGAGTGAATATATACTTTAATTTTAATATTCGTTTTGGTTTCTTGTTCTCATAGGTGGGGTGATTAAGCACCTAGGCCATCTGATGAAAGATGGATCCAACTCCTTATCAGATTTCAAAAGGTACATATATAGCTACGTTGATAAGGTTCAGTTTGACTTAGCCTAGAAGAAGAGGTTGACTGAATATAACATTCACGTGAACAGTTGGTTAAAGTCAATGTATGTGATACGAGAAAAATGGGCAACGTGTTTTATAAAAATGCATTCACATTGGGAATTAGAAGCACCTAACTAAGTGAAAGCTTGAAGTCTGACTTTAAAGCATGCATAACCTTAAACCTTATACAATTATTTAAGGTGTATAAACAAAGGTTGCAAAGAAGCAATATAACGAGTTGAAAAGCGAGTTTGATGCTTTATATAAGTTGCCCAGGTTGAATTACCCACACTTAACAATTTTACATCAAGTTGCGAAGGTATATTCATTTCTGATATTTGATCTATTCCAAAAAGAGTTTGACTTGTTTTTTGCAACGTTCATCCAAAACATAAATGAAACTCATTTTGTGTTTAAGTATACAGTGTCCATATCTAATCAAGATAGAGAATACAATGTCATATTTAATCTTATCTTGAAGACCATCTCTTGTAGCTATATGAAGTTCAAGTCGTACGAAAAATTGTGTAGTCATGCGTTGAAAGTATTTATTGTGATGGATGTTGACCAGGTGTCTAATCAACATAGCTTGAAGAGATGGATGAAAAATGCACATAATGGTATTATACATGATTCAAAGGGGAATGAAGTTAAAGGAGACCTTAAATTGGATAGCACATGGCGATACAAGCAACTTTGCTCGAAGATGGTTAGATTGGCATCGAAAGTTGCTACATGTCAAGAACTATATACCATGGTTGAGAAGGAGGTGGATGACTGGTTGAAGAGAGTTACAGAGGTTCAATTAGGACAATGTACCATAGACAATACAGGTGATTAAGACACAATCTTTATAGGTGATAAAGTGGGTGAAGCAAAGGGTTTCATATAACGAGATGGGACAATGATGACACAAAGGTTGGATTAAACTTCAAAATCATAAGAAAAGGAAGGCTCTATCTATCATTCGGTTACAAATCCCACACTATGTGGTAAATTCTTGGTGCCTTTACTCATTAGCACTATCCTTATATGTACATACTAGTATTAACCCATTTGGGCAGGATAAAGAATCATCAAGTAATACGTAGGGCAGAGTTTCTTACTTAAGTCCTCCAGTATACCATGATGACTATCAAACACATGGGAGCCAATTTAGCTTCACAAGATTGTTAATGATACATGAAAATCCTAAAACATGCCTTGAATTATATTACTAACTATCAACCATTTTACTGATGCAATTGTTTAATTATGTAGGAGCAATTGGCCGTCCCCACACAATTGCTTGATGATCTTGATAGTTAGTGTGTTATGAGAAACTGCAAGTCTCTACAAGAATATTGAACACTGCATTTTTTAAGTCATTTTGTCATTTTTGGACTTCCTTGACATTTGTGTAAAGATGTTAGTCATTAGCACATCACACACACTGAATCATTTTGTGCATAGCCAAATATAATTTTATTACTTTGGAAAAGTCATGTACATAGTATTGACAATTACACCTATACATTGGCAACTATAGGATATTTCTACATCCATGTTACATCTGTTTTGCAATACAATCATTGATCATTTCACTACTCTAATATGGATTCATCTTCATACCGCTTTGTGTGGCTGCATCATTCATAAGCATCATTTAATTTGCTTCATCCACATTGCTTCCTCAATTTGTCAACTAGCCTAACTTCATTGGAGAATTCAGGAAAATTTTCAACATTGCGTAAGACATTAACTGTAAAAAAAGTCAGCCATTTAGACAACTTCAATCAAACATTAACTATAAAGCTACTAATTCCTAAAATCCACCTTCTCAAAGTTCAATCATACTATGGTAACAAAGTTCAAAGTCTATAATAAGGACAGCATCTAATTCCAATCTTACTATGGTAACCATCTAACTCATACGTTTTGCTTTAATTTAAATAGTGGAAGTGGCTTGGATGTCCTAACTTATACTTCTCAGCATCATAAAAAACCAAACATGTGCAAGTGTTGAAATATAATAAATGAAAAACCAATTAACAAAAATATATGGATGCAACTTAAGAAATTGAATACCCTTTCTGATGAACACAACTGATAAAAGCAATGGTAGTTTCTTTCAGGATCTGTTATTTGCACTACTCGTCACCTTTCCAATAAGTAAGTTCTAATAGCAGCACCAGATATTCTACAATTTGAATCAAACTAAATTTCAACAAATTTGCTAAATCGACTGCAATGAAAAAACATAGTAAAGATATAAGACCAGGACATAGAAATGATAACTTCAATGGAAGAGTGTATGACACTGCTGCACCAAAAACTATGTGTCCTAAAAATTCCAACTTATTTAGGATGGATTTTATTGCATACATGACTGAAGTATGTCATTAATATAGATGACCTGCTTTAAATAATATAATAAGACAAGACCATAAGACAGCCAAAAAAATAACACCAAGCTTTTTTGTTAGATTCTATGTGAAAAAGGCTAATAACTTAGAAATTGACCCCAAAAAAAAGAAACTAATGTTAAAGGAAACAAGTAGAGCATAAATTAATAAATGGAGAGAGAGTAAATGGAGAGGATAAATGAAATAGATTCTAGGCTAAGAAAGACAATGAGAACAACATGGGTCTCCTGCCCTGCCATTTTCAATTTATCCATTATATTAAACATAAACCTTCTTCTTACCTTTTCTTTCTCACTTACCTTTTTTATTTTGGGTTCAGTGTGAAAATTAACTCAGACCAATTACACATAGAGAAAAAGAGGGGAACATGGGAAGGGCACCTTGCTGTGACAAAGCCAACGTGAATAAAGGGCCATGGTCTCCTGAGGAAGACTCCAAACTCAAGGCCTATATCGAGCAGCACAGCACCGGCGGCAACTGGATAGCCCTGCCCCAGAAGATAGGTATGAAACCACTCTACAGGAGCGGATCCTCTTCGTTGAATTCCACCCACAGAGTGTCACAAATCCAACGGTGGATTCGTGATCCAGAATCAGCACTTGTGGGGCCCATCCTCTTATAATCAACCCCTTCCCTTCCATTCTCTTCTCAAATCCTTCTGGAAGCCATTCTTCATCTCTATCTTCTCCTTCTTCTTCTTGTTCTTTACCTTTTTTCCTCACAGCCCAGATGAAATTTTGCCCAGAAGCTTCTAGACCCATTGCTATTTCTTTTGGCTGAGATTCGGTTTTGCCATGATCCCGAAGCAAATGTAAATAACAGAATTGGCTTTCTTCGAGTCAAGCCATTTTAAACATTCTTGCTCATCAATGGAAACCTCTGTTCCTCTGTTTGCCTTTTCTTTTATGTCCCTATTGGATAACGAAACAGGGCCTATATGCCATGCTTTTCTTCCATGTGACTTCTGGTATTGATCTGCGTAGAACTGCTCAAGTTCGTAGAAGCTATTCACAACCACCCCGAAGCTTCTCGCCTCTGATTCTTTATATTCATTCCACATTCTCGTCGTCATCGTTCATAACATATTCCGGCAAAACCATATTCGTCAATTTAATTCTCCGGGTAAATTGGGAATCACAAAGAGCTCTGAATCAGATGAAACGTTCTTGTGAGGCTGGTAGAGTCTTATGCATTCATTGGCACACACAGAGAAAGAACCAATCCTCTTAGTCCCGAATTTTGCTGCTGAATCTGTCGCCCACGGATAGAACGCACTGGCAATGAGGCAATCGGGGTGGTACTGGAGCAAGAGTTGTTCGAGAGGCTCTTGAAGCATCCTTATTGCTCTGGAGAAGTTGGGAATTAAAGATGGGGAAGAAATTGAGCCAATATTTTCGCAGCCTTCGGTTAAGCCAGCTTCAACGCAGGGGAATTTGATGGTTTCGACGTTCATGTTGGAATTCGCAGGAGTTTCAGCTTTTCCTGTGGTTCTTGAAACAAGAGGGAGGTTCAGAGGGGTGATGACAATGGTGACTCTGACTCCTCTTGCAGCGAAAAGTCTCGCCATATCTACCATTGTTCAAATATGGCCATGACCAGGGAAGGGTAAGAAGAATATGTGCAGATTGTGATTTTCGCAATTCATAGTTCTGGGTTAGCCAAGTTTTGATATTTCAGAACAGGGGTAGTGAGAAATACGAGGACGAAGAAGAAGTAGTTTCTGGGTCAGGTCAAGTTCAGATTTTTCACACAAGAGTGTGAGAAATAAGAAGATGCTAATGGAAGCTTTCATGGAGACAGTGAATTTGGTTTAGCTACTCGTCTTGTGTGAAAATGTACCCACTCTGGATATATACAGAGAGGGAGAAGAAAAGAGAGCGAGCGCGAGAGAGAGGAGTTAGGATTAATTATTTTAAATAATCTAATATAATAATATTTTATGAATTTTGTTTGATTACTGTAATTTATCGCAAGCTGCCTCTCATGCACAGAAAAGCGTACTTTTATTATTAGTGTATATAATTTATTTATTTTTTTAATAAATGAAGTGTACTTAAAAATATTTCTATTTGTATATCTTGAATATCTAAATTACTATATATGTTTTCGGAACCTTAACATTTTTAATTTTCCAAATTAATATAAAAAATAAAAAAATAATATGTTTAGAAAAATATAATTATGAAATAAGACAAAAAAAAATTTGAATATATATATATTTAAAATAGATTTTAGGGTTTCGGAGACTTTCGCCTCTTTTAAATATTTTAAAATTTTAATTTGAATATAAATATTATTTTATTTTTTATTTAGTCTTTTAATTTATAATGACTAACTCCTTTATCTACAATAACTTTTTATTTTAATTAAGAGTGATATGATATAATATGAATTTTTTTGTTAAAATTAAATCTTAAATTTGTCTTGACTAATTTTATGTTACTTTTAAAATTTAAAAAATTAAATTTCACTTTTATTTAAAAAGTAATTATAATTATATTGACATGTATGTCAAGCATGTTCTGTTAAAATATGGTCTTATTCTTTTTATTTTTATTAATCAATGCTGCACTGAATTAACTTATAAAAAGCTTTTAGAAACAGAAGACTTGCATTGGATTTATTGTATTAATTAATTGGTTTTAAATGAAATTATATGAATTATAATAGACGCATTCAGTGGTTTTTACAATCGACTTGAATATTGTGCTTACTGCTAAATATATCTTATTATAATAATTTTCTTTCTTTCATAAGGGCACTCATTCTTTGCTTTGTATAAAAATTTAACTTTCAGTGGTTTCTTGGCCATCAAGTTCAAGGCTTGGGGAGAAAGACACATAACATGCAAGATGTAGTTTATTATCCATTTCTACAGTGCAAGTTGATTGTGTTTGTATATTAAAAGAGATATTGACATAACATGAGTAAAAGCAGTGTTTATATGACCCTTTTCTTTTTAATTATTATTATTATTCATCTTCTTTTGTTTACTATTTCTTTCTAATTGTATAATGCATTTAGAATACTTTATGACTTTTCACGTGTTTACTCCAAAATACAAAATTTTTAGCTCACCTTCAACTATTAATGGATTTTTTTTTTTTTACATACCCAATATACAAAATTTCTAACTCCCTTCAAAAGATTTTTATTCAACTCACCTGCAAATAACTTTTTTCTATAGGAAAGATTTTACAAAGATATTAAAAAATTTAAGGCTGTTTTATAGTAAGAAATTACAAGTATGCATACTTTCGAATCATAAAAGCCAAATATAAGCACTTGAAACTAGCTCAATACAGTATTTTCTCTTTTGATCTTTCAGAGTTTTATATATTCTAACACTTTTCTATTTTATAGGTGGCCAAGAAATAACGGTTGCATTTGAATATCTTTCCTCAAAGCTTGATTTTGAACATTACAAGCACATTACAAGCATGCTTGTAAAGGCTTTAAAGGTGGTATATCATGGAGCACAACTTTAACTCTTATTTTAGCCCTTTGAATGGTCCAGCAGCCAAGCTTATGAGCGGTTTCCAATTTTGTAAAGGCAAACACTGGATAGGAAAGAGAGACTGAGTAGTTATTGGTAAAAACATCAACTTTTCCATTCTATGTTAAGGGCATTCACTCTAACTTAGATGGGGTTTGAACAATACTTAAAATTTGGATTGTATATAATTGGATTATTTTTTTACTCCAAAATTTGACCCAACATGATAAATAACTGAGTCAAGTTAGGTCTATTATTTTTTATTTTTGAATTTAAAAAAAATATATTTGTATTAAGAAAATCATTTTTTAAAGAAGAAATTGAAAAAGTTTAAAATAGAAAATAGAATGTGTAAAAATTAATATTAGAATTAGAAAATGATTCAGATTTATAAAGAATGCAAGTTTTAAAAAATTTAATCATAACAAAAATTTATTTAAATAAAATAAAAATAAATTATAAAAATAATAAAATCAAATAAGATAAAAATTAATGCTAATCAAGTTAGATCGAGTTTTGAGTGAACTCGAGACCTGATTCTATTCGATTATTTAATCTAATTCGACTTAATAAAATAAATAAATCTTTTTATTTGACTTAACCCAATCAAAAATATAAAATTTTTTTCATTGATTCGATCCAATCCAATCCAATGTAACTAAATCAAACCATTCAAATTCGTATCCACCCCTAACTAATGTACTTTCCTATTTTGCTATCTATTTTTGTTATAAAATGACAACTTTGACTTCAAAGAAAGTAAATGGTGGAGTTATACCTTGTCTTTGTAAGTGCAGCCTTGCTATCGTTTATATTTACCAGCCACAAACTCAAGTAAATAGTAAATATGCCAAAAAACTGTTTTATCCTGTTATGAGAGATTTGGATTTCAATTCTTTTGGGCTTAAAAGTCATTTGGGCCAAAATGGAGTACTTGAGGGTCTTAGTTTTAGTTTTGTTTTGCTAACACGGCTTTGTACGAAGCCTTTGGGCCAATATTTTTTAAAATTTTCAATGAACTCATATATAATAATTGCTTTAAAATAATAAATAAATTTAAAAAATCAAA
The DNA here is from genome assembly GCA_037074485.1 of Delonix regia. NCBI lineage: Eukaryota > Viridiplantae > Streptophyta > Magnoliopsida > Fabales > Fabaceae > Delonix > Delonix regia. Next base: position 5,388,717 of record CM073454.1, on the reverse strand, counting down.
ATATTATTTTGAGTAAAAAATTTATTCTCGTTGAATTTGTGAAGTTTCATTCATTGATCTAAAAAATTTCAAAATATTTATTTACATGAAAATGCTCATATAAAATGACAATAAAGAGTAAAATATGTCAAATATCTATTAATATAGTTTAAAGTTCCTTGAAAGCTATTTGAATGATATCTTTCTATCATACTGATTAATAGTGAGATATACATATATATATATATATATATATATATATATATATATATATATAACTCTATTAATATATCTACAGTTAGAATCCGAACCAGAGAGGTGTCATATTAACTAAATTCAAATAGATAAATTTTTAGATACTCACGAAATCTAAATATTTTACCCATCCCTGTTGTAATACCAAGATCTTATTTATTTATTTTGCTTAAGACGAAAACAATGGTGTCAAACCTGAATTTGTTTGGTATTGTCCCATTTATACATAGTCCCTTAATTTAAGCATAAATTAAAATATACTAATTATTTATTATTTCGGTAGTGTCCGACCAAGAAGATTAGTGGTCATAACAATTGACAAGACGATTATCTCACTGTAAAACATGAGGCAAACCAAGCAAAGAGTGTCCATTAATAGGATTGGATTCTCGAGAATCTACATAATTTGCATTTAATAAAATTTATGTCCTTAAATTTTTATCTAATATTTTAAATTTTAATAAATATTAAATAAGTGTTAAAATATTAAACATTAAATTTTAATTTTAAATTTTAAATTTTATTAGATTTATCTGTATTTAAATTTTTAAATACAAAAAATTCATTTCCGTGTAATAATTGTCTCTCAATGTGCTTAATTTTTTATAACTCTATCATTGGCATGCTTATGTGAAAAAAAAAAATTATTTGTCTTTAATTTATCATTAAATTGTCGTTGTTATCATTCACTTTTTTTATTACTTAAAATTGTTTCCTACTAATTAAAATTAATATGAGCTAATTAAATTAATTCAAAACTTATATGTGATAATAATCTCAAAAGTAAAGATCAAAAGTAATAGTTTTTACTCAATAAAAAATTATTTTAGATAATTAAATTAGCAATGGACAAAAATAACAATTTAACGAAATAAAATAAAACTTGAAACCAAATTCTTCTCCGTACTTGAATGTATCCCTAAAGTCTCTTGCTAAGTTAAAGGCCCTGCTAATTACCAGTCAATATTACTGCTACTAATGTCAGATTAGCAATCAATTCCCTCTTGTTATATATACATGCAGTTTTCTCACGTTTTATATATGATTTCGTAGACAGTATGGTTGGTCTATTTTTTTTTTTTTTTGTTAACAACAGAATGGTTGGATTAAGGCAAGCTAAAATTGTTGTATGCTTGCAAGTTGAGATTGAGAAATAATGGCTTATGATTTGATTAAAACAATGCTGCCACATGTTGGTGAAAGTATATATATATATATATATATATCAAGCCACCATTTGTCGCTTGGCCATACTAGTCCCACACCGAACACTCCCAAACGATGCTCGCGGGACAAACTATATAAAAACCCATGCTCCAATAGCTCAAGTCACGCAGCCGTGCGGTGAGCACAGAGCGAACTATTCTTTCGCCTTTTACTAAAGAATACCGTGTGCTCGCCGCTTATAGCGGCATACGCCAATTTTTTAAAGGGCGTTTTCCTCTTGGGAGAAGCCCTGCATTGTAGTGTATCAACAATTTCGGAGTTAACAAGCTTCTTAGTTTGGGATTTTGTCAATGAGCATTGTCGTGCTATGTTTTATATCAATTCTCATATAAAAAATGGTGCTAATAGTATTACTTCAGATGTGCATGTATTTATGTTGAGTTCTTGAACTCTCAATTTTGCTTTATATCTTTCAAAAATATTAGTTTTGTTAATTTATTCGTCTATTTTTATTTTTTTAAAATAATTCCAGAACTTTTAATTTTTTTTATGTTTAATTTATAAATTAATATTTTTCAGGGTTGTCCAAAAATAAATATAAATAAAGAAATAAATTTAAATTTTTTAAAAAGTTTTAGGATCATAAATAAAATTTTAAAATATTAAAATATAAATATAAATATAATAAATTGTTTTAAATTATTATATTATTAATATAATGATACGGATTATGTTATGTTGTTCAACGAATTTTATAATTACATTAAAAATTTTGTTATAAAATATTTGAATATATAGTAATTTACTAATAAATATACTTATACATGTAATTGAACTTTAATGTTTCTGACACTTATTTAAGTGAATATTTTTTAGTCATTTACATAATCTTGTGTTACATTATATGTATTTAAAGATTTTTAAATACTAGTTAAAGATTGAACGAGGAGAGAAAGAGTATAAATTAGCAAGTTTCTTGATGCACTTTGCAAACCGTAAAGGTATAAAATGCATTAAATGCTCTGAAGCAGTTAACCTTCAATATTAGGGCATAAGTAAACAAAGATGTTCACGCCATTAAATCCAAGAGACTTGAGTTGCAAACCCAGAAGCAAAAGGAACTTCTATGAGACAGAATCTCAACCCAAATGCTTCTATAAATAAATTGAATATAAGACTGAAGTTGAAATTCACTAAACATTAGCAAACGGTGCCAAACAGATCAACGACTTTAGGATTTTCTCAATTTATTTTTTTTCTTAATTTCTTTTAATTCGAGAGATATAAAAATAGAGTAAATAGATACTATTTATTAGTATCTTTACTTAAATATATAGAATTCACTTATTCTATATTTAATTCTCTCTATATTTAAGGGACATTGAAAAATACAAATTGAGAGAATCTATTCACCCAAATAATGCTACTAATTCTTACGTGGGAGAATTATAATAAAAATAGTAAATTTAATATTAGTATTCTAAATATTTTAAATGTTTCCAAGACTATAAAACAGAACAAAAAAATTTCCGCTTAATGCTTCAAAATAACTTTAAAATTTAGCCTTTCATGAATATTTTTATACTCATAATTCTTCCAATTTACCCCTTTTTGTTCTGGGCTATTACACGTAGGCAAATTGCTTCTCTTCAAAGCTTATATTTGTGACTTACAGGTATTCATTCCACAAAAAACTGCTTTGACCTAATCCCTCCTTTCTAATCTCGCGGCGAGGTTCAAGCTCCTGAATCAGAGCATCAATATCTTCATACGAAGGAAGGAAGTCCCTTCTTCAACAGCTCTTCTGGCTTTCGAAGCAATGTCTCTGATTCTCCTTCTCATTTCCTCTGCTTCTTAACTCTTACCCATCACTTCCTTCACCGCCTTCTCGATCTTCTCTCTCCCCACCACCACTCTCCGTTCACTGTCCCACGGAACCCACTCTTCGCTCCCCACCTCCACCCCAACCTTCAACACCCTGCTAATCAACTTCTCGTTCGAAAATTGCTCCGCCGACAACGGCCACGTCATCATCGGAACCCCCGAACTCACCCCTTCCAGTGTCGAATACTTGAATTCCACCCGTAATGTGTCATAAACCCTCCGATCGAATCATGTTCTAGTATCATTAGCTGTGGAGCCCAACCCCTAATTATTACACGAATAATCCAATGTAGTTTTTTTTTCGAGTAAAATATCTCACCCAATGTAGTTTTCGTTTGCTATTATTATGTATGATCATGTTCGAATCAAAGACAAATCCAGAAAATGTGATAAAAAATTTATAGAAGCTAATATTAATTGTTGAAAAATTTGAGAGATTAAAATAAATAATTAATAACAAAAAAATTATCTAAAATATAAATTTATTATAACAATAAATTTTTGCAGTAAAAATAGCAATTTAATTTGTCCAAATTTTTGTATATAAAAATGAAAAAGTTCAAAGAAAAAAAATATTTGATAAATCAAAATACATTATGATAAGTCCTAAAAGAATGGGGAAGTTATTTATTAATAAATAAAACATTTAAATTATTTTAAAAGAAATGGTAACTTCTCATCTTTCTCTTAAATGCTCAGATTTAAAATTATATATGCTTATGGAATATTTCTCTTACCTTTTAATCAATAATATGATAAGATAATTACTAACAAAACTTGAGCTGCAGGTTGAGTCTCTACCTAATGGGTTTATGGCTAATCCAACTTATTACTGAATACCCACAATTAACACCGACACAATCCATTCTTGATTTATATATCTAAACTTAATTGTTTAATTAATTGATTAACCAAAATATAATTAACCTAATAATAAATTAATACAAATTCATATTATTTTAATATATTTCACAAATTAATTCAACAATCTCTTACTTGAATGGTATTAATTAATTATTAGATAACTAATTAAATAAACATCAATCAAAATTAAACAACTAAAATATACATAAAAAAAACATACAAAGTTCAAAATTAAAACATCAAAATATCATTGAATCTGATAGGGAAATAAATGACATAATTATAACATAAGGTCAATATATGAACTGAATGGACATTTAAGATGTCAAATTACCTCACAAAAGTCCTTGAAGGACTCAACTCATACTTCTACTAAACCAAGGCAACATGAAAAATTGAACAAAACTCATATAAGCTTCTATGGGTGGCCTTTGGTCAACTGATCCGCAAGCAAATGTTTGCTAAGGACGTGAATCACATGAGTCTGATATAAAGAGACAATTCAGAAATGAAACAATAAATCAATAACATCGAATCTGATCAAGAAAACAATGTTATAAATGCCAACAAAGGTTTAATTATGAATTATATCCAAAATTTTGGCACAACTAAGAACATTGAATCCGACAGGGAAACAAATGTTATAGATGCCAGAAATATATTAAAGTGTCCATCAAAAACACAATTCAAATTCCCACTAAACCATGATATCAAAATTTTAAAAAATACCTAAAAGTAATAAGTTTTCAAAACTCTAATGGGTAAAATTTTGGTAAATGAATCACCAAATATTCAATATGAGTACGAAATTAACTAATCTTCTCTCTTCAACTAACAAGAATTGAGAATCAAAATATTTTACACAATAAAATTTTTGTAATTTTGAGAGAAACACATAACAGTCACTATCGCAATGAAAGTGGTCAATACTTAAAATATGTACATAACAAAAATTCATTCCTTTAACTACATTTCTTGACAAATGGCCATCACAAACTAAGTAACATACTTTTCACTCATATATATATATATAAGGTAGCCGTAAGTGTCCAATTGACTCTTCTTAAATAGCTTCTTCAAATATCATAAAGATGCATGCAAAGGTTAAGGTAGTTGTAAGTATTTACATAACACTTTTGAATGAAACAACCCTTCCAAAACATCACATAGATATAACAAAAATAAATTCATGATCATTAATACATAATGCATAATCTAAATCAAAATATCTTACTAACTCAAATGATTCAGATTTCCTAAAAGTCAACATATGATATTTTTTACCATGAAGGTACTTCACAATTGTCTTTGTAGCCTTTCAATGATCATACCTGGGCATATATTAGGCTACTAATAATAGATGATATTGAACTTTATCCATCAAATTCCTTCCATCGTCATTTTGGGACAAAATGACTTAAACAATCTATCACCACTTTCAATTGGTTTAGCACATCAGATTCCAACTAAACAACAACTTTAAAGCCCTTAAAGGTATCCAGAGATTCAAACACTTCATGTAACAAATCCATCTATGGCAATAAGTGTTATAGGTCTACTAATAGCTGTGTGAATCAAATCTAAAATATTCTTATATATATATATATATATATATATTTGTCCCTTTAGGATTCAAAAGTTTGATAAATCTAAGTCATGTAATGTTCTTTATCTGACCATTCATTCTTAATCTCTTTATGGAGATATGACCCTAAAACTGATGCCATAACATAGACAATAACATAATAAAAAAAAGATATGAATTCTTTTGTTTTCTTGTTAAAACCAGATAATCACATCTGTTTAATACATGAATAAAAATGCAAATTCCTCCTTGATGACGGTATGTAGACTTCACTACATATAGTCAAACAATGTCCAGAATACAAGTTTAAAAGTATAGTCTTATATTACTAACCGCAATCAAACTTCCTTCTACTCTAAGGATAATCATTCTTTAGCCTTAACAAGTTGCTTAATCTATCTCCAAAGTGGCCCTCACATATTCCACTGTTGTTCCTATTAATGCCTTCTCACACTCTTTCACACACACATTCTAATTTAGGTAATGTCACAACTTATGAAGGGCTCTCCAAAAAAATAGTGGAATTGTTAAGTGTAATAAGTGTATCCAACCCAGGGCCAAGGGTTATCAATATAGTTTCCAAAACGAATTTTAGGGACTGTTCTCAAATTATTATAGTTTGTCCCATTAAGAGTTTTCACTACTTATACTTACTGTTAACAAGAGTTGAGCTAACGAAATTAGGAAACATGTACTATGTGTTTGCAAGTAATTATAAAACAAAGTTTTCTTAAAAAAGGCTCAGCTTATTTAACTATATTAACAAGATTATTTATCATAATCCCACGTAAGAGTCCCAGATTATAATAAACCAAGAAAACTCATTATTCATCAAAAAATTTATACAATCAAATGTCTCTAACATCTCCATATTGATAGAGTACAAGAAAAGACATCAATCTAATTATCTCTTTCACTAAAAACAAATTAAATTGTCAGTTCCATACCGATAGAGTGTATCCACTACCAACGCAATTTATCCCACAAAAAATAATTGAAATAAACACCTAAATCAAAGCAATAAAACACCCTTACAATGGGTCCCACGATAGGTGAGCTCACAATTGTAAGGTATTAATAGCCTAAGTGATCTTCTTGGTAAGTGAAATCACTTGATCATGCCTAAGAGAAAGGAAAAGTCAACACTTTGGATTTCATATTGTTTCAAATGATGCATGATTGACTATTAAGAATATAAAAAAAAACTAATCATGCTTTTTATCTCTAATTTTATTTAAATTAGAAAATATCCAAACAGACAATATTTTGGCTTTGAATAATTACAACTCTTGAAGCCAATTTTGGTTTTAAACAATTATCGTTAGTTATTTATATAAAGGTCAAAACAAATTTCTTGAATTGAAAGATCTCAAAGTCAATGAAGACGATAGAATTTGGGCCTGAAACTGGACCAAATCACATTCGGCAATTTATTTAGGTATAAGGCTTCTAATGAGCTTTTTGTAATGATATTATAAGCCCAAAAATTTCATTTGTACTAAAAGTTATGCCTTTATAAATTTAGTATAATGTCGAATTTAATTCTGAGACCAATTTCTATATGGATTTAATGAATTTTGTTATGGAAATTATTGTCCTAATTTTTTAAATCCTTTTAGATAACATACTCATTTATCATGAGTAACATATATTATTGTGATTGAGCAATTTAGCTACATTGGCTATCATAATAGGGTATGTCCATTGTTAATATAAATAAAACTCTCCGGACCTTACTTGGTGATTAATTTTGCCTTTAATAATCATTTAAGGGTATATACCAATAATTATGTATCATGAATCATTATTACTTTAATAAGTAGGGCCTTAAACTTGATACCATCATTGTTGGGCTCACGATAAGTGGATACTCAGCCACTAGGTTAAGTAACTTTATTATTCATTAATTAATATCACAACACAAAATATGAATGAAATTAACTAATTATGCAAAATAAATTTATTTTAATTTATTCAAGTATCATCGAGGAGAGTGAACTCAGTATTTGTTCCTTACTATATCTAGTCAATACAAAAAATTTCTCAAGTCAAAACACTCAGTTACATACTGTTTTGAGGCCTTAAATCTTTATGAAATTTTAAAAATTCTAATTTCCAATGCTTAAAAGATTCTAAAAAATCTCAAAGGCATGTGGAGTATAACTATGGAGATTTTAAGTTCATATGATTGATGCGTGAGTCAAAATCTAATTTTGCCCATAAAGTGCCCAAAATTTCTTATTAGCTGATAACTATGTATAACATCAAAATTTCTATTGCAACTTACTTCCAAATGGTCCATTTAAGTTAATGTATTTCTATACCTTTGAATTACTTAACAACAAAGAGTTAATTTATCATACAATAACCACACAAAAACAATTCACTCATGACACTTCTCGTATAACATAACATAAAATTGATTGTTTCAAAATCAATTTTTGAAAATGTGTTTCTCTTAAAAATCAAAACTCTCACGAATCACCAACACAATTAGTTAAATGCCAACATTTTTTAAAGGTTAAATACATATTCAAATGTTTGATCATCAATTAGTGCCTTACATTCCAACTCAACCATAGGCACTACAAATCGGGAAAACATTATAGCCAAAATATAACAAAATTCAATAATGCATCTTAGTTATTAATAAAGTCACATGATCATACACAATAACATTAAATGAAAATTACATGAGTGTGATATTTTACTCGAAAAATAATCTAAGTTTAGCCTTATTATACATACATATTTGGACTGATGAAACAAAACAAAATTCAGATCAAGGTACATACAAAAAATATGATAGAAAATTTATAGAACCTAAGGCTCAAATAACAATTGTTGAAAAAATTTGGAGATTAAAATGAACACAAATAAATAATCAATAACAAAGAAAATTTATCTAGAATGTAGATTCATTATAGCCGTAAATTTTTGTAGTAGAGATATTAACTTATTTTGCTCAAACCTTTCATACATAAAAGTCAGAGAGTTCAAACAGAGAGAGAGAGAAATATTTGATAAGTCAAAATACATTCTGATGAGTCTTAAAAAAAAAATAAGGAAAAGTTATTTATAGTTCAGATAATTATCTTTATTTAATAAATAAATTATTCAAATTATTTTAAAAGAAAATGATAACTTCTCATCTTTTTTTCAACTGCTTAGAAGTGCTCAATTTAAAATTGAATATGTTTATGGAATATTTTTTTTACCTTTTAGTTAGTAATACGATAGGATAATTACTGACAAGACTTAAATTGTAAGTTAGGGCTTTTACCCAATAGGCTTGTGGCTAATCCAACATTACTCACAATTAACTCAGACACAATTCATTTTTTGTTTATATATTTAAATTTAATTGCTTAATTAATTGATTAACTAAAATATAATTGACCTAATAATAAATTAATACCAATTCACATTATTTTAATATATTTCACAAAATTAATTCAACACAGCAATGATGGTGGATTTTGTTCCGTGAGATGCGAAAGTTCTTGCTGTGTCGATCACTGGACTCTGATGGCCTCCTCCCACGAAGGGAAATAAGAACATCTGTACCAAAGCAGTTTCAGAAACAGAGGATGATGTAGAGACTCAAACGATGAAGTATGAGGTTGTAAGTCGAGTTCATATAGTGATTATTTCAGAAGAATGATTGTGAGAGTGAGAAAACGTGAAACATGATGAATCCTTACCGGCTCTATACCCAAACCGTTTTTGGGTAGAACCATCATAAACTTTATCCACGAGTCCAAGATCCTGTTAAGGAGAATGTCTACTCTTTTACCCTCAACCGTGCTAAATTGTTATCTTTTATTGGAGGACAATATGTTAAATTGGAAATGGCATGAAGAAGGACGACGGCGAGACTTGAGAGTGAGAAAACGTTAATGATGAAACGTCATAAGTGACGGACATGGATCCTTAAAAGTTACACTTTTTCTTCTGCTTTTGTCTCCCAGGAGAGCCTAAGAAGAGGACATAACATATATCCTGTACAACATTCCTTCACTTGAAATTTTGTTTTTTAATATCTTTTGGTTGCAATTTTCATTTTTTGGTATAATTACACTGTACAGCGGTTGATCCCAAATCTAAGAGGAGCCCTGCGATAGGATCCAAACATCTTAGACTATATACAGGTAAACAATATTTTAGTACATTACTCGTATTTAGGATAAATGAAAAGAATCCATTAAATTAGATATTTCATGTGATAAGATGTACTGTTATACTTTAATGAACTCTCATTGATTTGTATTTAAAGTGCAGAAAATGTATCAAAAAATTTTAGGAAAAGCTTACATAAAATTTTTTATAATTTTGTTATAGTATTTTTTTTGTTTAAAATATGACAATCATATAATTTTTTAATTATTTTACGACGTGTGTATAATTATTATAAATACTTATATTATTTTAAATTAAGTTATATAATATTATAAGTTAATTATACATTTATCATATATTGATTAAAATATAATATAATAAAAATATAAAAAATTATATATAAGTTTATTCCAAACTTTTATTATAAGAAAAGGATCTTCATACAGTGCATTCTAAATTAGTATTTTGGAAAAGTTAGTGTAGAATTCTTATTGAATTATTGCATATATTTTTTTAACATAAACATCACATGAAAATTTTCTATCATCCATATCATATGACTATATATATATATATATATATATATATATATATAGTAAAATACTGTTTTGATTCTTCGCCTATTAAAATATTTAAAATAATTTTTCACTCAAAAAATATCTAGTTTGTTAGTTTTTAAAAAAATATTAAATTTAATCCATCAAATTTAAGATTTAGTATTTGATAGAATAAATAAATTTAATAATTTTTAAAAAATATGAGCTCATGTATGACATTATCAGATCAAAATAATAATTTTATAATAAATTTTCTCTCTATATATATTAAATAATGCCGAACAATTTTTTCCCAACAACTCGTTGTGCACATTAATTTACCTTTTTCACATGTCTAATGTTCATAGTTCAATCTTAAGCAATGATATAGCAGAATTTACAATTTAGCAAGGCTTTTCATTTTTGGATATTTATATCCAATCGAAAACCTGTTAGGAAAACACAGTTATACATGCGATCTGATATTTAAAAATTGACATCGTAATTGAACATGCATCATTAGGATTAAAACTTTTCATTACAGAACCACACATAGCTACACGCAGGTTGTCTTACAGATTTCTACAATCATAAGCAATGGAAATTATATTTTATATATTTCCATAAATTTTTGTCCGAGAGTAATAATTTATGGCAGCTAACTGAAAAGAAAACAACAATTGCATCAATATTTTATACTCCGGACAAAATAAATTAACATGCTTTCGACAATTATCCTGTAAAACAAGTATTGAACTCTACAGTAGACTGATATACAAGGGTATTGGATAATAGAATCCATAATACAACAAGAATAGAGGAAATGAACATATAAACAACACTGCCAAAAATGCTAATCAATTTACAATGTAGAAGTTCATAGTAAAATGCACAAAACAATGTGTTATATTCCTACCCAACATATCATAAAACGCCATGTAGACGTTAACTATAAATTCTATCTCTAGGCTCGTATATCAGCATCTCAAGGAAGGAGATCGATCAATCCCTTTCCTCTAAATCGTATGACATTGAAAGAGCTTTGAAAGCCATCAAAAGTTGCCCCCAGCTCCAACTTTTGGACTCAAATTTATCCACAACAATCTATATATCCATCAGTTGATGGTTGCAAATTACTGCTAATGACTCTTATCAGAAATATCTATTAGCAGAGTTGCTCAAACTACATCTCCAAAACTACTACGCTACCACGCGGGCCTCTCACCACTCACCAGCTCGTTTTGACTGTAAAGCTGCTCTTACAATGTTTCCCCTTGTAATAAGTCCAACCTTCAAATAATGAAACAAAGATCAATCAGCAACAATAACAGCTGCAAGAATCAAAAGAATAAATCTCTTAACAGGAGAAACACATTCTTCATACCAGCTTGCCAGCATCATCTACTACAGGTAGTCGGCGATACTTTGTTTCAAGCAACAGCCTAGCACAAGATGTAATGGTGTCACAAATCAAGAAGTTGATGTTTGCAACCAAGAAAGACTGCTAATTTAAAAATCTTCAACAATTTAGTTTATAGATTCAATGGAAACTTGTGAAATCAAAATTGGCAATGGGTTTGTAACACATTATAAGTGACGTTTTTGGCCATGTATTATAAATGAGAAGAAAATACTGAGTTTCAAATACAGAGATAAAAGAAAGAAAGAAGTAAATGGCATGGAGTTGGTATTGCAAAATCTGTACCTGGCAGCACCTTCTAGATTAGTCGATTCATGGACAACAAGTGGAGTTGGTGTCATTAAGTCACCTACAACTTTGCCGTTCATCTTACTAAGTAGCTTTTGTATCTCATTGAAACTCTGCCATACAACCAGCAGTTAGAAATTGCAGAACGCTATTGCTGGTGACTAGCTAACTGACAGATTTCACAAATTAAATTTCTCATTACAGTTCAAGTGACGGAAAGAAGAGGACAGGATTATTTAAGAAATATAGGCTATACAATTGCATTTCTTACAAGTCGCTATACAAATCATTTACAATTTTGATTTCAGTAACTTGTGACTTAGCAAGTTCCTTAAGAGGATCGCATCAGAGTCTGCAGCTTCGCTGACCTCTCTTTTCCCAAAAATCCATCTTCAAGGAGCTTAAGAAGACACTAACTCGAGATGTCAAGAGATCTACACCATCAGAGAGGGAAAGAAAACTAGACTGAAATATAAATTTTCTATTGAGTTTATTGACATTCTTAAGTTAGCTGACTTTCAAGAGAGTGGTTCACTAATCCAAGTAAAAGCACACTTATATTCAGGAAATTTTACATTGTCTAAATTATTCAATCTAATTGAAGATCAAGAAACAATTGGCTTATTTAAGACAATACTGTTTAAACAGAGTTGTACTACCCTATGATCCAGTAATTTTAAAGGGAGCAAGCATAGAAAAAAGTATGTCACCGCAAACATGTTAAAATTGTCTTTTCTTTTCTTTTTTTTCTTTTTTTTTTTCTTTGGATAAAACACAAACATGTAGAATAACACTTCACAACAAAAAGAAGGTGGAGGGAGGGGATATTTAAAGACAAGAATACTACTCTGGAAGCTCATATTCTAGGAGCACAAGGGATGAAGTTTAATTTCACTAATTTATAATTAATAATTGTCAATGAGGCATTTCCAAAAAAGAAGTGCTACACCATGACTGCAACATAGCCAGCTGATACTGGCTGATATACTAAGGCAATGGGGAGAAAAAAAAAAAGAGACATGTAAGCAGGTTCAATCTTCATTATTAACATTTTCAAATGTTCATGATGCATAATCTTTGTTAGTCTTGAGCCAAACAAAGTTAATTTCATGAAACATGAACTCCATGTATGTTCACAAAAACAGAATTTCTGTGCAGACACAGAGTGGTGCATTATTGAACTTTCCAAATGCGATTTTGTAAATATCATCATAATATGAATAATATAGATTCCACATCAAACTTATCAACCACATTACCACTGAAAAAAGAATATTATACTCAGTGACTTGGTGTTTCATTGACTCATTGGATAAAACTATTTGACAATGAAATATTTTATGATTTGACAGCAATGCTAGAGAACATAGTTTGCAATTTTACAAAGCAGTACTATAAAAGCCTACACAACAATCAAGAAGTAGCATGTAGAACAATAGACATACTTTCCAAGAACTGTCAACATCAGGAAACATATTTGTGTCACTTTGACTGCCACCTAAAAACCAAATGAGAAATATTAGTAACAAATTTGTAATACATATAACAAGCACATAAGAACCACATAATTATCTAAATCTGTATGATCGATCTATTACAGGTAAAATCAAAGGCAAGACAGACCTCTGCATGACCAAAAAACCTCAGAACATTAAAAAAGATAAAAATCAGACCTATGTAGAGAAACTGATTCATGATATTAGCACAACGATTTAATTTCAGAGTCGATGGCTTTCAGAATTGTAGAGAAGATATAGACCCACAATTTTGGCCTAATCACCAAACAAACCTCTCTCCCAACTGCTCACACACACACACGAAAGTGCTAGTGGCTATTCTACCATAAAAAATACTGTATCACAGGCTTCTCTAGTATTTGGCAACTTATTTTTATAATGTAACATCAAGCCAATCATCAACCATGTTCATGAGTGATTTCCACTACAAAGTATGCATCTCCATTCTCTTATCTTTCAAAGATAACAACTCAAATATGTTAATCTATCTAACCTTCCAAAATGAGAACTTATAAACATTGCTATCAACTTGCATAGACATTGATTTGCTTGGATAATAGATACAGAGAAAAATCACTGCTGCTAAAATGTGGACAAAGTGAGATGAAATAATATTTCCGCCTTCTTATTAAAGATGTTTATAGTACCTGATATTGAATCAATTGCTAGCAAGTCATAATCTGAAACAACACCAACCTGAAACCCAAATAAAAAAAAAAAGTATTCTCAATTGAGGAATTGAAACAATAGTCCCAGTATGTTACTAAGACAGAGCACCTAGGACCACCCAACCAATTTTAACAATCTATTAACAAAAGCCAAGGCACTGTCCAAAGCATAAATTAATATTCTCGTGACATCTAACATGAAATATGCTAGTCGCAGTAGTAGAATATGCTACTTTAAAATATCAAACCATCTCCCAATGTTATTACAGGCATTGTAGACAACAAGAGCCGTAAGTTGATAAAGACAAATGTCTGGGCACAATGTAAAATTTCTCTCAATAAGACTCATTGATTTGATATTAATAATCTTAAAAAGCAAAAAAAGCAATGCCTGAAACATAATATTATTCTAATAATTTACATCATAAAAAATTTAGTTTTAATTTCTATCTTAACCCTTGTCACAAGGGGAGAAAGGGAGCCCTACCACCTAAGCTATCTTCGGACATATATATTTATTAATCACCAAACACCAATTAAAGCACTCAAGTTCCTTTAAAGTTACTAACTTTAAAGGAATCAACAGCAATAAAATTAATCAGATCTAAAAAATAGCATTAAAAATATAAAGAAAAAGAACGAAGAAAGCTTCATAGAATTCCTTCATTATAAGCCACAAGTCATGCTATATACATACAACGTACCATTTTTAAGAAAATACTACTAATGTTCGTCCTACTTGTTAACACGGTCAAAGGGAATTAAAAATTACCAAATTCCAATCATCATCAATTACGGGAAGACCACTGATTCTGTTGTTGACGAGAGCCTCCAAAGCTGTAACAAAAACGAAAAGCGTAGAATTATTAAATAAAAATAAGAATCACACAAAACAGAGAGAGCCATCCTTATGAATTGGCAATAGTAACAACCTTCATCCACAGTAGTGGTAGTCTTCACAACATGTAAATTTTCCTTCTTCGTCATGAAATCAGCAACTGTATATGTTCCATTCCGACGCTGAAATTTTTTTGAAGGAAAAAAAAACCCACATAAAAAATCAGGATATGCATGCACCGAAAAAAGAACAAAAGAGAACAATAGTGACATTTAAGGTTTTGATCGTACTGGGACGGAATTGATGCTTGGGCCAGATGACGCGAGGACCATCGGGGAACGACGAGAGAAAGAGAAAAGCCGACGTTTCGAGACGGAACTGGCGAGATGGGAATGCCCAGAATGCCATTGATGGTGTTGATGCAGGAAAATGGACGGGGAGACAGAAAAGCGAGGTAGAGGAAGAGTGTCGGTCAAATTAATCGAACCCATCAATGAAAGCTTTGAATTTTTTAAAAAATTGAGAGCGATTCTGTAGTGTGAGAAGAGAGCTAAGGAAAGCGAATCACTGTTTCATATGAATCGAAATTTCGAAATCGAATAAGGAATTTAAGCAGTGATCAAAGGGGGAAGCAGGAGGAGAGTAGGAGACGTACGCGTACTTTACTTTTCTGATTTCGCGAGCCTCGTGGTACGAATCCGTTGAACGCGGATTCTGCTACTGTGACACTTCAAGGAGAAAAGTCGGTTTCAGAAAATAATTTAGGCTTAAAAACACTTTTTTCTCCTTTTAATTTTATATAAATTTTAATGTAACTTTTTAAATATAAAATCCGACAAAATTACCATTTCATTTTCCATAATGTTAAATTTTATACTTTATTAAGTTAAAATATTATTTGCTTATTTGCTCTCAGTAATTCATCGTCCAATTGAACATTTAAGATACTATATCGTTGTTCAGACCCAAAAAAAACTACATCGTTTAATTCGACAGATAAATAGATTGCGTCATAAAGTGTAAAATTAAATTATTTTTTAAAAATACAATTATATATTTTAAAATAAAAATAAATTTAAATTTTTATAAGATTAAAAAGGATAAAGATTTATTGAACTTTAAGTTTAGTTTAAAAATAATAATTTTTCATCTTTAAAAACATATATTTAGGATTTTAATAAAAATAATATATAAATATTTTTAACTATAATAGATCAATCTTTTACAAATTTAAATTTTTATAAATAAATTATTTTATTTAAATTAATATAAAATTAATTTTATATAAAATAGATTTTTTTTATGAATTAATTTGTTGTGGTATATTTATAACTTGTGAAAATTTAAGTTGTCATAAAATATAAATATGAATAACTAAATTATTATAAATGTGAGATATCAATTTAATACTTTTTTAATACAAAAAATAAATATTTGAGTAATCCACTCGCAAATGTGTACCCTAATTTCTTAGTCTTTGCGAATAATTTTTCAATTAAATTGCAATATATCGAGCAAGTTTTTAAATGAATTAATATATTATGTTAATTAAAAAATTATTTTTCATGATTTTAACAAAATAATTTGAGTAAATAATAATAATATTCTATGCAATTTTTTATTTAAAAATAACTTATAAATGCAAATGGAAAGAAAAATTGCAGATCTGGTCTTTGGTGTGTTTTTTTCTTCTTCTTTTCCATTGTCTTTACTTAGAAAATCAATCTCAATTTGGAAAATTTCAAAGTTGACAATATCAATTCTAAATTGATTTACACTATCATTGTTGACAACTCTGCATCTAGAATTTCTACTATGAATAAATAACCCATAATGACCACCATTCGTTCATTCATTGTTGAATTAAAAAAAAATGTTTTTTTATTTAGATGTGTGTATGTATATAATATGTTAATACATAACTCAAAACACCACTTACATTAAGTGGTTAGTCCAATTTTATTTATTGACAAAAAAATAATTACATAAGATTTAGATTAAAAAATTGTAGTTTTATTGCGATAATTTTTATTAATAAAATTTTTGGTTGACATTGTATGTAATTTAGCATGACAACAAGAATTTTTTTAAAAAAAAAATTCTTCATATGTCATTATTTATTTTAAAAAGTTTCAATAGACGTTGTAGAATTCTATTTAAGTTTTTCTTTTACGTTAGTTTAAAAACAAACAAAAAAGAAGTCATCTCTACACATCATGGAAAATAAGTGGAAAATAACAATTTTAAGACTTTGAGGTTGACAATGAAATTATAGAAACGTCAGCATTTCTGATTATTCATTGGGTTGAATGTTTATTTATTTTTTATTTTTGGCAGAAAAAGACAAAATTACCTAACGCCAATTTTGGTAGATTTGTGGGAAGTTTCCTTAAACATATGACTTCGGTTTTTTTTTTTTTATTATTTCAAATGTCCTTGTTCCGTTAACCACTAAATTCTACACCTAAAATCACCAACGCTGGACTACAGACTTCATAATTAGTTTATTAGGTTGATTTAATGACTGAAAACTCCTGTTGTGACCTTCTTGGAGAATAATGTTAACTTGTTTGAAAATTATTGTTATTAATTTTGAAAATTTGACATCAAATCATGTTTTTTATTTGATCAAAATATAATAAAATTTATTATATATAGTATGTTTCTTTAATGCGGAATTTCCGTAGGCTCCATTGAACAAATATAATGAAATGATATTTTACCTTTTTTTATACATGTATCACGAATTTTTTTAAATGTGTAAATTTTTTATAATTATTAAAAAAATAATAATGTCATTAATTAATAAATTAATTAAATGCTTTTTAATCAAAAATTTTTTAATTGTGATAATTTTTTAGAGTAAATAAAAAAAAATTAATGAATTAAGTAACTATCTATTAATTAGATAATTTCTTAAAAGTTCACACAATTTTTTGTGTCAACCAAAAAATAATTAATTAATAAATTAATTGCCTTTTAAATATTTTAATAAAAGATTATAAATATAATTTTATATGGTACAAAATTAAAACAAATAAAAATAATATGTGGTTAAATAATTTGTAATAGTGCCATCTTAATAAGTTTATTATTATCACTTCTCTCTTATAAATTTTATATAACCAATTTTATAAACTTTTTTTAATTTATTTTTTTTATACTGTAATATATTATTAAATTCAATTTTTCACTCACCCTTACAAATAATGTGATTTAAAATGTATTAATATATAATAAAATAAATTAATTTTCCCTAATGTCTATACAACGCAGGCAAATAAACTAAATATGATATTAAATTAACTATTATCCTCAATAGTTTACTTAAGTTTTTAATTTTCTCTCTAAATTAAATCAAAAAGGTTGCTTTATTTTTCAAATGTTTAAAATTTAGTTCCACCGTTAGCATCAAGCAAACGGAGTTGTAATAGAACCAAGCAATGAAGACTAAATCTTGAATAATCGAATAGCATAGCAATTGAATTGAAAAAACATTCATACATACATATATATATATATATATATATATATATATATATATGTATATGGACCAAATTGAAAACTTAAGCAAATTATAGGGCCAAGTAATAATTTATATAAAATAAACACAAAATTTTAAATCTAACGTTATTAAAGAAAAATATAAGTTATTTAAAATATACGTTGGAGAATGGATTAGTTTCTCAATTTTAAAGTTTATATCAGCATATACTTTAATAGAATTTGAATATAATAATTAAATTTGATATTCTTTTAAAAAAATAAATAACCAAATGTGATATTTTTTAATATATATAAAATCATATTAGATATCACAATAAGTGAAAAGTAGAAAATAACAATTTTGTAATAAATAAAACATAAAAAAAAATATTTCACTCCTAGAACCATCATAGGAATAGAAGCATATTTTATTTACAACTATAATTTAGTTTTATCCTTCACAAATATATTATTAATTTAATTCTTCATATATGAGACATATTTCAATCTAGTCATTTATATATAAATATATTGTAATTTAATCTCTTACAAATAAACTTGTCATTAATAACATTCTCTATAAATTTGTGATTAATAAAACTAATAGTTTATCAATATAATGGTAACTAAAACCACAAAAAATGTAAATAAATATCTGTTTTATGTTATTACATTTGGTAATTTTATTTATAGTGCATTAATAGAATAATATTATTAATATTCATTTAATGAAAAGATAATTTTAGAAGAGACGAAATTGAATAAATCAATTTATAATTATTTAAATTAAAAAATATATTATATTATTTATGAGAACTTAAAATAAATTTTCAATTGTTTTATTTACAAAAAAAATATTATTTTAGTCATTTACTTTTTGTCTTTGTGTCATTTTAATCCTTTAAAAATTTTAAATGCCAAAAAAATCCTTTAAAAACTATAAACCATGCAAAAAAAGTTCTTTCAAAATCTAAGAATGATTATTTTAGTCTCCAATAAAAAAACCACTTTTACAGGATTTATTATGATTTTCAACAAACCTTTTTGGAACACACATTTTTAAAGGATTAAAATGACGCAAATTTAAAAGGTAGAGGACCACATCATCATGTTCTCGTTTTATTTACCTCTTATGCTTAATAAATCATATTTTAACCACAGGTTGATTTCCTTTGGAGGACTTACCATTTTCATGACCAATCATAATCTAATTAACTCTCAAAACGTGCCAATATTTAAGAGTCCACATTAATTGCCACCTATCATGTACAGCTAGCATTATATATATATTTTAAGACAAAATTTATATATTATTTTTTATATATTTATATCAATTAATGACATGTGAATAATTTAAAAATAAAATAAAATTTAATAACATTAATAAAAAATAAATAAAGTATAATAATTATTTAAATATTATTAATTAATTGAAGAGGTTAATATAAATATATAAAAAAAAGTTTCTTCTGAACTTTTTTAACTTGAGATTCACGTGCACCGACTTGATGTTTCAGTTTGATGGAACCCCGAAAACGTCCTCATTGGCAATTGTTTCTATAGATAAAAGCAAATATTAATAAACTCTAAGATAGGTGAACCCAATACAAATAATATAACTACTCAATTCTCGCATAGCCACAAAAAAGCCATATTCACCTGATTTTAGGGAACCCAATTCATCAATCATCCTTTCTCCAGGTCCCTCTTTGACTGGTTGCGTGCAAATCATTTATTAATTTCTTTTCAAAATAAAAAATTACATGGCAATTCGTTTATTTTATTTAAAAATTTGATCTAGGTTATATTGAATGATTCTACACAACCTATATTTCATATTAAAAAAATTTTTTTTTTTAAATTGCATTGAATGATTTAATGCAACCTTATCAAAATTATTGTATCTTGATGTATTATTTTTTTATTGTGTAGTTTTGACTCATTATTAATTTCTATTGTAGTAATATGATCAAAAAGCCAATAAGAAACACCTGTGTGATGGAAGCCTAATACAACCCTACCAAACAAGAAGCCTTTAACTTTCCAGCCCCATTTCCATGGCCTCCAACTACCTTTCAGTTGCATCAAACATGTGCTTATTGTTTCTTCCCTTTTCCTTTTCTTACAAAAACATTAGGTCAAGAAATTACTTGGGCTTAATTTGTCATAATCAAGGCTTTCATTAAAAGAATGAAAAATTTTAAGAGAAGACATGTTTTAAATGTTTAAATATCTTAAAAATATGTTAATAAAATATACAACATCAAAATTAAACCAAAATCAAATTCATAAAAAGGAACTTGTTTAACTTTATGGGTGTGTTTAGTTGCGAGAATTGTGACAAAGGCAATGGGAATATGATTGAGAATAAAAATGAAAATGGTATAAAATAATTTTATTGAATTATGATGGAGGAAATGGGAATACGATTAGAAATAAGAATGAGAGTAAGAATAGTGTATAATAATATAACCTATTATTATGTTTGGTATGAAAAGAAAAAAAATTAAAATATTTATTGTAATAATGTTTGGTTGAGATAAATTAATAAAATAATAGAATAGAATAAGATTGAAAAGACTTATTTGTTCTTGAACTAAAATTAAGCAAACAATATTTATAAACTGAAAAATTAAGAATATTTTTTTTTTGCGACAAAATCAGTAATATTTTAACTGAAAAACAAAAACCAACAATGAAACGAAGAAATAAAGTTAATCAACACAACAAGACCAGAAAAATCAAAAGGCAACAAATAAAAAAATAAACAATAGAAAGACACAAATATCAAAAGAAGCCAGCAACATAGTAGCATCATAGAAACATTAATCAACACCTAGTTGAAACATAGCCTTTATGGGAGAAGTGCAATCCAATGCACCAGTCTTTAGTTGTGTCTTGATGTTAAGAGTTAAGGGTATAATTGTCCAAATAATTTGCATTCATGGGTGAGTGGTTATTTTCACTGGGTGGCTGATGGAACCAACATTACTTCACATAAGGGAATAACCACTCCCATGGGAGTGGCATTCCATTCACAGTTATTAGCAACAAACGCGGGAATCGGAGAATGCTTGTTTTTTATTTCTATTCCTACCAAAGGATTTATCCAGCCAAACGATACCTCTAAGGTTTGTCTCGGATTGACCTTAGTAATCCAAAGGTCGGATAGAAATAAGCTCTAACATTATTACAAAATTTTAGGGAAAATAATTTAAATGAATTTAATTTAAAAGTATTGAATATAAATTTGATAGTATCAATTTTAAAATCTAACTTGTGCTTCTTACTTCTTTATCACCAAACCAAAAACGGAATTGAATTTATGAAATATATAAAATATCTTTAAAGTAAAAAAAAAAAAAGAGAGAATGAATAAAAAATCTTTATACATGCTCTTATTGTTTGTATCTATTTTTTTAATTTTAATTAAAAAATATAATTTACACTGTAATGAATTCAAGTTATTCTTCAATTAAAGCCCAAAGATAAGGAAAATTGGAACCGATGAAGAATCTGATTCTGATGAAGAACTAACATGGAAAGATGGTATGGACATCTCTGCACATTAACTGTGCCAAAAAAAAAAAAAAAACGAGGGAATAAGATTTATTCTGACGTATGCATGCTTGGATTACTACGTCATGTATATATTTCTAATAAAATAAAATATTGTAGAATTACTTGCAAACTTGGCTTTACCTTATTAAATAATATAAAGATTAATCTCAACCAATGTTTATATACTTTCTTTTAGGAAATGGAAATTAGAAGCATGCTGAAAGTAGATTTAGTAAATTTAAAATTTAAAATGTTTAATAAAATTTAAAATGTTAGATGAACATAAAGTGGTTAGAATTTTTTAAAAATTGTTAAAACTATTTAATATTTATTAAAATCTAAATCATTAAATAAAAATTTAATGGCCTAAATAATTTTAAATGCAATAAATATAAATTTTTAAATGCCGAAAATCTAAATCCTTGTTGAAATCAATATTGCATTTTTGTAAAAATGTGATATTAAGAATCCTCATATTCTCCAATAATGGGGTAATTAATAATTAAATATTCAATTATATTTTATTAAAAAATTTTATATACAATAATTAATAAGCATACATGTGATTCCTTAAGATAAATTTATGTGCTCATTTCCTTCTTCTTAACTCTTTAAAGTTGTATTGTATCATACAACATTTCCACATTGAGTTAAGGTGTTGAAATTTGATTAAATATTGAATACTATATTCAGTAATGGTAAAAATTGTTGCTGCTATTTTATTAATTATTTTCTATCACAGTAAGATGAAATTGATTATAACAGAGTGTAAGCACTGTTATTATATATTTATAAGTGTTTTCACGTTTCTGAAAACTTCTGTATACACTTATGCTTATATTTTCCAATTTTTTAATTAGATTATTATGGTTTCATCAACATATCATTAACTTCTATTGATATGATCAATCATGTGCCATCTTGACATTATAAATAATCATTGATTTAATCTACCCATCCTCATAAGTGCACATAGCATGTCATTCCCATGGGTTCATTTTATTTTATCATCTATGTTTATCCCTTTTATTAATATTAGTTTTGTATATATAAAATGTCAAAATGACACATAATTAGTAATGTTAGCAAGACTTCGAAAAATGATTTAAAACATATTTAAACTTCTCATATATGAAGAAAATGCATACTATTTAAAATTTTAGATGCATACTATTCTATCATCAATACTGTGTCAACTTAATCTTAAGAAAAAAAAAACCAGAAAAGAATGAAAGAAAAAACCATTTAACCAAAAATGGAAGACCACATAAATGCAGATCTAATAGTCAATGTATCCTGTTTGTTTTTTCTTTTAAATTTGCTTTGTTGAAAAATTAACATTATTATTTTAAAAATAAATAAATAAATCCTTATAATTTTTACATTTTCTTTTCAAATCACTCCTTACACTCTTAATTTATTGTAATTGCAGTCCCTGCTGTTACACCAATTCTTAACATCGATCTAGTTTACCTAATTTTAGTTTATGTGAATTATCATGTGCTCCTTCTTCTAATATTGTTCTTCCATCTCATTCATTCCTTCAGAGTGTACATCTTCCTCCATATCTCACATTCCTTTGCATCCATTAAAATAAGGTTTTTTTTTTAAGGAATTTACAATTTGCTGTAAATCATAGGGATTACTTAATTATTTTTTATTATTTGTTATAAAATAATTTCTTATCAACTCTAATCATAATTTCATAAATTCGTCTGATTCAATAACTCCACTCATTTACCAGAAAAATATAGATATAAGTTTAAAAAATAAAACTCAATTAAAAACACCATTTTCTAAAAGGGGTTGAGTTTAAACTTAAAAGCTTAAAGCAATATTATTTTGTGAAACAAGATTTATTATTTAAAGATTTTTTTTGACCGGGAAGAAAACTTAATTCAATCATTAGAAAAAGAATATAACTTAATAATTAAGAGATTAAAAATTAAACTATCTTAATTTTAAACATTTAAAATATAAATTTATTAATGAAATCAACTCAATTTTAATCCAAAATATTTATACATAAAATATATATTAATATGATATAATATCTTGATAAAGAATATTAACTAATGTTATTTATTTAAAAAATTATTGTTGATTTAACAACTAATTTATATTTATAATTTTAAATCTTGAGTAGCGATCTAACCATCAACTCATAATCCAAGTCTAATTTTGATCCGGCGATGAAGCATGGCATGGGGGGTAATGGCCAACAAAAGAAGAGGATATGAATGTGTAACAATTTTGAGTCCAGTTCTAATCGTGACGCACTGAGTGCCTTAGACAAATTTAATCTATAAAATTAATATTTGATTATAAAAAATTATTTTCCTTTAAAATATAATTTGAACATATAAAAAATGTTTATTTACAATTAATTAATCACATTTATTCCTAAAAATTATATATTTTTATAAAATAAATTACCTAAGAACTTCTCTAGATCGATCTAACACTTCAAACCTCGAATCATTATCTCCCTGACCACCTAATACTGTAATTTTTATAGCTTTTCAAGTCACAGAATCAGATTTAACCCTTCTTGCTTTCTATCTATCTATCGCTCTTATCTGCGAAATCCACCGTCGCTGGTTTTCTCACTCTGCCGTCGCCAAGAAGAAAGTGAAATCGTCATGTGGGCCCACAGCATCTCAGATCGGACGGTTCACATATCCTCGCTTGATTGTGCTTGCTAGGGTTTACGCCCTGCCCTTCCCTTCTTCACCTATATACCTCTCTCCTACCTTTTCCCACTCTCTTTTCAGTGCAGTTCCACCTGCCCTCCGGAGCTCCCTCCTTCTTCCTCCTTTCTTACCAGCTCGTTATCCTCACGCGCCGCCAGTTCCGGCGGCCACTCCTATTTATCGTCGGATCTCCGACCATATCTATCCTTCATTCCCTTCCCTCTCCTCCGCCTCGCTCTTTTCATTTTTCCCAGAAAACCCCAAAGAAAAATATCTCCTAAAGTTATAAGCTTTGCGTCTTTTTTCCTCTCGTTCACAGTGCTAAGCTATCTAGGTTTTAGTTCGTCCTAGGGTATATTGTTCCGAATAACAAGAGGAGAGGGAAGACTAAAAAAGAAAAAGAAAAAAAGGGAAAATTTGAAAATTTCTGAAAAAAAAAGGAGAGACAATCGAAGTAAAAACAGTGGTTTAGTTGTTGCTGATTGAGATGTCTCAGGTTCAGGTTCAGCCTCAGAATGCGATACCGGGGGCTAACGGTGCTCCGGCAACTGGCGGGCCAAACCAGTTCTTGACGACGTCGCTTTATGTTGGAGATCTTGACTTGAACGTTACAGATTCGCAGCTCTATGATCTGTTTAGCCAAGCGGGTCAGGTTGTCTCTGTTAGGGTTTGTAGAGACTTGACCAGCCGGCGATCACTTGGTTACGGTTATGTCAATTATAACAGTGCACAAGAAGGTTAGTTGTTTGATTTGTTTCCTTAATTTCTTCCAACTTTCTTTTTCAATATTTGTGTGTGTGTGTGTGCGCGTGTCATCTTTGATGCCTGATTGACTAAGGAAGCATTCCTCCCTGATGAACAATTTTTCTTCTGATTAATCGATAGGTTTGGTGGAATTCCTAATGCATAAATAGATTATATTTTGTAGAGGTTATGAAGCCTTGACATAAATTAATTGGATCATGTTAACATTTTGGTTGAACGCTTGGCCCTAGGGTTTGGGTATGATTGAATTTGTTCACGCATAATGCCAGCTAAATACTTGAGGGCTTCATTCTTCTCTGCACTTTGCACCCGAATTCATCTTCTAAATTGTGGTTAAATATGTTAATTTCCATTGCTTGGTGAGAGATTCATATTTGCTAGTAAGCACTCTGCTGCTTTGGTTAAGTCTGAAACCTAGATAGGAAATGGAAGAATGAAACCCATAAAGGAAAAAAGAGAAATTTTTGGCCCGTTTGATGATTGAAGATGTGCTGGTAACTTTTATTTGTTCATTATGGATGTAGTTATTGAGTAAAAGTGTCATGCATTAATATTTATTTTATGCGCTCTTCAGTTAACCTTCATTCATTTGTCCTATTAGAAATGGTTTAATAATTAGGATTCGCCATGATTATTTATGTGGAGTCGTGAACTCTCTCAAGGATAGATTCTTCCTGACCACTTGTCAAACAAGTCCTTGTTACAATATATATAATTTCCTATGATGTAGTTCTATTACTGTATGTCCACCCATCATTCTTGATAGTAACATAGCAAGAGTGGACTGTTATTGCCATTTATCAGCATATCCTTATGTTATTAGTATTTCACTATTGCTATCCTTTTAAGGAAATCGTTCATTTTAGAAATGTAGATCATGTTTGCCGTGAACGTATAAGCATAGTCAAAGGTGGACTGATTATAGAATCTTATAAATACAGAAATAGATGCTAGAATTTCTTTGTGGGCTGTGGTAAAAGCTAGGTTTGGTTAATAAATTGGTTTAAACTCTTCATGAGGAACAGGGTTCAGAATTTGTGCTGCATATTCTATGATCTCCAATGATGGCCGTGAATGACACTTGCTCTGTTGACTGGCTTTATTGTAACCTAGGCATGTGTGAACGGATGCTTATAGAGAAGTATGAGCCGGAGACAGAAATATGTATCTTTATTTTGTGCAAAACTAGATTCTTTAATTAGTGCAGTATGAATATTGTGGTAGCCATGACTCTAGATGAATGATGTAGGAGACATTCTTATTGTGATCAAGTTATTCATTAAGAGGTTACTGGTTGTATGCCTCGAGGCTAGGCTTGCAGAGCTATTAGAAAGCTTGAATTGCAAATTCTGCTTGGGCAATGAGGTTATGATTGTATATTGTATCTACAGGAGAATTGGATCTACTCTTAATATTCCTAAGTCCTAACGTAATTTCAAGCTGTCTAAATGATTATTGTATTTAAATTAGTGATTAAATGCTTCTTTTTTTTTTTTGGTTGAAGTAAATACTTTCTTAGTAGTTGCTATTGTAAATTTCTGATTTTGATGTCTCTGCAAAGATATCTATTCTGAAGTTCCCTTCTTTTTGGCTTGTGATAGGACTGGAGAAAAAAACATAATGTTTAAGATTTTCTTGCTGAAAGCAAATTAAATTGTTTGTTTGGCTTCATGAAGCATTAATGCTGTAAACTCTCTGAAATGTTCCCATTTGAAAATGATTTATTTTATTTTATTGGTTGCTTGATTTGAGATTGCTGCATAGAATGATCTTTTAAATTATTTAAGTGTTTGAGAATCGTCCCAAACATTTGTAAGATGTTTAACTCTGTCTTATATTGTTGTTAAGCCCTTAAGCTGTTAATAACATTCCTTTATATAATCTTTTTATTTAACTTGTTTGCAGCTGCCAGAGCACTGGATGTGCTGAACTTCACTCCACTTAATAATAAGCCCATCCGTATTATGTATTCGCATCGTGATCCTAGTGTTCGAAAAAGTGGGGCAGGAAATATATTTATTAAGGTATACATACTTTGGCTTCTTCTGTGTTTCTGGTTCTAGAAGAACCCTGAAGTGTTCCTCTGTTTTATGTTCTGTTTGGTTCTAACGTTGCCATTGCTTTCTTCTGTTTCTTTCTGGATCGTTGCAGAATCTCGACAAGGCAATTGATCACAAGGCTTTGCATGATACATTTATTGCTTTTGGGAATATCCTTTCTTGCAAGGTAGCTACAGATTCATCTGGCCAGTCAAAAGGCTATGGCTTCGTACAATTTGATAATGAGGAATCTGCTCAACAAGCGATAGAGAAGCTAAATGGTATGCTGCTGAATGATAAACAAGTGTATGTGGGACCCTTCCTTCGCAAGCAAGAGAGAGAAAGTGCAGTTGACAAAACAAAATTTAACAATGTTTTTGTAAAGAACCTATCTGAGTCAACCACTGATGAAGATTTGAAGAGGATTTTTGGTGAATTTGGAACAATTACAAGTGCTGTAGTGATGAGGGATGGGGATGGAAAATCCAAGTGCTTTGGATTTGTGAACTTTGAGAATGCTGAAGATGCTGGTAGAGCTGCTGAGGCTCTTAATGGGAAAAAAATTGATGATAAGGAATGGTATGTTGGAAAAGCTCAAAAGAAATCTGAAAGGGAACTTGAATTGAAACTTCGATTTGAGCAGAGCATGAAAGAAGCCGCTGATAAATATCAAGGGGCTAACTTGTATGTTAAAAATTTAGATGATGGCATTGGTGATGAAAAACTTAGAGAGCTCTTCTCTCCATTTGGTACCATTACCTCATGCAAGGTATCTAGGATCTTTTTTGGTCTGGCACCGACTCCTCTTGACATAGAGTCACTCATATCCCATTTTCATTTGCTAGGTTATGAGAGACCCCAATGGGATTAGCCGAGGATCAGGGTTTGTTGCATTTTCAACACCTGAAGAGGCATCTAGAGCTGTAAGTCTCGATAATATTATAATATTTTCTATGTTGATGGTATTTTTTTTGTAGTTAGTAAATGATTATTTATCTTTTTGATCATTTGGTAGCTCTTGGAGATGAATGGCAAAATGGTGGTAAGCAAGCCTCTATATGTTGCTCTAGCCCAGCGTAAAGAAGATAGAAGAGCTAGACTGCAGGTTTGTCTTGCCTGGGGTTGACTTATTCTTTACTACACTTTTCCGTAGATGGAATGAAATTTCTTGTATGCATTGCTAATGTACAAATAAATCTTAATAGTCCTCTTCCCCCGGCAACCTCCTCCCTCCAAAAAAAATATATATATATATCTTGATAGCTCTCTCTTATCAGCATGTGCAGAAATGCATGCTAAGGGGGCACAGTCACTTTCTCAGTTTATCCCAAAATGTAGTGCCAACCGAAGGATCTATATACAGATTAGAAGAAAAGTAGATGTATTGGCAACCCCCCCCCCCCCCTTCTCCTCCCCTGGTTTCCCTGCTTCATTTATGTTTCCCAAGGAAAATCCCTCTAGTTATCTGGGATAAGAAATATGAGTTATGGTGGGTTGACTCTGATCGCATCATCATTGTGATGATCTAGATATGTTGAGGTTTATATTGTATATGCTTATTTGAATCTCATTGACTGTCAAGTTGTTGATACGTTGGTGTCACACTGTCCATACAGGCTCAATTTGCTCAAATGAGGCCTGTTGCAATGGCACCTTCTGTAGCTCCTCGTGTGCCAATGTACCCTCCTGGTGGTCCTGGAATTGGACAGCAAATATTTTATGGTCAGGGCCCTCCCGCTATCATTCCTTCCCAGGTAATTCCTTCTTTTCTGATTCTACTTACTCTTCAATGTGGTCAACTCATCTGGACTTTGAGGTCACTATTCCCAGCTATTCATCTTATTGCTTATATCGTGTTGTGGACTAAAATTTATTGTTGTTTTATATTCTCTCATGACTTACCTTCAATCTCGTATTAGCCTGGATTTGGGTATCAACAACAACTTGTACCTGGAATGAGGCCTGGAGGAGGCCCTATGCCAAATTTCTTTGTGCCAATGGTTCAGCAGGGGCAACAGGGCCAGCGTCCAGGTGGAAGACGTGCAGGAGCAGTCCAGCAGAGCCAGCAGCCTGTTCCACTAATCCAGCAGCAGGTTGATGAAAATCTTCATGTATTCTTGTTCTTGTTGATCATCTATCCTATTTGGAACATGTTAAACTGAGTTTTGAGGATGACAGATGCTTCCAAGGGGTCGTGTGTACCGATATCCTCCTGGTAGGGGTCTGCCTGATGTTCCCATGCCTGCGGTTGCTGGAGGCATGTTTTCTGTTCCATATGATGTTGGTGGAATGCCAATGCGTGATGCTGCACTGCCCCAGCAAATTCCTATAGGGGCTTTGGCTTCTGCACTGGCAAATGCTACTCCAGAGCAGCAGAGAACGGTCAGCATTTCCTTGTTAATTGATGTTTAAGATATTGCTACGAATTTTAGATGTGCCCTATCTTGATTTAGAGTTAAATAATTGACCCACACATGGCTGTTGACTGTTATAGATGCTGGGTGAGAATCTTTACCCTCTCGTGGAACAGTTGGAGCCTGATAATGCGGCAAAGGTGACAGGCATGCTTCTGGAGATGGATCAGACTGAGGTCCTGCACTTACTCGAGTCACCTGAAGCTCTGAAAGCAAAGGTGGCTGAGGCAATGGATGTTCTGAGGAATGTAGCTCAGCAGCAGCAGGCTGGCGGTGCTGCTGATCAATTGGCCTCATTATCGCTTAATGACAATCTTGTTTCTTGAGAGTCTTACTTTTGGGATTAAACCCACCGATGATGGATTCTTATTGTAGGCATGGCGTTGACTCGGTTTTGAGATTGAGTTTGTTTCATTAGAGTAGGTGCTGGTTTTGGTCTCTTATTTATTCATCTCCTTTCGGATATAGGATCCTATCAACGTTGATTTCAATTATGCATTATATCCAGATACCTTATGATTGCTTGGATCATGATCGAGTTAATCTGTTAGTTTATCATTGATTTATGCACCATGAAGTTTATATTTCTGGCGAGTTTTGGCTGTGTAGTTGTGATCGGAACGGAGGCAACGCCCTCTTTCGGAAAGTAGGTTTAATTTGTTTTATATGCAGTTTCTCAGTAAACGATCAATCTGATCTTCAAATTGTTAGTTATGAAGTTTTAATTGAAAAAAAAAAAAAGAATATATAAGAGATTCTAAAACGACGAATTTTATATGCCTTGTCATTTTGCTCGAGTAATCTGGGTAATAGCATTATTATTTTTGAAGATTAACGTGTGGCCTTTTTCTCTATCATTAGTTTAGTCTCTTAGAAAAATAATACTTGAAAGGAAAATTTTATATGCCTTGTAATTTTTCTCCAGAAATCTGGGTAACAGCATTATTAATGTTTAAGATTAACGTGTGGAGAAAATAATGCAAGAGAGACATATGAGATCGAGTTTCTCACATGTATATTTTACACTACAAAAATCTAACAGGTGATGCAAATCTAGATAGGCAAGCATTTCGCATATATAGTACAGGACCAACAAACATGCACAAACGATCTGTATGTGTAGAAATACTGGTCATAGAAAGAGTGTACAAGATGTATTACACAAGTGCAGATCCACGGTCCGTGGATCTGCTATGGTTATGTTTTTGTCCGTTGAATTGCGCCCCCGTGTGTAGAGTTTTTTTATTTTTTGTATGAAGTCCAAAAACATGTCGTTTCACTTAAGTGAAACGTCGAGATTTGGGACTTTCTTTTTATCAAAAGGGCCCTGGAATGACACTGTTTTGTGGGCTTTGTTTTTTGGACAACTTCAAACACACTATTTTGATTAATGAAATGGTGCGTTTCAAACTTGTCAAATTGATTGCCATCTGACATGAAAACTAGCGTTGTTTAGAGTAGACCTTGGTACACGGAAGCAACGTTTGTCAAAAAATGCAGCAAAACTGAGGGTGGTAGGTCAGTGACATCACACTGCACAATTCAGAACTTTTGGCGTGAAATAACTAGTTGACCATGGCAGCGCTGAGGAGGTCGTGTCGCGTTGTAGTGGGGACAATGCAAAAACGATGAAGGCACCATAAAGAGCTTGAAGAAATAGACGAAGAAGGAGAGGGGGAAGAAGGTTAACATCTGTAGTAGAGGAAGAAAGTGCCAATTTTTTCGATACTGTCCCTCCCATAATTGTGTATTGTGATAGAATTATCTGTATATCATTGTGGATTGGTTGAAGGATTCAAACATGATGAGACAGTGATTGATGTTGAGCCATTCTGTGCTGTAACCAATCAAATGTGTGTTGTGGTATATGATGTTCTGGCTTGATGAGTCGTTTTAGTTGACTTTGGTTTCCATTTTTCAGTATTTTTTTAGTGGATTTTTTTAATTAGGAATAGAAAATAACAGTATAATATATATCAAATCTAATTTGAACTTGATGAATACAATACCGAGGAAGCATGATCTGGCTCTGAGATTTATGTGCATTTTGAATGAGTTAAACTTGGTTAAATGATTAATTAGAGCAAGGAGAAAGAGAGAA
Organism: Delonix regia; assembly: GCA_037074485.1. NCBI lineage: Eukaryota > Viridiplantae > Streptophyta > Magnoliopsida > Fabales > Fabaceae > Delonix > Delonix regia. The sequence continues at coordinate 5,356,538 of CM073454.1, read as the reverse complement.
AATGATTAAGCAAGTTGGACCATTGGATGTCTAAAGAAGCAGCTGTGTTTATGTTTACTGTGTTGTTGAATGTTCATGTTTTGCAGTGTTTATGTTTACTGAGTCTTCTAAACGAAGCAACTGTGTTATATAATTATGAAGTTCAGTATGTAAATGACTGTGGGTAATGTTTGAATGTTATATAATTATGAAGCAATTGTCTTATATAGACATAGTGGGTTCATTTATATGCTTGGTTTAGATTGATAAGTGATGTTTGCAAACTATATTTTATATGATCTGGATGAAATTTCGATTGTCATTTAAATGGTGGTGTTCTATCTGTCCAAGAAGTGTATATATTTATTTTTTATAAATATTTTTAATTATTCAGTTTTAGGAGCAAATCTTAGTTGTAGGAGCATGTATTAGATTAATTTTTTATGGTCATTTAAAGAGACGTGATTATAATATTAATATCTAGTTATAGCAGCAAATCTCAATGGAAGCCTCCACTACTTTATTACCTGAAGATGACACCTTTATTGTTGCATGGAAGCTTAGGGTTGGCATGAAGTTTCACAATGTAGAAGCAACATGACAATTTTGGCTTAATTATGGAGGTAAAGTTGGCTTTGGGGTTAGAAAGGACTACTTAAACAAGAGCCGGAAAGATGGGTTTATCAATTTTGGGATATTTGTTTGCTATAAGGAGGGACATCGAGAGCTAGACAAAAGAAACTCTGCATTTGTCATTCACCAACAAGAAACTAAAACAGATTACAAAGCAAGGATATCAGTTAAAGCCAAGAGTAGAAAATTTCAAATTATTGAGTTCGTGGAGGACCATAACCACCATTTCTAACTTACAGAAACAATACACATGCTAGTTTCTCAGCATAAAATATCTTAGGTCCTGGCTAAAGAAATCGAATTAGCTAAGGAATCTAGACTTCAACAAAAAGCAACTATCCAACTTATGAGCACACAAGCAAGAGGTAGAACCAATCTTGGTTTCACCTTATTGGATGCTAAGAATTACCTTCGGTCCAAACGGCAATGAAGTATGAAATACGGGGAAGCTGGTTGTCTCTTACAATCTTTTCAATGACAACTAGTAGATAACCCAACATTCTATCATGTATATCAAATGGACGTAGAGGAGCAAATAACCAATATTTTTTTGGCTGACGCACGTATGCTTCTTGATTATGGATTTTTTGGAGATGTGGTATCCCTAGATACAACGTACTGCACGAACCGTGCCCACAAACCCCTTGCTGTGTTCTTATGATTTAATCATTATAGGCAAGCAGTGATATTTGGAGTTGCATTGTTGTATGATGAAACTTCTGAGTCATTCAAGTGATTATTTGAGACATTTTTAGAGACCTTGGATAAAAGAAACCAAAGACATTTTTCACAGACCAAGATCAGGCCATGGCAAAGGCCCTCAGTAAGAGCATTTTGATTTCCACTATAGGCATATATACCTTTAGCTCTGTAGTTTGTTGTTAACTATAGCATATGCATTCTTCTTATAGGTGAAGTCATGCCTAAGAGTAGTCATTGTCTTTGTACATGGCATTTGATGTAGAATGCCATCAAGCATCTTGACAACATGGTGAAGAATGGGTCTCATATATTAATAGATTTCAAGAAGTGCATGTACACATATAATGATAAAGTACAGTTTGAGGTAGGCTGGATAAATTACTTTTTGAATATAATGTTCACGCAAGTTCATGGTTAGAATCAGTGTATGCTATAAGGCAGAAATGGGCAGCATGTCATATGAAACAATATTGCACTCTAGGTATAAGAAATATTCAACTTAGTGTGAGCATAAATTCATACTTGAAGGCGTGTATGAAGCCAGATGTAAATATCGTGTAGTTCTTCAAACTTTTTGAAAGTGCAGTGGATGACAAGCAGTACAACGAGTTATAGAGTGAGTTTGATGCTCGACTTAAACTACTAAAGTTGAATTCAGTCCATTCATCTATACTGAACCAAGCTTCAAGAGTATATACATTCAAAATCTTTGACATCTTCCAAGTGAAATTTGATATGTTCCATGCTACCTGCATACAGCATAAAAAGGAGGCCTACCCTTTATATGAATATGACATGACCATGGCTAATCGAAGGGGGGAGAGGAAAGTATATTATGATGCCACAAATAATTCAATCTCCTGCACGTGTAGGAAGTTTGAATCATTTGAAATACTTTGTTGCCATACTTTAAAGATTTTTATTGTGATGGACATTAAGGAGATTCCTACCCAATACGTCTTGAAGAGGTAGACCACGGAAGCACGAAATGGCATTGTGCACAATGTTAGGGCAAAAGATGTGGAAGAAGATCTTAAGAAATCCAGTACACGGAGATATAGACAACTTTGCTCTACGATGATCAGACTAGCATTTGAGGTTTCCACGTCTAAAAAATTGCATATGCTTGTGGAAAACATATTAATGATTTATGTAAGCATGTAATGAACTTTAATTGGAACCACATTGTGTAGGCAACAATCCCACTGACATCTTTGCCTTGGTAGGTGAAATTAAGGAGATTCAAGAGTTGTGTTAGCCTAAAAAGGCATCAATGCTTCAAGAGTTGGGTTAAGACCTAATCTAGGAAAAGGAAAAAAGCCCCTGTTACCGGACATTCACAAGAGCATGGGGTAAGTAAGCCTATACTTGTTATTCTTTTATTTCATTCTTTCATTTTGTACATGAAAACCCTCATTTCCATTCCAGGACTTTGAAGGTTTAAGTCAAATGCATGATGGAGTATCTTGTTTCACACCATCGCTGCCTTCTGGGTATTAACAAACAAATACAAGTCATTTTAGTTTTACAAGATTCTTGATGGTAGTCTTTTTCTTTATCTGTTACTTTTAAATGTAATAAATGTTTTCTATTACTTTATCTGGAGCAACTTGAAACTCCAATACAGTCACTTGCTGATCCAGACATATGCGGTTATTCTATGAACTTTACTCAGCAAGAGGGACTATGAATGCTTGACAATGAATGCTTTCTTTAAATGATTTTTTTTTAAAACATGGTTGTAATAGTTGAAGTAGGCATTTTGTTAATTTTTTTTTTGTAGATGGTTGAATCTTATACAATAGCTGCCATACTCATTTTTTGTCTATGGTTTAGCTAAGTTATTTTTACTGCTACCATCATTATTTTGGCAAGGTTGAATCTTCTACAAAATGCCATTGTTTTTTTTTTTTTCTCTATTGCTAAATGCTGAATGTTATTGAATGTTGAGTGCTGGTTGGTCATTTTGGCATGCATACCTTTTGTTTCAGGTGAAATAACAATGAAATATGGCATCAGGTCACATGAAAAATGCATGCTACAAGCTACCTTTTGTTTATGCTTAAAACGATGACATTTCTTGTTGTCAAATGGCAACCAATTTGACAAGCTCGAAACGCACCATTTCATTAGTCAAAATGGTGAGTTTCAAGTTGTCAAATTAAAAAAAAAAAGGGGTTCACAAAGCGGCATCATTTTGGGTACAGCCGCTGATATGCACTTATATAAAACCCTGAGATTAACCTAAAATCTTTGCCCTTAACCTAAAATACTTCCTATTGGAAATAGAACTCAAACTCCCTGTTGATTTGCATGCCTCAGACGTAGCCAAACATCTGTTTCACGCCTATGTTGCATTAAAACAGTACCAAGCAAATTAGTATTCCCCATCCCTAGGGAAAGTTCCTGCTTCATTTGCCTTGTCAACATCTTCTCCAAAGTTATGTAGCCGATGACTAATCAAATATTGGTCATCGCATATTGCATGTGAACCAAACATGGAATCTCTTGTCACAGAAGTAAAAGAGAGGCATCCTAACCAGCCAAATTGATATACGACATAATTGACCACTAAAGGATATTGAAGCATTAGAAACACTCCTCTGGCTAAAATGGAAAAAGACCTCCTACTGTATTTGGTTTACAACAAAGCTTGTTGTGAAATTATCTCTACTGTTGGTTTGATTCTATGAGTCTTATTGTGTCACATTGATTAGATATCCAAAATTGAGGCTTTAGAATTCGAAATGGAAGGTAAAGAAATTCTTTCAAAACAAGAATTGGAAGCAGAGGACTCCAATCTCATTACACCAGGTATTGAGTTCATACATGAACTGTCAAAATACTATACACTCCTTATTTGGACTTGTATAAAATCACAGTTTGAGGGATTGTTTCATACCTGAAATGCAGATGATATATTTTCTTCCTTCTAATGAGAGCCAAATTTAATTTCTTCCCTCTGATAATTTTCAAAATATAGAAGTTGAATAGACCTCCAATCATATGTCATTAAACAACTATTCAATTTTTTGGAATTTCCATGAGAAGCCAAGATTATATACATTTAAGCACAGATTCACCGCAGTAATTTTTTGTAGTGGTTTTCTACAATAATGATCTGGACTATTGGATTTTCATTCAATGGTTTAGATCTATTACTGGAGAATAATAAATTTTTTTAGTAAAAAATTTCTAAGCCGATGGATCAAAATCCAACAATCCATATACATCTAGCTAATAAAACCAACTCTTTTAATATTGAGAAATGTGGCTTATGCGTTGCCGTCGCAAAGCATTATAAGATTAACATATTGCAACGTAAATTTCCAACATCAATAGCTTTTATTTTTTGGTCTCTTCCAACATGAATAGCTAAACTACAATGATATGAAAAACCTTTCAACATGATCAGATTTTTGTTTTGAAAGAATTTCTTTGCCTTCCATTTCAAATTCCAAAAGTAAAAAAATCTGCGACCTCAGTTTTTTTACAAAAAAAAAAACGTCGCCTCAATTTTGGATATCTAGTTGACTTGGCAATAAGATTCACAGGATCAAACCAATGGCATAGATAATTTATAGTAGGCTTTGCTGTAAGCCAATGACGGTAGGCTGGCTAAATCATAAGGGACACAATGCTGTCAACAATTTCATTATAATAGGAAGCACAATTTCCTTTCTGATCCAAGGACCTTGTAACCTAGAAAAACCATCCTCACCCTTTCAAATTTTACCCGCCAACTTTCATCCATGAGGGGCATAATGTGGTCCAACATAACTAGTATAAGGATCAAGCAAAAACATGAGGATTGGTAAATCAATAGAGTCAACTAGCTTGTGTAACAAACTTTTGAGGGTCAGATGGCCCATATATAAAATGAGAACAATCGATGTCAACTAATGGAAGAGAGGGAGTTAGGAAATAACAAATAGTCAGGATGACTCTAATAATTAGTTTTGTAAGGGATTGATTCAATGTAGTCCAAGTTTCCACAAAACCATGATGAAAAAATGTAGACATTTTGCCAAAAAGAAGAGGAACATAAATATGGCCAAAATAGTGGACTCGAGATCGAATTCACTTTCATGGTCTTATGTTTTAATAATATTAATGTTGCAGAAGACTTTAATTACTCGACCATAGTAGAAGATCAGATTAGGTAGACATTTAAACACTAATTTAGGAGGAAAGGGAAGTTTTTATCTGTACATAATTCATAAAACAAAAATGTCCAGAGCCTAAAAATAAACTTTCAATTAAAGGTTCATTTGGTTGTTAGAATTGATACAATGAGAATAAGAATGAGAGTGAGAGTGAAAATGAGAATATTTAAATATTGTTTGGTTGGAAAAGAATGAGAATGGACATGTCTTCCTTTACTTCGTTTGGTTAGTATATAACACATGGGAATCAATTAGGTAGTGTGCATATTTTACCATATTATCCCTTATTATAAAACTAAAAAAAAAAGGCAGACATCTCTTCAAATTATTAATTAATAGTATAATTATATATTAATATATAATTAATTAATAATATAATAATTTTAGTTATTAATATAATAATATATATTTAATAAATTAATAATAAATTAAAAATAATAATTTAATAAATAATAATAATAAATTAAGATTTTAATGTATCACAGAAGTATTTTTGTTCAAAAATTATTATAAGTAGAGACATTTTTGTCAAGTATATTTTTATTTCCAAAAAACCAATCTCATTTCAAAGTTTCAGCAAGGGAGAGTAGTTCCCTAGGGAATGGGAATGAGGATTCAATATATCAACCAAACACAAGAATGAGAGTATCTCTCATTCCCATTCTCATTCCCTTGCCCTGATTCCAGTAACCAAATGGGCCCTAAATAATTTTCTTGCTCAAACAATAAATCTAATCTACGATAGACTAATATTCCCAAAAAGCACAAAAAGTAAAGATAAACTCACCAATATTTTAAGGAAAATAAGACCTAATGCCCAATCTTGATAGAGGAGGAGCACTAGACTTTCGTCCACTGGGACTCTCATTGGTACAATAATCAAAAGTTCAAAGAGAATTGATCATTATATTGATATAAACATAAGCATACACAAAGAAAAGTCAAGTTTGGCAACAGGAACAACAACTAGAATGAATCTTATCCATATAGACAAAAGAGTTGAAGTACAGAACCCTTAACAACAATGGAAAACCACTTTGAGATTTGGATTAGTAAAATTGAAACCTTCATCTTTTTAATTTGCTCAATTGAGTATCTGGCTCCAGCAACAATTACGTAGAAGACATAGTTTCCAATGATGAAAGCATACAAATCTAACGAGAAATTAAATTACAAACTCATTAAAAGCTATGAAACATGATAAAAAAGGATCAATCACCTATACATTGTTGCACTTAATGCCATGAGTGATGGGGAGAAGAGGAATAACATTAAAAAATGTCATCCTAGTGAAATTGGTATAACTATAAGGGTAGAGCTGAACACCAGTAAAGTCATCCAAGTAAACACTAGCAACAACACAGTGCAAAGAACAAAGCCATAACTGCTAAAGTCACAATGAATATATATAATCAGATTGTGACAAATAGCAACTAAAACATGAGCATTCAAAGAAATAGATGACCACAACTAGTAAAGCAAAAACATGAGTATATAAAGAAATTGATAACTATAACTAGAGTTTACACATATTGCATGAGGCAAAGCCAAACAACCACAAAACCAACCCCCTACCTTAAAAAAAGTTAATAATTAAAAAAGAGAATAATATCACTGAAAATAGATGTAATCCCAGCACACAATGAAATATTAGAATGATTCTTCAATTGGAATTTTAAGGTTCCAATCAATTAGTAACTCACTCAGAATCAGATTATTCATCATTATCAAAGTCATGTCCAGCATTCAAGTCACCCAATGCAAGTACGCCCCTATTCACTTTGTTGCCTGCAAATGCCACCACTCTAAGATTTGGTACCCCAACTTGAACTACTTGTAGCCTATCCTGCCTAGCTGGTTCCCCATTTTCATTTTCTTGGGCACCATTGCCATCAAGTCTAGGAAGTAAAAATTCAGTTAAACTAAGCTCCTAACCAACTGCTATAAAACAGTAGTGTAGAAGGGATTTAATAGTTGTCCTCACTTTAAAATGCTCCATAGCAAACGGAATGCAGATCGAAAAGAGAAGCGTGTCAGCTGGAATTTAGCCATATGACTAAAAAGAAGGTACCCCTCTTATAAGGCTAACAAATATGCTAATTTTTAGCATGTACACAACCCAACTAAGATGGTATCACTAGCAGTTGAAATAAACCAAGATAAATGATGGAGTGTGATGCAGCCCAATGAAAATGACACAAAAATCACAACACCAAGGAAAATCATATTGCTTGCCATAACCTATATAGGGAAGGAACAATTTAAAATATGAATTAAAAGAGACAGAAAACAAGTTTAGATTATCTTCATAGGATATTAATGGGAACAAGATACAGTTTGCAATATAAAAGGAACATGTAACATGAATAGAATAAATGATTAAAATAATGATATTAATTGTAGATAAAGAACTACTCATGCTTTGCTTGATAATGAAAGTTGAGTCCAAAATCAATTTCAGCAAAAACCTCAAATTAGCCTTTTTAAAAGCACATTAATGAAAGATGAACACAATTTTAATTTGTATGCAAGAATGAAAATGACATAATAAGTGGCCAAAGGTGTAAAGGAATTGTCTTCTTTTATAGATACAGGCGTGCAGATTTCATCCACATAAGAAGAAGACAGTCTTTAACCTACAATGTATTCTTTACTCCAAGAATAATACAATACCATAGCCCATCCAGAGATTAAAAGGCCAAGCTATGAAAACTAGCAGCAAATCAGGATCAATTTACTCTTGTAGAGAAATAAGGCTGAATAGGGCATGGAAATAGTACATTTCAGTAGGCTTAAACTGATCTAGATCAACATGCCCCTTTTTAGATATAGTAAAGTATGAACAAAGACATACTTAAGAAATAAAAATGACAATTACAGTAAAGTCATTTTCATCCAGATGGAAAACTAGACCCTTTATACCCACAAGTTCATCAAAGGGCACATCCTCAGCACCATTAGCATCATCCAGACCAACAAACATTTGCTCCACATGAGCCTCAAGACATGCTGTTTGCATCTCTCGTCGAGCTGCAACATTTTCTGCATTCCTTCCAATAACATGACCTGCTCCTGTAATTCCTTAAACTCCACCAGCATCCTCACTATTTCCATCACTGATAATATTGTGGTTAGCTTGTCCAGGAGGCCTTCTAGCAATTCAAACACCATTTCTAACCACTTCATCTTCTACATCAGCATCCTATCCTCCAGTTTCTCATAAATGGCCATTTTAACTACAAATTCTTGAAAAGGTAGCTTAATCGGAGCATTCTCAGCAAAAACTGATACGTCTTCTATTCAATGAAGAAAGAATGATGCAATAGAAAGGCTGGTTCTAGTGTATTATTCAGAAAAGCAAACGAAGAAAATAATGCAACAAAGGCCCTTCTTCGAGTTAGGGGAAAGACTCCATACAAAGTGATCTTTTTACATGACTTAACCCTTTACACCTAATCACTATTTAACAATCATTTTGAGGTGACGTCAGCTCATTCCACTCCTTCTAAAGGCTCAGCGAAATCTGTTATGCTAGGTGCCCCGTTGTCCATTGCATGTGCTTCCACTGAATCTTCAGGTTTGAGATAATCCTTTATCCACGTAGGTCGACGTCTCTCTCTTTTAGATGTGGTCCCCTTCTCATGAGTGGATTGTAGTGGTGAATTAGGTTCGAGCCTCTTGCCTTGCCTACTATTGTCTTAGGCTTCCTCCCCCTGTATTTCATTGACCATGGGCTCTATTCCTATCATATCATCATCCCGGGTTCAAAAACCACCTTGTCTTCAAGGTTGAGCTTAGGAAACAATTGCTTCAAAAGTTTAAAATCTTCCCCACTTCGCATCTTTGCTTGCGCGCACGCGTATATATATATATATATATATATTCTAAACTAGTCTTTTTACGAGTATTGATATATTCTATACAACAAACTTTTACATATTATGTCCATAATGATGGTGAATTTCCATTTAATAGATTGAGTAGAATTAGGACACTAAAATGAAATTAAATAGAACCTTTATGGAGCCATATGGACTTTGTACAAGTAAGATTATGGTAGACTGTGCTGCCTTAATGACTAATTTAGATCCTATAAGTTCCTTGACAAAACAATTTATCACATAACTCCTGAGATCTATGGCAGGATTATACCGTTTAAATGGTGACTGGAAAGTGGGGTTACTATATTAAGAACATTCTAGAACATGAACCATACTAAAGGTTCTTGGATCAATGTGGACTTAAAAAAATGAAAACTAAATATACAATAAATTTTAAAACACAAAGGGGATTCCAAACTCTTAAGAGTGTTATAATAATAATTATTTTTTAATAAAAACTAGACACTCATATAGTTTTAAACTATAAAGAAGTAATAATTTAGGCGTTACACTTTTTTTACTTCCAAGTATAATTAGTATTTTTGCATTAATGTTTTATGGTTGTCTAGTTTCTAGTTATGATTAGTGTTTAGATTTATTAAAGGAATAGGAGTAAATGAAAATTCCTAGTTTTTGCTCCCAAAAAGATGGTTAACATTATTAGGAATATGATTCAATGTAATTGATTCAGGCCTAAATAAATATTATATATAGTATTTATGATTTCCATATTTGACAATTGAGGTATATATGCAAATGATTTGTATGTTCTCAAGTGATCTGAATGCAAGTTTCATTTTAATTCTTTATATTATTGTCACTTCTTTCTTAATCACTATTTATTTTATTTTATCTTCAAGATTGTTTTTATTTGAATTACTTTATGGTAGTAAAATTGTTTAAATAAAATTATTTATTTATATATCTTATTTACACTATTAAATATATTTTATAATTTAAATGATGGATGAGAATTTATATAAGAACCTCGTAGCCGTTAACAAGGCTTTGGTGTACCTTATTGAAATAAATTATTAAAACGTATCTGGTAAAGGGATACATGTATGAATTATTGAAACATATCCAGTAAATAAATACGAATATGAGATATTAAGATGTATCTAGTAAAGGGATACAGGTATAAATTATTGGGATGTATTTAGTGAAAAGATACAGATATGAGATATTGAGATGTATCTGGTGAAAGGATATGAGTATGAATTAGTGAGACGTAACCAGTGAAGGGATACAAATATAAGATATTCATATCTAGTAAAGGGATACAATATGAATAATTGAAACATATCTAGTAAAGGAATATGAGTATGATGATCTAGGTTCTTTCCTTGATACCTGCTTCATATAAAATTTAAGGTTTAGAAATAATATTCTTATTTCCTTGTGAAGTATTATAAGTCTTGTATATGCAATTTCCTTATTATACCAAATATATATTGTAAGACATTATTAAGTTTATCAATTTAATATCATTATGAAATTGTTGAATTATATTTTAAAGTGTATTTAACGTGCATCATCAATATTTTTTTTAAGAAAATATAAAAAAAATGTTATCTTAGGTTGGTTAGACTAAATTGATTTAGTTTATGCGCTGATCAAGGCAAATAAATTTAGGTTGTGATAGTCCTTTCCTCTCCTTTTTCATATTTGTAGTTCACTATCGTAAAGGGTGTTGGCAAAGTTAGAAGTGGATCTTCTAGGTACCTCTGAATTCCTTTAGCAAAGACACGTGAAAAATTGGATGTATTTTATTGTCTTTTAGTAATTTAAGCTTATAAGCCATTTTTCCTATCCTCTCATTGATCTGGAAAAGGCCAAAGTATCTTTGAGCTAATTTGACACTTAGCCTCTTTGCCAATGTCAGCTGTTTGTATTTCTGTAATTTTACCTAGACCTAGTCCCCTATGTTGAATTCCTTCTCTTGCCTTTTTTGGTTTGCTATCTTTGTCATTTGTAGTCAAGCCTTTTCAAGGTTATTTTTCAACTTATCCCATAGTTCTGCTTTGTTTTTTAACGTGCAATCCACCTTGTCTACAATTGAGGAGCCATGCATGTATCTTATGAACAAGTTGGAGTTCCTACCATACAACACTTCGTGGGGACTTATGTATAGCTGAATGATAAGAAGAGTTATAAGAATACTTTACCCATGGTAAATAATCATGCCAATGTCAAGGTTGATGAAGCATTTATATCCTCAAATACTACTGAGGCATCTATTGAGCACCTCTAACTGTCTGTTAGTCTGAGGGTGATATACAGAGCTAAAATATAGTGAAAATCCACTGCTTTCCATCAGGCTCCTCCAAAATTTGCTAAAAAAGATAGGGTTCCGATATGAAACTATCAAACTTTGAAACCTATGGAGTTTGATCACAGTGTGGGTGAATACTGTGGTTATTATGTTTGCTGTACACCTGTTTGAAGGAGGCAACCCTACTGTAAAATCCATAGTGATATCCTTCTACGGCTTACTAGGTGTAAGTAACGACTGTAGTAGACCATTAGGTTTACTTGTTTCATACTTCATCTGCTGGCATTTGATACATTCTTTAACATGCTTCTTTACATGATTAAGCAACTCTTTTTAGTGGAAAACTTCAACGATTCTTATATATGTTTTCTTTACCCCTATGTGCCCAGCTAACAGAGAGTTATGGAATTGGTGAAGGATTCTTCTTCTTATTTCCACGTTATTAGGCACCATTATTCTATTATCATAATACAACTCTTCTCCCTTCCTTGTGAATCCTTTAGGTAATTGATTGTTGTGTTATTAATTATGAAGCTTTATTATTTCTCGGTTCTCTTTCATTACATCCTGGAAGTACGGGTTCTTTAACAATGTGATTTGATTCATTTGTGCATCCTTTGTTTCCTTATTCCCCTTATGAACCTGAGATAATATGTCGGCCATTTGATTAGTTTTGCCACTTCTATACATGATGTCATAATCGAATCTTAGGAGTTTTGCCAAATAGTATTGCTGCTCTGGGGTTTGAATCACATAGTGCATTAGCTCTTTAAGGCTACAGTGGTCCGTTTTAATTACAAACTTACTTCCCAAAAGGTAATGTCGCCACTTTAATACTGTGTGTGAGATATCATAAAGCTCTCGAACGTACGTTGAAGCTAAAGCCAATATGGGTGGCAGAATTTTGCTTAAATATGCAAGTGGATGGACCTATTGTGTTAACACTGCTCCAATTTCCACCTTCGAGGCATCGGTCTCTACAACAAATCCCATTGAAAAATTTAGAAGGGCAAGTAGAAGAGCTTGTGTCATCACTAGCTTGAGTTGTTTGAATGCCTCTTGTGCCTCGTCATTTCATTTGAATGAGTTATTCTTCAACAACTCTGTTAAAGGATAAGCAATCATGGCATACCCCAGCACTGTAATATCCAATTAGCCCAAAGAACCCTCTTAACTACTTGAGAATTGTCGGTTTAGGCCAGCCCACTATCACTTCAATCTTCTACTCATTTGCTTCCACTCTATTCTTACTGATTATATACCCCAGATAATCCATTTTCTATTGACAGAAAATGCATTTCAAAGCTTGGGCTTAGAATAATTGCTCTCTTAATGTCTGTAGTACTAACTCAAAATGTTACTCATGTTCTTGCATAGTGACAATGAGTTTCCTTAAATAAGGCTAAAAAGCCATATTCCTTGTAGCTTGGAATGTTGAGGGTGTGTTCAATAGTCCAAACGGCATCGCTACTAATTTGTAGTACTCCATATGCGTGCAGAATGCGGTTTCTTGGATGTTTGGCTCCCACATCCTTACTTGGTGGTACCCATATCTCAAATTAAGCTTAAAGAAGAAAACAACTCCATATAGTTCATTTAAAATCTCATATATTGTTAGTATTAGGAACTTATATTTGACTATGATCTCATTTAGTGCTCGATAATCAATGCAAAACCTCCAATTGTCATCCTTCTTCTTTACTAATAACATTAGTGATGAATAAGAGCTCTAGCTATCTTTAATGATCCCTATTCATAATATTTCCTCTACTATGTGTTTAATTTCTATCTTTTGAAACTGGGGATACTTGTATGGTCTGACGTTGATGGGTTTGGCTCCAGGAATGATGAGTATCTAGTGATTAATCTTCTTTACCTGGTTTCAGTAGGTTCCCGGTATACCTCTCTGTATTGTTCTAGTATTGTTTGCACTCTTGGGGGTAATATGTTGAGTGTTCCCAGTTCATCTCTTTCTACCACTTGTAAACTATAGAAAGTTGTGATGGATTGGTCCATCACTATCTTATGTAGACCCTTTTTATTGTATAGTTTCTTCTTCAACAGTATTTCTCCTTGAAGTTTAACCTGTTGACCATGATAATCAAACTCCAATGTTAATTCTTTATGATTAATGGTGATTGCTCCCAGTTGCTTTAACCATTATACTCTAAGAACTATATCTGATCCTGTAACACCCAATGTATAAAAGTCCATCGTAAACTCCTGCCCGTGTATCTTGAGTGGAATTTAAGAGTATTTGGAATTACTCTTGAGATACTCTCCACTCCTAACTAATACTTTAAAATCTTTAGTTGAATGAGCTTTCAACCCCAATTCCTCAACTAACTCTTTCCTTATGAAGTTATGCATACTTACATTGTCAATCAAGATTCGAACCTCTTTGTCCTTATACCTCCCTGTCATTCAAAGTGTGCTAGGATGATATTGCCCTTCAAGTGCATTGAAGCTAAGTTCAAAGGCTTGGGAGTTTTCCTCCATAATTTATATCCCACTATTATATTTTTGCTCCTATAAAATTTCCTCCATCTCCTCGTATCCCACTAATAAGTAACAGGTGCTCTTACATTTGTGTCTAGGTCTATATTTCTTGTCGCAATAATAGCACAACCCTTTTTCAAGTTGGGATTTTAACTCTATTACTAACATCTTCTTATATGGAGTAGTTGAGCTATCTGGTAGTGATCCCCTTATGTTTTCATTCATCTGGTCATTAGTGGTCAAAGCACCCTTGTTGAGACAATTGGGTAATATTTACGTCAAAATGTGAAAGGATTTAGGAGTAGATAAAAACTTACATTGCTCTTGGGTCTCCCAGCTTAATGGATATTGCTTCTTCTACTTCTACTTATGTAATTAGGCCAAGGATATTGCTTCAAAGTTTGTTGTTGGCTGTGCAAGTAAAAGCTCACATTTTAAATATTCTTTAAGGCCTGCTATGAAGAAGCTCACCAACCACTGCTCTGATAACCTAGTCACTTTGGTGGAAAGTTCCTCAAATTTGCTTTGATACTCCTCCACTATTCTCTTTTGCTTCAGGTCCTTGTTAGTTACTTTGGGTCTTCATATAATTGCACGAGGCTACTCTTTACAATCCACTTGTACTATGAGTAAACTGGCCTGTCATGTGAAAGCATGAAATCTTTATTCTCTAATGCTTCGGCACAACATATGCATCAAAGAACTCTTGAATCTTAAAAGACCAGTCCTCAGCGTCACTGCCATTAAAGTGTGGAATTTCTACTTTAAGATTCCACCCTATCAAGATGTTCTGCCCAGTAATGTTAAACTTTACCTCCCTTTGTAAAGTTGAAGGAGAGTGTGACCCTGCAGGAGATTGGTTTTGCAATAGTTTTCATAGCATGATTTCCATGCTTTGAAAGGTGTCGCAAAAAGTATTCATAGTTTCCTCTAAGCTGTTCATACAATTGTTGATGACTCCAACTATTCACTGTAAATCACTCTGTGTTGACTTCAATTTTGCAAAATGAGTTTCCTCCGCCATATCTTATGGAAGCCTCTTAATGAAAGCACCAAATGAAAAGTCCTCTATTCAACAAAGAAAGAATGATCCAATAGAAAAGGGGGGTTTTAGTGTATTAATGAGAAAAGCAAACGAAGAAAATAATGCAACAACTAAAAAGCATTAATATGGATACGTGTATCGGATATGATGCAAAATAATATACAAAATACATCAATTTTCAAAATTTTAAGATACGGGTACAACAATATAAATATATATATATATATATATATTAACACATAAAAATAAACAATACATAATAATGAAACAAGTCATATGCATTTGTAAAAGATGTCAATAAAAAGTTACAAATTAAAACACAAATGATTAAACAAAGTAAACTAAATTAATCTTTTTCACTTTCATCAATATCATTATGATTTCTAATGAGTTCTTGCTCCAAATTTGGTTCATCTAAGGATAAATTTGCAACTTCAAGGCTTTTAACACCATCAAATGGCTCCCAATGATCTCCATTAATATCCTACATCCTAGTTTGTCCCATGGAATACATTTCACTCTTCTTTCATAAAAGACGAAGATTAGTATGCACATAAACTAAATATTTAGCCCTTTTTGGATTTATCTTATTCTGTTTAAGGGAGTCAATGAAAGAGTAGATGCTCCAGTTTCTTTCACAACAAGAAGATGAACATGGTTGCCCAAGAAGATTCAATGCAAGATTTTGAAGCATAGGGGTTACAGAACCATAATTCATCCACCACTCTTTAGGTTTCAAAATCCACATATCATGAAAGGAATCAAATAGTGAATATGCGTTGAAGGCTCTACAAAATTTAGAAAATTCTTGAAGAATCATCTTTCTCTCCATTAGCTTTCTAAAGTACATGCCAAAGCATTTTGTCCTCTTAATTGAAATTTCATCATCCTTGTGTGGAGGAACTCAATTAGGTGCCCCTTGAAGCTATTGAGGAGTGTAATACCTATATGAACAAAAGATGATATCAAGGTCACTTATTTGAACACACAAAGTTAAATTTGAAAACTACATAAATATTATACCTTGGATTCAATGAATAAGCAAGACAATGAAGTGGAGTACAACTCTTTTTCAAACAATTAATTATAATTCCATATATAACTTCATAAAACCTTGAATACTCATAAAGCTCCTTATTCTCATGTTTATATATGGATGCCTTCACTTCTTCTACCATTGAATCCTACATATTGTAGACCAAATGTAGTATTGGCTTATCGGTATCACAAAACTTAAGCATGTCATAAATGGACTTTGTGAAATAGATGATGTAATCAATTTTATCCCACCAAGAATCATCAAGAATGAACTCTTTGATCGTATTTGCTTTTCCAACATCATCATTTCTGTAAGTACTCCATTTTTCACTATTACCATTGTTTAGAGAGGTCGTTTTATGAGTTTGAGCCTCTTTAGCATGACAATGGTGGAACAACAATAGCCAATAATTTCAAAGGCACAAATTCATTGAAAATAGCCAACCTCATGGAATGATTCATGATAAAAGTTCTAATAAAAATGGCATCATCCTTTACTTGTATAATCCAACGAAATTCTTCAAACACAACCTCATTTGCCTCTGTGTTATTTGTAGCACATATATTTTTCAATGCAAGATTAAGGGTGTGCACAACACATGGTGTCCAAAAAATATGCGAATACTCAACTTCAACTAATTTACCAGTAGCTTTGCACACAAGGGCATTGTCAGTTATAATTTGAACAACATTTTGAGGTCTAACCTCTTCAACAACTTGCTTCATCAAATTAGCTATGTAATATTTATCTTTGTATTCTTTAGATCCATCAATAGCCTTAAGAAAAATAGGACCTCCATCAGATACAACTATAAAATTTATTAATGGTCGTCGTTGGACATCAGTCCAACCATCTGTTACTATACTCACTTCATTCTTACTCCAAGTTCCTTTGATTGGTTCAAGTAACCTTTCAACATTTGTCCTCTCCTTTTGCAATAAAGGACCTCTAAGTGCATTATAACAAGGAAGCCTAAAACTGGCAATCATGTTATTTGCAGCATATTGAAATGAGGTAATATAATATGGATTACGTGCCAAATTAAATGATAAACCAGCAGAATAAAACATCCTTGCAATTTCTCCACACAATTTCTCTTTAGCTCCATTATTAAAGGCTCTTTCTAGACCACTCACAACTTTCCTTTTTCCCTAGTTGTATAAACTTTCAACTACAATACATTCATATGGGTTTAAAGCAGATAAGCCCAAAGCTGGTGGTGGTAATGACACTTGCTTTGGTTTTGACATATTATTAGCCACCTCTTACATAGCTTTCATTTCAACTAAATATTGGCTATCAACTTTAGAACACATAACAATCCCTTTACCAAACACCCTTAGCAAGTGCCATTTAACTCTAGAATATGATCCATTATATTCATTGTTATAGTAATTGCATTTCCAATATCTATTTCCACCACTAACAACTAAATTTTCACCTGCTTTACTTTTATCAACTTTAGTCACATAAGCCCACAAAGGAGTTGACTCCTTTTGAAGTTCATTACTTGATCGGTATCTAAAGGTTGAGCCGTAAAACTACTAGATGCTCCCTTAGCCATTAATGATATAACAATTGTATATCAAGCTAGATGTGATACCTATTGTCATGATTTTAAAAAATATAGAAATTTAGGAAAAGTAAAACCCAATAACATAATGCAACAACAAATACAGAAGATTTTTTTGCTTGAGACACTAGAATCATGCTCATTACAGAATTAACCTAAAGAAAAACCTAATAGCTCCTCTGTTTCATGCTTGGTAATGCAAAAAGTCAAAAAACAATTGAAAAACACAGAAGTCACCAAAATGAAAAATCATAATAAAATATAGCCCCTTTATTTCATGCTTGATAACACATTTTGCAGAAATCAATCTATAAACATTGAAGAACTTATTGAAACGAAAAATCTAAGCAAAATATGGCCCTCTGTTTCATGCTTAATTGATCGATTATGCAGCAGAAACGAATGACAAAATCAAATCATTACCATTGGACAGAACGAAAATGAAGACGAAGGCAAGCACACAAAAACGAAAAGTGAAAACGAAGACGAAGTAGAACTAATTAATGAGTGATGACACACAAGGTGAAGCGTTAGACCACCACGACAGCACTGCTAGGACGCCACAACAAAACGAAGCACCATACCGAGGAGAAAGGGAACATTGATAGAACGAAGCATGCATAAAGGAGGGAAACAACAATAGGAAACGAAAAATAGGACATAAATTAAAACAAATTCATATGTTTCGAAGCCGTTTTGAAACGTTTTGACCCGTTTCAAAATGTTTCGGATGGTACGACGCATTTGGATACACATATTCGCGTATCGTATGTGTATCTGTATCGGATATGGATATGTCAACCTCCAAGCCCTATCCGTGCTTCCTTACACAAAAAAAAAGGCCCATCTTTGAGTGAGGGGAAAAACTCCATACAAAGATGATGATCTTTTTGCATGACCCAACCCTTTACACTTAATCATTATTTAATGATCATTATAAGGTGACATTAGCTCATTCTACTCATTCTAATGGCTCTGCCAAATCTATTATGCTAGGTGCCCCTCTGTCCTTTGCATGAGCCTTCACCAAATCTCTAAGTATGAGATAATCTTTCATCCACATAGGTCAATGCCTCTCTTTTCTGGATGTGGTCCCTTTCTTATGAATGGAATGTAGTGGTGAATTAGGTTCGAGCCTCTTGCCTGGCCTACTATCGTCTTAGGCTCCCTCCCCCTATATTTCATCGACCATGGGCTCCATTCCTATCGTATCACAAACAGTAGAGAATAAGAAGCATATGTGAAGTGCAATCATGTAAATTCATAGCAAAACCTTCTTTCTGACATAGTGTAGCAGTGGATCTTCACTTGCATATCATTCTCATGAATTTATTTTATTTTATTATCTAAGCTTGGCTCTTCTATTAATATAAATTACGACATAGAAAATGTTAAAATGACACATAATTAATAATGTGGGCAAGACATTTTACTAAAAAGAAAAAAACAATGTGAGCAAGACATTGAAAACCTATTTATAAAACATTTAAACTACTCATATTTAAATAAGAAAGCGTCAAATACATAAGTTTAAAATTGCTTATACTTATTGCATCTATAAGTAAATTTCAAATTATTTAAAAGTTCAATATAAAAGCACCTTACCAAAATTTCAATAATGTATATAACTAATATTTTATCACCAAATTTGTTTTTAACTTAACCTTAAAAAACCCCTGAAAAGAAAGAAAGAAAAAATATTTAACAAAAAAAAAAATGGACAACATAAATGCAAATCTAATGGGAGATTGTGTCCTATTTGCCTTATCTTTAAAAGTCACTTACCAAAACAAGTGACATTATTAATTTTAATAAAATAAATTTTGACTAAAAGTGAGTGTAATTTGAAAAGTTTGTCTAACTTGATAAATTTGGCCTAAAAAATATAAATGATATTGAAAAAAAATAAAGTTTAGTTTATCATTTTTTTTTTTTTTGTAAAATCAGTTAGATTTGTGTTTTTTTCAACTCTTAATTAAGTTTGATGTAACACTCCTATCTACTTAATAGTTAAGTTTGAGTAGGAAAAAATTAACAAGTTTAATAAGACAAAGAAAGCAAGAGCATATGAATGGAGTATGAATAAAAAAAATTAAACAATTCTTTAAAAATAAATTTTTGAGATAGATAGAGAAGACTAAGATATCTAATACATGATTATAAAACTCGAGATCGGCACATGCAGTATGCTTCATAAAGGACCCAAATTCAATTCTTTACCTAGGCACTTTTGGAAATATCTTAATTTTTTAAAATTTGCCACATGTCTAATCTAAAACATTACGTAATTGCCCTTAGTCTTGTTTTTCCCTTCTTTGTCCTTCTTCCTTATGCATACACGCACAACAAGCTCCAAGAACCCCTCTCATCTTCTTGCTCTGCTTTCAACATTTCTTTATCATCTTTGCCCTTTGTCGACCTCTTTTATCATTATTATGGCTAATTCTAGCATGGTTCATGCCAAAATTTCTCAAAATTTTGGCAAAGGTCCCTTCATTCATCTCAATGATGATGAGATGCATAAAAGAGTCAATTGGATGCAATTGAAGAAAGATTCCTCCAAATTGATATGTGCATCATCTATTTGGTGAGTAATATATTGTTTTCCCTCTGTTCTTTGTGCTCAGTTTCGTCATCTTGGCTCTCAATTTTGCAATCTTGTCCCCAACTTTGAATTTTCTCAATTATGTTACCTAGGGTGCCATAAGGGGAGAAATTGAACATAATTGGTGAGAAATTTCTTCAAATTGATTTGTGAGTTTATTTCATTCCTTCCCTTCTATAATTTGCAATCAATTTTTGAATTTGAAGTCAAGATTTTGAAACCCCTCTTTTTTAAGGTATTGGTGGTGTACATTTGAATTAGACTTGATTTTTATGAGATTTCTTCAAATTAAGCTGAAGTTTTGGTTATTGGATAAATTTTGATTATTACCCCTCTAATTCTTATGTGAAATTGCTAGGTTTTAGTCTTCAATTTCACACCCCTTCTGGTTGCACAAAATGTGTAATGGGATAATGGAATTTCAAAAATCTTGGACCACTTTTCTTCAATAATCACTATAAGAAAAATAAATTAAGCAATTGGAAGTTATCATTTGAAGTGATATGTTGATTCGATAGCTTTTCCTAATTTTCTTTGTTGTTTATAAAGAAAGGGGATGAAAACCTTATAGTAATTGATTAAATAACCCTAAATAAGTAATTTAATTAATCAATAAATCTTGAATTTTGATTAGGATAATTTTCAAATTTTCTTGATAATGTTAGGCAACGCATGGATAAGAAAGAGAAATTATTTTGGGTCATAGGTATATATAGGATAAAATACATGAAAATAGAAATAAATAAATAAACAATAAGTAAATAAAAATAAGATTTGAAGCAAGGTAGTGAAATTTACTTGTGATATTGGAAGGTAAAGGTTAACACCTTATTTTGAGATTAAAGACAATTGATAAGTTGTGATTGGACAAGAATTAAGCTAGGCATTGAAAAGTCATTTGAATGAAGGGATTATTTTTTATATGAAAAGTTAAATATACGCTATTTTGTTATTATAGGATCATAGACATTAGCTTTGTAATCAAGTGAGATAAGGAAAAAAATGTTAGGAACATGATTGTTATGTGCATACATTTCAAGTAAATAAATATTACTAATCATAGTTGTTTTCAGTGTTTTAAACTGTTCATTTGTAAAATATTTTGGTTTTATATGCTTCATTGCTTTATGAACAAATCTCTTGAATTGTTGTGTT
Source organism: Delonix regia (assembly GCA_037074485.1). Lineage (NCBI taxonomy): Eukaryota > Viridiplantae > Streptophyta > Magnoliopsida > Fabales > Fabaceae > Delonix > Delonix regia. The sequence goes on along the minus strand of CM073454.1, from coordinate 5,334,986 downwards.
AATTGCACTATCCAAATTTTAAATTTTTTTTTGGTAATATTCCTTCGTATCTGAATGATCGTTTTCAATGATTTACATATTGTATGATATTCTTTGAACTTTTAGAATAATTTTATTACCATATGAATTTTTGGAAATTAGAATTTTGCTAGTTGGATATGTTTTTATTATTATGTATATTACTATAGAAAATATGGTTTTTTTGGAAATACAATCAACACAAAACCCTGTAACTAACGATAGTAGACGTTGACCTTGGTGCACCATGATCTATTCTGAATCCTAACTAGTAGGGTTGTTGCTAACCTTGTGTGTGACGGCCACCACATGTAGATCTGTTCTGACTATTTGTGAGTCATATTGCTCAACTCTGATTGTTATTTATATTGTGAATCTTAGCTTAAAGCTAGTGTTCATTATTAATTATGATTGATTCTATGGAATGTTTTCCTTTTCAGTATAACCCATTTTGAAATTAATTTATAAATTTCAATTGCTTTTTAGTATGATCTATCTAGCAAAGTATCTTTGAATTGGCCTAAACTTTATAAATTATGTTATACAATTTATGATTTTCCTTTAGGAATAATTTCAACATACGAAAGTTTGGTATGTTTCGAACTACAAAATAATATGGTTGTGAAAATATCTAGAGATTTGCTTGTTCCTTCCTGTTTTGGTTAGTAATATTTACTCACTAAGTGTGGTCATTCATCCATTCTCTTATTGTTTTTTTTCTGAAAGAGTAAGGTTGATCTGGTTATTACTTCGTGGTTTAAACATAACTGAAAGATTTATTGGTGAGTCATGTATTATTTGCAAGGGCACGTAATCATTTTAATTTGGTTGTTAAATGTCATAAAATATTTTTCTTATGCTTTAGTAGTTTCATTGTCACAAACAGAAAATTTATTTGGTATACTTTTGAATTAGTTATATGATGTTGGAGAATTAAATTGAATATTATTCAATTTATTCATTCTTCATGTCAATCACGTTCTATTATTTGAGGCGTGACATTTAAAATATTTGAATCAATATTTTTCTTAAAGATAAAGTTTATTATTTAAAAAAACTTTATTTAATCATTATAAAAAATGTAACTTAATAATTAAGGTATTAAAATAAGTATTTTAACTTTTATAAGTTTATTTATATAATATGCTTAATTTTAATTCAAGTTCATTATACATAGAACCATAAATTACATGACATCACATGTTAAGAAAAAAAAACTAGTGTCTTTCATTCATCTCACTATAACCACTAATTTATATCTATAATTTTTTTATATATATTTCTATAAATAATAATAATTATTAATTATATTTTTTATCTTAAATTTTAAATAATATATATATATATATATATATATATATATAATTATGACTTAGAGTTAGACAAAATAAGAAGATAAATTAAAACACGGGTTCATGTAAGATTTTTCTAACCAAAGCCCTGACCATTTTTGATGAGTCTGACTTATTTCTTAATAAACTTAACCCGTAACCAACTCTAAGAGTGATCCTGCAATGAAAAATTATATAAATGCATAATAGCCAATAAAAGAATATGATATAAATATATTTTTTAGATTGACGTTAGATTAATATTATTTTGAATTAACTTAATTTTTAAATTAATTTTAATTGAACATAATTTTACATTATTATAATTTATATTAAAAATTTTTATTTAAAAATTAATTTTTGTCTTCTTTACTGTTCATTTAATATTAAAATAAATTTTTTATTTATGTACAAAAATAATTTTGAAGATAAAATTAATTTTTAAAAAAATTAAACATCAAATTAAATAAAAATATTTATAAAATAAATTTTCATTCGAATTTGTAAATATATTTTTGAATATTTTAAATACCAAACCAAATACATTATGAAATGACTTAAATTTGATTTATGAAAAAATATTTGATTATAGAAAATTTATTTTTATTTACAAAATATAATATCGACATATTAAAAAATGACTATTTACAATTAATTAATCATATTTATTCATAAAAATTGCATATTTTTTATAAAATAATTTACCTAATAACTTCCCTAGATTAATGTGACATTTCTTACCTGGAATCTTCACCTCCCTAACGCTTTTTGCTTTCTTTCTATCTTTCGCTCTGATCTCTGAAATCCACCGTCGCGGGTTTTCTCACCCTGTCGTCGCCAACAAAAAAGTGAAATCGTCATGTGGGCCCACAGCATCTCAGATCGGACGGTTCACATATCCGCGCTTGATTGTGCTTACTAGGGTTACGTTTTGCCCTTTCCTTCTTTACCCATATCCCTCTCTCCCTTCCTTTTCCCACTCTCTTTCAGTGCAGTTCCACCTGCCCTCCGGTGCTCCTTCCTTCTTCCTCCTTTCTTACCAGCTCGTTAACCTCACGCGCCGCCACTTCCGGCGGCCACTCCTATTTATCGTCGGATATCCGACCATATCTATCCTTCACTCCCTTCCCTCTCCTCCTCCTCGCTCTTTTCATTTTTTCCACAAAACCCCAAAGAAAAATATATCCTAAAGTTATCAGCTTTGCCCCTTCTATCCTCTTATTCACAGTTTTGAGCTATCTAGGTTTCATTTCTTCCTAGGGTATATTGTCCCGAATAACGAGGAGAGGGAAGATTAAAAAAGAAAAAAGGGAAAAATTGAAAATTGCGGAAAAAAAAAAGAGGGAATCGAAGTAAAAACAGTGGTTTAGTTGTTGCTGATTGAGATGTCTCAGGTTCAGGTTCAGCCTCAGAATGCGATACCGGGTTCTAACGGTTCTCCGGCAAGTGGCGGGTCGAATCAGTTCGTGACGACGTCGCTTTATGTTGGAGATCTTGACTTGAATGTTACAGATTCGCAGCTCTATGATCTGTTTAGCCAAGCGGGTCAGGTTGTCTCCGTTCGGGTTTGTAGAGACTTGACCAGCCGGCGATCACTTGGGTACGGTTATGTCAATTTTAACGCAGCCCAAGAAGGTTAGTTGTTTGACTTGTTTCCTTAATTTCTTCCAATGTTCTTGTTATATATATGACTTTTCAATGTTTCGTTCACCTCCACACAGTATGTGTCTTTGTTGATGGAGTTTGTCTCTTGGACATATGATCTTTGATGCCTGATTGACTATGGAAGCATTCCTCCCTGATGAACAATTTTTATTCTGATTAATCGATAGGTTTGTTGGAATTCTTAGTGCATATATAGATGATATTTTGTACGGCTTATGAAGTGCTGACATAAATTAATTGGATCATGTTAACATTCTGTTGAACGTTTGGCCCTCCGGTTTGGGTATGAATGAACTTGTTCAGGGATAATGCCAACTAAATACTTGAGGGCTTCATTATTCTCTGCACTTTGCACCCGAATTCATCCTCTAAATTGTGGTTAATTATATTTATTTTTCAATGCTTCGTGAGAGATTCATATTTGCTAATTACTTGGAAGTACTCCGTTCTGCTTCGGTGAAATCTGAAACCTGGATAGGTAATGGAAGAATGAAATCCATGATAGGAAAAAGAGAGATATTTTCGGCCTGTTTGATGAGTGAAGATGTGCTGGTAACATTTGTTTGTTCATGTAGTTATGGGATAAAAGTATCATGCATTAATATTTATTTTATGAGCTCTTCAGTTTAATCTTCATTCATTTGTCCTATTCGAAATGATTTAATAATTAGGATTCACCATGTTTACATATGTGGTGTCATGAATTCTCTCATGGATAGATTCGTCCTGACCATTTCTCAAACAAGTCCTTATTACATTATATTTAATTTTCTATGATGTAGTTCTGTTAATGTATGTCCATTTGTCATTCTTGATTGTAACTTGATAAGAGTAGACTGTTACTGCCATGTATTAACATTTCCTTATGTTATTAGTATTGAACTATTGCTATTTTTTAAGGATATATTTTACTTTAGAAATGTAGATCATGTTTGCCATGAACATATAGGCAAAGTCAAAGGTGAACTGATTATGAAATTTTATAAATACAAAATAAGATGCTAAAATTTATTTGTGGGCTATGGTTAAAGCTAGGTTTGGTTAGTAAATTGTTTAAACTCTTCGTGGAGGGAGATAGTTCAGAATTTGATCTGAAACGATGGCCATAAGACACTAGCCGAGGTGGAGGGCTTTTTGGTAGTCTTGGAATGTGTGAAGTGTGAACGGATGATTGTAGAGAAGCATGAATTGGAGACAAAAATATTGTTTTTCTTTTGTGCAAAACTAGTTTCTTTTATAAGTGCAGTACAAATATTGTGGTAGCCTTGACTTTAGATGAATGACATAGGAGACTGTCTTAATGTCATTATGTTCTTCATTAAGAGGTTACTGGTGGTATGTCTTTGCGGCTTGGCTTGCAAGGCAATTGTTGGTCGAAGAGGTTATGATTTTATATTGTATCTCCAGGGAACTTGGATCTACACTTAGTATTCCTAACTTAATTTCTAGCTGTCTAAATTATTATTATAATTAAATTGGAGACTAAATTACGTTCTTGTTAGTTGCTTTTGTAAGTTCCTAATTTCTCTGCAAAGATATCTATTTCAATTTCCCTTCTTTTTGGCTTGTGATACAACCGGAAAAAAAAATATGATATTTTAGATTTCCTTGCTGAAAGCAAGAAGAATTGTTTGTTTGGCTTCATGGAGCATTAATGCTGTAAACTCACTGAAATTTCCCACTTGAAAGTGATTTATTGTATTCTATTGGTTGCTTGATTTGAAATTGCTGCATAGATGATCTTTTAAATTATTTAAATTCTTTAGAATTGCCCCAAATATTTGGTACTGTGTTTTTGAAATTTTTGGGCTACTTTTAGTTTTGCCCAGAGTTCTAAGTAAATTTATGATTTAGGCAACATGCCCATAGGGTCCCGTAGTCACATTATATTTGATGGGAAAGTTGATCTGTTGACTCTATTGGTGGACATATACGTGTATTTGTAACTGCCTCATTATTTACAATCTCAGATTGAGTTTATCAATATAATTTATTTTATATCGCAGTCTCATGAAATAGTCTAGTGCACGTCAATTGTTGACTGTTTTCTAGAACATCTATGCATACAATTTCCTTTTCTGGAAACCCGAGATGAGTTTATCAGTATATATATTAGAACATTAGATGCATGGCTGCATGCTGTATTTTATTTTGTAGATTCTTGATGTAGGACTAGTCTGTCTCGTGTGTCATTGTGCAGTTGCAAAATCAAGTGGATGGGAACAACAGTGCCTTCTATCATGTTGTTGATGTTGTGATAACATCAAATCTTGCCACCTTTTGTATGATGTTTGACTCAGTCTTATCCTGCTGTTTATAACTTTTTCTATATAATTTTTTTATTTCACTGTTCTACAGCTGCCAGAGCACTGGATTTGCTAAACTTCACTCCTCTTAATAATAAGCCCATCCGTGTTATGTATTCACATCGTGATCCTAGTATTCGAAAAAGTGGGGCAGGAAATATATTTATTAAGGTATATATATATATATTGGCTTCTGTGTTTCTGGTCCTAGGACCCTGAAGTGGTTTTTCTTTTTCTTTTTTTTTTTTAATGTTCTGTTTGGTTCTGACTTTGCCATTGCTTTCTTCTGTTTTTCTGGACTGTTGCAGAATCTGGATAAGGCAATTGATCACAAGGCTTTGCATGATACCTTTTCTGCTTTTGGGAATATCCTTTCTTGCAAGGTAGCTACAGATTCATCTGGCCAGTCAAAAGGCTATGGCTTTGTACAATTTGATAATGAGGAATCTGCTCAACAAGCGATAGAGAAACTAAATGGTATGCTGCTGAATGATAAACAAGTGTACGTGGGACCCTTCCTCCGCAAGCAAGAGAGAGAAAGTGCTGTTGACAAAACAAAGTTTAACAATGTTTTTGTGAAGAACCTATCTGAGTCAACCACTGATGAAGATTTGAAGAGGATTTTTGGTGAATTTGGAACAATTACAAGTGCTGTAGTGATGAGGGATGGGGATGGAAAATCCAAGTGCTTTGGATTTGTGAACTTTGAGAATGCTGATGATGCTGCTAGAGCTGTTGAGGCTCTTAATGGGAAAAAAATTGATGACAAGGAATGGTATGTTGGAAAAGCTCAAAAGAAATCAGAAAGGGAACTTGAACTGAAACTTCGATTTGAGCAGAGCATGAAAGAAGCCGCTGATAAATATCAAGGGGCTAACTTATATGTTAAAAATTTAGATGATAGCATTGGTGATGAAAAACTTAGAGAGCTCTTCTCTCCATTTGGTACCATTACTTCATGCAAGGTATGCAGGGTCTTTTTTGGCTGTGCTCCAACTCTTCTTGACAGAGTCACTAAAAGTATCCCATTTTGATTCAATAGGTTATGAAGGACCCCAATGGGATAAGCCGAGGATCAGGGTTTGTTGCATTTTCAACTCCTGAAGAGGCCTCTAGAGCAGTATGTCACAATAATAATTTAATATTTTCCATGTTCAAGGTGATTCTTCTAGTAGTAAGGAAATGATTATTTATCTTTCTGTTCTTTTGGTAGCTCTTGGAGATGAACGGAAAAATGGTGGTAAGCAAGCCTCTATATGTTGCTTTAGCCCAGCGTAAAGAAGATAGAAGAGCTAGACTGCAGGTTATTATGATTTGATTTCTCATAGATTGTCCCTTCTTTTCTAATGGGTGTCGAATAAAAAAATCATTTATTGGTCTATTGACCTAGGTAAAATCCATTAACTCAATTCGGTTATTCTTGTCTGAAGTTGAGCTATATTTTACATCATTATTCTGTAGATAGAATGAAATTTTTGCATGCATTGCTAATGTACAGATGAATCTTGATAGTCCTCTTCTCCCATCACCCACCCTCTCCCAGAAACAGAAAAAAATCTCGATACTCTTCTCTGCATAAGTGCATGCTTAGGCTCACTAGTTATGTTCTGTCACTTTCTCAGTTTATCCCAAAATGTAATGATTGCCATAGGATCTGAATACAGAAGAGAAGTAGGTGTATTGGGAATTTTTCCCCCCTGCTTCATTTATGCTTCCCAAGGAAAATCCCTGTGGCTACCTGGGATAAGAAACATGAGTTATGGTGGGTTGGATCTGATTGCATCATCATTCTAATGATCTAGATATGTTGAGGTTTGTATTTAATATGCTTATTTGAATCTCATTGACTGTCAAGTTGTTGATACGTTGGTCTCACACTGTCCATACAGGCTCAATTTGCTCAAATGAGGCCTGTTGCAATGGCACCTTCTGTAGCTCCTCGTGTGCCAATGTACCCCCCTGGTGGTCCAGGAATTGGACAACAGATATTTTATGGTCAAGGCCCTCCCGCTATTATTCCTTCCCAGGTAATTCCTTTTCTTATTCTACTTACTCTTCAACCAACTCATCTGAACTTTGAGGTCTCTACTCCCAACTAGTCATCTTGTTTTGTTCTTCATGCTGTGGACTTAAATTATTGTTGTTTCATTTTCGCATGACTTACCTTAATCTCGTATCAGCCTGGATTTGGGTATCAACAACAACTTGTACCTGGAATGAGGCCTGGAGGAGGTCCTATGCCAAATTTCTTTGTGCCAATGGTTCAGCAGGGTCAACAGGGCCAGCGTCCAGGTGGAAGACGTACAGGCGCAGTCCAGCAAAGCCAGCAGCCTGTTCCACTAATCCAGCAGCAGGTTAATGAAAATCTTCATGTATTCTTAGTCTTGTAGACCATCTATCCATTATTTGGAACATGTTAAACTGATAGATTTTGAGGATGACAGATGCTTCCAAGGGGTCGTGTGTACCGATATCCTCCTGGTAGGGGTCTGCCTGATGTTCCCATGCCCGGGGTTGCTGGAGGCATGTTTTCTGTCCCATATGATGTTGGTGGAATGCCAATGCGTGATGCAGCACTGCCCCAGCAAATTCCTATAGGGGCTTTGGCTTCTGCACTGGCCAATGCTACTCCAGAGCAGCAGAGGACGGTCAGCATTTCCTTGCTAATTAATGTTTACAATATTGCTACCAATATTTGATATGCCCTATCTTGATTAAGAGTTTAATTACTGACCCGCGGCCACATATGGCTGTTGACTGTTGTAGATGCTGGGAGAGAATCTATACCCACTTGTGGAACAGTTGGAGCCTGATAATGCGGCTAAGGTAACAGGCATGCTTCTGGAGATGGATCAGACTGAGGTTCTGCACTTACTTGAGTCACCTGAAGCTCTAAAAGCAAAGGTGGCTGAGGCAATGGATGTTCTGAGGAACGTTGCTCAGCAGCAGCAGGCTGGCGGTGCCGCCGATCAACTGGCCTCATTATCACTTAATGACAATCTTGTTTCTTGAGAGTTTTGATTTGGGATTAAACTCAGGGATGATGGATTCTTATTGTAGGCATGGGGTTGACTCGGTTTCCAGGTTGAGTTTTGTTTTATTAGAGCAGTTACTGGTTTTGGTCTGTTATTCAATCATCTCCAACAGATGATGGACCCTATCAACGTTGATTTCAATTATGCTTTATTTTCTGATACCTTATGATTGCTTGGATCATGATTGAGTTATCTGTTAGTTTATCGTTAATCTTATTTGCCATAAAGTTTATATTTCTTGGGTGTTTGGCTGTGAAGTTAATGATGGTGACGGAGGGAACGCCCTCGTTCGAATTAGGTTTGACTGTTTTATACGCTGTTTCTTAGTAAACGAACTATCTGATCATCAAATTGTTAGATTTGAAGTTTTATTTTATAAAATGAAGACATGAGATACTAATTCATATTTGTATGCCTTGCGTCTTTTCTCATTTAATCTAGGAACTAAGAATAATCCTCCAAAATAGGTGTATGTTGATTGGATATGTATTTAAAACAATGTGCGACTTGACACCTATGTATGCAGGATACATCACAGAAGGTTTAAAAATGATATAAATTTGTTAAAATATTTTTATTTATTTAGTTGCAATGTTATTTTATTATCTTATCTTTCATTCTTTAATCTTCTATCATATTTCAATAAATTTTGAAGTTTTTATCTAGTATAACTATTCCCGTTTGTCATTATTTATAACAGATGAAAAGAAGTTTAATTCCCATTAGATATGTATATATAAACTTCTAAAATTAATCGTGAGTGCTTTTAGTCAGGACAATAGCATTATTATTTTTGAAGATTTGTGGTTTTCTTCGCTATAATTAATCTAGTCTAATATATTAACCAGAGAAAAATTATGCTTGATAGACAACATGAGATCGAGTTTTTTACTTGTATATTTTACTCAACAAAAATCTAACCAAAAAGTTTTTCTAATCTAGTCAGGTAAGCATTTCGCAGCACTTTCACATAATATACTACAGGACCAACAAACATGCACAAACCATCTGTCTCGAAAACTAGAAATAACTGGTCATGGAAAGAGTATACATTCAATTATCCTGAGGCTTAACCTAAAACCTCCGCCCTTAACCTACAATACTTCCCACCGGAAACATAACTCAACCTCCCTGTCGATTTACATGCCTCAGACGTAGCCTAACATCTGCTTCACGGTCATGTTGTATCAGAACAGTGCCAAGCAAATTAGTATTCTCCATCCCTATGGAAATTCCTGCTTCATTTGCCTTGTCAACATCTTCTCCAAAGTTATGCAGCCGGCGACCAATCAAATACCGGTCATCACGTATTGAATTATGAAGATTTGTGAACCAAACATGGAATCTCTTGGCACAGAAGCACAAAAAGCTGAAAGAGAGGCATCCCAACCAGGCAAACCGATATACGGCAGAATTGACCACCAAGGGGTACCCAAGCACTGGAAACACTCCTCTAGCTAAAACATAAGGGACACACAATGCTGTCAACAGTTTCATTATGATAGGAAGCACAATTTCTCTTAAGACCCAAAGACCTTGGAGCCTGGAGAAACCATCCTCTCTCACCCTCTCAAATTTTACTCTCCAACTTTCATCCACGAGGGGCATCATGTGGTCCAACATAACCTATATAAGAATTAAGCAAAAAAATGAGGATTGGTAAATCAATAGTCAACTAGCTTGTGTAACAAACTTAACTTATGAAGGTCAGATGGTCCATATATATAATGATAACAATAGATGTCAACAGAAAAGAGAACGAGCCAGGAAGCAACAAATAGTCAGGATGACATCCTGATAATTAGTTTTGTAAGGGACAGACTCAAAGTACTCCTTGTTTTCACAAGACCGAGATTAAAAAACCAGATATCCAGCAAGAAAGATGAGGAACTTATACATGGCCAAAACAGTAGACTTGAGAACCAATTCACTTTCATGGTCCTACGCTTTAATATTATCAATGCAGCAGAAGACCTTAATTACTTGACTATAGCAGAAGACCAGATATATGTAAACATTGTCACACTGAATTTAGGGGAAAGGGAAGTTTACAAGTGTACGTAGTTAGAAAAAAATACATTGCCGGAAGCCTAAAAATAAACTTCCAATTAAATGAATTTTTCCTCAAAATCCAAAGCTAATCTACAGAGTAGAGATAAACTCACCAATCTAGTCCATATTTTGAGGAAAATAAGACCTAATGCCCAATCTTGATAGAGGAGGAACACTGGACTTTCATCCACCGGGACTCTCATTGGTACAATAACCAAAAGTTCAAAGAGAAGCCCAATTAACACTGGGATGACAAATATCTGAAGAAAATAACAGTACACAAGAGTCTATCATTATTTCAATACAAACATGAGCATAAGCAAAAAAGAGTCAAGTATGACAACGAAAACAGCAACCAGAATGATTCTTACCCATATAGACAAAAGAGCAGAACTCTTGACAACAATGGCAAACCACTTCGAGATTTGGCTCAATAAAACAGAAACTCTCCTCTTCCTAATTTGCTCGATTGAGTATCTAGCTCCAGCAACAGCCGTCCAAATGACATAGCTTCCAATGATGAAAGCATACAAATCTAACAAAAAGAAACAAAATTACAAACTCATTCAAAGCTATGAAACATGATGACCAAAAGGGATCAGCCACCTACATACCATTGCACTTAATGCCATGAGTGATGGGGAGAAGAGGAATAGCATTGAAAAGTGCCCGTCCAAGTGAAATTGGAACAACTATAAGGGCAGAGTTGAACACGAGTAAAGTCATCCAAGCAACCACGAGCAACAGTACAATCCGAAGAACAAAACCATAACTGCCAAATTCACAGCAGATATATATAATAAGGATGTGACAAACAGCAGCTAAAACATACAAAGAAACTAGGGACCACAATTAGAAGAAGCTAAAACATGAGTATATAAAGAAATTGATGACTATAACTAGAGTTTCCACACATTGCATGATGCAAAGCCAAAGAAACATAAAACCAACAAAAAGTTAAGGAAAATAAAGAGAATAATATCACAGAAAATAGATGTAATCTCTCCACGCAGTGAAATACTAGAATGATTCTTCAGTCTGAATTCTAGGGTTTCAATCAATTAGTAACTCACTCAGAATCAGATTGTTCATCATTATCAAAGTCATCTCCAGCATTCAAGTCTCCCGATGGAAGTACGCCCCTATTCATTTCGTTTCCTGCAAATGCCACCATACCTTGATCAGGTACCCCTGCTTGTACAACCTGTAGCCTATCCTGCCTAGCTGGTTCCCCATTTCCATTTTCTTGAGCACCATTGTCATCAGGTCTAGGAAGTAAAAATTCGGTTAAACCAAGTGCCCATCCAACTGCTGTAAACCAGTAGCGCAGAAGGGATTTAATAGTTGTCCTCAGTTTAAAATGCTCAATGGCAAATGGAATGCAAATCTGAAAGAGAAGCATGTCGGCTGGAATTTCAGTGAATGGATCAGATACCCTGCCAAAAGATGCACAGAGGACATTAACAATTGTAATACTAAGAGCTTCTGTGTACATCATAGTGTCTATTAAAAATGCCAGGAGGCCAGCTTACGATATGTCAAGTGGGAAAATGGAATGAGCCACCCGCATAGCAAGTTTAACAGGTAAAAATACAAGCATCACAATTAAACTTCCATAAACTGCAACAGATAATAGAACCCTGCGAGCATGCTTGTGCACAGGATCATCAATTAGATCACGGAATGGATTGTAGTTAGGATCAGCAGGATCTCGAAGAAAGTACAAAACTCCATTACGCAAAACCTGCCATTGGCAATTAACAGTTTTAAAGCAAGAATTTCAAATAAAAACCAGGGCTCCAAGAATATAGCCATGTTAGAGAAAGAAGGTACCCCTCTAAGAAGGCTGACAAATATGCTAATTTGTAGCATGTACACAATCCCCACAACCCAATGAACCAATGAGCTTGCCAGAGGAGAAGCAGAGAAGAACTGAACTCTGTGAGCCATTGTCTTTCCAAACATCCTTATAGTGCAAACATCTAGCCACCATCCACACATCAAAGGGAATACCCCAAGTTCAATGACTAGAAGGAAAGCAACCTTAACCATGGTCATCAAATGCCTCATTGCTGCCAAAAACTGCCTGAAGAGAGATGGAATTGTCTCTGCTATAGAAGCAATACCATAGAACCTACCCATTGTTAAAGGCTCACCCCTTGTGTATCGAATCAAAGCAACAACGCCAAAGTAGCAGAAAAGTAGAGTGAATATGAATATATATCCAATAGCTAGAGTGGTAACATCAGAAAGCCTTGAAGTTCCAATTGACCCTCCTTTCAAGAGACCAGCTGAAGCAGTATCACTAATGTTATTTGACATTTCAATCAATCCACTAGCATTCACTTTCAGCATTTCTGCAACCTGGCCAATCAGTCCACTTTCCTGAGCATCAGATGACAAATTTTTAACTGCGGTTAATGCATTTTTTAATGTAATATTTGCCAGGGAGAGAGCTGTGTCTGTAAGCGGGATGACAGTTGACAGTACAGGACCACTAGCAGTTGAAAAGAACCAAGATAGATAGTGGAGTATGATGCGGCCCAATGAAAATGGCACAAAAATCACAACACCAAGGAAAATCATATTGCTCGCCAGAACCTGCATAAAGAAGGAAATAAAAAGAGACAGAAAACAAATTTAGACTATTTTCATAGGATATTAATGGGAACAAGATACAATTTGCAATTTAAAAAGAACATGCAACATGCATAGAATAATTAATTAAGATAACAGTATTAACTGTCAATAAAGAACTACTCATGTTTTGCTTTTAATGAAAGCTCACTCCAGAATCAATTTTAGCAAGAAGTTTGAGGTTCTTTAAACCAAAAACCTCAAATTGACCTTTTTCAAAAGAACATTAGTGAAACATGAACAGTGTTAATTTATATGTAAGAATGAAAATGACATAATAATTGGCCAAAGGAATAATGGAATTGTCATCTTTATAGATGCAGGTGTGCAGATTTCATCCACAAAAAAAGAAGATGGTCCTTAACCTACAATGTATTCATTACTCCAATAATACAATACCATAGCCCATCCTGAGATTGAATGGCCAAGCTATGAAAACTAGTAGCAAATCAGGATCAGATTTACACTTGCAGAGAAATAAGCTGAGAATGGCAAGAAATAGTATCATTCAAAAGGCTTAAACTGATCCAGATCAACATGCCTCTTTTTAGATATCGTAAAGTATCAACAAAGACATACATAAGAAATAAAAATGACACTTACAGTAAAGGCATTTTCAACCAGATGGAAAACTGGACCCTGCATGCCCACAAGTTCATCAAACGGCACATCCTCAGCACCATCAGCATCATCCAGACCGTCAAACATTTGCTCCACATGAGCCTCAAGACGTGCTGCTTGCATCTCCCATCGGGCTGCAACATTTTCTGCATTCCTTCTAATAACTTGACCTGCTCCTGCAATTCCTTGAGCTCCACCAGCATCCTCACCGTTTCCATCACCAGCAATATTGCGATTAGCTTGTCCAGGAGGCCTTCTAGCAATTCGAGCACCATTTCTGTCCACTTCATCTTCTCTGTCAGCATCCTGTCCTCCAATTTCTCGTAAATGCCTAAAGTAATCCCTCAAAGAAGTGGCCCCAAGAAAAATGAACACAATGCTTGCAGAAAGTAGGAAACCATGTAGGCAATCAGTCAGAATAACCGCCGTCGATAGATGACTTAAGAATAACCTCTGCGCTTCGCCAAAGCTCCTCACAAAAGCTAGTCGCCATATCCAAAATGTGATGAAAGGTATAATAAGGAGCCACACAGATAGCACAAAACTCAGGCGCAAAAAGAATTGCAGAACATGGCAGGCTTTCATGGCCATTCCAACTACAAATTCCTGAAAAGGTAGCCTAGCTGGAGCATTCTCAGCATAAACAGGAGAGAATGAGAAGGCATGTTTGCAGACCTGCAGCACATGTTAAGTGCAATCATGTAAAATGCACAGGGTCTCAAACTAACTGCATACATTAAAAAGGGGTGCATTTGGGTATATTAGGCATGTTTGATGTGGGTGCAAAGGAGAACCTAATTCCTTACATAGTGCATAAATCATTTTCAAAGGAAAATCCTATTGTTTAGCCTTGGTATCTGACAAGTTTTAAGCAACAAGATTAGACATGAATTAGACTGCTTACGCTTATTTCTCACCTGATAACAGAACAAATTCCAAGCTAGGGGAAGATTCAGCTTCAAATATCAAACATAGGCAGTACCAGATACATGTATATTGCTAGCATAAGGGCTACTACCATAACAATCTAAAGAAGCACCAGCTATACAAAATATGGATCCGAAATTCAAGAAATGCGGGATGGTAAAGCCAAATATATCAATTGATCAATATGCTAATCTATGCTAAAATCCCGAGCAAACAACCCAAACAACGCACTATCGTCAAATTCCAATACAAGGTGTATGATCTACAAGGGGAAGAGAGGGTTGGGTCTAACCTCGCATTGGCGAGCGTTGCTATGATTAAGCCACTGAAGGAGACAATCCTGATGCACAAACTTGATGCTCCCGCTACACGCGCACGGATATCTTAGAGGATTTTCTGCGTCACCAGGGTTCCGACATATACGGCAAACATCCTCTTCCTCCTCGTCTTCATCGTCGTACTTGGCCGACGTGGACGCGTTCGCTTCGTTCTCTTTTTCCTTCAAACCATGGGGCGACGAAGAAGAGGAACAAGAAGAAGAAAAAGGAGGAGAGTTTACAGGGCTCTCGGCGGCGGCGGCGTTGTTTACGCTATCGTCGTTGGAAGGCAGCGGTTCATGAGCGATCTCCATGGTATGAGGTATCACAAGGGGTGGCGCGTCAAACCCAACCTGCCGGCGACAGGCGGTGACTCAGCTGGTCAAGGACCGAGTCCAGGTGAATCCGGACCTTTCCTCAACGAGGAGAGGGGTAGAGAGAAAGAGAAGAAGTTCGCTAGAGGGAAGGGGATGTGATCGGGAATGGCGTCATAAATTAGGCTTCCAGGTTTGCCCTCGTCATTTGCTTTATATGACGAGTATCCCCTTAAAAGGTTGGTGACGTTCGTGGATATGTCGGTTACACGGATATAAGACCGCGTGGAATTGTGTGATTTGTTTATTATGCTTCCGCCTGAAAATAGATATGTATAATATTAATATTGATTAAATAGTGATATTAATAATTAAAAAATATATTTTAATTCATCTAGTCGTTACAATTATATATATATATATATATATATAAAATACTGAAAATATAATCCATAAAATTACAGGCCTTGACGGTTGTTGTTACAAAACAATTTTAGCTTTTAGAAGTGTAAAATATTTTTTGTTTCTCATTTATTATAAAATTTTTATTTAGTCCCTCATTTATTACAATACTCAAATTAAATTTTTATTAAATAGGAAATGTCACATTTTGTCTCTTATTTTTTTTAAAAAATCAAATCTAGTCCCTCAAATTTTAAAAAAATCTATTGAGTGTGATATTTTTTAATAAGTAAAAAATTATTTTTGGTATTATAATAAAAAAGAGACCAAAATAATAGTTTTATAGTACATAAAAGGCTAAAAAGGTATCTTCTGATAATGTGTATTTTATCAATTGGTCTAAAAAACTAAAAAACAGAAAAGTATTGTTAGGAATAAAAAGAATGAACAATTTTTAGATGTTTTTGTTTGTTTTTCAAAATTGTTTTTATTAATGACAAAATGATAATTTTGTAAAAAATAAATTTAGATAAGGTTATAAATTGGATTTGAACAAGATTTCGAACTCTACCACCTCCCTTTTATTTAAAAAAAATTATAATAAAAATAGAAAAATGAGATTTAAAATTAAAAAATGAAATAAATAAACTATGATTTGAAATAAAAAATAATTAAAATTTAGAAAGAATTAATAATTTAATAATTTTTCATAAATAAAATTTATTATGAATAAAATAAAGTTAATATTAAAAAAATAATACAAAACCAATTTTTTAGAAAACCTAATATAAAGTTTGACTTGATCAAAATGCACACATATATCTATATATCAAACATGTGACATTCACGCACACACAAATACACATATACCTACACCCAAATACAAAAAAAAAAAAAAATTATATATATATATATATATATAATAAATTTATTACATATAGATATATATATATATATATATATGCACACACATATACATATATATTGAACATATAACATGCACAAATATAAATAATAGATATGTAATATAAACGAGCACCTACACATACAATTATATGTATATCCACATACACTAATAAGTACTAATACGTATATAATGAATTTATCACATGTATTTACGTGTGCAAACTTGCTCTATTGCCTATCACACCAGTGAATAGTGTGAAAAAGGCAAACAGTGACCAAGAGCCATAATATCCCAACGATTAACCAGCAACAAACAAAACTGTCATATTGAATGTGTAACATATATAAATACATATAATAAATATTTATCATTCATCTAATTAATAAAATTAAAATTAAATTTAAAATTATAATTTTATAATCTTAGTTCTTGTCATGGCCTAGCACATAAAATTTAAAATTATAAGTTAATTTTAATTATAATGGAATTAGAATTAAAATTATAATTCTAGATTCTAAATCTAATGCCTAGAATCAAATAGAGCCTTAACATTTTAAGAACTTGTTTTTTAATTATTTTTTCCATATATATAATTTTTGAGTATGTTTTTAAAAACAAATGATACAAATTAGTTTTTTAAATCTTTTATTTTTAAAATATAAAAATAAAAAATAAAATCAAATAAGTTCAAAATCTTTTTAATGCGCCAAAAGAAAGACGAAAAAATGACAGTGAGATGAGAAGAAAGCCAATATATAAAAGGATTATGAATGATCAAATCTACTATGAAATAATGGATTAAAAAAACAGCAAAATTTATTTATATTAACTTTAAAATGAGAGCTTTAAAATTTGAACACTTTACCTTCACTCCTTCTATTTTATTGTCTGATTCAGCTATAACTTGTAATTCTTTAAAACTGTTTAGATTTCAGTTTTTTTGTCCTCTTTGTAGATTATGCATGGATGGAGCCCAATTGAGCTTAGCAATAAAGAAATATCATCTTAAACTAAGTAACATCTAATTAGTCACAATCTACAATCTAAAATTGAGTATTGTGAATATTAAGGGTGAACATGGCTCGAACTATCTTAGTCATTTCATGTTAGGACAAGTCATGCTAACCCAGAGTAGTCTTTAATGTGAGACTTAGTCTTAAGGCACAGTAATATCCTAGCATGATATAAATTGGTTTTCTTTCTTTAATTTTTTTTAGTTATTTTAGTTTCCTTTTTTATAAAAAAAAAATGGTTATTTATTAAAAATATAATTACTCTTTTTTGTGTATATTGAATCAATTCCAATTTTATTAATATAGATTACCTTATTCATTAATTATAAGCCATACTCTTTTTAAACAAAAAATTATAAAATCAACATTTTTCAAGAAAACAAGACCGGAATGACCTGACATAGTTATATTTTGAGTTCTAGAGTTATATATTTTGGCCCAATAAATATCTTGACCCAAGCTACAAGTTGATATCAAACTTAGTCTGATTCGAATTTTTGAAAATCCTTAGCGGGCATTTAATAGTGTGAAAAGTATACAAAAAAATTATGCATTTTATTTAAACTTTAATAAAGAAAAAATGAAGTTAAAACAACTTAGCGCTTAACTATTCACCTCGCTCCACATGAGATGACAACCCTACAAATTAGGGTTGTCGGTTTTTCCCCGGAGAAACAAATTCAAGTGGATTGACTCTTTTAAATTGAGTGATTAAAAAATAGGCTAAAATACACCCAAAAAAAATTGTTGAATTTATATCATATATAAGTAATTACTTTGATATTTAAAACTTGATAATAACTTCTTTAAAATTTTAATTTATGCAAATAATCATTGTGGTCAACAAATCTGTTATTTTATAAATTAAAAAGTAAAATATTTGATTAAATGAATTCCTAAATTTCATTATTTCTCTTGCAGATAACCTCATTAAATTTTAAATTACGTTTTGATAATACTTGAACATTGATTAATGTACAAATAATTCTGACTATATCATACTTTTGTTTGTGTAATAAAAATGCTTATTACAGAGAATTACTAATACATAATTTTTGCTAAGAGAAATATATTATCAAATTTTATTTACACATAATTCATAATTTAAGGAAATTCTTTACATTTCAATCAAAACTTTTGCTGATAATTATGAAATTTACGTTTCATGACTATCGTTGGGAATTTTTATTGTTTTGTTCGTTCCTTATATTGTTTTCTTTTTTCTTATTTTAATCTTTTATCTTCTTATTATTGAATTTATTTTAATAGAAAAAGTATACACCATTGGATCAAACTAATAGAAAGCGACAACTTCAGAATTGTCAAACCGTACTCAAAAGAACAAGGGGTTAGTTAAATTGTTAGATGAGTTAATATTTTATTTTAATAATTTAGATTTAGTTTATTTATGAAATATTAAAATATAGTTACATCATATGTGCTTTTTTGTCTGAATTAATATAGGTGTTATATTTTGTGTATTTATAATTTTAAATGTACTAATATTTTTAATTATATATAGGGATATAATTGTAATAATATCAACAAAAAATAATAATATTATAATTATATATTTATATTATAATTAGATGTACTGATGTACTCAAAATTATAAATATACAAAAAATTTAACCATTAATATAAAAATGTGTTTCAAACAAAGTTTAAAAATATACTTCAAAAGAAAAACCTACCACGTAGGGAAGAGGAACACTCGCCCATCAAATCTAAATCAATTTTAAAATTTACTTTCCAGTAGCTAATAGTAAATATATATATATATATATATATATATATATATATAAAAGTGTCATTGGTTTAATATTTTTATTATGAATAAACTAAAATTGAAATTATTCTAAAAGGCATGAGGCTATATTTTATATGCCTTGAAAGATTTTGATTAGAGATGTTTATTGGCCTGATT
Organism: Delonix regia; assembly: GCA_037074485.1. Taxonomy (NCBI): domain Eukaryota; kingdom Viridiplantae; phylum Streptophyta; class Magnoliopsida; order Fabales; family Fabaceae; genus Delonix; species Delonix regia. The sequence continues at coordinate 5,315,514 of CM073454.1, read as the reverse complement.
GGCCTAATTATATCATGTTAGGTTAGATTGAATGAAAATAAAAATTTAGAAATTTTATTGAAACAAGTTTTGAGTTCATACAAGATCCATAATTATTATTATTATTAATGTATTATAATAAAATTTTAAAATATTAATTTTTAAAAAATTTTAATCATTTTTTATTTCAAATTATAATTTTTTTTAATGGTGACATCTTTAATATATTCACAATTTTAAATATATGTGTATACTTAGTTATAATATAAAAACATAATTGTAATAATATTAACTCAAAAAAAATAATATTATAATTATATCATTGCATTATAATAATATACATCACCAAAAGATTTTTTTTTTATTCATTTCAAATTTTGAATTTTCTTTTACATTTTCCTTAAAACAATTTTTTATTAATAAAAATTTTTATAATTTAAAAAATTTTTAAATACTAATATATTAACCTTACTTGAGCCAAGTTACCCAATTATTTGTGGGCTAAATCTCATATCTCTAAAATAAGACTCTGATATAATATTACACTAAATCTCGAGTCTTACAAAAATCAAATTCAAAGTTACCCGCGTTCACCCATAATCTTAACGCGGGATCTCTTCGTTATATATCTGAACATCAAGTCTTCCAGTCCCAAGTTGGGGCCTTCTAAAGCTGAGCTACCAAAACCATCATCCTTTTGACTGTCAATGAAGAAATTTGCCATGAACTCTTCAGAAATTTCCTACAAAAATGTTTTAGATTTGTTTTTCCCAATTAAAAAATATTATGTCAATTTTATTTGTAGAGGTATAACCATTATTTTCCCTCAACATTCTCATTCATTTTTTTTAATACAAAAGATAATCATACATTACTATATTATATTCCAATTTATTTCCATTCCCGATTTTCCTTGAACCCAAATCCTACAACCAAACAAGTCCTGAAATAAAACTTGTGAACCAAATAAATCTGTTAGTTATGCACAGTATACAACTAGAAATATCACAACTGAAAGTTCTCAGTATTAAAAGCTGTAGGGTCACACTTTCTATTTATTTCTATGAATATTATAAAATTATGGTGGAAAATTGTCCGGGCAGCACAGAAGAATCCAACCACACAGGCAAGTGCTACAAACTGGTTCATTAGTCTATTAACAAGGTTAATATCTGGGTAAAAACTTTTCTCAAGAACATAATATGTGAGACATACTGAAAATTTAGATTATTTACCATAGAAGATATTTGAGTCATTAAATTTTGATTCAATAATTTAAATATTAATAGATATTAAATAGGTTCTAATAATTTTTTAAAATTTGAATCATTAAATTTTCTTTCAACCGTATAAATTTTATCAATTCACTCTATTTAAATTATCAAATGCAAGGAATTCATTTTCCACATATGTAATATTGTATATATTTTTGGCATATTTAATTAATAAGTGTTAGAATCTCAACAATAGAAAATAAAGTCCTGAAATTTTAAATTTGTGTATAAAAATATTTAAGGAACGAATTTAAAATTAATTTAAACTTTACAAGACTACAAGAAATTAATTCATAACAAACAATAAAATTAATGGATTAAACTACTATGCTAATAAAATAAATGACGATATTAATCACAAGATTTTCAGAGTCAAAAGTTTGATTACATTATGGTTTTTCACTTTAATACGTGAGACATACTAAAAATTTAATTTTTTTTATAGATACTAGTGCGTTTACAATTTTGAGTGCTTTAATGTATTCAATTATAATGTAAAAATATAATTATAATATTATTAATCTAAATAATAATAATTTTATAATTATATCCTTATATTATAAATAGATGTACACAAAATTATCAGTGCACTGAATATTTTACTTTTCTTTTTATGTTCTAAGAGATTTGAATTATTAATTTTTTTTGAAAAATTTTGAGTCATTAAATTTTTATTTAATAATTTAAATATTAATAAATATTAAATATTTTTAATAATTTTTAAAATTTTAAATTATTTAATTTTTAATCAAACAACTGTCTTGACTTCATCAAATTTACTCTATTTGAATTCTCAAATATATGAAATCCATTTCCTACATATATAATATTGTATATATCTTTGGCATTTTTAATTAATGAGTCTTAGAATCTCAACACTTCAACTAAATTCTTGAAATTTTAAATTTGTCTATACAAAATATTTAAGGGACAAATTTGAGATTAATTTAAACTTTAAAATACTACATTTAAAAAATTTAAGGTTAAGGAATTGATTCATAACGGAAAATAAAATTAATGGATTAAACTACTATTTTAATAAATAAATAAATGAAATTAATCACAAGATTTTCAAAGTCAAAAGTATGATTACATGATTCTATCACTTTTAATAAAGCTGATTCATTGCACGATGATGTGGGCTCACATTCCAGAAGAAGCGTTAGAAAGTGGATCAAGACTAATCTATCATAACACGAAACAATCATGAAAAGTGCTTCCTTTGGAATATAGCATTATCTGAAATCAAACTACTAATTAAGTCTGCTAATTTAGTTTAATGATTAGTGATTAATTACTTTGCCACCTATTCTTCTCTATAATGAAATGTGTTAGCTGAATTTTTTTCTCCGTCAACGTTTTTCTTGATCAATATATTAGACAGAAGAAGAATTATTCCTCTATTTTTTTTATTTTTTTTTTCGATCGCTTTTATTTTGTTGGGTCACACTCACCTAGAAAAGGAAAAAGTTGGGGGCATTTGTGATAATCACTGGTGTTTTGTTAGATCTGGCACTATTAAAAATAAATGATAATATGATTTGTTTAAAAGTTAAACAAGCGTTTCAATGTTTACTTATCATGCATAGTAATAGTAATTTGTTTAAGAATTAAGATAAAAAAATATTAAATTCATATTTTATTTTTATAGTTTGTGATAATTTAATTTTTTTTTATCAATTATTCATGCCAAATTAAGTTCTCATTATTGTGTGTTGGATGTCAATATATTTGCATTTTAAAAATTCACAACATTTATGTAAAAAAATTAACATCATAATCAACTTAAAGATAGGAAACCTAACAAAAAAAAAAAAAAAAAAGCAGAGAGACCACTTAGAAATTATAATATTGGACAATTTTCTTAAAAGAAAAGTTGACCATTTATGCGAAGCGAAGAGATAATCATAACATTCTAGGCGTGGGAGAATCGTACCAGATATGTCATTTGAACAAAAAACGAAAAGGCATATTTTGTTCAATAACAAAAGAGGAAAAAAAATAGTTTTCTTTGTATTATTTATTATAAAATTATTATTTTAATCTATTAAAATTTTAAAAATGATTCCCAAAATATTACATTTCATGCTTTTTTTTTAAATGTCAAATTTAAACCACCTATTAAATCTTAAACTCTAACTTTGATAGACTAAATTTATTTTTTTTAAATATTGGAGATTAAATGTGACATTTTTTTTAATGAGAAGAGACCATTGGAAATTTTAATGATGAGAGATCAAAATAATAATTTTGTTATAAATAATAGATTGAAATTATATTTTACTAAAAAAAAAAAAATCCTTTCTTTGTTTACTTATTTCTCTAGCATATAACAGGCTGCATCACAATAGGGGGTAAGAAATTACATATTCAAACTGTGAACTACCTGTATTTCTCTTGAAAAATTTTGATGATGTTATATGCAATTTTACTTTTAAAGTATACACTTTAATTTAATTTTAAAATTCTTAAGTATAATAATTTTCATAAAAAATACATAAGAGAATTTAAGAAAGATAATTTTAAAAAAATTAAAATTAAAATGAGAGAAATCATAATATGTTTTAAAATTTTAATAAAAAATATGTGTAATTCGCTCTTCTCTGTAATGATATCTATATTTTCATTCTTTCACTGCATGTAGAGTAATACTGGAGTAGCAATTTTCAAGTAATTCTTCAATATATATTGCTATACATGCAGGGATCCTACAATACGGTCCTGCATTATAGATCCGTACCATTGAATGATCTAATAGTCCAGTAATTTTTTTCAAAAGAGATTTAATTTTTTATAATAATATATCTGGATGAAACCTATAACTGCGTAAAGAATAAGAGATCTACTAGAAATTCCTAATAACATATGCGTGTGTATATATATATACACACACACACGTACACTTGCACAAAATTTTACACAATTTGTGTGGTTTTGGCATAATCACAAATACGTAGGGTGCATGAAGCTGATAGTGTCTGCTTCGCCCCCACATTCTCATCAAGAGGCTACCTACACTTTCAGCGTGTGTGTCTCTCTTTTGCTCAGTGCTTTATGACTTCTCTTCCATTTTCGGTGACTTTGCTGATTTCTTCTTTTTACTACTGTTGCTTTCTCTTTTACTCTACCAACCATATGTGAGCTTTTTCATAGGATAATTCATAATATATTTATGTAACCACAACGGGATTTTCGGTTGTCGGTGGAGGGTAAGCAAGCAAGCATCCTATGACACATATCCGTTGGGTTGGGTGTTCTTTCTTCTCATCTCATTCCTTGTCTGCCATTTCCCTTGACTTTCGCCTCCAGCCTTTACCCATTTCAGCTGTTACTTCTTCACACCAGTAGTAATGGCGGGCAGATGAACCTCTCGATTGTTTCTCATTATCCTTTCTTACGTTGTTCCTTCTTCACACCTCTAACGTTGTTCAGGTACGAGCTTTGGCAATCTGGAACCTAATAATTGTTTGTCCTTATCTTTTACTATTGTTTTGTGGGTTCTCCTACATTTTCATGAATGCTCAGTCAATTGCTTGAGCATAGCATTTCATGACTTGGTATTGGTGATTCAAGATTTTCAGCTTTAAGCAAGTTTTTTACCCTTCTTTTCAAATGCAAAATCCATAGTCTGTACTCGGCAAATAATCTTCATAATTTCAAGAACCATAGTTTTAGTATCTGATGGTCAAAGATGCAGAGTAGTAGGAAATGCTGAGCCTTGAAGCAGCTATAAGACTCAAAAAAGCTTAAGCTCAAAATGAGACTCTCACACTAAGTCATGGATCATTTTAACTGAAAATTTAAGTTCAGAAAGGGATAATTTATAAATAGTTTTATAGTCTCTGATGTGTAAGAGTATAAAGTTTGTGTTACTTCAAGTTCTATATATTCATGTATCCACCACCATATATGATGTGTGTTTCTAGCCCACGTTGTCCTATTGAAAGGGTAACTTACAAAGGCTGAGCTTCCAAGAGGCTTTAAATGGTTGATAAAAATCTTGATGAGTTACTATTGATGAAATGAAGTGTTTTTCTATCTGTTCTTGAACAGTACTGAAAATCATGAACCAAAAACCATGGCTTTGGAAGAAAAGATCTATGGAGAAGACAATCTTTGCAGTGGACAGAGTTGCCAATCCTTCAAGAACCATCCAAGAAGAGGTACTGGAAAAACTTCACTGTATATATTTTAGGACAAAACTTAAAGCGTAGTTTTTAAGATGTTTGCTATAATATTCTTTAATAAAAAACAGGATATGTGATTATTGTTTATAACTCAGAACCATGTGGTTGATCTTTTCAGAAAGAGCTTCTCTTCATGTTGGTATTTTGATACCTTGAGTCACTGTCATTTAGTGACTTTTGCCAAAGTTTTGCTCTTTCATAATTTTTCTAATAGCATCATTTAAGAATGGTGAAAAAACTTCACTTGAATAGAGAGTTCTTGGATCTGATTAGTCAGTATTATATTTCAGGTACATAAATTTCCAACTAATAAAGAAGCTGGACTGGAGAAATCATCAAAAAGTTTAAATGAGAAGTTGGCATCTGTCCTCCTTGATTGTCATGATACAGACTGTTCATCGCCAAAACACGAGAACAAGTCCCAAGAGAAAATTAGAGGTAGCTTACTGTTACATGTTCATCTTTTCTTGCTCTTTTTATACCTCTCTTGGAGGCCATAGATTATTGACACTGACGCATGACACAACACAAACAAGAATACATCGAATTTTTTCAAAAAATATAAAATACAACACATGCGCGCATACATAAATGAAAATATCTTGCCAGTATCATCCCGTGTTTTACTTACCTTACTCAGAAGAAATATTAAATTATGTTATTCAACTTATTCATGTAAAGCAAAAAATCTTAAAAGAATTTTTTACTATCTCATCAACATGGAGTTTTAGTTTCCCATTATATATATATATATATATATATATATATATATATATTTATTTATATACTTCTGTCGTTTTTCCTTTGCTTTGAACCAGCTTCGTCCAAGCCATGTCTGAACCTGAAAAAAAAAATATTGTTATATGTTTGTATGTTTGTTGTCAGTGTGTCATGACAATGTCCAACAAACACACCTGAAAGTAGGTGTGTCCATTTTTTATAGTTGGGAGATTATTTCCTTCAGACATGTTTTCTGCACATGATGTTATTTCTCTACTTTGGACCTTCAATTTGGTTTATGATTCTAGATGATCAAATTAATAAATTTCTAATTAAAATCTAGGCGAGGATAAGGCAACAGAAGAAGCGGAATCCTTTGAAAAGGAAGTAGATGAAGATTTAAGTAAAGAAGCATCTGCTGAAAGGATGTCTGGTTCTTTTCCAAAGCCATCAGAAGAGCAGGAGAAGATTCAGAAAGAATTGGAAGAAAAGTTACGGGAAAATTGTATGAGGCTGACTGAATTAACGACTGAGAATTCAAGTCTAGCTAATGCCCTACTAGCCAAAGAGAAATCTATTGGAGAGCTGGTTAAGTATAAACGTCAGACAGATGCAGAATACAGTACACTATTGGATAGATAAGATTCCACAGTGAAGGAAAATGCTTTCCTCAAATATGAGTTTCACATGCTTGAGAAGGAGCTTGAAATTCGAAAAGAAGAGATGGATTACAGCCGTCAGTATGCAGATGCTTCACATAAACAATATCAAGAAACTGTTCAGAAAGTCTCAAAGTTAGAAGCTGAGTGTCAGAGACTCCGTCTTCTGGTGCAGAAGAGGTCACCTCAGCTTGCTATGATGAATATGAAGAATGAAGATGGAATGATGGGAAGAGAGACAAATATGAGAAGAAGAGGATCAAATCCTTCCAGAGATTTGATTTACAATAAGACTGCTAGAGGAAACTCTCCCGAAGTATCTGGCAAGAGCATTGGCTTGATGATCAAACGTTTACAGGATCTGGATGAGGAAAACAAGGCTCTCAAAAGCATTTTGGCCAAGAAGAACACTGAACTGGACTCTTCAAGAAATATGTATGCTCAAACAGCCACCAGATTATCACAAGCTGAGATTCTGCTTAGAAAGCTTTCTCAACATCACAAGTCCATGGAGCTAGCAAGGTGTTATCCTGCATCAAATGAGCTTTCTGTTATGTCGAAGTTTGACATTGCTAGTGATGATGAGGTTAGCTCTTCAGGATCCTGGGCTAATGCTCTTATTTCAGAACTTGAACATTTAAGAACTGGAGAGGCTAAAAATCAGAAGAATTTTAATGCCATTGAAGTTTCAGAGATGAGTTTACTGGATGATTTTACTGAGATGGAGAAGCGAGCTATAGTTTCTGTTGATCCACCTAAAAAAGGATACTGCTCTGATTTAACTGGTAGAGAACTAGTGCCACTTGAACAAGAAGTGGGCTTCAGTGAGAGGAAACAGGAGATGCACTTCAAATATGCAACTAATGAAAATTCATTTGACTGGCTTCAGATTGTTTTGAACGCTACCTTGGAGCAAAAGCGCATATCAAAACGAAGTCTTGAGGAACTCTTCGATGACATAAGAATTGTCTTGGGTTTTAGAAATCCCCCAACTTCCTGTAAATCTGATACAACTCAAAAGTCAACGGATCCTAATAGTTTCAGTGGCACTGTAAAGGAGATAAGCAACCGATGTTTCAATTCTAATTTGAGAAATTCAATCAGCAAAATTATCAAACTGATTGAAGGAATTGCCCCCATGTCATTTATCTGCAACAATTGCCCAGATGATTGCTTGGAGAAGAACCAGCTTTCCAAAATACCTCAATCACCAGCATCCAAAGATTACTTTGTTCATGTTTTCCAATGGAAGCTTTCAGACTTGAATCCTCTTCTCCATCGAATTGTTCATACCTGTAGAGATTTACTAACTGGAAAAGCTGATCTTGAAAAATTTGCCCAGGAAGTAGCATTTGCTTTGGACTGGAGCATTAATAACTATGTCACTACTACAAATTCTTCAATTGCAAGGGATAAGATCAAGAAGCATTTTAGCTGTCAAGAATCACAAAATGGAAATGAAAATCAAGTAAGCGTTGATGACAAGCCGTCACTCTGTTCACCCTTACTTGCCTTCCCAGATGATCAATGTGTGTTATTCAACATGAAGGATGATCATACTGCTCTCCAAGAAGAAAATAGAAAATTAAAAGATGAGCTGAGGAATGCAGAATCTGCAAAGAAAAGCTTGGAAGCAAAGCTTCTGTCAGTGACTGAGGAGAGTCAGAGTCTGATGGAACAACTCCAAGAAGCACAAAATACCATTCAAAGTTTACAGTCGGAACTGGAGACACAGAAGGAATCCAATGAAATAATTGAAGATCAGATTGAAAAACAGAAGCTGATAAATGAAGATCTCGATACTCAGCTTACAATATCCCATGTAAAGTTAAATGAAATCTTTCAGAAATTTTCATCTTTAGAAGTTGAGTTGGATGATAAGAAAAACTCCTGTGAAGAACTAGAAGCAACATGTCTGGAACTTCAACTCCAACTAGAAAGGTAATGCCTTTTTATTTTTTTTCTTACTCTTTCGTAATTATATTTTCTTTTCTAGATAACAATTTTGATTTTGAGAATATACAACTTAACAGTATAGCAAAGAAGGAATCTCCAACGCATGACAGACATGAAGTGGAAAACATACATCAAACTGTAAGTACTCTACATCTTGTTGAATACAAGATACAAATTTGAAACACTGATGCCATGCTTGATATATTGTATTGGGATCATAGACTCTGGTCGTAGCAATTTTATTGTTCTGTTTGTTCCAATGGCATAACATTAGTTGACATTTTCAATCTTACTTCTTTGTTCACTTGCGAAGCTGAACACTTCTGCTATTTAACAAAATTTTAAATCCGAATTGAAATAATTACAAAAAATTTCAGGGCTGGGAGATCACAACAACTTCATCAAAGTTGGTAGAGTGTCAAGAAACCATATTAAACCTTGGAAAACAAGTAAAGGCACTTGCTTCATCAAGTGACAGCGCACTTCTCGATAGTGTTCTCTTGAAAACCAGCAGTAGGGCCAACCTAGCTCACAAGAAGAACTTGATCAAGAGATCCTCTCTACGCAGTCAAATGCAAGCTGAGGATGATACTAAATCAGGGATCTTCAAGTCTTCCCAAATTGAAGAAAATAAAACAACAATAGATATTCAGAAGCCCCCTCTTGACCAATCTGACAACACTAATGCTCTAGAAGCTCCTAATAATATGATTAATGCGCCGGAAACAAATCTAGCTTCAGAGCAAAATGAAAGAAGCAATATTGCTACAGGTGCTCTGGCAATTGTGCCAAGTAAAAGACGAGGAGGCTTTGGTTTTCTGAGAAAGCTACTGCTAAGAAGGAAGAAAGGGAAAGGTAAAGGAACCCAGTCCTTAGCTAAAGCATGACTTTGGAAAGGCAAGAGAATAGGGAGAAATTCTTACATATATTTCTTGAATTAAGATAAATGCAAGGAGCCATTAAAAACTTATCAAATTGGGTGTATCAGTAGATTTTACCTCCTGAAATAAAAACACCATTTTTAATGAGTTTTTTTTACTCTTGACTTCTTGTATCTATCCTTCATGCAAGGGGTGTATCTAAGAGCTTTGAGCTGGGACTAGACCCAAGATTTGTCTTTAAAATGATGCTTGCCTCCCAGGTCAGGCCAATCAATTATTGTGTTTGAATTTAATGATTGATTGATTGATTTTATATGACTTGCTTTTAGATTTTCCTCTTTGATGATTGGGTTTGGAGATTATTAAAATTTCGACTTCAAACTCCAGTGTGTTAGTCATTTGATTGTGTATATATTGCTGGTGTACATACTGAGTTGTATTAAAGATATTTGAGATTAAACTATGGAATGGATTCTACATTTTGTCTATAGCATCTTCAAACTGATGAGTAGTCCTTAAGAGGAAAGAAATGGGAGACCAGAGTGTTTCACAAGATTCTCCACAAATCAAGAGCATTTGACTACCTTGTCATCCAAGATTATGTCATTCATATACTCAATCAAAACAATATGACCATGTTGCAAAATTAAAGCAAAAATAGTGTTTCAATGATACCGCTCAACAGGCAAATGAGGACTCATTAACACAAGCTGAGATGGTGATAACTGTAAGTTAACAATGATGATAATTATGATACAAAGGAAATTAATTCAAGTTTAAATAGGAAAGAATAATATAGCAATTAATACCGGAGGAGGGTTTTTTTTTTTTTTTATGGTATTTTATATTATAACAGATCAACAAATTTGAAAAATTCCCTAAAGAAACATCATGTATATATATAATTTTACGACTGACATTGATAGATGATAGATTTTGACTTCTAGACGAACATTGTACAGAGGAAGACAATGACATCCAGCGAAGAAGAATACGAAATTTAAGTAAAGGGATTCCTGTTATTTTCATAAAAACATTTTTCTTCAAAAGAAGTTTCCTTTATGCAAGACGAAGCACACGAGTTTATCAAGACATATTTTCTCTCAAGGCCACACTTAATTGGTCATGAAGTCAAGTATGCAAAAAGACAATTCATTTAAATCATTTGTCAGAAGAATCTTTTATCAATATAAGTTTGCTTTATAGTATATATTGAGCAAATTCTTCTAATCTGCTTCTTAGTCTATAAATACTCTGTTTAAAATTGTAGAGGACATCAAGACAAATATAACACTCGTATGACTTCTCTGCTCTCCAAAAAAATCCCTGTAATCTTGTCAGCTTTTAATCTTTTATTTAAAGACAAGCAATCTCTCTCCCTATATATATACACACACACACACACACACCAAATAAACAGTGGCCGTTTAAGTAACTTCACTACAACAGTGCTCTTATATTCTTACTAACTTGATGCTCTATAACTATCCCCATACTCTGTTAAAGTTCTTGCCTAAATTCCTACAACTGACACAGAAATTTAGAAAGATTAATCCTTTCTCTACCTTCCTTGGAGACATCAATAGCAGGGACCATATGACCATATGTATTTGAAAACTCATTACAATTTAATCTTTAAGTGTTGTCACATTCAACAGAAATAATTTTACAGCGGTCAACTTTTGGCCATGGCATAATCCTTCATTTCTAGCTATGCATCTTCAAAGCACTTTGCAAGAAACTGTGGATCTGGAATGATGTCTTTGGCTACCTGGACTTGCATGTCAGCCCTTCCAGCATAGCATACCATGGTCAAGAGGAGGGCCTGAATTACCAACCATTCATCATTAACATCAAGAGCACAAAACCATAAACCTAATATTATACTCAAAGTTAGGCATGCAATGAAAATTAATAGAGTTTAGAGGCTGTACATGAGGCACAGCAGAAGGATTTGCCCTCAAGAAAGTTACAGGGTTGCCTCCAATCATAATCTCCTCTTGCGGGCCAACCACATTTGCTATTGCGAAGGTAGTGTTACATGCAATCCTGTAACTTAGCAAGCTAGCGAACTGCAATATACATGACATCAGCATTACTTTTACAGGATACAAATGGTAGTTGGAGACTTTAACTTTTTCACATTTTCATACCATTTGATCATTATTTAACTAGATGGACAGAAGAAACTTGCATCTAAGTTTTTGTGGGACAGGGGTGGGGAATTATTAGGTAAACTCTAAACCACTATAAAAGATAGGTAGATCAAAACAATCATAAATGAACATACAAGCATGTCACGCACATTCTAGTGAGAACCATTCTTAACATGCTTATTTGTGTGTTTTAATATGACTCTCTCTAGGGGGAGAAACTGCAAATTTGCTCCAAAAGTTGACATAACGAAATCTCCAATTCTGTAAGAGAAGGAGGCCTCCAACCACTGCTTCTTTCTGTCAATCATTGCCTTAGCTCTCTTCAAATATTCTGAAGGATCGGAACAGCTACTTCTACGATATGATACTGGAAGCAAAATCATGCCAAATTTATTACCCCACTTTGTTCCTGAATTGCTTCTCATCATACTGGATAAATCCTGATCAATATAAATATGTGTATATATATATATATATATATATATATATACACACATTTATCCAACCTTAACGTTATATTCTAAGCAACACTTGAACTATCAATATAGTAGAAAGCATGGACAAAGCAAACTAAAGTCAGGAAGAGTAGACCTGCAAGCCTTGCTGTGGTCTTAAACTAACCATAGCTAATCCTGTTATGCGAAGCCCATCTTGCAGCCCTAACAAGAAGGAAAAAAAATATATATATATATATATATTGTGACTATGTGCCACATGCCTTTGTATACATTGCTAGAAAGAGGGTGAATTCTTTGGTGCCATTAGCTTTTTGAAGGCATCAATGCTTGTATACGCGGTGCATATAGGTAATGCCAACTCAACACTGGTTGGAAGAGGCTGATGACTGTTCATAAAATGTTAAAATTGAAATAGACCCCAAAATTTTTTTATATTTATAATTTAGTCCCAGAAACTTTTTAAATTTATTTCTCAACTTTCCCACTATGTATAAAATTTGCTATTTTGACCATACACTTTATTCATTTTATGATAAACCCAAAATCCTTCGCTTTCTCGTAATCTGTTGGTTTCTCTTTCTTGTTAAACAAATGAAAGTGTAAGCAATTTTTTTGGCTTTAGGATTAGCAGGTCTATCTCATCATTTCAACACACCCTCTTAAAGAAATCATCGTGCTGCTCGAAGTGGAAAGCAAAGGATTTTGGGTTTATTATGAAATAAATAAAGTGTATGGTCAAATAATAAATTTTTACAAATAGTGGGAAAGTTGAGAAAAAAGTTTAAAACGCTTTGAGACTAAATTATAAATATGAAAAAACATTGGGGTCTATTTTCAATTTTAACATTTTATTATACAGTGATCACCCTCTTTCAATCAATCCTGGATTGGCTACAAGGCATTGGTGCCTTCAAAAACTAATGACACCAAAGAATTCAGCTAGAAAGAGTCGCCATGTACAAATGACTTTTACCATTTGATGCTCGAAAATCAAGGTATCTTGATAGTCCAGAGGATATAATTGCAAACAGAACATCATTTATGGCCTGCAAAATAACATAAATCAACATATCACAAGCATGAAAAAATGTTTTCAAAGTTATAATTACATATTTGTCTTTACATTTTGTATATAAGGATGGGAGGTGAAAAACTCTACATCACACATTCTCAGTTCCATTGTTTGCAAACAAGTAAAGAAGAACAGGGTTTCCTTCCTCTTATAAGATAATTTAATCAGTGATTGTTCTTTAAAGGAGAGTCTCAGGCCATAGTACATTGCAACACTTTGGAATATGTGATGAATATAAGTTTATATCTTGTCTAATATTATGATCAAGATCAGGTGTTGAGGACACTATGGCCTAAATATTGAGTAATGCAACATGAGCAACTATTTTTCTTCAAAACCTTCATAAAGTATAAGTGAAATGAGATTATATCCAACTTCAATTGTGTCTGCCAAAAAAAGAGCTAAAGTGAGGCCAGTTGAACTTAGATGAAGCCTCAAGTAATAGTTGTAAGTGTTGTACAAGTTCATGGGATTATGAGATCAAATTTATAGTCAAGTTGAACCCAAAATTGGTCTTGAGATTTGTAAGACCTAGCAAATAAGGAAATTATTTAGAATAATATGAAATGACATAGCTCCTTTGGAACTGACAAGACATATTGTAAGAGTAAATGCAAAAGCATTATGTTTCTAAAACCTTTCATTGGGAAAGTTCTTTTCCAAATAAATTAACTAAAACCTATTTCTAATATATAGATTTTTTCTAGGTGAAATATATTCAAGTGTTTCAATGTTAGGAAGTAATATAATGTGTTTCTATTTCACAGAACTGGATAATCTCACTTTGCTTGATTTATAAATGTATCAACTCAATATAGTACCAACTATATTTTTATAATAATATTTAATGTCATACCTATCATGAAATATTAAATAAATAAAGATTTTATGTTATGATATTTTATACTCAACTATCTTTGTGCTTTGGACTCAGTTTGAAACATTTCTCTCAAAAATTGTTCTGATATGGGTATGTTAAAATTATATCTTAAATTTGGCAAAAATAATTTGTGGTGAAAATTATATAAAGGTCTCTTTTAACAATATGAATAATATAATAATTGATAGAGTATTTGATAATGATTTTGAAATTGTGTTGTACACATGTATAAGATGTCACTGGTACACTCACATATAAAATACTTTATAAGCTAAATGGACTCTATTTTGCACTCAGAAATTCAGTGAACACTTTTTTGGGTTTTTGACCACCAGGCTGTCATCGGGGCATTAAATTCCCCAAAAGCTGCACCACCAATTTAATTCCTTAAAATTCATTTTTGAAAATTTTTAAAAACTTTTATATATATATATATATATATATATATATATATTTAATGAATTGCCGGCTATATAAGCCCATACTCGTTTTTTTTTTTTTTGGTGTGGTTAATTTGACATGCGTTTGTTTTTATTTTCCTGTTTTATCCGTCACAAGTTGTACGAGTCTGCAAACCGTTGGTATTAACGTTAATTTAGTATTTTACAAATTTATAATAGTAAAATAATCTTTTATAAATTCTAAAATTATTATAAAAAAGTAATCACTCTCCTGCACAATGTCAAAACGAAGGGATTTGATCATGTGACTCTATGATTTTTAAGAAATTATTTTAACACTATACATTAATAAAAAATCAAATTAATACTAATACAAAAAATAAAGGACCAAACTGAATATGGTCTCTATTTGTAGCTTTCCAATTTATATATACACTCAAATTACAAACTTCAACTTGGTCAGCGCCCGCACCGTTAACAAATAATTCTGACATCTCATATTTTTTGATAATATATATTTTTAGTTGACTTGATATTATTTCCCCACTTCCATTTTTTTAATCTACATTGTACGAATTAAAGTGAGGGAAAATTTTACTTTTGGGCCCCATTGTTTTAGTTAATTTTAATTTAATCTCTATAACTTAAAACTTTATAATTATGTCCAATTTACAAATATTATGATGTAGCCCCTAAAGTTATGTAAGTATTTGTTGATACAACAAATTATATATTATCTTAATACTTTAAATATGTAAGATTTACACTAACAATAGAACTAAAATAAGTAATGAAGCAAAATTAACATACAAATATGACAAAAATATAATAATAGTGAGTAAATTGTAAATCATTTAAATTATAAGGACTTGATTAAAAAATTACAAAGTCTAAGGACTACAGTAAAAATGAAATAAAACTACAAGAAATTAAAATATAACTTTCCTTTAAAGCAATTATAATATGAATGCACAAAAAATTTTCCCCTTTCCGTTAAATACAAAAGCTCTATTATCTAAAACTGCCTAATGACAAAATATGAAGAGATTTTATGATGACATATGTACATACATGTTTCAAGATGAGTTTAATTTATGGATCAAACTGTTTAACTCACCAAATGATAAGTTAGGTTGTAATTTTAAGTTCATTTAATATAGGTAAGTTGAATTAATCCAGTTCACTTAACTCAGGGGTGAGTTGGGCCATTTCAGTAGGTTGTTGGATTGACTTGAGTTTTGTAGA
Source organism: Delonix regia (assembly GCA_037074485.1). Classification (NCBI taxonomy): domain Eukaryota; kingdom Viridiplantae; phylum Streptophyta; class Magnoliopsida; order Fabales; family Fabaceae; genus Delonix; species Delonix regia. Next base: position 5,299,646 of record CM073454.1, on the reverse strand, counting down.
TTTTTTTATAAAAGGTTTAATATTAAGTAATTTTTATCCTTATTTTGTCTTTAAATGTTCAATATTTGATCCAATATAAAAACATAATTGAATTTTTAGTATGGGTGTTAAAGATAATGATCACCCAATATAGATATTAAAATGACATAAAATTATTTTATAACTATTGGTTACAATATACAATATAACTAGAAGTCATATGAGAGGGCCATAGTTATTTTGAAATCTAGAAGATTATAAAAAATTTCATCAAGATTTTGTTATTGTAATATATTTTATAATGACAATTTATGTTGTTCATAATAATTTTATCTTACTTAACTTTTCACATACTATTCATATAAGAAATTGATTAATTGTCAAAAATTTTTATGTGATAAAAGAATATGTCAATTGCAACTCCTTACTGTAATAAATATTTATATGTAACACTTGAAAAAAAGTATCTTAATTGTATATTTATGAAACATGTATTAAGAAAAAGTCTGTTTTTGTTACTTATTTATAAGCTGTTCAATTTCTTATATTAGATTTGTTTGAAAGAAAGCGAGTAATATTCTCTTTGATTTGTTGCAAGCAATATGTAATGATATACAATTAAACACCAACACACACAATCACCAATGTAGGTTTATTATTGTCATTTTAGGGTGTCATGTAAAGTCCAATGCCTTCATAGGTATATCTTACAAACATCTATGGTTTTAATTAACATTAAAGTTGTCATGTGAAACCAACATTTTTATGAGCACTTAATGAGACATTGGTATTGTTGTGTGAGGTCTTACACCTTCATGAGCACCTAATGATTCACCAATGGGACCATGTGAGATCTAACAACTTCATAGGCATATCCCAATACTGGTCGCATATGTTTAAATTAAACTTGGGGTTTCAACTGCCCATATTCTATTATGCGTGTTTTTGTTTTTCTAAAGAAATAAAATTGGGTTTCAAGGACTTATGTCCAATTAATGTTTTTTTACCAAAAAAGTTAAATTTAAGACAACAAGTGTGTTTTTGGTAAAATTCCTTTTGTCAATTTCTTTTATAAACATTTATGATTTTTTTTTAACATTAGTGCTGTCGTGTGAGATCAACGTCTTCTAGAACATCTAATGATTCACCCGTGGAGCCATATGAGATCTAATGACTTCGTAGGCATATCCCAAAATTGGTCACACGTGTGTGAAAAAAATTTGGGATTCTAGCCGCCCATATCCTATTATGCACATTTTAAAAATAAAGTTAAGTTTCAAGGACCCATGTTTAATCAATCTTTTTACAAAAAATTTAAATTAATGTAAATAAAATTGTTTGGTAAAATTCCTTTCGTCAAACTCTTATTTTGTTTTATTTTCACATTTTTGCCATTTTTAAATTCAACCTAAGCAATTTTAAAAACAAATAAAAAGTTTCTTTCCATGAATATTTTCAAATAAAATATTGAGTTCAAGTCTCATTGTGTTTCCAAAGTTCATTTCATTTATAATTCAAAAAAATCAAAAACAAATATTCATATTTTTTTCATATATATTACAATGTAAATACTAATAAGTCATGTTTTCCAAATTCAAGAAAATTCACGTGAAGAGAGTAAAGAGGTAAGATTAAGTCAATTTCATAAATTAAAATTCATTAAGAAATTTTTACATCGTTTTATTTGCGAAAATTGGTTCGATCTTAACTATCTTTATTCTCTTCACAAAAATAAAAAATACCAACCCATTGACATGTCTTTCTAGACAAACTAATCGAATTTTGATTCTTATTATAAGGTATGAAAGTCCTAAGCTCTCAACCTAGGTCAAATTCGCATGTTGTAAATATTCATTTTTCTATTTATGTTTATTTTATTTTATTTTTCTCTATTATTTTTGTGCCCGTTTAATGTGGGCAATTTTAAATAAATTTAAGGCAGTATTTTCTACTTTGCTTAACTAATTTAGGGTCACCGTCTTCATCGATGGATGTTTTGGGGTGCTTAACATCTTTCCCCATTTAAACAAACTCTTGAACTCATCTCTAGTTTTTACAAATCACCTTTTGTTTTTATTTAGTTTTCCAAAATTTCTCATTTAAAAATTTTAGTGGCGACACCTATGAATTGGTTGTCAAATTTGTTTTTGGGAATTAATTAACAACTCTTTTTCACTTTTCCCTCGGGAGTCAGTTATGACAATTTTCTTTTTAAAACCTTGGCCAGCATTATGTGCCCTTTTCATTTCATAGCCTTGGCCAGCATTAGGCATCTTCTTCATTTCAAAGTCCTGGCCAGCATCAAATGTGAGTGAGTGTGACTGAAAGTCTAGTTCTATCAAATTTGAAAAGGTTCAAATTGAAAATATTAACTTTCACATAAAATAAAATTCCAATCCAATATGATCAAAAAAAGTAAATGATGGTGCATAGCAAACATTTCCAACCTTCAATGCAGACTGCCCATTCATCACAGTAAAAGGGAAAATGAAAAATAAATTAAAAATTGATCCACCCAAATTGACTGTAATAGTGGTCTAGGCTTATAAATATTGCAATAAAAAGAAAGAAAAGAAAAATGATATCCCTAGCATTTGAATGGCTAGACACTCTCAATGTTGTCAAATACCATACACATGTTTGTGATGAGATATTTAATTATTTTCAATTGTGTTAATTAAGATGAAGAGCTTATTACTGCATCGATTTTAAATTATTAACTATTAAGTGATTTCACACTTAATTCCTAATTTATCAATAAACAACTATACCCTAAGGTTAATTTGATCTTGTGGCCTCAGTTTAATATCGATTGTTTAGGAATTAGGATTAGCGCTCAACATTAAATCAGAATTTACAATTTTTAATTAAGGTGTAATTATATTTTTCTTAGTATCACACTTCAAATACAAGAAAATTTGATAGATAAGACTAATCTTTAATCAGTCAATCTGAAAAGGGAATAACAATGATCAACTCATGAAGCTTCTGGATAACCCACTTACAAATAAACCCAAAAAGAAAATTAAAAAGAAAGGAGCAATATGCTTAATTTATATATTTTCATGTCAATTGTGAAAAAAAGTGCTAAGAATTCTCAAGTACACTGAAGTTTGGACATAGAAAATAATGAAAAAGGTTTCAGTATCGTATACACCTCAAGAATTTGTAAATCAGGCTAAATGTATCACCAATTGAATCTTGAACCTTTTGGGATGTTTGTGTTTAGATGAGAAAAACAAAGTGACAACAAAATGTGAAACAAAGAAGTAGAAACCTATTGAAACAAAGAGATATTGTAAGATTTTCCACTTTTGACTCACTTTTCTTCTATTTTAAATAGAAATAAATTCTTATATATTTACATAGCAATCTAACCCTTTGGAAGTGCACAAACATAAGAAAATAGAAGGGAATTCATAACAAATACAAATGCAGAAATAGAATTAGATAGGACCAAACAAAAAGACATTCATTGGTAAGAATCATTATTGTACTCCCACAATAGTGAGAGATTGAGTATTATTCTATTTGACAGTGTATCTAGAGGGGAGGGATGAATAGGTGCACTTAAAATTTTAAACAAAAATTTTGTTTTGAAAATTTTAGTTAACTGAAAAATTTACAATCAACTGTAATTCACAATAATCAGTTGATTGAAATAAAATACGATCAACTGAGTTTTTCAGTAAGACGTACAATTTCCCAGAAGATAAGAAAGAATAAAAGAGTTAATTGAAAATATCTTTGGACAGATATAAAATGCAATAACCAGTTAACTGTAATAAATTTAAATTGACTGATCCTTTTAGTTTGTGAGTTCGTAATGACAGCAAAAAGGATGATTAACTATAAGTATTTCAGTGACATGATTTTCTTGAAAATAGCCTATGGAAGAAGGAATCAGTCAACTATAAAATTTTAAGTTAACTGAAAAATATACTGAAAGATAAAGATTAGAGTTCGGCCAATCACAGTACCTACTTCTAATCCCCTTGTCTTCACCAAGAGATTTTCCACTAAGAAGAGTTTTCTTACACTTTTACAAGGAGTTTTCACGTGCTAACTCCAAACACAAGGTTTTCTAACTTAACCTCAAACTTTACAATAACCATCTTCTCTACTTAAGACAGAGGTATACCAATCAGCAAAGAAAAGTTTTATAAACCACACACAACTGGATTTTCTTTTAACAACTCAAATTTGCTTATGAAAAAGCAGATAAACCAGAGACTACGCACTAAGAAAACAAAATAAAAATAATGTTACAAAATGCTTCTTTCTTTCAACACTTTCTCGTTTCTGTTTCATTGTTCTCTATCTTTGAAGGTAGAAGCTTCACAGTATTTATAGCTTTTTTAGAAAGAGATGTTGGTGAGCATTTATTACAGAAGATATTGATGAAGAGAGACAGATTTCGTTGCTTCCTCTTTGACTGCCATGATGTACAATTTTTGGTTCTAATGGCACGATGGATCCAAGTTTTGTTAAGGTGCCATTAATGGTTGCTGCTGACAGTACTTCTAAGAGGCAAGAAGGAGGCGCAGGAAGAGTGTGGCAAGGAAGTTTAGAGAACTCTGATGACTTTCACTTCACAACAGCTTTTGTACTTTGGATGAATTGTTTTCTACTTGTGGGCTGAGATGGGCTGAGTTTAAAGTGTTGTAGATTTGTTTTTCTAATGTGCACTAGGCCTTTCTTCTTCATTTGATTTGTCATCCATCAAACATGGGCTTTGGGTCATTTCATGTTTTGGGCCAACACTACTTTTATTGGAAGAATATATAATTCTTGCTTATAATTTAGGATTTATATAAGTTAATCATGATTTAAACTAAGTTATGTATTAAGCTAGAAAATATTATATGACAAGACATAAGTTCTATGTTGCCAAGTATGCATGCTTTCCAATAAATATAGAGAAACATGTCTAAGTTTACTTAGAAAGTTTATAGATAGTTTATAAATAATTCCCTTATGACATATGGAAGAAATAATTACCTGAATAAGCAGACACCCTATTTATTGTTGTCACAAAAATGCATTTTCTTCTTATGTTCCTAGGAAGTGTGGTGACCCTACCAGTTTGTTCATTGATTTCAACTTAGGTACTTGCAGTGAATACGCATAAACACAATTAACTAGCACGAATAATAGAAGTATCCAAAGCAAACACAATTGTGAAGATTCAATGATGCCGTTAACTAAAATAACTTTATTCATAAAGTTCACAATTTCATTTTAAGATCTCTTCATAATATTGGTAACAAATGAAGAATAGGCATAGTTCAGCACATTTAATTCATAAAACACAATTTCACTTTGAACTAAAATCATGATCGTAAAATAAATCATGTTTATGGAAAGAGATAGCAGTATTGGTTAATTAAGATATTAGAATATTAAACTAATGAGATAGAGTGCTAGAACTAGAATTAAAATAGTTGTGAGCTATATGGATCAAGGAAGCATAGGATTAAAACTGAGACTTACAAAGCCTTAGCATATCCAGAAACATGATTTTCTCACCCATCTACAATTATGATTAGTTCATAAAATCACTAGATAGGAGTTTACATGCAATGTTTGAGGTGAAGAAATATCTCACTAACATTATAAAATAGTCTCAAGAAATTCAGTCTTCTGGTTCTTGAAGCACAACCAGTAGTGTTTAAGAAAGTATCCTCAGTTAGATAAATTCCTAGCCTTATATATCCTAAAATATTTATTTGAACATAAAAAGCCCTACCAACAAAAGACCTTTTTTTCCTTTTGAAAAAAAAAACTGAAACCATGAACATGCATAAGTCTCAGCCACATAATGCATATCCATATCATCCTTGTCTCTATGTTTAAGATCCTCAAATTTCCTTAAAAAGAAAAAGAATCCAAAATACATACAACTAAAATTTCTAATATTCATATTTTGTACTCATTCTTTTCATAAGTTCATCAAAATTTTAAAGTAAACTTAGCAATATATTTGAGAATGAAAGAAGTGGAAGGAAGGAGTCAAAGTAGGCAGTACACGTTATTTATGTTTGAAAACATAGACAATTTCCATGCCTTCCTCTTCACTAAAAGTTTGCCATTGTTGTTACTAAAAGTGGCACCTAAACTCTCTTATCTAAGTAATTCCATAGATTGAAGCTTGAGTTCCTCTCATATTGAATTTTTCTATTATTTTTTCACATCAGAAAATAAGAAGACAGTACTACAGCTAGCTACTAATAATGTTTATCCTCAATTGAATGGGATGTGAAGATATGTGAACATGTTCTAATCAGGAAGGATCTGTGTAAACATAATATAAAAACCAATAGTAAATGTTATTATGATCCAATATTCCACCACAGTATATAACTTTAGTTGTTCTTTGAAATTACAAATATCAATTAAAAAAACTACAACACATGCAGTCAGGGATAACAAAATAAACATAGACTTAATCTTAATTGGTCAATTTCAAGCTAGAAATAGAATTATAATGCCAATTAATTTAAAGAGATTCAGAAAATCATAACTAACTTCAATTCTATATATTTATTCAAAATAGATCAACGTACCTGAATTCTCACCTAAAAAAATGGCAACACACATATAAGTAAAAGTTGAATTCATGGGACTCATCAATTAAAGAAGAAAACAAATGAGAGGAAAGGAAAAAGTAAAAAGAGTCTAAAATAGGTAATTATAGTTGGGTTTTCTAGCCTAAATATGTCATGAAACATGTACAAGATCTGTGCTCTTTTTTTGAACCCCTATAATTCGAAACATTTAAAAAAAATAGTTAAAATTTGGACTTTTCCCTAAAACTCCAAAAAAAAATATATGTAGAAATAGAGCACCACGTATTCACATTCTGGACGTAATAAAAGTTATCGAAAGATGGCCAAGAAATTAATGAAACTAACAAAACTTCGAAGCAAATCATTGCACTATATAATATGTATAATTTCATCGCAATATTATCTAATATAACTCCATCAAGGAACGAAGCTGAATCAGCCATTTACACCCCTCAGAGAAATGAAATCATGAAGAAACTAGGAACAAAAGAAAATGAACTGAGACTTACCTGACGAGAAAGAGGGGGGGACCCTGCACAATAGAGGACAATTTGCAGAAAAGAAATCTAGTTTCTCACTGGCACTAGAAATTGATGCTAATTAAGGGAGGGTTCAGGGATCGACCGAAATCATGAAGACGAAATCAGCCATCACTACAAGAAAAAACCAAAATAAAAATGGATAGAATATGTGTTTAAATCCAATAAATCTCATGTCTAAATCAATCTGAGATGGAATTTGACATTAACTAAGTTCTGTACCGTATACTTTGGTTTCTAAATAATCAAACATGAAATTATGTATTCCGTCTAAAAAATGACACAAAAAAAATCTTCGATTCTAAAAAGTTTTGTATCAATACAAACACCAAAGTCATATCTATTATTAATAATTTAAAGAAAGAGACGAAATTAATCCATCTCAAAAGTTGTGTTAGAAATTTAGATATTGAATATTTTTCATCTCACAAAGAATAGTTGAAACAGTATATTCCATATCAGATTCGACGTATAAATAATAGATACATAATTGTATCTGTCTTAGATTGGCAATAAGATTGTTTTCATTTGCTATATGATTTCATCTCTAAAATATTGATGTCAATTTATTTCGTCTCATATTGACAATGGAAATTTTGTCATTTCGCATATGATTCTATGCCAAAATGTTTGATATGGAATCATTACATCTTATATGGACAAATCGAAATATTTTATTTTGGTGTCTAATTCTTTATCTAAATTGTAATTTGTATGCTTGACCCACTAATCCCTTTCACTTCTATCTTGTGCATATTTCAATCCTATAAACAAATATCAATAATAATCAAGTAATGCAATACAAAATTAACAATAGTATTTTATAGTATTATCAGTAAGACAACAATATAAAAGTTTAAAATTGTTATTAGTGGCACAGTAATAGTATCAATACTATTACAATAAAAAAATCAACTGTCTTCCTCCTAATAAGCCTCCTCATCCTCCAAGTGCTTCAAATGCTTGTTTTGTTATGAGTGGTGACAATATTTGATCACTAGGGTTTAAGATGTCAAACTTTTATTCTAATAATTTCATCCTTTCAATCATCATTGCAAATTGTTTATTATTGTGCTGCAACTGAATAATAAATTTTGAAACTATGATTGAAATAGTCATAAATTTCACTAAGTTGCCTATTAAATTAGAGTAAAATAAGAATCGCAACAAGAAAAGTAATAATTTAATATATTTTTATTTGGGCAGTGAATGATTTGAATTTGCTGAGAGAAGAAGAGAAGAAGGAATGAAGGTCGTTGCATTGCTTTGTAATTACTAATGCGGACAGCCCCATTTGCCCTCAACAGCTATCTTCACCTCTTTTGGCCTCTTTTTCTTTCACTCTCACTCCCCCCCCCCCCCCCCCCTCTCTCTCTCTGTGAATGTTTTCACTTTTTAGCATTATCGTCTCACCTATTCTTCCATCTTCCGCATCCACGCAGTGTGTGAGATACAGTGTATTGTATTTTACTGTAATTACATCAAATTTATGTGTAGAATAAATCTTCTTGATGTTTGATATATATATAGTTGATAATTTCTCCAATATTCTTCGTTTATGTCTATTAATTTTATTCTTGCATGTGGCATTATATTCCCCATCTCTTACTCATAGTTGTCCCTTTTATTAAAACAACAGTACTTTACTGAGTTAAGAAAAATTAATCTTTTAAAATTTTATGAATATAATTCATTGAGTTACGTATCAAGAAGAATCACCTTGCTTCACAATCTTTTGCAATTCCCAAGCCTTCTCTGACAAGTGACAACAATGCAACATTTAAGGAGGATCAATGACACACTGAAATGACTCTAAAAACAAAATCTGGGCTAAAATAAATATTTTTAACACTTTTTTTGTACTACTCAAATAGCTCAAATTTCCCCATTAAAAGATGACAGTCCACTATTATAATAAAGGTATATCATAATAATTAGAATGGTGAGTGAATCTACTTTATTATTGATCCACATCAAAATTAACGCTGAACTTTGTGTTGAGCAAAGACCAACAGATATACGTATGAAAATAGGAAGCAAAAGACTCAGTCAACTATTTTAAAAAAGACACAAACTTTCTAAAAATAACATCAACGCTAATATACTAACTTGTAGGCTTTGATGAGTGTTAACAAAACTAAGAAAGCATGTCTTAACGAGAAGTTAACAGAGTGAGAGAAGCATCCACGTCAGATTCCATAAAAATGAAAGAGCACATCTTATGCAAAGGTCAAAGTCAGATTAATTGGTTCGGTCTATGTGATTATGGTGATGCAATATAAGCAAACTATTATATTGTTCTAATTTTCTTCATTGGCGGATTCCTTCACTATCTCCAACTCTTAATCATTATTGTAAAAATATTAAATAAAAAAAATTTGAATAAATTGTGTAACACACTGTAGGATTCATTATCGTAAAAATATTTTGGAGAAATTGAACTTATCTACCCTAGACTTTAAATCTAATTGCAATATCCGTCTTTTTGAAAAAAAAAAAAAAACAATTGATCACTAATCTATTAGTCCCATTATAATAATCCCTTCAATTGTTAAAAAATTGTTTACTCTATCTGATCTCACATGTAACACACGTGCATATTAAAGTTGTCAAATGAATGAAAAAATTACTCTTTTTCCATATCATTTTACCGCTTGTTTTGAATTCTCTCATATATCTAATTTCAACCCTAATTCAACGTTTTGAAAAATAATAATTCAAATTGAGAAATCAAAATCTCACAATCTGTATATGGAACTTGAATGCGCAACCCATCTTCTAGTTATAATTGCACAACTTTCAATACCTGTCATTCCACTAATGGGTTCAGCCACTTCTAAAGAATTCGCACATGTATGTGTGAGATAAACAAGGCGTATAAGAAAAGTATATGGGTAATTTTGTCATTTGGGATGATCTAGCAACTCCAATAAACACATGCACTGTACATATAATCTTAAGAACTAGAACTAACAAAATTTTTTAGGTCAATGTTACGAGGCTAAGGGCACGTTTGCTTCCAAGAATTAGAAGGATGGAAAAAGGATCATATAGCAAGTGTTCAGAAAGAAGTTTCATCTTTACTTTTACTTGACTATAGCAAAAATGAAAGTTGGAATTAAAATCCATGAGCTATTATAAGACCCCGTTTTGATATTAGCCTCACTTTGAAACTATTAGTTAGTGGCTTATATGTTAGCCAGCAATTGTCAAGAGTAAGACAGTACTTGATATGTACCATTTTATAATTTCCAAGAACCTTGAGTTGATGGAGTTTATAATGTTTTTCAATAAATATTTAAAGCATATATATGCAAACAATATTCATGAAATCGTACCTATAGTAAATTTACAATGTTTTCAAATAAAATTTATGGATACATTTATTATAAACTCTTCTTGGGTTTCGGTGATGAAAATCCCCAATAGAAGTGCTGTTATATCCACAGGGGAGACTCATACCACCCAAAGCAACCATCATATATATTAGCTCTTTAGAATTAAATTCAAGTTTAAATCTTTAAAATTTAGCCAAGCTAAGCAAATTGAAAACCCTAATTACAAAACAAAACAAAAAAATCCTCACTCAAAATACAGTCAGGAAAATCGCTATATACCATATTTTCTATCACATAAGGTATTGCAATTTGTATCTCTGATTTAAACTCTGAACTTGCTGTTGACTGTTATAATTCCTACATGGCATCAATGACAACTTCAAAAATTATTAGAAACAGAGTTGTGAAAGAACGATTATAGAAAAAATAAATAAAAAAATAGAACTAATAATAAGAAAGAGTACAAGTGACAGACTTACTGTCATCTCTCAAGAGGCACCTTTACTTGGTGACAAGATTGTTAAATTCATGAGTTTAAATAAAATTATTTTAGGAAGGTAAACTCGTAATGTAGAATCATAAGAGTTTACTTATAATAAAAAATAATTATTAAAATATGCAATTACATGGTTAAAATTAATATTTTTAAATTTAGACTAATAACTAAAATTACTTAATGCAATGATTAATAGTTTATTAGTTTTATTATAGTTGAATAAGTGATAATTAAATATAGATATTTTTTAAAATTTTATGTATTTAAATCTAAATATAATAACTACTAATAATCAAATGCTAGTAATTTTAAATTTGAATTAAAATAATTTATAAAGTAATAAATATAATTATTAAATATTACTTTGTCAAAACAAGTCAAAAGATAATAATAGATAACTTTTCAAGTCATGACTAATGAAAAATTAAAAATAAAATTTCTATAAAAAAAACCAATAATAAATATATATAATACATTACAAATTATAAACATGAATTTCTTATTGGTTATATGGTAATAGGCAATGAAGTTATTGGGTTCAAGTATAAAGAGATGTAATTTTTGAAATTAAAAAAATGAAGTGCAAATATATATAATACAACCCATATATATACTGAAAAACAACGTTGACTAAGTGGAGAAGAGCGGTTTTGCTTTCTTACCCAAAAATACAAACTCATCAAGTTAATTGAGTTGACTCGTGAATTTGACAACACTGCTTGGTGAAGCCTTTCTTTAGCATACTAAGAAGAACATATGCTCCTATGCTTTTGTTCCATCTTGTCGTTTTGATTTACTCTACCTAAGGGAATGCATGTCCATGCGAATTTAGTTAATAAAAGACTTAAAACAGGGGCCTTAATGAAGCAAACCTCAATCAAATTTTGTTTATATTATGTTTTGCAAACATTATCTCCAGTGAATGGATGTAATATCCAATTACATCAAGTGCTGGTTGTATTCTATTTTCTCTAAACAAAAAGGAAAAGAAAAATAAAAAAGAAAGAAGCACACAACTTATAGTTGTGACTTTACTCCGTATCGGGGGATACTATAATGCAAATGTGCTGTCATTTTGCCTCAAGTTTTTTTTTCACGTTATAGATGTTACAATAGCTCAATCAATACATATATCTCCGTATCCATTTTTAAGTCGGCAGAAAATAGAAATTTTGGATGTCTCAAACGCTATAAACTCCTTTTTTCTTAAAATATTTTTCTTTTCCTTGTAGATAGCAAAATCTACTTTTGTTGTAAAAAAGGATGCTCCAAAGATACTATACACGTTATGGAAGGATGCTATCTGCATATGGACGTGACAAATCTCCTTTTTAACATCCACAAGCCACAAAAAAATCAACTTATATTTGTGGATTAATTTATTATCTCTACTAATTAATCGTTCTTGCAGAAACTGGTTGTGACAGGGGCTAGGCAATCAGTTTTTTGTTATGGAAAGTTGATAAACCTATTTTGTGTGAACATGTACTAAATGAGAAGTATCACACTACCTTATATTTGAGCCTACGATAGCAGGTATCTTGCTTCATGCGATAGCTACTTATCATTGTAAAACTCATTATATATACTGACATATTAATCTTTAGTGCTGGAGCACAAATTAAATTTGATGATAAGGCAAAGCAAATGAATGATTTTAGTTTTTGTAAAGAGCAAGTATAATGCTTTTCTTCTATTTATTCCCACCTTCAAACCCCAAAGTGTAGAGTCATGTTAATAAGGGGAGGTTTTGATATAAATTGAACTTAAACCAGGTGCAAGTGTAGGTTTTAAAAACCTCAAGAGAGGCAAACAAATTTATAAAGGCAAAACATATCTTTTCTTACTAAAACTAATGACATGGAATAATTCTGTGTCTATATAAATGTATTGAAAATTTCCCAAAACAAAGATGGATGAATTTTGTGTGAGATGTCAATGTAATTTTTTTTTAAAAAAAAAAAAAAGTTAAACAAAGACAGACAAATCCTGCATCTAAGATTTAAATCACTATTAATTTATAAAATTAATAATTTGATAAGGAATCATATACTACTAAAACCAAATAAAATTTATTTTTAATTTCGTCTAAATAATCAATTATATTTAATTAGAGGTATTATATTAAAATATGTTTCTATTTCCGTTTCTATTGTTTAGAGACTAAATTTTTTTGTTTAAATTTCGTTTCTATTGGACATTTTTCTAATCGTGAATTTACACACGTAAGAGAAATGAAATCATGAAGAAAATGGGAAGAAAAGAAAACGAACTGAGACTTACCTGACGAAAAAGAGGGAACGTCGCACTATGGAAGACAATGGAGGCTTCAAGCATCGGCCAAAATCACGAAGAAGGAAGAAAAGAAGACTAGGGTTTGCCTATGGAAGAAGATCATAGAATGGAAAGAATGAGGCAGGGTAACCTTCAGAGAATCAAACTCATGACCTTTTGAATGCAAAAGATGCGTGAGGCCAGCCTGCTAGCCTCAATCTCGAGTATTTATTCCCACTTTAATTAAATCTTCAGCCAACCTTAGTTCACCCATTGTCCTTATTGTATTTCTCCTTATTTTTATATTAAATTTTATCCTCGCCCATCATATACCCTACCCTTTCCCCCAATCTAGGAACTCATTGAACTAAATTCTTAAATTTATGTTTGGATGGATAGTTGAAGAGGGAGTAACAAATAATGAAATTGACAAAATGTGTTGGACTTATATTTAGATTTTTTTCAAGAAGGAATGAGATGGTAAGGAAGAGACACCAAAACCTCTCTTTGCTATCCAAAACTCTAATTTTGATGTCCCTCCAAATTGGAGGGTCAAGTATGAAATTGAATATTTTAAAAAATTAAATTAATAATATATCTAATTTCAATTGTTACAACTTTATCTAATTTTTTTTATTATGGTCATGACCTTTCTCTTTTCTTTTCCTTTTTCACTTAAAATTTCAACATAAAAAATAGAAATGAAAGAATATATAATGTAGATTAGTTTCATTTTTTTAAAAATTTTTTTGTCAACAATTTTTGTTTTGGCTTTTAAGTTTTTTTTTTAAAATATTTTGAAACAACATAAATATTTTGTAATAAATATATTAGACAGAAAATTTAGACATTATAATTAGTAAATAAAATAAAGAAATATAGATAGGAGAATTATGTAACATTATATAATGAACAATAACAAAATTATTAATTATATGTTCATGTTATATGGGATAATATTGGAAAAAATAATTAATGAGTCATTTCATTTTAATCATTTTATTGTAATTTCTAAACAAAATTGATAGGTGTCTCTCTTTTTCTCATTTAAATTTAAAATAATATATTTATTCAAATCATTTTACTCCATTCTATTAATAACCATTCCATTCTATCGTCCCTTAAACTCCCCAAGCCATAAATAATTCATTTAAAAATAAAAATAAAAAATACCTAAAGCGTTACTGACTTCAATGGCCATCTTTCTTCACTATTCGCGTTATGCAAATTCTAATATGCATTTTTCACAAATTCTTAGTCTATGAGACATTATTTTTTATTTTTGTGATAATTTAAGGAATAAAATGTTTCATTGTAAAATTTATAAATTAAAGTTACCATCAAACTGTAATTACAAAAAAAAAAATGTTAATGCCTAAGATTTTAGTAAAATCCAAACGGGGAAGAGCTATGTTTGCTCATAAAATTCACATTGCCATCTAGTTATGAATCTCTCATCGAAAGTCTCTTTTTTCTCCTGAAGTATAAAATATATTTGCCTACAAATAATGTTGATCACGGGTTTGGCTGATTTCTAATTATCAGGCTGGTCTAAAAGCATTTTCGTCTAATCACCACATTTATTTTCCAATGTGACTAAAAGCATTTTGGTGGCGTAATTAGATACTTGCTTGGACTTCGACTATAATTATGACCTTGTCAATTAACCCATATTTTTTAAAAAATACATCATATTTAAATATAAATTAAAGTAATAACATTAAGATATTAATTACCCTTTAAATTTTTAATTTAAATATATATATATATATATATTAATTGTTTATTATTTAATTTTTTGATACAAAGTAATTTATAAATATTACAAAAATAATATACCAAGTAATAATATTTATTTTTTAATTTTTTTAAAAAATAGGCATGGATTTTGACAGATAAAATTTGTCCCTAAACTTGATTACCTATCCCGAGATAACTAAAACTAGATTTGACATGGATTTGTGACGAAGTTAGGGAGAGAATTTTGTGATGGATTATTCCTTCTCGTAGATCCATCCCATATTTTAGAAAAAAATTTAAAAATTAAAAAAAATTGGGAAGGATTTGGGACAGATTTTGATTTAGAAGTTTTGGGATGGAAAATTCTGTTTTAGATTTATTTTTTTAACATATAAATTAAATAAATTATTTGGGATAGATTTGGAACGATTTTGTCACGGATTTGGGATCAAACTATATTAGATTATTAGTCACTAATTTTTTGTCTCTAATTTAATGTTTTCTCGTAGTGAGGGACGACAGTTGTATTGTACCAAATCCAAATTTTAAGTGGTGTCATCGATTTTTCTTTTATTTTTTTAACCTACACTATTTGAGAATCACATTGCTTATTGAAAGATTTTACAATTAGAATTTGATTTAAATCTTTTTTGCAAATTAATTAATTACTAAACTATTTTTATGAAAATTCAATGCTAAACTCTAAATGTTAATTTTGAAGCTACTCATTTTTTTTCTTTTGGTTTTTCTTTGTAATGTAAATTTACTAAGTTGTTAGCATTTCTTGCACCTGTTTACGATACACATTATCGGCCACAATTTTCATTAATCAATTATATTATAAGTATCTTAATTTTTTTAGAAAAAAATAGCTTATGCGGATCCAAATATAAATCTTTGTGAATGGATAATTTCCTAAATATTTGTAAATGATATAAATATTTATGAATGACTTAAAAAAATATATCTTAACTATCTGGATTTTTAAAAATATTTATTATAAAAATTATAAATTATAAAATTATTCAAAAAGATTTAACGATCAAATTTTTCTATTTTGAAGGATTTTATCCCATAATTTTGAAATCTTGTACATGAACTCTTATTATGTGTTTTTGGAGTTCTAAGAATTTTTCTTTAAAAAAAGTAGATCTCTAAATCTTTTAATATATGTTAAACTTATAATTCTTACATGTTACTCTTCCATGATGAATTTTGTATTTTTGGCCTGTGAGGTAGAAAAGGAAAAAGTGCATTTATGATCGATAATTTTTTCAAAGAAAAATGTCAAGGGTAATTCACTTAAATAGAGATCATTATCAATATATCTCCTTTTATTTTTGGTCAAACTCTGAAGTATATCAAAATGATAGACTCCAAATTTGGTAGTAGGGCTATTAGGCCTTAATCGAATAATGGGCTTTTCTTTGTTTCCATGGATGGAAGTTTTGGGGCCACAAAAGATAATATGTGCCTACAGACTTTATCATTTACAAAAAATATGTTTAAAATATGACTTTTTAAGCCATATATAAGCTAAGAAAAATAATAACATTTTGGCATAAATATTTCTTTTTGTCAAAAAATATGTCATGAGGCCTGAATCATCTATGAGAGAGTACCATATTGTCCAATTTAATTTTTTTTTTCTTCAATATTTATTATATATAAGTAAAGTAGCCTCCTTTTAACATGAGAGTTCCGTTGAATGATGAGAAAGCTCCGTTAACCAAACCCTCAACTCCTCATGCAATAAATTTTCATTTTTCTTATACATGTTTCAAGAATTCATTGAAGTACGTGAATTATTAGTAGTTAACAAAAAAAATAATGAACTCATCAATTTGCAAAAATTCTTTGTAGTCAACATGAAGAATAATTAAGTAATTAATTAATTAATTAATTAACCACATCTTAAATCGAAAATTTCTTAAATTGTGAGAATTTTTTGAATTGAACAAGAAAATTAATAAATTGTTCTTTGAAATTTGAGAATTATTGGGATTGAACCTGTGAAACTTCAACCTTAAAATTAGATTATTTTAGAAGTTAGGAAGGAAATTTTCTCTATACATTGGCTAAAAAATATGTAAGGAAGACGATGGAATAGAAGTAAAGATTTAATTTAATAGAAAGGGAAAATAACAAGTCAATGACTTAATAATAAGACATATGAGGATAAAATTTGAAATTGAGATTGGCACAGTTGCTAGGCTTCATGCTAGGCTTCATCCTTTGTTTCCATTGGGTAGTGGGTTCGAATCACATTCCCTCCTTTGGTGTTATTTTCACAGTGACACATGGCACTCATTTTGAAAAATGATATAATTATCCCTTCCACATTTTTCTTCTGTCTCCCGAGCTCTCTCTTTGTTGTGCATGAAAATTCTTCTTTTAGCGAACTAAAAGCTTTTGCTGCTCCTCTTCCATAAATCTTGTTGTCAATCGTCATTACCTATCATTCCTTATCATTGACGGTCTATTGTCAACATGTTCTGGTTGAAATCATCTCAGATGCCTACGTGGAGGCCTCCTTCTTCCATTTCAACACTAAGGTTAAGGGAAGAGATGCTTTTGGCATGAAATGGTAAATGAATGTTGAAATTGTGATGTGCCTTTTTATTTTTCTATTCATTTTTAGTCCATTCACTCATATGTGCGAGCCTAATGTTTAGATTTGGTCTTCAATTTGTACAAATGATCCATGGCAGTGTGAATAGGGCTTGGAAAGGGGGAAATTCAAAATTTCTATTAGAATGACCCTCAATTGACTACCAAGAGGAAGGAAGTTTAGTCATTAGGAATTTAATCATTGAGGTAATTCTTGTTGTGATGGAGTTTCAATTTCTTTTTTCCAATCCCATTGTGTTTTTAGGAGTGTATGACTAGGAAATTGTGCTAGGTGAATGGTTAGATGGAATTTGATAGGAATTGGGATTAGCAAATGCTACCGGTGCATGGAATAAACACACACACACACACACACACACACACACACACACACACATATATATATATATATTATATGTGTATGTGGGTGGGTGTGGGTATGTATTTAAAGAATAATGGTATGG
Source organism: Delonix regia (assembly GCA_037074485.1). Lineage (NCBI taxonomy): Eukaryota > Viridiplantae > Streptophyta > Magnoliopsida > Fabales > Fabaceae > Delonix > Delonix regia. Next base: position 5,281,637 of record CM073454.1, on the reverse strand, counting down.
TGGTGGAAATATTACAATGTAAATTTTAATGTGGTGTATAATGAGAAAGGTGGAAGGAAGTTAAGCAAGGTGGTAATGTTCAAATATTATTGTTGTAGAAATGGTGAGGTAAGTGTAGGCTCTTCTTTGGTATATGTATAGGTATTTAAAGAGATTCTTATTATTAATATAAGTAGTTTGAGAAAAATCATAAACTTGTAGCCAAAGATTAGGTCCTTTGATTACTTTCTAGTGACAGTATTTATGTGAAAGTCCAATATAAGTAGGAGTAAATTATTGGTAATGAAGTAACCTTGTTTTTTAAGCTCTAAGTGTGATAGAATCTCAAGTGGAATCCTTAGGCCACCAATTTAAAGTAGTTAGTTTTGTTGGATGTAAATGAGGCTTATAACGGAATTTTGAGTTAAAATGCATTTTCATGATAAACTATCAGGTGAATAAAGATTTGTCTTGCCTTTCTACCTTATAGGGGTATATCTTTTGAGAACTCTACCAATTATTTAGAGAAAAGTTAGGAATGGCTAAAATTACACTGTTAAGGATGTAAACAATAACATTCCCAACTATAACAAATAATGCATTCGCATGTTTTCTATATATTTATGTTAGCATTGCTTTAATTATAAGTTTCATTTTACTTGTGAACTCCATTCAATTTAACTAAATTGATTTTAAGAAGAATATAGTCCATTTTCTTTTTATTGATTAAAATTGTGCATGGGGTTGACTAATTATGAAGGAAGAAATTTTTCATTAATAAAAATTATAATACCAATACAATAGTACTAATAATGCATATTTTAAGCAGAGAAAAAAAAATCTCATGCATAACAGTTAACTTGGCATTAGAAAGGACTAAAATAGGATATTAGTAGCTAATAGCAAATTTGTTAGCCTTTGGTACATCTTGGAAACACCTAGCTAGCAGGGTGATAGGAGATACTTGCCCTATGAGACAGCCATCATACATGGATAGAGCCATGAAGTAGCATAGGCTTGGGATTCATAACCATTTGGTTAGCTTACCCTGAGGGCTATGTGCCCTTGATTGATAGTTATTACCTTCAAAGGTTGTGTGCCCTAAACTGATGGTGGTTTTTCCCCTAAGGGCTGTGTGCCTTCAACAAATAATGATATTCCATGGGTCGCAAGCCCATGACCAATGTTTTATGTCCTTAATAGTCCTCTTTTGCAAATAGTTTCCAAGCAAACTATTTTTTTTCATGTTAAAAGTAAGGTTTTTAAATGTGTTTTAGCAATACTCATACATATTTGATAGCATGTAGTATTCCACACTCACAGAAACTGTTTTAAAGTCTCGATAGATAATGATTATCTTGTGGGCTTGGTGCCCACAATAGATGTCTCGTGTCTTTTATAGTTCTTCCTTGCATATGGTATCCAAATTTACCATTTTTGTTTTGAATGCAAGGCTTTTAAAAGTGGTTTCACATGGATCATGCGTACTTGATTGTATATAATTTTTCATAGTCTTGAGTGCTCATAGTTATTGTCATTAAGCCAAGGATAATTTTAAACTCCACTAGGTTCTTTGTGAGATCTTTCACTTAACTTTCCTCGTATTATTTAATTATATTACTCTGTTTTTTTTTTTTAGGATGTTACATGTTCATTTTTGTTATTTAAGATAAACAGATAGAGCGATTTCCAACACACAAGGATAGGGCATAGAGACTTGTTAGTGAACCCTACTTTAATCTATAATGGTAGGATCATTCTACTTTGTTCATTTTTTTGTAGTTTGATAATTATTATGTTGGCTAATTGTATATTTGATCTAAATCTATCCTAGTTGACCACAAGCAAGGTTTCCCTATCTTTTCTTTTGTATTATTGATAATGTTGGTTGTTTTGAGAGCAAAGCTCTCCAATTTAGATTGTTTTTGGACTGATAGGTGCTTGTAGAATTTCGAAATGCCTCAATTTTAGGAAAGACTCCATTGAATTTTCTACAAAGCCTAAGTGTTAAATTACTAACTAAGGAATGATAGTAACTTTGTACGTAATTCTGAAGTGTTTTAAATTGATAGGTGACTGTTATATTATTTGTTTTGGCTTGTAGGACGAGGCTTCCCCCCCTAATATCTGCATTGGTCACATGCCTAGTTATTAAGGTGTGACGAGAAAAATTAATTAATCACTTCTTAAATAAAAAATTATTTGAAGTTTAAACTTTTTTTTAAGTCAGAGAGAAAATAATGAATTAATCAATTAATTATTTCTTAAATTTTCTAATAAAAGATTATATATATAATTGGTTTTATGATTGTGCCCTCTCAATGAACCCATTGTCGTCACTTCTCTCACACCACCTCACATAACCAATTTTATTGACTTTCTCTAATTTATTTTGTTTTCTTTATATCACAATATATTACTAAATTCAACTTTTTACTAACACTTACATATACTGTAAATTTAAAATTTATTGACATATAATAAAAAAATTAATTTTTCTCTAAGGCCCATGCAAAGCACTAATAAATACACTAGTTCTTTTTTTTTTTTAAAACTCATTTTATACTGGCAGATGATCTCAACTCAAGACATGTCTGGCTATGGTAAGTATAGATTCTTAAATGTTTCTTCCTTATAAAATGCATGTTAGATCCAAAGTGTATTTTAACTATAAATTATTTAAATATTTCATTTAAAAATTGTATCTTTAATTATAAATATATATATATATATATATATATTATTAATTACAACCTTTTCAGTAGAAATGCACCAAGCCAAAGTTAGAACATTCCTCAATAAGGAGTAAATGTGTCTGTCTTATCTGAGCGTCTTTTGTAAAAGATACATAGATAGTTCCTAAATTGCTTTCTAACACATAGATATTTTTATAAAAAAGAAACTTTAAACTTTGGATCTTTGCTTATGATTACAATTCATATGCTATCAATAATATTTTAACAAAACCATTATGCAAAAACAAATAATAATACATATATCAAAGAATAAAATAAATGAATACCTTGAGTTGTAGAATCAATCTTAAACTCGACTTCTACAACAGAATAAGAATGTTGGTTAGAAGATAGCACCTTATCCTTCTTTCTTCTCACTTAAACTATTATGTTTGCTAGATGATAGGAGTCATACAAACTTAGGCCCCATTTGGCACGTCATATAAGGCCTAATAGTATAAGGTTTGATAAAATTTTTATATCATACAATGTTTGGTATGACAATATATAAGGTACTGCAATGTATAAAATAATACTATCCTATGTTTAGTACTTCGTTATGTTATATTAGATAGGATAAAGAATAACCATTTTGACAAAAATGTCCTTTATTAAAAAAAAAAGGTATAATTCATTCAAATTAGTTATATTATATTTATTTTTGGAAAAATAAAAGTTTTTAAAATCTAGAAAAACTCATGTTAATAAAACTTCATTAGTTTATTGAAGCAAATATTGCACAAATTAAACTTGTAAATTCATTAAATATGTAAAAGAGGTCAATATGTCCAAGGGCTCAACAAATACTACCACATTATAAATACCCTCGAGTTTTGACAGCAAATGCCATCTTATTTTGAAATGATGAACTGAAATATACAAAATATCAATGTCTATTTCTAAATTTGAAATTGTAGCATTATTTCTTACCTTCAAGTAAATCCTTCACAAACCTAACTCTATGTTTACCTTGAAACCCCCAAAATAAATGCACTAGAGGGAAATTTTTCATAAATAAACAACTAGCCTTGTTGCATTCTCTAGGTGAGAGGTCATCTAATTTCATTAACTCATCATCAATAGCTATAGAATGATCATAAAAGTCTTTTATAACCTTTACACCTTCAAAAATAGATTTGAGGGCTTATATGGAGAAGAACACATTCATGGTAACAATACTACTACAAAACTTCCTACGGAAGTTATTGGGTTGAGTGATGATGACATTCCATCAATGTCTATGACTTAAAATGAAAATAAGGCAAAAAAGCCTCAATTTGAAGGTCGATGAATAAGAAGGAAGTTTAAAGGAGAAGACGTCTTAGCTACTAGTATGAACAATAACACAATCATTTCCAAAGATAACCATCAATTGGTCATAGTAAAGAAACACTTTAGCCCTATAGTTTTTCAAATTGACATCACTCTATATACATATAAAACAAACATAAGGTTGTTCAAGGCATCTAAGTATAAAGTTTAATTAAAGAAGCAGCAAACCTTAAATGCTTTGTAGGCATTCCACATATCATCACTGTTAACTAAAATCTTTTTATTCACATCGTCCCATCCAAAGCCATTTGTGTTTAGCATGTCATATCTATTACCATACTCTATTTTAAGCATTCTTGTGATTGACTCAATATGTGGTTTCACCATTATACCTGATTCAGGAAACCTGGACTCTAATTTTTGTTCCAACCATTTAAAAGTTCCAGGTTTAAATTGCCTAGCATTAGCCCATTTGCCTAAAGCAATTGCCTCCTCCAAGAAAAGTAATAGTGATTCAAACTCTTCATCACTCTAACCCCTTCGTTCTCCTTTACATTAATTAGCTTATTGAATGCTTTCTGATGCCATATCTATCATATATATATTGAATACAAATATATAGAGGAAAAAATAAATGTTTAGAAAAAAGAACGAAGATAATGCATGTATTTTTATTAGTTGAAATACATATAATACTACATCATGAGAAAAAAAAATTATAACTTCAATCATCTAAACATAAAAGTGCATTATAAATTGAATGTAAAATAGTTAAAAATCAAGAGATATAACAAGTTTAGACATAGTCTCGATAAGCAACCCAATCATTATACATTTCATTTGCCAATGCATCTCTCCATGCACTCCACACTTCACTTGGTTCAATAGTGCCTATGTTATCATTTAGGTTTGCCTCCATTTCTTCATTGATTGGCATGTTATCCAATTGCATTTATAAAGGATCAACAAGTATCTCCTTCCTAATCAAATTGTGTAATAAGCAACAAACAATAATAATTCAACTATGTACTTTCTAAGGATAATAACTTAGACTTCTAAGAATGGCCCAATGCATCACCAATAGCCTAAATGCTCTTTCTATCACATTTCTAGCTTGAGTGTGATGCTTTTTAAAGATTTCTTTAGGTGTGGCTAAGACATGACCATGTCTCGACTCACTATGATGGTAATAAGTTCCCCTATAATGGGCAAGAAACCCTTCTCCATTAGTATATCCAGCATATACCAAATAATGATACCCTATTGAATAAAAAAGAATACAAAACCAATATGTTTTTTTCCCCATTATGATAAGGTTATTGTGAAAAATCACAATTTGTTCCACTTACCAGTTAGGATCTTATGTCCATTTCTCCTATTAATTGCATCACGTAATACCTTAACATATGAAGTCAAACCCTCATAACCCAACAAAATATATATGAATTTCATGTCTTTTGAGGACACTCCAACACATTTATGGCAATATCACCTATCCAACTTCTATACTGTGGTTTGTCAACCGCATGAACATTAATACTAATATAAGTTCTATCTAAAGCTCCAAGACAACCTTAATATAGATAAGAAAATGATTTCTTGAATTATTAAGTAAAGTGAAAAAAAAAACTTAAACAATCCAAAAATTAAGGCAATATAATAGCTTATACCTTAAACCACTTCCACCTATCATCAATGCAATAATCAGGAATTGGATCTTGTGCCCTAAGTAAATTTTCTTGCAACCTCAACACAGACTTTAACACTAAATTAAAGTGTCCAAATAACAGTTCCCCTTAATGTTGGAATTTAAACTTAATGACCTAATTTTTGACATGGTGAGCCAATATATGTAAGAATATAGCAACTTGTTCTTTTATTGTTATTGATCCATCTTCTTTTAGCCCACCCCCAACATGTACTAAAGAGCATAACACTTTTAATGTATTAGTATCCATTCGAAGTTGCTCAACACATGCAACATCATCATTAATTAGCCTTTTTAAGTCTATCCTTGATTGTTCCTTTACTCTTGGTAGCAATTGTCACCTTATGGACAATCTATCATGTTGTCTTTAAGCAACACAACACCAATGAAGGTATGACATAACACAAACAATTATCGTCTCCAAAAAAAACTTGTTCCATTATTAAACACATTGATATGACATTAAGGAGCTCACTTATATCATTAAGCCACCCATTTGGGTGGTTTATCCATCGATTTGGGTCAAGCTTTTTATTATAATGCATAATAGCTATAAAGTATTACATAGTGTTTAATAAAAATAATAGAATGTATAATCATACATCTACCTAATTATCCATGTACAAAGCACATTTTATGATAAATGAAATAATAAAAAAAAAACCAAATACTAATAAAGGACAAATTGAAAGCCACATACTCAATTTATCATGTCAAAGTATATAAAAAAATTCTAATCAAAGTGGGCTCCAAGTGAAAATTTTTAACTAAAGTAGGAGAAAATGAAGATATATAGGTTCAATGTTCAAACATAATTAAAGCAACATTGCTACTCTTGGCTATCTAGAGATAATTGTAAGTACAACACATAAATACAAAAGATGAAAGTAAATATAATGGCATTTGATATTCTTAGGTCACTTGATAAAAGAAAAATTCATGTTTGACGACTTTGTATAATGTTTATAAATTATAAATAATTCATATATTCATTACATATTCACATCTTCCAGTGGTGGGTGCAGGGCATGCTAAAATTTTAATTCGCAAGTACATATATATATATATATATATATATATATATGAATGACAACCCTTTACACCATTGCACAGTACTTGGGAAGTTGTATATGTATAAATTAATTTGGCCTTTCTTTTACTATTTTATGTTTTTCTTCTCTCTTTACTCTATGCTTTATCTATATTTTTTTAATTTATTTTTTTAAAGTAAAATGGTGCAAGCTATACATAAATATAATGCACAATACTTAAAAGAATTTTTGATGAATTAAACAAGTCAACTCGCTTAACCCACCAGGTGGGATGGGTTGAGATTTTCAACCCACCACTTTATGGTGGGTTAAACGAGTTAGCTTGTTTAACTCGTCCACTCAGTTTAAATGGATCAGATTAGCCCACTTTAACAGCTCTAATCATATTGGATAGATTTTGATCATTATCAATCATTTTTATCGAACATCAACATTATATTCTAAGCAAAACTTGAACTATCAATATAGTAGGAAGCATGGACACATGGAAAGAGTAAATATGGGAAGATTAGACCTGCAAGCCTTGCTGCAGTCTGAAATTTAGCCATAGCTAACCCTGTAATGCGAAGCCCATCTTGTAGTCCTGACGACATAAAAGAAAAATAAAATATGTTGTGACTGTGTGTGAGCACATGCCTTTATATAAATGGTAGAAAGAATGACCATGTACAAATCACTTTTACCATTTGATGCTCGAAAATCCAGGTGTCTTGACAGTCCAGAGGATATAATTGCAAATAGAACATCATTTATGGTCTGCCAAATAGCATAAATCAACGACTCACAAGCATGAAATAATATTTTCGAAGTTATATTTACATATTTGTATTTATATTTGTTCTTTGTAGTAGAGTCCAAGGCCACAGTACACTGCAACACTTTCTAATATGTGATGAATACAAGATTATATCTTGTCTTAAACTAAAATCAAAATCAGGTTTTGAGCACACCATGACCTAAATATTGAGTAATGCAACATGAGCATCTGTTTTTCTTCACAACCTTTATAAAACATAGGCAAAATGTGATTATATCCAACTTCAATTAGCTCTCCTTGAAAAGAAAGTTTTAGTGAGGCCAGTTGAATTCAGATGCAGCTTCAAGTAATAGTCCAAAGTGTTGAAAAAGTTCAAGGGATAATTATATCGAATATATCAAAGTCAATGCAAACCCAAAACTGCACATCTGATTTGTAAAAACTGGCAAACACAATAATTATTTAGAATAAGATGTAATCACATAGCTCAATTGGAATTGACAAGTCATGTTTTTGGAGCACAAGCAAAATCAACAAATTGTGTGTATTATACTTTTCATTGTCAAAGTTCTTTTCTAAATTAGTAAGCCTTCTATACAAGGTTATTCCTACATTGATATCTTTATTTTTGGAATTTAAATCAAATATATATATTAATCCATTAAAACCTATTTCTAATATACGGGTTTTTTATTAAAAAGACACACATATATTCAAGTGAAATTCAATGCTAGGCAATAGTATAAGGTTGTTCTATTTTACCGAACTAAATAATCTCACTTTGCGGGAGGTATAATTTTATTAACTTTATATGATACCAATTATATTATCATGATAACATTGAATTATTATACCCATCAAAAAAATTAAATAAGTAAAGATTTTATGGTATGATATTTATACTCAACTCTGTGTGCTTGACTCAGTTTGAAACGATTCTTTTCAAAAGTTGTTGTGATATTGGTCTGTTAGAATTACGTTTTAAATTTGGCAAAATTGATTTGTATTGAAAATTAAATAAAAGCTTCTTAAAAAATAAAATTAATTTAATAATTGATAATACACGCGCGCGCACACATATATATATATATATATTAATGAATTACATGTGTATAATTCAACCGTTTGTGTTGTGGTATTGCAATGAGATATGTGAAATTTGAAAAGAGTATGAAATTTTGTTTTAAATTTAAGATGGAAATGTTAAAGAGGAGGCCAACATATCTAGAATTGGATCATAAGAAAAGTAAAAAATTTTGAATTATATTATATCAAAATAATCAACGTCATTTTCAATTCAGGGAGCAAGTTCTTCTGAAAAAAAAATAGAGACAAATTCTTATTAATTGCGAACTAAATTAAGAATAGAATATTAAATTATATTTAAAAATTAAAATTTTAAAAGGTAAAAAGAAATTGCCCCTTAAATTCATGAATTTTAAATTAAAAAATTAAATTAAAACTTCTATAACATCAAAGAGATAAAAATATTCAACGAGAAAATGTTCCGCATGCAAATAATTCAAGGAATATCAAATCAAGGACTTTTTTTTTTTTTTTATAGGCATCATATAAAAAAATTATTTAATATCTGACATCCTGCAGCACAAATGTTTTTCCACCCAGATGCCCACGGGGATGTTCGTTCTATTCAGTCGCGATAGTGAGAATCCCACAACCTGCGATAGTACCTTTTTGAATTGGAAGAATAGCTCATTTCCGAATTTTGCACACCCAATTAATAGGGGGAGTGGCTAATGGGACACGCCCCGTATATTGAACGGGAATGTGCCCCGCTTTTTCTTTTTTAAGACATAAAATATAATAATATTTATATCAAAAAAATCTTATTATTTTAAATTATATTTTTAAATAAAAATATTAACAAAATTATTTACTCTTTCATAAATAAACTTTAAAAAATTAAAAATTTTAAAAATAATATTAAAAATTAAAATACTTAATTTTTAATTAATAAAATTTTAGTAAAATTAGTTATCTTCTAAAATAAAATTAATTTATGATTTTAGAAGTATTCATGAGGATGGGTAGGAGTTTGAAATATAAATTTTTTCATGATGGGGTATTATTTAAAATGATATATTAAAGTTTAATAATTTATATTGCATAGAAGGAAATATATTTTTGTAAAATTAAAATAATTTACTTTAAATGATCATATTTTATTACATTTATGAGGGATCAAATTGTCACAAAGTGTAAAGGTAAAGGATCAATTTGGTACTTCTCCCTCCCTATCTTAAACTATACAATGTTATATCTACATTGATATTTTTATTTTGGCATTTAAAATAAATAAATTTATGAAAACATATTTTTAATTAATGTATAGGTTTCATTTTCGGTTAAATACATTCAAGTCTTTTTTTTTTCTTGGCCAAATACATTCGAGTCTTTAAATGTTGGGCAGTAGTATAAAGTGGTTCTATTTTACAGAACTACATAATCTCACTTTGCAGGATTTATAATTTTATCAACTTTATATAATACCAATTTTATTGTCATGGTAATATTTAATTATCATACTTATCATAAAATATTAAATAAGTAAAATAGTATGACACTTTATACTCCACTATCTTGGTGCTTGGGCTCAGTTTGAAACGACTCTTTTCAAAAGTTGTGAAATTGGTCTGTTAAATTTATCATTTAAATTTGGAAAAGTAATTTGTGGTGAAAATGATACAAAAACCTCATTTAAAAATAAAAAAAATTTATTTTAATGATTGGTAACAGAGTATTTGATAATAATTTTAAAGTTGTGTTATATACATGTATAAAATTCCAAAACCTAGTCACATCGTTGATGGATCATGAATTGAATAAAATATTAAATGGACTTAACCAAATCCAATCCTTTTCCTGTTCTAATTTTACTTGAAAATGGGCTAATAGAAAATCTCCTTCGGATAAAACAGAGATTTTTTTCTTCTTTCTTTATGTGATCCAAGCAATATTTAAACATATTTTTCATTCATAATAAATAAAAATGTTTAAATGTCATCTTTTTTTTAGTGCACCGAAGATTTTATTAAATTTTTATTATTTTATAATTTTAAACTCGTGTTGAACATAATGTATTCGATTTTTAAAATTTTAAAATAATGATTTTAAACTAAATTATATTTTGATTAAAGATGACAAAGACATGTGGGGTGAAGAGACAGACGTTCATTGTTTTTTAAAATAGAAATTAAACAGGCCTTAAATTTTTTTTTTTTTTTTCATGTTTTTGTTCTCTTTTTTTTTCTTGCCGTATTTTAAAAAATAGATACGGAGAGTTAAACTTTGTTCATTCTAAATCTATTTTTTTAATATAACAATATATATATATATATATATAAGGATCCAAATTGAATTCCCGATTTTTGCATTTAACAAAAAGAAAATCTTAAATCCTAAGTCTCATATCCACATAAATATATTCCGAAATTTTTTAAATTTTAACAAATTAAATATACGTTTTAAAATTTTGATATTCTTCCTCCAAATAAAATCATTAAGAATAAACATGTATTTATACACACACTAAGTTGAATCCCAATAATCATCTCTTATTTTTTATTCTTTAAAAATTTTACTTGTTTGATTTTATTTTTTATTTTTTTGTGGCCAAATGCTTATTTGAATATTTTCTCAGAATTGACAGAATATTTATTTAAATTTTATCTCTTAAAATAAATGTTTAGTTAAATTTTAGTATTTTATGTTTGTAATTTAATGAAATCGAGAGTAAGTCTAAAATTTTATTTTCATATTTTTAAATAGACATGATTCAATTCAAAATATTAGAAAGATTTAGTTCATATGAATCTCACTTGAGATGGAACGCACAATTTTCCGTGAAAAATCACCCAATTTCGCAGAATTTGTGTTCATTGATTATTTGGAGTTGAAGGTCGGTAATAGGTACCACTAACAAACTTAGGACATTGATATTTGGGAGAATTATACTTAAAATTTTTAATTTAAAATATTTTTCATGGAATTTTTAATTCTTAAAATTATTCTAAATGACTTAAGAATTGATTTTCACTCTAAATAGCTTTAATCTTCGACTCTACAGTCTTGTATATAGGATTCTTTTATTATATATCATTAGAATTTTAAAATAGAATTTTTCTAGAAAAAAAAAATATATGTTCCCCATAATCTTTTATAGAACATATTTTAAATGTATAATTCTTAATTTCAACTCTCCCCTGATATTTTTGTATTTTTGGCCTTTCAGGTAGAAAGGAGAAAGTGCCCTTGTGGTAGATAATTTTTCTAAATCAAGTATAATTCACTTATACAGATGCCATTGTTATTAAATCTCATTTTTTGTTTTTGTTGGAGTAGTAGTAGCCTATTGGGCCCCATGGGACTGTGGGCTTTATTGTGTTCTATAGATGGAAGCTTTGGCCCACAAAAGATGATCTAGGCTTGGAGACTCTATTTTTAAGAAGAAATATGTTTAATACATGATTTGTTTTTAAGCCATACATAACCATAAAAAAAAAAAAAAAAACATTTTCAGATACAATTTTTTCAGAAAAAGCATGTTATCAAAGGATTTAGATTTAGTGAATTTAAAAATTTAAATGTATATGAATTTAATAGAATTTCAATCGTTAGATAAAAATTTAATGATTCAGATTTTAAGAAATTATTATAAACTATTTTATATTTATTGAAATTTGAATTATTGAATAAAAATTTAATGATTCAAATCTTCTTAAATACAATAAATTTAAATTTACAAATGCAGAGAATCCGGATCCATTATGAAGGCACTATCTCCTAGACATGTTTGACTGTGGCTAATATAGATTTCGAAATTTGCTCGTCTAATATTCTTTATTTAAAATAGTTTGTTTAAAATATTACTAGATATCAAGAAAAATATAATACTCATATGAATTCTCTACTCTACAAAAAAGAATAAAATCATGTAATCCTGTCAACTTTCAATCTTTCACTAGCCATATATATATATATATATATATATCAATAATTAATTTACACAAAATATTAATTTATAAATTTGTTAACTCACTCCTATACTTTTTTTTTTATTTTTTTAATAACTCTCCAACTACTCAATTTTATTCTTATTTTTAATTTATAAATTAATGTATTATGAGATTACTAAAGAGAAAAATACCAAATCGGTCCCTTAAATTAGTCGCTCATAATTTCTATTTTGTGCAAATATATTCCTTCTTAATCCCTAAATAATAAATTGATAGAATAACAAAAAGATTAGTTTTGCACAAAATATGAATTGTGAAAAATTAATTTAATACAAATAATTTGTAAGAAATTAAATTGCCACAAAATATAAAAATAAGATACCAATTTGATACTTTTTTTATTATTAAAAATTTAAAAAAATTAAAGGAGGTAAATTGAAAAAAAAAAATTTTAAATTGAGTTCATAAATAAAATTTAAAAAAATTGAGGTCAAAATATAAATATAAGAAGCTATTTAAAATTAACATATGATTTTCAACAAATCTTTTGTCAACCGAAATCTTTACCATATGTAGGTACATACATTAGTTGCTGAATTGCTTTCTAATACATAGATTCTTCATTATCTCCGCCTTTCAACAAATCTTTTGTCTACATAAACCTTTAACAGAGCTTGAAAAAGTCTCAACACAGAATTGCAGTACTTGAATATTAATTATTTATAGAAGCAAAAACTGGACAATCACAAACAATTGTTATCATCCCTCACTACAGTCATAGTACTGTATTTTAGAATTACAAAGCAGCATACTGCTTTTTGCTGATTCTTAATTTCTGTACAAAACAAACAATGGCCATTTCATTAACCACGGACAACACTGCTCTTATAATCTTTCTAACTATATGCTTTATTTTTTCAATACTATCTCTCGGTATTCAGTCTGATCTTTAAGTTATGAAACTAACTAATCCAAAATCGAGCATTGTCAGACTCAATATTAAAGTAGTTATCCCAATGTTGCACTTTTCATATACAAGACAAGGATCGAACCTAAAATCTTACTTAAGGAGCGTCGAGCTCCTTACCACTCAGGTCAACAAGCATTAATAAAACTAGATGTTTTATATGATCATATATATTTGAAAACTCATTACAATTTAATCTACGACAAAAATAAATTTTACATTTTGGCCAGGGCATGATCCTTCATTTCTAACAATGCATCTTCAAAGCACTTAGCAAGAAACTCTGGATCAGGAATGATGTCTTTAGCTACTTGGACTTGCATGTCAGCCCTTCCAGCATAGCTTACCATGGTCAAAATGAGAGCCTGAATTACCAACCATCAGTCATTAACATCAAAAGCACAAAGCTATAAACCTTATATTGTACTCAAAAAGTTAGGAATGTGATGTGGATGAACAGAGTTTAGAGGCTGTACATGAGGCAGTGCAGAAGTATTTGCCTTCAAGAAAGTTACAGGGTTGCCTCCAATCATAATCTCCTCTTGTGGACCAACCACATTCGAGATTGCAAAGGTAGTGTTACAAACAATCCTGTAATTTAGCAAGCTAGCAAACTGCAATGTATAATACAACATTAGTTTAGTAGGATACATATGTTAGTTGAAGGTTTCACCTCTTTCACATTCTAATAGAGAAGAATGTATTTTTGGTTCCTCACTTATTAAAAAATTGTCATTTTAGTCCCTCACTTATTAAAATGCTCAAAATAATCCTTGAATTATTGAAAAATGTCACATTTGAATTTCAAATTTTAAAAAGATCACCAAATTTAGTTCATTTACAAAACCCTAAACCCTAAATTTAAAATACTAAATTTCTTATATTTTTAAAAAGCAAGGAACAAAATATAATATTTTCTAATGAGTGAGGGACCAAAATGACAATTTTGTTATAACTAAAGGACCAAAAGTGTATTTTACTCCATTCTAATACCACTTGATCAATCCTTAATTAGATGGAGTAAAAGAATCTTGCTCTTTTAATCATAAATGTTGAATTAATTTTATGAAATATATTAAAATAATGTGGATTGATATTAATTTATTATTAAGATAATTCGTTGGATTAATCAATTAATTAAGCAATTAAATTTTTTGATATATAAACCAAGAATAGATTGAGTCTGAGTTATTTGTGAGTAATCAGTGATAGGTTAAATGACCCACAAACTCATTAGATAGAAGCCCCAACCTGCAGCTCAAGTCTTGTCAATAATTATCTTATTATATTATTAATTAAAAGGTAAGAGGAATATTCTGTAAACATATTTAATTTTAAATCTAAATAGTTGATAAAAAGGTGAGAAGTTACTATTTTTTTATTAAATAAATATAAGTACTCTAGACGATAAAAATAACTTCTCTACTTTTTTAAGAAATCATCATAACAATATTTGGTTCATCAAATATTTCTCTCTCTCTAAACACCATAACTTCTACGTACAAAAAGTTTGAGCAAAGTAGGTTGCTATTTCTACTACAAAATTTATGGTTACAATAAATCTACATTACAAATAAGTTTTCTTTTTAATTAATTATTATTCGTGTTCATTATAATCTCTTAAATTTTTTCCAATAATAAATAGATACATAAATATGTCAAACGCATTTTAGCAATAACTTACTTTTATTTATCTATTGTAATTTGAATATCTTAGGAGGGAAGAAAATGCACCTTTGCTCCAAGAGTTGACATTACAAGATCTCCAATCAGGTAAGAGAAAGGGGCCTCCAACGATTGCTTCTTTCTGTCAATCATTGCCTTAGCTCTCCTCAGATATTCTAAAGGATCTGAACAGTTACTTCTAAGATATGATACTGGCAGCAAAATCATGCCAAATTTATTGCCCCACCTTGCTCTTGAATTGCTTCTCATCATATTGGATAGATCCTGATTTGTATTAATCATAGTGATTCTAAGGAAGACTTGAACTATCAATATAGTAGAAAGCATGGACACAAAAAATGTAAATTTGGGAGGGGCATAGACCTGCAAGCCTTGTTGGGGTCTTAAGTTAACCATAGCTAATCCTGTTATGCGAAGCCCATCTTGCAGCCCTCCCGACATGAAAGCAAAACAAAATATGTTGTGACTGTGTGCAATAAGCCTTTGGATGAACTAATAAACAGGAGTGAACATGTACAAATGATTTTTACCATTTGATGCTCGAGAATCTAGGTATCTTGATAGTCCAGAAGATATGACTGCAAATAGAACATCATTTATAGTCTGCATAATAGCATAAATCAACAAATCATGAACATGAAAAAAGGTTATAGGAGCAATTTTTTCTAAAACGACGTCGTTTTAGTAAATAGTTAGATCTTAAGGCCTGTAGATAGACTTTCTATACAATGTTATTTCTACATTGATATCTTTATTTTGGTATTTAAATTAATCAATTAAAACCTACTCTTAATGTACATGTTTCCTTATTAAGTAGATTTTAAGTTGATATATTTGGATAGATTATCAAATAGAATCACAATGAATGAAATGATTAAATTAGAGTGAATGTATAAGATAAAATGAAATATCAAATGAAGGATTCCAAAGCTCATTCTTATCATTTAAAATTTTATTTTTTATTGTCTCTCTAAATTTGGGGTGAAAGATGAAATGAAATTACTACACTTGTTATAATATTCTCCTTAGATAAAAACTTATTATAATAACATTCTATTAGTAAGTGTAATATTGTAAAACAAAATATGTAAGTCATTCTAATATATTGATAACTATCCTCCCTCCATTTACTAAACCTCCAAACAATGAAATGACATATATTTTACCATTTCATTTTTTATCACTCTTTTCCTTGCCATTATTGGCCAATACATTTCATACCTTATATTTTACAGTGATATTTAATTATGATACCTATCATAGAATATTAAATAAGAAATTATTTTATTGAATGATACTTTGTACTCCACTGTCTATGTGCCTGACTGAGTTTGAAACTATTCTTTTCAAAGTAAAATATAATTTTTACTTCTTAATTGACGTTTATTTTCATTTTGTCCTATCAGTTTAATTTTTATTTGATTCTTTACTCATTAGTTCATTTTTAATTTGATTCCTTTATTTAATTAAGATAAAGGGACTAAATGTGCTAACTTAAAGTAATAAAGGATCAAATTAAAAATAAACTAATAAAAAATAAAACTTAAAATTAAAATTAGTAAAGAGTCAAATGAAAAATAACTAGTAAAATAGAAAATTAAATTGATAATAAAACTTAGTGAAGGACTAAATTAGTTCTTTAAAACTATTTCTTCAATTTAGAAAAGATAATTTATGATGAAAATTATATATAAACCTCTTTTTAAAATAAAATATAATATAATAATTGATAGAGTATTTGATAATGGCTTTTGTATTCTATTATTACAGCAGTGACAAAAAAAATTCTATTATTACAGTAAAAATTAATAATAATTAAAATTTGAAATCATAAAAAATAATACATTAAAATGATAAAAATGTACTTTCTTTATTTAAAAATTACTTTATTGGTTTTCGAACGTGGGGTGCCATAAATAAAAATAAAGATGGTACAGCCTTGAAGATATTTTTTTAATTTTAAAAAATCATACTTATATGTAATTATTTATATTTTTACTATACTATTATCCAATTATAATATGATAAATATTAAATTAATTAATAATAATATATAATTTAATTTAAAAATTAAACAATTATCTATAATAATTATACATGTGGTTATAATATTATTAAATGATCAAATACTTATCATGTTGTAATTGGAAGTCAACACAACAAAGATATAAAAAACTTTATATAAATTTTTTTCTTTAAAAAATATACTTTCAATGATTGAGTGAGAGAGTTCAAGACAACTCTTGTAATTTTTAAATTAAAAAGTATATTTATAATATTTTGATGTATTAATTTTTACTGTTTTAAATTTTGATAAATTTTGATCATCATTATATCAATAGCATACGAAGGCCATTTTGATAAGAATGTCAAGTTGTGTTATATACATGTATAAAATTCCAAATTTAGTCACGTGGCTGATGGATGACCCTTGACCAAAACGGTCCGGCGTCATTAATGATTTGAACAAAATATTAAATGATACAAATCCAATCATTTTCACTTTAATCTTTACTTAAAAATGAGAAAATAAAAAATCTCCTTATCATCAATAATACACTCCGTCGAATGAAACAAGGAGATTTTTTTTCGTTTCTTTATAAAGAAACTAGCATGTGATATACGTAATATTTAAAAAATAATTTATTTAAAATTTAAACTCACGTTAAACATAATGTATTATAATTTTTAAAATTTAAAAATTTATATACAAATTTATCTATTTTTATTATGATGTTTTAAAGATAAGTATTTAGTTAGTTATAATAAAATATAATTGAAGTTAAAATTATACAAATACTTAAAATAATTATATATATCATAATATAATTAAAAAAATAAACATTTATTATATTTTAATTGAAATAGTAATATAGTAAAAATATAAATAGTTCATATAAATTGTTTGTTTTATACATATATTGATTACATCACAAAGACGTGCAAGGTCAAGAAACATTTATTGCCTTTTAATTATCTCTTCCCCTCCATTTTGTCTGGCAATTAAAGACAAATTTGAATTTTATTTTTTTCTATGATGAAGAGATACAGACGTATAGAGTTAAACTTCAGTGACTTTGTTATCAATTTCTCTCAAATATAATAAAAAATAAATTAAAAGTAATATGAGAGTACCCAAATTAAAACCCAGATTTCACATTTTAAAAAAAAGAAAGTTTCAATCCCCACATGAATAGATCCCGAAATTTGGTAAATTTTAAAAATTAAATATCGTAAATCCAAATATAATCTCTAAAAATAAACTTGTATCTATACACACACTATTTGAATTCCAATAATCATCATTCTTTTAATTTATTCTTGAAAAATGTTACTTGTTTTATTTTTTCTTTGGCCAAATGCTAATTTGAATTTTTTTTTTCTAATAGAATGACAAGGTCAAAAGACCCAAAAAGAGGAAAAAAAAAAATTACAAGACTAGCAAACCTTGCAATGTCACTAAGAATTGACATACTATTAATTTGAATCTCATCTCTTAAAACAAATGTTTGGTTAAATTCTAGTGTTTAGTTTTTGTTAATTTAGTAATTTTGTTGGTTAATAGAAAGACTAGATTGATGAAATCAATTCTGGCCCAAAAAATATTGGTGAAAGAAAGAAAGAAAACAACAACACAAATTTTTATGACAAGTAAGGGTACAAGGATGTTATATTTTTATATTAAATAAGATCGAGAGTTCAATATATTCAAGTCTTTTCAAAAATTATTGTTGTCATTTTAAAAATTAATATACTAAAATTATAATTAACCTATAATAGGTCATTTTAAAAAAAATAAAAAATTTAATTTTAATTTTAAAATAAAGTATAGATATATATATATATATATATATATCTTTTTAATTTTTTTTTAGTAACATTTTTGTTCTTATTAAAATTGACTTGGTGTAGCAGCAGGGACTATTCAAATCTCAACAACATACACTTGTTATAGTGGTATCGATCATTTCACTCTTAAAAAGAATAATAGTATTTTGATTATGTAGCAAGAAAAATAAAATAAAATAAAATAAAAATTGAAGCAACTTACAGCTTTGGCCACAGCTTTCTTCACCACCTTCATATCTTCCAAGCAAAACCTCGCAGTAACAATCTTCCTCGGCCACTCCTCCACCCCTGCGCCGCCGCTTATCGCCGTTCTCCGGTCACGAACCCACAAACACCTCAATATGAACTCAATGGCAAAAACCACACAAAACCACACCATAACCACAAAACCCCAAAATGTCCTCCAATCCCTCCAATTCCTTGCACTGCTCTTCTTCCGATCGGAAGAGACCATCGTCGGCGAAGCCTCCGGATCCTCCACCTTCCGGCAGTTCGCAAGAAGCATGGACATCATTGAAATTCCATCGCCCAAAGCGTGATGGACTCGCATAATAATGCACTTGTGGGCAATCAAGATGTGGATTTCCCACAAGGGTTTGTCTGCGCTGAGCCCGGAAGCGTCGATGCACAATTCAGCCAAGTAACCGTTGATTGCCGATTCGTCGCCGCCGGCAGCGGCGGAGACGGGGACGTCGATGACCTTGACGTGGCGGTCCATGTCGATTTCAATTCGTCGCCAGTGCTCGAATCCGCGGTGGTCTCGGACCAAGAGGCTGGTGAAGCGTGGGTGTTGAAGCATGAGGGAGCCGCGGATTAGAGATTTCAAAGATTCGACGTCTATGGGGTTCTTGACTCCAATAGCGCAGTGGATTACTTGGTTCGTGTTTGGCTGGAGGAACAGTCGACCGGCTGGAGTAAGAGGCTCGTCGGAGTCGTTCGCCGGCGATCCCATTAGAGATTCGGTACGTATGACCTCTGCTTTTTGTTGGTCTGATATTTAAACACGACAAAAGGAAATGTTCTGTCTTAAATATACAATTGAATTAACCTTCGGTAATTTTGGCTAAACTTAAATTTTTAAATTAATTTTCGTGTTTTTAAATTAACATATATTTAGTCTAACGTTTGAAAAACTAAAAAAATTTGTTTGCATATTTAAATTGAAGTTTATCTTATAAATATTGTCATTTGATTTGATGTTTAAGTTTTTACAAAATTAATTTTGTTCTTTAAACTCTTTTTTGTAAAAAAATAAAAAATAAATATTTTTGTATTAAATAAATTATATAAATAATAAAAATTAATTTTTAAACAAAAATTTTTAAATATAAATTATGGTAAAGCAAAATTATATTTAACCAAAATTAATTTTAAAATTAAATTAATCTAAAATTATATATAATTTATATTTAAAAATTTTTGTTGTCATATATATATATATATATATATGTATGTATATTAATGTAAAAGTAAATTTTATTAATTTTTGTGCAAATAAAAATTGAAGGATAAAATTAATTTTTTAAAAAAATCAAACATCAAATTAAACAAAAATATTTATAAAATAAATTTTTATTTAAACGTGCAAACACACTTCCAAATACTAAATTAAACATGAAGTTGAAAACCACAGTAAAAAGTGTAGAGAATAATCAATAATCTGTGAACAAATATATGCAATAATGGATGCACTTTGTGAAAAATCGCCCAATTTTGCTGATCTTGTGTTAACTGATAACATGAAAAAATGCAATTGTGATAATATTTTTAATTATTTTTTATGTATAATATTTGGTGCACTCATAATTTTAAATATATCAATGTATTCAGTTATAATGTATAGATATAATGTAATATCATTATTTTTTATATTAATATTATTACAATTATATCTTTACATTATAACTGAATATATTGATACACTTAAAATTGTAATTATAGCAAAACTGACACCTATTTTTAATTATATGAACTGCAAATATATATTTTCATCTAAAATTTTTTTTTTGATATTTTTGTCAATCTTGTTTAGAATTTCATAAATTCCATCACCAGTGATCGACAATGACAAATGCTTGTTCTTAAAGATTAGTATTCATGTCCATCACATCTTCTCTTATGAGAAAGATATTTTGATTTTTTTCCCTCGGGTCTCTCTCTAATAAATTAGAATAAATCATGTTCTTTTTTTTAAAAGATATTTAAATTATATATTCTTTGTGTAAGATAAATTGGATGGATTATTAGCAAATTTTTGGTGGGGACAAACGAAGTAGAAAGGTAGAATTCATTGAAAAGTCTAATAGAAACTTGCTGTTTCAAAAAGTAGAGGAGGTATGAGTTTTAGTGAAGCCCACTAAGATATTAAAGTCATCTATGCTAATGCTACTGTGATAATCATGTGTGTATGTTAATATAGTTTAAATAAGAAAGTGACACTTAATCCGTGTTTTCTACAGGTAAATAACATGACGTTGAACAAAAGAAAAATCCAATTTTGTCGCATGCCAATGCCATCGCTGATTGTCTTGAGAAGGAAGAAGCGTCACGATTTTGCTTTCGCTAAATTTGACGTTAATTTCTTTTATTGCTTAAATTTGGTGTAATTATAAAATTAATTGTACTAGTACAATTATTATATTGTATATTTAAAAATAAATAAATAAATAATAATAACATGTCAAAATATGTTGATAGTATATTAACTTAAAATGATTTGTTATATTTATATTTTTTATCTTAATATTTTTAGATTTTATTTATAAATGTAAATTATTTTTAAATTTTAATTTATTCCCTCTATTTTTTACTTTTTAGTTATCCCATAAAATATTAATTCATAAATTAAAAATAAAAATGAAATTAAAAAGTTATAGAGTTATTTAAAAAATAAAGAGAGAAAAGGGATAACTTAACAAAGTTCTGAATAATAGTTATTGAAAAATAAAAAGTAGATAGGATGAATTAAAAGATTTAAGAAGAATTTTGAATTGGTAAATAAAATTTAAAAATAATAGAGTCAAAATGTAAATATAGTAAATATTTTAAGTTAACATACAATCAGCATAATATAACATTTCATTGTCACATGTCTTCTTCTTAGTATGTTACATGTAGTGATTGCACCGTTGCATCCAAATTATAGTTGCACCGAATATTTTACTCTTAATTAATTTATTTTCTCATGCAAGAAAAATAGTTTATTTATTATATGCTAATAAATTTTGATGAAAAAGCTATTTTTATTACATTTTGTGCAAGTGTTTCAACTATTATGGTTTTCTTTATCACGGGATTCTCTAGAAAGCAGGTGTTTTTTTTTTTTTTCATAATATTTGTAAGAATCCCCCTATTCTTTGTGTTTTCCAATGATTAAATTCAACTACCCCTTCACAATCTAAAAAAAAACTTATTATTAGTATATAACTATTCATGTAAATTCTTGAAATTTTGATCTTGATATACCCAAAAAACAAATTTTTTGTCTCAATAACAAAAGCAAAAATCAAAATTCTTCAAGTAAATTAAAAGAAATAATTAAATTTGCCTGAAGGTGAATTCATTGGTGTATTCAACACAAATGACTTTAATAAATAAATTTTAATTTATTTTATAACTATTAGGGTGCGACTCTATGATGAAAAAACTATGGGGAGGGTGCCTCCCGATCATGTGACAAGCCCACAACGTGGCTCTAATACGTGTATATATATATATATATATATATATATTAAAAGATAGGAAAATTATTAACATATGTATATAAATAATTTTGTACCGATTTTCAAATTATTTTGTGGGAGATTTTTTTTTTTTTTTTACATTGTTATCCTTAATTAAATTTATTGATTTCGTTCATATTCATATCATTATTTAAATTTTTAACGTCAAAGACTTTTCATTTTATAAATATTAAATACTTACATCTTTTTAACTTTTATTTAAAATTCAAATTATAAGAAGCAAAATATTTAGAAATTATTTATGTATAGACTATGGATCCTTTGAGTTTACTCTTTACTTTCTTTTCATATATGATATGAATAAAAAAGTAATGAGAGTCACATTCATTCATATATAAATATTATCAACTATAACTTCAAATATACTAATATTTTGTCATATTTCAAAATTGTGTGTAACTCATTAATTAATATAATATATCAAAACTGTAACATAACTCACTATGCACTACATGGATAATCATAAATGCATAAAGAATTATAAAATTACAAATTTTATAACATGAAGTACATCAATAATTGCACACAAGATAAATTATCATAACTGAACTCAAACGTTATGATTTAAACAGTAAAATAAAATGAATAAAACCAATTAATTTAATTGAAATTTCCATTCAAATAAATAATATTATAAACAAAAATAAAAAATTATAATGTAATAATAATATTATTAAAATCACAGAAAATAATAGTCACATTTGTTTATATATTAATATTATCAAATATAATTTCAAATATATCAATACTTTTTTTACACTTAAAATTTATAATATAACTCATATAAATTTATACAAAACAATTTGTCACTATATGAATTACTATAAACACATGAAAATTACAAATTTTCAATTTTAAAAAATGAATTATTATAATTCAATCATAAGAGGAGATTAAAAAAAAAAGACATTTTGTTTACAGCTCTAAGGTAATTAAAAAAACAATCCCATAGTACCATTTTATTTCCTAATAGAAAAATACTAAAATATAATGACTAAGTACAACTTCAAATACATCAACATTAACTAACTAAAAGAACAAACTGTAAAATTGGAAGGTACAAAATAATTGATACTATATGAATTATCATATATATTGAAGAAACTACAAAATTATTATAACCCAATTATAAGAGGAGATAAATGAAAAAGACACTATGCTTATTATTCCAAAATATTTTGAAAATAATACTATTGTGTCACTTAAATTTTAAAAAATTATAAACTATAATTAATGAAATTAATTTTTTTATTTTTATTTAATTAAATAATATTATATATAATATATATTAAATAACACTATATACTATAAGTGTCTGACTGCATTTACATTCGGACACAATTCATGAGTGGCTCACTCTCATTGAGCACGAGTCACTCCTAATTTTATAAAAGAAATATAAATATATTGTAGTGACTCGTCCACATTATTACAATATTAAATAAAAAAAATTTAAATATAACTTTCAGTATATCGGGTAATACTTTTATTAGGACTGGATCTGAAAAAAAAAATTGTTATATTAAGCTCAAAAAGTCATAAATTCTTTAATCTTTATGACTTGAAAAAACTATATTACATAATTTTTATATCACAACTTTGAGATTTCATTGGCAAGAAAATATTTATCTTTAAATATATAAGAAAGAAATATTTTAGCTTTATTCCCTTATTTTGCCATTTGGGTTAAGTTGTTCTATACTAGTTTAATGTTTTCATCTTAACTTACCCCTTGTCAAAATTTTCCATTGTAAATTTGAGCTAATGCCTCAGCAAATCACTTTTTAGTTCTTTTCTTTTAGATTAAATTGCACTAAGTTTGAAAGTTGCAAAAAAAAAAAAAAAGTTACCATGTACTCGATATTTATATATTTTAAGAAGCAGTTCTAATAATAGGTGAATTAAATGCAGGCATTATATTGTATTACACACTATTTTCGATACTACTATTGCACTTCAACCTCAATTAGGCCTTATAGTTTAAAATCGAAGGTTACAAGTTCAGAGGAGCTTAGAAAAATAAGTTAGATAATATATGCAATTTATTTTACCCTTTTGGGATCTGTCTCATTAGCTTTTAATGAACTTTCAAAAGTTATTGAAGACAATTTGCATTGATTATTGATTATGCCAGTCTCCTTAGGAATCTGAGGGAGATTTTGTTACAGACGTAGAATCATGACTTTTTATTTTGTTCTCTATCTATAAATATTACATTTAACACAAGAAAGAGAAAAATTTGACTACCTTCCAATTTTTATGTAATTAAAAAAAATTATCATTTTCACAATATAATTATCACCTTCATTTTTCTTATTAAATTTAAGACTAAAATTTTTGTTTGAATATAACAATAAAATCAATTGTGTTAAAGAGAGTTGAAGAATTGTTAGATTTAGGACTAATATTTTATTCTAAATATAACAATAAAAGTATTCATATCAAAAGGATAGGAGTTGTTGAATGTAACACTAAAGTTAATAAAAACAATTATATTAAACGAAGCTTAAAAATAATTGCACAGAGAGGGAAGGGGTTGATGAAAGAAGAGTTCTCATTAATCAAATGAAGCATTTATGTCAAAGGGAGTTTACTTTAATATATATATATATATATAATAATAATAATAGATATGGAAGTGATGGTTGGTAGTAGCTACCACAAAAATTAAGATTGATATTTGGGAGAATTAAACTTAAAAAATTACAAATTTAAAATATTTCTCATAAAATATTATAAATTTTTAAATGGTTATGAATGACTTAATTTTTTTTTTTAAATTTACTCTGAATAGTTTTACCCTACGACTCTAGAATCTTACTCAAAATTTTATTTATTATGTGCTCTTAAAATTTAAAAAAAAAAAAAAAACTTTACTTAGAAAAGGGAAATTTGGTCCGTAATCTTTCAGAGAAAATATTTTAAACGTATAATTCACTTATATTTCCTTTTTGTTTTTGGTGGAATATATCAAAATGTTAAACTCCAGCTTGGGTAGTAGGCTAAATTGGGCTTATATGAGATTGCGGGCTTTGTTTTGTTTCTCATAATGAAAGTTTTGAGGCCACAAAAGAGGATCTAGACTTAGGGAGTCAATTGTTAGCAAGAAACATGTTTAAAACATGAATTTTTTAAGTCATATATAACCCTTTAAAAAAAATTGAAGCGTTAATATTTTAAAGATTAAAATATTATAATACAGGTAAAATTTGTGGTCAGTACACTTATTTATAATATAAGAATCTAATTATAATAATATTAACTTAACAAATAATAAAATTATAATTATATCTTTATATTATAATTAAGTATATTAATACACTTAAAATTATAAATATATACACTTATTATGTACGCATATTATACTCTTACAGTTTCGGGCTCACTCTTAGGATACTATCACCCGTACATGATTGCCTAGTTAGGTCAGAAGCACGTGTATCTACAAGGGTTTGCATATGGCCTTTAATTTTTGAAATTATAAGTATAAAATATAAGATATTGATATTATACTTCTTACGTTTTAATATTTTGAATCCATTAAATACATGCAATACATATAACTATTTTATGCATTATTATTATATTATATATTTTAACATGAACTTGATAGATTTACACATGTATTATATATATATATATATATATATCTATATATCTGAAAATATTTTATTATTATCATTTTTTTAATCCACGTTAATTTTCTCCACCCCACGTCTCTCTTCCCTACCCTATCAAATCACATGTCCATCCAATCTATCCTTCGTTGTTATATGTTTTTTAATTTTATTTTACCCACTTCACTAAATAGATTTGACTAAGTTGAAGATTCGAATATAAATAAATTTGATAAAATATGTAACGTTATATGAAAAATTTAATAATTTATATTTTTAAAAAATTATTAAAAATATGTTTATTTATTATTTAATTTAAAGGGGATAATAACTTGGGCCAGTTCAATTATTTTAGGTCAAGTCATAATTACCTTTAAACAAGATATTGGAGTCTCTCATATAAAGACTTGATCCTAGATCTCTTGAGTCTTAGGTTAATATTTTGGTTCAGTCCAACCTAACTTTATATATACTTTTATCTATAATTTTTTTATAATAATTAAATTAATAATTATTTTTTAAAAAATAATTACTTTATTTGTGTTAAATATAAATGATTTTTTTATTAATATAGAATATTTCATTTATTAAATATAAAAAAATTTCTTCTCTCGTTTTTGAAAAAGATTCTAAATTTAAAATTTTCAAAATTAAAAAAATAAAATCCAAATGATTGGCTCGACTTGATTATGAGTCCCAAGATTTAGCCACATTATTTGACCCAAGGTTTGATCATCCCTAGTTTATTTGCTATTAAAGCTAACAATGATTTTGCATGTAATCATAGTGAAAAGAGTGATTTTAACTATAAAGATTATGAAAAATTAACTACATAATTGAATGAGAAATGTAAAAATAAATAATAATACAGTGACTTGTATTAAAAAAAATTAATAATATTGACAATGCAGTAATTATTAAACGATTTTAAAATATAAAATGAAGTAAAAAAGCAACTGAGGTATATAATTCAATGGATTATATATATATATATATATATATATATATTAAAATTTAGCTTTTATATGATTAATATTTATACATTTAGTTCATATGATATTAGTTATAATATTTTATTCAATAATTTTTTTTCTTAATAAAATATATTAACCCCACTGAGAGTTGTTGAATGTAACACTAAAGTTAATAAAAACAATTATATTAAACGAAGCTTAAAAGTAATTGCACAGAGAGGAAAGGGGTTGATGAAAGAAGAGTTCTCATTAATCAAATGAAGCATTTATGTCAAAGGGAGTTTACTTTAATATATATATATAATATTTTAAATTTGTAATTTTTTAAGTATAATTCTCCCAAATATATATATATATATATATAATAATAATAATAATAATAATAATAAAAATAATAAAAATAATAATAATAGATATGGAAGTGATGGTTGGTATTAGCTACCACAAAAATTAAGATTGATATTTGGGAGAATTATACTTAAAAAATTATAAATTTAAAATATTTCTCATAAAATATTATAAATTTTTAAATTGTTATGAATGACTTAAAAATTAAAAGAAAAAAATTTTACTCTGAATGGTTTTGCCCTATGACTCTATAATATTGCTCATAATTTTATTTATTATGTGCTCTTAAAATTTATAAAAAAATTATTTTGAAAAGGAAAATTTGGTCCGTAATCTTTCAGAGAAAATATTTTAAACGTATAATTCACTTATATAGATGTCAGAATCATTATATTTCATTTTTGTTTTTGGTGGAGTATATGAAAATGTCAAAATCCAGCTTGGGTAGTAGGCTAAATTGGGCTTTTATGAGATTGCGGGCTTTGTTTTGCTTCTCTTAATGAGAGTTTTGGGGCTACAAAAGAGGATCTAGGCTTAGGGAGTCAATTGTTAGCAAGAAATATGTTTAAAACATGAATTTTTTAAGTCATATATAACCGTCAAAAAATTTTTTGAAGCGATAATATTTTAAAGAGAATACAAGTAAAATTTTTTGTTTTTTGATTGTATGAGTACACCCATTTATAATATAAAAATATAATTATAATAATATTAACCCAAACAATAATAATAATATTATAATTATATTCTTATATTATATTAAATATAGGTATTACTACACTGATTACATAAAGAACTTATTATATATACATATTATACTCTTACAATTTCGGACTCACTCTTCAGGATACTATCTCCCGTGCATGATTGTCTAGTTAAGTCAGACGTACGTGTATATACAAGGGTTTGCATATGGCCCTTTAATTTTTGAAATTATAGGTATAAAATATAAGATATTGATATTATACTTCTTACGTTTTAATATTTTGAATCCATTAAATACATGCAATACATATAACTATTTTATGCATTATTATTATATTATATATTTTAACATGAACTTGATAGATTTACACATGTATTATATATATATATATCTATATATCTGAAAATATTTTATTATTATCATTTTTTTAATCCACGTTAATTTTCTCCACCCCACGTCTCTCTTCCCTACCCTATCAAATCACATGTCCATCCAATCTATCCTTCGTTGTTATATGTTTTTTAATTTTATTTTACCCACTTCACTAAATAGATTTGACTAAGTTGAAGATTCAAATATAAATAAATTTGATAAAATATGTAATGTTATATGAAAATTTAATAATTTATATTTTAAAAAAGTTATAAAAAATATGTTTATCCATTAGTTAGTTTAAAGGTGATTATGACTTAGACCAATTCAATTATTTTAAGTTGGATTATAGTTATAATTAAGCAAAAGATTGGGATCTATCATATAAAGACTCGATCTCGGGTCTTTTAAGTCTCGACCCAATACCTTGGTTCGACCTAACTTAACTTTATATATATACGTTTTCTCTATAATTTTTCTTTTTTTTTATCTCATTAAATTAATAATTATATTAAAAAAATAACTACTTTTTTATTTGTATTGA
This sequence comes from Delonix regia, assembly GCA_037074485.1. Classification (NCBI taxonomy): domain Eukaryota; kingdom Viridiplantae; phylum Streptophyta; class Magnoliopsida; order Fabales; family Fabaceae; genus Delonix; species Delonix regia. The sequence continues at coordinate 5,252,352 of CM073454.1, read as the reverse complement.
ATATAAATAATTTTTATTAATATAGAATATTTCATTTATTAAATATAAACAAAAATTTCTTCTCTCTTTTTCCAAAAAAAATTCTAAATTTAAAATTTTCAAAATTAGGAAAATAAAAATAAAAACCCAAATGATTGGCTCCACTTGATTATAAGTCCCAAGATTTAGCCACATTATTTGGCCTAAGCTTTGATGATCCCTACTTTATTTGCTATTAAAGCTAACAATGATTTTGCATAGAGTTACAATAAAAAAAAAATAGCTATAAAGATTATAAAAAATTAACTACATAATTGAATGAAAAATGTAAAAATAAATGATAATATAATGACTTGTATTTTAAAAAAAAAGTAATAGTATTGACAATGAAGTAATTATTATAAAATTAAGTAAAAAAACAACTGAGGTATATAATTCAATGGATTATATATATTAAAATTTAGCTTTTATATGATTAATATTTATACATTTAGTTCATATGATATTAGTTATAATATTTTATTCAATAATTTTTTTTCTTAATAAAATATATTAACCCCACTGACCGCTCCGGCACTTTGTCCAACTATGACCAAGATTTCGAAACTTACGTGTATGACATTTCTTCCTTACAAGTCGCACGTCAGATCCAAAGTGCATTTTAATTATAAATCATTTAAATGTAATGATGAGTGCTCCTCAGTCAAAAATATTGCCATCTAAATCATTTGTCAAAATCAACTTTTCTCCAGATAAAGCTACTTTATAGTATTACGAGGACTTCTTCTAAGAGAAGAACTGCTCCTTAGTCTAAAAGTAGTGTGTTTAAAATTGTGGGTAACATCAAGAAAAGTTAACACTCCTATGAATTCTCAACTCTGCAAAAAATCACTGTAATTTTTTCAGCTTTCCAATCATTCAACTTTTGTCTACAGAAACCATTAACAGGAACTTGAATGAAGTCTCAACAAAGAATTGCTCAAAACCAGAAGAAGAAGATTAAAGTAAAAACTGGGCAATCACAAAGCAACACATCACTTTTGCTGTTTCTGTAGATAGATTTTAAGAAAGATTATTCCTTTCTCTACCTTCCTTGGAGACATCAATAGCAAGAACCACACACAACTGAAGTCTAAAACATTCTTCACAAAAGCTTAAGACACCGAAGTAAAAAAGATTAGAGCAAACACAGTACAGAAAATACACTTAAAAACATTCCGTTGAAATGAATATAGTAGATATGATCACATGTATTTGAACTCTGATTACAATTTAATCTTTAAATGGTTGTCACATTCAACAAAAATAAGTTTTACATAACTCAGCTTTTGGCCAGGACATGATCCTTCATTTCTAGCAATGCATCTTCAAAGCACTTTGCAAGAAACTGTGGATCTGGAATGATGTCTTTGGCTACCTGGACTTGCATGTGAGCTCTTCCAGCATAGCTTACCATGTTCAAAATGAGGGCCTGAATTACCAACCATCAGTCATTAATACCAATAGCATAAAGCCATAAACCTAATATTATTCTCAAAAAGTTAGGAATGCAATGAGGATGAACAGAGTTTAGAGGCGGTACATGAGGCAGGGCAGAATTATTTGCCCTCAAGAAAGTTACAGGGTTGCCTCCAATCATAATCTCCTCTTGTGGGCCAACCACATTTGAGATTGTAAAGGTTGTGTTACAAAGAATCCTGTAATTTAGCAAGCTAGCAAACTGCAATATATAAAACAACATTACTTTTGCAGGATACAAATGGTAGTTGGATGTTTCAACTCTTTCACAATCTGATACCACTTGAGCAATCCTTAACTCGACGGACTAAAGATTCCTAGACCAAGACAATCATAAATAGACGTATAAGCAAGTCAGGCACACATTTTGGTGAGACTCACTTCTGACATGCTTATTTGTCTATTATAATATGAATCTCAGTTAGAAGGGAGAAAATGTACCTTTGCTCCAAGAGTTGACATTACAAGATCTCCAATTATGTAAGAGAAAGGGGCCTCCAAAGATTGCTTCTTTCTGTCAATCATTGCCTTAGCTCTCTTCAGATATTCCAATGGATCGGAATAGTTACTTCTATGATATGATACTGGCAGCAAAATCATGCCAAATTTATTACCCCACCTTGCTCCTGAATTGCTTCTCATCAATTTGGATAGATCCTGATAAGCAGTAATCATATTTATCCAACCCCAACATTATAATGTAAGCAAGACTTGAACTATGAATATGGTAGTAAGCATGGACACTTGGAAAGTAAAACTGGGAAGAGTAGACCTGCAAACCTTGCTGTGGTCTTAAATTAACCATAGCTAATCCTGTTATTCGAAGCCCATCTTGCAGTCCTGACGACATGAAAGAAAAACAAAATATGTTGAGTTGTGACTGTGTGAGCACACAAGGCTTTGTATACACTGAGAGAACAAGTGGCCATGTTCGAATGACTTGTACCATTTGATGCTCGAAGGTCCAGATATCTTGAAAGTCCAGATGATATAATTGCAAATAGAACATCATTTATGGTCTGCGGAATAGCAAAAATCAACAAGTGACAAGCATGAAAAATGTTTTCAAGTCATATTTACATGTCTGTCTCTAATTTTTCTATATAACTTGGGAGGTGAAAAACATCACTGGCAAAAGCAACTAATTGTGTTTCTAAAACCTTTCATTGTAAAAATTTTTTTCGAATTTAGTATGATCTTAACATGTACAGATAGAAGTCTAGATCTTCTCAAGTTACCGAAGGAGATTCCTTTCTCTAGTAAGATCTAGAGTCATTGGATCCAGATTCAATGATTTTAGATTTAAAATATATATATATATATATATAAAATAATTTTAACATAAAAATATATTAATACTTTATATTTTTTTTATACAAGATGATATTTTAACAAAAAAAATATATTATTATATCTCATTTTTAAAAAATCTTCATTTTTTATATTTTAAAAAAAATTTTAAATTTTTTAAATCTGGAGCCATTGAATCCTACTGGAAAAAGAAATGCTCTCATGTAACTGGAGGGGAACCGTTCTCCACAAATAGACCTTCTATATGAGGTTATTCCTACATTGATATCTTTAACTGGGAATTTATATTTAATAAATATATTAATTAAAGCCAATTTTTAATATACAGGATTTTTTGGGTTAAATATATTCAAGTGTTTTAACGTTAGGCAGTAGTATGATGTGTTTAATATTTTATGAAACTAAATAATCTCAATTTGCTGGATTCAAAATTTTATCAACTTTATATAAGACCTATTATATTTTTATAATAATATTTAATTATCATGCCTATCATAAAATATTAAATAAGAAAAGATTTTATAGTATGATATTTTATACTAAACTCAGTTTGAAACTATTCTTTTCAAAAGTTGTTGCGATATCGGTCAGTTAAAAATATTTTTTAAATTTGGCAAAAATAATTTGCGGTGAAAATTATATAAAAACTTCTTAAAAAATAAAATCATTAAATAATTGATAGATTTGATAATAATTTTTCAAGTAGTGTTATATAATGAACAAAATGACAATATACTTAATAATGAATCACATCTATTATCTAATTCAACAGTTTGTTTTGTGGTAAAAAAAAAAAATTACAATGAGAAAAAGAAAATAAAAAAAAGTAAGACTAAATACATTTTTTGTCTCTTAGTAAAAACAGACAATCTAGCCCTCTAATTTTGACTTATTATGCTATTAATCTCAAATTTAATGTCATATATAACAAAGTTGTTAAATTCAACACGATTTATTTATCCAACCTTGTTAAACTGTAAATAGATTTGATATCATATCAAAGTCAAAAGAGTTGAAGTTGTTGGAAGAGAAAGAGGAGCCCAACATTGTTGACTATTAAAGTTGATTATTAAAGTCAAAGATTAATTTGAAACTTATATAAAATTAAAGAGAAAGAAATATTCAGTAAGAATAAGTTTGCTTATGCAAATAGTTCAAGCAATTTCAAAAACTAGTCACGGCGAATAAATTCCCTTGACCAAACCCAATCCTTTTTTTTGTTTTTTGTTTTTAATTTTTACTTGAAATGAACAGAGAAAAAAAACCCTTGTGATGACTTCAAGAAAAAGAAAAAAAGAAATTTCCTTATCATCACTCCGTTAAATAAAACATTAGATTTTTTTTTTCCTTTTCTTTATAAATAAAATCCATGCAATATTTAGAAATATTTTGCATTAATGTTATATTAATATAAAATAAAAATGTTTATCATTTCAGAAAAATTTAAACTCAGTGCTGAACATAATATGTTTTTTTAAACTTTAAAATAAGGATTTTCGATTATATTAATATTTTGATTAAATATGACAAAGACAAGTGAGGTAGAATGACATTCAAGGCTTATTTATCATTTCTTTCAATCTCATTTTTATTTGTGTAAGGCAAATAAATCCTAAGTCTCATATCTTATGTAGATAGATATATAAATTTGTTAAATGTAAAAAAAATTAAATAGAATAAAAACTAAAAGATTTTTAAATCCAAATACAACCTTTAAGAGTAATAAACATGTATATATATTACATACACACACTAAGTTGAATACCAGTCATCATTTTTTTTTTTTATTCTTTAAAAATATTACTATTTTATTTTTTTTGGCCAAATAATTTTTTTATTTTGGTAGAATCACAGGGTCAAAAGACCCTAAAAGAAAAACAAGCATGAAAAAATTACAAGACTAGCAGACCTTGCAATATCCCTAAGAATTAACAGACTAATAATTGAATTTTATCTCTAAAAATAAATGCATAGTTAAATTGTACTGTTACATTCTAATCATGTTGTTGCTTATTGGACCCAAAAAAAAAATCTTGCTGCTTAATAAAAAGACTAGATTGACCTTAAAAGGAAAAAAAGAACTAAATTATATGCTATATTAAGGAAAATAAACATGTGATAAATTGATATATTTTAAGGATGAATTTATAAAATATAGCCCATAAATGGAATAGCCAATGATTAATGAAGCAAAGGATAAGAAACAGCAAAAATAGAACAATTTGCAGGTAAAAAGCTCTTAATCTCTTTTTGACTCAAACTAAATTTGGTACTTGGGGACTGCAACATTATTCAACACACCAAAATACAATAATTATATACTCCACAATTATACAAGAAGATACAAGAAAGTACAGAAAAAGTATTCATCAGTTGAGACAGAACAAGGTACTTCTTTACAGGAAATCCAACAGAAAAATAAATTTTATTTAGAGAAAAATATAAAATTAATTCACTTTCATAAATTAACAATAATAAATTAATATTTTAAAATTTTAAATTTATATAAAATTGATCTTTCATAATTTTAAATTTATATAAAATTTATTTTTTTATTTAAATTAATAAAAAAGTAATTTTACATAAATAAAATTTTTAAAAATTAATCAAATTATTACAATTAATAAAAATAAGCGATTAATTTGATTTTTTTAATTTTATATATAAATTAAGATATAACTACAAATTTTATATCACACTTTTAAAATTAAATAAATCTATTTCAATTTTAAAAAAAACCTAACAACATTAAAAATCCTACGTATTTAACATCAACCGACTCGTAAATCAAAGCATATTAATCTTTTATGATTAGAAAGATAAATGTTGCAAGAAAAACAAAAGAAAAAGGGAAAGATGAAATAAAAATTGAAGCGACTTACAGCATTGGCCACAGCCTTCTTCACAGCCTTCATATCTTCCAAGCGAAACTTGGCAGTAGCCATCTTCCTCGGCCACTCCTCCACTCCGGCGCCGCCGCTTATCAACGTTCTCTGGTCACGAACCCACAGACACCTCAATATGAACTCAATCGCAAAAACCACACAAAACCACGCCGTAACCACGAAACCCCACAATGCCCTCCAATCCCTCCAATTCCTTCCACTGCTCTTCTTCCGATCGAAAGAGACTATCGTCGGCGACGCCTCCGGATCCTCCACCTTCCGGCAGCTTGCAAGAAGCATGGACATCAGTGAAATCCCGTCGCCCAAAGCGTGGTGGATTCGGAAAATCACGCACTTATGGGCATTTAAGATGTGGATTTCCCACAAGGGTTTGTCTGAGCTGAGCCCGCAAGCGTCGATGCACAAGTCCGCCAAGTAATCGTTGATCGCCGATTCATCGTCGGCGGCGGCGGCGGAGATGGGGCCTTCGATGACCTTGATGTGGCGGTCGATGTCGATTGTGGTCCGTCGCCAGTGCTCGAATCCACGATGGTCGCGGACCAAGAGGCTGGTGAAGCGAGGGTGTTGAAGCATGAGGGAGTCCCGGATTAGGGGTTTCACGGAGTCAACGTCGATGGGGTTCTTGACTCCGATGACGCAGTGGATTATCTGGTTCGTGTTCGGCTGGAGGAACAGCCGGCCGGCGGGAGTAAGAGGCTCGTCGGAGTGGTTCGCCGGCCAGCCCATGAGATAGTGAATATTACTTTTGCTTTTTAGTTGGTTTGGGATGATAATAGAAAGGAACAATTATAGACAGTAATCTCATGAGGATCTTTGTGACTTCATCGATTTAAGAGAGGACAAGCTATGACCGTCGGCCACGCTCTGTGAAAAATCACCGAATTTTGCAGTTGTTTTTTTTATTGATAATGTGACAGTGATGGTTGGTGGTACCTGGTGATGGTGAGTAGACTTTGATGAAAAAAAATTATAAAGAAGATTATAAATTTTAAATATTTATCATAAAAAATTTTAAAATTTAAAACAGTTTAAAAAATTTTAGAAACTAAATTCTTTTTCAATATTATTCTCATTAGTTCAAAATAACAAAAAGTAATCCTTAAATTAATTATAATAATTACAAATTTTAGAATTGAATCTTTAATTGTAATTATAATCTTATAATTTTGGCTGTGTGAGGCAGAAAAGAAAAAGTGCACTTGGTAAGGACAATTTAAAAAAAAAAAAAAACTTTGAAAAAGAATTTAATTAAATAGAGATTATAAGTAAATTTGATTATCACTAAACTTTGATTTTAAAAAGTTTAAATTTGTTTTTAATCAGTTTTTTAATTAATTTTTTAAGTCAAGTTTATTGATTTATCTGATTTTTTCAAGTCATAAATAACTTTATTTATTACATCAGATTTAATATAAATTATATGATTAATGATTATTATTAGTTATATAATTATATATAAGAAGTAATAAATACAAATTAATTTTTTTACCATTATAAATTTTCTGGATGAAGAATATTAGTAATTAATTTTTTATAAAAATATCATGTCATATTAACTTATAATTTCATATATAATCATCTTGAATTGAAAATAAACTAACCTCACTTAAACTTATATTTTATATTTTTTAAATTCAAATAATTTTATTTTTAATGTCTTAAGTTATATTTTTATAATAATCAGATTAAGAATTTTTTAAATTAAATTTTTTTTAATAAAAAGTATTAATTCAAACTTTTTAAATTCAAACCAAATTTTAAAAAGTATATGAATTTTAACAATTTATTAAATTTTATTTTTGGAAAAATAATCTTTTGGTCCCAACACTTTTCTTAAATTTTTAATTTGGTCCCTATAGTTTATTCTTTATCAAACCACTCCTTATACTTCTCAATCATTTCAAAATAGTCCCTAACATTATAAAACCGTTTGAAGCTAGGTGATGTGGCTAATGGAGCTGACGTGTATGCTTACATAGAAGTTGACATGGCAAGAACCTTAAATCCTAAGGCCATGTAAGCCATATATGAAAATAATCTAAAATAGTTGTTTGCTCCGTTTGTGGCTATACAAACAAGAAGTCTTCAGTCCTTGGACCCTCAAATAAAGCACTGAAGTTCAAATCTTTCTTATGCTCCATGAACGGAATCAGAAGGAATGAAGAAAGCCAGAAGAACAGAAAGAAAATCCCAACTCCCTCTGCACTTCCTTACTCTATTCTTCTACTCCTAAAAAGTAGCTCTAACCCCTCTTCCTTTTGGTCTCACGCTTCCTCTCTCCCATGTCATTTTACCCTTTCCTCGGTATAGTTTTTCTTCTCTTATATTTTCTCCCTCACTTCACACTCCTATTCATACTCTTCCTTCGTTGTTTATTCTGTTTTTGTTATTCTCTTTCACTGGGTGTTGCTAGGTCCATTAGTTTTTTCATAACTTTCCTCCATAACCTTATTTATTTGCCAGCGATTCAGTTTTATGATCTCGCTTTTCATTTTCCGTATTTCAACACGACACGTAGTTCGTATTAACTTCGGCAACATCTGTTTCAGTCAATTTCAAGAATAATAACATTGCATATATCTTCTCAAATGGGTAAAGGAGGCATACTAATGCACGCTATTTAGTTTATCTCATTTTCTTTAACTTTTCAACTATGTTTAATAGATAGGGAACTGAAAATAATAAATGTGGCCTACATGATATTGTAAGTCAGCAACAAATGAAGTAAGAAGGTTGTAACCATGGTATTTTTACTCATAAATGGTGCAAGACAAAGATTATAAAGAGCCTGCAAAATCTGTAATCTAGTGAAAAAGAAACTTTCAAAAGCTAAAAAATCAAACATTCTATGAGAGGTTTTAGCTTCCATTATCTAATTGAACTCTAGAGAGACAACAATATATGATCCATTCGCTATCATTCGGGTTTTCTGCAACATCTAACTGAAACTGCTATGCTTCCTCTTCCAAGGCAAGGGATATAGTTCAACCTTTGTTTACCTGTTTAAATGCAATATTTTGTGCGTGCAACACCTACTTCCATTTTTCTTTATTGCCAAGGATTTCAACGATGATTCTATGGTTGGATCAAAGAGATGAGTAACTTTTCACTTTAAAGGATAAGCTCTAGTAAGAATTTTAAGCTTGGAACTAAAAAAGATTGTGACTAATTTCCTTTTGAGATAGTGACAGTCCCTTTGCCAACGACCAGATAACAAATAGCCATTAGTCTTTCCGCTGGTGACAAAAACACAATAGAAAAACCCATCCACCGATTTTCAAAACCAATAACATTAAGTGAGGAAGTACAAAGGGAGTTGGGATTTTCTTTCTATTCTTTTGGCTTTCTCATTCCTTAAGAAAGATTTGAAGTTCATTGCTTTGTTTAAGAGTGCAAGGAATGAAGACTTTCTGTTTCAGTAGCCACGGACTAAGCGAACAACCTTTATATATTATTTTCATATTTAGCTTATGTGACTTTAGGATTTTAGGTTTTTGCCATGTCAAATTCCATGTCAGCTTCATTAGCCACATCACTCTGTTTCAAACGTTGTTTTATATATATATATAACGCTGTTATAATAGTAGAGATTATTTTTGAAATGATTGGAAAATATAAGGAATGGTTAATATATATATATATATATATAAGGATGAAATTAAAAATTGAAATAAAATATAATAATAATTAATTAATTTTTATTTTATTTTTTTCAAAATAGACCGGTCTTTATAATGGCGAGATCACAACCAATGTCTGTCGGTATTTACTCCCTGCCGATCACCTCCAGTTATTAAAAAAAAATTATATATTTTAATTTTTTTAAAATTTAATATTATAAAAATAATAATATTTTACTTTCTAGAAAAAATCCGGGTTCGTATTTACTGTGGTCAAACTCCATGTAATCAGAATGTCAGATGTCGGATTTGATGGGAGGCTAGTCGGCTTTTTGGCACTGTGGCTTTTGTCTTTTTCAAATAGATGGAAGTGGGCTTCTTCTCAGGCCATAAATGAGGACGAAAGATTTAGTATCAACTTTTTTTTTTATATTTTTATATATTTTTGAGCTTTAAAATCCTCAAATTTGGAATTTGCCAGAAGAATAAGAGTTTCACACTAAAAATGAGATAATAAAAAAATGGCTAATACTTGTTAAAAAAAACAACAAAAACTTTATACTGTGGGATTGAAAAAATTATTTTTTGGTTTATTTAATTTTAAATTATGAAATTATTCTTTTTATTTTGATATTGACTATAACATAAGGATGGGTTACATACTGTCCACATGACACCATAAATATGCCGTACGATATTTGTCACTATTTAATATATATTTTATGATGCTTTTCTTATCAATATGTATGCACTATATACTGTCCACATGACACCATAAATATGCCGTACGATATCTGTCACTATTTAATATATATTTTATGATGCTTTTCTTATCAATATGTATGCACTATTAAATACATTTTATATGTGGAGGGAAAAAGTAACGACGGAAAGTAGTGGTTAACGAGATGAAATCACGTGTAAATCTGAATTTTTAAATTGTATAGTATATAATACTTTTTATACTTAAAACTTGGCCTTTTTCTGGGGTATTTTATAGATCAAAAAGCTTTGGTTTTGAATTTTGAACCCAGAAAAAAAATTGTTCTAGGTTTATTCTAACTTGAAATCAAATAATTTGCTGGGCATAATAGATTCAAACATCCATACCATTATTTATTCCAAAACCTTATAATCAAAAGGATTACTGTTAACTTATTTATTCACAGTCTATTTCATTATTTTGTAAAATATTATTTTAGTTTCTTATATATTAATTTTTTAATATAATTTTTATTAATTTTTTAATTTGATTCATTACTAATTTAAGTATTTGCATTTTGTCTCTAAATTTTTATTTAATTTATATTAAATATATTGACATTCATTTTAAGAAGGATCATATTATAAAAATTAGTGAAGAATTAAATTAAAAATTACCTAACAAACAAAAAGCTAAATTTAAAAATTTATTAATAAATGACAACTGAACTCTTTCGTTGTAACATTCATAACTTTGGACTTTTTTATTATAATACTATAAGTAAAATAATTCAACGTTGTAGACAAAATTAATTGATGAAGATGCTTAAAATGTTTTTTTAAAATATTATATGGCAACTTGTCACCATTGGTGACACATTCAAGGAGGATCTTTTATTATTATTTTCAAGGAAATTTGCCATTGTTGGTAATTGATCAATAACTTTTTTTTTTTTAATTTTTTATCTAACTCATCACCTACCTTAAAAAATTAAGTTTTTTTTAACTCATTTCCAATTGCGACTAATCAAGTTTAGGAAATTTTTTTTATTTCTCTTATTGCAACTCGTCACCTATGGTGACTAATCATGCTAGCTTGTTTTTTTAATTTAAAAACAAATTTACTAGCACTGATGTGGAAAAAAATTTACCATTGTAAGTGGCAATTTTAACCATAAATTTATGATTTGAGATAATATTAAAAAAGAAGATACATATATGATAATTATTCATCAAAACAATGGCTATTGGTTCCGCAATAAGTTCATCTAGTAACTCTGTGAGGTCTCTGTTGCACCAAAGGTGAAGTGTCATCATTATCATCACCCTTTTCCTCCTTTACAACTGGCTGAGATACGCTAATAGTTGCAAGATATTTTAAATCAAATATTGGAGATTGGACTAAAGGAATTGACTGTTGTGGAGTGACAAAGTCATGTTGCACTACATGTAATGATCTGCCAAACTCAAAGAATAATATGAAATATGCAACAAAGAATGCAAATAGATCAATAAATAATAATGTGAATGATCTATATACAAAATCTTAATGTAGGGGAGTGGATGAAGACTGGACAAGAAGTCGTGTCTGAGATGGCACTTGGGAGGAGTGACCAGCATGACCAAGATCAGAGTAATGACACTGATCAGCCTCATCAATAATGGAATCACGTAAGGACATGTATCAATCCCTGGTCTACCTTCTGGTATATGTGGACAAGGCAATTGAGTTACAAGCGACACAGGCTAAGACATCAAGGACTCACGTTGCTCTCCAAGAGCATGTAACATGTTCCAACAGTCTCTATCAACAGTTTGTTGAAAGTCTGTAACAATTGATGGTGGAAGGTCAAACATGCTAAGCCTATATACCTCCTCTACTATATCTGCTTAAACAAAGTTAAAGAAACATAAGGCTTAGAAATAACATAAGATGTATATGTATGAGGAAAAGAGATTATAAATAATATAAGAGTAATAAGTATACTAAAACATACTACGAAGCTAACTGCACCACTAGTCAAATGGATCCACTATCACGTATGACTCCAATACCACCACATGTACTCAAATGTTCTATTCAATGGCTTAATGGACATTAGGGCGTCAACAACTACATCGCGCCATCTAGCCCATAATGCAATAAAGCTAGCATGCTCTTGTATCCAATCCTTCATAGTTTTTCCTTTTAATTGTAATGTATAACATGCCCCCATATTAACTAGTTCAATAGGTATAGGTTGCAACATGGCAAACTGGTAGAGCACACAACTAAAATGATGTCATTCAATGATGTAAAAACATATAAAGGGAACAGAAAGCTGCTAGATATCTGAGGACACCGAACAATAATCAGGGATCATTTGTTGGACACTTGCTGAGCTAGATGGGTGCCAAATTATCTACATTAATCAAATTGAAGAATAACTATTGTTAGATAATTAATGTACCTTTAGAAAAAAACTTTAGGGTCAAACCTTGTCATTTCATATCTCGTCTAGAATTAGCCTATATTGCTATAAAGCATACTTACTTGGTCCAACCCACACTTGTTAGCTTCATCTAATTATGTCAAATCCATCTCATTCTTTATCCACGTTGATTGAGGTCTACCTTTCTTTCGAAGCATAGTCAAGTTTGGTATCAATCGTAGGCAATTAGAAGGTGGCCAATACATCTGTTTACCAATAGGATGGAAGGTAGTACCATATGCCTTTTGCATTGTGTCTAGGTAGAAAATCATATCCATGTACTAGTAAAGGTCTATAGAGATCTTACTACAAGTTATCAAAACATGATAGCAAGGGAATTTTTTTACTTGGAACTTGCTATAGTCATACGTATGATTAATAAAGCTAACTTTGCAACAATGACCATCTTGATGGTTTGTAACATCATATGGTTCTTCCTCCTTAAAGGACGATGCCTGTTGGTTAAATGAGTGCATAAGGCATGCATAAACTGCTTGAGCATTCTCTATAATCTTGGCCTTAAGGTTTTAACATAATACTTGTCCCACTTCTATTTGTGCATTGACTTGTTTGGCACATTACACAAAGCATTTGTTTACTCTATAAAATATGGCCTTCGCAAGACTAGTAATAGCCATAAATCTAATACCCTTAAAGACAAAATTCATGCTTTCTACCAAATTTGTTGTCATGTGACCATAACGTCAATAGCAAATGTTATATGCATGCATCCATTTTTCCTTTGATTTCCCTGCAATCCATATTGTTACATGGTTATACATTCAATGTAATTCTTCCAATTGTTTGTCAACTCGGTGGTGTCCATATGCATAACTTGCTCAACATAAACATTGCACAAAAATGACAACCGTTATTGTGATCATAAACATAAAGTATAAGTGCTAATGATGTACCAATTACTATGAACTTATGCTTTAGACATGCAGTCTAGAATTCATGTTCAGGTTACTTGTTCTATGGCAAAGACAAAAAATGTGATAATCCCATAAAGGCTGCCATCAAAATCTTGGATTTGAGACGGTAGCTTTTATTGTGGCATGTCTATCAGAAATCAAACACACCCCTTCCAACCATTCTTGAACTAATACATCGGTACTCTTTATAATGCACCTTAAATGTTTAATGAGTGCATACTGAGTACAAGTTGGCTACGCATCGTAAAGCTAACTTATCAACATACCGCATCCCAATGCGAAACTTATTATCGTTAATCTTTATATAATTTGGTGCATCAAGAAAATCTATACCAAAAAAAAAGATACATGTAGGATATCAGCTCATCTTCGGAGTTAACAAAATCGTCCAACCTTAATACATCATCATTGTCATCCCCTTCATCAAAATCATTCATTATGTCTTCAGCTACTGTAAAAGGAGATAAAGATTGAGTGAAGTTGTATGATGTGTTGGATGAACTTGGGTAGAATGAGTGATCAATTTATGGGCTTCCATATGGGTGACTAAACTGAAGCTGCAAAGGTGATAGTTAAATAATGGATGGGAGTGTGTTAGGTATATAGTCATCCATTAATTGGGATGTCATATTTAGATATACTTGAAAGATGCGATAAAAGCATTCAACTATGGACAACTCAACTACAAAGGAAATAGTGTGTATGTTTCTCATATTGTCTATATGTTAGAATCATCTTCTAGGCTACATACACGATACCTAGTAGGATTTAGTGACATTGGACGTCTGTAAACCAATTTAGTCACAACTTGCAATTTACCTAATCGTAGTTTTTTTCTCCTATTAGCTCCTTTAACCTCTCCAGACTAACATTAGTATTAACTTTCATAGTTTGCACTCTTTCTCATATAAATGTTGCTCCTTCATCAATCTTATGAATTTCTCTATTCAAATAAATGCATATGACCTATCCTACTACTCATGTTCTCCCTACTATAAGACATTAACGTGCGAAATGATATAGTTGGTTCCATATCACTTTTACAATAGTTCATGCAAATTTCAAAAACAAATGAAGAAATATAATTAAATCCAAACAACTATAATCAAAACAATTTTTAAGGTAAATTTATATTGTAATTTCATACATTAATAATACAATATATTCTATATAGTTTATTTATCTGTATTATTACATTATTCATTACATTACTATGTTAATTTCATACCATTTATTTTTTAAAATAAGGTTCTATTGTAATTTCATATATTCATAATAAAATAAATTTTGTTTATGTTATTTACTTATATTGATTACATTAATGTCACGCCCTAAATGACAGAGAGTGATTGGAATAGAAAACAAGATAAACTTCGTCTTTGGATGCTGAATAAATATGATAAACTAACTGATCCAAATATTGATATAACGAATGACATGAACAATATCTAATTCAACTTTCCAATATTATACAACTACCTCAAGGCTACACATACTAAACTCTCTACCTGTGATAATGGAGCTACTAGAGCATAAAAAAAATATTTTCAAATGTTTAACAACTAAATAAAATTGACCTTTTGCCCTTGCGAACAAAATAAAAATCATAAATCATTTAACATAATATATAAGGCTTTTACAAATCCATACACACTTTGTGAAACAAATCATACTAATAAGCATTTGAAATTCATAAATGATTTTAAGGGAATAAAACCAAAGTGGGAAATATCACACATCACCAATCACAAATTCATATACAAAAGCTTATCTAATGCTAGGTATCACAATCTATAACGAAAGCTAGCCCAATCCTAGGTATCACAATCTACAATGAAAGTTACTCAAGGCTAGATATCACAATCCTTATCAAAAACTACCTCAAAGCTAAGTATCGCAATCCATATCAAACACTAACTCAAGGCTAGGTATCACAATCCATATCAAAATCGAGCAATTAAGCACACACATAATCAAACACTGAGATAATGTTCAAAATAACAAAAGCATGGTGCACAAAGGTGAATGTCTATTGTCGTCAGCTACAAGGTCCTGTATTAGATGAATTTATACAAAAATAATATTTTTTCCATAATACTATAAATACTCATAATTTTGCACAATAAAGGAATTCAATATTTCCATAAATTCAAATAGAAACAAAATCATTTATAAAAATTCCTTGAAAATCATACAGTATATAAATCATTTAAAACGATCATTCAAATGCGAAGGAATATTAAAAAAAAATTTAAAAATGTAAATAAATGTCAAAATTAACACAATACTTCAAGAGAATTGTTCCCAAGGTACCAAAACATATAAACAAAAATATTTCACAAATGAACCATTTAAAATATTGAAAACATGTATGATTAGCCGTATTTACTCACCTGGAGGGAATGCACATGACAATTAAGTTCCTAATGTCTCTTCCTTTATCTTACTTGATCACAAAACTAATGCTTACAGTCCTATAATAACAAATAAAACTCATTTAACTTCTTATATAAAAGATTATTCTTAATTCAAATAACTTCCCAACACCTAATTTTATACTTGTCTAATTACTGTGTACCAAGTTTTCTTAATCTCAAATAGGGGCGTTAATCCTTCAACTTCCTATATCACAAGTACATTTCACCATCTTGGCTCAAATCTTATATTTATTTGCATTTTCATGTATTCAATCCTATATATACCTATGACCTAAATTAATTTCTTTTTTCTTAACCATAGGTTGCCTAACCTTATCAAGATAGTGGGAAATTATCCTAATACAATTCAAGATTTTGTAATTAATCTAAATTAGTCATATATGGTCATTTAATCAATTGCTATAAGTTTTATTTCATCACCTTTCTTCAGAAAACAAAGAAAGTTAAAGAAAATAAGAAAACCTAGTGAATCAACATACCAATTCAAAGGACAACTTCCAATTGCTTAATTTATTCCTCTAGTAATAATTCTTGAAGAAAATTGGTTTAAGATTTTTGAAATTTCATCACCCCATCACACATTTCGCTTAACAAAGAGGGGTGTGAAATTGGAGACCAAAACCTAGCAATTTCACGTGGAAATTAGAGGTAAAATACTCATAATTCATTCAAGAACCAAACCCAACTTAATTTGATAAAATCTCACCAAAATCAAGTCCAATTTCAAATTTACTCCGCTAACACTTTGAAAAGAGGGTTTCAAAATCAATACTTCAAATTCAGAAATTGATTGTGAATTATAGAAGGAAAAGAACAAATTTGATGTTAAAAAGTAAAGGCACAAATCAATTTAAAGAAATCTCTCACTAATTGTATGCAAATTCTCCTCTTGTGGAACCCTAGCTCACATAATTGGGAAAATTTGTAATTGAGACCAAGATTGTAGTATTGAAGGCCAAGATTGGAGGGGAAATGATGAAATACTCACAAGAATATGAAGCTCCATTGTAATTTAACAAAATCATGCCAAATTATGAACTAAAGAGCTCAACCTCTATTTTCGCACATCCAAATACAAGCTTTGAATCTTGGAGCCAAATCTTGAAATTAAACACTAATTAAGAAAGAAAGCTATGAAATTCATCTTACAAGAGAATCCCTAAAGAAATTTGCAAAAAAACTTAGCAAATCCTGCTCTATTGCCCTTTCTTTGAACCCTTACGTCATTGAGTGCAAAAGAGAGATTACGACCATGAATTCTAACTCCAATCTCGCTGGAGACAATAGAAACGGTGGTATGGTGGCACCATTGGCCAAAACATGGAGAATGAAGTGGAAGAAGGGTGGTTGCCATGGAGAGGAGATGAATAACAAACAATAACGCTAAGAACGAACGTGAAGGGTGGGGGGAGAGAGACAGAAATGTTATATCTAATGGATAATTTAGGATAAACATATTTTATAATGTTTAAAAAAGAGCATATCTAGTGAATCATTTGTTGATTTTCATGATAACATAACTTTTATAAATTATGATTACCGTCAAAATCATTTATTATGAGTTTCTATTTTCAAATATTATGAAGAAAGAAAGAATATATTTAATTATCTCTATTTACTTCTATAATGGTTGTGTGAAATTATCAGATGATAAGAATGTTCCCATCTTGAAGCTTTACCTTAAGAGGATCACATTTTTATACTTGTTCTATATGGGTTTTATTCATATTTCATCACTTTCTCCATTATGGTGTTATGCAAATCAATAGTTTGAAAATAATATGATTTTTTTTTTTTACTTTAAAATCGTTTTTTAATGGAGTTCATAAAAGCATTATGAAAAGGAAGAAGTTTGTGTTCCTTTGATAAGTCTTTTTATTAGTATTAATATATATGATAAATATTTAAAGAAATTATTTGTCGTCAAATTAATAGAGAAGGCATATATGAATTTGTTTGTTTGATGAAAATTATTTGAATAGATTAACGATTCTGAATATTAATTTTGCTTAAGTTTTTATTTTAATAGAAGAACAAAAAAATCCACAATAACATATAAAAAATTGTATGTCGGTAATTATATTAATTAATGATTTTAAGAGATAGTAATTTTATCTTAATAAAATAATTTAATTTAAATGGTAACTATAATAATTTTAAGAGAGAGTAATCAATGATTTTATTATAGTAATTCTATCACTTTAAAACAAATTATTTTCTTAAAGAACTTAAACCACAGAATCTAAAAATAAATAGTTCCTCTCCTAAGTAATTTTTTTAAAATTTTATTATTGTCAAATTCTACTACATCTTTTTCAGTGGAATATCATTCCCGGTCCTATTATTGTCAAATAAATCCCGCTTTTACTACATTACATTTTTATTCTTTTCTGGACTAGGTTGGATTTTGGGCTTGACATAACATAACAAGCCCGTTTTTGTGTTCATGGCCCAGACATTTAGAACTTCAAAGCCCAAGTCTAATATGGCCCAAGAAAAAAAGGTAGCCCTAATTTAATACTATATAAGGTCAGCTCATGCTTTCTCTCTCACTCCATTCACTCGGAGAGGCGAAGGAATTAGGGTTTTTACGAGAGACAGAAATGGAGCAAGCGCAGTCCCAATCGCTCGAGCAGGTTCAGTGCTTCGGCCGCAAGAAGACCGCCGTGGCCGTGACCTACTGTAAGCGCGGCCGTGGACTCATCAAGATCAATGGCTGTCCGATCGAACTGGTGGAGCCGGAGATTCTCCGATTCAAGGCAGTTGAGCCCATACTCCTATTGGGAAGGCAACGATTTGTTGGGGTCGACATGCGTATCCGTGTCAAGGGTGGTGGTCACACCTCGCAGATATACGCAATTCGCCAGAGCATAGCCAAAGCTCTCGTCGCTTTCTACCAGAAGTACGTTGATGAGCAGAGCAAGAAGGAGATCAAGGACATACTTGTCAGGTACGACAGAACACTGCTGGTCGCCGATCCAAGGCGCTGCGAGCCCAAGAAGTTCGGTGGTCGTGGTGCCCGCGCAAGGTTCCAGAAGTCCTACCGTTGAGTGCTTCGGTATATTCGAAATCAGGGCACAAGGTCTTTTTATCGATTTATATTTCAGTTTTCGGTTCATGTTTTATGCTGTGGAAGACTTTTGATGTCGACTAGTAGTTCTATAATTTTGGGCATTTTACTTCATGGATTGTTGAGATACTTTTATTTATATTAAGCTTGTTATTTAGGTTTTAATATAAGTTTATGCACTAGTGAATTTTTGCTTAGTGATGGAAATGTTTTGTTTTAATTTAAGGAGGCTTTAAATACTTAAAATTTACTGCCAAATGTTTTTTTTGGTGGGAAAATAATCGATATTTGCATTAGTTTATCATCTGCTTAAGGTATTGATAAGCGTTATCCAAATGTTTGTGGAATAATGCAATCGTGCTGAGTACACTCTTCCAGTCTTCGTTTAGCATGCTTTCATGAATTCTCTTGCTTCTGCGTGGTGTATTATGATGATACTCATCGTTGTCCGATGATGCATGCGCAATATATCCTTAGGCTGTGAATCTTGTTGGTCAATGCGATGATTTATTACTTCTTACAGAAGAGTTTGTGTTTATGGCTACCTGTTACTGGGAAGCCAGGCAGTATGGTGTTGGGATGGATGTGATGCTGTTTTACCAATAAGCGGAGCAAAGTGTGAAGTCGAGACGTTATGCTTTATATGGTGTTATGCCTCATATGGTGTTGCCTCATTTCTTCCAGTATAATTCAATTTAATTTGCCTAGATTTGCTAGATACTGATGATAATGATGATGCTATCAGTTTTTAGACTATACGATCATGGTTGTGGTTATGGTGACTATCAAGTTTCCTCACCTGTTGCCTGCTGGCTTTCTGTCATATGGTCTTTATTATGTATATGTAGATATCTTCAATTCAGAAGACATGGAAAGTCTTTTCCGCTTGAGAGAAGATTGGTTTTGTTGCTGCCATGGAATTTGGTTTCTGTGGGAGGACCATATATGTGAAAAATACCGTATTTGACCATTGTTTCAATGATGCCAATACCTACAAATGAATAGGTGCCAGGGCTTCTAACCTCGTTGGGAAGTGGGAGGTTTTTGCATTAGTATAAAAATGACTAATGGGTTATTGATACGGGATGCCCAGGAGTATTTACACTAGCTAGATAATTTTTCTCCGTGACTATAATGCGCACTCCTTTCTCTGATTGTGATTATCGTACTAAGTTGTACTAAATTAGGACGAAGAGAATCTATTTTATATATAGATGGGGTATGCCTTAGGGAACATCCAGTTTGCAGCGACACTTTTCCAAATCATGCGATACTTACATGTTTCAATTGAAAGAATTTGATGGCAAGTGCATAAGTAATTGAATGCAAGCCCTTCCGTTTATCAATTGGGATGAAGAGAAATTCTTTTGGATGATATTACATATTCTTAATGCCCTGTCGTGGGAATGCTGTGAGTGTATAAGGGGCCGAGGCTGCCGGTAGTAGGGAGTGAGGAACTCTCTTGTGCGCTTAAAACTTCGTGTTTGTAAGCTGTGCATGTTGCTAGCCATGTGGTAGTCTTTTCAGCAGACTCAAGAAATTAGACTAAATAGACGATTTGTTTTTTAATATGTTAAATTTATTTAGCTTTAGCCTTTGAAAATAGTAAGTTCAATAGTTCTTGAAAATAAGTAATTTGATATTTGTTAGTCTTTTCTCAAGTGGTCGAAAAAATTTATTTGAGCTTTACTTTTAGGAAGTAGAAAAGCGTTATAAACTATTAATCCAGGTGACAGATTTTTAGTGAAGAAGTTTAAGCCAGTGCAAATTTCTTTTGCAATCAACTTATGTTGGCTCTTTTGTTTTGCCCCCTCTTTGGCGTCGTCTTTACCTCATAACAAGATTTTCCAAGTAAAAATTGTTATAATTGATGTGAAATTGTTACGCTCGGGATAACAATTGCTATGGTTGATGTGAAGTAACAATTTCACATTTAAAACCATTGACTCTTTTAAGGGAACTAAGTCTTTTTTAAAAAAATAAATGAATATATTATTTCTTTAAAAAATTGGAATTGAAAAAGTTGTTTGATTATATTATTTTTACCTATTATTCTTTAGAATGAAAATAATGATAACTTTAGAGAATATATTTGATTAAAGTTGTATTTTTTGTGTAATTAAAAAATTAGTTGTATTAGTGCATTTGTTATATATCACATTAAGAAAGTACATGGCAATGATATGTTAAAATATATTGTACATTAATTTAAAAGAACAATTATTTATATTTTAATTTTAATATTTTTAAATTTTACTTATGAACTTAAAACTTTTTAAAAAACTTTTAATTTATTTCCTCTATTTAAATAAAAAAAATAAAGAGTAAATTGAAAATTTTAAAATGAATTTTGAGTTTATAAATAAAACTTTAAAATAATAAAATTAAAATATAAATATAATAAATTATATTTGTTGACATAATTATGATAATGTTAACTTAAAATAATTTGTTATATTTATATTTTGACAATAATATTTTTATATGTTATTTATGAATTCAAAATTTTTTAAAAAACTTTTTAATTTACCCCTCTATTTTTTATCTTTCAGTAATTTTACAATCAATTAGTTTACAAAATTAAAAATATAAATGAAATTTGAGAAATGTGAAATTATTGAAAAATAAAAAAAATAGAGTGATTTAACAAAATTATAAACTAATATTTTCGTGTAAGTAAAAAATAAAAATAAATAGAGTGCATTAAAAAACTTAAAAACAATTGTGTTTATAAATAAAATTTAAAAATAATATAATTAAAATATAAATACAATAAATTAATTTATGTTTATATTAGTGTGATATATGGTGATTGTATGATGGTAAATTTACTTTTTATTAATAGCATTATGATAATTCTGTTATAAGAATAATTTTTATTTACAAAACTTATTTTTAATAACAATTTAACAAAAACGGTCTTAAAAATATAAAAACAAAGAATAAAATCAAATAGGCCCACCTCTACGTATCGTAATTCTGTTTTCCTGGCTCGCCTCTTTTCCATTATCAGGTTATTTAAATTTGGAACTGTGTCTCTGTGTTTGTGTGTATAAATATGTATATATATATATATATATATATATAGAATAACCACATGGAATATATTAAAAAAGGGCGATTCTGCATATCTTCACTATGAAATATCTGCTCGTTCTGGAACCATTTTCATCGATATTCGTATCTAAATTTTGTAATGTATGACGTATGAGTAAGTTTCTAAAAAAATCGAATTCATTATAAATTGATCATTCTATCAAGTGTTTTTATTGTTGCTATCCCAATTTTATTGACATTATTTTTTCTCAGGGGGAATGAATTTGCTTACTCATGACGTCAAATTATGATTGGAAATAAGATAAATATATTTTTAGTTTATTCCATTTTGGTTTGTTTACCTATGGAAAAGGAACTTTAGAATTCCATCGATTCTCTAAAATGATAAACATATTATAAAAAAGAAGGTGGGCCTTCGTTTTGTTCAACGAAATGGATTACCCAAAACTTCCATCATGACAAGGAGGGAGAATTCCATAATATAGATGGAAATGCATGGGATCCGAAAGGAAAGGGTAGTAAGATTACGAAATTGCCCCTATTCATTCATTACCCAACAAATTGGTTCTAATTAATTTAATAAGGGTATTTTTGTCTTTTCAGCCTAAAATCTTTCTTTTCCATCATTATTTTAATCCTACCTAATAAACAATTAAATACTATTCATCTTTCCATCATTAACATACCAATCAGGATTTCGTATAAAAAATTTTTATTCTATTTGATTTCCTTTTCATTCTTGTTCATGATTCATATTCATCCACTTTCTTTTTGTAACCAAACAGAGCCTTACTGTGAAAGATAAAGGATACGATAATGTGTCTATTAACTAGGCATCATTGGATTAGAAGTTCACTTAACATTGATTGTCGCATTAAATTTTTAGGTTTTATTGATTTTAGCTTTTAAAAAATAATCAAAATGTATAACTAAATTTAAAATATGAACTATTAAATTTGTATAATTATTTTAATATTAACCATTAGATTTGTGCCAACAATCCAAACCAAAAAATAATAAATTCTTCAATGTCCCAAAATGGTTGAGGATGTATAGAATAATAAAAGGTAAACTAAAAGAAATACCCTAAAGTTTGAGTTAATTTTTTTATCTTCACACTATAACCCCTAATTATTATTTGACATATACTAACTCTCAAAACTAATAAAATTCACATTTGGAACACCTATTTTATTTATTTGAGTTTGTAGCCTAACCAAATCTACTTTCTCTCCATTGAAGCCTGAAAAAAAAAATGCAACGACCTTGGAAATAGAACGAAGCAAAAATAAGAGAAAATTGGGGATAAATAATAAAATGAAAATATTAAAACAAATAACGAGGAAAAAGGCATCAGATCGTTAAAACCCGGAGAAATAATAATGAAAATTGAAATGAGAAATAGTTGAAACAAAGGAAATCAAAATCTAGAGAAAGCAATGACCAAAACATCAAGAAACAGCAAAGATGCTAAAATGTTAGTGAAATTGATGAAATTTATATTATTAAATAAAAATTTAATGATTTAAATTTTATAAAATTAGTGAAAATTATTTAACATTTATTAAAATCTAAATTATTGGATAAAAATTTAATAATTTAAATCTCAAATACAAAAAATTTAAATTCACAAAAAGAATAATGGACAGTTAAACTATTCACCGTCAAACCTCCAGGCTTAAAAAGGAGAGAATTTGAATAAAAAAAATTTAATTTATAAAATAAGTGGTTTTTTTTTTTTTTAAATTCAACTCTTTAAGTTTGAATAAATATTTTTTTAATTAAAAAAATTATTATTTAAAAAAATATTTAGTATAATATGATATTTTGATAAAAAAATAAAAATTAATATATTTTATTTAAAATATTTATATTACTAAAATAATTTATTTATATTTATAACTTCTTTGTTTTTTTGTCTATGTGTTTATAATTTTTTTATATTATTTTACAAGTAATAATAGTTATTATTTATATTATTTATCTCAAATTTTTAAATAAAAAATTAATTTAATCATGACTTAAAATGTTTGATTAACCTGATTTAAAAAACATAAATAAAAATTTCGATTAAAATATAGACCAAGTCTTTTTTATGAACACAAATTCAAAACTAATTTTTAAAAGCTTAACTCAATAATCAAGTCTAAGCCTTATAATTTTTTCAAATTATTTTTACTTCTTACATTATTGACACGTGATATTAATTTCCTATAACTCATACAAGCACCAAAGAAAAGAAATTAGTTAGTTTTAATAAGCTTAGATAATAATTAATTTAATATATCAATAAAATTATTAAAAAAATATTAAAAGTAGTTCACCAATCCCTCAAACACGGAGACGGAAGAATTGACCGTTAAAGGTACGTGGGTTGAGCTACCGACTGACATTGGTGGGTCCCGACCAGTCGACCACCTACTAGTACCACACCCATTTCGCGACTCCAAGGAACGTCACTCATCGTATCAGTTCTGGTACTATGAATATCAAATCCAACATAAACACCACTCCTGCATGATCCATCCGCAAAACCATTTGTCACCCACTCCATAAAATACGTTACCACTTATAATCCTATTTTATAATTTTCTTCTCAAAAAATATTGTTATCACAGTTTAATTGAACCTAAAATTTGAGGAGTCCCCATCCAACTACATTTGGGGACATTGAACGGATGTGGGGCTCGCCATTTTTTATGAAAAAAAATAAATTATATACACTTTATTTAATTTAAATATGATAAAATTTTAATTTTTAATTAGATTATGGCATGTATATAAATATTACATATAATTATTTTTATTTTTAAATTAAATTATATATTACTGATAATTAATTTTGATTGAAAAATAATATAACAAGTATAAATTTATTTCATATTTTATTTAGACTTTTTTATGGAGAATTTACTTTGAAATAGAAGTGTATTTTTGGTCTCATAATTTTGTGTTAGATTTTATTATAAAAAGTTTTATTTTTTATTAACAAAAACTGAAGCCTCATTTTCAGCTTCGAAAAATAATATGAATATCAATTGGCTCCTGTTGAGTTAAGATCACTTAAAAAATTGAAAGCTTGATCTCGTTTTTTTCCTATAAAATATTTGATCTCCACAAGATTGTTTACTAATATTTTAGTATTCATAAAAGAATCAAATCGATATAAAATTATATGCGTGGCTTTTAAAATAATATAAATGGATATTTATGAGACATTAATTTAAAATTTCCAAAAATAGAAAAAAAAAAAAAAAACTTCCTTTCATAATATTCATATCACAAAGTGCCCCACTCTGTATTGAAAGGCACATTCACCAGAAAATTAAACATTACAGCGAAAGAGTCCCATAGGAGGAGAGAAGAATCAGTCATAAAGAACAGAGAAAAGGACGGAGGGTTTTGATAGGGTGTTTCAGGTGTAGAATAGCGAAAGTGGAGTCTCAGATGATCCGACGGCAGAGGGTGATTCCATCGCCGACAGGAAGCATGCAGATCTCAATCCTGGGGTCCACAGCCAGAGCCTTGTTGAGCTCCAAAACGAAGTCTCTGTAATACTTGACGTACTTCCTGAGAGGTGCATCAGGTGGTGCCACGACAGACCCGTTCCAGAGTGTGTTGTCGTACCCGATCAGACCCCCCACCTTAACCAGATCAATCAGCCTCTTGTGGTAGTTTAGATAATTGTCCTTGTCTGCGTCCACAAATATGAAGTCGAAGCTCCCATGATTCTTCTCCTGAAATTTAAATCTCAACATTAATGCTCTCTAATTTCCTTTATATTTTAACAAAAAACTTTTTTAGAGTAAATGACTCTGTCATGCAAATTCAAAAATTAAACCATTTACTTATGTATTATAAAAAAAATACACAAATTATTTTTGTTAAAATATAACTAAAATATCTTCAAGAATAATATTATTTTTTATTAAAATAATTTATTGAAAAATATATTTCAATATTATTTATTTTGTGTTAAAATATAAATTTAATTTATTTTAAATTTTAAAATGGAATATTTTTATGTTATTCAAATACATATTTAATTATTATTATATTATATAAATACTAAATATCAAGATATTTTGGTGAAAATAAATGTAATTGTAGTTCGAGATTAGTATAAGGCACTTTTTGATCTTAGAAATGAAAAGCCAATAAATGTATCCAAAATAAAAAGAAAACTGGTGTAAATAAGATATCTAAGAAAAAAAAAAGTTTACCATAAGTTTTAATAACACAAGTGATATTTGTTGATTAAAATAATTTATGTCTTTATGATCATATTCCACAATTAAAATATAACAAATATAATTCCCTGATTAAATCCTGTCTATACACTTACTTGCCATGTTTTAAATAATAATACCTAAGATATTGCACATCCTAGGCAGTATCTATTTGTTTTAACAGAGTGTAATTTTTCAGAAACTTTAGAGGAAGAGACGGATCAGGGAAGAGTCTCACATCTTTAACCAGTTCGTCAAGAACAGGAAGCGCAGGGCCTTCTCTGAAGTCAATTTTGTGGGCAACACCAGCTTTCTCAATTGTTGGACGACCCAGTTCGTAGTTCTCCCTGTTAATGTCCATCGCCAGTATCTGCAACAAAATCAACCACACTTAATTGAAGACGACACGACCATGTTCTTGAAGTACTAGGTAAGTGTTGGTTTGAATTCTCATTGACAATGGGTATTAAACCCAGATTTCTGGTACCTTTCCATCTTCAGGAAGAGCGAGAGCCGTGGCAAGCAAGGAGTAGCCAGTGTAGACGCCAATTTCCATGGTGTTCTTGGCGTTGATGAGCTTAAGGAGCAGGTTCAAGAATTGCCCTTCGTCTGCCGAGGTTGTCATAATGTTCCTGTAATCATTGTTTTCGTCGAATCAGTAAACATTTCGCCAATCCCAGAAACGAAGAAACCCAAATGGATCAGATAAGGTTTAATATTAAAGTGTACCATGGATGTTTCGCTGTTATCTCCCTGAGCTCCTTCATGGGCTCTGGCTCTCTTGGGTACACACTGGTTTCCAGTATATACTGCAACATCATAACCCAAGATTCAATTTTTTATCAAAAAAAACATAAGAATAAACAGATATATCTCTCTCCATGGACTTTGATATAGTACCTGGTACAGAGCATCGCTCTGCAAGAGGCTCTTGTGGCCAACCTCTTGGTGCCTTCCTTGTTCGCTTTGCTTTTGGTCTCCGTTGGAAGCCATTGATGCAGAAAATTCAACCTTTTCCGACCTTCTTTCTTCTTCTTCTTTGATTATTCTCTGCGTTTGAGAGTAAAGAGCAGAGCTTGGGGATGAAGAAGGACGAAGATGGTAATATAAATAAGGAAAGAGAAATCCGGGTTGAACCGGTGATAGAAGCACTGTTTGGTTGAACCGGTCGCCAACCGGTTGGGGGTTGGTGAAGTCGTGGTGTGCGTAAATGTTGGGCCCACTGGTATTGTTTTCAGTCCTATTTGGTGGAAGGGAAGAAGAAATTATTGGATAGAGGGAACAATAGTAACGAGCTGACGAAGGAATATACAGTCATAATGACCAAGAAAATAAATGGTGTGATGCTATTTTTTGGGGAGAAAAGGTATCGATGAATTCATAGTTTATTTTCCATTGAAAATATTTGTATGTTTCTGCATAAAAAGAAAAAAGTTGTTGTATGTAATGAGCATTGTACTAATTTATATGAGCAGAAAATATTTGAAAAAAATTTTTACATGTCAATTTTTTATTAAAATATTCAAATTATATTTGACGCACATATGTGTGTATATATATATATATATATATATATATATGTATAGACACACATATTTATTTGTAATTAATTTAGTCTATAACACTTAGTCTCAAAATATTTTAAAAAATTATTAAATTTAATATATCTATCAAATTCTAAATTTTAAATTTAATTAATTAAATCTATTATTATTTTAAAAAGTAATCGATTAAATATAATATTTTTTAATGAGTAAATAATTATTTTAATAAATAAAGAATTAAAATGTCACTTTTATAATAAGTGAAAAAAAATATATATTTTATACAATTTTTTAGAAAAACTAAATTTATCAAAATTTTTGACACATGAGATTGATGGGTAAAGGGTATCTCATATCTGACTCCTTCTCATGTTCACGAGGCATAAATTTAGTAATTTTAAAATACTAAATTTGATCACGATTAGATTGTGGGTTTTATGGAATACAATTTAAAATGCAATAAATTTTATAAAAGAGAAAATTAAATACCGCGCACAATCATATTAATTCCTCACCGATTATTGTTAAATAAGTTGGCCTTCCGTTTGCGGGTCCAAAAGGGTCTGCTAATTCCCTTATATTTAAAGTCAAAACGAATGTGGGTATGAATGAATCCTTGGCCTAAAGTGTTTTCTTTTTCTTTTAATTATAAATTGGGGTCCCACCATTATTGTTGGAATGAAAATGAATTTGGTATGAGGTTGGTGAGTTGCAAACCATTCAAAAAAATTAAAATATAAATTACAAAAAATACCATTCACCTTTAATTTTACTCTTTATAATAATTTAATTTTTCATAAATTATCATAAAAAAGTTAGTCACTCAAATATCTTATTTTATATAAATTTAGTTATTTATTAATCTAAATAGATGAACTAATTTTATGTAAATTTAAATTTTTGATAAATTAAGTTATATAAATATAATATGTGATAAATAAATTTATTACAACTAATTTGTAAGATATTAAATTGTTTTGACATACACAAGTAAATGATTAATTTTATATTTTTACCATATAAAAAAGTAGGAGATTATATGAAAAAAAATTAATTAAAAAAGAAAAAGTTGGTGAGACTTGGATTGGGGCAAAGGGTTAAAGCACAGGAGTTGGGCACCTTGTAATGTACGGCTTTGATTTTTTCAATGTGTGATTCAGATGTGTCCTCCAATGCTTGCAAGACTTATGGATTATGTAATAACTCATAATTTATTCATACAATAATATTAAAATGTATAAATTTTATCACTGATATACATACAAGAAAGAGATTATTTTAAAACTATTTTGATGTTATTTTGATATATTTTGAAATATATAAAAAACATATTAATATTTATATGAGTGTATTTTTTACGTATTATATTAGATATATGAGTATGTCAGTACTTCTTTTATTTAGATGTATTCATGCTTCTTAGTTATATATAGCACAATATTAGGCTGAGAGTTTAAGAACTAATTCTTTTAAACACAGTTAATTGTGTATATATTTGTAACTAAAAAAAATGATATAAATTGTTTTTTTATTGTTCACTCGAGCGGAATCTGAAGCTCGTTTTACTATTAGACAACTCAAAAAAGTATTATTGTTATTTAAGTATATGTTGTCATATAATTTCATTTTATATTTAAAATTTTAAATTATTTGTACTTATTTACTTAGCAAAATATGAAGGATAGTAATATTTAATTTTTTTGATAATATTATTAAAATATTTCAAAAAAGTGACAAAACCAAATAAGTCGGTGACTATTAAATGATAATTAAGAAGCTGCACCTCAGTACTATTGAAGATTTTTTTTTCTCATATGACCAAATCGATCCAACAAAAGTGAAGGACTAATCAAATTTAAAAGGACAATATCCAGATACAGTTATGTAACTTATTATTATTATTATTATTATTTAATCATACTAAGAGATGTGATTTTTTTTTTTTTTTGAGTCAATGTTGTATTATAGATGGACAAATGTCAAAATTGTTATTCTTTATTGCACAAAATATTAAGTTTTTAAATTTAGCTGCATATTATCAGTCTTTTCAAAAGAGGCCATTCATATATTATTAAGCTTAACAATCACTTCTTTAAAAATTATATCTAAGTTTGTCTTTTGCTCAATTAAAATATATACATATATGTATATAATTAAAAAAATTAATAACAAACGTATACAAAATTGTACATAAACTTTTGGAAAAACTATACTTTTGATATTAAAGTTTCACTTAGATTTTAATTTGTGTTTTTATAATTTAAAAATTTGTAACTAAGTCCTTAGAGTACAAAAATTTTTAATTTAATCCCTATCATGGTACTTTTTTCAATATTTTGTCATATATTTAAATTATTTTTATTTTATTATCTATGATTATCTTTTTTTATTAGTATCAATTATACATATTTACAGTATTAAAATAATATATAATTAATTATAATAGAATATTACAAGAATTTTGACTGTAAGATTCAATTAAAACACTTACAAATTATAATGACTCAAAATTTAAACTATAAGGACTAACTTATAATTGAGTGAAATTATCGGGACCCAAAATATAATTTTCCCTAAACCGTCCAACTTAAAATGTGACCAAACCATTTGAAAAGAAAAAAAAAAAATTAAAGGACAAGCAGAAAAAACTTTACAAACTGTAGTAGGGTAGGTGAAGAATTATAAGGAGAGGATGAAGTGCCCTGAGTCAAAGACAGATGGCTAATTAATATAATTAAGATACTTAAAAGAAATCATTAGTTTAGTTAAATGGAAGGGATAGATTGGTTGTTAGAGGAATCAGACAATTTTTTTTTAAAAAAAATTAGAACCATAGAAAGGTATTAAATTTATTGGAATGCTTCTCTTCCCTTCTTTTGTCACTTATTTAATTATATTTTATTACTTTGTGATTTTCAACCTACTAAAACTAACCCAACTCTATATCTAACCTACCCCATATTATAGCCCATTTATTAGAGTACATAATAATTTAATAAGTATTGATGTAAAGATTAGCAAATAGTTGATTAAATGAAATTAAATTACTGAATTAGAAAAGAAATTATAAAATACATTAGAATTATAAATAATTATATCTATAAATTTATTACAAATAATCATAATGTTTGTTTTAAGATATTTTAATTAAGAGTAAATTACATGAACTTCTTTTAAATTTTGCTGAAATTATATAACATTTTATTTATTTTTAAAATATATGTAAATATCTTCTGAAACGAAGAGTTAATTATCTTATACTTCAGTCAAATTTAAAGCTTTTGGAGTAAGAATAGAATATTTTTGGTAAAAATTTTAAAATAATTTTTGGTTATTGGGAAGGACTGTTTATATTTTAAAAATAAAAAGGAGGTTTATGTAATTTAAACAAAAGTAAAAAAATTAATGTAATTTATTCTAGATTTAAATGAATATTTTTTTAAAAAATTTATGTTTGTACCATGTAAGACCTGGAGAAGAAGTTGGAAGTTGCCAGAATGGACAACTCAAATCATTTCTTAAAAGAAACCAATGACAATAATAGGCCATAGCATAAAGAGCACGGCAAGTGAATTTATTTTTTCCTTTTTAAAATAAGTTTTCATTTCACTTCCACGTAAGAAAAGATAACATAATGTTTTTATATCAAAATGTTCTAATATCTTTTAATACGCAAGACTGTGTCAAACTTTTTGAATGATGTTGTAAGTAATAATTATCACTCATTAAAAGCGTATAAAATATGGGAGTAAAATATATTTTTATTCTTCACTTATTATAAAATTATTATTTTAATTTTTTATTAATTAAAATATTTAAAATAATCTTTCACTTATTGAAAAATGTTACATTTAATCTCTCACTTTTTTAAAAAATATCAGATTTAATTTATTAAATTTAAAATTTATGGTTTGATAGAATAACTAAATTTAATAATTTTTTAAAATAGTAAAAGATCAAGTGTGATATTTTTCAATAAATTAAAGACTATTTTAGACATTTTAATAAGTGAATGGACAAAATAGTAATTTTTTTATAAATAAAAAATAAAAAAAATTATTTTTCTCTAAAATATGACAACGAAGAGATAATAAATTTCACTAAAGTTTTTATTTTCATGTCACCGCCTGTTAATGTTGGGTGCAAATGTCGGGGGGTATATTTCTATAAAACTAAATCTACGTGTGAATATATAATATATTAATATACGATTAAAGACGTTTTTTCAATTATGTTTATTGACAAAATTAATGTTGGGTTTTATGTTTTAGATTGTTTGATTGTTTTTCTAATAAGTTTCATGACGCCCCCCTCCACATCATAATATAAAAAAATGATGTCATTGTCTTTTTCTAATTCGCACCTCTGGACCTTCCAAGAAGAGGGGTTCATCAATTACTCCAGAGTGTGTAGAGATTTTTCTTAAAAATGTTTGTCTCGATGAAAATGATTCGTTTTTAATGTATACTTTTTTTTTTTTTTTATGGTCTGAATTAAAAGGGCCCAAAATTTCCTGTCAAGCAATTATAGAACATAAGAGTTGAATGTTGTTTTTAAAATTAGTCTTTTGTTTTTAAAAATAAAAGAATAAAAATACTTGTTTGGTAATGTGTTCTTTTATTAATTGTTCTAAAAAATTTTAAAAACATATTTTTTTAAAATTAAAAAACAAGAACAAGTTTTAAATACTTTCTCTTATTTTTTAAAATTTTTTTTATTAATGAAAAAAATTTTAATTTTGTAATAAATGATTTAAGTAGAATTGTAAGTTAAGTTTAAATAAATTTTGAAATCCAACTCAGTTAAATTATTAATTAGCTAGGCCGGGCCACCTTTTAATTTATTAAAAATTTTTTTTTGAAAAAATAAATTTTTAAAGAAAATAAAAAAATAAGATTAAAAAAGAAAAGAATGAAATAAAAAATTATTTAAATTGGGAAGTAATTAAAATTTAAAAAGAATCAACATTTTAAATATTTTTCATAATAAAAATTTATTATCAATAAAATAAATTAATATTAAAAATAATACATAACTTAATTTTGAATAAACCAAATACTCATTTTAAACTCACTAGAATGCACATGTGTGCTCCCCCACTGGCACTCTACATATTGAACATATATATAACACACACATGCAAAACCACATGCACCATGCATCATCAAGCACAAATATAAACACATATATAATAAAATTGTTATATCCGCAAACATACACATATATGCATATATAAGTATGCACATATATATATATATATACCAAATATGTTTAATACACACAATATAGTGAATATGTAGCACTAATGCACACACATGCACTTACACGTACAAATTTATGTCCATGCGAACACACATACACAAATACATGTCCATATATATCCATACATAAAGATATATATATATATATATATATATAAAATAAATTTGTTACGTATATGTACATACACATGGATGACCATGTAATCACACAGACATTCACATATATATTAAACATGTAATACACACAAATACATAAAATGAATATTTAATTTTTGTCTAAATTGTAATATTAAAATTAAATTTAGAATTACAATTTTATATTATAATTTTTTAGATGACCTAAACATAAAATTTAAAATTCTGAATCAATTTTCAATTTTTATGGAATCAAGTTGAGAATTATAATTTAACATTATAAATTTAATTTTTGGTACTAAGCAAGATCTTAGCATTTTTAAAACTTGTTTTTTCAAATAGTATTATTGATTAATTTTGAGTGTGTTTTTAAAAACAAAGGATTCAAACAAGCTTTTTAATTTTTAATTTTAAAAAATTGTTTTAAACAACAATTTCACAAAATTGTTCTAATAGCATAAAAACAAAGAATATAAACAAGCCTATATTGTCTGGCCTCCCAATTTGCGTATTAGATCAAAAACTGATTTGAGGAAGGATGCCTAATTGAAATTCATTTAATATCAGTTTTTGAATGTTTGTTGGATTGGAATTGTATGAATTTGATTTTGAATCAGTGAAATTTATAAATTTGATTTTGTTCAAAAGTAAATTTGCATTACTATAATTTATATTTAAAAATTTTTATTTAAAAACTGAGTTTTGCTATTAATGTAGTTTATTTATCGAACGTAAAAATAAGTTTTTTATTTACTTATAATTGAGGAAAAAAGTATAAAATTGATCTCCTACTTTTATATTTTTTGACAATTTAATTTTTTTTTATAAATTAACCGTAACAAATTAGTCTACCAGAAATTTTATTTTATACAAAATCAATCTTTCATTAATTCAAATGAACAGAATTTGTGTGTGACTGATTTTGTACAAATTTAAATTTGTGAAGTATTGATTTGTCGCTATTAATTTATAAAAGACTAAATTTTTATAAGGCATAAAAGTGAGAGACAAATGTTATATGTTTCTCTATAATTAAATTTATTTTTTTTTAAGAAATTTAAATATTAGAAGAAAAT
Source organism: Delonix regia (assembly GCA_037074485.1). NCBI lineage: Eukaryota > Viridiplantae > Streptophyta > Magnoliopsida > Fabales > Fabaceae > Delonix > Delonix regia. The sequence continues at coordinate 5,218,100 of CM073454.1, read as the reverse complement.
AACTTGAATGTCTTTTAAGGAGAAGGAAGGTTTTCTTGTTCACTGAAACCCTTTAATGCTGAAGGGCTTTACGTACTCCTCTTACCAAAGAGCTATTCAAGTGACATTTCATTGGCCAACTTCTTCGTTTTCTTTCCCTTTACTTACTCAGTTTTTGAAATCAACCTTACATCATATATCCCTTCTTGAGTACAGATAAAGCCTTATATGAATTAACATAACTTTTGGCTTTTTTTCTTTTTTGCTAATCGCCTTACTTGTTCCTGTGGTTTATACAGACCTCAAAGAAACTCAATTATATGCCTTTGGCAGTTGCATAATGAAATGCTTAGGAACATACCATACGCAAGATTCTTATAATTATGTATAGGAGTCTTACCAAACAACATTATTGCTCATATAAAATTAATTAAGACTACATCACCCTGTGTGCCCCATTACCATTATAGTCAACCATGTTTCCCTATTCCTTATGGCTCCAAAAATATAGAAGATAGAAGAATCAGTAAGATTCCCTTCAGGAGCAAGAATGCTCATCCATTATGGTTAACAATGCCTAATTCTAGAAGATCAGATATAATAATGCCATATGCAATTTTTTTTGGGTATTACAGTGAAAGTGTTTTCAGACTTTGCTTGACATTGAATTTCCTTCCCAGGTAATCTAAAGGGCACCCTCTCCCTAAATGAATTAAACCAGGTTCTGGCTCTCCTTCTATCAACCGAGCTTGTTAGCTCACCTTTCCATTTGTTGTAAGTCTGTTTCAATTCAGAACACAAAGGCACGATGCAGAACTTCTGCCATATCGATTCAGCACCAGAAACAGCAGGTACTTCAGACTATTCAGACCACAAGAAGCTGTGGCAATTCATACTTCTTTTTCAAGAGAACAGGAGTATCATTCTATGCCAAATAGTGGCCAATTAAGTTCTGCAAGTTTATGTGCTTGAATGTATAAAGAATCTATAGCTCCGTTAAATAGCTAGAACCGTAGACAATTGAATTCTGAAATCCTTGCTGCTGCTGCTGCTGCCTATGGGGAAGTCTGAATCCAAATCTTTCTATCACGTTTCTGGAGTTTGGTAATCGGATATTGAAATTTGTCTCTATTAAGATCTAAAAAACCAAGCATCCTATGTTCAGTGGCACTGTGCTGTTGTTTTGGGTGTAGTTTAGAAATGCAGCTAAAACCAGCATGATACAGATTCTAACCAAATGGAACCTTGTGATATCTCGTCTGCATCATTTTTCCCAATGTCATGTCACATATACAATGACAAAATGGTTTATCAACTTATCATGTAAAGGTTTTGGCCAAAAAAGAAAAAACTTATCATATAAAGGTAACGGTTTATCTTAGAACTATACCTGCACAAAATGGTAACAATACTGTCGTATACTGAAGGAGTACTACAAAAGCAGCATATGTCCTGTTTTGTTTCTTTCCCGACTGGCCCAAAAAAAAAAATGAGGTCACTGTTCATCAAACGAATGTCAGCATAAAACAATCCATGGTTTCACTTCTAACTCAATAATATTTTGATTCTCACTTTCCGAGAAACACAAAAATACAGATTGGGTTCATTAGAATCGAAGCCAAAGCAAGAAGGACATGAAAATAGAACTTCATCAACCTATCAATACCACATTTTCACCGAGAAGCAGAGATTCTGTAGATGGAAAGATAAACAAGAGAACGATTTTGTGATTAACAGAATTAAAAAAATTTATTTGTGCTCAAAATGGTAGTATTTACATTTTCCAGTGCACTCTAATAACAATTTAAGCTGCAAAACTGAATTCATCTTCATGCATGAATGATAACCTACCACCCCTCTTTTCTTCCAAACAAAAGTGCTAAAAAAATGGGAGAACAGGAGAAAGAATATCTTCATTCTAATTTCTATGATACCTATGGAAATTTAATTAAAAACAAAAAAGAAAACAAAAGAAGAAAAGAATTCAATTACTTGTCACAGTGTTGTATAAAGCTGGAACAGATAACTGGAAAATCTCAGTAGCAATTCTTGTGTTGTTGTCACCTGATCAAATCACCAAAGATCCATTATGTACTTGAACTATGGCTTTACTTTGCTCTTGTAGCCAATGCACTTCGTATATTCCAAGCATTCCTAGTAATTGAATTTTCCTCCAACCTATGGTCGTCATTACTATGATTCTGGAATTGGTAATCTTCAAACCCACCAGAAAGTGCAGAAAAATCCTCCCTCATTAACAAACTATTATGCAGTATAGAACAAGCACCAATATAAGCCACTGCCATCTTCAATTCTTCTTTTATAGGTTGGCTTAGAACGCCCCAATTCTTTAAACTAGCAATAGTTCTAAGAGCCGAAATGCGCAGAAGGTTATGAGCAGCATTGAAATTTTCTTCACATGAACCAGGTGGAGATTCAGCAAAAGGAATCATCAGCCATGGAAGAAAAGGAAAACCTGAATCTCCTATCAAATACTGATTTATAGCCACTCCTTCTATGTCAATTGGAGGAGAGTTCAACAGCTTCCCTTCTTCAATGTCTTTGTACAAAGTGGACGACCTGAGAATTCTCGAATTGCTCTTATGGCCACGAAACCCAGCGATAACGCTCAATATCCGACTCGACGAATCGACAACTATTTGGGCCGCTATGCAGTCTTCGCATGATGTTTCGGAATTGACAACGTTGAACCTCGCACAATCAATCACGCCGCAGCAATTCGGCAAACCAGAGATGTTTTCGAAACCCTGCGACACAGATTCAAGCTCGTGCGAGTTCGGAAAGGCAATCCAGAATCGGAAATTGGTACATAAAACCCTGCACAATTGCTTCACGCAAAACCTCGCCACCGACACCGAAACCCCAAATCGGGTCGAGATTTCGGCGTAATCGGAGCCGTTAGCAAGCCGAAACAAGCCGATGCCGAGCCGAACACCGGCCGAGAGATTCAGAGGAAACAACTCCACCGGGTCGCGACACTCGAGCAACGGCTCCAGCAAACCAGATAGCCACTCGAAGGTGGACGCCGTCATTCTGAAGCAGCTCTTGAACGAGTCAGGGCTCCTAGGCAGGACTCCAATTCCGATTCCACCCGGGTCCCGCCTGCCATCCGGATCAGATTCCGGGTCGACCCGCTTGCGTTTCTTGTTCTTGGAGATGGAAGCGAGGGAGAGAGAAGCAACGATTTCTTGGGACAAGAGGAAGTGGTGGACGAGAGGAAAGGCATTGAAGTGGGAATTGGAATTGGAATCAGAGGGGGAAGAAGAAGAAGAAGAAGAAGAAGGGAAAAAGAGGAGGACGAGAAGGAGAAGCTGAGAGATGAGGGAGGAAAGTAAAGCTGCCAATTTCCGGGATTCCATTTTCGCCCTTTTTGTCGGGGAGTGGGGTGGGGATTTGATTTTCCTTTGGGTCTCGGAAATCGAGGAATGAATGGTATAATGGTGGGTGAATCAGTAAGGAGCGAAATACAGGGACACATCTGGCGTTTTGATTCGTACTATGTATTCATTCGTTTAAAAGAAGCTTCCATTTTTGGATACGCGTCGATGAATTGCAGGTTTTGGAAAATTCTATTCGCACGTGTGATTTCTTTTCCAACAAGACGTAATAGTCATGTAGTGTTGCATCTCATTGTTCTCCACGAATAAGAAATTTTAGATTTATCTTTTCTTTTTTTAATATTTTCTTTCTCAAAATTTTAATTAAAATTTGATGAATATATAATTTAATGAGAAAAATAATAAATCAGTCTCTTATTTTTATATTTTGTAATAATTTAAAATTTTATAAATTAATCACAATAAATTTATATTTTAAAAATCATATTTTTATATAAAATCATAATTTTATCAATTTAAATGAATGAATTGATTTTGTATAAATTTAAATTTGTAAGATATTTATTTGTTACAGTTAATTTGTGAAAAATCAAATTGTTATAGAGCACAAAATTAAATAATTGATTTTGTAATTTTTTTTAGCATAATTCTATAGTTCAACATGGTTTTTTTATTGTTAAATTGCTAATTCTCATTTTTTAAAAAAATTAATTGTAAAAAGAGATTTTTTTTATGTTCTTATAATAAATAAGATACTCTTGATTCTAAGATGTTATAAAATTACATATTTTTTAAATTATAAAGGATGACTGTAATTAACTTTTTAATACTATAAGAGTACAATAAATAGTATTATGTTAATAATAAAATTTTAAATAATACATTAAATTAATTAAGAGGAGGGACTGGATTAAAAAAATCGTGAATAATTTCTTGAAACTAAATTATCGTACATAAACAATTTTTATACATGTCAATGTTTCTTTTAATATTTTTTTATATGTTATAACCTGAATAAAAATTCATCAAAAAATTTTTTTAAAACAAGATTAATACTAAATACTTTGTAAACCTCATTTATTTCAGAAAAATTTAAAAAAAACGCATTTTTTTCTTTACATACTGAATACTATCGTAATTTAAAATTAAATTGATATCAGTTCATTCATGTACCAAAAAAGAACATATAAGATTAAGGATTTATTTTTCTGTTTTAGATGCCAAGATTGATAGGAATTCAAGTAATTATAAAACAACGAGGATTTAATACTCCCGGATGAACGGAAATATGCTATTAAAGTTTGTAAGGAATATTTCAACAATTAATTAATACGGTAACCATTCTCTTCATTGAAATTTTTATTTAAATTCAAATGATTAAATATAAATGGTACATTAGTAATTTCTTCAGTCAATTATTTGATTCTACTAAAGTATAAATTAAATTAAAATATGTTTTGGCTCAATAGGTAAAGGATTCAAGTCAAGCCTTTAAATAATTACGTGAAATAGTTCAAATTAATTCCCCTTTTTATGGATAGTATTACTTAGGGTCAATCCTCCCAGAAGTTTTTTCTAAGGCTTGGATGATCTTGAATAACTTCATCTAGGGACCAAAATGTCCTAAGATTTTAACCTCATGCGAGGAAAGCCTAATTTAAATAAGGACTAATATTTTTTAGTCTAGAGGCTGGTCCTAATAATTTGTTACAATTGTAAGTTACAAAACAAATAAGAAATTAAATAGGTTAAAATGGATATGATGTTTTGAATTGATTCATTTATTCTATTATTTTAGTAGGTTAAATTTATATTTTTAATTCATTTAATATAAGTGAGTTAAACTAATTTAACTTATCTAATTTATAAGTTAAACAGAATAATTTGATGGGTTCATTGAAAAAAATTAGACAGCTCATGCAGGCTCATTTAGACAGTTTTATAAAAAAGTACAAATTAATAAATTTTAATATGCAATAAGTGTGTCCCTTAGGGCAACACTATAAAAGACATTTGGCAATTTCAATACATAATAGCACAACCACTACTTACTCATATCCTCTTAGGCTTACTGGTTGATAACTATTCATATCATTGATGGCCCCACAATGATTCTTTCTCACATGCCCACTCATTTGTACCAAATAATAGGGGGCTCTCCTTATCTATTAGGCATGTTCACTTTTGCTTGCCATCCCCACCCCATGTTGATTTTGACATCGAAGTCTATGAAATACCCTCCACTTTTTTCCTTCTATGATTTTGAGTCCGAAAACTTTTTTTTTTTTAAAAAAAAAAACTTTATTTTTGTTCTATTTATACTTCAAGTGATGCAACTTTTTGCACCCTTTATACTGTAACACTTAAAAATAAACATTTTTTTTTTGAAAATGTAACATGTTTTTGAAAAGTATAATTTTAATCCCTTATTTTTATTAATTTAATCGATAAAAAAATATTAAAATAGTCCTTTAAAAATTAAAAAGTAACCCAATTTAGTTCTTTTGGAGGACTAACATATTTTTGAAATGTTTCGTCTTTGAATGACTATTTTGATATATTTTATATTTGAATGATTAAATTAATTTTAAGGTTAAAAATAAGGGGATCAAAATTGTATTTTTTTTCTTTTTATTTACATTGAAAATGTCTAAAAAATATTATAAAGAATACATTTTCATGGAAGGCTCAGGCCTTTCAAAGTAAACAAAATTGGAAAATAGACATAGGATTCAATCTCATTTGAAGCAGCACATTTCACCAATTGATTAATATGGTAACTTAGGTTTGAATTCTGTGGAGGGTGCTTTATTAGTACAATTTTAAATACCATATAGTAATTTTGAGGAGTGCAACTTGAAACTTGCTTGAAATGCTAATAACTCAGAAAAAAAATTGTAAACATTCTCTCTTCAATTTTAAAAAAATTAATACTCTTATCATAAGAACTATTAATTCGTTGGCACAAACAATAGAAATTGATGTTTCAAATTTTAGTGTTGAGTACTAAATTAACTATAATGGGCATTCAATTGAAAAGTTCGTAAACACTTTCAATTCAAATCCTTTACTTGTTAAAGTTGTTAAATGAAAATATTTTCTCCATAAAAAATATTAACCACTTATTTAGCTAAATGTTAGTGGTGGTTTCTTTTGTTATTTATTAAGAATTAAATAAAATATCTTCATACGTACATTACTAATTCAATGCTGAAGAATTCAGTTCCTGTGGTCATTGCTGTAATAGAAAATTAAATTAAACACTACCTTAAATACGTATGTATTATGAGGAGCTTTAAGCTTCATTTCGGAATGTTGGATTAATGCTCAAATATTAATGGATAAAAATGTTAGAAAAATAACTTTAAATTTGATTTTGAATAAGGGTAAAATATCACATTGGTCACTTATTTATTAGTTATTTTTTTATTTTGGTTTTTTATTTATTTTCATTCTCAATTTAATTTACTACTTATTAATTCATTTTCAATTTAATTCTCCATTGATTTTCGTTATTAATTTGACTCTCACTAATATAAAAGTTAACACATTTAGTCTTTTAGTTTTAACTAAATGAAGAGGGCCAAATTAAAAATTAAAAATGAACTAATAAATAAAGAACTAAATTGAGAATAAACTGATAAGTGATGAACTAAATTGAGAATGAACTTATAATTGAGGAACCAAATTAACAATCCAATGATAATTGAAGGGAGTAAAATGAGAATAAAAATTAGTGAGGGATTAAACTAAAATTAATTGATAAATTAGGAATCAAAATAGAATAATGTTCAAAGGTGTTGAAAAGGTTGAAAGATCAGTTCAATGAGAAAGTATAACCTCTTATCTTTGATATCCTTTTTAATGGGGCCTTTTGAAGAACATGGAGTATTATTATCACAATTTGCTACATCCCTTAGTTTTTGTCCTTTTTCAATAATTAAACAAAAGAATAATAAATAAAAAAACATATATGGTTACTCGAAACCCTCTAATCTCAATCATTCTTTTAGGTCTACCTAACTATTTTTATTGTGGGGGGTCTAATATCAATTATTTGAGGGGTGATAAAATAATAAAGTAAACTATTAATCTTATATCCGAATTATTAAGTCTTAATTATTTTAATTTAAAAAATTAGTTGTATAAATGACCTAAATTTAAAAAAAAAATTCATCTTACCACACTTTTTTTAAAAAATATTTATGAATCAGTTTACCAAAACCAATTGTATCCGAGATTATTATTCAAAATTTTGTGTATTTCTAAATTTTAGAGTGTTTACGCAAATAATTTAGCATTAACAGTTTACGAACTAAATGATTTGTTTACTTTAAAATGGAATGCAACAAAAAAAAAAAAAAGAAAAAAACCCAATCGATTATTCACTTTTACACTTTATGACAATTTTGCTTGTCATAAATTAATTATAATAAATGAATCCTTAAAAAATTTTATATCATTAAAATCAATCATTTATTAATATAAATAGATAGATTAGTTACTAATTTTATAGAAATTTAAATTTGTAAGAAATTGTTTTGACATAATTAATTTATAAAAAATTAAATTATCACAAAATATGAGAGTAAAAGATCAATTATATATATATATATATATATATATATATTAAGACGAACACACACAAAGTGGGGAGTGTATTTGTAAAATGAAGTAATGTCTCTCTTCGTTCTTTTGGGTTCAACCATTACCAAAACGAACTATATGCACTCTCAAAGCTGCGATCTTGATTAGACTAAGCCCAAAGAATATGGGCTTGGTTTTGGGTTGTAATTTATGCACGCTATATTAGTTTTTTATTGGGCCTATCCATAAGATCTGTTCCTAAAGTTAGGCCCATAAGGAGCTTCAGAGTTGGGCTTTGTTGGGCTAACCTTTTGTATAGATCATGCATCGCCTAATGAGATTTTGGTTTTTTTTGAAATCGTAAAGAGGAACCGTAGTTTTTGAGGTTTGATTAAGATATATTTGGTATTTTGTTATTTTAAAAAATACACTAAGTTTTCTTGATATGGGATTTCTTTCAACTTATTTTTAAAAATTTTTTTCATTGTATTATGAGATTATATTTTATTCATACTATGATAAGAAAAACAATTAACTTAATATTGTGATTTTATTCATAATAAAAGAGTAGATATAGTTAAACTATTTCATTTTAAGAAGAAAAAAATATTTTATAAAATTTAAAATTGTTAATAAAACAAAATTAAAGAGGATTGAAGTGCAATTTTTTTAAAATTAAATAAATAAAGTATACTTTAGTTAAAGTAAAAAATTATTGTAATTTATCTAATTCAAATTATTAATTTATCCATGCTATGATGAACGCAACTGTTTAAAAAGTTTAGCCGTCAAATATTCAATTCAAATGCAAAAAATTAAAGAAATTGAACATATTTTTAATATAATTTACCTTTAATATTGTTTAATACTGTTCGATACTTTTCTGAAATAACTTGAGAAGTAACTTTTCAAACTATAAAGTAAATTTTTTTTTAATGGAAATTACTTGAGAATGAAGAATCTAAAAATAAAATTGACCTAAAGAAAGATTCAGTTTTCCTTATGTAGAAATTGGTAAGTGAATCGTTAAAATAAAAAAAGAAAGAAAGAAAAGAAATCAACAAGTGAGTTATTGTATTTCTTTTAAATAAACCATGATTTAAATAATTTTATCACAATTTAATTATTTTTTTTATAAAAAACATCTCGATAAAATTACCTAATGAAAATAATATTTTTAATTGTAAGTTAATATATTTTTAATTTAATTATTTTTCAAACTTGCAATATTTATATAGGAGAAAAAAATATAATTTTAGTTTTCTATTTATTATAAAATTGTCATTGGTCCTTACTCATTAAAATATATAAAATAGTCTATTATTCATTGAAAAATATCACACATGATCTTTTACTTTTTAAAATATTATCAAATGTAATTATTCTATCACATCTTTAATGTTAAATGTGAGGATTTAAATTTGGTATTTATTTTTAAAAAAGATAAAAATAAAATATAATATTTTTTAATAAGTGAGAGACTATTTTTAATATTTTAAAGGATTAAAATAATAATTTTGTAAAAAATAAAAAAATAAAATTATATTTTACTCATTTATATAGAGAGAAAAGATAATAAAACAAAATTTCGTAATTAACGTTGTTTTTTAATCCAATATGAAAAGTTAGCAAGGGATATGATTTATGCACAATATTATATTAAAGCTGCAACGAATATTCAAAATTATTCACTAAATTATACAATTTGTTATATACAGTGATGGTAATCTTTCACAGAATATTTGAACCTATCTATAATCTTTTTTTTTTTAAAAAAAATTGTCTCAAAGTTTCCTTCTTTATCCTCTTCTAATTATGCTGAAGGCATGGGTTACAGCGAATATTCTGAATCTAAAGAAACGCAAATTTCACAATCAGCACCACAATTTCACCTCACGTGGGACCCACCATGGCATCATGCGAGCTACGTGTACGACGAATGGCGCCTATCAGGCCACTACTCGGGACCGAACGCAATGGCCTTCTCTCTTTCTCTCTCTTCTCGCTCTCTCTCTTTCTCTTTCTTCCTGAAATCTTAAATTAGAGATTATAGATTACTGTGCTTGTACTGGTTCCCTTTAATCTCTCACTTCCCCCTCTCCCTTAATTTCTCTTTTCTTCTCATTCGTTGCTCACTTCTTTGTCGCCTTCTGATCAGCTCTTTCTGTGATGATAAACAACAGAAGTCGCACAAATCGAAAGGGGGAAGGGGAAGAATCAGAGAGAGAAAGCAGAAACGCCTCCGTTCTGCTTGACCCTTTTGGATTCCCGGGATCCTCTTCAGGTAATTTCGCCCTTTTCACTCTCTCGTTGTCGCTTTTGCTTCCATCGGACTCAAATTTTATTCCTGAATGCTTGTGCTCATCGCGATGATTCCAAGAAAATATTCTATTTTGTTCCCTTGAGAGATGTGTGAATTGTGTTTTCCTTTTGGAAATTTATCCCTTTCGTTGGTTTGGGGTGGAGGGATCGCGTCCACCCTCTAGGCTTTTGCCCTCAAATTTGCCCCCCCCCCCCCCTCTTTTTTGCGCTCCTTTTGAGATACAAATGATTCCAAGGCATGCTGGATTTTCTTCAGTTTTGATTCATTACTGCTAGATGTAGTTTGAATTCGGCTGGTTTTAGTTTCGCTGCTGGTTTTGACCTTGGAACCCTGGAAACCTAGAATTGGGCGTTGTGGATTCACTTCTTAATGGCCTGGGCGATCGCGACTTAGTCTTTTGTTTTTGTTATTTCGTCGTGATTATTAGCAACATATGTGTTATCTTAGCATGTTTGTGTAAAGATGCTAACATTGACTGTTGCATCATTGGTGTTGGTGGGAATGTGGTAGCCAAAGATTTGCATCGAGACATTATGCACATCTTTTTACGTGGTTTTATTTTCTCCTGTTCATTCCATTACTCTTACTATTAACTCTACTGAGTATAAGATATGCTCCTGTCTGTTCATCCTTTTTATCAAAACTGTCGTCTTATTCTTAGGGAATCAAAAGCCAATTTGCTTGTACAAATTTCTGAGCTTGTAAATAGCACAGTGTGATCTAGTATAACATTGCACATTTCATTTTCTGAAGTATCCTCAAGAGTTTAATCGTTGTCAACTGTGGCCATACTTTCTTTTCTTTTTTCTTTTAAGGTTTTCCTTTTTTCTATCATCTGCATGGCAACTCAGGTGCGCAGCAGTGAGTAATTTGCCAATTCCTTATAGATTTCAATCTGTGACAAGCTGCTTGTAACACGTTTGTTTTCACTCTCTTACCCTTTTATTTTTTAGTTTATTTTCCTTGTCGAAAGTATGTACTTAGCACTCAATGAGACATTATTTGTTAAAGGAAATTAACATGTCTTTGCGAGATTTTTGGTCTTGTAATATCTGATTGGTTTGTTGCTGAAGCAGTTTTACGGAATCATTTTTGCCCATTCTCATGTTTATATATTATTTCTATAATTTACTTTCACTGGTAAAAGAAAAAAAATCTCAATTTGTTTCTGTCTGTTGAAACTTCTACAACATTGCCTCAAGGCCAAACACGTTTTGTGCAGGTTATTTCTATGATTTTGGGTGCACCTCAGATTACCTTGAGAGTTGAGAAGCTGATTTTCTGGTATTAAATTAGGTTGAATAGATTGACTCCTGATGCAAGGTCACGGAAGGACTATAGGGCCCTTTCCTGCGGTTGTAAGTATGATGCAGGAGCCTAGTTCTAGTGGCACTGATATGAATCAGCAGACTTCCTTGAATCACATCCAAAATCCAGTAGATGCTCGATTGTCAGACTTTATGGGATCTTCTGGTGAGAGTGCATGTTTATGTGCCGGCGGTCCCAGTGTTCAGAGCTTCAGTGGATGGAATACTGGTGAACCTAGTTCTGGCCTGAATCTCCACAGCCAAGTCAATGATGATGGGCTAAAAGCTGAACATGGATGGTCTTCTCCATGTGGTGCTCACGCTGAGGATAGTCTCAGACCTGAAGAAAGGCAATGTGAATCAAACAATGCAACTTTTCCTGGGGGCTCAAATACTAATTTTCATGGAAATCAATCCAGAATTCAGCCTTTCTTCTTGCAAGGTTCCAGCTCAAATCGTGCAACCCATAACGTGAATATGGGTCCCATTGCCAGCACTGCTAATCGTGGGAAGGGAACTGAAGCTTGTAGCAGTGATAATATCCACAATGCTCGTGGATTAGATAGAGAGCAGACATCATTTGGCAGTGCTTCTTGTGATCATATAGGAACTTCATCTGGAAGCTCTAATTACATGGCTGGGGGAGATAATGCTAGTTCAAGTTCTTTAGTTAACTGGGGTTCTTCCTGCAAGAGAAAGGCTCTTGAAAGTACTTCTGGGCAGCTGTGTACTGGAGGAGCTTCAAGCTCTTTTCTAGAAGCTGAAAACAGTTCCTGGCCTACTGGGACTGCCAATCCTAATAATGCTTCAAGCAATTTAAATGTTTCGAGGCCTTCTGAGGATATTCGTATTACTAATCCTCCAGTACAGCAGAACCTGAGAAACGAAGCGAGGCAAATGACTTCTGATGCCTTCCCTTTGATGGGTGTCATGGGAAATGTGAACAGACCTCTGAGAAACTTTGATAGGAGAATGAATTATGCACAGCGTCATGAATCTAGGGCTCCTAATTATTCTTCTTCCCGTCGAACACCTAGCTCTCACCCATTTAATGATTCTCTGGAATTAAGGTTAACAGCTGGAGTTACAGCAGCCAATTCTAGCGCTCCTCAGTGCCAGTCACATGTCATGCACATGCCTGGTTTGCCGGGGAACACACATCCTTTTGCTTGGAATGCAGCTGCTAGTTCAAGAGGGGCCAGTTCTTCAACTCCTTATAACTCTGCAGAAGGAGAAGTTCATGAAGAATTGAACTTAAGAATTTTCCCAAGAGACAATACTGAGCACCCCATCCTTGTGCCTGCATCTTCTGGACTTGACCCTACAAGTTGGCATATGTCATCTGGCAATGTGAACAACTCTGGAGATGTACCTCTTCCATCTTGGATTGGATCCAGTTCAAGTGTCCACTCGCTGCCTAATCCCAGCTGGATTGTTCCCCATGAAGTCCCAACACAGAGCCAGCAAAGATTATCAGAGTTCAGTCCCTGGTCCTTTTTTCCATCAGTGAGCTCAGTATCTGGTGCTCATAATGGTCATTCTGCCTCCTCTTCTTCTGGTCCTCCTTCCTTCACACAGGAGACGACCAACCATCAGTCTTATCCAAGATCAGCATCATTGTCAGACAGAAGAGGTGATGACGTTTTTAGTGCTCCCCATTCATTGCGGGCTTTAGCTGTTGACATTGAGGGGAGACGCCGACTGATATCTGAGGTATTATACCTATTATATTCATGTTTTCCTCTTAACTGAATATCTTGCATTATTACTCAGAGCTATGCAATGTAGATATGGTATTTTTCCATAAAAATTATTTATCTTACAATCAGAAGCATTTTGTACTATACAAGGCAGAAGATGCAAGGAATATGTGTCAAGAAATAAATACTGCAGATTAGCTCATATCTATTCCTTTGCTTGAGCATACACTTTTCCCTGATGTTGTCATCTAATTTCTGCTGGCTTCCTGATCAATTCCTAATTTTCTAACGTCTTCTTAATGGAGTTGCTTGTAATTTGCTGCCAATTAACAGACATATGATAATTTGATTTCTGACAAACCATTTGGAGTCAGTTGAAATTTGATGGCATGGTGGGCTCAGTTGAACTAATTGTATATGTTGCTCTGTGTGCCAGATTCGTCAAGTCTTAAATGCAATGCGTAGGGGTGAGAACTTGCGAGCTGAGGTTCGATCTTTTGCTTACAATCTTACATCTATACTGTTGATTACATTTTATTGTTGTATTGTGAAACCAATGTTGGAGGAGTCATTTTCATTGGTTGATTGCTCTTGGTGATGTATTTAATGTGCATGCTAGTCATTTTCCTTTTGTTTTATCTTTGTGAATCTAAGGATGGAAATGCTTAGTTAGCTATATTACAGCTTCCCATGCTAAGCTTTCATTTATATGAGATAACCTTGTAGCTATAGTGCTTGAGTTAGTTGTGCTTGTTGAGTATCGCCATGGAAACAGTGCCATGCTCAATATCAAGTACAAGCTTTTCTTAGTTTTCATCATGCGATGCTTGGTTTTGGCTGCTACCCAAGGTAAAGTTGGCTGGATTTTGTGGCTTGCTGGTAAAATATGACTGCATGTAAAAGTAAAGGTTTTAAATAATAACCTAGGATTATTCCTATTTGTGGGTGAGCAAATCTCACAACTTGACCCCTTTATCTGAACTGAGTGGAAATGGAAGTGGAAATGTAGGCAAAGATATTTCTCATCTTAATGGTCTGTACATTGTTTATGAGTCAAACCTGGTCCTTGTAGCTAGTGTAGGCAATCTTTGAGTGGGACTTTGTGATACTCTATGCTGATCATTGAGAATGCTAACTTACGAATTTTTGCTTTGACACTTGTGATTCAGGATTATTTGCTCTTTGATCCTTTCATATATCATGGTATGGCTGAAATGCACGACAGGCACCGAGACATGCGCCTTGATGTTGATAACATGTCTTACGAGGTAAAAAGATATATTGTATTGCTATCCATCTTTCATCTGAAACGAACTTATCCCTATCCATTAGAAAGGTGTCTTTCTGTTTTGGGCAAAATTCTCTTTCCTTCAGAGATAGCTTGATTACATGACCCTCACAAATGTCCTCAAAAAAGATGCTACAACTAAACCGAATGAAGTCGTCTTAATGTCACAAATCTCCCTTTTGGCCACAAATAAAAGGGACCGAACCTGTGTAGAGGTTAATGGAGGATTTTTCAGTGAATAGTATGCAGCATTAGGTCCGTGACCACCAGAATTAGGAGCTAAACTGATCCCTTAATCACGAATCTAAAATTGGGGTCAGTTGAAATATGTTTTAAGGTTTAAGGATGATGGTCTCTGTATATTTTTATCATAGAGGGGAGACTCTGTGGTTGAGTTATCTCTTTGGGAAGAGAAGAATATCCTACCATTATGTTACTTCTCTCAATTGTCACTGGGATTTCAGGAATTGCTGGCATTGGAGGAGCGCATAGGAGATGTGAGCACTGGATTGAGTGAGGATAACATTATGAGGTTGATGAAACATCGAATCTACGTGTCTCTCATGACTGAGTCTTCCACAGATCTGGAACCCTGCTGTATCTGTCAGGTATTTACAGTGGCTGTCTCAGTTATTTACAGAAAAGCGAGGGACAAGTAGAATAGTGCTTGTAAGTTGTAACTTCTTATAGGCTTGTCAATGACTGCATTTATTTTGTCCAACAATGGCAGGAGGAATATGCTGATGGAGAGGATGTAGCTTCACTAGATTGTGGACATGAATTCCACACCAACTGCATCAAGCAGTGGCTAATGCAGAAGAACCTGTGCCCCATTTGCAAAACAACAGCCTTAGCTACGTGATAGAGAAACTCTGTCACTGGGTGTGAAAGAACTGTCATCTGCCATTTAGGTCTTAGTTTTGTTTTATTGGATGAACTTGTTGCTGTTTCTTATGAGGGACAGGACTCCATCTGTTGAATAGGGAACTCAACAAATTAAAAGAAAAAACATTAAAAAAAAAAAATAAAGACAAAAGGAGAAAGAAATAGGTGCTTGGGTAATAGAAGAATTCTATCTATACCTTCTTTTATGGATAATTACAGTTCATTTATGATATAAAAACTCTTGGAACTTTATCTCATTGTACGTTTATAATTGATGCCTGCTGCTGATAGGATGATGTAGAATACCTCAGCTGCTTGGTGGATATGCATGTTGATAGTCTAAGCTACTCTGATTCCCTTCAGTACCAGTAATTGAAAATTACATTTTGAGGATCATAAGTTTAATATATTTCCTATAAAGAACTTCAACTTTTGAATGACATCAAATTTTATTTATGTGGGAGGATCTTAATTTGGGGTTTGGGCTTGGAACTCTGGCCCATTATTATTGGTATGAACATTGAATTATGGGCCTTAGGTTTGGGTCCTTCGAAAGTAATAAAAAGAAAAATGGTTTTAGGATCTTTTAGAGTAATTCTAGAATTTAACATTCCTTATACTAAGTTTTTGGTATTGAAAACTTTTTTTCTGAGTAATGCAGTTTGAATTGACTCTCATGGAGACTTGAATTTCAGTTTATGTCTTGTGAGGGTTAAGAGAGAGGCTATTTGTGATACGCGTCATCTTCATTCTAGTTTGCCAGTAAAATTGTTTGGTTTAACTTATAAGAATTTTTACATTACACTAATTTTAATTTTATTGGTTTCTCTTATTAATCTTATTACTTGTATCTTTCTGCTAACAATTTTAAATTGTCAGTTGAATATAGGATACCAAACAATGTGACTGTGTATTGCAATCGTTTTTGCGTAAATTACTTCAACTCCTTTTAGTTGTATAACTTTTCTTTGGTAAAACGAAAACATAATGGCTAAATGATTTGCATCAAAACGTAGTTGCTTTTATTTTTTTTGGCTGTAAGGTGCGGGGAAAAAAAAAATGATAAAATGCAATTATTTGTACTAAAATTTTCAATTAACATACAACATAAAGTATATAATATTTTCATTGAAACATGAAATTTATATATATTTGTAGAGAATTATATAGTTCATTGAGTAAATTATATATTTGTCATGCTATTATGGAAAAATTCTATACTTTTCATACTTTATTTGAAAGTTTTAATATAAAAAATATTAAAAACTGCGTTTATCTAATTCAAAAAAAATTTAAGTAAACTTAATTTCTTAAAGACGAGTTAATACAATTGATTATAAATAAATACGTCCATATTATATACTTTTTTTTAACTGAAATTTACTTTAATACATTAAAATATTTATTCATGATTTGTTTGACCTAATAATTTTTTAAAACAACTCCACTTAAAAATCTTTCATTAATTATCTAAGAAACATTCAGCATCCTTGTCCTCTTTTGTGGTTCACAGGGCAGAATTCCTCTCCACCAGCATAGTAGAAAGAAGGCCAAATGTTGATTCAACAAAACACACATATATAATTGCTGTTTCAATTAGGCCCTTTGCGTATAAAGTTAAAAAGATATGTTCTTATAAATCTTATGTTATCAATTTGGAAGTGATCCAAATACAAGACAGATAAAGCCATTTCAATTATCCCCTTTGCGTATTGCCTTGCCTAACTCAACCCCCAGCTTCTGCTCTCTTGTCTTTCTTTAACTCAAAAGCATATGAACTGTCATGTAGAAGATAAAAGAGAAAAGAAAAGAGTGAATTGGTATTTTGGTTTTTTAGACAGTAAAAATACTCTTTTGGTCCCTTGCTTAGTACAAAATTACTATTTTAATTCTTTACTCATTGAAATGTTCAAAATGATTTTTCATTTATTAGAAAATTTCACACTTAGGTTCCTACTTTTTAAAAAATTATCAAATTTAATTCTTTTACCAAATCCTAAACCTTAAATTTAAAAGACTAAATTTGATATATATATTTTAAGATGAGAGACCAAGTGTGAAATTTTTTAATGAGTGGTGGACTATTTTGAGTATTTTAATAAGGGGCTAAAATGATAATTTTGTGATAAGTGAGAGACCAAAAACGTATTTTATTCCATTCAAATATATATATATATATATATATATATTTATTTATTTGATTTTTATCATTTTAATTTGAAGTGTCTCGTACTACAAATCTAGATCCTCTTCGGTGAACAAATCCAATTTTCATTAAACAATTACACAAATCCAATGATTTGCAACGAAAAATTTAGGAAATAGAAAACTTATTTGGAATGCAACCGTAATTAATTAGTAGAGTTTGCAACTTGCTTTATCTAAATCTTTTCACATACCAAGTAAAGTTTAGAGAGAGAGAGGACTTTAAATAATTATAAAAATATCTTTTATTGTGAGTGCTGAGATTGGGGGTTAACACAAATTAAGAAAACATAGAGTTTTAAAAGAAAAAAATATTTCTTTTATTTTAAAAGATAACTTTTCACTTCCTCAACTACTTAGATTTTAGATTTAAAAATTAAAAATTATAATTTATAAATTAACTTATAAAAAATCTTACTTTTATCTTATTAGTTAGTAATTTGATAGGATAACGACTAATAAAATTTGATCTAGTTGGGACTTCTATTTAATGAGTTTGATGGTAATTTAACCTATCATTAATTATTCACAATTAACTCAGAACCAATTTATTTTTAGTTTATATCAAAATTGGTTACTTAATTAATCAACCTAATAAATTAAATTAATAGTAATTAATGCTAATTCACAATATTTTTGAAAAATTATTTCTACACTATTTGCATTTAAAGTTAAGTATACTGATTTTTGCATTTTGGAATCAATGAAATCTATAACTTTTTTTAAAAATTGATAAGATAGTTATATATATTTCAAAAACTTGATCCAACCAATGTGAATAATTTAACTACAACTACGATTCCGATCTTCAAATGGAGAGGATATCCATTTCTCACGTTTTATTCTCTTAAAGATAGTTTCTTTTCAAAGTGCTTTTTATGTTAAAGTACTTCGACATGTAATCAAATAAGAAAGGAGTGAATCAAATATCAATTTTTTTGCTGTTTTTTTTTTATTTTTATTTTTTTTATAGCAAGACGAAGCAATTTTACCTTCAAAACCAGTTTCTTTTTGCACATTGAACTTAGTAAATATTACTAATATTACAAGCTATAGTAAGTAGAAACTTGAAAATGAAGAACATGTGAGGTGTAAGTTACTTGGAGAAAGGTGACAAACTGCATCTTCCATCAATCATAACGTACATTGATAACGCAAGCATCTTTTTCACTCAATTAGAGGACGGTTTGGAGTTACCTAGTGCCAAGATATGAAAAAACAAGTCTGGTCATTCTTTTGAAGCAGCAAATAAGAACAAATTTTGCTAGGACTAATGATTATACTTTGCTGAAAATCATATATAACGCAAACTATATATATATATATATATATATATATATATATATATATGTTACGTCAAACAAATTATTAAACATGAAGATATGGACTCTTTCAAATTTGTAAGTTAGACTACAATAGTTGATGGAACTTAAATATATACATGGCAGGATACAATTTATCAGAGGACAGGAAAAATAATTTTAGTAAGTATTTGATATCGAATTGATTTAAAAAAATTATGAAAATGAAATTATTTTATAGCTCAACCAAGTATGATTAATTCTTTACAAATTTGTTTTACATAATCATAGCAAAAATTTGAAAAATTTTACACAAGAGAGTTGTAGTTGATTGTCTCTTACTATAATCTGAACCAAGTAAGTAAAATGATGGGACAAATGAAACGTAAGCAAAAAAATATTTAGTATTACAGGATCATACTGTTCTTGCCTTTCTGTTTGCAGGTCGTTTTAGGGCTACACTCTTCCATATAATATCAATTTAAGAGGATATACATATCAACTAACTTAATGTTCATATAAGTCAAGTAACTTTTTTTTGAATATATATATATATATATATATATATATATATATATATAAATATAATCTCTGATGTAAAAATGTCTCAATAAATTAGTCCCTAAATCATAAAAATATATGGTTCAGATTTTAAAATTTTTATTTATTACTTGTTAATTAGTATAAAAATCAGAGTAAATATACGTACATATGTTCTAAGACTTCATTAATGAGTGGTCAATAAAAAAAATACTAAATGATTAAATTTTATATATTTCTAAACAGCATAATTAATAATGTAGCTTTCAAGAAAAAAAAAGGGGCATTTCTTTTGTCTTTCTAGTTTAAAGTGACAGCTTTTTCATTTTAATTTATATAAAAAATTAAAAAAGGTGCAATAAATTTGAGAAGATTTCAACAAAGTGCGGTCAGTATTTCAACGGAGTGGGACGCTCAAATGAGAGAAGAAATTTGTGATCTAAGCTGTTGTATAGATGCTAGCAACGGCTTTGCCCGTGTGAAGTTGTGAAAATATTTTGAGCTCTTCTTCGCCAACCTCATCACATTTCTCATTTCTTCTTCTTTCTCATCTCTTACATGTAAGCTTCCCTCTCTCATAAATAACTCTCTCTCTCTCTCTCTATCTAAAAGTTTCCTTCTTCTCGCTCCCTTTTTTAATATACCAGCTGTATATCCATGTCTGAACAAGATCAACAAGAGAGGGAAAACCGATCCCGTTCTGATAACTCTGGGAAAGGCAAAGAGAAATCAGCCATGAATCCACCCAAAGCAAGCTCTTGTAAGAACATCCAGAAAGAAGAAAAAATTAGTGCAAGAGGGAAGAAGAGAAGTGGTAGTGATGGAAAAGAAGGGGGTAAATCTGAAGACCATGAAGCACACATATGGATTGAGAGAGAAAGGAGGAAGAAGATGAGGGACATGTCCAGTAGCCTCCATGCTATGCTCCCTAGCCTTCCTTCTAAGGTAAATTCATTAATCTAAGTTCTTTATCTTTTCTGACTACTTAAAATCCTTTGCATGTCATGAATGAATAGCTATATACATCCTTCTTTTGGTTAAACTTTTTTTTTTTTTTTCCTTTTCTGGGTATTAAGTATGGTTATTGGTTTCAAAAGAAAAAAAAGTATGGTTATTGATTTCCTTGGTTTACCATCTCTCCATATGACAATTAATTTAGACATTTATATTCCTTTTTTTGGGGAATTATTTTAGTCACTTGTGAAGGGATATATAGCTTTCATATGATTTTTTTTTTTTAATTATACTTAGATAGTCAGGTCTATGTATGGTTTTCGTAATCCTTCCTCTCACACACAGTTAGAGACTGTCTTACTCTATCTATATATTCACTTCTTGTTTTTTTCGTTGTATTTATCCTCATATGGAGATCCATATATAGAACTTGGTTGCAACACAAGCAAAGTTCGAAGTTAATGCCTATAAACCCAAAAAGTAGCTTCTTTCTTCCTCCTTTTCTGGCCTTCCTAAGGAGCGTACAAGAAAATGTCTTCAATATTAGATGACACATGTATCTATATTTTCTCTTAGTAAGCTTGCTTTTTTCTTTACTATTAGGCTTGATCTAACGGCAAAAGTAATAAATAAAATTCTTTTCTATCAAACTTTATCACATGAATGCTTTTTATTTAGTACTATATTATAAGTTTTTTTTTTTTTTTTAAAAGATCATCATATATGTTATAATTTTATTGAAATGCTTGATAACAATCACTTAAGAAGAATTGTACCGTAGATTTCTCACACTGTAAATTGACATGTACAAGATTTTCCCTTTAGCTTGGTACATAATCTGTCAAACCCCCAAGCAATTTATCATATTCGAGAAATCTATGTAAAAATTTATCAAAAATTTAAAATTGAGTATCTCAATCAAGCACCTTGAACAACACTACAAGGTATAATTACACCTAAAGTAAAGAAGGAGAAAACTAAGTACCTTTTCTAAGATCTTGCTGTACGTCTTGTTGTGTAGGCAGAAAAGTCAACCATTGTTGACGAAGCAGTGAACTACATTAAAACCCTAGAGCAAACTGATCAAGAGAGGCCTTCATAACTGATCAAGGATGTTCCACCAAAGCCACTACTTCGAATCCTTCTATTCCACCACAGCCAGTAGGCTTTCAAACCTGGGTTTCTCCAAATGTAGTACTGAATATATGTGGCGAAGAAGCTCAGTTTAGTGTATGCTCTCGCAAGAAGCAATGCCTCTTTAGCACCATCTGTCATGTTCTTGAGAAGCACAAGATTGAGGTTTTGTCTGCCCATATTTCATCTGACAATCATCGATGCTTGTATATGATTCAAGCACATGTAAGTATGCATTAAATCTCCAAACACCCCCACTTACTGTTTTTCAGTATTTTTGGCTTCGTGCTTTCAATTTCAAGGTAATTCATTATATTTAGAATATTAATCAGGGTTGAGCGTAGTTATCTGAACGAAGATTATTTTTTTTTTTCAATAATCATTATAAAACATTTGAGCTTGTGTGTTATCTCAATATACTTGATGAACAAAAGCTGACACCAATATCTTGGATGTGCTGAGGTATGTAGCTTCCAAGATAATTTTTTGCTTGTTATATTCAGGGATGGATCATAGGTGGGTGTGGGGGTGGCCGCCTCCTTAGATTTTTAAATTTTTAATATTTATATGTAATATTATCTTTTATTTTTTAATTTAGTTCTTTAATTTATAAGATTTTCTTTCCCTTGGGTTGTTATTTGTCTTTCTTGGTGCGAATATTTAATTTAAAAACTTTTGTTTCGCTTAGAATCAAATCCTAGATTTATCTTTAGTTATACTAATACTAAGATGTTTTTCGGTTTAACATTTTAATAGGTGAATGATGAAATATATATTGTTTGTTATGAGTATAAATTCAAAGGATGAATCTATCTCAATAAACTAATCCATTAGGGGAGGGAATCGTTTAATTTTATAAGCTTTATTCATTTGAAAAAGGCTCCCTAATGTGAGACTTGCAATATTGTTAATCTTCACTCTTGTTTTATGAAATTTAGCCAACCATTGTCGATTTCTCTCAAAATTGAATTTTTTTACCCAAAATTTTTCAAGTTTTTATTAAAAAAATAATTACAAGGGTATTTAAATTATTTATAATTTAATTAGGCTTGCTGACTGTTGCAGGCAAAAAGGGATTCACATGAGTTTCTGGCGGCATTTTCAGTAGAGGAAACATTCAAGCGAGCGGCTCGAGAAATTTTGCTATGACTCTCTTGAATAAAATAATATATTACTTGTTACAAAGAATACTCAGTATGCTTAGCCCTTAGGATACTTGTAAATGAAATTACTTAAGTAGGTTCTTTTTCATTTATTAATCCCTCATGTAAAAACTTCGTTAATTACATACCATGTCTTGCTAGATTGACTTCATTATTCGTACAACTTATGCACTTGCTTGCCTATATCCATACGAAGAGTCCACTTGGAACTTCTGAACTTGCAAATGTTGTTGAATGACAATCAAAAGTAATGAAGTAGAAGTAACCAGTTTCGGCCAAGTTAACTAAATTATTTACACTAGCTAACTTTAGGCAATGAAAAATGAGAAAGTTACAAAAACGTTTCTTCAATTTTACATTTTGTAATAATTTAGTTTTCTATAAATTAACTGTAACAAGTTAGTCTCTCATTAATTTAATTTTGTATAAAATTAATTTTTTAAAAATTTAATTTTGCATAAAATTGGTCACTTCATTTGGATTAATGAAAATTGATTTTGCATAAAATAAAATTTTTGATTGACTAATTTGTCACAATATATTTGTGTATGACCAAATTGTTACAAAATATAAAAGTGAGAGATCAATTTAATATTTTTCTCAATGTAAAATATTAGTAAATGCTGAATGGTCACCACCTTATCTAGTGGCGATGCTACATGCATATGTAAAATGCGTACACATTTTTTTAACTTTTAAAGTTATTGCACACACATATATATTGTGTAATTTTTTATTTGACATTTTAATTTTAATTTGATATTATTTGTTTCATAGTGCAAGTATTATATATAATTATTTCCAGAAAATTTTTTTTAATAATTATTTGTTTTCCTTTTTTGCTTTACTTATTTTCCTTCTCTTTTACCCTTTATTTTCTCCTTACATTTCTTCTTCTTTTCATTCTTATTATTATTATTTTTTCTCTTGTTCCTCCCCTCATGTTTTTCTTTTCTTATTGGCTTTCGAAATTGCAACTTCTCTCCCCTCCTAAATTTGTGGCCATGGGTACCAACATCTTCAATTTCAAATTTTATCCTCTTGAAGTAATTTTCTTAATTTAAAATTTAGAAAATCATTTGGGTCAAATAATTGTTAATACCAAGCTACTAACTCACACTATCGATTATTTATTATTAGTATAGAAGCAAAGAAAAATTTTGTAATTTCAATTTCTAGCGTTTTATTCTGACAATCTATTTTAGAACTACAAATTTTAAATATGACGTGGACAAAGTTTTATGAGAAAATTAACATAAGTACTGTAAACTTAATCCACCTAATAATCAAATTTTTAGCAACAATAAATTAAGACTAACTTAAAAGATTTACTATCAAATTTTAAAAAAACAAAATAAAATTATCGCCCATGACTATAAAAGGAATCATGTCAAAGTTGGCCCCACTAGATTAATTAAGGTCTTGAACTGACCCTATCAATAAAAGAAAAGATACTACTCGTATAGATCTATTTTTACCAACTAAACTAATATTATTAAAATGCTTTATATTCTTTAGTTCAAAGTAAAAATGTTTTCATTTTAGTTTATAAAAGAGAAGTTTTGACTGCTTAAATAGATTATATTGAATTATTTTTTAATTAAAAAATTAAATATATATTTTTAATTAGTTCAAATGAATTCAATATATATAGATATATATTTATTTAGTTCAAAATAACACGGGTTTTTGTTTTAACTTGCAAAAGACAAGTTTTAATTCATAAAAGAAGAAGAAGACGAAGAAAAAAAAAAAAAAAACAGAAAAAACAAAATCAATGCGTATGAGGTGGTTTAGGGAAGTGAGATCAATTTCTCATTGGAGTGGGACCCTCACATAAACGAAGAAATCATTTTTCCAGGCTATCATCTTACAAAGCCTAGTAACGGCTTTTGCCTTGAGATTGTATATTGGACTCTTCTCCGCTAAGCTCATACTACTCTCTCTTCTGTATTTGGTCATTTCTTCAATATAAACCTCACTCTCCCATCATTATATACATTTATATACAAACGTTTCCTCCTTCTCCCTCCCCTCCTTTTCATAATAATATACAGCCATGTCTGTCTCTGAACAAGAACAAGAGAGGGAAATCCAATCTACTTCAGATAATTCTGCTGGTAAAAGCAGAGAGAAAAGCAGTACCGATGGAAAAGATAGTAAGTCTGATTATCACCAGAAACAATTATCCAATGAGAGAGAGAGGAGGAAGAAGATAAATACCTCGTTCGGTAGCCTTCATGCTTTGCTCCCTCATCTTCCTTCTAAGGTAATTTACTTCAGAGTTTGATCCCTTTTTCTGGGTATTATGTCTGAACCCTTTTCGGTCTTTTTCTTGCAAGTCAATAATTAATAGGGTCTTTGAAACAAGGAGCTTTTTCTGAAGAGAACACAGAAAAACCCAAATATTAATTATTAAATAAAGAAAAAAATTTATGAGGTCTTTCTATGTTGTTGTGTGCAGGCAAAGAAGTCCACCATTGTTGATGAAGCAGTGAGCTACATCAAAACCCTAGAGCATACTCTTCAAGACTTACAAAAACGAAAGCTTGACCTTGAAAGGCTCCAATCTGTCTCCGATTCAAGTGGGGCCTTCAGAACTGATCAAGCATCTTCCTCCAAAGCCACTTCGAATCCTTCAATTCCTCACGTCCCGGTACCAGTAGGCTTTGAAACCTGGGTTTCTCCGAATGTAGTACTGAATATTTGTGGCGATGAAGCTCAGTTCAGCGTGTGCTCTCCAAAGAAGCAATGCGTCTTCAGCACAATCTGTTTTGTTTTGGAGAAGTACAAGATTGAGGTTTTGGCTGCCCACATTTCGTCTGAGGATAATCGAAGCCTGTATATGATTCAAGCACATGTAAGTATGCCTTGTTCTCCCTAAACGTCAATATATATATATATATATATATATCAATATCCTTTTATTCTGCATTTTAGTGGAAGAATGATGAAATGCTAATCATCACAAATGGAAATTCGCACTTAGCAATATTCTCAATATTGATTTTTTACGAAAATATCTTTACTTTTTCATTGAAAAAAAATATAAATATTGTGCATTTAAATCACTTCTGGTTTTGGATTGTTTGGGTGAATCTTGAAGGCAAATAGAGATTGGAATCAGTTTTCAGAGGCATTTTCCGCGGAGCAATCATTCAAGCAAGCGGCTGAAGAAATTATGCTATGCCTCTCCTAAATAAAATCAACATATCTTCCCTCTCAATGTGCAAATGAATACCCAGCAAACTTTCTGGCCTATGATGGCTCTCAAAGTGATGGAAGGTATATATATATATATAGATATAGATATAGCTTTTGGTCTTCGATGAATGTTTTTTTTTTTGGTTTTGTTAGTATGGAAACTTCAGCTGTGGCCCCATGGCAGAATTACAGTTACAGAATGCCTTATTATATGCTTTTGATATTGCAAGAGGTTTTTGAGTTGAAATTACATGTGTGCATTTGGAGCCAATTGTACTACAAGAATCTCATTCAAATCTTATTAATGAATTGATTATATAATATTCAAAAAAATTTTAATTTATAAGATTCAATTAAATTTGTTATATAGAAAAATACATTTAAATGAATGAAATTTAATTACATTTTGAAGTGGAAAAAATTATATATACAATTTTCAAATATTTGCTGTCAAACTTTTTAATAAAAGTATAATAGGTAAAATATTTAATAATTTAACATTACATTATTGCACTTTAAAAAAATCTCTATAAATTATATATTTTTTTTATCAAAACACCTGATCATTATTGAATATTTGAAAAATCTTCATTAAGTTTTTTCTTATTTAAGTTTATCATAATTCCCTTCATTAATGGTCAGTATCTATTTACAACTCAAACTCCTAGTCCTTCCTGTACCTTCCCACCCCATATACTTCCTTCTGCAGAATACATGTTAAAACTAAAGTGAATAGATTCATTTTTTAATATATCGGTTCTCAAAATATGTTTGTTTTATCAACTTAATTTTTAAAATATATCAATTCACTTCAAATATTATAAACATACGTTAATTTGAGCTAATTTCAGTCTTGTTCACCAATGTTCTTGTCAAAAAGTTAATGTTCACGAAGTTCAATATTTTTCTAACGTATAAAGTCAGTAGTTAACACATGAATTGGTTAGCAATTCATATGAATATTTGCTAAACAAATTGCGTTTTGCAAGACTCCAAATGCGTTGCCATTGTTCTTATCCGTACATTAAAACTCGCAACACTATCATGTATTGGTGCCAAGCATTTAGATGTTTTGCTATATATATTCATATTGAATTAGCGTGTAAAGATTTGGATTGATTTGAAATATATTTTAAACCAAGTTGATATTAATGTACAGGCGCATTACATTGTGAAATTGTCTCAAATTTAAAAACTTTGATACTTTGAAATGTTTATCTCACAAGTTTGTGTCCAAGATTAAACAAAAAAAAAAAATTTATAAATTTTTTCTTATATTTTTATTGTATTGTACTTTGATTAAAGCATAACAAATGTATGATTTTTTTTTAATAATATTACAATATGTATATAATTATTAGTACAATAAGCTTTATAAATTTTTATTTAAATTATATAAATTTTATATTATTGGTAGTTAACTATACAATTATTATGTGTTGATTTAAAAAATTCAATAATAATAAGAATATGTATCTAAGTTTAATCTAAGATTAAAATATTAAAAACAATACCACACAGTTATACGTCAAATTTAAATTAACCATCCCAATTCGTATCAAATACTATCATATTCCGTTCAAACTAATAATGTAATTAACGTGGAATTCACTTGCGAAGTATGAAAAATTGGTGTATGTAAGCCAAGAAAAAAAAAGAAAAGAAAAGAAAAAGGAGTAAATCAAATATCATCCATTTTGCAGATTATTTTATGTGTATCCTCATTGAGATGAATACGAAGTTCATGTAAGCTCCCTTTTATTTATATATATATATATATATATATATATATATATATATATATCGCAGCCTGCAAAACAAAGGTTTCCCACAACAACTTATTCTCAGTAAATATGAGTATACTACTAATATTAATTACTACCTAGTAAGTAAAGGACAATGTGAAGTGTAAGTTAATAGGAAAAAGGTCACAAATTACACCTGCCATTTAATTATCTCGTACATTTATAACGCTAGAGCATATTTTTCACACTTAATTAGTGGTCGGCTGCATTTACTTGCCAAAATGCATATAAACAAATTTGGTTATTCTTTCGGGACCGCAAATAAGAACAATTTTTGTTAGGACTAATGATTATAGTTTGCTGAAAATCATATATAACGCAAACTAAGTGGTACGTTATTATTATTATTTTTTCTTTTTCTTTTTCTTCTTTGTTTACAAAAGGTGATCTCTAAAATTTATTGTATAAAAAATTTAAAAATGGGTAATTAATATGATGAGAAGGTCTCAAACTAGGTTGGGTCACTATCTCAACTCAATGGAATGGGACCCTCATATGAGAGAAGAAGTCTTTGTTCTCGGCCAACAGATTTTATTTGAGATGCTTAGTAGAACGCATGATTTGAAATTGCCGCAATATTGAGGATGTGGGTGAATGTTATTAACCTGACTTTTCGATTGAAGATTTGTCTGACCAATCATTTCCAAGCTTTAGTCTACTTCACTTCAGCTTCTTGCGAGTTTTCTGAGTCCACTCTGATTCTGATCTGCCCTGTTTGTATTTCTTTGCATTTGTTAGAGCTTCATTATTCTGATCTGCGAGTGTGGGGAGGGAGAGAGTTGTATTGGAAAAGGAGAAGGCTTAGGAAGATGGAGAGACTTTTTTTTTTGCATTAATAATTTTGATATTTCTGTTTAGTCCCCGAAATCCAAACGTGAAGTATACTGAATCCAGCCTTGGTTAATAATATATATGTTTGATTTTAGTAGGTGTTATTTATAAAGAAAGAGCTATATCAAGTTAATATAAAAAATAATTATGATTTATTAACTATTGGCAATGATACAGAGGTAAGGTATTTATTTGTTGCCAATGTTTGGTAAAGTAAATCATAATTTGAATTTTTGTTAATGTGATTGAAAGTTATGTTTTACTTTGATTAATAGGTTTGATTTATTAAGAAAGAGTATATCAAGATGATACAGTAAGAGACAAAATGTTAATGTGCTTGTATAAAATATGTATTTATCAAATGAATATGCATTAGATATTATTATTTTATAATATATATATATATATATATATATATATATAAAACATTTTGTGCCAGTTAAAAAAATCACGGTCGTAATGACTATAATCCACTAGCATCCTCAAGGCCCGTAATTTATATATGTATATAGATATATTATTATATAAAGCTCTTCTTTCCCAAGTTCCAACATCCTCACATTTTCCCATTCTTCTTTCACATCTCTTATATATATATATATATATATATATATAGAAACTTCTCCCTCCCATCTCTCACTCTCTCTAAACGTTTTCTCCTTCTCTCTCCTCTTCTTTCTGTATGCTACAGCAATCGATGTCTGAACGTGATGAACAAACAAGAGAGGGAAAACCGATCCAATTTTGATAACACTGGGGAAAGCAAGAGAAATCAGCCATGAATCCACCCCAAGCAAGCTCTTCAACCACAATCAAAAAGAAAAAGGAATTACTGCAAGAGGAAAGAAGAGTACTGGTGATGGAAAGAAGGTGGCGAACCTGAAGATCATGAAGTACACATATGAACTGAGAAAGAAAGGTGGAAGAAGATGAGGAGCATGTTCAGTAGCCTCCATGCTATGCTCCCTAGCCTTCCCTCCGAGGTAAACCCATTTGAAAAATGAAATGGGCTCAAATATTTGTTAAAAATAAATCTTAATCTTTGGCCCAAACCTCTTTTAGCTCAAAGAAAATATATCTTTATCTTTCTAACAAATGTTCATGAAGCCCAATTTATTGAAGCATATCTGAATCTAATGGACTAACTTTCATCCAAGCCCAAAAGGGCTCCAAATCACAAGAAGACAAAGCAAGCAAGGACAGGCCAAAACATGCAAAGTTGCAGAGACAAAAAGGATGACAACTTTCGACTAAAATTAGAAGAAACAACAAGTACAGAAAGTTAAAAGAGTTGCTAAAAATACATTCTCAGCTGAAGCCCTATACTTTATGAGATACAGACAAAATAAAATGAAGAAGGCAACAAAAAGCTAAAATGATAGATGGAAGAAACATTCATCACAAAAGGAGTCTTCTCATCATCTACTCTTCACTCAGATAGAGCGACAAGACATAAGGAGAGGATATCCTGGGAACAGAAGCAATCAACCACTGAAACGCATTCATTCTCAATCAGATACTGTACCTAAAACATTTCCTTTTTCTCAAACACAGCCAGTGGAATGCATGCAATGGAGGAATACAAAGCTACAATGTCAGAAGCTACCATGTTAAATCTAAAGCTCTTCAGCATTCAACGTTTCTTGGTTTAAAGATGGCCATAATTCAAAATGTAACGGTTAGCAAGCTTGGGACAATAAAAGGAAGCTTTACAGAAAGAAAGATAAGCAAGAGATTCGAGTAGAAAATCAATAAGAAAGTTATCTTAAAGTCATTCTGCATCCAGTGTCAAGTCCCTAAATTTAATTTATAAAAGCCTAGGTTCATCAAGCTAATTTGTAAACTTTGTTAGAGGAGAATTTCAAACACTTCATCCTATTTAAATATTTCTTGAGTGAAAGTTAGGGGTAAATTGAGTGAAAATCCAAATGAGATAGTTTGATGTTATCTTAAATCTTATGTTGAGATTGAACACTTTAAAACCTATCATTGTAAGAGTTTGGGACTATTCGGATTAAAACCCAACCATGGTGAAAATCTCATTTAGATTGAAGGGGATTGGATATAGGATTGAGATTAGCTAAACTATTATTAATTGTTTATGTCTCTCTTTCTCAACTGGTTTTCACAGTAATTCTAGTCTTTAAGATTTCTTCAAGTCATTGAAAATCATTTTCAAGCACAAAAAGTTAATTATTCAGGTACTAAGTTGTTTCATTGAAAATTAACTTTCAAGCACATGGGTTTTTACTTAGGCACTTGAATAGTACTTTCGAAAATAACTTTTACATGATTAAAATTTGAAAATAAATTGAATTATTTTATTTTAGATACTTATTCACCCTTCTAGGTGCATTATCAATGTATACATACATATATATATATATATATATATATATATATATATATACCTCCTCTTTTTGTTTAAACTTTTCTAGTAGCCTCACACACATATGGATGAGGATTTTATCATTTGTGAAAGGTGAATATTCCTTTTCATATAAAATTCTCCTTCTCATATGTCAACTTTCTACAAGCTTACCATTAACCTCCCAACCTAGGCAATTAGACAACTAAAAGATAGGAGGTTTTCTCACTATTTATCCACTCCTTGTTTTTTTTTTCCCTTGTATTATTCTCATATGGAGATTTATGGAACTTGATTGCAACATAAGCAAAGTTGAAAGTCAATGTCTATAAACCCAAAGGCTAGTTTCTTCTTGCCCTCTTTTCAGGCTCCATAACTTGCATCCTATAAAATATCTTCAATATTATGATAGATATACTACTTTTGTTTGGGCTTGATCGTACAATTGCCAAGAGAAAATTTAAATAAAATTATCAAGGTATTTATTATTAGATTTTAACTTATGATCAATACTTCTTAATATAGCATTATATATTGGCAAAAAGAAAAAAAACATAGCATTATATAATTGATTCTCTAAAGAAAAAATCAATACTATATTGTTATTTTATTAGAATAACAATCACTTAAGAATTGTCCTAAAATAAATTGACTAGTGTGACATTTCTTTCTTCTCCGCACACAAAATTTGTCAAACCCTCAAAATCCATATAAAAATTTATCAAAAATAGAAAATGTCTCAGATAAATTTGGAACAATGTGCATGTTAATTACTTTGGAAAAGAAAAGAAAAATTGTCACATCCTTAACTAAGGAAGTGTGATCGGCATGGAGAATGAAGTGAACTCTGCTTGTGCGAACTGCAAAAAAAAATAAAACAACCTAAACAATTTGATGATGAACCTACCAATTGATGATTACAAGATTATGTCAATGTATAAGCTTAGAGTTCACTAATTGGCTTAATGGGGAAATTTTGCTAGAGTCTCCCTTGAAATATAGACTTTTTGAAATTTCTACAACCAAAATATGTAAAATAAAAAAACAATAGAGCTTTGTTATCATAAAATAATGCATCTAGATAGTCTCAGATATACCATACAATCACTAATTTCTTGCCTGTGACAATTGGAGCTACTAGATTACAAAATTTACAATGTTCAACAACAATAAGAAGTAAACTACATTATTGTGGATAATGCATGACTCACTCGGGGATATCTAACTTCTCTTTATATTGTAGAAGGGTTCATGGTCAACATTGTTATATAAAGAACATGTAATTAGAGTGAGTGAAGACACTCAATGAGTAGATGTTAATAACTATATTAGGAAGGGAACAAACAGAAGCAGAATAGCTTTTCATAAATAAGTTACTTACGTTTGAAATCTTCACGGGAACAAGTAATGATTCATAAAATACAAATAATAAGAATTTATTAATGTTCACTTGAAACTCAGTCAAAAACACCAAATACAATATGGAAAAATGAATCGAATTTTATAATACAACATAAATGCCAACAAAATCTTCAGAATATCAAAAAATGAGAGCTAGCTTAAGGCTAGTGCTATTAGAACAGAACAAATATTAGACACGAGCCTCAAGCTCGGAATGATTAGAATACAAGGCGTACGCCTCAGTCAGATAATCAAATTCTTATTAGATCCACATGTGGTGGCTGACACATGGGGCTAGAATCTCCTTACTTGCTAGAGTTCAGAATCACAATCCACCATGACTAATGTCTACTGCCATTAGCTGGAAGGTTCTGGATTGGATGGGTTCCTAAAAATTCTTTTACAAAAATAATAACATAACCAAAATTTTTAGAAAAATTCAAAACCCAATAAATTCATAATTCCATAATCATAGTATTTCATTAATCCAAAATTGGATTATTTCATAAGCATGGATTCAAAATATTTCATGAATATAGAATTAGAGTATTTCATCACTTCAAAGATAGAGAATTTCTTAAATCTAAAGTTTTCAGAGTGTTTAAAGACTAAAGTAGTTCACAAAATCCGCAATCAGATTTATTTAGAAAAATGGAATCCAAGTAATTCAAAATTTACAAAATCAAGAAACTTTATATTTACACATCAAAGTACTTTAGAAATACTACACAAATTAATTCAAAAATATTAAGTTCATTGTAATTCACAACCCATAATTAGTGTACTAGAATCCACAATATGTAGAGATATACATCTTAATTCCAAAGTTATATCCAATACCAAATGAAGATACATAACACATTACCTTGAAGTTGTGAAAGCATTTAAAGAATTTCTTAGGAAGAAAATAGTATAATCAAGGAAGTCTGTTCCCTAAAGCAATTGATTGAACAAAACACACAAATTCACAAAGAAGGTATTAAAATACAGCTCACAAGCATAGTTAGCAATATCTACTCATTTGAAGTGGAGAACACAAGCTCTCCTTAATGCCTTCAACAATTTACTTGATCATGATTAGTCCTAAGGACCTATAAAATCAAGTAATCACACTTTTAACTTTTGATTTCTAGAAACAATTAAATTAATTCCATCACTTTATTTATTTAGCTAATCATTTGTTTCTAAACCATAAACATAAGACACAAGGATTATCAGACACAATCTTCTATAATCATCCTTAACTCCTCTAACAATATTACTTCCCATTTCAAGGTCCAATAATTAAATAAACACTTAATTTAATCCCATATAACTCAATTAATTTCAATTAAATTTCTATAAAATTTCAATTATCCATTATATTCCAATACATCTTCAACAAGTTTTTTTTTTTTTTTTAACTTCCATCTTCATGATAACCATCCAATTTCATTCATAGCTTGGAAACATCACTTTCTTAAACCAAAATTGATGCACAACATTAAACAATATTTAATACCTTAAATCCTCTCCATCAAGCTTTATTTTACCTTCATTCCAAAATCAAGAATTTACTGATTACATCGACGTGGTATTAAGATCAACCAACCAAATCCCAAAATTTCTCATTAAATTGTAATAATCATCTAAGGCTACCTCATTAACCTTAACTTGGTTTTCCATTCATCATTCCTTCCTTTTACATAAATGAAATTATAAGAAAATTAACAAAAATCATCAAATCCAAATACAACTCAAAATAAAAACTTCCAATAGTCTTAATCCTCCCCTTAAATGCTTAGTGATGTTAGAGGAGTCTAAAAACATCAAATTTCATCACTTTACAAGTATGCACACATAGCCAAATTGTGGATTTTCAATTCTAAAGTAAAAACTTGAAATTGACCATGATTTCGAAGGAGAAAGGATTGATATTTACCTCAGATTAGAAGCCTTAACTCAATATGATAAGGATAAACCAGATTGAGCTCAAATTCTCCACTTTCGCACATGAACAGTACCAAAATTTGAGATTTTTTATTCTAAGCTAAATTGCTAAAATTGATTAGTGGAAATGAGATATGGCTGAAAATTAATAAGGAAGTAAAGTCCTAACAAAATCTTGGAAGAACAATATGAAATCACACCAAATTCACCAAATTCATTGAGGACACATTGCAAAAAAAGGGTTTTACTTTTTTGAGCTCAAATGATGAAATTAATCGGTGCAAATAAGATAGAGAGGGCAAAAAATTAGTTTAGAAGCGATGCCCTTTGTTGATTCGAAGAGGAACATAACATTTAGCGAGAATGCTCTTCGCTAGAAACCTAGCAATTTTCTGACCAACCAACGGTGGAATCACATTCGATTCTAGCTAATGATGATATGTAAACACTTGTGAATCAAGCCAGAGGTTGATCATGGAGGAGGAGGCTCAAAATACTACTGTCTTGCCTTCATGCGAGAAAGTGAACGTGAGAGTGTCTAAAAATGGAGAAAAATGAGTAAAAGAGTAATTTAGTAAATTTTATAGTGACACTTGACAAAGTATAAAAATATATGGGTTACTTCAGAGTTATCCTTAAGGAGGTTTTAACTTAAGTACTTTGACTAATAAGGTGAGGTTTAGCCATGTTTGCCAATCTCAGGTTCAAGTATAATGCTACTTGATTTAATAATTGGGTCTTGTTAAATCTCCTTTTTCAATCTTCCTCAATTATAAAAATTACTCTTACCCAAATTGCATTTCCTTACTTTTCTAATTCATAAAAATATTTCATTTTTATTCATTTTTTTATTAAAAAACCCACTTAAATTAAGATATTTAGCATAAATGTTTAAGGAATATTACAATCTCCCCCTCAAAGAAATTTAGTCCTTGAATTTGAAGTGCTCACGTGCTGTAATTTTAAAATAGATGGGTTAATAGCCTCACATCTAATCCTCAGTTTCCTATATGGTTTCTCCTTTGGACAAATTTCATCAATATCTCTCACATATACAATCTCTTTTGAATGAAGTTTCTTAGCTTGCCTATCATGAATAGTTGCAAAAATTTCTTCATAAGTTAACCTAGCATCTAATTAATTATCTTAAGATTCCAATTCATGTGATGGGATAGACAATACACTATTGCACCAATTCTTTCAAGACCATTCAATGACCCAACATATCAAGTTACTATCCACTAATGTAAGCCCTTCTTTAAGGTTTGCTTTGACTCTTATTATTGTCTCTTAAATTAAATATGACCATTTTCCATGGTTAATATCTTTCCTATAAATAAGTTATTCTCTACCTTTGATTTTTACATATCTCAAATGTCATAAGCAATGATGCTTCTAATTTCTTTTTTTCTAGAACGAGGTGCATTGAGATCTTTTTTGAGAGCTTTACCTTCATTCTTTGATGTAAGCACTTTAAATTGACTCCTTCAGAAGAAAATTCTGACTTAGCTTTCTTAGCATATATTGTAAACACTTCAAGAGAATGGCCTTAAAAGATTTAGGATTCTCAACTTCTGATAGAATTAACTCTCGTTCATTTGTCAAATCTCTTAATTGAGCTTTTAAAATAAACATATGCATGGGGAAATCTTAATCTTGGAACTTAACTCCAATCGTGTAGCTCTAAGAAAATAAATGAAAACATTTCCCTAGAACATTTATGATGTGGTCCTCCATAGTTGTTTAATCAAACCTTTAACGAAGATGGATTTAACCTAACAACTAGAGTTTTTAGTCAATCAAGATTCACACTCTCAGCAAGTCATCTTGAATACAATTATGATGTAACATGAGCTTAGGACTCTCAATCGTTTAGTTAGCTTAGCCCTAAGGGCTATGTACCCTCGACTAATAGTGATTACCCTTAAGGTTTGAATGTGTACAATCAATAGTGATTTTTCCCTGAGAGTTGTCTTCTCGATAGATAATGATATTTTATAGGTTAGGAGCCCATGATTGATGCTTTATGTCCTTGATAGTCCTCATTCACATGTGCTTTCTAAGCCAACTATTTTTATATTAAAAGTAAGGTTTGCAAATGTGTTTAAGCAAGACTCATCCACATTTGATAGCTTGTAGTGAACCACACTCATAGATATTATCTTAAAGTCTCAATAGATAGTGATTACCTTATGGGTTGCATGCCCACGAAAGATATTTCATGTCCTTTGATAGTCTTCTCTCACACACAATTTCTAGTTGAATTATTTCTTACTTTTAATGTCATATTAAATGCTATACTAAAGGTTTATAAAGGTTTGTGCATACTTTGACCATTTATGAAAGTATACAGTGTTATATTACTTACAATTATTGTTTTAAACTTAATAAAGTGATAAATCTCACTTCCACCAAGTTCATTGCATAATCATTCTTTTAAACTCTTCTTTTTATTGTTTAATTATGTTATTATGTTTTACTGGGATGCTACTTATTCATTTATTTTATTATTTCAGATAGTTAGATAGAGTAGCATTCAGGACCCAAGGATTAGACATAGAGTCATCTTGTGAGCTTTGCTTTACTTCGTGAGGGCTAAGATTTTCTTTGTATTTCTCGTGTATCTCTTGTCAATAAGGCTTTTGATTGATGTGTATACTTTAGTTGTATCGAGATGATCACAAGTAGGAAACCTTTACCCCATTTAGTTATTTTCCTTTTAAATTAAAAGCAAAGATCTTGTTATTGTTGATGGGTATGGTTGATAGACACGTCATAGAAACTTTGTGAGGTCCTAATTATAGGGGAAATTTACCCAAATTTATATAAAATCTAAGCCTTGAGCACTCTTATTAAGTAAATGAAATTTTTAGTATGATATTTTTATATTATCTTAATTTTGATGGATTAATGACAATTGGTTAGGCTAACAGAAATGAGATTTTTCCTCATTTTCTATGCCAGTCACACTCTAGGTTTTAGGTTGAGACACATACTATCACTCTTCTCTCCCTTAAACTTGATCAACTTCATTATTTAAGATTCCAATATTTTTTACCATACCGATAACACCCTAAAATCATTAAGTAAAATAATTATGAGATAAAATAATTAAGATGAGATAAATAATTAAAAGAAGAGCAAATAAGGAAAAATGAAGCCTTAAAAAAATAAAGAAACCATGGAAATAAAATATACAATTTAGAAACTTTAATATTATTAAAATCAATTCATTTGGAAATTTCAATAACTTCTCATATATGAAATATGCACATTCCCAAATCCCTGTATAATGACCTTTAAATTAAAATTCGCTCTAAGAATATGAAAATTGTTAAGTTTGGAAATTCATTTTGAGGAAGGAGTACCATGGACAAATACTAGAAATTTGGCCTGGGGCACACAACCCATGAAAGTAAATTACAAACTGGCAAGGACACATAGTCCTTGAGGGTAAGTTGCCAATTGGCATATGGTTATAACTCATGAAATAATCACTACATGAGATCAACACTTACAAAATCTACCATCCCTCCATTCCACGCGTGATGGTCGTCATACGAGGCTAGCATCTCTAATAACCTTACTAGCTAGGCATCTCTGAGTTATATTAAGGGCTAACAGAATTGTTGTTAACTTCCATCATTCTAAATTAGTCTTTCTGAAACCAATGGAAAGCTAAACAGGCATATGCTGTAGAGACATCAAGATAGAGAAAGTACTAGAGACACAACAAAGAAGTACTGACTGAGTAGGATTTCAAGATGACTAGGAAATGGTTATGCTACAGAGTAGGCAGCGTATTTAAGAATTATGCCTCCTATGGACTTTTCACTCTTCCCTCTTCTTATTCCCTTTTATTTTCTTTTCTTATTTTTGATTATGAATTAATGTTAATGAGTGGCTAGTAGGTTGTTTATAGGATTTTGATTAAAACCCATGTTAGGGTTACTCTTTTGTTAAAGTTTTGTTTTGGTTTTTACTTGATGAATGATTGTTTATATTCATCATGCTTTTATTGTTTTCCAAGCCTAATCATCTTAGGAAATAAGTTAGAAATTAGGTTAACCTTACATGGGAACTTAACTATTAGAATTAGATTCATTTACTCATTGTTTGCATTTGTGTAATTCATAGTTAAGACAAAAGTACTTGACTATGATTGATAACCACAGAAGGTCTAGAACATAAGAGTTAATTTATCTGCTAGTTTTCATAGACATATAAGGAATTAGGGGATATTAACCTAGTACGATATGAATTCAATGGAAACATATAGGCAATTAAGATTCCTTACTTAACAATATAATCATTAAGTGAACTGAACCATCAATTATAATTGAAAGCAAAATTGCATGTGGTGAAGGTTGAAATCCTAAGTTTGTCAGATAAGAGTTTTAATAAGTCATCATTTGAATTTTTGTTTACATTTAGGTAATACAATTCTAATTAGTAACAAGGCTTAAGAAGAAGGTAGCTAGTAGCAATCAAAACCTAGTCTTTGATGTCTCAACACTCTATTCATCATTACATTACTTATTTGACCATATACACTTATGAGTGACATTGCATTAACAACATTTGCACTTAATAGTCCTAATAATAAATTAATGCTATCCAAGTGGGAGATTGTTGGAATAATTTATATTATTTTGTGGATTACCACTAACCTTATTATTAGTATAATTCTTTTATAGTCATTAATTAGGAAATCAATGTTAATTTAAATCATATAATGAATTGGATTCATATTAAGTATGGGTAATCAATGATAGGTTGGACTATCTACAAGCCAAGGGATAGAGGCCCTAACTTGTAGCCGCTAAGGGTTAAAAAAGATATTTTAAGCCCTTTGGTAATTGTTTAATTAATTATTAGGTTTTAGGATTTAAAGGAAATGATAGTTATTTTTGAAAAACAAATAAATTAATGGGTACTTGTCTGATTCAAATCTTACTGGTATTGTCAAGTAGTGCTGGCAGGGGAGTAGTTCGCAAACTTTGACATGTAAGCTACAACATTGTAACACCAATGGAATTTATTCCTTTTTAATATATCATCATTATTTGACTTGGAAAAAATAGAGTATGGCTTTCTTGGCTAGAAGAGTGGAGTAGGGATGAATTTGGTTAAAAGAAAAAATTAAG
Organism: Delonix regia; assembly: GCA_037074485.1. Lineage (NCBI taxonomy): Eukaryota > Viridiplantae > Streptophyta > Magnoliopsida > Fabales > Fabaceae > Delonix > Delonix regia. Next base: position 5,178,690 of record CM073454.1, on the reverse strand, counting down.
GTTCAAAAAATTAAGGATGGCTTAAGTATAATTTAAATAATGATATTATTAAAAAATGAGGTTGGCAAAGTTAGTCTTAAATGCCTCATGCACCCACAATCTCCTAAGTTCAAATCTCATTACAAGCACTTCAAGAAAATAAGTTGGGCTTTTTATTATTTTGACACATGTCCCTTTCTACTCTAAATTTCATAAATGCCCCTATCTATTATTTTCTTCTTCCTTGTGCATCTTCTATCTCATTTATAAATGGTGTTGCTTGTTCTGATAAGATGATGTTTTCTTCCTTTTCTCTCCCTTGATTTCACTAGCCATTTCTATTTTCCTATTGATTCCCTTCATTTTCAACCTTTCCAATGTGATAAAAAATGAAAATTCATATGGTTTCTGTCGCAAAGCTCCTCTCATCTCCTCACTAGTGTTTAGGACACATTATAATAAGATTTCTCTGAAAATTCATAGAGCCTTTTGTTCCTTATATGAATTTTGGCCATTCCCCTCATTTTTCAAAATTATCATTAAGATTCTTGGTTCTAATTTTTTACATTGCTCATGGCTACATTTTAGGGTTCATGGATTTTAAAATCTAAAATTTGTGCTTTGTTTGCCATCGTCTAACATCAAGAAAGAGAGGGATTTGGTTGTTGAAAGTTTAAACAAGTAAGGTAAGTATGGATATGGTCAATTCCCATAGTTTTTCAACTTTAATATATCTCTAAAAATGTTGAAGGTGAATATGTTTAGGGAATGGTTAAGTCAACAAGAAGTAAAGCATCAATAATAATAAATAAATGAATAATTAAACCTTATATTGATTCAATTGAATATATGGAGTTAAATGGATACACTTTGTTATGTATGGTTATATATGTGAAATTGTAAGCATGTAAGGTGGGTATAATTGGTGATGGAGATAGTGCATTGGGTTAGTGAATCAAAATGACTCATATGATGAGATTGAGGGGTAGTAGCATATCCTATAATCTTGTAATGGCATATAGTGATTAGGAAAATTTGGATAATAGGATAAATAAGAGTATAACCAAGTTGATGAACTTCTGTGAAATGCAAAAAAAAAAAAAAAAAAAAAAAATATATATATATATATATATATATTATAATTTTAATAATAATTGTGGAATGAAATAAATTAATAAATATTTATTTCTTTCTTTCCTTACTGCCATATGATTTAAGCTGACACCTTAACTTGTGAGTAACTTCATTTGAAAGTTAAACAAAACAAATCATAGTCTTTTAGTTAACTATCTTTGTACTATTTATGTTAAATACACAAGTAATGGATAGATGGGAACTCATAAATTAAATTTTAATACTGAAGGTCAATTGGACTATGATAAGTTTCTATGATAAAGTATGATATTAAGCGAAGGTAACCTTGTGTTTTAAACTTGATAGGGAATTGTTTGAAAGTATTTCGAACCATAGGATATAAGAAAAGCTAGGAATAATAGGTATTATGCTGTCAACCAGGTGAGAAAATAGTATAACCAAGTTCTTTTTATGAATTGATTCATTCATATGCTTTTCACTAAATCCATGTTGTTGCTATCTTACTTTCATTCTCACATTAATGTAAGAAGCTTTGCTTATCTTTTCACTAAGTTTAACTTTAATAAGATTACAGTATATAACTGTTGATAGATTAAATTCGTCTGTTGGGTTGAACATTTGTGAACTCGTAAACTATGTATTATCTTAATGGGAATATGAAACTTGTATTTTGACAGTGTTAATATTGAATGAAGAAAACCCATGCACGATAGTTCCTTAGGCTTAGGGAGGATTAGTGTAGGGCATTGCTAGCTAATAGCTGATTTGTTAGCCCTTCGTGGACTTTAGAAACACCTAACTAGTAGGGTGATAGGGATGCTAGACCTATGTGATGACCTTTACTTGTAGATGAGAAATAATGTAGCGTAAGTTTGGGACTCAAAACCATTTGGTTAGCTTACCCTTAAGGGCTGTGTGCCCTCGATTGATAATGGTTGCCTGAGGGCTGTGTGCCCTTGACCTATAATATTTTTTTCAAGGTTGTGTGGCCTTGATTGATAACGATAATCTATGGGTTGAAAGCCTGTAACCTATGTTTTATGTCCTAGATAGTCCTAATTTGCATATGGTTTCCAAGCCATTTGTTTTTCATATTAAAAGTAAGGTTTATAATGGTGTTTTAACAAAACTAATGCATAGTTGATAGTTTGTAATATTCCAAGCTCACAATTACTATTTTAAAGTCTCAACAGATGGTGATTTCCTAGTAGGCTATTTGCTCACGATAGACGTATCATGTCCAATATTAGTCCTTTTTTTGCTTATATTTTTCAATCAAATTGTATTACCATATTTTAACGTCAAGCCAAAGTTATATGCTGATTTCCAAAGCTCGTGCATGATATGACAATTTATGGAATTTCACTATGTAGTGATATAAACAGTTTATTGCTTTTAATTGATACAGTGACAATCTTATATTCACTAAGTTCTTTGAGAGATTGTTCTCTCAAACTCTTTTCTTAGATTTGTTTAATTATGTTATTATATTTTTCTATGATACTGCATGTTCTTTTTTTTTTTTTTTTTTAATTTTAGATAGTTAGATAGAGCAGCTCTCAGGACCCAAGGATAAGATATAGAGCTCTTTTGGTGAGACTCACTTTGCTTTATATGGGCTGATATTTTCCTTTATATATCTTGTAAATCTCTTGTCAATAGAGATAATAATTGTTATGTATATACTTAAGTCATATCTGAATGCCATAGGCAGGAACCCCCACCTATTTTTTTAGAATTCTTCATTTATTTTTATTGTGTATGAGAGCTGAGGTCTCTATAGGTGATTAGCATAGACTGACAGGTGGACTTTAAGATTTTCCATAAGCCTTATTTTTAGAAGGTACTCTGCTAAGATTTCAACAGAAACATGTTGGCATATCTACATCTAGGTTCATATAGTAAATCCACATGTGACTTATATAAGCATTTGCTATCTTATATGATCAGGTCAATTTTGATAGGTGTTTAGGCTTATTAAAATAGGAGTTGCCTAAAATTTTGCACTGATCACATCCCAAGAACTTTGTGAGAAGCATTATGGCAAAATCTAAGATATATAGGGTTTTAATCGCCAAAAGATGAGAGAATAGGTGTATGTTATCGATAAGAAAAATGAGGAGTAAAGAGAATGTAACTCTACTATAATGTAGTGTTCTATGCTTTGGAAAGAGAAAAAAAAAAGATTTTATGGGATAAAGAAACTAAGTGGAAACAGCAAGTGAAACTCTTCTGGCTTCATGGTGGTGACTGCAATTCACCATATTTTTCTGCAATAGAAACTTGCTGAAATTGGGTATGAGGTGGCATGTTGGAGATGTGCAAAAATTGAATTTTCTTAGACTCATGGATCCCAAAGATAATGACTTTATGGTTAAAAGCTCTCGAACGCATATATTTACAGATGTTGTGGTTAAGAAGCTATTGAATTATTTGGCATTATATAAAGAGGGATTGTTACAAGGTTAGTTCAAGTTACCATGTCTTCATTTAGTACTCTCATTCTTGCACAGGTTCTAGTATAGATACCAGTTGGAAAGGAATCTGGAATCTACAGGTTCCCTCTAAGTAAAGAAATTTTCTTAAGAGAGTGTGCATGAGGGTTCTACTGTTGAAGACAAATCTTCAAGTTCTAGGTGTTACTGTAATAGAAACATGTAATGTCAACAGTGAGGTAGAAGATATGACCCATGCTCTCTGGCATTGTCCAAGGGCAAAAGCTGGTTTGGAATTTTAAAGCCATGGATCCAACATCGCTTACCACAATCTCTTTAGTGATGCTTTAGAAGAATTTTGCTCTCTGTGTTGGTCAATGGGGAAGGAGAGGGATAATTCAATATAGAGGAATGGATCTAAATGCTAAAGATGAATTTTTACCTAATCCCTGTGGGAATTAAGGGAATGGAAAAATGTGAGACACAACTAACTCATCCTTGGCCCGGACTTTTCTGATTTTGAATAACGAGCATGGGGACTTAGAAATGCGATATAAATGGAGCTAGCTTGGAGGAAGAGGGATGTATTGGTTTTGAAGTCATGCTAAGGAAAAAGGATGCCATCTTCATTAAAGCTTTATCTAGTTTCTACATGGCCATGTATGCACCATCTATCAATGAGGCCTTGGCTTTAAGAGAAGTAATATATGCTAATTTTAGAGATAAGGGAACAATATTCTTAGACACCCAAACTATCATCTTGGCTTTGCTTTCAGAGGAGGAGGATAATTCTGAGCTATGCACAATCATATGAGATTGTAAGTCTTTGCTTAATGATAGTAGGAATATAAAGGTCAGATGGATAAGAAGAACAACTAATAGTGAAGCCTACAGGCTAGCTAAGGTTTCAACTCAGCACACTTCTTTTATAGTGTGGGATGTATTTATTGATTTTCTTAGCTAATAAATAAAGTTACTGTATTAGTAAAAAAAAAAAATTCTCTCATAAAATATCTAAGAAAAACTTAACATCCTAGTCATTTTTTGTGGTTCATAGGGCAGAATCTTCTACACCAGCATAACGGATAGAAGGTTAAATGTCAACAACACACATAATTACTATTTCAATTAGCCCATTTTTATATAATGTTTAAAAGATATGTTATTTTGAATATTATCTCATCAATTTGGTTGACAACCAAATACAAGATAGATAAAACCATTTTATTTATCCCCATTACATGTTGCCTTGGCTAACTTAACCCTCTAGCTTCTTGTGACACCACAAAGACTTGAAGTGTGATCGGTGCAGGAATCAGGGATAAACTATTGAGATTGTTTTGATGATGACAAATATATGAAAAATATGAGTTACAAATATAATATTAATATGTGCTTAATTAATTAACCATTTGGACTAATTATTAGGTTAGCAAGTTGAATATCTATTGTGTGTAGGATGGTCTAAAGAAAGAAGAGTAAGCATTGAAGTAAAGAGAATGAAATATCAATACCATGTGCTAACCAAAATGATAGCAAGCAAGAAAGGTGCTCTAAGCTTTAAAGAAGTTAGAGATTAAAAGGTTAGAAGCTTGGATGCATCAAGATAGCTAATGGATTGAATAGATATAATTATCATAGGCAAAGTATTATTTTTTGAAATTCAATGATTTAGATTTGCATTTATTGGCTCAAAACATAAGTTTGGACTTAAAAGATAGAGAGATTTAGATTATACTTAAAATCGTTTTCGACATTTGGTCACTATTTTACAGATATCTCACAAATTGTATGAGATATTGTTATAAAAATTATTTTATTAGAAACTAGACTCAAAAATATTTTCAATGATAGGTCATTCACTTAAAATGAAGTTCAAATTAATAAGCTATGTCCTTATAAAATTGAGTGGCAGATTCTGTATAAAATTGTATTCTAACCTTTGGTAACTTATTTAATTGTATCTCCAAAAGTATATTGCATTTTGATATGAAACTTCTTTCATTGGTAAATAGACTTAAAGAGCCTTAAAACCATGGCTCATGCACTTAAATTTGATTTCAAATGGGAAAGTTATGACCATTTGAAGTTAAGACTATGTTAATGTAAGTGACCAGTGGATTGGCCACTTGTGGCAAGTCGACTGGTACAATCCAGAAAGTGAGCAGTCGACTATTCAATAGTTGATTGGTTAGTTTTAGATTTGAAATAACGATAATATTTTGATGGGCATTTGACTGGTGAGCCCCCGAAAGTCAACTGGTCGCTCTTAAAGACAATTTTCTAAAGTTAAGAATGGCATTTTTGAGTATGTAACAACTATATCTTATCTTGATTTATAAATATGTCATTCCAAACATGTTTTTAAACCTAACCAAATACTATAATGTGATCTTCAACTTGTTATATCAAATTTGAGAGAGAAACAATGATCATTGAGCCAAACTTGTAAATTCTTTGTCATTTAAGTTCTAAGAGGTTCGTTTGTATATCTACTTCTTTGGGAGAGGTTATTCATTTGTATTCCTTGCTTCTTCGAGAGAGAGAAGCTTAAGGAGGTTCCTTGAGGGAGTTAAGCAAAGGTGTGGTTGGGTTGAAGGGGAGGTTCCCCTGTTTAACTGTAAGGAAGAAGTTCTTCCTAGGAATTAAGACTAAGGGAGAGGTTCTCCCTTGTTGTTGTAATTGATTGTTAAGATAATGGAAAATTCCAAGAGGTTGCTTGGGGATTAGACGTAGGCTTCGATTGGAACCAAACCAGGATAAATTACTGAGTTGCTTTCTCTATCCCTACACTTTTTATATTTTGAATTGTTATATTTATATTCTGCATTTATTATTGATATTGCACTAGAATTTTTGATATATATACACCACAAGCATCTAAATTAAGTCTCCATTAATTCATATAATTGTTATTTTACATTATACTCTTTCAAGCATAATTCATAACAAGAATTTCTGTCAAGCATTTGTGAAAAGATATAGAAATTTTGTAACCTCCCAATTCATCCCCTTCTTGGGTGTTGGTTGCTTGGGCTAACATAAGCCCCACCTTACAAGCTTAAAACCATGCCATTTGTGACTTATCTGCCATGATCAAACTATTTAAGAGCTACATTCAGAATTTTCCATCAATGATTTACACCAGACTTAAATTTTGTAGAAATTTTGTCTATCTCCCCTAACCATGGGACCTCCTAAAACTTCTATAAATCCACTTGTCAGCCCAAACCAACATTCTATGAGAGCTCTGCTTTATAAATTGACAAAAATAATCAACTACATTAAACAAATGCAAGGGGAAACCTACATGTGGTCATCTGGACGTATCTATAGAATATATATATATATACATATGTAATACAAATCCCCAATAAATTTTTTTTACAAAAGTACAAGGTTGTAGGTCGCGTTCCTTGCATAACATCATGAGACTCGTCAATAGGGCTTTAAGCTTTATTCTTAAATCATGCGGTTGACTTTTGCTTATGATATGGGAAGGGTAAAAGTAAACAAGTAGCATCCTAGAAATACATAATAACATAAGATAACTAACAAGAAAGGAGTTGAGACAATAATTATGCAATAAACATGGCAAAAATAAGATCATCACTGCATCAATTCAAAAGCAATAACTGTAAATAATATCTACTATGAAACTTTAGTAATTATCAAGGTTGACATCAAATTTTCATTATGGAGCACTAATAGCAAAAGCTTTTGTTCAACTCAAAGTACGAGGAAACAATTTATTCAAATACTATAAATAGTAATTAAGAGGACTAGTATAGAACATAACTCGTTAGTTATAGGCACATAGGCCATATGGTCATAATCATCGATTAAGTCTTCAAATAGTATATGTGAGCATGGAATTCTACAAGCTATCAAATGCACATGAATCTTGATAAAACACATTTAAAACCCTTACTTTTAGTACAAAAAAGAGTTAGCTTAAAAACCAAATTCAAAGGAGGACTATCAAGGACTATCAAGGACTATCTGATTCTGGAAATCTATGTAAAAATTTATCGCAAAAATAAAATCCAGTATCTCAATCAAGTTTTGAACAATACTACAATGTATAATTACTCCTAAAGTAAAGAAGGAAAACAAAGTACCTTTTCTAAGATCTTGCTATACATCTTGTTGTGTAGGCAGAGAAGTCAACCCTTGTTGATGAAGCAGTGAACTACATCAAAACCCTGGAGCAAACTTTGCAAGATTTGCAAAAACAAAAGCTAGAATGGCTCCAATCTGTATCCAATTACGGGTATGCCTTTGATAATTCAAGAGAGGCCTACATTACTGATCAAGGATGTTCCACCAAGGCCACTACTTCGAATCCTTCAATTCCACAACACCCAGTAGGCTTTCAAACCTGGGTTTCTCCAGACTTAGTACTGAACATTTGTGGCGAAGAAGCTCAGTTCAGTGCGTGCCCTCCCAAGAGGCAATGCGTCTTCAGCACCATCTGTTATGTTCTTGAGAAGCACAAAATTGAGGTTTTGTCTGTTCACATTTCATCTGACAATCATCGATGCTTGTATATGATTCAAGCATATGTAAGTATATGCGCATTAATTTTCAAACACCCCCACTAATTTTGGCTTTGGGTATTCAGTTTCTTAATTTGGATATTAACGAGGCTTGAGCTTACTTACCTAAACGAAGATTAAGAATTTTTTTTTTTTAATAATGAGTATACATTTGAGGTTGTGTTATTTTACTTGATTAACAAAAGTTGACACCGATATAGATCGTGGATGTGCCAGGTAGGTAGTTACTAAGATATCTTCACACTGATACTAAGATGTTTATGTTTGTTTTTGCATTTTAATGACAGAATTATGAAATATATATAGTTTGCTGTAAGTATAAGTTTAAAGAATGAATCCATCTCAAAATATTTTTTTAGGGGAGAAAATCCGTTAAACTCATAAGTCTCATTCTTTTGGAGAAGTTCTCCGATGTAAAGCCAGTAACATTATTAATCTTCACTCTTGTTATATGGAACTTAGCTAGTTATCTTCCAACATTGAATTTCTTGACGAAAAATTTTTCAATTTTTTGTTGAGAAAAAAATAAATTTACAAGGGTATTTAACTTATTTCTAATTTAGGCTTGCTCGGGTGACTCTTGCAGGCAGAAAAAGGATTCAGATCAATCTCTGGAGGCATTTTCTAGGAAGGAAACATTCAAACGAGCAGCTGGAGAAATTTTGCTTTGGCTCTCTTAAATAAAATCAACTTATCTTCTATCTTATTCTCAAAGTCTTGAGTCTTTTATATATTACACATTCATTACTTGTAAAAAAGAATAATTAGTACGCTTAGGATACTTGTAATTACCTGGGTTCTTTTCATTTATTATTTCCTCATGTAAACACATCCTTAATTGCATACCATTTCTTGCTGGATTGATGTTTAGACTCAATGTCTGCTTCATTATTTGCACAACTAATGCACTTTCCTGCCTATATCCATATAGATAAAATTGGAATTTTTATTATATATATATATATATATATATTTAGTTTATATAATTTATATATTTCTTCTTTTATTTAGATTCTTTCTTTTTATATAATTCACGTGGAAATTATGGACTTGCACATGGTGATTGGGTGTGGAGAAACAAAAGTAATGAAGTGAAACAGAACTTGTTTTGGGCCAAGTTAACTAAGTTATTTACGATAACTCACTTTTACCAATGTAAGATATTAGTAAATGTCCAATGGCAGAGCCACCTACCGATATTATGTCCCCATATTTTTTGAATTTTGAATCTATTGAACTTACATATAGATTTTATTATTTCACATTTTAATTTGATGTCACTTAATTCATACATATATTATATATATAATTCTTACAAAATTATAATAATTATATTAATGATTATAATAATTGCTATAATAATTATTTTTTCCCTCTTTTCCTTCTACTTCTTTTCTTTATCTTTTTTCTTTCTAATGTCTCCTTACATTTTTTCTTCTTTTATTCTTCACTTCCTCTCTTGTTCTTCCTATTATCTTTTTCTTTTCCGATTGGCTTTAAAAATTAGCATCTCTCCTCTCTTAAATTTGTGGCCTTGGGTGAGCTCAAAATTAGAGCTTTTGATATAAGCTTCTAAAGTGTGATTCCTACATCTTCAATGTTCAAATTTTATCTTCTTGAAGTAATCTTTCTTAATTTGAAATTTAAAATTCATGTGGGTCAATTTCATCGTTAATAACATGTTACTAACTTATCATAGTATTGATTGTACTATAATTTTATTATTTTTCTTAATATAGAAGCAAAGAAATGAATTTGTAATTTCAATTTTTAGGCATTTTATTATAAAAATATATTTTAGGACTAAAGTTTTAAATATGATTTTACGTGAAAATTAACATATGCAACAATTTTTTTATCCACGTCATGAATTAGCGATAATAAAATAAAATTAATCTAAAAGATTTTCCATCAAATTTTTAAAAAATGAATTTAATTTTGTCCTATGACTATAATCACCCAAATATGGTAAAAAGAACATGTCAAGTTACCTCCACTGGCCTAGAGTCTCGTCTCTGCCACTGTTCCCATCATAAGGAAGAATACTACTTCATGTATATATCTATTTTTACCAACTACACTAATAAAAGAGAAGTTTTGATTTGTTTAAAAGATACAATTAAACAAAAGCGTAAAAGAATCAATACATTATATTTAACACATTTAAATGAATGATACTTAATTATTTTTAATAAAAAATTTAAGTAATTCTTTTAATTAGTTCAAATGAATTATACACACACACATATATATAGTTCAAAGTAAGCACGTTTTCATTTTAACTAGTAAAAGAAAAGTATTAATTAAAAAAAAAAGACAAAAGAAAAAAAGAGAGAAGAAAAACAAGATCAATGGACATGAGGAGTCACATACTTAGTTCCCCCGCAATTTCCACATGCTTTCATCTTTTTTCACATTACAATAATACTCTGCATTCTCTTTATATGCACCCTCTTCGCTACTTATCTTTACTCTTGTAGTGCAACATGGAACTCGAATCACCCATTACCATTAATCAAATTACAACATAACAATATTCTTAGAAATTCCTAAGTTCAAGAATAAACTCGAAGTCCATAAATCAACAGGATAAACATTAATCAAATCCATATGTGAAGCCTTCAAACCCAGAGGAAGAGATGAACAAAACAGGGAAAAAAACCTAACTAGTGGAAGAGACAAACCTAGAGTAGAAAATGGTCTTTGTTTGCTTCAAATGAGAGCTGCCTGGAGTCCTAAAATTGTCAACGATAAGAGCATTCCACCGTTTAACATAGAAGGGTTTGGACATTTTGCTTTAGTGACATAATGACTTGTGAAAAATGAAATAATCAAATGAGGAAACCACAAAAATAGAGCGAAAACCTCAAAGAGAACAAAAATTTTGCACTGAAAATGCTACTGACCACCTACCTAATTACAATTGAACGACATTGTTGAAACAAATGAAAGAAAAAGGGTTGAAAGGGATATATAAATCACTTACTAGCGACCTGTCACACCCCAACTCTCGGAGTGTGACCGGCACAGAATACGAGACTAGCCTGCCTTTGTAAGCCTAACAAATTGGTTCTTAACTAAATTACAATCATACATAACAAACATTCATAACTAAGCAGATTTACATTCAAATCAAATTTGTAAAAATTTCGGCAGAGTCTCCTCTATAACTGAGACCTCTCGAGGTTTTTACAAACATCTGCCCAAAACAATATTATACATAAAAGAGAGCTCAGCTCTCAATTCAGTCAGAGACAACTACAACACAGGGGAATGGGGAATCTACCTGTGGTCATACATAACATTTACATTTATTTACATATATCAATTACAACAAAATCTCAACAAAATGGAGAAACAAAATGCCAACAGGGCTCCTCTAGCCCTCTTGATCTCAGGGTAGCTGCTTGAAATTCATTAAAACATAAACGGGTAGCATTTCCAGTAATGAATCAATTTATGATTTAAGCCTTTATACTTTAAACCATAACAAACAATAATATGCACTTACACTTAGTGAACAGTTTAAATGATTTTCACGGTCAAGGATCCACAACCTTCGGAGAATCCTTTCCATCAATTAACATCAAACTATCAAGGGAACTCAGCCTTTGAATACTTGTTAAAGTTAGGTAAAAACCTTCCTTTTTATTTAAAATACCGTTGGCTTAGGACCTAGATTATAGGGAGGACTATCAGACATAAAGTATCGGTCATGAACTCGTGGCCCATGCAGTTTAATCATCTATCGAGAGCACACAACATCTCGAGGTAAATCACTTATACGGTCGAGAGCACACAGCATCTCGGGGTAAATCATTTATACGGTCGAGGGTATGTATCCCTCGAATTATTCATATCGATCGAGAGCACACAGCATCTCGGAGTAAATCACCAACATGGTCGTGAGTCGCAAGCTCACGCTAAAGTCATCCGTCTTATCTTATCCTCCCTAAATCTAAGGACTTGCCATTTATAAATTTTCCCTTTTTCAATATCAATTCTTTAGTAACACATTCCTTCTTTTATTCAAACCTCTCTTTTACATATTTTACATGAACATCACATATCAATCATAATTCATAGGTCATATGCAAGGCTAACAAGTCTAACAAGTTGCTATCATAATTACAAGGGTAATTATAAAGTGGGGAAAGGTACCGCTTACCTGGTAGCTGACGTGTGTTACAATCACCTTATCTCGGTCTCTCTTGATTGTAAATTCGATTTCACCCACAATCCCTATAACATAAGAATATACTTTCCTCAATTCCCATTACTAAATACATCAATTTAGGTTGATTATAATGCCTTAATAAAGCCATAAAACAACCAAAATCCTATCTCATTACTTTATTACATATTCTCTTTACTTCTTCATATTACTATTTCCAATTTGATATTCCATTCCATTATCATTACTCAAAACAAGCCTTAGACCAAATTCTTAATTTCATCCACTCACTTTTTCCCAGAATTTTCGTCAATTTACACTCACTGCCTTAAAAACCTTATGAAGTTTAACTTTAGTCCCCCATTTCATACTTTTTCCTTCCATCCATGAAAAACACTAAGGTTTCATGACATACACTGTAAAAGTGTTCTTATAAGACCAATTTAAACCCATTCAACTGCAGAATTTCACCATTTTCTGAAAACCCCAAAATTTCGAAACTTTTCAGTTTAGTCCCTATAAGAATAACTCAAAAAAAACTTAGCTAAAATCATGCTTCCAAAGCTCAAATTCAATGGAAAGGGGCCAAATATGATTCTCCTAGCATCATTCACATGAAAAAACCAATTAAAACTCACCAAAATCAAGAAAATGTCGCTACACAACTATGCCACAAAACCCACCAGAAAAAGTGGTTGTTACTGGCCAACGGCAAGCGGTGGCCGCCCAAAAAACCTTCGGCGGTGATGAAAAGAGGTGGTCGGAACTTGAACGTGGAGGTAGGCAAAGCAAAAAGTAGAAATCTAAAGGGAGGAAGGAGCTGCGTTTTTCTACAGAAATTTGGAGGAGAAGCATGTAGAAGAAGGTTATAGTGAAGGGTATAATGGTAATTTCGCTGGGGGAGGTGACACGTGTCAGCACCACAAAAATGCTGAGGGATAAGGGAGCTACATCTCTAACCCACGCCCCTTTGGTTTCGGATAACTTGCCTTATCACTAAGCCAAGGCTCACATCTGATAAGTATTACACATTACAAATACTTATTCCTCATTCTTACTAATTTTTTTTAAAAAAATTGCATGAACTTAGTAAACTTAGTAAGTGTTACACGACCATCTACCTGACGAAAATTGCATGACCACCTACATTACAGCCTGGTCTTCTTTATTCATAACCATCAATAAATGCATATTTTTTGGCAGTTTTAAAAAATTACTAGAAAATGGGCACCAGCAAAATGCGTTTCCTGATAGTGAGGTGAGAGATTTGCAAAGCTTGAAAGGATAGGAAGTGATTGTTATATGTAATTTGTCTGAGTATATTATTAAGAAATGTTGTATATGTTAGAACAAGGCAACTAACACCCAAGAGGGAGTGTATTAGGTGTTTACAATAATTTTGTTTCTTTTTAAAATTGCTTTGTAAAAGACTTATTATGAAAGATACTTGGAAGTGCATGAAGCAAAACAACAATTATATCAATTAAGGGAGATTTAATATAGATGCTTGGATCTTTTTCCCAACAATAGAGCATTCAACAATATGTTGTTTACTTAATTCAAAATCTTGTTCCCATATAAGTAAGATAACAAATTGATATATATAGCTGCAAATTGAGATGCTCATAACTCCTTTATTTTAAATCAATTTTAAACATTTGATATAGACTAGGAAGTTGTGTGAGTCTAGTTTCATATGAAAATAATCTCATCGCAAAATTCTTATCAGTTAGTGAGATATTTTTGAAATTGTGACTAGAGGTAAAAAAAAAAAGTGTGATATCCATACCTACAACTTTGACAATCATAACTTCTTAATTTCTACTCCATTTTAAGCATGTGATATATGAATAGAAAGATGTTTAAGTCTATTTTCAGATGCAATAGGTTTAATTTTGAAATTCCCTTTGATTTGTGAGTTATGAGAAAAATAGTGATCCAAGGTCAAAAATGACTCTATTAAAATCTATATCTCTTATCTTTTTAGCTCAAACTTATATTTTGAGGACCAAAGTGTATTTGGCCAATAAAAATAAGTCCAAATGAATTTAACAAAATAATAATGAGCCTATGATAGTTAGTCTAACTTACAAGCTAAATACTTAGTCAAATTCTTATATCCCACTATGCATATTTTAATAACAATTAGTAGAATATAAATATTTTTACCATTCATATGAGATTCCTATATATTTATATATATCTATATATATCCAATTTTGATTGTCTATAACATTAGAGCCTATTGGATATAATATGAACAAGTATATCTCATATAAGGGATGATTCAAGTATAAAGTATTACATGTTAATCATTAATCAATTAAGCACATGTTAGATACTATATGTCTAACTCATTTGTTATATATTTGTCATATATTTGTCATTATCAAAACTTATAACATTAAACCTCAGGGTTAACAATCTCCCTTTTTTTTTTATGAAGACAAATCACCAAAGAAAAATATGTTTAATAATAATGTGTGTAGTGTAATTAGCACAAGTACCTATTTTTCTTCTCTCCTTCTCCCTTATTTGACATAAACAAAATGGTTTAAAGAAAAAAAAAATATATAAAAGTTTAAGTACATATTCTTTTATTATTCATGTAAATCATATAATGATGTCAATTTGTATAAGGTAAGTCTCATCAAAACTTATCGTTCTTTCATTGCCACAAAGATTTTGATTATTGCAAGTTATGATTGAAAAATATATTATCAACTGTATATTGCCATTTGAATGGTAGCCATAGAAATAAATATTGCCATTTGAAAACAATGCTTCTTTTCCACAATATCATTTTCAATAAAGTTTTCATGCTTTCAAGCTTTGTTGAATACGATTTCAAAACTTTGAATTCTTAAAACTTTAAAACTCAATTAAAATCTTTGGAGGTTTAATTTATTAAAAAAAAAAAAATTTACAAAGCTTTCTTTCACAGTTTTGTAAATTTCCCTTAAGAACGAGTAAGCTTTCAATAAATATTAAGAATAGTTCAACCATAAGAAAGTTATATTCACTTATAACCAGCCTATGCAATCAATGACAAGTCATGCATACACATTCAATTAATATAATTAAGTCATTGACATGCATACATTTCATGATATAGTCAATCATAATTGCCAACATAATCAATCAATCTAGAGTGTATTCTTAAAATTAATATGAGAAATTATAGAGTTATAGAGATACACATCAATTATGACAATGTTTAGATGCAACTTGATTTGTTACATCCACTTGGAATTTAGCCATCATTTGTCCACTCTTTAATGATATATTGGCTTGCATATCAAGCTTACTGCTTAAGTAAAAACTTGAAGATGATTCAACCATTAGCACAATTTGAACCATTTAACATTTTCAAAATATTAACCTTTGGAAAATATGAGATTTATTTTTAAGATGATAAAATAAGCAAGTTATTGATATGTCAATTTATCCAATAAAAATAGATCATTTCAAAAAATTTAAGTAAAACTAAGGAGGCATAAGAAATAAGAATTTTGAAAAGCCAAAATTTTGTTTCATGATATCCAAAGAGTGTCAAACTTGTGTTTCCATCATTTTCTCCAAATCTTTCCATTTTATTCAGGTGGAGCTTATTGCTAGCTATCTTTAGATTTTCTTGTCTTACCATGCTTATCAATATATCAAATATAATGCATTTGGAAGCATATGATTCATCTTTAATTTCTTTTGGGTGAGTATGTTCTATGACATTCATATTCGCTCATGATAACAACTTATGTTACTTCATAATACTTAAGCCAACTTTATAATTCTCTAAAACAAGATTTAAACCAAGTTCACTTTTCTAAGAGTATTCATTAGCCAAGTTTTTGCTTTTAAGAAGGATTTCACAAAACATTTCATAAATCAATTTTCAAGATGAAAACAATTTTTGACTTGTGAAAATTCATTCAATGAGTCTTGGAAATTGCATATAAAGAGTATAAACCTATTATAAAATTTTGCATGATCATGCTCAAAAGATGTATAAGACAATGGGATAGGATGTGAAACAAATATATTTCAATTAAGCATAAAAGGATCCCACTTGATCACATGTGTTTAAGTATGGAAGATCACTTGTAGACAATTTATATACATTTTGAAAACATGTACCCTTCTAGCAAATGCAATATTATATAATTAATATTTAAATATGGATTTCTAGAGAGGCACATCAAGGACATGTAAATACACTAAATTATAATTTGTTACCCATCTATGATATTTTAAACAATGCTTCTAAAGTGGGTAAAATATAGATATCACCATAATTGTAGTCTTTCATGTCCTTGTATTCAACTATTTGGCATTGGTGTGAAGTTACGTGTGCTTTTGACTTTGAAGTTTGACACCAATATCCACGCTCGAAGCATTTTGAAAAGCTTGCTTTGTCAAGGATAGTTACTTCTCTTCCTATTTTACAAAGCAAATCACATCCTTTTCATGGTACCCAATCCATATTGGGTTCAAATGGTTAATGTATAGTAATATTTGAAAATTTGCAAGCTTTATAAAAAATAGCATATAAGTGCGAACTTCAAAATCATATTGAAATCAAGTAATGATTCAAGAAATTGATCTTTTTAATTTATTTTTATAAGGAGTGCAACAATAATATGAGAAGATATAAATTATCCATTCTCAATAGAAGATAAGAAATATATTATGCATAAGTGAAATGAAAGAAATGACCATGAATTGTTGAAACTTGTGCTTCTCACTTAGGAAAATGACCTTGAATTGTTGAAACTTGTGCTTCTCACTTAGGATTGCCTTAATCATCATATCATTGATTCATCCTTAAGATTCTTCTATTGTCTTTCATTGTTATTGCATGCTTGAGGTGGAGGTCACTCTTATCCCAAAAAAATAATATAACTCTTTTACTTTGGCACTCAACCAATTTGGATCCAAGAGCAGTTAGACTAAAAAAGTTTCAATGTTCATACGCTTTAAAGAATTATATGAGAAAAAATAAGAATATTAAGCATATTGAATTAAACACATAATTATTCATATATCCATTTTGCTCTATCCCCCTTATCAATATATAAGCATAGTAAATAGCATGAGGAATTGATACCAAGTATTGCATATCTCATATAATTTACTTATTCAAATTCACAATCTAAGGGTATGAATCATGATCAAGTTATATATCAATGACAATATATTCACATGAATTAAATTAATGCAATGCTTATACCTAAGGCCATAAGCATCATATTTGAATGGATGTCAAATAAGAAAATTTCTCACTTGATACCTTGGTCATGATGTTTGAAGGATGCCATTTTATTACCCATTGCTTCTTCTTATGCCTTTTGAACTTTGGAATTCTATCTTTTGGAACTAGAGACACTCTTTTTGATAGTTTCTTCGTCTCTAGACCAATTTGTCCATCATTTTGAGAAATTTTCTACATATTTGAAGCACTAAAAGGACATTTTGGTACCCATCTAAACTTGGGTCCTTGTATGTCGGTACAATGTTTTTCAAAACCTTTAGAAACCTAAATATATTTCTTTCTCATATAAGAACTTCTTCTAATGGGGGCATATGTGAGAAATATGTCCTTTATGACCACAATAATTGTAAATAATATGCACATAGGCCTTTTGAGAAACAATTTTAGAAAACTTTTGTCATTTATTGGGATAACAATCTAAATCATGAGTTCTGAAATTCTTTTTGAAGTCTTTTTCTCTTAAAGACTTGTAAAGAGTACAAATTGAATTTTCAATAAGTAAATCACTTTCAATTTTTGAATCATAACAACTTTAGCATTCAAAATTCAAAGATATTTTCCTATGCAATTTATCAAATGTATGTGACAACTTTTCATAAGAAGAGATATTATCAAGTTTAGAGTTGTCAAATATCTCTAAGTCTTTATGAGCTAGAGATTGAGGATTTTCCAATTCTCGCTTGTTAAGCTCACTTTGGGAATCTTCCTCTTTTTCATTGTTGATGAAGTATCATTGAGAAATGTAATCTTCTTGCACAATCTCTTGAAAGCTATTAACATTCACAACTTTAACAACATGATTAGAATGATACAAAGTATAAAGAGTACATATATCTTTAGCATTAGAGCAATGTTTTATTCTAACATAACCATATTCATTTAAAGCACCATATAATATATGAATTGCTCCAATATTAAAAAAAAATAACCTCTTATCATCCTCATTCCACTCTTTCCTTGGTTTGGGAATACAACTATCTTCTACTACTTCCTATAAGTTTACATTAAGAGATTGAATATAAAATTTCATTCTAGCTTTCCAAAAATCGAAATAAATACCATTAAGGAAAATGGGGTTTATCAATATCGAATCTTCTAACATTGTAAAACATCCAATGGTTGCCATAAAAACTCTTGAGACGGTAAGTCCTTTAAACAAAAACCTTAGCTCTGATCCCACTTGTTAGGATAAGGCAACACCAAAGAGGGGGTGAATTGGGTGTTTACAATAATTTCGTATCTTCTTGAAATTGTTTTGTAAAATACTTGTTATGAAAGATACTTAGAAGTGTATGAAGCAAAATAAAAATTATATCAATCAGGGGAGATTTAATGTATATTCTAAGAGTATGAAGATAACAAATCAATTTCCCAATAATAGAGCATTCAAAAATATGTTATTTACTTAATTCAAAATCTTGTTCCTATGTAAGTTAGAACAATCATACAATCACTTTAACAATTGGATTACTTGAAGTAAATATAAAAGAATATGTCCAGTAAGAGATCACAATTCTTCGAGTGAGATATCAACAACAAAATTAAAGCATAAATATGACAATTCAAAATATAATGAATATATGGGTAGATAAAGCAAACTCCAAGCTTTATCCTAGTTCAACTCTAATCCAAGCCTATATATAGTCTCCAAGCAACGTTTTGGGATTTTCCACTAATTCCACAAGTTTAATCAGGCACTTATAAGCCTCTACAATATCCAATTTAACCTAAAGTTGTTTCTCACTTGAGAACCAAATGCCACCTTTCTTCCTAAAGGAAAATCACTCTAAAAGATTTTACACTCTTATTTTCTCTCCTAAAGGATACTCCACCCTTGTCTTACAAAGATTATAGAAGAATGATGTTGCTTAAGAGACTCTTTCAATGAGTAAATATACAAAATGAAGCTCTAAGAACTTAAATGATAGAGATATTTGTTTCTCTCTCAAAGATAATAAAACAAGTTAAAGATCACATTCTAAAATTTTGTTTCTTATGATTTCTAAGCTCATAAGAAATATATTTATGGCCCAAAAAAGCATGAGAACTCTTTGGAGCAAAAGAGAAATTCAAATTTGTATAACTTGATTGTTAAAAGTAAGTAGCTCCATTTGTTGACTTCATGGCCATTTACTATTCCATAACCGTAATTTTATATACTCATAACTCCTCCATTCCAATTTCATTTTCAACAAATTATATATTACCAAAAAGCATTGTAAGTCCATATTCTATCTTGATAAGTTTCATTCCAAAATTCTATCTGGCTATTGAGATATTATCGAAAGAGTGACAAAAGGTCAGATACAAAATTGATATACATAGCTACAATTCGAGATATTCATAACTCCTTTATTTTAAATCAATTTTAAGCATCGGTATAGAGTAGAAAGCTGTTTGAGTCTATTTTCAAGTGAAACGATCCTAATTTCAAAATTCATATCGGTTGGTGAGATATTGTTGAAATTGTGACTAGAGGTTAGGAAAAAGTGTGATATCCATACCTACAACTTTGACATTCCTAATTGTTTAATTTTAGCTCCATTTTAAGCATGTGATGTATGAATAGAAAGATATTTAAGTCTATTTTTAGATACAATAGGTTTAATTTTGAAATTCCCTCTTTTTTGTGAGGTTTGATAAAAATAGTGATCCAAGGTCCAAAAATGACTACATTAAAATCTATATCTTTATTATCTTTTTGGCTCAAACTTATATTTTGAGGACTAAAATATATTAGGCCAATAAAAATATGGCCAAATGAATTTAACAAAATAATAATATGCATATGAGAAAAAAAATTAGTAGAATATGAATATTTTTACGATGCATATGTGATTCCAACAAATATATATATATATCCAATTCTGATTGTCTATAACATTAGAGCCTATTGGATATAATATGAACTAGTATATCTCATATAAGGGATGATTCAATTATAAGGTATTACATGTTAATGATTAATCAGTTAAGCATATGTTGATACTATATGTCTAACTCATTTGTAATATATTTGTTATGATCAAAACTTATAACATTTAGCCTTAGGGTTAATAGTATATTGTAAATTGTAATGCGTAAGATGTTTACATAATCCTAGAGGTAGCTCCTTAATTATCACAGGTAGATCCCTCGCCTTGTATTAGTTCTATTAAGTTTCAATTTGAGAGCAATGCTTTATTACTTATATCATTTGTGCTGACAAATATTTGCTAGAATTTTGGTAGGTCCAACTTTAAGGGAGATTGCCAAAATTTCTACCGATTCTAGCGTGGCCTACATATTTGTATATTTAGTAAATTCACTAGATGGATTATTCCATCAACTTTATATTAGGTGGTTTATGTAAGTTCTTAAGATTGGTTAGGCTTGCGAGAATGAGAATTTTCTCGTATTTTGCATCAATCATGTCCTAGAATTTGGGGTTTGACATGCGAGGTACTTAATATCTAAGATATCTTGCTTGTCACACTGATAAATAAATAAGATGCCTGTATTTATTTATGTATTTTAATTATAGACTGATGAAATATCGTTGTTAATAGGCTTTTCACTCTTTTATATGAAATTTAGGAAGCAATCTCTCTCTACATTGAATTTGTTGACCCAAACATTTTCAATTTTTCATTAGAAACTAAATAATTACAAGGATATTTAAGTTTCTTTTTTTTTTTTTTAAAATTTAGGCTTGCTTGGGTGACTTTTGCAGGCAAATAAGGATTTAGATTAGTTTCTAGTGGCATTTTCAGTGGAGGAAACATTTAAGTGAGTAGCTTAAGGAATTTTATTATGTCTTTATTAAATAAAATATCAACTTATTTATTCTCTCTTTTATTGTCAAAGTCTTGAATCCTTTATTACACATTCCCATATTCTATTACTTGTAACATAGAAAACTTAGTTAGCTTGGATACTTAATTACTAAGGTTCCTTTCATTTATTATTTCCTCATTTGAAAACTTCCTTAATTACAGGCAATTTCCTACTGGATTGTGTTAGCCAAGGTGTGTGGCAGCAATTGTCCCATAGCGGAGGCCTAGGTATAGGGCCAAGTCACAGTTGAAACGTGGCGTTTATGTTAGGTCGTTGTTAAGAAAATAGATTTATGCCTTGACTAACAGCTATATTTTTGGGTTTAGTGGTAAGTGCTTGATCCTACAAATTGATGTTTAGACTCAATGTCTGCTTCATTATTTGTACAACTAATCTACTTGCTTGTCTATATCTATATGAATAGTCCAATGGAAATTTTGAACTTGCCCGTGTTGTTCATTTGGCGTTGACAACCAAAAGTAATGAAGTGGAAGGGAACTTGTTTTAGGCTAAGTTTACTAAATTATTTATGATAACTAATTTTTTCTATTGTAAAATATTAGTAAATAATTTGAACGGATAGCACTCTATCCAGTGGTGGAGTCACCTAGAAATCTTATGCCCCCCATTTTTTAAAATTTTGAAATTATTGGACTAGCATATGTATTGTGTAATTTTGTTTTTATTATTTGGCATCTTAGTTTGATCTCAATCAATTCATACACGTATTATATATATAATTCCTACCAAAAAACTTATAATAATGAACTTTCTCTTTTCCTTTTCCTAACTTCTTTTCTTTCTCTTTTTCCCCCCCCCCCCTTATTTTGTCCTTACATTTCTTCTTTTCTTTCTTACTTTCTTCTGTTGTTCCTGCCATTTTTTTTTTCTTTTCTTATTGGCTTTCAAAATTGCAACTTCTTTCCTCTCCTAAATTTGTGGCCATGGGTGAACTCAAAATTGGAGCTTTCGATATGAACTTTTAAAATGTGATACTTACATCTTCAACTTTTTATTATTATCCTCTTAATGTAATCTTTCTTAATTTGAAATTTAGAAACTCATTTGGGTCAACTTAGTTGTTAATACCAAGTTCTTAATTCATTGCAATATTGATTATACTACAATTTTATTATTTATCATTTAGAAGTAAATTTATAATTTCAATTTCTAGCATTTTATTTAATAATATATTTTAGAATAAAATTTTTTTAATATGATGTGGACAATTTTTTTAATAGAAAATTTATATAAGTGCAACAATATTTATTCATTTTATGAATAAATCTTTAGCAATAAGAAACTAAAGTTAATTTAAAAGATTGGCCATCAAATCTAAAAAAAAAAAAGAAGTAAAATTTTGACGAAGATAAGAAAGAAAGGGCCGTGTCAACTTCGCTCCTACTAGCCTAGGATCTTGACTCTGCCACTAACTCTTAACAATTTAAGAAAAGATGGTACTTCTTGTATACATCTATTTTTATCCAACTAAACTAATATTATTAAATTTTGTGCTTTATAAAAATGTTTTCATTTTAATTTGTTAAAGAGAATTTTTGATTTGTTTAACAAATTCAAGTAAAGAAAAGCGTAAAAGAATCAACACATTATATTTAACCCATTTAAATGAATGATATGTGATTATTATTATTTACAAACTTAAATATATTTTTCAAATGAATTCAACATATATATATATATATATATATATATATGTATAGTTCAAAGTAACAAGGTTTTCATTTTAACTTGCAAAAGACAAGTTTTAATTTATAAAATAAAAAAGATGAAGAAATAAAAAAAAACAGAAAAAACAAAATCAATGGGTATGAGGTGGTTTAGTGAAGTGAGATCACTTTCTCATCGGAGTGGGACCTCTAATAAACGAAGAAATCATTGTTCCGGGCTATCATCTTACGTTTGTATGCCTAGTAACGGCTTTGGCTCTTCTTCGCCAACCTCATCACATTCTCATTTCTTCTTTTGCATCTCTGATACATAAGCTTCACTCTCTCATACATGACTTTCTCATTGGAGTGGGACCCTCACATAAACGAAGAAATCATTGTGCCAGGCTATCATCTTACGTTTGTATGCCTAGTAACGGCTTTTGCCTTGAGATTATATATTGGACTCTTCTCCGCCAACCTCATACTTCTTCTCTCTGTTCTGTATTTGGTCATTTCTTCAATATAATACAAACGTTTCCTCCGTCTCCCTCCCCTTCTATTCATATACTGTACAGCCATGTCTGACTCGGAACAAGAACAACAGAGGAAAAACCCATCTACTTCAGATAACTCTGCTGGTAAAAGCAAAGAAAAAAGCAGTACTGATGGAAAAGACAGTAAGTCTGATTATCACCAGAAACACTTATCCAATGAGAGAGAGAGGAGGAAAAAGATAAGGACCTTGTTCGGTAGCCTTCATGCTTTGCTCCCTCATCTTCCTTCTAAGGTAATTTACTTCGGTCTTTTCCTTGCAAGTCAATAATTACTCTTTGAAACAGGCAGCTCTTTTTGAAGACAATACAAAAAAACCCAAATATTACTCATTAAATAAAGAAAACACTTTATGAGATCTTTCTATGTTGTTGTGCAGGCAGACAAGTCTGCCATTGTTGATGAAGCAGTGAGCTACATCAAAACCCTTGAGCATACTCTGCAAGTCTTAGAAAAACGAAAGATTGAAAGGCTCCAATCTGTCTCCATATGTGAGGCCTTCGGAACTGACCAAGCATCTTCCTCCCAAGCCACTTCTAATCCTTCAATTCCTCACATCCCAGTACCAGTAGGCTTTGAAACCTGGGTTTCTCCGAATGTAGTGCTGAACATTTGTGGCGATCAGGCTCAGTTCAATGTGTGCTCTCCCAAGAAGCAATGCATCTTCAGCACCATCTGTTATGCTCTTGAAAAGCACAAGATTGAAGTTTTGACTGCCCACATTTCCTCTGACGATAATCGAAGCTTGTATATGATTCAAGCACATGTAAGTATGCATTATTCTCTCCAAACAACCCTACTTATTCCTTTTTAGTCATTCATTGGGTTTGAGTATTCAATTTCTAGTTAATTCCATACGTCATTACACACACACACACACACACACACACACATATATATATATATCAATATCCTTTTATTTTGCATTTAAGTTGAAAAATGATGAAATGCTAATCATCATATATGGAAATTAGCATTTACAATATTCTTCTTATTGATTTTTCTACAAAAATATTTTTACTTTTTCATTGAAGAATATATAAATATTGTGTATTTAAGTCATTTCTTGTTTTGGACTGTTTGGGTGAAACTTGCAGGCAAACAGAGATCGGAATCAATTTTCAGAGGCATTTTCCGCGGAGGAATCATTCAAGCAAGCAGCTGAAGAAATTTTGCTATGCCTCTCCTAAATAAAATCAACATATCTTCCCTCTCGATGTGCAACTGAAATTTCTTCATGTCTAACCCCGAACTCCGGCCTATGTTGGTGATGGCTCTCAAAGTGATGTATATATATATATAGGATAGCTTTTGGTCTTGGTTGAATGTTCTTTTTTTTTTTTTTTTTTCGTTTTGTTGATATGGAAACTTCAGTTGTGGCCCCATGGCAGAATTACAGTTACTAAATGCTTTATTATGTGTTTTTTATATTAATGCAAAAGTTTTTTGAGTTGAAATTAAATGTGTGCTCATTTGAAACCAATTCTACTACGAGAATATCATTTAAATCTTATTAATGAATTGATCATATAATATTTGAAAAAAAATTTATAATTTATATAATTTAATAAAATTTATTACATAGAAAAACTATTTTAATTAATGAAATTTAATTAGATTTCAAATTGAACAAAATTATATGAAAATTTTTTTAATTTTTTGCTGTCAAAATTTTTAGTAAAAATATAATTGGTAAAAAAATTTTATAATTAACATTACATTGTTACACTTTCAAAAAAAAAAAAAATTATCTATATATTATATTTTTATAAAAACATCTGATCATTATCAAACATTTAAAAAGTTTTATCAAGTTTTTGCTTTTTAATTTTACCATAATACCCTTTATCAATGGTCAATATCTATTTACAACTCAAACTCCAAATCCTGCCTTTACCTTCCCACCCCGTATATTTCCATCCGCTGTATACATGTGAAAACTAAAGTGAATATATTCATTTTTTTTAATATATTGGTTCTCAAAATATGTTTATTTTATCTATTTAATTTTTAAAATATGATTACTATCAATTCAGTTTAAATATTATAAATATAAGTCGGTTGAGCCTAATTTCAGTCTTATTCACTTTCATGTTAAAAAGTTATCGTTTACGTAGATCAATATCTTTCTAACGTATAAAGTTAGTAGTTAACACATGAATGGTTAGCAATTTATATAAATAATTGCCAATTAAAGGGCGCTTTGCCAAGATGCAAATGCGTTGCTATTGTTATTATCCGTACTATATAAATTGCTATTGTTTATATATACATATATATATATATATATATATATATATATATATATATATATATATATCACATATTTGGTTCTTCTTTTGGGGTAGCAAATAAGAACAAATTTTGTTACGACTAATGATTATACATTGCTGAAAATCGTATATAACGCAAACTAAGTGGTACGTTATTATTATTATTTCTTTTCTTCTTAGTTCAAAATGAAAACATTTACAAAAGGAGTAGTGTTCACGCATTCTCGAGAACTTGTATAAACTACACGTTCCCATGTTGGAAATTGAAGCATTATATTGAAAGCTTATAAACATGGAAACTTTTAATTAGGAACCAATAAAATTGTGTAATTATGGAAAATAATGAATGTTAATATATCAAAATATATAACCATGCAACCTTGCCAATTTTGCAAGCAAATTTATGTAATTACAATATATAATATTATTTCAATAACATAATAAAATAAAAATAATTCGTTGGTTGTCATAAAGCAAAAAACCAAAAATTGTTAAACATAAAACAAATTTTACTAAACAAAATTAATTTGTATCAAGTTTTCTATCTATATAGAATTCATGCTTTTGACCATGTAATATATATAATTTTTTACCCGAACCTTTTTGTGTTCTATCTTCTTATGTGCATTCAATCTAATACATATATTTTCATTATGAATAATAAAAAAAGCTATATAACTGTGTAATTAAATTAATCATCATCCGTCCAAAAAAAAATAATTGTGATTTTTCAGACTTTATCTGTAAATTTAAAAAATTAACAAACATTTAAAAAAGTAATCACAATTGATAAATATATATCTAATACTAAAATTTATTCAAGATTATATATTAGATATATTTCAAATTAATAGTTGAGTAATTTTAATTAATTTTATCTTTTATATATACACACATAATATACCACATACCTTGGATATTAGCAAAAAAAAAAATCCTCCTTGCAAGAAGATGGTGGCTTTTTAGAAAAGGAGGCAATAATAATAGAATAATTGTATCTTCAATGTTTTAAAATATATATATATATATATATATATATCATGACAAGAATAATATATATGTAAATTACTTGATGTTAAAGAAATTTTGATAATAAAATAATATTTAATTTTGTAATTAGATTAATTAGATTGTAAAACTGGAGAGTTGCATGGTTATATATCCATGCTAATATGTTAAAATTCAATCCTTTCCATAATTACACAATTTTATTGCTTGCCTAAATCAAAACTACCATATTTATAAACTTCTAATATAATTGTTACATGTGTTGAGAACGTGTAAACATACACATTACTAAGAACATGTGAACACTACTCAAACTATGTGGGGTCACTATCTCAACTCAATGGAATGGGACACTTGGATGGGAGAAGAAAACTTTGATCTCGGCCAATAGATTTTATTTAGATGCTTAGTATAACAACTTCTGTCTTATGAATATATTTTGGCTCTTCCTTCCCAAGTCCCAACTTCATCACACTTTCCATTCTTCTTTAACATCTCTTATATATATAGAAACTTCTCTCACTTGGGATAATTTGAGATTTTGTGGATTAGGTCCTTGTTAACACTGTAGGTAATACGTGATGGGTTGGATTAACTGTATGCCCATTTGGGTAGAGATCACAACCTATAACCCTCTATTAATTAGTAATTATTCCATCTGATCACTAACAAAGAACAAATGGAGAGAGATTAAGATTCTTTATTGAGCTGATTAGAGAGCTTGTATTTTATTAAATAAAATCCCATTTCAATACTATTTTAAAGTTAATATAACAAAGGAAGTGGCAACCTTGCTCTTTGGTTATGTGTGTGGAGCTTTCTCTTTCTAGAACTCTCTCTACTCTGCTCTTTATTTCTTTGTACACTGGTCTAAGTGGGTTATTCATCCCAACTGATTAGGAAGCTATGGCTAGTGGATCATTGAATCTAGGTTAGTGTTTGTTAATAGAAAATCTCTTATTTTTGGATGTTATTATTGTATAATGTCTTTCCTGCATATGGTATCATAGCCTTAGGATTAAAAAAAATCGATGGCGGTTATGGGTAATACAGTATTGAAAATTGCATGAACAAAGTATGAACCTTAATATTTTTTGAACAAAATTCATGACAAATCTTGAGGATTTCAGGAAACAAACTTAGGTCTTTCGTAGATCAAAGAATTTTGAACAAAATGGTGCATATTATGTAGCCTCCTAAAATGAGCTAAATGTGTTTAACCCTATTAGCGCCTAAACCTGAAATTTTTTTTGAGCAAAATTACTTGATGCATAGATTGAGTTTGCCAAAATGAACTAGGAGGGTTTTGTTTGTGAGGTGATTTCGAGTAGAATTGCACATATTTTACTCCCCAATGCTCTTGTTATCACTATCTGCCATTAGAGCCTAAAAGTACTTGAAACCCTTGAATTTTTTGAACCTAAATCCTCTTTGTTGATATGTTACCAAAATAAGATGAGGGGATTTGTAGATTGTAAAAAGGTGAATATTTTGGTGCCTATATTGCTCGATAAAACACTGTATATTGTTGAATTGGGTTTTGGGTTGTGAAATGGGTTGGGTCATCCCTTCTAAAGGTTGAATAAGGATGAACAATGCAGAAGAACAAAGCCCACTTGCAACGTTGACGTGTGGGGGTGTGTGTGGCTCACTCGCTTATGGTTTGGCTACTAAACTTTCACAATTTTGCTAAAAGCACAATTTCCTATTTTT
The DNA here is from genome assembly GCA_037074485.1 of Delonix regia. NCBI lineage: Eukaryota > Viridiplantae > Streptophyta > Magnoliopsida > Fabales > Fabaceae > Delonix > Delonix regia. The sequence continues at coordinate 5,150,147 of CM073454.1, read as the reverse complement.
TTTGGAGATTTTCCAAAATTTTTTGAGGCCTAGAAGTATGAGTTTTAAGATTTCTTAAAGATTTAGGGACTCAAAATGTAGTGTAATGACACTATTTTGACCTAAAAAAATTTGTGAGATAATTATACATAATAAGGGACAGTATATAATGCTCGCTCTCCCTAACAATACTCAAAGGAATTAAAACAAATTTATTTGCGTAATTAATGAATTTTTTTTTGCCACTGTAATTAGTCAATATTTTATTCCTAATTTTATGTATAGAGTGAAAGCATGAGTGAACTAACTCTATTTTTGACCATATTGGGTCATCTGCACCTAGTGGTTGTGTGTTCACCTATCGTAGGTCCAATCATGGTGGTGTTGGGTTGTGAGCCACCATTGTTGTGGATATCGTTTGTTTACTCTTAAAATATATACTGAATCATTAAGGGAGAGGTTACTATTAAGGTAAATAGTTGAAGATAGTATGATTGTGTTGGGAATGGACATGCCCTATCAGTGTGACATTGTCAATATAATTTTGTGAATAAGGCCCATTTAAAACCTATCAGCAGTGATTCGTTGATTGATGTACTCATGATTTCTTGTGTCCTATCTATATGGAGACTATGGGTGCATTAGGCAGGATTATGATAAACATGTTGCTATATAGTTGCAAAAGTTAAGTTTTGTTATGGAAACCTTGTTTTATAGTTATGTATTAGGGACATAATTAATGTTTTCTATTTGTTTTCCCTCAACTTATCTGTTCCAACAATTGTCTGTGGTGAAAACTTTGAATGAGACAAATTATGATGATTGGATTGAATCCCGTGATATGTAACTAATGATCACTAAGGAGCATTTTTCTTTGAGAGAACCTAAGCTAACAAACCTCACCGCTAAGTCTAGCATGGCTAACAAAGCTTACAATAAATAGTGGTATAAGTCCAATATGGTTTGTCTAACTGTCTAGCATGGCTAACAAAGCATGGCTAAAGTACACAATTAAGAAGATAATTAAACAAAGAATTCATAAGAAAGACACCATATTTGAATTTCTAAAAGCAATTAATGAGAAATTCAAGAAGTATGCTAAGACTCAAAAGGTCTATTACCTCTCTCTGCTGGATAACTTTCATTATGACGGAGTGTCAAGAGTGTGTGAGCTCATGATGAAGCTTGTTGACTACTACAATAAGCTAAAATCTTGCAGTGTGGTCTTAGTTGAGATCTACCTTGTTTATCTAATTCTTCAATTGCTTTCTACTGAGTATGGGGTCTTGAGAACCACCTAAATGGTCACTAGAAAGTGGGGTTACTATATTTTCTTGTACCTCAACTTAAGATTAAAATATCAAATCTTAGGTAAAGGGGTAATTTTTTCCTTACCAAGAATAAACAGAAACATGAACCATGCTAAAGGCTTCTGGATCAATCTGGACTTAAAAAAGTGGAAACTAAATACAAAATAAATTTTAAAACATAAAGTGGATTTGTAACTACTAAGAGTATTATTATTATTATTTTTTTAATAAAAAAAGACTAGACATACATAAAGTTTTAATTGTAGAGAAGTAGTAATTTTTTGGGCGTTACATGATGCCCTTAAAACAATTACTTATATCTTGAATCAAGTTCTCAGTAAATCAGTTGAAAAGACCTCGAATGAACTTTTCACTGGAAGGTGGGAACTTATAATTAGCAACTTAAGAAACTTGAATCAAAGATTGTTAATGGATTTCTTATTAGGTATTATTTTGGATCTAGAAGATATAGATTTTATTGCCCTACTCACAGTACAAGAGTCATTGAGTTTGACAAAGCATTCTATTTGATGATGACTTGTATAATAAGAGTAGTGTTTCTAGGGTTATCAATTTGCATAATAAGGATGTAATGTTACCCTTGCTAATGTCATCATTTCCTTCAACTATTGATTATGCTGGTAGAGATGACATTCCTGTTAAGAATCTGGCTAATCCTGTTCGGGAACCTTTTGGAATTGATATGGAAGAACTAGTTGTTAAATTGATATGATTATAGAAGATTTGTAGGCTTGCAATTCTAAATGATTTCATTGTATATTTGCAAGAACTTGAATTAAACATTGTTGATGACACATATCCTACCTTTTTTGAAGAAATTATGTTAGGTCCTCATTCATCTAAGTGGTTGAGGCCTATAAATGATGAAATTGCCACCATGCATCGTAACAATGTGTGGGAGCTTCTTGAGTTACTGGATGGATGTAAACTTGTTAGCCATAAGTAGGTCTTTATAACCAAAAGAGGGGCCAATGGTGAAGTTAAATGGAATAAAGATAGATTTGTAGCTGAAGGCTACAATTATAGAGGCGGGATAGATTACATAGAGACATTCTCACTAGTATCTAATAATGATGCCTTTATAGTTGTGATGATTCTTGTTGCAAATTTGGTCCTTGAACTTTACTGGCCACATGGATGTCAAAATAGCATTTCTGAATGGAATTTGGCACAAGAATGTATACATGAAATAGCTAGATGGATTCGCTAAATCTAGGAAAGAACACTTAGTGTGTAAGTTGGAAAGATCCATCTATGGTCTAAAACAAGCCTAAAGGCAATGGTATCTAAAGTTTGATGAGGTAATCACCTCACTTAGTTTCATAGAGAATGTTTTCGATCAGTGCATTTGTAAGAAGTTTGAAGGAAACAATTTTATGATCCTCGTGCTATATGTGGATATAATCCTATTGGCCAATAACTCAATTAGTTTACTTAATGAGATAAAACATATCTTGTACTACTACTTTGACATGAAAGATTTAGGTGAAGATTTGTTTGTTCTCAAAATTCATATTCATCATGATTGATATCGTGGCATTCTTTGTTTATCTCAGGTAACTTATATTGATTAAGTGCTAAAGAAATTTAATACACATTCTTGCACTCCTTGTGCTGCACCAATATCGAAAGGTGATAGGTTGTCAAAGGAATTATGTCTTAAGAATGATGATGAGAGGACCTTAATGGACAAAGTTCCATATACGTCCATTGTTGGCAGCCTTATGTATGCCTTGATATACATACATTTGGACACTACTTATGTTGTTGGTGTACTTGGTAGATATCTGATTAATCCTGGGTACAAGCATTTGAAGGCTCTGAAGAAAGTCATGAGGTACCTTCAAGGTACAAAGCATTACATGTTGACTTTTAAGAAGTTTAAATCTTTTGAAAATGTGGGTTGTTTAAATTTAGACTATGCACCATATGTTGATGATTGTAAATCCACATCTAGTTACATCTTTATGATTTCTGGAGGAGCTATTTCATGGAAAAGCAATAAGAAATCAATAATAACTACCTTAACTATGGAAGTAGAGTAAATCTGTTGTTATGAGGCCACCTGTTAGGTCATATGGTTAAGGAATTTGATATCTAGTATGTGTTTATTGATTCTATATCATGTGCTCGAGCCATATATTGCAATAGTTTGTCTATTGCTAGCTTTTCTCAGAATCACATAAACTTCTGTCACACTAAACATTTTAATGTAAAGTTCATGTTTGTGAGAGAAAAGGTTAAATCTCATACTCACTTGGTTCACATATCTGGTAAACATATATTGGCAGATCCATTGACCAAAGGCATGCCTGTAGGAGTTTTCAAGAATCATGTGACTCATATGATTGTTGTTGAGAATTTTGATATAGCCTTGGATTAGTAGGAGTTTGAGTTGAGTTTTTAAATGGCTTTTGTGGTGTAATATGACACCAAAATATTATTTTGCAACCCACTTTGTTTAGATATTGGAACTTAATTTGTCATAATGTTAATATCATTTGTTTCCTTATCGAATTTAGTGATCATGCATAGTTTCATTTATAAACTTAGTATGTTTTAGTATATGCACACTTCTATGTAAATTAACATTAATCTAATTATTAGAAAAATTTTGTAATTATTAATTGGCAATCAAAATTAGACTAAACCATGAATGGATTTGGTCCTTGTTGACTCTGGGGGTAATTAGTGATGGGTTAGATTAATAATAGGTCCATTTGGGTAAAGACCCTAATTTACAGTCTTCTAGTGATCAATGATTATCCCATCAAATCATTGATAAAGACTAGATGGAGAGTGAATAAGCTTATTTTACTCAGCAGATTAGAGAACTTGTATTTTATTAAATAAAATCCTATTTTATTACTATTTTAAAGTTAATATAAAAAGGGAAAAGGGCATTATTCCTCTTTGGTTAAGTGTGAAGCTTTCTCTCTAGTTAGCTCTTTGTTTCTGTGTACACTGGGTTAAGTAGGTTGTTTATCCCTATCGATCAGTGAGTTATGGCTAGCATATCATTGATTCAGGTTAGTTTTTGTCAACATGCAATCTCATGTTTTTGGACGTCATTATTGTATAATGTCATTCCTGCACTTTCTCCCATCTCTCTCTTTAAATGTTTTCACCTTCTTTCTCCTCTTCTTTCCGTATGCTACAAAATACGATGAACAATAGAAGGAAAATCAATTTAATTATGATAATTGAAAAGGGAAATTATCAGTCATGAATCCACCCAAAGCAAGCTCTTTAAACCTCAACCATGAATAAAAAAAGAATTGCTGCAATAGGAATGATGAGTGTTAGTAATAGAAAAGAGGGTGGTGAATCTGAAGATGATGAAGCAAATATATAGACGAATAGAGAAAGGAAGAAGAAGAAGAGGAAAATGTTCGATAGCCTCTATGCTTTGCCAATGCAAACCCTTTTGAAAAATAAAATAGTTTCAAATATTTGTTAAAAATAAATCTTAATCTTCTAGCCCAAACCTCTTTTAGGTCAAAAGAAAATATATCTTTTACTTTTTAATATATCCTTATGAAGCCTAGTTTATTAGAGCATGTAATGGAGGATACAAAGCATCATGTACTGTATCTAAAACATCTTTTTTGTCTCAACCAGAACTAGTGGAATGCATGCAATGGAGGATACAAAGCTCTAATTTCAGAATCTACCATGTTAGATTTAAACCTCTCCTCCTCCATATTAGCTTTCAAAATCTCTTGCGTTAAAGAGTGCTACAACTCAAAGTGTAACAATTGTAAAGCTTCGACTATAAAAAGGAAGCTTTGCAAAAGGAAAGATAAGCAATAGATTTAAATAGAAAATCAATCAAAAAGTTATCATGAAGTCATTTTGTACCTAGTGTTAGGTCCATGAGTTTAGCTTTAAAGAGCCTAAGTTCATTGAACTAATTTGTAACATTTGTGATGTGGGAATTTCAAACACTACTTCCTACTTAAATCTTTCTTGAGTAAAAGTCAATTAACGGTAAGTTGAGTGAAAACCCATGTGAGATAGTTCAAGGTTATCTTGAACCTTGGGTTGAGGGTGAACACTTTAAAACCTATCAATGTAAGAGTTTGGGATTATCTAGATTAAAACCCTACCTTAGTGAAAATCTCTTTTAGATATAAAGGGACCAGACATTGGGCTAAAATTGTCCAAACTAGTATAAATTGTCTGTGTCTCACTTTTTCAACTAGTTTTCAAAGTACTTTTAGCCCTTGAGATTTTCTTCAAGTTACTAAAAAAACATTTTCGAGCACCTCAAGTTAATTCTTTAGTGACTAAGTTGCTTCAAAAATTGAATTAACACCTATGCACCATCTCTAGGTATATTATCAATACACACACACACACACACACACACACACACACACCTCCTCCTTTTAGTTGAACTTTTCTGGTAACCTCATACATATATAGATGAGGATTTTATCATTTGTGAAAGATGAATATTCCTTTTCATATGAAATTTTCTTGCTTATATGTTAGCTTTCTACAAGCTGATCATTATCCTTTCCAACTTAGGCAATTAGAAAGTCTGAAGAGAGGCAGTTTTCTTACTCAATTTATCCACTCCTTGTTTTTTCTTCCTTGTATTATCCTCATATGGAGATTCATGGAACTCGATTGCAACATAAACAAAGTTGAAAGTTAATGGTCATAAACCCAAATGGTAGTTTTTTCTTTCCACCGTTTTAGGCTTCATAACTTGCATACTAGAAAATATCTTCAATACTCCTGGGACGATTATATATACACACACACACACACACACACACACACACACACACACACACTTTTGTTTAGGCTTAATTGTACTACTGCTAGGGAGAAAATTTCAATAAAATTAATATGGTATTTACTATTTGATTTTAGCTTATGTTCAATAACTTTGAACATAGCATTATACATTTGCAAAAAAAAAAAAAAAACATAGCATTTTATAATTGATTCTCTAAAGAAAAACTCATTGCTATACTATAATTTTAGTAGAATAACAATCACTTAAGAATTATCGTAAATAAATTGAACAGTGTGACATTTCTTTCTGCTCGACACACAATTTGTAAAACCTTCAAAATCCAAGTAAAAATTTATTAAAAATAGAAGGTATCTCAATCAAATTTTGAACAACATGCAAGTTAATTACTTTGGAAAAGAAAAAAAAAACTTTTCTAAAATCTTTATCTATCTTCTTATTGTGTAGGCGGACATGTCAACCACTATTGTTGAAGCAATGGACTACATTAAAACCCTAGAGCAAACCTTGCAAGAACTACAAAAGGCAAAGCTAAAACTCTAAAGTGTCTTCACTTTTGGGTATCGCTTTGGTAATTCAAGAGAGGCATTCATAGCTAATTAAGGATCTTCCTCCAAACCTACTTTAAATCCTACAATTCCACATTACCCAATTGGATTTCCCTGATTGTAGTATTGAACATATATGGAAAGCTAAACAGGCGTGTGTGAAAGTTACAAACTTTGGGAAAACCAACTATTTTGGGAATTGTACAAAACTGTAAAGGAATATATATGATGTCTATGAACCGTTTTCATCAAATTTGTACACGAAATGTTTAGTATAAATACTAAAGAAGAATCGTCCAATATGAAAAATAAGAAATATCATGTAGAAAAAAACATATTAAAAAGTACTAGAGAAGAATAAGAAAATCAAATATTTCTAATGATTAGGGTGGTGCTATCTACTAACCTAGAAGCAGTTAGTTACTAGCAACCCAAGTCCTCCTAAACTCATACTAAACTCACTTTGTGAGGAGGTCCCTACTTAAGTGGGAAAAAAAAAAAATTTAATATTCAACCTTTAAGAGAAAATCTAATTGGTTCATCCCCTAAATTCCAATATCCGAGGTACAATTTATAAAGTAATTCATTAGTTTACAACCTCCAAATCAAATTTGAAAATTTTTTTCTTAACTTATTTACTTGGTTGCTTACATAAATACCTTGGCTCACTTTCCATTTCTCAAGGATCACATTTCTTTTCCTTAGTTCACATTTCACATTTTCACTTAACTAATTCTAATACTAATACTAATACCATTATCCGTCTCTTAAGGCAGAAATTTAATTGCATGAATATATGCATGCATCACTTTCACACATATGGATATATAAAAATATGCACATGCATTTATATAAATACACCTCCATATGAAAATATTGGTAACAAAATTTGGCCTTCATTAATCTTGGTATCCTAACCTAAATTTTTTTCAAAATCCCTTTTCTTCTCTTGTTTAAACACCACATAGTAATAGGTTTTAGATCAATTATCCACATCCTAATCTTAGTTCTTCACATAAAAGGGCAATTCTCAACTTATAAAGAGTTCAAATTCTTCATATTTATGTGTGGTTGTAAACTTTATTCCAAAGAATTTAATCGAAGGAACTAACACACCTACTATTAGCAACTCTTAATTAAATCTCAACTCACTCAAATTCCCTAACATGATTATACATCACCAATAACAAACTCACCTAATTAAATTTTAAACTTTCATTACCCTTCTTGCTTTCCAAAACTTTGATTGAAAGGAAACACAACAAAAATTTCGAATTTAGCCCCAAATGAAACTCTAACATGCAACCTTTGAGAAATTTACAAATTTGAAACCAAAAAACTTCGTATTAAATAATGAAGGGGGAGGGAAAGCTAAAGATTCAAACTAGGGTTCTTCTGGATACAAGAAAGAGGCTCAAACATTGGTACCAGCCTCCATCTCTGTTTAAATTTGCTCTTGAATTAATATTTTACCTTGCTTGCTTTAAAAAGAATTTTGTAATTACTTTAGAATTTATTCTTTACCCATCATCCTTCCAATATACTTCCCAAGCCTAAGCACATAAGATTTCATTCATAACTTTGTAATAATAAATTTAAATGCATAAAACCATGAGTTGTTACATTGTAAGGGACAAATGTCTCTCGAATTATGCATTTAGTAAGGGTAAGTTCCCTCACTATTTATTTATAGCTTGCTAAGCAACAATGAATTTGTCCATATAATTTCTCTCACTCAACAAATAGGGAAGGTTTTCCCTTGCAAAAACCCTTGTCTTTTACACACATTTTTCTAGCTAATTGTCATTGGAATTCCCTTTCCATCCACAAGGTAAATGTAGATTTCTTCATTGAATAAACAAGGAATGAAATATATAGTTAAAGTGTTCCTTGCCAATCCCCTTGTTATTTCCTCACCAATTTGTCACCAACCCCTCAATAGTACTAACAATCATTATCTAAATGTTACTGAATCTCTCCATGTTCTCCCATGCCTTCGTCGTCTTGCAAGAAAAATACTCTTTCAGTCTATCACTTATTACAAAATTATCATTTTGGTCTCCCACTCAATGAATTATGTCTAAAATGGTTCCTTACTTATTATAAGATGTCACACTTGGCCTCTCACGTTTTTAAAAGACAATAGCTTTTGTTCTTCTATCAAATCCTAAATCTAAAGGACTAAAATTGATATTTTTTTGAAAAGTAGAGGATCAAATATGACATTTTTAATGAGTAGGGGACCATTATGAGTATTACAATAAGTGAGAGATCAAGATGGGACTTCTGAGATAAATGAGAAACCTAAAAAAGTATTTTACTCACCATCTTGTACATGTGGGCTCGATGATCCAATTAATTTCTAGTGGGGAACGTTGTGCTATGCTATGTTATGCATTATGTAGCTAGGTTGGCTCAAAACCCATTGCCTACACTAGTGCTAAAAACAAGCTTTGCACCAGAATGTCATTGTGTTGCTAGCTCTCTTGTGCATTCATCTGCTAGGTATACATGTAGAATGGTCTTCCCTGTACTTCTGCGACATTGTAGTGCCACGATTTTCCTAAACAAATATAATAAGAAAATGAGTTTGCAATGGTAATTACTTACAACACAATTAGCCATACGAACAAATTAAGATAAAACAAATGTGGTCATTTCCAACAAATTCATTGGAGTAGTCATATACATAATTACCCATTGCCACATGTCTGCATGAATGCTCGGTGGACCCTTGATCCTCCATGTTTCTTGCATGTTGGCCAGTTTCATAGCCTTTGTCCATGAATTGTGTAGCATGTCGAAACCCACCGAGCCCTACACTAGTCTAGACTCTTTCTACCTTCAAATTTATACCTGGGGCATTCAGTATGTTTTTCTCTTAATTTTGCAAAGTAATTTAGTTCCGTTCATACATCGGAACTATTTATTAGCTTGATTTAGTTTAAGTTATCAATTTAAATCTTAACAAAATTTGATTACCAAATTCTCGTATGGGTAATATTTTACTTATTACCACATTATTTTTGCAATACATATATTTGTGTAATCAGTATGGTATTTGAAATTGTAACAATCTTAATAGAAAGCTAGACAGCAAATAGTACACGCTTGTACATGTTTATTTTTTTGTTTCCAAATTAAAATGTAATTAAATTTCATTAATTTAAATGTGTTTAATAAATAAAATGAAGCAAAAAGTAATGAATATTACCATCTTTTTCTTTTTACAGCGTCGAAGTTCTTCAAGTCTCTCAAGCACCTAAATATTGAGGAGACTGTGCCACATGTTTGCATGCATGACTGGTGGCCTCTTGCAATTTAGTTCTATTCATACATCATTACTGTTGATAAGCGTGATCTAATTTAAAATGTTAATTTTAATACTTAACAATATAAGGTTGCCAAATTCTCGTAGAATAATACTTTTCTCATCACGTAATACATATATTTGGGTAAGGTTGTATTTAAAGCAGACAACAAATATTACAGATTTATACATGTTTATTTTTGGGTTTTCAATTTAAAAATGTAATTAAATTTCATTAATTTAAATGTATTCTATAAAATAAAATTTTAATTGAATTTTATAAATTAAAAGGTTTGTTCCAAACTTAAGATTTCATTCATTAAGAGAATTCCGATTAATTTATTGATAAGAATTGAATCAGATCCTGGATAGATTTGCTTCCAAATGCACCCATATATAATGTATTTCCAAATTGAAAAACCTGAGAGAGTACACAGACTGCAATATGAACAACGCATAATAAAGCAACAAGAAATCCGCCAAGGAGTCAGAGCACAAGGCTACTTAAGAGAGCAAACACAAATGGCACTTGAAGAAACTTCATATATATTTTGATTTATATATTCAAGAGAGGTGCAGCATAATCTCTTGAGCTGCTTGCTTGAATATTTCGTCTGCTGAAAATGGCACTTGAAGCTTATTCAAATCTCTATTTGCCTGCATGATTCACCCAAACAAAACTAAATTGGAATTGATCTTAATACCCTCATAAAGACAGCCATTTAACACATCCAAGACATATACTGGTCTGTTAACTTTTTGCGCAGTATATTGAAATAACTCGGCATTAAAGGTGCTTTAAGCATTTTAAAAAACTAAATCTTCTTTTGGGTAATTAAGCTCAAGCCCATGTAATGATTTAACTTGAATTTGAATAGGCAAAGCCAATAAGAGACTAAAATTGAATAAGTGGGCATGTTTGGAGATGAAGCACACTTACATGTGCTTGAATCATATACAAGCTTCGATTATCCTCAGACGAAATGTGGGCGGCCAAAACCTCAATCTTGTACTTCTCCAAAACAAAACAGATTGTGCTGAAGACGCATTGCTTCTTTGGAGAGCACACGCTGAACTGAGCTTCATCGCCACAAATATTCAGTACCACATTCGGAGAAACCCAGGTTTCAAAGCCTACTGGTACTGGGAAGTGAGGAATTGAAGGATTTGAAATGGCTTTGGAGGAAGATGCTTGATCAGTTCTGGTTCTGAAGGCCTCACTTGAATTGGAGACAGATTGGAGCCTTTCAAGCTTTCTTCTTTTTAAGTCTTGCAAAGTATGCTCTAGGGTTTTGATATAGCTCACTGCTCCATCAACAATGGTGGGCTTGTCTGCCTGCACAACAACATCGAAAGATCTCAGTACAGTTCTTTTTCTTTTTTTCTTTTCCCTTTATTGCATTTCAGTGTTGTTCTTCATAAACAGCTCCTTCTTAATTGACTTGCAAAGAAAATATTGTACCCAGTTATGTTAGACATGCATAATACCCAGAAAAAAGATTAAACTCTGAAAAAAATTTACCCTAGCAGGAAGATGAGGGAGCATAGCATGAAGGCTACGGAACATGGTCCTCATCCTCTTTCTTCTCTCGCTCACAGACGAAAACTGAGGTTCTTGATCATGGGACTTACTATGATCTTTTCCACCACCGCTTTTCTCTATGCTTTTACCGGCAGAATTATCTGAAGCAGATCGGTTTTGCCTCTCTTGTTGCGGTTCCGACAAGGCTGTAGTATATAGAAAGAACAAAGAATATTAGGGGAGGGAGAAGGAGGAAAACGTTTGTGTGTATTGAAATGATAGGAAAGTGAAGTTTATAATGAAGACATGGCAAGACTGAGTCGAGAGAAATGTGATTAGGTTGGCTATCTCAAGGCAAAACACGTTACTAGGCACACAAACGTATTGATCACTCATCTCAGGGCCCACTCCTATGGGATAGTGCATTGATCACGCTGATTTGGATCCACAGTTCACGTGTGGTTACTTACTGTAGCTGTCCAGCCATTCATATTGAATTAGTAGTATCTTTAACGGTCTTTATTTAAAATTTAAAAACTAAAACTATCATTCTTAAAAACTACATCAATAACTTTCACAAAATATATGTTACGGCAACACACGATTAAAAAATTTCATCTAATAGTTGTAATTAACTTAATAAGAAATCCATTTTTGTGAGCTCACTTTAAAAGTTAGTTAACATATACAATTCAGTTAACTTGGCCCAAAATAAGTTTCTTCCATTACTTTTTGTTGTCAATGCCCAATCAACAACACGTACGCAGGTTCAAGATTCCCATCAGCCGCTAATATTCCACATTGGTAAATCAAATTTATTTAACATAAAAAATTTAAGTCACTTGGCCCAAAACAAGTTTGCTCCATTTCTTTTAGATGTCAACACCTAATCAACAACACGTACGTTTAAGATTCACGTCAACCACTTATATTCCACATTGGTAAACTAAAGTTATTTAACATAAACAATTTAATTAACTTGGCCCAAATTTTGGTTGTCAATACCCAATCAACAACACGTGCAATTGTACTAGTCGTACAAATCAGTAAGTGGCCGATATTCAGTTCAAATATCGACCCTCTAAGGAATGTTATGCTATAGAAGAAGTTTTTACATGAGAAAATAATAAACGAAATAAAGGATCTAATTAATTAGAAGTACCCTAAGCATACAGAATAATAACATCAATTTTCTAAGTTACTAGTAAATGATGTGTTAAGTATATGAAAGTAAAATATAATTTTAAAAAAATAAAAGACTCAAGATTTTGGCTAAAAGAAAAAAGATTTAATGAATGGAAGGTGGAGGCGACAAAGTAAATTGAGTTTTCTAAGACAGCAGAGCACTGAATACTATATTTCAGATCCCTATGGATAATTAAGGCTTAATGTTTAAATATCATGACATCCTCATGGAAGTCGCAAAAGGATTGAATTATTGTACAAAAAGTTAGGACTGATTTGTTGATAAGTTTTCATCCATACTTAATTCTACTAACATTGACAAAACCTTTGCGTGTATTAATCCAAAGTGACAATATTTTCATTTCAAACTATAAAACAGAAGTATTACTTTTAAAAAATAATTAGAGGGAAAAATATTAATGGATATGAGATTGAAGTGTAGGTCACTATCCCATTGTCTTCAGATTATAGCAGTTACGATGGAAAAGATAGTGAATTAGATTATCATGCACAAAGCACACTTACCGCCATAGAGAGTAACGACGAAGAAGATAATGAATGTGTTCAATGGCCATGATGCTTTGGAAAATAGATTTGGCAAAATTGAAAATTTAAATATAAGTAAATGTAATAAAATTTGAATCGTTAAATGAAATTTTAATTTTCCATATTTCATAAAATGTAGTGAATATCATTTGCTCCCTCATCTTGCTTTTATGGTAAATTAATTTCAACAATAAAAGGTAAATTAAATAATGGTTTCATCTGTTGTTTTTCCCTCTAGGGATCTTCTCCCTCATTTAAGAAATTTTGTTTACTAAGTAAGTTGGTCATTGATCACAAATCAATCCGAAATTTGTTCCATACAAGAGAAAAGTATTCAGACCAAAATTTTGTGACCAAACAATACGAATAAGCTTAAGTGTAATTTGTTATATACTATCAAGTTCTTAAATTAAGATATAAATTTTTAATAATAATATGATATGTTTATATTTTAATTAAAAAATTATAGCTTTGTTTACAAAAATGATATACTTATCATGTTTTTAGTTAAAAACTTAATAATATAGGCATAAGAAATTATATATGAACTTTTTTAAAAAAATTAATAAGCCAGCCTTTTTGTTTTTTTGGACAAAAAAAAACAAGCCAACCATAAACACACACTTTAAGTAGACAGGACTATACAGAATAAGCAGACAAGAAACGGCCCAGACCCTGTGGGTTTTCCCAATCTTTCGCAACTTGAGTTTGAAATGGGTTGACTTAGTTTGATATTTTATTTTAGACGAAAGTGTCAAATCAAATTTTTATTTTTGTATGTTGTGATAATTTGATTTTTCACTAATATACTACAACAAATTAGTCTATCAGAAATTCTATTTTATACAAAATTAGTCCTTTATTAATTCAAATAGAGGGACCGATTTTATTCATATTTAAATTTGAAAGGAATTAAATTATCACAAAGTACAAAAGTGAAAAATTAATTTTATAATTTTCTCTTTTCTTCCATGTAAAGAAACTGATAAAAAAATATGAGTCATTTTAAAAGAGAAAAAGTAAACAATTTAATCTTTACATTAAGAGAATGTTAAATTTATTTAAATTTTGTCCTTGAAAATTATAAAGATGTCATTTAGCTTTTGAAAATATCTAGCTAGTTCATTATATGCTAGTTCTTTTGTTATGTAGTCAAAAATGTTTTTTTTTTTTGGGGTCAAAATGTAGTCAACCAATGTTGAGAATACTATCATGCAACAAATCATGCGACAAATTTATTATTTTTAGATACTACTTTCGACAGTAATAATTTTTAATGACTAAAACTAATAAAAATTCTATAACTTGTTGAAGAGACCAGAAAATAAGAACAGAGCAAGGCAAAAAAAACTCCTTTTGAGCAAGAGCGGCTCCAGTATTATTCCATTTCGTTCATTACCTTCTGAGCAAGAGAAGGAGGATGTATATACATAGGGTTGAGATGTAGACCTCACGCAAGCACTCTGTTTAAGCTACAAAGCGACAAAAGGAAAAGAAATGCATTTTGACAGTATTAATTCTATGTTGGCATAAAGGTTTTCTTGCAAACAAGATCCTTCTAGCTTTGCGAGATATAATCTGAATGCCACAGGGGATATTTCTCTCTATGCCAGATGAAATTCTTCTGCTTACTCGTGGTTCAGCTTTGGGCTCCATCTCCTCTACTTCATCTATCTTCTGGCCCTTATCATTTGGGGTTTTTGTGGCTCCTTGGCCTACTACTTGACCAAGCCCATTGTTTGTAACAAGACTTACCACTTCAAATGCAACCTTGTCTCAAGGTTGAGATCAACAAATCTCTGTGCTAATCCTAAGATGGATTCTGACGTGGCCTCTTCTCTACTCTCTCCCTCCCATTCCATAAAGATTCCCCCTCTTCACTTATTCATTGACTGACTGTAGTAGTGAGTTCTTTCTCTTTCCTTTCTGACTCTTCTTCTAGAATTGTTGCCTGAATGATCGAATGTGAGTCTTTTGTAAACTTCTTCACACGTGATATATGGAAAACCAGGTAAACTTTACTTTCTTTAGGTAATTTTAACTTATAGGCCACGTCTACAATCTTCTTCTCAATCTGAAAGGGCCTAAAAAAATGTTTTCTAACCTTCTGATTGATCCTATATGCCATTGACTTTTGCTTATAGGGAATTACTTTTAATATTATCCACTTTCATTCTTGATATTCCTTCTCCTTTCTGTGCAGGTTGGAGTATTTCTTCATCCTTTCTCTCAACTCCTCCAGGTTCTCTTTTAAGGATTGCATAAGATTTCTTCATTATGTGAGCTGTTCTTCCGCTGCTGCTATTGTCAATGGTATAGGGTTGATCCTAGCTATAGCAGACAGTGCATTTCCATAGAGGGCCTTAAATGATGACATTTTTATTGCTGAATGGTATGTGGTATTGTACCCCTAGAGCAAATAACCTGTCCAATACTTGGGATTTTTAGCAGCAACAAACCTCAAGTATTATTCTAAGCTCTTGTTAAGGGCCTCAGACTATCCATTCATTTAATGATGATGGGCCATGCTATATTTAAGAATGCTACCACTACTCTTCATGAGCTCTTTCCAAAACAGGCTTAAGAAAATTAGATTCCGATTAGATATGATTGTGGTTGGAAACCCATACAGTTTAATGACCATTTCGCAAAATAGCCATCCCACGATGACAACATTATAATTGCTAGGGAGGGACCTAAAATGCCCGTACTTGGAAAAGCAATCAATCACTACCAAAATTGTTGTTTTTCCTTTAAACGAGGGCAATCCTATCATGAAGTCCATTGATATTTCCTTACAGCTACCTGTAAATGAAGGTAAGGGCTATAGAAGACCCGCAGGTTTTTGGGGTACTGGTTTAACTTACTGGTACGTTAGGTAGTGAGCTACAAACCTTTTACATCAGCACACATATTTCTCTAATAAATGGTCACAACATGCTTCTTGTAAGTTTTTATCTCCTATCCATGTCCCTTTAACGGTGTACAGTGAAATTCTTAAAGCAATACTATCTTGAAGGGGGATTTCTTAGCTATAAATAGCTTATTCTTAAAGGTTACATAGTCCTTTACGATAGCAAATCCCACTGGAGCAGTACCACTCTCCACTTGCCTTCTTAAATTTATATGTTTTTCTTTTGTTCAATTTTCCTCCTTCTAAATTTCAAAAAGTTGACAGTGGAAAGCAATAAGGATGTTATACATGGTATCAATAGGGATGTCATCCTTAAACTGTCATGACAGAGCATTGACCACTATGTTCTGCTTTCCTGGCTTACAATGGATTTAATAGTTGAATCCAAGCAGCTTTGTCTGGTAATAATGTTGTTTCAAAGTCTGTATCGTATAATTCATTATATTCTTCAAACTCATATGATATGTGATGATTGTATACCACCTCATAAGCAGATAATGTCACCATTTCCTGACAGCTTGAGTTATTGCGTATAATTCCATCACGTAGGCTGATTATTTCTACATCCTTGGACACATCTTTGTTCTGAAAAAAGTGATAGGGTGGCCATCTTGTAAGAGTACTACCCCAATTCTTGATCTAGAAGCATCCATATCCACGCAAAACTTTTTAGAAAAGTCTACTAATTTTAAGATAGGAGCCTTTTCTGTAGTTGCTTTTAATTTGTTGAAAGCTTCTACTACTTTTTCATTATACTTAAATGCATACTTTCATAGTAAAACAATTAAAGGGGCTATAACCTTCCATATCTTTTAACAAACTTTCAATAGTATCTTGTGAGTTGAAGGAAGCCTCTGGAGGAATTGGCCATTGCAGCATTGCATCAATTTTAGTAGGGTCGGTTGTACTCCTACAATGCTTACTATATGCCCCAGATAATCAATTGTTACCCTGCAAATCTAACATTTCAAAATCTTGGCAAAGTGTTGTCAAGCAAGAACTGCAAGACCAACAGAAGATGTTTCATATAACTAATCAGGACAAAGGTATATACTAATATATCATTAAAAAAATAGCTACAAACTTCCTCAAGTAAGATTTAAAAATATTATTCATGGTTGCTTGGAAAGTGGCTGGGGCATTTGTAAGCCCAAAAGGTATTATAAATTTATAGTGGGAAGGTGTGTTCAAAAAGCAGTCTTGTGAATGTCATTCTTAGCCATCAAAATTTGATGATACGTTAACCTTAATTCCAATTTAGAGAATATTCGTGCTCGATGTTATTTACCTAATATCTCATCTATAGTTG
The DNA here is from genome assembly GCA_037074485.1 of Delonix regia. Taxonomy (NCBI): domain Eukaryota; kingdom Viridiplantae; phylum Streptophyta; class Magnoliopsida; order Fabales; family Fabaceae; genus Delonix; species Delonix regia. The sequence continues at coordinate 5,132,735 of CM073454.1, read as the reverse complement.
GAATTGGGTACTTATCTTTGATTGCGATTGCATTTAAAGCTCGATGGTCCACGTAAAATCTCCATGTTCCATCTCTTTTCTTCACCAATAGGATAAGTGAGGAGAAGGCACTGTAACTTTAGCAAATTATTCCGTGATCAAGCATCTCTTGTACAAACCTCTATATCTCATTCTTTTGGAAGTAAGGGTATCAGTAAGGTTTGACATTCACTGGGTTGGCTCTTGGTTGCAACTAAATCTGGTACTCCACACCTCAATGTGGTGGTAATGTTGTTGGCTTTTTAAAAACCTTTGCATATTGTGTAATGAGAGCCTCCACCTCAGGGATCAGTGCATATTGGTTTGGCTAGCCTTATGTGACAATCATTGTCAATAGATAGTAGCAGTCGATTAAATCCATTACTGCCATCTCTTGTATCCTAGCAGCTGTCAAGGACAAACTTCCCAGAGGTACTTGCCCATATAGACCTTGGTGTTGTTGACTTTGAATGTCATGTTAAGGTTTTGATAATTAGTAGTAAATGTTCTAAGTATGACTAACCAAGCTATTCCTAGTACAACATCAGCACCCTTAATGTCAAGTAAATGAAAATTTGCAGTCAACATATCTCGTTGTAAATTAACTGGAACTCCATAACACTAATAATTGCATTACAGATATTCGCCACTCCCAATGATAACCTTGAACTCAAAGACTGATGTTTTGGGTAACTTTAGTGATTATGCTAGTGATGGTTGGATGAAATTATGGGTGGATATAATATCTACTAACATGTGTATCTAATGTAATCCTATGGTGGCCTAAATTTGAATAGTTCGAGCTTGAAATTCCCTATTTAGTGTTAACAGACTTATTTTTAGTTGTGGATTTAAGCTTACTACTTCTGGACTTGGTTGATCCTATTATGCCAATATTTCATTCAATTCCTGTTGATAACTTTTTAATTGGTGAAGTGGCTTGTTTTGTGATGGTAGTAGATGTTGATGGAGGCAATGGTAATGTTGAAGGTTCTTGTATCTGGGGATGATAAGTGGACAAGGTAGAAGTAGATTGCTTGAATATGGATGTTTTGGGAGTTAAGGAATTGAGAGTCTTATGGACCTTGTTATGTTTCATTTCGTACAGCTTAGCAAGTGAGACTACGTGGAAATAAGATTGTAGCTTAACTAGAAGCAACACTGATAACAGATGAAGTTTGAGGCCTGATATGAATAAGCTGATGAGCCAACTTTCCAACAATTCTTGGACCCTTGTAGATAACTCCTCGAATTTGGCTTGGTAATCATCCACCATGGTTTCTAGTTTTAGTCTTTTAAAGTGCCTCTTGGATCATCATACAAGGTTTTACCAAAATGCATCAGTAAGGCATTCAAGAAGGCTTCCCATGTTAATAACAAATTAGCTTTCATAATCCATTTATACCATACATAAGCAGGGCCACTCATATGGAGAGAGGCTATTTTCATTCGGTGTTCAAAGGGTGTGTTATAAAAGCATAAAAAAACTCTTGTATTTTAAAAGTCCAATCCTCAGCATTAGTACCATCAAAGTGGGAAATTTCAATCTTCATTCATTTGGTGAGTGCAAAGTTAGGATTGATAAGCATAGCACTAGGGGGTTCAGGTTGAGCTTTTGGAATTTGACTCTCAATGAAAGCACCAATTTGTTACTCACTAAAAATACCTAAAAATAATAGCAGAGTAAGGCACAAAAAAAAAAAAAAACCTTTTTGAGCAAGAATGACTCAAGTATTATTCCATTTCATTCATTACCTTCTTACTAAGAGAAGGAGGATATTTATACATAAAGTTGAGATGTAGACCTCACCCAAGCACCTTGCTCAAGCTACAAAGTGAAAAAAGGAAAAGAAATGCATTTTGACAGTACTAATTCCACGCTGGCATAACGATTTTCTTGCATAGAAAATCCTTCTAGCTTTGCGTGATATAATATAAATGCCATAGAGGACGTTTTCTCCCTCTTCTAACTAAAATTATTATACTTGCTTTTGGTTTAGCTTTGGGCTCCATCTCCTCTGCTTTAGTAGTCATCTAGCCCTATCATTTGGGGTCACTGTGGCTCCTTGGCCTGCTACTTACCGAGTCCTATTGTTTGTAACAAGTTCAATAAATAAATTATTAGCTTTTATTTAATTGTTTTTTGGTGGTTATTGATTTCAAAGAAACAAAAATTAGCAAGCACAAGGTTTGGTGTCACTTCTTTGGAGACTATGTTATTCTCCTCACTCACATAAAGGATTTCAAATTCTCTATCATATTAGATTTTTTCTGTGTTGTGCTATTGACTTCTAGGCTTTTTGTTTTTTGGTTTAATAATCTACTAATTTCAACATTTTTATGAGAAAAATACCATTTTGGTCCCTCACTTTATGCAAAATTATCATTCTAGTCCCTTAATGTAATGCCTAAAATGACCCTATACTCATTGGAAAATGTCACACTCTATCCCCAGCTTTTGAAAAAAATATCAGATTTAGTCCTTAAACCCTAAATTCAATTGGCTAAATTTGGTTTTTTTTTTTTTTAAAAAAAGTGAAGGATCAAGTGTGACATTTTCTAATTAGTGAAAGACTATTTTAAGTAATACAATAAGTGAGGGATTAAAATGATAATTTTGCAACGACAATAACAAAGGTTATTTGACCATCACCGGAACCTGTCATTGCGACAATTGCTACACAGGTTGTTGTTTCATTTGTGATGGTGGCGTACAACCCCTCTGAGATAGTCACAACCCTTACATAAGCCATTAAAAAACCGTCGCAAAGGCCAATTTTTTTTTTTGGGTAGTGTATTGGTAGGGGAGTGCTTTACCAATTTTAACAGGTAAGTTACTACGTTATGGCAAAACCTTAGCTAAATGAGGTTTTAATGGCCAAAAGGAGATGAAAGAACAACTACATGTTATCAATAAGAAGATTGAAGAATGGAGAAAAAGTCTTAGTGATAACGCAACATTCTGTGCTTTGTAAAGAGAATGAGATGAGATTCTACAGGATAAAGAAAATAAGTGGAAACAATGAGTAAAATTCTTCTAGCTCTAGGTTGGTGGCTGCAATTAATGTTATTTTCACATGAAGGCATTAGCGAGAAGATGAAATAATAGATTGGAGGGGTTGACAAATAATCGCAAGAATTAGGTCATTGATATAGAGAGTACGCACTATATAGTATCATTTTATTTTATAGAAATATTCATTGAAGGAGGTGGCTCTTGAGAACCCTTCTTGCAACATGAAAGAAGAGTGGCAACACAAGATCATGATGATAAGATCTTTCGACCTTTTACGGATAAAGAGTTTAGGAAGGCAATTTTTGCAATGCATCTAGATAATTTACTAGGCTCTAATGGTTATAATATAGCATTCCTCTAGAAGTTCTAGTATCTATCAGGTCCAAGTTATGTGAATGGTACAAGAATTAGCTTAGAGATGGGTCTCTTCTAGAAAATCTTTTTCACATCTTAGTTGCTTTGATCCCAAAAAATAGATAACCTTCAATCCATAAAGGATCTGAGACTTATTTTGTTGTGCAATGTCCTTTACAAAATATTTTCCTAGGCTTTTGCTAATAGATTGAAAAGTATACTCCCAAAAAATTATTTTTAAAGCTCAGTTAACTTTCTTGCCAGGGAGGCTCATAACCAATAATGTGCTGGTAACTTTTGAACTTATACACACCATGAAAAGGAATAATAGAGGAAACCAAGGCTTTATGGCTGTTAAAATAGACATTAACAAAGCCTATGGCTGAGTAGACTAGAATTTCCTTTAGGAGATGATGTTGAAGATGGGCTTCAAGGATGGATGGATCAAATGGATGATAATGTGTGTTACCTTGGTGATTTACTCTTTCTTGGTTAATAGTGAGGAGGTTGGTCCAATTTGACATTATAGAGGCTTATGCCAAGGAGAGCCTTTGTCCCCTTACTTGTTCATATTATGCATTGAAGGCTTAATAACCTCCATAAGACATGCAGAACATATTGACATAATTCATGGATATAGAGCTAGTGCCAGAGGGCCCACGGTGTCTCATCTATTGTTCAGATGACTAATATTCTTTTACAAGGTTTCAAACAAAGAATGTAATGCTTTGAAGAACATTCTGAACTTTAATAAGGAAACCTTTGGTTATAAGGTAAATTTCTAGAAACTGGGGGTTCTCTTTAGTCCTAACATGAGTGCTTAGAAAAAAGGGGGAGCTCATTAACATTATTTGCATTTATAGCCCACTAAATCATAAAAAGGTTTGCCATCATTGATTGGTAGGAGTAAAATATCAATTTTCAACTTCCTTAGGGACAAGGTGTGGAGAAAAATGCAAGATTAGAGAAATAAGCTTCTTTCAAGGATAAGAAAGAAAGTTTTACTTAACTCTATGGTGCAAGTTATTCCAACATATTAAATATGGATATTTTGAATTCCTATATCTATTAGTGAAAAGTTCCAAATGAGTATGAACTCTTTTTGTTGGGGTAGTTCAAGGGAGATCAGTAAGGGGATTAAATGGTTGTTGTGGGATAAAATGTGTCCAAGTAAAAAGGAAGGGGAATGGGTCAACTTTCATCATCTCCAATGTTTCAACATGGCTCTACTGAGGAAACAAGGTTGGCGGTTAGGTATCACCACTGACACTCATTCTTTTAAAGTACTCAAATTGATATACTTCCCTATAGGGGATTTCTAGTCCACTCGTGTAAGTTCCAATCCAAGCTTTATGTGGACAAGTATTTTCTCTAGAAGAAGCTTGCTGAAAATGGTTATGAGGTAGCATGTTGGGGATGGTTTATGAATCAAGATTTACTTGGACCTATGGATCTTTAGAGATATAAACTTTGTGGCTAAAAGAACTCAAATGCATATACCTATAGATGTTGTGGTTAAGGAGATATAGAAGGAAGATAGGCATAAGGGGAATGAGGAATTAATTAGATCATGGTATGACCCAGAGGATATTGGACACATCTTAGAGATATCCTAAAGTACCATTGGCAAACATGACAAAGTAATTTGACACTATGAGAAGGGAGGCTGTCTCAAGGTCACTTTAAGTTACCATGTCTTCTATGAGTACTATCATTCTTACACAAGTTGTAATGTGGATAACAGTTATAAGGGAATATGGAAGTTGCAAATTCCCCCTAAGCAGAGAAATTTTCTCTAGAGAGTGTGCAAGTGGGTGCTACCGGTGATGACAAATCTTAGGGGTGTGATTATAATAGAGACATGTAATTACATTAATTACATCAAACATATAGTTGCCATTTCATAGTTTTAGGTCTACTCCATTTAATGCCTTTAGCCTTCGGTCTGTTTGAATATGTTAGCCACCAAAATGGGCTTTCTAGATTATAGTTTAATACTTCCTCTTAATAAGGTCCATAAATACAAGCATTTCTCTAAACTTCATAAAATTTTCAATTGTGACCGGTTTGGTAAAAATATCTACAACTAGATCCTTAATCTTGCAAAATTCTAATTTGATTTCTACTTGTTCTATGAGCTCTCGTATGAAATGATAAAGGATCTTAATATGTTTGGTATGGTAATGAAAAATAGGATTCTTGGTCATAGTGATAGTGGACATATTGTCATAGTACCTCATTGGTGCATTGATAAGTTGATGCAAATTCTTTATGATTCTTTTAAGCTAAACTGCATCACATGTAGTGCTAGGTAGAGCCATATATTCTACTTTTGCTGATGACAGTGCTAATGTATTCTACTTCTTTGATGTCCATAAGATCACCTTAGTACTAAGAAAAAATGTATCTAGTTGTGCTCTTTTGATCATCAATACTACCTACCCAATCGTTATCTATATAGCCTACCAAATTACAAGGGTCTTCTGCTTTATACATAATACCAAAATGCATTGTGCCCATGACATATCTTAAAATTCTTTTTATGGTAGTGAAGTGGTATTTGCTTGGCTTACATATGAATCTTGAAACGACACTGACCGCAAGCACTTTATCTGGCTTTATGGTTATAAGATAGATTAACGATCTAACAAAATTTCAATAAGTTGTCTTATCCACCTGTTCTTTTCCATCTTCCTCTTATAATTTCTCATTCATGCCCATTGGAATGGATGATGGCTTGTAGTCTTCATCTCGAACTTTTTTAACAAATCATCTACATATTTTTCTTGAGAAATAAATATCTACTTGAGCCTTTGTTTGACTTACATTTCGAGAAAATATCTCATGAGACCAAGATATATCATTTTGTATTCCGTCATTATGGCCTATTTGAACTCTTCAATCATCCTTATATCATTGCATGTGTAAATTAAGTCATCCACATATAGACATAGGATGAGGAAATGATCTTTAGGCATATTTACATGCAGTGATGATTCACATAGGCTTTCTGTGAATTCGTGATTGATAAGATACTGATCAATTTTGTTATTCCATGCCTTAGGTGCTTGCTTCTATCCACAGAGAGCTTTCTTCAAATGGTAAGCTTTATCTTCTTTACTTAGAGCAACATATCCTTAAGGTTGTGCCATGTACACTTCTTCTTCAAGTTCTTTATTTAATAATGCAGACTTTACAAATAATTGGTAGACATGAAGCTTTAGTTCTGCGGCTAGAGTAAATGATGTTCTTGTCTCCATGTGAACTATAGGAGTGAAGGTTTCATTGAAGTCAATACCTAGCTATTGAGAATATCCTTTTACTACGAGCCATGCCTTGTACTTTTGGATGTATTCACCTTCATTATACTTGATTTTGTAAACCCATTTTAGCCCAATGATATCTATTTCTTTTAGCTTTTGCACAAGCTCTTTCATTTGATTCTTTTAAATCATTTTCATTTCTCAATCCATGGCTGTTCTCCATTCTTCTTGTTTTGTAGCTTCTTCAAAATTTTGTGGCTTATAAGAAAGAATGTGACATTGCAAGTTTAATAAATATCTTGCAATGATTGTATCTTTCTTAGAGGAGATGAAACTAGTGACTAGCTTTTTTGTCTTGGAAGTAGACAAGTGCTTGGGTTTGGGTCATTTCTTGCAATCTTCTCAGCGTCAAGATGTTGAGTTCCATTAGGAACTTTATTTCTCCATTTCCAGCTAGCATCTTCAATATATATATATATATATATATATATAACATTTACTAGGTGATCAAGAGTGAAGGAGGATTGTCAAAGACAAAAAATATTAGTCATAGGTCTTTAGCCTATGGGTTTCCATTATCGATCGAGGGTAAACTGCCCTCAGGGGTAAGCTACCCAAACGGTTTGCACTACATCATCTTTAAGGCTGAGGTAATTGTCATGTGTGGTTGTTGTTCCGTTACAATGTATACAAATGATACATATAATACTATTGGGAATGTTACTGCTTACCTAGTTAGCAAAGTGCTCTTAGTTATGCCTACTTCCTCTCCAAACCTTAAGGGGAGAACTCATAAGGTAAGTCTCTGTAATAAAATACAAGGAGCATTTAACTCATACATCAATCATTAAGGCATTATATCTAATTTCATTATGTCATCTATTAGGTTAATCAAAGATTATGACTTTAGTACTCTAAAAAAATAACTTAAATGTTCTATTTGATATCCTATATGCGTGAGCTTAAACACAAGGTCAACTGTGCTTCCACTAATCCACTCTCACCTATAATGTGGTTTTCTAAAAGTGCACCAACTATAAAATCATTAAGGAAATTTAACTCTTAGTTGCAAGCATTATGTTTTACTCCAACTTCCTTTGCAAAATTAGATCATGCATACTCATGACATACATCATTATATTTCATATATATATATATATATATATATATATGAAAAACATACAAGAACTTATTCACATGCACCAATCAACTAATCTAAACCTCCTCATATCTTATCTCAATTTCTTCATACATTCCAAGTGACCCAATAAGTTAGTAGTAATGAAATTCTTTATCATAGAGGAATTTACCTCAGCAATTTAACTCTAAAGAATGAGTTCACTCTTTTACCAAAGTTAATGTCATGCCAAAACTAAGAAAAATTCAAATTCTTGCCTCTTTTCAAGTCATAGGCATGTTGTTAAACAAATTTCAAAAATTGACAACTAAAATTCAACATTCAATCCATATTTTAGAGGGTAAAAGTCAAATTTCTAGTGAAGATTAAAAGCCACATTAAAATTTGAAATGATTTTCACCAATTTTCACTTCAATAGATTTCTTAACCTCAACCACAATTGAAGAATGAACAGAGGAGTTTGTCACAAAAAAAAATGATTAGTTGTGGCCAAGACCTTATCTGAGATGACTAGGTTAATGTCAAATAGTAGCTCCAGTGGCAAAAGGCAAAAGAATGAAGGGTATTAAGTCTCAGGCGTGTTTCATTGAAAGTAGGACGTTGGGTGAAAGAAGATATAAACAGGGCCAGAAGTGTAATTTTCTATTAGTTTTGTTTATTTATTTATGTATTTTATTTTATTCTTAGTTAGACTTAAAATAATTTCCATTCTTGGGAGATTCAACCATTAATTAAACCACATATGCTAATATTCTATAAGTGTTGCCCAACTTTTGTGGTAGATTGGTTGAGAATATAAATAGCATTGTTGATTACTTCTGTTTACAAAATTTTGGTAGATCTTTGCCTTCAAATTTTTGTGTTTTTCCATCACCAAGTGTAACTTGAAATTTTAAATTTTCATTAAGATTGACAAAGCAAACTTGAAAGTTAATTCTTTGGTACAAGTTTCTCATCGTATACATATAGTAAAAGATGGTTTATTATCTCTTTTCTTTTTTTATCATTAAATGCACATTACCTTTACATTAATTACATCTAACACATAGTTGCAATTTCATAGTTTTAGGTATGCTCCATTTAATGCCCTAAGCATTAGGTTTGCTTGCATGCATTAGCCACCATAATGGACTTTCTAGATTATAGCTTTAATATCTTTAAATCTCTCTAGCGATGCTCTAAAGTAATTTTGTTGTATGTGTTGGTCAATATGGAAGGAGAGGAATAATGCAGTATGGAGGAATGATTGCAACACCCGAGAGGAATTTTTACCAAATCACTATGGGACTTAAGGGAATGGAAAAATGCAAGGCATGGAGCTAACTTGTCTTTGGCCTAGACTTCTTAGAGGTTATACAATGACCAGGAAGACTTAGCTGAATGGTTCTGCTACATAGATGGAGCTAACTTTGAGGAAGAGGAATGTACGGGTTTTGGAGTTATGCTGAGGAGGATGAAAGCGGAATTAGAACATGTAATTAAACATGATCACAAATTGGGAGAATAAATAAATTAGTAGTCTGACCTGATGAAGACGACATTGTTGATTTGAGTATTGGTTAAGTCTAACAAGTTCCACCCACAATGCCCAAGAGTGTTTCTCAAAGTTTTGACGGCAGAGAGAAAGTAATAGATTTAGTATATGAAAACTAGGGTTTCAGTGTGTTATTTATAGGGTTTTATTTTAATAATATAATTAATCAATATTATTAAAATAAAAACCTTTAGAATCTTTAAAACAATTTCTCATTTAATTAATTAATCAAAATAAGCCCATTAAATCTCTCTCTGAGTAACAATATCAAATTAGTAATCTGACAGGATGATTACTAATACTCTTGGACTGTGGGTTGGGTTTTTGCCCAGTGGGATTATGGATAATCGAACCCATCACTGATTATCAGCAAATAAAATAAAACTCAGTCCATTCTTAGTTTATAAATTACAATATCAATTGCCTAATTAGTTATAACATAAAATTAATCTAATAGCATAATTAATGCTAATCCATATAATATTAAAAATATTCTAACAATCTCCCACTTGGATAGCATTAATTAAATTATTAGGTCAATAAACAAATACATAATAGGCAATTAATATTCACATAAACACATAGATATGTGTATATCTATAAACCATACAAAATTCAGAAATGAAACTACACACAAAGATCACTAAATCCGATAGGGAAACAAGTGATATTAACATTGTCATAAATTGGTTTCAATATCTGAATAGAATGGAATATAGAATGACATTTAAAGCATCATATTACAATGCAAAAGTCCTTTTAGGACCTCACTCTGAAATTTGGTGTTAAATTGCATCACAAAAGCCTCTTAAGGACTCAACTCATAAATTTGTGTCAAATTGCACCATAAAAGGCCCTTTAGGACTCGACTCATACTCTCACTAGACCAAGGATACATCAAAATTCAACAAGACCCATATGAGTTATACAATTTGAATTACTCCTATGGGTAGGCATTGGTCAACAGATCCGTCATCATGTGCTCACTGCAAATATGAACCATGCGAGTCTGAGATAACAAAAAATTCAGAAATGAAATTATGGATCAAGGATATATTAAATCCGATAAGGAAAGTATTGTTATAAATGCCAGTAAAATTTCAATTCTGAATTATATCTAAAATTTTGGCATAACCAAAACATTGAATCCGATAGGGAAACAAATGTTATAAGTGCCAAAATATGCCAAAGTATTCCTTAAGAACACAACTCAGACTCTTACCAAAACAACACATCAAAATTCGAATATACCCAAAAGTCATATGTTTCCAAAACTCTAATGGGTTTGTGTTGGTAAACGGATCACCTAAAATGAGTATGAGATATATAGATTTTCTCTCCAACAAATAGGAATTGACTGTCAAAATTTGATACAACTGAAATTCCTGTAACTTTGAGAGAAGTGTATAATAGATTCATGTCGTAACAAAATGCTCAAGACTTAAAATATACACATGACATAAATTGATTTTCCTTGACCATATTCCCTAATGAGTGACCATCACAAAACTAGCGACATACTTTTCACTTATATATATATATATATATATATAAGGCAGTTGTAAATGTCTATTTGACACTTCTCAACAAAACAACTTCAAAAACATCGTATAGATATAATCAGAAGTGGGTTCAGGATCATCATAACTGTCTTTGTAACTTTCTAATGATCATGCCTAAAATTACTTAAATATATCAGCCAAGCACACTAACATGAAAAAAAAAATGTTCAAACGTGTGTACACTTGAGCCTATATATTAGGCTATTAATAATTGATTCACATGGAACTTTGCCCATCAAAGTTCTCTCTTCATCATTTAGGACATAACGATTTAAACAACCTATCACCTGCACAAGTGCACAAGGAGCGCATGAATACATATAAATTTCTTGAGCACTCATTCAATATAGGTTGCCTGAGACAAACCAAGAATGTCATAAGATCTATCATGGTGAATTTGAATGCTCAAAATAAAAAAAGATTCACCTAAATCTTTCATATCAAAGTGGCATGACAAAATATGTTTTGTCTCATTTAATAAGCACAGCTTTCATATCAAAGTGACATGACAAAATATGCTTTATCTCATTTAATAAGCACACTGAGTTACTAGCCAATAGGATGTCATCCACACACAGTACATCCTTATACAAGTCTTCATCTGTGATTACAGTGCCTATACAACTAACTGTAATCAAACTTCCTTCCACCCCAAGGATGATTTATTATTCTTATTGCTTTTCTTGAGTCCATACAGTTTCTTGCCATAGGCATTGCCTTCACTTTCTTTCCTTTTCAATTTCACATTTCCAGCCTTACTGGATGAACCATGTGAAATATAGTTCACTAATTATGAGAATTCATTTTCTTTATTGATTTTTCCTTTTAGGTCATTTTGGACATCATATGATTAATAGACCACTCTAACTCTTGGGAATTATAAGTGGTTCTCAAGACCCCATATTCAGCAGAAAGGAATTAGGGAACTCTATAAACCAGGTTGCTTTCATCCAAGTCCACATATAGGATTTCAGCATGTTGTAGCAGTTAACAAGCTTCATCATATGCTCACACACTCTTAACACTTTGTCATAGTGAGTGTTATCTAGCAAAGAGAGATAATATGCCTTTTTTAAGTTTTATCAAACTTCTTAAATTTCTTACTGACCGCTTTGAGATATTCAATTGCGATGTCCTTCTTAAGAATACTTTGTTTGATAGCCTTTTCAATCGTATATTTAATGACAGTTAGACAAATCTTATTGGACTCTTACCACTGCTTATGGTAAGCCTTGTCAGCAGCGCTAGGCTCAGCAGTGAGATCCGCTAGCTTAGGTTTTCTCATACCTAAACTACCCTTGGTGATCACTAGATACATATCAAGGGATTCAATTTAATTATCATAATCTATTTTGTTCAGAGTTTTTCACCATAAATAGTTGCAAGAATAGAGACGCTAAGGGAAAAACAAATAGGAAACATATAATTATGTCTTAGACACATAATTATATATATAACAAAGTTTCCGTAACAAGACTCAGATTTAGCAACTGTGCAACAAAATAATCATCATATCCTGCCTATGGGCTTAGACTATGATAAATCAAGAAAACTCATACATACCAAGGAAGCTCATTATTGAGAGAAACGACACAAAATGCACCCACAATTTCCATATCGATAGGATATGAGAAACCATAAATACATCAATCAGCAAATCGCCGCTGACAAGCCATAAACAGACTTTATTCACAAAATTATATTGACAATGTCACACTGATAGGGCATGTCCATTGTCAACATAATACTTACATACACTTTCTCTAGTAGACTTATCACAATATTCAGACTCATCCCTGATAATGGTAATTAAATTATTCAAAAAATGTAGGAAATTAAATGACAAATACAATATTAATTTATAAAAGACATATCACCATGATTGGGCTCATGATAGGCAAACACATGATTAATAGGTATATGTGAACCAAAGTCATTACAATTTCCACACGCAACCTATTCCTTTTAACATATGTGCTTAAATTAGGAATAAAATCTAATAATTAACATAAAGAAATTGATTATAATTTATTTACACATAATCAGGGAGAGTGAACTGAACATATTGTTCCGTATTATGTCTAGTCTTTACATAAAATTTTTCAAGTCAAAATACCTTATCTACACATTATTTAACGCCTTTAATTTTTCAAAAAATTTCAAAAAAAAATTCTTATTTCCAGGGCTCAAAAAATTCTAGAAAAATCACCATAATTTAGATCAGGGCGAATGAAGCTAATTTCAAATTTTGAAGTTCATTTAAACGGTGGTGTGGCTACACACGCCAAGAAAATTTGGAGCTAATTTCATAATGTACAAGAAAATTCACTCATCAAAATTCTTATCCTAAGCTTGTTATAGCTTACACAATATTTCCCTAGGTATTTCAAAATATTTACCTAGCTTCATTCTTCTCTAATTCTAACCTTCTATGACCTTCAATGGGCTCATGGAAGGTTATGGTGACAAAATTTCAAGATAAACGATCATAGGCCAAAAGGGATTGGTTATACAATATTATGGTGTGTTCTATACTCAACAATATTTTCACACCATAGCTAACCCTTTTTACCCTTACATTACCATGAAGACCATTTAAAAGGAAGAAGAAGGAAAAGGAAGCAGAGAAACTAGAAAATGCTAAATCATGTTACAAAGACGAGATTAGAGAAAGGAAATTTAAAAAATTCATAGTCCATCAAACCGAGGCTCTGATACCATTTGATAGCAGAATTAGAACATGTAATTAAACATGATCACAAATTGGGAGAATAAATAAATCAACAATCTGACCTGATGAAGACGACATCGTTGATCTGAGTATTGGTTGAGTCTAATAAGTTCAACCCACAATGCCCAAGAGTGTTTCTCAAAGTATTTTGACGGCAGAGAGAGAGATTGACAAATTTAGTGTGTATAAAACTAGGGCTTCAGTGTGTTATTTATAGGATTTTATTTAATAATATAATTAATCAATATTATTCAGTAAAATCCTCCAGAATCTTTAAAAAAATTTTAAATTTAATTAATCAATCAAAATTAAGCCTATAAAATCTCTCTCTGGATAACAATCTTAGATTAGTACTCTTGGGCTATGGGTTGGGTTTCTACCCAGTGGGCTTGTGGATAATCAAACCCATCACCAATTATCCACAAATAAAATAAAACTCAGTCCATTTATAGTTTACAAATTATAATATCAATTGCCTAATCAGTAATAACAAAATATTAATCTAATAGAATAATTAATGTTAATCCATAAAATATTAAATTATTCTAACAAAATCAGCCAAGAATCCACTTAGAGCAAGCTCTTCGAACCACAATCAAATAGAAAAAGGAATTACTGCTAGAGGAAAGAAGAGTACTGATGATGGAAAGAAGGTGGTGAACCTGAAGATCATGAAGTACACATATGAACTGAGAAAGAAAGGTGGAAGAAGATGATGAACATGTTCAGTAGCCTCCATGCTATGCTCCCTAGCCTTCCCTCCGATGTAAACCCATTTGAAAAATGAAATGGGCTCAAATATTTGTTAAAAATAAATCTTAGTCTTCGGCCCAAACCTCTTTTAGCTTAAAGAAAATATATCTTTTTCTTTCTAACAAATGTTCATGAAGCCCAATTTATTAGAGCATATCTGAATCTAATGGACTAACTTTCATCAAAGCCCAAAAAGGCTCCAAATCACAAGAAGACAAAGCAAGCAAGGATAGGCAAAAACATGCAAAGTTGCAGAGACAAAAAGGAAGACTACTTTTGACTAAAATTAGAAGAAACAAAATGTACAGAAAGTTAAAAGAGTTGCTAAAAATACATTCTCAGCTGAAGCCCTATACTTCATGAGATACAGATAAAATAAAATGAAGAAGGCTACCAAAAGCTAAAATGATAGATTGAAGAAACATTCATCACAAAAGGAGTCTTCATATCATCTACTCTTCTCTCAGATAGAGCGACAAGACAAAAGGAGAAGATTTCTTGGGAACTGAAGCAATCAACCACTGAAACATATTCATTCTTTATCAGATACTGTATCTAAAACATTTCCTTTTTCTCAAACACAGCCAGTGGAATGCATGCAATGGAGGAATAAAAAGCTACAATGTCAGAAGCTACCATGTTAAATCTAAAGCTCTTTCAGCATTCAACGTTTCTTGGTTTAAAGATTGCTATAATTCAAAATGTAACGGTTGTCAAGCTTGGGGCAATAAAAGGAAGCTTTACAGTAAGAAAGATAAGCAAGAGATTTAAATAGAAAATCAATTAGAAAGTTATCTTAAAGTCATTCTGCATCCAGTGTCAAGTCCCTAAGTTTAGTTTATAAAAGCCTAGGTTCATCAAGCTAATTTGTAAACCTTGTTAGAGGAGAATTTCAAACACTTCATCCTATTTAAATCTTTCTTGAGTGAAAGTCAGTTAGGGGTAAGTTGAGTGAAAATCCAAGCGAGATAATTTGATGTTATCTTAAACTTTATGTTGAGAGTGAACACTTTAAAACTCATCATTGTAAGAGTTTGGGGCTATCCGGATTAAAACCCAACCTTAGTGAAAATCTCTTCTAGATAGAAGAGGATTGAATGTAGAATTGAGATTGACTAAACTATTGTAAATTGTTTATGTCTCTCTGTCTCAACTGGTTTTCACAGTAATTTTAGTCTTTGAGTTTTCTTCAAGTCACTGAAAATCGTTTTCAAGCACTAAAAGTTAATTATTCAGTTACTAAGTTGTTTCACTAAAAATTAACTTTCAAGCACATGAGTTTTTAGTTAGGCACTTGAACAATACTTTCGAAAATAGCTTTTACATAATTAAAATTTGAAAATAAATTGAATTATTTTATTTTAGACACCTATTCATCCCCTCTAACTGCGCTGTCAATGTATACACACACACACACACACACACATATATATACCTTCTCCTTTTGTTTAAACTTTTCTAGTAGCCTCACACACATATGGATGAGGATTTTATCATTTGTGAAAGGTGAATATTCCTTTTCATATAAAATTCTCCTTCTCATATGTTAGCTTTCTACAAGCTTACCATTAACCTCCCAACCTAGGCAATTAGACAACTAAAAGAGTGGAGGTTTTCTCACTATTTATCCACTCCTTGTTTTTTTTTTTTTCCTTATATTATTCTCATATGGAGATTCATAGAACTTGGTTGTAACATAAGTAAAGTTGAAAGTCAATGTCTATAAACCCAAAGGCTAGTTTCTTCTTCCACCTTTTCAGGCTCCATAACTTGCATCTTATAAAATATCTTCAATATTATGATAGATATACTACTTTTGTTTGGGCTTGATCATACAATTGCCAAGAGAAAATTTAAATAAAATTATCAAGGTATTTATTATTAGATTTTAACTTTTGATCAATACTTCTTAATATAGCATTATATATTGGCAAAAAAAAAAAAACATAGCATTATATAAATGATTCTCTAAAGAAAAAATCAATACTATATTATTATTTTATTCGAATAACAATCACTTAAGAATTGTCCTAAAATAAATTGACTAGTATGACATTTCTTTCTTCTCCACACACAAAATTTGTCAAGCCTTCAAAATTCATATAAAAATTTATTAAAAATAGAAAATGTCTCAAATAAATTTGGAACAATGTGCATGTTAATTACTTTGGAAAAGAAAAGAAAAATTGTCACACCCCTAACTAAGGAAGTGTGATCGACATGGAGAATGAAGTAAACTTCGCCTCTGTGTACTGTAAAAAAAAAAATCAAACAACCTAAACAATTTGATGATGAACCTACCAATTGATGATTACAAGATTATGTCAATGTATAAGCTTAGAGTTCACTAATTGGCTTTATGGGAAAATTTTGGTAGAGTCTCCCCTGAAATATAGACTTCTTCGAAATTTCAACAACTAAAATATGTAAAATAAAAAAACAAGATAGCTCTATTATCATAAAATAATGCAACTAGATAGTCTCAGATATACCATACAATCACTAATTTCTTTCTTATGACAATTGAAGCTACTAGATTATAAAATTTACAATGTTCAACAATAACAAGTAGTAAACTACACTATTGCGAATAAGGTATGGCTCCCTAGGGGATATCTAATTTCTCTCTATACTGTAGAAGGGTCCGTGGTCAACATTGTTATATAAAAAACATGTAATTAGAGGAATGGGTGAAAACACTTAGTGAGTAAATGTTAATAACTATATTAGGAAGGGAACAGACAGAAGTAAAAGAGCTTTTCATAAATAAGTTACTTATGTTTGAAATCTTCACAGGGACAAGTAATTATTCATAAAATACAAATAATAAGAATTTATTAATGTTCACTTGAAACAAAGTCCAAAACACCAAATACAAATGCAAAAATGAATCAAATTTTATAATACAACATAAATGCCAACAAAATCATCAAAATATCAAAAAAATGAGAGCTAGCTTAAGGCTAGTGTTATCAGAATAGAACAAATATTAGACACAAGCCTCAAGCTCAGAATGATCAAAACACAGGTTGTATGCCTCGGTCATATAATCAAATCCTTATTAGATCCATATGTGGTGGCTAACACACAGGGCTAGTATCTCACTTGCTAGAGTTTAGAATCACGATCCACCATGGCTAATGTCTAATGTCATTAGCCAGTGGGTTTTAGACTGGATGGGTTCCTAAAAATTCTTTTACAAAAATAATAACATAACAAAATTTTTAGAAAAATTCAAAAGCTAATAAATTCATAATTCTATAATTAGAGTATTTCATTAATCCAAAAATGGAGTATTTCATAAGCATGGATTCAAAATATTTCATGAATCTAGAATTAGAGTATTTCATCGCTTTAGAGATAAAGAATTTCTTAAATCAAAAGTTTTCAGAGTGTCCAAAGACTGAAGTTGTTCAAAAAATTCACAATCAGATTTATTTAGAAAAACTGAATCCAAGTAATTCAAAATTTACAAATTTATGGAACTTTATATTTACAAATCAAAGTACTTCAGAAATACTACACAAATTAATTCAAAAATATTAAGCTTATTGTAATTCACAAACCCATAATCAGTGTACTAGAATTCACAATATGTAGAGATGTACATCTTAATTCCAAAGTCATATCCAATACCAAATGAAGATACATAACACATTACCTTGAAGTTGTGAAAGCATTTAATGAATTCTTAGGAAGAAAATAGTATAACCAAGGAAGTTTGTTCCCTAAAGTAACTAATCGAACAAAACACACAAATTTGGAAAGAAGGTATTAGAATACAGATCACAAGCATAGTTAGCAATATCTACTCACTTGGAGTTGTGAACACAAGCTCTCCCTAATGCCTTTTACAATTCACTTGATCATGATTAGTCTTAAGGACCTATAAAATCAAGTAATTACACTCTTAACTTTTGATTTCTAGAAACAATTAAATTAATTCCATCACTTTATTTATTTAGCTAATCATTTGCTTCTGAACCATAAACATAAGACTCAAGGATTACCAAACACAGTCTTCTATAATCTTCCTTAACTCCTGTAACAATATTACTTCCCATTTCAAGATCCAATAATTAAATAAACATCTTCTTAATCAATTTGATTGCACACTTAATTTAATCCCATATAACTCAATTAATTTCAATTCAATTTCTATAAAATTTCAATTATCCATTATATTCCAATACATCTTCAACAAGCTTTTTTTTTTTTTTCTAACTTCCATCTTCATGATAACCATCCAATTTCATTCATAGCTTGGAAACATCACTTTCTTAAACTAAAATTGATGCACAATATTAAACAATATTTAATACCTTAAATCCTCTCCATCAAGCTTTATTTTACCTTTATTCCAAAAACAAGAATTTACCGATTACACCAATGTGGTATTAAGATCAACCAACCAAATCCCAAAATTTCTCATTAAATTGTAATAATCATCTAAGGCTACCTCATTAACCTTAACTTGGTTTTCCATTCATTATTCCTTCCTTTTACATAAATGAAATTCTAAGAAAATTAACAAAAATCATCAAATCCAAATACAACTCAAAATAAAACCTTCCAATAGTCTGATCCTCCCCTTAAATGCTTAGTGATGTTAGAAGAGTCCAAAAACTTCAAATTTCATCACTTTACAAGTATGCAAACACATAGCCAAATTGTGGTTTTTTCAATTCTGAAGTAAAAACTTGAAATTGACCACGATTCTAAAGGAGAAAGGATCGATATTTACCTCGGATTAGATGCCTTAACTCAATATGATAAGGCTAAACTAGATTGAGCTCAAATTCTCCACTTTCACGCGTAAATAGTACCAAAATTTGAGATTTTTTATTCTAAGCTAAATTGCTAAAATTGATTAGTGGAAATGAGATATGGCTGAAAATTAATAAGGAAGTAAAGTCTTAACAAAATCTTGGAAGAATAACATGAAATCACACCAAATTCACCAAATTCGTTGAGAACACATTGCAAAAAAGGGGTTTTGCTTTTTTAAGCTCAAATGATGAAATTAATCAGTGCAAACAAGATAGAGGGTCAAAAATTAGTTTAGAAGCTATGCCCTATGTTGATTTGAAGAGAAACGTAACATCTAGCAATAATGGTCTTCATTAGAAACCTAGCAATTTTCTGACCAACCAGCAGTGGAATCATGTTGGATTCTAGTTGACGATGATATGCAAACACATGTGAATCAAGTCAGAGGTTGATCATGAAGGAGGAGGCTCAAAATACTGTTGTCTTGCCTTTCTGCGAGAAAGTGAACGTGAGAGTGTCTAAAAATGGAGAAAAATTAGTAAAAGGCTAATTTAGTAAATTTCATAGAGACACTTGACATAGTATAAAAATATATAGGTTACTTTAGAGTTATCCCTAAGGAGGTTTTAACTTAAGTACTTTGACGAATACGGTGAGGTTTAGCCATTTTTGCCAATCTCAGGTTCAAGTATAATGTTACTTCATTTAATAATTGGGTCTTGTTAAATCTCCTTTTTCAATCTTCCTCAATTATTAAAATTGCTTTTACCCAAATTGTATTTCCTTACTTTTCTAATTCATAAAAATATTTCATTTTTTATTCATTTTTTGTTAAAAAAACCCACTTAAATTAAGATATTTAGCATAAATGTTTCAGGAATATTACAATATCCCCATTAAAGAAATTTAGTCCCTGAATTTGAAGTGCACATGTGCTGTAATTTTAAAACAGATGGGGTAATAGGCTCACATCTAATCCTGAGTTTCCTATGTGGTTTCTCCTTTGGACAAATTTCATCAATATATTTCACATATACAATCTCTTTTGAATGAAGTTTCTTAGCCCGCCTATCATGAATAGTTGCAAAAATTTCTTTACAAGTTAACCTAGCATCTAATTAATTATCTTAAGATTCCAATTCATGTGATGGGATAGACAATACACTATTGCACCAATTCTTTCAAGACCATTCAATAACCTAACATATCAAGTCACTAACCACTAATGCAAGCCCTTCTTCAAGGGTTGCTTTAACTCTTATTGTTGTCTCCTAAATCAAATATGACCATTTTCCATGGTTAATATCTTTCCTTTAAATAAGTTATCCTCCGCCTTCTGATTTTTATATATCTCAAATGTCATAAGCAATGATGCTTTTAATTTCTCTTTCTTAGAATGAGGTGCATTGAGATCTTCTTTGAGAGGTTTACCTTCATTCTCTGATGTAAGCACTTTAGATTGACTCCTTCAGAAGAAAATTCTAACTTACTTCCTTAAGATGTATTGCAGACACTTTAAGAGAATGGACTTAAAAGATTTAGGATTCTTTATTTCTGATAGAATTGACTATCGTTCATTTGTCAAATCTCTCGATTGAACTTCCAAAATAAACATATGCATGGGGAAATCTTAACCTTGGAACTTAACTCCAATCGTATAGCTCTAAGAAAATAAATGAAACCATTTCTCTAGAACATTTATGATGTGGTCCTCCATAGTTGTTTAAGCAAACCTTTAACGAAGATGGATTTAACCTAACAACTAGAGTTTTTGGTCAATCAATATTCACACTCTCAGCAAGTTATCTTGAATACAATTATGATGTAACATGAGCTTAGGACTCTTGATGGTTTGGTTAGCTTAGCCTCGAGAGTTGTGTACCCTTAACTAACAGTGATTACCCCCAAGGTTTGAATGTCTACAATCGATAGTGATTTTTCCCTAAAGGCTGTGTCCCCTCGATAGATAATAATAATTTATAGGTTAGGAGCCCATGCTTGATATTTTATGTCCTTGATAGTCCTCATTCGCATGTGGTTTCTAAGCCAACTATATTTATATTAAAAGTAAGGTTTTCAAATGTGTTTACGCAAGACTCATCCACATTTGGTAGCTTGAAGTGAACCACAAATGTCCTAAAAAAGGATGCTACAACTAAACCTAATGAAGTCCTCTTAATGTTGCAAATCTTCCTTTTGCCCACAAATAAAAGGGACTGAACCTGTTTAGAGGTTAATGGAGGATATTTCAGTGAATAGTATGCAGCATTAGGTCAGTGACCACCAGAATTAGGAGCTAAACTGATCCCTTAATGACGAATCTAAAATTGGGGTCAGTTGTAATATGTTTTATGGTTTAAGGATGATGGTCTCTGTATATTTTTATTAGAGGGGAGACTCTGTGGTTGAGCTATCTCTTTGGGAAGAGAAGAATATGTTACCCTTATGTTACTTCTCTCAATTGTCACTGGGATTTCAGGAATTGCTGGCATTGGAGGAGCGCATAGGAGATGTGTGCACTGGATTGAGTGAGGATAACATTATGAGGTTGATGAAACATTGAATCTACGTGTCTCTCATGACTGAGTCTTCCACAGATCTGGAACCTTGCTGTATCTGTCAGGTATTTACAGTGGCTGTCTCAGTTATTTACAGAAAAGCGAGGGACATGACAACAAGTAGAATAGTGCTTATAAGTTGTAACTTCTTATAGGCTTGTCAATGACTGCATTTATTTTGTCCAACAATGGCAGGAGGAATATGCTGATGCAGAGGATGTAGCTTCACTAGATTGTGGACATGAATTCCACACCAACTGCATCAAGCAGTGGCTAATGCTGAAGAACCTGTGCCCCATTTGCAAAACAACAGTCTTAGCTACGTGATAGAGAAACTCTATCGCTGGGTCTGAAAGAACTGTCATCTGCCATTTAGGTCTTAGTTTTGTTTTATTTGATGAACTTGTTGCTGTTTCTTATGAGGGACAGGACTCCATCTATTGAATAGGAAACTCAACAAATTAAAAGAAAAAACATTAAAAAAAAAAAAGACAAAAGGAGAAAAAAATAGGTGCTTGGGTAATAGAAGAATTCTATCTATACCTTCTTTTATGGATAATTACAGTTCATTTATGATATAAAAACTCTTGGAACTTTATCTCATTGTACGTTTATTATTGATGCCTGCTGGTGATAGGATGATGTAGAATACCTCAGCTGCTTGGTGGATATGCATGTTGATAGTCTAAGCTACTGTGATTCCCTTCAGTACCAGTAATAGAAAATTACATTTAAGGATCATAAGTTTAATATATTTCCTATAAAGAACTTCAAATTTTGAATGACATCAAATTTTATTTATGTGGGAGGATCTTACTTTGGGATTTGGGCTTGGAACTCTGGCCCTTTATTATTTGTATGAACAAAAGATAATGGGCCTTAGGTTTGGGTCCTTCGAAAGTATTAAAAAGAAAAATGGTTTTTTGATCTTTTTGAGTAATTCTAGAATTTAACATTCCCTTTAGTAAGTTTTTGGTCTTGAAAACTGTTTTTTCTTTAAGTAATGCAGTTTGAATTGACTCCCATGGAGACTTCAATTTCAGTTTATGTCTTGTGAGGGGTAAGAGAGAGGCTATTTGTGATACGCGTCATGTTCATTCTAGTTT
Organism: Delonix regia; assembly: GCA_037074485.1. Lineage (NCBI taxonomy): Eukaryota > Viridiplantae > Streptophyta > Magnoliopsida > Fabales > Fabaceae > Delonix > Delonix regia. Next base: position 5,109,932 of record CM073454.1, on the reverse strand, counting down.
GCCAGTAACATCCTTTTTGTTTAACTTATAAGAATTTTTACATTATACTAATTTTAATTTTATTGGTTTCTTTTATTAATCTTATTACTTGTATCTTTCTGGTAACAAATTTAAATTGTCAGTTGAATCTAGGATACCAAACAATGTGACATGTATTGGAATCGTTTTTGCGTAAATTACTTCAACTCCTTATTAGTTGTATAACTTTTCTTTGGTAAAACGAAAACATAATGGCTAAATGATTTGCATCAAAACGTAGTTGCTTTTTTTTTTTTGGGTTGGCTGTAAGGTACGGGAAAAAAAAAAGGAAAACCGCAATTATTTGTACTAAAATTTTCAACTACCATACAACATCAAGTATATAATATTTTCATTGAAACATGAAATTTATATATTTTTGTAGAGAATTATATAGTTGTTTGAGTAAATTATACATTTGTCATATTATTATGGAAAAATTCTATACTTTTCACACTTTATTTGAACGTTTTAATATTAAAAATATTTAAAACTGCGTTTATCTAATTCAGAAAAAAAATAAATGAACTTAATTTCTTAAAGATGAGTTAATACAATTAATTATAAATAAATACTTCCATATTATATACTTGTTTTTAACTGAAATTTACTTTAATACATTAAAATATTTATTCATGATTTGTTTGACCTAATAATTTTTTAAAACAACTCCACTTAAAAATCTTTCATAAATTATCTAAAAACACTCAGCATCCTTGTCCTCTTTTGTGGTTCACAGGGCAGAATTCCTCTGCACCAGCATAGTAGAAAGAAGGCCAAATGTTGATTAAACAAAACACACATATATAATTGCTGTTTCAATTAGGCCCTTTGCGTAAAAAGTTTAAAAGATATGTTCTTATAAATCTTATGTTATCAATTTGGAAGTGATCCAAATACAAGACAGACAAAGCCATTTCAATTATCTCCTTTGCGTATTGCCTTGCCTAACTCAACCCCCAGGTTCTGCTCTCTTGTCTTTCTTTAACTTAAAAGCATACGAACTGTCACGTAGAAGATAAAAGAGAAAAGAAAAGAGTGAATTGGTATTTTGGTCTTTCAAATAGTAAAAATACTTTTTTGGTTTATCATTTATTATAAAATTACTATTTTAGTTCCTTACTCATTGAAATACTAAAAATGATTTTTTTTCATTAAAAAATGTCACACTTAATTTCCTAATTTTTAAAAAATCATCAAATTTAATCATTTTATTAAACTTTGAACCCTAAATTTGATATATACTTTTTTAGATAAGAGATTAAGTGTGATATTTTCCAATAAATGAGGGACTATATTGGAAATTTCAATAAGTAAGGGACTAAAATAATAATTTTGTGATAAGTGAGAGACTAGAAAAGTATTTTACTCCATTCAAATATGTATTTATTTGATTATGATCTTTTTAATTTGAAGTGTCTCGTATTGCGAATCTAGATCCTCTTCGGTGAACAAATCCAATTGTCATTAAACAATTACACAAATCTAACAATTTGCAAGAAAAAATTTGCGAGATATAAAACTTATTTGGAATGTAGCCATAGTTAATCAGTAGAATTTGCAACTTGTTTTACCTAAATCTTTTCACGTACCGAGTAAAGTCTAGAGAGAGAGAGGATTTTAAATAATCATAAAAATAATTTTTATCTTGAGTCCTCAGACTTGGGAGTTAACACACATTAAAAAAATATGAATTTTTTAAAACAACAACATATATATATATATATATATTTATTTATTTATTTATTTTGGACGATAAATCACTATTTCTTCAACTACACATATTTTAGATTTAAAAATTAAATATTATGATTTATAAAAAAAAATTTCTTTTATCTTATTAGCCACTAATATAATATTATAACTACTAACAAGATTTGAATTGTAGGTTGGGGCCTTTATTCAATAGGTTTGAGAGTAATTTAACATATAATTGATTATTCACAATTAACTCAAAACCAATTCATTTTCAGTTTATGGCAAAATTGGTTGCTTAATTAATCAACCTAATAAATTAAACTAATACTCATCAATGCTAATTCATAATATTTTAAAAATATTATTTCTGCACGATTTTCATTTAAAGTTAAGTATACTGATTTTTGCATTTTGGACATCAATGAAATCTATAACTTTCTTAAAAAATTGATAAGATAGTTATATATATTAAAAAAACTTGATCCAACCAATGTGAATAATTTAACTACAACTACGGGTCTGATCTTCAAATGGACAGGATATCCGTTTCCCACGTTTTATTCTCTTAGAGATAGTTTCTTTTCAAAGTGCTTTTTATGTCAAAGTACTTCGACATGTAATCAAATGAGAAAGGAGTGAATCAAATATCAATCTTTTTGTTGTTTTTTTTATATTTTTTTATTTTTTATAGCAAGACGAAGCAATTTTACCTTTAAAACCAGTTTCTTTTTGCACATTGGACTTAGTAAATATTACTAATATTACAAGCTATAGTAAGTAGAAACTAGAAATGAAGAACATGTGAAGTATAAGTTACTCGGAGAAAGGTGACAAACTGCATCTTCCATTTATAACGTACATTCATTACGCTAGCATCTTTTTCACTGAATTAGAGGGCGGTTTGGAGTTACCTAGTGCCAAGATATGAAAAAACAAGTCTGGTCATTCTTTTGAAGCAGCAAATAAGAACAAATCTTGTTAGGACTAATGATTACACTTTGCTGAAAATCATATATAACGCAAACTAAATGTATATGTTACGTCAAATAAATTATTAAATATGAAGATATAGAATCTTTCAAATTTGTAAGTTAGACTACAATAGTTGATGGAACTTAAATATATACATGGCTGAATACAAATTATCAGAGGACAGGAAAAATAATCTTAGTACGTATTTGATATCGAATTGTGTTAAAAAAATTATGAAAATAAAATTATTTTACAGCTCAACCAAGTATGATTAATTCTTTACAAATTTGTTTTACATAATCATTGCAAAAATTTGAAATATTTTACACATGAGAGTTGTAGTTGATTGTCTCTTACTAATCTGAACCGAGTAAGTAACATGATGGGACAAATGAAACGCAAGCAAAAAAATATTTAGTATTACAGGATCAGTACTGTTCTTGCCTTTCTGTTTGTAGGTCGTTTTAAGGCTACACTCTTCCATATAGTATCAATTTAAGAGGATATGCATATCAACTAACTTAATGTTCATATAAATCAAGTAACTTATATATATATATATATATATATATATATATATATTATCTCTGATGTAAAAATGTCTCAATAAATTAGTCCCTAAATCATAAAAATATATGGTTCAGATTTTAAAAATTTTTATTTATTACTTGTTAATTAGTTTAAAAATCAGAGTAAATATACGTACATATGTTCTAAGACTTCACTAATGAGTGGCCAATTAAAAAAAATTAAATGATTAAATTTTATATATTTCTAAACTGCATAATTAATATTGTAGCTTTCAAGAAAAAAAAGGGGCAATTTCTTTTGTCTTTCAAGTTTAAAGTGAAAGCGTTTTCATTTTAATTTATATAAAAAAAATTTAAAAAGGTGTAATAAATTTGAGAAGATTTCAACAAAGTGCGGTCACTATTTCAATGGAGTGGGACCCTCAAATGAGAGGAAACTTTTATCCTAAGCTGTTGTATAGATGCTAGTAACGGCTTTGCCCTTGTGAAGTTTGTGATAATATTTTGGGCTCTTCTTCGCCGACCTCATCACATTTCTCATTTCTTCTTCTTTCTCATCTCTTACATGTAAGCTTCACTCTCTCATACATAACTCTCTCTCTCTCTATCTAAAAGTTTCCTTCTTCTCGCTCCCTTTTTCTATATACCAGCTGTATATCCATGTCTGAACAAGATCAACAAGTGAGGGAAAACCGATCCAGTTCTGATAACTCTGGGAAAAGCAAAGAGAAATCAGCCATGAATCCACCCAAAGCAAGATCTTGTAAGAACCTCCAGAAAGAAGAAATAATTAGTGCAAGAGGGAAGAAGAGAAGTGGTAGTGATGGAAAAGAAGGGGGTGAATCTGAAGACCATGAAGCACACATATGGACTGAGAGAGAAAGGAGGAAGAAGATGAGGGACATGTTCAGTAGCCTCCATGCTATGCTCCCTAGCCTTCCTTCTAAGGTAAATTAATTATTCTAAGTTCTTTATCTTTTCTGACTACTTAAAATCCTTTGCATGTCATGAATGAATAGCTATATACATCCTTCTTTTGGTTAAACTTTTTTTTTTTTTCCTTTTTTCTGGGTATTAAGTATGGTTATTGGTTTCAAAAGGAAAAAAAGTATGGTTGTTGATTTCCTTGGTTTACCATCTCTCCATATAACAATTAATTTAGACAGTTATATTCCGTTTTTTGGGGAATTATTATAGTCATTTGTGAAGGATATATAGCTTTTATATGATTTTTTTTTTTTAATTATACTTAGATACTCAGGTCTATGTATGGTTTTCGTAATCCTTCCTTTATACACACAGTTAGAGACTCTCTTACTCTATCTATATATCCACTTCTTGTTTTTTTCGTTGTATTTATCCTAATATGCAGATCCATATATAGAACTTGGTTGCAACATAAGCAAAGTTCGAAGTTAATGCCTATAAACCCAAAAAGTAGCTTCTTCCTTCCTCCTTTTCTGGCCTTCTTAAGGAGCGTACAAGAAAATGTCTTCAATATTAGATGACACATGTATCTATATTTTCTCGTAATAAGCTTGCTTTTTTCTTTACTATTAGGCTTGATCTAACGGAAAAAGTAATAAATAAATTTCTTTTCTATCAAACTTTAACACATGAATGCTTTTTATTTAGTACTATATTATAAGTTTTTCTTTTTATTAAAAGATCATCATATATGTCATAATTTTATTGAAATCCTTGATAACAATCAGTTAAGAAGAATTGTACTGTAGATTTCTCCCACTGTAAATTGACATGTACAAGATTTTCCTTTTAGCTTGGTACACAATCTGTCAAACCCCCAAGCAATTTATCATATTCGAGAAATCTTTGTAAAAATTTATCGAAAATTTAAAATTGAGTATCTCAATCAAGCACCTTGAACAACACTACAAGGTATAATTACACCTAAAGTAAAGAACGAGAAAACAAAGTACCTTTTCTAAGATCTTGCTGTACATCTTGTTGTGTAGGCAGAAAAGTCAATCATTGTTGACGAAACAGTGAATTACATCAAAACCCTGGAGCAAACTTTGCAAGATTTGCAAAAACAAAAGCTAGAGAGGCTCCAATCTGTATCCAATTACCAGTATGCCTTCGATAATTCAAAAGAGGCCTTCATAACTGATCAGGGATGTTCCACCAAAGCCACTACTTCGAATCCTTCAATTGTACAACACCCAGTAGGCTTTCAAACCTGGGTTTCTCCAAATGTAGTACTGAATATTTGTGGCGAAGAAGCTCAGTTTAGTGTATGCTCTCGGAAGAAGCAATGCCTCTTTAGCACCATCTGTTATGTTCTTGAGAAGCACAAGATTGAAGTTTTGTCTGCTCATATTTCATCTGACAATCATCGATGCTTGTATATGATTCAAGCACATGTAAGTATGCATTAAATCTCCAAACACCCCCACTTACTGTTTTTCAGTATTTTTGGCTTCGTGCTTCAATTTCAAGGTAATTCATTATATTTAGAACATTAATCAGGGCTTGAGCATAGTTATCTGAATGAAGATTAATTTTTTTTTTTTAATAATCATTATAAAACATTTGAGCTTGTGTGTTATCTCAATATACTTGATGAACAAAAGTTGACCCCAATATCTTGGATGTGCTAAGGTATGTAGCTTCCAAGATAATTTTTTGCTTGTTATATTAGGGATGGATCTAAGGTGGACGTAGGGTGGGCTCCCCCTTGGATTTTTAGATTTTTAATTTTTATATGTAATGTTATATTTTATTCTTAATTTGGTTCTTTAATTTATAAGAATTTCTTTTCCTTGGGTTGTTATTTGTCTTCCTTAGTGCAAATCTTTGATCCAAAGATGTTCATCTCTCGTAAAATCAAATCCTAAATTTGTCTCTAGTTATATTGATACTAAGATGTTTTTTTGTTTAACATTTTAATGGGTGAATGATGAAATATATATTATTTGTTATGAGTATAAGCTCAAAGGATGAGTCTATGTCAATAAACTAATCCATTAGGAGAGATAATCATTTAATTTTATAAGCTTTATTCATTTGAAAAAGGCTCCCTAATGTGAGACTTGCAATATTGTTAATCTTCACTCTTGTTATATGAAATTTAGCCAACCATTGCCGATTTCTCTCAAAATTGAATTTTTTGACCCAAAAATTTTCAAGTTTTTATTAAAAAATTAATTACAAGGGTATTTAAATTATTTATAATTTAATTAGGCTTGCTGGGGTGACTCTTGCAGGCAAAAAGGGATTCAGACGAGTTTCTAGGGGCATTTTCAGTAGAGGAAACATTCAAGCGAGCGGCTGGGGAAATTTTGCAATGGCTCTCTTGAATAAAATAAACTCATATTCTCTCTCCTTGTCGAAGTCTTTAGTCTTATATTACACATTTCGATAATATATTACTTGTTACAAAGAAAACTCAGTATGCTTAGCCCTTAGGATACTTGTAAATGAAATTACTTAAGTAGGTTATTTTTCATTTATTAATCCCTCATGTAAAAACTTCGTTAATTACATACCATGTCTTGCTAGATTGACTTCATTATTCGTACAACTTATGCACTTGCTTGCCTATATCCATACGAAGAGTCCACTTGGAACTTCTGAACTTGCAAATGTTGTTGAATGACAATCAAAAGTAATGAAGTAGAAGTAAACAGTTTCGGCCAAGTTAACTAAATTATTTACACTAGCTAACTTTAGGCAATGAAAAATGAGAAAGTTACAAAAACGTTTCTTCAATTTTACATTTTGTAATAATTTAGTTTTCCATAAATTAACTGTGACATGTTAGTCCCTCATTAATTTAATTTTGTATAAAATTAATTTTTTAAAAATTTAATTTTGCATAAAATTGGTCACTTCATTTGGATTAATGAAAATTGATTTTGCATAAAATAAAATTTTTGATTGACTAATTTGTCACAATATATTTGTGTATGACCAAATTGTTACAAAATATAAAAGTGAGAGATCAATTTAATATTTTTCTCAATGTAAAATATTAGTAAATGCTGAATGGTCACCACCTTATCTAGTGGCGATGCTACATGCATATGTAAAATGCATACACATTTTTTTAACTTTTAAAGTTATTGTACACACATATATATTGTGTAATTTTTTATTTGACATTTTAATTTTAATTTGATATTATTTGTTTCATAGTGCAAGTATTATATATAATTATTTCCAGAAATTTTTTTTAATAATTATTTGTTTTCCTTTTTTGCTTTACTTATTTTCCTTCTCTTTTACCCTTTATTTTCTCCTTACATTTCTTCTTCTTTTCATTCTTATTATTATTATTTTTTCTCTTGTTCCTCCCCTCATGTTTTTCTTTTCTTATTGGCTTTCGAAATTGCAACTTCTCTCCCCTCCTAAATTTGTGGCCATGGGTACCAACATCTTCAATTTCAAATTTTATATTCTTGAAGTAATTTTCTTAATTTAAAATTTAGAAAATCATTTGGGTCAACTAATTGTTAATACCAAGCTACTAACTCACACTATCAATTATTTATTATTAGTATAGAAGCAAAGAAAAAATTTGTAATTTCAATTTCCAGCGTTTTACTCGGACAATATATTTTAGAACTACAAAATTTTCAAATATGATGTGTACAAAGTTTTATGAGAAAATTAACATAAGTTCTGTAAACTTAATCCACCTAATAATCAAATTTTTAGCAACAATAAATTAATATTAACTTAAAAGATTTACTATCAAATCTTTAAAAAACGAATTAAAATTATCACCCATGACTATAATAACCATGATGAGATAAAAGGAATCAAGTCAACGTTGGCCCCACTAGATTAATTAAGGTCTTGAACTGACCCTATCAATAAAAGAAAAGATACTAGTCGTATAGATCTATTTTTACCAACTAAATTAATATTCATAAAATGCTTTATGTTCTTTAGTTCATGGTAACAATGTTTTCATTTTAATTTATAAGAGAGAAGTTTTGACTGTTTAAATGAATGATATTGAATTATTTTTAAATTAAAAAATTAAATATATTTTTTAATTAGTTCAAATGAAGTCAATATTATATATATTTATTTATTTAGTTCAAAATAACAAGGGCTTTTGTTTTAACTTGCAAAAGACAAGTTTTAATTCACAAAAAAGAAGAAGAAAAAAAAAAACAGAAAAAACAAAATCACCGTATGAGGTGGTTTAGGGAAGTGAGATTAATTTCTCATTGGAGTGGGACCCCCACATAAACGAAGAAATCGTTGTTCCAGGCTATCATCTTACGTTTGTATGCCTAGTAACGGCTTTTGCCTTGAGATTGTATATTGGACTCTTCTCCGCCAACCTCATATGACTTCTCTCTGTTCTGTATTTGATCATTTCTTCAATATAAACCTCACTTTCCCATCATTATATACATTTATATACAAACGTTTCCTCCTTCTCCCTCTCCTCCTTTTCATAATACTATACAGCCATGCCTGTCTCTGAACAAGAACAAGAGAGGGAAATCCTATCTACTTCAGATAATTCTGCTGGTAAAAGCAGAGAGAAAAGCAGTACCGATGGAAAAGATAGTAAGTCTGATTATCACCAGAAACACTTATCCAATGAGAGTGAGAGGAGGAAGAAGATAAATACCTTGTTCGGTAGCCTTCATGCTTCGCTCCCTCATCTTCCTTCTAAGGTAAATTACTTCGGAGTTTAATCCCTTTTTCTGGGTATTATGTCTGAACCCTTTTCGGTCTTTCTCTTGCGAGTCAATAATTAATAGGGTCTTTGAAACAAGGAGCTTTTTCTGAAGAGAACACAGAAAAACCCAAATATTACTCATTAAATAAAGAAAAAATTTTATGTGATCTTTCTATGTTTTTGTGTGCAGGCAAAGAAGTCCACCATTGTTGATGAAGCAGTTAGCTACATCAAAACCCTAGAACATACTCTTCAAGACTTACAAAAACGAAAGCTTGACCTTGAAAGGCTCCAATCTGTCTCCGATTCAACTGAGGCCTTAAGAACTGATCAAGCATCTTCCTCCAAAGCCACTTCGAATCCTTCAATTCCTCACTTCCCAGTACCAGTAGGCTTTGAAACCTGGGTTTCTCCGAATGTAGTACTGAATATTTGTGGCGATGAAGCTCAGTTCAGCGTGTGCTATCCGAAGAAGCAATGTGTTTTCATCACAATCTGTTTTGTTCTGGAGAAGTACAAGATTGAGGTTTTGACTGCCCACATTTCCTCTGACGCTAATCGAAGCTTGTATATGATTCAAGCACATGTAAGTATGCATTATTCTCCCCAAACGTCAATATATATATATATATATATATATATATATCAATATCCTTTTATTCTGCATTTTAGTTGAAGAATGATGAAATGCTAATCATCACAAATGGAAATTAGCATTTAGCAATATTCTCAATATTTATTTTTTACGAAAATATCTTTACTTTTTCATTGAAAAAATATAAATATTGTGCATTTAAATCACTTCTGGTTTTGGATTGTTTGGGTGAATCTTGAAGGCAAATAGAGATCGGAATCAGTTTTCAGAGGCATTTTCCGCGGAGCAATCATTCAAGCAAGCGGCTGAAGAAATTATGCTATGCCTCTCCTAAATAAAATCAACATATCTTCCCTCTCAATGTGCAAATGAATACCCAGCAAACTTTCTGGCCTATGATGGCTCTCAAAGTGACGGAAGGTATATATATATATATATATATATAGATATAGATATAGCTTTTGGTCTTCGATGAATGTTTTTTTTTTTTTTTTTTGGTTTTGTTAGTATGGAAACTTCAGCTGTGGCCCCATGGCAGAATTACAGTTACAGAATGCCTTATTATATGCTTTTGATATTGCAAGAGGTTTTTAAGTTGAAATTACATGTGTGCATTTGGAGCCAATTGTACTACAAGAATCTCATTCAAATCTTATTAATGAATTGATTATATAATATTCAAAAAAATTTTAATTTATAAGATTCAATTAAATTTGTTATATAGAAAAATACATTTAAATGAATGAAATTTAATTACATTTTGAAGTGGAAAAAATTATATATACAATTTTCAAATATTTGCTGTCAAACTTTTTAATAAAAGTATAATAGGTAAAATATTTAATAATTTAACATTACATTATTGCACTTTAAAAAAATCTCTATAAATTTTTTTTTTTTTTTATCAAAACACCTGACCATTATTGAATATTTGAAAAATCTTCATTAAGTTTTTTCTTATTTAAGTTTATCATAATTCCCTTCATTAATGGTCAGTATCTATTTACAACTCAAACTCCTAGTCCTTCCAGTACCTTCCCACCCCATATACTTCCTTCTGCAGAATACATGTGAAAACTAAAGTGAATAGATTCATTTTTTAATATATCGGTTCTCAAAATATGTTTGTTTTATCAACTTAATTTTTAAAATATATCAATTCACTTCAAATATTATAAACATACGTTAATTTGAGCTAATTTCAGTCTTGTTCACCAATGTTCTTGTCAAAAAGTTAATGTTCACGAAGTTCAATATTTTTCTAACGTATAAAGTCAGTAGTTAACACATGAATTGGTTAGCAATTCATATGAATATTTGCTAAACAAATTGCGTTTTGCAAGACTCCAAATGCGTTGCCATTGTTCTTATCCGTACATTAAAACTCGCAACACTATCATGTATTGGTGCCAAGCATTTAGATGTTTTGCTATATATATTCATATTGAATTAGCGTGTAAAGATTTGGATTGATTTGAAATATATTTTAAACCAAATTGATATTAATGTACAGGCGCATTACATTGTGAAATTGTCTCAAATTTAAAAACATTGATACTTTGAAATGTTTATCTCACAAGTTTGTGTCCAAGATTAAACAAAAAAAAAAATTTATAAATTTTTTCTTATATTTTTATTGTATTGTACTTTGATTAAAGCATAACAAATGTATGATTTTTTTTTAATAATATTACAATATGAATATAATTATTAGTACAATAAGCTTTATAAATTTTTATTTAAATTATATAAATTTTATATTATTGGTAGTTAACTATACAATTATTATGTGTTGATTTAAAAAATTCAATAATAATAAGAATATGTATCTAAGTTTAATCTAAGATTAAAATATTGAAAACAATACCACACAGTTATACGTCAAATTTAAATTAACCATCCCAATTCGTATCAAATACTATCATATTCCGTTCAAACTAATAATGTAATTAACGTGGAATTCACTTGCGAAGTATGAAAAATTGGTGTATGTAAGCCAAGAAAAAAAAAGAAAAGAAAAGAAAAAGGAGTAAATCAAATATCATCCATTTTGCAGATTATTTTATGTGTATCCTCATTGAGATGAATACGAAGTTCATGTAAGCTCCCTTTTATATATATATATATATATATATATATATATATATATATATATATATATATATCGCAGCCTGCAAAACAAAGGTTTCCCACAACAACTTATTCTCAGTAAATATGAGTATACTACTAATATTAATTACTACCTAGTAAGTAAAGGACAATGTGAAGTGTAAGTTAATAGGAAAGAGGTCACAAATTACACCTCCCATTTAATTATCTCGTACATTTATAACGCTAGAGCATATTTTTCACACTTAATTAGTGGTCGGCTGCATTTACTTGCCAAAATGCATATAAACAAATTTGGTTATTCTTTCGGGACCGCAAATAAGAACAATTTTTGTTAGGACTAATGATTATAGTTTGCTGAAAATCATATATAACGCAAACTAAGTGGTACGTTATTATTATTATTTTTTCTTTTTCTTTTTCTTCTTTGTTTACAAAAGGTGATCTCTAAAATTTATTGTATAAAAAATTTAAAAATGGGTAATTAATATGATGAGAAGGTCTCAAACTAGGTTGGGTCACTATCTCAACTCAATGGAATGGGACCCTCATATGAGAGAAGTCTTTGTTCTCGGCCAACAGATTTTATTTGAGATGCTTAGTAGAACGCATGACTTGAAATTGCCGCAATATTGAGGATGTGGGTGAATGTTATTAACCTGACTTTTCGATTGAAGATTTGTCTGACCAATCATTTCCAAGCTTTAGTCTACTTCACTTCAGCTTCTTGCGAGTTTTCTGAGTCCACTCTGATTCTGATCTGCCCTGTTTGTATTTCTTTGCATTTGTTAGAGCTTCATTATTCTGATCTGCGAGTGTGGGGAGGGAGAGAGTTGTATTGGAAAAGGAGAAGGCTTAGGAAGATGGAGAGACTTTTTTTTTTGTATTAATAATTTTGATATTTCTGTTTAGTCCCCGAAATCCAAACGTGAAGTATACTGAATCCAGCCTTGGTTAATAATATATATGTTTGATTTTAGTAGGTGTTATTTATAAAGAAAGAGCTATATCAAGTTAATATAAAAAATAATTATGATTTATTAACTATTGGCAATGATACAGAGGTAAGGTATTTATTTGTTGCCAATGTTTGGTAAAGTAAATCATAATTTGAATTTTTGTTAATGTGATTGAAAGTTATGTTTTACTTTGATTAATAGGTTTGATTTATTAAGAAAGAGTATATCAAGATGATACAGTAAGAGACAAAATGTTAATGTGCTTGTATAAAATATGTATTTATCAAATGAATATGCATTAGATATTATTATTTTATAATATATATATATATATATATATAAAACATTTTGTGCCAGTTAAAAAAATCACGGTCGTAATGACTATATCAAACATTTTATAATATATATATATATTTATCAAATTCTTATTAGATCCACATGTGGTGGCTGACACACGGGGCTAGAATCTACTCACTTGCTAGAGTTCATAATCACAGTCCACCATGACTAATGTCTACTGCTATTAGCTGGAGGGTTCTGGATTGGATGGGTTCCTAAAAATTCTTTTACAAAAATAATAACATAACCAAAATTTTTAGAAAAATTCAAAACCCAATAAATTCATAATTCCATAATCATAGTATTTCATTAATCCAAAATTGGATTATTTCATAAGCATGGATTCAAAATATTTCATGAATATAGAATTAGAGTATTTCATCACTTCAGAGATAGAGAATTTCTTAAATCCAAAGTTTTCAGAGTGTTTAAAGACTAAAGTAGTTCACAAAATTCACAATCAGATTTATTTAGAAAAATGGAATCCAAGTAATTCAAAATTTACAAAATCAAGAAACTTTATATTTACACATCAAAGTACTTTAGAAATACTACACAAATTAATTCAAAAATATTATTGTAATTCACAAACCCATAATTAGTGTACTAGAATCCACAATATGTAGAGATATACATCTTAATTCCAAACTTATATCCAATACCAAATGAAGATACATAACACATTACCTTGAAGTTGTGAAAGCATTTAAAGAATTTCTTAGGAAGAAAATAGTATAATCAAGGAAGTCTGTTCCCTAAAGCAACTGATTGAACAAAACACACAAATTCACAAAGAAGGTATTAAAATATAGCTCACAAGCATAGTTAGCAATATCTACTCATTTGAAGTGGAGAACACAAGCTCTCCCAAATGCCTTCAACAATTTACTTGATCATGATTAGTCCTAAGGACCTATAAAATCAAGTAATCACACTTTTAACTTTTGATTTCTAGAAACAATTAAATTAATTCCATCACTTTATTTATTTAGCTAATAATTTGTTTCTAAACCATAAACATAAGACTCAAGGACTATCAGACACAATCTTCTATAATTATCCTTAACTCCTCTAACAATATTACTTCCCATTTCAAGGTCCAATAGTTAAATAAATACCATCTTAATCAATTTGATTGCACACTTAATTTAATCCTATATAACTCAATTAATTTCAATTAAATTTCTATAAAATTTCAATTATCCATTATATTCCAATACATCTTCAACAAGTTTTTTTTTTTTTTTTTTAACTTCCATCTTCATGATAACCATCCAATTTCATTCTTAGCTTGGAAACATCACTTTCTTAAACCGAAATTGATGCACAACATTAAACAATATTTAATACCTTAAATCCTCTCCATCAAGCTTTATTTTACCTTCATTCCAAAATCAAGAATTTACCGATTACACCAACATGGTATTAAGATCAACTAACCAAATCCCAAAATTTCTCATTAAATTGTAATAATCATCTAAGGCTACCTCATTAACCTTAACTTGGTTTTCCATTCATCATTCCTTCCTTTTACATAAATGAAATTATAAGAAAATTAACAAAAATCATCAAATCCAAATACAACTCAAAATAAAAACATCCAATAGTCTTAATCCTCCCCTTAAATGCTTAGTGATGTTAGAGGAGTCCAAAAACATCAAATTTCATCACTTTACAAGTATGCACACATAGCCAAATTGTGGTTTTTTTCAATTCTGAAGTAAAAACTTGAAATTGACCATGATTCCGAAGGAGAAAGGATTGATATTTACCTCAGATGAGAAGCCTTAACTCAATATGATAAGGATAAACCAAATTGAGCTCAAATTCTCCACTTTCGCACATGAAAAGTACCAAAATTTGAGATTTTTCATTCTAAGCTAAATTGCTAAAATTGATTAGTGGAAATGAGATATGGCTGAAAATTAATAAGGAAGTGAAGTCCTAACAAAATCTTGGAAGAACAATATGAAATCACACCAAATTCACCAAATTCATTGAGGACATATTGCAAAAAAGGGGTTTTACTTTTTTGAGCTCAAATGATGAAATTAATCGGTGCAAATAAGATAGAGAGGGTAAAAAATTAGTTTAAAAGTGATGCCCTATGTTGATTCGAAGAGGAACATAACATTTAGCGAGAATGCTCTTCGTTAGAAACCTAGCAATTTTCTGACCAACCAACGGTGGAATCACATTCGATTCTAGCTAATGATGATATGTAAACACTTGTGAATCAAGCCAGAGGTTGATCATGGAGGAGGAGGCTCAAAATACTACTGTCTTGCTTTCATGTGAGAAAGTGAACGTGAGAGTGTCTAAAAATGGAGAAAAATTAGTAAAAGGGTAATTTAGTAAATTTTATAGAGACACTTGACAAAGTATAAAAATATATAGGTTACTTCAGAGTTATCCCTAAGGAGGTTTTAACTTAAGTAGTTTGAATAATAAGGTGAGGTTTAACCATGTTTGCCAATCTCTGGTTCAAGTATAATGCTACTTGATTTAATAATTGGGTCTTGTTAAATCTCCTTTTTCAGTCTTCCTCAATTATAAAAATTACTCTTACCCAAATTGCATTTCCTTACTTTTCTAATTCATAAAAATATTTCATTTTTATTCATTTTTTTATTAAAAAACCCACTTAAATTAAAATATTTAGCATAAATGTTTAAGGAATATTACAATCTCCCCCTCAAAGAAATTTAGTCCTTGAATTTGAAGTGCTCACGCGCTGTAATTTTAAAATAGATGGGTTAATAGGCTCACATCTAATCCTCAGTTTCCTATGTGGTTTCTCCTTTGGACAAATTTCATCAATATCTCTCACATATACAATCTCTTTTGAATGAAGTTTCTTAGCCCGCCTATCATGAATAGTTGCAAAAATTTCTTTACAAGTTAACCTAGCATCTAATTAATTATCTTAAGATTCCAATTCATGTGATGGGATAGACAATACACTATTGCACCAATTCTTTCAAGACCATTCAATGACCCAACATATCAAGTTACTATCCACTAATGTAAGCCCTTCTTTAAGGTTTGCTTTGACTCTTATTATTGTCTCCTAAATCAAATATGACCATTTTCCATGGTTAATATCTTTCCTATAAATAAATTATTCTCTACCTTCTGATTTTTATATATCTCAAATGTCATAAGCAATGATGCTTCTAATTTCTCTTTCTTAGAATGAGGTGCATTGAGATATTTTTTGAGAGCTTTACCTTCATTCTCTGATGTAAGCACTTCAAATTGACTTCTTCAGAAGAAAATTCTGACTTAGCTTTCTTAACATATATTGTAAACACTTCAAGAGAATGGCCTTAAAAGATTTAGGATTCTCAACTTCTGATAGAATTGACTCTCGTTCATTTGTCAAATCTCTTAATTGAGCTTTTAAAATAAACATATGCATGGGGAAATCTTAATCTTGGAACTTAACTCTAATCGTGTAGCTCTAAGAAAATAAATGAAAACATTTCCTTAGAACATTTATGATGTGGTCCTCCATAGTTGTTTAATCAAACCTTTAACGAAGATGGATTTAACCCAACAACTAGAGTTTTTAGTAAATCAAGATTCACACTCTCATCAAGTCATCTTGAATACAATTATGATGTAACATGAGCTTAGGACTCTCGATCGTTTAGTTAGCTTAGCCCCAAGGGCTATGTACCCTCGACTAATAATGATTACCCTTAAGGTTTGAATGTCTACAATCAATAGTGATTTTTCCTTGAGAGTTATGTCTTCTCGATAGATAATGATATTTTATAGGTTAGGAGCCCATGATTGATGCTTTATGTCCTTGATAGTCCTCATTCACATGTGCTTTCTAAGCCAACTATTTTTATATTAAAAGTAAGGTTTTCAAATGTGTTTAAGCAAGACTCATCCACATTTGATAGCTTATAGTGAACCACACTTATAGATATTATCTTAAAGTCTCAATAGATAGTGATTACCTTATGGGTTGCATGCCCACGAAAGATATTTCATGTCCTTTGATAGTCTTCTCTCACACACAATTTCTAGTTGAATTATTTCTTACTTTTAATGTCATATTAAATGCTATACTAAAGGTTTATAAAGGTTTGTGCATACTTTGACCAATTATGAAAGTATACAGTGTTATGTTACTTACAATTATTGTTTTAAACTTAATAAAGTGATAAATCTCACTTCCACCAAGTTCATTGCATAATCATTCTTTTAAACTCTTCTTTTTTTATTGTTTAATTATGTTATTATGTTTTACTGGGATGCTACTTATTCATTTTATTTTATTATTTTAGATAGTTAGACAGAGCAGCCTTCAGGACCCAAGGATTAGACATAGAGTCATCTTGTGAGCTTTGCTTTGCTCCGTGAGGGCTAAGATTTTCTTTGTATTTCTCATGTATCTCTTGTCAATAAGGCTTTTGATTGATGTGTATACTTTAGTTGTATTTAGATGATCACAAGTAGGAAACCTTTACCCCATTTAGTTATTTTCCTTTTAAATTAAAAGCAAAGATCTTGTTATTATTGATGGGTATGGTTGATAGACACGTCATAGAAACTTTGGGAGGTCCTAATTATAGGGGAAATTTACCCAAATTTATATAAAATCTAAGCCTTGAGCACTCTTATTAAGTAAATGAAATTTTTAGTATGATATTTTTTTATTATCTTAATTTTGATGGATTAATTGCTAGACAATTGGTTAGGCTTATAGAAATGAGATTTTTCCTCATTTTCTATGCCAGCCACACTCTAGGTTTTAGGTTGAGACACATACTATCACTCTTCTCTCCCCTAAACTTGATCAACTTCATTATTTAAGATTCCAATATTTTTTACCATACCGATAACACCCTAAAATCATTAAGTAAAATAATTATGAGATAAAATAATTAAGATGAGATAAATAATTAAAAGAAGAGCAAATAAGGAAAAATGAAGCCTTAAAAAACATAAAGAAACCATGGAAATAAAATATACAATTTAGAAACTTTAATATTATTAAAATCAATTCATTTGGAGATTTCAATAACTTCTCATATATGAAATATGCACATTCCCAAAATCCCTGTATAATAACCTTTAAATTAAAATTTGCTCTAAGAATATGAAAATTGTTAAGTTTGGAAATTCATTTTGAGGAAGGAGTACCATGGACAAATACTAGAAATTCGGGGGGCACACAACCCATGAGAGTAAATTACAAACTAGCAAGGACACATAGTCCTTGAGGGTAAGTTGCCAATTGGCATATGGTCATAACTCATGAAATAATCACTACATGAGATCAACACTCACAAAATCTACCATCCCTCCATTCCACACGTGATGGTCGTCATACGAGGCTAGCATCTCTAATAACCTTACTAGCTAGGCATCTCTGAGTTACATTAAGGGCTAACAGAATTGTTGTTAACTTCCATCATTCTAAATTAGTCTTTATGAAACCAATGGAAAGCTAAACAGGCATATGCTGTAGAGACATCAAGATAGAGAAAGTACTAGAGACACAACAAAGAAGTACTGACCGAATAGGATTTCAAGATGACTAGGAAATGGTTATGCTACAGAGTAGGCAGCGTATTTAAGAATTATGCCTCCTATGGACTTTTCACTCTTCCCTCTTCTTGTTCCCTTTTATTTTCTTTTCTTATTTTTGATTATGAATTAATGCTAATGAGTGGCTAGTAGGTTGTTTATAGGATTTTGATTAAAACCCATGTTAGGGTTACTCTTTTGTTAAAGTTTTATTTTGGTTTTTACTTGATGAATGATTGTTTATATTCATCATGCTTTTATTATTTTCCAAGCTTGATCATCTTAGGAAATAAGTTAGAAATTAGGTTAACCTAACATGGGAACTTAACTGTTAGAATTGGATTCATTTAATCATTGTTTGCATTTGTGTAATTCATAGTCAAGACAAATGTACTTGACTGTCATTGATAACCACAGAAGGTCTAGAACATAAGAGTTAATTTATCTGCTAGTTTTCATAGACATATAGGGAATTAGGGGATATTAACCTAGTACGATATGAATTCAATGGAAACATATAGGCAATTAAGATTCCTTACTTAACAATATAATCATTAAGTGAACTGAACCATCAATTATAATTGAAAGCAAAATTGCATGTGGTGAAAGTTGAAATCCTAAGTTTGTCAGATAAGAGTTTTAATAAGTCATCATTTGAATTTTTGTTTACATTTAGGTAATACAATTCTAATTAGTAACAAGGCTTAAGAAGAAGGTAGCTAGTAGCAATCAAAACTGAGTCTTTGATATCTCAACACTCTATTCATCATTACATTACTTATTTGACCATATACACTTGTGTGTGACATTGCATTAACAACATTTGCACTTAATAGTCCTAATAATAAATTAATGCTATCAAAGTGGGAGATTGTTGGAATAATTTATATTATTTTGTGGATTACCACTAACCTTATTATTAGTGTAATTCTTTTATAGTCATTAATTAGGAAATCAATGTTAATTTAAATCATATAATGAATTGGATTCATATTAAGTATGGGTAATCAATGATAGGTTGGACTACCTATAAGCCAAGGGATAGAGGCCCTAACTTGCAGCCGCTAAGGGTTAAAAAAGATATAGCCCTTTGATAATTGTTTAATTAATTATTAGGTTTTAGGATTTAAAGGAAATGATAGTTATTTTTTCAAAACAAATAAATTAATAGGTACTTGTCTGATTCAGATCTTACTGGTATTGTCAAGCAGTGCTGGCAGGGGAGTAGTTCGCAAACTTTGACATGTAAGCTACAACATTGTAACACCAATGGAATTGATTCCTTTTTAATATATCATCATTATTTGACTTGGAAAAAATAGAGTATGGCTTTCTTGGCTAGAGGAGTGGAGTAGGGATGAATTTGGTTAAAAGAAAAAATTAAGGTTCAAAAAATTAAGGATGGCTTAAGTATAGTTTAAATAATGATATTATTAAAAAATGAGGTTGGCAAAGTTAGTCTTAAATGCCTCATGCACCCACAATCTCCTAAGTTCAAATCTCATTATAGGCACTTCAAGAAAATAAGTTGGGCTTTTTATTATTTTGACACATGTCCCTTTTTACTCTAAATTTCATAATTGCCCCTATCTATTATTTTCTTCTTCCTTGTGCATCTTCTATCTCATTTATAAATGGTGTTGCTTGTTCTGATAAGATGATGTTTTCTTCCTTTTCTCTCCCTCAATTTCACTAGCCATTCCTATTCCTATTGATTCCCTTCATTTTCAACCTTTCCAATGTGATAAAAAATGAAAATTCATATGGTTTCTATCACAAAGCTCCTCTCATCTCCTCACTAGTGTTTAGGACACATTATAATAAGATTTCTTTGAAAATTCATAGAGCCTTTTGTTCCTTATATGAATTTTGGCCATTCCCCTCATTTTTCAAAATTATCATTAAGATTCTTGGTTCTAATTTTTTACATTGCTCATGGCTACATTTTAGGGTTCATGGATTTTAAAATCTAAAATTTGTGCTTTGTTTGCCATCATCTAACATCAAGAAAGAGAGGGATTTGGCTGTTGAAAGTTTAAACAAGTAAGGTAAGTATGGATATGGTCGATTCCCATAGTTTTTCAACTTTAATATATCTCTAAAAATGTTGAAGGTGAATATGTTTAGGGAATGGTTAAGTCAATAAGAAGTAAAGCATCAATAATAATAAATAAATGAATAATTAAACCTTATATTGATTCGATTGAATATATGGAGTTAAATGGATACACTTTGTTATGTATGGTTATATATGTGAAATTGTAAGCATGTAAGGTGGGTATAATTGGTGATGGAGATAGTGCATTGGGTTAGTGAATCAAAATGACTCGTATGATGAGATTGAGGGGTAGTAGCATATCCTATAATCTTGTAGTGGCATATAGTGATTAGGAAAATTTGGATAATAGGATAAATAAGAGTATAACCAAGTTGATGAACTTCTGTGAAATGCAAATATATATATATATATATATATTATAATTTTAATAATAATTGTGGAATGAAATAAATTAATAAATATTTCTTTCTTTCTTTCCTTACTGCCATATGATTTAAGCTGACACCTTAACTTGTGAGTAACTTCATTTGAAAGTTAAACAAAACAAGTCATAGTCTTTTATTTAACTATCTTTGTACTATTTATGTTAAATACACAAGTAATGGATAGATGGGAACTCATAAATTAAAATTTAATATTGAAGGTCAATTGGACTATGATAAGTTTCTATGATAAAGTATGATATTAAGCGAAGTTAACCTTGTGTTTTAAACTTGATAGGGAATTGTTTGAAAGTATTTCGAACCATGGGATATAAGAAAAGCTTGGAATAGTAGGTATCATGCTGTCAACCAGGTGAGAAAATAGTATAGCCAAGTTCTTTTTATGAATTGATTCATTCATATGCTTTTCACTAAATCCATGTTGTTGCTATCTTACTTTCATTCTCACATTAATGTAAGAAGCTTTGCTTATCTTTTCACTAAGTTTAGTTTTAATAAGATTACAGTATATAACTGTTGATAGATCAAATTTGTCTACAGGGTTGAACATTTATGAACTCATAAACTATGTATTATCTTAATCGGAATATGAAACTTGTATTTTGACAGTGTTAATATTGAATAAAGAAAACCCATGCACGATAGTTCCTTAGGCTTAGGGAGGATTAGTGTAGGGCATTGCTAGCTAATAGCTGATTTGTTAGCCCTTGGTGGACTTTGGAAACACCCAACTAGCAGAGTGACAGGGATGCTAGACCTATGTGATGACCTTTACATGTAGACGAGAGATAATGTAGCGTAAGCTTAGGACTCAAAACCATTTGGTTAGCTTACCCCTAAGGGCTATATGTCCTTGATTGATAATGGTTACCTGAGGGCTGTGTGTGCTTGACCTATTATATTTTTTTTAAGGTTGTGTGGCCTTGACCAATAATGATAATCTATGGGTTGAAAGCCTGTGACCTATGTTTTATGTCCTAGATAATCCTAATTTGCATATGGTTTCCAAGCCATTTGTTTTTCATATTAAAAGTCAGGTTTATAATGGTGTTTTAACAAAACTAATGCATAGTTGATAGTTTGTAATATTCCAAGCTCATAATTACTATTTTAAAGTCTCAACAGATGGTGATTTCCTAGTAGGCTATTTGCTCACGATAGATGTATCATGTCCAATGATAGTCCTTTCTTTGCTTATATTTTTCAATCAAATTGTATTACCATATTTTAACGTCAAGCCAAAGTTATATGCTGATTTCCAAAGCTCGTGCATGATATGACAATTTATGGAATTTCACTATGTAGTGATATAAACAGTTTATTGCTTTTAATTGATACAGTGACAATCTTATATTCACTAAGTTCTTTGAGAGATTGTTCTCTCAAACTCTTTTCTTAGATTTGTTTAATTATGTTATTATATTTTTCTATGATACTGCTTGTTCTTTTTTTTTTTTTTTTTAATTTTAGATAGTTAGATAGAGCAGCTCTCAGGACCCAAGGATAGGATATAGAGCTCTTTTGGTGAGACTCACTTTGCTTTATAAGGGCTGATATTTTCCTTTATATATCTTGTAAATCTCTTGTCAATAGAGATCATAATTGTTATGTATATACTTAAGTCATATCTGAATGCCATAGGCAGGAACCCCCACCTATTTTTTTGGAATTCTTCATTTATTTTTATTGTGTACGAGAGCTGAGGTCTCTATAGGTGATTAGCATAGACTGACAGGTGGACTTTAAGATTTTCCAGAAGCCTTATTTTTAGAAGGTACTCTGCTAAGATTTCAACAGAAACATGTTGGCATATCTACATCTCGATTCATATAGTAAATGCACATGTGACTTATATAAGCATTTGTTATCTTATATGATTAGGTTAATTTTGATAAGTGTTTAGGCTTATTAAAATAGGAGTTGCCTAAAATTTTGCACTGATCACATCCCAGGAACTTTGTGAGAAGCATTATGGCAAAATCTAAGATATATAGGGTTTTAATCGCTAAAAGATGAGAGAATAGGTGTATGTTATCGATAAGAAAAATGAGGAGTAAAGAGAATGTAACTCTACTATAATGCAGTGTTCTATGCTTTGGAAAGAGAACAAAAAAGATTTTATGGGATAAAGAAACTAAGTGGAAACAGTGAGCGAAACTCTTCTGGCTTCATGGTGGTGACTGCAATTCACCATATTTTTCTACAATAGAAACTTGCTGAAATTGGGTATGAGGTGGCATGTTGGAGATGTGCAAAAATTGAATTTTCTTAGACCCATGGATCCCAAAGATAATGACTTTATGTTTAAAAGCTCTCGAACACATATATTTATAGATGTTGTGGTTAAGAAGCTACTGAATTATTTGGCAATATAAAAAGAGGGATTGTTACAAGGTTAGTTCAAGTTACCATGTCTTCATTTAGTACTCTCATTCTTGCACGGGTTCTAGTATAGATACCAGTTGGAAAGGAATCTGGAATTTACAGGTTCCCTCTAAGTAAAGAAAATTTCTCAAGAGAGTGTGCATGAGGGTTCTACTATTGTAGACAAATCTTCAAGTTCTGGGTGTTACTGTAATAGAGACATGTAATGTCAACAGTGAGGTAGAAGATATGACCCATGCTCTCTGGCATTGTCCGAGGGCAAAAGCTGGTTTGGAATTTTAAAGCCATGGATCCAACATCGCTTACCAAAATCTCTTTAGCGATGCTTTAGAAGAATTTTGCTCTATGTGTTGGTTAATGGGGAAGGAAAGGGATAATTCAATATAGAGGAATGGATCTAAATGCTAAAGATGAATTTTTACCTAATCCCTATGGGAATTAAAGGAATGGAAAAATGTGAGACACAACTAACTTGTCCTTGGCCCAGACTTTTCTGATTTTGAATAACGAGCATGGGGAAATGCGATATAAATGGAGCTAGCTTGGAGGAAGAGGGATGTATTGGTTTTGAAGTCATGCTAAGGAAAAAGGATGCCATCTTTATTAAAGCTTTATTTAGTTTCTACATGGCCATGTATGCACCATCTATCAACGAGGCCTTGGCTTTAAGAGAAGTAATATATGCTAATTTCAGAGATAAGGGAACAATATTCTTAGACACCCAAACTATCATCTTGGCTTTGCTTTCAGAGGAGGATGATAATTCTGAGCTATGCTCAATCATATGAGATTGTAAGTCTTTGCTTAATGATAGTAGGAATATAAAGGTCAGATGGATAAGAAGAACAACTACTAGTGAAGCCTACAGGCTAGCTAAGGTTTCAACTTAGCACACTTCTTTTATAGTGTGGGATGTATTTATTGATTTTCTTAGCTAATAAATAAAGTTATTGTATTACTAAAAAAAAAAAATCTCTCGTAAAATATCTAAGAAAAACTTAACATCCTAGTCATTTTTTGTGGTTTATAGGGCAGAATCTTCTACACCAGCATAACGGATAGAAAGTTAAATGTCAACAACACATATAATTACTATTTCAATTAGCCCCTTTTTATATAATGTTTAAAAGATATGTTATTTTGAATATTATCTCATCAATTTGGTCGACAACCAAATACAAGACAGATAAAACCATTTTATTTATCCCCTTTACATGTTGCCTTGGCTAACTTAACCCTCTAGCTTCTTGTGACACCACAAAGACTTGAAGTGTGATCGGCGCAGGAATCAGGGATAAACTATTGAGATTGTTTTGATTATGACAAATATATGAAAAATATGAGTTACAAATATAATATTAATATGTGTTTAATTAATTAACCATTTGGACTAATTATTAGGTTAGCAAGTTGAATATCTATTGTATGTAGGATGGTCTAAAGAAAAAAGAGTAAGCATTGAAGTAAAGAGAATGAAATATCAATACCATGCGCTAACCGAAATGATAGCAAGCAAGAAAGGTGCTCTAAGCTTTAAAGAAGTTAAAGATTAAAAGGTTAAAAGCTTGGATGCATCAAGATAGCCAATGGATTGAATAGATATATTTATCATAGGCTAAGTATTATTTTTTGAAATTCAATGATTTAGATTTGCATTTATTGGCTTAAAACATAAGTTTGGACTTAAAAGATAGCGAAATTTAGATTATACTTAAAATCGTTTTCGACATTTGGTCACTATTTTACAGATATCTCACAAATTGTATGAGATATTGCTATAAAAATTATTTTATTAGAAACTAGACTCAAAATTATTTTCAATGATAGGTCATTCACTTAAAATGAAGTTTAAATTAATAAGCTATGTCCTTATAAAATTGAATGGCAAATTCTGTATAAAATTGTATTCTAACCTTTGGTAACTTATTTAATTGTATCTCCAAAAATATATTGCATTTTGATATGAAACTTCTTTCATTGGTAAATAGACTTAAAGAGCTTTAAAACCATGGCTCATGCACTTAAATTTGATTTCAAATGGGAAAGTTATGACCATTTGAAATTAGGACTCTGTTAATGTAAGTGACCAGTGGATTGGCCACTTGTGGCAAGTCGACTAGTACAATCCAGAAAGTGAGCAGTCGACTGTTCAATAGTTGATTGGTTAGTTTTAGATTTGAAATAACGATAATATTTTGATGGGCATTTGACTGGTGAGCCCCCGAAAGTCAACTGGTCGCTCCTAAAGACAATTTTCTAAAGTTAATAATGGCATTTTTAAGTATGTAACGACTATATCTTATCTTGATCTATAAGTATGTCATTCCAAACATGTTTTTGAACATAACCAAATATTATAATGTGATCTTCAACTTGTTATATCATATTTGAGAGAGAAACAATGATCATTGAGCCAAACTTGTAAATTCTTTGTCATTTAAGTTCTAAGAGGTTCGTTTGTATATCTACTTCTTTGGGAGAGGTTATTCTTTTGTATTCCTTGCTTCTTTGAGAGAGAGAAGCTTAAGGAGGTTCCTTGAGGGAGTTAAGCAAATGTGTGGTTGGGTTGAAGGGGAGGTTCCCCTGTTTAAGTGTAAGGAAGAAGTTCTTCCTAGGAATTAAGACTAAGGGAGAGGTTCTCCCTTGTTGTTGTAATTGATTGTTAAGATAATGGAAAATCCCAAGAGGTTGCTTGGGGATTAGACGTAGGCTTGGATTGGAACTAAACCAGGATAAATTACTGAGTTTGCTTTCTCTATCCCTACACTTTTTATATTTTGAATTGTTATATTTATATTCTGCATTTATTATTGATATTGCACTAGAGTTTTTGATATATATACACCCGAAGCATCTAAATTAAGTCTCCATTAATTCATATAATTGTTATTTTACATCATACTCTTTCAAGCATAATTCATAACAAGAATTTCTGTCAAGCAATTGTGAAAAGATATAGAAATTTTGTAACCTCCCAATTCATCCCCTTCTTGGCTGTTGGTTGCTTGGGCTAACATAAACCCCACCTTGCAAGCTTAAAACCATGCCATTTGTGACTTATCTGCCATGATCAAACTATTTAAGAGCTACATTCAGAATTTTCCATCAACGATTTACACCAGACTTAAATTTTGTAGAAATTTTGTCTGTCTTCCCTAACCATGGGACCTCCTAAAACTTCTATAAATCCACTTGTCAGCCCAAACCAACATTCTATGAGAGCTCTGCTTTATAAAAGGACAAAAATAATCAACTACATTAAACAAATGCAAGGGGAAACCTACATGTGGTCATCTGGACGTATCTATAGAATATATATATATATATATATATATACATATGTAATACAAATCCCCAATAAAAAAAATATTACAAAAGTACAAGATAGTAGGTCGCGTTCCTTGCATAACATCATGAGACTCGTCAATAGGGCTCTAAGCTTTATCCTTAAGTCATGCGGTTGACTTTTGCTTACGATATGGGAAGGGTAAAAGTAAACAAGTAGCATCCTAGAAATACATAATAACGTAAGATAACTAACAAGAAAGGAGTTAAGACAATAATTATGCAATAAACCTGGCAAAAATAGGATCATCACTGTATCAATTCAAAAGCAATAAATGTAAATAATATCTACTATGAAACTTTAGTAATTGTCAAGGTTGACATCAAATTTTCATTATAGAGCACTAATAGCAAAAGCTTTTGTTCAACTTAAAGTACGAGGAAACAATTTATTCAAATACTATAAATAGTAATTAAGAGGACTAGTATAGAACATAACTCGTTAGTTATAGGCACATAGGCCATATGGTCATAATCATTGATTAAGTCTTAAAATAGTATATATGAGCATGGAATTCTACAAGCTATCAAATGCACATGAATCTTGATAAAACACATTTAAAACCCTTACTTTTAGTACAAAAAAGAGTTAGCTTAAAAACCAAATTCAAAGGAGGACTATCAAAGACATCAAACATTGGTTATAGGCTTCTATCCCATAGATTGTCATTATTTTTCAAGAGAACACAACCTTCAAGGTAATCAATATTAGTTGAGGATACACATCCCTTGGGGTAATCATTATCTATTGAGGGCACATAGCCTTCAGGGGTAGACTAACTAAACAGTTGTGAGTTGCAAGCTCACACAAAATCATCCATCCTATATTAGTCCTCCTTGAATCTAAGGAAACTTTCGTGCATGGGTTTTCTTTTTTCAATGTCAACACTATCAGAATACAAGTTTTGATATTTCATTTAAGACATTACTTAGTCTGTGTATCCACAAATATTCACTGAATCAATAGGACTAGACTGTAGTCTTTTTAAAACCAAACTTTAAAAAGAATAATTAGCTTCTTACATTAACATAAGAGTGCAAGTAAGATAGAATTAACAATAAGAAACATGTGAATGAAATACTTAATTTAAAGAACTTAGGAACACTATTGCTCATGCAACATCACCTTTCATTTAGTAAAAAGAAAATAAACTATTTTCCTTTTAAAATCATTTTGGTTAAATTGAACCGAGTTCACAATTGAAATGAAACTATACGTGAAATAATGCCAACATAAAGCCCTTAAAGCAGCATGCAAATGTAATATACAATATATACAATTGATTTATATAATATTGTTGGGAATGCGACTGCTTACCATGTGTAAAGAATAATCCTAGCCATTCCTAACTTCTCTCCATACCCTTAGTAAAGTGCGCTAATAGTAGATCCCTTATAAGTTAAAAAGCAAAGCAAATTTTAATTTGCATGCTAATACCATGGTCATGAATTTAACTAAACTTCTCTATCAACCACACAAATAGTTATTAGGTTGACTATTCCAATATGGTACTTTAAAGATTCCATTTGTTGTGCTTAAAATTTAGAGAGCTTTAATACAAGGATATCCTTATTACCAAAAGTTCATTTCCTTTTCATAACTTAGTCCTCCATATGAAATACCATCACCATGATAATCAAGAAGACTTAAATCTATGATTTTCCCAATTTATTCATAGCAATGATAAGTGATCCACATACACACATACATATCACTTAACACATACCATGGTTAATAAATAAATAAAATGAACATTAACTTATTATTTAGCTTCCTTTCACATTTCCTTTTTCTTTCTATGCTATAATTATGCCATAGTATTTTTTCACAAACGAACTATTACTATCCTCAAATGTACTTAACTCTATATATATAAATATTTGTATAAAAATTTAACCTTCATTAACCTTAGTATCTCAACATAAATTTAAGAGTCTCCTCTCTTCTTCTGTTCAAGCACTACTAAGCATTAGGTCTTAAACTAAAAAGATCTCTACCACTTAAACTTAGTTCTTCAACCAAACAATATTTTACAAGTTTATATATATATATATATATATATATGTATGTATGTATGTATAATATATATATACAATCATAAACTTATTCCAAAGAAATTCATCCTACGAATTAACACCTCTTTTCAATCAATCTTTAGTTTATCACAACTTAATCAAATCCCAAACACAATCTACATCACAAATGACAAATTTTCCTACTAGATATCCTTTATAGTCATTTCCATTCCTCTAAAACGTTGAAAGATGGGGACACAAGATAGATTTTGGATATTGCCCCTCATAGAACCCTAGCACGCATGAAAGATGCATCTCATAAATTGGGGCCCTAATTCTTGGTGTTAACACTAAAAAATTAGGGGAAAAACCGAAAATAACATAGATAATCAATGGCACAAATCAATTTCATCAATCTCTCACCTATTCATGCTCAAATTGCCCCATTTATCACGTCCTAGCATCCACTATGCGAGAAGAGGACATGTGCAATGGTGTTTGAGTAACTTCTAGCCAGAACACATCGATGACGATAGGGAACAACTGGTGAAGAAGATTGCTAGTGAGATTCATGGAGGAAAAGTGGCAAGCTCTTGTATACTGTGGGAAGAAGTTTGTTTATGATAGGGAAAGGAAGAAAGTCGCGATAAAGAAGAAAATATTATGATGGGTAGTTTTGTTATTTTCCTCTTAAAGATGCCACGTGTTAGCCGGAAAAAAATGATGGGGGACAGTGACCTGAGGTTCAAACCTGACACCTCTTGGAGTGGAAGACTGTGACTTAATCACTAAGACAACCATAATTTTAGTATAAATCTCCACTTATTTAATCTTGTACCTTGCCTAAGTCTTTTGAAAAGTTTCCCTTTAATCAATTTTGAATTCTTCATTTCACTCCTCTAGCATTCCTACTCTTTTTTCTAACTAGAAGGGTTATAAATTGGTTTATTGATTCAAACTAAAATTATTGGGTCGATAATTTCCCAAGTGTTACCGGTGTTAGCCTTATGCTCTCTAGGCTTTCTTTAACTTCAAAACAAGTGAACTTTCTTGTCGAAGTTAAAAGAGAAAAGAAAAGAGTGAATTGGTATTTTGGTATTTCAAATATGTATTTGTCTGATGTTGGTCGTTTAAATTTGCAGTGTCTCATTCTATGGATCTGGATCTTATACCGTGAACAAATCTAATGGTCTATTAAATAATTGTAAAAATCTGGCGATTTGCATTTAAAATTAAGTTATTGATTTTGATAACTTTTCTAAATCAAAATTAATAACTTCTTAAAATTTTAATTTTACTGCTATAAACATTTTAAAAACTTAATGCAGCGAATGTGGATCACAACTGCGGTTCAAATCCTCAAATGGAAAGGATATTTTATTTTCCTCGTTTTATTCTCTTAAAGGTAGTTTCTTTTTCAAAGTGATTTTTACGTCAAGTACTTCAATATGCAATTCAATAAGAAAAGAGTGAATCAAATATCAAACCTTTTGCTGTTTTTTTTCCCTTTAATGCAAGATGATGCATTTTTACCTTCCAAAATAGTTTCGTTTTGTACACTGAACTTAGTAAATATAACTGATATTACAAGCTATAGTAAGTAGAAACTTGAAAATGAAGAACAATGTGAAGTGTAATTTACTTGGTAAAAGGTGACAAACTGCATCTTCCATTAATCATTTCGTATATTTATAACGCCAGCATCTTTTTCGTTCAATCAGAGATCCGTCTGGAGTTACCTATTGCCAATCTATATGTGTGTGTGTATATATATATATATATATATATATATATATACATAAACAAGTCTTATTCTTTTGGAGCAGCAAATAAGAACAATTCTTGTTAGGACTAAGGATTATACTTTGCTGAAAATCATATATAACGCGAACTTAACATATATTTTACGTCAAATAAATTATTAAATAAGAAGATAGAATCTTTCAAAAGAGTAAGTTAGACTACAATAGTTGATGGAACTTAAATATATACATGACAGGATGCAAATTATCAGAGGAGAGAAAAATTAATTTAAAGGTATTTGATATCGAATTAATCTAAAACAATTATGAAAAATAAAATTATTTTATAGCTCAACAGTGTACAATTAATTCTTTCCAAATTTGTTTTACATAATCATGTTACAAAAACTTGAAAAATTTTACACAAGAGAGTTGTAGTTGATTGTCTCCTACAATAATCTGAACCAAGTAATTAATAGATGGAACAAATGAAATGTAAGCAAAAAAATATTTAGTAATACAGGGTTAGTACTGTTCTGCCTTTCTTTTTGCAGGTCGTTTTAGGGCTGCACTCTTCTATATAGTATCAACTTAAAAGGATATGCTATTTGTAAGATTGTCTCTTATATCAACTAACTTAATATTCATATAAATCAAGTAGCTTTTTTTTTTTAAATATTCTTTTATATCAGATGTAAAAATATCTCAATAAATTAGCCCCTAAATCATAAAAATATATGGTTCAGATTTTAGAAATTTTATTTACTACTTGTTAATTAGTATAAAAAAAAGAGTAAATATACGTATATGTTCTAAGACTTAATTAAAGAGTGATCAGTAAAAAATGTAAATGATTAAATTGTACATTTCTCAAACTGAATAATTAATAATGTAGCTTTTAAGGAAAAAAAAGGTAATTTCTTTTGTTTTTTTAGTTTGAAGTGAACACGTTTTCATTTCAATTTATATAAAATATGAGATGATTTCAACAAAGTGGGGTCAGTATTCAATGGTGTGGGACCCTCACATGAGACAAGAAATCTTAGCTCTGGGCTATCTGTTATTGTCTAGATGCTAGTAACGGCTTTAGCTCTTCTTCGCCAACCTCATCACATTTCTCATTTCTTCTTTTGCATCTCTGATACATAAGCTTCACTGTCTCATACATAACTCTTTCTCTATCTAAAAGTTTCCTCCTGCTCGCTTCCTTGTTTCGATATATAATCAGCTATATATATATATATATCTATATATCCATGTCTGAGCAAGATCAATGACAGAGGGAAAACCGATCCAGTTCTGATAACTCTGGGAAAAGCAAGGAGAAATCAGCCATGAATCCTCCCAAAGCAAGCTCTTCTAAGAATCTGCAGAAAGAAGAACGAATTAGTGCATGAGGGAAGAAGAGTAGTAGTGATGGAAAAGAAGGTGGTGAATCTGAAGATTACGAAGCACAAATATGGACTGAGAGAGAAAGGTGGAAGAAGATGAGGAACATGTTCAGTAGCCTCCATGCTATGCTCCCTAGCCTTCCTTTTAAGGTAAATTAATTAATTTAAGATCTTTTTCTGTTCTACATCAATCCTTTGCATGTCTTGAATGAATAGCTATGTACATCTTCTTATGGTTAAACATTTTTTTTTCCTTTTTCTTGGTATTAAGTTTGGTTATTGATTTCCTTGGGTTTTTCTAGGGAGATATACTATCTCTTCATATAACAATTAACTTAAAATTTTAGATTCCTTTTTTTGGGAACTTTTTATCTCTCTCTCTCTCTATATATATAGACTTTATATATGAATTTTTCTTGTTCATTGTATGTCAGATACTCGGGTCTCAGTAAGCTTTCCGTAATGAAAACTCTCTAACTCTATCTATATATCTACTTCTTGTTTTCTTTTCTCCTTTTATTTATCCCCATATAGAGATCCGTAGAACTTGGTTGTAACATGGGCAAAGTTGAAAGTTAATGCCTATAAACCCGAAAAGTAGTTTCTTCCTTCCTCCTTTTCAGGCCTTCTTAAGGAGCGTACACGAAAATGTCTTCAATATCAGATGACACCTATATATATTTTCTCCTAGTAAGCTTGCTTTAATTTCTTTACTATTGTTTGGGCTTGATCTTACGACAAAAGTAATAAATAAAATTATTTTTATCAAACTTTAACACATGAATGCTTTATATTATTATTACTATATTATTGGTTCTTTTAAAAAAAAAGATCATCAAATATGTTATGTAATTTTGTTGGAAAGCTTGATAATAATCACTTAAGAATAATTGTACTTAAGCTTTTCCTACTGTAAATTAACATGTACAAGATTTTCCTCTAGCTCGGCACACAATTTGTCAAACCCCCAAAGCAATTTATCAGATTCTGGAAATCTATGTAAAAATTTATCGCAAAAATAAAATCCAGTATCTCAATCAAGTTTTGAACAATACTACAAGGTATAATTACTCCTAAAGTAAAGAAGGAAAACAATGTACCTTTT
The DNA here is from genome assembly GCA_037074485.1 of Delonix regia. Lineage (NCBI taxonomy): Eukaryota > Viridiplantae > Streptophyta > Magnoliopsida > Fabales > Fabaceae > Delonix > Delonix regia. The sequence goes on along the minus strand of CM073454.1, from coordinate 5,077,014 downwards.
CTAAGATCTTGCTATACATCTTGTTGTGTAGGCAGAGAAGTCAACCCTTGTTGATGAAGCAGTGAACTACATCAAAACCCTAGAGCAAACTTTGCAAGATTTGCAAAAACAAAAGCTAGAATGGCTCCAATCTGTATCCAATTACGGGTATGCCTTTGATAATTCAAGAGAGGCCTTCACAACTGATCAAGGATGTTCCACCAAGGCCACTACTTCGAATCCTTCAATTCCACAACACCCAGTAGGCTTTCAAACCTGGGTTTCTCCAAACTTAGTACTGAACATTTGTGGCGAAGAAGCTCAGTTCAGTGCGTGCCCTCCCAAGAGGCAATGCGTCTTCAGCACCATCTGTTATGTTCTTAAGAAGCAAAAAATTGAGGTTTTGTCTGCTCAGATTTCATCTGACAATCATCGATGCTTGTATATGATTCAAGCATATGTAAGTATATGCGCATTAATTTTCAAACACCCCCACTAATTTTGTTTCAGTAATTTTGGCTTTGGGTATTCAGTTTCATAATTTGGATATTAACGGGGCTTGAGCTTACTTACCTAAACGAAGATTAAGAGTTTTTTTTTTTTTTTTTTAATAATGAGTATACATTTGAGGTTGTGTTATCTCAATATACTTGATTAACAAAAGTTGACACCGATATAGATCGTGGATGTGCCAGGTAGGTAGTTACTAAGATATCTTCCTCATTACACACTGATACAAAGATGTTTATGTTTGTTTTTGCATTTTAACGACAGAATTATGAAATATATATAGTTTTCTGTAAGTATAAGTTTAAAGGATGAATCCATCTCAAAATATTTGTTTTAGGGGAGAAAATCCGTTAAACTCATAAGTCTCATTCTTTTGGAGAAGTTCTCCGATGTAAAGCCAGTAACATTATTAATCTTCAATCTTGTTATATGGAACTTAGCTAGTTATCTTCCAACATTGAATTTCTTGACGAAAAATTTTTCAATTTTTTGTTGAGAAAACAAAAAATTTACAAGGGTATTTAACTTATTTCTAATTTAGGCTTGCTCGGGTGACTCTTGCAGGCAGAAAAAGGATTCAGATCAATCTCAGGAGGCATTTTATAGGAAGGAAACATTCAAACGAGCAGCTGGAGAAATTTTGCTTTGGCTCTCTTAAATAAAATCAATTTATCTTCTATCTTATTCTCAAAGTCTTGAGTCCTTTATATATTACACATTCATTACTTGTAAAAAAGAATAATTAGTATGCTTAGGATACTTGTAATTACCTGGGTTCTTTTCATTTATTATTTCCTCATGTAAACACATCCTTAATTGCATACCATTTGTTGCTGGATTGATGTTTAGACTCAATGTCTGCTTCATTATTTGCACAACTAATGCACTTTCCTGCCTATATCCATATAGATAAAATTGGAATTTTTATTATATTTATATATATATATATATATATTTAGTTTATATAATTTATATATTTCTTCTTTTATTTAGATTCTTTCTTTTTATATAATTCATGTGGAAATTATGGACTTGCACATGGTGATTGGACGTGGAGAAACAAAAGTAATGAAGTGAAACAGAACTTGTTTTGGGCCAAGTTAACTAAGTTATTTACGATAACTCACTTTTACCAATGTAAGATATTAGTAAATGTCCAATGGCAGAGCCACCTACCGATATTATGTCCCCATATTTTTTGAATTTTGAATCTATTGAACTTACATATAGATTTTATTATTTCACATTTTAATTTGATGTCACTTAATTCATACATATATTATATATATAATTCTTACAAAATTATAATAATTATATTAATGATTATAATAATTACTATAATAATTATTTTTTCCCTCTTTTCCTTCTACTTCTTTTCTTTATCTTTTTTCTTTCTAATGTCTCCTCACATTTTTTCTTCTTTTATTCTTCACTTCCTCTCTTGTTCTTCCTATTATCTTTTTCTTTTTCGATTGGCTTTAAAAATTAGCATCTCTCCTCTCTTAAATTTGTGGCCTTGGGTGAGCTCAAAATTAGAGCTTTTGATATAAGCTTCTAAAGTGTGATTCCTACATCTTCAATGTTCAAATTTTATCTTCTTGAACTAATCTTTCTTAATTTAAAATTTAAAATTCATGTGGGTCAATTTCATCGTTAATAACATGTTACTAACTTATCATAGTATTGATTGTACTATAATTTTATTATTTTTCTTAATATAGAAGCAAAGAAATGAATTTGTAATTTCAATTTTTAGGCATTTTATTATAAAAATATATTTTAGGACTAAAGTTTTTAATATGATTTTACGTGAAAATTAACATATGCAACAATTTTTTTATCCACGTCATGAATTAGCGATAATAAAATAAAATAAAATTAATCTAAAAGATTTTCCATCAAATTTTTAAAAAATGAATTTAATTTTGTCCTATGACTATAATCACCCAAATATGGTAAAAAGAACATGTCAAATTACCTCCACCAGCCTAGAGTCTCGTCTCTGCCACTGTTCCCATCATAAGGAAGAATACTACTTCATGTATATATCTATTTTTACCAACTACACTAATAAAAGAGAAGTTTTTTTATTTGTTTAAAAGATACAATTAAACAAAAGCGTAAAAGAATCAATACATTATATTTAACCCATTTAAATGAATGATACTTAATTATTTTTAATAAAAAATTTAAGTAATTCTTTTAATTAGTTCAAATGAATTATACACACACACACACACACACACACATATATATATAGTTCAAAGTAACCACGTTTTCATTTTAACTAGCAAAAGAAAAGTATTAAATAAAAAAAAAGACAAAAAGAAAAAAAAAATAGAAGAAAAACAAGATCAATGGACATGAGGAGTCACATACTTTGTTCCCCCACAATTTCCACATGCTTTCATCTTTTTTCACATTACAATAATACTCTGCATTCTCTTTATATGCACCCTCTTCGCTATTTATCTTTACTCTTGTAGTGCAACATGGAACTCGAATCACCCACTACCATTAATCAAATTACAACATAACAATATTCTTAGAAATTCCTAAGTTCAAGAATAAACTTGAAGTCCATAAATCAACAGGATAAACATTAATCAAATCCATATGTGAAGTCTTCAAACCCAGAGGAAGAGATGAACAAAATAGGAAAAAAAACCTAACTAGTGGAAGAGACAAACCTAGAGTAGAAAATGGTCTTTGTTTGCTTCAAATGAGAGCTGCCTGGAGTCCTAAAATTGTCAACAATAAGAGCAATCCACTGTTTCACATAGAAGGGTTTGGACATTTTGCTTTAGTGACATAATGACTTGTGAAAAATGAAATAATCAAATGAGGAAGCCACACAAATAGAGCGAAAACCCCAAAGAGAACAAAAATTTTGCACTAAAAATGCTGCTGACCACCTACCTAATTACAATTGAATGACATTGTTGAAATAAATGAAAGAAAAAGGGTTGAAAGGGATATATAAATCACTTACTAGCGACCTATCACACCCCAACTCCCAGAGTGTGACCGGCACAGAAAACGAGACTAGCCTGCCCCTGTAAGCCTAACAAGTTGGTTCTTAACTAAATTACAATCATACATAACAAACATTCATAACTAAGCAGATTTACATTCAAATCAAATTTGTAGAAATTTCGGCAGAGTCTCCTCTATAACTGAGACTTCCCGAGGTTTCTACAAACATCTGCCTAAAACAATATTATACATAAAAGAGAACTCAGCTCTCAATTCAGTCAGAGACAACTACAACACAGGGGAATGGGGAATCTACCTGTGGTCATACATAACATTTACATTTATTTACATATATCAATTACAACAAAATCTCAACACAATGGAGAAACAAAATGCCAACAGGGCTCCTCTAGCCTTCTTGATCAGCAAACTGCTCAGGATGACTGCCTGAAATTCATTAAAACATAAACAGGTAGCATTTCTAGAAATGAATCAATTTATGATTTAAGCCTTTATACTTTAAACCATAACAAGCAATAATATGCACTTACACTTAATGAACAGTTTAAATGATTTTCACGGTCGAGGATCCACAACCTTCGGAGAATCCTTTCCACTAATTAACATCAAACTATCAAGGGAACTCAGCCCTTGAATACTTGTTAAAGTTAGGTAAAAACCTTCCTTTTTATTTAAAATACCGTTGGCTTAGGACCTAGATTCTAGGGAGGACTATCAGACATAAAGTATCAGTCATGAACTCGTGGCCTATGCAGTTTAATCATCTATCGAGAGCACACAACATCTCTGGGTAAATCACCCATACAGTCGAGGGTATGTATCCCTCAGATTATTCATATCGATCGAGAGCACACAGCATCTCAGGGTAAATCACCAACACGGTCGTGAGTCGCAAGCTCACGCTAAAGTCATCCGTCTTATCTTGCTCTCCCTAAATCTAAGGACTTGCCATTTATAAATTTTCCCTTTTTCAATATCAATTCTTTAGTAACACATTCCTTCTTTTATTCAAACCTCTCTTTTGCAAATTTTACATGAACATCACATATCAATCATAATTCATAGGTCATATGCAAGGCTAACAAGTCTAACCAGTTGCTGCCATAATTACAAGGGTAATTATAAAGTGGGGAAAGGTACCGCTTACCTGGTGGCTGACGTGTGTTACAATCACCTTATCTCAGTCTCTCTTGATTATAAATTCGATTTCACCCACAATCCCTATAATATAAGAATATACTTTCCTCAATTCCCATTACTAAATACATCAATTTAGGTTAATTATAATGCCTTAACAAAGCCATAAAACAACCAAAATCCTATCTCATTACTTTATTACATATTCTCTTTACTTCTTCATATTACTATTTCGAATTTGATATTCCATTCCATTATCATTACTCAAAACAAGCCTTAGACCAAATTCTTAATTTCATCCCCTCACTTTTTCCCAGAATTTTTGTCAATTTACATTCACTGCCTTAAAAACTTTCTAAAGTTTCACTTTAGTCCCCCATTTCATACTTTTCCTTCCATCCATGAAGAACACTAAGGTTTCATGACATACACTGTAAAAAAGTTCTTATAAGACCAATTTAAACCCATTCAGCTGCAGAATTTCACCATTTTCTGAAAACCCCAAAATTTCGAAACTTTTCAGTTTAGTCCCTGTCAGAATAACTCAAAAAAAACTTAGCTAAATTCATGCTTCCAAAGCTCAAATTCAATGGAAAGGGACCAAAAATGATTCTCCTAGCATCATTCGCATGAAAAAAAATGACTTAAAACTCACTAAAATCAAGAAAACGTCGCTGCACAACTATGCCACAAAACCCACCAGAAAAAGTGGTTGTTACCGGCCAACGGCAAGCAGTGGCCGCCCAAAAACCTTCGCCGGTGATAGAGGGAGGTGGCCGGAGGTTGAACGTGGTGGTGGGTGAAGCTAAAAGTAGAACTCCGAAGGGAGGAAGGAGCTACGTTTTTCTGCAGAAATTTGGAGGAGAAGCATGTAGAAGAAGGTTATAGTGAAGGGTATAATGGTAATTTTGCTGGGGGAGGTGACACGTGTCAGCACCACAAAAATACTGAGGGATGAAGGAGTTACATCTCAAACTCACACCCCTTTGGTTCCAGATAACTTGCCTTACCACTGAGCCAAGACTCACATCTAATAAGTATTACACATTACAAATACTTATTCCTTATTCTTGCTAATTTTTTGAAAAAAATTTGCATGAACTTAGTAAACTTAGCAAGTGTTACACGACCATCTACCTGACGACAATTGCATGACCACCTACATTACAGCCTGGTCTTCTTTATTCATAACCATCAATAAATGCATATTTTTTGGCAGTTTTCAAAAATTACTAGAAAATGGGCACCAACAAAACGCATTTCCTGATAGTGAGGTGAGAGATTTGCAAAGCTTGAAAGGATAGGAAGTGATTGTTATGTGTAATTTTTCTGAGTATATTATTAAGAAACGTTGTATATGTTAGAACAAGGCAACTAACACCCAAGAGGGAGTGTATTAGGTGTTTACAATAATTTTGTTTCTTTTTAAAATTGTTTTGTAAAAGACTTATTACAAAAGATACTTGGAAGTGCATGAAGCAAAACAACAATTATATCAATTAAGGGAGATTTAATATAGATGCTTGGATCTCTTTCCCAACAATAGAGCATTCAACAATATGTTGTTTACTTAATTCAAAATCTTGTTCCCATATAAGTAAGATAACAAATTGATATATATAGCTGCAAATTGAGACGCTCATAACTCCTTTATTTTAAATCAATTTTAAACATCTGATATAGACTAGAAAGTTGTGTGAGTCTAGTTTCATATGAAAATAATCTCATCACAAAATTCTTATCGGTTAGTGAGATATTTTTGAAATTGTGGCTAGAGGTAAAAAAAAAAGCGTGATATCCATACCTACAACTTTGACAATCATAACTTCTTAATTTCTACTCCATTTTAAGCATGTGATATATGAATAGAAAGATGTTTAAGTCTATTTTCAGATGCAATAGGTTTAATTTTGAAATTCCCTTTGATTTGTGAGTTATGAGAAAAATAGTGATGCAAGGTCAAAAAATGACTCTATTAAAATCTATATCTCTTATCTTTTTGACTCAAACTTATATTTTGAGGACCAAAGTGTTTTTGGCCAATAAAAATAAGTCCAAGTGAATTTAACAAAATAATAATGAGCCTATGATAGTTAGTCTAACTTACAAGCTAAACACTTGGTCAAATTCTTATATCCCACTATGCATATTTTAATAACAACTAGTAGAATATAAATATTTTTACCATTCATATGAGATTCCTATATATATATATATATATATATATATATATATATCCAATTTTGATTGTCTATAACATTAGAGCCTATTGGATATAATATGAACAAGTATATCTCATATAAGGGATGATTCAAGTATAAAGTATTACATGTTAATCATTAATCAATTAAGCACATGTTAGATACTATATGTCTAACTCATTTGTTATATATTTGTCACATATTTGTCATCATCAAAACTTATAACATTAAACCTCAGGGTTAACAATCTCCCTTTTTTTTATGAAGACAAATCACCAAAGAAAAATATGTTTAATAATAATGTGTGCAATGTAATTAGCACAAGTACCTATTTTTCTTCTCTCCTTCTCCCTTATTTGACATAAAAAAAATGGTTTAAAGAAAAAAAAATATATAAAAGTTTAAGTACATATTCTTTTACTATTCATGTAAATCATATCATGATGTTAATTTGTATAAGGTAAGTCTCATCAAAATTTATCGTTCTTTCATTGCCACAAAGATTTTGATTATTGCAAGTTATGATTGAAAAATATATTATCAACTGTATATTGCCATTTGAATGATAGCCATAGAAATAAATATTGCCATTTGAAAACAATGCTTCTTTTCCACAATATCATTTTCAATAAAGTTTTCATGCTTTCAAGCTTTGTTGAATACGATTTCAAAACTTTGAATTCTTAAAACTTTCAAACTCAATTAAAATCTTTGGAGGTTTAATTTATTCAAAAAAAAAAAGTTACAAAGCTTTCTTTCACAGTTTTGTAAATTTCCCTTAAGAACGAGTAAGCTTTCAATAAATATTAAGAATAGTTCAACCATAAGAAAGTTATATTCACTTATAACCAGCCTATGCAATCAATGACAAGTCATACATACACATTCAATTAATATAATTAAGTCATTGACATGCATACATTTCATGATATAGTCAATCATAATTGCCAACATAATCAATCAATCTAGAGTGTATTCTCAAAATTAATATGAGAAATTATAGAGTTATAGAGATACACATCAATTATGGCAATGTTTAGATGCAACTTGATTTGTTACATCCTCTTGGAATTTAGCCATCATTTGTCCACTCTTTAATGATATATTGGCTTGCATATCAAGCTTACTGCTTAAGTAAAAACTTGAAGATGATTCAACCATTAGCACAATTTAAACCATTTAACATTTTCAAAATATTAACCTTTGGAAAATATGAGATTTATTTTTAAGATGATAAAATAAGCAAGTTATTGATATGTCAATTTATCCAATAAAAATAGATCATTTAAAAAAATTTAAGTAAAACTAAGGAGGCATAAGAAATAAGAATTTTGAAAAGCCAAAATTTTGTTTCATGATATCCAAAGAGTGTCAAACTTGTGTTTCCATCATTTTCTCTAAATCTTTCCATTTTATTCAAGTGGAGCTTATTGCTAGCTATCTTTAGATTTTCTTGTGTTACCATGCTTATCAATATATCAAATATAATGCATTTGGAATCATATGATTCATCTTTAATTTCTTTTGGGTGAGTATGTTCTATGACATTCATATTCGCTCATGATAACAACTTATGTTACTTCATAATACTTAAGCCAACTTTATAATTCTCTAAAACAAGATTTAAACCAAGTTCACTTTTCTAAGATTATTCATTAGCCAAGTTTTTGCTTTTAAGAAGGATTTCACAAAACATTTCATAAATCAATTTTCAAGATGAAAACAATTTTTGACTTGTGAAAATTCATTCAATGAGTCTTGGAAATTGCATATGAAGAGTATAAACCTATTATAAAATTTTGCATGATCATGCTCAAAAGATGTATAAGACAATGGGATAGGATGTGAAACAAATATATTTCAATTAAGCACAAAAGAATCCCACTTGATCACATGTGTTTAAGTATGGAAGATCACTTGTAGACAATTTATATACATTTCAAAAACATGTACCCTTCTAGCAAATGCAATATTATATAATTAATATTTAAATATGGATTTCTAGAGAGGCACATCAAGGACATGTAAATACACTAAATTATAATTTGTTACCCATCTATGATATTTTAAACAATGCTTCTAAAGTGGGTAAAATATAGATATCACCATAATTGTAGTCTTTCATGTCCTTGTATTCAACTATTTGGCATTGGTGTGAAGTTACGTGTGCTTTTGACTTTGAAATTTGACACCAATATCCATGCTCGAAGCATTTTGAAAAGCTTGCTTTGTCAAGGATAGTTACTTCTTTTCCTATTTTACAAAGCAAATCACATCCTTTTCATGGTACCCAATCCATATTAGGTTCAAATGGTTAATGTATAGTCATATTTGAAAATTTGCAAGCTTTATAAAAAAATAGGATATAAGTGTGAACTTCAAAATCATATTAAAATCAAGTAATGATTCAAGAAATTGATCTTTTTAATTTATTTTGATAAGGAGTGCAACAATAATATGAGAAGATATAGATTATCCATTCTCAATAGAAGATAAGAAATATATTATGCATAAGTGAAATGAAAGAAATGACCATGAATTGTTGAAACTTGTGCTTCTCACTTAGGATTGCCTTAATCATCATATCATTGATTCATCCTCAAGATTCTTCAATTGTCCTTCATTAATATTGCATGCTTGAGGTGGAGGTCACTCTTATCCCAAAAAAATAATATAACTCTTTTACTTTGGCACTCAACCAATTTGGATCCAAGAGCAGTTAGACTAAAAAAGTTTCAATGTTCATACGTTTTAAAGAATTATATAAGAAAAAATAAGAATATTAAGCATATTGAATTAAACACATAATTATTCATATATCCATTTTACACTATCCCCTTTATCAATATATAAGCATAGTAAATAGCATGAGGAATTGATACCAAGTATTGCATATCTCATATAATTTACTTATTCAAATTCACAATCTAAGGGTATGAATCATGATCAAGTTATATATCAATGACAATATATTCACATGAATTAAATTAATGCAATGCTTATACCTAAGGCTATAAGCATCATATTTGAATGGATGTCAAATAAGAAAATTTCTCACTTGATACCTTGGTCATGATGTTTGAAGGATGCCATTTTATTACCCATTGCTTCTCCTTATGACTTTTGAACTTTGTAATTCTATCTTTTGGAACTTGAGAAACTCTCTTTGATAGTTTCTTCTTCTCTAGACCAATTCGTCCATCATTTTGAGAAATTTTCTACATATTTAAAGCACTAAAAGGACATTTTGGTACCCATCTGAACTTGGGTCCTTGTATGTCGGCACAATGTTTTTCAAAACCTTTAGAAACCCAAATATATTTCTTTCTCATATAAGAACTTCTTCTAATGGGGGCATAGGTGAGAAATATGTCCTTTATGACCACAATAATTGTAAATAATATACACATAGGCCTTTTGAGAAACAATTTTAGAAAACTTTTGTCATTTGTCGGGATAACAACCTAAATTATGAGTTTTGAAATTCTTTTTGAAGTCTTTTTCTCTTAAAGACTTGTAAAGAGTACAAATTGAATTTTCAATAAGTAAATCACTTTCAATTTTTGAATCATAACAACTTTAGCATTCAAAATTCAAAGATATTTTCCTATGCAATTTATCAAATGTATGTGACAACTTTTCATAAGAAGAGATATTATCAAGTTTAGAGTTGTCAAATATCTCTAAGTCTTTATGAGCTAGAGATTGAGGATTTTTCAATTCTCGCTTGTTAAGCTCATTTTGGAAATCTTCCTCTTTTTCATTGTTGATGAAGTATCATTGAGAAATTTAATCTTCTCCTTGCACAATCTCTTGAAAGCTATTAACATTCACAACTTTAACAACATGATTATAATGATACAAAGTATAAAGAGTATCCCATATATCTTTAGCATTAGAGCAATGTTTTATTCTAACATAACCATATTCATTTAAAGCACCATATAATATATGAATTGCTCAAATATTAAAAAAACCTAAGATCTTATCATCCTCATTCCACTCTTTCCTTGGTTTGGGAATACAACTATCTTCTACTACTTCCTATAAGTTTACATTAAGAGATTGAATATAAAATTTCATTCTAGCTTTTCAAAAATCGAAACAAATACCATTAAGGAAAATGGGGTTTATCAATATCGAATCCTTTTAACATTGTAAAACATCTAATGGTTACCATAAAAACTCTTGAGACAGTAAGTCCTTTAAACAAAAACCTTAGCTCTGATCCCACTTGTTAGGATAAGGCAACACCAAAGAGGGGGTGAATTGGGTGTTTACAATAATTTCATATCTTCTTGAAATTGTTTTGTAAAATACTTGTTATGAAAGATACTTGGAAGTGTATGAAGCAAAATAAAAATTATATCAATCAGGGGAGATTTAATGTATATTCTAAGAGTATGAAGATAACAAATCAATTTCCCAATAACAGAGCATTCAAAAATATGTTATTTACTTAATTCAAAATCTTGTTCCCATGTAAGTTAGAACAATCATACAATTACTTTAACAATTGGATTACTTGAAGTAAATATAAAAGAATATGTCCAGCAAGAGATCACAATTCTTCGAGTGAGATATCAACAACAAAATTAAAGCATAAATATGACAATTCAAAATATAAAGAATATAAGGGTAGATAAAGCAAACTCCAAGCTTTATCCTAGTTCAACTCTAATCCAAGCCTATATATAGTCTCCAAGCAATGTCTTGAGATTTTCCACTAATTCCACAAGTTTAATCAGGCACTTATGAGCCTCTACAATATCCAATTCAACCTAAAGTTGTTTCTTACTCGAGAACCAAATACCACCTTTCTTCCTAAAGGAAAATCACTCTAAAAGATTTTACACTCTTATTTTCTCTCCCAAAGGACCCTTGTCTTACAAAGATTACAGAAGAATGATGTTGCTTAAGAGACTCTTTCAATGAGTAAATATACAAAATGAAGCTCTAAGAACTTAAATGATAGAGATATTTGTTTCTCTCTCAAAGATAATAAAACAAGTTAAAGATCACATTCTAACATTTTGTTTCTTATGATTTCTAAGCTCATAAGAAATATATTTATAGCCCAAAAAAGCATGAGAACTCTTTGGAGCCAAAGAGAAATTCAAATTTGTACAACTTGATTGTTAAAAGTAAGTAGCTCCATTTGTTAACTTCATGGCCATTTACTATTCCATAGCCGTAATTTTATATACTCATAGCTCCTCCATTCCAATTTCATTTTCAACAAATTATATATTACCAAAAAGCTTTATAAGTCCATTTTCTATCTTGATAAGTTTTATTGCAAAATTCTATCTGGTTATTGAGATATTATCGAAAGAGTGACAAAAGGTCAGATAAAAAATTGATATACATAGCTACAATTCGAGATATTCATAACTCCTTTATTTTAAATCAATTTTAAGCGTTGGTATAAAGTAGAAAGCTGTTTGAGTCTATTTTCAAATGAAATAAACCTAATTTGAAAATTCATATCGGTTGGTGAGATATTGTTGAAATTGTGACTAGAGGTTAGGAAAAAGTGTGATATCCATACCTACAACTTTGACATTCATAATTATTTAATTTTAGCTCCATTTTAAGCATGTGATGTATGAATAGAAAGATATTTAAGTCTATTTTTAGATACAATAGGTTTAATTTTGAAATTCCCTCTTATTTGTGAGGTTTGATAAAAATAGTGATCCAAGGTCCAAAAATGACAACATTAAAATCTATATCTCTATTATCTTTTTGGCTCAAACTTATATTTTGAGGACTAAAATGTATTAGGCCAATAAAAATATGGCCAAATGAATTTAACAAAATAATAATATGCATATGAGAAAAACAATTAGTAGAATTTGAACATTTTTACGATGCATATGTGATTCCAACAAATATATATATATATATATATTCAATTTTGATTGTCTATAACATTAGAGCCTATTGGATATAATATGAACAAGTATATCTTATATAAGGAATGATTCAATTATAAGGTATTACATGTTAATGATTAATTAGTTAAGCATATGTTGATACTATATGTCTAACTCATTTGTAATATATTTGTTATTATCAAAACTTATAACATTGAACCTTAGGGTTAATAGTATATTGTAAATTGTAATGCATAAGATGTTTACATAATCCTAGAGGTAGCTCCCTAATTACCACAGGTAGATCCCTCGCCTTGTATTAGTTCTATTAAGTTTCAATTTGAGAGCAGTGCTTTATTGCTTATATCATTTGTGCTGACAAATATTTGCTAGAATTTTGGTAGGTCCAACTTTAAGGGAGATTGCCAAAATTTCTACCGATTCTAGCGTGGCCTACATATATGTATATTTAGTAAATTCACTAGATGGATTATTCCATCAACTTTATATTAGGTGGTTTATGTAAGTTCTTAAGATTGGTTAGGCTTGCGAGAATGAGAATTTTCTCGTATTTTGCATCAATCAGGTCCTAGAATTTGGGGTTTGACATGCGAGGTACTTAATATCTAAGATATCTTGCTTGTCACACTGATAAATAAATAAGATGCCTGTATTTATTTATGTATTTTAATCATAGACTGATGAAATATCGTTGTTAATAGGCTTTTCACTCTTTTGTATGAAATTTAGGAAGCAATCTCTCTCTACATTGAATTTGTTGACCCAAACATTTTCAATTTTTCATTAGAAACTAAATAATTACAAGGATATTTAAGTTTTTTTTTTTTTTTTAATTTAGGCTTGCTTGGGTGACTTTTACAGGCAAATAAGGATTTAGATTAGTTTCTAGTGGCATTTTCAGTGGAGGAAACATTTAAGCGAGTAGCTTAAGGAATTTTGCTATGTCTTTATTAAATAAAATATCAACTTATTTATTCTCTCTTTTATTGTCAAAGTCTTGAATCCTTCATTACACATTCCCATATTCTATTACTTGTAACATAGAAAACTTAGTTAGCTTGGATACTTAATTACTAAGGTTCCTTTCATTTATTATTTCCTCATTTGAAAACTTCCTTAATTACAGGCAATTTCTTACTGGATTGTGTTAGCCAAGGTGTGTGACAGCAATTGTCCCATAGCGAAGGCCTAGGTATAGGGCCAAGTCACAGTTGAAACATGGCGTTTATGTTAGGTCGTTGTTAAGAAAATAGATTTGCGCCTTGACTAACAGCTATATTTTTGGGTTTAGTGATAAGTGCTTGATCCTACAAATTGATGTTTAGACTCAATGTCTGCTTCATTATTTGTACAACTAATCTACTTGCTTGTCTATATCTATATGAATAGTCTAATGGAAATTTTGAACTTGCCCGTGTTGTTCATTTGGCGTTGACAACCAAAAGTAATGAAGTGGAAGGGAACTTGTTTTAGGCTAAGTTTACTAAATTATTTATAATAACTAATTTTTTCTATTGTAAAATATTAGTAAATAATTTGAACGGATAGCACTTTATCCAGTGGTGGAGTCACCTAGAAATCTTATGCCCCACATTTTTAAAAATTTTGAAATTATTGGACTAGCATATGTATTGTGTAATTTTGTTTTTATTATTTGGCATCTTAGTTTGATCTCAATCAATTCATACACGTATTATATATATAATTCCTACCAAAAAACTTATAATAATGAACTTTCTCTTTTCCTTTTCCTAACTTCTTTTCTTTCTCTCTTTTTTTCCCCCCATTATTTTTTCTTTACATTTCTTCTTTTCTTTCTTACTTTCTTCTGTTGTTCCTGCCATTTTTTTTTTTTCTATTCTTATTGGCTTTCAAAATTGCAACTTCTTTCCTGTCCTAAATTTGTGGCCAAGGGTGAACTCAAAATTGGAGCTTTCGATATGAACTTTTAAAATGTGATACTTACGTCTTCAACTTTTTATTATTATCCTCTTAATGTAATCTTTCTTAATTTGAAATTTAGAAACTCATTTGGGTCAACTTAGTTGTTAATACCAAGTTCTTAATTGATTGCAATATTGATTATACTACAATTTTATTATTTATCATTTAGAAGTAAATTTATAATTTCAATTTCTAGCATTTTATTTAATAATATATTTAGAATAAAATTTTTTTAATATGATGTGGACAATTTTTTTTAAGAGAAAATTTATATAAGTGCAACAATATTTATTCATTTTATGAATAAATCTTTAGCAATAAGAAACTAAAGTTAATTTAAAAGATTGGCCATCAAATCTAAAAGAAAAAAAGAAGTAAAATTTTGACGAAGATAAGAAAGAAAGGGCCGTGTCAACTTCGCCCCTACTAGCCTAGGATCTTGACTCTGCCACTAACTCTTAACAATTTAAGAAAAGATGGTACTTCTTGTATACATCTATTTTTATCCAACTAAACTAATATTATTAAATTTTTTTTCTTTATAAAAATGTTTTCATTTTAATTTGTTAAAGAGAATTTTTTATTTGTTTAACAAATTCAAGTAAAGAAAAGCGTAAAAGAATCAACACATTATATTTAACCCATTTAAATGAATGATATGTAATTATTATTATTTACAAACTTAAATATATTTTTTCAATTAGTTCAAATGAATTCAATATATATATATATATATATATATATATGTATAGTTCAAAGTAACAAGGTTTTCATTTTAACTTGCAAAAGACAAGTTTTAATTTATAAAATAAAAAAATGAAGGAAAAAAAAAACTGAAAAAAAAAAATCAATGGGTATGAGGTGGTTTAGTGAAGTGAGATCACTTTCTCCTCGGAGTGGGACCTCTAATAAACGAAGAAATCATTGTTCCGGGCTATCATCTTACGTTTGTATGCCTAGTAACGGCTTTGGCTCTTCTTCGCCAACCTCATCACATTTCTCATTTCTTCTTTTGCATCTCTGATACATAAGCTTCACTCTCTCATACATGACTTTCTCATTGGAGTGGGACCCTCACATAAACGAAGAAATCATTGTGCCAGGCTATCATCTTACGTTTGTATGCCTAGTAACGGCTTTTGCCTTGAGATTATATATTGGACTCTTCTCCGCCAACCTCATACTTCTTCTCTCTGTTCTGTATTTGGTCATTTCTTCAATATAATACAAACGTTTCCTCCGTCTCCCTCCCCTTCTATTCATATACTGTACAGCCATGTCTGACTCGGAACAAGAACAACAGAGGAAAAACCCATCTACTTCAGATAATTCTGCTGGTAAAAGCAAAGAAAAAAGCAGTACTGATGGAAAAGACAGTAAGTCTGATTATCACCAGAAACACTTATCCAATGAGAGAGAGAGGAGGAAAAAGATAAGGACCTTGTTCGGTAGCCTTCATGCTTTGCTCCCTCATCTTCCTTCTGAGGTAATTTACTTCGGTCTTTTCCTTGCAAGTCAATAATTACTCTTTGAAACTAGGAGCTCTTTTTGAAGACAATACAAAAAAACCCAAATATTACTCATTAAATAAAGAAAACACTTTATGAGATCTTCCTATGTTGTTGTTGTGCAGCCAGACAAGTCTGCCATTGTTGATGAAGCAGTGAGCTACATCAAAACCCTTGAGCATACTCTGCAAGTCTTAGAAAAACGAAAGATTGAAAGGCTCCAATCTGTCTCCATATGTGAGGCCTTCGGAACTGACCAAGCATCTTCCTCCCAAGCCACTTCTAATCCTTCAATTCCTCACATCCCAGTACCAGTAGGCTTTGAAGCCTGGGTTTCTCCGAATGTAGTGCTGAACATTTGTGGCGATCAGGCTCAGTTCAATGTGTGCTCTCCCAAGAAGCAATGCATCTTCAGCACCATCTGTTATGCTCTTGAAAAGCACAAGATTGAAGTTTTGACTGCCCACATTTCCTCTGACGATAATCGAAGCTTGTATATGATTCAAGCACATGTAAGTATGCATTATTCTCTCCAAACAAGCCTACTTATTCCTTTTTAGTCATTCATTGGGTTTGAGTATTCAATTTCTAGTTAATTCCATACGTCATTACACACACACACACACACACACACACACACACACACACATATATATATATATCAATATCCTTTTATTTTGCATTTAAGTTGAAAAATGATGAAATGCTAATCATCATATATGGAAATTAGCATTTACAATATTCTTCTTATTGATTTTTCTACAAAAATATTTTTACTTTTTCATTGAAGAATATATAAATATTGTGTATTTAAGTCATTTCTTGTTTTGGACTGTTTGGGTGAAACTTGCAGGCAAACAGAGATCGGAATCAATTTTCAGAGGCATTTTCCGCGGAGGAATCATTCAAGCAAGCAGCTGAAGAAATTTTGCTATGCCTCTCCTAAATAAAATCAACATATCTTCCCTCTCGATGTGCAACTGAAATTTCTTCATGTCTAACCCCGAACTCCGGCCTATGTTGGTGATGGCTCTCAAAGTGATGCATATATATATATAGATATATATATATATATATATATATATATATAGATATATATATATATATATATATGTACATATCTATATCTATATATATATATATAGGATAGCTTTTGGTCTTGGTTGAATGTTCATTTTTTTTTTTGTTTTTGTTTTGTTGATATGGAAACTTCAGTTGTGGCCCCATGGCAGAATTACAGTTACTAAATGCTTTATTATGTGTTTTTTATATTAATGCAAAAGTTTTTTGAGTTGAAATTAAATGTGTGCTCATTTGAAACCAATTCTACTACGAGAATATCATTTAAATCTTATTAATGAATTGATCATATAATATTTGCAAAAAAATTTATAATTTTTATAATTTAATAAAATTTATTACATAGAAAACATATTTTAATTAATGAAATTTAATTAGATTTCAAAGTGAACAAAATTATATGAACAATTTTTTAATTTTTTGCTGTCAAAATTATTAGTAAAAATATAATTGGTAAAAAAATTTATAATTAACATTACATTGTTACACTTTCGAAAAAAAAATTTATCTATATATTATATTTTTATAAAAACATCTGATCATTATCAAACATTTAAAAAGTTTTATCAAGTTTTTGCTTATTTAATTTTACCATAATACCCTTTATTAATGGTCAATATCTATTTACAACTCAAACTCCAAATCCTGCCTTTACCTTCCCACCCCGTATATTTCCATCCGCTGTATACATGTGAAAACTAAAGTGAATATATTCATTTTTTTTAATATATTGGTTCTCAAAATATGTTTGTTTTATCTATTTAATTTTTAAAATATGATTACTATCAATTCAGTTTAAATATTATAAATATAAGTCGGTTGAGCCTAATTTCAGTCTTATTCACTTACATGTTGAAAAGTTATCGTTTACGTAGATCAATATCTTTCTAACGTATGAAGTTAGTAGTTAACACATGAATGGTTAGCAATTTATATAAATAATTGCCAATTAAAGGGCGCTTTGCCAAGATGCAAATGCGTTGCTATTGTTATTATCCGTACTATATAAATTGCTATTGTTTATATATATATATATATATATATATATATATATATCACATATTTGGTTCTTCTTTTGGGGTAGCAAATAAGAACAAATTTTGTTACGACTAATGATTATACATTGCTGAAAATCGTATATAACGCAAACTAAGTGGTACGTTATTATTATTATTTCTTTTCTTCTTAGTTCAAAATGAAAACATTTACAAACGGAATAGTGTTCACGCATTCTCGAGAACGTGTATGTTTACACGTTCCCATGTTAGAAATTGAAGCATTATATTGAAAGCTTATAAATATGGAAACTTTTAATTAGGAACCAATAAAATTGTGTAATTATGGAAAATAATGAATGTTAATATATCAACATATATAACCATGCAACCTTGCCAATTTTGCAAGCTAATTTATGTAATTACAATATATAATATTATTTCAATAACATAATAAAATAAAAATAATTCGTTGGTTGTCATAAAGCAAAAAACCAAAAATTGTTAAACATAAAACAAATTTTACTAAACAAAATTAATTTGTATCAAGTTTTCTATCTATATAGAATTCATGCTTTTGACCATGTAATATATAAAATTTTTTATCCAAACCTTTTTGTGTTCTATCTTCTTATGTGCATTCAATCTAATACATATATTCTCATTATGAATAATAAAAAAAGCTATATAACTGTGTAATTAAATTAATCATCATCCGTCCAAAAAAAAAAAAATTGTGATTTTTCAGACTTTATCTGTAAATTTAAAAAATTAACAAACATTTAAAAAAGTAATCACAATTGATAAATATATATCTAATACTAAAATTTAATCAAGATTATATATTAGATATATTTCAAATTAATAGTTCAGTAATTTTAATTAATTTTATCTTTTATATATACACACATAATATACCACATACCTTTGATATTAGCCAAAAAAAATCCTCCTTGCAAGAAGATGTTGGCTTTTTAGAAAAGGAGGCAATAATAATAGAATATTTGTATCTTCAACGTTTTAAATATAAATATATATATATATATATATTATGACAAGAATAATATATATGTAAATTACTTGATGTTAAAGAAATTTGATAATAAAATAATATTTAATTTTGTAATTAGATAAATTAGATTGTAAAACTGGAGAGTTGCATGGTTATATATCCATGCTAATATATTAAAATTCAATGCTTTCCATAATTACACAATTTTATTGCTTGCCTAAATCAAAACTTCCATATTTATAAACTTCTAATATAACTGTTACATGTGTTGAGAACGTGTAAACATACACATTCCTAAGAACATGTGAACACTACTCAAACTATGTGGGGCCACTATCTCAACTCAATGGAATGGGACACTTGGATGGGAGAAGAAAACTTTGATCTCGGCCAATAGATTTTATTTAGACGCTTAGTATAATAGCTTCTGTCTTATGAATATATTTTGGCTCTTCCTTCCTAAGTCCCAACTTCATCACACTTTCCATTCTTCTTTAACATCTCTTATATATATAGAAACTTCTCTCACTTGGGATAATTTGAGATTTTGTGGATTAGGTCCTTGTTGACACTGTAAGAAATACGTGATGGGTTGGATTAACTGTATGCCCATTTGGGTAGAGATCGCAACCTATAACCCTCTATTAATTAGTAATTATTCCATCTGATCACTAACAAAGAACAAATGAAGAGAGATTAAGATTCTTTACTGAGCTGATTAGAGAGCTTGTATTTTATTAAATAAAATTCCATTTCAGTACTATTTTAAAGTTAATATAACAAGGGAAGTGGCAACCTTGCTCTTTGGTTATGTGTGTGGAGCTTTCTCTTTCTAGAACTCTCTCTACTTTGCTCTTTATTTCTTTGTACACTGGTCTAAGTGGGTTGTTCATCCCAACCGATTAGGAAGCTATGGCTAGTGGATCATCGAATCTAGGTTAGTGTTTGTTAATAGAAAATCTCTTATTTTTGGATGTTATTATTGTATAATGTCTTTCTTGCATATGGTATCATAGCCCTAGGATTAAAAAAAATGGATGGCGGTTATGGGTAATACAATATTGAAAATTGCATGAACAAAGTATGAACCTTAATATTTTTTGAACAAAATTCATGACAAATCTTGAGGATTTTCAGGGAACAAACTTAGGTCTTTTGTAGATCAAAGAATTTTGAACAAAATGATGCATATTATATAGCCTCCTAAAATGAGCTAAACGTGTTTAACCCTATTAGCACCTAAACCTGAAATTTATTTTGAGCAAAATTACTTGATGCATAGATTGAGTTTGCCAAAATGAACTTGGAGGGTTTTGTTTCTGAGGTGATTTCGAGTAGAATTGCAAATATTTTACTCCCTAATGCTCTTGTTATCACTATCTGCCATTAGAGCTCAAAAGTACTTGAAACCCTTGAATTTTTTGAACCTAAATCCTTTTTGTTGATATGTTACCAAAATAAGATGAGGGGATTTGTAGATTGTAAAAAGGTGAACATTTTGGTGTCAATGTTGCTTAATAAAAGACTATATATTGTTGAATTGGGTTTTGGGTTGTGAAATGGGTCAGGTCATCCCTTCTAAAGGTTGAAGAAGGATAAACAATGCAGAAGAACAAAGCCCACTTGCAACCTTGACGTGTGGGGGTGTGTATGGCTCACTCGCTTATGGTTTGGCTACTAAACTTTCACAATTTTGCTAAAAGCACCATTTCCTATTTTTTTTTGGAGATTTTCCAAAATTTTTTGATGCCTAGAAGTATGAGTTTTAAGATTTCTTAAAGATTTTGGGACTCAAAATGTAGTGTAATGAAACTATTTTGACCTAAAGAAATTTGTGAGATAATTATACATAATAAGGGACAGTATATAATGCTCACTCTCCCTAACAATACTCAGAGGAATTAAAACAAATTTATTTGCATAATTAATGAATTTTTTTTGCCAATGTAATTAGTTAATATTTTATTCCTAATTTTATGTATAAAGTGAAAGCATAAGTAAACCGACTTTATTTTAGACCATATTGGGTCATCTGCACCTAGTGGTTGTGTGTTCACCTATCACAGGTCCAATCATGGTGGTGTTGGGTTGTGAGCCACCATTGCTGTGGATATCGTTTGTTTACTCTTAAAATATATACTGAATCATTAAGGGAGAGGTTACTATTAAGGTAAACAGTTGAAGATAGTATGATTGTGTTGAGAATGGACATGCCCTATCAGTGTGACATTGTCAATATAATTTTTTGAACAAGGCCCATTTGCGACCTATCAGCGGTGATTCATTGATTGATGTACTCATGGTTTCTTGTGTCCTATCAATATGGAGACTATGGGTGCATTAGGCAGGATTATGATAAACATGTTGCTATATAGTTGCAAAAGTTAAGTTTTGTTATGGAAACCTTGTTTTAAAGTTATGTATTTAGGACATAATTAATGTTTTCTATTTGTTTTCCCTTAACTTATTTGTTCCAACAATTGTCTGTGGTGAAAACTTTGAATTAGACAAATTATGATGATTGGATTGAAACCCTGATATATAACTAATGATCACTAAGGAGCATTTTTCTTTGAGAGAACCTAAGCTAACAAACCTCACCGCTAAGTCTAGCATGGCTAACAAAGCTTACAATAAATAGTGGTATGAGTCCAATATGGTTTGTCTAACTGTCATAAAGTACTCAATTAGGAAGATAATTAAACAAAGAATTCATAAGAAAGACACCACAGTTGAGTTTCTAAAAGCAATTAATGAGAAATTTAAGAAGTATGCTAAGACTCAAAAGGTCTATTACCTTTCTCTGCTAGATAACTTTCACTATGATGGAGTGTCAAGAGTGTGTGAGCACATGATGAAGCTTGTTAACTACTACAATAAGCTAAAATCCTGCAGTGTGGTCTTAGGTGAGATCTACCTTGTTTATCTAATTCTTCAATCACTTCCTACTGACTATGGGGTCTTGAGAACCACCTAAATGGTCAATGGAAAGTGGAGTTACTATATTTTCTTGTACCTCAACTTAAAATTAAAATATCAAATTTTAGGTAAAGGGGTAATTTTTTCCTTACTAGGAACAAACAGAAACATGAACCATGTTAAAGGCTTCTGGATCAATTTGGACTTAAAAAAGTGGAAACTAAATACAAAATAAATTTTAAGACATAAAGTGGATTCGTAACTACTAAGAGTATTATTATTATTAATAAAAAAAGACTAGTCATACATAAAGTTTTAATTATAAAAAAGTAGTAATTTTTTAGGCGTTACATGATGCCCTTAAAACAATGACTTATATCTTGAATCAAGTTCTCAGTAAATCAGTTGAAAAGACCTTGAATGAACCTTTCGCTGGAAGGTGGGAACTTATAATTAGCAACTTAAGAAACTTGAATTAAAGACTGTCAGTGGATTTCTTATTAGGTATTATTCTGGATCTAGAAGATGTAGATTTTATTGCCCTACTCACAGTACAAGAGTCATTGAGTCTGACAAAGCATTCTATTTGATGATGACTTGTATAATAAGAGTAGTGTTTCTGGGGTTATCAATTTGCATAATAAGGATGCAATGTTACACTTGTTAATGTCATCATTTCCTTCAACTATTGATTGTGCTGGTCGAGATGACATTCCTGTTAAGAATCTGGCTAATCCTGTCCGGGAACCTTTTGGAATTGATATGGAAGAACTAGTTGTTAAATTGATATGGTTATAGAAGATTTATAGGCTTGCAATTCCAAGTGATTTCATTGTATATTTGCAAGAACTTGAATTAGACATTGTTGATGACACATATCCTACCTTTTTTGAAGAAGTTATGTCAGGTCCTCATTCATCTAAGTGGTTGGGGCCTATGAATGATGAAATTGCCACCATGTATCGTAACAATGTGTGGGAGCTTCCTAAGTTACTGGATGGATGTAAGCCTGTTGGCTATAAGTAGGTCTTTATAACCAAAAGAAGGGCCAATAGTGAAGTTAAATGGAATAAAGATAGAATTGTAGCTAAAGTCTACAATTATAGAGGCAGGATAGATTACATAGAGACATTCTCACTAGTATCTAATAATGATGCCTTTATAGTTGTGATGATTCTTGTTGCAAATTTGGTCCTTGAACTTTATCGGTCACATGGATGTCAAAATAGCATTTCTGAATGGAATTTGGCACAAGAGTGTATACATGAAATAGCCAGATGGATTCCCTAAATCTAGGAAAGAACATTTAGTGTGTAAGTTGGAAAGATCCATCTATGGTCTAAAACAAGCCTAAAGGCAATGGTATTCAAAGTTTGATAAGGTAATCACCTCACTTGGTTTCATAGAGAATGTTTTCGATCAGTGCATTTATAAGAAGTATGAAGGAAATAATTTTATGACCCTCGTGTTGTATGTGGATAAAATCCTATTGGCCAATAACTCAATTAGCTTACTTAATGAGATAAAACATATCTTGTACTACTACTTTGACATGAAAGATTTAGGTGAAGTTTCATTTGTTCTCAGAATTCATATTCATCATGATTGATCTCGTGGCATTCTTTGTTTATCTCAGGTAACTTATATTGATTAAGTGCTAAAGAAATTTAATATGCATTCTTGCACTCCTTGTGCTGCACTTATGTCGAAAGGTGATAGGTTGTCAAAAGAATTATGTCTTAAGAATGATGATGAGAGGACCCTAATGGACAAAGTTCCATATACGTCCATTGTTGGCAGCCTTATGTATGCCTTGATATACATACATTTGGACACTACTTATGTTGTTGGTGTACTTGGTAGATATCTGATTAATCCTGGGTACAAGCATTTGAAGGCTGTGAAGAAAGTTATGAGGTACCTTCAAGGTACAAAGCATTATATGTTGACTTTTAAGAAGTTTAAATCTTTTGAAAATGTGGGTTGCTTAAATTAAGACTATGCACCATATGTTGATGATTGTAAATCCACATTTAGTTACATCTTTATGATTTCTAGAGGAGCTATTTCATGGAAAAACAATAAGAAATCAATAATAACTACCTTAACTATGGAAGCAGAGTAAATTTTTTGTTATGAGGCCACCCGCTAGGTCATATGGTTAAGGAATTTGATATCTAATATGTGTTTATTGATTCTATATCATGTCCTCGAACCATATATTGCAATAGTTTGTCTATTGCTAGCTTTTCTCAGAATCACAGGAACTTCAGTCGCACTAAACATTTTAATGTAAAGTTCATGTTTGTGAGAGAAAAGGTTGAATCTCATACTCACTTGGTTCACATATCTGGTAAACATATATTGGTAGATCCATTGACCAAAGGCATGCCTGTAGGAGTTTTCAAGAATCATGTGACTCATATGAGTGTTGTTGAGAATTTTGATATAGCCTTGGATTAGTAGGAGTTTGAGTTGAGTCTTTAAATGGCTTTCGTGGTGTAATATGACACCAAAATATTATTTTTCCATCCATTTTGTTTAGATATTGGAACTCAATTTGTCATAATGTTAATATCATTTATTTCTTTATCGAATTTAGTGATTATGCATAGTTTCATTTATAAACTTAGTATGTTTTAGTATATGCACACTTCTATGTAAATTAACATTAATCTAATTATTAGAAAAATTTTGTAATTATTAATTGGCAATCAAAATTAGACTAAACCATGAATGGATTTGGTCCTTGTTGACTCTGGGGGTAATCAGTGATGGGTTAGATTAATAATAAGTCCATTTGGGTAAAGACCCCAATTTACAGTCTTCTAGTGATCAATGATTATCCTATCAAATCACTGATAAAGACTAGATGGAGAGTGAATAAGCTTATTTTACTGAGTGGATTAGAGAACTTGTATTTTATTAAATAAAATCCTATTTTATTACTATTTTAAAGTTAATATAAAAAGGGAAAGGGCATCATTCCTCTTTGGTTAAGTGTGAAGCTTTCTCTCTAGTTAGCTCTTTGTTTCTGTGTACACTGGGTTAAGTAGGTTGTTTATCCCTATTGATCATTGAGTTATGGCTAGCATATCATTGATTCAGGTAAGTTTTTGTCAACATGCAATCTCATGTTTTTGGACGTCATTATTGTATAATGTCATTCCTGCACTTTCTCCCATCTCTCTCTTTAAATGTTTTCACCTTATTTCTCCTCTTCTTTCCGTATGCTACAAAATACGATGAACAATAGAAGGAAAATCAATTTAATTATGATAATTGAAAAGGGAAATTATCAGTCATGAATCCACCCAAAGCAAGCTCTTTAAACCTCAACCATGAATAAAAAAAGAATTGCTGCAATAGGAATGATGAGTGTTAGTAATAGAAAATAGGGTGGTGAATCTGAAGATGATGAAGCAAATATATAGACAAATAGAGAAAGGAAGAAGAAGAAGAGGAAAATGTTCGATAGCCTCTATGCTTTGCCAATGCAAACCCTTTTGAAAAATAAAATAGTTTCAAATATTTGTTAAAAATAAATCTTAATCTTCTAGCCCAAACCTCTTTTAGGTCAAAAGAAAATATATCTTTTACTTTTTAACATATCCTTATGAAGCCTAGTTTATTAGAGCATGTAATGGAGGATACAAAGCATCATGTACTGTATCTGAAACATCTTTTTTGTCTCAACTAAAACTAGTGGAATGCATGCAATGGAGGATACAGAGCCCTAATTTCAGAATATACAATGTCAGATTTAAACTCTCCTTCTCCATATTAGCTTTCAAAATCTCTTGCATTAAAGAGTGCAACAACTCAAAGTGTAACAATTGTAAAGCTTCGACTATAAAAAGGAAGCTTTGCAAAAGGAAAGATAAGCAATAGATTTGAATAGAAAATCAATCAAAAAGTTATCTTGAAGTCATTTTGTACCTAGTGTCAGGTCCATGAGTTTAGCTTTAAAGAGCCTAAGTTCATTGAGCTAATTTGTAACCTTTGTGATGTGGGATTTTCAAACACTACTTCCTAATTAAAGCTTTCCTGAGTAAAAGTCAATTAAGGGTAAGTTGAGTGAAAACCCATGTGAGATAGTTCAAGGTTATCTTAAACCTTATGTTGAGGGTGAACACTTTAAAACCTATCAATGTAAGAGTTTAGGATTATCTAAATTAAAACCCTACCTTAGTGAAAATCTCTTTTAGATATAAAGGGACTAGACATAGGGCTAAAATTGTCCAAACTAGTATAAATTGTGTGTGTCTCACTTTCTCAACTAGTTTTCAAAGTACTTTTAGCCCTTGAGATTTTCTTCAATTACTAAAAAACCATTTTCGAGCACCTCAAGTTAATTCTTTAGTGACTAAGTTGCTTCAAAAATTGAATTAACACCTATACACCCTCTCTAGGTGTATTATCAATATATATATATATATATATATACACACACACACACACACACCTCCTCCTTCTAGTTAAACTTTTCTGGTAACCTCATACATATATAGACGAAGATTTTATCATTTGTGAAAGATGAATATTCCTTTTCATATGAAATTTTCTTGCTTATATGTTAGCTTTCTACAAGCTTATCATTATCCTTTCCAACTTAGGCAATTAGAAAGTCTGAAGAGAGGTGGTTTTCTTACTCAATTTATCCACTCCTTGTTTTTCCTTCCTTGTATTATCCTCATATGGAGATTCATGGAACTCGATTGCAACATAAACAAAGTTGAAAGTTAATGGTCATAAACCCAAACGGTAGTTTTTTCTTTCCACCTTTTTAGGCTTCATAACTTGCGTACTAGAAAATATCTTCAATACTCCTGGGACGATTATACACACACACACACACACACACTTTTGTTTGGGCTTAATTGTACTATTGCTAGGGAGAAAATTTCAACAAAATTAATATGGTATTTACTATTTGATTTTAGCTCATGTTCAATACTTTTGAAGATAGCATTATACTTTCACCAAAAAAAAAAAACATAGCTTTTTATAATTGATTCTCTAAAGAAAAAGTCATTGCTATACTATGACTTTAGTAGAATAACAATCACTTAATAATTATCCTAAATAAATCGAATAGTGTGACATTTCTTTTTGCTAGACACACAATTTGTAAAACCTTCAAAATCCAAGTAAAAATTTATTAAAAATAGATGGTATCTCAATCAAATTTTGAACAACATGCAAGTTAATTACTCTGGAAAAGAAAAGAAAAACTTTTCTAAAATCTTTATCTATCTTCTTGTTATGTAGGCTGACATGTCAACCACTATTGTTGAAGCAATGGACTACATTAAAACCCTAGAGCAAACCTTGCAAGAACTACAAAAGGCAAAGCTAAAACTCTAATGTGTCTTTACTTTTGGGTATCTTTTTGGTAATTCAAGAGGGGCATTCATAGCTAATTAAGGGTCTTCCTCCAAACCTACTTTCAATCCTACAATTCCACATTACCCAGTTGGATTTCCCTGATTGTAGTATTGAACATATATGGAAAGCTAAACAGGCGTGTGTGAAAGTTACAAACTTTGGGAAAACCAACTATTTAGGCAATTGTACAAAACTGTAAAGGAATATATATGATGTCTATGAACCGCCTCCATCAAATTCGTACACGAAATGTTTAGTATAAATACTAAAGAAGAACCATCCAATATGAAAAATAAGAAATATCATGTAGAAAAAAACATATTAAAAAGTACTAGAGAAGAATAAGAAAATCAAATATTTCTAATGAGTTAGGGTGGTGCTATCTACTCACCTAGAAGCAATTAGTTACTAGCAACCCAAGTCCTCCTAAACTCATACTAAACTCACTTTGTGAGGAGGTCCCTACTTAAGTGGGAAAAAAAAAAAGAATTTAATATTCAACCTTTAAGAGAAAATCTAATTGGTTCATCCCCTAAATTCCAATATCCTAGGTACAATTTATAAAGTAATTCATTAGTTTACAACCTCCAAATCAAATTTGAAATTTTTTTTCTTAACTTATTTACTTGGTTGCTTACATAAATACCTTGGTTCTCTTTCCATTTCTCAAGGATCACATTTCTTTTCCTCAGTTCACATTTCACATTTTCACTTAACTAATTCTAATACTAATACTAATACCAATATCATTCTCTTAAGGCAGAAATTTAATTGCATGAATATATGCATGCATCACTTTCACACATATGGATATATAAAAATATGCACATGCATTTATATAAATACACCTCCATATGAAAATATTGGTAACAAAATTTGGCCTTCACTAATCTTGGTATCCTAACCTAAATTTTTTTCAAAATCCCTTTTCTTCTCTTGTTTAAACACCACATAGTAATAGGTTTTAGATCAATTATCCACAACCTAATCTTAGTTCTTCAAATAAAAGGGCAATTCTCAACTTATAAAGAGTTCAAATTCTTTATATTTATGTGTGGTTGTAAACTTTATTCCAAAGAATTTCATCTAAGGAACTAAAACACCTACAATTAGCAACTCTTAATTAAATCTCAACTCACTCAAATTCCCTAACACGATTATACATCACCAATAACAAACTCACCTAATTAAATTTTAAACTTTCATTACCCTTCTTGCTTTTCAAAACTTTGATTGAAAGGAAACACAACAAAAATTTCGAATTTAGCCCAAATGAAACTCTAACATGCAACCTTTGAGAAATTTACAAAATTTGAAGCCAAAAAACTTCGTATTAAAAAAATGAAGGGGGAGGGAAAGCTAAAGATTCAAACTAGGGTTCTTCTGGATACAAGAAAGAGGCTTAAACATTGGTACCAGCCTCCATCTCTGTTTAAATTTGCTCTTGAATTAATAATTTACCTTGCTTGCTCTAAGAAGAATTTTCACTTTGTAATTACTTTAGAATTTATTCTTTACCCATCATCCTTCCAATATACTTCCCAAGCCTAAGCACATAAGATTTCATTCATAACTTTGTAATAATAAATTTAAATGCATAAAACCATGAGTTGTTACATTGTAAGGGACAAATGTCTCTCTAATTATGCATTTAGGAAGGGTAAGTTCCCTCGTTGTTTATTTGTAGCTTGCTAAGCAGCAATGAATTTTTCCATACAATTTCCCTCACTCAACAAATAGGGAAGGTTTTCCCTTGCAAAAACCCTTGTCTTTTACACACATTTTAATTATTTTTTAAAAGTAATACTTCTGTTTTATAGTTTGAAATGAAAATATTGTCACTTTGGATTAATACACGCAAAGGTTTTGTCAATGTTAGTAGAATTAAGTATGGATGAAAACTTATCAACAAATCAGTCCTAACTTTTTGTACAATAATTCAATCCTTTTGCGACTTCCATGAGGATATCATGATATTTAAACATTAAGCCTTAATTATCCATAGGGATCAGAAATATAGTATTCAGTGCTCTGCTGTCTTAGAAAACTCAATTTACTTTGTCGCCTCCACCTTTCATTCATTAAATCTTTTTTCTTTTAGCCAAAATCTTGAGTCTTTTATTTTTTTAAAATTATATTTTACTTTCATATACTTAACACATCATTTACTAGTAACTTAGAAAATTGATGTTATTATTCTGTATGCTTAGGGTACTTCTAATTAATTAGATCCTTTATTTCGTTTATTATTTTCTCATGTAAAAACTTCTTCTATAGCATAACATTCCTTAGAGGGTCGATATTTGAACTGAATATCGGCCACTTACTGATTTGTACGACTAGTACAATTGCACGTGTTGTTGATTGGGTATTGACAACCAAAATTTGGGCCAAGTTAATTAAATTGTTTATGTTAAATAACTTTAGTTTACCAATGTGGAATATAAGTGGTTGACGTGAATCTTAAACGTACGTGTTGTTGATTAGGTGTTGACATCTAAAAGAAATGGAGCAAACTTGTTTTGGGCCAAGTGACTTAAATTTTTTTATGTTAAATAAATTTGATTTACAAATTTGGAATATTAGCGGCTGATGGGAATACGTGTTGTTGATTGGGCATTGACAACAAAAAGTAATGGAAGAAACTTATTTTGGGCCAAGTTAACTGAATTGTTTATGTTAACTAACTTTTAAAGTGAGCTCACAAAAATGGATTTCTTATTAAGTTAATTACAACTATTAGATGAAATTTTTTAATCGTGTGTTGCCGTAACATATATTTTGTAAAAGTTATTGATGTAGTTTTTAAGAATGATAGTTTTAGTTTTTAAATTTTAAATAAAGACCGTTAAAGATACTACTAATTCAATATGAATGGTTGGACAGCTACAGTAAGTAACCACACGTGAACTGTGGATCCAAATCAGCGTGATCAATGCACTATCCCACAGGAGTGGACCTTGAGATGAGTGATCAATACGTTTGTATGCCTACTAACGTGTTTTGCCTTGAGATAGCCAACCTTATCACATTTCTCTCGACACTCAGTCTTGCCATGTCTTCATTATAAACTTCACTTTCGTATCATTTCAATACACACAAATGTTTTCCTCCTTCTCCCTCCTCTAATATTCTTTGTTCTTTCTATATACTACAGCCATGTCGGAACCGCAACAAGAGAGGCAAAACCGATCTGCTTCAGATAATTCTGCCGGTAAAAGCATAGAGAAAAGCGGTGATGGAAAAGATCACAGTAAGTCCCATGATCAAGAACCTCAGTTTTCGTCTGTGAGCGAGAGAAGAAAGAGGATGAGGACCATGTTTCGTAGCCTTCATGCTATGCTCCCTCATCTTCCTGCTAGGGTAAATTTTTTTCAGAGTTTAATCTTTTTTCTGGGTATTATGCATGTCTAACATAACAGGGTACAATATTTTCTTTGCAAGTCAATTAAGAAGGAGCTGTTTATGAAGAACAACACTGAAATGCAATAAAAGGGAAAAAAAAAAAAAAAAGATCTGTATTGAGATCTTTCGATGTTGTTGTGCAGGCAGACAAGCCCACCATTGTTGATGGAGCAGTGAGCTATGTCAAAACCCTAGAGCATACTTTGCAAGACTTAAAAAGAAGAAAGCTTGAAAGGCTCCAATCTGTCTCCAATTCAAGTGAGGCCTTCAGAATCAGAACTGATCAAGCATCTTCCTCCAAAGCCACTTCAAATCCTTCAATTCCTCACTTCCCAGTGCCAGTAGGCTTTGAAACCTGGGTTTCTCCGAATGTGGTACTGAATATTTGTGGGGATGAAGCTCAGTTCAGCGTGTGCCCTCCAAAGAAGCAATGCGTCTTCAGCACAATCTGTTTTGTTTTGGAGAAGTACGAGAATGAAGTTTTGGCCGCCCACATTTCGTCTGAGGATAATCGAAGCTTGTATATGATTCCAAGCACATGTAAGTGTGCATCATCTCCAAACATGCCCACTTATTCAATTTTAGTCTCTTATTGGCTTTGGCTATTCAAATTCAAGTTAAATCATTACATGGGCTTGAGCTTAATTACCCAAAAGAAGATTTAGTTTTTTTAAATGCTTAAAGCACCTTTAATGCCGAGTTATTTCAATATACTGCGCAAAAAGTTAACAGACCAGTATATGTCTTGGATGTGTTAAATGGCTGTCTTTATGAGGGTATTAAGATCAATTCCAATTTAGTTTTGTTTGGGTGAATCTTGCAGGCAAATAGGGATTTGAATAAGCTTCAAGTGCCATTTTCAGCAGACGAAATATTCAAGCAAGCAGCTCAAGAGATTATGCTGCACCTCTCTTGAATATATAAATCAAAATATATATGGAGTTTCTTCAAGTGCCATTTGTGTTTGCTCTGTTAAGTAGCCTTGTGCTCTGACTCCTTGGCGGATTTCTTGTTGCTTTATTATGCGTTGTTCATATTGCAGTCTGTGTGCTCTCTCAGGTTTTTCAATTTGGAAATACATTATATAGGGGTGCATTTGGAAGCAAATCTATCCAGGATCTGATTCAATTCTTATCAATAAATTGAACGGAATTCTCTTAATGAATGAAATCTTAAGTTTGGAACAAACTTTTTAATTTATAAAATTCAATTAAAATTTTATTTTATAGAATACATTTAAATTAATGAAATTTAATTACATTTTTGAATTGAAAACCCAAAAATAAACATGTATAAATTTTTAATATTTGTTGTCTGCTTTAAATACAACCTTACCCAAATATACGTATTACGTGATGAGAAAGTATTATTCTACGAGAATTTGGCAACCATATATTGTTAAGTATTAAAATTAACATTTTAAATTAGATCACGCTTATCAACAGTAATGATGTATGAATAGAACTAAATTGCAAGAGGCCACCAGTCATGTATGCAAACATGTGGCACAGTCTCCTCAATATTTAGGTGCTTGAGAGCAAGGTTGTCAAACTCGCGAGTTTAGGTAAAATCGTTTGAGGGAGGTAAACTCGTAACGTAGAATCGTAACGTAGAATCGTAAGAGTTTACCTATAATTAAAAAATAATTATTAAAACATACAATTATATAATTAAAATCAATATTTTTAAATTTAGACTAATAACTAAAACTACTGAATGCAATGATTAATAGTTTATTAGTTTGATTATAGTTGAATAAGTGATAATTAAATATAGATATTTTTTAAAATTTTATATATTTAAATCTAAATATAATAACTACTAATAATCAAATACTAGTAATTTTAAATTTGAATTAAAATTATTTATAGAGTAATAAATATAATTATTAAAGATTACCTTATCAAAATATGTCAAAAGATAATAATAGATAACTTTTCAAGTCATGACTAATAAAAAATTTAAAATAAAATTTCTATAAAAAAAAGTCAATAATAAATATATATAATACATTACAAATGATAAACATAAAGTTTTTATTGGTTATGTGGTAATAGGTGATGAACTTATTCTAAATGTTTGGGTTTAAGTATATGGAGATGTTTTCTTTTAAACTAAGAAAATAAAGTCCAAATATATATAATACAACACACATACATAACGAATGGTAATGTTGGCTCAGCGGAAACGTACAATTTTGCTGTGCTGGCATGTCCTGGGTTCGAGTCCTAGAAGTGGTTCTGTTTTTTTTTTTTTTTTTTTGGAAAACAATGGTACTGAGTCAACTCGTTCGAGTTGGGACGAGTTAAGAACCGAGTTTGACCAAGTTTGACCGAGTTAATCACCGAGTCAAAGCGATTCTGAACTGGTTCCGAGTCAGAAACCGAGTTGACTCGAAATTCTTACCTAAAAACGCAAACTCGGCGAGTCAACCGAGTTGACTCGCGAGTTTGATTACATTGCTTGAGAGACTTGAAGAACTTCGACGCTGTAAAAAGAAAAAGATGGTAATATTCATTGCTTTTTGCTTCATTTTATTTATTAAACTCATTTAAATTAATGATATTTGATTACATTTTAATTTGGAAACAAAAAAATAAACATGTACAAGCGTGTACTATTTGCTGTCTAGCTTTCTATTAAGATTGTTACATTTTCAAATACCATACTAATTACACAAATACATGTATTGCAAAAATAATGTGGTAATAAGTAAAATATTACCCATACGAGAATTTGGTAATCAAATTTTGTTAAGATTTAAATTGATAACTTAAACTAAATCAAGCTAATAAATAGTTCCGATGTATGAACGGAACTAAATTACTTTGCAAAATTAAGAGAAAAACAATACTGAATGCCCCAGGTATAAATTTGAAGGTAGAAAGAGTCTAGACTAGTGTAGGGCTCGGTGGGTTTCGACATGCTACACAATTCATGGTCAAAGGCTATGAACCTGGCCAACATGCAAGAAACATGGAGGATCAAGGGTCCGCCGAGCAATCATGCAGACATGTGGCAATGGGTAATTATGTATATGACTACTCCAATGAATTTGTTGGAAATGACCACATTTAAGACCACATTTGTTTTATCCTAATTTGTTCGTATGGCTAATTGTGTTGTAAGTAATTACCATTGCAAACTCATTTTCTTATTATATTTGTTTAGGAAAATCGTGGCACTACAATGTCGCAGAAGTACAGGGAAGACCATTCTACATGTATACCTAGCAGATGAATGCGCAAGAGAGCTAGCAACACAATGACATTCCGGTGCAAAGCTTGTTTTTAGCACTAGTGTCGGCAATGGTTTTTGAGCCAACCTAGCTACATAATGCATAACATAGCATAGCACAACGTTCCCCAGCAGAAATTAATTGGATCATTGAGCCCACATGTACAAGATGGTGAGTAAAATACTTTTTTAGGTTTCTCATTTATCTCAGAAGTCCCATCTTGATGACTCACTTATTGTAATACTCATAATGGTCCCCTACTCATTAAAAATGTCATATTTGATCCTCTACTTTTTAAAAAAATATCAAATTTAGTCCTTTAGATTTAAGGTTTGATAGAAGAACAAAAGCTATTGTCTTTTAAAAAAGTGAGAGGCCAAGTGTGACATCTTATAATAAGTGAGGAACCATTTTAGATATAATTCATTGAGTGGGAGACCAAAATGATAATTTTGTAATAAGTGATAGACTAAAAAAGTATTTTTCTTGCAAGACGACGAAGGCATGGGAGAACATGGAGAGATTCAGTAACATTTAGATAATGATTGTTAGTACTATTGAGGGGTTGGTGACAAATTAGTGAGGAAATAACAAGGGGATTGGCAAGGAACACTTTAACTATATATTTCATTTCCTTGTTTATTCAATGAAGAAATCTACATTTACCTTGTGGATGGAAAGGGAATTCCAATGACAATTAGCTAGAGTTCAATGGCCATGATGCTTTGGAAAATAGATTTGGCAAAATTGAAAATTTAAATATAAGTAAATGTAATAAAATTTTAATCGTTAAATGAAATTTTAATTTTCCATATTTCATAAAATGTAGTGAATATCATTTGCTCCCTCATCTTGCTTTTATGGTAAATTAATTTCAATAATAAAAGGTAAATTAAATAATGGTTTCATCTGTTGTTTTTCCCTCTAGGGGTCTTCTCCCTCATTTAAGAAATTTTGTTTACTAAGTAAGTTGGTCATTGATCACTTATCAATCTGAAATTTGTTCCATACAAGAGAAAAGTATTCAGACTAAAATTTTGTGACCAAACAATACGAATAAGCTTAAGTGTAATTTGTTATATACTATCAAGTTCTTAAATTAAGATATAAATTTTTAATAATAATATGATATGTTTATATTTTAATTAAAAAATTATAGCTTTGTTTACAAAAATGATATACTTGCCATGTTTTCTTCCATGTAAAGAAACTGATAAAAAAATATGAGTCATTTTAAAAGAGAAAAAGTAAACAATTTAATCTTTACATTGAGAGAATGTTAGATTTATTTAAATTTAGTCCACGAAAATTATAAAGATGTCATTTAGCTTTTGAAAATATCTAGCTAGTTCATTATATGCTAGTTCTTTTGTTATGTAGTCAAGAATGTTTTTTTTTTTTGGGGTCAAAATGTAGTCAACCAACGTTGTGAATACTATCATGCAACAAATCATGCGACAAATTTATTATTTTTAGATACTACTTTCGACACTAATAATTTTTAATGACTAAAACTAATAAAAATTCTATAACTTGTTGAAGAGAGCAGAAAATAAGAATAGAGCAAGGCAAAAAAAAAACTCCTTTTGAGCAAGAGCGGCTCCAGTATTATTCCATTTCATTCATTACCTTCTGAGCAAGAGAAGGAGGATGTATATACATAGGGTTGAGATGTAGACCTCACACAAGCACTCTGTTTAAGCTACAAAGCGACAAAAGGAAAAGAAATGCATTTTGACAGTATTAATTCTATGTTGGCATGAAGGTTTTCTTGCAAACAAGATCCTTCTAGCTTTGCGAGATATAATCTGAATGCCACAGGGGATATTTCTCTCTATGCCAGATGAAATTCTTCTGCTTACTCGTGGTTCAGCTTTGGGCTCCATCTCCTCTGCTTCATCTATCTTCTGGCCCTTATCATTTGGGGTTTTCGGGGCTCCTTGGCCTACTACTTGACCAAGCCCATTGTTTGTAACAAGACTTACCACTTCAAATGCAACCATGTCCTCAAGGTTGAGATCAACAAATCTCTGTGCTAATCCTAAGATGGATTCTCACGTGGCCTCTTCTCTGCTCTCTGCCTCCCATTCCATAAAGATTCCCCCACTTCACTTATTCATTGACTGACTGTAGTAGTGAGTTCTTTCTCTTTCCTTTCTGACTCTTCTTCTAGAATTGTTGCTTGAATGATCGAATGTGAGTCTTTTGTAAACTTCTTCACACGTGATATATGGAAAACTAGGTAGACTTTACTTTCTTCAGGTAATTTTAACTTACAGGCCACTTCTACAATCTTCTTCTCAATCTGAAAGGGCCTAAAAAAATGTTTTCTAACCTTCTGATTGATCCTATATGCCATTGACTTTTGCTTATAGGGAATTACTTTTAATATTATCCACTTTCATTCTTGATATTCCTTCTCCTTTCTGTACAGGTTGGAGTATTTCTTCATCCTTTCTCTCACCTCCTCCAGGTTCTCTTTTAATGACTGCATAAGATTTCTTCATTATGTGAGCTGTTCTTCCGCTGCTACTATTGTCAATGGTATGGGATTGATCCTAGCTATAGCAGACAGTGCATTTCCATAGAGGGCCTTAAATGATGACATTTTTATTGTTGAATGGTATGTGATATTGTACCCCTAAAGCAAATAATTTGTCCAAGACTTGGGATTTTTAGCAGCAACACACCTCAAGTATTATTCTAAGCTCTTGTTAAGGGCCTCAGACTATCCATTCATTTAAGGATGATGGGCCATGCTATATTTAAGAATGCTACCACTGCTTTTCATGAGCTCCTTCCAAAATAGGCTTAAGAAAATTAGATTCCAATTAGATATGATTGTGGTTGGAAGCCCATACAGTTTAATGACCATTTCGCAAAATAGCCATCCCACGATGACAACATTATAGTTGCTAGGGAGGGACCCAAAATGTACCAAAATTGTTGTTTTTCCTTTAAACGAGGGCAATCCTATCATGAAGTCCATCGATATTTCCTTACAGTTACCTGTAAATAAAGGTAAGGGCTATAGAAGACTTGCAGGTTTTTGGGGTACTGGTTTAACTTACTAGTACGTTAGGTAGTGAGCTACAAACCTTTTACATCGGCACACATATTTCTCTAATAAATGGTCACAACAAGCTTCTTGTAAGTTTTTATCTCCTATCCATGTCCCTTTAATAGTGTACAGTGAAATTCTTAAAGCAATACTATCTTGAAGGGTGATTTCTTAGCTATAAATAGCTTATTCTTGAAGGTTACATAGTCCTTTGTGATAGCAAATCCCACTGGAGCAGTACCACTCTCCACTTGCCTTCTTAAATTTATATGTTTTTCTTCTTTTCAATTTTCCTCCTTCTGAATTTCAAAAAGTTGACAGTGGATAGCAGTAAGGATGTTATACATGGCATCAATAGGGATGTCATCCTTAAACTATCATGACAGAGCATTGACCACTATGTTCTGCTTTCCTGGCTTACAATGGATTTAATAGTTGAATCCAAGCAGCTTTGTCTGGTAATAATGTTATTTCAAAGTCTGTATCGTATAATTCATTATATTCTTCAAACTCATATGATCTGTGATGATTGTATACCACCTCATAAGCAGATAATGTCGCCATTTCCTGACAGCTTGAGTTACTGCGTATAATTCCATCACATAGGCTGATTATTTCTACATCCTTGGACACATCTTTGTGCTGAAAAAAGTGATAGGGTGGCCATCTTGTAAGAGTACTACCCCAATTATTGATCTAGAAGCATTCGTATCTACGCAAAACTTTTTAGAAAAGTTTACTAATTTTAATATGAGAGCCTTTTCTGTAGTTGCTTTTAATTTGTTGAAAGCTTCTACTACTTTTTCATCATACTTAAATGCATACTTTCATAGTAAAACAATTAAAGGGGCAATAACCTTCCATATCTTTTAACAAACTTTCAATACTATCCCGTGAGTTGAAGGAAGCCTCTGGAGGAATTGGCCATTGCAGCATTGCATCAATTTTAGTAGGGTCGGTTGTACTCCTACAAGGCTTACTATATGCCCCAGATAATCAATTGTTACCCTGCAAATCTAACATTTCAAAATCTTGGCAAAGTGTTGTCAAGCAAGAATTGCAAGACCAACAAAAGATGTTTCATATAACTAATAAGGCCAAAGGTATATACTAATATATCATAAAAAAAATAGCTACAAACTTCCTCAAGTAAGATCTAAAAATATTATTCATCGTTGCTTGGAAAGTGGCTGGGGCATTTGTAAGCCCAAAAGGTATTAAAAATTTATAGTGGGCAAGGTGTGTTCAAAAAGCAGTCTTGTGAATGTCATTCTTAGCCATCAAAATTTGATGATACGTTAACCTTAGCTCCAATTTAAAGAATACTCGTGCTCTATGTAATTCACCTAATATCTCATCTATAGTTGGAATTAGGTACTTATCTTTGATTTCAATTGCATTTAAAGCTCGATGGTCCATGTAAAATCTCCATGTTCCATCTCTTTTCTTCACCAATAGGATAAGTGAGGAGAAGGCATTGTAACTTTGGCAAATTATTCCGTGATCAAACATCTCTTACATAAACCTCTCTATCTCATTCTTTTGGAAGTAAGGGTATCGGTAAGGTTTGACATTCACTGGGTTGGCTCTTGGTTGCAACTAAATCTGGTACTCCACTCCTCAATGTGGTGGTAATGTTGTTGGCTTTTTAAAAACCTTTGCATATTGTGTAATGAAAGCCTTCACCTCAGGGATCAGTGCATATTGGTTTGGCTAGCCTTATGTGACAATCATTGTCAATAGATATTAGTAGTCGATTAAATCCATTACTGCCATCTCTTGTATCCTAGCAGCTGTCAAGGACAAACATCCCAGAGGTACTTGCCCATATAGACCTTGGGGTTGTTGACTTTGAATGTCATGTTAAGGTTTTGATAATTAGTAGTAAATGTTCTAAGTATGACTAACCAAGCTATTCCTAGTACAACATCAGCACCCTTAATGTCAAGTAAATGAAAATTTGTAGTCAACTTATCTCGTTGTAAATTAACTGGAACTCCATAACACTTATAATTGCATTACAGATATTCGCCACTCCTAATGATAACCATGAACTCAAAGACTGATGTTTTGGGTAACTTTAGTGATTCTGCTAGTGATGGTTGGATGAATTTAGGGTGGATACAATATCCACTAACACGTGTATCTAATGTAATCCTATGGTGGCCTAAATTTGAATAGTTCGAGCTTGAAATTCCCTATTTAATGTTAGCAGACTTATTTTTAGTTGTGGATTTAAGCTTACTACTTTTGGACTTAGTTGATCCTATTATGCCAATATTTCATTCAATTCCTATTGATAACTTTTTAATTGGTGAAGTGGCTTGTTTTGTGATGGTAGGAGATGTTGATGGAGTTAATGGTAATGTTGAAGGTTCTTGTATCTAGGGATGATAAGTGGACAAGGTAGAAGTAGATTGCTTGAATATAGATGTTTTGGGAGTTAAGGAAATGAGAGTCTTATGGACCTTGTTATGTTTCATTTCGTACAGCTTAGCAAGTGAGACTATGTGGAAATATGATTGTAGATTAAGTAGAAGCAACACTGATAACAGATGAAGTTTGAGGCCCGATATGAATAAGTTGATGAGCCAACTTTCCAACAATTCTTGGACCCTTATAGATAACGCCTCGAATTTGGCTTGGTAATCGTCCACCATGGTTTCTAGTTTTAAGTCTTTTAAAGTGCCTCTTAGATCATCATACAAGGTTTTACCAAAATGCACCAGTAAGGCATTTAAGAAGGCTTCCCATGTTAATAGCAAATTAGCTTTCATAATCCATTTATACCATGCATAAGCAGGGCCACTCATATGGAGAGAGGCTATTTTCATTCGGTGTTCAAAGGGTGTGTTATAAAAGCATAAAAAAACTCTTGTACTTTAAAAGTCCAACCCTCAGCATTAGTACCATCAAAGTGGGAAATTTCGATCTTCATTCATTTGGTGAGTGCAAAGTTAGGATTGATAAGCATAGCACTAGGGGGTTCAGGTTGAGCTTTTGGAATTTGACTCTCAATGAAAGCACCAATTTGTTACTCGTTGAAAATACCTAAAAATAACAGCAGAGTAAGGCAAAAAAAAAAAAAAACCTTTTTGAGCAAGAATGACTCAATTATTATTCCATTTCATTCATTACCTTCTTACTAAGAGAAGGAGGATATATATACATAGACTTGAGATGTAGACCTCACCCAAGCACCTTGCTCAAGCTACAAAGTGAAAAAAGGAAAAGAAATGCATTTTGATAGTACTAATTCCACGCTAGCATAACGGTTTTCTTGCATAGAAAATCCTTCTAGCTTTGCGTGATATAATATAAATGCCATACAGGACATTTTCTCTCTCTTCTAAATGAAATTATTATACTTGCTTGTGGTTTAGCTTTGGGCTCCATCTCCTCTGCTTTAGTAGTCATCTAGCCCGTATCATTTGGGGTCACTGTGGCTCCTTGGCCTGCTACTTACCCAATCCTATTGTTTGTAACAAGTTCAATAAATAAATTATTAGCTTTTATTTAATTGTTTTTTGGTGGTTATTGATTTCAAAGAAACAAAAATTAGCAAGCACAAGATTTGGTGTCACTTCTTTGGAGACTATGTTATTCTCCTCACTCACATAAAGGATTTCAAATTCTCTATCACATTAGATTTTTTCTGTGTTGTGCTATTGGCTTGTAGGCTTTTTTTTTTTTTTCGTTTAATAATCTACTAATTTCAACCTTTTTATGAGAAAAATACCATTTTGGTCCCTCACTTTATGCAAAATTATCATTCTAGTCCCTTAATGTAATGCCTAAAATGACCCTATACTCATTGGAAAATGTCACACTCTATCCCTAGCTTTTGAAAAAAATATTAGATTTAGTCCTTAAACCCTAAATTCAATTGGCTAAATTTGGTTTTTTTAAAAAAAAAAAAAAGTGAAGGATCAAGTGTGACATTTTCCAATTAGTGAAAGACTATTTTAAGTAATACAATAAGTGAGGGACTAAAATGATAATTTTGCAACGACAATAACAAAGGTTATTTGACCATCACAGGAACCTGTCATTGCGACAATTGCTACACAGGTTGTTGTTTCATTTGTGATGGTGGCATACAACCCCTCTGAGATAGTCACAACCCTTACATAAGCCATTAAAAAACCATTGCAAAGGCCAATTTTTTTTTTTTTGGGTAGTGTATTGGTAGGGGAGTGCTTTACCAATTTTAACAGGTAAGTTACTACATTATGGCAAAACCTTAGCTAAATGAGGTTTTAATGGCCAAAAGGAGATGAAAGAACAACTACATGTTATCAATAAGAAGATTGAAGAATGGAGAGAAAGTCTTAGAACTGATAACGCAACATTCTGTGCTTTGTAAAGAGAATGAGATGAGATTCTATAGGACAAAGAAAATAAGTGGAAACAATGAGTAAAATTCTTCTAGCTCTAGGTTGGTTGCTGCAATTAATGTTATTTTCACATGAAGGCATTAGTGAGAAGATGAAATAATAGATTGGAGGGGTTGACAAATAATCGCAAGAATTAGGTCATTGATATAAAGAGTATGCACCATATAGTATCATTTTATTTTATAAAAATATTCATTAAAGGAGGTGGCTCTTGAGAACCCATCTTGCAACATAAAAGAAGAGTGGCAACACAAGATCATGATGATAAGATCTTTCAACCTTTTACAGATAAAGACTTTAGGAAGGCAATTTTTGCAATGCATCTAGATAATTTACTAGGCTCTAATGGTTTTGATATGGCGTTCCTCTAGAAGTTCTAGTATCTATCGGGTCCAAGTTATGTGAATGGTACAAGAATTAGCTTAGAGATGGGTCTCTTTTAGAAAATCTTTTTCACATCTTAGTAGCTTTGATCCCAAAAAATAGATAACCTTCAATCCATAAAGGATCTGAGACCTATTTTGTTGTGCAATGTCCTTTACAAAATATTTTCCTAGGCTTTTGCTAATAGATTGAAAAGTATACTCCTAAAAAATTATTTTTAAAGCTCAGTTAACTTTCTTGCCAAGGAGGCTCATAACCAATAATGTGTTGGTAACTTTTGAACTTATACACACCATGAAAAGGAATAATAGAGGAAACCAAGGCTTTATGGCTGTTAAAATAGACATTAACAAAGCCTATGACTGAGTAGACTGAAATTTCCTTTAGGAGATGATGTTGAAGATGGGCTTCAAGGATGGATGGATCAAATGGATGATAATGTGTGTTACCTCGGTGATTTACTCTTTCTTGGTTAATAGTGAGGAGGTTGGTCCAATTTGACGTTATAGAGGCTTATGCCAAGGAGAGCTTTTGTCCCCTTACTTGTTCATATTATGCATTGAAGGCTTAATAACCTTCATAAGACATGCAGAACATATTGACATAATTCATGGATATAAAGCTGGTGCCAAAGAGCCCACGGTGTCTCATCTATTGTTCGGATGACTAATATTCTTTTA
The DNA here is from genome assembly GCA_037074485.1 of Delonix regia. Classification (NCBI taxonomy): domain Eukaryota; kingdom Viridiplantae; phylum Streptophyta; class Magnoliopsida; order Fabales; family Fabaceae; genus Delonix; species Delonix regia. The sequence goes on along the minus strand of CM073454.1, from coordinate 5,034,279 downwards.
CAAGGTTTCAAACAAAGAATGTAATGCTTTGAAGAACATTTTGAACTTTAATAAGGAAACCTTTGGTTATAAGGTAAATTTCTAGAAACTGGGGGTTCTCTTTAGTCATAATATGAGTGCTTAGAAAAAGGGGGGAGCTCATTAACATTATTTTCATTTATAGCCCACTAAATCATAAAAAGGTTTGCCATGGTCGATTGGTAGGAGTAAAATATCAATTTTCAACTTCCTTATGGACAAGGTGTGGAGAAAAATGCAAGATTAGAGAAATAAGCTTCTTTCAAGGATAAGAAAGAAAGTTTTACTTAACTCTATGGTGCAAGTTATTCCAACATATTAAATATGGATATTTTGAATTCCTATATCTATTAGTGAAAAGTTCCAAAAGAGTATGAACTCTTTTTGTTGGGGTAGTTCAAGGGAGATCAGAAAGGGGATTAAATGGTTGTTGTGGGATAAAATGTGTCCAAGTAAAAAGGAAGGGGAATGGGTCAACTTTCATCATCTCCAGTGTTTCAACATGGCTCTACTGAGGAAACAAGGTTGGCGGTTAGGTATTACCACTGACACTCATTCTTTTAAAGTATTCAAATTGATATACTTCCCTATAGGGGATTTCTGGTCCACTCGTGTAAATTCCAATCCAAGCTTTATGTGGACAAGTATTTTCTCTAGAAGAAGCTTGCTGAAATTGGTTATGAGGTAGCATGTTGGGGATGGTTCATGAATCAAGATTTACTTGGACCCATCGATCTTTAGAGATATAAACTTTGTGGCTAAAAGAACTCAAATGCATATACCTATAGATGTTGTGGTTAAGAAGATATAGAAGGAAGATGGGCATAAGGGGAATGAGGAATTAATTAGATCATGGTATGACCCAGAGGATATTGGACACATCTTAGAGATATCCTAAAGTACCATTGGCAAACATGACAAAGTAATTTGACACTATGAGAAGGAAGGTTGTTTCAAGGTCACTTTAAGTTACCATGTCTTCTATGAGTACTATCATTCTTACACAAGTTGTAATGTGGATAACAGTTAGAAGGGAATATGGAAGTTGCAAATTCCCCCTAAGCAGAGAAATTTTCTCTAGAGAGTGTGCAAGTGGGTGCTACTGGTGATGACAAATCTTAGGGGCGTGATTATAATAGAGACATGTAATTACATTAATTACATTAAACATATAGTTGCAATTTCATAGTTTTAGGTCTACTCCATTTAATGCCTTTAGCCTTCAGTCTGTTTGAATATGTTAGCCACGAAAATGGGTTTTCTAGATTATAGCTTTAATACTTCCTCTTAATAAGGTCCATAAATACAAGCATTTCTCTAAACTTCATAAAATTTTCAATTGTGACCGGCTTGGTAAAAATATCTACAACTAGATCTTTAATCTTGCAAAATTCTAATTTGATTTTTACTTGTTCTATGAGCTCTCGTATGAAATGATAAAGGATCTTAATATGTTTGGTATGGTAATGAAAAATAGGATTCTTGGTCATAGTGATAGTGGACATATTGTCATAGTACCTCATTGGTGCATTGATAAGTTGATGCAAATTCTTCATGATTCTTTTAAGCCAAATTGCATCACATGTAGTGCTAGGTGGAGCCATATATTCTACTTTTGCTGATGAAAGTGCTAATTTATTCTACTTCTTTGATGTCCATAAGATCACCTTAGTACTAAAAAAAAATGTATCTAGTTGTGCTTTTTTTATCGTCAATACTACCTACCCAATCGTTATCTATATAGCCCACTAAATTACAAGGGTCTTCTACTTTATACATAATACCAAAATGAATTGTGCCCATGAAATATCTTAAAATTCTTTTTATGGTAGTGAAGTGGTATTTGCTTGGCTTATATATGAATCTTGAAACGACACTGACCGCAAGCACTTTATCTGGCTTTATGGTTATGAGATAGATCAACGATCTAACAAAACTTCAATAAGTTGTCTTGTCTACCTGTTCTTTTCCATCTTCCTCTGATAATTTCTCATTCATGCCTATTGGAATGGATGATGGCTTGTAGTCTTCATCTTGAACTTTTTTAACAAATCATCTGCATATTTTTCTTGAGAAATAAATATCTACCTGAGCCTTTGTTTGACTTACATTCCGAGAAAATATCTCATGAGACCAAGATAAATCATTTTGTATTCCGTCATTATGGCCTATTTGAACTCTTCAATCATCCTTATATCATTGCATGTGTAAATTAAGTCATCCACATATAGACGTAGGATGAGGAAATGATCTTTAGGCATATTTACATGCAGTGATGATTCACATAAGCTTTCTGTGAATTCGTGATTGATAAGATACTGATCAATTTTATTATTCCATGCCTTAGGTGCTTGCTTCTATCCACAGAGAGCTTTCTTCAAATGGTAAGCTTTATCTTCTTTACTTAGAGCAACATATCCTTAAAGTTGTGCCATGTACACTTCTTCTTCAAGTTCTTCATTTAATAATGCAGACTTTAAATATAATTGGTAGACATGAAGCTTTAGTTCTACGGCTAGAGTAAATAATGTTTTTGTCTCCATGTGAACTATAGGAGTGAGGGTTTCATTGAAGTCAATACCTAGCTATTGAGAATATCCTTTTACTACGAGCCATGCCTTGTACTTTTGGATGTATTCACCTTCATTATACTTGATTTTGTAAACCCATTTTAGCCCAATGATATCTATTTCTTTTAGCTTTTGCACAAACTCTCACATTTGATTCTTTTAAATCATTTTCATTTCTCAATCCATGGCTTTTCTCCATTCTTGTTTTATAGCTTCTTCAAAATTTTGTGGCTTATAAGAAAGAATGTGACATTGCAAGTTTAATAAATATCTTGCAATGATTGTATCTTTCTTGGAGGAGATGAAACTAGTGACTAGCTTTTTTGTCTTGGAAGTAGACAAGTGCTTAGGTTTGGGTCATTTCTTGCAATCTTCTCGGCGTCAAGATGTTGAGTTCCATTAGGAACTTTATTTCTCCATTTCCAGCTAGCATCTTCAATAGATATATATATATATATATATATATATATATATAACATTTACTAGGTGATCAAGAGTGAAGGAGGATTGTCAAAGACAAAAAATATTAGTCATAGGTCTTTAGCCTATGGGTTTCCATTATCGGTCGAGGGTAAACTGCCCTCAGGGGTAAGCTACCCAAACGGTTTGCATTACATCATCTTTAAGGCTGAGTTAATTGTCATGTGTGGTTGTTGTTCCGTTACAATGTATACAAATGATACATATAATACTATTGGAAATATTATTGCTCACCTAGTTAGCAAAGTGCTCTTAGTTATGCCTACTTCCTCTCCAAACCTTAAGGGGAGAACTCATAAGGTAAGTCTCTATAATAAAATACAAGGAGCATTTAACTCATACATTAATCATTAAGGCATTATATCTAATTTCATTATGTCATCTATTAGGTTAATCAAAGATTGTGACTTTAGTACTCTAAAAAATAACTTAAATGTTCTATTTGATATCCTATACACGTGAGCTCAAACACAAGGTCAACTGTGCTTCCATTAATCCACTCTCACCTATAATGTGGTTCTCTAAAAGTGCACCAACTATAAAATCATTAAGGAAATTTAACTCTTAGCTGCAAGCATTATGTTTTTCTCCAACTTCCTTTGCAAAATTAGATCATGCATACTCATGACATACATCATTATATTTCATATATATATATATGGAAAACATACAAGAACTTATTCACATGCACCAATCAACTAATCTAAATCTCCTCATATCTTATCTCAATTTCTTCATACATTCCAAGTGACCCAATAAGTTAGTAGTAATGAAATTCTTTATCATAGAAGAATTTACCTCAGTAATTTAACTCTAAAGAATGAGTTCACTCCTTTACCAAAGTTAATTTCAAGCCAAAACTAAGAAATATTCAAATTCTTGCCTCTTTTCAAGCCATAGGCATGCTGTTAAACAAATTTCAAAAATTGACAACTAAAATTCAACATTCAGTCCATATTTTAGAGGGTAAAAGTCAAATTTCTAGTGAAGATTAAAAGCCACATTAAAATTTGAAATTATTTTCACCAATTTTCACTTTAATAGATTTCTTAACCTCAACCACAATTGAAGAATGGACAGAGGAGTTTGTCACCAGAAAAAATGATTAGTTGTGGCCAAGACCTTATCTGAGATGACTAGGTTAACGTCAAACAGTAGCTCCAGTGGCAAAAGGCAAAAGAATGAAGGGTATTAAGTCTCAGGCGTGTTTCATTGAAAGTAGGACGTTGGGTGAAAGAAGATATAAATAGGGCCAGAAGTGTAATTTTCTATTAGTTTTGTTTATTTATTTATGTATTTTATTTTATTTCATTTTATTTTATTCTTAGTTAGACTTAAAATAATTTCCATTCTTGGGAGATACAACCATTAATTAAACCACATATGCCAATATTCTATAAGTGTTGCCCAACTTTTGTGGTAGATTGGTTAAGAATATAAATAGCATTGTTGACTACTTCTGTTTACAAAATTTTGGTAGATCTTTGCCTTCAAATTTTTGTGTTTTTCCATCACCAAGTGTAACTTGAAATTTTAAATTTTCATTAAGATTGACAAAGCAAACCTGAAAGTTAATTCTTCTGTACAAGTTTCTCATCGTATAAATATAGTAAAAGATGGTTTGTTATCTCTTTTCTTTTTTTATCATTAAATGCACATTACCTTTACATTAATTACATCTAACACATAGTTGCAATTTCGTAGTTTTAGGTATGCTTCATTTAATGCCCTAAGCATTAGGTTTGCTTGCATGCATTAGCCACCACAATGGACTTTCTAGATTATAGCTTTAATATCATTAAATCTCTCTAGCGATGCTCTAGAGGAATTTTGTTGTATGTGTTGGTCAATATGGAAGGAGAGGAATAATGCAGTATGGAGGAATGATTGCAACACCCGAGAGGAATTTTTACCAAATCACTATGGGAATTAAGGGAATGGAAAAATGCAGGGCATGGAGCTAACTTGTCTTTGGCCTAGACTTCTTAGAGGTTATACAACGACCGGGAAGACTTAGCTGAATGGTTCTGCTATATAGATGGAGCCAACTTCAAGGAAGAGGAACGTACGGGTTTTGGAGTTATGCTGAGGAGGATGAAAGCGGAATTAGAACATGTAATTAAACATGATCACAAATTGAGAGAATAAATAAATTAATAGTCTGACCTGATGAAGATGGCATCATTGATTTGAGTATTGGTTAAGTCTAACAAGTTCCACCCACAATGCCCAAGAGTGTTTCTCAAAGTTTTGACGACAGAGAGAGAGTGATAGATTTAGTATATGAAAACTAGGGTTTCAGTGTGTTATTTATAGGGTTTTATTTTAATAATATAATTAATCAATATTATTAAAATAAAATCCTTCAGAATCTTTAAAATAATTTCTTATTTAAATAATTAATCAAAATAAGCCCATCAAATCTCTCTCTGGGTAACAATATCAAATTAGTAATTTAACGAGATGATTACTAATACTCTTGGACTGTGGGTTGGGTTTCTGCCCAGTGGGATTATGGATAATCGAACCCATCACTGATTATCCGCAAATAAAATAAAACTCAGTCCATTCTTAGTTTATAAATTACAATATCAATTGCCTAATTAGTTATAACATAAAATTAATCTAATAGCATAATTAATGCTAATCCATTTAATATTAAAAATATTCTAACAATCTCCCACTTGGATAGCATTAATTAAATTATTAGGTTAATAAAAAAAACATAATTAGGCAATTAATATTCACATAAACACTTGGATATGTGTATATCTATAAACCATACAAAAATCAGAAATGAAACTACACATAAAGATCACTGAATCCAATAGGGAAACAAGTGATATTAACATTGTCATAGATTAGTTTCAATATCTGAATAGAATGAAATACAAAATGACATTTGAAGCATCATATTACAATGCAAAAGTCCCCTTCAGACTCAACTCAGAAATTTGGTGTCAAGTTACATCACAAAAGCCCCTTAAGGACTCAATTCATAAATTTGTGTCAAATTGCACCATAAAAGCCCTTTAAGGACTCAACTTATACTCCCACTAGACCAAGGCTACATCAAAATTCAACAAGACCCATATGAGTTATACAATTTGAATTACTCCTATGGTTAGGCATTGGTCAACAGATCCGTCATTATGTGCTCACTGCAAATATGAACCATGCGAGTCTGAGATAACAAAAATTCAGAAATGAAATCATGGATCAAAGATATTGAATTCGATAAGGAAAGCATTGTTCTAAATGCCAGCAAAATTTCAATTCTGAATTATATCTAAAGTTCTGGCATAACCAAAACATTGAATCTGATAGGGAAACAAATGTTATAAGTGCCAAAATATGCCAAAGTGTTCCTTAAGAACACAACTCAGACTCTCACCAAAACAACACATCAAAATTCGAATATACCCAAGAGTCATATATTTCCAAAACTCTAATGGGTTTGTGTTGGTAAACGGATCACCTAAAATGAGTATGAGATATATAGATCTTCTTTCCAACAAATAGGAATTGACTGTCAAATTTTGATACAACTGAAATTCCTATAACTTTGAGAAAAGTGTATAATAGAGTCATGTCACAACAAAATGATCAAGACTTAAAATATACACATGACATAAATTGATTTCCTTAACCATATTCCCTAACGAGTGACCATTACAAAACTAGCGACATACTCTTCACTTCTCAACAAAACAACTCCTTCAAAAACATCGTATAGATGTAATCAGAAGTGGGTTCAAGATCATCATAACTGTCTCTGTAACTTTCTAATGATTATGCTCAGAATTACTTAAATATATCTGCCAAGCACACCACCATGGAAAAACAATGTTCAAATGTGTGCACACTTGAGCCTATATATTAGGCTATTAATAATTGATTCACATGGAACTTTGCCCATCAAAGTTCTCTCTTCATCATTTAGGACATAATGATTTAAACAACCTATCACCTGCACAAGTGCACAAGGCGTGCTAGAATACATATCAAATTTCTTGAGCACTCGTTCAATATAGGTTGCCTGAGACAAACCAAGAATGTCATAAGATCTATCACAATGAATTTGAATTCTCAAAATAAAAAAAGATTCACTTAAATCTTTCATATCAAAGTGGCATGACAAAATGTGCTTTGTCTCATTTAATAAGCACACTGAGTTATTGACCAATAGGATGTCATCCACACGAAGCACATCCTTATACAAGTCTTTATTTGTGATTATAGTGCCTACATAGCTAACTGTAATCGAACTTTCTTATAATCCAAGGATGGTTTATTATTCTTATTGCTTTTCTTGAGTCCATATGTTTTCTTGGCATAGGCATTGCCTTCACTTTTCTTTCCTTTTCAATTTCACATTTCCAGCCTTGCTAGATGAACCATGTGAAATATAGTACATTAATTATGAGAATTCACCTTCTTTATTGATTCTTCCTCTTGGGTCATTTTAGACATCATATGATTAATAGACCACTTTAACTCTTGGGAATTATAAGTGGTTCACAAGACCCCATATTCAGCAAAAAGGGATTAGGGAACTCTATAAACTAGGTTGCTCTCATCCAAGTCCACATCTAGGATTTCAGCTTGTTGTGGCAGTTAACAAGCTTCATCATGTGCTCACACACTTCTGACACTTCGTCATAGTGAGTGTTATCTAGCAAAGAGAGATAATAGGCCTTGTTAAGTCTTTTCAAACTTCTTAAATTTCTTACTGACCGCTTTGAAATATTCAATTGCGTTGTCTTTCTTAGGAATACTTTGTCTAATAGTCTTCTTAATTGTATACTTAATAACAGTCAAACAAATCTTATTGGACTCATACCACTGCTTATGGTAAGCCTTGTCAGCAGCGTTAGGCTCAGCGGTGAGATCCGTTGGCTTAGGTTCTCTAATACCTAAACTTCCCTTGGTGATCACTAGATACATATCATGGGACTCAATCTAATTATCATAGTCTATTTCGTTCAGAGTTTTCACCATAAATAGTTGCAAGAACAGAGACGCTGAGGGAAAAACAAATAAGAAACATATAAGTATGTCCCAGACATGTAATTATCTATATAACAAAGTTTCTGTAACAAGACTCAGCTTCAGCAACTGTGTAACAAAATACTTATCATATCTTGCCTAAGGGCTTAGATTATGATAAATCAAGAAAACTCATACATACCAGGGAAGCTCATTATCGAGAGAAATGACACCAAATGCACCCATAATTTCCATATCAATAGGATATTAGAAACCATGAATACATCAATCAACAAATCATTGCTGACAAGCCATAAATAGGTCTTATTCACAAAATTATATTGACAATGTCACACCAATATGGCATATCCATTGTCAACATAATACTTACATACACTATCTCTAGTGGACTTATCACAATATTCAGACTCATCCCTGATAATAGTAATTAAATTATTCAAAAAATGTAGAAAATTAAATGACAAATATAGTATTAATTTATAAATGACATATCACCATGATTGAGCCCATGATAGGTGAGCACACAATCAATAGGTGTATGTGAACCAAAGTCATTACAATTTCAACACGCAACCTATTTCTTTTAATGCATGTGCTTAAATTAGGAATAAAATCTAATAATTAATGCAAAGAAATTGATTATAATTTATTTACACATAATCAGGGAGAGTGAACTGAACATATTATTCCGTATTATGTCTAGTCTTTACATAAAATTTTTTAGATCAAAATACCTTATCTACATATTATTTTAAGGCCCTTAATTTTTAAAAAATTTCAAAAACTCCTATTTCTAGGGCTCAAAAAATTCTAGAAAAATCACCATAATTTAGATCAGGGCGAGTGGAGCTAATTTCAAAATTTGAAGTTCATATGACCGGCAATGTGGCCACACGTGCCAACATGTGCCAGCAGTGCACGTGGGCACCTTCTTCAACCTCTAGCGGGTTGATTCGACCCACCAGAGAACCCACTGGTACCCAAACATTGACCCACCAGTTTTTCTACTCCTCAAACTTCAAAATTGGGACTGTTTCAATTGTCGTGTTATGATCTTTAAGACCTTTATATCAGTTTCACGTCAATCTCTTCCATTTGAGCTATATTTGAATTTGAAGTTCAAAACTTTTCGGTGGTTTCAATTTTTTTCTTCGGTTCAAAATTGGTTCATTGGTTCGAGATGGGGCTCACCGTCGATCCAAGTTGACAGCCATGACTGTCTCTATTCGAATCACTAGCAACCACAACTACTTCAAATGGCGACAGGGAAAGAAAATTTCATGCTGAAAGGTGAGTTTCTTGTCGACAATAGTGACCAAGAAAGGCGATGATCATTACAAAAAAAAAAGAAATAAAATTTTATAATCCATAAAATGACTCTGATGAAAACAAGATCCAGAGAAAAGGATTAATTTTTTTTCTCTCATATTGTACAAGAAAATTCACTCATCAAAATTCTTATCCTAAGCTTGTTATAACTTACACAATATTTCCTTAGATATTTCAAAATATTTATGTAGCCTCATTCTTCTCTAATTATATCCTTCTTTGACCTTCATGGAAGGTCATGGTGACAAAATTTTAAGATAAATGATCATAGGCCAAAAGGGATTGGTTATACAATATTATGGTGTGTTCTATACTCAATATATTTTCATACCATAGCCAACCCTTTTTACCCTTACATTACCATGAAGATCATTTAAAAAGAAGAAGAAGCAAAAGGAAGAAGAGAAACTAGAATATGTTAAATCATGTTACGAAGATGAGATTAGAGAAAGGAAATTTAAAAAATTTCATATTCCATCAAATCGTGGCTCTGATACCATTTGAAAGCGGAATTAGAACATGTAATATCACAAATTGGGAGAATAAATAAATTAATAGTTTGACCTGATGAAGACAGCATCATTGATCTGAGTATTGGTTGAGTCTAACAAGTTCAACCCACAATGCTTAAGAGCGTTTCTCAACGTTTTGACGGCAGAGAGAGAGTGACAGATTTAGTATATGAAAACTAGGTTTTCAGTGTGTTATTTATAGGGTTTTATTTTAATAATATAATTAATTAATATTATTAAAATAAAATCCTTCAAAATCTTTAAAACAATTTCTCATTTAATTAATTAATCAAAATAAGTCCATTAAATTTCTCTCTGGGTAACAATATCAATTTAGTAATCTGACGAGATGATTACTAATACTCTTAGACTGTGGGTTGGATTTCTACCCAGTGGGATTGTGGATAATCGAACCCATCACCAATTATCTACAAATAAAATAAAACTCAATCCATTCTCAGTTTATAAATTACAATATCAATTGCCTAATTAGTTATAACATAAAATTAATATAATAGCATAATTAATGCTAATCCATATAATATTAAAAATATTCTAACAGAGGGAGGATGGCAGCTCTATTAAAGCTTTATCTAGTTTCTACAGGGCAATGTATGCACCAACTATGTGCAAGGCCTTGGCTTTAAAAGAAGCTCTGCCATGGATATCCGCTAATTTGGGAAACAGGGGAATAAGCTTCTCATATGCCCAAACTGTCGTCAAGTCGCACATCCAGAGGATGAGGAGGATAATTCTGAGCTAGGCGCTATCATCTCAGACTGTAAGTCTTTGCGTAGTTGTAATAGGAACATAAAGGTTAGAAGTCAGATGGATAAGAAGAACAATTAATAGTGAAGCCCACAGGCTAGCTAGGGGTTCAACTCAACACACATCTTTTAAAGTATGGGATGTATTTCCTGATTTTCTTTGCTAATGAACAAAGTTACTGTTTTAGTAAAAAATAAAATCTCTCATTAATTATGTAAGAAAAACTCAGCCTCCTTGTCTTCTTTTGTGGTTCACTGGGTAAAATCTTCTGCACTAGCATAGCAGAAAGAAATAAGGCCAAATGCTAATTCAACAATACATACATATTTCCTGTTTCATTTAGCCGCTTTGCGTATAAAGTTAAAAAGATATGTTCTTATAAATATTATGTTATCAATTTGGACGCCAACCAAATATAAGACAAATAAAGCCATTTCAATTATTCCCTTTACCTGTTGCCTTGCATAACTAAACCACCCAACTTTTGTTCTCTTGTCTTTCTTAACTCAAAAGCATATGAACTGTCATGTTGAAGTTAAAAGAGAAAAAAAAAAAAAAAAAAGCATGAATTGCTATTTTGGTCTTTTAAATAGAAAAAAAATTATTCTATTAGTCCCTCACTTATTGCAAAATTACTATTTTGGTTCCTTACTCATTAAAATACCCAAAATAATTTTTCACTAATTGAAAAATATCACAGTTAGTCTCTCACTTTTCAAAAAAACGCCCCAATTTAGTCCTTCTATTAAACTATAAATCTTAAATTTAAGGGACTAAATTTGATAATTTTTTTCAAAAAATAATAAATTAAGTGTGAAATTCTCCGATGAGTGGAGATGATTTTGGGCATTTCAATAAGTGAAGACAAAAATAATAATTTTGTGATAAGTGAGGAACCAAAAAAGTATTTTACTCCATTTAAATATATATTTATGTGATTTTGATCATTTAAATTTGAAGTGTCTCATACTATAGATCCAGGTCCTCTATGGTGAACAAATCTAATTGTCATTAAACAATTATACAAATCCAACGATTTGTAAGTATGCTAATTTTTTTCAATTTGAAAATTAATGAAATCTATAACTTCTTAAAAATTTTGATATGATAGTTATAAATATTTCAAAAACTTGATCCAACGTATGTGAATAATTTAACTACATCTGCGGTTTAGATGTTCAAATGGAGAGGATATCCGTTTCCCACGTTTTATTCTCTTAAAGATAGTTTCTTTTTCAAAGTGCTTTTTATGTCAAAGTACTTCGACATGTAATCAAATAAGAAAGGAGTGAATCAACTATCAATCTCTTTGCCGTTTTTTTTTCGGTTAAAGGAAGACGAAGCATTTTTACCTTCAAAACCAGTTTCTTTTTGCAAACTGAACTTAGTAAATATTACCAAAATTACAAGCTATAGTAAGTAGAAACTTGAAAAATGAAGAACATATGAAGTGTAAGTTACTTGGAGAAAGGTGACAAACTGCATCTTCCATCAATCGTTTCGTACATTTATAACGCTAGCATCTTTTTCACTCAATTAGAGATCCGTTTGGAGTTACCTATTGCCAAGATATGAAAAAACAAGTCTGGTCATTCTTTTAAAGCAGCAAATAAGAACAAATCTTGCTAGGACTAATGATTATACTTTGCTGAAAATCATATATAACGCAAACTAAATGTATATGTCACGTCAAATAAATTATTAAATATGAAGATATAGAATCTTTCAAATTTGTAAGTTAGACTATAATAGTTGATGGAACTTAAATATATACATGGCAGGATACAAATTATCAGAGGACAGGAAAAATAAGTTTAGTAAGTATTTGATATCGAATTTATTTAAAAAAATTATGAAAATAAAATTATTTTATAGCTCAACCAAGTATGATTAATTCTTTACAAATTTGTTTTGCATAATCATTGCAAAAATTTGAAATATTTTACACAAGAGAGTTGTGGTTGATTGTCTCTTACTATAATCTGAACCAAGTAAGTAACATGATGGGACAAATGAAACGTAAGCAAAAAAATATTTAGTATTACAGGATCAGTACTGTTCTTGCCTTTCTGCATGCAGGTCGTTTTAGGCCTACACTCTTCCATATAGTATCAATTTAAGAGGATATGCATATCAACTAACTTAATGTTCATATAGATCAAGTAATTTTTTTTAAATATATATATATATATATATTATCTCTGATGTAAAAATGTCTCAATAAATTAGTCCCTAAATCATAAAAATATATGGTTCAGATTTTAAAATTTTTTATTTATTACTTGTTAATTAGTATAAAAAACAGAGTAAATATACGTACATAAGTTCTAAGACTTCACTAATGAGTGGTCAATAAAAAAAAATTAAATGATTAAATTTTATATATTTCTAAACTGCATAATTAATAATGTAGCTTTCAAGAAAAAAAAGGGAATTTCTTTTGTTTTTTGAGTTTAAAGTGAAAGCGTTTTGCATTTTAATTTATATAAAAAAAATTTTAAAAGGTGTAATAAATTTGCGAAGATTTCAACAATGTGGGGTCACTATTTCAATAGAGTGGGACCCCCAAATGAGAGAAGAAATTATTGTTTTAATCTGTTGTATAGATGCTAGTAACGGCTTTGCCCATGTGAAGTTGTGATAAATAATATTTTGGGCTCTTCTTCGCCAACCTCATCACATTTCTCTTTTCTTCTTCTTTCTCATCTCTGACATGTAAGCTTCACTCTCTCATACATAACTCTCTCTCTCTCTCTATCTGAAAGTTTCGTTCTTCTCGTTCCCTTTTTTAATATACCAGCTGTATATCCATGTCTGAACAAGATCAACAAGAGAGGGAAAACCGATCCCGTTCTGATAACTCTGGGAAAGGCAAAGATAAATCAGCCATGAATCCACCCAAAGCAAGATCTTGTAAGAACCTCCAGAAAGAAGAAAAAATTAGTGCAAGAGGGAAGAAGAGAAATGGTAGTGAGGGAAAAGAAGGGGGTAAATCTGAAGACCATGAAGCACACATATGGTTTGAGCGAGCAAGGAGGAAGAAGATGAGGAACATGTTCAGTAGCCTCCATGCTACACTCCCTAGCCTTCCTTCTAAGGTAAATTAATTAATCTAAGCTCTTTATCTTTTATGATTACTTAAAATCCTTTGCATGTCATGAATGAATAGCTATAGACATCCTTCTTTTGGTTAAACTTTTTTTTTTTTTCTTTTTCAGGGTATTAAGTATGGTTATTGGTTTCAAAAGAAAAAAAAAAGTATGGTTATTGATTTCCTTGGTTTACCATCTCTCCATATAACAATTAATGTAGACATTTATATTCCTTTTTTTGGGGAATTATTTTAGTCATTTGTGAAGGGATATATAGCTTTCATATGATTTTTATTTTTTAATTATATTTAGATACTCAGGTCTATGTATGGTTTTCGTAATCCTTCCTTACACACACAGTTAGAGACTCTCTTACTCTATCTATATATCCACTTCTTGTATTTTTCGTTGTATTTATCCTCATATGGAGATCCATATATAGAACTTGGTTGCAACATAAGCAAAGTTCGAAGTTAATGCCTATAAACCCAAAAAGTAGCTTCTTCCTTCCTCCTTTTCTGGCCTTCTTAAGGAGCGTACAAGAAAATGTCTTCAATATTAAACGACACATGTATCTATATTTTCTCTTAGTAAGCTTGCTTTTTTCTTTACTATTAGGCTTGATCTAACGGCAAAAGTAATAAATAAAATTCTTTTCTATCAAACTTTAACACATGAATGTTTTTTATTTAGTACTATATTATAAGTTTTTTTTCAAAAAAGATAATCATATATGTAATAATTTTATTGAAATCCTTGATAACAATCACTTAAGAAGAACTGTAGATTCCTCCCACTGTAAATTGACATGTACAAGATTTTCCCTTTAGCTTGGTACACAATCTGTCAAACCCCCAAGCAATTTATCATATTCGAGAAATCTATGTAAAAATTTATCGAAAATTTAAAATTGAGTATCTCAATCAAGCACCTTGAACAACACTACAAGGTATAATTACACCTAAAGTAAAGAACGAGAAAACAAAGTACCTTTACTAAGATCTTGCTGTACATCTTGTTGTGTAGGCAGAAAAGTCAACCGTTGTTGATGAAGCAGTGAACTACATCAAAACCCTAGAGCAAACTTTGCAAGATTTGCAAAAACAAAAGCTAGAGAGGCTCCAATCTGCATCCAATTACCAGTATGCCTTTGATAATTCAAGAGAGGTCTTCATAACTAATCAAGGATGTTCCACCAAAGGCACTACTTCGAATCCTTCAATTCCACAACACCCAGTAGGTTTTCAAACCTGGGTTTCTCCAAATGTAGTACTGAATATTTGTGGCGAAGAAGCTTAGTTTAGTGTATGCTCTCGCAAGAAGCAATGCCTCTTTAGCACCATCTGTTATGCTCTTGAGGAGCACAAGATTGAGGTTTTGTCTACCCATATTTCATCTGACAATCATCGATGCTTGTATATGATTCAAGCACATGTAAGTATGCATTAAATCTCCCAACACCCCCACTTACTTTTTTTCCGTATATTTGACTTCGTGCTTTCAATTTCATGGTAATTCATTATATTTAGAATATTAATCAGGGCTTGAGCATATTTTTCTGAACGAAGATTAATTTTTTTTTCAATAATCATTATAAAACATTTGAGCTTGTGTGTTATCTCAATATACTTGATGAACAAAAGTTGACACCAATATCTTGGATGTGCTGAGGTATGTAGCTTCCAAGATAATATTTTGCTTGTTATATTCAGGGATGGATTTAAGTTGGGCGTGGGGGCGGCCGCCCCATTGGATTTTTAAATTTTTAATTTTTATATGTAATGTTATCTTTTATTTTTAATTTGGTTCTTTAATTTATAAGAGTTTCTTTCCCTTGGGTTATTATTTGTCTTCCTTGGTGCAAATGTTAAATCCAAAGATTTTTGTCTCTCTTAGAATCAAATTCTAAATTCGTCGCTAATTATATTGATATTAAGATGCTTTTTTATGTAATATTTTAATGGGTGAATGATAAAATATATACTGTTTGTTATGAGCATAAGTTCAAAGAATGAGTCTATCTCAATAAACTAATCCATTAGGAGGGAGAGGATCATTTAATTTTATTAGCTTTATTCATTTGAAAAAGGCTCCCAAATGTGAGACTTGCAATATTGTTAATCTTCACTCTTGTTATATGAAATTTAGCCAATGATTGCCGATTTCTCTCAAAATTGAATTTTTTGACCCAAAATTTTTCAATTTTTTATTAAAAAATTAATTACAAGGGTATTTAAATTATTTATAATTTAATTAGGCTTGCTGGGGTGACTCTTGCAGACAAGAAGGGATTTAGATGAGTTTCTAGGGACATTTTCAGTAAAGGAAACATTCAAGCGAGCGGTTGGAGAAATTTTGCTATGGCTCTCTTGAATAAAATAAACTCATCTTCTCTCTCCTTGTCGAAGTCTCTAGTCTTTTATTACACATTCCGATAATATATTACTTGTTACAAAGAATACTCAGTATGCTTAGCCCTTAGGATACTTGTAAATGTAATTACCTAAGTAGGTTCTTTTTCATTTATTAATCTCTCATGTAAAAACTTCGTTAATTACATACCATTTCTTGCTGGATTGACTTCATTATTTGTACAACTTATGCACTTGCTTGCCTATATCCATACGAAGAGTCCACATGGAACTTTTGAACTTGCGATTGTTGTTGAATGACAATCAAAAGTAATGATGTAGAAGTAACCAGTTCCAGGTCAAGTTAACTAAATTATTTACACTAGCTAACTTTTAGCAATGAAAAATGAGAAAATTACAAAAATGTTTTTCAATATTACACTTTGTAATAATTTGGTCTCTCACAAATTAACTGTGATAATTTAGTTCCTCATGAATTCAAATTTGCATAAAATTAATTTATTATATATTCAACTTTACATAAAATTGGTTCATTCATTTATGAAAGATTAAATTGTCACAAAATATAAAAGTAAGAGACCAATTTGATATTTTTCTCAATGTAAAATATTAGTAAATGTTGAACAGTCACCACTTTATCTAGTGGTGAAGCTATATACGGATGTAAAATGCGTACACATTTTTTAAGTTTTAAAGTTATTGCACTCACATATATATTGTGTAATTTTTTTTATTTGACATTTTAATTTTAATTTGATATTATTTGTTTCATAGTACAAGTATTGTATCTAATTATTATCAGAAAAAAATTTATAATAATTATTTGTTTTCCTTTTTTGCTTTACTTCTTTTCTTTCTGTTTTACCCTTTATTTTCTCCTTACATTTCTTCTTCTTTTCTATTTTTTTTCTAAATCTCTTGTTCCTCCCATCATCTTTTTCTTTTCTTATTGGCTTTCGAAATTGCAACTTCTCTCCCCTCCTAAATTTGTGGCCATGGGTACTAACATCTTCAATTTCAAATTTTCTCTTCTTGAAGTAATTTTCCTAATTTAAAATTTAGAAAATCATTTGTGTCAACTAATTGTTAATACCAAGCTACTAACTCACACTATCAATTATTTATTATTAGTATAGAAGCAAAGAAAAATTTTGTAATTTCAATTTCCAGCGTTTTACTCTGACAATCTATTTTAGAACAACAAAATTTTTAAATATGATGCGGACAAAGTTTTACGAGAAAATTAACATAAGTACTGTAAACTTAATCCACCTAATAATCAAATTTTTAGCAACAATAAATTAAGATTAACTTAAAAGATTTATTATCAAATCTTAAAAAAACGAATTAAAATTATCGCCCATGACTATAATAACCAAGATAAGATAAAAGGAATCATGTCAACGTTGGCCCCACTAGCTTAATTAAGGTCTTGAACTGACCTCATCAATAAAAGAAAATATACCACTCGTATAGATCTATTTTTACCAACTAAACTAATATTATTAAAATGCTTTATATTCTTTAGTTCAAAGTAACAATGTTTTCATTTTAATTTATAAAAGAGGGTTTTGACTGTTTAAATGAATGATATTGAATTATTTTAATTAAAAAATTAAATTTATTTTTTTAATTAGTTCAAATGAACTCACTATATACAGATATATATTTATTTAGTTCAAAATAACAAGGGGTTTTGTTTTAACTTGCAAAAGACAAGTTTTAATTCACAAAAAAGAAGAAGAAAAAAAAAAACAGAAAAAACAAAATCACCGTATGAGGTGGTTTAGGGAAGTGAGATCAATTTCTCATTGGAGTGGGACCCTCACATAAACGAAGAAATCATTGTTCCAGGCTATCATCTTACGTTTGTATGCCTAGTAACGGCTTTTGCCTTCAGATTGTATATTGGACTCTTCTCCGCCAAGCTCATACTACTTCTCTCTCTTCTGTATTTGGTCATTTCTTCAATACAAACCTCACTTTCCCATCATTATATACATTTATATACAAACGTTTCCTCCTTCTCCCTCTCCTCCTTTTCATAATACTATACAGCCATGTCTGTCTCTGAACAAGAACAAGAGAGGGAAATCCCATCTACTTCAGATAATTCTGCCGGTAAAAGCAGAGAGAAAAGCAGTACCGATGGAAAAGATAGTAAGTCTGATTATCACCAGAAGCAATTATCCAATGAGAGAGAGAGGAGGAAGATGATAAATACCTTGTTCAGTAGCCTTCATGCTTCGCTCCCTCATCTTCCTTCTAAGGTAATTTGCTTCGGAGTTTAATCCCTTTTTCTGGGTATTATGTCTGAACCCTTTTCGGTCTTTTTCTTGCAAGTCAATAATTAATAGGGTCTTTGAAAAAAGGAGCTTTTTCTGAAGAGAACACAGAAAAACCCAAATATTACTCATTAAATAAAGAAAAAAAATTTATCAGGTCTTTCTATGTTTTTGTGTGCAGGCAAAGAAGTCCACCATTGTTGATGAAGCAGTGAGCTACATCAAAACCCTAGAGCATACTCTTCAAGACTTACAAAAACGAAAGCTTGACCTTGAAAGGCTCCAATCTGTCTCCGATTCAAGTGGGGCCTTCAGAACTGATCAAGCATCTTCCTCCAAAGCCACTTCGAATCCTTCAATTCCTCACTTCCCGGTGCCAGTAGGCTTTGAAACCTGGGTTTCTCCTAATGTAGTACTGAATATTTGTGGCGATCAAGCTCAGTTCAGCGTGTGCTCTCCAAAGAAGCAATGCGTCTTCAGCACAATCTGTTTTGTTTTGGAGAAGTACAAGATTGAGGTTTTGGCTGCCCACATTTCGTCTGAGGATAATCGAAGCTTGTATACGATTCAAGCACATGTAAGTATGCCTTATTCTCCCCAAACGTCAATATATATATATATATATATATATATATATCATTTAGCAATATTCTCAATATTTATTTTTTACGAAAATATCTTTACTTTATCATAGAAAAAAAATTAAAATATTGTGCATTTAAGTCACTTCTGGTTTTGGATTGTTTGGGTGAATCTTGAAGGCAAATATTGATCGGAATCAGTTTTCAGAGGCATTTTCCGCGGAGGAATCATTCAAGCAAGCAGCTGAAGAAATTATGCTATGCCTCTCCTAAATAAAATCAACATATCTTCCCTCTTTTTTTGGTGGCTCTCAAAGTGATGGCAGGTATATCTATATATAAAATAGCTTTTGCTTTTCGTTGAATGTTTTTTTTTTTTGGTTTTGTTAGTATGGAAATTTCAGCTGTGGGCCCGTGGCAGAATTACAGTTACAGAATGCTTTATTATATGCTTTTGATATTGAAAAAGGTTATTGAGTTGAAATTACATGTGTGCATTTGGAACCAATTGTACTACAAGAATCTCATTCAAATCTTATTAATGAATTGATATTATAATATTCAAAAAAATATTAATTTATAAGATTCAATTAAATTTGTTATATAGAAAAATAAATTTAAATTAATGAAATTTAATTACATTTTGAAGTGAAAAAAATTATATATACAATTTTCAAATATTTGCTGTCAAACTTTTTAATAAAAGTATAATAGGTAAAATATTTAATAATTTAACATTACATTATTGCACTTTTAAAAAATCTCTATAAATTATTTTTTTTTTATCAAAACACCTGATCATTATTGAATATTTGAAAAATCTTCATTAAGTTTTTTCTTATTTAAGTTTATCATAATTCCCTTCATTAATGGTCAGTATTTATTTACAACTCAAACTCCTAGTCCTTCCTGTACCTTCCCACCCAATATACTTCCTTCTGCAGAATACATGTGAAAACTAAAGTGAATAGATTCATTTTTTAATATATCGGTTCTCAAAATATGTTTGTTTCATCAACTTAATTTTTAAAATATATCAATTCACTTCAAATATTATAAACATACGTTAATTTGAGCTAATTTCAGTCTTGTTCACCAAAGTTCTTGTCAAAAAGTTCACGTTCACGAAGTTCATTATTTTTCTAAACAAATCGCGTTTTGCAAGACTCCAAATGCGTTGCTATTGCCAAGCATTTAGATGTTTTGCCATATATATTCATATTGAATTAGCGTGTAAAGATTTGGATCGATTTGAATTATATTTTAAACCAAATTGATATTAATGCACAGACGCGTTATATTGTGAAATTGTCTCAAATTTAAAAACATTGATACTTTGAAATGTTTATCTCACAAGTTTGTGTCCAAGATTAAACAAAAAAAAAAAGTTATAAATTTTTTTTTTATGTTTTTATTGTATTACACTTTGATTAAAGCATAACAAATGTATGATTTTTTTTAATAATATTACAAGATGAATATAATTGTTAGTACAAGAAGCTTTATAAATGTTTATTTAAATTATATAAATTTTAATTATTGGTAGTTAACTATACAATTATTACGTGTTGATTTAAAAAATTCAATAATAATAAGAATATGTATCTAAGTTTAATCCAAGATTAAAATATTGAAAACAATACCACACAATAGTATCTTTTAGTCATACGTCAAATTTAAATTAACCATCCTAATTCGTATCAAATACTATCATATTCCGTTCAAACTAATAATGTAATTAACGTGGAATTCACTTGCGAAGTATGAAATATTGGTGTACGTAAACCAAGAAAAAAAAAAAAAAAAAAGGAGTAAATCAAATATCATCCATTTAGCAGATTATTTTATGTGTATCCTCATTGAGATGAATACGAAGTTCATGTAAGCTCCCTTTTAGTTTATATATATATATATATATATATATATATATATCTCGCAGCCTGCAAAACAAAAGGTTTCCCACAACAACTTATTCTCAGTAAATATAAGTATATTACTAATATTAATTACTACCTAGTAAGTAAAGGACAATGTGAAGTGTAAGTTACTAGGAAAAAGGTGACAAATTACACCTGCCATTTAATTATTTCGTACATTTATAACGCTAGAGCATCTTTTTCACACTTAATTAGTGGTCGGCTGCAGTTACTTGCCAAAATGCACATAAACAAATTTGGTTATTCTTTTGGGACAGCAAATAAGAACAATTTTTGTTAGGGCTAATGATTATAGTTTGCTGATGATCATATATAACGCAAACTAAGTGGTACGTTTTTTTCTTTTTCTTCTTAGTTTACGAAAGGTGATCTCTAAAATTTATTGTATAAAAAATTTAAAAATGGGTAATTAATATGATGAGAAGGTCTCAAACTAGGTTGGGTTACTATCTCAACTCAATGGAATGGGACCCTCATATGAGAGAAGAAGTCTTTGTTCTCGGCCAACAGATTTTATTTGAGATGCTTAGTAGAACGCATGATTTGAAATTGCCGCAATATTGAGGATGCGGGGTGAATGTTATTAACCTGACTTTTGGATTGAAGATTTGTCTGACCAATCATTTCCAAGCTTTAGTCTTCTTCACTTCAGCTTCTTGCGAGTTTTCTGAGTCCACTCTGATTCTGATCTGCCCTGTTTGTATTTCTTTGCATTTGTTAGAGCTTCATTATTCTGATCTGCGAGTGTGGGGAGGGAGAGAGTTGTATTGGAAAAGGAGAAGGCTTAGGAAGATGGAGAACCTTTTTTTTTGTATTAATAATTTTGATATTTTTGTTTAGTCCCCGAAATCCAAACGTGAAGTATACTGAATCCAGCCTTGGTTAATAATATATATGTTTGATTTTAGTAGGTGTCATTTATAAAGAAAGAGCTATATCAAGTTAATATAAAAAATAATTATCATTTATTAAGTATTGGCAATGATACAGAGGTAAGGTATTTATTTGTTGCCAATGTTTGGTAAAGTAAATCATAATTTGAATTTTTGTTAATGTGATTGAAAGTTATGTTTTACTTTGATTAATAGGTTTGATTTATTAAGAAAGAGTATATCAAGATGATATAATAAGAGACAAAATGTTAATGTGCTTGTATAAAATATGTATTTATCAAATGGATATGCATTAGATATTATCATTTTATAATATATATATATATATATATAAAACAATTTGTGCAAGTTAAAAAAATCACGGTGGTAATGACTATAATCCACTAGCATCCTCAAGGCCCGTAATTTATATATGTATATAGATATATTATTATATAAAGCTCTTCTTTCCCAAGTTCCAACATCCTCACATTTTCCCATTCTTCTTTCACATCTCTTATATATATATATATATATATATATAGAAACTTCTCCCTCCCATCTCTCACTCTCTCTAAACGTTTTCTCCTTCTCTCTCCTCTTCTTTCTGTATGCTACAGCAATCGATGTCTGAACGTGATGAACAAACAAGAGAGGGAAAACCGATCCAATTTTGATAACACTAAGGAAAGCAAAGAGAAATCAGCCAAGAATCCACGAAGAGCAAGCTCTTCGAACCACAATCAAAAAGAAAAAGGAATTACTGCTAGAGGAAAGAAGAGTACTGGTGATGGAAAGAAGGTGGTGAACCTGAAGATCATGAAGTACGCATATGAACTGAGAAAGAAAGGTGGAAGAAGATGAGGAGCACGTTCAGTAGCCTCCATGCTATGCTCCCTAGCCTTCCCTCCGAGGTAAACCCATTTGAAAAATGAAATGGGCTGAAATATTTGTTAAAAATAAATCTTAGTCTTCGGCCCAAACCTATTTTAGCTCTAAGAAAATATTTCTTCTTCTTTGTAACTAATGTTCATGAAGCCCAATTTATTAGAGCATATCTGAATCCAATGGACTAACTTTCATCAAAGCCCAAAAGGACTCCAAATCACAAGAAGACAAAGCAAGCAAGGACAGGCCAAAACATGCAAAGTTGCAGAGACGAAAAGGATGACTACTTTCGACTAAAATTAGAAGAAACAAAAAGTACAGAAAGTTAAAAGAGTTGCTAAAAATCCATTCTCAGCTGAAGCCCTATACTTCATGAGATACAGACAAAATAAAATGAAGAAGGCTACCAAAAGCTAAAATGATAGATTGAAGAAACATTCATCACAAAAGGAGGCTTCATATCACTCTTCTCTCAGATAGAGCGACAAGACAAAAGGAGAAGATATCTTGGGAAGAAACGCATTCATTCTCTATCAGATACTGTATCTAAAACATTTCCTTTTTCTCAAACACAGCCAGTGGAATGCATACAATGGAGGAATACAAAGCTACAATGTCAGAAGCTACCATGTTAAATCTAAAGCTCTTCAGCATTCAATGTTTCTTGGTTTAAAGATTGCTATAATTCAAAATGTAACAGTTGTCAAGCTTGGGGAAATAAAAGGAAGCTTTACAGTAAGAAAGATAAGCAAGAGATTCGAATAGAAAATCAATAAGAAAGTTATCTTAAAGTCATTCTGCATCTAGTGTCAAGTCCCTAAGTTTAGTTTATAAAAGCTAGGTTCATCAAACTAATTTGTAAGCCTTGTTAGAGGAGAATTTCTAACACTTCATCCTATTTAAATCTTTCTTGAGTGAAAGTCAGTTAGGGGTAAGTTGAGCGAAAATCCAAGCGAGATAGTTTGATGTTATCTTAAACCTTAAACCTTATGTTGAGAGTGAACACTTTAAAACCCATCATTGTAAGAGTTTGGGGCTATCCAGATTAAAACCCAACCTTAGTGAAAATATCTTCCAGATAGAAGGGAATTGAATGTATGACTGAGATTATCTAAACTATTATAAATTGTTTATGTCTCTCTTTCTCAATTGGTTTTCACAGTAATTTTAGTCTTTGAGTTTTCTTTAAGTCATTGAAAATCCTTTTTAAGCACTAAAAGTTAATTATTCAGTTACTAAGTTGTTTCACTAAAAATTAACTAAAAGAGTGGAGGTTTTCTCACTATTTATCCACTCCTTGTTTTTTTTTCCCCTTGTATTATTCTCATATCGAGATTTATGGAACTTGATTGCAACATAAGCAAAGTTGAAAGTCAATGTCTATAAACCCAAAGGGTAGTTTCTTCTTCCATCTTTTCAGGCTTCATAACTTGCATCCTATAAAATATCTTCAATATTATGATAGATATACTACTTTTGTTTGGGCTTGATCGTACAATTGCCAAGAGAAATTTAAATAAAATTATCAAGGTATTTATTATTAGATTTTAACTTTTGATCAATAC